>CM070610.1:4769960-7582467 GCA_036346395.1 Hsuehochloa calcarea
GAGATTGCGCTCCATTAGTCACTGCTGGATGGAGATCCGACCTCCATTTCTTCTACAACCTTGTCTCCAAGAGTTTTAACTTCCTTGAGAAACTTGGTCGTCTCCTCAGGCAAGTAGTTAAAATCCTCTTCAAAAGCTTGAAGATTGATAGAGGGGTCGGACGCCTTCAGTTTTGCCAAAGCAAGACTAACTCCACTAGCAATAGATTTCTTTACGGACTGGGCGTAATTATCTCTTGTAGTCTTGAGCAAGCCCTTAAGGTCCTCCAAAAGGTGACCAAGGTAATTTACCTTTTTCATTGAATCACTTAAGAAAGGCAACGTTGATCCTGATCCCATGTCAAAGATCATTTTGTTGAGTGCAGTAATTTGTTCATCAAGGTTAAACATAACTGATGCCCCCTTGTCATGTCTACAACTAAGTTACCTTCGGCCTTCTTCCGGATTTTTCATGTCTACAACTAAGTCGTTAAGTTTTCAATCGTAGGTTTTTAGCTTGAATTTTCTCTTCAAGATTTATTCTTCTGGCTTTTCAGGCAAAGCTTCTTCTTTTATTTTCTCCAAATCTATCAAATTTGATAAGAGATGATGGTTAAAAGAAGAAAGGAAAGTCTTGGCAAAAGACAAATTAAGAAGAAAATTCTTACTTTCTAGTTCGGAGTATTTTTGCTCTAGATTCTTAATCCGATCGGTTAGTCCTCTGATCGCAGCAAAATTTTCAACCATATGCTGCATGAATAGCATTTTTTCTTTAAAGTTTCTTGTGAACTTCAAGAAAACTATAAGGATGGTTGAGGACACTTACTTGAATTGCCACATCATTATAATCGACAAAAATCTTATCAGGATTCACCTTTGTAAGACTATCTGATACACTCCTCCAAGTATCATCAAGCTCCTTATCCTCGATAAATCGAGCGAGAAAGGGAACTTGTTAGTGCAGGAGGAGTTCCTTTCAGTTGGAATCTTCTCTGGATCTCTGAGATGCCTACCTCCACCGACGGAGTGACAATCACCACAAAATTCAAATCGGTTCCAACATCAAGTAGGCTCGGGGGCTTCTCTTACCATTTCCTCCTCAAGATTTCTTACCTGAGGAAAGCCCTGGTCGGAAGTGCCCTCGATCACCTGACCCGTGTGAATAATCTGACCGGAACGACTGAAACTCCCACAGGACTGCGCAAAGGAAAGGAAGTTTAGAGTTCATGATCGCCAAGATTATAAAAGGTATGCTTTCATATGATAATTTTATTTACAACATACCCAGTTATCTTTTTTATCTTGACTCTGAAGCGCGCTGGCTTAAAGTCTGTAGCGCTAGCTTTTCTTTTCTTTGCAACCAATTTTTCCAGTCTTGAACTGGTAGGGTTGGTTGTACCATCTACATCTTCGGTGAGCGATCGGATGTAATACTTTCGACCAACGGTCGAGTAGAATCACGATCGTTGGATCAGAAGGTGTAGATTCATCGGTCTCCAAAGCAGTTGCTTTAACGGCCCTTGGCAAATCTTGAGCAACTATTTGGGACTCAATGACTACCACCTGATTCAACAAACAAAGTTAGTCGGGTGATGAACATATCTTTTTCATCTAAGCAAAAAGTATTTCCTTGATTTACCTACCTCTACGATCACAAGTGATCGTAAGGTTGGTCGGTTCGTCAATTGGCTCACAGGTCTTCGTGGCCTCATCAATTCTTAGACCAACCGACTACATATCAAAGAGGATTTTTAGGTAAACACCGATCGGAAAAGATTGTAAAGATAGAAAATAATTATCATGCTTACGAAGTCTCTCACCCTCTCTTCAGATGAGTCATCTGCTAAGATCAAAGGAAACCGACCTTCTCATTAGGCTCTCGGCCACAGATCATTTCGATCCGACTTACGATTTCATCGAAAGACAAAGTCAGTAACAAAAGAGAGGTCTTAGAATTATAAAAGTATTTGATCAGAAAGATATACTGGTCGAATTTTTACTGGAACTTACCTTCCCTAGAATCCTTGGTCGTATCGTCACGACCAATATACCAGAGCATCGAATGAGCTCTGGCCTTCAAAGGACTAATTCTCTGCATGGAGAAGTCCCTCACCACGCGCGGGATGTCAAACCCCTGACACTCAGGAGATGGATGGCTTCAACCCATCTCCCAATTTTTCCCTCCTTCTTCGAGGAGGAACGCCATTACCGTGTGACGAATGGAACATGTGCTATATATTCCATACCACGCGACGTTACGATACTGAAGTACGGTTACATGACTCATGGACATATAACCGCACGACAGTTGAAATATTATCAACAGATACCTCTCTTCAACCAGACGTGTTTTCTTCCCGAACAGGCGTCTCCTCCAGAGACAACTGACAACCCTTCATCAACTATATAAGGAGGAATGCGGACTTAAGATGGAGGGGCCGAAACAGTGAAGATCATTTGGGAGACACCCTCAAGAGCATTGTACTCCGAATTAGTCTTTAGTCTAAGTTCTATACACCCTTTTGTAATAGCTTGATTCAAAGCAATAAAGAGCAGTCTCACTACTTTCTAGAAGATACGCGTCATTTTCCTCTTTTCATTTATATATTCATAAGATCGGCGATTTGATCGTCGACAACTTCCTATGAAGTTTTAGAGTAATTACAAACTAGGAAGTTCGATATCTTACCAGGCTCTGGGACACTTCCTCGTCTGCGGGGTTTGGAATGGAGATGGCCCCCGAAGACACATTAGATGACCTCGCTCTTATCCGGCCGACACGCTTACGTGGATCCCGACAAATGGTGGGAGGCCTCCCACAGATTACTGCTCATCCTCCTTCCTCCATTGCAGGATTTTAACCGCATACCCAATGGTGCCGAGTCCAGCAGGGTGTGTATTTTTGCTTGGAGGGTTTTGTGTGTCGCACTTTCACTCCTAAAATCATATGTCGTCTTCTTCGCTATAAAGTCTTGCCAATACGGTTTCACGAACGGATA
Organism: Hsuehochloa calcarea; assembly: GCA_036346395.1. Classification (NCBI taxonomy): domain Eukaryota; kingdom Viridiplantae; phylum Streptophyta; class Magnoliopsida; order Poales; family Poaceae; genus Hsuehochloa; species Hsuehochloa calcarea. Next base: position 4,772,938 of record CM070610.1, read on the forward strand.
CTTTTGGAAGGGCGTCAGATCTTTCTCCACGTATTGCTTGATAAGTGTGCTCTTAAAGTTCTTCCACACTTTGCATGCCGTTAGCAACGCTGTCGTCGCCGCGGAGGCCTAGTGTTCTTTTGGGATATCGAACGATTGAAAAATTTTCGTCACCAGCGCATCTTTCTGAGCTTCGGTCAACTCCTTCCACGAATCATATGTGATCTTGACCCGTTCCCGATCAACTATTCCGACCATCCTTCGGAATGCGCACGCTGCTCAGCGAGGATTGAGAGGGGTCCTAGATGTATCAACATCCGTGATGGTAAATCGACCATCGGGCCTTTTCACTATTCCTCTTCTATCGCACTTGGATTTTCTAGAGGACGGTGCATTAGGCGCATGAGGCGGCGATGATGGAGAAAGCGAGCGACATCTTCACAAGAAATAGAAGTTCGACTTGACACACATGAACATACTTGAAATAGAATAACTTAAATATAAGTATGCGATGTTAAGCAATTCAACATCCTAGGAAACTATTTCAAATGAATGACATAGTTGTAGTAAATATACATGCTTGGTAGAAATGACCATTATGGTAATAAAAGTTGCTTTAAAATGTAAAGCTATTGGTAGAAATGATCTTGAGGGTAATGAGTGGCATGTAGTTTTTCAAATGAATGACATAGTTGCGATAAATATGCATGCTTGATAGTAATATACACCTTTGCAATAAAGTTGATTGATAGTACAATCAAGTAATGAAATGTGGATTGCTTGTCCTATGCAAATACAATAATTCTTCATCTTTCTTTGAATTTACATATATTTCTACATGTGCATGAGGAGGCGCGCTTAGGGAGGAGGGTGGGAAGTGGCCGGCTTACCTTTGTGGTGCTTGGGAGGCCACCGGGCTCGAGGAGGAGGCAGCGTGTGCTCGGGGAGGAGGCGGCGGGTTCAGGAGGCGGCGGCTCGTGCTCGGGAGGAGGCGGCGGGCTCGGGAGGAGGCACACGGGCTCAAGGAGGAGGTGGCGTCGAGGACGGCGACGACGGGCTCGAGGGAGGAGAGAGAGTGAGAGAACTTAATCGTTTGAGTGGGGGTGCAGGAAAACCCTAGAGTCCGAATATAAATAGGGTTGAACATCACATACAGTTCTAAAGTAGAACCGTTTGTAATACACATCACAGACGGTTCCAATAAATAACCGTCTATGATAATATACATTCTCATATACATAAATACAAATTCACATATGACACATTCTCATATACATAAATGCAAATTCAGAACATATGACAGATAAATATTTTATTCATCGTTCCACTTGTTTTTTTTCTTTAAAAATTAGCAATTCATAATGATCGACTCGTATGTAACTAGTTTCATCACGTTGTTCTTCCTCGACCCTTATGCTGTTTCCGAAAGAAGGCAACTCGTCAAATTGATTGTATTCTTTATCGTCCACTACATTCTCAACTCTAACAATCCTCATTTTTTCTATGAAGAACTACGTGACACTTCTTATTTGCCTGGTCAGTTACATAGGCGACTTGAGCGACTTGGTTAACGAGTACGAATGATTCGTCTTCCTATCTGACACGTTCAAGGTCCACGGTAGTGACGTCGTACTTGTTGACCTTTACCTGTGAAAGATGGACCCAACGGCACCGAAACAGGGGGATCTTGAAAAGCACGTAGTCAAGCTCCCAAATCTCCTCTATAAACCAATAGTAGGAGCTCATCAACCCATCGGTACTGACCACATCTATGCATATACCGCTATTCTGGTTAGTGCTCTTTATATCCAGAGCCTACATATAGAATGTCTACCCATTGATGTAGTATTCTTGCCATGTCACAACTGTAAATGTTGGCCCTTTTACCAACCATGTCAGCATATCACTTGACGAGCTCCTAGCGAGTCGCTCCTTTAACCATTGGTTGAACCGACTATTGTGTTGTCTCGTGATCCAAACATTCGACCGCTCCGGATCCTGTTGCCGAAGCACGACGTTGTGCTAGTCGATATCTGGGAACATTTCGGTCATGTGTTGCAAGACCATGAAATGGGATTGAGCATACGCATCCATATCTAGAGTGATTTATTTCCTTTCGATAGTCCTGATACCCTTGAACCTCCCCTCATGGCGAGATCGAGGCATACCTATCGGTTCGACCTTAGCCATGTAAATGATGCAGAGCTCAATGACCTATTCGGTTGCATAACCTTGAACGATGCTGCCCTCCGGCCGAGATCGATTACGTACATAGAACTTAAGAATTCTCATAAACCTCTCAAACGGGTACATCTTTATCTCCCTCACAATGTGAACAACGAGATAGACTATGATATCAAAAAACGACGAAGGGAAATACATCTCAAGATGACATAGAGTCGTCACCACCTCGTCCTGCAGAGCATCTAGTACTTCGGGATCGATGACGTTCTGAGCAATTGTGTTAAAGAAATAACACAATCTCATGATTGTCTCTTGGATCTTGATCGGCAAAATACTTCTAATTGCAACAGGGAGTATCTGTGTCATCAGCACCTGACAATCATGAGACTTCATGCTAATTAACTTCAAATCTTCTATCGAAACAAGTTTCTTCATGTTGGCGGAGTAACCAGATGAAACTTTCACACCATACAAACTCTGGCACAGTTCAGTTCTCTCAGCCTTGGACATAGTGTAACAATCAGGGAAGGTACGTTCATCTTTTATCGGTCTTTGTCAGTGCTAACTCAGGTATGATGTCCATATCAACCAAGTTAAGCTGTGCGTTGACATCATCCTTTGTTTTGTCACGAATGTTCAGTAAGAGACCAATCAAGTTGTCACATACATTCTTCTCTATATGCATGACATCAATGCAGTGGCGAACTTCTAGGTTCTCCTAATAAAGTAAGTCCCAAAATATTGATCTCTTATTCTTGATGTTCTTCACACGGGTCCTCGATTTACATCCTTTTTCGAGCACAACATCTAAATTCTTAACCATATCATATATCTATTTTTCGCTTAAATGCCTTGGAGCTGAACTGTCATCATTCTCTCTATCGAATTGTTTCTTCATCCTGCGGTATGGGTGAGTCCTCCGAAGGAACCTACGGTGACGGATGTACACGATTTTGCGCGAGTGCTTCAGCCACACACTCTCGGTATCATCTAAGCAGTGAGTACATGCTTTGGCCTCTTTTGTACTCTGACCCGACAGGTTAGCAAGGGCATGATAATCATTTATGGTGCAGAACAACAAGGAGCATAAAGTGAAGTTCTCTCGTTTGTATGGATCTCATACCCTTACCCCTTCGATCCATAATATTTTTATATCTCCCATCGATGGTACTAGGTATGCATCAATATCATTCCCATGTTACTTTGACCCGTGGATAAGTATCGACAGCAAAATATAGTTCCGCTTTATACACAACCAAGGAGGAATGTTGTAGATACAGAGAGTCACGTGCCAAGTCCTATGTCGCCTGCTCATGTTACCGAAATGATTCATTTCATCAGTGCTCAATCAAACCTTATATTCCCGATTCCATGTAGTATGCAAACCTCCTATTGATGTTTCTCCTTTGGGTGGAATCGTGAGGTGTCTTAGTTTTCCATCCTTCTTACGCTCCTCCGAGTACCAACACAACAGATTTTGCCTCCTTTGTGTTCATAAAACCGCTTCAAGCAGGAATTACAGGAAGATACCACGCCACCTCATCAGAAGGTCCTTTCTTTACATCGATTCTCTCGCCGCCATCTGATTGATTCTTATGCTTGCATCAAGATGCGTTGTACACCGGACATACATACATGTTTACGTACTCTTTAAGGTAGAGGATACAGTCGTTCGGACATGTATGTATTCTTTCTATTTATATTCCCAATGGACAAAGAACCTTCTTGGCTTTGTAGGTGGTTTTGGGCAACTTATTTCCCTCTGGAATCATGTCCGCTAAGAGATCTAACTCAGTGAAACTCTTGTCGGACCAACCGATACTTGTATTTAGTTTCAGCAGTTCAAGCACGGATGGCAACCTTGTGTACTTCGACTTGCAACACGTGAATAAAGGTTTCTCCGAGTCCTCCATCAAGCCCCAGAATTTAACATACTCTCTCTCATCACAGTTCCCTTCTGCATCGCGAAGCATCTGATCCAGATTATTATCGTGCAGCTTATCCAAATCGAAACCAAAATCGACATCATCATACGGCATATCGTTGACTTCGTCGACAATGTCGTTATTACTACCTTCCTATATAATCTGCTCTTCACCGTGACTGGTCCGATGTGTATACCCCTTTTTAAAATCCCTTCGAATCAAGTGTGCTTCGATCTGCTCTCGTTTCTTAAACATATCCAAATTCTCGCAGTCAATGCATGGACAATACATATATTCCACCCCTTATTCAATATATCATCCTCGATGACTCTTGTAAGCGGATACACGATAATGTACTCTTGATCTTATGGTTCTCAGCATACATCCAACTTCGGTCCAACTACGCTACACATATAACAATTTAGTGTTAAATATTGAATTAATTAATTAGTATACTATATATGATCTAAAGTAGCTATATGTAGCAAGAATTAATTAAATTGAATTAAGTAGAAATAGACTATGAATTGGCTAAACCTAAACCATGCTAGATGTAAATAATGTTCTCTCTGCATCAAGCTAGATCTAAACCATCTCTAATTCCCACTTTACCAAGTTAGATCTAGAATTTAAGACATATCTGTGAGGTTGGAGTGCGCAATAAGTGAAATTATCACATATGATTTTTAATACAAATCGTTTGTGATAAGTTAATTATTACAGACGGGAAGTATCATGAGCGGTTTTAAGGAAAAAAGCGTATGTGATACTTCATGAGACGGTTTTCAACATAAATCGTCGTGATATTACCTTTCATAGAAGCGGTTTTAAGCGCGGAAGATGCTTAAACAACCGCTAAACCAAAGTCGTAATGTGATTGCATTTAATGCTGACGATTTTAATCAACTGTTGGTGATGAGCCGCGTAGTATTATATATTTTTTAGCAGTGTACGTACGCAAATAAGTAGGCGCTAGCCCCCTGATCACTGCTACTTACGCGTGCATTTCTCTAGCCCATTATTGCGTAGAGTTGGTTAGGAGCAGTTGCATGCTTGGATGCAGGATACATGAGTAGTACTAATCGTGGTGGTGGTTGTTGCTGTAAAGCTAGCTGATGATCAAGGGAGGAGAGGACAGGACAGAGTGTGTGCGTTTTTCTAGTTGTGATTCCACTTAGACGGCGCATCCGACCAAGTGTTAGCTGGAGCCGGCCGAGAGAAACAGGCCACATGACGCCCCTCCTAATAACCGGAGGGAATTAGCTGGAGTGGTAGTGTCAGTGTAGTGGTGCTATACTGCTTGTGTGTAGTTGGGTGGACTCGTTAAATTAGTTTGGCAAGCAGAAAACTCCGTGTGCCTCTGGTCAGAACGCGGAGATTTCTCGTATTCATACCTATCGGGAATTCAACCGTAAAATTCCTGCGTTCGAAAAGGGCAATTATCAGTAAGTAGTACCAGAAAGTGCTTTGTGACTAATCGCATCGCCGGCATGTGACTCGCTAACCCTGCGGTACAGTGTTCAGCGTGCGACGCGAGATCGTCACGGGAGCCTAGCGTTTTTGGTGCCAAGAGATGACTGGCCATCGGTTTCTTTCATTCTTGGGGACAGTTGGGAGGACGCCACCTGCTGGTAGTGGGCTTCTTTTATGCTATGTCCTTTTAAGGTAAGCACCACAGGGGCCATCCTCTTGGCAACCTGTGCGACAACGAAAAACCTAGAAGAACAAAAAAACTGTGTTGTCAAGCTATATATACGTGTAGACTGTGAAGTACGTTGTCTATACTACATAGGCTATTAGGCTGTGTTTGGGGTCGATCATTCGCCGCTGAAGTTCTGCTTGAGATAAGTGTGGGTTCCGATGAACCTAGTTCAGTTTTTCCTCTCGGTGAACTAAGCAATTTTAAGGGGTTAAAATGAACTCCCAATTGTGTGATATATTAAAATAAACTAGCGCCCTTGTTTCCAAGAATTCACACAAGCATTAGAGCATCCCATGTCAAGAATTGCCACATAAGATCTTCCTCATCTCCACTAACACGCTCTGTTTTCGAGTTTTTGGCATGGGCTGTGCTGGGCTCGGATCACTGTCTCCAGGGCGGACCATCCTAGGTCCCATGAGTGTTCAACTAAACCCTCGTTATTTTGTTTGGCAAAAATCCATCATATATATATATATATATATATATATATATAATAGAAGCGTAGTGTTAATGGGTAATTCGGTCTTTAATATGTTAATACTAATCTTGATCATTGAATCTGAATTGAACAATAAAGATCAATCTGAACTCCAACATAAAACCATTTAATCACTTTGTATCTTCTCCTTCAATGCATTCATTAATGAGTCTTCATTAAACATCATGCATGCTCCCAACTCCAACAGTCAAGATTGGTATTAGCATTAATCTTGAATTACTTGAATTATTATATATATATATATATATATATATATATATATATATATATATATATATATATATATATATATATATATATATATAAGCTAATCGAACCACAACTCCTCTAAGTCCATCAAATCACGTCTCTCTCCAACACCCTACAACCTCAAAGCTGGCTCATGTGATGGTTGACCCATGAGCACATACCCTTGACCTTTGCCCTTTGGACATTGGACTATTGGTGAGCCACAACAAAGCTATTCCCCTCATTTCTCTCTCTCTCTCTAATCCTAACAATCAATAGACATTAACCGACTCTCATCTCCCTCTCTCTCAACGCGACGGCGGGATCGGAGGTTGGAGGAGCAAGCGAGCACTGCCGTCAGGCGGCCGTTGCCTTTGGGCGGCGGATGATGAGGGGCGGGGTGACCGCCGGCGGGGAGGCGTGAGGAGCCCTACGGGCCTGCGGTGGCGATCCGACACCTCGCGCGGATCCCGACAAGAAGGCAGCGTGCGGTCACGGTACCCAAATCTTCAACTGCGTGGAGGTGAGTTCAATCCGAGCTACTGAATCTCAATTCCCAAACCACCAAAGAGCGAACCCAAATGCTTAAATTAACAATCTTGTCTGTGTTAGTTTGAATTGTGATTGGTAAATCTTGTCTTTTTTGTGTGTGAAATGTAGATCTCAAAGCTCAAAAAAAAAGAGAAGTGTGTGAATTTCGAAGGCACGAAGGAAAAATCGAGTTAAATTGTAATTTTTTTTTCTTGATTATTTTATAATTTTACTAAATTACTTGAGATGTTGTCATTAATCTGCACTTTGCTTTTTACTACTGTGCACCTTTACGTTTACATTAAACAGTGCACCTTTACATTTACACTAAGCAATAATTTTGTATTATAATTTTACTAGGTCCGCCGCTTATCTCCTCCTCTTCCTCCCACCTTGCTGTCGCACACACCGGGCCATGCGGAGGTAGCCCTACATTACTTACATGTGTTTTCTACATCTCGCGGAGCTACCATTTGCCGCAGGCCTGCAGCCCGTCCATCAACTTTGACCCTTGCTACTGGACCGCCAATCGCACGAAATATTACGTCCGCACCTTCGATTCGGCCCGTGCCGCGGTGCAACGAATACACCCCTCCCCCTCCTCACCACCACCGGGCCAGGGCGTCCACTCGGCTGGGCAGCGCGTCGGCGTCGGCCTCGTTCCTTCGTGATATTGTGTCCCACGCTTCCGTCGAACGTTGTGCTGGGCCGTGCCGAGTGCCGAGTGCCAAGAAAAAACGGGCCGCTCGCCTGTTTGGTGCGACGTGGTAAGCCTGAGATGGGTTGATCCGCCGCCGCTGGGCCGGCTGAAAAAAAACAGTGACTCTTCTCTGTTGCAAACCTCTGTAAGTCAACCGGTTGTGGCGCCGACTTGCCTGGCTGAATTACCATAGAATAGACAGTTTGTGAATTTTAGTGGTGTGACCTCTCAATGGCTAAAGTCTTGTTTAAAACAGGTTGGTAGGTGCACTGACCAGTTGTCGTGTCCGGCTAAGGTCCAGGGTTCTTTGCTTCAAGAAAGGCGACAGACATGTAACAAATTAGGCGTCAGATCTGATCGGCCCCAACGCGATCTCCAAACAGCCTCTAATTGGCAAGGGGGTACTTTTACTGTTCTCACTGTTGGCTGAACGTGCGGCATACTTCCTTGTGGTACTTTGCTGGTGTAAATCGGAATCTGGTGCTTGCTATGCTAGGCCGGGTAACCTAATCTTTTGGTGTTTGGGGGGACACCAGTTATTGATGGGACCTGATGATCATGGCCGCATCTTGGAAGGTTTCTCTACTCAATGCCTTATATTCCACTCCACATGTGCCTTCAGAAAAAAAAGTAGCACTTTCTAGACTTGTCCCGAGACGCGCACGCACATTTTCTTTTCCTCTCCCATCCCTCAAATATTTGGTCACATATATTCTCTTCTTCTTTTTTTTAACCATTGAACATGCTTGCAGTACAACACATAACAAGCAGGATCAAAGTACTGGCCAAAAACAGGTGCTGGCTCGTTTCACATCTCCTAGCCTTTTCCTTCAATCACGCAATGAACTGAACGAGAGGTGCAGGAAATGAAAAGCAAAAGCTTTCCAATTTTCCATTTCGTACCTCCATCTTGGCTGCCTCTTGCCCCAATCATCCAATGCAAGATTAATTAGACGTGCGCTGTGTGCCCAAAACAAATTCAGATTTCCACACATCGTCGTTCATTTGACAATGCATGGCACTAGCAAGCATGCTGTTTTGCCCAAATGGGGCACAGTAACCCTATGGGTTCGGTGGTTATACCAAACAACTAGGACTTGGATCTCACATTGTGGTTAGGTGAAAACCATCCTAGATGGTCAAAACACCACCATTTCCCCTTTTTGTTTTGAAGAATCTTTGCCAACCCGGAAAACTTTGGTGCCTTGCATGGACCGAACGATGGATGGAAATTGCCTGTCATGAAATAAACTCCCATAGAAACCTGCTTCATACACTTCGAACAATCCAACGTAGCAACTGTTCCTCCAAGCAGCTGTACGTATAGCAAGTGGAGCCCTCAAATTTGAGCCGTATGTATCCTGTCGCGACATGGCGCATCCGCATTGGCCGGGAGGCTGCCCTAGCATTACCCTGAGTAAATGGAGTTGGAGAGCTTGTTCAGACTTGGGCAGCCTTGTGTCATTGTGTGTATGAGATATTTGTTGAGTGCAAGTCAGTGCAAGCTGAAGAAAAGAGAGCCCAGGTAGCCTGCTTATATGGTTCTGGAACCGGGACAGAAAATTGACCAATCATTTCTTGCGTACGTCTCAGGATGGTTTGCCTATTTTGCTACTAGTTCCAACCTTCTCAATTGACAAAGTCTACTGGGCTTAGTTCAGAAAGGCACCCATGATCCGACTGCAAGTGTAGTAAAAGGACTTATCAGACAAAATGAGTAGAAGCCATTGACAAATCATAGGAGAGCAAGTGTTCAAGATACTGGATATGATTTTCAAGAGCGCTGTGTCACAAGAAGAACTGCAGAATGATGGCTACATACATCGTCCGATTATTTCCGAACAGCGCTAAGACAATGTCAGGATCTGTGGAAGATGTGCATTAGTTCGTAGGCAAAAACGATCGATGCGATTACGTGACGGAGGATTCGATCATACGCAGAGGCCGGCGGCACAGCTGGTTGTTCCGCATTGTTTGGATGCGTGGTGTACCGTTCTGCTCCTCATACGTCCCGGGAAAGCAGCAGCAGCAGCAGCGGCAGAGGCAGCGACGGCATGGGCGAGCTGACTTGCTGATCCAAATGTTTATCGTGTTGCCGGCGAGCGCGCGCCCAAAAACGTGCCGTTTCTTGCGGCGGCGGCATAATGCTGCGCGCATGCCGTGCAGCGCGCAGCAGTTACGGCCAGGGACAACGATTGTGGCGCAGCGGCCTCCAAGTTTCTGCAACCCAAGCCTTATGCTTGCCGCTGCCTTTTTTTAAAAAAAAAATATGCATTATTTTATTAAAATAACAAAAATAAATACTCGTTAAAAAAAATTACATGAATAATCTCATGTCACCAATCCGCAACAGATCTCTTGTTGTCAATTTAATTATTTTCGACAAAAGCTATCTGTTATTTAGAGACATATGAAACGATGTCAGGAGATCTATTGTATTTTGTAGTACAAAGGTGTTGAATTAGCATTGGACTGTTGCGCCTCAAATTTCTGCAACACCTTCTTTTTTTGTTAATTGGGGTGGTGGGTGCGTGGACAGGAAGAGGGACACGATAGATACACCTCGTATCGATCAGAGCAGGCGGCAGCGGATGCGCTGGGCCAACCTGTGGTTGGCCGACGGGCAACCACCCATGCGTCCGTTCGTCAATTAGGGACAGAAAGCGCCGTGCCGTGCGCCCATGACGTTACGGGAGCCGAATCATTTGTCGATCGGTTGTTATGCGCCCTGAGGTGACTCGCATGTGCGTGCCTTTGCGACTCAAACCTTTCCTCTTTTCCGTGCAAATCAAATCAAAGGCCTCTCATACTCTACGACTATATATATATATATATATATATATATATATATATATATGATTGTCTTTATTCTTTTGCGGTTAAAGAAGACTCGTATACATACACGTGAGTGTGTTCTCTTAGTACACATCTAAAAATGGAGATAGTAGATAAATGTACAACCTCTCATACGGGTGTAAAGGTGGACAACATGATTTAAATCTGGTGAGTGGAATCGTACATGCAAAACCACACCACCTCAGGGACAAGTAGATATCGTAGGCACTACTATACAAAACCTCATCACAGACGGTTCTAAACCATCATCACAGAAGGTTTTTTGAACCGTCTGAATTTATGTGTATGTGGTAACAAACGGTCATCACAGACGGTTTGAAAACCGTATATAAAAAAGGTATCACAGACGGTTCTTGTTGAGCCGTGCGTGATAGTTTTTTATATTGCAAAAAAAAAATAGATTTTGATTGTTTCATAGCTGGTATCATCACAGTTTATGTGAGCTTTTTATCTTCAGAGACTCTTAAAAATACATGAAAAAGACATCACTCCCATACAAAACCTTCCTAACCTCCCCCTTACGGCCTGTGAGTACCCCGATGTTGCCCATCTTGACCATGGCGTCGGCGAAGAGGGTGCTAAGCAGGCCTAAGTAGGAGTCAACGACGTCGACGGTGGATGTGTCGTTGTAAACCTGCGTCGGAGGTGATGACGACGAAGCCATTGCGGATGTGAGTTGCTGTACCCATTTACCATTTACGTATATGCACCCATAGGTTAGCTACCATAATCGATCGAGTCATCGAGGAAGAAGAAGTTTGTTTGCTTACAGTTGAGGAGGACGAGGTCCTTGTTGTGGAGGCCTGTGGCGACGAACTTGGACCGAAGCACGTCGACGGAGACGAAGTCTAGCAGCACGTCAGCGTCCCACGGGTTCGACACCCTCCCCAGCACATCCGCCTCGACTCAGCTATTATTTATAAGGACATTGCCAAAATATTTTACCTCCCGCGCGCGCGTTCAAAATTTTTCGAACTCCCGTGCTGCGAATCACAGATGGTTTCATACAAAAATAAATGCGTGATAAGCATCTCATTCTGAGCGATTTGTATTAAGAACCGTGCGTGAAGTATCCTGAGCGTTTCTTAAGAAGAAATGCTGATGAATAGATATCACAGCGATTCCTCTTAAGAATCGTCGAAGTATCCTGAGCGTTCTATTTACAAACCGTGCGTGATAATTACAGTATCCTGAGCGGTTCTTACGAAACCGTATATGATAATTCTGTATCACAGACAGTTCTGTCTGTGATTAGGCGTCTAGTATAGCTTGTTTTGTAGTAGTGGGGAATGCATTGAACAAATCGCACTCCATGCAACACATGCAAAAGAATTAAGCAGAGGCGTTTCGAAGAAATGGGAACACATTAATCAAGGAGTCTATAGCTAGTTAGTGTAACCAACCGTAGGTGACATTGTTGATATGTGATCCGAATTCTAAAGAGGTCAAGGTTTGGAGATGCGGGGCGTTCGTACGGATTCTTTTTCTTTTTTGGATTTGTTTCCGTCTTCGACTCGAATCAATTTTATGTTAACATATATACCCCTTGTAAGCCGCATGGGAAGAGTTAACGACTCATTAAAATCCTTGCGTTTTGTAAGCACTTTTTTCTGATATAGTGAAGATTGCCGTAGTGCACCTGTGGTTTTTTCCGAAAGGGTTTTCCACGTAAAAATCGGTGTCTCCCTGTTTTTGATCTACTTTGTTATTTGCTTGTCGATTTCCAACAAGTGGTATCAGAGCCACGTTCGTTGCCTATTTTCAATCTAGGGTTTGTTCGACACGGCGTCATTGAAGTATGATCTTCCGTTGCTGGATCGGGATACGCGATTCTCTTTGTGGCAAGTCAAGATGCGGGCATTATTGGCGTAATCCGATCTAGATGATGCACTGAATGGTTTCTGGAAGAAGGTAGCCAACACTTGGTCCGATGAAGAGAAGAGTAATGACCGTAAGGCACAGTCCCAAATTCAACTTCACCTGCATAATAATATTCTGCAAAAGGTGCTGAAAATCACGTCACCCGATGTTCTATGGCTGAACCTGGAAGAGATATGCATGATAAAGGATCTCATCAGCAAGACGTGTTTCAAGCAGAAATTGTTCTTACACAAGTTGTAAGAGGTATTTAATGTGTTGAATTATCTTTCAGAATTTAAAGAGATCGTCTCTGACCTAGAGTCAATTGAGGTAAAATATAATGAGAAAGATTTGAGTTTAATTCTTTTGTGTTCTCTGCCTAGTTCATACTCAAATTTCAGAGATACCATATTGTATAGTCGTGACACACTGGCCCTCAATGAGGTTTATGAAGCAAAATACTTGTCTGTTCGTGGCATGTAAAAGGAGAAGAACTCAAACAATGGATCTCGAGGTAAAAGTTCGAATGGCTACAAGGACTGGTCAAAATTCAGAGGCAAGCGCAAGACGTGCAAATATTGTAGGAAAAGTGGACACGACATATCTAAATGCTACAAGTTGTAGAACAAAGAAAAGAATAACGATACATACAAATCAAAAGGTAAAACAGAAGATGAAGGTACGACAAATACAATTCGTGATAGTAGTTCTGATGGTGAGATGCTTGTTGTTTCTATTTTTCTTTGGATGTCTTTGAAAGTAATGATGAATGGATTCTTGATACTATCTACACTTTTCATATGTGCCCGAATAGATATTGGTTTACAACTTATGAACCAATCCATAGTGTTGGTTCTATTTTGATAGGTGATGATTCAGCATGTAAGGCACGAGATATTGGCTCTGTTCAGATCAAGATGTTTGATGACACCATCAGAACCTTATCGAATGTTCGATACATTCGAGATATGAAGAGAAATATTATTTCGGTGAGTGCTCTTGATGATAAAGGTTACAAGTATTCAGGTGGAGTCCTCAAGGTCACTAAAGTTCTCTTATTGTAATGAAAGGTGACAGAAAGGCTTCTAATGGCTTATATTATCTCCAAGGTATGATGGTTACAGGTAATGCTACTATTGTTTCAAAAAAGTTATCAGATTCTGATGCTACTAATATTTTTCATATGCATCTTGGGCATATGGTGACTTAACTTAGCGGAATTAAGCAAGAGATGACTTTTGGAAGGATATAGCATCGACGACCTAAAATTTTGTGAGCATTGCATCTTGGGCAAGCATAAGAGGTGAAGTTCAATACTTGATTCATACTACGGATGGTATTTTGGATTATGCGCATTCTGATATATGGGGATCATCTTGCAAGCCATCGCTAGGAGGTGCTCTTTATATGTGAACAATTATTGATGATTATTTTAGAAGAGTGTGGCCTTATTTCTTGAAGCATAAATCGGAAGTATTTTTAGCATTTAAAGAGTGGAAGACTATGGTTGAAAGGCAAACTGAAAAGAAGGTAAAGAAGTTTCACACTGATAATGAGATGGAATTATGTTCTAATAATTTGAATCATATTGCAAAACTAAAGGCATTGTTAGTCACTACACCGTTCCCATACTCCTTAACAAATGGTGTAGCTGAGCGTATGAATAAGACCACCATTTCAAAGGCCAGTTGCATGTTGTCAAATGCAGGTTTGCATAGGCGTTTTGAAGTGAAACCGCTTCCACTGCTTGCTATCTTATTAATCGGTCAAGCTCTATTGCAGTTGAAAAGAAGACTCCAATTGAGGTATGGTCAGCTGGTTCCCTAGCAAATTATTCAGAATTGAGAATTTTTTGTTGTACTGCTTATGCCCATGTTGATAATGAAAAATTAGAGCCTAGAGATGTTAAGTGCATCTTTCTTGGCTATAAATCTGGTGTTAAAGGATATAATTTGTGGAATCTTGAAACAAATAAGGTTGTGATTAGTAGAAACGTATCTTTAATGAATCTGCTATGCTTCATGATAAACTGTCTACTAATGTTCTTGTTGAGAGTGAGCAGAATTGAAGTATTCAGGTGAAACACTTTGTTGGTTCAAGTGACACATCAAATAAGAAAAGTATTATTGTTCATAATGCACATATTATTGATGATCTTCCTATTGTTGAGCAGCCACCACAACGGTCCATTGCAGTTGACAAGCCTAAGAGGGAGATTAATCCACCCAAGAGGTTGATTGAAGAAGCTAATATTGTTGCTTACGCTTTGAGTGCGGCAGAAGAAATTAAAGGTAATACAAAACCTTCATCATACCCTGAGGCTATTAACTCCATTGATTGTAATAAGGGGATAACTGCTATGCATGATGAGATGGAGTCGCTAGAAAAGAATGACACTTGGGAATTAGTAAAGTTATCAAAAGAGAAGAAGCTTATCCATTGCAAGTGGGTTTTCAAGAGAAAAGAATGCATTTCTCCAAATAATGAGACAAGGTATAAAGCAAGGTTAGCTGCTAAAGGTTATAGACAGATTACATGTATTGACTTTGTGGATTTCATGGGGATATGTTCGGATCTTAGGATGATGTGACAATTGGCAATGCGTTTACGGTTTGTCGTTTCACGTGTTTTCGACAAAGCTGCGAGGCTTCTTGGGCGAGGCGGTCCGACCGGTCCTTGCAATGATCGGCCGGTCCCAAATCGGTCGGACCAGGCCATGTGAAGCTGGATCGGACGTGACCCTAAAGTACTCAAAATTAGCTGGGCCAAAAATAGGTGTTGTAGGCAAGTGAGGGATCCCAATGCACTTGGTCTCATGATTTTTGGAGTCTCGATAAAAGTTCTATTGGTTTAAAGTTTCCGAAGGTTTGGATTTTCGGGGTTGAAATTCGGCTAAGTCCCAGGCGGTCCGACCGCTCACGAGGGAGCGGTCCGACCGGCCAAAGAAGCGGTCCGGCCGCTCACTGGGCGGTCGGACCGGTTTCTATGAGCGTCGGCCAACCGTGGCGATGTTGATTTGTTAGGTCAAAGTCATTGGTTTCATGGCATATGATTTGCATGATGCATGTTTTGACTAACATGGGTCAAGTTGTGAAGAACTTGTTCCCGAATTCGTGTTTGCTTGTCTATAGTTGTGCGGTAGCTTGGTGGTCAACGACGGTCAACGGCGAGGAGGATCGGGACTAGACTTGGAGAGTTGAGGTCGAGCGATTGGCGATGCGTGTGAGTCAACGACTCAAGCGTGACACAAGATGGACAAGGGTGACCTATTGGCACATCCATGGCGCATGGTGAAGCGGTTTAGGTCAAAGGTTAAAGGCGGCGCTTCTGCGGCGCCGCGTGTGTGACCCGTTTGTTAGTGGGCCTTAACGGAGCCCAATTGAGTCAAACCCTAGGAGTTCTAGGCCTCCGCTATAAATAGGAGGAGGTGGTGGTTGCACCCTCTCTCTCGCCTTTTATGTTTCAAAACCTAATTGTCTTTAGGGAGTTGAGGTGGAGGCTAGGGCTTTTCATGGTTTGAGGAGAATTTTGTGATCTTGGATTGACCACGATCCATGATGGTGTGGGTGTAATCCGACAATCATCTCGTTCTTAATCTATGCAAGGTTTGCTTGAGATAAGTCTCTTTTCGTTCTTGCTTTCAATTTCGTGTTTTAGGGCTTTCTTTGATCCACGAGTTTTTGATTGATTCTTTCACGTGGATTAGCTTGCTGTGATGTGTGGGAACCCATCTAGGATCAATTTGATCATCAATCACTTACGAGCAAGCGATTGGATCTAGTTTTCACTTTTGCGGTTTTGCACCCTTCTTCAATCAAATCGTAAAAGATATTTGTTCATCCAAGAATTATCATAATTGTTGATTGGAATAGGTCCTTAATATCATAGAAAGGTGTGTGCAAAGTTTCGTGAAGTTTGGAGTTGAGAATCAAAAGTTAGACCTAATTGCAATTTCGTCATCGAAATTTTTTTCTTTGATGCGAGCTGTAGTCAGACCGCCCCACACCAGAGGTCAGACCGATTTTGGTGCCAGTCCGACCGCCCCACACCAGAGGTCAGACCGATTTGGTACCGGTCAGACCGCTAGTATAACAAATGATCGAATAGGCGATCTCTTAGTTTTGATTCTTCGATTTTTATCACATTGCTTAGGGGTTTTAATTGGATTCAATACTAGTCTTCCATTGTCTTGATATATTGATCTTCATAGCTTCATCATAGCTATTGGAGTGAAATTGTGTTGAATTCATATTCTGTGAAAAAGTGAGCGTGCTCCTATTCACCCCCCCTCTAGTCGCCTTTTCGGTCCAACAGACTTTAATAAGGTTCTTCCCCAGTTGTTAAATAAATCTCAATTAGCACTTTGCTCAGTATATTGCTATGCATGATTATGAGTTTCACTAGTTAGATGTTAAAACTGTATTTTTACATGGAGAGTTAGAAGAAGATATCTACATGGATCAAATTGAAGGTTTTATTGTTCCAGGAAAAGAGAATCTTTTTTGTAAGTTAAAGAAGTCTCTTTATGGATTAAAATAATCTCATAGGCGGTGGTACAAGAGATTTGACATCTTCATGTTTTTCAAGGTTTTAAGAGGTCCGATTATGATAGTTACATTTATTTAAAAATTGTCAATGATTGACTATATATTTTATCCTATATGTTGATGACATGCTGATTGCATCAAAAGATAAAACAGAGATAGCAAAGTTAAAGGCGCAATTGAGTGGTGAATTTGAGATGAAGGATTTAGGTGCAGCAAAGAAAATTCTTAGCATGGAGATATCCAGAGACAGGTCCTCTGAAAAAATTATACCTAAGTCAGAAAGGGTATATTGATAAGGTCCTTCATCGCTTTAATATGCATGAGGCTAAACTAGTGAGTACTCAATTAGCTGCATATTTCAGATTATCTTCAGCTTTATATCCATAGTCAGATGATGATGTTGAGTACATGTTTTTATATCCATAGTCAGATGATGATGTTGAGTACATGTTTAGCGTTTCATATTCTAGTGCAGTTGGTTCTCTTATATATGTCATGATATGTTATCGTCCTGATTTATCACATGCACTAAGTGTTGTTAGTAGATTCATGACTAATCCTGCTAAAGTGTATTGGAAAGCAGTTCACTGGATTTTCAGATACTTGCTTGGTACATCTAATGCTTGTTTACAGTTTGAAAAATATAGAGATGGGCTTATTGGTTATGTGGATTCTGATTATGCTGGTGATTTGGACAAGAGGAGGTCACTTACAGGTTATGTGTTCACCATTAGTGATTGTGTTGTGAGTTAGAAGGTAAGTTTGCAGGGCATTGTAGATTTATCTACCACTGAAGCAGAGTATATAACTATTTCTGAAGCATACAAAGAAGCTACATGGTCGAGATGTTTATACATTGAGCTTTGTGGAGATACTCCTTGCATTACTATGTTTTGCGATAGTCAAAGTGTTATATACCTTACAAAGGATCAGATGTTTCATGAAAGAACAGAACACATTGATGCCAGGTATCATTATATTCGAGATGTCATTGCTCAAGGTAATGTTAAGATATGCAAGATAAGTATTCATGATAATCCTACTGATATGATGACAAAATCAGTTCTAGTTACTAAGTTTGAGTTTTGCTCAAGCTTGATTGGTGTTAAAGTTTAGTCTAAGAGACTTTCGGCGCATGGTGATTATTTATTATTGGAGAAGTTTTTTTTTCATATGCTACAAGGAGGGAATTCGTCTCAAGGTGGAGATTGTTGATATGTGATCCAAATTATAAAGAGGCCAAGGTCTGGAGACGCAGAGCGCCAGTGATTCTTCTTATTTTTGGTTGTTTTTCGTCTTGACTCGAGTGAGTTTATCTTGGCATATATCACCCTAATTTTCTGCAAGAAGAGTCGACGACTCATTAAAATAAATACGTTTTGTAAATATTTTTTTCTGATATAGTGAAGATCACCGTCGTACGTCTGTGTTTGTTTTCTTTTTAAAATGGTTTTCTACGTAAAAATTAGTAAGTTTTTTTTTTTTATTTTCCTATCGATTGCACGGTGGGGGCGAGCTACCGGCCGAGGGCTGCACAATTGTGTCCTCAGATGTTCGCGTCAAGGTGGTTGCGATGGGCGGATGGACCACGACGGGGCCTGAGCTAGCTAGCTAGCCTTTCCCTCTCTCCCCCACCGGCCGGGTCAATCTCCATGCACATTTGAAACGAGCTATATATGCCTATATCTTGTACTGTCTCAATTCAAGTGGGCTGCTGCGTCTGGACACGACAGCAAGTTCCCTGGTCCTCTCTAGGAGGCAAAATTTCCCCCCAATCTATTCCTGCGTGGAAAAAGATAACTGGATAGAATGTGTCTGAATTCCAGCCGAAAGGCGTCATTCAGTGGTACTAGAGTCCTTCACTGATACAAGGCCAGTCATGTGCATGTTGATTATGAGGATTTTTATCAGAGCACAAGCTCCCCTGGAGGCTAGATGATGGCGATTGATTTGATCTCATGGACTAAACGAGTTCTTTTTTTTTGTAGAGTAAGATAGTTTCACTTGGCATCGTAAACTTGGATTCGTTTACAGCTCTAGTCAGATCCGTTGTTAACTAGCGGAAGTTTGCTGGTATGGCATACAAGTGACATTGACGTGGACCTTCTCTCCATCTCTCACCTCCACTAAATGCACTTCAATGTATCCATGTGTAGTAAGGACAGTGAACAGAGAGGTAAATGAGACAGTCGCGCAGCCTAAGGAGCTCTACAGCAATACACCTTTCTTTTCCTATATATGTACTATCTGGGTGAGATGGTGCGTTCTGAACATCTCTCGCGCTGTAGCAATTCTCTCTCTCGTAGCCAGTGTTGCCATGCATGCTGTACGGTAGGTTGGCATGACCAGGGGCCGGGGCCGGTGGGGGGAACGACATATGCCGGAGTGCGTGCACGTACTGCAGCTGCAGCTAGCGTTAGGCAGCTGCACTAATGTCCTGCACGCGCGCCATGACATGATTGCTCCAACTTTACGGTCTTAATCGCCGTTAGGTCTTGATTGGGTAGTAGGGCTACTGGTGCTGTACCGAAATGACATGATCACGCAGAGAGAAAAATATAATAGTACGTACCCTACCCCGGCCGCACGTATAGATCGGATTAGATCAGTTGACGATTGGCCTAGCTAGTAAGTAGCCAGGCCTCATCGACGTACTAGTCCTCCTAACTGACGGCAAATTGAGCTGCAGCCGTGGGTACCACACAACACAGCACGAGGGGGTAGATCTGCTGAGACGAGATGAGACGAGACGAGAATCTTTTTTTTTTTTGTTAAGAGTACACTCGGGCATATACACACACCGTACACACGCACACACATACGTGGATGTGTTCTTAATATACGTCTAATCTTGAGTAAAGCGAGCTTGCACATATGTTAGCTGTTGAGCTTGATAGTAGTACTCTTACCACCAATCACACACTTCCTGAGATAGGGGTAAGGCGGGCTTGCACGTTTGTTAGCTGTTGAGCTGAATGGTAGTACTTGACACTCCCTGCGTAGTGGGATCATGCGTTGACACTCCCTGGATAAGCCAAGAGATGAACGAGTGTGCAGCTTGAGCGTCACTGTAATAGGTTTGAGTCCGTAGACAACTGACACCAAATGGCATGATCGTCTTTACCCCAACTTGTCAAATCTCTGTACAGATAACAAGATGTAAAAATACATCCAAACACTCTGGGACCTTGGCGGCTGAAATATAACCACTAGATCCCAGCTAGGTTTCAGCATTCACTGAGAACAGCACAACGTACGTTATAAAGGAAAAGAATAAATAAATTTTTTTATTAATTAAAAAACAAACTTTATTTTCAATTCATACCCTTTTGGTCACGACACCACCCGTATCATGACAAAACAACACTGTCACGCCAGCCTGTATCTGAAGGATCACGGGAAGGCTATGATAGTACAAAACAAAAATTTATCATGCAACCAAGGAACCTCCGCTAGTAATAGATCACGAGATTACCAATAGACGCGTCGACTCGTAGCGGAAGTAGAGTCGATGTAGCGAGTTGATGCAGTCGTAGTTGTACTCGTCGCGCGTCTTCTTCTCTGAGTCATGTGATCGTCACGAGTTACGGATCGTCTTAGTGTTGATGCTTTGTAACTTTTTCTCCGAGTCTTGTGATGGTCAGCTTCGCAACTTCTTCTTCGAGTCTTGTGATCGTCACGAGTTGCAGATCGTCCTAGTGCTGATGCTTAGCAACAACACCTCCAATGTATCCACACGTACAGGGCAGGGATACCATGCGCTGGAGTGCTAGCGCTGGCAGCGTGGTATCAGGAAGGCATGACTGTTAGGGTTTCGGGAGTTCTTCAAAAGATCATCATCACCCTATGCCACCACCCCTCTATATATAGGCATCTATGATGGGTCTCGTACTTGAGGCCCATTAGGAACTCGTGGCCTACAAGAATTCGAATCACCATCCAAATCAAATCCTAACCCATTTAAGTGTGCGACCCTATAGATTTATGTGTAATCGGTTCTGACTCGGAAACTTTTTTTTGACCACTAGTTGTTAGCGGTACCTAGTAGCACATAACGATTCCCAAACACACATAGAATATATCGAACGAACCTTAATGCAATATGATCTACGACCAGGTCCAAATCACTAACGACCAGCTCGTATCTCTATACGACAAGTCTATATTTGGTTTCAACCAGCTTGTATCTCCATACGACTAGTCCGTATTTGATCGAACTGAAAGACCTTCTTGTGTATTCTCCCTTTGCCTAACGATGTCTGGTTGAACTCCAGGTGAGATGTTGTATCATCTATGGACTATTCAATACTTTCTCGATCAAGTATCGAATAACTTCATGTGGTCGACACTTCGACCACTAGTGGCATGGCCATGCATTTTTTTTATCCGACCACAACGAGGGGCCCAGAGATATCTCTCCTGTTATGTTAGGAGGGGCAAATCCCATATCCAACCAGTCACATCCCTCCGCATATTTCATAGTATATCCGAAAGCTTCCTTTATAACTACCCAATTACGAGTTGTAACACCCTGGCTATTCGGAAGCCAAGATGTTACCTAAATGTTCATCATACAATTCATTTGCGGAACTAATATTCAATATGCACCAAATTAAATAGTCAAGACAAAGTAACGAGGAGTAAATAACCGTTCATCAACGGAGTGTAACCAAGGAATTAAACATGGAAGGTCTGATGTAAACTTGAAGTGATACTTATTACAGCTCATTCCATAACCAAATAACTTAGCAAAATATCTTAATGAATAAGTGAATTAATGAGATGTGTGAAACGTGCTTGGACTGCGCCCTCCTGCTAGCAACAATATCATCAGGGTTCACCTAAAAATAAACACAGGAAAGCAAGGGTGAGTCGAAACTCAGCAAGCACAACATCAATCTCACCGGGTACAATGGAACATAGCAATAATCAAGACAGTAAAATATATTTTCCACGAGTTTGTGAAAAGACATAGTATGAATGTATGCATTGAAGGAGAATGGACCTCTCAACTGCGTATACCGGTATAACGAGTGATACACCCGTCGGTGTTTACTTAAGCCCGCACTTAACAAAGAGCGGGGACCCAAGTACCGTATGAAGAACGTTTCATACGGGTGTCCGAAACCGCCCACGTTGGAATAGTGGGACTTACGTGCATATACTGGAATTGATGGGTCTTAACCAAATTTCCACTCCCTTGGAAGGAAAATAAAGCATGCATGAATGGAATGAATCATGCAATCTGGACGTCATCACCTTTTATCGCAAGAAACATAAATATTGAAATCTATCAACATCATGAACAAAACGCAAGAACATTCATATATTCAACACATCATCATGTATTCATTTGAAAACAACACAATTTAACAAACAGTACTTGCCTTCCTTGCTGCGACGTACTAGGAAGCAACGAAGGTGTCCCTCCACCTACCGCCTCACCGCCTACACAAGCATTTACACGGGATAAGGATAACAAGGTATGACATATCTACACATGCTCTACCATACCCTCTAACCATCCCACACAACTATGAGTTCAATTTGACAACTTCACCCAAAAAGCCGGATTACTGCTCTACTGGCAGTTGTACGAGAAAATTAACAATTAAATATCTGTAATTCTTAAAGACCTTAAACTAGTGCTCAGCTAATCCTAGCGAACCAGGCTATGAAACTTTAGTTGGCGAGATCCTCTGATTCGGCCAAAACAGAGGACTAAACTGCCCAAGAAGACACCGACAGAAACCTGTCTAGATTTGAGCGATCGTGCGAAAGCTGTAACTTTCAGTCTACTGATCCTATGGAGATTATATTTATCAATATGGAATCATGGAGAAATTAGCTTCAAAACCTATTTGGGTGGCATACGGATCAGCTCTAACTAGAGCAAAGCGAGGAGCAACCGAGCGGTCTCCAAAATCTCGAGAGAGAGTAGTGTGCGGTTAAAAATTCATAACTCCTAAACCACAGAGTGGAATCTCGTGATATCGGTGCCAAAAGAAAGCTAACGAAACCAGGAACATAACTCTAGGAGACGAAAATCCGAGATTCGGCATCTAAGGACCCGAAACTGGCCACGCAACCTACTGGACAGATCTGATCTAAAACCTGACGCAAAACGATCCAACTAATCGAATCAAATTCTCATCTCTTATGAATCAAACAGCAAGGGGAGGCCATTGTTACCTTTATAGAACCTCAAGAACGACATGGATTGACCTCCCGAAGAACTTCCCTCTCCTTCCTTCAATGACCGGCCAAGGCGAGGAAGACGAACGACCAGCGGTGACGGTAGGAGAGATCGGCTTCGGGGAAAACCTTGGGGCAGCCGGGATCGCCAGGCCAGCACCAAGGGGAGGAGGCGCCAAGGGCGGGGAGATCTTTGGATTGGGGCTAGGGGTGGCGGCTCAAGGGGAGGAAATGAGGGGAGGGAGAGGGCAAAGGGGTGGCCGGCTAGGGTTGGAGGGAGAGGTGGGGCGGCATGGGCTTGGGCCCAAGGGGCACCTCCCCCCTCTTGGCCCACCTATGGCCGGCCATTAGGTGGCCCTAGCCTGGGTCGGAGGCCCAGGTTCCAAAATTCCCCCGAAAACCCTGAATTTTTGATTAATTCTCTCTCCCGATTAATAAACTCTCAAAATCGATATACGGAGTATTACATGACTAGCGTTTGACAACCCCTAAGAGTGCTACTACACATGTAGAAAACCATGCTGATATCAGGTCTACGGATTATACATCATTGTTTGAGACCAACTAATAATACATAGAATACTAACAATCTCAATAGTATCTCAAGGTGGATTTTTTTCAATACCATGTTCTCTAACATGTGTCCATATTATTGATTTGATATCTCCGTATCCATGACTTGTGAAACATAGTCATCAACCAATACATATACTAGTCTATTCATATGTGTTTTCTTATGTTTCCGACCAGGGAACGTTTAAGAATAATCATCGCAGAAATATAGAGTTTCACAATCAAGTCGCATACTTGATAATAAATATTATTGATATTATTCTACGAACAAGATAACATGTTATCCAATGTTATGAACATAATGAAATATAATCATCTTTATGATTGTCTCTATGACATATTTCCAACAGTATCTGGGCAAACTCTCGTTACGCCACCACCCGAGGTGTAACAGTGTTGTTTGATCACACCACTGGTTTTATGAACATAATGAAATATAATCATCTTTATGATTGTCACTAGCATATATTTCCAACAGTATCTGGACAAACTCTCATTACACCACCACCCGAGGCGTAACAATGTTGTTTGGTCACACCACCACCAGTGGTGTGACAAAAAATGCTATTTTGACGGACTTATCCTATGACATGATAATGTTATTTTATCAAGCCATGCATACCAAAAAAGTCAGAATTAGAAATAAAGTTTGCGGAGAATTAACTTCAAAATAAAATTTAAAAAAAGATTAATTAATAAAAAAGTTTAAGAATACACGATGTAGCAGCAATGTGCTGCATTATGCGATGTTTAGAGGAGAGAGCCATCCAATGCCCGGCCTGCCAAGCTCCCGGGAGCCGAGTTGTCTCCTTCCTCTGCCAAATGCGTATGGTCATCTTATCCTGCCAGACTCTTGGTTACAAGTCTGTACGCATCCTACCCTCTTGCGTTCACAACTTCAAATCCCATAAGGCCCGTTTTTCTTCTCTCCAACTCTCTGACGACCAGAACAAATTACTTCCTAGAAGCAAAATTCAATATACATCTAGATCAAAGCCTCTCTGCGGCCTCTACCTACTACTACTACTAAGCAAGCGTTGCCAAAACAGAGTCTATGTTTAAACAAAACGTAACAAATTAATTTGTTACTGGGAACAGGTTGGTCTTTGCCTCATAAGTTTTCACTCTGGATAACGGGCCAGCCTTGCCGACTGTAAAGATATTTGTCTGTACATGTAGAAGCACTTGTCGCAGCATGGTCACAGAAAGAAAGCGGCGGCGACGTTCGGGTCTTGGCGGCAAGGTTGCTCCGGCGTTCCTCCAGCGATGTCGAGGTGAGCCCGAGGTAGAACACACGACGGCGGTGCTAACAATGTATATGACGACGGCGGAGCGGTGTTGACTGCGTCGGAATCGAAGGAGAAAGCGCGCACGGCGGGCGAGATCCAAACTCAAATTCCGACGGCGCCAGGGTGAGAGAGGCTTTTAGGGTTGCGGGGATGGGATGAGGAGGCGGCACACATGGTGACATGTCTAGAGCAGCGAGGGCTTCACCGGAGCGGTGGTTTGGTGTTGAGGCAGCGCGGCCGGCGCCGAAGAAGAAAGAGGAGAAGGTGGGCGGCGCGGCTCTGAGTGGTAAGAAGAGAAAGGGGGAAGGAGGGGTGAGAAAGGAGGAGAAGGGGATGCTTTCCCATGTTTAAATGGAGGGGAAGAGGAGCAAGGCAGCATGGGCTTGCTAGCGGAGTGGGCGAGGTGCTGCGCAGGTAAAGGGCGGGGCGTGGGCAGGCGGGGTGGTGCACACGGGCAAGTTGGGGCGGTGCGACGTGGCGAGCGTAGGGGGACGTGGTGCATGGGCTACGGACCGGCGTGGCAAGGCGCGGCGTTGTGCTCGCACAGGAAGACAAACAGGGGAGGGAGAGAGATTGCCAGGCGGGCCCCGCTTAGCAGTGAGAGAAGGGGGAAAGAGAGGCACGTCGAGCACGGGCAAGGCTGGGCCGGGTGATGGGCCGCATAAAGAAAAGGAGAAAGGCCAAAGAAAAGGGTTTCAACCCAATTCCAATTTCCAGAATTTTGAAGTTTTAGCTATTTCAGAACTTGAATTAATTCATTTAGGATTTTAGAAAATAGCAAATATAGTCCAAAAAGTCTATAAAAAATTCACAAAAATTCCCAAAGATATTTTCGACTTACATAAAATATTTTCAACTTAACATTGGTACTTAAATTTGCAAATAAATTATTTTGGCTTTAAAATAAATAGGGAAAACCTTTTTAAAATCTAAAAAATTCAGAAAACGCAAGGAAAATAATTAAATTTTATTTTTAAACTAGAAATGAAAATTTTGGATGTTACATACTATAACCAATGACGATCTTGAGACTGATCGTTTATCCGATAAGGCTAAAATGTATACTTTGGTCGAAGGACTTCTCTTCAAACGAGGTACTCAAGGGGTTCTTATGCAATGTATATAGCAGAAAGAAGGATTAGATCTCTTTCGAAATATATGGAGATATATGTGGGACTCATGCTTCCTACATAACACTGGTCAAGAAAGCCTTTCGACAAGGTTTCTACTGCCAACAACCCTCCATGATGCTAAAGAACTCGTTAAGAAGTGTGTACAATGCCAATTTCATAGCAGACAAATACACCAACCGACTCAAGCATTACAAACCATACCTCTTTCTTCGCCTTTTATGACATAGGGTCTCGATATCCTAGTATTGTTCTCAAAAGCACCAAGAGGTTTCGAGTTTCTTTTTGTGGCCATCGATACGTTCACAAAATGGATTGAAGCCGAACCCGTGACTAGTATAACAACGGAAGCAACCATGGAATTTATGATGAAAAATATGATTACTAAATTTGGTGTGCCAAGTCGGATCATAACAGATAATGATACACAATTTCTGAGCGCAAAATTCCAAGAATTTTGCAAAAAATGGGTACTAAGCTATGTTATACCTCTGTCGCCCATCCACAAAGCAATGGGACAGTCGAAATGGCAAAATACCAAATTATGTAGGGAATCAAAACTCGAGTTTTTGATCAGCTTATAAAGCGCTCGGGGGCTTGGGTCAAATAATTAACCTAAGTGTTATGGGCGATTTGCACGATCGCTAGCCGGGCTATAGGCGAAACATCTTTTTTCTTAGTTTTTTTGTGTGCTAAAGCTATGCTTCCACGCGAACTAAAGATTCGATCGACAAGGTTCGAAACCTATAACAACTTTGGCCAAGAACAACTTCAAGCTGATGACATCAATCTACTCGAAGAAAATAGGAACCAAGTCTTAATCCGTCCGGCAGTCTACTAACAATCCCTATGCAAATGCTACGATCGTAAGATCTAACCTTGCAGCCTTGTTGTAGGTGGCTTGGTATAGAAAAGAATTCAATCCTAGTCTAATCGGAACAAACTTTATCCTAAATGAGAAGGTCCTTACATAATGGTTAAAGTGACACGGCCAGGCTCGGTACGACTAGCAATGGAAGTTGGTAGAGTTCTTTCTAATCCAAGGAACATCGACCAGTTACAAAAGTTCTATCTGTAACCTCCTGCATTCTTAGTAAAGTTTATATTTTTTAAAATTTTATTATCTTAAAATATACATTGAGCAACACCTCAATTATTTTTTGATAATTTAAAACACATGGTTTTTCTTACACTACTCGAAGGAAGGTAAAATCAGCTAGTCGAAATCTTTCTTTTCTGCACGTGGTCTTGCCCACTAGAAGGAATTTCCTAAGTGTTGATATGTTTCTAACTTTAACTGCCAATACAAGGAAAATAAGTTCAACAAAATATGATTGAAATAATTTTAAGCAAGCTCTTTTTAACCATTTACTTAGTTTCTTTACTTCATTTTTGAAGGAATTGCTACGTGAGTTGGGGTTTTATAGTTTGTTCGACTTCTTTTGATACACTCGATTTGATTAATCCTGTCGGAGGAAGTAACATCACCTACTCGAAGTATTTCCTCTCTGCACATATTCTTGCCCACTAGAAGGAACTTCCTAGTATCGATATGTTCCTAACTCTTGCTACCATTATAAGAAAATCGAGATCAACAACAAAGGTCGAACTAATTTTTAAAAGCATGCTTTTTTTCACTATTTAGTTAGTTTATCTAATTAAACTAAGCAAATAGTCGGGGGCTAGGATAAAGTTATCTTGTCTTATGAGTTACTAACTACTTGAAAAGACAAATTGTAGGAAATGAAGCTTTATATACATAAATAAGAAATTATTTTTACAAAGGAAATCCTGTTACAAACTACTCTGTTGAAGGAGATCCAATCTGCATCTCCTCTACGACCTTCTTGCCGACTAGCTGTATTTCTTTGATCAGTTGTGTTGCCTCTGCTTCAAGGTTGTCGAAGTAAGCTTCGATTGGTTGAAGGCTAAGACTTTGATCATGAGCCTTAAGTTTTACAAGAGCGGAACTTACTACGTCTTCGACCGCTTGTCTTATTGAATCAGCTTGATTGGTCTTCAAGGACCTTCTATCCAATGATGCTCGTATGTCCGACCATAGTGTCTTCAAGAGGAGTGACCTCCTCAGTACGAAGTCTACCAAACACATTGTTTAGGAGAGAAATGTTGTCTTGAAGACTGACCTTCGTAGTCTTCATTTCCTCTTGATTGCGGGTCAAAGCTTTATGAAGTTATTTTATTTCAACTGCTTGCTTTGAAAATAGTGTACGACTAGTTAGAAAAACACTTCTTAAATACTAGTAAATAAACTTGATCGTAGGCCAAGCTAGTGTTAGGCATCTTGATTTCTTTTCGATAAAATGTAGCGTTGTTCGAACGCTTGTCTTTTGACCTTTAACCTTTGCGACACGAATTTTATGTGGTCGAGCAAGTCGGTTATGCTCTTTCCATCACTTTCGAACCAATAAAGGAAAAAGTGACACGAGTGCTAAGCAAGCACTCGAAACTTATCCTTTTCCTTATAATTCTTTTCATACCTTTTGATCCTCCTTACACTGGTCGAGAAACAAGAATGTCACATAGTCGAAGTTTTTCCTTTCTGCACGTTGTCTTACCCGCTGGAAGAAACTTCCTAATGTCGACCAGACTTTCATTCTTACTACCAAGATAAGGAATTAATTTCAAAAGATGTGATCGAAACCAAGGAAATAAAGCTTTATTTCATAAAGTCCAAAAGATACATATTACATGTTACAAAAGTGGAAAAAAATCCTAGTTACATTTCTTATACGACCTTTGTTCTAACTAGTTATTCTTTTCGACCAGTTCTTCAGATTTCTTCTTCAAAGTGATTGAAGTTTATCTCCATTAAAAGAAAGTAGAGGATATGTAAATTGGTAAGCGATTGTCCAGTATGTTGCTTCCCTCTGATATGAGCTTTAGTCTTGATCGGACATTGCACATCATAGACAATGAAATGCTCACCTACTCATTGGGACCTTTTTCACCAAATTCTTGAGGACTTCAACCCATAGAACAAATTGACTTTTTGACCACCTGAAAGTCATGTTCGATGGATATTCTTTTTCCATGATCTTACTCATGATGGAAGGATACCAAGGCGATCTAAGTTCATGCTCATAAAAAGCTTTGAAGATAAAAATCTCACATTTTTCTTTTAAAGACCACCATTCATCCTCTACCATTTTCCACTTCAACAAAAGTTTCAGAAAAGTCCTAAAAACATCAAAGATGGTCATTTTTTTCATATCCATCCTTGATTCTTCCCATTCAAACTTAGGTCCGACTATTTCTTCTAAAAAATCTACTCAGACTTGAAGAGTTTACGAAAAGAATTTTAAGCAGCAGAAGTGGGAAAGATAGAAATATTTGAAGTGATTTTTTTAGTTCTACGCTTTTGATGGTTATTTATAGCCATCAATTTGCGACATAATTTAATGGCTAAGGCTGGAAGTCCAACGGTTAAAATTCTATTGGAAAATGTTCCTGATGAATCGTGGGAAACCAAAACATCACCATCTTTCGAGAACTGTTCTCAATAAATAGAATGACGAGAAACAGTTGACACTCCTTTTTTTGTTTGTTAAGGAAAAATGAGTTTATTTTTATTACTCAAGTAAAAATATCTTTTTTGACCAAGTCAATTCCTGATCAAAAGAAAAACCAATCGAATACACTTAAATCTTCGCCCATGATTCCACGACCTCTTTTCCAAGTAATTATTTTTCACTTGGAGTTGGGGGTCGGGCTAGATGACGAGGATCTAATAATCCTCAATTAATTAAATTATTTATCTGTGTCAATAATGAGAGAGATTATAAACACCTAGTGGTCGTAAGCTATTCTATGACCATCCTATATGGTCATGAGTCATCCTACTACCACTTCATGGTCGTAAGTTCTTCTACGATCACCTATTGATCGTAAGTTATACTACGATCTACTTATAGTCGTAAGCTTCACTACGACCAAGTCATTTATGATCACCCTATAGTTGATAAGAACCACAGACATGTGGGCCCAATCGACTAGGGACATTTCTACGCTGTGTTAATACACGTAGTAGTTAATATGTGCTGTTATTCCCTGAGATAATTGCACGTATTAAACCTCTGTCACTAACATAACTGCAAGGTGACGTGGGGGGATATATCTCTGATAATAACAAGCATTGAACGTTGTCGACGATCAAATCGCCGATCTTATGAATATATGAATGAAAAGAGAAAAATGGCGTGTATCTTCTAGAAAGTAGTGAGACTGCTTTTTATTGCTTTGAACTGGCTATTACAAAGAGTGTATATAATTTAGACTAAAGACTAATTCGGGAGCACAAGGCTCTTAAGGGTGTTTCCCAAATGATCTTCACTATTCCGCCCTCTCCAACTTCAGTTCGCATTCCTCCTTATGTAGTTGATGAAGGGTTGGCAGTTGTCTCTGGAGGAGACGTCTGTTCGGGAAGCAATGCGTCTGGTCGAAGAGAGGTGTCATTTGATAATGTATCAACTGTCGTGCGATTATATGTCAATGAGTCATGTAACCGTACTCCAGTATCGTAGCGTCGCGTGGTATGGAATATATAGCACATGTTCCATTCGTCACACGGTAAAGCATATGTGTGGTCGTAGATCTAGACACCAGTTCAAAACCTTGTGAGCATTTGACTGGTCAGAGACTAGGTTTGGAACCATGTCCGACCAGATTGGGTACTATATAACCTCTGGAATTCTTACGACCAGTGAGGTCATTAGCCTTAGGGTTTACGACTATGAAGACGTATGGTCTCTATATACTAAATAATAAATAGAGGTTTTAATCCTCGTCAAACGTGCACATTGCATAAAACATTAAGGCGCCTCTTGACACGAACAACTACCACCCCTTCATGTGCTGTATAAGGAGTAAAGTCGATGGACAAAGGGGGATATTCGAAAAAAAGACAATGAGAGACAATTCATCAGGCCCTAGTTTTAGTGACTTCCTCCTTGTTGTAAACATAATCAATACAACACGACAGGAGTATGGTTATTATTCTCTCAGGAGAAGGTCTGAATCTGTATAAAAAATCTCGTGTCCTTTTCTGTGTCGTTTCACTCTGGGAGAGCCCCAGTATTTATTCATAAGATCGATACTAAAACATCGATAGTTTTTTATATGCAGTATATAAATGTGTCATTATCCTATAATATAACTGAAGAAAACTCTTTGTCTCTAGCATAACTGCAAGGTAGACGTGGGGGAGTGTCTCTCTGACAATAACTGACATCAAACATGTGCAATTCATCAACCATTGAGGCGTCTCCTGGCAAAAGACAATTGTCACCCCCTTAGATGCTTTTTAAAGGGTAACATCGGTGGACACAGAGAGAGGACAAAAGCAATAGAATAAGACAGAAGTCATTAGTTCTAGCCTCCAGTAACTTCTTTCCTATTGTAAACACGATCAATACAAGCACACAGAAGTAGGGTTATTTTCTCCCAGGAGAAGGCCCGAACCAATCTAAAATACCTGTGTCATCTTGTGTAGTCCCGATTAAGGAGTCCCTGAAGAATCTAGACCCGCTATTATGACTTAATGGTGTATTTTGGTAATTAATAACATCGTCATGTGGACTAATATTTTCCTTGAGTCGGTGAAACGGATGGTGTCCCCATGATAATGAAGACTTTGGGTGGCATCGTCAGTTGGTTGTTATCAAGATAAGATCCCGAAGTAAAAAAATATCATGTGTTGATGGTATTCAAGACAAGATCCCAAAGTGAAGAAGATTATCATGCATTGATGACATTCAAGTTAAGATTCGGGATGAAGGATATCATCATGTGTTGATGATATTCAAGTCAAGAACTTGGAGTAAAGGAAATCATCATGTGTTGATAATTATCAAGTCAAGGACCCAGACCTGGAGTGAAGATGTTCATCATCAAGTGATCACTCCAAAATGAATGTTCAAGGCAAAGGTATGACTAGCATAGGCTAAGGATACATTCCTAGTTTTTTACCGGTCTCGGTGTTTTTAAAAAAGACCGGTTTTATAGGCTAGATATCATACTATAAAGAGGGATCATGGCTAGTAGCTTGAGGACTTATTTTGTGCCATCTTGATCAGCTAAGACATGTATACAACTTGAACTACATCTAAAAAATAGTTGTCAGTAAAACCGGTATGACCGCAAGTTTAACTGCGGTACTACGACCTTGCGGTATAACTACACGTGTAGTGCGGTACTACCGCAGTGCGGTAGGTCTGATTTCTAGTTGACAGTACGTTTGACAGTACGTTATTTCCAGACAATATGTTTTTGGGGGTTTTTCCTCCCCTGGAAATCGGTAGTACTGGTTGAGCCAAGTGGAACTACCATCTAGCGGTAGTACCGAACCATATGAGTGTGATAGTACCACACCAAACCATAACAGCTAGTCCAAAAGCATTTAATGAACCATATATGACCATTGAACAGTAGGCACAGTAGTACTAGCCGATCAATGGCGGTAATACCACACCAATTCATTTGGGTTTACCTCGGAGGTGTTGGCTTAATTCGTGGAGCTGGTCCAATTCGTTTGGGCTTATCTCAACATGGATTAGGGGGGATCGGCAAGTCTCTGAACACCACGGTAAAACATCCTTGTGCTATTGTTGTTTGCACTCTTGTGATTTAGTTTGTGCAATTTATATTTTTAGAATTAAATTGATTACATGTCAAACTAGCATTGCAAACCTTACTTAAACTTAGGGTGTTGGTGCACTTGAGGGAAACTAAAATCTTTATGTTTTAATTGCGCAAAACTAAATTGACTTTCGCTTTCGCATTAGAAATCGATTTTAGCCTTAGAGATGTTTAGAAATTACTATTCACCCCTCTTTCTAGTTGACCTCCTCAGTCTTACTGCCCCCCGGGCATTCATTTCATAAGTTCGATATTAAAATATCAACACATACCTATAGTAAAGTCGGAACCTCTGCAAAGGTGTGAAGTGCATTCTCTGCCTCCGAGGAGCCCATGGGTAATCGCAGTGCTTCTCCAGCCTCGTTGACGGTCCTACTGAGCTATCTGGCTTGGAAAATAAAGTTTAAATACATTCATGAGTGACAACAGTGACATTGTGAATGAACTAAGCTGCAAATCAAATCTTACCACTCTACACTCAACTGGAGCGTGCTCAATGTGCGAGCCACGACATGCAATAATATCAAACTCGTCCCCCACGTTTGACGAGTTCTCGTCTACGATGTCATCCTCGGTTCAAGGTGGCCTAAGGTGCACTCGGGAGGCACCATGCAACCACGCCAAGTACTCGTTGAACAACTTTCCTTGGTGGACAGATAGGGATCAACATTTTGTTCGAATCGATTCCACTCGTCGATGTCCCTTTGGTGGTGAAGTTGTCAATCAGTGATCTTATTCTTATGTCTATCCAACCTGCATGTACAACGCCTTAGTGAGATAAGCGCGGTGTAATATTAAGCAAGCAATAGCTACTTCGATTGTACTTGTAATGAATCAAGTCACTGGTGGAGGTTGATGGTGGTGAAGAATGGCTCTGCTGGATAGTATTATAGGAGGCTGAACTGCCTCTGCACCCTATGCGGTAGGTGATACTCCATGACATAGAAGCAAATAAGGTGGTACCTAGCCCACCAATGGTCCTCGTCCTGGCGGCACCACATGTTGAGCATGAGCCTCTCCACCTCCTTGCGAATGTACAGACACCATGTGACCTATATGAAACAAACAACATGCAAGTAACGCTAGTCAACTTGGGAGAAACCATAATAGCAAAGCAATGAATTACCATAGTACTTATGTGGGCTGAAAGCAATCCAGCTCGTTCGTGTAATGCAAGTACATCGTCCTAGCCCTCCCGTACACGGGGGAAACCTGATCGCACAAGTATGCAACCGTGGGATGACGGTTCGGGTCCATGTGCTCCCACTCACACTACTGACGCCACGGGGGGCAGCCCACGGGAAGCCTTTCCCACATCCAGATCTGAAGTAGGAAAACGTAGACGATGATGTTCGATGTTCAATATGCCCACCCGCATGCTAAAAATAGCTGGCGGTATGGGAAATAAAGGACTGTCCATCCCCAACTGTACATGCCTGACTCGTCCTAACCACAGAGTAGCAGGAGAAACCTCCAGGAGGCGCGGTCTTAGCCACTGTTTGGAAAAAGCACCACCCCAAACATGTGCATCATGTACGCCCTGGTGTACTTGTCGATGGTCTCCTTGCCTGCGTCGGGTGTGGGGTGGGAGAAGTGCTCCCGCAGCTAACTCATGGCCACACCCGAAGTCTTCGTCTCCTTCATGGGGGGCTCCATGCATAGCTTGTTCGACAAAAAGGATTTTGTCGCTGTTTTGATGTTATGGCAGCAAGCCACTTATTTCTTTATGTTATTTATGCTTTATTATTATTTGTTATCAACGTCAAATGCTCTTACAACATTTGATTGCAATATATTACTCTCTATTGCAAATGAAAGACCGTTTTATGCAAAAAGAACTAGTTAGGATAGTCATCTTTGTCTCATATTGCATATTATATAAATGTTGCTTTAAAGTCTCGCGGAGGATAATGTTATACTCACAATTGCTTGTTGAACACTATCAGCGCAAGAAGGTGAACCCTCGAACGATTACTTTTACGCCTTTGTAACAATGATGCCGATTACTAGGGTTTAATGCAATCGGTTGCCTGTGGGAGGGCTAAGGCATGCTCGTTGGTTTTTGGTGCCTCTTTTATCATTTATTTTGTTGCAAACTTTATGCTATGTGAACCATTTAGCCAATCGATCCAATTTGTGTAAAACTTGGTCAAGTATGACTTCATTTCAGTTGTTTATCTATATTGTGCTACTCTATATTAATTATTTGTGTATGGATGTGATACGAATGTTGTTGAGTGTGTGCTAGTCACTGATAATGGGACTATCACGGTAAACACTTGCGGATTTGGAATTTAAATTTCGGACACGACACCTGAGATCCCGGAATTCTGAGATTCGGGAGCACACCCAAATAATTTCTAAAAGACTTAAGTATCATCCCATCGAAGCCCTCATCGGAGTCGTATGCATATTGCTACTCGTATGTATCATCATCATCGGTTGTTTCACCAAATACTCTACCATCTAGCTCATCCGAGGCTCTTGCCCCATCAAAACGGTCCACCGGTGCACTAGCTGCCCCTACCTCGAGACTCTGCCGTGCTAAGGGCTCCACCAAGTTGTCATTCAAGGCGTTAGGGGAAGGGAGGGTCGACGAGCTTCTATTAAGTTTGTCCTCCATCTCCATTGGAAAGTCAGGCCGACGATCCTCCACACCTTCTGGCGACAAATAAGCAAATTTTGTGTCGTCGTCCTCCGCGTTGGGAGAACAATTGAGATCAAAGCGTGCCTCCCACAGCTCATACTCAACAACTTTCACCGCCACCAGGTCAATCAACTTGAGTTGGGACCCGATGACCCCCTCCTTGTATGTGTCCTACTCAAGCTCCGATGAAATTGGCAACATCATCAGTGACCAGGAGCCAACACCAACATCATATACCCCTCCAATCGAACACGCACCCCATCTTCCGTCCACCCAACTTCTCTTTCACACTTGGCACCAACTTGTCGAATGAGGGTTGTGCGACGTACACCAACACGCTCAGTGCCATGCCCGCCAACTTGGCTCCATTGTCGTTGTACGTCACCGTGCCACCATGATGTATACGCACGACTCTATCCATCTAAAATGGACACATACAACGACCAGACATAACAAATATGTCATTCTTCCGCTAGATCAATAAGACAACAGGTCATACTAATCCAAATTGATCGGTTAAATTGAATTAACATGTGACCGAACAACCAATTTGTAACACACGGACCGGTCAATTCAACTACATTTTATAACGACGATATGCAACATACATTCGTCTGAAATATTAACAAGCTACATCAACATGACCTACAATGATTTTGTATCCAAGCCTACATCAACAAAATAAAATCACAACTACTAGCATACCAACACATAGCTAATATTCATACCACAGGGACTAGGCCATGCATAATAACGATTTATCCCTAACCCATACCGGTTCCATCCAAACCAACAAAGAATACACAACAAAAATAAAGAAAACTACCCAACCAATGGAGTACCTACCATTGCTAAACATCCAAGTGAAGGGGAACGCAGGAAGGCTACGATAGCACAAAACAAAAAAAATTCACGCAACCAAGGAACCGCTAGAAATAGATCACAAGATTACCGCTAGACGCGCCGACTCGTAGCGGAAGTAGAGTCGGTGTAGCGTATTGATGCAGTCGTAGCCGTACTTGCGACATGCCTTCTCCTCCGAGTGATCGTACTCGCCGCGCGTCCTCGCTTCCCACTCCTGTGAACGTCACAAGTTGCGGATCGTCCTAGTGTTGATGCTTCGCAACAACACTTCCCAGGTATTCACACGTACGGGGCAGGATTACCACGCGCTGGAGTGCTAGCACCGGCGGCGTGGTTGAGGAAGGCGTGGCTATTAGGGTTTTGGGAGTTCTTCCAAAACAACATATGTCACCCCATGCCACCACCCCTCTTTATATAGGCATCCATGATGGGTCTCGAACTCGAGGACCATTAGGAACTTGTGTCCTATACGAATTCGGATCACCATCCAAATTAAATCACAGCCCTTTAAGTGTGCGACCCTACAGGTTCTTGTGTAATCGGTTTGTGACTCGGAAACTCTTTTCCGACCACTAGTCGTCAGCGGCACCTAGCAGCACATAACGATTCTCAAACATACATAGAATATATCGGACGAACCTTTACGTAATATGATTTATGACCAGGTTCTCATCACTTACGACCAGTTCGTATCTCTATACGACCAGGTTGTAATTGGTCCCGGCCAGTTCGTAATTCCTTACGACCAGGTTCTTACCATTTTATGATTACGTTCGACCAATCTACGACTAGCTCGTATCTCTATACGACTAGTCCGTAACTGATCGAACTAAGCGTCCTACTCATGCATTCTCCCTTTGCCTCACGATATCTGGTTGAACTCCAGGTGAGATGTTGTGTCATTCATGGACTGTTCAATTCTTTCTCGATCGAGTGTCGGATAACTTCATGTGGTCGACACTTCGACCACTAGTGGCATGGCCATGCACTTTCTTTATCCGATCACCACAAGGGGCCCAGAGACATCTCTCCTGTTATGTTAGAAGGGGCAAATCCCATCTCGACCAGTCATATTCCTCCGCATGTTTCATAGCATACCCGAAAGCTACCTTTATAACTACCCAGTTATGGAGTAGTGTTTGGCAACCCCTAAGAGTGCTATTACACATGTAGGAAACCATGCTGATATCAGGTCTAAGGATTATACATCATCATTACTTGAGACCAACTAATGACACATAGATTCATAACAATCTTAATAGTGTCTCAATGATGGGTCTATCCGGCCCCATGTTCTCTAACATGTGCCCACATTATTGATTCGATATCTCCATATCCATGACCGGTGAAACATGGTCTTCAATCAATACATGCGCTGGTCATAGGGTCACTGATGTTCCGACTAGTGACATCCGACTAGGGATACATTTAGAATGACATCATATAAGTTAAATAGTTTCACCAAAAAGTCACATACTCATTGATCTATAACTGATGACTCATTCAAGGAACACGATAACATATTATCAAAATCATGAATATAATAAAATATCATCATCTCGATGATTGCCTCTAGGGCACATTTCCAACACCAAGGACATCAAATCCCAACAAACATCAACTACTCATGAGATTAATTTTGACTTTTTGGAGGTCACCTCTAATCTAGGGTTTACTCCAAATGTGACCAAATCAACCAAATCCAAGCGGTAAAAGGCGGGGAAATGGAGGAGCTTACCTTGAGAATCAAATCCAGTAAAAAAAACAGCTAATTTTAGTGCATATAGGGAGGATTGGGGAGAGGGAGGAGAGAGGCGGTTCGGCTAGGGCTTCGGGCTCCTGCACGTGAGGGCTGCGACTGGGCAATCCCACTCGTAGCCTCTGCACGGGTTTTAGATACTATAGCGTGGTTACAATCACGAAAAATTTGGCGAAGTCCCTGAGTCCCACCTCAGCGCCATCAGATACAGTGCTGAACCTATGGCTACGTCAAACACGTCTCTCCTCCCTCATCCAACGTAGCACAAATCTCAGCGTTACCACGTGTGGCACTGAGACGTTATACATCAGCGCTAGCTCGAACTGCGCAGAGCAAAGGAGTCATTTTCCAAAATAGTTTGCAGCCGGAGCCATTTTTGGAAATACAATAAGAATGAGTCAAAATAGGGGAAATAGATACTACTTGCCGATTGTAACTCGTAAGCTGGGATAGCGAAAAACCAAGGCGACAACGATGGTGATAGCAAGGATGTCCAGCCCATGCGTGCCTTGATCTCATCCCCTGGACCCTGAGAATTCGTACCTGCTTGGAAGCATTTGGACATTCAATCCGCCCCCATGTTCTGTGGACTGTGGGTGCCAGGCTCTCATAAGAGGACTCCATAGCATGAAGCTAGGGCGCTGTACCCTTGTCGACAACTGCTGCGTTGCTGTCCGGTTAAAAGAGGCCAGTCCGGCCGGTTAACATGGCAGAGAACCACTCGGCCAAATCAGCATCCTGGAAGCATTGCACTTCCCTTGCAATGTGATTGATTTCATTCACTCACTCATCATTTCTTGCACTTTTTGGTGCCTTTTGCGTGCCTGACTGGATCTTTTGCAGTTATTGCTGATATATAGTCTGAAAACCTGTAATTCTCATGGAACAGACTTCCTCCTATTCGTGGTTGCATCAGGGTATTGAGGGAAAGAGACTTAAAGAATCTGTGCTGATATGGCGGATCGCGATTGGCGCCCGCGGGAGGGCTGGATGTGCATGGTTTGATTGATAGAGCATGCATGGTTTAAGAGATGGGTTAGGAGAGGAGGATAGACAGAAAAGGTCGATGAAACACAGAAACGAATTAGTTTTCTTAATACTCTCCGAAATAATATTGCGTAGATCAGCATAAATCAGTCTTGGTTACTACTAGTTAATTTGATGCTGGTTGTTAGTCTGTGCAACTCCTCATCTATTCTGTAAACCGAGTGTACTAAATTAGGCTCCTACTAAATGTCTGTCCTAAAATGATCTGTTTGACAACTGAATCTATTTGTCCCACAAAATTGTGTAGGAGTCCGTCTTCAACCATGTCAACTGAACAATTACTAGTTAAAAGGTCGCCGTTGCGAAATCGAGCATTGCCAGTGCGAGGTCAGTGAGGCTTGGATTAAACTAGCTGACCGTATCGCGTTTGCATTCTTGGCTCAGGTAGGCACACATGGCCATCTGATCAGCAAGTTCTTAAGGACATGCTTTTCTTAGCACATATGGAACTGGGGAAACTATTTGACCAAATGCTAGTGTAATCGCTTCATGACTTCGTGTCGCCATTGACCTTCCGTTGTTCCTGAAACGTGCGTGGAAATGGGCGCACAGTCAAAGTTAATTACGCTCGTATGAGGCTGTAAGCACGCAAGCTGACTATTACAGTGGCAAGTGGCAACTCCCGGAAGGTGACAATTTGTCAATATTCGATAGGTATCTTGTGTGATCTTGCCAGTTAGCACATCTGAAGATTGGCCAGATTATGAACTAAAAAACCAGTAATAATTCAGGTCAACTTTAGTACTACTGAGAGTAAACACCTGCAGGTGCTTTTCGCTGGAGGTACATGCCATGCCAGGATGCCTAGGATACAGACTAAGATGCAGAGATCAACCTTCAAAGAAGAAGAAGAAGATACAGAGATCAACCTTCAAAAGAAAAAAAAGAGGCAGAGATCATCTCTGAAATCTGAATATTCTACCAAGTCTGACCTTTCAAGAATGCTAAGGTTGTTGAAATAACAAAAGCGTCACATTCCGATCTCTTGTAGTTTCCATAGCGTCAGCATGTATGTGGATAGTTTCTCTTTCCGCAAGTGATAGCCAACAAATTAAGTTGGAAACGGACTTTGTGCAGTTGTGCCTACCAGCTTTCAGGCTTCAGCAGGAGCGATCCAAGTCTCATCACCGCAGAGAATGCCAGCATGGTCGTGAGAATTACTTGCAGAAAACGTATTTGTGCGAAAACGAAGCTCGGAGCGCACCTAGCGTGGGAAAGGTGGCCGAAATAATGGCTTGTTTGGAGAAAACATAAAGTTGTTTCGCCATCACACTGCAATGGTTCGGTCGTCGTCAGTCTTGCACAAGCCTAAATGACGAAATCACACATGGCGAAGAAAAGAGAAATAGCCCCCCCGGCGTGCTTTGCCACGTCCTTAAGCCGACCAACATCCACGGAGTTCACGCCGAACACTCGATTTATGTTAGGAGAAATTCAAACTTGAACAGTCCGTCAGACATGATTAAATTACATTGTTATCTACACCATAATAGGTGTATGGAACTATGGAAAATCCACAATATCCACATTTCTATACTCCTCTCGACTCTAATAACCAATGTGCAATTGTAAATTCATAACAAAGTTGTAAGCCGGCAAAGCAGTAAAAGCTCATGTTTTGTAGCGTGCGGCGACACAGTTCGAAGCTTACGTCTTCTGAATGCGTCAGAATTTTTTGTTTCTGACAATCTAAACCTCTTATTTCCGTAGCTAATGTGTGCAGTGGTGAATTCGTAACAAAGCTCTAAGCCGTCCAAGCGGTAAAAGCTTATGTTTTGTAGCGTGTGGCGACACAGTTCGAAGCTTACGGTCTTTCGAATGCAAAGAATTTTTTGTTTCCAACAAGGAAAACGATACCGTCCGGGCGTCCGAGAATATTTTTTTTGATGCATGTCCACGTGACAATCGACGCATGTCCACTTGACCACCACGCCTCGCACCACAAACACCCGTTCCTTATTCCCTATCCCCGAAACAACTTCGTCTATTCCTCTTCATCGGTTTGTATCTCTCTCTCTCCCCCTCACTCTCTCTTTCAATGTATCGGACTAGTGAACTCCGATCCAGCTTTCGTCACCGGCGAGCTCCCACCTTGCTCCATGCCTGCTTTTTTCCCGGGCATCACGCTCGAGGAGAGTTTGGCCGGCGGTCGGAACTCACTGCATCTCATGCTCTAGAGAACATCTACCGCAGTTGGAGTTCTCGTGCAGAGGTGTCCCCTCCCGAAGAGCGGGTGGAGCTCGCTAGATCTGCCAAGGTCAGAGCTCTCGTGCGCAGGTGTCCCCTCTCGAAGAGCGGGTGGAGCTCGCCGGATCTGCCGAGGTCAGAGGAGGCGGGGAGCGGCGGACGGCCAGGGAGATGGGGTGATGAAGCGATGGTGTGAGAGATATCCTCCACCGGTATCATTTTCTTGTTTTATTGTAGCAAGTTTCAAATTATTACACTAAGTGTTTTTATTTGTTGCAATGTGATGTTATAGTATGTTGCAATTAGGTTACAAATTTGTTACAGTATTTTTTTTTTTGTGTTTGGTTGTGTGCAACCGTGGGGATGAATTTGTTGCGCAAAGAATTTGGTGTTGGTTTGGTTGTGTGTAACCGTGGGGAATTGTTGCATGGTGATCATATAATGTTGCGCCTCATTGAAAAATTTGTTGCAAGTGTCCCATGTACTAGTTCTCGCGGTTCATTGAAAAGTTTGTTGCGTCAATCATCTTTTGGAAAAGTCGGGCTGCACCTTCACCATTTGATTGTTGCTTCTTTGAACTTCTTTGATATGTTGCGACCGTTGAAAAAAATATTACGATCGTTAGAAAAAATATTGCACATGTTCGTCATTTTTGTTTCACGGTTTATTTTTGTTGCCCTTAGCACAAGGCTATATTGTGCTTGTGAAATTAAAATGTTTCATAAGTAAGTTTTAAAATATTGCTAATTTCTTGATGTTGACCATGTTACGTTGTATCTTTTTCGATCGACTCGACTCTTCCCCCTGCCCCGCCCACCTTTGAACGAAGACACCTGATCGGTTTGCTTATTTGTTGCACATATAAAAATTTTTGTTGCGAATATTATACTTATATGTTGCATCGAGCGTACGATGAGAAGCGTTCTTGCGCCAGTTGCTCCCTTCCAACAATCCAAACCTCTTATTTTTGTACGTTGTACTAAGACAAGCATCACTCAACCCCTTGCTATAACTTTGTGATTAATCAAGAAATACCCTTTCTTCGCGTCCTAGCTGGATCTCTGCCCTGTGGGCCAGGTGAGCAATTTCTTTACCTTAGAATTAGACATTTTTCCGCCGGGCCCACTGAAAATCTAAGATGGAATGCCAGGGCGGCCACGGCCAACCGCTATATATACTGCCAACTCCCTTCCCCATCACCCCCACAAAACCAAGCCGGCCGCTCTCCTCAGCAGCAAACAAACCAGAGGCCCGGCACGAGTACTTCCCAGAGCAGAGAGCACACATAAACCATACGAAGCGTGCAGCCATGGCGACGTGCCACTGCTCGGAGCCGGCGCAATGCCACCACCGGGCCCTCCTCCCGGCGAAGGGCTACCCAAAGCTGCATGATCGCCCGAGGCCCGCTGCCGGCGGCGGCGTTCTAGGCGAGGTGGCGTCCATCCTCTGCCTCAC
Organism: Hsuehochloa calcarea; assembly: GCA_036346395.1. Taxonomy (NCBI): domain Eukaryota; kingdom Viridiplantae; phylum Streptophyta; class Magnoliopsida; order Poales; family Poaceae; genus Hsuehochloa; species Hsuehochloa calcarea. The sequence goes on from CM070610.1 coordinate 4,815,749, forward strand.
CGGGCCAATGGTCGGCGCGGGGATCCTCCTCTACTTGCGCTCCCTGGTGTCTATGGTTTTCCTTGGCCGGCTCGGCCAGCTCCCCCTCGCCGGCGGCTCCCTCGCGCTCGGCTTCGCCAACATCACCGGCTACTCCGTGCTCTCCGGCCTCTCCGGAGGGATGGACCCCGTCTGTGGCCAGGCGTTTGGCGCCGGCCGCACGGACCTCCTCCGCGCCGCGCTCCGGCGCACCGTCGTGCTGCTCCTGGTCGCGTCCGTCCCCATCTGCATGTTCTGGGTGGCCATGCACCGCGTCCTCGTCGCCACGGGGCAGGACCCGGACATAGCCGCCACAGCGTACGCCTACATCCTGTGCTCCCTCCCCGACCTCGTCGTGCAGTGCTTCCTCCACCCACTCCGCATCTACCTCCGCGCGCAGTCGGTCACGCTCCCGCTCACATACGCAGCCGCCGCCGCGCTCGTCCTCCACGTGCCCATCAACTTCCTCCTCGTGGACGTGCTCGGCCTCGGCATCCGCGGGGTTGCGCTCGGCGCGGTCTGCACCAACCTCAACTTCCTGCTGTTCCTCGTGGCGTACGTGTGCTTCTTCGGAATGTACGGCCATAACGATGACGGAAAGACGAAAGCGTGTGCGGCGCCGGCCGAGGAGGGCGTGAAGGAGTGGTGGAGCCTGGTGAGGCTGTCTGTGCACAGCTGCATGTCGGTCTGCTTGGAGTGGTGGTGGTACGAGATCATGGTGCTCCTCTGCGGGTGCTCGCCGACCCGAAGGCGGCGGTGGCGGCCATGGGGGTGCTGATACAGACCACGTCGCTGATATACATCTTCCCGCACTCGCTCGGCTGCGTCGTATCCACGCGCGTCGGCCACGAGCTCGGCGCCGGGCGGCCCGAGCGCGCGCGCCTCGTGGCACGCGTCGGGCTCGGCCTCGGCGCGGTGCTCGGCCTCGTGGCCTGCGCATTCGCGGTGTCCGTGAGGAGCGTGTGGGCGCGGATGTTCACGACGGACGATGCCATTCTGAAGCTCGCGACCGCCGCGCTGCCGCTACTCAGCGCGGCCGAGCTGGGCAATTGCCCACAGACGACCGGGTGCGGCGTGCTGCGCGGCAGCGCGCGGCCCGAGAAGGCCGCGAGGATCAACGTCTCGGCGTTCTACGGCGTCGGAATGCCCGTGGCGCTGGCGCTGGCGTTCTGGCCCGCGCGGCTCGACTTCCGCGGGATGTGGGGCGGCATGCTCGCCGCGCAGCTTGTCTGCGCGGCGCTGATGCTGCGCGCCGTGCTCGGCACCGACTGGGCGGAGCAGACGGAGCGCGCGCGCGAGCTCACCGGCGGGCGCGACGGCTACGCCGTTGTCGGCATTGTCGACGAAGCCGACGAGGACAAAAGAAACCATGCAGAAGCGGCCAAAGGAGAGGTCGACAACACATTGCTCATGGTGGCTGATTGTGTGTAGCGGACGATGGAGCAAGTCTCGATTCTTGGATGATTGAATCTTTGATTCTTTTAGTTATAGGATTTTTTTAAATTTTAGTTTTGTAATTTTACTGAACTTTTTTAGGGTTTTTAAGCGATGCAAAGGTGCAAATTCCCTACATTTCAGCTTTTTTCCCTCTATGAATTGAGGGTGTGTAGAGGAGAATATTTACAGTGAAGAGAGTGGTCCGGTGTACAAACTAAGGTAGGCAATGTAAACAGCCTTCAGATTTGAGAACAATGGCAAACAATTTTCTTTGGCCTCAAAAGTGATCTATGGGACCAGAATGCTCTGATCTCTAATAGTGGAAATTATACTTCTTTAATCTTAGGATTTCATTATTAAGGTTGCATGACTTAACTGTCATTATCTCTGCCACGCGCAAACAATTTTTTTTTTTTTGTCATAAGTGGTGTACTGCCTTGTCTCAGCTTATTTTGTATTGGTGATGCTCTGTGTCCCTAACAGGAGAAACAAAGTTGCATCGCTTCTTTATTAGTACCTTGTCTTCTTAGAATTTCTCTCTGTTTTGGACAATGCTATTCATCTAATAAATTGTAATACCCTAGGTCCAAAATTAATTCAAAGTCTATCCCCACGCATATGTAGCACCTCATTTGGACTTTCGTCCTCGCTTCGTCCAAAAGAGTTAACCCGAAAGTGCTACGATTTTGGTCAACAAGTATTATATGTAAACTATCGTTGTGGTACAAATGGCAGGGTGTTACATACATGGTGTACATTCTCGTGCATTCTCATTTTGGTATGACTTTTTTTTTTGGAGTATATTTTGTATGTATTACAAGATGGAGTTCTTTTGTTCCATGCGCCTAATTTGCACTGATTACAATCAACACGGCCAGTTTTCGAAGTGTGGTTTCCAGGAATTCTGCGAATAGGAATACAATACCACTACCAATACAAAAGATGGTTTTACACCACGTCGCTCATCACCCACCTTTTTCGTGCTTAGGTAGAGTAAATATGAACTTTCAGCGTAGTAATTATTCTTTACGGCGTTAAAGTATATTCATTATGGATCTCTTTTTGTTAAGCATATTTTTTCCCAGCTAAATACTTCAAACGATTGTAAATAGGATAAATAGTTTATAAGATATTGTTGTTAAAGATTTACAATCAACCCACGCTTCTATCTCTAGCCGCTCCTCTATGGATCTCTTTGTAGTGCTGCAGTAAAAGTCAAAATGAGATCACAAGAAAACTCTTGTAATCTTGCAAAGAAAAGACACAATAAAGTTGCAGTAAATCGCTTTTGTAGTGCTATAGTAAAAACATAGGGAGGTTGCAGTAAAAGACACAATAAGATCACGATAAATCTTTGTATTGCTGTATTAAAAGGCAAAATGAGGTCGCAGTAAATCTCTTATGGTGATGCAGTAAAGGTACAAAGAGATTGTAGTAAAAGATACAATAAGATTATAGTAAATCTCTTATAGTGCTACAGTAAAAGGGGGCATCGGAAGAGGGGGTGGGCTAGTGGATTGAGGGGGGTGCGTAGTTTTACAGTCCATTAATTGATTGGCTTAGGTACAATGAATCAACTTTCTGCAATAATTTTTTACTGAATTTTTTACAAAGATTAAAACATTCATCATGTATCTCTTTTTGTCAAGCACATTTTTTCCAGCAAAATGCTTCAAACGAATTGTAAATAGGATAGACGGTTTATGATATATTATTGTTCAAAGTTTACAATTAACACACACTTCTCTCTCCACCCGCCCCTCTGCACTCAGCATGGCAGTAAATCTCTTGTATTGTTGCGGTAAAAGGCACAACGAGGTTGCATGGGGCAGATGTGGTTTTACGATCGCTTGCCCAGGCGGACATCCGAAGCTTAGAATAACCTATTCTACATTTAAACGCTGAATAATGCTATCGTGTGTGTGTATAAGCAATTGAAGTTTTAAGCTAAATTGCTAAGCCATTCTGAAATTGAGGAAGATATTTTTCTCTTCGCTCTATGGATAACCAGGGCAAGCTCGTGCTTGAACAATTGTTTCCAGGGTTCAAACATGGGACCAATTCCTTGGAACACTTTCTTATTTCTGACAAGCCATATGCACCATGAAGTGAGCATGGTAATCTTCATATAAAAAGGCTTTGTTAACTTTTCTGTAAAATCATGAGGTGACTAATGAACCGGCAGGTTCAAATTGCGACTATGACATATAATTCCAGCAGAGTCGAACAAATGAGCATCCAAAAAAGATTATGTAATGTTTCCTCCATATCTTGTGCGCACAAAACACAAATATAATCACCCATTTGGAAATTCTTTCATCTCAAAAGATTCTACGTGTTCAACCTATCATGCAAGAGGAGCCAGAAAAAACTTTATGCCGAGTTTTGCGTGCTTTTCCATAACCATTTGAATGCTACTGACGTATGAACATGATCCATGAGTACCTTGTATACTTTATTTGAGGAATACTGCCCATTGTTCCTAATATATTCCCAACAATCCTCGTCACTCCTTAGATGTGTGTCTCGAATAAGCTGCAATAACATCTAATACTGTTCAAATGCTTGGACTGACAAAGGCAAATGAAACAAACTAGCCAAATCATGTTCAGCACAAACCTGCTGAACTATTATTTTGGTATCCATTACAAAAGAAAAGAGTTGAGGGTATTGCATACGCATCAGATTGTCATTCCAAGATGTCTGTCCAGAAATATGTTGTACTGCCCTTTCCAGTTTTGCAATATGCAAAGCCCTTATATACATCCAACAATTTTGAATTGTCTGGCCGCCAAAATGACCCATCAGTAAAATTATCAGAAGGTTGACCATTGCCATAATATGCTTCCCATGCTAATTTCACCCATGGCAAGTTAACATGACTAAAGTGTTATGAATATTGTGTATGTATTCATGAGGCCCAATGGACAATATATATAGGATACAAAAGGGACACAAGACTAAACCCTAGTACAAGAGAAATCCCATAAATACCCTTAACAACCCCCTCCCCTCCTCAAATGCAAGGCGTATGCAATAGCATTGCATTTGGAAATAGTTAATGTCGTCGTAGCGTGCAGCTCTGGAAAAATATATCGAGTATCAAAAGATCTTCTCCCATCCGGGGTCGTGCGACAGCCCATAAAGTACAAGGTGCCGGGGCTGAGAAAGTAGAGGCAGGCAGGAGCAAAGTCACGGCAACACGACGAAGAAGATGATGAAACCGACAGGAATAGAGAAAGCTGACAAATCAAGCCGAAGATGAATAGATAGAAGCATGGCGGAGCAGATCGAAGTCCAAGACGGTGGCGACGCAGTACACAAGAAGCGCAACGGAGGCACAGTGCGGAAGAAGCACGACGGCCTTACAAGCTTGGGGCGGTGGCTAAGAGAGATGCGGCAACATCATAACGACATCTAAAATCTGCAGTGGCTCGAAGAGAGGAGTGGCGGCTGTTGCCATGCAAAAGGGAATTCCTATTTTTCTATGGCTGACAATAAATTTATAAACTCGCATGGCTTAGACGAACTCAAAGATAGAGAGTTACTAAATTGGATGGACGTGGCGTAAGAAACGACACAAAGGAGAAGTAGACACTAGCAACACCAGTTTTTTTTTCTTTCTTTTTCATCTTCACCGACGCCCCCTCTATTTTCTCAATGTCCATCAAGCCCTCTGCATCGCACCGTCCTCTAAACAAAATCACAGATAAAGTTCCCACCTCCCTCTACAACTCCTTCCTCACTGTCTTCCGCCTCACCATCTCCAGCTCCGACCCCCGCAAACACGAGGTTGGGGTGGCCCGGGCGTACCTCGAGGGCGACTGAGAAGGGGGGACGAGGCAATGGTGAGGCAGCGTCAACGAGGAGGAGGCTCGCCATGCGCGATGATAGCACGAATTCGGGAGCCGAGCTCAAGCAGAGGAGCTCGGACCGGGGGCTAGCGTGAGCGAAGCAGGGAGCTCGGGTCGGGGGTGACTCAAAGCGACAACGCGATGGCCACTCGTAGTGTTGGAGTCAGCACTTGGGGAGCTCTTCCCGACGGTGTGGCTTGGGCCAGATCCGGCGGCGGCGGTAACGCCCGGGGCGGCGCGATCTAAGGTAGGGAGGCAGACTTGGTGGAGGAAGGACGACGACTGTTGTTGCCACTAGTGCGGTGCGATGGCTAGAAGGAGGCCACCCCCGAGAGTGGAGATGGCTCCTCCCAGGTGCGACGGTAGCGAAGGATGAGCGGAGGCTAGGAGGCAGCGGTGGCGGTAGCAAACTTTAACTCTAATCTTTGCTCTGATGTCATGTTATGAATATTGTCTATGTATTCATGAGACCCAATGTGTAATATATATATATATATATATATATATGGTACAAAGGGAACACAAGACTAAACCTTAGTACAATAGAAATACCACAAATACCCTTAACATAAAGAACTTGTGTAGATTCTTCATCAATAATGCATTATTTTGAACTGCCAGATTGAGTATGCCCAAACCCACTTCTGATTTTAGCTTACAAACTTTCTTCCAAGCCACGAGAGACGAACCATGATTTTATGCTTGGGAAGAACCTCTCTGATGAGGACATCACCGAGGGCCATGTTGACATCACCAAGGATAGTGCCTCTACAATTGTGCCCGTGGAAGGACCAATGACACGAGCATAAGGACGTCATTTTGGAAAATAGGTGAACTCGTTCCCCGTGCAAATTAACTATTTAATTACAAAACAAATGATATTGCCTAATGATAGTTGTTTGCTTGTTTCTACTTGCGAGAGCATCTTCGGAGAAGTCCCTGATAAAGTACGACCAGGTGTCTGGTGCACCCAATCAGCTCAGACCATATACGACCAGTTCTAAAGTGCCCAGCCAGTTGCATACCAGATACGACCAGATCTAAAGTTCAACCGACCAGGGCTTGAGCCGACCAGCTCCTTCGACTAGCATGCGTCGACCAGATCCTTCTACCAGTCCGCGTCAACCAGATCCTTGGACCACTAGCCAGATCTTCGTTCTGACCAGGACACAACAAGACTGCTTATGAGAGTCCTACTCTGACCCTACTTAAGATACTATACAAGAAGTCCTGCTTCGACACGCTAGGAGAGTACTTGTCAATTTCAATTGTGGAGTCTACTTCAGACCTAACTCAAATATTCTAGTTGGCAGTTCTCCATACGGAAAGATAGTTTTAGTTAGTTACGATTTCAGTTATTAGCACCGACCTAAGTCACTATAAATATTTAGGTGTTGCGTCATCAATAGATCAGACTTTGATTATTGATTTAGTTATTCTATTGTAAGGCCTCTCGCCATAATTGAAGTCTCAAGCCAATCATTCAATTTCGAGTGATTCATCTTCTGTTGTTGCTCTTGTGTTTCTCTGGATTCGCTTAGGTCGTTCTTCGTGAACAAGCCAATTGTGTTTGACACTGTTGGTAACCAATCGAGGAGCGGTGTAGCGATTGCAAGGTTTGCTAGTCTTGACTGGATCTTGGCTAGCCACCCCCTTCGTCAACATCGCAACTAAAGTTATCGGATTTCTCCTATGACAGAAGATTGAGACAAACTTGTATGCACGCATCTTAAGTTGAGGCGTGTGCACATCACTCTCCAAAGATAGTGCCTCCTATATTTATCAATTTAATCCATCACTCCAACAAGAAGTTTTAAGATGCACATGTAGAAAATCGGCAACAATGGGAATATTGAATTGACCACGATCAATTGGCCCCCATAAGATAGATAAGTAGCACAGCTTGCCAAACTATTTTCAATTATCTGAACAAGGGGAAGGAAATCTTTTAACTCTTGGTTTAGTTAGGCCTAAAGGCAGCCCAAGATATGCAGAAAACTCCCTTGCTGACAATTCAGTGTTCTCGTTAGAATTTTCATTTTTCATCACTAACATTGATTGGCATGATGAATGACTTCTGACAGTTCACCTTTAGTCCAATAGACTCAGCAAAAGAATTCAATAGAGCTTTCAAGCAAAAGAGTTGTTTTGCACAAGCCTGCATTATAACCAAAGTATCATCAGCATATTACACTATAGGAAAGTCATGGTAGGCTAACAGAGGTAGAGGTGAAGAAATAACTTGTTGGCGCATTACTTTATTTAAGATGGATTGCAAGAGATCAGCTGCCTAGACAAAAAGTAATGGAGATAATGGGTCTCCTTGTCTTACACCTGTCTTGCAATGAAATAATTTTCCAAGCACTCCATTGTGAAGAACAGATAATGTACCTGTACTGAGAATCTGCTTTACCCAATGAACACCACTTATGTACAAACCTTATATGCTGCATGATGTCTAAAATGACTTGATATTTAATTTTGTCAAACGCCTCGTTAAAGTTGTCATCAATACGAAATCAGACAGAAAACTTGTGGCACCCCCGGTCGACGTATCGTCTGCCGAGGGTGCGAAGGGGCCTCCACGAGAATCACACAAGAGGCATGTGCCATTGTATTTCGTATGTGTATTAGGAGTTATAAATTGGCCTGCCCCTCCCCATTTATAACAGGTCCTATTTATAGAGGAGGAGGGGAGATCAGTGAAGTTACATCGCTGCCCTCAGGGCTTAGCTTGCTTCGGGGGTAGCTCCGTCCATCGCGTCAAGTGGGCCCCGTCCTCCAAGATCTTAACTACTACCCCTCCTCTTACAAGGATGGGACATTCCTACCCTCCATCTACTCCGAATTTCATGCGTGTCTAGTCGTCGACGAGATCGATGAACAACAAGCAACACGTGAGCAACTTGAGGCCCTAGAGTGCTAAACAGAAGGCAATGGAGGAGGCTTGTCGCCGATACCACGATAGTGCGTCAGGGACATCTAAGAGGCCTATCATCCATGTGAGTGGTGACTAGCATTCGCCAACTATGCCCCGGGCCGCCACAAGGACAACGGTAAGATATTTAAATATTGTACAGTCACCTTCGCAGGCAGAGACTCCCATCAACATGGTTCACATACTTTCAAGTGCCATTGCTAACCATCAGACATGAGAAAACAATGAATAAGACCTTCTGGTCATTCGTTCATTGTCTACTGACCTACAAGAGGCTGCTGTAGAAGTTCAGAGCCTTTCACAATCATCAAGATCTCAAAGCAGCTCTAGAGTAGACCACTTTGTCTCTAGGCATCGCAACCTTCGTCAAGAAGACGACCTGCCTCGACAGAGCGTGTTTGACAGAATAGGCCCAAGTGCGCTCTAATTATGATGAAGGTTATAATGTCCGACCACGATTGCGGCCATACACAGGGTGCAAGGCTTTCTCACCCGGGCTAAGAGATGTTACTTGGCCTGAAAAATTCAAGTATGAGCATTTGGAGAGCTTTCATGGGACACAGAATCCCTCGAAATCTCTCCAGATCTATACTACCGTCGTCTAGGCTGCTAGCGGCGAAGAAAAGGTAATGGCAAATTACTTACCCACTATGTTAAAAGGATCTGCTTGGACATGGTTATTTAACCATCCTGAAGGTTCCCTTTTTTAGTATAGAAAATTTATGCCATGCTGTCATAAACAACTTAAAAAGTTGTTACACTAAACCTGGAAAATAGGATGATTTACATCGTCTTCATCACACTCTCGGAGAAATTTACATCAGTTCACTAAAGGGTTTGTAAAAGTACATAATACTATTCCTAATATCACTAACACTTCCGTTATTCGAGGATTTAAACAAGCGATACGATACAAAAGGTTCACACAAGACCTCAACATCCACCCGCTAAGAACCGTGTGAGAGTTATTTGACATGGCCGATCTTTATTCTGATGCTCATGAAGCGGTGGAGTGAAACTATATGGTTGACAAGAGACATACACTGCCACAATTAGGTATGAAAGGTTCTGTCAAGAAAAAGTTCAAGAAACTGACCAGATCTGATAACCACAAAAGCAAGGCCAAGAAAAATAATAAAATAAGGCTTGCACCAAAGGAGGTTGTTGTTGTAGAGCAACGCCCGACCTACAATTGCAAAGTAGGAAGAGTACTGGACGACGGGTATAGCTCTTTGGATTTACTTTTTTTATAAATGGTTTGGAAAAGATGCAAATACCTCGTTCCAAAATAAAAACAGTTACAAATCCTATCTTTGGGGTAGTACCCGGTCCTTTGATAACACCTATTGGTCATATAGTGTTACCAGTAACTTTAGGAGATTCTCAGAATTTTTGAACATAGTTAATTATGTTCAAAATTGTAGACTTGGAGTCAGCATATATTTCCATTCTAGGTAGACCTTCACCGACTAAGTTTATGGAAGCTACTTATCACGCCTACCCGAGTATCAAAATTTATGGTTTGAAAGGTGTCATCTCCGTGCAAGGTAATCATTCTACTTCACTCAATTGCGATCGTAAATCTTTAGAGGTTGTTCATCAGTTACCATTAAGAGATCTTAATGATGCAGAAAAGCCAAGCAAGGCTAAACAACTTGCGAAAGCAGAGTGGCTGAAGGCAATTCCTCAACCAAATGAAAAAATGAAGCTTCACTCAATTGCGATCGTAAATCTTTATAGGTTGTTCATCAGTTACCATTAAGAGATCTTAATGGTGCAGAAAAGCCAAGCAAGGCTAAACAACTTGCGAAAGCAGAGTGGCTGAAGGCAATTCCTCAACCAAATGAAAAAATGAAGCAAGTCCCACTTACTCCCGACGACTAGTCTAAGACAGTATAGATGGGGTTAGGAATGAACGAGAAATAGGAACTCGATATCATTACCTTCGTCAAGGCAGATGTAGATGTGTTCGCTCGGAAACCATTCGACATGCCTGGGGTGCCAAGGGAGGTGATCGATCATAGGCTAGCTATACGACCTGACAAACAACCAGTGAAACAGAAGCTCTAGCAATTTGCTTCTCATCGGCAAGAAGCCATTCAGCAAGAGTTGTACAAACTTTTAGACGTTGGCTTCATTCACGAAGTCGACCACCCATATTGGCTTGTGAATCTAGTCATGGTCAAGAAAACAAATGGTAAGTTGCGCATGTGTACTGACTTTACTAATTTGAATACTAACTGTCCTGAGGATGACTTCCCTTTACCCGCATTGACCAACTGGTCGACTCAACTTCGGGATATGAATTGATGAGTTTATTGGATGCTTACTCAGGCTACCATCAAATAAATATAGCAAGAGAAGATGAAGAGGAGATTTTCTTCATTACCCCTTTCGACATCTACTGCTACGTCAAGATGTTGTTTGGACAGAAAAATCATGGGGCCATGTACAGCGACATATGTAGAAGACATTTATCGACCAGATAGGGCATAATCTGGAAGCATATGTAGACGATCTCATTGTAAAGAGAACAAAAGGCTCTAATCAGTTGTCTAGTCTGACATAAACCTTTATCAATTTGAATAATAAAGGCACCAAATTGAATCCAGGAAAGTGTACTTTTGGTATTTCATCTAGTAAATAACATGGGTTTCTTATTAATTCTAGAGGTATTGAACTCTATCCTGAAAAAATATGTGCCATTAAATCTCTTCGACTACCTTCAACAGTGAGAGACCATGTGAGAGGTCCTCCACTCTGAGTGATGAGTATTTGACAAATGTGTTGATTAGATTGAGAGTTGGGTTTTTCGGTTTGGACTGTTTAAATTTGAGTCAGAAAATCGGAACTACATTGTGTATGGAGCGGAAGTTCGATAAATCAGAACTCTGGCGTTGGAAATAGGATCTTCCGATTTTCCAGGTTTTGAGTTCGGTGAATGAAATCGGAACTTCCGCACAAGGGGTAGCGGAGTGTCCGATATCTTGCGACGTTGAGTGTTCTCACGAGATGCTAATCGAATTGAACTTACGGAAAGTCGGATGTTACGAAGATCGGAAGTACCGCTGTGTTAAGCGCGGAACTTCCGATAATCCTGACAAGTGCGAATGTTACGGAAATCGGAACTTCCGCTGTGGTAAGTGCGTACCACAAATGGAAGTTCGATTGTGTCTCTGATCGCAGAGAAGATTAATTTGTGATTTTGATTTTGTATGAGTTTGAGTCTTATACAATTATTGATGCTATGATATTGTGCAATGCTATGTGATGTGTTTTTGTCGTGTTGATTGCGGGGCATCAAGATGGAGTCGTGGCGAGACACGTGGACCGGACTAGGCGCAGGAGGCGTTGAGGTCAGAATGGTTGGGATGTGTCGAGACGGCGTGAATCTTGATGTGGTTGTGAGTCAAGGACAGCAAGGTGTCGGAGGCTTCGAGAAAGGTGCGCAAGGGCGAAAGGGTCTTTTCGCAAGCGGCAAAAGTGGAGGCGGTTACATTGGGTGTAGCGGGCTTAATGGGTTGGAGGCCCATTAGCAAAGGCTATAAATAGGGGAGAACCCTGGTGTTAGGAAAAGACTTGGTGAGAGAAAATTAGGGTTAGCTCTAGAAAAGGATTTGTTTTGCTTTTTGAGAGCTTGTTGAGAGGAGAGTATGAACTGAAATCTTTGTAATCATTCCTCTTTGCTTTACCTCTGTGTCGGTGTTTCAATCCAATGAAATCGAGGTTTTGATTATTTGACTTTGCAACTCTTCCTCTCTCTGTTTCATGTTGAATATCTAGGGTTTTGACATATCTTTTGATTCGTCTTAAGAAATAGCATGAAACTTGATATCTAGAGTCGTTTTGATATTGCTATTTCATCCTCAAAGTTTCATGAGCTAAGAATCGAGAATCTAAACTTATCATTGGTTTTGGTATTTCTTGCCCCTTCTTCAAGAAATCCGTTCTTGGCTTGATCATTGTATCTTTGTTTGCAATTCTTCTCCATGAGGTCAAGATGGTGTTTAGGATGATGTCTGTGAAACTTGACCGAGAAGAGCATTCAAGATTTAGTTTTGGATTTTGAAAAGAAACCCGAGCGCTTCGTTCTTGGTCGGGACAATCGAACTTCCGATTGTCCATAAGCGAACTCATGAGCGGATCTTCCGCACCGATTCGGAACTCACCGGAGTGCGGAAGTACCGCCCAGTAAAATCGAACGTCCGATATTTGTGAATGATCGGAACTTATGATTAGTTCTCGATTTTGTTTTACTCTTCTTGAGAGGGTTTGTAGATCTTATTTAAATCTGATAAGGGAGTTCTTAATTTTAAGGCACCATTCACCCCCTCTGTTGCCATTTCGGTCCTTCAATTGGTATCAGAGCTTGTTAGCTCTTCTTTATAGATCTTAACGGTCGGTTGAGCCATAACAACGGACAAGTATTCCACCAAGCCACGGTCTTTGATGGCATGGATTACCCTTCGGAAGAGCCGAATGGAAACATACATCCGTGCTCGGGGTATGCCATCCGGAGAAAGGTGAAGGTGAGATTTGCGCTTCTCGCCGATGAAAACATCAATGCGGAAACATGCCTGATGTTGAGGCCAATGCTAAGGCTAGGAACATCATCATTCAAGGTTTGAGCAGAAGTGAGTTTGATCGCATTTCTCATTTGATTTCTGCTTACGACATCTGGGTGACCCTCGATGCATACCATGAGGCACCACCCGATTAAGACGGTTCGACAAGACCGGTTCAAGCGTGAATACGATGAAATTTGAGATGCTTCTTGGTGAATCTCTTGACGAGTGCTTTTCGGCGTTTTCACAAGATTTTGAGCAACCTCCGAGCGGTCGGTCTTACATACCCGACTCGGATAGCGCTCGATGGATGCTTTCGCACTTGATCTTCGTGTTTGGGAGATGAAAGTGACTACCATCAAAGATAGCACGGACCTCTCGACCCTGACTCTTGATGCGCTTTACTCGCGTCTCAAGACTCACGAGATTGACATTGTCTCTCGAAGGTCGAAGTCACAGTCGATGGCTTTAGTCACTGATCCCACTTCGGATCTTCTTCTCGAGTCGATCGTGGGTTCTCCTAGTTGCTCTCTGACATAACCGATGATCGATTAGAGCGACTTGAGGATGAACAGCTAGCCCTCCTAGCTCGGAAGTTTTCTCATGCTTACAAGAGAAGGAGGGATGGTAAAGAGGAGGTCTGTGATTTGTTTGAGTGTGGTGGCCCCAACCACATCCGAGCAAACCGTCCCAAGCTTGGGAAGGGCAAAGGTGACTATGGCGGCCCAAGCAAGAACGACTACATCGACAAGAACCGCAACACGAAGCCCTCAAAGACTGATCAAGGCAAGAAGAAGTTCCGCAACTTTGGGAAGGCAAAGAAGGCATTCCATCGCGTCCTCACCGCCTCGACAACCGGACACCCGGTGAGGTGGAGGGGTGGAGTGACGATGATGGGAAGGGCGATCATGATCCCAAGGGCGGCGGCAACTTCTCGGCATGTGCTTCATGGCCCTCGGGGGCGAACTGAGCGACAGCGAGCTGTACTCCGACTCCGACGAGGTTAGTCCCACTTACGACCAGCTTAATGATGCTTTTCTTAAGCTAGGTAGATTTCATGCTAAGTCTAGGGCTAAGTGTTCTGTGTTGGAGAAGGAAGTAGCTAGACTATCACGGGAGCTTACTTTACTTACATCCGCTCCCTCCGTGATGATTGTGACACTTCTTGTGCTTTGCTTGATGACATGGAAAAACTAAGGACCTTGCATGATAGTGTGTCCTCTGAACTTGACATGATTAAGGTAGAGAACATTAGCCTTCTTGCTGAATTAGAGATGAGTAGGGTAGCACCTCCTTCATCCACTACTATTGAGGCTACTGCTTGCACCTCATGTGAGGTTAAGGACAATTCGTTTAGAGGTCTTTATACCATGTTGCTTGATCCACTCAAACTTGTGAAAATTGTAATAATCTCAAGATGAACCTAAAATGGGCGAGATCACAAAATTGTCAATTCAAGTGCGCTACTAGAGCCTATTGTTTCTTGTTTAAAGCTGTCCTAAGTTAGCTCTTGAACTAGAATCAGATCTAAGCGGTTTCAAGAAATGATTGATCACAATAACAAATTGGCTCAAGATGCTTCTAAGGATCTTGTTAGCTCACCATGCAAGCAATGTAATAAACTAAAATGTGATTTGATTGCTTTGGATAAAAATGTGTGAAGCTAACTAAGGACCTTCTAGAGACACAATCATCTGCTTGTATTGTGTGTCTTTGGGAAGAAGTCTAAGGGTTTGGTAGAGGCGCCTAGCAACGTGAACCAATCATTGCGATGGGATTTGTTCCCTAAAGTCGGTTTGTGCGTGCACAAGCCAATCTTTCCTCTGTTGTTGGTTCTTCTTCCGCTCCCTTACCTTCATTGTCCCTTCTTCCCCTGCTCTTCTTGCACCTCTCTCTTTCGGAGTGTCGGTATCTTATGAACACTCTCGAGAGGTTTGTAGGAGGCAAGAAGAAGCTCAATCTCATTCTAGACAAATCTAAAATTTGCAGATTTAATCGGGGTCTAGGATATGATATCCGAGGAGGATATGAGGAAGCATCCACATCGTGCTCAAAACCATAGCACGGTGTGATCAAAACTAAGCCGGGGATCGAGAAAGTCAATTTTAAGTCGGCGGGTTTTGTTCAAAGGATTTCGACGACAAAGTGATTCCACTGCGGCTTGGCCCTCGAAGGCGAAGTATCATTGCACCTTCATCGTAAAGATGGACATTTAGTTGATCATTGCTTGGTAGCGCGCAAGATCGCGCGTAGAGACCGTGTTGAGTTTCTTAGGCACATTCGTGGTCGCCCGGATCTTGAGTGCACCTAAGACCAACATGAGGTCTAGGTTTGTTCCATCGATGATTTTGGGCGACATCGAGGACTTGGTTTTTACGAGTTTTCGATTTTCGTCCTCATGCTCCGTTGGTCGTAACTTCCGCCGTCACGAGGGTAGATCTCGTTTTCCTTTCGAGATAGCTACCGCGGTGAGATCGACATATTCTTGGCACCGACTCGCTCTCCCATAGCGGTCGGATCCAAAGAACAGTGAGATCTTTGACTTGTTGAGTGACAGAGCGTAGGGTAGATAGAGGTCGATCTTGCTTGACTACTTCATCATTCGCCGTGTTACTCGATTGGGTGCCAAAATCCTCGTTGATTCACCCGATCTTCGAGACTTTACTCTGTTTGACTCGAAATCACCGGGCGGGAAGGAAAGGTGCGGATTGTAGACTCGGTTGTTCACGTCATATGGTGGTGAGTCCGTTGGTTTTCTTCCTAGCCCGCTCTCGGTGATGAGGCGATCACCTTTGGAGATGCTTCATTTGGGCGCGTCATCGCTAAAGGTAAAGTGAGCATTAATAATTCCTTTATTTTGAAAGATGTTGCCTTAGTAAGTAAGCTGCGATATAATCGCTTTGATCTCTCACTTCTGATGACGGTTATGAGGTGAGCTTTAAGAAAAATAATTGCAAAATTCTTGATTCTTGGTAGTCCGTTTTGCGGATTTCTCGGTATGGGAGGATCTTTCGTGCTGATTTTTCCGAGTCTTACGTGATCCTCTCGGTGTTTAGTAGCTTCAATCCCGTGATTTGACCTTCGGCATAGGAGACTTGGTCATATAGGATTTGATCATCGACCAGAGTTAGCGGCCACGATCTCATTCGTGGTTTGCGAAACTCAAAATGGTCAAGGATCTTGTTTGTGCTCCTTGCTTAGACGGCAAAATGGTTCTTCTTCACATCCTCGATTCTGATGACTATGACGGATGCACCGGTCAATCGCTCCATATGGACACGATGGGACCAGCTAGAGTGCGGTCGATGGGAGGAAGTGGTACGTACTTGTCGTGGTCGATGACTTCTCGAGGTATTCTTGGGTGTTTTCTTAGCCTCGAAGGATGAGACGTTTACTCTTTTTCGTGGTCTTTTAGTAGGCTTTACTGTTGAGCTCCCGGTGCATTACGAGCAATTCGACCGATAATGGCACCGAGTTCAAAATTCCTACTTTGAGAGTTTTGTGGTGAGGCAGTGTAGAGCACCGGTTCTCGTCTCCATCGTCCCCCAACAAAATGGCGTTGTGGAGAGGAAGAACCGTACCTTAGTCGAGATGGCGAGGACTATGCTTGATGAGTACTCTACACCTAGGAAGTTTTGGGTGAGGCAATTACTCTTGCTTGTCATGTTTCTATGAGTTTTCTTGGGCACTCTTGCATCGCACTTCTTATGAGTTGAGATATGGCGAAAACCAGCGTCTCGCATTTTCGTGTGTTTGGTTGCAAGTGTTTTATTACAAGTGCAGGAACCTAGATAAGTTCGAGTCACGATCTTGTGATGGGATCTTTACGGGTTACTCGACTTCTTCTCGTGCCTATAGAGTGCAGGCTGCGAGTCTAGTAAATTGTTAGAGACCGTGAGGTGACCTTTGATGAGGCGGTCAGGGACTAGGCACGATATCTCGAGTTCCCTAGGCGATCTGAGTCCATCTTTGTGGATGATGAGGAGGATGGAGATGAGGTTGTCTACCCGATCCAGTTCCTTCTCCTCCTCTTGAGGTGCCTTCTTCCACCGCACCTCGAGGAGATCGACCCTTACCTTCGCTTCTTCGAAGCTAGTGGCTCTGTTCCTATCTCATCGCTAATGAGGTAGAGGCCACTTCTTCATCTCACCTGGACCTCCAAGACACATTCAAAGGACCATCCTTGAGCGAGATAATTGGAGACCTCTTGAGCGTGTCACACGTTCCAAAGGCGGCTTGTCTCTTTTCGTCTCCATTACGCCTTCGTCGCCTCATTTGAGCCTAAAGATGTTTGTCATGCTCTATCCGACGAGTCTTGGACAAACGCTATGCATGAGGAGTTGGAAAATTTTGAAAGAAACAAGGTGCGGTCCCTTGTTGAGCCCCTCAAGGTCACAATATCATTGGGACCAAATGGGTGTTCAAGAACAAGCAAAGTGAAGATGGATTAGTCATTGAAACAAGGCTAGGTTTGGTAGCTCGGGGTACTCTCAAGTTGAGGTCTAGATTTGAAGAGACCTTTGCCCTCGTAGCTAGACTTGAAGCCATTAGAATCCGCTTGCCTTTGCGCTTCTAAGGGTTTCAAGCTTTACCAGATGGATGTCAAGAGTGCTTTCCTCAATGGCCTTATTGAGGAAGAAGTCTATGTCGACTGACCTCACAGTTTCGAGAACCCCAAATACCCTAACCATGTCTACAAAGCTTTCCAAAGCTTTGTATGGACTCAAGCGAGCTCCCGAGCTTGGTATGAAAGGCTTAAGTCCTATCTGTGAGCCATGGTTTTGAGATGGGTAAAATTGACAAGACCTTGTTCATTCGCCGTCTTGGCACCGATCTTACGCTCGTCGGATCTATGTGGATGACATTATCTTTGGCGGCTCCTCGCATGCTCTCGTTTCCCAGTTTTCCGATGTCATGAGCTCGGAGTTTGAAATGAGCATGATGGGCGAGTTGAGTTTCTTCCTTGGCTTCCAAATCAAGCAGTTCGGAGGTACCTTTCTTCATCAAGGCAAATACACTCGAGACCTCCCGGCGTTTGACATGAATGATGGAAAGCGATATCAACTCCGATGGCATCTCATTGCTCTGGATCCGGATGAAGACGGCGAACTGTTGACCAAAAGGAGTTCAGGAGCATGATTGGCTCTCTCTTGTACCTCACATCCTCGAGACCAGACATACATTTTTCTGTGTGTCTTTGTGCTCGGTTTCAGGCTTCTCCTCGCGTATCTCATCGACAGCGGTGAAAGCGCATCTTCGGTACCTTGAGCTACCATTGACTATGGCATCCGGTACTCTTCCTCTTCTTGTCTATCTCTTAGAGCTTTCTCCGTCACGAGACTTTCTTTGGGTAGGATAGATAGGAAGAGCGCCGGCACTTGCCAATTCATTGGCACTTCTCTCGTCTCACGGTCGCCGAGGAAGCAA
Organism: Hsuehochloa calcarea; assembly: GCA_036346395.1. Taxonomy (NCBI): domain Eukaryota; kingdom Viridiplantae; phylum Streptophyta; class Magnoliopsida; order Poales; family Poaceae; genus Hsuehochloa; species Hsuehochloa calcarea. The sequence goes on from CM070610.1 coordinate 4,833,988, forward strand.
TCCGGTGTTGCGCATCCGCTGCGAGAGGCCGAGCACGTTCTCGCGGCCGATTCTTTGTAGCCAAGTGCTTTGGATGGTCTCGACCTGCGGATTTTGGGTTATCTATCATTGCGTTCCACTCTTTTGTGATAACACGTCTGCGATTTGCATTGCCAAGAACCCAGTGCAACATTCTCGGACCAAGCATATTGATATCGATATCACTTTCTTGAGACCATGTAGAAAGGGTGACATTGTGCTCCAGTTTGTGGAGAGTGAGCACCGAGTTATCGATATCTTCACTAAGCCTCTGGGCGACTCTCGGTTTTCCACTCTGGGGAGAGCTTGGGGTGGTTTGTCTTCTGAATTGTGCTGTGAGGGGAGCTATGTGCTACTCTTGTATTATATTATATTTATACTATTACTCCTTTACGTTGCATTTCTTTTTATATTTTGGGTGAAGTCCTTCGGCATAGGTTAGAGTGGTTCTCTTGCCAAATTGCTTTGATTGCTATTTCTTATCTTGTGCTTCTAGGATCTTGCTTATTAGTCGTCTCTTTCTTCTCTAAGTAGAGCTTACTCACTTCTTATAGGTTCTAGCGAGGTCGGGCCACCCTTGGGTAGACGAGGGGCGATGTTGCTCCTTAGTGTATGAGTTGTTCGGTGATAGTCCTAGAATCATATGGGGTAGATAAGAACACCGTCTGGCGATAGTTTTCTCTATATCTTTTCTATGCTCTAAAGGACGCCTTTTTGTTTTACTTATCGATTCTCGCTTTTGTTCCTTTGGTTCGGGGAGTTATTCTTGGTTATTCCATACTCTTAATTTTGTCATAACTCAACTTTGAATTAAAAGAAGCATCTCATTCGAAGGGAATCTGGATTTTGTGTATTTCATTCCGCATTGCATTATAATCAAATGGAGCCTTGTTTATTATCCCTTATGATATGTTTTCACTGTTTTACATCTTGCCATGATTTATGCTAAACCGCTAGATCTATCATGACTTTTTATCGTAGTTTAGTCTTTGCCATGCTAAGGTGTTTAAAAATGCTAAACTTAAATTAAAATCTTGTCATGATAGCTCTTGAGACTAGTCAGTTGAAACTATCCTTTTATGATTTTCGCCATGTCAAGTAGGTTTGAGTTGAGTCTGAATCTCTTTTGAACTTTTGAGTAAGCTATGTCGGTTTGTTAAGAAACATGACTTATCTCTAATCACCGGTCTAAAAACTTCAAAAGCAAAAATGACTCTTTTGTGCGAAAAACCGATCTCACCAAATCTTTCTCATGAGGCGGCTTGCCATTGCACTAGGCATGAACTCGGGGGAGCCTTGGATGACCTAAGATCACCTCCTTAAGTCTGTTGCTTGGGTGGTCGCATAAGGCTTGGGATCTAGCACATGGCTATAAAAAATGGTTGAAGCTTAGGAGGCAGTTGTGGATGGCACCTAGTCCAGAGCTTGCTTTACTGAGATAAAACCATAAAAAGTCTTCAGAAAAAGAAAAATGTGCTAAAATTGCTTATCACTAAAGAGACCAAGTTCTGGATAAAATGAGTCCTTCTTCAACTGGTAGCACTCTAAACTGTTCAGTATGAGTCTTCTTGGTTCAACTTAGATTATTTGACATGGTTTGTATCATCTTTGGATATCTTTAGCTAGATTTCAATCCTGACTTATTTGACCTGCTAAAGAATTGGATCATTAATCAGATTATGGACCTTCTGTCTTAGCTTTTCTATACATCAATTGCCATGATCTTGATAGCATTCTTCTGTGTTATGGCTTGGTGTAATACTCTAATAGTCATTTTGGATAATCTACATGGCTCCTAATGCTTAAATTGAACATCACATTGTCTTCTCCTCCCTTTTCTACATCTTGATGATTTTATTGCCAAAGGGGGAGAATTTTGGAGAGAAAAAGCCGTCTGGAGAAAAGCCTTGAGTTTTGTGCAAAAATTGCTCTTTCATCTCATCTCAAGTTTTTTTCTTTTGTCAACATGGTCTTGAGCTTAACTACTCTTGTTTAGACCTTGGTTGATTTTAAACTCAAACTCATCTTAGGCTTTTTCGGTGATTGTCAATATACTCATCAAGGGGGAGATTGAGAGACCATGTGAGAGGTCCTCCACTCTGAGTGATGAGTATTTGACAAATGTGTTGATTAGATTGAGAGTTGGGTTTTTCGGTTTGGGTGCTTCAATGGGTGAGTCGGAAAATCGGAACTACCGTGTGTATGGAGCGGAAGTTCCGATAATCGAACTACTGGCGTTGGAAATAGGATCTTCCGATTTTCACGGTTTTGAGTTAATTTGAATGAAATCGAACTTCCGCACAAGGGTAGCGGAGTGTCCGATATCTTGACAGTTGAGTGTTCTCTCGAGATGCTAATCGGAATTGAACTTCTGGAAAGTCGGATGTTACGAAGATCGGAAGTACCGCTGTGTTAAGCGCGGAACTTCCGATAATCCTGACAAGTGCGGATGTTCCGGAAATCGGAACTTCATTGTGGTAAATGCGTACCACGGAAGTTCGATTGTGTCCGTAATCGCGAGAAGATTAATTTGTGATTTTGATTTTGTATGAGTTTGAGTCTTATACAATTATTGATGCTATGATATTGTGCAATGCTATGTGATGTGTTTTTGTGCGTGTTGTTGCAGGGCATCAAGATGGAGTCGTGGCGAGACACGTGGACCGGACTAGGCGCAGGAGGCGTTGAGGTCAGAATGGTTGGGATGTGTCGAAGACGGCGTGAATCTTGAGGTGGTTGTGAGTCAAGGACAGCAAGGTGTACGGGAGGCTTCCAGAAGGTGCGCAAGGGGCGAAAGGGTCTTTTCGCAAGCGGCAAAAGTGGAGGCGGTTCATTTCGGTGTAGCGGGCTTAATGGGTTGGAGGCCCATTAGCAAAGGCTATAAATAGGGAGAACCACGTGTTAGGAAAAGACTTGGTGAGAGAAAATTAGGGTTAGCTCTAGAAAAGGATTTGTTTTGCTTTTTGAGAGCTTGTTGAGAGGAGAGTATGGTGAAATCTTTTGTAATCATTCCTCTTTGCTTTACCTCTGAATCAGTGTTTCAATCCAATGAAATCTGAGGTTTTGATTATTTGACTTTGCAACTCTTCCTCTCTGTTTCATGTTGAATATCTAGGGTTTTGACATATCTTTTGATTAGTCTTAAGAAATAGCATGAAACTTGATATCTAGAGTCGTTTTGATATTGCTATTTCATCCTCAAAGTTTCATGAGCTAAGAATCGAGAATCTAAACTTATCATTGGTTTTGGTATTTCTTGCCCTTCTTCAAGAAATCCGTTCTTGGCTTGATCATTGTATCTTTGTTTGCAATTCTTCTCCATGAGGTCAAGATGGTGTTTAGGATGATGTCTGTGAAACTTGACGAGAGAAGAGCATTCAAGATTTAGTTTTGGATTTTTGAAAAGAAACCCGAGCGCCTTGTTCTTGGTCGGGACAATCGAACTTCCGATTGTCCATAGCGAACTACTGCAGCGGATCTTCCGTGACCGATTCGGAACTACGGAGTGCGGAAGTACCACCGTAAAATCGAACGTCCGATATTTGTGAATGCATGGAACTTATGATTAGTTCTCGATTTTGTTTTACTCTTCTTGAGAGGGTTTGTAGATCTTATTTAAATACTGATAAAGGGAGTTCTTAATTTTAAGGCACCATTCACCCCCTCTGTTGCCATTTCGGTCCTTCAATTGGTATCCGGCAGGTTAGCTCTTCTTTATAGATCTTAACCTGTCGGTTGAGCCATAACAACGGACAAGTATTCCACCAAGCCACAGGTCTTTGATGGCATGGATTACCCCTTCTGGAAGAGCCGAATGGAAACATACATCCAGGCTCAGGGGTATGCCATCTGGAGAAAGGTGAAGGTGAGATTTGCAGTTCCTGCCGATGAAAACATCAATGCGGGAAACATGCCTGATGTTGAGGCCAATGCTAAGGCTAGGAACATCATCATTCGAGGTTTGGCGAAGTGAGTTTGATCGCATTTCTCATTTGATTTACGCTTTACATCAGGTGACCCTCGATGCATACCATGAGGGCACCACCCGATTAAGACGGTTCGACAAGACCGGTTCAAGCGTGAATCTGATGAAATTTGAGATGCTTCTTTGGTGAATCTCTTGACGAGTGCTTTTCGCGTTTCACAAGATTTTGAGCAACCTCGGCGGTCGGTCTTACATACCCGACTCGGATAGCGCTCGACAGATGCTTTCGCACTTGATCTTCGTGTTTGGGAGATGAAAGTGACTACCATCAAAGATAGCACGGACCTCTCGACCACGACTCTTGATGCGCTTTACTCGCGTCTCAAGACTCACGAGATTGACATTGTCTCTCGAAGGTCGAAGTCACGGTCGATGGCTTTAGTCATGATCCCACTTCGGATCTTCTTACGAGTCGATCGTGGGTTCTCCTAGTGCTCTCGTGACATAGCGATGATCGGTTAGAGCGACTTGAGGATGAACAACTAGCCCTCCTAGCTCGGAAGTTTTCTCATGCTTACAAGAGAAGGAGGGATGGTAAAGAGGAGGTCTGTGATTTGTTTGAGTGTGGTGGCCCCAACCACATCCGAGCAAAGCTGTCCCAAGCTTGGGAAGGGCAAAGGTGACTATGGCGGCCCAAGCAAGAACGACTACATCGACAAGAACCGCAACACGAAGCCCTCAGCACCTGATCAAGGCAAGAAGAAGTTCCGCAACTTTGGGAAGGCAAAGAAGCTGTTCCATCGCGTCCTCACCGCCCTCGACGAACTGGACACCTCCTTTGTGAGTGTAATCTCTGCACACTTTATTTTCATAGCAATTGCTTTTACCAGAGTTAGAATGAAAGTCAGAGTAGTAGAATTGGCTTCTTTATTGTCTTCGATCTCTTCTAGGAAAGCTTTCTTTTTCGTTTTCAAGAGCATCTGTCTTCGAGTCACTACTTGAAGATTAAATCGAAGCTTGTCTACTTGTTTTAGTTCAAATCTTGCTTGTCGAGTGAACCCTCTCTGGTCCCTCAATTGCTTTTGCAAGTCCAAATGTTTATAAACATAAAATTTTGGATAACCATGAGTAATACGCACTTGATATCATATAAGAGTGAAGTTTTACCTTTTGTTTCTTCCTTATTTTTCTGAAGAAGTGTGTCGTGGTCCTGCATGAGTTTTTCATAGACCACTTGACGCTCCTTTAGGTAATCCAAAAGCTTTAAGTCGAGTTCTTCAAGGAGCTTGCGCTCTGTTGCGGCTTCGTTGAGAATTTCTTCCTTTTCTTTTAGGCTTCTTTCTTTGAGAACAAGCTGGAATTTTAAATCCTTAGCAACAATGTCGGTGAAGACCAATTTTTTCTCATACTCTTGGATGAGTCGACCAGTATATTGCTTTTTCCTGTATAAGTTGACTGAAAAAGCAAAGTTAGAAATTCAAGTTTTACTGGAAGTAATAAGAGCAAGAGTTTGTTTAACTTACTCTTTCAATATTGTAATCTCTACATCCTTCCATGTATATCTGCTAGTTGCATTTTCCATAAAAGCCTTAATAAGGTCAAGCATTTCGGTTTTTTTTACAAATATGATAGTAAAGAAGTCAGAATTTTTCTATCTAATCAAGGATCAAAGGGCTTAAGTAAAGAGGTTATTACCCTGTCATTCAAGTCCTTATTCTGATTCTCCAATTCACTATATCCAAACTCATCTGGTATAGTAGGTTTGTCGACCCTTGCTTCTGTAGGGCTGGTCGGAACACCTCTTGCTTCAATTAGTCTCAGGAGAAGAAGTAAGAGTGAGAGGAGGAATATTTTTCTATTCAAATACCAATATAAAAAACTTAAAAAAAGAAGAAGGGAACTTCCCAGTCAAAACATATTGAAAAAAGTAAATATTACTTACTTACTCAACAGATTGAAGAGTTCAATTATGACCAACATCCTGGTCGAGAACAACTTCAACCTTTTCTTCGACGGCAGGTGAAACTTCAGTGTTCGGAACATGTTCGACAACGAACTCTGTTTGCATTGTCTCCTCTTCGGTTGGTGGGTTTTGCTCAACCGCCACTTCCACATGAATGAGGCTTGCTCGATTGCTTCTACAGGTATCTGTATTGGGAAGGTTGGTGCATTCCCGATCACTTCCTCAGCTGCCACCTTAGGCACTATTGCCTCTTCCAAGCTGATTTGCACTAACTCAGTTACAGGAGGAACATGCAATAACTCCTCCCTGTCTTCTTCAACTCCAGCAGTTGGAGTAGGAGAGGTGTTCGGAGTGTTGATGCAGACAAATACATTTATCTAAGTAAACATTACAAAAAATCAAATAAATAAATAAATAGTTAAATTAAATTACTTACTCAAAGCGGAGACCAATGTCGGTCTCGAAAGAAAACAAGACGTCGGTGCAACTGATGTACCACTGCCAACGTCGATGATGTTAACACTAGGACTACTAATCCTAGATTTTCTCACCAAGATGAGGGGAGCTTGTTCTTCCTCAATCCAATCTTCCTCACTGTGAACATATAAGAATAAAGGAATATGGCTATTGTCGACGATCAAATCGCCGATCTTACGAATATATGAAAGAAAAGAGGAAAATGGTGCGTATCTTCTGGAAAGTAATGAGGCTGCTCTTTATTGCTATGAACTGGCTATTACAATTAGTTTATGTAACCTAGACTAAAGACTAATTCGGGAATATGATGCTCTTCCGAGAGTGTTTCCCAAATGATCTTCACTGTTTCGGCCTCTTTCACTTCAGTCTGCAGTCCTCCTTATGTAGTTGATGAAGGGTTGGCAGTTGTCTCTGGAGGAGACGCTTGTTCGGGAAGCAACGCGTCTGGTCGAAGAGAGGCGTCAGTTGATAATATGTCAACTGTCGTACGGTTATATGTCAGTGAGCCATTAACCGTATTCCTGTGTCTTAGAGTTACGTATCATCGCGTGGTATGATATATATAGCACATGTCCCATTCTTCACACGGTAGGGGATATATCGGCGCAAGGTCGGATATCGGTTCAAGGTTTGAGAGCTTTTGGTAGTCGAAGACAAGGTTCGGAACCTTCCCCGACCAGGTTAGATGTTGTGTAACCTCTGGAATCCTCACGACCAGTGAGGTCGTTAGCCTTAGGGGTTACGACCACAAAGACGTATGGTCCTTTATCTATTAAATAATAAATAGAGGTTTTAATTCTCGTCAGCTAGCCCCCGAACTTTAAATGAATTGGTCGTAAAGATGCTTACTCCCGATGCAATCGCATCGGGTAGACCCCTCATTAAATGTCATGGTATTCGAGGTGGTCTGTATTCATTTTTAAAGTTGAGAAATTATCTTGGAAGTTGAAAAAAACTCTTTGTCCGCTGGTTAAAAGAGATTTTTATCCATTGGACTTTCCCAGAAGCGGTTACAGTGTTGCAGCTATAAAAGGCCCCTTAGCACCGGGTGTTAGAGTTTCTACGCCTTTTACTTTCCTCTTCATTTTTCAAGAAACCGTCTCCGATCACCTTCGAATTCTTCACCCGAAAGAAATCACCATGTCAGATCTTATCACCAACTGGTCTTTCTCCGATCTGAGTGAGAAGAAACTCAAAGGTTTGGAAAAGGTTGGGCTACTACCCGATAGAAATCTGATCGTATGGAGATCAGCATTTGGGGAACATTCTCCAAGCGGCGAGGATGGAGAAATTCTAGTTTTTCTCGCATATATCGAATGCGGCTTCAGACTTCCAGTTCACTCCTTTCTTTCCCAAGTTTTGGAGTATTATGGAGTAGAACTGATCAATCTGGCCCCCAACGCCATAGCCAACCTTAGCATCTTCGTCTACCTCTGCGAAGCGTACCTGGGAATTCCAGCAACTCTGGATCTCTTCAGATACTACTACAGATTGGTAAATACGAAGAAGACGACCGGTACACCCAGAGAGTGTACTTTGCGTCTCCATGACGGGAAGGCTGATGAGTACATTTCAATGTACTCCAAGTCTTCGTGGTCGTCATGGAAGAAGAGTTGGTTTTACATGAAGATTACGCAGGGCGATGACCTTTATTACAGCGGTAAAAAGGCTATCGAGAACCCGCAATGGCGTTCCTCGTCGAAGAAGGAGGGGAAAATTGGGAGATGGGTTGAAGCCATCAATCTCCTGAGTGTCAGGGGTTTAACCTTCTGGCACGTTGTGAGGGACTTCTCCATGCGTAGAATCAGCCCTTTGAAGGCCAGAGCTCATTCGATGCTCTGGTATATTGGTCGTGATGATGCGACCAAGAACTCTAGGGAAGGTAAGTTCCAATATGAATCCGACTAGCATATCTTTCTGATTAAATGCTTTTATAACCTTAAGACCTCTCTTTTTGTTACAGCCTTGTCTTCTGATGAAATCAGAAGCCGGATCAGAATGATCTGTGCTGGAGAGCCTAATGAGAAGGCTGGTTTCCCTTTGATCTTAGCGATTACTCTCTTTGAAGAGAGGGTTTGAGAGACTTCGGGTAAGCATGATAATTATTTTTCACCTTTACAATATTTTCCAATCAGTGTTTACCTAAAAATCCTCTTTGATATGTAATCGGTTGGTCTAAGAATTGATGAATCCATGGAGACCTGTGAGCCAATTGACGAACCGACCAACCTTACGATCACTAGTGATCGTGTAGAGGTAGGTAACCGAAGGAAATACTTTTTGCTTAGATGAAAAAGATATGTTCATCACCCGACTAACTTTGCTTGTTGAATCAGGCGGTAGTCATTGAGTCCCAAATAGTTGCTCAAGATTTGCCATGGTCCGTTGAAGCAACTGCTTTGGAGACCGATGAATCTACACCTTCCGATCCAACGATCAGGGATTCTACTCTCGACCAGTTGGTCGAAAGTATTACATCTGATCGTTCACTGAAAGATGTAGAGGGTACAACCAACCCTACCAGTTCAAGACTGGAAAAATTGGTTGAAAAGAAAAGAAAAGCTAGCGCTACAGACTTTAAGCCAGCGCACTTCAGAGTCAAGATAAAAAAGATAACTGGTATGTTGTAAATGAAATTATCATATGAAAGCATACCTTTTATAATCTTGGTGATCATGAACTCTGAACTTCCTTTCCTTCTTGCAGACTGTTGGAGTTTGATCGTTCCGATCAGTTATTCCAGCAGTCGGGTGATCGAGGCACTTCCGGCTGTGGCTTTCCTCAGGTAAGAAATCTTGAGGAGGAAAGGGTAAGAGAAGCCCCCGAGCCTACTTCAGTGTTGGAATCCGATTTGAATCCTGTGGTGATTGTCACTCCGTCAGTGGAGGTATGCATCTCTGTAAATCCAGATAAGATTCCAACTTCTGAAAGGAACTCCTCCCAGACTAACAAATTCCCTTTCTCTCCTCGATTTATCGAGGATAAGGAGCTTGATGATGCTTGGAGGAGAGTATCAGATCGCCTTGCAAAGGCGGATCCTGATAAGATTTTTGCCGATTATAATGATGTGGTAATTCAAGTAAGTGTCCTCAACCATTCTTATAATTTTCCCTGAAGTTCACAAGAAATTTTAAAGAAAAAATGCTATCTATGCAGCATATGGTCGAAAATTTTGCTGCGATCGGAGGACTAACCGATCGGATTAAGAATCTAGAGCAAAAACACTCTGAATTAGAAAGTAAAAACTTTCTTCTTAATTTGTCTTTTTTCAAGACTTTTCTTTCTTCCTTTAAGTATTCTCTCTTATCAAATTTGATAGATTTGGAGAAAATAAAAGAAGAAGTTTTGGCTGAAAAAGCCAGAAGAATAAAGCTTGAAGAGGAAGTTCAAGCTAAAAACTGGTCGATCGAAAACTTGATGACCAGACATAAAAAATACCTGGAAAAATCCAGGAAGAAGGCCGAAGGTAACTTAGTCGTAGACTTGACTTAGTATCTCTTCTGATCTTTTTTAGCCTAATATTTGATTTGCTTATGCAGAACAAAATCAAGATTTAACCAAAGCAAAGAAAGCTTTGGAATTTGAGCAAGAAAGAGGGGCAGCAGTTATGTTTAACCTTGATGAACAAATTACTGCACTCAACAAAATGATCGTTGATATCGGATCAGGATCAACGTTTCCTTCCTTAAGTGATCCAATGGAAAAGGTAAATTACCTTGGCCATCGTTTGGAGGACCTTAAGGGCTTGCTCAAAACTACAAGAGATAATTACGCCCAGTCTGTAAAGGAATCTATTGCTAGTGGAGTTAGTCTTGCTTTGGCAAAACTGAAGGCGTCCGACCCCTCTATCAATCTTCAAGCTATTGAAGAGGATTTTAACTGCTTGCCTGAGGAGGCGGCCAAGTTTCTCAAGGAAGTTAAATCTCTTGGAGGCAAGGTTGCAGAAGAAATGGAGGTCGGATCTCCATCCAGCAGTGACTATTGGAGGGCAATCTTTAGTAGTAAAAATCATGCAAAAAAGGGAGAGAGAGAGAGAGTATGCAAAAAATGTGTAAAAAAACTTACCTTTCGCTTATCAATGAAAAAAAAGAATTTTTGTTTATCCGGTCGACTTACCATATATTACCTAGCCCCTGACTGTTTTATAGTAGAAGAACTATACTATAAAAGCAGTAGGCCGAGAATATGAACTTAAGTCTCAACCATTGTTTGAAAGTATGTACTGGTTGTTGAAAAAACTGATCGTGATAATACTAGAAAACCTTTTTGGTCGGAACCAGTGCTAGGTTTCGACTAGTTGTAAATTTGTTTTTTGTAATCAAAGTACTTACTACGACAATATATGGTCGAAAGAAAAAATAATAATTTTTCTTGACAAGAGGAAATTATATGCAAAGACATATATAATAAACGAGAAGTGGTTTTATTTCTATGCAGTGCTCAACGCTGGTCGGAATGAACTTGCTAAGAAATGAAGATATAGATTGTATTTCATGTCGTGTTCATGCTCTAGTCCGATTGGCAGCGAGGATCGTAAAAAAAGGACCGTCGCTAGGAAGCTCCTTCCAGTGGGCGGGACCACGTGCGAAAAAGGAGAGACTTCGACTAGGAGGTTTTCCGTGTCCCGGCCAGTAGCCAAACAAGAGTAGAATATAATTTTAAAAATAAAACATATAATCTCCATACCATTAAGGATATGAACCGCAGTCGACCAGAGCTAAGCTCTGTCATATAAATAACATCACTTGCTTTTTGAATTGATTTATTATTTATTAAACCGAATAGAAATGAAATGAAATTTAAACGAAAAACTTACGCAGTTGGTCAATATTTCAAGAATTAGACAAAACCCTGCCGTCTGACATGTCTAATCGTACCGAACCTGGTCGGGTGACTTCGACCACAGTGTAAGGACCTTCCCACTTGGGAGAAAGTTTGTTGCGATTTGCTTGGCTCTGAATTTTTCTGAGAACGAGATCACCTACAGCTAGGCTGCGAGGTTGCACCTTACGACTGTGGTACCTTCGCATGGCTTGTTGATGGATTGCCGAATGCAATAAGGCTTGGTTTCGTCGTTCCTCAAGGAAATTGACGTCGTCGAGTCGTCTTTCTTCCTGATCGTTTTCATCGAAACAATCAGTGCGAGCAGAACCAATTTTTAGTTCTGGAGGAAGCATGGCTTCGGCCCCATAGACTAAAAAGAATGGTGTTTCACCGGTCGCACGACTGGTCGTCGTACGAACAGCCCATAAAACAGAAGGAAGTTCTTGAACCCAAGCGCCTGACCGTTTTATTAACTGGTCGAATACTCGGTGTTTGACCCCATGCATTATGATACCATTGGCACGCTCAACTGCTCTGTTACTCTGCGGATGAGCAACCGAAGCGAAATGGACTTTGATACCTAGGTCATCGGAGAATTCCTGGAAACTGCCGCTGGAGAACTGGGTACCATTGTCCGTGATTATACGACTGGGTACACCAAATCGTGTAATCACATTTTTGTGAGGAACCTCTAGCAGCCTCAGTTGTAGTTTTAACAACTAGCTCGGTTTCAATCCATTTTGTAAACGTGTCAATCATGACGAAGTGGAATTCGAAGCCCCCGGGTGCTCTTGGGAAAGGTCCCAGAATGTCTAGTCCCTAGGTTGCAAAAGGCCAAGAAAGAGGAATTGTTTGCAGAGCTTGTGCCGGCTGATGTACTTGTCGGCTATGAAACTGACATTGTACGCACTTCGTCACGAGCTCTTTTGCATCATGAAGGGTAGTTGGCCAATAGTATCCTTACTTGAAGTCTTTACCGACCAGTGTTATGTAGGAATTATGTGCTCCACAGACTCCTCCATGAATTTCGGTTAGCAACTTAATGCCATCTGAGTGAGATATGCATCTCATCAACACTCCATGAGATCCTCGTTTATACAAGGTACATTCGATTAGAGTGTATGATTTGGCTTTTCGTGCTATACGATCAACCTCTACATCATCCTCTCGAATTAGGTCATGCTGAAGATAATTGTAGATCAATGTCATCCAATCTTTACTATGATCGTCACCGATCTGTGGAGCATCTATGTGATCATAATCAATTGGATTGACCTGATATGAACCATTGATGTTCTCGGAACGCTCGATTACCGAGGGTGAATCGAGTTACTCAAGAAAAACTCCCGGCGGAACGGTTGACCTTGTGGAGGCCATCCGTGCCAACTGATCTGCTAGAAAGTTTTTCTTTCTAGGAATATGTTGGATCTGAAAACTGAAGAAGTGTTTTTTTAGTTTTCGTACTTCCGCCAGATAAAACGACATCTTGGTACTTGAGCATTGATACTCTTTCCCTACTTGATTCGCTACTAGTTGAGAATCGTCTTTCACTAGTAATCTGCGAATCCCGAGCGAATGAGCTGCTCGAAGTCCTGCCAACAAACCTTCATATTCCGCTACATTGTTAGTAGCAGAAAAGTTAAACTGGATGGCGTACTTAATGTGTTCGCCAGTAGGGGATATCAAGACGACTCCAGCCCCCGATCCTTTAAGCATTAATGAACCGTCAAAGTACATTGTCCACTCGTCGTGGTGCTCGTACTCGAGTTCTTGCTTAGGTTCTGAGTTTGTCCATTCGGTAATGAATTTTGCTATTGCCTGAGACTTTATAGCTATTCGTGAGATAAAATGGAGGTCGAACGTCCCTAGTTCAACTGCCCATATTACTATTCGTCCTGATGATTCCCTATTTCCAAGGACTTGACCTAGGGGATATCCTGTAGGTACGACCACTTCGTGGGCTTGAAAGTAATACCTTAGTTTCCTTGAAGCCATAAGGAGACCATAGAGCAACTTTTGAACCTGTGGATATCTTTCCTTTGGTCCATGTAAGACTTCGCTTACGTAATACACTGGTCGTTGAACGTTTTCACGCTCTACGACCAGTACACGCTTCGTTGGATTCTTTCGTCCACTCAAAACTCCCGTGCTTCCGAAGAAGTTTAAAGAAAGTTAATCCCTTCTCACCTAACCTGGCTATGAAACGACTTAGCGCTGCTATACAGCCGGTTAGCTTTTGGACCTCTTTCTTTGTTTTCGGGGGACGCATCTGATTGATGGTCATTATCTTAGGCGGATTTGCTTCGATACCTCTAGCCGAAACTAGGAAACCAAGAATCTTTCCAGCAGAAATCCCGAATACACATTTCTCTGGATTCAACTTGAGGTTATGTCTTCTAAAGTTGTTGAAGGTTTCTTGTAGGTCAAGGATATGATCGCCTGCGTTGATGCTTTTCACAACCAAGTCATCCACATAGTCTTCTAAATTTTGACCTACCTGCGGGCTGAAAGTTTTATGTATTAACCTTTGAAAAGTTGCACCAGCATTCTTGAGATCAAAAGACATCTTAACATAACAGTAAGTGCCATATGGAGTGATGAAGGAAGTTTTCTCCTCATCTTTTTTACTCATGTTTATATGGTGGTACCCTGAATATGCATCTAAAAAACTCAGTAACTCGCACCCGGAGGTGGAGTCTACAAGCTGATCAATGCGAGGAATGGGAAAATCATCCTTCGGACAAGCTTTATTAAGATCTGTGAAGTCTATACACATTCGTCATTTCCCATTATTGTTTTTAACCATTACAGGATTGGCAAGCCACTTAGGGTGATAGACTTCAAGAATAAATCCAGCATTGAGGAGCTTGTCAATCTCCGACTGGATTGCTTCCTTCCTGTCAGGTGCAAAACGCCTTAGTTTCTGCTTGACCGGTTTTTTGTCAGGCTGGAGGGCCAACCTGTGCTTGATCACTTCCCTGGGGACTCCGGGCATGTCGGACGTCTGCTAGACGAAAACGTCCTGGTTTGCTCGGAGGAAAGAGATGAGCAACTCTTCCTATTTAGGGTTGAGCCCTTCTCCGATCAGCAACTTCGGAACGGACCTATCGGTGTCTCCCAACCTGGCGTCTCTCGGAGAATCGTCTTTGTCGAGTAGCACCTCTTTTGTCTGATCGCAGGGTTTGGGTGTCAATTTTGGTCAGGAGTGTTTGACCTGCATCGCAGAAGAGTCAGTATTTCTAGTCGGAAGCTCGTCGACCAGTTCTAAAGATCTTCGATCGCAGACATAAGCCATCTTTTGATCTCCTCGAACCATGATGACACCTTTTGGTCCTGGCATCTTCAAACTCTGATAACCGTAATGCGTGGCTATCAGGAATTTTGCTAGAGCCGGACGACCAAGGATCCTGTTATAGACGGTCTCAAAATCAACCACGTCAAACGAAATCTTTGTTCAGAAGTTATCAGGACTTCCGAACGTAACCGGTAAGGACACATGTCCTATCGGTTTGACGGTAGAGCCAGGGACTATGCCATGGAAGGAATATTTTACTGGCTTTACCTTTGATTTAGGAACCTGTGTTTCTTCCAGATCTCCCAAGAATAAAATATTTAAAGAGCTACCTCCATCTATCAAGACTCTATTGACCTTACAATTATTAATGGTAGGCTCAACTATAATAGAGAACCTACCTGGCCGAGTCGACGAGACTCTGCTTTGCCGAAGGAGATTACGGTGTCCGACCACCTCGAAGGCTTGATGTTGATCGGAGACTCTGCTAGGTTGACCTCCCACTCAACGGCTTTCATATGACGTCGCGAGTCGTACGATGAAGATCCTCCAAAGATCATGTCGATTGTGTGCTGAGATTCTTGGTACTCCATCTCCTCGTCGCCATCTTTGTCCTTTTTGGAGCTTGCTTCCCCCAACTCTTGTATTGAGGGAAAGGGGTCTTTACCTGCATAGTAATCTTCCTATTTCTTTTGCCAGACACGGCAGGTGCGCAGATCGTGCTCTGCCTGTTGGTGAAGTAGGCATCACTTCTTATTCTTTTTATATCCGTCGGTCAGAATCTTTGCTTTGCCTCGAACGGTATAGTCCCTCTTACCTTTGGTGAGCTTTTCCGGGACCGCTAAGACCTCCTTACCATCCATCTTGCGATGCTTCTTCTTCTTCTTGAGAACTTTCTTATTCTTCTTCTCTGGCTTTACTAAACCAGATTGAGGAGTTTTGTCTTTTTGATCTATAGCTTCGCTCCATTCGACCGCTTCACTAGCGGCTGCATATTTATCCGCCATATCGAATAGTTCGGCGGTTGTTCGTGGGGGATTCATAGCTATATCCTCCGTAAACCTCCGGTTCCTCAATCCTGCCTTGAAAGCCTGAATTATATAAGATTCTGCAATCTCGGGTATGGAATTACGAACCTGGCTGAACCTCTTGATGTACTGTCGAAGAGTTTCTTTTGGGTTCTGCCGGATCCGATGTAGATCATCTTCCTTCCCGGGCGTCAGTCACGTACCACGGAAATTCACGATTAAGAGATCGCAGAGCTGTTCCCAAGTGTAGATTGATCCGACCGGCTGGTTAAGTAACCATGATCGGGCAGATCCTTCTAACACAGTAGGTAGGTAAATGGCCATCACGTTTTCATCACCACCAGCCGCTCTGATGGCGGTGGTATAAATCTGGAGAAATTCTAACGGGTTTTGAGACCCATTGAACTTGTCTATGTTGGCCGGTCGAAACCGGTTAGGCCAACGCACAGCCTGGTGCCCTGCAGAGAAAGCTCGGCAGCCTGTGACTGATTCATGGCGCCTTCTTTGAAAAGGTGCCGGATTGTGATCGGTCGGGGACCGGTTCCTTAGATTAGAGAACTGGGGCTCCGACGTTCCGACCTGATCGCGAGTATTATGACGCCCTCGATCACCTGCCTGGTTCCAACGATGTCGAAGATCGTTCGGACCAAGCGAATGACCCTCTCGATGAGAAGAAGGTGTATTTGTTCAGAACAATCTCCTTCCCTCATGACTCATTGGTCGGAAACGTCGAGGAGGCTGTGGTATCGATTGATTCCCAACATACGCATGTTGCCCTCTGCCGAGGGAAGAACGCTGGGATGAAGTCATGGTTTGACTTGGCGGTGCCCTCCGTTCTCGGTATTCTTCCGTACGTTGTACGGTTTGTTGGAGAATCTCCAACACCTGTCCTACCAGTTGGACAAAACCTGGAGCTTCTGCTAAAGCAGGGTCAGTATTATTTAAAATATTACAAATGCGCTGCAGATTCTGTACCGTTATGGAAGGTCTCGGAGGATTCATCGATGTTGTTGGCGTTCGTAGATCCGAACCTTCTCTTAACCTCACGCCTGGCCGTACTTGACTTATTATCCTTGGTGGGGCTGAACCAGGCGAATTAACTGATGAACATCCATCAGTTCTGTTGCCTCTGGTAGCTGGTGCTTGATTGCTTGCGCCATTTCCATCAGTAGGTGGTGGTGAGGCAGCGGGTGCAGGACCGTACAGGGCATTGCGATCAGTATTTTCGATCGCATTGACCTCGTGTTTCCAGCATCGATCCTCCGAAGAGTTTCCACTGTACTCAGTGGAGAGCTTCGCAGTACTTCTACTAGACATTTCCACGACGGAGACTGGTCGTATATGAGAACCTCTTAAGGCCTCCGTGGCAGACTCAGCCTGATACGGCGAACTGTCGATCGTGTGCTGAGCTTTATCATCCCCACTCGGCCCATGGCCGGTGAGGGTTTCATCGACACCGTTACCAGATGTCGGTTGGCTCATGGAATTCCCAGAAGCCATGGACGAATACCTGTCAGCCATGATGGTGTCGAGAGTGTATTGACTCTCGGATTGTATGGCTGAAGTTTCATCACATTTTTTTGCCGGTCGGAAGGACCGGGCTTGGAGAGGTTCTTGGACACTCCGAACTGGTCGAAATGACCTGTCCCTCGGGAAGCGCCACTTGTTGCAGTGGTGCATCCTCATCCATTTGCTCGACTTCGGCGTTGTTAGCGACTTGCGAACCGGCAGAGGAAGAAGAGGACGACGTCCAATCACCCTGCATGGTCTGGATGCATGCGTCCATGTCGAGGTTGGAGTAGTCGTCCAGATCGAACCAATTCTCCTCGTCCCAAGTTCCTGCCATGATCCAATGAGCAGAAGGATGAGCGAGGATTTGATGAGCAAAGAATTCCTTTAGAAGATTTGTGCCTTCTTCCCCACGGACGGCGCCAGCTGTCGACGATCAAATCGCCGATCTTATGAATATATGAAAGAAAAGAGGAAAATGGTGCGTATCTTCTGGAAAGTAATGAGGCTGCTCTTTATTGCTATGAACTGGCTATTACAATGAGTGTATGTAACCTGGACTAAAGACTAATTCGGGAATACGATGCTCTTCCGAGAGTGTTTCCCAAATGATCTTCACTGTTCCGGCCTCTTTCACTTCAGTCCGCAGTCCTCCTTATGTAGTTGATGAAGGGTTGGCAGTTGTCTCTGGAGGAGACGTCTGTTCGGGAAGCAATGCGTCTGGTCGAAGAGATGCATCAGTTGATAATGTGTCAACTGCCGTCCGGTTATATGTCAATGAGCCATTAACCATATTCCTGTGTCTTAGAGTTACGTATCATCACGTGGTATGAGATATATAGCACATGTCCCATTCTTCACACGGTAGGGGATATATCTGACGCTAGGTCCATATATCAGTTCAAGGTTTTGAGAGCTTTTGACTGGTCGGAGATAAGGTTGGAAATCTTCCCCGACCAGGTTAGATGTTGTGTAACCTCTGAAATCCTCACGACCAGTGAGGTCGTTAGCCTTAGGGGTCACGACCACAAAGACGTATGATCATTTTTCTATTAAATAATAAATAGAGGTTTTAATCCTCGTCAGCTATATAGTTGCTTTGGTATCATAGTCCTTGGTTTTCTCTTGCGCACCTGGGTCACAACCTTGGCAGTTTTTGCCAACTTTTCTTGCGCTTGAGGCTGGTCATGGATGCACTTCAACCAGATGGCAGGAAGGGTGTTGGTCGTCTCTCCTGCAGCCTTGCTACTTGATGGCGTAGCACTAGTTCGCACAACATTGGTCAGTGCAGAGCTGCTTGGCACATCGCTGGTCTGCTTGACAGCAACCAGGGCAGCTACAGAGACTGTTGTATCAAGTCTTGCCCTGGTTGTCGGTCTCTCGACCACGACCTACGTAGGCTCTACAGTAGTGGTTCTGGTCTTCTTTGCAGCAGAGCTTGGCTACTAGACCTAGATTGGTCTACATCCCTCTTTTTGCCTTGCATCTAAAAGAGAAATAGAAGATTATTAACCACAGTCTTAAGAAAAACATTCAAGGCTAAGGTTAAAAATTATGCATAACTACATTCGTTCATTTATGAACTCTGAAGATGCCCCAATTAGCTTGGAAGGCTGGAGGTGGAACAACAACTAGAGGGGGGGTGAATATGAGCACTACTCTTTTTCGACCCCGATAGTATTCAACTTCTTCACTTCATTAGCTATGGAAGCTATGAAGATCATAGACACAAGCACAACGGAAGTCTTGTGTTGAAACCGAGAATCTCCAAGGAAAAATGCCTGCATGGCCGGTCTGACCACCGATGCAAGTCTTACCACTGGTCAGTTGAACTGCTGGTGACTGGCGGTTAGACCAGCGACGATAGGAACTACAGCGCAAAAAGATCACAAAATGATCTTTCTTTCAATCTTGTAGTCCAAATATCCTGATATTTCAACCATGGCTCATCAAGAAGGTTATGGACCTATTCCAATCAACGACCGGGTTGATCGAATCTAAGGTTCCACAAATACCTTAGATGAGATCAAGAAAGCACAAGAAAAGAGGAAATTCAAACTTTGATCCAAAAACTTGTTTGTGGGTGGATGATGGTGAAGATGGCCCTTGATAGATTTCCACACGTCTTAGAAGGCTAGATCACAGAAAATGACCCAAGGAAAACAAAAAAAAACACACAAAATCCCAAAGGCATAAAAAAGAGAGAAAGACAAGATAGAACTCAACTTGGGGCAAACCTTACTTGGATTCACTCAAGAGATTGTTGGTTTAAAACCACTTCACCATAGAGGACAAAAGCGTAACACTTGAGCACTCAATTATAAGGATGAAAATGGATCGGATACTTTCCGACCGATCTGGATGGAAATGGATTCGGATTGTCTCGGGTCAGATTTTTCTTAGATAATTTTCGGATCGAAAACGAATTCGATTTTTTGTTGGAAACGGAAACGAATACGGTAGGCATGCTATCCGGCGGATACGGATACGAATACAGATTATCCGGATAAGACCAAGTTCGGATATCCAGATTTTGGCCCAAAAGAAGAGGATTTCAGCCCAAAAGTGAAAATGATATTTTAATTGATTTCTGAATTTTAGAAAATGCAATAAATTAAATAGCCTTTTAGAAAATAGCAAATAGAGTTAAAAAAATCTAGAAAAAATCACAAAAATTCCTTGAATTATTTTGAACTTAATAAAATTAATTCCAAGTTAAAGATGGTTTTTATTTTTGCACATAAATTATTTTTAATTTCTAAAAAATATAAAAACCTTTTTAAAATCCAAAAAATTCAAGAATTTTTCCCCATTTTCACTTTAAATCCAATAAAATCCCAGAAATCTTAATAAATTTTATTTTTGACATTAAAAACTAGGAAATTAAATAAATAACTTTATTTTATTATTATTTTATTTTTAACTAAGAAAACTCTTTTAAATATCAAAAAATCCCATAAAATAGTAACTTTATTAATTTTATTTTTGGTAACATACTTTGGGATGTTACAGACATTTGTATATAGATTAACCATCCAGCCTGATCAATGTTAGTGTAAACTAAGTTTTATGTATGTGATGAACTAAGTGTGAATGTGTGATGACTTGTGACTTTGTGAGTTATGACTTATGAGCCAAATATGGTAAACTAAGTGTTATGTTTATGATGAACTAATTAATGCAGATTGTTTGTGCTAATGTTATGTATGGTTGCTGAAAATACGAACAATTCATGAATGTTTGCATCAAATAAACTAATTATAAGTTTTCGTTAATTTTTGGCATACAATTTAAGGGATTTTCATGTTCCGAAAAATATCCGCGATCGCATTCGTTTCAATTCGTATTTACTCTGTATTCATATTCGATATTATTCGTATCCGGAGTATTCATATTCGTATCCAGATCTGGAAAAAAATTGAAAACAAATATAGCAGAGTCATTATCCATCCGTATCTGATCTGCTTTCACCCCTACTCAATTAATCCATCTCCCTCAAACCCTAGGCTCATCTATTTCCACTTTCCCCAAATCACAAATTAAGGTTTCTTCTTGGAAGGGTCCAAGGTATAAATGTTGCACCTCTTCCTTTTTATAGTGAAGGCTAGGTGAAGATAAAACTTTATCGGATGCCCATTAAGCCCACAGACAAATAGGTCTATATTCACACGCGCTTCTCATAGTTGATGACGAACTGGGTCTCCCAAATCTGTCTCTTCATAATCTTCGTCTTTTCTTGACCTAAACGATCTCCCCTTGGCTGTCTTGCGCACGGTTTCTTCACCATCCCTGTATTTTAGCGAAAATACCAAAATACACCGTCTAGATCCTTTTCCGAAGACTGAGTCCAATCGTCATGAAGTAATCTCATGCTTCTTCGCCACGTGTAGGTTGATCGATGACTTTCTTCATGTCTGCAAGTCTCTCCCATCTGTCTCTCACTGGAACCACCATAGCACTTGCACCGACCCCCGCGCTACTTGATGCAACTTGTCGCACCGAACTGCTCATTCGGTTGCTATTGTCTATCTTGCACCATGCTTGAGTCAGTAACTTCACCTGGCATCCTTGATCGTTCTGGACCTTAACTCTTTAAGCTAAGTCCTGATCATCCTCGCCGTTGACTATCTTTGACTCCAAGCCACCTACACAACAATATATCAAGAAATTGATTTCGGGCACAAGTTCTTCACAACTTGACCCACATTTGCCATAACATGCATCATGCAACACATATGCACAGAAACTCGTGACTTTGTTGGCCAATCCACAAAGTTCACCGCCTTCCAGGCGCATGAACTCACTCTGGCCACAGCTCAAGACTTAGGGAAAATTCCCAGTCGCTCAAACTACACCCTTTCTAGAAATTTCAAACTCTATTTAGTTTTTCCTTGAAACTCCTATTTCAATTAGACCAAGTGCAAACACATCCCCTCACCTTCCAAGTTCCTACATGTGTGATTTTTGGCCGATTCCAACAAAATCACAATTTCACCTTGCGCCTGGTCAGACCGCCACATGTGGCCAGTCTGACCGCTGTGCCCAACTGGTCTGATCGCATGTCAAATGCTAGTCGGACCGCTGACACCGGCCAATCCAACCGTCGCTATGGCCGGTCAAACCGCCTATGTCTGACAATAGCATGAACTTCCCAAAAACGAGGGTTTCTCCAAACGCTTCAATACTATTACCAATTGTTCAACATATTAAGATTAAGATCATCTACCCATGATCTCCACAATAGGCTTTGAACCACCTCTTACATTCTTCAACAATGTTGAAGTCCTCTCTTCGACCACCACCTCTCGCAATACTAAAGCAAAAAATATAGACTCAGTAAGGCATATACTACAAAGCCAAAATATTACTTTCTGGAGAGTAACATACATCTAGAACCATCCTTGGTTGAGTCATCAACCCCTTCTAGCATCCAAGCATAATGAGCCCTTTTGTTCAAGGGGTTGATCCTGTGCTGGAGGAAGTCGTGGATGATCTTCCAACCAGTGAGTCCGATAGCTACTAGCGAGATGACTATGTCGACCAGTATTCCCTCTTCTGCTGTCAGCTTCAAAGAGGCCTTCTCACTCTTCACATCCTGAGCTCACCATGTATCCAATATACTTCAGGCGACTACCTCCAGGGATTTCGAAGTAGAACCACTCCTTCTGGTAATCTCACCATGTATCCTTAATAGGAAGAGGGGATTTTTTTTTTTTTTGACATTTGGTCGTGGAGCTTGAAATAAGTGCTACCACAATACCACCAACTCTATTATTACGGGTAAACTAATAAAAGTGGTGGAAAAGATGAACAAAAGTGGGAATTACAAGGATAGCTTTGAAAAGATGTGAAAAGATACTAAGAATCATAATGGAGTTTGGTCTAAGATGAAAGAGTTCTATCCTGAAGTAATCTAGGATATCTGCTAGGAACTCACTCTCTGGCAAGCGACAACCTAATTTCATGAAAGAGGCGAAGAGAATGATCCGACCTTCTTCCAAAATTGGAGCCAATTTGCTACCGCAGGGACTCCATTTATTAAAGTCTTCGACGGGAGATACCATGGGTTCTCCGATTCTTGAATTTTGCTCTCAGGGAAAGATGAAGTACCTAGAATCCCAATGATCAAGATCGAAAGGAGATTTTTGGAGATGAAGAGAGTGAGACGAAGAGACTCAAAGGTACAAGATAGAGATTGTACTGAGAGCGAAGTAAAGGTGAAGGTAAAAAAGAAGTCATTTATCCCTTTTTACCACAAACCGTTCGTTCACTCACTGCAACCTACGGATACAGTTTCTAAGAAAACAGGAATCCTTTTCCTTTCTCCCACATTTTCATTAAATATGGAACGATTGTGCCTGATCAAATCTTCTTGAAGCACGTTTCAAGGTAAAAAAAACCTTAAGTAAATATTTTTCCTATTTTCTTAAGCCTTGGGGCCTAGTTGATGAGGAATCTTGACTAGATCAACATTTTTGGTCGAAGTCATAGTCTTTGTCAAAGCAGACACACACACCAGACTCACTTTATAATGGTCATGAACCTACGACTAGTGTTTAAATGAAGTCCAATCCCCTTTACCATGGTCAAGCTAGCCGCACTGCTTTGAGTCATGAGACGACTAGTCATGGACACTACACGACCAGTTATACTATTTTGGGCCATCCCCGACCAGTAAACTGGTCAGGAGACATGGCAGTTTCTCACGTGACTCACGTGAGAGTGATTATTGGCGTATCTAACAACTTAAGACACTTGGCTAAGAAACGTGATTGTTCAAGACTCAACAGAGGAACGTGCATAAAGATAAAAGGCATCTTTAGCGGCATTAACTGTCACCCCTCCAATAGCTATAAAGGGGTAGCCCATGTATTCTATAAATATAATCATTCAAGTTTGTGTCATTATACATCTTCACTACGATTATTCGATCAATCCATTCTGTAACATCCCCATTATAGTCTTATACATTGTGTCTATGGTAATAAATGGTCTTCATTTAGATTATGCTCTTATATTATTTTCCCGAATAATCTCGATAAGGGATCTGGTGTCCCGATCATAGAGACCAACCATTTTGAAAATATTGCAAAGGTAATTGTTTGTGCATTTGGATATCAAAATGTGTATCTCATGGCTGGAAGTACGCGTGCCAGAATGTACACCAATACCATTTTTTTTTACTTCCCGAAGAATTTTGTAGGTTATCTGCTGGTGAAGCTAGCCTGTAATGTTTCTCCCAGATATATAATTGGAAAATGTGGCTTATATATAATTGGAAAATGTGGCTTTTCTCTCACTAATTTTTTAAAGTTTAGCATCTTTTGAAATATTGCAAAGGCAATGGTTCATCCACTTCGGTATCAAATGTTTAACATACGTGTAGCTGCAAGTGGCTTGTTTTCATAATATAAAAAGTGCCACATTTTTTATTTCTCTCTAGAATTTGAAAGCACAACATCTTTTAAAAAATTGCATAGGTAATGGCTTCTGCATTTCAGCACAAAAGTGTGATGTGCATATGGCTGTAAGTAGCATGCATGTCATTTTCCTTAAAAAAACAATCTGCCATTGTAGTTTTGCCGCATTTTCTCTCTCTAATTTCGAAAGATAGACCATTTTTGGAATATTGTGGAGGCAGTGGTTCATACATTTAAGTATCAAAAGTTAAACACAAGGCTGTAAGACAACAAGTGGGTGTGGCACTTTTTTTTTAAAAAAAAATATAGTATTGTAATGTTGCACTTTTTTCTCTAATTCTGGTATCTAAACCACTTTTAGAATACTTTTAGTATAGGTAATGGGTCATGCATTTAAATACCAAAAGTTTACTACAAGGCTGTCCGTGAGCGTGTAAGTGGGTGTGCCATTTCTCAATTTTTTTAATAAAAATCTACCATTGTGATGTTGTCACATTTTCATCTCTAATTTTCAAACCATACACTTTTCAGAATATTTTAATGTTGTCACAGTTTTCTCTCTAATTGTCAAAGCGAACCCCTTTTCAGATTACTGTAGATGTAATGGTTCATGCATTCACATATCAAAAGGCAAGGCTTCAAGCCTGTAAGTGGGCGTGTCAGAATGTGTGTAAAAAGGAAGGCCAAAAAGAAAAACAAGGACGGTAATTAAGTTCTGAAAGCAAAAAAGAAATCAATTAAGTTCATCTACTATACAAAGAATTTTCTAGGCGATATATTGCCGAAGGCTGCAACGACTACGTCTCTAAAATTCGAAAGCCGTGCCAATTTGAAATGTTGCAAAGTAACAGTGATTCATGCGTTTGCAAAGGTGACGGCAGCCGATTGCCTCTTGAGGAAGAGACAGCATCTTTTCTCTTAAACTTATCTACCCTCTACTTAGAATTTTGAGTGATGTGGTACCAAAGAGACGACATATAGCAACCACGAAGAAATAGACCCTCACGCATGTGTAGCACCTCATTGGGCGGCTCATCTTAGGTGGCTTGTATCCAATAATCCAATGTAGGCTAGGTCCGACACGTATATAATTCACAGTAAGTTACTACTGTACTATAACTTTGTCTGTGTCGAGCTCTCAGCTCGCCCAAACCTTGGCTCGCTCTGGCCATGCGTGTTAGCTCAGCCTAAGCCGCTGCCCACACCATTTGCATCTGCACCGGCAAGTACAAGACTTGAATGCCATTTCCGAGACGAAAGTAATTTGTCCAGGCCTACTCTCTCTTTCTCTTGGAAATGGATCATCTGTATTAAAAGTCTTAATGCAAATGATCTACAGTACCGAGCATTAGGAGACGATCTCCACCGTCTGATCAAAAGTGAAGGTCCATACTAAAAGCTACCGTGTTTTGGCTACAGTATTCTTTCACTGCAGTGCTTTCTTAGTGTTCTTTTGCTGCAGTGAATTTCCGTTGTGCTACAGTGCCACTGCCGAGAATTATTCGCGCACTCATGTATTACTACATCACATCTGACTATCTGAGAATCCGGATCCGAGGATTTCACATGCTCCCGGTAACTTTCCGGACGAATAAACCTCCCATTATTGCAGATCCCGCACGTGTTGCCAGCACGTGCGCTCCAGGTCAGCGAGCGCTACGCTTTCCCCCCGCCCCGGCGACAGCTTGGAGGCCTGCCATGTAAGGCCTCTCTTTCCATGCCTTTTGTCTCGTTTGCTGAGCTTGATGCATCAACTAACTTAACAACTTGTCCAAACTGCAATTAGGGGGAGGGGTGCACTTCTGTTCCGTGAGATGGCAGGACTATGTCCCTCCCTCTCTCTCTCTCTCTCTCTCTCTCTCTCTCTCTCTCTTTTTACTCTAACGTTTCAAAATTCATGCTGTTAATTTTTTAAAAAAATTTTGACCGCCAATAGATTTAAAATTATCTAGATTGGCTATATAAAAAATATATCATTAAATTTGTTGTTAAAAATATTTTTATAATTTTATTAGTACCTCTTAACATAAGATTATAAAAAGTAATCGTCAAGTCAAAATTGTATCTAGAAGACCATAATACATAATAAACGTCAAGTAAAAAAAATGGAAAGGAGCATATCAAGCAACGACTGGGACCTGATCAGCCATCTATGGGATTCATGATCTCACAACCTCATCGCAAAGATCGCCGAGTTGAAAAACTATGTAACGTGTCATTGACATATGGCCTTAGACCCCAAAAGCCGTCTCTATTGGATGGTATTTCTCCACTTTATATATGGTATTGAACTATTTTTCATCTTCTTAGCCCTATACCCCCTAAATCTAGCTACAGGTAATTATTTTTCTTACATACAATTCTCCACCAATTCCTTGACAATCCCATTGAACCGTCACGGATAGTACCATATTATTTGGTGTAACACCCTGCGACCCGAATTTCGCTAAAAGACCCGCCCCTAGGGTGGGCGAGCACGCATGCGTAGCACCTTACTTGGATTTTCGCTCGCTTTGCCCAAAAGGTTAACTCGAAGTGCTACGATTTGGCCCAACATGCATTATATGTTAGTGTAAGAATGTAAACCGGTAATGTGTTACTACTTGGGGTGTTACATTCTCCCCTATCCCCCTAAAGAGTTGACCCCGCGGCAGCCAGATGTAAACACCCCTCGGTACACGACCCGTACCGCATGCCGCTATAGGGTCACACGAACACACAACCCATGCAGCGAGGGCTCATGCAATCCAAGAATCACTAAAAGCCCGGGCCCCACACGGGGTGGGTACGCATGCGTGACACCTCACTTAGGCTTTCATCCCTTCTTCGCCCTAAAAGAGTTAACTTGAAAGTGTTACGATGTAAGCCAACATGTATTATATATTTGTATAACACAATGTAAACCAATAACGTGGGGTCTTATATTTGGCCTAAATGTGTTGAAACATGGCTCTAGCTATACCATCGTTGAGTTTCATGCACCAACTAACTCGTGGGGACGCTTAAAGCTAGATAGGATAGGTGGGCTTTCGTGTTCATACTTCAACATGTCACGTATCAGCAAACACCGAAAGAAACACAAACGTGACAACCCCAAAATCCCCAATCCCCGTGCGTTTGCGTTGATTGTTGGCAACTTGGTACCGCGCGCGCGGCATGTAATTAAGGTGTACGATTAATTGCTGGTGCAACGGTTTGTGTACTGCAGCTGCGACTTCCAGTGAAATCCTGTCTCGCCTGATCTTGACATGCACCATAGTTATCGTCCCCCAATCCCCCGTCAAGTTGCGACATAGACACTGCATTGTACCCCTGTTTCTGAAGCACGAAAAAATCGTATCGATCACTGACGTATCACCTATGCTTGGTTCCTAGGATCAGCTCTTTGGCTGATTTGGTTGCGACAGGGGTTAGAGGTTGAGACAGCGCTGTTATATACTGTACAACACGTTTCAGTTCCTAGGGCGTCTATAAAAACCGTAGAAGATTTGTAAACACCCCCTGCAAAGTTTTTTTTCCATGGCATTTATAAACGTCAAGGAAAATGGTGTCGAGGAAAGTGGGCCCGGGCGTTTAGGCATACCATGTAATTAAGGAGTACGATTAGTTGCTGGTGCAACGGTTTGTGTACTGCAGTTGCGACTTCCTGTGAAATCCTGTCTCGCCGGATTTTGACATGCACCATGGTTATTGACTTTGCACTGTAGTGTTTCTGAAGCACGAAGGAATCGTGACGCAAAAAAAGCTTTATCGATCACTGACGTATCACATATGCTTGGTTCCTAGGATCAGCTCCTTGACTGATTTGGTCGTGACAGGGCAAAACGCAGGAGAGGTTGAGGCAGCCCGATTATATACTATATACAACATGTTTGCGGCGTCCCGTATCATTATATTACACTGAAGCGCAATCACATTTAGATATACGAATTACTATTTATCTGTCTAGTAGAATACCATTCTAATAAATAGTAAATTCTACCAGAGTTAACGCAACAGAACAATAAGATAGAAACTGTACTTTTTTACTACAGCATTTAGCTACGCAAGGCTATGGTTTTTATTACAAGTAGTAATTTACAACTGCAAAATGGGACTACGTCCCCTCGCTTGCCTGCCCAGCTCCACTGGTTATCTACTCGTCCCACATGCCGAACAGGGCGTCCACCTCGCCCTGCCCCTCGTAGTAAGGGTCCTTGTCTCCTGCAGTCTCATCTGCACATGCGTGTCCTTCGTCCCACTCAGGATAGATCCTGACCGGATTAGGATCTAATAAAGGAGAATAATAGCAAGGTTGAGTACAAACGTACTCGGCAAGCATTAATAGCAAAAATGTACTAGGTGACACATCTCTGTTCTTTATCACATGTTCTAGATCATCTCTTTTCTAAAAAATAAATAACTCGTTAAAACTTTAAGTGACAGATTTTAATACTGAAAAGACTACTTGTCACTCGGTAAGAAGATAGACCTCCCAGTAGTCACTGTAGCCTTCAATCCAGGAGACATGCATGAATTCATGATTTTTATTTAGCACTGTAGGCTTTGTACTACTTTACCCACAGCTACTCTGAAATGGGTCCCAGATTTCCTTTGATGCGGGTTCGAGTACATAGTACAGAATATTTTTCTGGTTACATGATTAATTCTCCACCCATTACTTTCCGTCGGTGTTCTGGGGCCACTAATACAAAACAGGCTATCCTGGGCGTTTCATCATAGAAGGTTCCTTTGGAACCGTCTGTGATAATCGCATACATCATAGAGAACCGTCTGTGATATAGTTACCCGGCTACTTAACTAATATGCCATAAATTACAACAATGATACATGCAAACACACAATCTTCTCCAGCCACTTAATATGGTCCAGAATGCGCTCTATCTTCAACTCTAGTGTGCCCCAAACACTTGTAAAATTAGTGGTACTTTTTTACTGATACTTCTGATGCTAGTAGGAGAAAAAAAATTAGATATTTAAGAAACTATCACAGCCCGTTTAGTAGGATAAACCGTCTGTGATATGTATCACAGGCAGTTATAAACTACAACAGTATGTGATGTGAATTTATCACAGACGGTTATTAACAAGAACCGTTTGTGATGTGCATTTATCACAACGGTTTGTGATTGGAACAGTATGTGATGTTTATCACAGACGGTTTGTAATTAGAACCGTATGTGGTGTTTAAGCCATTCGATTCCGCACGATGTGTCTCTTCGTCTCGCGCGCCGACGTTACGATTCGTCTCGGTTTGTGATACATTTTAAAAGAATGATCATGTCTTTCGCACCCTCCATCAACAACCAATGGAGTTAAAAAAACTCGATCACTACGGTATTAAAAACTCATAGGTCATACGTCGCGCGCCATGGTGAGCACATGGAGTATGACGGCGAGGACCAAGGCGAGGAGATCGACGATCGCCGTCGCTCATCCTCACGATGTCGTCGTCAACATCGTCGACCTCATGGCCGCGAGCTCTCCTAAGCCCATGGCTGACCTCTGCAGCTTACGGGCCACGTACTACTGTTTGTTGTGGCAACCAATCAATGCATGCATACATGTTAGTATTTTAATTTGACTAAAGAAACATGTCACTAATCTGACTAGCAACAACGCCCTTAATTTGGTCTTATTTTTAATTTTTTTTCTTACGGAGTAATCCTGACGTCTTGAATTGTGTGTGCATATTGGAGTTACAAGGCCATGTACAAGGCGTCCAAGGAGCGCGCCGTGGGGAGCCATGTGGCGTTGGAGCGGGAGGAGGCGATGAAGTGGCAGGACAACGACTGCTACCTCACCGTTGTCAACTACCTGGCTGGCACTGGCAACACAGAGGCCTGCTTCATCATCGGCATCATGCTCGTCTTCACGTACCAGGACATGCTGCGTGATCACGTGTTCCTCAAATGGGGGGCCGTCGCCAGCCACAAGGCTACGCCCTACGTGCTTGGCCTCTTCCTCTACATGGTCGGCGAGGCGCGCGACGTTTGGAAGTAATACATCAGCCATCAGCCAGGTCGAGGGCGAGCCGGTCGACGGGTGCGAGAGGCCAAGAGGACCAACCGGGAGTGCAAGCGATGTCGGCGGCTCGGCCGCGGACGCGTCCAGCGGCGATGTGGAAGATGGCTGGGCCACCGGGTCGGGTGTGAGCGCTGTCGGAGGACGGCCACCGGTGCACGAGCATCGGATGCGGCGTGACAGAAGGGTGTGATGACTATGTCGTCTTCTGAAGTGATGATTGTAGGATTAGGCATGAGTACGCCAAGTTTTTTGCAGAGGTGTTGAACTACTTGTAAAATTAGCAGTTTTTTAGTGATACTCCTGACTTTGTAATGTTTTGTTCGAATTGTTAGATGTACATGGATAAAGTTGTACGTGTTAGCCAAACAAGCAGTGGTGCGGACTTTGGTGGCATGTAAGTGACCGTTCTTATGTTTCAAGAATCACCAGGCTTTCAAACTCTTCTGACAAGGATTAAGTCGACCTTTGGATGAGATGAGCCGAGGGTCGTTGTTGGAATGCAGGGGTGATATGACGCTGGGTTGGGTTCTCAGGTGCACACCTTATTAATGCTAATCTCGTACGACGATGATTGGAACACGTACAAGGAGGTTGTGCTCGCATCTTAGGTTCGGTCGTTGGAGGTTATGGTGGAGAGGACAATCATTATTGAGGATTTGTGAAACAATTTGAATGTGGTCAATGGCAACATGGAGGAAATAGAATCTGATCCTGATCTTTCGCAAGACCCCTCAATGGAGGAGCAACCTTCGCAAGAGTTTGTTGCCGGTATCCCTGGCGTGACAGATCGGTCCTGCCACGCCGGTAGCCATGACGTGATGGTACTTAGCACCACAGAGCAACAATATTTTTGCAACTCCTCTAGAACGGTACAAACCCTGCCGTGGCGGCATGGTGTTGCCACGCCATATCTCATGGCATGACGGAGCGGTGCAGTCAAGCCAAGATTGTTGGCGTGATAGGACTTAGTACCAGAGAGCGACAGTGTTTTTGCAACTCCATTGGAACTGCATAAACGCTAGTATGGCAGCACGATTATGCCACGCTAGGGATAATGGCGTGACAAAGCAGTACAGTCATGCCAGTACACATGGCATGGCAGGACTTGGCTCTAAAAGCATCTCTCCTCTCTATGTCACTCTTTCTCTATCTCTCTAGCCCCTTCATCCCTACATCATTCGTGAGAGCAACCGATTGACCGACATCTCTCTTTTTTTTACTGCAGCTGTTGGCTGAGGGTGTAATTCAAAAGAAAACATGTCATGTTGAGAGTTGAATCTGGCAGTGAACTCACTCGTGAGAACATTTGATTGACCTCTATCTCTCTCTATCACTCCCCTCTATCTTTCTATGTCACTCTCTCTCTATCTATCTCTATCTCCGGCCCCTTGTACCATACATCACTTGCAAGAACACCTGATTGACTCATATGCATTTAACCACACCATGACGCCAGTTTTTTAGAAAGACAAGACCATACTCTGCCGCGCAGGCTACTCACATGCATGTAACCACACTATGACGCTATTTTTTCAGAAAGACAAGACCATACTCTGCCACGCAGGCTACTCATATGCATTTAAGCACACTATGAAGCAGGCTACCAAATCGACATGACAACACTCTACCTCCTCAGCTTTTCAGACCAAAAAAATAGGACTCTGCTGCACAAACTTTTCAGAGGGACATGACAGCACTGTCACACCAGCTTTTCAGATCGAAAAGACCGAACTCTACCATGTAAACTTTTCAAGCAGACGAGACAACACACTTGGACTCAACCTTCTCAGAATTGAACGCATCGCACACATCGATTTCTTGTGTGTTCTCACTCCACCATGTGCATTACACCATATGGATTATAAAAAGACGTGGAAGAGATCTGCGAGAGAACACCACACAACCAGACCCAACACTACACCAGAGCTTGCTTCACATAACTAAGAGAAAGGAGATGGAGGACTCGGCAATGTACAAGAGGATAATGCGGGAGTGCAAGTGGCTAGCCGAGAGGGCTAAACCCTACTTGGAAATCTATAAAAGATGCGCCGGTACCACCATGGTTCCCAGTCCCACAATGTGTATACGAAGAACCGGCAAAGATCATCCAGTCCACACACCCGGTGACATTCGCTCGGGCATACTACACGTGCGGCCACCACCTCGTAAGCGTATCTTGCACACACAAAGATTTCTCACATCATAAATTATATTCCACAAATCCCTGATTACACACGCCCATAATGGCAGCCAGAGACGCAATGCAACTTCTTCCAATGGATCGACGGTCCAGAGATGTACGATAGGGAAATCATCCTGCAGAAGTACATGTTGAACTTTCTATGGCACGCCGAGACCTACCAGCGTTGGACACCTTACGTACCCGACCCCGACCCAACTGAAAAGGCATCGGACGAGCCCAAGGAAGCAGATGAGTACAACAAGACCAAGCGGGCGGCGGACAAGGGGAAGACTCCTGCAATTGAGACCGTAGGTCGTACTATCGCTCTCCATCACCCGGGCGCACTCCGGATCCAAGAGATAAGTTATGTTCATTATACATCAAAATTATTAATTTGGCCCAACGTTGCGTTATGCTAACATCGTTCAACCGTCCAGCCCATCTCGCAGGATGTGCATGACTTCGAGACTGGCCAGCGCGGCTGCGAGCATCAAGGGGACAAGGGGAAGGCTCCTGAAGGTGAAAATACCGGTCGTACTAACGCTCCCCATCACCCGAGCGCACTACGAATCCAAGAGGTAAACTATGTTCAGTATGTAATATAATTATTAATTAGCCACGACATCGTGCTATCCTAACATCATCAAACCGTCCACCATGTCTCTTAGGACATGAATGATTTTGAGACTGGTCGTCGCTGTCGCCGCGGGTAGCAAGGGGACAAGGGGAAGGGAGCGATGGATGGGCCGCCGAAACTAATGATCTTTGTTCCAATCGAATTTATTTTTATTCCAAAAAAGGCGCATACGTATCGTAGGAGTAATTCGGTTTGTTACATCGTGCATGATGTTGTTTCTTATGCACGTAACTAAACTCTGTGCGTTGTGTAATTTTCAACTTTATTATAAAGTGTATTTCAATTCGCGACTGCGTTGTAAAGTCGACTTCAAATCTCGTCGTCTTTTCGTAGTCAATTCTCGGCATAGCAAGACACGCAACAAGATATATAAAAAGGTCCAAAATGTGTGTTCTGGAAGTAGGCACGAAATGGTCTACGATCCCAAAGTAACAACGAGCACCACCTATCATTGCAATAGGATGGAATGTGCCTGCCTAATCATCCATCTGTTCATTCAAATAGGTGGTGCGTCGTCCGAAATAAAATCTACTGCTTAGGATTGTGCATTCACTTAGCAACGTTCAATTCTTGCTATCTCAACGTCCGTGAAAAATAAATGCTAAGAAGATGGTACATGAGAGTGAGCTTGTGCATTATAATTTCATCTTTCGTGCCAAATGGTCCACATATCTTATGCAACAAACGTAAGATTTCATCATCCGAGAACACCTTTAAATAATGTTCGGCTCTGTAACGCCAACTCTAGTGGCGTGACAAGGTAGGCTTGTCATGCCATGCGTGCGGGCGTGACTACTGCCATGCCAGCCCTCCACGCTGGCACGACGTGCCCGGGAGGGCTTTCATGGCAGGTTGGTCCACGTCGAGACTTACGGCGTGACAGAACGGTTTGGCCACGCCACGGGTAATGGTGTGAACAGATGGATCAGAATTGAAAATAAAGTTAAGGAGGGGTTAAGTTTAAAATAATATTTTAAAAAGGATTAAATAAAAATAATTATTCTTAGGGTATCTATAAATACCCTAGAAGCTTTGTAAACACTCTCCTAAGTTTTTTCTATGGCGTTTATAAACGTCAAGGAAAATGTGTCGGGAAAGTGGTCCCAGGCGTTTAGGCATACCACGGCGTTTTTTGAATTTCGACAACGTTTATAAACATCCCTGTTTAAGGTTTCCATAGTGTTTTATAAGCACCGCTGTTTTCGGAGTTTCCACACCATTTATAAGCGACGCAGTTACCATGTTTCCATGGTGTTTATAAACACACCACTTGACCAAAGGTCCTCGGCGTATATAAACGTCGCGGCAGGTGTTGGTGATATGCTCTAGAGGCAATCATAGAGATGATTGCATCACGTCTATATATATGAGTTATAAAATAAATATTTTTATGTTCCGTGGATGAAATATCATTTATAAAGATTAAGAAATATGTGACTTATTGGTAAATCTCTTTAACTTATATGATGTCATTCTAAATGTATTCCTGATCATATATCACTGGTTGGAACACTAGTGACTTATCGACCAACATATTTATTGATTGATGACCATGTTTCACCGATCATGGATATGGGGATATCGAATCAATAATGTAAACGCATGTTAGAGAACATGGTATTGGATTGACCCACCTAGATATACTATTGAGATTGTTATGATTTTATGTGTCATCAGTTGGTCTTAAGTAATGATGATGTATAATCCTTAGACCTGATATCAGCATAGTTTTCTACAATGTGTAATAGTACACTTAGAGGTTGCCAAACCTACTCCGTAACTAGGTAGTTATAAAAGTAGTTTTCAGGTATGCTGTTAAACATGCGGAGGGATGTGAATGGTCGGATATGAGATTTGCCCCTCCTAACATAATAGGAGATATATCTCTGGGCCCCTCAATGTGGTCTGATAAAGAAAGCGCATGGCCATGTCACTAGTGGTCGAAGAGTCACCACATCAAGTTATCTGTCAATTGATCGAGAAAGTATTGAACAATCCATGGATGACAAAATATCTCACCTAGAGTTCAACTAGATATCGTGAGGTAAGGGGGAATACACAAGCAGGTCGTTTGGTCCGTAGTCGTATGGAGATACGAACTGGTCACAAACTGGTCGGACATGATCACTAACTGGCCGTAAGGAGTTATGAACTGATCGTAACAAAATATGAACTGATCGTATGAAGATACGAACTGATCATAAGTGATAAGGATCTGGCTGTAGATCATATTGCATAAGGTTCGTCCGATATAATATTTATGTGTGTTCGGAAATCGCTATGTCCTACTAGAAACCGCTAACGACTCGTGGTCGAAAAGGAGTTTTCAAGTTACAACCGATTACGCATGAACCTACATGGTCGCACACTTAACGGGTTAGAACAAACGAGTTCGGATAGGATCGGTTATGGGCTCTTTATAAAGGCATGCATGGGGATATTGGGACGTAAAAGAGTTGCTCCACTGAAACCCCTAACCTTCATCTTCCCGAAAACTCTGCCGTGCGCGTTGGTACTAGCACACCGGCGTACGACGTTCCACTCCTAGACATGTGAATACCGTAGAGACGCTGCTGCGGTTGCTGCTGCGTTGATCAATGACGATCAACGACCTACGCAGGGAACATCATAGGTTACTGGAGGAGGCGATCACTGTCAAGGACATTGGACGATCGACTACGACCACTACATCGACACACTCGACGTTGGATAAGGCTGCTTCAACTCTTCTTTCGTTGTACTATGCGTCTAGTGGTAACGATTCATAATCTCTTACTTGCATGGCTTCCTAATTTATATAGTAGTTTTTTAAAATTTTCAGCTAGTGTAGCATACCGTATCCCATCGGTAGAGTGTAACCTGGCGTTTATAAACACCCCCGAATCATCCTAGCTAGGCCAGCGTGTATATACGCACCACGGTAAATTCTAAGCTGGCGTGTATATACACCATAGAAATTAAACGCCCCCAACGCCGTTAAACGGCGGCTTAGGCTGACCTTGGAGGCTTTTAGGCTGTACGCCAGGTTAAATCTAAACGCCGGTTAATACAGGATATCTTGTAGTGTATGAATTTGAATGAATCAAATGGGGACGTAGGAGCAGATTACCGTGACAGCGCGGCCAAGGGTGGAATCCTCACAGTATTTTGATCTGAACTGCGTGCACCGGCTAAAGCTGCATGCCAGCACGAGGCAGCACTTGGGCTTTCTTTCTGTTTTTTAAGTATATTTCCCCCACTTGTGGGTACGTACGCGCGGGAGTGATTTAAGAAACCCTGCAAGTACGTATCTGATCAAGCAGCTATGATTAAAGAAAACATAGGAGCATCTGATTAGCCATAGCCTTTCCTGTCAGCACCACATGAGCCTACAACTGCAGACCTGCACCAACTTAATAAATTTGGGGGTGGGGGGCGATTTTGAGAATTTCCTGATCCCAAGAACCGTTTTAACGCAGAAATTCCCAGGAATTATAATACTCCTGCTATGCTAGCTCGTCCTTGGTCCATGGAGAAATATTCAGATGCCAACATTGGCTGTAAAGATCACGAAAGGACAGAGGGAATAAAGACTGCCATGGAGCGATGGAGTGGTTCTTTTAATCGAACCTTAATCGCACACATGAGCGACTCAGAGCACGGAAGCTTATTCTAATGCCGTGCCATGCGGCACTGAACTGGCAGTCAAAGAATATTAGCTATAAATCCGAAATTCCCCCATGTTAATGAACTTGCTGATCCAGCAACTTGCACATAAACTAGTTGCTCTGCATGCATGCTAATCAACGATATATGCTGGTCGATCAGTCAGGATAAATACTAGGGGCAACATCTCAGGGAAAGAAAATCCATATGGAGGATTTTGAGGGTACATGCAATCCCCCTCAATCCCATGAGAAATCTGTTTGAATATAGCAACCTCTCTATTCCAATGGGCCAAAGGCCAAATATATAACATGTACAAGGATGGAACAAATGCAAATAACACCCTACACAATATATATATCTAACACCCCCCCTCAAACTCATGGTGGATCAACAACACTGAGTTTGGAGAGGTAGAAGGTATCTTGAGCTCAGTGCGTGCCTTAGTAAAGAAATCGCTAATCAAGTTCAAAGGCACATCTTGAAGAGCAATAACTTGGTCTTGCACCTGCGATCGCATGTATGAAGCATCCACTCCAATGTGCTTGGTAAGCTCATGTTTCACGGGATCACGAGCAATGCTGATCGCACCAAGATTATCGATAGAAGCGAGTCGGTCTTTGAAACAAAACACCAAAATGCAAGGAGCCACCGGCCGGTGATCTCGGTATCAACAGGTGCCATGGCTCTCAACTCGACCTCGGGCCGAACGAAATCTGCGGCTTGCTTCTTAGTCTTCCGGCAATCAAGGAGGAACCAAGGAAAACACAAGAGGCGAGAAGAGACCGCGATCGGAATGATCGCTAGCCCACGTCGCATCGTAGTACGTCTGTCAGAAGCTGAACGAGAAAGAAAAGACGTCGAGTGAGGGTTCCACGAAGATATCAAGAACACGAAGAAGGTGATGAGTGGAGCCGAGTAGGAGCAGACAAACCGACTCGGGATGTGAATCGGGTGAGAAATGTCGGTCGAGTAATCCCAAGGTAGACGAGGCTCCCGACAATATGGCGATAGCGAGTGGGATCCTCAAGAGGCTCACCATCAGTAGGGCGAAGGTGAACACCTAACTCCATAGGAGTATCCACTACTGCACGATCGATGAGACAAGCACGAGTAAGGATATCTGAAGGTACTTCTCACGGGAGAGATAGTAACCTCAGCGTAGAAGTGATCTCAATCCCAAGGAAGTAACGAAGAGGCCCAAATCGGACATCAAGAATCGCATCGAGGCGCTCCTTCACAAAGGCAATGTATCGAGAGTCATCTCCAAGAATGATCATATCATCCACATATAGAAGGAGGAGCGTCCAGGCCCGTGGAGAGGTGTGAACAAAGAGAAGCGGTCGTGAGCACCGGCAGAGAAGCCGGCAGCGAAGGACAACAGAGGAGAAGCGATCAAACCAAGCACGCGGGGCTTGTTTTAGCCCATAGAGAGAACGACGAAGGTGACAAACTGGACCATCGGGTGGACGAGAATACCTGGGGCGGTGCATGTAGACCTCCTCACGCAACTCGCCATTGAGAAAGGCATTCTTAACATCCAATCGAGAGATGGACCATCATGCGAGCGAGGCCACAAAGAAGGAGAGTACGAGCAGTGGTCATGTGAGCAACAGGCGAAAGTCTCATCATAGTCGCGATCATGCTCTGCTGAAAACCACGCTACCGCAAGACGAGCCTTGTAGCGCTCAAGAGAACCATCCGAGCGAGTCTTTATCTTGTACACCCATTTACACGTGATAGGAGTAACATGTGCAGGCAAGGGCACAAGATCCCAAGTGCTAGTGCGCTCCAAAGCAGCAATCTCCTCAGACATCGCAAGCTGCCACTCAGGGTGAGCAGCAGCCTCACGGTAGGTCGTAGGCTCAGAAAGAGCAGCGGCAGCAAAACCATAGCGCGCAGGCGGCCTGATAGTGTGACGATCACGAAGAGCATATCTGGAAGGAGAAGACGGAGCTGGACCCAGCAATGATGGAGAGGAAGGAGGAGGCCGAGGACGGCGAGAGTAGTGCAAGGGTAAAGATGGAGCCTCAACAAAGGAGCGAGAAGGAAGATCCGGTGGAGGCGGAATAGATGGAGCCGGAGGGGGAGTAGATGGAGGATGAGGTGAAACAGTGGTGGAAAGCTGAGAGTCAGGAAAAATCAGAAAGGAGATCGACTCAGCAAGAGAATCCGGCCGACGGTGGGGAATGAGGGTAGTAAGGACGGGACTCGTCAAAAGTGACATCCCGAGAAATCCTCATCCTACGAGCAACAGGGTCATAACAACGATAACCCTTATGCTCAAGACTGTAGCCAAGAAAAACACACTCAACTGACTGAGCAGTCAGCTTGGTGCGCTCACGAGGTGGAAGGAGAACAAATGAACCACGGCCAAAAAATCTGCGAAGATGATCGTACTGGAGCTCGACCAAAGAGACGCTCAACAGAGTAGAACCACAAGAGCGATAGAAGGTCAGAGGTTGATCGAAAAGCGGTAAAAGCGACCTCGGCCAGTGAGGGGGAACAGAGGAGGCAAGCATGAGAGCGCGAGCGGTCTCAAGCAAGTGACGATGTTTACGCTCAGAGACACCATACGAGCGTGAGCACGGGACAAGAGTCTTGAGGAAGAGTGCCTCGCTTTCGTGAAAGCGGCGTAAGCGAGAGAGATACTCACCACAGAGTCGGCCACGAAAAAACACGAATGATGAATCAAACTGAAACGAACCATGGTGGCGAACATCCGATAAATAGAAAGAACACGGTCGCTTTCGGACATGAAGTAGATCCAAGTATAACGAGAATAATCATCAATAAAGATCACATAATAGCGATGACCCCTTTCAAATGAAGGAGCGGACCCCAAACATCGAGTGAACAAGATCAAAAGGACAAGTAGAAATAGAATCACTAGTGGGATAGGGGAGCCGTACCGCTGCCAAGCTTGCAACCCATACAATGTAACGATGTGTCCCGAAAGACCCAAGAACACCACGACCAACTAAAGGCGATAGACGCGAGCCACGAGATGACCGAGACGATGGTGCCACCGAGCAAAAGATGTAGTGGAGGACGCAAAGCGCAGAGGTAGTGGTAGTGGCCGATCGGGCCGGTGGAGTCGGGCGGAAGGAAGATGAAGCGGTCGAGCTCCCAAAGACGCTGCGAATCACGGCGCCGAGGGCCAGTACCAAGCAGAGTCCCCGTGCGGCGGTCCTGAACACAACAAGAGTCAGACTCAAGAACAACACGGCGGTTGTGATCGGTGATCCGACCACCACATAAGTCGCATAGTAAGTCGAGGAACATGAGAGACTGCGGAACATGAAAAGAAGAAGTGGAAAGGATGCCTCGGCCTGTATGCAGGAAGAGAGGTACCATCTGCGATCTGAGCAGTGGAAGAAAAATCGGTGGATCGCATGTAAATAAGGTGGGTAGAATCGTGTCATGTGAAAAGAAGCACCGAGTCCAAGATCCACGGAGACAAGATACCCGACGAGGGAGGAGGCGAGGCGAGGAAGATCACGAGAAGCAAGAGCCGACGAGCGAGACCCGAGGAGTCCGAGGATGAGCCGACACCGAGGCGCCAAGGCAGAGAGAAGCTGCTGTGTGGCATCACCGAGGAGCCCCGGCGAGAGGGCCATCCCCGAGGGAGAGGAACCTCAGAGCCCTTCGGGGACGCCCGCCCGACGACTCGGGTCCCTCCTCCGCTTGTAACAATCCACGATACTGTGGCAAGACGCTAACAATAGGTGCAATGGAGACTGCAGAGAAACAGCAGCCCACCGGAGGAGCCGGAGAAGGGTCACGGCTGGTCTTGAAGAGGGCGGCAAAGGAGCAGATGCTGAAGCAGACAAAACAGACTGCATCTGAGCCATGCCACGGTGACGAGTCTCCTCAGCACGCACACTCGTGAGGGCCTCCACCAAGCTCGGGCGCGGGTGGCGAGTCGAGCCGAAGCGCGCTGCGATCTCGAACTCGGTCGGAGACGCGTCGGAAGTCGTAGAGGCGGTGAGTCTCTGGTGAGCGCTGGCCGCACACAGCAGGGACAGTCCGCGCATATCCGCCCAGAGAGTCAAGCTGACGCCACACCTCTGACAACTTCTGGTAGAAGTCATCAACGGTGGCATCAAGCTGCTGAAGAGAATGTGCCTGGTGCACAACTGAGAGATACATAGCATCGCTCGTCGGCTGGTAGTGAGCTCGGAGGCGCTCCCACATAAGTCGCGTGTCGTTGGCGCCCGCCACATCCATAGAGATGGTCACGGGCATGCTACCCACTAGGATGGCGGTAGCACGAGCCTCGACCTCCCCGCCGCGCCGTAGGCGTGTACCTCGAGCCGGTAGAGCTCTAGCGCCTCCTCCAAGGCAAAGATTGTTGACCTCCGCCGCCCGTCCGCACTGAAAGAGAGAGCCGGTAGTGTGTGGTGTAGGACGAGGCGGACAGGCCGCTCACCAATGAGATGACCCTGCAGACGCCGGGCCGTTGAGGTGAATCTTGAGGTGAACGCCCACTCCGGAAGTTCGCCCCATCAAAACGAACTCGGGGAGCGGGATGGCGAAGGAGCCTCCGGTAGAAGCCATTTTTTTTCTCTTCTTCTTCTTCTTTTTTTTTCTCTTCTTGTTTTTTTGTCTTTTGTCTTTTTTTCTCTTTTATTTCTTTTTCTGGGCCGTCGGCCCGAAAGAAACGCACGAGGGGAACCTTTAGGGTTCCTCCTCGATCCTCCGAAGCGGCGACGGCGGCGCGCCTTCGCCGGAGCTGAAGGCGACGCGCAAGGCCGGCGAGGCGCGGAGGGCGGCGCGCGCTGGCGCGAGGAGTTGAGCTGCGCCGCTTCGGAGTGGAGGGCGGCGGCGCGGCGCGAGGCGCGAGGCGCGGCGCGGCGGCGCGGCAGCGCGAGGCGCGGAGGGCGGCGGCGGCGCCAGCGCGGCGGCGGGCCGAGCGAGGCGGCGGCGGCGGTGAGGTGCGCGAATCGAGCACCGAGAGACCTCGGAGAAGGCCTTGTACGCGGAGCTTGAGGACCACGTCGACGGCGTGGATACCGACAGCGCTGGCCCTCGCCGGCTGGGAGAGCGCAAGGCGCAAAGCCTCCTTGAAGTAGAAGGCGAGCGGAGT
The DNA here is from genome assembly GCA_036346395.1 of Hsuehochloa calcarea. Taxonomy (NCBI): domain Eukaryota; kingdom Viridiplantae; phylum Streptophyta; class Magnoliopsida; order Poales; family Poaceae; genus Hsuehochloa; species Hsuehochloa calcarea. The sequence continues at coordinate 4,875,524 of CM070610.1, forward strand.
AGTGGCGTCCCAGCCCGGGGCGGGCGGGAGCCGATGATTGAGCCGCGAGGAGCAGCGACAAGGCCAGCGGCGGCTACTGGCGGCGGCGGGCAAGTGGCTAAGGTAGGGTTTCAAAACCCTAGCTCTGATACCATGTTTGAATATAGCAACCTCTCTATTCCAATGGGCCAAAGGCCAAATATATAACATGTACAAGGATGGAACAAATGCAAATAACACCCTACACAATATATATATCTAACAAAATCTTCTCGCCCGTGAACAAAATACATGTTACCGTTCGAGAACAATCAGATAAAAATCCCGGCATAAAACTTTTTTCAAAAAATTCAAAAAAGTTGTAAAATTTAAAAACAATAGCACAATTAAACAAATCACAGAGTATGTAATAACACAAAATTTTCAGTTTCAATTTCCGATATTAGTTATAAATCCATAATTCCCCCGTGTTAATGAACTTGCTGATCCAGAAACTTGCACATAAACTAGCTGCTCTACGTGCATGCTAATCAATGATACATGCTCGTCGATCAGTTAGGATTTGTTTGGATACTAGGGACAAAATCCCCAAGAAGAAAATTCATGTGGGGATTCTGAGGGTACATGAAATCCCCCTCGATCTCTGTTGCCGTTTGAAAACAACAGGGGTAAAAATCCCGGACATAAAACTTTTTCAAAAAATTAAAAAAAAATCGTAAAAGTCAAAAACAATAGCACAATTAAACAAATCACATAGTATGCAATAACACAAAATTTTCAGTTTCAATTTCCGATATTAATAGAGCATCTGAATCGTGGACCCGATACAATCTTCAGCTGCTTTTACAGTAAACTATATTTCACTGTACGAACCATCCCAACATAGTGCATTTCAGTAATTTGTAGCAATATTACATAGAGTAAGTAATATTGCAAGCCAGGAAACATACTCTGCTATGGCCTCGAGAATCAGCACAGGAAACTTATACTCTGCGATTAACAGTAAATGCATAGCTTATAATAAGAGACATGGAAACTTCGTTTAATAGAGAATCCGACTTCCACACAGAAACAGTTGCAAGTGCTCTGCAAACTTAACATCAGTCTACAAGAATATGAAAGTTTCCAAATGAGTAGAGGGCATATAGGATTATGATGTTTTCAACAAACATCGAACTTAAACTAGATCCTAGAATCTGCATCGCCCTCTGAAACCACGACCTCCGCCCCTTGGAGGTCCACCGCGACCCCTTGGCGCACCTCTACCGCGGAATGAACCACGGCCACCACCTCTAGGTGCTGCTTGAGTTTGGCCCCTGCAAGGAAGAAGCAAAGCAAAGCAGGATTTAGAACATCATATCTAGATCACAAAATTTAGCACAAAAAAATCTAAGCCAAGCAATCAAATTTAGCTAACGTTTGTAAATTCACCACTAAAATCTAGATCGAACAATATAAATTGCTAGCTCCATCCAAAGCCAAAACAAAACTAAACAACCCAATTCCAGAGTCCTACACAGGGAACCCACATCCATGGACACTTCACCAAGAAGCTTAGGAGACGAAGCGCTCACGGATTTGTTGATGGGGCCAAAGACCTCGTCGACCTTGCCGATCTGGGTCGTGTTCTGTAGGTAGATAGGCGCGTTGAAGTAGGGCGCCTTCTCGTTCATCAGCTTTGTCATCGCGTCCCCCTCGCACGCGTGCAAGAACGTCGACACCTTTACAGGAGCAAAAGACACAAAAACCACATCAAAACGACTCGTAACCAGGCACAAAAGTTTGGGTTCTTGTGGGGTGGAGGAAGGCACTCACCAACGACCTCGCCCAAAGGGCTCTCGTTGCGGTAACCACCGCCACCGCTGCGGCCCCTGCCTCCGCCGAAACGGCCCCTGCCGCTCCTGCCGTCGACGAAGCGGCCGCCGCCGCCTCTTGGTGGCCGCATGGTGTGGGTGTGTGGGTTGGTTGGGGAGGGGTGGGAGGGGAGGAGGAGGGTTTCGGCTTCTCTTGGTGGCGACCGAGAGAGGTCGCGGCCTCGCGCGATGCGGCAGGGAGAAAATATCACACGTGGTGTGGGATTATTTTTTCCCTGGGGATTTCGCGTGAATCGAGTTGGAAACCCCATCCCGATGGACTCCCAAACGGCTCTTTTAGCTTGCCCGGGAAAATTTTCACCGTGGGACTGCAGCCCGGGGATTCAGGAGGGGGTCCCGGTTCCCAAACAAGGCCTCATGGGTCGCTGCATAAGTACTGTTAGACAGGATGGTGCCTTGACTTCCTACATGCATAACGTCTTCTCTTTCGAGAGATCACGCGTTCAAATGATAGTTGTACACGTTCACATGATAGTTGTACGCGTTCACATGATAGTTGTAGTCTATATATGTGTAACTCATGTATTCTGATTTCAATAATTAAAGATAGCGTCACTTTCCTCGCTTACATGGTATCAGAGCGGTGCCGCTCCTGAGCCGCCGCCTCCACAGCTTCTGCCACACCGCCCCTGGGAGATGATCTCATCTCTATGATCTCTCCCGAAGGCTGCGCAACCCATAGTTTAAGTCGTGTCACCGATCATCCAATCGCCTACCGATTAGAGTTTTTCCCGGTCATCTTCAAATCGGGTTTTCTCTATATTTTTTTGATCATAGATCAGTTTGCGTCACCCTGCCGACCTGTCGACGTTCCTCAACTCCGGACTTCACCGCCTCGGCTTTGACCTCTCCGGCATCTCCTCTCTTCTGATGACGTCGTGGCGTGACGCGGCGCGCTCGTCGATACGGCCCTCTCTCCACGGCCTTCTGAGCGCCCCATCTACCATCGTCATCACGTCGGGTAATCATCGCTGGACCGTCGTCCGCGAGACTTCCGTTTTCACCGAATTTGGGTTCAATCTGAATGTCCGCCTTGGCGACGTTCCGACTGCGGGGGCGTGTTAGACGGGATCGTGTCTCGACTTTCTACATGATAGCTGTACGCGTTCACATGATAGTTGTACGCGTTCACATGATAGCTGTAGTCTATATATGTGTAACTCATGTACTCTGATTTCAACAATCAAAGATAGTATCACTTTCCTCGCTTACATGGTATCAGAGCGGTGCCGCTCCTGAGCCGCCGCCTCCACAGCTTCCGTCGCGCGCTCTCGAGATGATCTCTCCGAGGGTCAGGCAACCCATAGTTTAAGTCGTGTCACCGATCATCCAATCGGCTACCAATTAGAGTTTCCCAGGTCATCTTCAAATCGGGTTTTCTCTATTTTTTCGATCATAGATCGGTTTGCGTCGCCCTGCCGACCTGTCGACGCTACTCGGCTCCGGACTTCACCGCCTTGGCTTCGACCTCTCCGACGCCTCCTCTCTTCCGATGATATCGTGGCGTGACACGGCGCGCTCGTCGACACGGCCATCCCTCCACGACCTTCCGAGCGCCCCCGTCTACCGTCGTCATCACGCCGGATCATCATCGTTGGATTGTCGTCCACGAGACTTCCGTCTTCACCGAAGTTAGGTCCAGTCTGAATGTCCGCCTTGGCGACGTTCCTACTGCGGGGGCGTGTTAGACAGGATGGTGCCTCGGCTTCCTACATGCATGACGTCTTCTATTCCGAGGTATCACGCGTTCACATGATAGCTGTAATCTATATATGTGTAACTTATGTACTCTGATTTTAACAATCAAATATTACGTCACTTTCCTCGCTTACGAGTACGAAGGGGGCTGCATAAGTCGATGGGGGGTCGGAGGGAGGGGACTGGCAGGTGTCATGGCTCCCACTATCCAACAATTGCAAGCATATCTGTGTGTTTCAAATGATTTTATTTGAACCGATGCTATTTTGCTCCACTTATTTAATCTAATTACACCACATAGTATGGCTGCTCTTGTCATCCCTACTACCGGGCTCCGCCATTGGCTCCTTATCCTAGCGGAATAATTAAGCAGCAATGAGAGAACAATTAAGCAGCAGCTAAGCTAGCTAGCACTTGCAATTGAGTGCTCCTAAGTAGTTAGTTACTATGTGCTGATCAGTGCATGTCATGATTAGTCCACGTACAGCGCACGCAGTTGGCGCCCAAATCGGTCGTGTACTACTCGTGTTTCGAGTTAGCTAGGCCATCTCTGTCGGGAGCTAGCTATGCCGTCGCCCGCGGCAAAAGCCACTGGCCGTGCATGCATGGATGGACCAGCTGCCGCGCGCGCCAAACGCAAACGGATGCACGGGCCGAGCCCTGCGCGCGCGGCCGGCGTGCCGTGCCGTGCCGAGGAGGCAGATCGTGGCTGCCAGCCGTGGAACAACTCATCGATCGGCCGCGCGCGGGCGCGGCCGAGCGAGCAAGCAAACGTGCGGCTCGCGGGCGCGGGCGGGCGTGCCGAACAGCTCAACGGCGCTACGGAGGCGCAGGACCATGCACGCACGCACACGGCGCGGCGCGGTGCGGTGCGGTGCGGTGCGGTGCCATCTGCAGCCAATGGTCCTCGCGGACGTACCAACCGACCGATGGGTGGTCGGTCGATCGGCTGATAAACCCGTGCCGCGCGTGGCTGGCTGGCTGGCTAGCCCTGCCCGGTCGAGATTCGGCGAGCCAGGGATCCGCACATGCACGAAAAAAAAAAATATGTAGGGGACTCGGAAAGCCAACCAAAGGGCTCTCCCCGCCCTACGAGAGTGACGCGGCATCTAACACATACACACGCAGCACGGCCCCTGCCCATGCAGATGCAGATGCAGATGCAGATGCAGATGAAGGCCCTGTTTCTTTCTTTCTTTCTCCTTGCTGTTGGTGGCCTGCAGCTCTCTCTGCTCGACACCCTGTAATACATGCAAGGTCCCTAGACATAACGTAGCTTCGCTTTGGACTCCTGTTTTGTACCTAGCCTGTCCAAACTCCAAAACGTAGGGAGTTTCTATAGAAATCTAGGGACGAATTCTCACGTTCCAAACGGGTACGTCGAGATCGAGCATGCTATACGAACGGAAGTGTTAATTAGTACTAGCACGAAGCAGTAACCCAGTGAAGCTGGTCGTTTACCAATGATGAGCCCGGCCGTGTACGTGGTGATGGCATTAATGCGACAGGTGTGCACGAACGGGAGGCTCAAACAGATCTGTCCGTGTCGGCATCCGCCAGATTGACCGCACCGCGCGCAGCGGCGGGCCTCCCGGCCTCTTTTCACGTGCGTCGTCCTCCTGCTGCCATAGCCATAGGCAAGCGCCATTGGTTAAGTTTACCCAAGCCGAAGCAATCAATGGTCGCAGATCTATCCCTATTCCCGGCCACCAACTAGCCGAGCCGAGCCGAGTCGAGCCGAGCATGTAAGTAGCGCGTAGCTAGGAGAGGGAAGGCCCAAACAGAAGGACGTACGAGCGGGTCCTAATTACCTTTTGGTTTGGTTTCCTGGCTCCGAGGGACCATGACACGACGCATATCAGTGGCGGTGGTTACAAGGGTTAATTAAGGTTTAGGGACCGGTCGATCGATTTGGTGTGTAATGGCAGCTGGTTAATTAGTGCGGCGCTGTTCACTAAAGGAGGCCATGTCTTGGGGGAGAGGAGCATGGGGGTGATTTGACCGGAAGCCGTGTCGCCTGCCGCCCCGGCTGCATCAATTCCAGGGACCGGCCGCCCCGGCTCCTCTCCTTCGCTTGCAGTGCCGTCGGTCTCATCTGATCCAGTATCCGTCACCAACGAGCACTTGATATCGATCACGAGTGTACGTTATGCTCTGCTGACTGCTGGTCCATAGCCGCTTGGCTATAACGTTGTACACTAACTTGCCCTTTCTAGTTCCTGATAAGTTGCATGCTTCTAGTAGATTATTCATATGGTATTTGCTACACATATACGTGGAGTGTTGACCTAGGTAGGTAGGTACGCGCCCATTATCTTGAGCGACTCGAAATACGTAATTGATCTCTGGCAATTGAGCATCTAGGCTTGACTTTGCTCTCACAATTTGAATTTCGAAGATGATCTCCGTGAATCCAATATATTCCGGTTCCTGTCATTAAGCTTGGTGCGGTGCAGAAGAGCCATCATTGATCCCATGATCTTGTAAGTTGTAAACTACTGTTGTTCCATAGAAAATTTGACCATCTCAGTACCTGACACTTCTGAATTCAGGGGGTAGCTCTTGCTTTAACGTAGGTCGCCTTTTGCTACTACTTTTGTACGCTAGTCGATGACTCTACTATAGTGTAGTGCTACTAGTAAACTCGTATTTGGACGTACGCTTCCTGACGAATTAAACAAAGTCTGGATGCAGTTTTATTTGTTCTTGCTGACTAAGCAAATCTTCTTCTTCTTCTTCTTCTTCTGCATGGTTATCTACAATTCTACATGCATGCTTGATGTTTCCTACAGCAAATTAACTGCCCTCGTACGGCACCACATATTTGCATCTCGCTGCCGAATATATACAGATAGCAGATTGGACGTCATCGTGTAGGCCGCTTCAGGAACTTGGTAGTGACGGGTGACAAAGACTGTACCGTGTTACAGTGTAGCCGCCCGTATATAGCTTCATGTCGTGTTATTGGACGTGGCGGACCTTAAAAACGATGAGTGCTATCGTTCTGCACTGTTGCGATTTTGTACCTTCTTCCGTTGCAGACACGGAGATGTTTTGTAGATATGCTCGCTCACTTGCTGCTCCAAATGTACCAGAATACGTGATGTTTATTGGTTAGTTCTGCACCTGACCCAGGTTTTCTGCCCAAATGTTGGAGTTTGGCATGCACCAGTCAACCTCGTCTTGGTGGGTGGGTTATTTGTGTTGATCTTATGATATTTAATTACAGACCATGGTCGTGTTTTCATGAAGTCTTACTACAGTCGTCATGATCAGTTGCTCATGTTATTTCAACTCTTAAAAAGTTTAGGCAGCTAGTGGCAAAATTGAAGGTTTAGCTATCGTGGGCCGTTCCTAAACAAAAATTACTAGTAGGCTGTTTGTTAGGCCACCAAGTCGCACAAGAAAATTATCCAGTCAGCCCAGTTAAGGCCGTCCGAGCTTAATTCTGGTGAACGGAAGTGGCCTGCTGTTGTCCTTCTCCGCGGCTCTGACCAAGAAACGCAGGCCGGTTTTCTAATCTGTACATCTTAAGAAGAAGAGAAGAAGAAGAAGAAGAAAAACTATGTTCTTCGATTTACATCTCAATTATGTCTTTCGTCTCAAAAAGAAAATGTTGGTGATATTGATGTCACGCGTTACTTTATACTTGGATTACGAAGTTGTAACGAACTGACAATACCTCATCAATTCAAACGAAATACCGATTGCGAAATTGTAGCAGAGTTGACATGTGCATGACCGGCCTGCTATTTTCTGCTTAGTCTGAAATAGGCGAGACACGACATTACGTCAAGTAGAACGAACTAGCCAGCTGGCATCTCTTCCTTAGGAAGGACAGCGCATTGCTTCGCGCGCGCTATATCTACACTGTTCGCTCGCGCCAGCGCACAATGCAAACGAAACTAACACGACGTTAAAGACGTTCCCCCTAGCTAGAAATCCCCAAGGCCGAACGACTCCGACGACGCTGCTCCAAACGTGGATGGCACGATCAAAGACGACGAAACATTGAACGACTTCTCCCCGGCCGTCTCCTCGGCGCCGGCAAACTGGACGCCGTCGATGTCCGCGCCCCAGACGTCTCCATCTCCAGGAATTGTTGAAGGCGGTGGCGGCGGCGTTGCCTCCGTCCGCCTGGGCACGACGAAGCTTGGCTGCACCGCGTTCTTCACGTGCACGGTCTCGGCCCCGGCGCTGCCGCAGTGCTGCTGCGGCGCGAGCGCCGGCTGCTGCCAGTGCCGGAACACCGCCGCTAGCGCGAACTGGTCGCCCATCCCCGTGGACGCCGAGGCCCTGCCGCCGGCCGCCCTCGCCATGACGTGCTGCAGGTTCTTGCTCAGCCTGGCCCTCGCCGGGAAGGCCGCCGCGCCATGCCGGCCGCGGACGTCGGCGAAGTTGGTGCGCGTGTTCTCCCCGCGCAGCACGCGCGCCGCCTCGTCGTAGGCGCGCGCCGCCTCCTCTGCCGTGTCGAACGTGCCGAGCCACAGGCGCACCCTCTGCGCCGAGTCCTTGATCTCGGCCACCCACCGCCCCGACGGTCGCTGCCGGACGCCAACGAAGCGGCGTCCACGGCACGCTGCCTCGGTGGCGGTGGCGGTGGCTGTCCTGCCGCTCTCTCGTGCCGCCATGACCCCGCGCGTCTCGTTTGGATATATAGTGACTTTGATTAAGCTTAAGCACTAATCTAGATCAAGCACTGTCTTGGGTTCACACACATTACTAGTTTTGCCACTTCGTGCGTATATATACACTTTGCAGACAAACATGCGTACAAGTTCACCAAAAGAGTGGGAAGGCATCTACGACTAGCTAAATTTCCCCTGATCCCTTTGTCTTTTCTCTAGTTCCTTTATGCATGACGTCTTGTTGGGAGCTACTAGCTCCTGGTCGGACTGGGGTGGCGTGGACATACGTACTGGTTCTTGATTAGCTAACCGCATGCAATTATTGGCCATTTGGATGTGAACAAATTGTTCTTTATTGTGCCGAAATTCCTTTGTTTAGTGTCCATATGATTGCCCACTCGTGCTCTTCAGTTTGTTTTAATTCAGCACTACACTCAGTCACTCACTTTGCCTGATGAGGCGAAACTTTGTAATCTTCCAGAGTTGGATGCTCCACGAGGACCAAAAACCTTGACCATTCTGCGTCAGGTTAAAGATTGATCCGTTAGAAGCTCGTCATCCTCAGGATTCCTACGTGTTTGTTGCCATCTGCCGCTTGATGTCGCACTGCCAAGTGTGCGGCGAGGCTAGCTAATGGCATCGCAATGGTCGAATAACAAATACGATCCACATCATTTTCGAAATGGGAAGAAAAAATAATACGGCACCAATTGTGGTGAGATCATGGAGAATATACGCTGGTTGTATACTGCGTATTGCAAGAAATGGAGAGTAGTATAATCCCATAGGCCTTGTTTATCATTAAATATATCTTGGCGAGAAACATGTTCTTTTGGTGCTTTCTTCGCGGCCGCGATCATGGCTGCTACGAGTGAAAGACAAGAGAATAAGGATGGATTTGGCGCGCTGCAAGACAAAATAAAAGAGCGCGAGCCAGTAAGCCAAGACAAGTGAGCAACCATGGAATACTACTCAAATGTACACATTTCGTATTCTAAAACTCTGTTCGATTGGTTCCATACTTAGCTTAGTCTCTTTGCAAATCATGGTCTCCTCTCCAGCTGATTCAATTGAGTTTCGTAAACTTCACGGCTGCCCTGTTCACAGACTTGGCCGGAATTGCATTGAGACGCACTGTACACATACATCAAAACTAGCTTTGCGCATTTGTGCGGCTAGATTTTTTTTCAAAGTTTACAGTACCAAATGATATAACTTAGATGCTTCACAATATATCGACGTATCTTGTAGGCTATTTAGATTTTTAAGACATCATAGACATTGGAAACGATAATAAAAACTTGAAAGAAAAAAACAACCTAGGGAACGTAATTGAACTATAAGTTTTGATGGAAGAAAATCACTGAGCACAATAAGTTGTTGAGTGTTTTTAGAAACATAACCGCTATACGTCATGCATGGATCATATAGTTGCATGCTCATATTCTTCCTCTATTAGTTACTCTTTTACAAAATATATGCATGCACATCTCCCTCTATTTAATATCAAGCAATATGTTGATTATGTGTGTAATAAATTATCTTATTAGTTTGTATGGTATTAGAATACTTTACTCACGCATACACCGATGCACGATGGGCAACCTACCTTCCCTCACACGTTAGCTGCTTCACTAAATCGTATGTCTTCTACCTCTTCTCGCAGTCATAGCTTTTCTGCTTTAACCTCCAACACCAAGCTAAATTTTTTATTGATCTCTCTCAACTACTATCCTTTCCAATGCAATACACGTCCACATAGTTATCTTCTACTTATCTTCAATTATTGCTTACTGCTAATTGTTACGACATCAATATGCATACACGTGCAACCATTGCTGATCCTAGTTGGGAACACGGTCACGCTCTTTTCGGTCGCCCTGGGCACATTCCTTACGGTTGTGTCATCTCTACTCCCAGTTCTTTACTCCTTTGCTTCTAACGCATGCGTTTCTATTCGTACGGATGCATATACATGCATGATGTTACATGTGCTTGGTGTCCTCTTATTCCGCATTGATCGCTCCTCTTCTTCGATGTTGGCTAACTTAGTATTGTGGCTTCCTTACTAACCGCAGTAACTTCTTATCTTCACTAATGTCGGTATGTTTGCTTTATTCGTTATCTAACGATATGGAGAATCTTTTCTCCATTGTCGGTGATGTCGTGCCCCTCACAAGCAATGACACACTTCTAGTTACCCAATGACCCTATATCGTCCATAGTTCGTTTTCAGTACAAAGTGTTATCTCCTCTTAGTTAGGGCTTTTCCGTCTTTGAGCCTTTTTGCCACTAATTTCAACAACATTAACGCTCACAACTCATCATCGCGCCCTTTGGCTCCTTCAACTCTAGATTTTCTATTTAATAGCTCCAGTGAGAAGCACTACATTATCCTTGTCGATCGGCTAAGGTAAGCAGCACAATATTTTTCTCATCTTCGTTGTTGTCACCTCGGCCCTTCGCTTCTCTGTAGGTCAACATCTTCTCGTAGGAGAAATAAACACAATTGCACTCTTTTATGGTCTCCTGGGATGCTATTTGTGTTATTTGCTTGTTATAACTTTTATTTTTATTCAAAATTTTATTTATTTTTATTGGAGTTCGTATACAGACTAAATTGCCAGTTTTATTTAATTTATTTTGAATTTTAGTTATTTAGGTATTTTACTTTGAAATTCATATGTAAATCAAATTGTGAATTTCCCCTTTTTTATTATGAATTCTAATTATTGTTTGTTAGAATTCATATAGAAATCTGATTGCTATTTTTTTAATTTTTATTCAAAATTATAGTTATTTGCAGACTTTACATTGGAATTCTGACGAGGATTAAAACATCTATGTATTACTTTAATACATAAAGAGAAACCATATGTCTTCGTGATCGTAACCCCTAAGGCTAACGACATCACTAGTCGTGAGGATTCCAGAGGTTACATAATGAATACCCTGGTCAGACAAGGTCTTGTACCTAGTCCCCAACCAGCTAACTGCTCGTAAAGCTATGAACTGGTATCATCTGGACCTGAATCCAGGTATATCCTTACCGCGTGATGAATGGAATACGTGTTGTATATTTCATACCACGCGACGTTACATAATTCTAAGGCACTGGACTACGGTTGAATATCTCACCGACATACAACCGCACAGCAGTTGATACCCTGTCAACTGACACCTCTCTCCGACCAGACGCATCGCTTCCCAACAGGCGTCTCTCCAAGGGATAACTGCCACCACTTCATCAACTACTTAAGGAGGATCGCGGTGGAGAGGAGGGGGGTCATCAGATTGAAGGCAATTGAGAAGATTAGCAGTCGATTTGATTACAACATCATAGCAAGCATTGTGCTCCAGTGTAACTAGGATTAACCTTTTGTTTGACCACATGCATTCCTTGTAATGGCCAGTTTATAGCAATAAAGAGTGACCACATTCTATTCCGGGAGATATGCATTATTTTTCTCTGTTTTTATATATTCATAAGATCGGCGATTTGCTCGTTGACAAATTCGTATCGAAATCAAATTGCTAATTTTATTTTATTTTTATTCTGAATTTTAGTTATTTATTTTGGAATTCGTATACAATTTAATTCCTGATTTTTGTTTAATTTTTATTCCGGGTTATATTTATGTAGAGATTTTACTTAGGAATTCGTATGGAAATCAACTTACTAATTTTATTTTAATTTTATTCTAAATTTTAGTTATTGTTAGTTAGAATTTGTATATACATATAATTGCCAATTTTCTTTAATTTTTATTTCGAATTACAGTTATTTAGGACTTTACTTTGGAATTTGAATTCGTATACAAACCTAATTGCTATTTTTTATTCCAAAGTATATTTATTTAGGGATTTTAATTAGGAATTTGTATGAAAAATAAATTACTGATTTTATTTTATTTCTTATTTTGTACTTACGTTATTTATCTTTGTTTTAATCAAGACCGTTATTATCTGAACTCACTGCGATTAATGGTGTGAATTTTTTCTGTTTTACCTCGTATTGATACAGGGAATTTATAGCCTTTGAGTGTGCGAACATGGTGATATTTTTTGCCTTTATTTTAATAAGATATAGATATTTGGGTACAGCTATACTCCCTATACTCCCGTGCATCATAGTAGGTCCGTCGCAAGTTGATTCACGAAACTCAGTACGCACGAGCACGACGGTGGCACGCAACCAAAGATGATGGACTGACGGATTGGCAAGGGGCGACCAAGCTTCATGGCCTTGCGGCCTGTCCAACTTGCACGGCCCTGCCAAGTGTTTTTTTAAATTAAAAAAAAATAGGGAAAACCCTGTCAAGTTAAGCGGTGTCTTTGGAGCCCGATTCAATACATTCCGGCCCAGTATTACAAAATTGAGGAGAGCCATTAACGCGTTTGTCACTACAGGCTGACGAGCACCCATAGCTTGGTCAGAAATCAGCGCCCCGTTCATGGACCATACGCCAGTGATGGTGATCTCATGGTACGCTCGTCACGCCGACGGCTCGCGTAGTCGCGTGCCGCCGCGATGCTCCGAACAGGCAGGCCAACTGACGAACACTTGATGTAAGGTGTGACGCATGCTCTACACCAGGCTTTAGCCGTCGTCACCGTTGACATCTGCGCTCTCTGCATCTACCCTGCGAAAACCGAGAGCGATCAGGCGAGGGGCGTGTAATTTTGACCGAGAAAATTTTGACTCTGGGATAGCCACGAGCTAGTCATCGGCCTATACTATAGTTGTTGAATTGCAAGGCTCTCTCTCTCTCTCTCTCTCTCTCTCTGGTCTGGTCAATCAGAGGCATGCGTTTTTATGAGGTCGTCTCACCAGCGAGTCAGTGTGTTACTCCCACTTCAGAGGCTAAGAAAGGCGGCCCTGCCTGTTCAATTGAATCAGGGGGCGACCCCGGCCTTGCCGTTGCTTCGTTGACAGTCAATCTCAATGAACACTCATATGTCAGCACTGATGGTACATGCTATACCAAGGGCATAAGCTTCTGTTCACCTCAAACATACAGGGCAATTGGACAGACATGTCAACTGTAAACTGTTGACAAGGTGAAGTTGAGCAGACCAACAGTACCACTGTAGGATTAATCTGAGTATGGACAGATCAGTCAATTCTAGTGGAGTATATCGCTTTCCTGGAACCATCACGGGCGGTCGATGTCCATCGTGATCCATTACCATGACATCAAAGTTTTGCACAATCGCAGAGTACTAGCACATCGATACAGCTGTAACATCTGTGATCACAGCTTGTGCGGTGATTATTTTTGAGTTTCGACACCGGAGGACAGTATTCTGCACGTTTTGCAGTTAATTAAGGGGCATGCCGCATGCCAAACCAACACCACGTTGTCTCTGTAGTACTACCATCTTTAGTACAAGTATATTATTGTTGCTCGAGATGTACCCAGATATGGATGCAACTGGCAAGAAAATCATAACAAACCACACCACCTCTTCTCATGACCATATGCCATTATTTAAAAGAGGTCCAAACAAAGATCTAAAGATAAAGAGACCCCATAAAATTTATTTCCATACAACTGAGAGGTCCAGGATCAATTATAGTCCTAATGGATAAAAAGTCTATGGAGTATAGATTCTACCACCGACGCAATCTAAACCCTAACATTTACCGTGACAACTAAGCACCAAACCAATTAGTCTGCAACTTGTTAACAACAGTATCGGAATACTAGGTTTTGAATAAACAATTCCATGGTTTGTACAAAAACAGAATACTACTTGATATGCAATAACTGATTAAAAAAAGAGTAAATTTCAAAAAAAAAAACACACATGTTTTGGCTTATAGGTAACACAAAACCCCAGGTTTTACAAATATTTTCAAACAACCACATGCTCTTAGGCAAAGGTAAAAAAAAACCTAGATTTGCCATATTTATTCCATACTTTCATCCGACATGATATGACAGGTGGGACAAACATGTTGGTCATACTAACAAGTAGGGCCAACCTATCGTCCCCATTTACTAAATTCAGACCCACCTATCAACCACGGCGGGCAATGTGACATTTGGTGATGATAAGCTAGTACTTCAATGCAAGGTGACGACAATGATCAACAACGACGGAGGGGAGACGGAAAAGGAGGTAGGTGGGGCTCACAAGTGGCCCCTACTTGTATGTCTAACTAACAGGAGGGACCTGACGAGGATTAAATAATCCTTAATAAACGAACTGATCGACTACAGTTCCTTAATAAAAAGGGTTCCTTGACAATAATAACTTCTGCCCCTTTGACGCTATGTAAGGAGCGGAGTCATACGATAAAAAGGGGGAGGAGCATAGCCGTAACTGCACCCTGTTCGTCTTCAGCGCGGTGTACCACATTGTAATCTCATTCAATGCAAGCACGCATGAAGTAAGGGTTGTTATTCTCTTCGGAGAAGGTTTGAACATGTCTAAAATACATATTTCCTCTGTGTAATCCCCTAGGTCAAATCTTCTGTATTTATTTCATAAAATTGATAGCCACCTATTATATGTTGTTGGATGGAACGAAATGTGGCCAACCTGAGTTTTTTTTTTTAACCTTTTGCTCAAGAAGGTGTGGTTCCTTGACATTTTCTATAAACCCTGGGATTTTACGTTATCTATATGCTAAAACATGGGGTTTTTGTAAAATTTACTTAAAAATCAACTCCGGCCAAAAGCTCATTCGATCCTCCAAAGAACCCAATAAAGTAAGCTTTTTCACAAAAGAAATACTACAATCTACGATACCTCCCCCTTTGTACCTCCCACTTCTAGCCGTCTCCCACAAGATTAACATGGTTTAGATGCTAAGTATTCTTCCCGTCTTCCCGAGCCAGTCAGCAGCGGCTGGACCTGACCCGGATGAAATCCAACCGGTACTCCTTTTTCCCTTATTTTAATTGACCGGTCCGAATCAGACCACATCCGCAGCTACCAACGAAGAGATAACCACGACCGATGCCAAAAGCGTGTGAACGAAGCTGATGGATAAGACTAGACAACTCTGTCTCGACGTCGCCATCGCCATCGCCTCATGCACGCCCCCCCTTCTCCGCCCCAAACGGCAACTACAAAAATTCTTGCACTAGTATTATACTAATACTCCACGAGCACGAGCGAAACTGACCCCACAGGCAACAGAGAGCAGCGGCGTTGGGTGGGCGCCCACGGGCACGCGCCAGCGCGGTTGGGAATGGACGCGCACCGTACGACGATGCAAAAAGATAGCCTTTTGGTGTGAAATTCCGCGACTTTTTGCGGTGACGCGACGATGGAGCGACGTCCGGGGGCTTGAAAGCCAAAAATTGCTGTTTTGTCCGCTTGTCCTGGGACTCAGTGCAGGAATGGCAGCGGGCCTTTCCTGTTCCCACCCCCGGGGGAATTCACCCATCAGATATTCACTTCCAGGCTCTAGTACACTCAAGCGGCTCTTTCACTTGACGAGGATTCTTGACTATACTAATATTAGGGTTGTCGTTTAGGGACTTGGGGGTGAGGGGAAGTGGGCTGATGAGCTGTGTCGCTATGGGATGGGAGGAAGACTGGGGGAGACAGGAGAGTTAGGGTATGTTTGGTTTGTTACTAACGTGAACCAAACTAAATTTTGGTAACAACAATGAAAATTGGCTATCGTTTAGTTTTCTACCAATATTTGGTAACACCAACAAAAATTTAGTAACACCAATGAAATCTAATATCACGTGCGGGCAATCCGAGAATGAAAAAATCGCTCACCAAAATTTTGGTAACACCAAAATTTGACTTGGCCGAAATTCAAACAACGTTCATTTTGCCAAATTTTAGCTTTGCCTAAGTTTTGGCTATACCAAATTTTGGCTTGGTTCACTACGGTCATGAACCAAATAGCCTCGGGCTCAGCCACTGTGTATGTGTTTTGTTGGGCCTATAAAGGGGAGGGTACAACTGTTAATTTTTCCAGGCCTAGAGCTATATCCTACCTACGCTGAGGCCCATATCCGCCCCTGTGTGCGCATGTGAGGCCTTAAGCCGAGCGGTGCTAAGCCTATAAAAGGCTAGGGTATGCGTCCATGTATCTTGAGAGTTTTGATAATGAATTAGACACCGTGTGTGTTGGTAGTTGGCCGTTGGGGTTAATTTTTCTGTGTTGCAAGTGTTTTATTGTTTGGTGGTTTGTATTTGTTTCCTAGATCAAGAAATGTTGTTCTTGGGCTGTATGCGGAATCCTTGCAGTTCAACTCGCTGATTCGTGTCTAAATCATTGGTATGGTTCGCTGGTGCTCCTGTTTGTCATTATTTCTCACTCGTAGATTAATTCAATGCCGTTCTACTTATGTTTACTGTTGTTCTACCGCGAAAGATCGGATAGCCTGTAAGATTTAATCTTATATCGAGATTCGATCGGCGTAACGTTTCATTGAAAGTGTATTTACCATCATCCCTTCCCTTGAACCCTTGATGGAGCGTTGATGGACTTGCGTACGTTGAATTGAAAAAAGGGTGAGAATGACATGTTTTCTAATGCGTTCCCCATCCAAAGTCGCGTACTGGATCCGTAAAAAAGTCAATTGTATGGAGATGTCTTAATGCATCCCACACAATAATCCCTATCGCTTTCCGAAATAAACAGATTCGATGGAGTCTCAAAAAAAAAATCCGATGTTAATAAACTGGCGCCAAACAGCTGTTCTTCTTTATTGAGTTGCAGCTTGTTCACGAAAGTAAAGACGTCTGATTCACTTATACTTCAACACCCCCTCACGCCAGTAGGCTCCTCGCAGCCAAGAGGTGGAATAGAAGTGAGTTATAATTATTATTTTTAATTGCACCAACTGGGTCTTGAACTCAAGACCTCTTGGCTCTGATACCATATTTAGTTGCACACGTCAACCAATTCACCCAAAAATTTAAACTGATAAGAAAAAACATACAATTTACTTCTACTTCAACATTCTTCGCCGTGCTGACCACTGACCAACTAGATACTAAGAGTCCCCACACAAAAAAAAAAATTTACTATACCAAAAGCCCAAATTGCAAACTGCGGCTTTTTTTTTAATTGCAGGTAGAAGGCAAAGCAAAGAACAAGGACACCAACGGCCGAGGAAACGCAAGTAACCAGAATAAGAAAACGATGGAGGGGGCAAAAGGAGGACTAGTCCAACTCCAATAAAGAAAGCATCAGGTCACTCTCGAAGTCTCGCCGTTTCTTTCCTTTGGGCCTTAACCGGATGCGTCCCCCCTTGCCGGATCCAGCTGTGTCCTCTCCTCTCCCCCACTGGCGCACTCCCCGCGCTTTAGCCCCTGCAACTGCATCCCCCTCGGCCGCCACCACCTATAAATACGCGCCCCCAAAAATCACCAATCCCCATCGCAAAACCACACAACTCCATCGCTTCAGAACCAACAAAGCAATCAAAACCTCCTCCGAGGTTAAGGAACCGAGAGCTGTTGAAGAGGATGTGCCAGATCAAGAAGGAGATGAGCGGGGAGTCGGGCTCACGGTGCAGCCCGGCCTCGACCTCGTCGTCGGAGCACCAGACGGTGTGGACGTCGCCGCCGAAGCGGCCCGCGGGGCGGACCAAGTTCCGGGAGACGCGGCACCCGGTGTTCCGCGGCGTGCGGCGCCGGGGCAATGCCGGGCGGTGGGTGTGCGAGGTGCGCGTGCCTGGGCAGAGAGGGTGCAGGCTCTGGCTCGGCACGTTCGACACCGCCGAGGCCGCCGCGCGCGCGCACGACGCCGCCATGCTCGCCGTCGCCGGCAGGGACACCTGCCTCAACTTCGCCGACTCCGCCTGGCTCCTCACAGTGCCGGCCTCCTACCGCAGCCTCGCCGACGTCCGCCACGCGGTCGCCAAGGCCGTGGAGGACTTCCAGCGGCCTGAGGTACTCGCCGAGGACGCGCTGTCCGCAACGTCGTCGACGCCGTCATCCCCCACAGACGACGCCGCCGACGAGTCCTCTTCTCCGGCCGAGGACACGCCGTTCGATTTGGGTGTCCTCAGTGACATGGGGTGGGACTTGTACTACGCGAGCTTGGCGCAGGGGATGCTCATGGAGCCGCCGTCTGCAGCCGCGGCGTTCGGCGACGACGGCGACGCTAACCTCGCCGATGTGCCACTCTGGAGCTACTAGAACCGTGGCCGTTTGTACTTTCGAATTTTGCCCTTAGTTTTCTCCTGGCTTCCCATGCCAAATTTTGCTACTGTACGGTTACTACCTCTGGTAATGTGATGGAACAAGTTGGGAAAACAGAGCAGTCCGTTGACTTTACAAAAGCTGAATTGTCAGCATCTGCCGAACAGTCTTTACATAAATGTGTGTGTGTATATATATATATATTTATTAGCAATCCAACGGCACAGATGGCAATCCATACCCCACAAAACGTCTGTGGGCCCTTGGATGGTCACGTTTCGGCAAATATACATCGGGGTCGTTTGGATAGTGGAAATGAAGGATGGGAATGGGATACAAACGGCCCAATTGAAAGTTAAGTGTCACTGGCATCTAATTCGTCTCTGCTTTTAAACCGCTGTACTCGATTGTTTTGGTTTTGTCAACCGCTTTCACGCAATCCCAATTCACTAGGTTAAACTCTAAAAAACGAATCAGGTCAAAGTCAAAAGCCCACATACAGTTCCCACGCTGGTTTGCTGACTTCACACTGACTGCCTTGACCAATAGTCCTCAGCCCTCGCACATTTCGACAGGCTCTGGCTGGGCTATTCCAGTCTCGTTCGAAGCTCGGCTGGTTCGGTACGACTTAGGTATACTACGTAGTGGGCCGGGTAGGCACAGTCCGGCCGTCGGGCCGAGCCGGGTCTAGGAAGACGGCACGGTGGGCGGTACGGTACGGCCTGGTGTGGCGTGCCGTGCTCGGGCCGGGCTGGCACGCTCGCTGGTGGCCGCCTCGCCTCCCACTGCTCCGCCTCGCCTCCGCCGTCTCCAGCACATCCAATGGCATTGCTCACCAACCAGGGTGGTGGCGGCTCGGGCGCGGGCTCGAGGAGATGGAGGCTCGCCTCCGCGGTCCTCTGCCTTGGCCTCGCCGCCGCCTCCTCGCTACTCCCGCCTCGGCCTCGTCGCCTCGCCGCTGCCTCCTCGCGACTCCCGCCGCCTCCTCGTCGCCTCCTGTGGTGGTAGGGGGCGGCGCACAGGTTTGCAAGCCGCAGTCGGAGGCAGTCGGCAGGGAGCCGAGCGGCAAGCGATGGCGACGCAGGGGACCAGAGGTTGGAGTGCTGGAGGAGGCGCTAAGAGCCGAGTTGAGGCAAGAGCTGCGGGAGGGAGGAGATGGGGAAGAGTCGGTTCTGGTTGGGGGAGATAAGGGGGAGGGAGAGAGCGGGGGGCAGGGGGAGATAAGGTCGGGGAGAGGGAGATAAGAGGGAGGGAGATAAGGACGGGGGTCGGGGGGAGGGGCGGAGAGAGGGAGGAGAAAAGAATAGATTCAGTTTAGCTTTTGTTCCAATCGAGGGAGACAAGCAGAGGTAATCAGGGAAAAAAAGGGGTGAGTGACCGTTGAGCGGGAGAATGTTGAGCAACGTTCGGGAGCAATGCACCGTGCCTATAAAAATTAACTCTCACCAAGCATTCGTTGTCCTTATTTATTCACCATACATACACTCTCATTTATTCACCATTCATTCACTCTCATTTCATCATCATCCATTTACTCTCCTTATTTCTTCAACATTCATCTACTTTTTCCATTTATTCACCATTCATCCATTACGCTACCAAAGAGTCGGAGCACCAAGGAGCTCCCGAGCAGTATGCTACCGAGGAGTCAGAGTACAAAAAGGGTAGCAGGGCGACTTAGTGTAAGCTCTCGCCGCCGCTCCCCTAGTCCTCCTCCGGCTCCGACTCCTGTTGATGCTCGCCGGTTCTCGCCAAGCATGGGAGACTACGGCATGGATGACCGTCATATGGATGGTATGGAGGGCTACGAGGAGTATCAGGATTGTCCGTAGTCAACGGGGGCTCTAGAGTTCTCTCATGCGTCCACGGACGGCAACATTGGCGGGTCTGGACGAAGGGCGAGTTGCTGGAAGCACATAACCTGAAGCTAGAAAATCCAAGATGGCCAAACGGTAGATATTGCAATATATAATTATTGCCAACCTAAATTAATTGCTCGTACAGCTGTAGGGACAGGGCACTTGAACCTACACTACAAAGCATGCTTGCGCAAGATCGGGGCGCAGAGCCGAGGGGGAAGAGTACAAACGCAGCTAAATTTCGAGGCCGATAGCTCTGTAAGTACTTGGGTATACAACCCGCTTTTTACCCGTGAGGAAATTGCTAGATATATTATTGCGAAAGATCAATCGATTAGGATGGGTGAAAGTCACGCGTTCGAAAGAATGATACAACACGGCTTTTACCCACATCACCAACATGTTAGTAGGAGAACCACTACATTTGATATTTTACGGATGTATCATAAGGAACTAGCAGAGCTAAAAGAACTATTCCTACAAGTTCAGTTCTCTTTTGCTATAACTTCAGACATTTGGACATCATCACACTAGAGAAGTGTCTATCTTAGTGTTGTAGCCCATTATTTAGACGACAATTACAAACTAAACAAGTGAGTCATAGGGTTTAAGGTAATTAACGAATCACACACGGGAGGGGCCATTACCGAGCGTATACTACACGTACTTGATGATTTTAAGATAGATAATAAGATTATTTCTATAACTCTTGATAACGCATCAGCGAACACGACTGCTATGAACATCGTCACCCCAAGATTGCAGACGTATATTGGTGGTTATGTTCTCCACCAGAGATGTGTATGCCATATCTTGAACCTTGTTCAAGATGGTATTCAAGCGATTAACGTATTTTTGAACAGTGTCCGCGACGCCGTTCGCTACCTCACAAATTCCCCACAAGTGGCAGTTATGTTCGCGGAGTACTGCGCGGCCAATAGGAAGAAGACAAGAAAATTTGGTCTTGACATGAAGGTGATGTGAAACTCGACCTATATCATATTAAAGAAGTTAGAAGGGTACGAACATGTCATATCTGTTTTTGTCAATACTAATTCTTGATCATCATCTCCACCTTCAATTAATGTAAGGCCTGCTTTTCTGAGTTTTTGAAAATTTTAAAAGAGAACCACTTGTTTTATTTGCTAAAAGCTTAAATTTGGAATTTCGTAATCTAATTGCGCTTTTTAATATGAATTAATCAAACTTCAATTAAATTAAAGTTGGTTTAATTGAGTTTTCGGAATTTAAAAATCAAAATTATTATTTTAATATTTTTCTTGGATTTATTGGATTTTAGAAATTGATTTTTGTTTTATCCGAAATGGAAAAATTATTTTATTTGTAAAAGAAAAGAAAATTTAAAGTTAAAAGTATTTTTATTAAGTCTAGATTAATTCAAGGAATTTATGTGAATTTTTTCTTAATTTTTGGAGTCTATTTGCTATTTTCTAAATTGCTTTTTGAATTGTTTGAATTTCTAAAATGAAAAAGGTATTTTAATTCCTTTTCCCGTAAGGTAGCGAAACCCTAGCTTACCACCACTATTCCCCGCCTCCGCCCACTTCAAGTGCCTTTCTCCGCAACGCTTCGCGCTCTCCATTGCGGATCTTCATCCGAAGCTGCTCGTTTACCGCTCGCTTCTTGCCTTGGCCGTCACATCGAATCCGGCCAGATCCGCCGTCGCTTCTTCTTCTTTTTCGCGACCGTCTGATCGCTTATCGTGACGGCTCGTGACGCGCTCGGGGCTTCTTCCGCTTCTAACCGGTCCGACGGAATCCTGACTTACTTCGCTTCATCTCCGCTTCAAGGCTTTGACTTCTCACCGTCCTGACGGATCTGACGGCCTGTCATCTGCCTCTCCCTCGCCTCACCGTCTGATCGAACTTGACGACGGCCTGTCAGATCGCCTTCCGGCCAAGGCTCATTGTTGCTTCTTCCCGAGCCGCCACTGCTGCTCTCGCCTCCGCCGGCCATTGTTTCTCCCAGAAGACTGCCACCGCTTCTCCCGCTTTCCCTCTGGCTGACGCTGGTTTTTCCCTGGGGCCGCCGGCCACACTCATCTCCGAGGCCTTCTCTCCTCTCTCTCTCTCTCGACCGCTGAGCTCACATACCACAGTACGCCACGCACGTGGCGCCACGCCGGCCGCTACAAGATTATCGACAGCTGGTCGCGTACGTGAGCCAATGGTGCCACGTGTAAGCCATAGCACTGACGCCAGAAACCGGTTTTTCAATAGGAAAATAATTCGAAAATCCAAAAACCCTAATCCATCATTTTATGTGATTTAAAATTTCTTTTGGCTATAACTTTCACATCCGAATTCGATTTGGGTGATCCAAATTTCTAAATTCATATAAATTCATCCTCTTTCATTTGGTACTGGTTTTGTAATTTTGGAGTTTATTTGGTGCTGTTTTATTTATTTGTTGCTATTCTCGCACGCTAGATTCCGGCTTTGCAAGATTTCTTCGACCTCGACGCATCAAGACCTCTCCTCGTCAACGAAGGCAAGTCGAGGCTTTTGACCATGTTGAACCCATTTTACAAATGTATATTGTATTAAAATATCATGCATGGCTAGTTTTATTAAAAATGGTTTTTGAGTAGATAATTACCAAATTGCCATTATGTCTCCTTGATAAATTGGAAATGAAATGTCTCCTTGAATGACATATATCCTTGACACCATAGGATGGTTAATACTAGTTGGACATAATTGTATTACCAACTTGGGAGTGTATTATTGCTTAGACATGCTCTAGTTACCCGCAGACTTTCGATCACATGTTCAATGATTAATGAAATTTGACTAATGGAACTATGGAATAGTCAAATGCGAGGCCACTTTTATTAAAAGATGTTGTGCCATGCAGGTGGATTGCCGCTTGGTCGGGATTGAACAAAAATGATTTATGCTCTGCTTGAGGAAGTA
Organism: Hsuehochloa calcarea; assembly: GCA_036346395.1. Lineage (NCBI taxonomy): Eukaryota > Viridiplantae > Streptophyta > Magnoliopsida > Poales > Poaceae > Hsuehochloa > Hsuehochloa calcarea. Next base: position 4,898,626 of record CM070610.1, read on the forward strand.
AGAGAGTGGGAAGTGGTGATGCACATCAAGTTGCGGTAGACTTGTCCGAAAGGTACCAACTAAGGACTTAACTTTGCAAGTCATTGATCCGGTCACCTCGCAACCATAAGTCCTGTGATGGGACTGACCGCCAACTAATTAGGAAGTTTTGAGTCGGTTCTGCGTAGGGTTGATTATTGGCGCAAGAGTGCCGGTCCGATGGCTAAACCTAGCGAGCGTAACCGAGGCAAAATGGAACTTTGTAGAAGGCTTTCGTGATAGTCACTTAGTCGCACACCCTAAGGTGTCGGACGCGACATTGCAAGTGATTTATCTCTTGTGGTAAAGTCGCATAACCTCCGCAGAAAGTGTCAAAATCTATTCGGCTAGCCGTGTCCCCTGCCATTTTACATATCCGGTGATTTCAAGCGGGGTAGTATTTTCAAAAATTTGGTTTGGTTCGATGGAAACGCTTGGTTGAATGGTTGGGAAGTGAACGGATGTTCACCGCTTGATTCAAAAGAACTTGGTATTCTATGTATTATTCTTTAAAAACTCGCTTGCAATCTAATTATTGTATTTATCGTTAAACTTGCTTTCTCGCAAATTAACCATAAAGCCATCCTTGCTTGCTTCTGACATGAATACTATGTGCATACATTTCTCATTTCACTTGTTTTTAGTATTTTATGTACTCACCGGCTTCATGCCCTTTGTTGATCGGGCCCCAAAGAAGAACCAGAAATGTTGAGTACTTTGAAGAAGGCTACTTTGAAGACTTTATGAACTAGGTCGGCCTCCACTCGACATTGCTCGTGGGCATGTCGATTGGGCTCCACGATTTTTTGAGATTTCACCGCCAGCTACTTCCTATGCTAAGCCTGTGGAGGCGACTTTTGTAAGAACTCTTGACCATAAGGTCTTTGGCTGCTTTAATTAATATTACTTTGTCTCGCTTCATTAGTTCGTTGTTGAATGGTTATGAATGCATCATTGTTGCAATCATAAATGCTAGCCAACGATCATGGGACTAGCTTGGTATGCATGTATGGTCTCTGGTTGTGTGAATCCCTTGGTCCGGCAATTAACCACCCTTGAGCTTCATTAGCTTCAAACTCATAATAGGATCTATGTTCTTCTTCTCTCTTCTTTTGTTCCTCACTTGGCATTGTATTTCAATATAGACTAGATGGTGATATTTTTTGTAGATATGTAATTAAATCAAATGTAACTCTTTATTAGAGAAGGTTATAACTAACTAACATTGACATCCAGTGCTCCAATTTCTTTCACAACCGGATGAACTAGATGTCAATGAGAGGATCCTTATGGCCATTTTTGTGCACCTAGAACTTTACATCCATAAGTAGACCACCATTTAGCCGCATATTAGGAACAAGAAAATAATTAGTACAAGACAAATTTATAATTATGCATGTATTTACATTGACTAGTAATTATTAAACCTCGGATTAAATTCATAGTCTCTTTGCAACCTACTTTTGTCACCGCTTTCCCAAAGTGTGCCTTTCGTGATCTTTTGAATGTACCCAACTCGACATTTAGCAATTGACTTTGCTTGTCATCGTCACCATGGTAAAAAGTCTCCACACAAGTGAATACCCCATCCATAACAACATCATCCAAAAAAATAGAGCTATCACAATAACTATAATATGGATTCAAGAAGTATGCCGTCAAGTGCAATGGAGAATCAAGCCTATCTTTCATCTTCTTGTCAATAATATCTATGATAGGGTTGTAGTTGTTCTCTATATTGTTCATAGCTTCCATAATTTCTTTCTTTGCCTTTCGAATTTCTCCATAAAGAAAGGCCATAGAAGGCTTCACATCCCCATCAACCATTCGAAGAACCTTTACTAATGGCTCAAATACCCTCAAGCAAATAGAAACACCATTCCAAAAGGCTCTACTAACCAATATAGCAAAGGATGCCTTGCCTTGCCTTTTTACAATGGATGCAATTTTCCATTCTTGGCTAAGCACTCGACCTTAGTTGGAGTTTCTTCTCAAGCAAGCTTTGCAAAGTGAGAAAAGAGGAAGCAAACCTAGTCACCCCGGGCCTTATTATATCCCTCTTCTTTGTAAATTTTCTCATCAAGGCTAATGTCTTATGGTGCGAATAGATAAATGGTTAGTGACTTGGCTTGATCAAGTGTCTTCTTGAACCTTGCAATGCTCCCATTCCTTGTAGCATCAAGTTGATAGTGTTGCACATGAGCTCCAAAATATGTTAGGCCTTTTGTCCTTCAATAATGCCTCACGCCATGTTGTTTGAAGCATTTATCGGTGACAACTTGGACAACATGGGACGTGACCTATTTTTTCAATGCAAGAATCTACATATTGAAAGATGAGCTTCCAAAGGTGTGACTCATCAGATGCCTCCTTTGATTCTAGGAAACATGACCCTGTGCTACAATGCACACACATGTTCATAATGCTCCTCCTTTTCTCGATCACCCATGCATCACTATAATAGAGCACCCTGTCTTGGCCCTCTCTTCATGGTCCTCAATAACCCCTTGGTTCTATCCACTTCCTCATATAACAACTTCTCCCGCAGACATCGTGTTGAGAAGGGCGAATAAAGCTGTACAAAGCGCCAATGGCTTCACACATTTACAAAGGCATCATTGTTGATGGAGTTGAAAGGTACACCTAAAATATTAAATATGCAATAATTATACAATAGTACTTATGTTAGTAAACAACACAAGGATGTCATTCAGATATTATTATTTATTAGTAGACATTACAAGAGTTGCAAGTTATTATCGATTCATAAATCCACCTAGCAACATATTGCCTCACTTTATGGAGTCTTTCTTTCCATATGGTGGCACTAATTGCTTGTTGTCGAAGTTCTTGGAGCTCAATGTACTAGGATCAATAGGCATTGCAAACTTATCCATGGGCCCCAACTTCCGACGCACAGCATCCTACATCTTCAAGTTCAAGATCTTCATTAACATCATTGGTGACATCCTCATCAATAGTAACTTCATTTCTAACTTCTTGTTCTTTATCTTTCCCGGTTTTCCTCTTATGTTGTGCCTCTCAATTGATTTTATGTACTTCTCTTGATCTTCTTTTGTGACAACGGCATTTAGCAACATTGCCCTAATGTGAGCAATATGTTGCTTTATCCTATACACCCTCTGAAACAATTTTGTTGCACAACTTGCATTTTACTTTATCCAGCATTGTTCTGATCAACCAACACTCCATACTCCCAACCCTATGTCTTCTGGATTTCTTAAGGCTATCCGTAGTCACCTCAACTGCGGAGGCATTTAACTGATGACATCCTACAATTCATAAACATTGATAAACAATTGTTACAAACTTACAATCATAATTGCTACAATGCAATCAATGCTACACAAGAATAAGATCGCCACAAAGAATAGACTAACAATGATTAGACTACTAGTGTATGTACTACTAAGTACTAATAATTAATAAGACTAGCAATACAATAATATTAATCTGTTTAATCATTCTACAAAGAAGTCAAGAATACAAGAATACTAATCATTCTACAAGAAATCAAGAATACAAAGAAAATAGCAATAGTAATAAATCAAGAAACAAGAAGTCAAGATTACTTAACTTAACCGAATCCAGTAAATCACTAAATAAGTAAATATCTTCACCGCTTACTTAACTTAACCGAATGCTAATCATCCAATTCATTCCACCGACAACTATTAGCATTCGATCTATTCCACCTGCTCCACCGACAACTCACAGTCTTCGCCGTCTAGGCCGAATCGCCGACGACGAACTACGCATACGCAAGCCGAGATGGGCGGCGCGGGCGTGGCGCAGATCCAACGCAAGGCCAAATGTAGGAGGCGCAGAAAGGCGAGGCTGAGAGGCGGGCGACAGAGGCGTGTAGGCGCAGCAGAGGGGGAGGCGAGGAGCACAAGAGGCGGCGCGGTGAGGCGTAGGGCTGAGGGGACGGAGGCGGGTCGACCCGAGACGCGACGACGACGTGGGAGCCGGGAGGAGATGCGCGACGCAGATGGGAGCCGGGAGGAGATGCGCGACGGCGATGGGAGCCGGAGGAGATGCGCGACGGCGACGGGAGCCGGGAGGAGATGCGGACGGATGCTGGAGCCGGGAGAGCACATGCACGGCGAATGAGAACTGAGAGGAGGTGGCAAAGCGACGGCGATGAAGAACTAGAGGAGGTGGCAACAGGCGACCGCGGAGCGAGCAATGAGCCGAGTAATAGGTTTCGACCAAGCCAGTGCACTTGGTCATTGCAATCGCTTTTCTTCCCGCCACTTCCTCCTCTCTTCCGCTTATCTGGTCTTCTTCCCGCCAGCCAATCTCCGCCTCCAGCGAAATTTCTGTGATCCGCCGTCCGCCTAGCTTCCGCCAGCCCGCACGCCTTTTGATCAAATTCCCAACATGGGACCGCTTAGCGCCGCCTGGGCTGCAAGGCGCCAGACGCTTAGGTCTCCGACAATAGCAATGATCGCAAGGGCGGCGTTACCAAATGCTTAGGTTGCGCCGCTTAGGCACTAGGCGCCCGCTTAGGGATCAATCGACTAATTCTCAAGACAATGAATTGGTAGTTACTAATTCGGATTGACAGGATTGCTAGTCATTTTTTAGAGTTTTTAAAACCTTTTTATAAAGTAACAAAGATGTTATCTGGTGTTTATTACCTTACCTCTCTTTTAGTTATAGAATTTATTTGGTTAATTGCAGATAAGATTGCCAAATCTAGGAAAGATCCCCTTTTAGGTCATGCTGTCGCACTAATTAAGGAAAAAATTATTAAATATTTTGGTTCTATTTTCACACATGTATTGCTTTGCTACCATTTTCGATCCTACGAAAAAGTTGCCAGGTTTGCATATCGATATGGAGGGAATATGTGAATGTCTCGGTCTTGATTACTCGAAAGCTTTCGCACATATCAAAGAGGAACTTTTTCGTGTTTTCCGCATGAATCATGACAAATTCGGCAGCAGCGTGAGATCGGAGGCCTCACAGCAGACGCAACAAAGAAAGAAAAAGCTTGACATCCCACTTGTAGAAGAAACTAAAGGACAAATCCAGTTCTTCATCCTCTTAGTCTCAGGCAACCCCCTTGTGGAATTCTATATCAGAGCTAAATCACTACCTGGAACATTATTTTGCAAACATCGATACTGATCTTTCCGGTGGAAAGATAGACTTGCTCGAGTGGTGGAAGAACAATAAGCGGATATTTCCTGTGTTGTCACATTTCGCACGGATGTTTTGGTCGGTGTTTGTCCACTGCCTCTTAAGAAGCAACGTCAAAGCATGGCAGGAGAATAATTGAAGAAAGAAGATCATCCTCACATACGCCAAGGATCGAAATTGGCTAAATAGCGACAACAACATCAATCGGAGGATCTTGAGATCGCAGGCAGACGTACGACTCGAACGCATGAACGATCTCGACATTGATGAGTAGACAAGATATACGCATGTGTTATCGCATTTTTCCTTACTCGAGAACCCCACTTTGCGTAAGGTTTTAACGAAACAAGAATATCAGATTCAGAAATATCAAGAAAAATTCAATTTTTCCTCAAATATTTATGTGCCCATATTTTTACCAATTAATTCAATTTTAACTAGGTTTTAATGAGGTTGGTACGAGAGAATGAAGATGGAGGCCACGCCATCGCCGCATCCGTTGTCTATAGTTAATTAGTATCGACTTGACCGACACGCACGATCCTAACACGACGGGCTTTGGGTTATGCCTGAACTTGGCCGTAGACGCTGTGGGCCGACACGGCAGGGTGACCGGACCGAGCCGGTATGACACGATGCGGCCCGAAGCACAATGGACCCGGACCTGACCGGCACGGTCCGACCCAATGCCCACCTCTGCCCCTTGACACGCGCCAAAACCACCGGCTGGCCTACCTAGTTACAGACCCAGTACCCAAACCGATAAATCCACTGTGAAATTGTTTGCTTTGATATGTTCAACTGGGAAATCCCTGCCACTGTAGACATCTTACTCCTTAACATTTGGGTTCAACCTCGCATGTTCACACAGTTCCGGAGCAGTGCCATGTAGACCTCTCCAAAAATGTCGGAGGGCCCAGGGCCACAACTTGATAAGGAATGAGAGAACAAAAAAGAGCACGCCACTATACTAGTATATGATTGAGCTGCTGTCCAATTCGGCATATTCCCCTTCTTTCTCCCCGTTTTTACAGAGCATGGTGAACGAGCAGCCGGTTAGCTGTACGCCCGCTAGCAAAAAGCCAGCGACAGGCACGGAAGCTGCCTCGGCGCTTCTTCTCCTCCCACAAATATACCGCCCCCTCTGAAACCCCAGGGGGCGAAACCGCAGCCGCAAAAATAGACAAAAGGCGACGGGCGCAGGTCAGGTGGGCACCAACACCGCACTACCGGAGCAATCAGTCGGGCTCAGGCAGGCCCCTATATTTGAATATTGCGCGTCGTTCCGTCGCTGCTGCGCTCGATTCGGTACGGCTGTGACTGCCGTGCCGATGCTTATCGATTGATCGATCCATCCATCCATAAACTAGTGGGTGATAATCGCGTTCGCGTCGTACCTGGTCCAGGAGACAAGGGGGAAGGGGGGTGGAATCAGCCGCCGCCGCCGCCGCCGCCTGGATACGGCTGTCAACTGGTTTTTCTATCCGGGGACTGCTGCACCCGGTTTACGGTTTCTAGCATGTCCGTATCCTGTTTGTTTGGAACTGGCTGTACTAGTTTATTTGGGAAGGGGTTTTCCTGCACCGCACAGTTGTAGTCTTGTAGACAGATTTATGGAGTAGTATTTTTTTTCTGGGTGCATATGGAACGATGCAGCAGTGTTTCTTGAAGTTTCTTTGATCGTTCCAGTGAAGATCACTAGGCTGGAGGTTTGAATTTGATGACGGAATTAAGTTGTATATTTCACTTGTTGGAAAACATGTCTATGTCAGGTGCATATGATGCCAATAAAGTGTGGTAATCGGTAAGTCGCAGTTGTTGTTGCCAACTAAAATAATGCTAGGTAAAACTAAGGTGTTTCGAACTCATGACTTTTTCAGAGATTTACTTAAAAAAAATAATCATCTTTCGCATTCCAAACGAGGCATGATTTTTTTTTCTTCTCCTAAACTCAAGCAGGCCCCCTGCTTTATTCATCCACCAGGGGAGAAGATATTGTTGCAAAACGAAAATGAACAGTACACAAATGGGATATACAATGAGGCTAGTCCACCATTTTTTTTTCTTCCAAATGGCGAGTCCGCCATTTTGATCCTACACTAAACGTCTGGCGAGTCCGCCATTTTGATCCTACACTAAACGTCTGGTTTGGTATGCAAAAATTTTCTTAATTCTCACATAACTAAAACTATTTCCAATTAAATTCTTACAACCGCGCCTTAACTGGGATAGGAGGGACGTATCTCGTGCACATGCATAGTTGTGTGCACATATGCACAAACCTCATCCGATCCATCCATCGAATAATCGACGTCCGACGGCGCCCCACCTCTCACGCTTGGCCTTCTTCCAACCCCCGCACCATGCCGATCCCCATTCGCCATTCTCCCGAGCCACGGCGATTCGCTAATCCCCGACGCCCATCCATCAAGCCGAAGTCGCTCGCCGACGGCCCCGAGGTAAGCAACCAACTCCCCACCACCGCCCCGCCCGCCAAGTTCGCTTATGGTTTGGCGCCACGCCGGCTACACCTGGCCGCCTCGAGCCTCCCCCGCGCCGCCCATCCCTTGTGCTCAAGCACACGAAGCGCCTCACCAAAGGTTCCGCCCATCCCCTTGCGCCTGTGCCCTTGCGCTAGGGTTTTGGCCGCCGCCGCCATTCGTGTCGCTCCTTGCTTGTTGCCGCCCTGTGCCCTCCATTCCTTGCACCGAGTCCCATTGCGCCAACCGGGTGTACATGTGAATGGATTTCGCTCAATATATTGTGTAGATGTCAATGGATTGTGCAAGAAAGTGTTGCAGCTTGGAGGCGTCCCGCTGGGCCTTCTGGGGCTTCACTTGTGCCATGCCCAAAATGCGTGAGAAGATGATTTGGGCAAGTTTGGGAGCTCAAGAATCGAGGAAAAGAGTATTACAAATGCCCTAACAACATCAAGGTAAGTTTGTTCGAATACAAAACCTTATTTCGGATCGAGAACAATATATCTATCTCTGCTCCTAATCCAAAGACAAAACCTTGCTATGTTTTTGTGCAAAAGTATGCTAGCGGTTGCATGACACTTTCATGTGGAAAGATCAATATGAGATACATCCGGTCGGGTAGAAGTTCAAGAGTGCACACCGAACATATCCATTGGTTTCGTCGATTTACAATGTGTTGGCACATTTAACTGAAATAAACAAGTCGTTGGTACATATTAACAAGTCGTTGGTCCATGTTGGCAATCGGCAGCTGCAGATAAGAAGTTTAAAATGGTTCTTGTTGCATGTTTAATATTCTTCCTAGGATTATTCATTGCGAAGAATGTCAATTAAATGTGTAATGGCTATGTTGTTTCTATGTAATGGTTCTGGATCTATGAATTTTGGAGTGTTAGCAATGTTTGTATCCGTTAGCAATGTAGTGTTGTATTTTCGATGTATGAAACATAATGTTTGTATCCGAAAATTTTAGAGTGTTTGTTGAAGTGTTTGCAATGTTTCTAAACCGATTGTTGTATCAATCAAATGGACATCGCGACCAAACTCGATATTATATCAATTGGGTCACCGTGGACCAAAACTCGACATCAGATCAATTGGACCGTGGACCAAAACTCGACATCAGATCAAATTGGGTCACCTAGGACCAAAATCGATGTTTGCCGGAGTCAGACTCAACATATCGACATCGGTGAAAACCCCGACATCAGACATTTGGTGAAAAAGCAAGTACTTGGCGAAAAAGCATGTCGGCCAGAAAACTCCGACATCGACATCGACATCGAGAAAAACCCGACATCAGATTTGGTGAAAAAGCAAGTATTTGGCGAAAAAGCATGTCGGCTTGTGAAAAACTCGACATCGACATCGGGTGAAAACTCGATACTGATACACTGATTGTGTACAATGTCTTTACAATCGAAAATCAAGTTGTGCATAAAACATGATATCTGCACTTGGTGAAAAAAGCATGTCGGCTTTTGTACATCATCGTGCTACTTATATGAAACTTGATATCTGATTTGGTGAAAAATCGATGTCAATGAAAAGTGCAAGCATGTTAGTTTTGTATATCACTACATTGGTGAAAAAAAAAGCTTAAAGGTAACATGACAAGAAGTAAAACTTAAATGTATGCAAGATAGATGATCACAAGGAAGAAAAACTGAGTTCACACAAGTTTAAAAGGCTCATGATTCACAACGATCAGAACTCCATAATACATATTACAAGTCCATAATACATATTACAAGTCCATAAGATCATTGCAGAACATGTCCATACTGCATATTACAAGTCCATACCTCCTTTACAGCCACCTACAAAGCAAATATGAATACTGAACATGTTAGACAATGAGTACTAGAACAAAATATCAATTGAATGATATAAAGGTAGTACAAGTCATACCGAATTCCGATGGGCATGATTATTTTGCTAGCTTCCTTAAAGGGCGCTATGGCCGCCGTGGGTGCCGATCTCGCTGCATGTCCTACACATGCGAGTGGCCTTTCCTTAGACTTCTTCCGCTTGTTCTCCTAGGCCGATTCCTCTTGCATTTCTCTAGTGAGATTATCTCACATGGCAATATATCGATCCGATCGTGATACCACACCCAAGATACGCTTCAACCTCCTCCACCCTACTTGGTCACGGCAGAATTTCCGGTTTGTCTCGCATAAACCTTTTAAGTTTCCTCTAGCATTCTCGCATATAGGAAGTGAAGGACTAGCTCGATGTATCAAATCTTCCAAGTCCTTTCGCATCTCTAAGCCAACTTTTAATTTCTTTCTCTCAGGATCTTTGGTGCTCCTCAAGAACATTGCCATTCTCATCAAATACAACCTCCTCTTGCGCTTAGCAATCCACCTTTTAAAACATAATGACTAGGAAGCTCATTCAGCAATGCACCTCGTAAACACAAGGATAATGTGGTGGCAAGGAATTCTGTGAGTGCCAAACAACATGCACGAGCACTGAGCAATCATGGTGTTAGTGTCACATGTGCCTTTTCTAACCTTCTTGCTATCCTCCTTCACCATTGCATTTTAAGGTCGTGATACTTGTGCCATGTTCTCAACAACACAATTGTCCCTAGCAGTAATTACCTCCTTTTGAAACTTCGCGAACACCTCATGGACCAACCTACCCTTGCCGTCAATGACATTGTCAAAATAAAATGCAGCATTGTTCTCGTTCTTTCTAGCTAGATTATCAAGGAACATCTGAGCATCTGATGACTTTATACTCTCTCTCAAAGTGCGGTGATAATTTTGTAAATCCCTCCTAGTGCACCCAACATTCTTAAACCCATCCTCACTGATATGAAGATATCTAAAAACCCCAGATGTCCCAACGCTAGCTTGGTGGCATGCGAACAATATGGTCTTAGCCTTCTCATTTACTTGTCTTTTAGAACGTATCAAGTGTTGCTTACTACGTGAGACAAAACCATGGTTATGAACTTCCACGAATGTCTCTAACCTGAACTTATTGTCCTTAGTCCGTTTGACACCAAACATGGCCTCACACCCACACCTACTCAATTTAGAACCATATGACATCTTCAATTTGACATCCAACTTGTCCTTACTTTTTCTTCCTTCCACCACGCCCGCACAATAGTACCGCTCCATTGCAAAACACCGCTTGTGGTCGTCCACGCCTAATACGAACGAAGAAGCCAAAGAACATGCGATATGCTTTGTAAAACTCGAGGGTCGATCCTCGTCTTCAAAGATCATGCCCACGCAGCGCCAAGTTGTCATTAACGACCGTGGGACGATGAACCCTCGCAATGTAAGGATGAGTTAGCACAAGAACAACATTACTCATTGAAATTTATAAATTTCAAATAACTCTACACTCACACAGAACGGAATGCTCGCAGCCTTCAGTGGTGTTTTACACAAACTTCTCACTACGAGAGAGTGTGCATCGCGGCCTTCGAGACATGGCAAAGCTAGTGGCCGTACGGAGCTACTCACATCTTCCGTGGAATCCATGCGACTTGACCACAAATCAATATCGGGCATGGCAAAAGCACGGGGCACGGGTGCTTGGTACTTGCGAACATGGCAAAGTTCATGAAACCGATGTAAGCACAAATGAGTTACTAGCCCAATTACCACTAGAGCTCCATTTCATCCCGCCTTAAGGGCCTCGCACAATCCATTGACATCTACACAATATATTCGAACAGAAATCCATTCACATGTACACCCAGGCTGGTAATGGGACCCTGTAAGGAATGGAGGGCTCTGGGCGGCAAGCAAGGAACTGCACGAATGGCGGCGGAGGGCCAAACCCTAGCGCAAGGGCATGGGCGCAAGGGATGGAGCGGGCACGGGTCGGGCGCTGCGCGGCAGTACAAGGGGATGGAGCGGCGCAGGGGAGGCTTCGGGCGATGGCGCCAAACCCTAGAGCGAAGACTCGGGCGCACGGGCGTGTGGGTTGGTTGTTACCTGGGCCGCTTGCCAGGTGCAACGCAGGGCGACTCAACAGAGGGGCGGGGATTGTGAATGCGCCGTTGGCTCGGGAGAATGGCGAATGGGGATCGGGCTGGTGCGGGGGGTGGGAGGAGGCGAACGCGCAAATCGGACCGTCGATTACTCAGTGGATGGATCGGATGAGGTTTGTGCATACGTGCATATGCGCGAGATACGTCCCCTGGATAGGTCCTTACCGTGAGTGGCGCTTACTTGCCTCCAGAGAAAACTCGGGGAAACAGAGAATCTGTCTGGGTGGCTTCCACCATGATCCGAGCAGGTGGGACCCAATCACCACTGTTAAGCAGCAAGCTGCCTTTTCTTAACGCTCCCGTCCGGGAAAGTGTCACCCCAGCTAGAAAAGGCATACTTTAATCCTCAGAATCCATCGTCACCAGCTGTTTCCGCGCCGCGCAGACCCAATCACCCATGTCTTCCCCGCGTCTGAACCCAACGTCGTAAGGCATACCTATAAATGCATCTCACACAAACACGCACACTCCACACACAGAACAACACTCTCACTCAGGCTCAAGCATCCAACACTCCACGGTCCACAGTAAGCTAGAGCCACCGAGACTCCACACTTCAGCAGCCATGGACAAGGGCCACGAGAACTCGAGCTCCTCCTCGGCGTCCTCCTCGCCCGGGCACAAGACGGTGTGGTCGTCCCCGCCGAAGCGCCCCGCGGGACGCACCAAGTTCCGGGAGACGCGGCACCCGGTCTTCCGCGGCGTGCGGCGCCGGGGCAGCGCGGGGCGGTGGGTGTGCGAGGTGCGGGTCCCCTGCAAGCGCGGCGCGCGGCTCTGGCTTGGGACCTACGTCACCGCCGAGGCGGCCGCGCGCGCGCACGACGCCGCGATGCTCGCGCTGCGCGGCCGCTCCGCCGCGTGCCTCAACTTCCCCGACTCCGCGTGGCTGCTGGCCGTGCCGCCCGTGCTCTCCGACCTGGCCGACGTTCGGCGCGCGGCCGCGGAGGCCGTCGCGGACTTCCTGCGCCGGGAGGCCGCGAACGGCTCCGCCGCCGCCACCGTCGACGAAGCCACCTCCAGCTTGTCCGCGCCGTCGTTAGCGGACAATGCCGGCCCGTCGGCGACGTCGGGAGACCCTTCCTCTGTAACGCTTGACATACCGGCAGCACTGGACAGCGACATGTTCGAGCTTGACTTGTTCGGGGAAATGGACTTGGGTATGTACTACGCGAGCCTTGCGCAGGGGCTGCTCATGGAACCCCCGCCACCGCCCGCCACCGGGGCGTACTGGGATAACGGCGACTGCAGCGACGGCGGAGCTGATGTCGCACTGTGGAGCTACTAACACCGATAATCTCCCAACGGATTGTACCCTGTTTTGACCCCCGTATAACAAATTGAAGCTGCTTCCCAGCATGATGACATTACAGAGCACTTAATCCCATCAAATTTCACGTACGACTGGTATGCTCACCGATTTCCTAGTCCGGTCTTGTTTTCCTGACTACTCGAGGCACGTGCAATTTTAAGCTGTAAAAAGAAACAAGTAAAGGACACATCAAAGGGCATCTCTGTTGGTTGAAAATAATGGCTAGCTCTAGACGGTTTGCAGAAGGATTCCAACTTCCAAGAAAAGGTATTGCTCCTTAGTTCATGTGTGACGACTAAAACGGGCAACAAGAACCACTAGAGGTGGTCCAAGTACGTTAACTCTACCAATGAGTAGTAGTAATCCAGAAGATGTGGTCTTTGGACCAGGTCTGGTCATGAGCCCTGCTGGCTAAAGCTATCGGAGCTTTGAATCTTCTCCCCTTCTACTGTCAAAATCCTTCTAGCTAAGCGAGCTGTCGCTTCATCGTGGGGAAGGGATGGGAAGAAGCTGCCACCGCACTCCACTCTCACGCGGTGGTATGGTACGTATGCGGCTCTAAGCTTAGAGGATGTGATGTGATAGTGGAGTATACTACTACTAGTGGTCTATTTAATATCAAAAGTTCCTATTTGAGTTTATTTCGGTAGTCTTAATCGGTCGAATTGCCCGTCCAATTGCGTGATTCGATACTACAATCATACAATGTTTGTGCTATTGTTGTGGTGCTTTATGTCACAAGGATGCACGTGCGTAAGAGGGTGTTTGCTTTGATGTCACACCTTGCCACAACGAAGTTAGACAAATTTGACCAAATGTGGTTGGTGTTTCTTTGGATGGATGTCGCCACTTGCCATAATTTTCTTGCCAAGCTGTGGCTTGCCACACTTTGTGTGGCTTCTAATCTGATGACCACAAGTTAGGCAAAATTTGGCAAAGCAATGTGTCTATTACAAGTGAGGTAGGATGTTAAAAAACTATGGTACGTTATAATTGTGGCAGCAAACCAAAAAAAGTCAAATGTGTTTAACTGAAGTGTTACAAAATGTGACACCAACCAAACACCCCCTATATCCACAACCGCGGCATGCTATATTTTTTTAGACACATGACCCACTAGTCGTATACATATTTTTAAGCCAAAGATTGCCACTGTTGTGGTGTGGCATACCACACTTTGCCACGTTTTTTTTATCCATCACCACTTCAAATTTGTAACTTTTGTGACTTTATGCCCGACTTAAAAAAAGAGAGAACCACTAGATCAATATAGAACCAGATACACATACATCTCCAAGCTTATCCAAAGTCAAATTAGAGTAACAAGAACAAGTAATAACTTACCAATAGTAAGCCTGGTAAAAAAAACACCCCATGGACCGAAGGATTATCTCCTTGGGTCTTACGAGTATATACGACTGTTTCGTTAACCTTTGAGCTTTATTGTTTTTGGAAAACTAGCTAAGTGCTCGTATGTTGCTACAGAACAACAAATACTTGTACAGAGACGGTCACTGTGAGAACAAAGTCATCTCAAACTACTACTTCCATTTCAATTAAAACGTACCAAGCTGTTACACAAAGATGTATGGAACTAACGGGATAGCAAAGTCCAGTTAATGCTCCTCAAAATGAAGTATCAAAAAACCAAATTCAAGTATCATGCTCTATTGATTTCATAACCTTGGCAACTAACATCAAGAAATACTACGATCACCAGAGTTGGACCGCTCAATATCTGATGAGCGGCATCTGCAGAGCCTAAAACAAAAAAAAATAAACATTACATTTCAAGCAAAGCAGTTTTGATTGGCCTTCAAATAGTGCATGGTTGTCATTTGCATGTGACCATTACCCAAAAAAAAGCTCATCGACGAGGACAAGGAAACTCACGTTGTAGTTAGAACTTGAAGGCCATCCTCCCATCCAAGATAAAGTACATTGGAGCACCAACTATCCTGCAAGAAATCCATGTATCAGACATGAACAATATTCCAAATTTTGAGACCTCACAAACTAAAAATAATTCAGGTAAAATTTATGTGTTGTGCCGGTGTACAAAATGACTTTTCATTCAGATTTCTTCAATTGATAGAAACTCTAAAAACAATTCAGGTAATATATGGATTTCATTTTACTAATGGGCAAATATTGTCTATTATTCTATGAACTGAAATTGCAGAAAGCGAAACAGCACCAATCATGATTAATGAGTAATGCAGCAAAGGCACTGAAGCATATATGTGGCATTATCACCGCTGGTGCTGAATAAGCAATGGTGCAAATGTTAGTTCGGTTATTGTCAAGTAGCTTATATAGCATGTCGCTGTTCGCTGCAAAATGAAAATATTTCACTTAGATATCATTTGCAAGAATAAAAAAGTTGAATTTTCCCAAAATGTAATCCTTAACATAAACCCCAACCATTCTGAACCTATCTACCCTCTATCCTCTCACTAACGATTTACATATTAGTCACAAAATCTAGACAAGCAAAATATCTGGTATGAATTCTTGAGAACTAAAAAGGAAAAAAATATACCAGTAAAGTGGAAGAGCACACTATTGATGTAACCAAGATAGTTGCTCCTATCTTCTTCTCTTTCTTTTTTTTGCAACATAAAGTGGATTCTATGCAATCCATCATAATTTCGAAAGAATCAAGACATCCTTCTGTTCCGATGCATTGTTTGCTATTGAGCATTCATTTAGAAAGAACCAATAAAAGCTCAACATTACCTAAAGAGTAATCATGCATCTACATATCCACTATGCGCTATTGAGGAACAACCAAAAGCAGCATCTACTTTTCTCATCACAAACTCTTAATTCAATATACTCATTATGTCCTAGTGATTAGATGCACCAAAATTTCGTTAACTGTAGGTCCTAGTGATTATAGGCACTGAAAATTCTTTTAATCTGATAGGTTTTGGTCAGAAGCAATAAAAATTGAGCTTTCAAGTAAACCAAACGAATATGATAAGAACTATTCAATGCTAAATTCGTAAATGGCGCTCAGCTAGACATTGAATGGCATGTATAAAGCATTTAGCAATAATACTACAATTCAATAAGAGGAAATAATAAAAGATTCTTAGACCAAAAAATCAGAGAGCAAGAAAGTCAATTGGCTTATATGTCAAATGAGATAACAAGAATTCCTATGTCGGCAATAACTAAAAGATAGGAAACACCCAAATAGGTATCCACCCTATGCCATACCTTGATAACAACAACACTTCTCAATTTTTTCACCTATAAGCACAACATGGAAATCCATAAAAAGAAGATGTTTGCAATTTGATACATGGGTAAACAGAGGAATATATGTGATGTGTGTGGAAACACATTGAACACCTATTTTCTCCTATATCCGTATGCAAGGAACTATCTAATCATCTAATTTTCTATTTATATGCAATGCACACTGGTCGTCTGATTTTGCCTCCATCACCATTACTAATCTCAAATGAGACCATAAAGGTGGTTTTCGATTCCTGAGAGGATATTTTCCTTCTAAAATGGTATGTACGTAAAGACACAACAAATAAGATTGGGTTTCTATTGTTCTAACTTGTTTATCAACTTAAAAACCACATGAATAAGAGGCTCAAACTACTAACACACATCTAGTATGGTGAAAGTACCCAAGAAAGATAACCTATATTCGAAACATCTTATCAACACTACAGATGTAGATTTTATTGGGAAAACGATGAGCTTATATAATGATATTAACAACATCATAGAAGTAATACAAAACTACAATGATCCTAAGGCCCTGTTTGGTACAGCTTCCACTCTCAACTTCTCAATCGATTCTCGTGTAGCCGCACCAAACACCTTGATTCTCAAAATAACTAGATTCTGCTTCTCGCGAGGAGCTGTCTCGAAAATGAACTAGTAACGAGAAGCAGCCTCCCAGCTCAGATTCTCGTGAGAATCCAACCTTCAAAAATGAAAATATCATTTGAAGTTGAATGTTTTTACCCGCAAATACCGCTGAGTTACACAAATACAATTGAAGTATTACACCTAGGGGTGACATGGTCTATTTGCCTCTAATCCTCCCTCATATGGTTTTCGGAGCCAACCTATCAGCTAAACGGTTTCAATGATGTACCCAGCATTCTCGAGAATCAGAGCGAATCTGGGCTATACCAAACATAGCCTAATTATGCAACAGAAAAATAGTTATATAGTATATAATGCAGAGGCATATGCAAGCACAGTAACTAACACTCTAACATATAATTGATAATATAAAAGCTATAAGCATGGTTACCTCCAATGGGCGGAACATTGCATACAAATTAGATGGCTGCCTTCTCTTCTCAAGAAACCTAGAAATTAGGGAAGGATTAGCTAATTTAGCATAGTTCTTTGACATCGCTTTCGATTCCTTAAGTATTACACAAAGAACATATTACAAAAAAGGAAAAGAGGGAGCACACAAAAGAAAAGAGGAAAGGCGCACCATGATCTTATGGTAATACTTGTAAGCACCAAGTCATTTCTTGTTTGGCTTCCTTTCTATCCTAAATCCCTCCATGCAAATAAAATTAAGTCGGGCCCATGTAGACGGTAGTGGCTTCACAGTCCAAATAATCTAGAATATGGCAAGATTATTCTTTACTTCAATGAGAAGAGAACATTCTAAGACAGCAATCACAACATACTCAGTAGTAGCCTAGTAGGACACAATTTTGCTCAGGATGTACAAATCCACCTCACAACTGTTGTTTGCTAATACTAACCACTATGTTTGCTAGTCTGTACCCTCGAATCCAAACCATGACGGTACTCTCTCTACATCGAGACCAATAAAAGTGAAAGAGAGATCAATCATGTGAATTAGAGAAGAAGTTTTTTTTAACCTATTTACCGACCAATGCAGCTCGATCCCCTACACACGGCAAGCCAGGCGGCGAAGAGAACGTAGAGGAGCACGAGATCCGCGACGCCTCCACGTCCACCCGACGCCACTGTGAGCGCTGCCACTCTCCCGTTTGGGCGTCGTCCTCTACACCTCCTCCTCCACCTAGGTCTCGGCCACATCGACCTCAACAGACTCAGACACGGGCGCCTCGTGGGGAACCACAAGCGGCGCCCAACTTCTCAGACAAGACGCCAAGACGCAAGACGCGGGTCTCTTTCTCCCACGCGGACAAGGGCGGCAGCGGTGGACCCCTGAAGGCAGCGGAAACCTGACGACGCATGGGACACATATTCGGCGCCCTAGAGGAAGACAAATTTGACTCAAGAGTAGCCAAGGTCGCGACGGATCCAAACCATAGTTGTGCGGGGAGCAAGGCAAAGCCGACCTGGCGGATTGAGTTGGGAACACCGCGGTGTGGGATTGCACCAATTTGGCTCAGTAAGAAGACTATAGTGGCAACGGATCCAACAGATCCGCCGGAGACGATCAGTCGGCGGTGAATTCACTCACACCCGGTTGAGAAATGGCCAGTCGACGGCGGATTCGGCCGGGGTCAAGCCGGGAATGCGACGGCAACACGATAGGCTTGACCCGGCGACAGATGTGCTAGGGCGGCGAAACGGCTTGGATGCGAGGAGGGCAACACATATGAGTAGGGATGGTAATTGTGCCCAATTACCCACGTGTCCGCGGGCGAATATCTTAATGGAGGCGGGTATGAGCTTCTTTCTTTACCCACGAGTATGAAAACGGGCATAATTCTTTGCCCATCGGGTAAACAGGCGTGTGCATGGGTAAGCTCCACCCGTACCCGCTCCGCTCGATTATCCGTAACCTACCCGCATGTGTAAGGAACTACGTCAGTTTGTATTTTTATTTCATTTGTTGAACTTGATTAGTTGTCTTGTCGAACATGATATGTGAATTATGATGAACTTTATTAGTTGTTGAATGTGTGATGCACCATTGATGTGTGAATTATGATGAACTTGATGTATGCATTGCTCGCGGGTAACGAGCATGCCCACGGGCGATGGGTACCCATCAGCGGCGATGCATTATTCGCGGGTAAACGGGCATGCCCGCAGGCGACGGGCATGGGCGAGGTTTTTCGCCCATTGTCCTTCGCGGGTACGCCTGTGGGGGAATTTGGGGTCGCGGGCATGGGTATGGACGAGCACTACCCATACCCGCCGCGCCCGATTGCCATTCCTACATATGAGGTAGGGCAGGAGGCGATGGTCGCGGGAGGGAAGTGGTGGGCGGATCTCGCTTCTCGACACGCCGCCACAGATCCCGACTTCCACAACCACGCGCCACGTCTGGACTCGTCGGCGCTAGATCTCCAAGGTGGCGACCAGGGGAGAAGGACATGGATGACTGAGTTCAACCTGGGGGAAGGGATGAAGTGTTCCGCCGGTGGTGGTGTCCATGCTAAGGAGGAGATGGCTGGAGGGTTGCTCTGGGAGAGAGGAGTAGGGAGGGGAAGCATGAGAGAGAGAGGAAAAAGGGAGGGAGGGCGGAGGCAGGTGGGGTGGATTGGAGTGTGACAGAGGAGAGGCACTATGGTTGCTGGTGCGAGAGTGATTTAAGCTCTTGGTCCTCTAGCTCGTCGATCCAATGGACACGGAAGATGGTGAGAGAAGAGAGCATATAGAACGTATCACTCATCATCACCAACGATTTTTTAAATAGTAAAGATGAAGCACAAACGCACCGCTCATCAGTCTAGACTCTAGAATCAGTTTTGGGTGTTCACATCTAGAAGGTCATCACAGCCGCGAGCCTCCAAGCCCAACACCCTTCATGTTGCTGTCAATCTTGCAACCAAAACTCTGTAGCAAACGAGTGAAACGACTAATAAAACGAGTAAAGAAAATACAGAAACGATGACCAAGGAGGAACACTGGCCTTGTCGCCGGTATGTACAAGCCGCCCAAGCACGAGCTACCGCATCCACACAAGTTTGAAAAGTAAAGAGAGAACAGGGGAGTGCAAGAAATCATAGGAAAGAAAGCTCCGTGAAGCTGCCTGTTGCTGCTAGCTAGTAGTAGTGGTCAGTGAGACTGTGAGTTTGTCACCCTGGAACTCCATCCGTGCTGTCTGTCCCCCTTCCACTTCCAGCTATCCCCGCGGCACTGACCGCCCACTTACCTATATGTACTCCACGGCCTCCTCCCCCTCCCTCCCATCCAGACTCCGCGGCTCCATCTCAGAGTACACTACTGGCTACTCCACACGCATATGGCATATCCAGTCTCGACAGTGCGATCGATGGACACCGACGCCGCCTCGCCGCTGTCGGAGGAGCGGGGGTACAGGACGGTGTGGTCGGAGCCGCCGAAGCGGCCGGCAGGGCGGACCAAGTTCCGGGAGACGCGCCACCTGGTGTACCGCGGCGTGCGGCGCAGGGGCCGGGCAGGGCGGTGGGTGTGCGAGGTGCGCGTGCCGGGGAGGAGGGGGTCCAGGCTCTGGCTAGGCACCTTCGCCACCGCCGAGATGGCGGCGCGCGCGCACGACGCCGCCGCGCTCGTGCTCTCCGGCCGCGCCGCGTGCCTCAACTTCGCTGACTCCGCGTGGCTGCTGCCCGTGCTGCCCGCGACGTCCCTCGCCAGCGCGCAGGAGGTCAAGAACGCCGTCGCTGAGGCCGTCGAGGCGTTCCAGCGGTGCTCGGGCGCGTCCACGGGGTCGTTTTCGCCGGCGGAGACGGCCGAGGACGAGAAGGCTGATGGCTCGCCGTGCGCGCCATCCAAGTCCAGCGACGTTTTCGAGTTCGACGACGTGTTCAGGTTTGGCGACATGAATACCGGGTCGTACTACGCGAACCTGGCGCAGGGGCTGCTCGTGGAACCGCCGGCCGCCGGAGCGTGGTGGGAGGACGGCGAGTACGGCAGCGCGGAGACGGCGCTATGGAGCTACTAATTCGACTAAGCAATGCGAAGTTCTAGATTGTTTTGTTTCTCCAAATACGGGAAATAAACAGAGCATTGGAACAGAGTAGGCAGCCAGGGCAATTTTGGGATTTTCCATATGTGGTGCATTTCTCTCGGTTTTTACGGTTCACGGTGAAATCTTCCCATTTCTATTTTGGGAAGGCTCACTTGTACTTAATTTAAGCAATAAAGAATGAGTAGTTATATTCTCTCGTAACCAATTACCTATGATTATGTTAGTATAAAATTATAAAATTATTATACTATGAAAATATTTATTATGACAAATTTAATAAACTATTTTCTTCGTGATCAATCTAAATAATTGTTCATGTATTATTAATTAAAGTTAGAGAAGTTGAGAAGTTTGGTTGCACGCTTTCTAAACAATTCTAAACGGAGGGATACTTGGTACTTCAGTCATTCCAGCTGAACTTCAGTTGTGTAGCGTGTACTCCATAAACCTGGCAATTCACTTCTTGGTGTCTCTGGATCCTGACTTGCTGTGAAGTCCTCATGAAATAACTGAAACTTGACCTGTAAGCTGAAGAGAATATGCAGTACATCCTAACTTTTGGCGCAACCCCTTTAATGTTCTATGCAAATAATCATGAAAAATTCTAAAAAAAAAAAGGATGGTTCATATGAGGGAAAATAGGATAAAGAATGGCAAAATGGGTGAAAATAGATAAAAATGGTATTTGCCAAAGCAACATAAAACTAGAGTGACATTCTCCTAATCCCAAGAAACTGAGTGATATTCTCCCTATTGCCATGTTTTGAAGTGACATGTGTCAAATTTTTGCCGAAGATCTTCTTTCTCATCTTAAGGTTGTTTGGATAACTTAATCAGTTAATCCTGATGTCCAGGCATGCTCTGGAAAGTCTCACGAACAAGCCGGTTGACCATTTTGTTTTATGTTCACATGTCATAACTCATATAACTACTTGATTGAAGCCAAACGATTACAAGTAGGGATAACAATATAATTGTGCGCGATTACCTACGACGAGCAAATTCTCTAATGAAGACGGGTATAGACGTCTTTCTTCACCCACAAATATAAAACGAGTACAATTCCTTGTCTATTGGGTAAACGTGCGTGAGCATGAGTGAGCTTCACTCGTGCCCGCTTCGTCCGATTACCGACTAACAACACTGACAGATGGACCATAAAGGAAACCCTAGAGGCCTAGAACATTCCAACCCCATTCACTCAACCACCCTCCATCATCAGGTGTCGCCACAACCCACAAGCCCACCATCCCATTCCCCTATACCTCCTGCACTCGCTCTGGCTCCCTCCCCAATCCATAGTCTGCTGGCGATGGTATCACCGCCCCTACCCAACCGCTCTCTCCTCCGGTCCTCCAACTCCTCGCCTCCCTCTAGTGGCCGCCACCGCCGCTCAGCTCCCTCTCTCGGTTGGTGATGCTGTTCTCTGCCCCGCCTCTCCGCCGAAGACGACAACCTCCGCCACGTCGTGCTTTGCCTCACCCCTTGCCCTGCCTCTCCACTTGGCTGACACTGGCAAGCACATAGACACGCCCGCGGGCGACGGACATGAACGAGATTCTCTGCCCATCAGCGAGCATGTCTGTGGGTGAAAAATAGAGTGATAGGCATAGATATGGGCAAACACTACCTATACCCACTACACCCGATTACCATCCCTGCTTCCTGACAGCAGCGATACATTAATGATTGCCCTATTTGACTACAGCATCTCGAGAATGAAACGGGATACCTTTTTAGCAAAAAGAAACTAAACACCAAACATTGCAGCCAAATGGAATCGACGAAACAGAAACGAAAATAATGGAATCATACGCCGATTAATCGCTTATTTTCTTGAAAAGATGATGATGCCCTTTGGAGACGGCAAGAGGCGGCTTAAATTGCCATCTTCTGGGCGGTTGAGTTGTCCATGTGGCGATACGGTCAAGTGGATGTGATCCCATCGATGAAGCACGTAAAAACAAGATGGCAGCATCAGCGGTTGGGCATGGCTTCGGCAGGGAGGAAGCTAACACTGTCGCGCTTCCCAACTTGCAAAAACCGCAAGTTGCATCGTCCCCAACGCGGCGAAAACCCAACTCGCTCCACTTGCCTGCCTGCCTGCTTGAGCGTGTGTAACAGTCCCTCTCGACTGCTCGAGTCCTTTTCACAGTTATTATGAGGGCGGTAGTACCAGGCTACTACTGGCTAGCTAGTGTAGAAAGGCTACTTCATCGTCATCAAGGACACCACTAGTCCAATCAGAATTGCTTGCACGTTCTACTTGCAAGCTCCTGCAAGTTGTGAGTTGTGACAGGACGAGGGGGGAGAGAGCAACGTTGTCTGTTGATCCACTGAACCTAGGTGTGCATGCGCCGCTGCCGTGTTCAGTTCGCTTCAGTTACGCTGTTGATTCAGCGGATCAGATCAGTCGTTCGGAAATATCGGAATGACTTGGGAGTGGAGGACTGAATGATGAGTAGAGTGCTGTACTGCTTTGCAATTGTCAGGTCAGAACATGTCATAGCAAAGGATAAGGTAGACCGAGCTGCTTTGCTGCTGAAAAGGTTATGTTTGTCGTCTCTTGCAGGGTAGAATCCATGGTCTACTCTCTCAAGATATTTTGGCAAACAGTGACAAACAGTATGTACAGTTCACTGTTCCAGAAAACAGCAGCATAAACAGTGTGTGTTGTTCACTGTCAGCGCGGGGCGGGGGGGGGGGTTATGCTATTTCGTATAAGAAATGTGACAGCCAAAAACTCCATTGACTCTCGACACGCTATGCATGTAGTGATGTCCAAGGCAACGAGAGGTGCTTAGTTCTCGCCACATGATGGTATTTATAATGGTATAAATAACTGTTATTTATAGTATATCTTTATATCATTTATAGATAACGTTAAAGACAACTCCTACAACAAATTGTATGTTTATATCACTGTAGGCAGTTCCTCCAAATATATCTTATTTCTCATGTTACAATCGACTACTTTTATTTGCAGAACTCGAGATTAAGACAATCAAATTGAACAAAAAATAATAGTTTTTCTCATATTAAGATATGTTTGTTCCCTGTACAAAAAGAGGACGCATTATTTACATCTAATGGCCAAAAGAAACATTGAACACATTCATTGGAGCATGTACAACAGTGGCAGCAAGAATGCTAGGAAGACGAAAGGCAGGGCGTTTCAGTCAAAAAGGAGGCGTCGCCGAACAGACTTGGGTATGTTCTTGTTGAGGTCCACATCTGAAGATTTTCTTGCGCCATCCTTGGCCGTCTGACCTTCTACAAGCAGCTTCTTCCCGGATTCATTGCCCAGCCCTTTCTTCGAGCGGTAGAACTCCTTGATGCTAAGCTGAACTCCACTAGGTCTTGGACCTTTCGGTGTTTCGAACATGTTATTTGCCAAGTTCAACTTGGATTTTCGTTCTCTTGACTTAGCTTCTTTGAGCCTCTGCAATAAATTCAGTGGGTTTATTAACTACGGTGAACAGAAGAATTGTTAAAGGAACAAATGTTACAGTTTAGCTTGACTGCACCAAAGTACTGCATCAGGCAGAAATGTGACAATTCAGCCTCAGTAGCGATGGTTTGCCGCCTAAGCAGTGGAGCCATCATTTAAGTTATTTGCAATCCAAAATAAAGGAACCGTCCTTGCGTAGTGTAAGAACAGAAATAAAAAGGCACTAAGATGAAATTGAAAGTAAGGCCATGGAATTTGATTAACTAAATGCAACCCTCTTTACAATTTCTGGATCGTCATATATTTCTAGTTCAGTAGCTGATTAAAATGTCCGGGTAGCATCATGCATACTGTAAATCATCATAGTGAAGAAAGCAACCAGTACACACCTGTTCTTCCTGAAATCTTTGTGCTTCATTAGGAAATGCAGCATTCACAAGCTGAATGTCTTCATCAGTCAACAGAAAGCAGCACTTATCATCAGTGAGTACTTGTGGAATATCTGTCTCATCTAACAAGTCAGTAGATTCACTAATCACAGTAGCCTCCTCCTCCTCCTCCTCCTCCTCCTCTCCATCCAAAACCACCACCTGATCAATCTTCCCCTCCAATTCTGGCTTCTTGCTAGATGCACCATTGGAAATCATACCACCAGTGGCTCTCTTCCATTTGACCAAGTAATAAGGGTGACCATGCCTTATCTTAATCCTTTGAATTGAATGGAATTCATATTGATCATAAAGAAGCAATGATTTCGATGGAGATGAAGCCACCTCACGTAAATATATGGTTGATAGCATAGGAAACATCTGTTGTCGAATATATGATGGCGCCCAGTTCTGCTTATAAGTTAAGAAGTCAACCAAAGCCTCAACATTAGGCTTATTCCAACTAAGCAGAACACCATTTTCTGCAAACAGGGTGATGAGGTCTCACTCAGAAGATATCAATGAGTGCAAACAACATATGTTTTTTTGCAAGAAAAACTGGAACAAAATGAAGATATAACTAGCAAAACATTAAGGTCGAAATATCCATTCTTAAACTACATGTCACAGTGAGAAGTATTAAAAGTAGTGCTATTAAATTCCACCTTTATCCAAATTGTTGTCACTTAGATACAATTTAATGATCTCCTCATTTGGAAATTTTGACTCAGCAGCTATTCTTTTGCAGACCTTGATTTGCCAATTTTCATGTCTTCTCTGCTCCTTCAGGTTACGCGCCTAACATTGATCACATCAAAGATAAAATTAATATAGTGGGAATTAAGCTCAATGAACCACTCAAGGGTACAAGAACAGGTACGACATAATATCTGATGATTTGATTGAACTTCATCAAAAGCGTTAACAAAGTTTGAGATGGATACAAGAGTAAGAGAACATATTGTGTGAATATGACAGCAGAAGGTGACACTATCAAATAACATTGACAAGCTTAAACAGCAGATTTTCCTCCAAAATCAGGCATTGTAAATTATATACTGCAAGTGTGCTTATACTGTGGAATACATGCATCAATAAATATTAAGAAAACTGAGAGCATTTTTGAGAAAAGAATACAAAATCATGCTAACAATAGAGCAAACGAGACTACCTTGTCACAGCTAGGACATTCACATACGAACCCAGCTGGTTTTTCCATGCAATTTTCTAAGGATTCCACCAAACAATAATTGCACCCAACCTTGCTATGATTTTTCTTGCTGCCAGGGTGACCACAATGTGAGCAGTGCGGCGATCTCACAATTGGTAAGCTTTTTGTGGAGGGTGATGGGAGATCATCAATATGGGGCATGTCAGATCCTTCTAGGAATGGATAGACCCCTTTACCAATTTCATATAATCTGGAGAAGTATAAATATGATTAGCTTCAGAAATGCAATGTTGGGCAGTTCATTCTGCTAAAAACTAATAAGAAATTCTCACGAAAGTATGAAACATACTTATCTAAAATACTATCTTCTTCGAATAACTGCACAAACCTAAGTGCAGTCTCAACACCAAAACCAGACACCCCATGCAAATCATGGTCGCTGCCAACAAGAAGTGCCATGGCTACCATCTGTTTCCTCTTCAATCCAAGACCAGACTCAATGTCTGCTATGTTGTAGCACTCAAAAGGTTCCTGAAGAAAATTCGCTGATCAAGTTACCACGGTACAGGGAAGTTTTTTTTTAAAGATCATTTGCTGTGGTAATAGAACTACAATAGACTGCTTACCTTACAGTTTGATCGGAGTACCTTTATGACAGTCTTAGCTCCAAATAGGAAAGCATCACTGTCTGAAGTGATGCAAGCATCCACACGACCTTCATTGTTCAACTGAGCGCAAAGAGCTTCAGCTTCACCATTTGCCCGCAATACAGGCATTCCAAGATTATCAAGCAGTTCCTATACATTACAGCAAAATTAACATAGTGAAAGACAGGACCTTTATCAGTTTTCTATAGCAACCCAGAGCACAGCGAACATGATTGGGAAAACTAAGAAATGCCTCATCAACCTAAAGTAGAAACTTGCATAAACTACTACCGAGAAAAGCAGTGTTAGTACATGGTGTACCTAAATCCATCTTAACCAAATTAAGTCCTAAATCGTGAAAAAGGAGCACAACATTGCCAACACATGGATACTCACCACGCACTCCTCGACGTATCGCGTGAACGCAGCATTCCTCCCTTTCACCGACGGCGCTACACCGCCCTCCCCCTCCGCCTCTGTGCTCGGCAACGCAGCCAGGTCCATCCCAGAACCTCGGAAGAAGCGCGCGGCCCTCGCCTGCGACTTGAGCGGCGACGGCTCGCCGTCCACCACGAATACCGGAAAAGCACCCATCTGCAACAGTTCCAGAGACATCCGACAAACCAATAAATGAATCAATCTTGCAGGACACGGAGCGCCATCACTAAAGAAATTGACGAACTAAAACATAACATTAATCCCAACAAGACAAGATTGTGCAGCGGTTGCATATCCAAGATTCAATCTTGAAGAGCACAAAACGACACCTGCAGAATGCAGACTGGCACAAGCGCGAGACATAATACTACAAACTGGGGGAGATCAAGAAACGGGCGAGAGCAAGAAGGAACAAGACCGAAAGTCAGACAAGAAAGGGGTTGGGAAACCGAGCGAAGGAGGAGGGGAGGGGGGACCAACCTTGGAGAAGAGGGAGAGCGTCCGGAAGAAAGTGGTGCGGAGGTGGGGGCACCGCGCGCGCGGGGAGCGTGCCCAGATGGCGGTGCTGTGGGAGACGACCCAGAAGGAGAGGTCAACGGCGACGCGGCGGCCGCGGAGGTACCCCGCGCCCTCGTGTCGCGCGTACGGCTTGAGGAGGTCCCAGAAGCTGCCGCCCACACCCATCTCTTATCAACGCCGGCGGCGGTGGCAGCGGCGGCGGAGGCGGAGGCGGAGGCTTTAGGGCGTTCCGGTTCGTGCCCACCTCGACAACCTGCGGGACTCGCGGCTAATGGGCTCTGTCTTCCCGTTGGGCTGGGTCTCCGTGCCTATGCAAGTGGGCGGTGGGCCTAACCGTTATACTTACATAGTATTTTTTTTAAAAAAATATGTTTTTTTAAATATAATTACAGAAATAAATGACCATTTAATAAAATTGCAAAAATAGACTTTTATCGTCGTTCCAAATGGCAAAATGTCTCTATCACTATTTAGAATGACTAACAAAGGTCAAATACCTATGTCGTTATTTGGAATGACGACAAGAACCTGGTAAGTCCATATCATCATTTGGAATAGCCACACAACCACCCCTATAATAAACCCACAAAATTGGCCGAAATTCACTTTAATTCCAAAAAAAAAACAGGGGAGGAGCAAAGAGGAGTGGGGGAGCTAGCAAATCGTTGTTCAGACACCTTATGTAATTTTTAATCAATTGATAAGATAGTTTTAAATGTATGGTTACGTAGTGTAGTATGTTGCAAGACATCCTTTTAGATGTGTGTAGTTTTGTGTTTAGATATGTAGTTAATCACATAAATTTTGTTTATGGTACAATACGTAGATATGTCGGACACGATCAATTTCAAAATTTACTATGGTTAAAGGACTGTTCTGCAAGGTATCTGAGGAGGTTGATTTATGTTATTTCCAATAGGTTGTTGTATGTCTAACAAGACCAGAGCGGCGTACATGGGGTGCTGTGATGCGGTGGTTGTATTACACCTTCGAGTTGAACCATGCTCTGAACGATATGAAATTCACCACAGGCACACATTGAGAGTTATTGCAATTGGCGGAACGAGGTCATGGTAGTCATACATAAGCATGGCGGGGATCGTAGGGGATATGGTCCTTCTAGCCCAGACATATGGCAAAGCTTCGCCTACATCTGCGGCTGAGCAAGGGGTGGTTGGTTGTGATGCCAAAGAAGTTGGGGGCTCCACCACAACGCGACGCACATAACATCCGAATGTCGGGGAGTTGTTGATGTCGCCGATGAAAACAGGGTAGAAGAAGCTCCTTTGGCCCAGGAAGCTAGTAGGATTGCAGACGAAGGTGGGTGAGATCGAAGCTCTAGTCGAAAGGATGACGACTGAAGACCGAGACTACGATGCACTGTCGGAAGATGAAGGCTTCGAAGACGAGCATGGTGGGAGAAAGCAGATGGTTCCATTCGAGTGGAACACATACCAATTCGACAACCTCGTCATGAACGAAGAATCCCATGTACCGTGGGAGTACCACCAGAACAAGCTCAGGCAAGGAGCCTTATACAAATGCAAGGATGTGGTCTAGGAAACTGTGAAATTCTAGGCCTTGTCGCTGCGACGTACATTCACAGTAGTGAAGTTTAACTCAAGGTGCTATGACGTGAAGTGATAGATTGTGGGATGCCCTTAGTGAGTGCAAGCAGTCCAACATGAGTGAGACGCCTACTAGAAATGCTCTAAAGTAATCCCTCATACATGTGTCATCTCTGAGTAAATGCAATTCGACAAGAACCTTTCATCTAGCTTCATGGCGAATGTCATGTACGACCAGATCGTGGATAACCTGTATTTCGAGCCACGATCTATCATTCGAGCAATAGAGTCAAGGTTTCAATACACAATCAGTTATGCTAAAGTGTGGAGGGCAAAGTAGAAGGCATTGGAAGCAATATTTGGTACGTTCAATGACTCCTACCGTAACTCCGTCCGGCCAACTCCAAGTCATACAGACATGAATCTCAATACTCATATCGACCTTCAAGATGACACACATCTGCGGTTTGCCAGGAAGAGGGTACTTAAGCGAGCATTCTTCACCTTTGGTGCATGCATCAATGCATTCCGGCATTGTCATCCGATCTTGTGTGTGGATGGCACATTCCTGACTAAGAAGTATAAAGGGCGTATACTTATTGCAATTGCAATTGACGGGAACAATCAAGTTCTTCACGTGGCCTTTGCATTCATTGAAGGTGAGAACACGGATAGTTGGTTGTGGTTTTTGAGGAACGTGAAGATTTATGTTGTACATAGTTGTCTTAACATATGCCTCATACATGACCAGCATGCGGGTCTGTTGAGTGCAATAACTTAGCTACAATAAGGGGAGTACGAGTCACTTCCATGGGTGGATATGCAGAGCAGGTGGTACATGAGGCACTTGGGTGCAAACTTTTACAAGTAATTTCACAACAAGGACTTGATAAACCTTTTAAAGCAGATGTGCAACCAAAACCAGCAGAGAAAGTTCGATGCACTATGGAAAACTTTGTATCAGCGGACGAGGACGCATAAAAGGAAGGCAGCAAAAAAGTCCACTACAAGCGCTGACAATCTCCCCGAGGCATTACCCGAGTTATCCATAGATGGTCATAGTGTAACGAGGAAGACCGGGGTAGGTGAAATGCTTCTTAGATTGGATTGAGCACGAGCCTAAGGTGAAGTGGTCATTGTTACATGACAAGAATAGCGCCAATATGGTGTCATGACAACGAATCTAGTTGAGGTATACAAGTGTGTAATGTGTAGCGGAGGTGCCTTCCTTTGGTTGGTATTGTGGAGGCACTCGCGGTACCACAAAGTACTTTCTTGACCGAAGTAATATTGCGCCACTCTCAAGGCAAATGACAGAGCATCGTGACTGGCATGATCACCAAGTATATAGAGAAGAAGAACAAGAAGGGTGATATGCACATAGCATCAAGATGGGCACAATGGAGTTTCGTTTCGAGGCAATTTGCAAGGAGAAAGGATGTTGCGTAACTAACCATGCGAGGATCATGCATGAGTGCACGCTATCGCGCTGCTGCATATGAACTTGAAACAAGCCACTTCTTCTCGATCACCATACTCATATTTGATGGCCGCATGTTTGATGTTGGCGTAGCATCCCGGCAATACATTTTTGAATATTTCACCAAGAAAGAGGTGACATGAACCTGAAGTATAGAGATGTATGGTTACGGTGTGGTTGGCCATTTCACTGGTCATCCTACCTGGGAGCAGCAAATGTGGGTTGCGGACATTGATAGGCTGAAGGAAACGATTGGTCGATGGCAGAGATGGCATATTAAGAACGACATGGACGAAGCAAAAGTCGGACGACGTACGAAGAAATACTCTTTTTGCAGGTAGATCAGGCATACCTTCAAGTATTGCCATGCGAAAAATAAATAGCATTGAGGAGAGGTCGGCAGTCCGAACGGTGCTACGAGAACCTCATCCGATCGCCCCACTCGAGGTGAGAACTGAGGAGGTCGACATGGTGGATGTTGAGGTGGGTCACGTGGATGATTTATCTTATTTAAATATGTTGTAATGAATATTTTGCTTACTATCATTGTGATTTTTCGAACAATTATGTGATGTACTGGTGTTATGTCGTGTGTTGAATTATTATGTGTAACCTATGTACTACCGATAATATTGTTTTTTATTATTGTCGATGTTCGAGTCACCGATCTTACGAAGTAAAATAGAGAAAAATAGCAAAGAGTTCTTGAGAGAGAATATGATTGTTCTTTATTGCTATGAACTGGATCATTTACCAGGCGTGCCTTCGACAAGGCGATGGACTAATCGTAATTACATTGAGCGTAGTGCTTGCTATGATATTGAATCAAAGTTGGAACATGGATCTAGTGTTGATTGCGATGCTTCAATCTGATGCATTTGTTTCTCCGTGCCCCGTCTTTAAATAACTAACGAAGAGGTGGCAGTTGTTGGAAATATGCCCTAGAGGCAATCATAGAGATGATGATATTTCATTATGTTCATGATTTTGATAATATGTTTATCGTGTTCCTTGAATGGATCATTTGTTATAGATCAATAAGTATGTGACTTGTTAGTGGAACTCTTTAACTTGTATGATGTCATTCTAAATGTATCCCTGGTCGGAGGTCACTGGTCGGAACACTAGTGATTCTATAACTAGCACATGTATTGATTGGTGATCTTGTTTCACCGGACATGGATATAGAGATATCGAATCAATAATGTGAGCTCATGTTAGAGAACATAGGGCTGGATAGACCCATCATTGAGACACTATTGAGATTGTTATGAATCTTTGTGTCATTAGTTGGTCTCAAGTAATGATGATGTATAATCCTTAGACCTGAGATCAGCATGGTTCCCTACATGTGTAATAGCACTCTTAGGGGTTGCCAAACGCAACTCGTAACTGGGTAGTTATAAAGGTAGCTTTCGGGTATGCTATGAAATATGCGGAGGGATGTGACTGATCGAGATGGGATTTGCCCCTCCTTACATAACAGGAGAGATGCCTCTGGGCCCCTCGTGGAGATCGGATAAAGAAAGTGCATGGCCATGCCACTAGTGGTCGAAGTGTCGACCACATGAAGTTATCTGACACTCCATCGAGAAAGTATTGAACACTCCATGGATGACACCACATCTCACCCGGAGTTCAACCGCATATTGTGAGGCAAAGGAGAATGCATGAGAAGGTCACTTAGTTCGATCGCCACGACCACCATATGGAGATACATGCTGGTCGTAGACTGGTCGAACGTAATCACAGAATAATAAGAACCTGGTCGTAAGGAGTTACGAACTGGTCGGGACCAAATACGATCTGGTCTTATGGAGATACGAACTGATCACAAGTGATGAGGACTGGTCATATATCATATTACGTCAAGGTTCGTCTGATATATTCTATGTGTCTTTGGGAATCGTTATGTGCTGCTAGGTACCGCTAACGACTAGTAGTCGGAAAAGAGTTTTCGAGCCATAACTGATTGCACATGAACCTGTAGGCTCGCACACTTAAAGGGCTAGGATCTGTTTTGGATGGTGATCCGAATTCATATAGGCCACGAGTTCCTAATGGGCCTCAAGTTCGAGACCCATCATGGATGCCTATATAAAGAGGGGTGGTGGCATAGGGTGAGGGCAGAGGATGATCTTTGGAAGAACTCCCGAAACCCTAATAGCCACTCCTTCTCAACCACATCACGGCAGTTAGCACTCTAGCTGCGGGTGATCCCGCCGACGTGTGGATACCTTGGATGTTTTGTTGCGAAGCATCAGCACTAGGACGATCACTGGAGTCGGAGGAGAAGTCACGTGGTAAGAACGACCACTCGGAGGAGCAGACGCGCGACGAGTACGACCACTCGAAGGAGGAGACGCGTCGTGAGTACGACTGCGACTGCATCAACTCGCTACGACAACTCTACTTCCGCTACGAGTCGACGCGTCTAGCGGTAATCTCGTGATCTATTTCTAGCGGTGGTTCCTTGGTTGCGCGGTAAATTTTTGTTTGTGCTATCGTAGCCTTGCCGCGTTCCCCAACAGTAGTTACTTCTGGAGAAGACACCTCTTAGAAGTGCCATGTCTAGTCGGAGGGACAGTTGTTGTTAGTGAAACAAGAATTTGTCGCTTTGAAGGCCTCGTGAGACACTCAACCGTATATTAGTTATTGTCAGTGTCTTAGGACCATGAACCGTCACGTGGTATGGAGAAAATATGACATGTGTTCCATTCGTCGCACAGGTAAGAATATACTTGGAGTTAGATCCAGATACTAGTTCAAGGCTTCTACGAGCAGTCATCTGGTCGAGGACTGGGTACAGGACCTCATCCTACCAGGGTACCCATAAGTAACCTCTGGAATCCTTACGACCACGGGGGTCGTTAGCCTTAGGGGTTATGACCATGGAGACGTATGATCTTTTAATTATGTATTAAAGTAATATATAGAGATTTTAATCCTCGTCAGCTAGCCCCCGAACTTTAAAATGATTTGGTCGTGTGAACCCCGATGAGAACTTGTATCGGGCAGACCCTCGTTTAATTTTGTGACAAACGAGGTAGTCTGTATTCACTTTAAAGTTGAGAAACTGTCTTGGGAATCGAAGAGTTTTTTTTCTGTCCGTTGGGCATTGGTTTGTGTCTGTTGGACTTTTGGGTAACTCTTTTTTGCAGTTAAGGAGTTGCGTCTATAAAATCCTTTCGGCACACCGCCTACTTTATGCTCTTAGATTTTCTTAAACTTCCTTTTCATCTTCCTACGAAGGGTTTCTTCCGACCTCCTTTGTTTTCTTTCCCGAAAATCTTCTCTGACCACTGCCCATCCAATCATGTCGGATTCAATCACCAAGTGGTTGGTTTTAGATCTGAGCATGAAGAAGCTCAAGGCTTTGGAGGAGATCGGGATGCTTCCAGACAAGAGTTTGATTAAGTGGAGACCAGCGACCGAAGAGTATTACCTGAGCGAAAAAGAAGGGAAAATCCCTATTTTTCTTGCCTACATTGAGTGCGGGCTCAGATTTCCAGTATACAAGTTCCTTTCGTGAGTTCTTGAGTACTACGACATCGAACTAATCAATCTAGCCCCCAACTCAATCGCAACCACATCACCTTCGCCTATCTCGCGAGGCGCACGGGGATCCGACTAGATCCGAGGGTCTTCGTATTTTTACAAGATGACGAGGTCGGGGAAGACGACGGGAACCTCTGGGGAAAGCTCGCTACGCCTTTACGACGAGAAGGCTGATGAGTACATCAAAATATACTCAAGTCCTCGTAGTCGTCATGGAAGAAAAGTTGGTTCTATATGACGGTCATGAAGGAGGACGACATTTACTTCGTTGGCAAATTGGCGAATGAGAAACCCAACTGGCATTCAACCGTAAAGGAGGGAAGGGTTGGAAGGTGTGTCGAAACAATCTAAGACCTCAGCGCCCGAGGCTTAACTGCTTGGCATGTGGTTAGAGACTTCTCCATGTGTCGGATTAGTCCCTTGAGGCTCCGAACACGTTCCCTACTCTGGCACATCGGTCGTGACGAAATGACCAAGGATACCAGTGAAGATTAGTCCCGAGAATGCCGTCTAGTATACTTTATTAGTTGTTTTTTTCTTAACCTTAAGATCCTTTTACTTATTGAAGCGCTTTTCCCTGATGAGATTAGAGAGCGGATCAAAATTATCTGCACTAGGGAGCCTGATGCCAAGGCTATGTTTCCCAATATCTTGACACTTGTCTCTTTAGAAGAGAAAGTGAAGAGACTCAAGGTAAAATAACAGCTTATTCTTTGTCGTTTATATATTCTCCGATCAGTATATAATTCCGCTCTAATTATGTAGGCGGTCTAGCTAAGGTTGAAAGAACTTGATGCAGAGTCTCTGACATCACTTGTTCCGACTCATTTCTACCTCGTAGATCAAGATGATGATCTCTTGAAGGTAATAGAGCTTTTGACAAGGAGTATATAGATGGAAAGAATTCATCACCTAATTAAAAAGCTAATTTTAATTAGGAGGGAGAAAAGGAGGACCCACAGGTCGAGACGATGCATGTCGAGGTTCCCAAAGTGGTCGTTCACGACCAGACGGTTGCTACTAAAGCAATTATCACAGAAGCCAACGAAGACACCATCTCCGACCAGCTGGTCGAGGACCTCGATCATCTGGTCGAGGTTGTCACTTCCGAACGGAGGTCGGGGACATGAGGAGTTTAACCAACCCTAATTGTTCAAATCCAGTAAAATCGACGGGGAAGAAGAGGAAGGCAAGAATCACAGAATATGCTCCCGGGCATTTCAAGATCAAAACTAAGAAGACGACCAAGTATGTATACATGAAAGAGACTTATGAAAGTACATACCTGTTCGTAGCTTCTGGTATTCTAAAATCTTGAGTTTCCTTTCTTCTATTTTGATAGGTCTTCTGGTGTTCCGGTTGTTTCCGACCAGAACACCCCTCAAGAGAAAATCCCTGAGGAGAAAGAAGTCGGGCCAGCCCCCGAGCACGTGGCAGCTCTAAATGCTCTAGCCTTCGAAATGACTCCATCATACCTGAGGAAACAAGAGTTGAAGAAGAGCCTCAGCAGGTTCCACCTCCTGTTGTGATCACTCAAGGGGAAAGGAGTTCTTCTCCAGTCGTATGGTATCCTTGTCCTAGTTTTTTCTCCAACCACTGTCGAATTCCTGATAACCAGTTGTTTGAGAAGGCCTGTAAGAGGGTGTTGGATCGTCAGTTGGAGATTGATCCTACTTTATCTACTCCCAATATAATCGACATATCGGCCGAGGTAAGTGTCTCATGACCACTCTCTTTGTCTCTTCTATAAAATTTATAAATTTTTTTAAAGAAGTCTGCTATGTTTGGCAACATATGATTGAGAATATTGTTGTGTTCGAAGGATTGACCAAGCGAATTACTAACTTGGAAAAAGAAAATTCTGAGTTAAATAGTAAGCACTCCATCGCGACTCCCTTCTTTTTTTCTTGTTACCTCTCTATTATTTATGAACTCTCCTCTAACCAGGATTGGCAGAATTGGAGGCAAATAAGAAATAGATTATGGCTAAAGAAGAGAAAATAACAAAGCTTGAAGAAGAAGTCCATGCTAAGGACCGGTCGATCGAATACTTGACGACAAAGCAGAAAGAAGTCCTTGAAATTTGCGAGAAGAAAATTCAAGGTAACTGGTTATAAAAACTAACCAGTTTACTATTCATTTTAAGTTTTATTTTTTAAAACTTTGATTTATTCGAGCAGAGCAAAATTAGAATATAAAAAGAGTAAAAAAAACTCTTGAATTTGAGCATAACAAGGAGACAGATGAACAAGTCAATGCTTTAAATAAGATAATTTTTGACATGGGGTTGGGATCAAGTCTGCCTACCTTGAGAGATCCAGTGGAGGAGATCAACCATCTTGGCCGACCCTTTGAAGATCTCATAGGTTTGCTTGCATCTACGCGGGAAAATCATGCAAGACTATGAAAGACATCGTTACAACAAATTCAAATTTTACTTTGGCAAAGCTGAAGGCTTCCAACCCCTCTGTTCACCTACAAGCTATTGAAGAAGGCTTCAACTGTTCGGAGGATAAAGCAGCCATATTAATAGAGGAGATTTTGCCTCTTAGAAACAATGTTGCTGAGGAAATAAAGGTCGGATCTCCGTCACGTAGCGATCCCGAGAAGTAAATGATTGTAGTTGTTTAAATTATGAATCTAAAACTTACCTTTTTATCATCAGTAAAGTCTTTGTTTTCTCTTTTCACTTTGCTACTCATATATTTTTTAGCCCCGACTGCTTGTACTAGTAGAAGAACTTACTAAAGAAACGGTAGACCAAGAAAGAGAGCAAAAGCCAAGACCATAATACAAAGTATGTACTGATTATGTTGCAAAAAAGATCTAAGTATCACAAGAAAATGAACTTGGTTGGAACCAGTGTGTGACTTCGACTAGCTATAGATCTATTTCCATAATCAAGATATCAGATAGTATATTTTATGGCTCAAGATGTTGCAAGACATATCTCGATGATAAAGAACCATGCAAAATGTATGCATAAATGATAAGTGGTCTTATTTATACACATTATCCAAATCAAGTTGTAAATGTTGCTAAGATTTAAAGATATAATAGATACTTCGTAAAATGTGCTCATGCTCAAGCCCAACTGGCAGCGATGATCGTAAGAAAAATATTGTCGCTAGGAAACTCCTTCTAGTGAGCAGGACCACGTGCAGAGAGGAGATATTTCGACTAGGAGGTTTTTCGTGTCCCGACCAGTAGCCAAACAAGAGTATAATAGAATATTAAAATTGAGAAAGATGGTTTTCAAATTCTTAAGCATGTAAATAACCATCATATGTTGTCTATGTTACGCTCTCTTATTTGTTTCTTTTAAGAAAAGAGTGTATTTTCGCGTTTGAGAACCATAACTGAGATGGTCACAACTAATAACCTTATGGCTTGTGAAATTTATGTCGAGGCCAAAAAAATAAAAGAGAATCTTTTGGAAGGATGTCAGAAGGAAATAAATCTTCTCCGACTAGTTAGACAACAATAGTATACGTCCAGATAATGGACGATGATATATAAACAATATCGCTCATTGAAAAAAGAAATAAATATGTATTGAAATTGAAATAATGTAAATATTGTACAAAGAACTTATATAATTTATCAATGTTCAGAATTTGAAAACACTGTCTCGACATTGATAGTCGATCGAGCCGTGCGGGTGACTTCACCATCGTAAGGACATTCCCATTAGGGAGAAAGTTTATTGCGATTGGTCTGGTTCTGAATTTTTCTGAGAACCAGATCCCCTATAGCTAAGCTGCGAGATTGCACCTACGATCGTGGTGCTTTGCAGACTTGTTGCGCATCACGATCGATAAGGGGTTAGGTTTCACGCTCTTCGTGGAAATTAATATCGTTGAGTATTCATTGTTCTTGATCATTTTCGTTAAAATAATCGGTTTGAGCGGATCCAATTTTTAGTTCTGGAGGAAGAATGGCATCAACACTGTAAACTAGAAAGAATGATGTTTCACTGGTCATACGACTGGTCGTGGTTCGAACGGCCCATAATACAGAAGGAAGTTCTTGAACCGAAGCTTGGTTGTCTTAATCAAGCCTGCTTATTTTGACCTTATCGGCCATAGCTTCTTCTTTTATTTTCTCCAAATCTATCAAACATGATAAGGGAGAATAATTCAAGGGGAAAAAAACAGAGTCTCGAGGAAGAAAGAGTTAAGAAGGAAGTTCTTACTTTCTAATTCGAAGTATTTTTGCTCTAAGATCTTTATTCGCTGGGTCAGTCCTCCGACCACAGCAAAGTTCTCGACCATATGCTACATAGATAGCATTTTTTTCTTTAAGTCTCCTATAAAACTTCAAAAGGAGCTATAGAAATGGTTGTAGACACTTACCCGAATTGCCACGTCATTATAATCGGCAAAAAATTTATCAGGACTCATCTTGGCTTGACGATCCGATATTCTCCTCCAAACTTTATCAAGCTCCTTATCCTCGATAAATCGAGGAGAAAAAGGAAACTTGTTAGTTTGGGAAGGATTGTTTGCAGAAGCCGGAACCTGTTGGATATTTGCAGGAATTCCTCCTCCGCTGATGGGGAAATGATCACCATGAGATCCAACTCAGGTTCCGATACTAAAGCTTGCTCGGGGGCTATCCTAGCCACTCCCTCAGGTATTCTAAACTGAGAGAAGCTTTGGTCAGAGGTGCCCTCGATCACCCGATCTTCCGGAATGGACTGGTCGGAAACGACTGAAACTCTAGAAGATCTACACAAAAGAAAGAAAAGAAGTCTAGGAGCTCAAGTTTACCAAAGACGGAACTCAGGTATGCATTTATATGGTTAGTTCTTTTATACATAACGGGTTGCTTTCTTGGTCTTTATTTTGAAGCGCACCGGCTTGAAGTCCGTAGCGCTCGCCTTCCTTTTTTTCAACCGATTTTACCAGTTCTAAACTGGTAGGGTTGGTTACACCTCCAAAGAAGGTTCGAGTGATATTATCGACCAGCTGGTCGAGAATAATATCCCTGATCGCTGAATCGGAAGGTGTAGATTCGTTGGTCTCCAAAATAGTTGCTTCAATCGCAATTGGCAAGTCTTGAGCGACTGCATGAAACTCAACGATTACCACCTGGATTAACTTGCAAAGTTAGTCAGGTGATGAACGTTCTTCATCTGACACTAAAAATTTCTGCTCGGATACCTACCTCTACGCGGCCACTACTTGTAGTGATTGTATGACTAGTCGATCATCGCTTGGCTCACATGTTTCGTGGCCTCATCGATTCTAAGCCCGACCGATCAGATATCAAAGAGGATTTCAGGTAAAAACCGATCGGGAAATATTAAAAAGATAGAACAAAATTGATATACTTACCCGAAGTCTCTCAGCTCTTTCTTCTGCGGTAACAACCTAGAGGATCAGAGGGAAGCCGCCTTGTCACCGGGCTCTCCAAATACAGATCATTTGATCCTACTTCTGATCTCATCAGAAGATAAGGCTGCAACAAAAGAGAGATTTTAGGGTATAAAAGTAATCAATCAATTTAATCAAACTGGTCGGATTCCCCTGGGATTTACCTTCCCTGTAGTCTTTGGTCGTATCGTCACGACCAATGTACCAAAGCATCGCATGGGCTCTGGCCTTCAAGGGACTAATTCTCCGCATGGAGAAATCCCTCACCACATGCCAGGAGGTTAAACCCCTGACATTAAGGAGACGGATGGCCTCAACCCATCTCCCTACCTTTTCCTCCTTTTTCGAGGAGGAGCGCCATCGCGGGTTCTCAACAACCTTTTTACCGCTATAGTAAAGGCCATCTTGTTGAGTAATCTTCGTATAAAATTAGCTCTTTTTCCACGATGACCATGAGGATTTTGACTACATGGGAATGTACTCATCAGCCTTTCCGTCATGGAGGCGCAAGGTGCACTCTCCAGGTGTACCGGTCGTCTTCTTCGTATTCGCCATTCTGTAGTAGTACTTGAGGAGATCAATAGTTGCGGGAATCCCAAAGTATGCTTCGCAGAGGTAGACGAAGATACTAAGGTTGGCAATGGCGTTGGCGGCCGGATTAACCAGTTCCACTCCATAATACTCCAAAACTTGGGAGAAGAAGGAGTGAACCGGGAGCCTAAAATCGCATTCAACGTATGCGAGGAAAACTGGAATTTCTCTGACTTCACCGCTTGGAGAATGTTCCCCGATAGCTTATATCCAAGAAATCAAGTTCCTATTGGGTAACAACCCAATTCCCTCCAGACTTTCTAACTTTTTCTCACTTAGATCAGAAACCGACCAGTTGGTAATAAGATCTGACATGATGATTTTTTTTCTGGATGAGGAAGACAGAAGTAGTCGGAGACGATTTCTCCTCTTGAAGATGAAGAGGAAAACAGAAGGTGTAAAAGCCCTAATGCCCAGTGTGAAGGGGTTTTATAGCCACAATACTGTAACCATATACGGAAGAAGTCCAACAGACAAAAAGCATTTTCAACTTTCAAGGCAGCTTTTCAACTTTAAAAATGAATACAGACCACTTCAAATGTCACGACATTTAATGAGGGGTATGCTGGATACGACTTCATCGGAAGAAGAGTGTCCACACGATCAATTCATTTAAAGTTCGGGGGCTAGCTGACGAGGATTAAAACCTCGATGTATTACTTTAATACATCAGAGAAGACCATACGACTTCATGGTTGTAACCCCTAAGGCTAACGACCTCACTGGTCGTAAGGATTTCAGAGGTTACACAATAAAGATCCTGGTCGAACAAGGTCCCATACCTAGTCCCCGGCCTGTTGACTGCTCGTAAGGCTATAAACTGATACTACCTGAGTACGAGTCCAGATATATCCTTTACCGTGTGATAAATGGAACACGTGTTGTATGTTCCATACCACGTGACGTTTCATAATTCTAAGACATTGGAATACGGTTAAATGACTCAGTGGCATATAACCGCACGTCAGTTGATACATTATCAACTAACGCCTCTCCGACTGCACGCTACATTTCCTAATGTGTCTCCAAGGGATAACTACCAACGCTTCATCAACTACTTAAGGAGGACTGCGGAAGGTGGAGAGGAGACCGAGATAGGATCGATTGAGAATCACTCTCAGAAGACAACCAGTCGATTAGATTGCAAAGTCATAGCAAGCATTGCGCTCCAGTGTTACTAGGATTAGCCTTTGGTCTAGATTACAAACACTCCTTGTAATAGCCAGTTCATAGCAATAAAGAGCAGCCTCATTCCTTTCCAGCAGATACATGCTATTTTTCCTCTGTTTTTATATATTTGTAAGGCCGATGATTTGATCGTCGACAATGTGGGTATCTTTACTTAGGTCCATGTAAGACTTTGCTTGCATAATATACCGGTCGTTGGATGTTGTCGCGCTCTACGACCAGTACACCACTGACTGCTTATGGCGTTGCAGCCACGTAAATCAGCAATATTTCTTCAAATTGAACATCATGTCTTTATTAAACTAAATTGCTAGTTTTGTTAAAGACATGATATGCTTTGCTATTAGAAGAATAACCAAGTAAGAAACCAACAATACAACATCTTTTAAATTTAGAGAGCTGAACACCCTTTCTTAAGATATAGCATTTGCAATAAAAAAACTCTAAAGTAGGAAATATTTGGTTTTCTTCCAACAAGAAGCTCATAACAAGTCTTTTGAAAAAGACGATGCAAATAAATACGATTTATGGTATAACAAGCGATATTGTTTGCTTTCACCCTAAAGCTATCAGAAGTATTATATAAATCAAGCATTGTGTCAGACCCTGGGAGTCACACAACCCCGAGACCCTCTGTGCATACCAAGCTAGTCCCATGATCAGTATCTAGTTCGCACAGTTGTAACAATGATATTATCATAACCATTCAACAACGAACTAATGAAGCAGACAAAGTAATATTAGTTAACGGCAAAAGACCTTATGGTCAAGTTCTTACAAAACTCGTCTCATAGGGCTTAGCAATAACAGAGTTCTTGCATCGGAAATCTCAAAATACGTGGAGCCCAATCGACATGCCCACAGGCAATCAAGTGGAGGACGTGACCTAGTTCGCGAAGTCTTCAAAGTAGCCTTCCTCGTAGAACTCAACATTTCGATTCTTCCATTGACCGATCAACAAACCAAGATAAAGCCATGAGTACATAAAGTACTCAGCAAGTCGTAGAGAAATGTATGCACATAGTATTCATGCAAGGCTTAAGCAAGGATGGATTTATGGTTAATTTGCAGAAAGCAAGTTTAACAGTAAATACAATAATTAGATTATAGAGCAGGAGTTTAAAAGAATAATACATAAATAAACAAGTTCTTTGAAACAAATAGTGAACCTCCCATTCACTTTCCAACCAAACCTTTCCATCGAACCAATACCATATTTTTGAAAATGCTACCCCTTGCGTGAAAGAATCCGGGCATGTCCATAACCGGGGACACGGCTATTTGAATAGATTTTTAACACTCTGCAGAGGTTGTACAGCTTTACCCACAAGAGATAAATCACTTGTAATGTCCGTCTGACACACTTTCGAAGGTGTGCGACCAAGTGATTAACACAAGGCCTTTACAAAGTTCCATTTTGCCTCTGCTCGCTCGCTAAGGTTTCGCCTCCTCCCCTCTTGCGCCAATAATCAACCCAAACAGAACCGACTCAAAACTTCCCTAATTAGTTGACCTGGTCCGTCCCATACCGGACTTGTGGTTGCACGATAAGGCCCAGATCAATGGCTTACAAAGTTAAGTCCTTAGTTGGCCGCTCAGGCGAA
Source organism: Hsuehochloa calcarea (assembly GCA_036346395.1). Lineage (NCBI taxonomy): Eukaryota > Viridiplantae > Streptophyta > Magnoliopsida > Poales > Poaceae > Hsuehochloa > Hsuehochloa calcarea. The sequence continues at coordinate 4,941,535 of CM070610.1, forward strand.
ACTACCACATCCCAAAGTGCTTCCCGCACAAAATGCTTTTCGCACCCCCTTTACTGCACGATCATCCGCCCAAGCATAAAACATTTTTAGTTCATTCCCCGACCGATGGCATTCACTGCCATGGTACAACACCTTTTAACAAAAGTGGCTTCCCGCCACAGTTTCATAGTTCTTTAGTCAAATTCATTCATCCTGTGAGTAAGTGATCGTAAAGCCCAACGGATAACTAAAGCATGTCTAAGAAATAATATGCGCCCATGTTGGTAATACAAATGTCCAACTAGTGATTAACCATCCTAAGGTGTCCATGGATTTATGTCATTCAAGGAGACATGTCATTCTCAATTTATCAAGGAGGAATAATGGCAATTTGGTAATTATCTACTCCCAAAACCATTTTTAATAAAACTAGCCATGCATGATAATTTAAAACAATATACATTTACAAAATGGGTTCACCATGGTCAAAGGCCTACGACTTACCTTCGTTGACGAGGAGAGGGTCTTCGGTCGTCGGGTCGATGAAACCTTCTGGAACGCCGGAATCTACACGTGCGAAAAGAGCACAAATAAATAAAACAGCACCAAATGAACTCCAAAAATTACAAAACTAGAACCAAATGAAAGGGGCTGATTTTAGATGAATATAGAAATCTGTATCACCCAAATCGGAGTTCGGATGTGAAAGTTATGGCCAAAGGAAGTTTCAAATCACATAAAATGATAGAAAATTAGATTTTTTTGGAATTTCTGGATTTATTTTTCAACTGAATAATCTGATTTACGCGTCAGCCTCCACGTAAGCGCGCACGCGACTGCCACGCCAGCGACAACGCCGACGCAGCTGCTAACCCAGCGCCACATCGGCGCCACGTTGACGCGGGCGGAGGCCCTCGGGAGCCAAGGGCTCACGGCGGAGAGGGCGCGCGGCCGGCAGCGGCGCGCGGAGCTAGAGGGGGACGCAGGGAAATCGGTGCACACCCTTGCGGGGAGGAAACCGCAGGCGACGGACCGGCGGCTAGGCAGAGAGGCGGCGGCGACGGCGGAGGCCAAAAAGGCGGCGGCGAACGGAGGGGCTATCGGAGGCGAGAGGGAGGAAGGAAGCGCAGGAGAAGGGAGAGGAGAAGGAGGCGGGGCCGAGGCACGCTTTTAAGGAGGCGGAGGAGGGTCATGGGCGGGTGATGCCGGAGGAGGGCGCGGGCGGCGAGGCGGAGCTGCGGTGGCAGACGCTCGGCTTGGGCGCCGTGCCTGGGGAAGATGCATTTTAGTTTTGACTTTCTGTTGGGAACCGTCAGAAAAAAATGTTAAGTTTGTAAAATTCAATGCAGAATAGAAAAACTAAAATTAATTTATTATGTTATATTATTCCATGTGGATTCCAGAATGTCTTATATCACTATTTTTATATGAACCAATTAACAGTTATGAAATTTCTAATTCGTTATTACCGAAGATGACAGATTTGTCTTCGGAGTTAGAAACAAGGGTTTAGACTTTAATCTGAACTTTCGATCACCTAAGAAATTATGGGTATATGTGTGTATATTCCATAAAGTCTAATTTCATAATTTTTGAAGCTATAAATCAAAAGTTATGATTTTTCTAAGGTGACTGTTCTATTTTGGACAGAATGTTGTTTAGGAAGGAATGATATCATTTTGGGTTGCGATTGGGAGCGGATGTGTCTATTTAGTTTTAGTGCTATGTTGTGTGCTTCTATATGGTATTCTTAGTATATTTTATGAATGCCATGTGATGGTGTGAAACTGGGGTTAGGGCCCTCTACTCGTCGCCACACATCAAACGGTTGAGGTAAGTACAATTATAGTCATATTGTATGTTTGCTTGTTAAAATTGGGTAAATGAATATGTGGTGGTTAATCTTCTGAGATATAAGTACCTTTCGTTATTTACATGCTTCCGTTAATTGTTGATATAAATTGCAAAGTATGCAAGTATTTCTTTCATTCTATTACATTCATTACAAGCATTCATGTTTAACCCACTGAGTGGTTATTGAGATCCCCATATTTTCAATATGGGCAACTAGATCCTCGTATGAAAGATTCTTCATACAGCAATGGATCCTCGCATCTTGAGAATGCGGGCATGAGTGAACACCGACGGATGTTACACTCGGCTATACCGGTATATGCAGAAGAGAAGTGGAGTCATATGCATTTTGCATCACATTCATAGTATATTCGTATGTATGTGATAACTTGAGAATGAGATGTCTCTGATTCAATATTTTTTATGTCGTTCTTTTGTACTTACTGAGTCTTGGACTCACTCTTACCAATTTTATTTTTAGGTGATCATTGAGGACGACATGCATCGGGAGGGAGTAGTTCACATGAAGAAATCTGCTTTATCAAACATTTCATCACTTAAATAATATTTGTGTTATTATCCTTCAATTGAAAACTTTTAAATGTAATAATTAGATTTATGGTACTTCTATTATTCGTTTTTAAAGTTTATTCATGCTAGTTAATGATTTAAACTATTGAACTTATTCATGATAATGTTCTACATGATTGAAGTGTTATGATTGTAATTTTAGTGCTTAGATCATTGCTGAAATTTATGTTAGTTATATTATTAGTATTGTTTTGTGGTGACGTTTAACTGCCATTTGTTGTTGAATTGATGAGAAAAATTTATAGTGTTGATTGGTGATAGTAGTTTAGGTTGCATCTTGGCTTCCGTGATAGTCGGGTGTTACAAAGACGAGCTTTATCATTCCCACTTAGTGTTCGACCAGTGGCAATGGTAATTTCATGGACACTCTCACCAAGTCTCGCTTGGCCTCCGGAATATGTAGGAGCCTTTGGCGAATACCGGTCGCCCTGATAACGTCGGGAGTACGTTGACTCTCTGATGCTGGGCTGCTGTCGATGTTCTTGTATGTCGGATTGACTGGGCTTGTAGAGGTATTCGGATGTTCGAATCGTCGGAACAATCGGTTCCACCGAAACACCACGGATGACGGTGGTGAATCCTCATCCATCCGGTCGATCTCGCGGGTCTCAGTGAGTGGTGAGCCAGCGGAGGATGGTGATGACGACATCCCCTTTTTTTCATGGTGCGCATGTATGCGTCCATGTCGAGGTCGGTGTAGTTCGCTAAGTCGAACCAGTTTTTCTCATCCCAAGTCCTTGCCATGTTCGCATGTGCGATGACAGAGAGAAAGAAGTGAATGAAGAATGCTTGAGCAAAGTGATCTTCAAGAATCCAACTCCTTTTTCCCCCACGAACGGCGCCAGCTGTCGACGATCGAGTCACCGATCTTACAAAATAAAATAGAGAATAATGGCAAAGAGCTCTTGGGAGAGAATGAGATTGCTCTTTATTGCTATAAACTGAATCTTTTACAAGGGGTGTCTTCAACAAGGGGGTGGACTATCCTAATTACACTAAGTGTAGTGCTTGCTATGCTATTGAATCAAAGTTGGAACATGAATCTAGTGTTGATTGTGATGTTTCAATCCGATACCTTTGTTCCTCCGTGCTCCGTTTTTAAATAACCAACAAAGAGGTAGCAGTTACTCCTGGAGAAGACACATGTTAGAAGTGACATGTCCGATCGGAGGGATAGTTGCTGTTAGTGAAACAGTAACTGATCGTCAATTAGCGTCTGTGAGACACTCAACCGTATGCTAGTTATTGTCAGTGTCTTAGGATCATGAACTGTCGCGTGGTATGGAGCAAATATGACATGTATTCCATTCATCATATGGTAAAAATATACTTAGAGTTAGATCCAGATACTAGTTCAAAATTTCTACAAGCAGTCATCTAGTCGGAGACTGGATACAGGATTTCATCCGACTAGGGTACCTATAAGTAACATTTGGAATCCTTACGACCACATGGTCTTAGCTTTAGGGGTTAGACCATGAAGACGTATGATCTTTTAATTATATATTAAAGTAATACATAGATATTTTAATTCTCGCCAATTACTTTATATTTTTGTTTTTTTACTATGAACATTGTAACCACTAAATTTTACGTCTTCTGTTTACCGCTACTTTCAATGTTTTTGGAAAAAAAATCCATATCCTGTCGCCATTTGAATTGACGACACGAGTTTGTCGATAATCCAAATGACGACTTAAGTATCTGTCGTTATTCCAAATGACGACAAAGACATTTCACGTTATTTGTATGGCGACATGGTTCTGTCGCCATTCCAAATGTCGAAATGGCCATTTCACTATTTCGAATGGCGGCGGAAAGTTATTGTTGTAATTTTATTAAATAGATATTTGTTTATGTAATTATATTTAAAAATATATTGTTTGTTTAAAAAAATCCTTTCATAGTTATGTCTAGTCCTTTGCTTTTATTTCCAATTTCTCTCCATCTCTCTTTTTTTTGCCTGAGAGATCATGACTTGTGAGAGATTCTTCTTGCGAATATATGGAGATCAGATCAGGCTTAAGGATGGGACTAATTACATCGGAGATCTCAAGCGTTGCGCCTGTTCAGGCGTGACAGTTCGGTCTCAAAAACTGAAGCGATTGCGTTTGCGTTTGCGTTTGCGTTTGCGTCTGTTCGCTCACGGACTGAACCTATACCGTTTTCGCACGAACGTGTGTGCGGCGACAGGAAGCATCAAGCATGTGAAATGAAGCTTCAAGAAACCTGCTACTAATCGGAATTAGAGTATCTATTTGTAATGGAGATTGACTTTTGTTTCGGATAAATGTAAGGCTATGGTCCATGGAATCAGTAGTACATTATCTTCCTGCTCTGACTTTTGCAAGAGGGGTTAATTTAAGAATCCTTCTTCTTGTTCAGAATGCGTGTACTTGGTCGAATTAATTCTGAAATAAAACTGGTCATCGTAATATTGATTGAAATGTATTATGCCAGGTAATGGCAGTTGCACACGCACACTAAAATATCACTTCGCTCCATTGCTTGTATGATTTGTCATTCTTAGTCTTAGAAAAAGAATTATAATTGTTTTGTCATTAAGAGGGAAATGCTAAGCTTGCTCCTGGCTGTATCACTCGCTGCATACGTATACCTGTTCTTCCCTGAAAAAGGAAGAAGCTGTTTTTTGTTGTTTTTTCTCCCCTGAAATACTATTCTATATTGTCAACTCCACAAAATTAGATGTATGGAGACCGGAGAGGATCGGAGGAGGCACGTCGTAGTCCGCCGCATTATCTATTGTAGCCAAATAAAAATCAAAACAAACATACATGTAATCTGTTTCTAGTCTCTTGATGATTGTTCAATGGAATCACACAAAGGTTGTACAAATACTATCCCTACGCAGTTGTTAAAAAAATAGGGATAAAAAGAGACACGATTTTTTACGTAGAAAACTCTTACAGAAAAAAAAACCACAGACGTCAATCGGCGATGATCACTATACGAGAAGTGTTTACAAATTACAAAGGATTACAATGAGTTCTCAACTCTCCCCATACGACTTTCAAGAGATATATAAAAGGGCAAAAGGACTTGGAGTCCAAGTAAGAAAACTAATCCGCTAATATGCCAAGTTTGAATTTGACCACATTAGAAGTTCGGATCACATATTTCAAGAATCTCCACCTTGAGACGAATTTCCTCTTGTAGCAAAATAAAGAATCATCATTCACCAAATAACTCCACAATAATATAAAAATCATCGTGCGCCAACTAGTCTCTAGGATTAAACTGTAACACCGACTAAGCTTGAGCAAAGCTACAAACTTAGTAACTGGAACTGGCTTTGTCATCATATCTACTGGATTATCATGAGTACTTATCTTGCACATCTTGACATCACCTTAAGCAATAACACCTCGAATAAAGTGATATCTCACATCAATGTGATTTGTTCTTTCATGAAACATCTGATCCTTTGTAAGACATATAGCTCTCTGACTATCACAAAATATAGTAGTGCAAAAATTATCTCCACAAAGCTCAGTGCACAAACCTCTCAATTCAATAGCTTCTTTACAAGGTTTAAAAATAGTCATCTATTCTGCTTCAGTGGTAGATAAGGCTACAGTAGCTTGCAAACTTGCCTTCCAACTAACAGCACAACTACCAATGGTGAAAATATAACCTGTGAGAGACCTCCTCATGTTTAAATCACTAACATAATCAAAGTCAACATAACCAACAAGTTCATCTCTAGAATTCCCAAACTGCAAATGAGCATTAGAAGTGCCACGTAAATATCTGAAAATCCACTAAACTACTTTCAAATGTTTTTTTCAGATTAGCCATGTATCTACTAACAACGCTTAGTGCATGATATAAATCATAACGAGAACAAACCATAGTATACATAAGAGAACCAACAGACCGAATATGGAACTCTAGATATATACTCAATATCATAATCGACTCGTAATATAAGATCAAGATAATATGAATTGCGAACCTAATGGAGTACTCACCGGTTTTGCATCATGCATATTAAAACGCCAAGGACCTTCTCAATATAACCTCGTTGACTAAGGTATAACTTGCCAGATTTTCTCTCTAATAATCTCTATACCAAGAATTTTCTTTGCTGCACCTAGGTCTTTCATCTCAAAATCATTACTCAATTGTGCTTTCAGTTTTTCTATTTTTGAATTATCTTTAAGCAATCAACATAGAGAAGCAAATAAATAGCTGAACCATTAATGGTCTTTAAATAAATACATCTATCATAATCGATCGCTTAAAATCATGAGAGAGCATAAAAGAGTCAAATCTCTTATACTATTGCCTAGGAGATTGCTTCAAACAATAAAAGATTTCTTTAATCTACAAACAAGGTGTTCTTTTCTAGAATAACAAAACCCTCAGGTTGGTCCATATAAATGTTCTCTTCTAACTCCCCATGTAAGAATACAGTTTTAACATCTAATTTCTCAAGTTCATAATCATGCATAGCAACAATACCGAGTAAAGTGCGAATAGAACTATGATTCACAACTGGGGAAAAGATATCATTAAAATCAACACCTGGAATCTGACTATAACCTTTAGTAACCAACCTTGCTTCATACCTTGCTGGTTTAGTAGGAGAAATACTTTCATTTCTTTTGAAAATCCACTTAAAATGAACAAACTTCTTCTATTTTGGTAATTTTATTAATTTCCAAGTGTCATTCTTATCAAGTGGCCCCATCTCATCATGCATAGCAATTATCCACTTGTTACAATCGCTGGAGTTAATAGACTCAGAATATGATAAAGATTATGTATTACCTTTAATTTCTTCTGTCACACTCAAAACATAAGCAACAATATTGTCTTCTTCAATCAACCTATTGGGTGGATTAATCTCCCTCCTAGGCATGTCAACTGCAATAAACCGCTGTGATGGTTGCTCAACAATAGGTGCATCATGAACAACAATATTTTCCTTATTTGACGTGTTATCCAACCAACAAAATGATCCACTGTAACACTTGAATTCGCAAATTCTCACCAGAACATTAGTAGACAAAGTTATCATGAAGCATAACATATTTATTAAAAATAATATTTCTGTTAATCACAACCTTATTTATTTTCAGATTCCACAACTTGTATCCTTTAACAATAGATTTATAACCAAGAAAGATGCACTTAACAGCTCTAGACTATAAATTTTCATTATCAACATGAGTATAAGCAGTACAACAAAAAACTTTCAATTCTAAATAATTTACTGTGGAACCAGACTATACCTCAATTGGAGTCTTCTTTTCAATTGCAATAGAGGGTGACCGATTAATAAGATATCAAGCAGTGGAGGCGGCTTCAGCCCAAAAACGCCTATGCAAACCTGCATTAGACAACATGCAACGGACCTTGAAAATGATGGTCCTGTTCATACGCTCAACTACACTGTTTTGTTGAGGGGTATGGGGAACGGTGTAGTGCTGACAATGCCTTCAGTCTTACAATATGATTCAAATTCATTAGAACAGAATTACATCCCATTATTAGTGCGAAGTTTCTTTACCATCTTTTTAGTTTGCTTTTCAATCATAGTCTTCTACTCTTTAAATGCTGAAAATGCTGCTGATTTATGCTTCAAGAAATAAGGCCACACTTTTTTAGAGTAATCATCAATAATTGTTAACATATAACGAGTACCTCCTAGCGATGTCTTGTGAGATGCCCCCCATAAATCAGAATGCCCATAATCAAGAATACCTTATGTAGTATGAATCAAGTATTGAACTCACTCTCTTGTGTTTGCCAAACACACAATGCTCATAAAATTTCAAATTGTCGATGCTATGTCTATCAAGAAGTCATCTCTTACTCAATTCACAAACCAATTTCACTCATATGCCCAAGGCGATATGCCAAATATTAGTAGCATCGAACTGATAATGAACTTGAAATTACAGCAATATTACTCGATATTGTAGTACCTCACAGATGGTACATATTTGTCGATTTAATATCGCTTTCATCACAATAAGAGAACCTTTTGATACTTTTAAAACTCCACCTTCACCGTAATACTTGTACTCTTTAGCTTCAAGAGGACTCAAAGATATGAGGTTTCTTTTCAAACTGAATGTGCCTCACATCCGCCAAAGTTCGACAATACCTTCAAACATCTTGATCCGAATCAACCAATTATCGAACCTTACAAGATGAGTTATCACACATCAATATAGTACCACCTTCAACATGTTCATCGGTGGCAAACCAATCACTATTAGGACACATATGAAAAGTACATGTAGAGTCAAGAATCCATTTATCATTGGTCTTAGCACATCCAGCAAATGCAACAAGGACTTCTCCATCATAACTATCATCAGCAACAAGAGGGACTTTACCTTCATCATCTAGAATACTTTTTTTGTTTATAATAGCTAGTTCTCTCTTCTTTATTCTGCAGCTTCCAGCATTCAGAGATGTCGTGCCCACTTTTCTTGTAATATTTACACGACTTGTACTTACCTCTTGATTTCGACCGGTTCTTGTAGCTGTTCGAACTTTTACATAGAGATCCATTGTTTGAGTTCTTCTCCTTTTGCCTGCCACGAAAAAACAAGCCTTCTCCTTGCGAAATTGAATTTTCAGAAGGTACCGTCTGTTTCATCTTCTCCTTAGCATGCAAAGCATCATAAACTTCATTAAGAGCGAGGGTATCTCTACTATATAATATGGTATCTCTGAAATTTAGAAAAGAACTGGGCAGGGAACACAAAAGAATAAGACTCAAATCTTCATCATCATGTTTTACCTCCATCGACTCTAGGTCGGCAACGATTTTCTTAAACAACGAAAGATGATCAAGCACAGATCCTCTTTTTTGCAATTTGTGAGAGTACAACTTCTACTTGAGATGCATCTTGCTGGTGAGATCATTTGTTATGCAAATTTGTTCAAGCTCTAGCCATAATGCAACAAATGTCTTCTGCTTAAAAACCTTCTGCAAAATATTATTTGATAGATGTAAGTAAATCTGAGATAAAGCCTTACAGTCTTTACGCTTCTCATCTGCAGTCCATGTGATAGGTTGTTTATCAAATCATTCCAATGCGTAATCTAAATCCATCTATTCCAACACAGCCCTCATCTAGACTTGCCACATCGAAAATCTTGTGTCTCGACCCAGGAGTGGAAGATCATACTTCAAAGTCATCATGGGGAATAAATTCGGGTTATCGGTACATATCCTGTAAACCTAGTAAAATCACGACCTCTTTGGTACACCTTTGTGTACGCGAATCAAAGATCTTCAATCTCTTGGTACTTCTCGTGAACGGCAATGTTCTCGAACTTGGATCCTTCACGTGAAGCAAAGATGGTTGCGCTGCTGGAGAGAGCTCCTTTTGGTTTTGGTCAATAACCGTCACGCGCGTTGATGCTTTCCACGTGTGCTTGCGAACGAAACGAAAAAGAGATGTGCTGGCCTGCTGCTTCCATGCGCATGGACCAAGGCGATGAAAGTTGTGGTGATGCACAAAGACGCACGGACAGGATGGGAGACGCAGACGTAGACGCGCAGCTTGACCAAGGCGACGAATGACGATGCCCGAAGCTGACGCGAGATGGCCGCGCCGGACGAGGCGAAGGCGCGAGACGTTTGTGACGGCGACGCCGATTGGATCTGCTATTTTTTGTATCTCTCTAAAAAAATCATAATCTTCTGTGCTCTGATACCACTTATTAGAAAAATAGAGACAAAATGAGACACAAATTTTTACGTGAAAAACCCTTGCGGGAAAAAAAACCACAGGAGCCAATCGGCGATGATCACTATATGAGGAGTATTTACAAATCGCAGGGGGTTACAATGAGACGTCAACTCTCCTCGTACGGCTTACAAGAGATATATAAAGGGGTAAAAGAACTTTAAGTCCAAGTAAGAAAACTAATCCGCTAATATGACAAGTTTGAGTTCGACTACATTAGAAGTTTGGATCATATATCTCAATAGCAGTCATATGGTATTACTTTCCAGACTTCAAGCACGAACGGCCAATTCTTGATGTCCTTGAAGATAATGATCTCGATAGTGTCTTACTTAGATCTATTGTTGAACAGAAGCATGTAGTGTTCTTTCTTTGTCACCACATCAAACAGTTGTTTATAAATTTCAGGACTAATACGCCACGAGTGACGGGCCCTTGTAATTTGAAGCAGGCAAGTTCTTTGACAAAGGAAACTCCTACAAATATGAGTATATTCCCATAAAAAATCACACAAATGAACATTCCATAATCATACAAACTGGTTTACACCTCGATCATATAATAGCACAAAAGTCAAACACGAAGATTTACATTTTCTTTTATTTTTGATGTCCAACTATGCATATCAATATTGATTCCATCTTATTTCAGTAACGATTTTTTCAACCTCGATAATTAATCAATTCATTCAACCTGCTGAAGTCCTACCCCAAAGCAAAGCTATATATAGTTAACATATACTAGCACATTACCAATCCATCTTACTACCACAAGCAATCACGTCCATAAAATCCAAGAATTGGTCCAGAGAGGAGTCCAAGAACTAATCAGTTGTTCTTGTTGCATCCTGGTCCCCCTTATTGCCCAAGTTTCTAGTGCTTATCTGCTTCACACCCTGTTCTTTTTGCACCTCATTTTGATTTCATTCTAGTTTGTTCAAGTCTGATGTTTGATTGATTGGCTTTCAAAATGATACCGATAGATCAAATATTCTCACTTTTGAGCCTGATTATTTGTACGATTACTCGCCTACTCGGAGTGTTTTCCTGTAGGTCATACACCGGGAAGAAAAATGGTGAACTTCTCCAAAAAGCTAACAACAGACCAAATTCCAGGATGGGAGGAGTATGGACAATTTCCTCATATGTTAATCTAGTTTGTTTTAATCCTACAAACACATTTAGGCCTTGCATTTTAGTTCACTGAGGTATTCCAGTGAGTCTACCCGTGTCAGTTCCTCAGTTAACTGTTGTTCTTCTTTACACCAGTTGTTTCATGATCCTGAGTTCCTGACTATAACTCCTTAACTGTCAGCTCCTTTTGAATGTGATCCCAGCCGCATTTCCTGCATGTTGCAGGTACTACTTTAACTACAAGCTGTTGAAGGGGAGAGTAAAGGAGTACACAGAGCAGACAAAGGAAGGCAATCGCGATCGAAGACACATGAAGGACTTCTCAAAGTTGCTTGATGATGAGGTAAATTACAGTCCGAAATATTCCATTCAGTACGGCCAAGGATTCTAAACGGTCCCTTTTAAATAATGCATTTATGGTGATCTCATGTAGTTCTCCTTTTTTTCAGATTGAAAATATAGTGCTATTCATTATAGAACAACAAGGACTAATTGCAGCAAGACTTTAAGATTTAGGGAAACGAAGGGCAAGACTTGAAGACATTCCACTTCTCCAGGAGATAACTGAACAAAGAGAAGACTATAGAGCAGTTGGCCTGGATATTGTAAAGCTTCTAAAGTTTGTCCATCTTAATGCCAATGCAGTTCGGAAGATACTGAAGAAGTTTGATGAGCGCTTGGGATATAAATTTATAGATTATTATGTCAGAAGCAGATCAAACTACCCGTATTCTCAGCTCCAACAGATTTTCAAGCACTTGGTGAGTTGACTAATATCTCAATCATGTTACTTTCACTGCTATACAAGTTGAGGTGTTTGAACTAATCTTGAATTGAGTTAAAAGAACAAATATTGAATTGTGAATAAGTAGGGTATCAGAGCTGTTGTGGGGCCATTGTCTCGCAATCTTGGCGATCTTGAGGGGCGTGAATGAAGTTATTTGAATATCTATGACCAGCACCCACTGGCCATTCCATAGGTTTTTAATCTTGTGTTTCTCTTGTCACTTGTCAGTACAATAGAGTCCTCGTGTACTAGTTCTCATGTGGTTAACAGTGATATTTCCATCTGGTGATATCTAAAGGATCCCATAATTGATCTGATAAAGGCAACGACAGACATGCACACAAACTCAAACAAATTTTCTGACGTTCTTAGGACAGCATGCGCTTATCGCGCAAGAGGACACCATAGGTTTTGTAGGATCAGATATGACAATCAAAAATGGGTAAATGATTGTAATACCTTCTTTTTCAACTTACCAAAAAAAATCTGTTCTGGATTCAATCCGATCACTGGATACTAAGTACTCGTACGAGGTGGCTCCTTGTTGTTGTGGTCGAAACTGCTATGATATGCTCTGCCAGTCGATTCTGTTGACGACAATCGGGTGACCTGAATAGTACATAATCGACGAAGATGAAGTCGACCTGGTAGAGAGAGTTACGATCACCTAGTCGAAAGAGTTCGACTGTCAGATTTCTTCCACCCTTCGACTTTGAAAATTCACGCACTGTGAGGAACAAAAGCAGATCGAAGACGATGGACGAGCACAAGTCGAAGACCACTCATAACAGAAACTAGTCGAAGACTGATCAGCACAAGAGCTTGTCGAAAATAGAAGAACAAGCAGTCAGCGATGAAAGAGAACAAATCAAACACAATGCCCAGAATCACACGCGGGCAGAGATGATAAATCTTTCTTTAAATAGATCTGATCTATTATTACTCAAACATGTTCTGTGGCTACAAAGTGCTCTCACAGCATCCCTCAAACCCTAGCACAAAAACATCAAAAAACTCTCTGCTAAAAGTCGCCGCCTAAAAGCCTCCGAAAAGCCTCCCACGACCGCTCATTCCTCTTAACCTCTTCGGCCTTTTATATGCTAGAGCCATAAACCGTGTTCTTATCAAAATGGACACATAATCCTATTTCTTCCGTGAAACAAGGGAATCGAAGCCCCTCAAATCACGGTAGTATATCTAAACCTTCCAGTTATGAAATGCCTTTCATAACTCTTCACGCGTCGAAGTCTCCAGGACGGTAGCTCCTGTAGCTTCGACCACGCATCATGCATTCACCTTTGATCTCCATGTGCCCCAGCATGAGTACGACCACCTCGTGACATCCACGACCACTTGAACTTTGGATTTCCCCCTCCAAGTTCTGGTCTTCCTCGTCATCGACCATGACCGTCTCCATGCTCAACCTGCACATGCAAAGATCAAAGAACGTTTTCCTTACACAATTTCTCCAACTTGAGCAATATCATTTCACACATGCATATCACACTCATATCTATCAATAAACACGAGTCAGATCATCCACGACCATAAATTCTAACTCTGAGAGCACAAATCGCAACAACTCTGTAAAACCAGTCGTACCGCTGTGTACACGCCGATCATACCGCTAGCCAACCAGACACAAGTACTCGAAGAAAACAAGTATTGAATCACTCGAAGCCTACGACCACTTACCAGAAGCGTACGACCACTTACTATAAGCGCACGACCACCGAGCACAAAGTCTACAACTACATTCAATCGACCACCGACTAGATACTGTAGCTTTCGACCATCGATCAGATAATGTAGCTTTCGATCATCGACTAGACATTATAGCTTTCGACCAACGATCAGACATTGTAGCTTTCGACCAACGACCGTGCAACTCCGATTACCCTTCGTACTTGATACACATCTCAACTTACGACTGAGTACATTACTCGGAGCTCTACCACTCGGTACTCGGATCTACAGTACACGAAAAACTAACACTCAGTACTTGGAGCTACAATACTCGTAGATACAGTACATAGAGCTACATTAACTGAATCAGATCACTCGGCACTGGCTACAAGACTGAGCCCAGTCGAAAAAGATCTTCGAGTATCACCGATTAGACCACTCGATACGAGACATGATCCAACCATTCACACTGAAAATCTAACAACCGAAACTTTCACAACCATAGATGTTAATACAACCTAAATGTTAATTATTCATCATCACAAAGTCTACGATCAAATCACATTATCTTTTACGATCAGTCCACCTGGTCTAACAGGTTCAGAAGAGGAACACATTGGAGAAGACAAGTACCATTTCATCTCCCTTGAGCTGAATCTGGTGAACACCTTCCTTTACATGGTCAACACATATATCATCGTCCCAACTGCTGATGACTACGCCACAAGTCTCGGGGCTGCCGCGACGGTATGCGGTGTCATCATCGGGTCCATGGCAGTCGCACAAGTATTCTCTTGAGTGCATGGTCGAACAGGTCGTACTCCAGACCCCTTTGCTGCTCAGCAGCGTCGTGCTTCTTTTAGGCAATGTAATGTATGTGTTGGCCTATGATCTTGACTCCCTGGTGATTCTTCTCATTGGACGTGTTCTATGTGGGTAAGGATTAGCAGGTTCATGGGTTCATCTCAAACTTCGTGTTGATGACTTGCTATTTTTGTTTCTTTTTTGGACTCAGCATGTACAAAACAGTGATTAATTCTGATCAGATTATACTTATTTGCAGTATGGGATCGGCGAGAGCTGTCAGTCGGAGATACATCACAGGCTTCTGCAGCGTTTGTCAGCGCTGGTGCTCTTGGGATGGCTTGCGGTCCTGCACTTGCCGGTCTGCTTCAGACTAACTTCAAGCTGCGTGTTTTCACCATCAATCAAGAACACATGGAACGTGCCTACGGATTGATATGCAGGCGTGAAGCTTCTCCCTCCCGTCGCAAGTCATGCCGTCGCGGCTCTCGCGCGGCACGTGCAACGGCGGGCTCCTGTCGACGGAGGCAGGGTCGACGTTGGCGCGAGTGGTGGCGGACGGCACGGCACGATCACGCTCGCCGGCTACCTCGGCGAGGACGTGCTTCTCAACGTCACGCAGCTGCCCTCTCTGCTCATCTGCCTGGCCTCCATCATCGCCACGCTATCGACGTACAACTCGCTTTTCTACTGGGCGTGTACTTTTTGTACCAGCTTGTTTAGTTTTTCCCTGAATCACGAAACTGAAGGTTTCTATCAGACTATCAAAGACCATGAGCGGGGATTTACCGGTACGTGTAGGGGTTGACTATGGAGTTTACGAGCTATTACCAAGTTTCATTCGGAATTCATATAGTTTGATTTTAAATTGTTTTATTTATTATTTAAGTGATTATCTTAAAAGTGGGCTAACGAGCCACCGTCGAGCCGAATCTTATTAACCTTTTTTTTCATTTCAATTTTAACCGATTAACTACTGCAATCGAATCAGATCCGAACCCATAACGAGCTTTTTTGCTAGCCTGTACGGATGTTGGTGCGGTGCACAAACTGAAGCATAGACATGTTCAAACGCTCGATTTGGGCTCAAAAGCTCGATTCGAATCGTGTTCGCCCGACCCGACCCGAAAAATCTTTTTTTTTTCATAAACCAGTATTATTTAAATTATTTTTGGGAATACAAATTAATATATGATTCATTTTGAGAATTTAAAATAGATTTTATTATTTTGATTGTATTTTTTCGAGCTTTCCGATTTAAGTCCCGAACCTGGACAGGACCGGACCGCCGTAAACAGGTCTACCGAAGCACCGCAGCAGAGGGGCTCAGGCCGCAGCGCGGGTGCCCAACCGAACACTGGGACCGCGGGACGGCGAGGTGGCTGCGCGCGTGCCGTGCGGGAGGGTCGGCGCGCGTGGCTTGCCGCGTACCCGGCCGCTGGGGATTTGGCGTGCGCGAACGGTCGTGCGGCCCGGTGCGGTGCGTTAGGTGGGTTAGCATTGGCAGACGGGCAAATCAGGCCGGTTCACGGCTCGGCGTTTGCGTCCGGCCGTGTCAGCTGGACTGCGCGCGTGGATCAGGATCGTGGCGTGGCCCGAGTGTTGGAGACTCCAGAAGAACATGGAGCACGAAACTTTAACACATAGAGTGGTTGGTTGGATGACCAGTTTTTGCTAATCGGTTTTGTGTAAACATGTGTTTTTTGTTGAGTTTTAGCAACACGTGTTTTTAAGTTCTGTGAAAAACAATGCGGGAGTGGTTTTTTTCCTCATAAAAACCACAATATAAGTTTTGTAAAAAAAAAACGTGTTTTTTGCTATCTTGAGTTCATCTGGATTAACCAAAAAAAAATTAGATCGTTAGGACCGTATTTGGTAACTAAATCATTCTGTAGGACAGTTTGACCCTATAACATATCTACTTGGACAGAGAAACGGTCTTCTTATATAGACTATTTTGTGAAAAAAATCTGACATCATAAACGTCAAAAATTACCACACTGGGGTCTCCGTAAAGTCGGTAGGTTTCGTATTCAACAACTAAACCCATCTATAACATCGGATTTTGATTTATTTTTTAAAAAAATAACCAAAATTTTATTCCAAAAATACCGTAATATACTCTTTTTTTTACAGAAATAATCATCTGTCGCTCAATGATTGAGTGACTTGAACACTTATCGCCCAACAGGGTACAATGTATACCCTGCTAGCTGAGCGATATGTGTACCAGGACCAACCGTTGAGCGACAAGTGTCCAAATCGCTCAACTGTTGAGCGATTTGGGTTAGCCGCCGAACGGTTGAGCGACAAATAATTATTTCTGTAAAATCAAAAAAATATAAATATATTATTGTATTTTGAAATAAAAACTAGGTTATTTTTTATTTAAAAAATCTCGAATTTTGGTGGGATCCCTCCAATGAACCAACCGTTTCTTGGGGAATTATAGTGAACTTTTTGTGTTTTAAATGTGGCCATCCTCCACTTAGGCACGCTAGTCACTACACACCTCCGATTAGTTAAATTACAATCAGATAGCTGGAAAATTGTGTGCTTACGTATGAACATACTTTTGAAAAATATATTCAAATACGAATTACCTTTTTAGCCCATCCCACAACCAAGAGAACTTTTTTTTATTAATTAACACTTTTTAATTTTATTTTAAAGTTAATCTACACAAAAAATATCACTCTTTGTCACACCACCATCAATAGCGTAACCAAACAACACTATCACACCAGGGGTGGTAGTGTGATCAGAGTTTGTCTGGATACGGACTGGCATAACAATGTTGTTTTATCACACTATAGGTGGTGTTGTGGTCAAAGTTGTCAGAATTGAAAATAAATTTTACAGAGGTTAACTTTAAAATAAAATTAAAAAAAGTTAATTAATAAAAAAATCAAACCAAGAAGAACCAAACTACCCACGGCGAAAACGTCCAGAAAGGGAAAATAATTTCCACCTAGACGATTCCTGGCCTGTATCACTATCACCTACGCGACCGCCACCGCCGTCCGCCTCCCCACTTCTCCCCTCCTCAGATCTCTCTCGCCCCGAACGCCCCCCGCCGGATCAGAGGAGGCGAGGATGGCGTCCGTGGCGGTGGTGGACGCCAGCGGCGCGCCGGACCCGACGGTGCGGAACCTCCTGGATCAGGACAGCCTCAAGTGGGTCTTCGTCGGCGGCAAGGGCGGCGTGGGCAAGACCACGTGCAGCTCCATCATCTCCATCCTCCTCGCCTCCGTCCGCCAGTCCGTGCTCGTCATCTCCACCGACCCCGCCCACAACCTCAGCGACGCCTTCCAGCAGCGCTTCACCAAGTTCCCCACCCTCGTTCGCGGCTTCTCCAACCTCTACGCCATGGTAACGAAGATTTCCTCCTTTCCCATCTCGCTGGTTCCAAGTCCCAACCCACGCTTTTTTCCGTTGTCTCTTGATTCGGCCCAATTGGGGAGCATTTGCGAGGATTGGATGGATAGATTTCGTGGCCATGGCCTGGTGATTGGATAGGATGGTAGTTTCACCGAATTTTGGGAGGGGAGGGTAGGAAGGCACCGTGGAAGAGGAGATAAAATATGCAGGTGGAAAATTCGCACATTGCCCCTATTTTGTCTATAGCACGGGCGCTCCTCCATGCTATTCAAACAGGAAAGTTCCCAATTTTGGGTTGGTTTGGCTTTGTGGCTACTCCTGGTATGTGGGCAGTTGCTTAGTGACGGGACCTGTATGTTTATGAACCTTTCTGAATGGAGATTTTGCTTGTGCTTGAATAATACGGTGGTGGTTCCTCTTTATATGTTCCTAATAGGATGGCAGTATAAGATAAGGTGGGTGAGTTATAGAGAATAAGTATATGCTGTTTAGCAATTCCCTTTTTATATGTTCCGCTGAGGTTTAATAGAAAATAAAGCGCATAACTTATAAAAAAATGTACCCATTCTTTAGCAATTCTTTTTTTAAATGTTCCACTGGGGGAAATAGAAAATAAGATGTCTAGTTCATAGGAAAGAAGGCTTCTGTTTAATGAATTCCTTATTGTTTATTCAGTTGTTGTAACTTTTAATACGTTAAATGAGATTTTGTTAGAAAGCCTTTTCTAACAAGATGTTCAGTCATTTATTGTAATGCACAATAAACAAGATAAAACAAGTTTTGGTCCAGTGTCATGATTTTCTTTTGCAGATTGTTGCTGGCAATATCTTTTGCAACATGCTGGCTTGATTTTGTTATGTTTTTTACTTTCATTATTTTACTATTTGAATTTGCTACTTTCATCAGTCTGACTCTTTCCATAAAAGACAACTCAACTCCTTTTATTAGAAATGGTATTTTGGCTCAACCACTTCTTCAATACTTAATTTGCAGGAAATTGACCCGAAGGTAGAAAATGATGATCTCTCAAATGAAGGAATGGAAGGATTCCTTTCGGAACTAACAAACGCAATTCCAGGAGTTGATGAAGCTATGAGTTTTGCTGAAATGCTAAAGTAATTTTGCCTCCATTCTGGTGTTTGTCATTCTTCCCTTTGCGAATGAAGTTTCTTATTCAACCCACTTCTCTATTTCTAGCAACTATTTGAGTCTCATGTTTTTCCCTTGCTGCAGATTAGTCCAAACAATGGATTACTCTGTTGTAGTTTTTGATACTGCTCCTACAGGGCATACTTTACGGTTGCTGCAGTTCCCATCAACACTCGAGAAGGGTCTAGAGAAAATGATGGCCTTGAAAAATAGATTTGGCGGTCTGTTGAATCAGGTATTCTTTATACTTTTCAAGCTACTAGAAAACTATAATTGTTGTCATGTCAGACACACATGTATGCATATGTCCGTGTTGCTTTTCTACTGATGTTAACTTACTTTTCTGGAAAATAACAATGTTATCGTATCAGTTCATTTCGTCATGGCGATACCTTGTATAAATTATAGAGATATAACAAACAACAAACAACATAGGAAGCCTGTGTTCTGCTCAGTAGAGAATGAACCATCAAGTTGTAGAGGAACTAATGGCATTCCAAATAAATAATGGTTGTTTAATTGTTTGAAAATGATACTATGAGTTCTCTTTCGAAGAAAAAAATATATTATGATGAATGATGACAGTTCATATTGAAGTTAAATGGTAGTATGTACTCATGGACAAATTTGTAATCGGACTAACTGAGATGAAAACCACCAAGTAGCTAATACAACAATGTATGCCTGTGACAGGCCAGTCGATTGTTTGGTCTTGGCGATGAATTGAACGAGGATGCAATGCTTGGGAGGCTCAAGGTATGAAGGACGTGATCGAGCAAGTGAACAGGCAATTTAAAGATCCGTAAGACTACCAACCTTGTAGAGCAGCAGATATCTTTTATCTACTAAACAAGATAGGCTATTTATTATGTAAGGTTAGGTAACTCCTTGTATGCTAAGGATATTAAAATACATAATAGGAAGTAGGAACATGACCAAGTGCCATTGGCAGTACTATACCTATGAGTTATGTAAGAAATTAGAGAACACATGGGAGAATGGACCTCTGCCACAACTCATGGCTTTCTAATAATATAATCAGCTATAGCCTATAGGAAATTATGGCTTGAGATTTGAATGTGTGACGATGTATTAGCGTTCTTAAGATTTGATCAAATTAGTTGGTAGAAATCTGCTGTTTCCGTACCTCCAGCTTCATTTAGCCCTTAGTTGCTGATCCTACTTCCTGTTGTTTGCTTCTTGTTGGCTGTTGCTCCTGAGTGATCTACTAGCTTGGTTGTAACCCTCTGTAACTTTGTGCTTTTCTCTTTCTGCTATAAAGAGTCCAGGCAGAACTGCTGCCTTTTCGCTCAAAAAAAAATGGTAGAGGGTACAACTGTAACCTGAGGAACTGCCCTGGCAATTGTAACTTTTGGCATCTCACAATACATACAATCAGCATATCAGTTGCTTGCTGTGCAAAGCCACAGTCAAATGACTTCTTCACTTGTCGAACTTAGGTACACAGAGAGTACAACTGGATTAACATAAAAGTACCAACCATGCTAGACTATGTGATCATTTTGCCCTTGATTGTCTTTTCAGTATTTCTCTGCATTATTTAAAGCACCTAATATTAAAGATGTTATCCCTTTCTGATTAATTTTTCGGTTTTCTTCTCAGGACTTGACAACTTTTGTATGTGTTTGTATCCCTGAATTTCTTTCGTTATATGAAACGGAGAGATTGGTGCAAGAGTTAGCAAAGTTCGAGATTGATGCACACAATATTATTATCAATCAAGTTCTTTTTGATGAGGAAGGTTAGTGTCAAAAATATTTTATTTGGCAAATTTACTGTCTTGAAACATTATTGAAAATGTAAATGCACCGTATTCACCGTTGAATTCCATAAGCACCTATTGTGCGAGCAAAGAATCATGTTCTCATGAACTTCAGCTGAAAATAGATTCTGTGTTACAAAAGAAGTCTTTTGAATACAAGACAAAACAGAGACTGTGCATATTGATTCATTTTTTAACACCCTTCAATTCTGTTATGCATTTCAATTTGCTTTTATGTCATTCATTGCAGCTGTTGAGTCGAAACTGCTAAAAGCACGTATACAAATGCAACAAAAATATATTGATCAGTTCCATATGCTATACGATGATTTTAACATCATGAAGCTGCCCTTGCTTCCAGAGGAGGTAAGAAATCTGCCACTTCACATTTTCAAGCTTGTATTATTTATTTGAGCTTTTAAGATACCCGGCTGGCTTCTGTAATTCTTCAGGTATGTGGTGTTCAAGCTCTGCAAAACTTTTCCCGGCACTTCCTTACACCATACAAGTCTGCTCTGAAAAGGGGCACGGTGGAGGAGCTAGAACAGAGAATATCTATACTGAAATCAGCACTGCAAGAAGCTGAGTCAGAACTTGATAGAGTTAGGAAAGGGAAGCAGATAGCATGAGCCTTTTACACATGTCAAGGTGCATGGCACTCGCGGACACTATGGAGAACATGGAATTATAGAGAACCACCCATTTTTCGTGTCATTACATACTCTGCTTGATCTCCATTTCCTGTTTCCATCTGCTTGATCTCCATTTCCTGTTTCCTCGGTTGAAATTTTTATATTTCTTATAGCTATCAGCAGCGAAGTGTATTATTAGCACGGGATCTGACTTAAGGATCGGTTTGCAGAATCTATTCTCTTGATACTGCTTGTTCCAGGGATCAAAGTTTAGGAATTACTCTGGGGTGGATTGGTGCTTTGGCTGGTTGCAAACGGTTTACACTATGCTCGCTGAATTTTACATTAGACATGTATTCCCTCAAGTTATGAAAGGAAGTCGTTTTGGCTTACATGCAGTCAACCATTGTAAACTTCGGCTATAAATATCTTTCTGAATATTTAGATTGAGCACATGAAATTATATGTAGATTTGTTTATTTTGAATATTATAGTTTTAATAGTTTCATTAATATATTATAATAGAAATGAGTGATCAAAGTTGCATTTTGGGGATCGTGTCGATATTCTAGAGGAGTACAATGCAAGGTGTGGTTTTTTCGCCCCTTGTAGGCGGTTTGATTTAAGAATTGTCCGTTAAGGGTATCTTCAATAGTTGGAGATAATCTTATATTTAACATATGTTATATCATCAATAGAGACAACATCTTTAATAAATAGTCTTTAGCATACTTTTTAATATTTAAATTTTATAATTTTCCTTTGAAACGAGTATACATATCAACCAGAGTAGATTAATGTATCATGTTTTATTTCGCATGCACGATAATCTTTTCAGTAAGAGATGGTTTATGCTCCTCCTCCTTTTTCTCTTTCTCTTTTACGTAAGATTTTATTGACGTATTATAGCTAAGAGATGGAGATGGTAATAAAAACACTATTAAAGATACGTAACTCGTTTCGTTCGCCAGTGAATTTGTTCCGCTGAGTCCTGACTAGTGACTGTCTTGTCTTGATGGAGGTTAGGAGCTGTTAAATCTGGGTTTGGTTGTGCTGGGATTGGTTGCAATTTGTAAACTGTTTACAGTATGCTGGATTTTGGATTTTGGAAGTTCCATTGAAACAATTGAACCAAATTATGTAAAACCAACAGTTTGCATTGGGGTTGTCAATTTGGTGCGTGGACTCGCAGAAACTATAAAGTTCAGCAACTTTGTTACTGACGTTTATTGATTATGATACACGTCAAGTTGTCTGAACAGAACCAGGATGCTCCTGTGCCTGTTCTGAAGCCCCGCGGTTGAAGGTTGGGAAACTTCAGTGCCTGGCATCACAATATGTACAAAGTATTAACGCAACGAGGGCGTATCCGGTGCATCATCCCCTTTCGGTGCTCCCGTGCATCCCTCTAAAAACATTCAATTAGTTGTGAAAAATTCCGAAAAGATTTGATAACTTTAATATAAAATCAAAATACTATGCAACAAAAAGTTCAAGTCAAAAATTCAATATACAGATGAGACAAAAAGGACAATTGTGCTGAAAAGGAGACCCAACAATAAAACAACGAAAAGAATAACGGTCACTATTCACTGAAATATGTCTTTTTCTCCTGTTACTCCTAATTTGAGATGGACGCACGGGAGCACAGAAGGGAGTGCATGCATCGGATCAAGGATCGAAAAACCGTTTCCGGGTGAGATCCCGCCGGGCGGTCGGGAAAAAAAAACCGGCCGGTTACCGGTTTTCCCGGAAAAAATTCGGTTGAATTTCGCATGAATTCGCTTAAAAATTTGAAATTTGAATTTGCAAACCCCGGAAAAACCAGTTAGTATTTAACTTCCCGCTACCCACCGGTAAGTCTGGTTAACCAACGGTAACTGTCCGGGATTTCTATCCCTGCACCGGATACATCCTCGTATTAATGCTTAGTAGCAGAGGCACGTCGCCAGTGGCGGAGATGGGCCTCGGGCCTCCGGGGCAATGGCCCGAGGCCCAATCTCAAATTCCCATTTGGTGCATCAATAGAAAACAGAAATTTTTCATATGAAGGGAATTAAAATATGGATCACAGCTGGACCGGCCCGAGGCTTGTTGATGGGCTGGCTACGCCCCTGCATGTCGCCACTAACCTGACAAAGAGAAGACACCCATGGGTAGCTATACCACCGTCTATTGTGCTTTGTTCGTCGACACGAAGTAGTGCTTGGTTTATCTGTATACCGATTTCTGCACGGTAGTACATCTTTTTCAGCACATTTCAGTGACTCTTTTTCATATGTCAAAATCGTCCCTATCTCTGCGCGCGCGCGCTCAGTGTGCCCGCTGGAATCCGACGCATATCTGCTTTTAGGACATGCACTTCACCTTGTCCATGTTTCACCAACGTACCCACGCAAGGTGGCAGAAATCCTAGGCTCCCAGCTCCAATATTTCTCCACAAACGAGTACCCAGAGGTGCGTCTTTTCGGTCCTCTCGTACTAGAGAAATGTCCTCTCAATGCTCAATTTTGGGTATTCATTTAATTTTGTTAGGTATAGATGCTTTTCTTCTAGTACTCAAGGCTCTTTATTTTGGCAGTGTATATGATATCTGGGCCCGGGGTAAGAAAAGTTACCAATTTGACCCTTAGCCTCAGTGTTATATTTGGTTATTTACTAAAATCCCCTTTTGGGGGAGAAGGGTGGATTGTAATGTCTAAGTCTGACGCATGGCGTGTGCGCGAGATATCCAGGAGTGGTGGCATAGTTAAAAGGCGGCCGAGCGAGTGATTGGTCGGAACAAGAACAAAGCTCACCGCACCGCACGCATGGCCGCCAACACCGGAACAAAAGAGCGCGAGTCCCCGAATTGGAAGAGAAATCTGTGCAAATCAGCGAGCCAATCGCCTCCAATCCGCATATGGACTGGCACGCAGCTGGACGTACTCCTCTCCCGGCCATCCAATCCTAGCTAAGCTGCTCCACCATCTCGTTCTCCATCTCGGCCCGGCCGGCCATGCGCGCGGCGCTCCGGCGCCTTCCCCGCCTCTTCCATTGCTAGTCCACGGATATGTCATATATAGCACATGTCGCGCGCCGGCGAAAGACGCGGCCAGCCGGCCGGTGAGCCGTGCGCTGAGGGCTAGCTCGTTGCATGTCAAGTGGCGCTGATAGGAATGGCCTGGACGAGCGCGCGGCAATAGCCCATCGTATGATGAGTAGGTGTGAAATATCAGGCGCCCGTTACAATTATTGCATTTTTTTTCCCGTGTATTATTAGTTTAGGACTACGTACGTACCAGTGTACCAACCAATGACGACGACACGAATTAAAAGAAACAAGAATTAATGCCACCACAGAGCGCTTCAATTAGTTCAATACAGAAAGGAAAATGGTAGTATACATACGCACGGAACGAATAAAAAAATCAAACACTTCACTGTACTCATATGCTCCTCACTTTTTTTTTGCAGCGCTGCTTCTGGCCACTCGTTTCTCTTTTTCTTCCTAGCCACTTTATCCCATAGATGCTGCATACCACCCGATCCTCATTTCACTTTCCTCCTCCCCACCTGCCCACTATGGAAGCTTTTTTGTGTGCAACTTGATTCCATTTCCCCTTCCTTTTCTTCTGATTTTTGTTGCAAAACCGGTGAATTGTCATGGGCATGGTGAGTATCTTGCTTTGATATGTTGCGACCCGTTGAAAAAAGTGTAGCGGTTCGTTGAAAACAATATTGCATATTGTTCTTTGAAATTTTGCATCCATAGAAAAAATATTGCATACTGTTCACGGCGATGTTGCAATTTTTTCCAACACGTTTTTTTCCCTAAATTTTTTGTTTTGATTTGTGATGTTGCAACCGTTGTCCGGAGACGTTGCAACCGTTGTTCCGGGATGTTGCAACCGTTATCTGGAGATGTTGCATGCAGTGGTGTTGCAACCGCTGTCCAGGAATGTTGCATACAGCGATGTATAATACGTCCGAGCGCTAGTTGCGTCCATACAAAAATGTGCTCATCTGCCCTGCGGGAACAACCGCGGAGAATAATTATTTGGGAAATACACAAGGCTTGAGGGCCGAGGAGACACATGAATTTAGTACTGTTCTGTAAGATGCTACGGATTTATCATTATGAAAAAAAGAGCATGTTATGTTAATTTTGATGCATCTACGATTGATAGTACAAAACATGTTTTATCGTTGGTTCCTCCTCCAGAAAGTCTATAGTAGTAAAAGTATTGTCTTTCACACAATGGATCACGGCACCTACTAACACAATGTCATGATATTGACTTTTCTAATTTGCTACATCCTATCATACAAGCCGCTACGAAAAACATATGTATATCACAAAATAATTAGAGCTTGACTATACTAAATAATAGAACAAAGACATACAGATCATGACCATAAAGGATAACACTTTGATGTCTTGTTTAGAGCGTATGTTTAAAAAAAAAATGCCGATCATACCATAGGTTGATTGACTGGGGCCAATGAGAAGCAAGTATTACTCCTCCTAATTACTAAGGAAGCCGCCCCCCGCGACTAGGCTGGAACTTGTAAACAAATCAAGATAAGAGGGTAACTAAGATCAGCAACAAATGCAGGCGACCCAGGAGCCCCATGCCTCCTTGCTCCTTCGGTTTCTGTGAAGCCTGCTCGGCTTTCTTTCCCACCATTTCTTATTCCTTTCGTTTCCTCACCTCTATCGCTGTTGCTTTCCTCCCTTTGCTCCCATCGCCCGCGTTCTTGTTTCCTTTCGGTCGGCGTTCTACACCTCTCATCTTCTTCGGTTCTCGGCGGTTCCCTCTTGTTTCTTTCTTCTCTTTGCCCCAACCCAACCCAACGCAAGAGAGAGGGTGTTGAGAGAGGGCGTCAGCCTAGCAACTCAGTCCCAGTTGTGTTCTGTTCGATTCCATGGCGACCATGCTCTGCTCCTACTGCATGCCCACCACCAGAGCTCCGCTCCTCTGCAACAACACCGCCGTCTCTCCCCCTCTCGGCTTCGCCACATCGCAACTCACCGGACTCGCCCTCACCCCCGCCGCCAACCGGACGTCCCCTCTCTAGCCCGTCGTTGCGCGTAAGATTCATTTCACTAGCTAGAGAGAGTTTTACTTATTGTTAGGAATTAATGTCCACTTTATCTAGCATCTGCATGTAAAAAGGTCATTCCTTTCCCCTTCGTCTTTGTCCTCGGATGTTCCTGTATGGATCTACACCGATTTGTTATTGATGATTGTAGGATATGATGTCTTCACAACATTGAGTGAGATAGACCTGTTAGTTTTTACTACTGCCTGGACTATATACAATTCTTCTGATTTATCACTTATATGTTTTATTAGTGTAGCAACAGCAGAAACGCTGCAAGATAAACTCAAGTCGTATTTAATAAAAACATGCTAAGTAATGTATAGCTTTTGTTCAGGTTTGTGTTTAATCATATTCTGGGTAGGCTATGAATTGAATACTGTGTGTTGCAGCCTAAACTAAAGTCGTATCTTATTTGTGCTATACTGCATATTCATATCGAAATATTCTAATAGAGAGTAGAACAATATTTCTGATTTATCGCTCACATGTTTCATTAATATAGCAACAGCAGAGACGCTGCAGGCTAAACTCAAGTCGTATTTAATAAAAAGATGCTAAGTAATGTATAGCTTTAGTTCAGGTTTGTGTTTAGTCATATTCTGGGTAAGCTAAGAATTGAGTCCTGTATGATCTTATTTGTGCTATATTCGCATAGGACGCTTGCCCTAATTTAGTCAGTCGCTCTGATTAATTACTGCAAATATGTGTTTTATTAATATAGCACCAGTCAAATTGCAACAAGCTAAACTCAGGTCATAGTTACCAAACATGTTAGAAACTTAACCATATTTGTGTAGTTACTATTTACTTGAGTTCAGATAGAAGAAATCAATGCAAATGTATATGCTCCCTACCACAATATGTACATGTTTTACTAAACTGAAGTCATATTCAATGAAAAGATGTTGTCAGTTGTTCCTCATAATAAATTGTATCTGTTGTTAGCTGCTTATTGTAATTGTTTTCGCGTATCATGTGCTTCCTTAAGTGTTTAGTACGTACATTAGTAGGTCTATTACAGTCTACTAGGAAATAGTACTAGTTTTCAGTGTAAATTTACCTTCATATTTTTATATTCACTATTCTTCACAACGCACTGCATATACTATTGGCTAGCTGTTAGAATTGCCTGCATTATTCTCTCCTTACACGGTGTGCTTCCATGTGCATCTCGCCATCGCACCATAGAACGGCCCCTCCACGCCGTCTCTCTATCGCTGAACTAGAAAAACAACAAAGGTGTATTCCCTTCATAACGATGCTTATGGTGTATTCCCTTCATAACGATGCTTATATTACTGCTATAGTATTTTCCATTTCCATCAGTATATATGACATAACAGCGATCCTCTATTGTATTATCAGCGGCAAAGAAACAGACGCCACACCTACTTCTACTCACAAGAGACTCTTCGACACACTATCTGCTTCCAAACAGGTGAGAAACAGTGTTGTCTTTTCCTTTTATACTTCGATATCGATAATGCACATCTAGATAAACATGTGCTACATCTAACAATAACGAAAGAAGATGTTTTCTACACTCTGTTGTAGTGTTGCATACAGAACAGATTGTGTTCATTCCCATAGATACATCTAACAATAGATTACTAACAGAGCATAGAGGACGAACCCTGCTCCAAGAAAAAAAGCTTTGTCCACCGACACAACCGATGAAGCTGATCTTCTTGAGGATAGACTACAGCCAGTGTGCGTATCTCTTTGTGCCAGATTGTCGTTAACTGTTTGTTATTCATTCTCCTCTTGATCTTGCTTACTTTTCGACAAAGTGTCTTCATTGTTGTTTGTTACCCTGCTATAGATTCAGGTTTTGTTATAGCCACACCAGCCTGTTGATTACTCTCTGCACTCATTTGTAATGTCATCGCCTTTATCAGATCTGAAAATAGCCCACCTATATTACTTTGGTCTTCAACAAATGTGTCGCATACACATCTAATATCAATATCAGTAGGACAAAAGTCAGTTTCAAACATAGTGCATACACATATTAGTAGGCCATAAATCATAAAGACTGGGCTTTACTTCAGTTGCAGAATAGCACATACGCATCTTATACCAATATTAGTACAACAGCATACAAAATTATGTTTGTTATAGAGATGGCTGCATTATACCTCTGAACATGCACTATTTTTTTTACATAATTGTACATATCTGTGGTATGGTCATCTCTGTAATTCTCATCCACATGTGTACTGCAGTTTACTTATACTTCCAATACTTACATAGTTATACATCTATTTGGGGATTTACTGTTTAGCTCTGTTCTTACATAACTATAGCTGACTAAATTACAGATGTTTCGCAGTGCCATTACCGACGTGTACCACCATACATAGTTAGGCACTTAGGCTCAATAGTGTAGTCAGACAGAGTATCTGTGTGCTTACTATTTCTTTCTGGCTTTTGGCAATACCAATTCCATGGCAATACAATGCATCTTTTTGCCCATTTTAAACCTACATATACCACTTTCGTACAGACGATGTCTATTTTGCAGCCCACAACAGCCAGCAATTGACCACACATCAGCCTCCATCAGTGTAGCAAAACAATGCTTGGACAAGAAAGCTACAAACTAGATCCAGTTATAAGACCTTCACTAATATACCTCTGTTATGTAGTTGTACACATATCTGTTGATTCCTATTCTGCCTCTTTGTACGATTATTTGCCTGATATGCCTGTGTTCTATTATTTGTACAGCTGTGCCTACCAAGTGTGGTTCTATGACGCAGTGTCTATTTTGTTTCTCAACTCCGCATCTATGCTATGATCTATGTAGCAATATCTCTACGTTACCCAAACTACAGTTTGTTTCTCAGTATTATGTCCCGTCTATCTGAACGTTTTAGATGCTGCTGTCTCTAGAACCTTACAAACACGATGCATTTTGCTACCTTTTGTAACCAGTGCCTATAGTCACCTTAATATGGACAATCGTCTTTATCGGCTTTTATTATGTTCTTGTTCGTATATCGCTTCTCATTCTGTCATTTGTATCACTTCTCATTCTGTCCTATATTACCATTTCTGCTTCATAATAATCACGGCAGACATTGTTCTGCCAATATCGTTGTTTTATCGCTTCTGACTCTATTTTGACAAAACAGAAAATTATCAGCCGCGTTAGACAAAACAGAACCCTATCAGTTCTGGGCTACAAAATAGAACCCTAACAGCCACATTTGTTTGTCTCCGCACGACAAAGCACGCGCAGCTTTCGAGTATCAATAATACATTAGCATAAGCCTATATTGCGTGAATGACTGTAGGAATGCGTTATGGGCTTCATCAGGAGGAACAATTGATCTAAAGAATAAGATTGTTGAACATTGAAGGTAATACAGCAACATCCTAGAGAAGCAATTGTGGCGTCCTAGTAGAATATGTAGAACTTTTCAGAAGGTCACAATTTTTTGAAATATTTGTGTTGGTAGTGAAAGTGATACAGCTCCTTTACAATTCGAGATCGGTTACCATACTACAAACAAATAGAACCAATGGTCACCAGCAGGTTCTCTTGAATCTTGATAGGTTTTCCAGAATTGAATGGTTTATGGACTAAGGTAGACTCAAGATTGAATTATGACATGGACCTAACTGCCCCCGATTACTAATACTGAAACCCTCATCTCAAAAAGAAGAAGAAGAAAAACTGAAACCCTGCAAGGCAATTTGTTACCAGGTTGGCAGGAACCTATTTTCGTAACTAATGCTGGAACCATTTACCACACTATATATGTTGAAAATTAGCTTACTTATTTTTCTATCTATAACATCAAACAGGATGAGAATAGAGGGAATTATAGCGCATACCACGTGTCTTCACTGAAGCTTCTCCGTGACATCAAGCACCGAAGCAATGTTTGATAAACTGAAGGGATGTTAGCCATTGTTTAGTCTCAACGAAAACATAGTGGATGCCAATCATAATCATCTTGTTACATAATGCAATACTATTACTAGAATCTAGTAAAACCTACCATCCATCGACTTCATAACCAATACCACAAAAATAGTTGCTAGCCACTAATACTACCAGGGACGTCACCAAATCCATCTCCATCATCTACCAGCTGCTCGACCTCAACCTCAACTTCCTCTACCCTCATGCCTCTAGTCACCCCTAGCCTCCACCACTTTGCCCACACGCCCCCAGTCTCGGCCTCCACCACATCTACCTCTGTCATAGACCATTACAACTGACTCCAGTCTCAATCCCCCGGACATCTCCAGCAACACAATCTCCGACACCCATACCAACACTACTGCACGACACCAATACCATCACCGCCAACTGACATAACCTCCACTGGAACTACCACTAGCTCCTACTTCATCCTCATCATCGTCCAATTCCACCATTAGCACAACCACCAAAGCACCACCTGGACTCCGGCACACATGCCAACAACACCGCACGACACCAATACCATCACCGCCAACTGACATAACCTCCACTGGAGCTACCATCAGCTCCTACTTCATCCTCATCATCGTCCAATTCCACCATTAGCACAACCACCAAAGCACCACCCGGACAGTCTTCTCCCCCTGTCTTCCATACCTTCCGTCGTAACCTCCAATACTGTCACCACCAAGCAACACAGCCTCTCTCTCCTTTTCCCACCACAACATGTGCAACCATACCAGATCCCCCTCAACCACACCAGATCCTCCACCGATCACCCTCACCAGATCAAAACCTACCATATTTCCCTCAACCACACCAGATCTTACCACACCAGATCAGGTCCTCCTCACCAGATCAGATCGACAGACTTCCGCACCGAATCCTCCACACTGACACCACACCAGATCGAGACCTACACCCCACACCAGATCCAATCACCACACCTGATCGGATTCACACCGGATCGGACCACACCCACAACAGATCCAATTGCCACACCAGATCCCACACCCACCGGATCGGCGCTCGTCAGATCCTTCCTTCTTCCCCGAGCGTTCCTTCTTTCCTTCCTCTTCTCTCCCCTCCATCTCCTCCCCGGCCGACTCCTCCGAAACTCCTCCCCTGAGCCCAAGCACCAGCTCCTCCTTCGAGCGCCTGTCACCGAAACTCCTCCCCCGAGCGCCTTCCCCGCACCACTCTACCCACCCCACCGAGCGCCTTCCTTCCTGTCTTGCCACGCCGCTCCTGCTTTCTCTCCTCTTCCACCTCGACCACCCGACGGCTAGGCTCCTCGACTTCTCCGTTGTGCAGCCGCTCGCCGCCCAGGCGCTAGGCCGCGCTTCCTCACACCCCCAGTGGCCCGTGTGACCCGTGCGCTCTTTCTCCATGTCCTCCACCGCTAGCCCGAGCAGATCTGGTCATCCCACCGCCTCCCTTTCTCCATCGTCGCACCAGATCCCCCTTCCCCCGCTGGATCCTCTACTACTACTCCATCGCCGATCAAATCCCCTTCTCCACAGCTCCTTCGCAAGAAGCCTCGAGCCTCCGCCACACCGCAACGCTCCCGCTCTCGGCCGCCTGTCAAGCCACCACCACCGCTCCGCAGCACCACCGGGGCTACCGCCGTGCCCTCGTCTCCTCTCCACCTCACGCCGGTACAACTCCCCACCTTTGCTCTTCCGTGTCATGCGAGGACCCGCATGCAACCCTGCCGGCCGCCGGTCCGCTCCCGTGAGACATGATCGCGAAGGACCACGCCGCGGCGGGACGGCGCACGGTGCGGATCGTCGTCTCGGATAGGCGGCGCGCTTTAGGTATGGGTTTTGCTTGGTCGGGTTAGGGTTTGGGAGGTTGGCTCTGATACCATGTAGAATTTTAGGGATCGATTGTGTGTCTCTCTTGGGATCCCCCCATACTTTATTTATAGTGCCGAATATTACAGTTCGACTCTAACACGACCTAGACTCTTACCTAAACTCTGGACTCTTTCGTAATCTCTAATATCTCCAACAAGTACATAGTTACAAGGATTCAAGGATGGCAGGCATAAAAATATACGACAAAAAATTACAGATACAGGGCTTACCATACTACCATGCTTGTCATAGACTGCAGATGACAATGCGGCATAAAGAGAGGTGGTGTACATGTTACCAATTTGTTTTGGAAGCAAAGTTAATGGTTGCACTTTGATGCCATACAAGTGCTTTCCAACTTGTTGTGAGGCCTGAAAATTCGGCAGAAATATTTCATTAGATCAGAAATTAATCGCACGGTGACATTCCCACATAATGATAAAGGACCTTTTCCAATTCGCGACTTTCGAAGCTCTCTTCACCAGTCAAATTTGAGAAAGGCTGGAGCTTCTCCTTAGCATCATTATCAGCAGGGATAATATTCAAGTAAAAATAAATTTAGACCAACAAAAATTATCGTGCACTTATGTGTGAAATAATAACAGTAACCTGCATCTGATATTTGAAAAGTCTTCAGGAACTGAACCCTAAATACTATTTGGCTTATATACAAATCTGAAAGCTGATCTCATACTTTATCATAAGGGGAGAACACTAGAGAACACAAACCTGCAACTGGACATGAAGTCGTAGTAAAGTCGAGCAAAACTCCTGCACAAGCTGTGATAACAGAAGAAGAGAATTAACAAATCTTGCCAGCCATGAAACTAGAAACAACAAAAATAGTAAACTTCATTGCATTATTTATCTTCATCAAAGACCCCAATTATTTGTGCCACACCTTGTTGTAAGGAGAATGGAACACAAAATAATCTGCATCAGAAACTGAGAATTGTTTCCAAACCAGCTTTTCATACCTAGTTTCAGAAAGTATAGCAGGGCATAGTGGTAAATATTATTCGCTGAAAAGAAAATATGATTCAGATGGAAAAGAAATATAACGAAGGTACAGCAGCTCACTTGTTACAAAACTGCCTCTAACACGAGTCTAGAGCTATCAGGTAGCATGTTTGGGATAGTTTTCCATCAACGACCTGCAATGGATTAGCTGTTATAGGAAAGTGCTAAGAAGATAGGATACTCTGAAATGGATGGCAAGAAACATGGTATTCTGTAGGAAAAAAAACTCTCTCCCGTTATCTCAAGGGCATATATACAAGAATACAAACGGTAGAGAGATACAAGAACTAACCGGATATTCACTCGCAAGATCGGGCTTGAAGAAATCATAAACGTGAGACATGTGAGAAGCTCAATACTTACTCTCAAACATAATAGGAGCATTCAGACCAATGAGCATTGCAATAGCAGCAGCAACCCCTGTTGGACAAGCTGGCCCTTCTGCATAAACCTGAACACCACAATAGCACAGGATGGCAGGAAGTGATTCGAGTGATCAATAAAGTAGGCAACTCATGTGTAAAGGGGAAGGCTCTGTGACAAACCGCACTGTCTGTGCAAACAACTAGACCACAGCGTCCATCCCAGTAGTTACTTTCAACCCAATTCACGCAACTCAACAGGGCTGCTATCCCACCATAACACGCGTTACTGGAGTCAGTCAACTCCTTCAATATCAGTATTACCGTTTTCCTGCATTTTGTGAACAGATATTGACAAAAATTAACCACTTGATAAAGAAAAGCATTTTAGGTTGAAAACTGAATTGATCGACTAAGTGAAGGCACAATGTACTGTCAATTCAGGAGAAAATTCATGACAAGAAAATGCAGAGCATAACAAATTAACAACATAGTATTTCTAATTTTCTACACAGGTGGGAATGCTAGTTAACTAACTTCTTAAGAGATTTTACAAAGATGGATGAACAAACCTCGAAGATTTGCATCAGCGTAGTTTTGATGGATTTGCTTTTGTCTATTACTGTCTCACTGACAACCTCCAAGCGACCAATTAGCTTCGGATCAATCTTATATTTTTTTTCAGCAGAGATGTGACAACTGTAAGACTGCATAGAAAATATTTATTGAGCATTCACATCACAAATGGTAGACTTCTATCCAGAAAAAGCAATTGCACATTGCAGAGAAGAGTACTAGAAAGAATATCCGTCATTGAGCACCTGAACTTTAATTGTCATGTCCAGGGATTCAAAAACCGGTACCGGCGCAGTTACCGGCCGGCGGCCGGTAACGGTAAGGTTTTTCCCGGTCAAATTTCATTAAATTTTGCTTAAAAATCAATCGAAATTGAAAATTCAAAATTTGAATTTGCAAACTCCGGAAAAACCGGCCGGGATTTCAAATCCCGGCCCCCACCGGTAAACCGGTTACCGGCGGTTACCGGCCGAGATTTCAATCCATGGTCATGTCACTAGTAAACTTTAATAAACCAACTTGTACACATCTCCTTTACAAATTACAACACAAGAACTAAACATC
Source organism: Hsuehochloa calcarea (assembly GCA_036346395.1). Taxonomy (NCBI): domain Eukaryota; kingdom Viridiplantae; phylum Streptophyta; class Magnoliopsida; order Poales; family Poaceae; genus Hsuehochloa; species Hsuehochloa calcarea. The sequence continues at coordinate 4,976,456 of CM070610.1, forward strand.
TGATAACAGATTAACAGTCTTACGTGAGGCCAATACAATCGTAGGGGGAAAAAAACCCTCATTGAGATGACATCCTCCACCTCGCTGCAAAAGGCCATGCAATCTTGCCCAAGACCAATGGTGTACTTCCCTTTGCTTGCGCCGTCATGAACCTCAAGTGCTTCCTACATTCAAGCCCATCAGCTATGAGAAGTTGAGAACATCGAATATTCTTAATCACAGCATATTTCTCACTACTGGCGGCAGGGCAACAGCGCATTACAACACAACCACGAAAGATTCAGCTTGTTCACAAATATCCCATCATCTCTCATCCCCACCGGGTCAGATTCGCATCAGCCAAAACGCACTCGCTACAGCGGAGGGGGTAGGCGGAGCAAGAACAATCGTGGAGGAAAACTTCACCAACTGGACGCAGGTGGGCGTAGGTGTCCATGGCAAGGATCCCGACATCCTCGCGATCCATTCAGCTCAGCGGCACATCTGTTGGATACTTGGATCGCCGCGAGATTCCGGCGGGCACGGCACGTGAGCGGACACGACAACGGCTCGAGACGGGGGCGTAGGGTCCACGGGCTTATGGGCCAGCCCCAGATAGCGCTCACAATTCGTAGATCCTGGTGTGTGGCTCTAAAAGTGGAACGACCCACGGAGGACCGAGCTTGCTCGGTTGGCTCGCATCGCCGGAGTGCGGCCAGTCCGCCTGGGATGCATACCTTCATCTAAATTAGAAAATTCCAACCCTCTCCCTCCTCTCTCATCAGATCCCCGTTCTCCTCGCACCCACCTTTCCACGTCGAGCAGCTTCGTCGCTTGATACCTCGTAGTCGTCAATCAATTCGACACCGTCAGTGGATACCACGGTGGTGAGATCCGGTGGCAAGACCCCAACGTGAGATCCAGACGATCGCATGTCTCAGTGGTTGCAGATTGATGCACCACATCAATAACACCATTGGCGAGAAGGCAGTATAGGCTTGTTTGGTTTCTAGCAACGTGATTCAAATTAAATTTTGGTGTTACTGATGAAAATTGGTTATTGTTTAGTTTATTATCAACATTTGATAATGCTAACAAAATTTCGTTAACGTCAACAAAATTTAATGTCACACGCGGTCAATTTGATGGCAAAAAAATCGCTCACAAAACTTATAATACTAAATTTTGGTTTATCTGTAATCCAAATAATATTCTTTTTGCTAAATTTTGACTATACCAAATTTTAACTTGGTTCATTGGATTTGGGGCCATAAACCAAACAATCCTACGTTTATCTTGTATGAATTCATTCTTTTCTATTTGTTGGCGTCAGTCTCCATGCTAGGAGACGAGTCCATGAATTGCGAGGAATATGCCTATTGTTTAGGCATCTCATAGGAGTGTAGGACAGAGAGGTAAAACAAAAGGTAGAGGGGACTTGCACTTCAGGCAGAAACTACCCACATGAATTGCAGCAGCTTCAGTTGTTGAAGACGCGTCATCCTGAGTTATTTTTGGCCATGTAGGGACTTTTGTGCACGAGTGTATCAATCTCCCTTCAACCATTGACCATTTCAATTTCTTAGAAAATACCTGGTAAATCAGCTTTGTATGTACTCCACAAATGAGTCAAAACGACCTTACTTTGTGGCTAGTCAACTTGCAAACAAAGAGGATATTTACACCAATGGCCCGTGGGTTCACCAACCACGACACACTTTGCTCAAACAGCGAGCCCATACTATGGTTTCTTCTTCTTCTTTTACATCTATATATCATTTATAGGTGGATTGTCTTTTTACATGTTTCTATAGAAAACTCCTTCACGTATAATGTGTATTATTTCTCGTATTACAGTCGACTACTGCATGAGAGACAATTCAATTCTTTATACTTATCTCTCGTTCACATTATTTAATATCATACAACGTAAATCTTACAAACAGCCGATGTCACGTTATTGTTCATACTCTTAGGATCCAAAGAGACCGAGAGACATGGTCGTAGGGCAGGTTGACAAGTAGCCGCAACCTTAAAAGCACTAATACAGTAATTACTCATTAAAATTAATCACAGTTTTTATTTTCTTTTTCATTAATACGTGCCGCTGTCCTCGTATTTTTCGTGGGCCGAACCCGAATCGTCCGGTCCCTACCCCCACGGCCCCACCATGCGCGGCGGGGCGGTGGTCCCTTAACCCGATCCCACGGGACCCACCGCTCAGCGAGACAGACTCCTGATAGACTTGAGGCTCTCAGCCAGACAAATCGCCAAGGGCGCCGCCGCCAAGTCATAACCGACGCATCCATCCACGCGAAGAAACACAAAGACGGCAAGGGGAACCCAAGCGAAAAGCACAACTCGCCAATCTAATCTCCCATGGAGTCGCAGCTGCAGGACAGGGGCGAGGAGGACGCAGACGCGAGCTACCACGCGGCGGCAGCGGCCGCCGGCAATGCGGCGTTGGCAATGGCAATGGGCCCGACGGGCTCGCATGGGTCCGTCGTGCCTAAGCCGGAACCTGTGCCGGTGGAGTTCTTGGGCGGGCTTAAAGTCGCCCCCCCGCCACGGAACCGCGACCGGCACACGAAGGTGGAGGGCCGCGGGCGGCGCATCCGCATGGCGGCGGCGTGCGCCGCGAGGGTCTCGCAGCTCACGCGCGACCTGGGGCACAAGTCCGACGGCGAGACCATCCGCTGGCTGCTGCAGCAGTCGGAGCCGGCCATCGTCGCCGCCACGGGCACGGGCACCGTGCCCGCAATCGCCGCCACCGTTGACGGCGTGCTCCGCATCCCCACCGAGTCGCCCTCCGCCGCCGGGACCGACGGCGTGGAGCCGGCCCCCAAACGGCGGCGCAAGCTCCAGCCGACACGCGCGGCGGCCGGCGCGGAACCGCTCGCCACGGCGACCCCCGCGGCCTACTACCCCGTCGTCACCGATCCCCTCCTGCAAGGCAACGGCGGTGGTGCGATTTCGATGTCTAGTGGCCTCGCCCCCGTCCCGGCCGCCTCGGCGCCCACAGGAGGCGGCATCCCGTTCATCGCAATACCGGCACCCGGCTCAGGTGTTGCCGGCGACGGCAAGCAGATGATGCCACCGGCGGCCGTGTGGATGGTTCCGCAGCCGCCCGGCGGCGCAGGCGCGGCCAACCAGCCGACTCATTATTGGGCATTCCAAACCAACCCTGAACTCATCAACTTCACCGGCGCACAACCCATCAACGTTGTCTCCAGCTTCCATCATCAAGCGTTCTACGGCGCGGAGCATCTCGTCGCCAGCGGGGAGTCACAGGACCAGCATCCCGGTGGCCAGAAGACGAGCGTCGTCGACCAGCCCCAGGGGGAGGAGGGCGACTACGACGGCGAGGCAGTGACGGATTCCAGTTCCGAATAGTAGCGCAGCAGGTCACAGTCCAATCCAAAGATTTGGTTAAGACTTTGGCCTAATCCAACTTTCTTATTTCTTGTGCAAATTCTCATATGATGCTGGTAAGAACTAGTTATTTCGTGGTGGTCATTTCGGTTTAGTGGTCAACTGCTGTAGAGAAATTCTATGGAGGAGCGAATTTTGTTTAGGTGGGAGGGGTGGGGGGCGCCGGTTAAAAAAACCGAAAGTTTCAGTCGATTCCTGGAACCCTTCGATCCACCATCTTGTGGTCATTATGTCTCTGCTTCTTTGCTTTATTTTTTCCTTGGTCCGACTCTTCTTTTGCTATCGCTTTGATGGGCTGGCGATTTCGGGACCTGATAACGGCCTGCTAGGTCAAGGAACGACCCATTGAGACTCGGATATGAACCCAATAGATTCAAACTAATAAAAGCCTAATACTTTCAGCCCAGTTTAATATCAAAACAAAAATAAGATACATACAAAATTATGTCGGCCCGATAAAGGGGAAAAACAAGTTCACTTAAATGTCGTAATCTTACCCATCTCCGAAGAAAAGAAGCTGACAAGAGCAAAAGACAACAGACGAGAAGAACCACATGAAGCGGAAAAAAGTGTCGAGGAACCATCGCTGGTAAATTCAGTCTGAACGATTATCTCGTAGATAAATTCAGAATCGTAAAAATAATAGATTATTGCTCTTCATACGATCAATTACAATGACTAGCACCATCTATTTATAGTCTATAGACCCTGTTAGGGTTTGGAATAGAGCGTCCATACATGGGTCGGCTGCTGGGTCGAGGCCATAGTTTCCCAACACTCCCCCTTAGGCATCCATCCTTACATGTTCATACATCGTCAAAACTCGATAAAACCCTAGTATGAAAAATTTGAAGAAAGAGTACATGACACACGTTCTGCTGCGTTGCACGAATTACCTCGTTAAAAAAACCTTAGCTAAGAAACTTCAGAAAAACTCGTCAAGGGAAAAAGAATACAATCCACCTAATTTCATTTAATCTCCGGATTTACTCTTTGGGTACTCGATCTTCGTGACCAAGTTTCAATAATAAGTTCGTGAAGATTCTCCCCCTAAATTCTGCACTTCTCTAAGTCTTATCATTCCAATTCCACATATGCAACTTTCAAAGCTAGATGTTGTAAGTGATTTAGTGAATAAATCTACAAGATTTTCACATAACTTAGTATGCAATACTTTAATTTCGTCTATCTTTTACAATTCATGAGTATAGAAGAGCTTGGGGTTGATATACTTTGTGAGATGACTCTTTACATAACCCATCTACACTTGTGCAATACAAGCTGAATTATCTTTATAGATAATAGTGGGGGTTTGCGCAGTATTTAATCCACATGACTGCTGGATGGAGTGAATCATCCGCTGAAGCCAAGCACATTTTTGTGAGGTATTGTAAAGTGCTATGTTTTCCGACTGGTTCGTCGAAGTTGATACAAGACTTTGCTTAGACGATTTTCATATAATTGCAGTCCCACCATATAGGAATACACAATCTGTTTGTCCAACAGGTATCTGGCATATGCATAGCCATTCATAGACATGTCTTGGTTCTTTCTGTAGAACAGACCAAGGTCTTTGCTTCCTTTGATGTATCAGAATCGGAAGATGTCCTTCATTCCCTGTCAACGCCTTTGGTAGGTTCTGCGTTATACCTTGCTAATAGGTTCATGGCAAATGCAATGTCATATCTAGTACAGTTTGCTAAGTACATGAGTGTTTCTATTGCACTTAAGTATGGGAATTCCGGTCCCAAGACTTCCTGCCCCTCTTCTCTAGGTCTGTATGAATCCTTATTTTGCTGCAAAGATCTCCCGACCATCGTCACTTTCGAAGGGTATGCCTTTTCAAAATTAAACATTTCTAACACTTTTTGAGTGTAGGTTGACTGATGCACTAATATCCCTTTAGGGGTATGCTCAAGCTGCAAACCCAGACAATATTTAATAAGAAATGGTTTGCGCAAAGGAAATAAATCATTTTTCACATCTTTGATGTCAATACATATAAAACACGTGTGGAGTGGTACTGACTGTTGGGGGAGGGTCTCCACGCTATTTCGGGCCGACGATAACCTCGTGGAGTTATGACACATCAGGGTATCCACCCTGGACAAGGTTCGGGGACCAATGCCGAGCGAGATCCGAGGACCAACTTCGGTGAGGCGTGACACATCGAGGGATCCACCTCAGACGAGGTCCAAGGACCAACCCTGGGAGGCGTCACACATTAGGGGATCCACCCCGGACGAGATCTGAGGACGAACCCTGGCGAGGTGTGACACATTGGCAAATCCACTCTGGACCCGGTCCGGGGTAGCCACACGCTGAGGTCCTGCCGACACCTGCAGAGACAGAAGGCTGGCGATGTCATGTATCTTGGACGGGACAAGGCCCACTTGCGCATGTCTGCATTCTATTGCTCCTCGAGGGCTAATCCTTGGCCACGCTCAAGTGAGTCGAGCTTGGCACTTCAACTTATACCTTCACAATTGAAGATCATGAGTCAAGAACTCCCCACTTCATCAGCCATTCATTTGGCATAGAGTCCTAGCTCCGCGCTTCCATTTTAACTTCGGCATCTAGACAATCGTTGCATAACTCCATAGTTGTTTGTGACACCACGCCCTTTCGTGTGATGGTGAACTCCCCAACATGACCCATAATCGGCCTGGCGGAGTAGTGGCTAAAATTTGTTTGTAGTTTTGTCTAAATGATATATAGTTATTTCATTCTCTTTTTCAGAGAGTACATGGAAGATGCACACTACACACCCACCCACCCCATTCACGCTGGAAAATTGTTGGATGCTCTGGAGCCTCATGGAGCGCGGACACACGTTTACCCACTATGTGTGCGTACTCTAATTTAATAACGCACATGTATCAAACCTGGGTGGGTGGGAAGGAACACCCTCAATCCTATCACTAGACCACTTGCATGTCCTTACTTATTTTATTATCTCTCCTAAGCATTTACGCAAGACCACCACATAAAACATTATCTCTCATCTTTCCAGAGCATTACTAGACTCTTATAGATTCCTCCAAATTTACAACTTTCTTGACCTTAGTGCCCAGTCAAAAGATGAAAGGGTCCGGAGGGAGCAACTGCAAACAGTAGAAGTCAATACTGCAAATATTTTTCACCCATTATCAAATACATTACGGCGATGATCATCGATGCAAGTATTTTTTTTTAATTACAGCAGTGTTACAGTCACGTACTTAACAGTTTGAATTTGCATTTGTGCATCATTTAAAGAACTGTTTCAAATACTGCAAATATTTCCATCCATTATCATCAAAGACACCCACGTGCAAAGCAAGTGGATCCTACTAGTATATGTTAAAAGTTCACCATGTGCTTTATGTTCTGGAGTAACATGTAAGGTAAAACTTCCATGTGTTACAGTAATTTGTTATGAAGGCCCAACAAATAATACTCGTCGGTTCATTTACGATTTAATAATACGATTCGGCCCAACCCAGTTTTCAACGATACCATTCGGCCCATATAGGGCACAGCGATACGGTTCGGCCCACAGCTACAAGACATAGTCTAGTTCGAGATTACTAACCTTATGTGAAATAAGCTATTCTCATAGTCTAGTTCGAGATTACTAACCTTTGACACACATCTGTGCAAGACAAGCTACTGCAAACTTCTTTTGGGAGCATGAGCTGCTTTTCTTCTTCTTCTTCTTCTTCCCTTCTCACCTCCGAGGAAACTGCAGATATAAGAGCTAGATCAAGAACCATACAGTAATATTAGAGAAGACCATGGACAAGTGCTCCAGAATATCCCAAGGACTTATGCGTTATGAGACAAAACTGCATCACATCTACGATTCCATGAAGACAGCGCTCAAATGTCAAGCACTGAAGCTTACAAGCAGCAGACGACCTGCTGAAGTGTGACATCATTAACACATGGATTCTAACTTACTGTCAGCTGAAGTAAACATTTCGACGATGTAAAATTCTACCTGCCATTTATGATAGCAGTAACATAAGCATCTAAAATTAACAGGTGCTTCTGAGAGGACTCATGAGATATACCATCTATATTTGCTTTTTAAAAAGATATGTTATCTATATTTAATATAGATAACATATCTTTTTAAAAAGCAAATATAGATGGTATATCTATATCTGAAGCAAGGGATTATGCTGTTGGGGCTAAACAATGCAATTACCAAAAGTTCAGCACCTTTACTTGTAGTGAACCAATGAGGATGGTTTCAACCAACAGATAAGCAGCGGAATTAACAATAACAACATGCACAAAGTGACACAGCGATTTACGTGGAAAACCTCCTCAATGCGAGGAGTAAAAACCACGGGGCTTGCACAGCCCACTCACAAATCTTCCACTATAATCAACAATGGATACAAAGAGTCTTCTCTAGAACATCTAGAGGTACATTACAGAAGTAACAACATCATCAAGATATAATCTTGGTATCATCATCAACAACCATACACAATTAACAAGAGGTATACTAACAGCCAACCAGAGAAAAAACAGTTTCTGTCCCCTTCGGTTATCAGTTCATATCTCACAAACCACAGATCCAAACTGTATTAAACTTGGTAGGAATATGGATTCACGAGTCCCTAACATGCTGTCCAAATTTCAGCCAAATCGGACAAAGTTTCACCACTCAAACAGGACTTCTACCAGATCTGCTCAGTACTGAATCTGCTGCTACCCGAACTGACAAAACCCCCCTCAAATCAGGTGTTCCACTCAACCAATCCTCAATCCAACCGTACCAATCAAAGATCTACGAGTCAGGAACTCACAAACAAAATTTGAGGCAGATCCGACCACGTTTGCTACTCCGATCGTCGTCTTGATGAAGACTGTGCAGATCACCCGAGATGGGACAGAGTTTCTCTTCTTCTTTTCTCTCTTGTCTCTTGTTTTGGTTGTGTGCAAATGCTTCCTTTCTACCTCTCCTACCTTGCAGCAGCAGCTCAAGGAGATAGCTAGGGTTTTTCTTCCCCTCTCTAAGGAGGAGGCATCTCAACCATTCATTCTTAAGGTAATCAATGATTGTCATTTCTTGGGCTTGTGGGCTGAGATGGGTCTTCATATGGAGGGATAGCCCAACAAACTTCCCCTCCCGACATCATGGAGATATTAACACCTCATCTCAATCATGCCAGCCATTTACCGGCATACCTCGAGTTTCTCTCTCGTCACTACTTTGGTCAACATATCAGCCCCATTGTTGTCAGTGTGAACCTTCTCAAGCTGCATTTGCTTAGAACTCAACACCTCTCGAATCCAATGGTATCGAACATCAATATGCTTCGACCTTGAGTGGAAACTAGAATTTTTACTCAAGTGGATGGCACTTTGATTATCACAAAACAACACATACTTGTCTTGATCAAAACCAAGCTCACCAACAAACCTTTTCAGCCATAATAACTCCTTGCTCGCCTCTGTCGCTGCAATGAATTCAGCTTCAGTTGTAGACAATGCCACATATTTCTGCAACTTACTTTTCCATGACACAGCTCCCCCTGAATATGTAATCGGTACCACAAGTAGATTTTATGCTATCAACATCTCCGGCCATATCTGCATCCGTGTATGCAACTAACACGGGCTCTCTTTTTCCAAAGCAAAGCTTCATCTTTGTGCTGCCCCGGAGATATCTCATTATCCACTTCACGGCTTCCCAATGCGGCTTTCCGGGATTTGATATAAATCTGCTCACTGTACTAACTGCATGAGCGATGTCTGGCCTTGTACACACCATAGCATACATTAAGCTTCCAACTGCTGAGGCATATGGAACATTCTGCATTTCCCTCTTCATCTCATCAGTAGCAGGACATTGCTTGGTGCTCAATTTGAAATGAGCTGCAAGTGGATAGCTCACAGCTTTTGCATTGTCCAACCAAAACTTCTTAAGTACCTTCTCAATGTACTTCTCTTGTGACAGGTACAACTTGTTGGAGTTTTTGTCCCTCTCAATTCTCATACCAAGAATTTGCCTTGCTGGCCCCAAGTCCTTCATAGAAAAGAACTTGCTCAACTCTTTCTTCAGCTTTGCAATCCTAGAGACATTCTTGCCAACAATCAAGATATCATCAACATAGAGCAACAAGATGATAAAATCATCACCTGAGAATCTCTGAAAGAACACACAATGGTCTGTGCTACACCTATTGTAGCCTTGCTCCCCCATAACAGATTCAAACTTCATATACCATTGTCTTGGTGCTTGTTTCAGGCCATAAAGACTTTTCTTTAGCTTGCACACATAGTCTTCTTTGCCCTTTTTAACAAACCCTTCAGGCTGCTCCATGTATATCTCTTCCTCCAAGTCTCCATGAAGGAAGGCTGTCTTCACATCCATTTGCTCAACCTCCAAGTTGTGACTAGCTGCAATGCCAAGAACCACCCGAATGGATGTCATCTTCACCACCGGAGAAAAGATCTCGTCAAAGTCAATTCCCTTTCTCTGGCCAAATCCTTTCACAACTAGCCTCGCCTTGTATCTTGGATGTGACGTGTGCTCTTCTTGCTTGATTCTATAGACCCACTTATTCTTCAATTCCTTCTTGCCCTTTGGCAACTTTACCAACTCATATGTATTATTCTTATGCAAGGAATCCATCTCCTCTTGCATAGCTTTCATCCACTCCTTCTTGTGCTCATCTTCAATTGCTTCTGCAAAGCACTCAGGTTCTAAATCATCAGACAATAACACCACATAATCATATGATGAATACCTGCTAGAAGGTCTGCACACTCTGGTGAGGTCTGCACACTCTGGTGGATCGTCTAAGTGGAACTTCTGGTATTGGTGGTTGTTGATCATGATCATCAAATTCAGCATCAAAATCGTGCTGCTGGGGAGCATTCTCACCACCTGTACCATGCACATCATCTTGTGCATCATCTGCAACATCGCCTTGACTTGTTGTGGGCCGAGCCGCAGAACTGGTCTAAATTAACCATACCTTCTTTGTTGAGGAACTTGCACCTTTGCCTTCACAATATCCTCAATTGTCTGGTCTTCAACAAACACAACATCACGACTTCTGACAACCTTCTTTGCTATAGGATCAAGCAGCTTGTAGCCGAACTCATCCAAACCATAGCCAAGGAGTATGCACTGTCGTGTCTTTGCATCAAGTTTGGACCTTTCATCTTGAGGAATATGAACAAATGCCTTGCACCAAAACACTTTTAGGTGATCATAGGAGACATCCTTATTGTACCACACCCTGTTAGGAACATCTCCCTGCAAAGAATAACATGGTGAGAGATTAACAAGATAAACTGCAGTCATCAAAGCCTCACCCCAATAAGACTTTGGCAGCCTTGCATGTGACAACAAGCATCGAACTCTCTCCACCAATGTCCTGTTCATCCTCTCAGCAACGCCATTTAGTTGTGGTGTCTTAGGAGGAGTAAATTGATGTCTAATTCCTTGCTCCTTGCAATATGCATCAAATGACCCAATATATTCTCCTCCATTATCAGTGCGAATGCACTTTATCTTCTTCTCAGTTTCTCTCTCAACTGAGGCTTGGAATTGCTTGAATGTATTCAGCACTTGACTTTTAGACTTCAAGGGATAAACCCAAACTTTCCTAGAAGAATCATCAATGAAAGTGATAAAGTACTTTGCACCACCAATTGACCTTACCGACATCTTGCACACATCGGAATGCACCAAATCTAGCAACTCTGGCTTCTTGTGAGGCGATTGACTTTTGAAAGCAACCCGGTGTTGCTTCCCTACTAGGCAATCTGTACAACGCTTCAATTGCACACTTGAAATCCCTAACAAGATATTCTTCTTCACTAGCACAGCCATACCCTTCTCACCCATGTGCCCAAGCCTCTTGTGCCATAGAACACAAGGATTATCCTGTCCTAATGTATTGACAGAAACACAAGAGAGTTTAGCATGGACATGATACAAGAGTGAAACCATTTTACCTCTTGCAAATACCATCTTGCCCTTGGTGAGCTTATCTTGTCCATTTTCAAATCTGCTAGAATACTTCTCATTATCAAGCAATCCCAATCAAATTATGTTGAGCCGCAAATCTTCAACATGTCTCACGGACTTGAGAATTAGTAGTGTACCATTAGTTGTCTCTAAATACACATCTCCTTTCCAATGATTTGAGCACGATCATTGTTTCCCATCTTCACAATTCCAAAATCACCAAAGAACACAATTTATGAAGAGCCTTCTATGAGATGTAGCATGTATGGTAGCACCACTATCGTTATCCAAGTCATGTCATCATCACCCACAAGGTTGATGGTCGCATCATCGAAACAACGATGATCCTTTCTTCAACAGTGGTACCAATCTTGCCATCATCATTTTCAAAGAATGACTACCATCATGTCCTCAACCGGCTGAGTAATGCGACCAACATCACTGTCACTATCACTATCTTGTTTCTGTGCCTTCTTCTTTTTCTTCTTGTTCTCCCGCTTGAGCTTTCGATAAAACTTTCTAATGTGTCCCTTCTCATGGCAGTGATAGCACTCAACATCCGAAAATTTTCCTCTTGACTTGCTTCTACTTTCATTTGAATTCTTGGACCTCGGCTCTTGCTTCTCCCCCGTACTCGGTGAACAACACCTCGGGTTGTGAGGAGGAACTCTCCCTTTCAGCAAGTTTTCTTGACTCTTCATTTATCACTTTGGTCTTCACAAGGTTCCAAGATAAAGTACCATTTGGAGCTGAATTGCACAAAGTGACTTTGAGAGTTTCCCAAGTATCCGGCAAAGAACCAAGTAGTAGCAAAGCCCTAACCTCATCATCAAATGTGATGCCCATGGAAGATAGCTGATTTATAATACCTTGAAATGCATTCACATGATCAGCCACAGAAGTGTCATCTCGATACCTCAAATGCATCAATTGCTTGATCAAGAACATCTTATTGGTACCTTCCTTCCTAGCATACAATTCTTTCAATTTCTGCCATAAGGAGCGTGCATGTGTCTCATTACTGATATGGTTCAACACATTGTCATCGACCCACTATCGAATGAACCCACAAGCTTGACGATGAAGTACCTTCCACTCATCATCAGTTTTGTCATCTGGCTTCTCGGTGGCAAATACTGGCTTGTAATACTCTTTCACATAGAGCAAGTCTTCCATCTTACCTTTCCAAGCTTGGTAGTTTGTACCATTCAGAGATATCATCCTGCTGGTATTCACCTCCATCTTTCACTGCAAGACAATCACCAAAGCAAACACAAGCTCTGATACCACTTGTTGGGGCTAAACAATACAATTACCAAAAGTTCAGCACCTTTACTTGTAGTGAACCAATAAGGATGGCTTCAACCAACAGATAAGCAGCGGAATTAACAATAACAATATGCACAAAGTGACACAGCGATTTACGTGGAAAACCTCCTCAATGTGAGGAGTAAAAACCACGGGGCTTGCACAGCCCACTCCCAAATCTTCCACTATAATCAACAATGGGTACAAAGAGTCTTCTCTAGAATATCTAGAGGTACATTATAGAAGCAACAACATCATCAAGATATAATCTTGGTATCATCATCAACAACCATACACAATTAACAAGAGGTATACTAACAGCCAACCAGAGGAAAAATAGTTTCTGTCCCCTTCGGTTATCAGTTCATATCTCACAAACCACAGATCCAAACTGCATGAAACTTGGTAGGAATATGGATCCACGAGTCCCTAACATACTGTCCAAATTTCAGCCAAATCGGACAAAGTTTCACCACTCAAACAGGACTTCTACCAGATCTGCTCAGTACTGAATCTGCTGCTACCCGAACTGACAAACCCCCCCCTCAAATCAGGTGTTCCACTCAACCAATTATCAATTCAACCGTATAAACCAAATAGCTACGAGTCAGGAACTCACAAACCAAATTTGAGGCAGATCCGACCACGTTTGCTACTCCGATCGTCGTCTTGATGAAGACTGTGCAGATCACCCGAAATGGGACAGAGTTTCTCTTCTTCTTTTCTCTCTTGTCTCTTGTTTTGGTTGTGTGCAAATGCTTCCTTTCTACCTCTCCTACCTTGCAGCAGCAGCTCAAGGAGATAGCTAGGGTTTTTCTTCCCCTCTCCAAGGAGGAGGTATCTCAACCATTCATTCTTAGGGTAATCAATGATTGTCATTTCTTGGGCTTATGGGCTGAGATGGGTCTTCATATGGAGGGATAGCCCAACATATACAACAGGAAGAATTAAAATGTTCAACTCATCTAGCTTTAGTCCAATTAAAATCCAACATACTGCATTGTTGGAAAAATTGCAACAATAGAATTCTGCGGTAAGAAATTCTGCAATAGAAAGAAAAGAAAAGAAAAATGATAAACTCATTGTAAATTTTGATACTGGAATTAATTGTACAAAGCTAAACACAACATAATAACAATATGTTGAACAAATAAACATTCATCTGGTTTTAGAAGGTGATTTCATGTTGTGAATCGATATTATTATCCACATTCATACAATACATTCAATACTAGGATGGCTACGATCATAATCATGGTAGCAATATGACAGTCATCCCTTTTTTCAATGTTAAGAGTAATTCACACCATGTAAAACAATATACATATTGATTTTTGCAATGGTAAGGCAAACAGATTATAAAATGTATTTTGAAGCTGTAAAGTGATTGTAAAATGTTGTACCAACAACGTTGGCAAGATTATAGATTTGAAGACATGTAAAGTTGATAGACTGAAAATGGATAGACAGATTGAGGATGCCTAAAGTAGCACCAGCCTTCACAAATGCGGTGTGCTGGTTTCTATAGACACGTTTATCGGTCCATGTCATGTGCACAAAATTAAGCAAAGGTTGCTGACCCTGATAGGCTGCATAAGTGAATGGATACTGTATCCATCTCTTAGAGTATATTGTTAAAAAGATCCTCGATTACTAATGAAATCGATGTAGTAGTGGCTTGATGGAAGCCCAGAGTCTTTATTTGATCCATTAGCAATCAAACTTGGGCAACTTGATAAATTTTCCAGAAAAAGATTTTCCACCACCACCACCACCACAAACCATAATGTGCTGAAATAGAAGGCGTGCATTCATCGCTACAATTTCCTTCCATGTTTATCCTAAACATTAACATTGATTGATCGCAATAATGGTGCTAGCAAACATGAACAACATCTGTAGAAAAAATCTATATCAAATTACATCATACCTATAATTGCATAAACACCTAGCCCTCAAATGCCAAATGCTAGAGTTTACATTTTACAAGGAACAAAAGATCGTGATGAAGACATCCCTACTACCATATCTCCAAGTGTTCATGAAGCACCACAAAAGGGTCCAATGACTAGAGCACGAGCTGAGCTTTAAAATAAACATGTGAATTTTATTTCTTAATACATTGCCTTCTAATGATGAGAACGATATACTACCTCATGCCATTGCTATTGCTGTAGCAAGGGAATGAAGAAATCACTTGTATGTGCTGGTTGCGTGGAACAAGGACCAACCACACGAGGAACCATCCAAGTCCAAGGCTAACATGCTCATGCAGTCAAACATCAAAGGGTAAGATCCATGCAGTCAACAACTAAAAGGAGAGAGACCATGCAGCTGGACCACTCACGAACTTGGCCCAAGTCCTTGCCGTGACAAGCTCCAAGGCCTGCGTGCCCAATTGTTTGGCCGAATTCACTGCTTGTTTGGTCATGTAATTTGTTTCTCCTTTTAAGTCCGAACCTTATGTAATTATCTTTGAGCCGGATTTCTTTGGCCGAACTGGATTGGGACTCGGTTGTTTTGGTCGACCTCACCCCAGCTGACCCTAGTCATACGTAATTGGGGGAGAATGCCATAAGTACCACAGTCTGTCCATCGTGTAAAGGGGATTACCATTTTTTTAAAGATTAATAGAGTGCTTTGCTTGAGAGTTCTTCCATGGCGATCGAATTCATCATGAGGGAAAATTGAGAGTTTGTCAAAATCAAGATCATTCAATCTTTCTGCTGAGAACCGTCTGTGATACGTAGCACTTCACAGACGGTTTCAACTAAAAATCGTCTGTGTTGAGTTTTATTACAGACGGTTCAAAAACTTTAAACCGTCTGTGATAACCAACTGTTATCACAGACATAAAAATTCAAACGATTTAAAAACTTTCTGTGATGACGGTTTCAAACCGTCTGTGATGTACTTTTTCCTCAGTAGTGTAAGTTTTTGAGCGACTCAACGCCAGCGGTCCAGCGTTCAGGACACTGTTCTGGTGACTGCCTAACTACAACGACGTTACACCTCGGCCTCGAGTGCAACCAGCAGCAGCATCCAAAAGCAACATGATGTGCTGCTTAGCTTTAAGCTGGCGCGAAAAAGATGAATAATTTGATACCATTAAGTGATATATCCTAACCAGTTTAACCAAAAAAAAAACACCAACCAGTTTAACCAAAAATTTAAACCGGTGAGCAGGTACGGACAATTCGGACGTACTCCCACGGACCGAATTCTTGCTCGATGAATGCATGGTTAGGCTTCACCAAGGTGCCAAACCTTCGCTTCCTGAATTCCTGACCCGCCTGATCTCACCGGGGAATTGGACAAAATCCCGAGGGAATCGAGAAACAAAGCACGATGATCTCGTTGGAACCAGCCGTCCCAATAAATAAACCAAATTCGTACCAGGCGTAATCAAACAGATCCGGACGCGTCACATGCATGGTTTCTGTTCCCAAAAAAAACAAAGCCGGAAGAGGCAAAGGAAGCAGATTCAGATGCGTCCATGGCCGCACGGAACCAACACAGTCGCACGTCGCGTCCTCCCGGCACGTATCTGATCGCCCGAATCCCATCCGCTTAACGTCCAAACGCATCGCTGTATATATCACTGCAACTTGGCCATCGCAAGCTAGCACAAGGGGAGAACAGTGCACGAGACGATGAGGAGGAGCTCGTTGCTGTGTTTGGCTTTAGCCGCTGTGCTCGTCCGCATGGCATGTTTGTCCGAGGCGACGCGTGTTACGCCCCCGCTGCCGGTGCTGCCGGTCCCGTCGGCGCCGCAGCTCAAGTGGCAGCGCCGGGAGGTGATCATGTTCTTCCACTTCGGGATGAACACCTTCACCGACTCCGAGTGGGGCACGGGCCAGGAGGACCCGTCCCTGTTCGACCCCACGGCGCTCAACGCCACCCAGTGGATGGACGCGGCCGCCGCGGCGGGTGCGTCGCTCGCCATCCTCGTCGCCAAGCACCACGACGGGTTCTGCCTCTGGCCGTCCGCATACACGGAGCACTCCGTGCGGAGCAGCCCCTGGCGCGGCGGCCGAGGCGACGTGGTGCGCGAGTTCGCAGACGCGGCTCGCGCGCGCGGCCTCGACGCCGGGCTGTATCTCTCGCCGTGGGACCGGCACGACGAGAGGTACGGCCGCGAGGTCGCCTACAACGAGTACTACCTAGCCCAGCTCCACGAGCTCCTTACCGGGTCAGTGTCAAGCGCCTGTGCCCATGCATGCAAACGATTCAAGCAACTTGCCATTGTTAAAAGCTTAGGCGCATCTGCAAATACTATTGTGTAGGTACGGGAGCGTGTCTGAGATATGGTTCGACGGCGCCAAGGGCACGAACGCGACGAACATGACCTACCACTTCCAGGAGTGGTTCCAGACCGTGAAGCAGCTGCAGAGCTCCATCAACATCTTCTCCGACGCCGGACCCGACGTCCGGTGGGTCGGCGACGAGCAGGGGTTCGCCGGAACCACGTGCTGGTCCACCGTCAACCGCTCCATGATAACGATCGGCCAGGCCGGCAATGAGAAGTACGTACATACCATGCACGGCCAAAGCTTCCTCTGTTAATGGAGCCTAGCTACCAATCGGGCGATCATGCGCCATTGTTGATCTGTGTCAGGTATCTGAACAAGGGCGACCCGCGGGGGAGGGACTGGGTGCCGCCGGAGTGCGACGTGTCGATCCGGCCGGGCTGGTTCTGGCACAAGAACGAGACGGCCAAGCCGCTGCGCCAGCTGCTCGAGATATACTACAACTCGGTGGGCCGGAACTGCGTGCTCCTGCTGAACGCGCCGCCGAACACCACCGGCCTGGTCGAGGACGCCGACATCGCCAGGCTCCGCGAGTTCCGCGCGGCTATCACGACCATCTTCGGCTCGGACCTCGCCGCGGGCAGCACGGCGAGGGCCAGCAGCGAGCGCGGCGGGAGGCACGGCGGCTTCGCGGCAGGCAACGTGCTCGACGGCTGCGACGAGACGTACTGGGCGCCGACGACCGAGGACGGGCGCAGGAACGGGTACTGGATCGAGCTGCGGCGGTCGGGCGCGCCAGCGTTCAACGTGGTCAGGATACAGGAGCACGTCGCGATGGGGCAGCGGGTGGAGCGGCACGAGGTGTACGTGGACGGCGCGCCCGTGGCCAACGGCACGACGGTGGGGCACAAGCGGCTGCACCGGCTGGCATGCCCCGTCGCCGGCCGGACGGTGAAGATATGGTTCACGGCGCGGCGGGGCCCGCCGCTGGTGTCGGCGGTGGGCCTCCACCTCGACCCCTTCGCAACGAAGGTGGTGTGACGGCCGCTGTGCTGTGCACCGCGCGTGGTGCGCGCCAATAATTGGTATTTAGTGGTCAGTCCACGTCGCCCGAACCAGGCAAGGCAATTCATTCGCGACGCGCGCACCGGACGGCGCACCGGCGATAAGGCGGCATTCTTTTGGATGGATCGATCCGTCTTTCGTGATCAAACCACAACTTTCTTTGAATAATTTGTTGGGTGCAATGATATCGAGTTCAGTGCATTGCAGTCTGTGCTGGTATACAGCGACCCGTGTCACTCGCCACCGTCGCTTGCTCGCGTTCATAGGCCTACGCTGTGCCCCGTTTTCTCATTTGATAGCGCTGCGCTATTGCTTCCAAGTAGGAATAAACACCACAACTACCATTCCTGAGGCGTGCAACTACCACCAAACATATCGTGTGACGCCTCAACCAATGCCGACTAGTAGTGACAAGGCTGCTTTAATTATGTATATATACATCGCCATTGCAGAAGCATGGGAGCAACAACAGTGCCTGCGCGACAAAGAGGTTTACATCTAGAAACGCACCAAACAAGAGGGAAACAAACATAAACATCATCTAAAAGATAGATTTACATGCAAAAGCTGATTACTTCAGGCGTTTCAAAACAACAAATACATAGCTTCATTTATAACAGTTGCTTTGGAGTATCAGATCAAAATTGTACACTCTTCGTTGGCAAAATTGATCACCATAATCTCGGGCACAACACATAAACAAGTAAATAAAAACCGATACACGGCGCAGTCAAAACTGCGACGATTCCCTGTGCCTTTCTCAAACTACATAAAAAATAACATACTGATTATAAGTGTTCACTAAACCTGCAGCAGCCTCTAATACCTCTTGTTAAACCTATTGCCACCGCCTCCCCTGCCGGAAAACCCTCTCCCACCACCGCCTCGGCCACCACCACCCGAGAATCTCCTACCACCGCCACCACGGCCAAACCTTCCGCCAGAGTTGCCCCTTGACTGCTCCCTCTCTTGCAAGGGTGGCAGTTGTGTCACTTCCTCAATTGTCACCATAGCAGCGTTCTCTGCACCTGCAGGAATCATGCAACAAATTTGAGTGGTGCAGTAATACCCCCAAATACACAAATTCAAGTTCAAATGCCTTAATTTGAATCCCAAGATAAGATTAAAAACTCTGTGAATTGTACATATACAGTATTAACACATTTACAAATTTGCATTATGTTCCCATTATAAAAATAAGTGAAGCCCTGTACCAAAGTTATACCTTGAATATAGTCTTCGACTTCTGCAGCAGGAACATCAAATACAGCACCTGTCCCATCAGCAGTGAGGGTCACACCCTTTACATCTGCAAGTTTATCTTCTGGCATGAACCTTTTCAATGTGGTAATAACAAACCTGTACGCAGAAGTTTAGCAATCAATTGAACATCTGAGGCCGCTCATGACCCAAAAGGGGTGAATACTAAATAGCAATGTCACTCACCCTGGTGTATACATCGATCTGCCAGTCTGAAGAAGTAATGTAGTATGGTTCTCCATAGAAGAAAGCAAGGATCTCTTCTTTATGTCAGTGTAGCCCTAAGAAATAACATTTCCTGTTAATTATTATAGCCAATATAACAGAACAATAGAAATATATAACTAGAAACCAACTTACAACTGCCTTTGCAAGTGCTTTGGATAGTAGATCAACTGCAGACATACTGGAAGAGCTTAACAGTTGCTCTGCTTGCTGCCGGAAAACAGGAATAACACTGCATTGCATCCAAATACATAAGTTAACAAACAAATCTACTGCAAAATATGCTTACCCCAAATTTTAATTTGAAAATATCTTACCTGTCTGACACACTAGCAATGGCTTCTGCTGCTTCAGTGCCAGCAGATTGTGCCACATCAGTTGGCTGCGGTGCAGAGATGTGTTCAAACTTCACCCCAGACTCCCTTTCTATTCTGCTCACGTTGTGCTTGTACCTGGGTTCAAAAAGCATGACAGCAACGCCAGTATTACCTGAAAATCAACAGGCATTGCTTAAAAGGTAATCATTATAAATCGCAAACTAAAAAAATGATTATTCTATTTAACCCACCTGCTCTCCCTGTCCGACCCGACCGGTGTATGTAAGCTTCAACATCACGTGGAGGTTCACACTGGAGGTTTGGAAAATCATCAATGAGCGGGTAAGGCATAGTACTTAGCAAAGCTAGTAAACTGCAGAACATGCCATACCTGAATGATAAGCTGCACGTCATTAATATCGAGCCCTCGTGCTGCCACATTTGTAGCAACCAAAACTAGAAACTTCCCGCTCCTGAATCCAGCAAGAATGACCTACAAAATCATTTAGTACACTTCAAATAGCTGGGCTTGACAGTTAACGAAACATCACAAATGGGTGGAGAAAATACTAAAATAAGGATTCACAAATAAAATCAATTAGCATAAACGGTAAGTTTAAAAAACAGGGTCCAACTGCTAAAAAATAAAATAGCAAACACAGATTATTTAAATTGGTACAGTATATGCACATGTCATCAACAATTATATGACACATTAGTAGCACAATAATAAAAAATGCAATCAGGCATGTTAGCAGAATTTTCAAAACATGATATAGAGGATGACACATTATTTCACTCGAGAGCATTGGACACAGGAACAGTAAGATAATAGATTGGTCAGTAAAGAATCACTTACTTCACGCTGAGCTTGTGCAACATCTCCATGCAAGGCACGGGATCCAGCAATCAAACCAGAGAGCTCTGATGCAGATTCTTTCGTCTCAGTGAAAATAATGGTCCGGCCTCCGCTGAACCCGGAAAAAATGGTTTAGTAAAAATTGATGAAAATCACAGTATTCCCATAAATGAGGACCATTTGGTGAAAGTACATACCGGCTATAGCATCGGATAATGTCGGGAATAACTTGTGCCCTTGCAGCACGGTTACAAGGAAGAGCAAGATGCCTAACAGATGCACTAGCTTTCAGTTTCTCATTGCCAACAAGATCAACTGTTTTCTTGTCAGATTTCAGAAATTTCAAGGAGAGCTACAATCATTCCAGAGTAGCCATACCAACACATTGTCAGCTCATATAAATTATGAAGAAGACTTCAATAATAGTAATGCATTGTGTCAAAGTGAATCATACCTTCTTCACCCAATCTGGTATAGTAGCACTGAACAGAAGCGTCTGTACTTTTGTAACATCTTCAACCTTGCCTGTTTATAATAATGAAGGATTTGGTTATATCAGAAAAAGTGAATAACACCAGCCATAAAGAGAACAATTTGCTCAACTGAATAAATACAATCAACATGAGACTCAAAAATTGAAGAACATCTGGAATAGAAGTTGTGTGCATACCAAGAATAAGCTCAACATCGTCAACGAATCCCATATTAAGCATCTCATCAGCTTCATCAAGGACACGGAATTTCAAACACTTAAAATTGAGAGTTCCCTTTACAATAAAATCCTGGGCGAGAAAGTAATGCAGCAAACATCAGAATAAATTAAGAGATTCTGAGTCCAGTCAGCTAGAGATATCAACAAAGGAAAACAAGTACCTTCACACGGCCAGGAGTCCCAACAATAATGTCAACCCCCTTTCTGATTGCTATTTCTTGAGAACGATAATCAGAACCTCCATATACACAGCATGAAGAAAGCCCAAATGTTGCACCATAAAACGCAAAGTCCGTGTTCACCTGAAATTCATTTTGGCAAAGTCAAAACAAATAGAAAGGAATTTCCTTCTTGAGAAACGGAAAGTTGTACAATATTACCTGCTTGGCTAGCTCTCTGGTTGGTAGCAAAACCAAAACACTTGGAGGTCTGCCATAATCAGTCCTGGATGACTTGTGTGTCCCATTAACTAATGACTCCAATATGGGCAGAACAAAAGCCAAAGTTTTGCCCTATAAAAATAAGTAACACCATCTTTGATTTAGACCATACCAAGTTTTCAGAGACAAACACGATCAAAATAAAGAAGTCCATTCCACATGGCCAGTTCTCCATAGTCCATAATATGGAATTCAGTGTAACCACACCAAAAACAATCACTATGAACACAAAGCACTCCCCTCCCGGTATCTTCATAAAAAAACCCTATGTTGACAAAATTGTGCAAACCGCGCACTTATGTACAGAAACATCAATTTTCTTTTTAAACCCGCATATGCACTGTCATGATCGCATTCAAATTGTGCAGCAAACGCAATTAGTACAACAATGCAGCAATCCCTTTCTCGAATTGGGTAAGTGAGATAAATTAGACGGAATTCCTGCCAAACCAGTAGTCGTGTCGCGCAGCAAGCCTTCTATTAAGTGTAAACGCACACAGCATAGTAACTCAAACAACTACAGTTTCTACCCTACAGTTATATCAAGTGAGCCACACAAGTCGAAAGTAACTCTCACCTGGCCAGTGCGTGCGCGGCCGACCAAGTCGCTGC
Source organism: Hsuehochloa calcarea (assembly GCA_036346395.1). Lineage (NCBI taxonomy): Eukaryota > Viridiplantae > Streptophyta > Magnoliopsida > Poales > Poaceae > Hsuehochloa > Hsuehochloa calcarea. The sequence continues at coordinate 4,998,896 of CM070610.1, forward strand.
CGTCGAGGACGAGGTCGAAGGTGGTGGCCTGGATGGGGAACAGCGCCGTGATGCCCTTGGACTTGAGGCTCTGCCTCAGCGGCTCCGAAATCCGGAAGTTGGAGAGAGCATTCGGGTCGGCGGGATCATCGTCACCGCTGGCCGTGAGCTCGCCATCGTCGTCGTTCACATCAGCCACAGCCTTCCCCTTCCTCTTATCATTCTCCTTCTTCGCCTTCTTCGCGGCGGGCGCCGATGCGGCCGGCTCCTCGGAACTCGTGCTGCTCCTGTCCTCGTCGGAGGAGGACGCCGCGGGAGGGGACGGATCCTTTGCCTTGCGCTTCTTCTCCTTCTTCTCCTTCCTCCTGTTCGACGAGGCCTCCATCTCGGCCGCCTCGGCCTCGGCGGCCGCGGCGGCGGCCTTGAGCTTGCGCTTGGACTTCTTGGAGGTGGAGTCGTCGACGGCCATAGGCTCGGCGGAGGAGGCGGCGGCAGGGAGGGAAGGCATCGGGAGGCCGAGGGGTAAGCGGTGGCGGCGGCGCGTAGGGTTGGGCGGCTGCAAGGGAGGCGCAGCCGGGAGAGAGGGGGAAGAGAGGTCGGGGTTTCGAGGTATATGTAGTTATGCGGCGGAAACCCTAGCGCGTGAGGGGCACGGCTGAGCGGCGATGCGTACGTGGCACTTGATATTTTGGTGGCTGGCGGGTGGGGACTCCGTGTCGGTGACGTTTCGTCCACCGTGTAAAACGTCGACCTGTCTTGAACCAGATCGGACGGCCAGCGATGGATCGGCCAGCTAACAACGGGCCACTCAGCTCTGTCCTACCTAGACATGAGCTTTCGTGGGCCGGGCCGATACTTGGTTGGGTGCGTATCGGTGGTGTCTGCTTGACCATGATAGGCCAGGCCTGGGCCTAGGTTATGGCCCATATTTATTTTCGCTGAACAATGCTTAGTTGTAAGAGTCGCTTTGAGGAAGGCCAAATTTGCTTAGGTTTACCATCCTCCGCGGCTCCCGCCCATATGCTCAATGGTACATAAATAAAAAGATCAAAAGGACACAATTAGGACTTATATTTGGATGGAAATGACATTTGCTGGAATTATGTATGTAAGTCCATCCACAATTTGTATTTTTTGAAGCGGTACTAGGCCCTCTTGGCACCAGTACTAAGCAAAATGATAACATTGCAGGGTGAGGATACTAAGAAAATCTTACTAGCACCAGCACCAAGTTTTGCCGCAGTTCCAGTAAGAAGAAGAAAAAGATTAATGGCGGCGTGTCACTTAAATGGGGAAGAAGAGTGAGAGTTGGGCGCAAGAAAAAGAAGTTATGTTTTATTTAGTTGCAAGTCCTACTTTAGAGAGAGAGAATATGTGCTAAACATTATTAAAGATACAAGCAAACTTAGTACGATAGTTTTTAGCATTTATATATTTATATACACTATGGATGCCCTAAACTGTCAAAAGCTACTCTTAAAAGATGTGAGTCCTAAACTCGGATGCCCAACCTCCTGAGCCCGTCTCCTGATCTGCTCTCGGACGACTCAGGAGGCGACCCAAACAAACTGTGCAAGAGCCCCTGGCCGCCGCTCCCCCCTCGCCGCCTTCTTGCAGTTCCTCGATTGGTGCGGCGGCGGCGACAGAGCGTCCCCTCCTTCTTGCAGCTCCCCTCCCCCACTCTTTCAGTTTCTCCTCCCCCGTCGCAGTTTGGATCTGGAAGTACCAGTCGTCGACATCTGGCCTCTACCAGTTTATTCTTCGTCGCCGGCCTCGGATCCCGGTGGATCCAAAGCCCCCCCCCCCCTCGCCTCCCTCTTCGGATCTGGTGCATCCGTCCTGCAGTCGTCGTTGGGGCCAGACCCGGGCGCCTCAACGGTAACGAGTCGCGGCCGCTGTCGCCATCTGGTCGTACTCGGTGGGGTGTAGCCTCTACTCCCTGAGGCCCTCACTCATGGAACGAGCAATCGTTGCTGCTAGCCCGATTCTCCATGCGCCCGAGGACAACGCTGTCGGACCTAGCCCAGGGGTCAAGGCGGCCGGTGATGGCAATGTGTTCACCGAGAGGATCCTAGTGAGGTGTGTCTCGAGGGGGTAGCCGAAGCCGGGGACCTCGGTTGGATCCGGCGGTACGTCGACAGGGAGGCCGACTGGACTGGGACGTGAGCCCACTTGGCGCCACTGGATCTGACGAAGTGGAGCGGAGCACTAGGTCGTCGGTTTCTTTGCTGCTGCTACCGGTTGCAGCGTTTGTCAAGACGACATTGGTGTCTTATGCCACCGGCACCTCCAGCCGTCGCTGGCCTCGTGCAATGTTGTCGTTGAGTGGAGGGATGGCATCCTCATCCTCTGCATTTTGAAGCTCCTTGTTGGTGTCATGTTAGTGTGTGGTGCTTGCCCTGGTTCTTCGTGCTTTTGTTCCTGGCTTGTCGTGCGGGTGTTACCGTGTTGGCGGTGCGGTGTTGGTGCAATCCAATGGTGTGATGTGCTGGGCTGGGCTCAAGATGGTGAGCTGTGGTGGGGTTGTTTCCGTGGTGTGCACCTTGGTATCGACGCACTTCAAGCCCTTACAACAGACAATGGTCTTCAGCCGTGGTGGAACTGTGGTTCTCCTTGTCATTGCTTCTATTCTTATCTCTCAAGCACTGTACAATAGTGATCTTCTGCATGTTTAACTTATTAACTAGTTCGAAGCTTCAGCATATTAGGTGGTGGGGGTGTTTGTCCTTCCCTTGATGTTGTTTGTGTCTTGCATGCATGCGAGCTGGTCGGTGTGCTCGACGTTGTTCTAGGTGGTGTTTGGCCATCTTAGCTAGGTGTTTTGGGGTTCCCAGGCTGTGGTGTATCCCTGTAGCGGCGGTGTCTGTACCTTTTAAATTGTTGACTCATGCTTTATTAATATAATGGACAGCTCTCCTGCATGTTCGTTTAAAAAACTTGGATGCCCTAAACTGTCGAAAGCCTTATCTTTGATGGCTTCTCATGGAACGATAGCTACTATCTTCCCCCAAGTTAAACAGGACGGAAACTTTCTCACATAACTGGACAACTTATATCATAAGTTTCAATCTTCTAAAACTTAAAAGAAAAAGAAATCCTTGTGATGACATATCTTGCAAAAAACACCTAACATTTATTTATATGGAGACACATAATTGCACCTTCAAATATAGGGTAGTTTTTACTCAAATTTCATAGGCAATTTTAAAGGGAGTTTATTTAAAAGATCACCCTGTCGTAGTTATAAACTAGACAATACGGAAGGGGGCCCTCAGACTCCCTGCAATGCGAAGGGGAAACACCCCAGAGGTCCTGAAAGATAGGGAAACGATATTAAAGTGTGTTAAATGTGTCTCTTTATTGCTAAAAAAAGTCACCTCTCTCACCACAAGGGGAAAATAGTTATTTATGTTACATCTAGGGTACACGAGATTACAATTGTGCACCTAAAAAGATTATATGTGTATAGGGGCTTCAGAGTATTTGTAGTTTGCATCGCCCTGGGCATAGCTTCTGGTGCACGATAGACTTTCATCGGCTTGGTCCACTATGACTACTCTCCCAGTCCACAAGCGGACTTGACTCCTTCCCTTCGCTCCATGCGAGGTGGATCCGAAGCGAAGGCTCCGTGGACCCCCTTTGCTACATGCGAGGTGGTCTAGAGTGAAGGCCCTTACGACCCCTTCGCTCCAGGGGATGTTGTACTCCTTGATCGAGGCATTCTTCGGCAGTCTTTTTGTACCATTCGCTTTGTGCGAAGGGGTACTTGGTACCCTTCGACTGGCTCCAGGGGTACACCTGGCTCGGTGTCTATGCCAGATCGTTGGGGCCGCCCATACAACACACGCTTTTAAAAAAGAGTAAATTGCCTCACATATACATAATCTTGTGAGGTGAGTGCATTTAGATCAATGAACTATGAAATCGTGCATCTGGATCAACGAATTTATTAAACCGAGCAAGAGAGGTCTTGACGAGGATCTAATAATCCTCATTTTATCTTTTATCTGTAATTCTTATTATGGGTAAATATGATGTCACATAGTCCCCAGAAGTACCCCTTATTTCTATAAGGGAGAGGCCTAACCTTTGATTGTAAGTTCTTCTACAATCACCCCCATAGTCGTAAGTTCTTCTACGACTACATCATGGTCGTAAGTCCTTCTACGACCATTACATAGTCGTAAGTTATTCTACGACTGCTACCTGATCGTAAGTCCTTCTACGACCACTACATAGTCATAAGTTCTTCTACGACTGCTACCTGATCGTAAGTCCTTCTACGACCAGGAAAACTACGACCACCTTATAATCAAACCTACTGCATCGGGTAGGTCCAATTGATTAAGGAATCGAACGGTCTACACGCACTATTATTCCGCGTATTAATGGTGTGTAAATACCCCATTATCTCCGGAAGATAATTGCGACGGCGTGAAGAAGTCAAGGCGCCGGTAATTACTACCATCATGCGCCCGTTACTACATTAATTAGGCGCATCTTCCGTAGGACGAAACGGCTACTTCTTCACGACTATATAAGGGCATCAATCAGAGAGATAGGAAAAGGCGAACAAGAGCCAGTCAAGTAGGAACACAAGCACTATTCTCTGTAATAGTTTTAGTCCTTTGCTGGATCATCAAGAATACCATACACACAGATTAGGGTTATTATTCTCTCCTGAGAAGGCTGAACTGCCTAAACATCCGTGTCAATCCACTCTGCGTGATCTCATCCTTAGGAGACCCCCCGAATCAAATAATCTTTACGTAAGATCGGTTCTAATACACCGACAGTTGGCGCCGACCGTGGGGATCTTCCGGTAATCTCTTGTCAACATACTCTCTTTTTCCAATCTCATGCTAGCATGGCGGAGAATGGAGCGAGGAGAACTGGTTCGACTTGGCGGTCACGCAGACGTCGACATGGATGCGGTTTCGACTACGAGCCGAGTGATGCATCGGCCGATGGTGATGTTCCTCCGGAGATTATTCTCCAGAAACCATCCCATCAATGGAGTTGAGGAGGATCCTTATCCCCACAACGATACGTCCAACAGAGGAGCCAATTCCTCCAAGGACAAGGGTCAATCCGACCGAACCGCACCCGGGAGGACTCACGACACAATGAGAGTTTTTCCTCCAAGTGTCCAAGTTCCCTTAAGGCGGTCCGACACGGTGAGACAAGTCCTGAAGCCACCATTCCAGACTCCACCAAAGATCTTGTGATCCTATCTCTCGGGGTAACTCCGAGATAGTGGGATCAAGCATGCTTTTCCTACAAATCGACCGTCTCTCCGCAGATCTCATTTGCGGACGGAGACGATTATAACCCGAGTTCCCCTACCGAGGGATTACTCCAAGTCGCCAGATGGTGTCTCTCGAGCACTCCTCAGCGGGAGGCCTCAAGCGCAAGTGAGAATCATCAGCGGAGGTCTTCGTCCTTCCCTCAAATCGAGTCAACCTCATGGAGGACGAAATGAGAACCCTCCCGAAGATCACGCTGCGCCTCCTCGTAGTAATGGCAAGGGAACCACCGCGACAGAGAGAACCAACACTCGATGAGCGAGAGAAATCCTCGACATTCTCGCACTCCATCGAGAAGGCCTCAAAAATCGACGGGAGGATTTTGAGGTCATCCGAAGAAAGAAAATTGCAGCCCGTAAGAACTCGCTGGCGCATTCAATATCGATCCACAGGAGGTACAAGAACTCCGGGACATCAACGACTTGCTTGAGAATCCCAATCAAGAGCTTGCTCGAACGCCAGATACGATCTCTTTCTTTGAGGAGATTGCGCAAAGGCTTCGAATGTGATGACAAGATGGAAGTACCTCGTCAACAACATTCGGTAGTCGTAGCAATGCGACTTCTTCACTACCATCAATCGAATATTTCTGCGTAGGAATCGACACGGTCATAAGTCACATCGATCTCCTATTCGAGAAATACTTTTCAATCGGTGATGATCAAGTAGCCCTCAGGAGGTGATCAATCACTACTCCGCAAAGAAATTCTGGGGTGGATTACGAGGAGTATTCCCCAAGAACCGAGACCTACAATGAGCAGTCACTGTTGTCGGTATCGTCAGTATACGATCACTGGCGACATTAACCCTTCTTTCCTACAAAGAAGGCGCTAAGAAGTAATTACGGATGCCGGGCATTTTCGCCGACCTTGAGCGATTCATTGCCACCTCATTTTCGACCGGTGAACATGGAGAAATTTGATGGATCTCAAAATCCCATCGAGTTTCTTGAGATCTATACAACAATTGTCCGAAAGCGGCGGGAGGAGGAGAGCACGTAATGGCGAATTACCTTCCAATCGTGCTCGAAGGATCCGCTCGATCGTGGTTATTAAACCAACCACTCGAGTCGATCTACTCTTGGCAACACCTCTGTGATCTTCTACGAGCAAATTTCCAAGGCACATACAACCGCCTCGAAAGGAAGGCGACTTGCACCGGATCAAACAGAACAACAACGAGACTTTGCGTCAATTCATCAAACGCTTTAGTCAGGTTCGTAACTCAATTCCGGAAATTTCTGACTCCTCTGTGATCAGGGCTTTTAAGCAAGGAGTCCGTAGTAGAAGAATAACAGAGGATATTGCTTTAAATCCTCCCAACACCGCTCTTGAGCTCTTTGAGATGGCCGATCGATATGCAATCGCTTCGAGGCGGTCGAGTGGAATAACACTATCGATCGAGAAACACACGCTCTTAGAGAGCCAGGTGAGGTTGGTAAGGACAAAAAAGCAAAAAAGTCCAAGAAGAAAATAAAAAGTCAAAAACCACAAACTAGTGGTTTCAAGGAGGTCTTGGCCGTAAAAGATAGAGAGCCCCAAACCACCAAGTCGAACCACGATCAAGGCAAAGGTAAGCGCTCGATCGTAGGAACGACAAACCAAGATGGTGTCCTTTCATAAAAGGAAGGACATGACCTCCGCAATTGCCGAAGTTTTCCAAAGAAAGCTCGAGGACTACTACAACAAGAAAGCACCGCTCCCTACTCTCGAGCAGGTAGGACATACGAGTGGTCAAAAGTCGTCAGATGATGAGGAGATGCCATTCCAAGATCCGCACCATACCGTTGAGCATATCTATGGAGGATCATCGACATACGACTCCAAACGACAACTTAAAGCTCACGGACGAGAGGTAAATTCCATACATACTCCTCTTGTCAATAAATTACCAAGTGGTCGGAAGTTACCATCTCTTTTGAGAAGGACGACTGCCCGATCACTATGAGTCGATCAGGTCGATTTCCGATTGTGGTCGAACCCACCATCAACAACTGTCGGGTCAATCGAGTGTTAGTTGATGGTGGTAGTTCTTTAAACATATTATTTACTAAAGCCCCGGACGAGATGCAAGTACCGGACAAAGGTAAGGCGATGCGATATTCCTTTCATGGAATCGTCATCGGGTCTTCACCAAACCCATTGGCCAAGTTTCTCTTCCTTTAACATTTGGCTCACCAAGTAATTTCGGACGGAGAAAGTCTCCTTTGATGTGGTCGATTTCGATCGGCATATAACGCCATACTCGGACGACCAACTTTGGCAAAATTCTTAATGGCTACTCATTATGGGTATCAATGTCTTAAGATGCCAGTCCCAAAGGAGTGATCACAATTCAATGTGACAAAAGATGGCGATAGTCACGACCGTCGATCCTCGAGATGGTTGGTCAAATACCAACTCGAGATGAAAGTCACCGACTAGCAAGTCGAAGCCTAAAGTCGCACCAAAGCCGAACGACCAAGTCAAAGAGGTTCCTCGGGCGCAGAAACCCTCAAGACTGCTGCATTGGGAGACTTCCGATCCCAAATAGGAAGGCGCCCTCATTACCTTCCTCCGAGCTAACGCAGATGTCTTGCGTGGCAAGCATCCGACATGCCCGAGTCCCGTGGAGGTGATCGAGCACGGGCTAGCTTTACGGCCTGATAAAGTACCCGTAAAACAAAAATTACGGAGATTTGCCCCTGATCGACGAGATGCTATTAAATCAGAATTGGATAAGCTACTTAAGGCGTGCTTTATAAGAGAAGTCAATCACCCAGTGGTTGGCTAACCTGTAATGGTCAAAAGTCAAGCGGCAAATGGCGTATGTGCGTAGACTTTACTGATCTTAATAAAGCTTGTCCAAAAGATGATTTCCCTTTACCTCGTATTGATCAGCTGGTTGATTCTACTGCGGGTTGTGAAATATTAAGTTTTTAGATGCATATTCGGATATCACGGATCAATATGTGTCTAAACGATGAAGAGAAGACCGCATTCATTACTCCATTTGGTACCTTTTGTTATATCAAAATGCCATTTGGTCTAAAGAATGCCTGCTTCTTTTCAACGCTTAATGCAATCGACTTTTCATCTCAATTAGGCCGAATTTGGAAGCCTATGTCGATGACCTAGTCGTAAAAGCATTAAGAGACTTAATCATATCATCGACCTACAAGAAACATTCGACAACCTCGAAAGCACCATTTAAAACTTAATCCGAGAAGTGTGTGTTTGGAATTTCTTGGGAAAATTGCTTGGATTCCTAGTATCCGAGCGAGGAATCAAGCAAATCTGAAAAAATAAAGGCCATCCTCGGATCGACCTCCAAACACAAAAAGGAAGTCCGTAAACTCACTTTGGGTGCATGGCGGCTTTAAGTCGTTTCATCGCACGACTAGGAGAAAAGGACTACCTTTCTTTAAACTTCTCGGGAGACATGAAGGTTTTGAGTGGTCGAGCGAGGCAAACATTGCCTTTGAGGATGTCAAGAGGTATCTTCGAGTGCTCCTGCTCGGTTTCTCCAAAGCCGGAAGAGGCGCTCTTAATTTACCTAGTCGCCACGCCACGGCGAAGAAGCGCGATCTTGGTCGTAGAGCGTGAAAACGCATAACGACCGGTTTACTACGTCGGCCAGTTTTACACGGCCTAAGGAGCGTTACCTCGTGTTCAAAACTTCTATATGCCCTCCTCATGTCTTCGAGGAAATGCGGCATTATTTTCAGCGCACAAAATAGTCAGTCTTGTCGAGTTTCCTTTGGGAGCAATCCTCCATAATAAGGAAACAACGGACGCATGGCAAAATGGTCAGTCGAACTTGGGAGTTCGACCTCCATTTCGTGTCCCGAACGGCCATAAAATCCAGATCTTGGCGGACTTTGTCGCGAATGGACAAATCTGAACTCGTTCGGGATCCCGATCGATTCCCACGACCGATGGATGATGTACTTTGACGGGTCACTTACTTTAAGTGGCTCGAAATCGGGTGGTCTGGTATCTCCTCTGGAGAAACCTTAAAGTATGCCATACAATTAAACTTTCGGGCTACTAACAATGTGGCGAGTACGAAGGTTTGCTAGGCGGCATACGAGTGCGAAAGCACTCTCAATTCGTCGACTACTCGTGAGAGGAGACTCTCAACTAGTCGTGAATCAAATCGGGAAAGAGTACCAGTGCTCTAACTCAACAATGGCTCGGTACTTATCAGAAGTACGTAAGCTAGAAAAACATTTTTTAGGTTTCGAGGTACAATTTATCCCTCGAAAGGATAATTTCCTCGCAGACCAACTTGCTCGGATGGCTTCTTCCCGATCCACAGTACCAAAAGGAGTTTTCTTGGAGCAACTCCAAAAACCGTCTCTGGTCGAAGAATCAGAAACACCTCCTCTTGAGATGGCCTCATTAGATTACGAGGATACCTGGATGACTCCCATCTACGAGTATCTTTACAAGGGTTCCGTACCCGAAGATGATCTTGAGGCAGATCGATTATCCCGAAAAGCCAAAATGTATACTTTGGTTGAAGGAGTCCTCTATAAACGAGGAACCCAAGGGATACTCATGCGATGCATTCCACAAAACGAAGGAATAACACTCCTTCACGATATACACAAGGCATCGTGGGACGATGCCTCCTCTGAGAACATTGGTTGGTAAAGCCTTTCGACAAGGTTTTTATTGGCCTCTGACCTGCACGATGCTATGGAGGTGGTTAAAAAGTGTGTCGATGCCAATTCCATGGTAGAGCGGATACACCAACCACTCAAGCATTACAAACAATACCTCTTTCTTGGCCTTTTGCACTGGGGCTTGATATCCTAGGACCGTTTCCCAAAGCTCCAGGAGGTTTCGAATTCCTTTTTGTGGCTATTGACACGTTCACAAAATGGATCGGCGAACTCAGAATCGGATAACAACAAGCGACAAAAGGTTCATGATGAGAAGCGTAATTAGTCGATTTGGAGTTAAGTCGGATAATTACAGACAATGGTAAACAATTCGCAAGTGCAAAATTTCAGGAATTTTGCGACGAGTTGGGTACCAAGCTATGCTATGCTTCTGTTGCACATCCCCAAAGCAATGGGGCGGTCGAACGTGCAAACGGCCAAATAATGCGAGGAATTAAAACTCGAGTCTTCGACCAGCTTGTTAAGCGCTCGGGGGCTTGGGTACAAGAATTACCCTCCATATTATGGGCAGTTCGTACGACCACCAGTCGAGCAACAGGAGAAACACCATTTTTTCTAGTTTTCGGAGCCGAAGCCATGCTTCCTCCGGAGCTAAAATTGCGGTCGACACGAGTTGAAACCTTCAACAACTCAGACCAGGAACAACTTCGAGCAGATGACATTAACCTACTCGAAGAGAGGAGAAACCTAGCCTTAATCCGTTCGCGCCTACCAACAAGCCTGCGCGCAGATACTATAATCGTAAGGTCCAACCTCGCAGCCTTGCTGTAGGTGACTTGGTATTGAGGCTCTGCCAATCCAAGTCTAATCGGAATAAACTTTCCCCTAAATGGGAAGGTCCTTACACAGTGGTCGAAGTAACTCGGCCAGGGTCGGTACGACTAGCAATGGAAGATGGACAGGTTCTCTCAAACTCTTGGAACATCGACCAGTTACGCAAATTCTATGTGTGACCAGTTTCTCAGGCAATAAAAGTCCAGGTTCTTTCTACCTCTTTTTGCCTTATTTTCGAGTAGTGCTTTTTAATCTTTCGACTATGATATGAAAGCACCCGCTTTTCTTTACCGGCCGCGGCGAAAGCGTCATCCGGACGAAACTTCTCCTCTCGCATGTGGTTACGCCCACTAGAAGGAATTTCAAGCATTGACTCGTTACTCATTTTTTCTGCCAGTACAAAGAGCCCGGGTTCTATCCAGTCGAAATGTTCTCAAAGCCAACTCTCTCAATCTTAGTCTATTTTTTCAGTCAATTCAAAAAATATTCTAAGTAGAGTACACTTTCTTACATTTGTTCGACCACCTTTGATGTACTCGATTTGTTTTAACTGGTCGAAGGAAGAAACACACCTAGTCGAAGTCTTTCCTCCCTGCATGTGGTCTCGCCACTAGAAGGAAACTTCCTAGCGCCGCTCGCCTCCTACTTTTGCTCTTTGGAAAAGACTTATCAAGTCCACCAAAAAGGACGAACGAATTACTAAAGTCCTCTAAGATGTCATTTAACTCAAGTTCTTTGTTCTTGGTTCGATTAAACTAGTCTGAAATGAAAACATCACCTAGTCGAAGCCTTTCCTTTCTGCACGTGGTCCTGCCCACTAGAAGGAACTTCCTAGTGTCGAGTCGTTTTTACTCTTTCGACCAGTGCTTGACAACCGTAACAAAAGCTATAAGTTAAATAAACCTCTCTTTGTTTTCAGAAAACCCGTTTCAAACACTATTTATTTAGATTGTCTAAACAATCTAAACAAATAGTCGAGGCTAGGATAAAGTTATTAATTTGACTTCAATTCTTAGTCTTTCATTCGTCTTTCATTCGTTTATTATCTTTTGAGTTACTAACTACTCGACAAGATGATTTTCAGGAAATAAGGCGGATCATATATTACTCATCAACAAAAATTATCCGCCTTACAAAGTAGTTACAAGATTACTCGAAGGGAGAGCCTAGCCGCATTTCCTCCGCCACCTTTTTGCCAATCGATCAGCATTTCCACAATCGACGACTTGCCTCGATTCGGACAATCGAAGTCGGCCGATTGGTTTAACATTAAGGCGGGGATCTTGAGCTTTAAGTTTCGCCAAAGCGTAACTTACAGCACTTCGATTGCCTCCTTATTGATTCACAGATTAGCCTTGAGTGGTCACCATTTCTTGCAATTTTCCGACTTGTTCTCCAATAGTACTTGTGTGGCGGCTATAGTATCTTCTCGAGGAGTTTTCCCTCGAATGTAGCTCACTAAGCACATTGTTCAGAGAGTGATGTTGCCTTGAAGACTAGTCTTCATCGACTCCATCTCTGTTGGGTACAAGTCGAAGCCTCGCAAGCTTTTGTTCTCGACCACTTGTTCGAAAAGAATAATACCTGGTCAAACAAAAATACTTCTAGAGGAACATAACACAAAGATATTTGTAGATCAAGGTCTTTGCTTGGATTTCACCTCAAGGATTCTCAATTGGGCGCAATTTACGAACAAGGAATTGACATTAAAAAGGAAAACACTCAAAAGGACAACAGTAAAGAGTTACTTACATTACTTGAGTTCTCGAACCTCAAGTTCTTGATCCTTATTCTTGCTAATGCGGAAAACTCTGAATGACCAAAGATTTGTCTCCAACTTCATCAGGAGTTTCCTCATCTCATTTTCTTTATCTCAAGAAGAAATGAGAGTTAGGTAAAGGTTAAAACTCAAAAGCAGTCTTAAGTTCAAGACTTCTTGCTTATTTTTTCCTGCAATTTCTTAGATGCGAGACAACCTCTCAAGTCTATCAGGAGGTTAATACTTCATTCCTTAGCCTCCTCGACTCCTCTTTTTCATAGTCGGCGAATCGGCTAAGGTCTTTGAATCACTGTTTAACCTACAAAGGACGAGACGGAGATAAAAATCACCAATGGTTGTGAGTACTTCTACAACCACCGACCTAGTCGTAAGTTTTTCTCGCGACTACGAATGGTTGTAAGTCTTTCTATGACCACTATCTCGGTCGTAAGTAGTCGTAAGTTTTTCTTACGACTAATCCTTTGTCATGAATTTCTTCCATGACTATTCTCGTAAGACATTATACAGTATTTAAGTTGAAAACAACTATGGATGATAAGTGACTTACCACCTCTCGCCTCTGTGCGGAGTAGCTCTTTCTCTGTCTTAGCTCTAAAAGTTGTCGATGATACTCACCGACAACGACAATTTGCTCGAGCTTTACGCAAAAAGAGAACAAGGAGAAGTGAAGGAAAGCCACATATATAAGTATTCAAGATACTTACATTCATAGTCGTTCTAGCAAAAATCGAATATACAAGGTCCGGTGTCGCGGCTTATCTATCCTCGCGACTTTGTCCCACCACACCTTCTCGAGGCGCTCGTTGTCAAAAGTATTATCCGTATTGGGAATATCTTTGGGATGGGGACTCGGTCACGAGATTTGTAGCGTAAGACCCTACGACGGAGGCGGCCCAAAGAAGTCACCACGAAGTTGAAATTTTCTCCTTCGGTTACGTGATTTCTCTTTGGGTAGGGAAGGAACGCCTCCTCGATTTCCTTCCCAGGCGGTCGCAGTGGTCACCACCTTGACCAGAGGCTTCCACACCGCCTCTGTTGTTTCTCGACTTGATGAGTCGTGGCGGCCACCTCAACAGTAACAGCCGCTACCTCAAGAGTCGTAGTTACGACTTGAGCAGATGTGGGAGACACTCTGAGAGTCTCGACTTCATCGGCCACCTGGGCCAAGGGTGATGCTTCGACCACCTCCGTTGCTACCTCTCCGGTAGCTGAAGGGATAGCAATGGACTTCTCGTGAGAAGCATTCCCTGGGTTGAAGAGTCTGACCAAATAAAGAAAAGCAAATCAGTTGTGAAAAGAAAAAGGTAAATGTCCTTCTTACACTTGAAGACATTTCACATACCTCGCACTCGGTCTTAACCAGAATTTTGGAGCAATCCTCCCAACGGAGGACCTCTTCTTCTCCACGACCACGTCTGGTCGAGGTTCAACATTTGGCTCAGCTACGACCACGTCTGGTCGTAGAGTTTGAACAGGAACCAGAGCTCTGGTTTCCTGATCTTCTGGATGGACGAGAGGTGTCTCGACCATTCCGAATAAAGATCGCCTCGATTGCGAGTTGTCCGATGCAAAGATCGTCCTTCATAAAAGACATAAAATCCTTCCAGTTCTCCTTTCCCGTTGTTTAAAAAAAATTGGAGTGGCCCCCAACTGCGAAAGATTCCGTGTCATAATAGAAGGGTACCTTAGCCTTGCGAGGTTTGCGCTGAGAGGTTCAATCGCTTCAACCTCCTCGGCCGGCAATGCGGCCTCGGCTTCAGATACAACTACAGCTGCCGCAGGCCTTGTAGAGGGTTTGGTCGAAAGACCAGAACTCGAACTTGCTCCCCCCTTGTCGGCAGATTTTACAAGTCGACGTCTCTTCGAGGGAGGAGCCGAGTCTTTGTCTTTCGACAACCCAGCGCCAATAGTCATCAGAACGACTTCTTTGTCGTCCTGGCGATTTTCCATGCCTACTTTACGTAAGCAAAGCGAAAAAGAAGAATCACTAATTAGTCGTAAGTTTTTCTACGACTAGTACCAAGTCGTAAGTTTTTCTCGACTTTTTATTGATCGTAAGATATTCTACGATCACCATTAGTCGTAAGTATCTTCTACGACTATAAAGTCCTAAAGAAAGAATCAGACTTTTGATTACCTTTAGGCGCTCTATCCTTTCATCTGCGGACAAAGCCGCAATGACTTGAGGAACCGCCCCTCGGAGTGGCGGGGACTTCTCACGATGAGTCGACTGAGTCAACCTCAGCCTGTGAAAGATCTGTGTAAACAGATAAAAATATTAGACAAGGTTGGGAAAAACCAAACAGAGAACTAAGTCGACAATTGCTTACCCTCATCGTAGTCTCTGGTGGGGTCTCCTCTCCCCGAGTACCTCCACATAGGAGATGCTCGTTTCTTCAGAGGACTGATTCGGCGTGTGATGAAATCCTTCACCACATGCCATCCGGTCAGCCCTTCTTCCTTCAAGTCCTTAATGGCTTGGATATAAGGGCTAATCCTACTGATATCTTGAGGTTGAATCCCATGAAGATTTCTTTTCAAAGACCTTCCCCACGAAAGAAAGGTCGTCTTCGAGGTGACCTTCCAAAGTAGAACCACCTCTTCCTCCACCCGCCACGAAGACCGGTAAAGCTCAATGTACTCCTTCGACTTGAGTCGTGGAGCTTGAGACCACGACTTCCGGCGATTCGGTTTGTCGAGCCATCCCATAATAATATTGGAACACTCGAGATCCGCCGAATCCCAGTACGCCTCGCCAGATATACGAACACACTCAACATGGTAATGGAATTGGGACCTAAGTTCACCGGTTCCACCCCAAAGTGTTCGAGTACTCACTGTAAGAAAGGGGTGGGCGGTAATCGAAGGCGCACTCACAATACGCTTGGAAGACGGATTTGCCCATTTTCCCCGATGGCGATCTTTGCCCGATAGCGGAATCCACTTCACGAGCCTTTTCGGAATCTTCCCAGATCAACCAAGATCTTGATCTTAGCGCATCCATCTCCGATTCCTCCCATTCGAAAACTCTCTTGGCCATTTCGCCGAAGCAAAGTTTTTTTGATTGGGTTGGCGGCGGAGAAGATGAAACCTAGTCGAAGACGGAGAAAGCAAGAGCTCGAAGAACAATGGAGTGATTTGGGAAAAGTAAAAATCCAAGTCTACCTCTGGTAAGTTTTTATAATCAAGACGATCTCCGCCGCTTTAAACCGTCCCCGCTATAGGTCTATGATAGATGGTTGTACCGCCGGGACCGCTTCATCGGACAAGTCCGAGAGAGCGGTTGCAATTCCCGATGGTCCGTTCGAGAAAAATTAGGTGCGATCGTCACCCCAAGCAAAATTACATTCTTGACCAAGTATTTACGGTCAAGGAAGTATCAATCGAAAGGCTTTTTCTCCGATTCCCCTGCTACGACCACCAGACGGTCGTAGGGGTTTTTACGACTTTTTAAGTTGTAAACAATCTTCACGGTTGCGATCACTTCGGGAACCGTCTCATCAACAGATCTGTAGAGATCGTTTGCAATTCCCCAGACGGTCTGTTCGAGAAAGTTATGTTTGTTTTATCATCTCCAAGTAAAATTACTCTCCTGACCAAGTCTTTCTGGTCAAAGGAAGTATCAATCGGAAGGGTTTTTCTCCAATCGCCCTACTACGACTACTACACAGTTGTAGGGGTTCTTATGACTTTTTGATAGTTGTAAGTAACCTTCTTGACCAAACAAATTCCTGGTCAAAGTAGCATTCAAATATCGAAGAGTTCTTCCTTCGACTATTGTTCTACGACATTTTCATGGTCGTAAGACCATTTACGAAACCTTCACCAAGTAAGTTACTTTCACTTGAAGCTGAGGGGCTAGATGACGAGGATCTAATAATCCTCATTTTATCTTTTATCTGTAATTCTTATTATGGGTAAATATGATGTCACATAGTCCCCAGAAGTACCCCTTATTTCTATAAGGGAGAGGCCTAACCTTTGATTGTAAGTTCTTCTACAATCACCCCCATAGTCGTAAGTTCTTCTACGACTACATCATGGTCGTAAGTCCTTCTACGACCATTACATAGTCGTAAGTTATTCTACGACTGCTACCTGATCGTAAGTCCTTCTACGACCACTACATAGTCATAAGTTCTTCTACGACTGCTACCTGATCGTAAGTCCTTCTACGACCAGGAAAACTACGACCACCTTATAATCAAACCTACAGACGGGTAGGTCCAATTGATTAAGGAATCCGAACGGTCTACACGCACTATTATTCCGCGTATTAATGGTGTGTAAATACCCCATTATCTCTGGAAGATAATTGCGGACGGCGTGAAGAAGTCAAGGCGCGGTAATTACTACCATCATGCGCCTGCACTACATTAATTAGGCGCATCTTCCGTAGGACGAAACGGCTACTTCTTCACGACTATATAAGGGCATCAATCAGAGAGATAGGAAAAGGCGAACAAGAGCCAGTCAAGTAGGAACACAAGCACTATTCTCTGTAATAGTTTTAGTCCTTTGCTGGATCATCAAGAATACCATACACACAGGATTAGGGTTATTATTCTCTCCGGAGAAGGCCTGAACCTGTCTAAACATCCCGTGTCAATCCACTCTGCGTGATCTCATCCTTAGGAGACCCCCCGAATCAAATAATCTTTACGTAAGATCGGTTCTAATACACCGACAGGTCTAAAATAATTTTATGTCAGATCGTTGGGGCCGCCCATACAACACACGCTTTTAAAAAAGAGTAAATTGCATCACATATACATAATCTTGTGAGGTGAGTGCATTTAGATCAATGAACTATGAAATCGCACATCTAGATCAACGAATTTATTAAACCGAGCAAGAGAGGTCTAAAATAATTTTGCAAGGCAATGAGCACCAGAAGATTACTGAATATAACTCTGTTTATAGCACAAGAAATCGACTCAACCGCAGCGCCCCTGGTCGATTTTAGGTCAATCAGCCAACACCGCGTGCTGTCCCGGCCACTAGCGGGCAGCTCGACATCGAGGGATTGCATGGCTGTCGGATCGCAGGGATCACAACGGGCAGGCCAAATCAGCCCGCGCACCCTCCACCACACCACAGCCCTAGCCGTCTTAGCTTCTGCTCCCACATTGCCCTCGCCCTCGCCGCCCGCGCTGCACCCTCCCCCCTTCACCCACGTCTCCCTCGCCGCTCCCCTACTCTCTTTTGCCCGTGCTGCCCCCTCCACCCTCGCCGCCACCCTTCGCCACCCGCCTGCTCCCCTTCGCCCACGCTGCCATCGTCGCCCCCTCCTCCCCTTCACCCCGCCACCCCTCCTCCCCTTCGCCCGCCCAGCCCAATAATTCGCTTGTTCCATTCTTATTATGGTGTTGGTGTGTGATGCTTCTAGTGGTATGTGTTGGATCTGGTGATCTGACCACGATTCAGTTGTATGGTATTGCGATCGGTATTTAGGCATGTGTTCTTCACTTGATTGTTGCAGTGTTGTTCGTAGGTGTATTGGTTAATTACAGTGTGTGGGTATATCGGAATTCACCGGCATGTCTATGGGTTGGTATGAACTTTACGTTCCTCGTGATTAATGTGAGATATTGAGATATGCGCGAAATAGGTCAGCCACCTAGAATTTCGGTGATGTTATACTGTGATTGCTGGTCTCGTTGTTATATTTAACAAATTGCAACTGATTCTGTTAATCATGGTGGAGTAAATTTCCATAGTTTTGCAGGTTTTGTGCTGTTGTATTCTAATTCATTACCAATCTATGTCATGCCCTGCTAAAAAATATCTATGTCATGCAT
Source organism: Hsuehochloa calcarea (assembly GCA_036346395.1). NCBI lineage: Eukaryota > Viridiplantae > Streptophyta > Magnoliopsida > Poales > Poaceae > Hsuehochloa > Hsuehochloa calcarea. The sequence continues at coordinate 5,017,205 of CM070610.1, forward strand.
ATTTCATAACTCTAGGTATCTATAATATCTAATCAAAACATGTTTTGATTTATAAGGGATAACTCTGTTATATGACTATTTTAAATTGTTTCGCACGGTTAACATTGCAACCAAAGACATATTGTCTATACTTTGATCCATGGGGGATAATCCCTAGGAGGGGGCATAATGGATTAGCTCGTGCATGTGACTGAATCAATTATGTTTTTTCTTCATCAATCTGACTCCTGTAGTTTTATTGTGTATATTGGTTAATTAAATAATTAATAGATTATCATGATAACTTTATTTTTGTAATACTAATCTGGTTGCTGCTATTTGTGAAACATTTTGGCCCTATTTCTGAAGCATTTTCGCCAGTATGGAGAAATAGTTGATTCAGTAATAATGAAAGATAAGCACACATCTCAGCCAAGGGGTTTTGGCTTCATTACATATTTCTAACCCTATTGTTGTTGATAAAATGATAGAGGACATCCATGTCATTAATGGAAAGCAAGTAAGTTTCGTTCTCAACACACCACTTGGAGTTGAGTTGCCCAATTGTTAAGCATTTCTTCACTTCTGCTCTTATAGTTGTATTGTTAATGCTTAAACTCTATGTATGTGTATTTCCATATCCAGTGATAGACTGATGTTCCCTTCAGGTCTATTGTGTGTTCATTACAAAATCTTGATATTCTGATATAACATCTACAGTTCTAAGTTCTATGTTCGTGTATGGATTAATTATACGTTGAAACTTGTCCATAGGTCATTAGGTTTTCTTTGTGATGTTTATGAGGATTTTGCAGTGCATAGTTTTCTCCCAATCACCTTGATGCAAAATTATTTTAACTCACCACGAGTCTTTACGTCTATATTAATTGGTTGGTTGCTTCATGAGTTCAAGCTTAGGTACAACGGTGCCACCATCAATATTTTCATGTTATTGTATTTTTTTAATTCGTTTTCTATCCACTGATATTGACTACTTTGTATACTACAAAAGGAATATGCGATTTGACACTACTATTTTGATATGGAAAGCCAACTAATATGTTAAGCAATATATATATATATATATATATATATATATATATATATATATATATATATATATTTCCCTCTCATACATAGAAATATCTTAGTATCCTGGGAAAGGCTATTGACCATTCCATGGTCAGAGCTGAGCAATTAGCTACTTATTATTTGTATATCTCATTTGAGAAAATTGGGCAGTCGTATATTACTATGAACTTTGCTTTTGCTGGTTTAAATCAGGGATATGATTTGTTCATATGTAGATTCTAGAAGCATTATTATGCGGATATGTGCTACTATAAGCATTAGCGTGTACACATTTGTTGAATGTTCAGTAGCTAATTTAAAGATATAATTTACCGCTGAATACTGCTTTGTTGTTTTTATTGTCTTACAACAAGATAGACATCTCCCTATCTCCAGATCGCCTCACAACAGGATAGATATCTTCCTATCTCCGGTTTGTTGTTTATTGGCTTACCATCTTTGCAAACTATTCTATGATTAGTTGTTGGATATTTCCTTACAACGGTGTCACCATCAACATTTTTCACATTATTGTATTTGTGAATTCGTTTTCTATCCACTAAAATTGACTACTTCGTATGCTACAAAAAGATTATGTGACCTGACACTACTGGTTTTGGTATGGAAAGCCAATTAATATGTTAATCAATCTATATTTATTTTTTTCCTCTCATACATAGAAATATCTTAGTATCCTGGGAAAGGCTATTGATTAGTCCATGGTCAGAGTTGAGCAATTAGCTGCTTTTCCACTCGGGCCACCTGAGTTTCTTTCTTTAAGAACCAGAGAGCCAAGGCCCCAGTTCCAATTTCATTGGGCCACCCGGGTTTCAGAAATAGAATAATAGTAGAAACGATTATCTCACAATCTGTTAAAATTTACATGGGTAGACCATTTCCTCTTTTTTTGCTTGTTCATCTTTAGGTTGATATATTATTATTGTAGGTTGCTGATTCATTTATATGGGAACGATTGGACTGAGGTTTTATTAATTTTAAGGGAACTGGTTTCTAGGAGCAACATTAGGGATGATCAAGACAGTGACCAGTGAGGACCATGCGTGCCAAACCTGTAAGCCCCCTTCCATCTTCCCATCTCTAAAGATCTGGTTTTCCCCCAAACATGATTCTTTCTGATGACAATGTCATTTTCTACTTGCTATTACTCGTGATATTTATGATGCACTTAGATATTTTTCCAATTTATTTCGTTAGCTATAGCTTATAAGAGAACTGGGATTTCTCTGTTCTTTTATCAGACTATACCATAGCTGCAAGCTTTTCTTAATCATTAATTACACTTGATTAATCCAAATATTGACACAACAGTACATGTTACGCTTCATTGAATTAACATATTAGTATTGTTGTGTAAGTCTGTATTGCGCACCAAATAGGCTTGGTGTTGCGTAGGTTTGATGTGTAGAATTTAAGGCCGATGTCACTATGTCAGTTCTTTCACATGCTTTTTTTTGTTGACCTACTTTATTGTGCTATTTAAGCCTTCCTTGAATACCCCAAGATTTACTAGCGCTTGATCCTATGGTGTGTCGTATCATTCTTCTTATCATGAGGAGAGTACAATTTGAATCATTTACTTAAGTCTACTTGCAGTGGAAGAGGTATTACTTCATAAAGGCCAAAGAGAGCCAATTGAATTGAGTTTTTGGCATATAGTATTGTGGATATCATGGGGATATACTCCAGATCTTAGGATGATGTGATAATTGACAATGACGTTTATGGTTTATCGTTTCACGTATTTTCGGCAAAGTTCAGTACTGTCAGGCCAGAATCGGTCTGACCGGCCAGGGCGGCGGTTAGACCGGTCCCAAATCGGTCTGACTGGCCATAAGCGGCGGTCGGGCCGGTAAACTTCAAAAGTGTTGATTTGAGCTGAGCAAAAAATAGAGGGTGTAGGCAAGAGAGGGGATTCTATTGCACTTGGTCCCATAATTTTTGGAGTGTCCAGTCAAAAGTTCAATTGGTTTTAAAATTCTAGTAGGTTTCGGTTTTCAGAGGTTGAAAATCGGCTAAGTCCCAGCTGGCGGTCTGACCGGCCCATAGGTGGCAGTCAGACCGGCCAGGGTGGGCGGTCCGATCGGCCCTAGGGGCGTTTGACGGTTCTCACTTTGATCATCGCCCGTCGTGGCGGCGTTGTTCGGTTGTTAGGTCAAAGTTATGAGTTTCAAGGCATATATGTTGCATGATGCATGTTTTGACTAATATGGGTCAAGTTGTGAAGAACTTGTTCCCAAATTCTGTTTATTTGTCTATTGTTGTGCAGGTTGCTTGGTGGTCAATGACGGTCAACGACGAGGATGATCGGGACTAGGTTTGGAGAGCTGATGTCCAGAACGATCGACGATACCGGGTGAGGTCAATGTACTCAAGCGTGGTGCAAGATGGACAAGGATGACCTATTAGCTAATTCGAGGCCCAAGATGGCGCAAGTTGTAGCTAGTTAAGTCAAGAGGTGTTAAAAACGGCGCATTAAAATACATGCGTATGTGACTCATTTGTTTTGGACCTTAACGGGAGCCCAATAGGATCAAACTTCTAGAAGGTCTAAGCCTCCACTATAAATAGGAGAGGATGGTGGCTGCACCATCGCTTTGCCTCGTTTGCTATTTTGTAAGCCCTAATTTTCTTAGGAAGAGTTTTTGTGAAGGTTAGGGTTCTTGATGTTTTGATGTGATTTTCGTGCTCTTGGATTGAGCATTGTCCTCCATTGATGGAGTGGTTGTAAGCCCAGATCATATCAATGAATCAAAGGAAAGTTTGATCAATGTTTTGTCTTATTGCGTTCTTTCTCTCTATTTGATGATTTTGGGTCTTTCTTTGATCCGCGGGTTTTTGATTGAATTCTTGACATGATCTAGCTTGCTGTGATGTGTGGGAACCTATCTAGGATCATCTTGATCATCAATCACCCACGAGCAAGATCTTGGATCAAGTTTTTATTTTGACCCGATTTTGAACCCTTCTTTGATCAAACGGAAAATGTATTCTTCTAAGAATTATCATAATCTTCAATTGGAATAGGTCCCTGATATCATAGAGAAGGTGTGTTCCAAGTTTTATCTAGTTTGAATCAGTAGATCAAAAGTTTTGTCTAATTTCATCTTCGTCATCGGGGCTGATCTGTTCTGTTCTGGAGGCCGGCGGTCGGACCGCTCGTGGCCACCGGTCAGACCGGCCGAAAATCGGTCCGACCACCCTTGAGCCAGCGGTCCGATCGGCAGTGAACTGAGATTTGCTATCTTGTGTTTGATCTTTTGTAGTCTTGCTTAGGGGTGTTTATTGGATTCAATATTAGTCTTCCGCTGTACTGATATACCGATCTTCATAGCTTCCATAGCTACTGGAGTAAAATATTATTGGATCCATTATTTATGAAAAAGTGAGCATGCTCCTATTCACCCCCCTAGTACAAATTCAGTCTTATGTGTCCTTTGCTTTGTTGCTATCTTGCAAGGCATTTTCCGTACCTAGATTAAATGTCTTCATCTTTTGTTGGCTATTGTAGTGACATCTCTTACCATCTCACTAAAGTACCTCTTCAACTGCAAGCCAGAAAGAAGTCTAGATGGATGATTAGACTATGGAATATGATAATATTATAATAAACCAGAGGAATATATGAACACCGATTTGTTTGGATTCTTCCGAAGATGTAGAGAGTATGTGTCTGTTTTGCTTATCATTTGTTGTACCGGATTTATTTGTGTGTTCGCTGAATTGGATTGATAGGAGTTCATCTATAGCTTCAAAACACACAGTGTTTATCCTTGCAATTCACTTTACCTTCATCATTCTTTTTTTTAAAAAAATACCTTCATCTACAAAACATGTGGATCCTTTTGGTTGACAATGTATGATCTTATGAATAAACTAGAACTTCCTTGATTTGTTTCCTACTGGAATGAAACACATTATTGTCAGACAAATATGTTGTTTTGATTTGATTTGGTTGACACACTTTTTATTGGCAAAATTGGGTTATAGATTCACTTCCTCATTGATCTTAGCATGATGCTATGCAGTAGGATGTTACAGTGTATGAGTCTTTTCATATTGAATGAACCAATGACCATTCATTATATCAGATCTTAACCCACATGTTTTAGATGTAGCCCACATGTTGATTTCATGCCAATCCACTCTACGAGTCTGATATATGTTGGTTCTTGATGTAAGTGATCTGGCCATAAAATAGGTTTGCAAAACAAACTACGTTAACTGTTGATGATATATTAGTATAACCGACTCATTAGTTTAAAACAACATATTATTTCTTTCTTCAATTTATTTTGTCGTCTGCATAATTAAGAGGACATCAACTGATATCATCTGATACCATGTCATGTGTTTTCATTAGACGTCGTGAATCAACTGTCTATTCATTGTCGCTCTTAGCATTCCATTTTTTCTACCCATAGCTGATGATGCACATGTCGCTAGCGCGACATGGCTTCTACTGTGAGATAACATGTAATTGTGACTCAACATTAGTTCCACTAATTACATGCAATTGTGACTTTTACTGTGGAGATAACATGCATCTTCCTCATGCTATTGACTGCCATATGGTATTTACACACTTCCTGATAAATCTTTGTAGGCCATGTATGATACTCAAAGCGATGTCGTCGTCCCTTTTCTCCCACGAGACATTGTTTATGGCATGAATGCATATGAACATACAACTATTTTTGTTCATCCATCAATCATCATGAGCCATCGCCCTTTTGTTATGCCACATGTGACCTGATTTACTATGCAATGTCTCTATGATGCTCATCGCCCGCCACAATTAAGCTTCTCTTTTATGCAACAATTATCTATTCACGTAACTTTCTCTGCGTAAAAAATACTTAGGATCGATTGATTGACTGCCTGTCTATAAATACTATAAATTCCTTGCATGCACATAGTCTGTCAGAGATGCACATAAACAAACTACTAAATAAACTCAAGTTCAGCTGAAATGGTTGTTTCTATAAACTACAAAGTATACATTGTATCTAGAACCAAGTTATTTTCTACATTGCACTTTTATTTTTGTATGCAATGATGACCTGAGTAATGTGCTTCAAAAGACATTTTGTTCCTTTGCAGACACTGACTAATTTCCCAAAGATGTTACATCATAGCAACCGTAAATTCTTTCCTATTCCTTTCGACGTAGCGTAGTGCACAATCCATTATAGTACTCAAGAATTAGCTGAATAATTCCAAGTGAGAAGGTGCTAAGCCATAGTATAATGTCCCAATCAATAGTTCCATGTGTCGTTGTCCAAACTCCCAACACTATCTGACCCTTCCTACGTCATCAAACTTCAGACTCTGAAACACACACACGAATGGCTAAAATGAGCACTGTTATACGATGAGATAACAAAAAAAAACACATCTAAAAACAAATTGATAAAAATAACACTTATGACGCGCTCAAAACCTACGACGGGGGAGCCACGTGGCGAGTGCATAGGAGCCGGCATGCCACATATCGCGAACTGCGGGAGGTGATGTGCGTTGGCCACTTGCCACGCACCCTGTTCATGGTAGGTGATCTGCTGACTCTCGTACGGTTACCACGTAACCGTATTACCATGTAACTCGTACGGTTGCCACGTAACCTACGCCTACGGAATACATATATCATTTTTACTTGTGACTTAGGGTCCGTTTGGATGAGGGGATAGAACGGTCCTGCATCGATCGGTTTGGAAAATAGGGAAGTTCAGCTGTTTGGTTCAGTGTATTGGATCGTTTGGTTTAGGATCACCTATTTCCATTCCCGAGCATATTCGCTGGAGATGCTAAACGACGCCGTTCGCCAAAAAATCTCCGAACCACGCGGTTCACCGCTGTCTCCCCGCTGCGCTCACTCCCCTCCCCCGCGGCGCTCCTCTCCCCCGCTGCCCTCACTCCCCCCCCCACTCCCCTCCCCCGCGGCGCTCCTCTCCCCCGCCGCTGCCCTCACTCCCCCGCCCCCTCACTCCACCCGCTCACTCCCCCGCCCCGCTCACTCCCTCGCCCCCCTCCCCACCTCCTCTCCCCATGCCCTCCTCCCGCCTCCCTCCTCCTCACTCCCCCCTCCCTCCTCCCCTCCCATGGCGCTCTCCCCCATGGTGCCCTCACTCCCCGCCCCCTCACTCCGTCCGCTCACTCCCCTACCCCTCCTCCCTCACCCCACACTCCCCCCCCCCCGCCTCACTCCGCCTCGCCACCTCCCTCGCCCTTCGCTCCCCTCCCGCCTCCCCTCCGCAGAAGCCGCCACAGACGCCCCAGAGAACATCATCTCCCCCGCAGAACCCCGTCGCCCGCATCGCCTCCCATGGTGTGGATTTGACGCAGGCAGGGGAAGGACACTCCTTCCTCCCCTCCCGGATCTGGCCCAAGTGCTCCTGCCTCATCTCCCGCTGACCCGACTGCTCCTTCTTTGTCCCCCGGTCTTGCTCTTAGCTCGGTAATCGAAGGTATGGATCCCAAATCGCAAATCTCCCTGGTCGGTATGATCTGATAATGTAGTAGGATTGGTTTTGTTTGGGAAAAATTGGTGTCAATTTGCACTTTCCTATCAAAAATTGGTGTATGGACCGCCTATTTATCCATGTAATTCGAATTCTGCATTGCTCTTGCGGCACTTCAAGGCAATCCCCATTCTTGAGCATTGAAACAATTGTCCTGATCAAATGTGGAATCTGGCTTTTGGGAGGATGTGAGTCTGTTGTGGTATGTATAAGTTTGGAAAGGAGTGACTATATAATGGTGATATTTCAGCATATCCAATTGCCCATGCAAAATTCTCACGTGTGTTGCTTAGCTCAAGTCTTAAAGCTAGAGACCTCCTGAGGTTCTTGATAAAAAGCCTCTTGATTGAGCATATCCAAATCACTTGTTTTAAAACAATTTGTTAATTGTTGTTCCATACGAGTATATGACAGTATGACAAGTTGTGATCTAAATGTTTTTTTGTGTTGCTTTTACCCTTTCTGGGTTAAGCTTAGAGGTTCAATAATAATGTTATGTGTATTGGTTGGTTGATTAGTCATGATTTACACAAGTGCATGCCTTAGAGCTGCTTCAAGTGACTTGGAATTTAACTTCATGTATGGAGATTCATTTACAATTTGGTTATCTTGATTGCTTATTTTCATTATCTTTATTCATGCTGCTTTGTTGGTATGGCCTGTTGTTCATTACTTGAGAACAAATGTCATTGAATAATTGGTTTATTCATGCTTCTATTTTGCAATATGATGAACTGTTATTTTGGTACTAACAACCAATATCAGTCAATACCTTGTCTGCTGTATTATTTACAAAATTTTTAGTCATTAGTGCTAATTATGTATGTCACTCATGAATTGTAGATGGACAACAAGCTGAAAAGGAGAAAAATGTTGCATATTGGTGCTGCTACATACGTGGTTGCTTGCATGATAGTTTTGTTTGTACGGTCTAGACTAAGGAATAAGAGAGACCGTATTACATATGGCCCAATCAAGGAAAGGGATAGGATTAGAATTGATTATCTGAATAAATTTTTTTGGAAAGATGACACAACATGTACCAACACAATTCGACTGAAGAGAGCTCCTTTCTTTCGGTTGTTCGAAGTTTTGAGAGAGCGTTCTTTGCTCCGTGATACTATACATGTATGTGTTGAGGAGCAAGTGGCCATGTTCCTGAACACAATTGGCCATAACCTCAGAAATAGACTAGTTAGAACCAATTTCACTCGGTCAGGTGAAACAGTTAGCCGATATTTTCGACTTGTCTTACATGCGTTAGGTGAGCTACAAAATGATCTTCTTAGGTCACCTTCTTTGGAGACCCCAAGCAAAATTGCAAGGAACCCTAGTTGGGATCCTTTTTTAAGGTATGATAGCTAACAAGTATACCTTAGAGAATTTTTGGGAACATTTGTGGGTTACTAATTTTTGTTTTTTGACCAAATAGGATTGCATTGGAGCCATTGATGGTACACATATAAGGGCCTCCATTAGTACATCCATGGAGGCAGCATTTCGTGGTAGGAAGTCATTTCCTACTCAAAATGTCATGGCAGCCGTAGACCTTGATCTTCGTTTCACATACGTCTTGGCTGGTTGGGAGGGGACTGCTCACGATGCTACGGTGTTAGCCGATGCAATAGAGCGTGAGAATGGACTATGTGTCCCTCAAGGTACATAGCATCCTCATAGCAGTATATGTCTATACATAGCTGTATAGCATCTTCATAAATGTGTTCCTCATGTTTTAGGGAAATTCTACCTAGTGGATGCCGGTTACGGAGCCAAACCTGGGTTCATCCCCCCTTTCTGTGGTGTGAGGTACCACTTGAATGAATGGGGGAACAATCATCCCCTTAATGAAAAGGAATTGTTCAATCTTAGGCACTCCTCTCTACGAGTGAGCGTAGAGCGCGCCTTTAGATCACTCAAGAGGAGGTTCAAAGTCCTCGATGATGCCACTCCATTCTTCCCCTTCTCAACTCAAGTTGATGTTGTCATAGCCTCCTGCATCCTACACAACTGGGTTCTTTCCCAAGGAAGTGACCATTTCGTTGTACCCGAGACTTCTTAGACACCAAACCCCTGCAGGACAGAAGGGAGCAAGCAATTGACCATAGATCAACGGTTGAGCAGAGACAGACTCTGGCGAACCAAATGTGGGAGGCCCTTCAAAACAACGAAAACCATTAAATATGTAATTTGAACCTATTATTTATGATGAATAGTATGCGAACCTCTCATGTAAACCTATTATTTGTGATGAATTGTATGCGAACCTCTCATGTAAACCTATTATTTGTGATGAATTGTATGCGAACCTCGCATGTAAACCTATTATTTGTGATAAATTGTATGTGAACCTCTCATGTAAACCTATTATTTCCATTGCTTTCTGTGGTTTGTAGGAAATGGGGTCGGAACATGGGGATAACATGACGGGTAACACTGGGGGTGGGGTTGTCTGGACAAATGCAATGTCCGCATTTGTGTTGACCTACTTGTTTAATCTTGTGGCTAATGGCAGTAAAACGAGCACTGGCTTCAAGAAAGTTCATATGAACAATTGTGCTAGGGCCTTGAATGAGCATCTAATAGTGAATGTGACCGGGATCAGGTTCAAAACCACCTAAGGAAGTGGAAAAAATTTGGGGAATGATAGGCAAGCTCCAAAACCTAAGTGGTACTCTTTGGGATGAAAACACATGCACTATCAGGCTTGAGCATGGCCATTACACTAGCCATGTCAAGGTAATTTCTATCATACATAGTTTCATATCTTACAATCCAATTTTTCTATCATACCTGGTTTCATATCTCGTTTCATATCTAGGATCACCACGGTGATGCGGACTATTTGAACACCCCCCTTGAGCACTATCATGAGATGGCCACTATATTTGGGAATAGCATGGCTACCGGAAAGTATGCAAAGGAGCAAATGATCCTATTGGTACAGATGTTAATGGAATTTCAAATGACGAAACCACAAATGCTCCAATGGAGGATAAAGGTAAAAGGGTCGCTGGACATGCTAGTGTTGAGGAGGTCGCAATGTCTAGAACATGTGGGGGTGACTCCTCGGCAAGCAAACCGCCAAAGAGGGCCAAGATATCTAATGATGAAGACTTGTATTCCGTCATGACTACTGGCATAGAAAGACTTGCTAAGGCTATTGAGAAGGCGGGCACTGCAAATACTGATGTTCCTGAAGATCTATGGGACAATATGATGGATCTCCCGGGATTTGAGGAAGCACATCTCACCCACTACTATGCTTATTTGTGTGAGAATGTTTCTCTTGCCTGGGCATTCAACAAGTTGAGCTTCTCAAACAAGATGGTTTGGATTGCTAGGTACATCAGTAACAATAATCTATGGAGGAGCGTTGCTTCAATGCAGTTGGACTTATTTTGCTTACATGATGGTATGGCTTTGACTCTTATGTGTTTTGGCCTATCTATGTGGTTGTAAACCTATGTATGTGCTTCTAAATCTACGTAGTGCCTACATGACGGTATGGCTTTGACTCTTATGGTATTGTGCAATGTATGATATAAACATATGAGGGTAAACCTATGTATGTGCTTCTAAATAGTATGTGATGTGTTCCTATCTATGAGCTTTTCTGGTTGAAGTATTGCTTCTGTTTTTTCCTGCTACCGATCAAGTGAATGGTCCTCTGAGCAGCAAGCCAGTGAGGAAGGGATGTTTTCCTGCAGTAGATATACTAAGGTAAGTTTGCTTTTGTTAGACTTCGCATCTGTAATCGAAGACTTCGCATCTGTAAGTACCACTAACTCATTTTGGTCCTTGAACTAAACAGATCTTGTTGTGTGCAACAGATATGGACACGAAGGTTAAAGCAATGATCAAATTTCTCAATGAAGATGCTGATTATTTTGCATAGAGAGCGGAAATATTCTACAAGAAACGCCCAGAGCTAATGAAACTGATGTAGGAGTTGTTAGTGGTCTTGCTAAATACTACAACCCAGATGAGCTTGTTGTGAGTAGTTGACACTTGACAACAACTAGGAATTTGAATTATTTTGGTTCATTTTGCTCTCTCTGAAGTTGTTTCATCCATGATGCTGTGTTGTGTTATAAACATTGCCCTTTCCTTTCAGAATCGACATGTTGTCTTGATCACGAATGTGAAGCCTGGGAAGTTGCGGGACGTAATGTCTACTGGATTGGTATGTTATGTTCCACATCCATCTATTGTGATAGAATACAGATTTAGGTGGAAGGAACATCAACGTGATCTTTGTATCTATTCTGAGTAAATATTCACAGCTCAATGGTTATCTTTTGATTGTTGGCAAACGTTCTCGAGCTATACACACCATTTCCTCCATACTGTATAGTTGCCATCATATAGTTTATCATCTCAAGATTCTTTTATCAATTTTCTTAATGATAGTTAGCATTGTCCTGTTTTTGACAATTGTCTAACTTATTTATTTGCCTTTTGCAGTCCTTTGTGATGTTTTGCACGTATCCTTGATATTGTAAGGTTTACTGCTGTTCTAAATATTCCCGATGTTTCATCTAGTATGTGTTGTTTGGTATATTTTTGGGCTGGCAGGTTTGATTTGATTCACTGGTATGGTGGCCCAGCACCATCAAAGTATACTATAGCAGCATGCTTGATAAGGCATTATTATGTAGCAATTCATTTTAGATACTTTCAAGGGACTGTGATTTTTTATACTTGTTTCCCCCTTTTTATGGTTTAAGTAGCTGTAGTGTCAATTTTTATGCTTGAGTTCATCCTTAACATCAGCAGATTTGCCTATAATATTGTCCACATCTTCTAATGGATGGAACAGAGAGTCGGAATCCAAAAAGCGAATTGGTGGAGTTTCTGCTTATACTAGGCTGAATGAACGTGTAATTGCATCATTTCTGGAGCCCTTTTTGTTCATTTTTAGTGTACCAGTTATAGCCCTGTAATTTGAAAAGCTGCAAGATTATAAACTCTCGAGTCATAGACTGATGTAGCAATGACTTCTCCAATTGCTTGTAAGTATGGTGCTCAATCTTTTCAAGCAATGATTGTGGGAGGTAAACTCACCACCTCTAGTGAGAGAGTTATCATATCCAACTTCATCCACCAAACCAAACAACATCTTGAATCATCCTATACAACCAACCAAACAAAATCCTATATCATCCCATACAACCAACCAAATAGACTGACTGTACCATCCCATACAGAACTATTCCATCCTACCTGTATCATCTCATTCCATTCAACCTCGTCTCACTCACCAAACGCATCCTTAGTGTTTGGACTTTTTTTTTTCTCTCTGTTTCGCTCGCAGTGACATTTGAGGAAAAAAAACTCCCCCCACGATCTCTTCTTCCTCGCTGCTGCCGGCTGCCACTCCTACTCCCTCGCGGTCAAATGGCCCCCACCGCAGCCGTCCTGAGGCGGCCCTACCTCACCAGCTTCTACCCGTTGGCCGCCCGGAGTCCGCACGGGGCGGATCGCATCTCTCTGGCTCTCCCGGCGAGCTCGCCGCCGCGCGTTTCATGGCGTAGGTGCTCGACTCAAGCTTTCCATGCTGTATGAATTAGTGGAGTCTGGAGGTCCTTGGGGGTAGCAATCTTCAGAAATTCTCGCTCCTTGTTTTGATTCTCCCCCCTAATTGATTGGTAGCATCGTCGTCGTTCTTTGTTAATCTAACTCCCCTGGATCCTTTCTTTTCCTACTCCTTTTGGGTAAAAGTGTGGATTTTTTTATTCGATATCTCATCTTTCTATTAAAATATTATTGAAATTTTACTGGTTTGATTAGGAACTTAGAATTGTGGGACTCTAAAAAAAATTCGCTGGTTCTTGTTTACAAGCAGAGAAGAGATCCGGAGTGCCTGCTAGGGGGCGCGTCTGGGCGAGTGCGAGTGGTTCGTTCGAGCAAGACTGTATTGGGGAGGACGCTGTATTACCTTCTCCTCAGGTGCCCTTTTGATGCAGTTATTTGTGCCTTAGTGACTTTTTGTATCTATTAGTACTGGGTGTTCATCTCCAATGCAAGAGCTGTTTAAGAACGTGCTTAGAAAAAAGGAAGTATGACATGTAACCAAACATTCATTCATATAAGAGCATAACCCTCGGATTCAAGGATTCTTCTTACTGGTTCTTAGTTAGTTCTCTTTGCAATAGTTGAATGGATGGTTACAAGCAGAGCAATTCCCAAGCATCGACTCCTAGCCAAGTAGCGATTCCACTTTTTAAGCATCTATAGTTGTCTTACGTGGCAAAGAAGAGCGGGTTTTTCCTCTAAGAACCCCAAGCACTTGCCTTGGAGATGGCCTTAGTGCCTGCTTTATCGTTTGGACTTATATTTTTGCAGGGTGTGGAGGAGAGCAAAGCTGATTTACTGAAGATCCTGAAGAGTGCAAACTCCATTATTCCCCATATAGTGCTGGGGAGCACAATTCTTGCTCTGGTGTACCCACCTTCATTTACATGGTTCACAACCAGGTCAGTCTTGCAATGTTCTTGCCTTTTGCTTTGATTCAGTTGTTGAACTGGATAGCTGTGTTTACATGTTTCTGGCCCGCCTGTTAGTATATTTCGGCTATACTTTTAGCAGTATGCGGAAAGCAGCCCTGTTCGTTGACTAGTCACCTGATGACTTAGCCCGTTTAGTTAGATTTAGTTATTGAAGTTTAAGTGGTTCTGAATCATTCATTCAGGAGACAAATGTTGGTTTCTGTGTTCTTTCACAAGTCTGCTTAATAATTCATTCCCAATGAATTAACCCAAACTGACATTCGTGTCTATTTTCCTAATACCTTTGAAGGTGCCATCTTTCTAACTTAATACATGGAATGTTTGTTAGTCACCAACTCACCATCTTCCATTCACTGTATTTTGTGAATTCAAATTAATGCAGAAATTATAGTATAAGTTGGTCATTGGGCAATAAAAAAACACTCTGGAAATAGGACCCTGATCGTTCATCTTTGCTAATAAAGGCAAATGTTGATTGGTCACGAGTGAGGATGAGAGATGAGGGATTTGCTTGTGATTACTATATCGTTTCTGCTACTGATTTCCTATGAAAGATCTACCTATCACTTAAAAGCAGCCTTTATATGTGCAATCAGACAGCTATGAAGAGGTTGAAGTTAAACATTGTTTACAGATCGATCTAATAGTAATACTATCATTATTGTGTTAGTGATAATTTGTTCTACATGACTTTTTTATTTACAATTTTTATATGTGTGTGTGACCACGTGTCAATATCCTGGCAGATACTACGCACCAGCATTGGGGTTCTTGATGTTTGCTGTAGGTGTAAACTCAAGCCTTAAGGATTTTATTGAAGCAATACAAAGGCCAGATGCTATTGCCGCTGGCTATGTTGGACAGTTTATTGTCAAGCCTTTCTTTGGATTCCTTTTTGGCACTCTTGCAGTTACAACTTTCAATCTTCCTACTGCTCTAGGTAGGGGGATTGAATTTGTCCAGTAGTTAATATGATTTCATAAGAAACATTGAAGCCTATGTAGTGAACCCTGACTTGGACTTGTTTTTAGGTGCTGGTATCATGTTGGTTTCATGTGTGAGTGGAGCACAACTGTCAAACTATGCAGCTTTCCTGACAGATCCACATATGGCTCCCCTCAGCATTGTTATGACATCATTGTCGACAGCTACTGCGGTTTTTGTCACCCCAACTTTATCTTACTTGCTTATTGGAAAGAAATTACCTGTGGATGTCAAAGGGATGATGTCCAGCATTGTTCAAATAGTGGTTGCTCCAATTGCAGCTGGATTGCTTCTGAATAGGTATTCCCTTCATTTGTCTGAAGTATAGGAGACAACTGTGCTACATCTGACATTTCTGTTAGTATATGCTTTTGATCTTTTGCTGCCCACCTAGAGTAATATCAATTATAAGAGTTTGTGTTAATGTGTCTAACTTCTTGTTTCATAATACTATGAAGATTTCTTCCGAAGCTTTGTTCGGCTATTCAGCCATTTCTCCCTCCGCTATCGGTGTTTGTGACTGCTCTATGTGTTGGCTCACCATTGGCTATAAATATTAAGGCTGTTTTGTCACCATTTGGACTAGCCATTGTGCTTCTCCTTTTTGCATTCCATACATCGTCTTTTGTAGCTGGATATCATCTTGCTGGTACTTGGTTTCGCAAGTCACCTGATGTGAAGGCACTACAAAGAACAATATCTTTTGAGACAGGTATATGTGGTTTCCCATTGCATTATGATACGTTCTTTGCAATTTCTTCTGTTGTCTCACCAATATTTCATACAGGAATGCAAAGTAGCCTTCTTGCTCTTGCTTTAGCAAACAGGTTCTTCCCAGACCCACTAGTGGGAGTACCACCAGCCATATCAGTATGTCTTCTTTTTCCCACCTGTTGCTTTTATACCAGTATTTAAGTATGAACTCCAAGTCTCTTACCGATTATCTCTTTCAAATGGGATAAGCGACTTTCATCCAGAGAACAGCTATAGCTCTGTCTTAATTCTTGACATTGTTTCACGGTGTAACATCTATTTAGCAAATTAATAACATATGTTTTGACGTGGCTAATTCAGATGAAACACTTCCTCTGGACCTAGAAATCAATTTGACCTAGTACTATGTAATTATTGTCGTAGCATCATTCCTTCTGATTCCTATATCTTTGAAGCTTTTGGGAAAGGGGAAATTTTTCTGGTAATCTGTTGCTTGTATATAACTAGGACTTAACATTTGCTAAATCGATTCCTGCTTCTGTGTGCAGGTTGTTCTGATGTCCCTGATGGGGTTTGCTCTTGTCATGGTATGGTCCAAGAGAACAGAAGTGTAGCCCTTGTTGAAGCTACTCAGCTCCATATTCGCACCCGATGTAATTCTTTGTGGAAGTTTAGTCAGTCTTAACTAAACCACCAAGAACAACCAATCACAATGTCTACTGGAGGTGGAGATTTCAGACCAAGACCATAAATGTCTAGGGTTGCCAAGTGACCATACCATGACACTTCTGGTCTGGATCCTTCTCATTTTATTTTCGTTTGACCCTTTTTTTCTTTTGGTTCTGATCGTACTTCTGGCAAACCTAGATTTCAAGTGGTTCGAGAGCAGCTAGGATTGCAAAAACGCATGTGGAAGGATGTCTGTAATATTTTGTAGGATTTATGAATATAACCTCCCCCTAGATTGATAAAAGGTAAAAAGAGAGATTACTCAAGAAAACAGAGAAGAACCTCTGTGCCTGGTGGATTTATCTGAATTCACCAACTGATGATATGCCAAACATTGTGCATTATTTCCATTCTATCTTGAGCAGAGAACATGTGCGGCGAAGTTACATATAAAAAAATGAATCCTTCACAAAAAGAACAGAAAATTATACTTCATCTGGTCACAAAGAGTGACATTTTTTTACTTTCAAAGTCAACAAGACACTCCTGTGACCACTAAATTCTCTTATCATATATTAAAACATAGTTGTGAAAGTGCGATGTTATGAATTTATTTTTCATAACAAATTCATTCATATCAATTTCAGTATCCAAACAAAATGTTTTGAACAATATCTTTGATTGAAGCTTATATGGTTTGACTGCACGCTCTTGGGTGTCACTGAGTGGTGACTGGAAGAAGAAATGCCTTGTGCAGCCATGGGCATTTCAGGTCGAAAAAGTTTGGTGCCGAGTTTCAATTCTTTCTCACTTCTGCCCTTTGCTCACTTAACTAGTCTATCCCAACCTGAGCAATCTAGGGCCCCATTTGAAATACGAAATTTTTTTCTGTGTTTCTATGGAAATTGAACTATTTCTTTTTTTTATGAAATTCCTGTTAAAATTGTCACGTTAAAAAAACTAAAGCTTTAATACCCTTCTTACAAAGCTAGGGTAAATGCCAGTGACGGCTTTAGTACATTATACACGGCCGTATAGGAGTACACACACACACACACACACATATATATATATATATATATATATATATATATATATATATATATAGTGACGGAGCTAGAGTAAAATCTCAAGAGGGTTAAAATCAAAGTAAATTCAAAAACACATTGCTCACTATTAGCTGCACAACCTACGCAATGTACATAATTAGCTCTCCTGTCGATTGCGCATTTGTCATCACTACTAGACCCAGCCGCGGCAAGCCTGCAACGCACCAGCGCCTCGTCGCTTCGTCTGTTGCTTTCGTGCTTCGTCGCCGCACGACTGAAGTCGCCATCTCGTTAAATAGTATTGTAACTAGTAGTAGACAACAACAATGACCCTACTAAATGGATCTGACCAATTAAATTACATCGGCTCTGGACTGCATACAAACCTTTAGTTTTTTCTTCTACCAGGGGGCTGAGGTAGCCCTGGCTAAATGGGCGGCCCAGCTCGGCCCGACCGGGCACAACCCATCTAGGCACGATCCGTTCCGAGCCAACTATTAGATGGGTCGTGCTTGGCTAGCCCACGTGCTGTGGAGGCGGCCTAGGCACGGTCCGTTGGAGTTTCATGTAGGGCCGGGCTGGCACGAGCCCGTTGGGCCATCAGACCAAGTTTGGCCTGTTTGGCCCCACCAGAACAAAAAAATTTAGAAAATTCCCAAAAAATCCAAAAAAATCATAAAAATATGTAGAATTCAAAAATACATATAAAAATTGTAATAAATGAGATAAGCGTATTGAAAATGTAATAGAATTTTATTAATGTTCAAATAGCTGGCTCGTTAAAACATTTGTTATTTAGCTCATAAGATATGAAAAATTGCAAAACATGTAAAACAATCCTAGAATATATATATATATATATATATATATATATATATACTTATAAAATGAACTATATAAAATTTAAAAACTACAAAATAAAACCATATAAGTATTAAAAATGAAAATAAAATCATATAAATAAAAATAAAAATAATATATATATATATATATATATATATAAAACAGTATCGTGCTGGGATGATAGACCAGGCACGGCCTGACCTTTCATACTGTGCTGATTCGACCTGTAAACTGTAAATAGTATAAATTGTACTACGCATGTTCAGTTGTCCTGCACAAAATCCTCAGCGACTCGCGAGTTCTGTGAACGCCAAGCAGGCTCCCATGGCATCTCTCCGGTTCATAGCAGCACTAGCACCCTCTCCTCCTCCGCCATCTCCACGGGAGACACGGAGGCCGCCGTCCGCGGTCCACCTGGCGAGCGGCGTCGCCTTCGCGGCGGCTGCCGTGGCTGCGGCCGCGCCGCCTGTGCTCGCCGCGCTGGCCGAGCCGGCGAACGCGCTCTCGCTGCCCACATGGACCGTCCACGTCTCCAGCGTTGTTGAGTGGTACTGCCTCTATCATTGCTTAGCTCCAAGTGATTTGTCCCATGCTTGCTTCGGTGCTTGCAAATATCAAATCTTGGAGGGGAATTGCATTGCAGGGTCACGGCCATGGCGCTGGTTTGGGACTACAGGGAGAGGACGGGGCTAAGGGGTTGGAAGGGCCTTTCTTGGGGGATGGTGAGTGTAAATATAGATAAAGTTATAATTTGCCGACAAAATTTGTGGTGGTTAATATCAATTTGTGTGGAACATTGCAAGATTCATACATGTACTAAGATTCTGATATAGGAATGGTTCACTTCGGTCAGTATTTTTTTCATTAGCAGAAAGTTATTTCTTCAATGATACTATTCTTCAGTAACCCTCTTCAATGATGCGTGACATCTGCATGGTTATGAATTGAGATTGGCTATGTACAAATAACGAAGCCTTGTTGATGACAGTTCATATGTTCACAAATTTTAAACTTGTTTTTGTCACAGCTTACTTTTTTTTGTTGACTACTCTTACAATTTTGCTTGCTATCCAATAGGTTCCACTCCTTGGTGGTGCGATGTGCGCTTGCACGTGGCATTTCTTCTATAATTCAGAGTCACTTGAGGTAAGATATTTCCCTCTTATAACACTAGTTCCTTTTTTATTGCTCGCCACATGATTGTCATTTACTTGTCCCAAGTTTTTTTTAACTGTTCTCATTTGTCAAATGTCGTTGTGCACCTGGCCTATCTGAAATTTTAGGGGGTCCATTGCTTTTTTTTTTAATGAATAGAGCTTGTATTGATATGAGGTTAATAGACCTATATATATATATATACAAGTACATGTATGATATATATATATATATAAATAAACCATTGTACAATACACATCTAACACCACTCCCTTAAACTTATGATGGATCAACAACATTAAGTTTGGAGAGATAGAAACTGTGCTGAGCTTTGGTCTGCACCTTTGTGAAGAAGTCTGCCAACTGAAGTTCTGAAGGCACACACCGAAGAGCAACAATCTAGTCCTGCACCTAGGTTCGCATGTAGGAAGCATTAACACCAATATGCTTTGTAAATTTATACTTTACAGATTTGTAGCAATGCTAATAGCCCTAGTACTGCCAGACGAAAGAGGAGTGGGTGCTGAAACAGAAACAACAAAATCATCAAGTAACCACCGTAGCCAAGTAACCTCTGCAGTCAACAAAGCCACAACTCACAACTCTGCCTCAGCACTCAAACGAGAAACTGTTATCTGCTTCTTAGTCTTCCAAGCAATGAGAGAATCACCAAGAAAAACACAATAGACAAAAAAAGACCAGCGACCAGAGTGATCACTTGCCCAGATAACATTAGAATATGCCTAGAGCTGTAAAGAGCTGGAACAAGGGAAAAACAGACGA
The DNA here is from genome assembly GCA_036346395.1 of Hsuehochloa calcarea. NCBI lineage: Eukaryota > Viridiplantae > Streptophyta > Magnoliopsida > Poales > Poaceae > Hsuehochloa > Hsuehochloa calcarea. Next base: position 5,037,500 of record CM070610.1, read on the forward strand.
GTGATGGTTCTACGAAGATATCGTAGAACATGAAGAAGATGACTATAGTGGAGCTGAGTGGGATTAGAAACAAACTAACTCAAGATATGCACAGGGTACAAAGTGTCAGGACGAGTGACACCCAGATAAACAAGACTCCCAACAAGGTGACGACAGTGAGTAGGATCAGTAAGAGGCTCACCATCAGTGGGCCAAAGATGAACATTAAGTTTTATGGAAGTCTCAGCGGTGTGCTAATCCGTAAGAGAAGCACGATCAAGAAGATCCTGAATATACTTTTCTTGGGACATATAGAAGCCCTCGGGTGTAGAAATAACCTAAATCCCAAGAAAATAGTGAAGAGGAGATCAGACATGAGAAACTGCTCATTAAGACGCTCCTTGACAAAAGTGGTGTACTGAGAATCATCTCCAGTAATGATCATATCATCAACATATAAAAGGAGAAGCGTTCGACCACGAGGCAAAGTGTGAATAAAAAGAGCAGGATCATGAGCACTGGCAGAGAAACCAGCTGCAGTGACAACAGAAGAGAAACGATCAAACCAAGTACGAGGAGCTTGCTTGAGGCCGTAAAGAGATCGCCGAAGGCGACAAACCATACCCTCAGGAACAGAATACCTCGGTAGTGGCTACATATAAACCTCCTCATGCAGCTCACCATTGAGAAAGATATTCTCGACATCAAGCTGATAGATGGACCATACCCGAACAGACGCCATACCAAGAAGAGTGCGTACGGTGGTCATGTGAAAACCACGTGCCACGAGACGGGTCTTGTAGCGCTCAAGAGAACTATCAGAGCGGGTCTTAACCTTGTAGACCCATTTGCACATGATAGGAGTGACACGCGCGGGAAGAAAGACAAGATCCCATGTGCCAGTACGCTAAAGGTTAGTAATCTACTCTGTTATCGCATGCTGCTACTCCTGATGAACAACAACATCACAATAAGAAGTCGGTTCGGCAAGAGCCGCTAAACAAAAGCGCGCATGAGGCCGAATAGGATGACGATCACGAAGAGCATATCGAGGAGGAGGGGCCGAAGAAGATGGCCCATCAGAAAAAGATGGTGCATCAGGAGAATCCTCAACTCGCGGACGACAAATGTAGTAGAGAGGGTAAAAAGGAACAAGACTAGAGGAGTCTCTAGAGAGGGTGGTAGCGGTGAAGGAGACAGTGGAGGAGTCACCGAAGAGGTCAAAGGTTGTGATGGAGGTGTGGAAGGAGAAGGACGAGGGTAAAAAGGATGAGACTCATCAAAAGTGACATCCCGAGAAACCCGTATTCGTCGGCCAATAGGATCCCGACAACGATATCCCTTATGCTCAGCGCTATAGCCCAGAAAAACGCACTCCACGGACTGAGCAATCAGCTTGGTGCGCCCACGAGGGGCAAGAAGAACATAGAACACACCCACAAAGAGGCGAAGACTAGAATAGTCAGGAGGCTTGCCACAGTGACGCTCATCGGGGATCCCACCCTGAAGAGCAGAAGAAGGCTGAAGGTTAATCAGGAAAGTGATAGTTGAAACAGCCTCAGCCCAGAAGTGTGGTGGGACAGCAGAAGCAAGCATAAGAGCACGGGCTGTCTCAAGAAGATGACGATGCTTTCGTTCAGCCACACCGTTCTGGGTATGAGCACCAGGGCAAGAAAACTGAGAGAGAGTGCCCTGCTCAGCAAGAAAACCACGAAGGACTCCTATCAAGTATTCCCCAGCAGAGTCAGCACGAAAGACACGAATAGAAGAATCAAATGAGTACGAATAATGGTGGCAAAAATCTTGTAGATGGATAAAACCTCACTACGAGATGACATAAAGTATATCCATGTGTGGCGAGAAAAGTCATGAATAAAAATTATATAATATCGATGACCTCCTTTCGAAACGAAAGGATCCGGACCCCATACATCAGAATGAACAAGATCAAAAGAACGTTGTGACACTGACTCACTGGAAAGATATGGAAGTTGAAGCTGTTTACCAAGTTTACAACTATGATAATTTAAAGAAGCATCACCAGACACAGACCCTAAAAGACCGCGATGAAGTAAAGAAGATAGACACAACCCGCAAAGATATCCAAAACGATGATGCCACTGAGCAAAAGACACAGTGGGGGATGCAACAGAAGTAGTGGTGACGGTGGAGGCGACAAGACTGGCAGGGATAACGGAAGGGAGATGAAGCCAGTCAAGCTTCCAAAGACGATGTGAGTCACAGCGGCGAGGGCCAGTACCATCCAGAGTCCTCGTGCGTCAATCCTGAACACAACAAGAATCAGAATCGAGAATAACACGACAACCATGATCAGTGAGCTGACCGGCAGATATGAGCTGCATGGTTAATTTGGGATCATGAGAAACAACAGGAACATGAAAAGAGGAATTCAAAAGAGTATCTCGTCCTGCGACAGAAAGAGAGGTATCATCTGATGTCTGAACAGTGATAGGAGCAGCTAAATGAAGAATGGAAGTGAGACTGGTGGAATCAGATGTCATGTGAAAGGAAGCACTAGAGTCATGAATCCAAGGTGATATATCTGAGGAAGAAGTAGAAGGTGGTCTCTCACTAAAAGACTGTGCAGCAGAACCAACAGAACCAGACGATGCAGAAGTAGTCATGCGACGCAGCAGTGGTGTGAGAAATCCTGAGAATCAGAAATACTAGAGCTCCGTTGAGAGGAGGAACAACTAGTGCCCTTCTGAGGATGACCACCAGGACGTAAATCCTTCTTCTTCTTCTTGTAGCAGAACTGTTCCACATGTCCATACTTGTTGCAATAGGTGCAGTGGAGTCCCCTACCAACATCAGCCGCCACAGGTGAAGACACAACTGGTAATGGAGTAGCTATAGCAGGTGTAGAAGTTGTTAGAACCGAAGGAAACGACTGGAACGGCAATAGATCCACAACACGAAGGCGATCTCCTCAGCACGAACAGCTGCAAGGGCCTCCAACAAAGTTACACGAGGGTGTCGTGCTAGCAACTAAGCACGAGTCTGCTCATACTCAGCCTGAAGACATGTCAAGAAGTCGTAGATGCGACGAAGCTCCAGGTGAGACTGCTGACGCTGACAGCACTGACAAGTATGGCAAACATCTGGTCCCAAAGAGTCAATCTGACGCCATACCGTAGACAACTAGGCATAGAACTCGTCCACATTGACATCTCCCTGCTGCAGCGACTGCTCCTGACGCACAACAAAAAGATACAAGGAATCACCAGACGACTCAAAGCGGTTGCGCAGATGCTCCCACATCAATTGTGCCGAGGCAAAGCCAACCACATCCCCAGTGAGATGCACTTCCATACTAGCAACGAGAATAGCAGAGGCACGGGTATCCTCATCAATATGTAGATAGCATACTGAGTCTGAAAAGTCTCCATGATATCCTCAAAAGCAGTAGATATCCCTTTACGAGTGTCTTCGAAAGCATCCTTCAGTAGCACGGCTCAACAGGTGGAACATGGCGAGGCGGACAAGGCAACTCGCCGGTGAGAAAATCCTAAAGACACTGACCACACATATGGAGACGCGTGTGCTGAAATCAATCCCGATAATTGAGATCATCGAAGATCACTAGACAACGAGGAACAAAAACAGTACCCATTGGTAGGCGGCGCTGGACGGTGCGACGACCAAGACAACGAAGTTTAACAAGCGGCGCTGGACGGCGTGGTGGTTAGAACGACGTACTAATTTTTTTCTTTTTCTTTTTACTATGCAAGCCGATTACAACTTAAAAAGGACGGCTGCTCGCTCGGGCCAGCAGTGCAAAACACACACGGGGGAAGGAAAACTAGGGTTCCCCTTGGCGATGGCGGCGGCGCGAGTGGTGGTTGTCCGGCGGCTTGATCTCGGCGACGAGCGCCGAGGAGGCGCAACCCGGAGACTTGCCCAGCAGCGCAAAATACACACGGGGGAGGGGAACCTAAGGTTCCCCCTTGGCAATGATGGCGGCGCAAGTGGCGGTGGTCCGGCTGTTCGGTCTCGACGGCGAGCGACGAGGAGGCGCGGCCCGAAGCGACGACAACGGCCGGGAGACAAGGGGAGGAGGCCGCGGAAGATCGAGGCCGATGGCCGCACTGGCGAAGACGACGTCGGCGGCGACCCAGAGCAACGGCGATGGCCGGGTGGACGACTGAGTCGGGCGGCCCGAGACAAAGGGCCAATGGCCAGCGGTGATGGACCCGGGCGGCCCGAGACGAAGACAGCCCAGATGAAGAATCGGCGGCGACGCGACCGGCGACGGCGACGGCGGCGGCAATGACGAAGCAATGGCGACCTACCGGCGAGAAGAGACTAGTCGGCGACGGCGGTGTTGACGAAACTCTAGGTATGGCTCTGATACCATGTTATGAATAGAGCTTGTATTGATACGAGGTCAATGGGCCAATATATATACAAGTGCATGTATAACATATATGCAAATAAACTCTTGTACAATACACATCTAATAGCCTTAAATGCAAGGCACTTGAATCTTAGATGATTAGACACTAATAACTATTTTCAGCAATTCTTTGCTGAAGTCTTTATACTCGTGGAGTTTTGCTACAAAAGTATGATATCTGGTAGCCCTTGAGTTGTTCTCGCGAAAATAGACAAAAGCAGAATCCAAGTAGTGTTTCAAATAATTATTCTGTCCATGTTATTTTCCTTTGCAATGTTTTTTTTCTTACAAAATCTGTAGGTACTTGTAGCGATTCAAGGTGCTCTAACAGTTATTGGTAACATAACAATGTGCATAGCTGCATTTCGCATCTTCAAAGCATCCCAAGAAGGCTCTAAAAGTTCATAGGCCACAACCTGTATGCTTACGTTGTTGTAACTGGTTCTGACAAAATAAATTGAGTGGTATGGTCCTGCTTTTTCTTGACATTACTGCAAATGGATTACTTATTGTTGAAACATCTATCTGTCAGGTAGAAGCTTCTTGAGAATGGCATTCCCTTACTATATATATATATATTTTTGACAAGGGGTAAACCAACTTTTATAGAAAGCAAATAAGGTTCTAACAAGGAAGAAAGTTAACCTGCTGGCATTACCAGAACACAGTAACAGAAACAACGAACTGCAAAAGCTATTACAATCACGCATCAAACGGAAACTAATGAACAAATGTGTTTAACCCAATCTTCAAAAGACGTCAAGAAGGAATCCAGGATGCCTTGGTCAACCCTTTTGATAAGAACTCGTCAGTGCTGCAAATAAGACATAAATTTGAAAATCACTTCCAGAGATTGCTACTATAATTTTTCTGTAAACTCAAACAATAATTCTCTTGATTTGTAAAGCAGTTACACACCTGATTAAAAAAAATGCAAGATCGATGCTGAGAAGGCAGACGAAGAAAGCTGCTCAAAGGGCTCGACCGCTCAACACTACTTCCATAAAGATGATTGCCACCAGACTGAATGAGACGTGACTTTGTACATATCCTGCAAATGCCAGCAAAAAACCACCCTGAAAGTTGTGTACCAACTTATATAAGAAATTTACCGAACTCCTTAGTTAAGAAGAATTGTCATGCGCCTGCCATGCCCGGTCTGCAACAGTTCTGAGCACTGAATGTTAGTACCAGCGCCGCTTGTGCAAGCTTTCTCTGTTGGTGCAAGCTTCATTTGCTCATGGCCATTAACCAACCCTACTTCAAAAGGTATCAAAGTACCTGTCCATCTCGAGATGTCCTTGGGCACGTGGGCTCATAATGTTAACCTTGAACCAAGACTACCCTCCCTGTTGCTGCTAGATGAGGTTTGTGTGTGTTCGTGAATCATGACACATCTAGCTAATATGTGTCGACCATGGAAGGAACAGAGGATAATCAAGGAAAGAAGAAGAAGCAGATGGAAACGGCAAATACAAAGGCGCATATGACGAGTTCAGAAGTGAAGAAGGCATTGTTAGATCTTGTTAGATCTCTTTTGGTCTTTTGGTTTGTTCGGATCTGGTTTTTCTTGGTTTGGATCCGAGAGAAACCGAGTGAGAGAGAGACGGTTACCGTCGAGTGTAGAGGAGGTAGGGTTGGCCATTGCGGATCGTCCTTGAGATCTGCGCTAGGGCAGCGACGGTCGGTGGAGAGGCGCTAGGCTCCTCGGTAGTGGCGTGTCGCGGACGGAGGTGAGCTCTCTGGCGGCGGAGATCCAGCAGCGGTGGTGCTTCCCGTCGTTACAGCGCACCCTCTTAGATCGGATTAGGGTTTCGGTGTTGTTGGTGGGGTTTGTGGCGGCGCCGGTTAACCTTGTGATCCGTGCCGCCCCCCCCCCTCTCTTTATAGATATTTGCTGACGGGCCCATCACCATGAATTTGGGCCGGGCGCCTCGATCAGACGCCGAGGCATTTGGGCCAATAATGCCTCTGCGAGATCATTCTAACATTCTCCCTTGATCTCATTCTATACTTTATCTTTAATTGCTTTTGACTTTACTCATTCCATCACAGATTAGTGCATATTACATGTTTCATCGTCACGGTCAATCGCCGATAGATTCAACAGCTACAATACACCTCCCTGTTCTGAAATAGTTACTTTAATCTTTTGGGCCATCTTTTAGTCCAGATTCATAGGCTTTCCCTTAAACCCATGCCGGCTATATGTTCTCTGAACACGTTGGGTGGTAAGCCTTTAGTAAGCGGATCCGCTAACATCTTTGCGGTACTTATATGCTCAAGACTTATAATTTGATCCCGAACTTTATCTTTCACAACATAGTACTTTATGTCAATGTGTTTGGCAAAGACCACTTGACTTATTGTTGTGGGCATACATTATCATGGGTTCATTATCGCAGAGACAACTTAAGTGGTCTATTGATGTCGTCAACCACTTTTAAACCGGTATGAACTTCTTTAGCCGCCCACCGCCCTGTAGCCTCATAACATGCTACAAACTCGGCATACATTGTGGACGATGTAGTGACGGTTTGCTTTGAGCTTTTCCACGATATAGCTCCTCCAAATGAGAGTGAAGACATATCCGGATGTCGACTTTCTATCATCTCCCGCAAAATCGAATCAGATACCCCACTATATGGAGTAAATCGATCTTCTCAGTATGTCATCATGAGGCCTTTTGTTCCTTGCAAATAACGCAAGACTTTCTTTATCAATTTCAATGTTCTATTCCGTGATTGCTCGAATCGCCAAGTAACCCAGAACAAAAGCTAAGTCGTATGTGTACACTTGAGCATACCGTAAGCTTCCGACAATTTGAAGCATATGGAACCGCTTTCATTTGATCGATCTCATCTCGGTTCTGGGGCATTGAAAATCCCCATATCTGCCGCCTTGACTATAGGTGCAGGTGAAGGACTACATTTATGCATCCCAAATTTCTTTAAGACTTTCTCTATGTATGTCTTTTGTGATAGTCCCAATATCCCTTTGTTTCTATCCCGGTGAATTTCGATCCCTAAAACGAACGAAGCTTCACCAAGATCTTTCATATCAAAGTTTGAGGACAAAAACTTCTTTGTCTCCAAGAGTGACATCACTACTAGCCAGTAGGATATCATCCACATACAGGATTAGGAAAATAAACTTCCCATCTTTAAACTTTGTATAGACACGCTTGTCCTCTACATTCTCTTTAAACCCAAATTTTCTTATTGTACTGTCAAACTTCAAGTACCACTGTCTTGAAGCTTGCTTTAACCCATAAATCGATTTCTTTAGGTGGCATCCCATTCTTTCATTTCCTTCCATGACAAAACCTTTCGGTTGTGCCATGTAAATATTTTCCTCCAAATCCCCATTAAGAAATGCCGTCTTTACATCCATCGATGTAACTCTAAATCATAATGTGCTACTAATGCCATTATGATTCAAGGAATCTTTACAGAGACCGGAGAAAAGGTCTCATTGTAATCAATTCCTTCTCTTTGCGTAAAGCCTTTTGCCACAAGTCGCGCTTTGTATCTTTCTACATTCCTTGGGAGTCAAGCTTTGTCTTGTAGACCCATTTACACCCTCTTGCTTTTGGCTCCTTTAGGAATAATTTTCAAGTCCTGGACTTTATTAGTTTTCATGGACCTCATTTCCTCTTCCATGGCTTCAAGCCATTTTGAGGAATTTTCGCTTCATGGCTTCTTCAAATGAGGTGGGTCATCCTCCATTTGAAATTCCTCTGATGATAAATCGATAATCATCGAAATAGTGATCTTCTTACTCTTTGAGACCTCCTGGGGCCTCCACATTTGGTACATCTTCTTTGAGGTCATTGTTGCTCCCCTCATTTGTGGCAATGGGTTCTATATGATCCTCAAGAACAGTTCCTCATTTTCATTCATTGTTGCCACAGAGAAATAATAACAGTCTTGCACCACAAGATCTTGTACCGCTTGCAAATGACAATGAGTAGTGGGAAGAGTGGCTCTTGAATCATCTGAGTGGGCACATATACCCGCTTCTCTTCAAGATCAATCTCTCGAGCTACCATGCTCCCCTCATCATTTCTTCTTCTAAGAAGACAGCGTGTCTCGTTTCTACAAACTTTGTATATCTGTCTGGACAGTAGAAACGAAAACCTTTTGACTTTTCAGGGTAGCCAATGAAATGGCAACTTACTGTTTTGGGTTCTAGCTTCCCAATGTTTGGGTTAAATACTTTAGCCTCAGTGAGAACTCCCCACACACGTAAGTGGATTAGTGAGGAACTCTTCCTCGTCCACAACTCGCATGCGGTGTTTTGGGCACCGACTTACTAGGCACTCTATTGAGAATATGAATGGCGGTTTTTAACGCCTCCATCCATAAACTCAATGGGAGTGTGGAGTAGCTCATCAAGCTTCGCACCATATCCATCAAGGTACGGTTGCGTCTTTCAGCTACTCCATTTTGCTGAGGTTCGCCCGGTGTAGAATCTCGGGCTACTATGCCATTTTCCTGTAAGAACCTCGCAAAAGGTCCAGGAACTTGTCCATATGGGGTATGTCGACCGTAGTACCCCCCCCCACGATCAGATCGAACTATCTTAATCTTTAAATCGTGTTGGTTTTCAAGTTCAGCCTTAAATATTTTGAATTTATCCAAGGCTTCATTTCTTTCTTTGATTGGATAAATATATCCATAACGGAGTAGTCATCTCAGAATGTTATGAACGAGTCATAACCATCCACACTTTTCACAGAAAAGGACCACAAATGTCGTGTGAACAATTTGTAGAACTCTGTGCTTCTTTTTGCGCCTTTCTTAATTTTCTTTACATATTTTCCTTTAATGCATTCTCTCGCATTGTTCTAAGTCCGAGAACTCTAATAGAGGAAGAATTTCATTCTTAACTAGTCTTTCTATTCTCCCCTCGAAATATGGCCTAAACGACGATGCCATAATTTCGACGATTCATTATGAGTTCTCTTTAGCTTTACTTACATTCGTGAGACGAGGATTCATTCACTTTCGCACGCGACGTTCCCATTATCGCATACGACATTCACATCATCACACAATGATAACAAATAAAGCTCATTTTGTAATATGGCAAGACCAACACATTCTTTATTAAATATTATTTCGCACTTGCCATTTCCAAAATTACAATCATAACCATCTTTGTCCAAATTGGAAACACTAATCAAATTCCTCTGAAAGAGGGAACAAAAAGAACATCTCTAAGTAAAAGATTGGAGCCATTAGCTAACTCTAATGAAAGATCGCCAACACTTCAACTTCGCTTGACTCCATTTGCGACTTTAATGCATCTTTCGTTTCTTTGCGTAGTCCTCGTCGAACGGAATCCTCAGAAGGAATTAGCAACATGAACAGTTGCTCTGAGTCAATCCACCAAGTGGATTTCAATATTGCACATACAAGCATTCATTTATGAAGGTAATAATGTTCTCACCTTTCTTTGCCATTATCATCTTTAAGTAATCGTGATGTTCTTCTTGTAGTGTCCTGGTCTTCTTGCAGATGAAGACACCGATCTTTGTCTACAAAAATTTTATTCTGTTGAGGTGATGGACGAGGCTTTTCCTTGTTCCTTGAGAAGGAGGTCTTGTTGAAGTGCTTTTTCTTGTTATACTTCACATAGTTGATAGATCCACCATGTGAGGATTTAATTCTTTCCTCCTCTTGAACACACATAGCTATACACTTTCTAAGTCCCATTTATCAGGTCCGCATGTTGTAATTGACAACAAAAGTGTCAAACTTTTCTCGCAATGAAGCAAAAATCAAGTGAATAAGGAACTCATCCTTGAGTGCCAAATCCATTGGTTTAAGCTTGGATGCCAAGTTGCTCATCCTTAATATGTGTTCTCTTATTCCACTGCCACCACCGTAATACCTTTCATCACAAGTCGCTTAATCACCGTAGCATATGTCTTTGAAGAGCCAGTAAACTGACTCTTTATTTTATCAAGGTATTCTGAGCGATGTTGTCACGATCACGATTGAGCCCACAATTGCAGGCTCAATCGTGTTCTTTATCACGACCATACATTTCTTGTTGGTCGTGGTCCATTTCTTATGCTCTAGGTCATAAGACATCTGTAAGGGAGCATGATCTCTCTGTCTTTTCTGCCAAGCAGTATCATCCTCATTTTGACCCCTCACTGGTGCCATAGGCTCAGTGGGTCGTGCTGTAGTGAGGACCCACTCCACCTCAGCTAAGATAAACGCTAAGTCTATCTTTTTCTTCCACTCTCCATAATTATCTCCTTTGAGAGTGGGGATCTCTCTGATATAACCCATCAAGTTGTATCCTCCTGAAAATTTAGTTCAAATAAAGTGAGAACGTAACATTAAAATTATATGCCTTATTTCCAACGTTGGTCAAAATACGACATACAATTAAATCAATTTTATCTACACATTAAATCTATATCACCGTTAGCGTAAATAGAAACAATGCATAAAAATCATCGCTTAAAATTATAATCTCATTATTATCAACGTTGGTCGAAAATAACAATATCATAATTCACAACAATTCTTAAAAAATTAAATTCTCTCGTTGGTTCGAATTTAATTAAAAGAATTAATCAACATTAACTTTTGCAGCGGAAACTGTAATTATTCTATAAAAAAAATTTATTATTCAGAAGCATTATACTTTACACTTTTAATCTCTGGAAATAATAACACGTTGGTGCAAAAATTTACAGAGATTTTATTCAATTTTTCTATTGAAATTCATTCAAAAATGCTTCTGAAAACAATTAAATTCAATTTTACGATTCTATGCTCATAACCGCCGATTCTTCGCTTAAACCGCCATTTGGCTCGCATCGCGTGCCTCGGCCCATTATCGTGTCTCGCCACGGCCGCTAGGGTTTCACGATGCGTTTTTGGTAGTCAGATTCTCATCCGACGGCCGATTCCAACTTGACCATTGCGCTCGGCGACCGCTCCGCCTCTATCGATCACAACCGCTGATTCGAATCGGACGGTGGCCTAGCTTTTCGGCGGAATAAAAAGCGTGAGCGCGGCGCCCCCCGTGAAACCCTAATCTCATTCGATCTCTCTCCCTTCTCTCTCTGCTTCGCATCTCTCTCGCGGAAGAAAACGAGGAGCGGCGGGCGCGGCGAGAGAAGAAGTTGCCGCCGCCATGGGCCCTTCGCCGGCGTGCGCGCTCCCCGAGAGGAAGCGCGCGCCGTCGAGCGGCTCCGTGTCGGCGGCTCGGCCCATCGACGCTGCTGGACCGGACTAGACCGGACCGCGCGCACCCTGGCACGGCCTTCCCACACGCGACGAAGCGCGGCGGCTCGCCGACCCTCAACCATGTAAGTCCCGATCTATACAGATCTAGGGTTAGGGTTCGGCCGGTTCTTTTCTTTTGGATCTTTGCCGTTCTTGGCTCTGATACCATTGTTAGATCTTGTTAGATCTCTTTTGGTCTTTTGGTTTGTTCGGATCTGGTTTTTCTTGGTTTGGATCCGAGAAAGCCGAGCGAGAGAGAGACTATTCACCGTCGAGTGTAGAGGAGGTAGGGTTGGCCATTGCGGATCGTCCTTGAGATCTGCGCTAGGGCAGCGACGGTCGGTGGAGAGGCGCTAGGCTCCTCGGCAGTGGCGTGTCGCGGACGGAGGCGAGCTCTCTGGCGGCGGAGATCCAGCAGCGGTGGTGCTTCCCGTCGTTACAGCGCACCCTCTTAGATCGGATTAGGGTTTCGGTGTTGTTGGTGGGGTTTGTGGCGGCGCCGGTTAACCTTGTGATCCGTCTGCCTTGCCCCCACCTCTCTTTATAGATTGCAGGCGACAGGCCCATCAGCCATGAATTTGGGCTGGACGCCCCCGATCAGGACGCGAGGCATTTGGCCGCCAAATGCCTCTGCGGAGATCATTCTAACAGGCATGAGCTGGCATGCAGCGGCTGGTTAAGTTAATTAATGTATTAGCTGTTTTGTGGGTCCTGGTTGCCATTGAGTTGAGTGAATGCGGCGGCGAAGGAGGCCATGGAGGTGAGGTTGATGGAAATGATGGTGTAGATGAAAAACGAGATGGTGGGGGAGATGAAGGCGGCGACGGTGGCGCGGTTGGCAGTGGTAGACCAAAAGCTTGAGAAGCAAGGAGAGCGATTGGACTAGATGCAAATGAAGGTGAATCTCTCCCTAGATTCCATTGGCAAGATCCAGCAAGAGCAAGTTCAAGCTCCCAAGATAATGAAGGGACCGGCGCCTCCCCCTCTTCTGATTCCGACGAGGGATGGGCCTGGAATCATGGGTGCAAGGCTGGATGAGGTGCAGGTACCACCACCAACATAGATGTCTCATCAGATATCCTTTTCACACCCCCACCGATTGTATTAAAGGTGCTTGAGGCAAGTAGAATAGGGGAGTCTGGAGGCAGAAGAACTTGGGTTCCGAAAATGGATTTTCCCAAATTTGATGGAACAAATGCTAGGATTTGGATTGACAAGTGTCAGACATTCTTTACTTTGTATCAATTTCCAGATGGGTTTAAAGTGGCGGCTGCAACCATGTATTTGGTGAATAGTGCAACCCATTGGCACAAAGCTTATAAAGTAGCTCATACTTGGCATGAATGGGAACAGTTCCAATAGGTTATATTGTTGGAATTTGAAACAAACACAAGTGAAAAGATGAGAGGGCTATTGCAACTGAGACAAACAGGGACAGTAGAAGAATACAATAAAGTATCATATCAGGCTTTATGACAACAGTATAGGTGGGATGATGTTAGTAACTCAATTCGTGTTGGGTCTGAAGGACGAACTTACGGCTGTAGTCGAGATACAAATACCCGAATTAGTTAGTAGAGCTGCGATATATGCCAGTGTGCAAGGAGTGTTTGACAGAACTAAAAAAGTGGGACACAAGGGAAACAACAGCAAGCAACATAAGCATTTTGGGGGTAGCCAAAAAGGGGACAATAAAAGTAAATTCACCCCGAATGAAGTGTGGAAGGCACACATACAGAAGGGCCAATATAGTTTGTTTTCATTCTGGAGAAAAGTATTCTCCTGACCATGATTGTGCTAGTCAAGCTCAACTCAAGACATTAGAATTAGAAGATGGCCTAGTTTTCTTCTCAGATGAAGTGTTGGATGTAGTTACCTCCATTGAAGGATCCAAGTCAAAGGAAGAAATGTTCCTTTCCTTAAATTCTTTAGCAAGTACCATAGATGCTAAAACAATCAGAGTGAGATCCCTAGTTGGCAAACAAGTCATGTTGATGCTCCTTGACTCAAGCAGTTCACACACTTTTATCAACACTGAGATGGTACACAAGTTAGGTTTGAAGCCTAAGCAAGTACCACCAATGCCTGTGAAAGTAGCTAATGGGGAGGTACTGAGTTGCATTGCAGAACTTCAAGGATTTTCATGGTGGATTCAGGGGCATACCTTCCAACATGACATGAAGGCCTTGGCCATAGGGGGGGTATGATGCAGTACTTGGAATAGATTGGCTGGAACAATATAGCCCCATGAATTGTGAATGGGCTCAGAAATGGGTGGAATTTGACTACAAGGGACAGTTAGTCATATTACAAGGATTACAAGATGTAAGTAACACTAAACTTCATGAAGTGTCAATTGATCAAATACTAAAATGGCATAAACGTAATGATATGCGGGCCACAACTATGGTGGAAAAAGCACTAGTCCTTTGGAAGAAGTCTTGTCTGCAGAAGTACAACAAGTGTTGAAGAAGTTTGAAGGGGTATTCCAAGAACCAAAAGAATTACCGCCACATAGAAGCTATGACCATGCTATATCCTTAGTGCCAGGAGCAATTCCAGTTAATTCTAGACCATATAGATACTCTCCACAACAAAAAGATGATATAGAAAAGCAAGTTACTGAAATGATTGAGATGGGCACAGTTAGTCCTAGTTTGAATCCTTTTGCATCTCCTTGGTAGTTGGAGGTTTTGTGTGGATTAGGAGACTAAACACATTGACAATCAAAAATAAGTTTCCTCTTCCCATTGTGGATGAATTACCAGATGAACTAGTTAGAACTAAATATTTTTCCAAGTTGGACTTTAGGAGTGGTTATTATCAAATAAGAGTGATACATGAAGATGAAGAGAAAACAACTTTCAAGACTCATCATGGTCATTTTCAGTTCAGGATAATGCCTTTTGGTCTTACCAATGCTCCAATAACTTTCCAATGCCTTATGAATCCCATGTTTGCTAAATGCATCAGAAAATTTGTCTTGGTATTCATGGATGATATCCTCATTTATAGCAAAACTCTTGGAGAACATGTACAACAATTAGAACTGGTGTTTCAAGTTTTGCAACAACGTCAATTGTATGTAAAAAAAAATCTGAGTGTACTTTTGCTTCTCCTCAGTTGGAGTATTTGGGACACATTATATCTGATAAAGGAATGGTTACTGATCCAACTAAGACCCAAGCTATGATGCAGTGGCTTGTCCCTACCAATTTAACTGAGTTAAGGGGATTTTTTGGTCTTATTGGCTATTACAGAAAATTTGTGAAGCATTATGATTTGCTAGCCAAACCTCTCACTAATTTGTTGCAGAAACAAAAGGGATTTCAATGGACAGCACACGCACAAGATGCATTTGATAAGTTAAAGGTAGTTTTGAGCACCGTGCCTGTTCTCACCTTGATAGATTTTAACAAATCTTTCGTGATCGAAACAGATGCTTGCAATTCAGGGATTGGAGCTGTGTTGGTACATGACAACCATCCAGTAGCTTATTATAGTAAAGCATTGGGGACAACAAATCAAAAGTTATCTATATATGAAAAAGTGTTTTTGGCCATCATGATGGCACTAGACAGATGTAGATCTTATTTGATAAGGGGCCTTTTTACCATTAAAACATACCACATGAGCTTATGTCATCTAGAAGATCAAGCCTTGACATCTGAATTGCAAAGGAAAGCTATGACTAAACTCATTGATCTTCAATATACATTTCGATAAAAGAAGGGTTCATATAACACACCAGCAGATGCTTTGTTTTGGGTGGGTCATTTCCTGGAGTCGCAAGCCATTTTAGTGGTTCAACCAGTGTGGCTCCAAGAGGTGTTTAACTCTTATGCAGTGGATTTTGTAGCTCAGAAACTGCTCCAAGAGTTGGCTATTTATGGAGATAACAACAAAGGGTATACTCTTTCATATGTTTGTATCTGCAGAGATGGAAAAATTTGGGTAGGTGCCAATGTAGGCCTTCAAACCAAAATTATTCAAGCTTTTCATTCCACGGCCATAGGAGGTCATTCAGGCATGCAAGCCACTTATCATAGAGTGAATAAACTGTTTCAGTGGAAAGGGCTGAAAAAAGCCGTGGAAGAGTTTGTCAAGCAATGTTAGATCTGTCAACAAGCTAAACATGAACATTGCAAATTACCTAGGTTGGTCCAACCCTTGCCTGTGCCACATGGAGCTTGGCAATATATTACAATGGATTTTATCGAGGAGCTTCCTAAATCAAAGGGTTACAATGTGATATTGGTGATGGTGGATAGGTATACAAAATATTCTCACTTTGTACCATTGAAGCATCCCTTTACTACTATTTAAGTTGCTAAAGTATTTCTCAACAATGTGGTCAAGTTGCATGGTACACCTAAATCCATTGTATCAGAAGGAGATAAAGTGTTCACAAGTAGTTTTTGGCAAGAAATATTCAAATAGTTTGACACCAAATTGAATTTAAGCACAACTTATTATCCTCAATTTGATGGCCAAAGTGAGAGGGTCAATCAATGTTTAGAGATGTATTTGAGATATGTTATGGCAACTTCACCTACAAAGTGGTTCTCTTGGTTAGCTCTAGCAGAATATCGGTATAACATATGTTATCACACAGCTGTGGAGTGTACTCCTTTCAAGGCCTTATACGACACTGATCCCCATTACAGTATGGTGCCAGCATTGTCCACTTCTAAATCTCTAGAAGCTGATGAAGTGGTACAACAACGAGAATTCTTCTCTGATATGCTACAGAAACATTTGCAGAAGGCTTAGTCTAGAATGAAACAGATGGCTGATAATCAGCGTTCCTTTCGGGACTTTCAAGTAGGAGATAGAGTTTTCTTGAGTTGCAACCTTATGCTCAACAATTTGTGGTGAATCGCTCGTATCCCAAGTTAGCATTCAAGTATTTTGACCCCTATGTTATCCTGGAAAAGATTGGTGCGGTGGTGTATAAATTGGAATTGCCATAAAACAGTCAGGTTCACCCGATATTTCATGTATCTCAATTGAAACCTATTAGACAGGATGGTGTCTCGGCTTCCTACATACATGACGCCTTCTCTTCTGAGGGATCACACGTTCACATGATAGTTGTACGTGTTTACATGATAGCTGTATGCGTTCACATGATAACTGTACGTGTTCACATGATAGCTGTAATCTATATATGTGTAACTTATGTACTCTGATTTCAACAATTAAAGATAGTGTCACTTTCCTCGCTTACATGGTATCAGAGCGGTGCCGCTCCTGAGCTGCCGCCTCCACAGCTTCCGTCGCGCCGCCCCTGGGAGATGATCTCATCTCCATGATCTCTCCTGGGGGCTGCACAACCCATAGTTTAAGTCGTGTCACCGATCATCCGATTGGCTACCAATTAGAGTTTTCCCCGGTCATCTTCAAATCAAGTTTTCTCTATTTTTTACGATCATAGATCGGTTTGCGTCGCCCTATCGACCCGTCGACGTTCCTTGGCTCTGGACTTCACCGCCTCGGCTTCGACCTCTTCGGCGCCTCCTCTCTTCCGATGACGTCGTGGCGTGACGAGGCACGCTCGTCGACACGGCCCTCCCTCCATAGCATTCCGAGTGCCCCGTCTACCATCGTCATCACGCCGGATCATCATTGTCGGACCGTCGTCCGCGATACTTACGTCTTCACCGAATTTAGGTCCAGTCTGAATGTCCGCCTTGGTGGCGTTCCGACTGCGGAGGCGTGTTAGATAGGATGGTGTCTCGGCTTCCTACATGCATGACCCCTTATCTTCCGATGGATCACACGTTCACATGATAGCTGTACGCATTCACATGATAGCTATTATATATATATGGTGGTCAACGACGGTCAACGGCGAGGAGAATCGGGACTAGACTTGAAGAGTTGAGGTCCGAACGATCGACGATGCGGGTGAGGTCAACGACTCAAGCGTGACACAAGATGGACAAGGTGACCTATTGGCGAATCCATGACGCATGGTGAAGCGGTTTAGGTCAAAAGGTTAAAGACGGCGCTGCGGCGCGCGTGTGTGACCCGCTTGTTAGTGGGCCTTAACGGAGCCCAATGGAGTCAAACCCTAGGAGTCTAGGCCTCCACTATAAATAGGGAGGTGGTGGTCGCACCACTAGCTCTTTGCTCTCTCGCCTTTTATGTTTCAAAACCCTAATTGTCTTTAGGGAGTTGAGGTGGAGGCTAGGGCTCTTGATGGTTTGTGGTGAATTTCGTGATCCTTGATTGTCTCTTGATCCATGATGGTGTGGATGTAATCCACTTCAATCACGAAATCAATCTATGCAAGGTTTGCTTGAGATAAGTCTCTTTTCGTTCTTAAGGTGTGTGCATATATATATATATATAACTCATGTACTCGGTGATTTCAACAATTAAAGATAGCGTCACTTTCCTCGTCTTGGTAATCTTAGTTGATTTTGTTACAAAACCTTTCACTCGGGTATATTGATCTTCATACACTCATGTGTTCTCTACTTTGCCATCTCATGTACTCTGATTTCAACAATTAAAGATAGCGTCACTGAATTGTGTTCTCTATGTATTAGAGTTACTTCCTGAAGAAATCTTGGACAAACTTTTGGTGAAGAAGGGCAATGCCGCACATCTACAAGTCCTTGTCAGCTGGAAATCGCTACTAGTGGCCATGGCAACTTGGGAGGACTACAATGTCCTGAGGACTGTTTTTTGGATGCTCCAGCTTGGGGGCAAGCTGGGTCTTAAGGGGCGGCACTGTCACCACTGCGATGTCCACCATGGAAGGAACATGGGATAAGCAAGGAAAGAAGAAGCAGCAGATGGAAGCGGCAAATAGAGGTGGGAGTTGGCGTGTGTCGTCGGCCGCCGGCCGAGCCCACCGTGCCGGGCGCGCGTCGTCTGCCGTCTTGGCTCGGCCCGGCCACCCTACCGTGTCGGCCCACTTCGCCTCCGGCCAGCCCGAGCACGCCCAAAGCCCATCGTCTTTGGGTCGTGCCGTGCACCAAACCCAAATTTCAAAATTACTATATACTGGCGGAGGTGGCGATGGTGGTGGCGACCACCATCTTCATTCCTCTTGTGCGCCTAATAAAGAACCTAGTTAAAATTGAATTAATTGGTAAAAACATGGGCACGTAAATATTTTGAGGGAAAATTGAATTTTTATTGATATTTTACAGATACAATGTTACTGCCTCGTTAAAAACCTTACGCCCCAGAGTGGGGTTCCCCGAGTAAGGAAAAGAGTACAATAACAACATGTGTACATACTAACTACTCATCAATGTCGAGATCGTTCATGCGTTCGAGGTCAAGATACGCTGGGCGATCTCAAGATCCTCCGCTTGATCTTCTTCTTTGCTCTTTAGCCAATTCCCGGTCCTTTGCGCATGTGATTGCCTCCACCATCTTAGGCGTGAGGATGATCTTCTTTCTTCAATTATTCTCCCGCCATGTTTGACGTTGCTACGAAGAGACAAGTGACACCGGCACCAATGCAGAACATCCGTGCAAAATGTGACAAAGACAGAAATGTCCGCTTGTTGTTCTTCCACCACTCGAGCAAGTCTATCTTTTCACCGGAAAGATCAGGATCGATGTTTGCAAAATCATGCTCCAGGTAGTGGTTTAGCTCTGAGACATGATTCCACACGGGAGCTGCCTGAGATTGAGAGGACGAAGAACTGGACTTGCCCTTTAGCTTCTTCCACAAGTCGGATGTCAAGCTTTTCTTTCCTTGTCGCGTCTGCTGTGAGGCACCGATCTCATGGCTAACATAAATTTGTCATGATACATGCGGAAAACACGAAAAAGCTCATCTTTGACATGTGTGAAAGCTTCCGAGTAATCAAGACCGAGGCATTCACCTATTCCCTCCAGACCGAGCTGCAAACCTGACAACTTTTTCATAGGATCGAAAATGATAGCAAAGCAATACACGTGTGAAATAGAACCAAAATATTTAATAATTTTTCCCGCATTAGTGCGACAAAGATGAACTAAAAGTGGATCCTTCCTAGATTTGGCAATCTTATCGCAATTAACCAAATATATTCTATAACTAAGGGAGAGGTAGGGTAATAAACACGGATAACATCTTTGTTGCTTTATAAAAGGTTTTAAAACTCTCGAAAATGACTAGCAATCCGCCAATCAATTAGTAACTACTAGTTCATTGTCTTGAGAGTTAGCGTTGACAAAAACGGATATGATATGTTCGTACCCTTGTAACTTCTTTAACATGATATAGGTCGAGTTCCACCTCACCTTCATGTCAAGACCGAATTTTCTTGGCTCCTTCCCATTGGCCGCGCAGTACTCCGCGAACCTAGCTGCCACTTGTGGGGAATTTGTGAGGTAGCGAACGACGTCGCGTACATTGTTCAAAAATCCACCAATCGCTTGCATACCATCTTGAACAACAAGATTCAAGATATGACATACGCATCTCTGGTGGAGAACATAACCACCAATATATGTCTGCAAGCTTGGGGTGAGGATGTTCATAGCAGTCGTGTTGGCTGATGCGTTATCAAGAGTTATAGAAGCAATCTTATTATCTATCTTAAAATCATCAAGTACGTGTAGTATACACTCGGCAATGGCCTCTCCCGTGTGTGATTCGTTAATTAGCTTAAACCCTATGACTCTCTTGTTTAGCTTGTAATTGTCGTCTAAATAATGGGCTACAACACTAAGGTAGGTACTTCTCTGGTGTGATGATGTCCAAATGTCTGAAGTTATAGCAAAAGAGAACTGAACTTGTAGGAATAGTTCTTTTAACTCTGCTAGTTCCTTACGATACATCCGTAAAATATCATATGTAGTGGTTCTCCTACTAACATGTTGGTACTGTGGGCAAAAGCCGCGTTGGATCATTTTTTCGAACACGCGACTTTCACCCATCCTAATCGGTTGATCTTCTGCAACAATATATCTAGCAATTTCCTCACGAGCGAAGCGGGTTGTATACCCAAGTACTTACAGAGCCATCGCCTCGAAGTTTAGCTGCGTTGTACTCTTCTCCCCTCGGCTCTGTGCTCGATCTTGCGCAAGCATGCTTTGTAGTGCGGTTCAAGTGCCTGTCCTGCAAATGCACGAGCGGATAATTTAGCTTGGCAATAATTACATGTTGCGATATTTACCGTTGTCCTTTTGTGTGCTTCAGACTTCTCGGTAGCATGTTGCCGCTCGAGAACTCCTTGGTACTCCTCGAGCCCTCCGTTATGACGGTCATAATGGGTGAATAGATGGTGAATAAATGGGGAGAGTAGATGGATGTTGAAGAGATGAGGAGAGTAGATGGGATGATGAAGAAATGAAAGTCTTTTTGTATGGTGAAGAAAAGAGATCGGTGAGTTGATTTTCGTTGGTGAGCAAAACGATTGTGAATGCTTGGTGATTTTATAGGCACGGTGAGTTGAGAAGAGTTGAAGTTTCGATGTTGAAATGAAAATTGAGCGTTATGGTGAAGAAAAGAGCTCTCTATCGACTTGATTTGAAAGCAAAAGTAACTTGATTTGAGAGAAAGCGAAGGCATGTTGTGTGACTTGTGTCTTGATCTGATTCCCTTTGCCCCTCTCTCTCTCTCTCTCTCTCTCTCTCTCCGGTTTCTCTCTCTCCCTCTCCGGTTTCTCTCTCTCCTCTCTGTCTTGATCCTTCCCTCTCTCTCTCTCTCTCTCTCTCGGTTTCTCCCCTCCCCTCTTTTCCACGCGACCCCTCTCTTTTCCCCAATCCGCCCGGCTCCGCCTCCTCGTCTCCCTCGCTCCCTCCGCCTCGTCTCCTCGCTCTCTCGCGCTCGCCGCCCTCCCTCCCCCGCGGCCTCGCCTCCCCTCCCCCGTCGCCTCCTCCGTCCCTCGGTCACCGCCGCTCGCCAGACTCGCCTCATCTCCGTCTCCTTTGGCCTTCGCCCCTCCGCGCCTCCGCCCTCGCCTCTCGCCTCCCTTCCGTCGCCTCGGCTCCATCCCCTTCCCGGTCGCCCCTCGCCTCCCCGTCGCCTCCACCCCGTCCCAGTCGCCGCCTCCGCCTCCGCCCTCGCGAAGGGAAGGCCAGCAGCAGGGGTGGCGGCAGCCTGCCGTCGGCCACGGAGGCGCGGCGGCGGCCACGGCCACTGAGGCGGCGGCGGCGGCGGCGGCGGCCACAGCGCCTGGCAGGCGGCGCGGCGAGCGCGGCCGGCTCGGCCTCCCATCACCTCCCCGCCTTCCCAGACTCCTCCCGCGGCGGCCCAGCAAGACGGAGGTAGGCGAGGCGCGGCCACCCAAGACGGAGGCGCGGCGGCGGGGCGAGGAGCCCGGTCGTGCCGTCCGACGGGCGGCTTGCTTGGCCCGCAAGCGACCCACCATTCGGGCGGGCCACCGCCTACCACGTGTCGGGCCGGACCGTGCTTCGACCGTGCTGGGCCGGCCGGGCTTTGGGCTGGCCCGGGAAAGCATGGCCCGACTCCCACCTCTAGCGGCAAATACAAAGTCGCATATGACGAGTTCAGAAGTGAAAAAGGCATGAGCTGGCATGCAGCGGCTGGTTAAGTTAATTAATGTATTAGCACGTTTTGTGGGTCCTGGTTGTCATTGAGCTTTGGTCGATGAAATGTAATAGTCCCTCATCCATCTTCTTCTGTTCTTCCTTCCCGATCCCCAAATTCTCCTCGTGTTCACACGTATGTTATCCCGATTCTCCGGTGATTTCGCCCATGAGAACCGGGCATAACGATATGATCCATGATCCACACGCGCATTGGCGGCAGAACTTCCACGGGTGAGCCAGGTTCATGCACGGGGCAGTGTCAGTGGCCAAAGCTGCAGCTAGCGATGATCAATGGTGCGTCGTCAATGTGCAGGGAGGTCAAGCATGAAGCATCGGAGCGAAAGCTCCACTCGCGTAGATATGGATCGCATGAGTGGACGCAGGAATCGGATGCGAAGCGCATGGACACGTGTCGCTCGTCGTGACCGATCGATCGGCATCAGAGGGCCGGGGCAGCTCGATCCAAAGCACAAGAGATGTGTCATCGTGTGCGTGTGGCCTCCTCCTGCCTAGCTACTGTGTGTGAGCAATGAGTGCAACTTTTGGCCAAAGCAGGGGGGCAGCGGCCCGAGTTGTCTTCTCGGCTCCCAAGTTTTTCTCAAAAGATTCTCCCCTCCATGATGGTTTGTGATGGCGATGAATGGCCGCTTGGTGTCCCTGGTCTCTCGGGGTGAAAATGGCATGCAAGGAAGGGCATCTCACAGGAAATTTGGCCTCCCAAGTTGGCAGAAATAGTGGCGACCGATCACTTTCAGGCTTGCAACGCAGCAGATCACAGCGAATGGAATTCCCAATAGGTTGATAGGCATACTCGCTGTGTTGGAACAGTGCGGCTAGAGTGCTGAACGAAGATGGCATGTCGTAGCATATTTAGAAAGAGAGAGAGAGAGAGAGAGAGGGGAGCATCATGGAGAGCAGAAAAGGCGCCGAGGTATCATTTTAGTGAAGAAACTACGTGAGCAAAAAGAATGATATGCTTGAAAGCATTTTGACTCCTTGCGCCTTGCATCCAAGAAAACTCCAAAGCTTCATCATGCATACACCCCCGCCCAGGAATCAATAATGCTCGACATAGCAGTTCAGCCATCTGCTTTTAGACGAAAATGTTGTCATTTTTTTTTGTCAACTTTAGAAGAAAAAAAGTTAACATAGCATAATAAAGACAGTGAAAGTATTCAGCTAATTTTAAAGTCCAGGAGCTCCCTACTGAACTGAAACGATCCCCTTTCTCTGTTATCTTCTGTTCTCCAACCTCCTCCTGTCAAAAGATCTTGCTGTCTCATCAGCAATGTGCTGATGGTCTCCTACTATCCAAAACTCCAGAATCATATTTAATTTAATTTCTCCACTCTACCTTTTCTTTTTGATGAAATATGCTAGTACATGATTAATGCTGGGAAGATCCATTGGCCCATAGTCCATGCACCATGATGGAGAGGCTGCCTGCCTCTATCCCCTTCACATGCGTCATGTCAATGTGTGCATGCACCACCAAACAAAAACCTAAAGCACCACGACTCACGTACGGCACGTCGGCACCAAAGCCATCTTATATATATGTATATATATATATATAGTGTTACCGGCAAACGGTTCATTTCACTGTCCTTGAGCTCCACTAATGACTGGAATCTAGGAGCAAACACACATACACTATCCAGCAACATGTGCTCTGGTTCCTGGAACAGCAAGAAACACTCATCTTTTGTTGTCCTCAGGCAGCAGCAGCAGAAGCCTCGTGTTTCAATGACTCTTAGGAGGAAGAGGTAAGATCCTAACTTGTTTCGATTCTAGTTTGCAGCGGCGGCGGCGGCAGAAGCAGTAATGGAGTTTTGTGTCTTGTGTGAATCGTCTCTCTGATGCATGCAAGAACATGTTGCTGCATGCTTACACCTATATATGTACAGGTCAAGGCTGAGGAGGAGAGAGATGAGGAGAGCTGGAGCAGAGATGGAGATGGTGAACCTGAAGCTCTACCTTGAGAACAGGTGCATGCTGGCGGAGAATGAGAGGCTCCGGGAGAGGGCCAGCGCGCTCCGCCGCGAGAACCTCGCGCTGCGCGCGAACCTGTGCAAGCCGGCGGCAGGGACAGGGGCCGGCTCCGGCTGCTGAGCATGGAGTGGCCTCTCGGCGTTCTCCTTAGTACTTCTGTGGTATTTGTGCTGGTTTGCCTAGATATGATGATAGCTTATCGGCCTCTTGGGGATGGCTGGCTCTGCCATGTTTGAATTGTGCTTATCGGTCACTAGGTTTTTGGAGCTCTTTTGTGTGCTTTGTGGCATGATGCTTTGTACATTCCAAGTTTGAAGTGCAGGAATTGACTAGATTTTGTTTGGCTAGCTCTTTTGGGAGGAGAGTGAAAGGGAAACAAAAGTAGCAGCTTAGATCAAAAGGACAAAAATGCCAATTCAACTGTCTTTGGCTAAATGTAAAAAATTAAAAGGCAAAAGATTATAGTCCTGATCGTCGAATGCCAAATACAATAAACTCTGCCACTCTCACAGGTGTGGGTCAGAAAGAAATCTTTCCAGCCTTCTCATTCTGCTCAAAAGCCATGAACGTTAGCGTATCTAGGCAGAAGGTCCACATATCCCCGCTGATATTTCTTTTCCCCTTTTTTAAATAGGCATCTCCCCCTTTGATTTGATTTTTTTTTTGGCAATGCATGATATGTGCCACTATTTTGTGAAGTGTTGTTGAAAATATATATGCACAGGCAGACTCTTGTATCTAAAACATCATCTAATGGCAGAAAAATTGTAACGCAGAAACTGAAGCCTGAACTCAAGTTACTCAACCCTGCTTCAGAACCAGAACCCGCAACACCTACTAGCCCCAAGTTGCAACGGTGGGTAAAAAGGAACTGAAGTCATCTTGCAGCTTCATGTATCTTTCTATAACTGACGCTAAAATATTAAAACCATAATGCACTCAAAACGACTCCTAGAAACATAAGGACATATAAGTTATGGACGCTAAAGCATGCTACAGGAATTACTAAAGGAATATGTTAAAGATTGCCTTCAAGTTATCCCCTTTAAAGCGAAGCACAAATGTACCAAAAAAGAATTTTAATAATTCTAGCACAAAACTGTCAAGCCGAGCAATTTGTACAATACAAGGTCAACCCAAGTATTATCCAACATTTAACAAAATAACTTTGGCACAAAACACAAAAGATGAATTTATCCTATCATTGTTACACCTGCAACCTAAGCGAAATATTATCCAGGATATATGGTGTTCCTACTTGAATCTGTAGTATGAAATTTCCCTTCAAAGATCTCCTTTGTGAAATCATCCTAGAAGTTCCACTGCTGTTGTGGGGCCTCGAGACGCGCTGATTGTTGTGGCTGTTGTTGCTGAGATTGCTGGGTCTGTGATGGTTGATTCTGTATTTGAGGCTGCTGCAGTTGAAGCATTTGGGAGCTCATTTGTTGGTGTGAACCGTTGGGCATACGAGGATCACTGATCTCACCAGCAGCAAGTTTTAGGCGCTGGACCACAGCACTCAATGCTTCATTCAGAGCTGGACACAGAATAATGAGATGCCCAAATTAAATTAGTGATTGAACATGCCAAAAAAATAATTGTAACATGGCCAAAACAGGGGCATAAAGCTCATTAACATAATGACCAGTGGGAGACTGCATGAATCTCAAAAGTAAACAGAACTCAAGTCATAGTGCAAAACATTGATATTCTACAATCAAATTGTCGAAATAACTACATCGACACCAACTCGCAGCAAATCAATGGAAAATTATTACAATATGTCAGTGAATGAAGAGAATAAATCCACCACATGACCAACAAAATGAGAACATTACGAGGAGATAGAGCAATAACACGCAGGTCCCGTTTGAATTCAGTCGCTGGGAGAAAAAGAGCCATCATCGAATAAGATCAATTTGGATGGCACATTCAGCACATGGTGATATCAAGTGCAATAACCTATCCAGGCAAGCATACATGTGCCAGTTCAACAACGCCAACATAACGTTTTCAGTATTATGTCCAGCCTACAACTGATCATAAGTCATACCATTTCGATTTCTGAACTACATATTCAATTCCTGTTATTTGTTAGGAATAGCAACTTGTATTCTCAGGGGCCAATGGGCCACATGAGGTAAATATGCAAATAACCCCTCATAACAATGGGGAATAACACAACTATACATGTATCTCTACCCCCCCTCAAACTCATGGTGGATCAACAACACTGAGTTTGGAGAGGTGGAAGCCGTGTTATGCTCGAGTCTGGGCCTTCGTGAAGAAATCCGCAATCTGAAACTCGGAAGGCACATACTGAAGAGCAATCACCTGATCATGCACACAAAACCTCATGAAGGAAGCATCAACACCAATATGCTTGGTGAGCTCATGCTTCACGGTCACGGCACATCGATAGCACTTTGTCTTGTCGACAAGAGAGGAGTTGATGTAGTGACAGAAACACCAAAATCCTCAAGTAACCACCGTAGCCAGGTAATCTCTGCTGTCAAGAGAGCCGTAGCTCGTAACTCAGCCTCTGCACTCGAACGGGATACTGCAGTCTGTTTCTTCGTCTTCCAAGCAATGAGAGAACCACCAAGAAAAACACAGTAAGCAGATATAGATCGGCGATCAGATGTATCGCTGGCCCAAGTAGCATCCGAATAAGCATGAAGCTGTAACTAGCTGGAGTGTAGAAAGAAGAGACGGCGAGAGATAGTCCCACGAAGGTATCGCAGAACTCGAAGAAGGTGGCTGTAGTGGACCTGAGTAGGAGCAGAGACGAACTGACTCAGAATTTGGACTGGATAAGTGATATTCGGACGAGTAACAGCAAGGTAGACAAGACTTCCAACAAGTTGACGATAGCGAGTCGGATCAGAAAGAGGCTCGCCATCAGAGGGTCGAGATGAACGTTGAGCTCCATGGGAGTCTCAACAGTACGCTGATCAGTGAGAGAGGCGCGATCAAGAAGATCCTGAATATACTTCTCTTGAGACATAAAGAAACCATCTGGAGTGGAAGTAACCTCAATCCCAATGAAGTAACGAAGAGGACCAAAATCCGACATAAGGAACTGCTCACTCAGACGAGCCTTGACAAAGGCAATGTACTCAGAATCATCTCCGGTGATGATCATATCATCAACATATAGAAGAAAAAGAGTCCGACCACGAGACGACAGAGGAGAAAAAGAGCAGGATCATGATCACTAGCTGAGAAGCCAGCAGCAGTGACCACAGAGAAGCGTTCAAAACAAGCACGAGGGGCTTGTTTAAGGCCATAAAAAGAGCGACGAAGACGACAGACCATGCCCTCAGGAACAGAATACCCAGGTGGCAGATGCATGTAGACCTCCTCACGCAACTCGCCATTAAGTAAGGCATTCTTGACATCAAACTGAGAAACGGACCAATGGCGAACAGACGCCACCGAAAGAAGAGTGCGGACAGTGGTCATGTGGGCCATATGAGCAAAAGTCTCGTCGTAGTCACGATCATGCTCCTGCTGGAAGCCACGAGCAACAAGACGCGCCTTATAGCGCTCAAGAGAGCCATCAGAGCGAGTCTTAATCATATAGACCCACTTACACGTGATGGGACGAGAGTGAGATGGAAAAGGAACAAGATCCCAAGTACCAGTACGCTTGAGAGCAACAATCTCCTCAGCCATGGCATGCTGCCACTCAGGGTGAGTAACAGCATCCCGGTAGGAGACAGGCTCATGGGTGGCTGCACCAGCAAAACCAAAACGGGCATGAGGCCGAATCGACTGACGATCACGAAGACCGTAGCGAGGAGATGATGACCCATCAGGGGAAGATGGAGCATCCGGAGAAGATGAAATATCGGGAAAGATGGCTCATTTGGAAGAACCTCAATACGAGGTCGACGAGTGTAGAAGAGAGTGGGAGGAGGCCGAGGAGCCGCAGGAGACAAAGCAGGCGGCGACAACGGTGGAGAGGCCTCAGGAGGTATATGTGGAGAATCAGCGCGACGGGTGAACGAGGGCAAGACAGAGATGGGTGTATCTGGAAAAGTCAAAAAAGACAGGGACTCCGCAGAGGAAGCCGAAGGAGAGGTATGACGTGGGTAGAAGGGACGAGACTCGTTGAAAGTCACATCCCGAGAAATCTGCATCCGTCGACCAAGGTCCCAGCACCGATAGCCCTTGTGCTCGGCACTGTATCCCAGAAAAACACACTCAACAAACTGAGCAGTCAGTTTGGTGCGTTCTCGAGGTGCGAGAACGTAGGAAACGCAGCCAAACAGACGAAGGGCAGAGTAGTATGGAAGAAGACCACATAGACGCTCAACAGGGATCTCACCCTGAAGAGCAGAAGAAGGCTGAATGTTGACGAGATATGTGGCAGTGGAAACGACCTCAGCCCAAAAGTGAGGTGGAATAGAGGCGACAATCATCAGGGTACGAGCCGTCTCAAGGAGGTGACGATGCTTGCGCTCAGCGACACCATTCTGAGTATGGGCACCAGGACAAGAGAACTGAGTAAGGGTGCCCTGCTCAGCAAGGAAGCTGCGCAGGTAACGAGAAAGGTACTCGCCAGCAGAGTCAGCATGAAAGACACGAATAGGAGTGGAAAACTGTGTGCGAACCATAGTGGCAAATTGTTTATAGATAGACAAGGCCTCACTACGAGAAGACATAAAATATATCCAAGAGTGGCGAGAAAAGTCATCTATAAAAATGATATAATATCGATGACCCCCTTTCGAAAGGAAGGGAGCCGGACCCCAAACATCTGAATAAACAAGATCAAATGGACGCTGAGACACTGACTCACTATGAGAATAGGGAAGCTGAATCTGTTTCCCCAACTTACAACCTTGACAATCTAAAGACACGTCTCCTGAGACAGACCCCAGAAGACCACGACGAACTAAACATGACAGACGAGATCCACACAGATGACCAAGACAGTGATGCCACTGCTGGAAAGAGCTGGTAGACGGAGTGACAGAAGCGGAGAGACTGACGGCGACTGTGGCAGCGGAAGGAAGGTGAAGCCAGTCAAGCTCCCAGAGACGCTGTGAGTCAAGACGCCGAAGGCCAGAACCAATCAGAGCCCCCGTGTGGCGGTCTTGAACACAACAAGAGTCAAAGTCAAGAATGACCCAACAACCAAGGTCAGTAATCCGCCCAGCAGAAAGAAGCTGCATGGTTAGGCGAGGAACATGGGCAACGGAAGGAAAATGAAAAGATGAGTTGCTAAGAGGTCCTCAACCAGAGACAGAAAGAGAGGTACCATCAGCAGTAAGAACACTGACAGGGGAATCAAGAGGTGTAATGAAGACAAGTGGAAGAATCAGAAGTCATGTGAAAGGATGCTCCAGAATCAAGAATCCATGGGGAGGTACCTGACTGTGTAGGAGGTGGTTTCTCATTGCCCGAAGAGTCAGTAGCAGAACCTATCGAGGGCGAACCTGAAGCGGCAAGCAGGCGTCGAAGTTTGGCTATATCCTGCTCAGTGAGAGAAACTGCTGAAGGAGTCGATGTAGTCGTCGATGTAGAAGTACCGGTGCCAGTGCTAAGAGAAGAACGACGTGAAAGATGCTGCTGCTTCTTATAGCATTGGGACTCAATGTGGCCGACCTTGTCGCAGTAGGAGCAGCGAGGACGGCCACAGCCAAAGGGAGGGCGGCCACCACCACCTGTGGCAGCCGCTAGAGGAGGCAGTGTACTGAAGTGTGGAGCAGTCGGTGTAGCAGGTGGACGAGCAACGATTACGGAGGGGAGTGGCATTAGACCAGCACCACTCAGGCGAGTCTCCTCTGCATGTATCTCGGTAAGAGCCTCCAAAAGAGTGACACGAGGGTGGTGTGCAAGACGCTGGGCACGCCTCTGCTCGAACTCAGGACGAAGGCGAGTAAGGAACTCGTAGACACGTTGAAACTCCAGGTTAGCACGCATGACCAGCAAAGACGAACAGGGCGGCGGCCAACGGTGTGAAGAGAGTCCACCGACGCTGCATGCTAGAACTCGAGCGTAAAGGCGCCAACGATAGCATCACCTGGCGAAGAGTGCTCTGACGAACCACGCATGCAGTGAGGGCATCTCCAGAGGGTTCGTAGCGCTGACGAAGGTGAGTCCACATCTGGCCAGCTGAAAAGAGTCCCACAACCTCGTAAGAGAATCGAGGTGGACATCGGCGATGAAGACAAAGAAGCACCGAAGGCGTCGTCGTCGCACCACTGAGTGTAGGTGGTCAATCGATCCGTGTAGAAATCCAGAGCTTCTTGGTAGACAGAGGCAGCCTTATCATCAGCAAGACCAACAGCCTCGATAGCAGCTTTGTCGGCTGTCGGGGGCAGCGCAACAGGCGTAGGCTCCGTCGGAGAAGTAGGGCAAGGCGGGCAGGTGACATCGCCAGAGAAGACGCCCCAGAGACGAAGACCACGCATGTGTATGCGCATGTGAGACACGAAGTCGGTGTAATTAACACCATCTAAAATCACCGGGCAGCGAGGGAGGGAATCAATGCCCATTGGTAGGCGGCGCTGGATGGCGCAACGACCAAGGTAACGAAGTCAAACAGGCGGCGCTGGACGGCGCGGCGGTTAGAATAACGTTTTTTTTCACCCGGACTCTTTTTCTTTACCGCACAGTCACACCGGCCTTTTTAACTGGGCTGGCCCAGTTTCCAGACGCACTGGACGAGCACACAGGGAGATTTAGGTTTCCCCCTGCTGTGCGGCGGCGGCGGCGACTGGGCAGGGGCAGTGTCGGCGGCGAGGCGGCGGCGGCGGCGGCAATGACGGTGGCGACGCCGGAAGAAGAGGAGGCGGCCGACCCAATGGCGAACCGAGCGGCGCGACGGGTGAAGCGGCGTCGGCGGCCAGCGCGACGAGTCAGCGACAACAAGCGGCGACGGCGACGGCGACGGGTCATAGAGGAGGAGCGCAGCGGCCGAGGCTCAGCGTTGAGCGCGCGGCCGGGAGGTCTCGGCCGGCGGCGTCAAAGCGCACGGCAGACGAGCGTAGGATGGAGGCGCGGAGGCGGTCTCGGCGATGCTCGTGGAGGAGCACAACTGGCCGGCGACCACGGAGGCGCTGGAGCCACGGAGGCGACGGAGGCGGCAGAACGACGGCTCGAGGCACCAAGCGGCGATGGCGGCCTAACGGCGGCGGCGGGGAGGGAAGCCGGCAGAGGCGGCTAGGGTAGGACGAGTTGCACGTCCGGAGAGGTAAGCCTAGGGCTTTGATACCATGTTAGGAATAACAACTTGTATTCTCAGGGGACCAATGGGCCAGTATATATATACAAGTACAGGAGGTAAATATGCAAATAACCCCTCATAACAATAAGGAATAACACAACTATACATATATCTGTAACATTATTGACTATCCAATTCAAGTTGCCCCTACATCTTATCTGTGGACCACTTCATGTAAACTCCTAAAGCGATGTTCTGAATGTAGAAGTCATCACAACTTTTCTAATAGGGCAAGTTACACAAGCACAGAACGTATGGCATCGTGCATCAACTCGCAGCATACATAAATTTTGCTAACTTCTACTGCAATACATCATCTATTTCTATAACCAGTTCAAGAAATGAACATAAATGCTGAAAAATAATGAAGCAAACAAACCATCTCTCATCTGTGCTTGCTGCTCCATTGCTTGCAGCAAGATTTTCATCTCCTTGTTCTGAGTTGTAAGTCCAGCATAGTCCCTCTGCAAACAGATATTACAACAGTAACTAATATTGTCAAAACTTAAAGCCCAAATCAAAATGTTCACCACCTTCAGAGAACAAACCTGCACCATTGTCACTTGTGCAGATAATGTAGTAACCTCCATCTGCAGCACCTGAACCTTGCGCTCAAGCTCCGACATGTATCTTACCTTGCGCTCCTTTGACTTCGCAGCAGATACCCGATTATTTAGAATCCTGGAAATTTTATAAGAAGAAGCTCAATTTCAGTAACCAAACCACTTTGTCGACCCTCCCAAATGGGCCCCCCGACACTCCAAAGAAATTAACACCTCTTGACCCTCTTGGGATCTGTCAACACAATCTCTGTGAGGCGCTCATTCGCCATGATCTTTTTCTTATCAGTTTCACTGAATTCCCCATTGGCGAACTCCGTAGCAATGAGAGCAGCGGCACCGCCAATGGACCTACTTCCACTGCGCGATAGGCCGCAAGCACCACCCGCCCCTGGAGATGGCAGAGGCAGGTTGGACGACTCCTGGCCGGCGGCTCCAAAGTTGAACTTCCCTGTGAAGCTGTCCATCGACAAGCTGCGGCAATGCCGGGGCATGCTTCCGCCAACGCTCCCGGCTTCGTTCTCGCTGCTGTCCGCCGGGCTCCACGCGCGCGGGTCGCACACTTGGCTGTCCAGGTGGTCGCGCCGTTCCTGGGTGCCGTCCCAGGAGGAGCTGATCAGGCCCAGTCCCTTCGAGTTCATGTATGAGCCGACGAGCCCGTCGAGGGTGGTGTTGTCCACCGATTTGCGGCACTCAGCCGCGGCGGCCTCCCGCTTCACCGGCGCCGGAGGTGGCATGTGCAGGTTCGGCTTGGAGAACCCCAGGAAGAAGTCGCTCTGCGACCGCCGGTGCCCCGCCAGCAGCGGTGGCAGGCCAGACGGCGCCCGGTCGAAGCTCGACGGCGGCGGCGGCGGCGGGGAGAGCGGGATCGCCGCCGGCGAAGCCAGATCGGCGCACGGGGGCGGGGCAAGGGAGTTCATGGAGAAGAACGGGGGCTGCGACAGCGAGCGCGCGTGATGGGACCTGCCGCCTCCGCCACCGCCCGCCGTGGGAGCCGACGGCGGTGGAACCTGATAGTAGCAGGAGACTGGGACGGGGGAGGCGAAACGGGTGGCGGCGGGGTGGACCGGCGGGGGGAGGATCGAGGGCAAGAAGCGGCGGTGGGAGGGGAGGTCGGCAACGGCCAGGGGCTGGGGCTGGCCGCCCGGCAGCGAGAGGCGGCGGCGGCGCGCGGGGTCGTCGTCCATGGGGAGGGGGGAGGAAGGAGGCCGCTAGGGTTTGGGAGGGTACTAATAAGGCGAGACGGAAGCGGAACGCGGAATGCCGGCGGCGAGGAGCCGTCGGGCGAACGCGAGTGGGAATGCATCGAGCAAAACGTGAAGGATTTTTGTGCCTGCCTGCGTCCTGCGTGCGCACGGGCGGCGCGCGGAAATGGAAAGGCGCGTGGGATGAAGAGAGCAGGTTATCTCTCGCGTTTTTCCTCCCGGTCTCGCCTAGCTGGACTGGACTTGCCGTGGGGCGTGCGTGCATACGTTGCTCGCGAGCCGGATGGGCCTCCGCCTCGTCACGTGTGCTTCTTTTCACGTGATTAGTGGGCCGAAATGTCGAATGGCACTGACCTCCGCCCACAGGACGCTAGGCAAGTCGGTTTGGACGGGGATTTGCGAGAATGGAAGGGGAGGGTTGCACGGATTTCAAGTTCATCCAACGGTGCGAAAAACTGCCAAGCTTTGAAGAAATCAGCTGGCCAATGCCCAGAAAGCCAAGATAAGAGCATTTGATCCTCAGGGTTTTTTCAATTTAAGGTCATGTTTGGTACAATTTTAGATTTTCATTTCGTTCCTGATTATCTGAGAATCCACTTCTCCGAGAATCTAGAGTTGTTTATTGAAACCGTTTGGTTGGTAGGTTGGCTCCAAAAATTATATAAGAGAGGAATAAAGGTAAATAGACCATGTCACCCCTGGACGTAATACTTCAATTGTATTTGTGTAACTCAGTGATATTTGCGGGTAAAAACCTTCAACTTCAAAGGGTATTTTTCGTTTCTGAAGGTTGGATTCTCACGAGAATCTGCTGGAAGGTTGCTTCCCGTTACTAGTTTATTTTCAAGACAGCTCATCGCGAGAAGTAGAATCTAGTGGTTTTGAGAATCAGAGTGTTTGGTATAACTCCACGAGAATCAGTTGAGAAGCTGAGAGTGAAAGCTATACCAAACAGGGCCTAACTCTTTGGTACGCAACGTGAAAACATCTGCCCACGACGGTCACCCTCGCCACGTGAGAGGCAAGGTGGACCCCATGTACTGTCCTCCCCGGGCTGACATCCGCTTTGGTGCGGATCCAGATCCTTTAACATCTCCGTGACTTTGCTTCCTAGTCATATGATCAAAAGGCAAAGGGCGAGATCGGTCTACTGTAGATGTGGTGATGCACTGTGTACCGTGGCATACTGTCGGTGTATTAGAACCGATCTTACGTAAAGATTATTTGATTCGGGAGGTCTCCTAGAGATGAAATCACGCAGAGTGGTTGACACGGGATGTTTAGGCAGTGTTCGGGCCTTCTCCGAGAGAAATAACAACCCTACTCCTGTGTGTGTATGGTATTAACTGTATTCTCGATGATCAAGCAAGAAACTAAGACTATTACAGAGAACAGTACTTGTGTTTCTCCTTGACTTGCTCTGTTTCGCCCTTCCTCTGCTTCCTCTGATTGATGTCTTTATATAGTCGTGAAGAAGTAGCCGTTTTGTCCTGCGGAAGAGGCGCCTTAATTAAGCCAGTAATGGGCGCATGATGACAGTAATTACCGGCGCATTGGCTTCTTCACGCCGTCTGGCAGTTATCATTCAGAGGTAATGGGGTATTTAAGCACTATTACTACGCAGAATAATAGTACGTGCGGACCGTTCGGATTCCTTAATCAATTGGACCCACTCGCTTGTAGGTTTGATTATAAGGTGGTCGTGGTTTATTTGGTCGTAGTATGACTTACGACTGGGTTTAAGTCGTAGAAGGACTTACGACTGGGCAATAGTCGTAGAAGGACTTACGACTGGGTAATAGTCGTAGAAGGACTTACGACTGGGCAATGGTCGTAGAAAGACTTACGATCAGGTAGTGGTCGTAGAAGGACTTACGACCATGACATAGTCGTAGTAAGACTTACGACTATGGGGGTGATTGTAGAAGATCTTACAATCACTTGGTAGGTCTCCCCCTTATAAATATGAGGGGTACTTCTGGGGACTATGTGACATCATATTTATTCATAATAAGAATTATAGATAAAAGATAAAATGAGGATTATTAGATCCTCGTCACATACCATATAGTATATCCATTTTTCATCCAACGATGCGATTAGAGGAAAGTCACTGTACTGTGATTACCTGTCATTGTTAATGCAATATCCGAGGATGTGATTCCCCCGTACACCACAAATGTTTTTGCATTACTAGTTACTCCCTCTAGGTTTTTTTATTAAGTTGTTTTTGGATTACCTGTAGTTAAACTTTGAAAACTTTGGCTATCGATATATTTTAAAATATATAGATTAGATACATGAAAATCGTATGTGTAGATTCGTCTCGAAAAATACTTTCTTAATATTACAATTTTATTTGGTTTTATAGACATATTATAATAATATTTATTGGTCAAAGTTGTATTTTAAGAATGTGTCATCTAAAATAACCTGTGTTTGTAAATTGAAGAGTGTGTACTATATTACCCGACCCTTAGTAGAGAGGTACCATAATGTATTAAGATGTAGTAGCACTGAATTTTAAAACAACTAGCAAGTTCAAACTTTGTACTCTGCCCCCACAAACATGAAAAAGACCTTGACAACGAAATTATCTAGTGGTAGTACGTAGATGGAGGTCTAGTTGTGGCCAGATGGGCGGTACGGTATAGGCACGAATTGGTTTGGTCCATCTCGGCATGGCCTATACTGGCCCACAAAAGAGATGGCTTGTCTTTGTCGGTCAGCGACAGACCGAAACACTACCAAGGCTGTTAATGTCGGCCGAGCCCATTTGGCCTGATTGCTCGATTGCGACCCACGTAACTTGTTAGGTCCGAAAAAATAAAATAAAAATAAAAAATGTGAGAATTTAGAAATAGATATGAAAATTTTAAAAACAAGACACAAATATTGAAACTGTAATAAATAGTTTTATTAATATTCAAATAATTGTCTCGTTAAAATATTTGCCAAGTAAAACCTCAACATGAGAAAACTTTGGCAAACGAAAAGGAGTACATACTATAGCTCTACATACATCCTTGTTCTATGTGTCGTTGTCCAGGTACAGACTTTCGAATATCTCTGACAACTCTGGATTTTTCACAAAGTGTTGTGCTCGTGAATCAGCTTATTCCTAGTCCTTCACATTTAGAAGTATCTGCACTATCTCACTTACGAGACGTGTTCTTTTCTCTTTCAATATTTTTTTCCAGAAAGAATGAAAGTAGTCTAAGAGGAAATCGTCGAGATAGGAACAGTTAACATATCACGTGCAAGTATGGATAGCACGAGATATGCTAACTTATGGGCTTTCCACCATCGCAAAATTTTGAAGCGTTGAGTTAAAATCCACCGTATCGCTGTCCAGATAGGTGGATAGTTTTCAATTCATTAGGGTTATTCTTGGTTGAGCAGGCGGCTGAAAGATCTAGACCCGCCATTATGAGTTAATGGATTGTTTTGGTGATTAATGACAAATCCAAATATGAGACTAACTCTTTTATCTAGTAACATCTTGTGTAGTCTCATTTGGATATAAAGGTGAAATTCAACGAGGTATGAAATTGACATCTCAATCTTATATATTGTTGTATTCCTCGGATCCAAAGTATAGGATTGAACTCAACCATAAGTTAAACTTGAATATGTGCATATGATCTTATTACACATTTGTGTATGCACACATCTAGGGGGAGTTTTATTCTATATTTTGTGGTTTCATTAGTATTGATTTATATTTTATTTTCCACATACATTTCGAATCTTTACTTTGAAAGAAATCCGTTTGAGTATACAAAACTTGTGTAGTTCTTGTATACTCATGATCATGAGTATATAAAACTTGTGTAGTTCTTGTATACTCAAGTTAGAGTATATATATAACTTGTGTAGTTGATATATACTCAATTTGTTCTATCAGTTATCATCATTCAATTTATGAGTAATTAAGTGGTTATCATCAATTACCAAAGAGGGAAAGATTGAGGTATCTTGTCCCACCATTATGAGTTAATGGTATGATGTGGTAATTAATGATAATCATATTGTGGAACTAATATTTTCCATGAGTTGGATATATAGGTTATGTTCCAGGATAGTGAAGACTTGGGATGATCATGAGTTGATCATCAAGTCAAGAGCTTGGTGTAAAGGATGCATCATGAGTTGATGCTTATCAAGAAGAGATGATCATGAGTTGATCGTCAAGACAAGAGAAGACCCATCATGTGTTGATGGAAGTCAAGAGAAGGATCATCATGTGTTGATGATTGTCAAGTTAATGACCCGGATTTGAAGTGTTGATGTGCGTCATCAAACTTCAAGAAGATGCAAGGCAAAGGTATGACTAGATAGGGCTAAGGATGTGTTCCTAGTCTTTTACCGGTCTCGGTGTTTGGTTGATAGACCGGATTGCTAGTATAGGATTGTCGTACTATTAAGAGGGGTCTTAACTAGTAGCATGAGTTAGTCATGTGTTGATAGCTCATTGTGTTTGCTCTAGCTCATCTATGCATGGAGCTATTATTTGCGAATGTGTTTTGCAAATAGCCGAGGCTCATGCATTTAATCTTTGTAGCGTGGGACTGTATTTTACAAATGTATTTTGCAAAATAGTTGAAGTCCATGCACCTTAGCCTTGTAGCATGATGCTGTTATTTGCGAATGTGTTTTGCAAATAGTTGATGCTCATGTTTGATTTCTTGTAGCATGTGACTTAAGTTTGCAAATGTGTTTTGCAAATGGTGTAAGTCCATGTACCTTTTTCCTTGTAGCATGATTCTAAAAGTTTGCAAATGTGTTTTGCAACATGCTAGGAATCTTGCTATTGATCCTTGTTGGCATGGCTTGTCAATTGGCAAATGTATTTTGCAATTGAAGTTGTTGAAAAAGCTATTGCTGAGCTCTGTCAGGATAATCGGAAGTTTCGGCATTGTATGTGCGGAAGTTCCGATTATCGGACGCTCCGAAATCTCGGCGGAACGTTTTTTTCAGAGAGCACCCTTTTTAGGCACTTAGCCGATTTCTCGAAGTGCGGAAGTTCCGATTATCGGTTGCTCCGAAATTCTTGCGGAACGTTTTTTCCAGAGAAGCACCATTTTGGGTCTTAGCCAAAATTTGGAGGTGTGGTAGTTTGGCTATGTGTTGTGCGGAAATTCCGAAGATAGGAACTTCCGCAACTTGGTTGGCGGTAGTTCCGCACTAAAATTCCAACGGCTAGTTTCTCGTCTGAAATAGCCGTTGCTGTGTTTTTCTCTGAGGTGCGGTAGTTCCGGCCTCTACGTGGCGGAACTTCCGATTTCCCTGATTTTTCAGGGGTTTGTCTCCCAACGGCTAGTTTTTGTGTGTGGGCTATATATAGCCACCTTGGCCGGTTGGAAGAGGTTGCTGGTGCGATTGTGAACTCTTTGTGAGCCTCTTGAGCTAAGAGCAAGTCTCTCCTCTCTTATGTGCATGTGTTGCACTTGGTGAGCTTGGAGAGTAAACCCTAAGTGCATGTGTTGCCTTAGGTAGTGGATTGTGTATCCACTTGAGCTTAGACACTTGATTAGTTCAAGTGAGAGTTGAGATTTGTTACTCTTGGTGTTTGCCGACACCTAGACGGCGTGGAGGCGTCGTGCGCGGTGATCTTCTCAAGAAGCTTGTGAGAAGACCCGGCGGTTTGTGAGTGGTTTGGTGCTCACCATCTCCGGAGTGGAGGAAGAGCAACCATAGTTGAGTGAGGTGGTGGTTCGGTTAGGAACCGGTCCAAATGTTTGGACTTACCACGGAGGTATTGGCTTAATTAGTGGAGCCGGTCCAATTTGTTTGGGCTAACCTCAACGTGGATTAGGGGAGACTGGCAAGTCTCCGAACACCACGGTAAAACATAATCGTGTCATCTTGTTTTTACTTGTG
Source organism: Hsuehochloa calcarea (assembly GCA_036346395.1). Taxonomy (NCBI): domain Eukaryota; kingdom Viridiplantae; phylum Streptophyta; class Magnoliopsida; order Poales; family Poaceae; genus Hsuehochloa; species Hsuehochloa calcarea. Next base: position 5,076,538 of record CM070610.1, read on the forward strand.
CTTTACTTTGAGAAATTTATATTCTTGCTTTAATTGCTTATACATCTTGTATGATTGCCCATATTGTATTGTGTTCATATGGTTGGTGTACTTAGTTGAGCCTAGTTGATTTAGGTTTTAATTGTGCAAAACCAATTCGCTATTAGCTTCCGCATTTATATATTGGTTTAGCGCGAAAGATTTTTAAAACCGTCTATTCACCCCCCTCTAGTCGGCCACCTCGATCTTACAGCGGCGTTGTAGAAGAAGAAGACCTAGGCCTGGAGGAAGAGCCACAGAAAATTATACCTCACATATTTTTCTTGCTACTTGAGGTGGGGGCTACTGGAAGTCGCTGCAAGCGGAATCCCCGGAACTTATTTTCGTACCTTTAGTAAACCTTGTGTAATCGAGAACAAACTTATGCAAAATAGTTAGAATAGTAGCCCTGTAGCATCACTAAGAAGATCAAGAGCATAAGCAAATGCTTCAATTTTACCTCTAGGATCTAAAATAAATACAAATGCATATAGGAAATGTATTTCTCTCCGATATTTAAGGTATTTAGTTTTCATAGCAAAAATAGTCTCGCGTAAAACTAAGTCATTTTCATACATTTTTAATTGAGTAGCAATCTGTAAAATAGTATGCACAATAATATGAGATGTTAGATAGTAGACAGTGTACAAAGTAATAGTGGCCTCATAACTTTTTTAAAAAAATATATAGTATCTTCTCAGCAACGAACCAATGTTGCTCGGTCAATAGTATAGCACCACCAGTGCTCTGATAGTGTGTTTAAATAAAAATAGAAAAGGTGATATTATATGGTAAAAGACTCTTACGCATCAAGTTAGTAGAGTTCCATCTTATTGTCATGTCCAAACCGAACTTTCTTGAACGTACACTCATCACTCTGGAGAAGTTCTTATATGTTGCTATTCTTATGTTAGAGTTATTCAAGTAAGATATCGCATCACGAAAAGTATTTAATATATGGATTCAACCTCTTCAAACCACATTTGACACTAAGGTTAATAATATGACAAGCACATCGCTGATGTAGCAAGAAGGAATCGGTGTATGTACTCAACACCGGAGTAAGAATATCCATGACCCTAGAGTTCGAAGCGACATTGTCTAAATTAATTGATAATATATTGTTTGTAAGACCAAAGTCTTCCACGACTTTGATAATACAGTTCTGCAATATTCTTACACATGTGTGCTACATCAATTAATTTGAAACCTATAATTCTTTTCTCCATTACTCAGTTGTCATTAATGTAATGAGCAACTACATTAAGATAATCCTCCCTAGCTCGACCACTCCATATGTCCGAGGTCAGGGCCACCGAAAATGTGCATGTACTAAATAGTTCCTTTATTTTATTACAACGTTCATTGTAATATTTTACTAGATCACTAGTTGTTGTCTGTCTAGAAATGATAGAAAATTTAGGATTATGCACAATCCTAACGTAAGTTTAGAATGAAATAGACTCCCCAAAGCCTAACGATAAATCTTCAAAAGCAATTAAACGATAAAGAGATTGAGGGCAACCTCAGGATCGTAGTCTCAGCTACGTAACGTACCATCGGGGTAGTACTCTAGCTGCGTTTGCCTCATCACCATTCCTTGCTTGGCCTTGCATCTTGTAGCATGTCTAAGTAAGTGCCTCGTTCTACCTGTAGACCTTGTAGACAATTTATTACGATAAATTTTGCAAATAGCATATGACACCTCATTTTCATGTGTGTTTGGCTTGGTTGTCATGTTGAAATCCTCCCGCACTCCCGATGTAGACGTCCTCAACCTGTTTGCTCCGGTGGTCAGCGACGAAGATGCTGTCGTGGAGCCTAATGAAGGAACTCCGTCTTGCTCTTCCGCTAACAACTGTGGTTGGCTTGAGGCAGTCACATTCTCCATTGATGCAACTTCCTCCGGTGAAAGTCCGTAATCTCCAAGAGCAAAGTTATTGTAAATTTCCACAATGAAAACTGCAAAATTAAAACTAACACTATTATTACTTTCATCTTAGCATAAAAAAATAATAACAATAAAATTATGAAAGAATGGTATTGTACCTCTTTTGCTGACTTGCTACCGGAAATTGAATTTTCCAAAATTTAACACAATTTCTTTGAATTTTGCCAAATTATCTCATAACGAATTTGAATTTACACAACAAAATTTGAAAGAGAGATTGAGGAATGTATGGGTGCTAAATGAGGGGGATATGGTGGCTATTTTCTAGAAATTTTTTTTGAGATTTTTTATTTTCGTTTTGTTATTTTTAAAGTCCCAAACGGTAAAAAGGTTGGATTTTTTTAAAAATCCCAACGTTAGGGCCAAACAGGCCATGCCATGCCGGGCTAGTCATGACCAATCCAACCCAATGGGTAGAAAATCGGTCGGGCTGTGCCATGCTAGTCATGACCAATCGTGCCTAGCGGTCCACCTCCCCACCCCTGCCCTACCCCCTTGGCCTTCTTGAGCCGGCTACCTCGCGCGGTTGCTTCCTCGCCTCCGTCGCACTGCCCTCCTCTTTCTCTCCTCCTCGTCGTTGCGTCCGTGCGCGGTGTGCCCTTCGCCTTCTCCTCCCTTCTTCCTACGCCCGTGGCCGTGCGCCCCGCCTCGCCTCCTCCTCCCTCCTCGCCCCGCCGGCCGCCTCCTCGCCTTGTGCTCCCATTGCCTTCTTCCCTCCGCCGATCTGCCAATGCACCTGTTGCCTTCTCCCCCCTCCACGTCTGATGCCCGCCCTGCCCTCCTCCTCCTTCTTACTCCACGCCGACCCCTTCTTCCTCCGCCCCGCCTCCTCCCCTCGTCCCGGCTGACCGGTTACCACTCCCTCAGCCTCTCCGCATGCAAGCCCTGCCGGACTCGTGCTGTACCGAGTTGGCCCATCGTGCCAGGGGGCCAGCCCAATCACAACACACCAGCAGCCGGCCGTCTTGGCCCGACCTATTAACAAAGGTCGGCGTCTTTGTGCTCAGGCCGGCCATTAATGTTGTGCCTCGGGCCGGGCCGACTAGCATGGCCCATCTGGCCACCTCTATGGAGGTCAAATTCTCTGCTACAAACACATATTCACCAAACACCAGGCTAGTAAGTATGGTCTTTGTGGCGCAACTTCGGTAGGCAAAACCGTCGAACTCTGTTGCCCTGCATTCTCCACTCTCCAGTCGAGGTTCGAAGTCTCGCTGCGTTGAGCTTTCATCTATGCTACGTTGATACATTATGTATCATATTCAGTGCACTTCTTGAACTTTATTGGGTTACTTGTTAAGCGGCTACAATATGATTGTATATAGAATATGTATGGTTGGTAGACCGATGGTTTATGCGTGTTATGTATTATATATGTTTTTGCACGTTATCCGACAAAACCGCATGGTCATAATGCAGTTTTCCCATTAGTAAACGCATACATATGCCTACTGAGCTCATTTTTATTTTGTTAAGGGAGAGAATCCAGTACATCCTAACAAGAAGCTTGATTGTTCTTTTGGATCAATCCAACTATCTAATAGAGCATACAAATATAGCACAACAAAATAAGCATACAAATATATCAAAATAAAATCGCATAACATGGGATATAATATGGCTCACTCGTCTGAGCCACTACTCTCTGCTCGTCTGTGTCCGCTTGTGCGGCCTTATTTTGTGTCAAGCATGTCTCGTGGGATACGTTAGCCGGCTCGGAGCGCGCGGTTGGATCTGAGGGGGTACGCGCTGTCTATTCCACATTAGTCGAGGAAGCTAAGTCTAGTAAGCATATGCCTCATAGGGGCCACTTGCAATGAAGCCATGAACGAGGGACGGTAAAAATACACTCTTGAATTGTCCACCCCAATGTTAAGGTACGGTGTGCTAGTGAACCCTAAGAGCTCGACCTTGAACATCGATGTGCCAATGAACCCATCCTCCAAACAAGAAGCCCCTAGCGATGGTGAGTTGGCGAGGCGCGAGGCGGTGGTCAGTATCCTCATCGATGTGAATCGGCCATCACTCCCCACGGTTTTGCAAGATCAACGATGTTAGGCAAAATAAGCGAACTATCTAATAGAGCATACAAATATAGCACAACAAAATAAGCATACAAATATATCAAAATAAAATCGCATAACATGGGATATAATATGGCTCACTCGTCTGAGCCACTACTCTCTGCTCGTCTGTGTCCGCTTGTGCGGCCTTATTTTGTGTCAAGCATGTCTCGTGGGATACGTTAGCCGGCTCGGAGAGCGCATGTTGGATCGGAGGGGGTACGGAGACCGTTGAGTCTATTCAGTGGGCGGAGGTGCACCAGTAAGTTGAGTCAGAGGAAGCTAAGTCTAGTAAGCATCGATGTGGTCCTGCTGAGGCATGTCAAACTAGGGGCCACCTGCAATGAAGTCATGAACGAGGGACGGTAAAAATACACTCTTGAATTGTCCACCCCCAATGTACGATGTTCATTACTTCGCTGCGTGTAATAAGGGGAGCTCGCCTTAGACGACGGCTGGTGCTAGTGAACCCACCGGATAAGAGCTCTGACCTTGAACATACGATGTGCCAATGAACCCAAAGGAGCTCTACCATGCATACACTCCAAACCCTGGCGTCGTGTACTGCCCCTAGCAGAAGTTGGCAGGTTCGTATCCTCATCAGTGGATGTGAACTGGCCATCACTCCCACGGTCAACTGAAGGTTGCAAGACGGAACGATGTTAGGCAAAATAAACTGAGAACCTCGTACCTCCCGGATGTGATGTGCGAGATGGTGAGGGGCCTAGTCTGTGATCATCCCGACGGACTGCATGGTGAGAACGACATGATATTAGCAGAACGTACGACATAACCAAAAAACAAAACACAAATTTGTAAATAACTTACCTCCCCGCCAACCTGGCCTGCGAATGGCCGACGAGGAGCACTATGATGTCGGCCAATCTCGAGGGTCGTGATGACCTAGCGGTGAGCACGATCCCCCCAAGTGGTGCCCCATGCGCAGGGCGTCGTCCGTCGAACGACCGCAGCTCAAGTTATTTATTATCTTCTTCAACTCCGCGAAAACATACTTCAGAGCACTCAGCTGACTTGGTACTGTATGTGGGTTGCGGATGGTGGTCTCCGATGCGCTTGCGCCGCACCCGCTCCAACTAAAGTGACATGCAAAACAGGTTCAATAACGAAGAGTACAAATATCAGAAATGAAACGACCAGAGGTTGTAAGTGTCTTACGGTGTCATCACGACGCAAAGCGTTGTGACGATCGAACGAGTGGCAGAGGCTCTCCTGGTGCGTCACCTACTCCGGGTGTTCCGGTGGAGGAAGGGTGAGTCTGGCGCGCGACCGTGGTACGTACATTCGCGTCGTGGCGATCAAATGAGTGGTGGAGGCTCTCCTGGTGCATCACCTGATATGGTCACTCCAGTAGAGGAAGGGTGAGTCTTGCGCGCGACCATGATACGTACCACTCTAGGTACTCATCATACGTCTGAACGTCGTACGGACGCTGCTCCTGCATGACCTCCAAGTGCACTGTCTCTGTCCATGCCGTTATCCACTCGTGTTGGACTGCTTGCCAGTCCTTTACATATGACCCATTCTCGATTGCCTACGTTTTCGGAAGGATTGATGTTAGAAAAGAAGACATAACAAGTGTTAACATTACTCAGATGAAGTTTGACTCACAGGTGCACGGCTCGCTGTAGGACCCTACCGTCCGGAGGGAGCACGACCTCCTACAAAGGAAACTGTCACATTACATGCTGTGGCGTGTAAGGCTCCACCATATGTACGAACACCAGATGACAGGTCGTCGCCCATAACCCGGTGTCCTGGGTGCATTGCACGGACAGCCCGCGTGGCACTACCGTGTGCACAAAATCTGGAGTCCATGGAGCCCAAATGATGTCGTTGTCTTCCAACGATTGGAACTCGTTGTGCAACAATGAGTAGCACATCGCTGGTCTGTCCTTGGCCCAACGTAGAAGGACATCGCAGTCCACCGTAAGCCTATAGTGGGCCCGACTCTCGGGTCGCCCAACTCGGCGCACGGGTGCAATGCTATATCGAACGCCGACCGCCCAACAAGGAAGTGATCCCAACTACACAGCTGCAAGAGTGCATAGCAGACAGTTAGGTTGGGGGTAGCACCGATGCCGCACCGCGAAGCATCACACAACCCCCAAGTATGTGGCGCAAAGGATGACTAATCCCCAGTTGTACCGAGGCATCGCCCCAGCCTCTACGTCAGCCAAAGACTCGGCGAGGCGGACGAAGCTGGGGTAGCACCAATCGCCCTGCGTGGTTGGAAACAGACCCAACCAAATAGATAAAGAAGGTAAGCAACGAGGTGCATCCTATCGACCTTGTCAGGTGCACCCTGCGGGCATTAACTGAAATACCTCAACCAATTTTGTGGGATGCCATGTGCAAGCTCCGGGACAGGTATGCCGAACCGATGTTCCAGCCTGGCCTTCCAGTCCGTCGATGGATGGTCCGAAACAAGTGGCTCACCCCGGATAAGGAGACCAATCAGAAACGAGAGTCCCGCAGAGTGACCGTCATGTCACCCCACGGAAAGTAGAATGTGTGCGTCTCGGGCCTCCACCTGTCGACAAGTGTTAACAACAGACTGCCGTCTAGGGTGAACCAGCATCCAACGGAGAGCAACCTCGCAAGGGGCAGCAAGCCCGTGTCCCAGAGGATTGGGACGTAGCGAGAGTCCAGCTCCCAGTAATCCCTCTCCGACTGAAGCAAAAGGAGCGGAGGGCCATCCACGTCACTGACAATCCACAGCTTGCACCAGTGATCCTTATCGTAGAAGGGTTCCAAAAGTGCCGGTAGAGACATGGCATGCAACACATGGAATAGACAGAATATTAGTGAGAAGATTGACAATGTTGATAAAATACTGCAAATTCAAAATTATAACCAAATGAACACTACAAATTATCGTACCACACATAGGCCTAGATTTGTAGAGAACTTTGTATACTTTTTTGGTGGGTCCAGGCAGCATTTTGGTTTAGGATATCGTGAGGAGAGACCACGGGTAGCACCTAGACAGGGGAGTATCGATCTTTTGGTAGATCGTTTCGGAGAGGTCCAGGTGGTTCTCGTGTGCATTCTTATGATTTTGTTCCTAATCATTTTATTGCTGCTTCTTCTGCTACTCCCAGGCATCATGTGTCTCAGTACTGGACTCTTAGATCGTTTATCTCTAACCCCAGTACTGAGGCTTGGATGTTTTGAGGGGAATTTGTTCTTTTTGCATTCATTGTATTATAATGCATTTTTATTTCAAATATCGTGCATTGTATAATAAAACTTGTGGAGCTTTGCTTATTATCCTTGTATGGCTTGTTTTCATACTCTATACCTTGTCTTGTCTAGTGATAGTCAGCTAGACTTCTTTTATGGCTCTTCTTGTTTAGCTTAGCTTTTGCCTTGCTAGCTTTATATCTGTGAGCAAATTGAATCAAATCATGTCTTGTTGGATCTTGTGACTAGTTTTGCCCTAGTGATCCTCTTATGATTCATGCCATGTCTTATAGGTTAAATTGAGTCTTGAACTTATTTTGAGATGTAAAATGAGCTTTTTAAGTTCTTAAGTCAAGCAAATGAAGAATGAGATTTTCTGTGCGAAAAAACTGATCTCACCAATCCTTTCGCATGAGACTGCTTGCCATTGTACTAGGCATGAACTCAGGGGGAGTTTTGGATGACCTAGACCACTCTTTTAAGCTTCTTGCTTGAGATGGTCGCGGAAAGGCTTGAGATCTAGCACAATGAAAAAAAATTCTTTTTAGGAAAATGCTCAAAATGCTAAGTGCTTGATTAAATTGCTTCATATTTGAACTCTTATTGCTCAAAATGCCCCAGTTCCAGTTTTGGGTCTCTTTTTACTTATAGACATGGCTTGACTCATTTTTGGTTGCTTTTAGTGAAACTATGATATTGAGCAACTTTTCATGGTATTAATTGTTTTAATCTCGAGACATCGCTATTTTGGTCTTAGCTTTGCAGTACATGTTTTGCCATGATTGAACATAGCTTCTTCACTTAATATGGCTTGGTATAATACTTGTACTGTCTACTTGGATAATGGTCATGGCTCCTTTTTACTAAAGTTCAAAAATAAAGTCATTCCTTCATACTCTTTCTTTTCCCATGCATCTTGATGAATTCATTGTCAAAGGGGGAGAAAGATTGAAAAGAAATATGTTGTTTTGGAGCTTTTGGTTTCATATAAAGGTTTCATATAAAAGAACTCATAAAAAAAATAAACCTTTTGAAAATTTGTGATCATAGTGAGTTGAGTCTCTTGGTTTTATTGCCTTTTTTCTGATTATATTTGCAATTGAAAAAGACTCACAATGATCAAAGGTCAAATAGAACATTTGTCTTTCATATGGACCTAAGTGAGATTTTTGGTTACTTTCTGAAAATTGAATCCTTTTGTGCGTTCATTGCCTTATCTCACTTGCTTATACTATTCTGAAGCCAGTTTGGTCGGTTCCTAGGCTTTTTCTCGCTTATGGACCAAGTTGTGCCTTCATGCGAAAACTGCGATTTTTTACTTTTCAAACCGAAAAACTACATTTTCTGAGAAATTGCCAATGTGTTCATCAAGGGAGATTGTGGATATCGTGAGGATATGTGCATGATCTTAGGATTTAATTTTTAGAGCTCGATCGAAAGTTCTATTCATTTGAAAATTCCGAAGGTTTGGATTTTCAAGATGAAATTTTAGCTAAGTCATTTCGGCGGTCCGATGCCGTTATGGAATCGGTCCGACCGACTGAAATCGTTCGATTTGGTTGTGTGAAGGCCGACGGACCGCCGATCACTTGGAGAGGTCTTTCCTAGCCAAAGGAGAAAAGTTCGTGTTGAATTTGATTAAGGCGAAAAAAGTCGAAAGCGCCTATTCACCCCACTAGTCGCCTTTGCGGTCCTACAAGTGGTATCGAGCCTGCTAACTCTTTTCATAGATCTTAACCGGTCTTTGGAGTCATGGCGATCGATGTATTCAACCAAGCTACATGTTTTTGATGGAGTTGATTTTGCATATTGGAAGGCCGAATGCGAGGCCTTCATCGAGGCTCAAGGGCACGCAAATTTGGCTTAAGGTAAAAAACCCTTATGGTTCCATCTGCGATCAAGGAAGTGAGACAAAACCACTTAAGAAAATTTCTCCAAGATCGAGCAAAGACACGTGAGTCTTTAGAAGAGTCTGGGGAAGGTTTTCTAAGATTCTTCATGATCTCCATGTTGTTGATCTTGTCTTCACCGAGTCGAAAATGCATTCTTATGATTTTGTTCCTAATCATTTTATTATGATTGATAACTTGTCACGATCAAATCGCCGATCTTATGAATATATAAATGAAAAGAGGAAAACGTCGTGACTTCTCACAATTACAAACACTAGGAGTATCTAAAATACAACACTTTGCTATATCTTGCTTGATGTCTTCGCTTGTGTCTTGTCTATGCCGCACCGTGTCCTCTCGTGTTTCCGTCCTTCCATGACCCTCCTTAAATAGTTGATGAAGCGGTGGCGTTTATCCCATGAAGAGACATCCGCTGGGAGAGCGACGCTGCTGGTCGGGAAGAGACGGCGGTTTGGCTGTTCCACTAATCTCGTCAATCGCTACGGTTAATGATTTAGGAGACAGACTTGACCTAAACGATCATCATGTGTCTCCTCAACATAACTTGAACCTAGAAGTTGTTAGGCTCAAATCTATTAGTCCCGATGATTTTTGTGATTCATGCTCTAGCTTGCTTAATGAGTTGACAAGCTTAAATTCGCTCATTTCTCTGCATGCGTAAATCAACCGAAAGTTGCTCTTGATGAACTAGAATCTATCAAGTCTAGTTCTCGACTCTTAGATCGTTTATCTCTAACATGATGAGGCAATCAATTCTAGAAAGTACTCTAAATGTGGAGTTTTAGCCAAAGAGGCTTGGATGTTTATGAGCTAAAGTGAATTTGTTCTTTTGCATTCATTGTATTATAATGCATTTTTATTTCAAATATCATTCCACCTTCTCGCATTGTATAATAAAACTTGTGGAGCTTTGATTATTATCCTTGTATGGCTTGTTTTCATACTCTATACCTTGTCTTGTCTAGTGATAGTCATGTGTCTAGACTTCTTTTCTCTATAGCTCTTCTTGTTTAGCTTAGCTTTTGCCTTGCTAGCTTTATATCAGCTAGACTTCTTTTATGGTGAGCAAATTGAATCAAATCATGTCTTGTTGGATCTTGTGACTAGTTTTGCTCTAGTGATCCTCTTATGATTCATGCCATGTCTTATAGGTTAAATTGAGTCTTGAACTTATTTTGAGATGTAAAATGAGTTTTTTAAGTTCTTAAGTCAAGCAAATGAAGAATGAGATTTTCTGTGCGAAAAAACTGATCCCACCAATCCTTTCTCATGATACTGCTTGCCATTGCACTAGGCATGAACTCCGGGGGAGTTTTGGATGACCTAAACCACTCTTTTAAGCTTCTTGCTTGAGATGGTCGCGGAAAGGCTTGAGATCTAGCACAATGAAAAAAAAATCTTTTTTAGAAAAATACTCAAAATGCTAAGTGCTTGATTAAATTGCTTCATATTTGAACTCTTATTGCTCAAAATGCCTCAGTTCCAGTTTTGGGTCTCTTTTTACTCATAGACATGCCTTGACTCATTTTTGGTTGCTTTTAGTGAAACTATGATATTGAGCAACTTTTTATGGTATTAATTCTTTTAATCTCAGATTACTGCTATTTTGGTCTTAGCTTTGCAGTACATGTTTTGTCATGATTGAACATAGCTTCTTCACTTAATATGGCTTGGTATAATACTTGTACTGTCTACTTAGATAATAGTCATGGCTCTTTTTTACTAAAGTTCAAAAATAAAGTCATTCCTTCATACTCTTTCTTTTCCCATGCATCTTGATGAATTCATTGTCAAAGGGGGAGAAAGATTGAAAAGAAAAATGTTGTTTTGGAGCTTTTGGTTTCATATAAAGGTTTCATATAAAAGAACTCATAAAAAAATAAACCTTTTGAACCTTTTGAAAATTTGTGATCATAGTGAGTTGAGTCTCTTGGTTTTATTGCCTTTTTCTGATTATATTTGCAATTGAAAAAGACTCACAATGATCAAAGGTCAAATAGAATATTTGTCTTTCATATGGACTTAAGTGAGATTTTTGACTACTTTCTGGAAATTGAATCCTTTTGTGCGTTCATTGCCTTATCTCACTTGCTTATACTATTCTGAAGCCAGCTTGGTCCATATTCATATTTTCATATTTCTAGATCATCAACCCCCACAAGCAAGTCTTGAATCAAGTTTTTCATATTTCTAGGGTTTGTGCACTTCTTTGGTAAAATCTTCAGAGATCGATTCTGTGAAGTGGATCTGGAGGATCATCGCTAGAAATAGGTCTCTGGTATCCTTAGGGAGGTGTGCTCCAAATTTGGTCAAGTTTCATTGGTTGAATCAAAAGTTGGACCAAATTTCGTTTTGGATTTGGGCTTGGTATTTCGATTCTGGACTAAATCGGTCGGACCGATTCATAAACGGCGGTCAGACCGCCAGCATTCGGACCGCCCGTTAACAGCCAGTCGAACCGATTTAAATCGGTCGGACCGCCCTTTGGCAGCCGGTCAGACCGCCAGTGTCCAGACCAGCCCAGTGAGATCAATTCTCCGCATTTGTGTCTTGTGGTTAAGGGGGTTATCGAATTCAGCACAAGGCTTCCTCTGTGCATGTACTGATCTTCCTAGCTTTCCTAGCTAAAGGAGAAAAGTTCGTGTTGAATTTGATTAAGGCGAAAAAGTCGAGAAAGCGCATATTCACCCCCCCTAGTCGCCTTTGCGGTCCTACAGTAATATAGCCACTTTTCGACGCGTATTTGCGGTATTGATCACGTGGGATTCGTATTTGCAATATTGGCACCGATGCTGCACGACCGCTGTGCAGAGCCCACTCCCTGCCCGTCACACAGCCCGTTGCCGCAAGGCCGCTGTGCGGCAACCGTCGTGCGGCAATGCCTCCCGCGCCACCACCTGCCCTCTCGACAGCTCCGCGGTAACCACCTCAACCACGCGCCCACCTCGGCCGTCTGCCGACGTCCCGTCGCGGCAGCAATCGCTGCAGCGACTATCGCGATGCGCGGCTCCCCACGCCGCCAGGTGCCCTCTCCACCTCAGCCACGCGCCGCCACCTCGGTCGTTGCCGCACGGCCACCATGCAGCAATGGCCCTCGGCCCGCCACGTGTTTGGTTTAGTCAGTGATGGTTAGTTAGTTAGGGTAGTCAGGGTTAGTGATTAGGGTTTTACGGTAGATTGTATGAATTTTTAAATATAGCAGATGAGTTCAAAAAATCATGAAATTTTACGCGGAGTCTCCCGACACAGTGTACTTACTTGTGTAAATTTGCCATAATTTTATTAATTCATAATTTTTCTCGCTAATTCGTGTTAGTGTCATATTTGCGAGAACAAAAATTCAACAAAAATCGTGTCATGTGTTGTTTGCCCAAACATCTGGATGAGGTCCTCCCTCCATTTGCCTTTCTTTTCCACCAAAAATATCAATCACTTTTATATCTCATCACCTCCTTGTGTTATTCATCAAATCTTTGTCTCCCAAAGTGCATGATTTAATTAGTGCGTGCGGTATATGCATTCTCTCCTGCAATGGCTATAAATTAGAGCAAGTGAGCACAATTTCATTACGCTGTCGCTAGCTCTTTCGCTTGTTCATTTCTTTTCGCAGTCGCTCACTCTCTTCTTGTGTCGATTATATTTTTAGGGACATTTCAATGTTATTAACCGCCATCGTTCGCAGGTAGTTTAGTCGTAATTTTTTTAATTTAAGTGTTAACTAGTTATGAAATAATTAGTTGTAATTAATTAGTAAATTAGTGTACATTAATTTTGTAGTGTTAGTTTGGTCATAAAGCGAAATCAAATAATAAGAACTGCATTCACCGAAGAGCAGAGGAGCAAAATCTAATTAAGCTAGCTTATCATGTAGCTTATCACCCCAGAAAAATGACTCTGTAATTAAAAAGCTAGCATGTTTAATTTACAATCTTTTATGGTCATTAGCCACCTTCTCACTAATATTCTCTCTATTCCATGTGTTGCAAGTTATGTCTTTGCCGGAGTTTCTCGAACACTTCTACGATGAGGACCACCGGTGCAAGTTATGGATCGCCAGTGATGCCGATGGCCCTCTACCCTGGTGCTTCGTGCGGGGAGGGTCTACTGTGAGCTAGAAAATCGCAACGTCCCTATCCTTCGGGACACGGGCATGTTGCCCTTTGTGAGGCTGGTGTTTGTCGGACATCGGATTACCCTACACGCCAGCCTGCTATCGGCACTCGTCGACAGTGAAGGTTCGAGATGCACACATTCCACTTTTGGTGGGTGCTGAATTCTAATAATGCCGAATGATGAAAACCTATGGAAATAAGACGGTGCCGATTTACTAGGTTGGCCTAGGTATCATGGGTATCCCGGTGCCGACTAATCTGGGTTAGCCTAGGTGACTTGAAAAACTAAGATGCCGGTTAACCTAGGTTAGTGTGGGTAGTCTCGATACTTAGGGTGCCGACTAATCTAGGTAAACCTGGGAACCGTGATGATTCTTATGGTACACTGACGGCAATTTATTTTATGCTAACTCTAATTTCTCTCCATCCCGCCTCGTAATCTTTCCGTCAAGGCGGCTCCGCACACGTGAAGAGGCCATGCCCTCCTGTACCTCATTCTGTTTTGATCGGTTTTGGTGTAAGGATTTATTCCAGAAATTGTTAGGGTGAGGTGATTATTGCTTCTCTTTGTTTCTTTATGGCATGGCACTACTACAAAACAGGGCTGAGATGGCAAACATTGATTCTATTTATTTATATTTTTTGTGCAATTTCATATATTTTATTTACTATGTAATCATTGCATACGCAACTTATATAGATAGCAAGTAAGCGAGATGGCAGAGGCACCGTCTTCGCCGCCGTCAGCGACGTCGCCAAATGCGTCTGGATCTCCAATCAAAGTGGTACGCAGACGAGAAGGCAGAGGAATCTCCAAATTGCCCTCGGGCCGCATGACGATCACGGAGGTCAATGACGTAGGGATCCCGCTGAGTCCCAAGAACGCACCTGCGAGATTCCAGACCGTCTGCGGGGTACTTGCAAGGGAACGGGTCCCCATCACCACCCCAACCTGGAAGTCTCTGACGGATGTATAGAGACCGCCAGTGGATGAACTTTCGCCTCGTTCACTTTCCCTGAAGCGGACCAAGCACATGTGCGATGGCACGCGCTGCTGGCGATGTCCCACGCGTGGAGGACCTTCAAGAGCCTGCTTGTCACGTAGTACGTGAACACGGGTTGGACACCCTTCACGATGTATCAATTTTTGTCGCGGGATACATGGGACGCCTTCGTGTAGATGAAGACGACTGCCGAATTTTAGGAGCAAAGTGTGGCGCACAGAGCTATCGAGGTACAAAACACTCACCCCACGGACTCGGCAGACCTGAGTGCGCGGTAAAGCCACGCGATGGCGGCGGATGACGAGACCGCTGCACGAGCGTTTGTTGAGATCTCAGACGAGCGTGCTCGAGCCTGGTTAAGAGCGAGGGCATCAGCCACGTCTTCGGGCAGCATCTCTTTCACAAACCCGGCAGACGAGGCAGTATCTCAACGCCTGGTAAATTCCTCGAACCACTTAATTGATAATAAGTCCATAACTTCATGGTGTCTACAATAACATGATGTCATCTTGCTGGAAGAATTGACTTCCGCATCTTCCCAAGGTTCCTTCGAAGTAGACAGGGAGAAGGATGTACTATCTACGGCCCAGGGAAACAAAGAGCACCAGGGTCGCACGCGAGGCGTTGGGGTTTACGTACCTTGAAGGGATGGATTCCCACACAACTCCGACACATATAGGAGTAGGAAGAGATCCAAGGACTAGCACGACGCTCTGTTGGAACATGTGATTATTGGAAAATTTCAAGAACAAATAACAAACTTGCAGAACCAAGTAAATCAACTCATGCAGGCGCAAGCCGCCGCTGTTAATTTGGGAGCAAGTCCTCCTCGACATCGGAGTAGCGTCGCGTCCACACATAATTCTGGACATGGCGACGTGCAATTACCGATCGACGCCATCGAGGTAATGTACATCTCTGGAATGCTCCAAAGATAGACCTGTAGGACGCCTTAGCTAATTGTGTACCATTTTGTAGGAGCCAACGCCCTGCAAGCTCCAAGTGAGGATGGTTGGGTCGATTCCTATTGAGGCTGGGCGGGGTATGGTGTATCCATACCAGAAGGGCGATCTGACGGGTGCCCGGTGGCGCAGGTTACGCCAGGGTGCAGGTGGACATGATACATGACAATTTCATGGCCATCCCACTGGAGATTCACCCGAACGAAGAAATCATAACACTAGGGGATGCCACACACACTTTTACCCAGTGGCCCAAGAAGGACATCGCACTGGACCCTTCAGTGACGCGATATCGACAGGACCCTGCCTCTCCAATAGGACCCTCGATGAGTCCGCCTCAACCAGAGCTTCAGAAGGGCACCACATCGCTTTCCGTCGAGAAGACGGCGAAGGGACAAGAAAAGTGTGTCACCATATCGGTCCCTGAGGCGTCTCACGGGAAGACGTCCCTCAGCCGCCTCGTTAAGGAGAAATCGAAATCGAAGAACATTAAGGCACCTCCTAAACCCGTGAAATACTCGCTCGAAAGTCCGTTGGTCTCCGCCGCAGAAATAAAGAGCTCAGGAGTAGCTTGTCAAGCTTTGCATGATTGGTACTTGCGCAAGACCCGAGAGAAGGGGATCATACTGGAATCACCGTCAGATACGGGAGGGAGCATTTTCTCCACGAGCCTGGCCACTTCGTCGTGGGCTTCGAAGACTTATTTAACCTATACAGCCTAACTGCCCTCAACGCCTCACTTCTACGATGTTGGACACTGTAAGTGTGTACAATCAATTTCTACACTAACGTGATACCGATAAATATCATAACTCATTACTTATGTACAGATACATTATGAAATGTGCCTGTCGAATCAAAGAACCGGTGGGTTTCCTCGACCCACACGTGGTCTCTGAGCAAACAATCAACCAAGACGCATCCTACGTCGAGAATTACATAAAAATAGGATTGCTTGCTCTGGACAACAAAGACTACATAATGGTTCCCTACAACTAGAAGTAAGTTCTTCAATATTTGCTATACAAATTACGTTTCAACATAGGTTTATGACTATAGCGACATACACGAGTAGGTTCCACTGGATTCTTCTGATTCTTGTGCCAAAGAGGAACATGGTATTGTACCTTGATTCTCTACTCAACAAAAATCATGACTTCACCCTTCTTAAAGGAATACTCGACAGGTATATTCATTTCCTCCGCACATAACTCTATTGTAGTCTTCATTCGTTTGAAATGGACGAGGATAACTTTTTTGAATCATGTAGGGCGTTCATCGGCTATGTTGCCGAGGGAGGTTTATATAAGGGAACGAGCGCCACACTGACTCATAGGATGCGATTTCCGGTACGCGCTACAACACAATAATCATATATCATACTCTGTAGTATTGCGTCTCGAACTGACTGTACATATATATGTAATTCTATTTTTGCAGTGCCGCCAGCAAAAACGAGATCACCTATGCACATTCTACGTATGCCATCATATGCAGCTATTGATTGCTTCTAGGACGCACGATCCTGGTTTATCAATCTCGTAATAATTATTTCCTAATTATAAATTTAAATATATATGCTTACTACTTTACTCCTGCTACCGACAGGGCTTGAACATAGAGTTAAGTGCACTCGAGATGGACCAGGTCACGCAAGCTCGAGGGGAGCTCTGCGTCTTCATCAAGGCAGACATAGTTAACACCACCGGAGAGTTTCACGCCGTCGACACCGATGAACTACCTCGAAACAATTGATTCAATATTGTAATTCACTTTGACTGGTTGTAATTCAATTTGTAAATCTAGCGACAATGTATACTTGAAACATTCTTTTGTAATTGATTTTGAGTTAAATGATCACTTTGAGTTGTCAACAATTATCTGTGATATGTTTCTGCTTGCTAGTTTTCAGAGGGCATGGCTAGCAATTTCTGAGGCTAGCTGAAAATACGATAAAAATTAATTAGGTCTAAGGACTTATCACAGACGGTTTCAACCACGAACCGTTTGTGATACTACATAATCAGTGTTAGCTTTAAAAGTCGATAAACCAAAGGATAGCAAATATGTTTCCTTGTCTCCACCATTTTTTGAGAAAGGTCGCTAATTGTCTCTATGTTAGAGAATCTGTCATCTGCACACACGTCGACAATGTAGAGCCGAAGGTGGTGTTTAAGGTCCCTCAATTCCCCATCATCAAAATTATTGGGATAAAGTTTAGCTAGATCCATCAAATGCTCCAAATTGAAATCACGAAATGATTCTCTTGGACTCAAAGCAGCCAAGCAAACAAGCAACCTAGAGTTTTTCTCATTGAAGCGACCATCGAGTTCTTGAAGCAATCAATCAAGAACATCATTAAAACAATCTACATCATAATGATGCTTGTTGGTAATTCCAGATTTTTGGCGTGGCTTCTTTGGATTCACGTATGCTTCTCCCATTTCTAATTTGAAAATATCATGCTTCTCACAGGAGGCATACACTTCATCTAAGACAGAATCCCATCCATGCCTCCTAAGCTTGTCCAAATGGCTTTTGGTTGATTTCACACAATCAATAGCATTCACAATGTCTTGATCCTTCCTTTGTAGAGTTAATGACAATGTGTTTGTGATTATTAAGATGGTCAACATAAGCTGCAAATAAAACACAAAATCAAATGACTGAAAATAAACTAAAAGCCCCATGCATGCCTTCTATTCTTATCATCATTGTCTTCCTGTTTCACATATTCTAGCACTTTAACAACCGTTGGGAACAAATCAACCAAACTCTTAAGAGTCTTATAGTGAGAACTCCAACGAGTGTCTCCGGGTCTTTGAAGACATAACTCTTGATTTACTTTGGTTATTCAAAGCAACATAAATGTGTTGGTCTTTAGTCGAGTATAATAAGCAATCTTCTCAACATTACTTTGGTTATTCAAAGCAACATAAATGTGTTGGTCTTGTTTCAACAAAGAATCATAATCTCTCTTTGCTTGGTTGTGAACACTATTGACATCTCCTACATGCTCCTTTAGTCTAAATTTTTTGTTTCAACTAGACCATCCAGTTGTAACAAATGCATCATACCCAGCTTCCTTCTTGTTGCGGCCTCTAAACAAGAAACAATAAAAACAATATGCTCTATCTTTTGATTCGCTATACTCAAGCCAACTCCCAAACTCAGCAAACCATTCAGAATTAAACCCTCTATTTTTACCGCCAATCGTTGAATATGGAAAATCAAAAGTGCGAGGTTAGCAAGGCCCATTATCAATGTACTTTCTTCTTACCAGATCCTTTTGATTAGGAAGGTACTCCTCTATTCTTCTCCTTTTACCGGGATCAAATTGAATCTCCTCTTCCCAATTGATTGTTTCTGTAGGTGAAATTCCTGCATTAGTGGCATTATTTTCTTCATGGGGGCCATCGTTCTGTTCATGTGATGGAACATCATTCTCCTCTCGTGGTGGCGCTTTTCTTTTAAGAAACTTTTCCATAAATTTAATTGTCATTTGCCAATTATTTGAATACTCCATTAGATATTTGTACTACAAAATAATAGAAGCATACATTTGTAATCAATTATTTAAATTTATGAGGCTTACTTACTTGACATTGTGTCTCAACTCTCAAGTAGTAAAAAACTCAAATCCAAATCTGGCCGGCATCAATATCAAACAGGAGTGAGGAGTTACAGGATTGCTTCCAGTGGAGCCAGTTTTGACAGAGTGCTACGAATTCAGACAGAGCCACAGAGGGGTCAGTATAATTTTTTAAAAAAATCGTGAACCCAGTAGGGTCAACAAACAAAAATAGTCAGTAGCCATGCTGCTTAGATGTTTTAATTCATGAGCTGTCCACACTCCACACCTTCGAACAGAAAACTTAAGTCGGATCTTTCAAGTTCTGAGCCAAAACAAGATTAATTCATGCAGAAAATGGTAGATGAATCCAAAATTTGATCTGGTATTCCAACTTGTGCGCAAACAAAAGCGGAACTAAGTACTAATTAGCATGCTGGTCATTTGTTTTGCTTAATCTGCATCGCTCTTTTCGTCAATGGTTTAGGCGTTTAGCTTATATTTGACCCTGAGCATCGCAATGGATTAAGTACTACAAATGCAACTACTCTCTCAGCCACTTAACTTTGCATTCCTCTCTCCAAAAAATATCCAAGAAATTAATCCTAACCGATCACCTGTTCACTTTGTTGCGTACGCCATGAATGCACTAATCACTAATTAGTAAATCAGTAATCATCTCATCTTATCAACAGTGTACATGTTGTAGTAACACAAGAGGCAAGAGGAAGAGATGCACTAATCGGTAATCATTTCATCTCATCTCACATGATTGTTTCTATCATATATTCATATACATACGACCAGCAAAATAATACTAGTACAGAATACTTTAATTCCAACTTCCAAGCAAACTAAACTCGCTTCATGAAGGCTTGAGCTGAATGCCTGAACTCTGAAGCATCGCCACTTGTTGCCTTGTTGGAACAATCAGTCCAAGTAGCAACTAGCAAGAGCCAAGAGATGAGTAGATGACAACTGATAAGAGAAGCTCACGCTGCTCACCTGCCGCCTGGCCCGCTAGAAATGAGAAATCGAAAGGTAGCTCGTCGCCTCGTCTACCGGTCTGCGCGTGTAGCTTCGCCAATCACCGCTAGAAATTTCGTCGCCTCGCCTCCTGCAGTCTTGCGAGCCCTCCCGCACACCCGTTGGCCTACGTGCACGCCTCCTCGGCTCCTCGTCTGCCTGGGTCGCTCCTGAGAGCACGTCTCCTCGGCTGGGCGGTGCGCACGCCTCACTGACTCACTCGGCTAGCTGAGTGGATGGGCTTCGTCCCGTGTGCGCAGGCGCCCACGCGCAGGAAGCTGGTTTGGGCTATGGGCTGTGGCCGGTGTCCTTCGTTTGGGCTGAGAGGTGTCTGTATTGTTCATACATGAGATATATATATATCTATAAAACGATTTTGAACTCGGTGTCCTGTGCACTCTGGTAGGTTTTAGTGGATCCGCCCCAGAGGTGGCTGCCAGGAACTATTGGGAGGGCACGTGGCGGCGCGGGAGGCGTTGCCGCACGGCGGCCGTACGGCAATTGTCTGCGTGGCGTGCAGAGAGAGAACTCCGCACGACGGCCATGCGACATCGGTGTTAATACTGTAAATACGAATCCCGTGTGATCAATACTGCAAATACAAATAGAAAAATTGCTGTATTTCTCGACGCCGCGCACACGCGCACCACATATAAGCATCCATGTATATTGCTGTACCGTGCACGCAAGTACGTGATCGAGGTCAACTCGCCATGAACAGTCACTCGGCGGCACGTATGTACATAGCGAGATAGACCGTCATCTCGTATCTGTTTTCGCGTCGTGCATGTGCCTATATATCTTGGTCACCGTACGCACGGGCTACTTTCACCCGATGCACACGATATGTACGTGCTCACCCAGCCTGCCGTGCGGTACGTGCATACGAAGGTATCGGATGTCACAAGTCCACAATTTCGGCGCGACGACGAGAGAGCCACAACAAAAGTAGACACGTTGCGATTTTACGGTGCTTCAGTTCGTGCATGTAGGCGTGCGTCGGCAGGGGACCGACCACCGACCACCAAAGTTTGAGAATGACACACTTTCAATTTTAGGAGTCGCGACCATAATTTCGTAGTACAATAATAAAGTCAGTCGTTGCGAGCAGGCTGTATCTCAGTTTGAAAACAAAATAAATTGTGGGGCTGTATTTGGAATCAGTGACGGAGTTTGAGTAAAATCTCATAAAGAAACAAAGATTAAAACAAATAATTACGACCAACGGGACTCAAAATTGTAGAAATAATCGAGTCAATCAACCAAGGTAAGACAACATCAATAAGATTAAAAACACACTACTCACTACTGGCTGCACGCCCTACGCAGCGCACAGACTTAGCTCTCCGGCCGTCGGTTACGCATCTGACGTCGCCGCCGGGCCCGGCCGCAGTAAGCCCGCGACGCACCAACGGTCAGCGCCTTGTCTGTTGTTTCTGTGCTTCGCCGTTGCTTGTCGCCACACGATTAAAGTCGATGTCTCGCTGAATAGTATCGTAACTAGTATCAAGAATCAATAGTGAAGTTTCTTTATGGACCTTATGACATGACTAAAATGGCTTGTTGTGGACTACATATATACGTACTGTTAATTTTTTTTTTCTTCTAAAATGCTAGGGGACCACAGCCCAAGTTGGCGGACTCAACCTCCATCCCTATTTGGAACCATGGAATTTCATAGAAGTTTCGTTGAATATTTTAATAATTTTTGTTTAAAACTCGTGTGTTCAAATGACCTAGGTCTGAGTACCAGAACCCAGTGGGATTTTTTAAGATAGAGCCCACGGTGAATTTGGCAACAGAAGAGTGAGTACGTGTATCTTGTGTTGAGTGTTGACAAGTGTACCCCGGCAAATATGTTTTTTTACCCTTCCATTGTTTTACATAGCATTGCTGCTGCCTAGCATCGTTTCCTTTTCCTTTTTCATGTTTTTATCCGAGAATGACAGAGATCGACACGACTGCTAGTACCACTGTTGCGATTACTCTGTACTGAACAAGTGAACAGTTGCTTAATGGGCGCATCCATGAACAGTTGCTACGATGTACTCTCGGATCAAGAATGTACGACGTTTTGAACATCAGTATAGTCTCAAATATCCAACTTTGACGGTTACATTACATATGGTTGAGCTTGTAAAAAATTATTATATTATTATATTATAAAAATATTTATCATGACAAATCTAATGATATTATTCTTTCGTGATCAATCTAAGTATATTTTTTTTCTAAATATTATTAGTCAAAGTTAGAAAATTTTGATTGCACGTTTTTTTAAAAAGGTCATGCGCCTATGAACGGAAGGAGTACTATATATATATATATCAACCTCACAGTCGAAGAAAGTATGTGTCGTACTCAGTGCTCACCATCGATCGATCTACGTACAATGCTGTTGACAATACAAATCTACAGTGTCTCTTTAGAATCCCGTGGAGAAGGACATAAGATCTGATAAATTATTAGCTAGATCGATCGAGGATTACATAATTACGACCACGTAGCTTAGGTAATATGCATGCCTTGCGTGTTGGAGCTAGCTAGCTAGCGAGCAAGCACACGAAGAGTTTTAACAACAGTACTTCGACGACGATGCCCTTAACCATCGTACATGCATGTATGGATCAAATCATCCTTAGATCACCATGAGTGTCTTTAGATTAAGAGTTAGCAGCGGCGGATTCAGAACAAAATCGATCGGGTATCACCGTACATACCACCACACACACATATATATATATATATATATATAAAGTGAATAGACATAAACTACGAGTGCACACCTATGTATACATGAGTTTTGATAAGATAAAATGGTATAGAACCCGATGTCTTGTATATCTCTAAAACTTCACTTGGATCCACCCCTAAGAGCTAGTACGCTTAGTCCATTAGGTATTTCGCCTTCGCATCCCTTAACCATCCATGCTAACCACTAACAACTGTACTAAATAAATGAATTGAAGTGCATATATGATATATAGATGATACACTCCCTCTCTCTCTCTCTCTCTCTCAAGAAAAAGGAAGTTTAAACACCAACTACTATGCTGTTATGCATTTTTTTCCCAACTGTCGCGCAACTAGAGAACTACTATTATACATGTTGATTAACTATTCTAGTAGATGCAAAGTACATTTTGCTTTGCTTGCGCAGGAATTAATGAGAAGGCCGATAATTTTGGTGAGAAGTTGATGCAGCATTAAGCAGGACTACAAGTCTACAATGGAGGGCAAATCGAAGAAGGGCCGAGAGAACTAAAAGGGATAACTTGTAGGGTCTGTTTGAATAATGGGGATTCGGGGTTTAAATTTAACCTAAATGCAAAAAAACAAAAGATCCAAAAGCAATCCCCTCTTTCAAACGCTCCCCTTAGCGGTGACTCAAGAAAATCATTCGTGATCAAGTGACGAAATTCCATCTGAAGATTCTGGGGGATTCAAAAGCATTTGATTCCATTAACCATATAAGTCCTTACATAGAACAGATTAAATTCACCATTAGTTGGCTGGTGCACATTCATGTCCGAAAACGAAAGTAGCTGTTAATGGAAAGAGCGTAAATAGCAAGTCTAACAAGTTAATTTGGGCTATTAGGATTTGGGAAGCTGACTTCAGCCGCTGCAGGGGGTCCTCATCCTCTGCATTACTGTAAAAGACCACTGCGTCAACAATGATGTTAGTGGTATGAACAACAATTTACCGCAGCAGCGAAGCATTTTGTTGTACGTAGTAAATCACACTACAAAACACTGTAATAAAAACAATGTTCAGATTATACTGTAGCAATCACCCTCAGCCGTCCGCATTCCGTATAACGGCCGAGAAGTGTTAATACAGAGAGCATTATGCGCCTCTGCGGTTGCTAGTGGATCCCAATCCCTGCAGGACGCGCCATAGTCAGGGTAGCATATAAGCGCAAACAAACTAATAGTACTTGTCCTTGCAAAGGCTTTTCAAATTGATAACTTTCCATCCGTAGCTCCAAATACGAATTTGTTTGTAGTACGCTCCAAACATCTAGGCGCTCCGAGTAGCAGCCATTTTGAACTTAGTTGCATAGTTTATCTGTAAGTTCCCTCGGAAGAGCAGCACATCAAGCATCCTTGAGACTTGCCGTCAAATACTATACTCTCACTCGTATATACTACGTTTGTTCAATCCTGATTCCTCGTGTCTTATATAATCCTCTTGCTACAATCTAAACGTCTGTACAAACTATAATCCTAAATTTGCCTATATACGAATACGAATGGAACTGGCACCATTCGTACTTCGTAACATGAAAGAAAATGTTCATTTGAGCGATCTTAGGAACTCACTGGTAGGTTGTCTTCAACCACGCACATTCATCCAAGCAGAAGCTGGGGCCCATATGGACATATGCCAAAATAAGTACAAACAAAGTTGGCACGGGCGGCCCACACAAGCCTCACAATATATATACGCAATAATTTAACAAGCACAGTCACACACACTGACACACATAGTCACGCACATTCGACATTGTTTGGATGGATCTTGGAGCCAAGAGAGTATACTGCTGCTTCTCGGTTTGCAATTGCATGACACTGCCCTAACATAACACATAGCAGCTACAGTTAGCGCCGTTTATTCCATGGGCAACAATAGCACAGCAGGTTAACCACGATAGTATAGCCATCGTTAATCCGGCCGGCCGTATGATAGCATCAGCGTGCATCTACCTACCTCGATCCGTGCCACGCTAAGCTCAGGAATGGCGCGTGCGTGCGTGCGTACGTACGTAAGAGGGGGGGGGGAGTCTAGCTAGCTAGCTAGCCGCTGTCCTGCAGACTCTGGAGCAGCGCCAAGCGGAGGCCGTCGTCGTCCTGCAGCGCGGCGGCTGCGGTGGGCACGTCCACGACGACGTCCTGCACGGTCACGCCGTGCACGCGGCTCACGCAGGCGTGCTGCACCTGCAGCTCCAGCGACCGGAGCGCGCTCATCAGCCGCGCGGGCGCGTGCCGGGCCGCGGTCGTCACGCGCACCGCGGCCGCGTCCCGCCCCATCATCCGCACCTCCACCGCCTCGTCGAGCAGGGGGTTCGCGGAGGCGGTGCTCGGTTCCCACCTCGCCGCGGCCGCCTGCCTCGTCTCGGCCTCGAGCCGCGCCACGCTGGCGCGCAGCTCTGCGATGTAGGCGGCGGCGTCGGCGAGGAGGGAGGCCTTGTCCATGCGGGACACGGTGGGGACGGCGGCGCGGAGATCGCAGAACCGGCGGTTCAGCTTCTCCCGGCGCTGCCGCTCAGCCTCCACGTGGCTGACTGTGGGGCCGTCGGGGCGTGGGCCGGGCTTCCGTCCCCGACGCTTCGCCGGGCGCAGCGTCGAGGCCACGAGGCTCGGCGGCAGCTCGGAGAGCTCAGAGTCCGGGGACAGCGAGCTCCCCACGGGCAATAGCCCCCCGTCGTCCTCGTTCTTGGCCACGACGATGTCGCCGAGCAGCCATTGCTCGGGGACCTCGCAGGAGGTGAACTCGAGTACCTGGTGGCCGTCAGGAGAGAACAGGGACGGTGGCGAGAAGGAGGAGCACGGGGAGAGCAGCTCGTCCATGGCCGGCGCGCGCTGCAGTGGTCGTCGCTCCTCCAGCTCACTAGCTCAAAGTGGCACGCGAAGATGCGGTTTGGTCATGTGGTTAACTGTGGGTATGCTTTTATACTGGTAGCACGTTTGCGGTTAAGACCTCGCGTAGCCGTTTAAGTCGCGAAAATGGGGCGTCCTTTTTTGACTTTTGGTGATAAGTTGGAAGTTGTAAATTAACAACGGTAGATATGGAAGACCAACGAAGACCTGGGCAGTGTGCCGGCCGGCACAGCACAGTACAGCACGGGCATGATGGGCCACGTGCCAGGATCGGGCAATGCCGACCCGGCCCGGTCAGCATGCCGTGTAGTGCCAACACAGTCTGAGTCGCCTTTGGCGAGACTAAGCACGACCTAGAGGTACGCTATGCCGACACAGGCACAGGCACATTGCAATTGCATTGTGCAAAGGAGGGAGGGTCCGAGGGAGGAGTTGCACTGTGCAAAGGAGGGAGGGTCCGAGGGAGGAGACCGAAGGTCACCTGGGCCGCCATCGCCGTCACGTAGAGGACCGCCGCTATCGCCGTGGAGGACCGCTGCCGTCAACCTCGACGCACCTGAGGGCGACATGGAACGCAGCCACGACGTCTGTCTCCCTCTTCAAGTCTTCATGCCCCCCCCACAGCGGCCACGCTGCCTCCCTCTCCCTCTCCATCGCCGACTTCCACTCCTTCTCCGTAGCCGGTGTGGCGACGCATGCGGAGCCCGACAGAGGCGAGGGCGGGGCTAAAAGGCCCGTGCACTGCAGGGCTCAGAGGGGCCTGGTGGGGGTCGGGGCGAGTGTGAGGGTGGCCGCGCGAGGGAGCTGCAGGGGCGGCCGTGTGGAGAGGGGAGGTGGGGGTGGAGGAGGGCAGTGGCGGGGCGACTGTGTGGAGAGGGGAGGTACGAGTGGAGCCGTGAAGGAGGGTCGTGGTGGGGCGGAGGAGGAGATGGGGAGGACGAGCGGCGAAAGGAAGGGGAAAGAAGGGGAAATTGGGAGAAGTGGAGAAGGAAGAATAAGAAGGGTCTCAGGGCGCCCTCCGAGCAAAAAAAAAGTTTCATAGAGTTTTAGCCAGTTTATAGGTCCTGAAGTTTAATTTCAGATAGTTCCAGACAATTTTTTTTGGAGAGATTGAAATGAATTCAGAGGGATGTAGTGACCTAGAAAAACTCGTCAAGGATGAATAACGCGGTGGGGGCTCGCTGGAGTCGTTCTCTCTCCGCACCAGCACGCTGGTCGCCATTCGCCCCGAAGAGGTCGCCGGGCGGAGTGCACCGAGAGAAACACACCGAGGATGAAGACAACGCACCAGAGGTTAGCTCGAGGCGTTCACCCTCTGTACCCGCACTTCGACGACGGCGAAACTAGTGACGCCCCCATGCAATGGCCCTGAACGTCGAGGCCGTATGCCAGAACCCTACCGAAAGAGAGCCCGGTGAGTGGATGGATTGAGGAATGAGGATTGATGGAAGACAAGTTGGTTCGAGAAAGCAAATCACCGTTCGCCCCGATGAGAACACCGGGCGGAGCGCGTCGAGAGAAACTAGACGAGGATGAAGAAAACACGTGAGACGCTGGCTTGAGGCGTTCTCTCACCGCACCCGCACGCCGATGACGAAGAAGCTAACGACGCCCCCACGCGGTGGCCCTCGATTCCGCGGCTGTGCACCGTAACCCTACCGAAGAAAGCCATGAGAGTGGATGAATATGGGAATGGAACAAGTTGGTTCGGAGAATAGTGGTATGAGCGTATTAGGATTCGTGTGACTGTCGCTTTATCGAACGGGCGTGGGTTGTACCATCGAATCGGTTAGGAACGCTATATCGTTCTATAGTATTTCTGAGTTAATAAATATACTGGAGTATTTGATTTTCCCGTTGTTTTTTTTATGGAGCATAGCCTTTTAATATTTTGTTTTGAATTTGCATTTTTATATTTGAAATCAAGATCAAAGTCAATGTAGACTTGCGAAATGGCCAAGGGATGAATATCGCGTTATCGTCACACACTGCGTACACAGTATGTACGTGAAGCGATCACTGTACGCGGAGACATGTGTGACCTTTCTTGCTGAAAATTTGAGAAGCGGCTCTTGTTTCAGGCCAGAATGCGTGTATATCCCAGACCATTTACTTACGTGCAGGGGGACAAGACTGGTACGAGAAAACGGAGACATCCACCAAACTAGATCGGAAATGCAACAAGGGCCATATGTATCGATACATAGCAGCTTTGATCCCCGATCGGTTGATTGGACTGGCAACTAACAATCCGTTCTGCGGCTCGTAAGACCATCAGTTTCGGGCGTCCCGTGTAACCCAAGACACGTTGTGCGATGATCGGTCGGCAGCATGATCTCTGTACAAGAAAACACGAACCTGGTGCTGCACGCATGGCCTGTTCAGTGAGCACACTGCATGCACACCGTAACTTCTAAGGATAGGATAAAACAGGGTGTAAAAAGATATTTTTAAAAAACTGTTTGAGAGAGAGAGAGAGAGAGAGAGAGAGAGAGAGACCAGATGCACATTCGATTTGCTGGACAACGAGACCCCGTGATCTCATCTCCACGGTTCTTCAACCAGCAGCAGCCATATGGCTTTCTCCCCTCGCTTTGCCATGCATGCCCACGGCGCTATGGGCTATGGCAGTGGCGCCGGCCATTGCGGGACGAGATCGTGAGATCTCTCGGAAAAGTCTGCTCGTACGGAGCCACGCGACGCAAGGACGAACCTGTGTGGCCAAGCAGGTGAAGCTACGCGAGGAACAGGGGCCGACCGGGCTCCATTTTTTTGGAAATGGACGGCGCGCGCGCAGGTCGCAGGCGCTGGCAGCAGGCGCCCGCGGGGAGGAGGTCCACGGCCGGTGGTCCTCGCACGGCCCCTCGATCCCCACCTCCGTCCGCCGTGGACCAGCGTATATATTTCACTGCTCCCTTTCTGCGCGACCCTGCGATCGATGCTGTGCCATTCATTGCGAGTTGCGAACGTGCTGTGTCCCCTCCAGTCTCCCCGTATGAGATTTCAATCACTATCTATTCTATTTATATATATAAATTTTGCGAGATATTCTACCAGTAAGTATACAGTGATAGTGGTAGTATAAATTAAATATGATTATTGATTTGTTAAGAGTATAATTGACTTTTTATATTTATAATTTTTATAAGGGTATTATGGACTTTTTCAACTAGTGTTGAAAATATTACACTTATGACATGCGATCCCTACATGCACAATTGCAATTCTACCTCATCGGTATTACACTACACATATTGTCAGGTGCAGTATTATCGTAACAAAAGGAAGGCTAGACAGTAATAGGGGACCCCGATGCACTCGGAGGGACCAAAGAGTCCTCAGAAGAAGAGATCAGTTGTCGGAAAATGTGTATTAGTTGCTTAAAAAAACTTGGATCTGCCCCTTTACAAGGGGGGTTGACTATTTATAACTTCCTAAAACAAAGTATTTATATTACTATCCTAACCCTAAAAAAGTAATATACAAGTAGAGGCCGCAGGGGGCTCTAGATCTTCCTCGAGGTGACCCGAGAGGACCCATTGCTTTGGGCCTCGTGAGACCCCAGAGACCCTTCGGGGGAGGGGGCTCTGTTGCTTTCTTTCTTTTGATCTTTTGGGTTAGATCTGGGGTTTTTGGTTTGGGTCCGAGAGAAACCGAGAGAGAGAGAGAGAACCAACCGTCCGACGCGGAGGAGGAGGAGTTGGCCATCGCGGCACGCTCGGTGAAGTCTGCGCCGACGGCAATGACAGTCGGAGAAGAGGTGTGGGGCTCCTCGGCGGCGTGTCCCAAGTGAGGCGATCTCTCTGGCGGCGATCTGGCGGTGGTGCTTCCCGTCGCTTGAGCGCCGCCCTCTTAGATCGGATCTAGGGTTTTGTAGGTTAGGGTTTGTGGCGGCGGCACGGTGAACCTTGTCCTTTGTGCCTGCCGCCCCACCTCTCTTTATATGGAGTCATGCGACGAGGCCCACCACCAATTGGGTTGGGTGCCCCGATCGTATGCTGTCAAAAGGGTGGCATTTGGCCGTTGGGCCAAATGCCTGAGATCACTCTAACATTCTCCCCCTTGATCTCAATCTATACTTTATCTTTAATTACTTTTGACTTTACACATTCCATCACAGATTAGTGCATAGAACAAGTCTCATCGTCACGGTCAATCGCCGATAGATTCAACAGCTACAATACACCTCTCTGTACTGAAATAGTTACTTTAATCTTTTTGGCCATCTTTTAGTCCAGGAATCATAGGCTTTCCCTTAAACCCATGCCGGCTACATGTTCTATGAACATGTTGGGTGGTAAGCCTTTAGTAAGCGGATCCGCTAGCATCTTTGCGGTACTTATATGCTCAAGACTTATAATTTGATCCCGAACTTTATCTTTCACAACATAGTACTTTATGTCAATGTGTTTAGCAAAGACCACTTGACTTATTGTTGTGGGCATACGTTCTCATGGGTTCATTATCGCGATACAACTTAAGTGGTCTATTGATGTCGTCAACCACTTTCAAACCGGGTATGAACTTCTTTAGCCAGTTCACCTGCCACGTAGCCTCATAACATGCTACAAACTCGGCATACATTGTGGATGATGTAGTGACGGTTTGCTTTGAGATTTTCCACGATATAGCTCCTCCAGCGAGAGTGAACACATATCCGGATGTAGACTTTCTATCATCTCCCGCAAAATCAGAATCTGTATACCCCACTATATGGAGTGAATCGGATCTTCTGTATGTCATCATGAGGCCTTTTGTTCCTTGCAAATAACGCAAGACTTTCTTTATCAATTTCCAATGTTCTATTCGTGATTGCTCGAATCGCCAAGTAACCCGGTAACAAAAGCTAAGTCGTATGCAGCACACTTGAGCATCTTGTAAGCTTCCGCAATTTGAAGCATATGGAACCGCTTTCATTTGATCGATCTCATCTTGGTTCTGGGGCATTGAAAATCCCCATATCTGCCGCCCTTGACTATAGGTGCGGTGAAGGACTACATTTATGCATCCCAAATTTCTTTAAGACTTTCTCTATGTATGTCTTTTGTGATAGTCCCAATATCTCTTTGTTTCTATCCGGTGAATTTGATCCCTAGAGCGAACGAAGCTTCACCAAGATCTTTCATATCAAAGTTTGAGGACAAAACTTCTTTGTCTCCAAGATGTGATGACATCACTACTAGCCAAGAGGATATCATCCACATACTGTGATTAGGAAGATAAATTTCCCATCTTTAAACTTTGTATAGACACAGTTGTCCTCTACATTCTCTTTAAACCCAAATTTTCTTATTGTACTGTCAAACTTCAAGTACCACTGTCTTGAAGCTTGCTTTAACCCATAAATCGATTTCTTTAGGCGGCATCCCATTCTTTCATTTCCTTCCACGACAAAACCTTTCGGTTGTGCCATGTAAATATTTTCCTCCAAATCCCCATTAAGAAATGTCGTCTTTACATCCATCTGATGTAACTCTAAATCATAATGTGCTACTAATGCCATTATGATTCTGAAGGAATCTTCTGAGACCGGAGAAAAGGTCTCATTGTAATCAATCCCTTCTCTTTGCGTAAAGCCTTTTGCCACAAGTCGCGCTTTGTATCTTTCTACATTCCCTTGGGAGTCAAGCTTTGTTTTGTAGACCCATTTACAGCCTACTGTTTTGGCTCCTTTAGGAATAATTTTCAAGTCCCAGACTTTATTAGCCTTCATGGACCTCATTTCCTCTTCCATGGCCTCAAGCCATTTTGAAGAATTTTCGCTTCTCATGGCTTCTTCAAATGAGGTGGGATCATCCTCCATTTGAAATTCCTCTGATGATAAATCGATAATCATCGAAATAGTGATCTTCTTACTCTTTGAGACCTCCTCGGGGCCTCCTCATTTGGTACATCTTTTGTTTGAGGCTGCTGTTGCTCCCCCTCATTTGTGGCAATGGGTTCTATAGGATCCTGAAGAACGGGTTCCTCATTCTCATTCATTGTTGCCACAGGAGGAACAATAGCAGTCTTGGCACCACAAGATCTTGTACCGTCTTGCAAAGAACAAAGCAGTAGTGTAAAGAGTGGCTCTTGAATCATCGGAGTGGGCACATATACCCGCTTCTCTTCAAGATCAATCTCTCGAGCTACCATGCTCCCCCTCATCATTTCATCCTCTAAGAAGACAGCGTGTCTCGTTTCTACAAACTTTGTATATCCTGTCTGACAAGAGAAACGAAAACCTTTTGACTTTTCGGGTAGCCAATGAAATGGCAACTTCATCGCTTTGGGATCAAGCTTCCCAAGGTTTGAGTTAAATACTTTAGCCTCAGCAGACTCCCCACACACGTAAGTGGTTTAGTGAGGCGCTCTTCCTGTCCACAATTAAATGCGGTGTTTTGGGCACCGACTTACTAGGCACTCTATTGAGAATATGAATGGCGGTTTTCAACGCCTCCATCCATAAACTCAATGGGAGTGTGGAGTAGCTCATCATGCTTGGCACCATATCCATCAGGGTACGGTTGCGTCTTTCAGCTACTCCATTTTGCTGAGGTTCGCCCGGTGTAGAATACTGGGCCACTATGCCATTTTCTGTAAGAACCTTGCAAAGGTCCGAAACTTGTCCATATGGGGTATGTCGATAGTAGTACTCCCCACGATCGATCGGACTATCTTAATCTTTAAATCGTGTTGGTTTTCAACTTGACCTTAAATATCTTGAATTTATCCAAGGCTTCATTTCTTTCTTTGATTGGATAAATATATCCAAAACGGAGTAGTCATCTGTGAATGTTATGAACGAGTCATAACCATCCACACTTTTCACAGAAAAGGACCACAAATGTCTGTGTGAACAATTTGTAGAACTCCTGTGCTTCTTTTGGCGTCTTTCTTAATTTTCTTTACATATTTTCCTTTAATGCATTCTCTGCATTGTTCTAAGTCTGAGAACTCTAATAGAGGAAGAATTTCATTCTTAACTAGTCTTTCTATTCCCCCCTCGAAATATGGCCTAAACGACAGTGCCATAATTTCGACGATTCATTATGAGTTCTCTTTCGTTTTCTATTTACATTCGTAGACGAGGATTCCAATCACTTTCTGCACGCGACGTTCCCATTATCGCATACGACATTCACATCATCACATAATGATAACAAATAAAGCTCATTTTGTAATATGGCAAGACCAACACATTCTTTATTAAACATTATTTCACACTTGCCATTTCCAAAATTACAATCATAACCATCTTTGTCCAAATTTGAAACACTAATCAAATTCCTCTGTAAAGAGGGAACAAAAAGGACATCTCTAAGTAAAAGATTGGAGCCATTAGCTAACTCTAATGAAAGATCGCCAACGGCTTCAACTTCAGCTTGGACTCCATTTGCAACTTTAATGCATCTTTCGTTTCTTTGCGTAGTCCTCGTCGAGCGGAATCCTCAGAATGAATTAGCAACATGAGCAGTTGCTCTGAGTTAATCCACCAAGTGGATTTGAATATTGCACATACAGCATTCATTTATGAAGGTAATAATGTTCTCACCTTTCTTTGCCATTATCATCTTTAAGTAATCGTGATGTTCTTCTTGTAGTGTCCGGTCTTCTTGCAGATGAAGACACCGATCTTTGTCTCAAACAAATTTATTCGTTGAGGTGATGGACAGAGGCTTTTCCCTTGTTCTTTGAGAAGGAGGTACTGTTGAAGTTCTTTTTCTTGTTATCCTTCACATAGTTGATAGATCCACCATGTGAGGATTTAATTCTTTCCTCCTCTTGTACACACATAGCTATGCACTTTTCTAAGTCCCATTTATCTAGTGCATGTTGTAGTTGACAACAAAGGTGTCAAACTTTTCCTAAGAAGGAAGCAAAAATCAAGTGAATAAGGAACTCATCCTTGAGAGTCAAATCCATTGGTTTAAGCTTGGATGCCAAGTTGCTCATCCTTAGTATGTGTTCTCTTATTCCACTGCCACCACCAGAGTACCTTTCTGTCACAAGCTGCTTAATCAGCTGTGTAGCATATGTCTTTGAAGAGCCAGTAAACTGACTCTTTATTTTCTCAAGGTATTCTGTGACAGTGTCACATTCTGCGATTGAGCCCACAATTGCAGGCTCAATCGTGTTCTTTATCACAGCCATACATTTCTTGTTGGCTGTGGTCCATTTCTTATGCTCAAGGTCATAAGACATCTGTAAGGGAGCTTGATCCCTCTGTCTTTTCTGCCAAGCAGTATCATCCTCATTTTGATCCCTCACTAGTGTCATAGGCTCAGTGGGTCGTGCTGTAGTGAGGACCCAGTCCACCTCAGCCAAGATAAACGCTAAGTCTATCTTTTTCTTCCACTCTCCATAATTATCTCCTTTGAGAGTGGGGATTTCTCTGATACAACCCATCAAGTTGTATCCGCCTGAAAATTTAGTTCAAATAAAGTGAGAACGTAACAGGAAAATTATATGCCTTATTTCCAACGTTGGTCAAAAAAAATATGACATACAATTAAATCAATTTTATCTATACATTAAATTTACATCACCGTTGGGCAGAAATAGAAATAATGCATAAAATCATCAATTAAAAAATTATAATACTGTTATTATCAACGTTGGTCAGAAAATAACAATATCATAATTTAATAATGAAAAATCAATCAACATTAACTTTTGCAGCGGAAACTGTAATTATTCTAAAATAATTCATTATTCAGAAGCATTATACTGTACACATTTAATCTCTGAAAAATAACACGTTGGTGCAAAATTTACAGAGATTTTATTCAACTTTTCTATCAAATTTATTCAAATAATACTTCTGAAAATAATTAAATTCAATTTTCGGATTCTTTGTTCAAAACCTACGAGAAATCTTGCTCGAACACCATTTCGGCCCGTTCTCGTGTTCTCGGCCCGGCGGCGGCTCGGCCGTCAATACCCTCGCCTTCGGCGCTGTGATGCACTCTCGGTAGTCGGATGGGCATCCGACGGCTGATTTTTCGCGCAGCCGCGCTCTTTTGTCGATCCGCTCCGCCTCGGCTCATCTCAGCCGTTGATGCAAATCGAACGGTGGAGCGGCGTTTCCGGCGGAACAAAAACGCGACCAGCGGCGCGCTGAAACCCTAACTCATTCGCGATCTCCCTTTCTCTCGTCTCTCTCGCCGCTCCCGAGCGCGGAAGAAATCGAGGCGACGAAGAAGAAGCCGGCGCCGCCATGGGCCTCTCCGCCGGCGCGCGCTCCTCGAGAGGAGCGCGCCGCCGCCGAGCGGCTTCCGTCGTCGGCGCCCTTTCACGCGCAACCGGCGGCGTCGGATCTTGACCCGGCGGTCGGCGGACGTGGAGTGCCGGCGAGTAGCCGGCTCGGCCGGTCTCCCACACGCCAGCGACGACTCCGGCGAGCGCACGGCTCGCCCGACCTCTCTTCACGGCCAGGTAAGTCCCGCCGTTTCAGATCTAGGGTTAGGGTTTCTCTGTTCTTTTCTTTTGGATCTTTGCCGTCCCTTTTGGCTCTGATACCATTGTTGCTTTCTTTCTTTTGATCTTTTGGGTTAGATCTGGGGTTTTTGGTTTGGGTCCGAGAGAAACCGAGAGAGAGAGAGAGAGAGAGAACCAACCGTCCGACGCGGAGGAGGAGTAGTTGGCCATCGCGGGTACGCTCGGTGAAGTCTGCGCACGGGCAGCGACGGTCGGAGAAGAGGTGTGGGGCTCCTCGGTGGCGGCGTGTCCCGGGCGGAGGCGATCTCCCTGGCGGCGGCGATCTGGCGGTGGTGCTTCCCGTAGCTTGAGCGCCGCCCTCTTAGATCGGATCTAGGGTTTTGTAGGTTAGGGTTTGTGGCGGCGGCACGGTGAACCTTGTCCTTTGTGCCGCCCCGGCCCCCACCTCTCTTTTATATGGCGCTGGCGACAGGGGCCCACCAGCCAATTGGGCTGGGTGCCCCCGATCAGGGCGCGGTCAAAAGGGTGGCATTTGGCCGTTGCCTGAGATCACTCTAACATGCTCCAGGTCTCCCCCGAGGTGGCTCCGAATGACCCATTGCTTCGGGCCTCGTGGGACCCCAGAGACCCTTTGGGAAGGCTCCAAGTCCTCCCCGGAGTATCCATGAAGGGACACATGGTGCCCGCTGGGGAGGGGGACTGCTCGTGGGTTGCAGGTCTGTCTCGCTGTCTTTGCCGGGTTGTTGACCCCGGTGTGGCCGTCTCTACGATAAGTATAACTAAATCTTAACTAATTCGAATCATTTGATAAAAAAATAAGTATGCTATATTGAATTAAGTGTACCATAAAAGAACTCTTTATATAATGTGGATGTTTTTTATCCATTTAATCAAACATCAATCCAGACAGCACACAAAATCTAATTAGTCAAGAAACATTAGTAGAAAAAAGATCATGATGTACAGGCACATCATTCCCTTTGTGGAGGAAAAAAGCAATGATGTGCATGCAAAGATTGATTAATGGACCATATGTCATCTCAAGAGATCATCGGATAGATCGAGTACTGTGCTGAGTATGCAAAAACACAAGTAGTTTGGTCTGGCTCGCTACAGACGACAGAAGAGCGGATAATGCATGGATCATCATGATAACCTTTGCCAGACTTAACCTATCTGGGAGTTACCCGTGGCAATTGCCCATCTTAAAAATAGAGCTACACTCAATTTAATACAAATCTTGCATTATTTTTCATCCAATAATTTAGATTAGTTATGATTTAGTTATACTACACCTGTTAGTATGAGTAGTAAAATTCATAGAGGGTAAAATTGTAATTGGTTAAGTGAAGATCACATTAATATTTTCAACGCTAATTGCAAAAATTCATAATACCCTTACGAAAAAATGTAAATAAAAAGAAAAATATATTAAGCTCTTAATAAATCAATGGTCTTTTTTTATTTTATACTACTACTATATACTATCATTTCTTTAAAAATAAGCAAGATGTCCCATCAATTCCTTTGTATGTTTTCCACGTGTATCGCTTAGTTTGAATCGCCCGATTGACTCACCTGGCATATCTTTAGGCTGTAAGAAAATTCTTGGCCGTCCCTATTCTAACGGCAACGCCGTGCATTTCTTAATTCCGTACCACGCTTGTATGATTGAACCCCTTGGACGGCATCAATGCTGTTTGACTAGGTGGACAGGTTGTAAAAGACTACGTGGATTGATCATAGACTTTGTGATAATGAATAATTGACATTTGTGTTTGTGAAAGTTTCAGTTGTTGGATTTTCAGTGTGAATGGTCGGTTCATGTTTTGTATCGGGTGGTTTAATCAGTGATACTCGATGATCTGTTTCAACTGGACGCAGAGTACTGTAGCTATGAGTACTGTAGCTCTGAGTACCGAGTAATACAGCTCCGAGTACTGTATTTACAAGTACTGTAGCTTCGAGTACTGAGTGTTAGTTTTTCAAATACTGTAGATTCGAGTACCGAGTGGTAGAGCTCCGAGTAATGTACTCAGTTGTAAGTCGAGATGTGTATCGAGTACGAAGGGCAGTCGGAGTTGCACGGTCGATGGTTGAAGCTACAGTGACTGGTCAATGGTCGAAGTTACGGTGATTGGTCGATGGTCGAAAGCTACTGTGTCTCGTCGTGATCGATTGACAGTAGTCGTAGACTTCATGATCGGTAGTCATGAGTTTTGTGGCGGTAGTCGTAGACTTCGTGTTCGGTGGTCGTGCACTTATAATAAGTAGTCGTAGGCTTCGAGTGCTTCGATACTTATTTTCTTTGAGTACTTTGAGTATTTGTGTCTAGTTAGCGAGTGGTATGACCGGCGTGTACACAGCGGTACAACCGGTTTTGCAGAGTTGTCTCGATTTGTGTTCGAAAGTTAAAATTTATGGCCGTGGATGATCCGATTCATGTTTATTGATAAATGAGAGTGTGATATGCGTGTGTGAACTAATATTGGTCAAGTTGGAGAACTTGTGACATGAAAACATTCTTTAATCTTTGTATGTGCGGGTTGAGTGTGGAGACGGTCATGGTCGATGACAAGAAAGACCGGAACTTGGAGGGTGAAATCCAAGGTTCAAGTGGTCGTAAGATGTCACGAGGTGGTCGTGCTCACGCTGGAGCACATGGAGATCGAAGGTGAATGCATGATGCATGGTCGTGGTGCCGTCTTGGAGGTTTCGACGCGTGAAGAGTTATGAAAGACGTTTCATAACTGGAAGGTTTAGAGATATTACCGTGATTTGAGATGTTTCGGTTCCCTTATTTTACAAAAGAGATATGATTATGTGTTCGTGTTGATAAGGACACAGTTTAAGGCCTTGGCATATATAGGCCGAAGAAATTAAGAGTAACGCGCGCTGGTGGGAGGCTTCTTGGGGCTTTTGGCGGCGACGGCTTTCAGTAGAGAGGGCTTTTGGTGTTTTTTTCTAGGGTTTGAGTGGTGCTGTGAGAGCACTTTGTAGACACAGAACACGATTGAGAAATAATAGATCAGGTCGTTTCCAAAGAATTTCGGTCATCGTTGGCGGTTTGTGCTTCTGGGCATTGTGTTTGACTTGTTCCAGTTCACCGTCTTTGATTTGTTCTTCTGTCTTCGACAAGATCTCGTGTTGATCTGTCTTCGATTAGTTCCTGTTTCGAGTGGTCTTCGACTTGTTCTCGTCCATCGTCTTCGATCTACTTCAGTTCGTTGTAGTGCGTGAATCTCCTGAACTAGAGAGTGTAAGAGATCTTATAGCAGAACTGATTATAGCAGTTTCGACCACTACGACGAGGAGATCAATTCGTACGCGTACATAGTATTTAGTTGTCGGTTGAATCCAGAGCAGATTTTTCTCAGTAAATTGCAAAAGAAGATACTATAATCATCCACCCCTCTGATTGTCGTATGTGATCCCACAGATGCTATTGTTTTAAGTCTACACAAACACAAGGCCAATGGCCGTCCATATATCACTCTTGACAATACCAATAGAACACTTTATATCTTCTGACTTCTCTCACTTACTCAAATAATCTTGGACCACGTTCCTGATGCCCCGGGCTGGATCGCCAATATAGCTTCCGCTAACCGCGTTCGTGAGATAGCTTGGCTGGCTGCCTAAGCACCGGTTTGACGTTGCCGACGAGTTACGAGGCCGCCATGGATGCCTGCAGCATCAACGGCATACGTTTATGAGATCACGGTGCCTGTCAATCCTTCGTTCGGGACCCACACAACCAACCTGTCCCACCATCAGCTCTCGCTGCTATTTTCAACAACAACAACAAAAAGGAATGTCCCACCGTCACTTGTTGGACTTTTGCTATCACTAAATCACATGCTTAATAAATTCACTTGCGAAATGATCAACACTCCTGAGGAAAATGTCTGAATCAAAAGTTTGCTTGTCCCTTGAAAGAAACAGAGGAGAGGAGTATAGAATGGCATTTCTACGTTACTATAGGACTTGTTATGGGCCTTGCGGTTGCGTTATCTGGCCGTCAAATGTTTTCGAGTGCCTGGGATTGTGAACGGCACGGCGCGGCCGTTATAATAGAGGCGGCGCTGTCGGGATATTTTCCCTGATGGTAAGTCCATGGGTGCCTCGGCGGCTGGGTTCTGTCGGCTGAGCCCATAGGAGTTCACGTGAACTAATTAAGCTCAACTTTAAAAAAAAAAAAACTGTTGGACCGAAATAATTGTTGTAATCCTAATTATACTGAGCGAAATACTTGCTATGCTGTTGAATCAGACTTGAAACATGAATCTAACGCTGATTGTTGTGCTTCAATCTGATGCCTTCGTTCCTCCGTACTCCATCCTTAAATAACCATTGAAGGGGTGGCAGTTGCTCCTGTAGAAGACGTCTGTTGGAAATGTCACGACTGGTCGAAGCAAGGCAACGGTTGATGAAGTATCAACCGTTCGGTGGTTGATGTCTATGAGACACTAAACCACATGTTAGTTTGTTGCTAGTGTCTTAGAACTATGAAGCGTCGCGTGGTATGGAGCCAATATGACATGTGCTTCATTCATCACACGGTAAGGAGTATACTTGAAGCAAAATCCATATGTCAGTTCATTGCTTGTACAAGCATTTATCTGGTCGGAGACTAGGTACAGGATCTCGTCCGACCAGGATACCTATAAGTAACCTCTGGAACCCCTAGGACCACAGAGGTCATTAGCCTTAGGGATTACGATTCTTACGACTACGGGAGTCGTAGGCTTAGGGGTTACAATTCTTACGACTACGAGGGTCACAGGCTTAGGGGTTATGACCATGAAGACATATGGTCTTTTAATTATGTATTAAAGTAATACATAGATATTTTAATACTCGTCAAGAGAAAATCATAATGGGCATCCGTTAAGCCTACACACAAACGGGTCTACACTCACGCACGCTTCTAAAATCAGATGACGAATCGGGCTTCCCAAACTGTTTCTTCGTGTTTTTATCTTCATTTGACCTAAACTGTCTCTTTCTACGCCGCGGTTTAGCCAAATATCATCAAGGCGGTAGTGCCCTTTCTCGATCCTTCTCCAAAGACCTAGTCCAAATTTATGAATAAATCTCATGCTTCGCCACGTGTAGGTTGATCTACGGCTCTTTTCATGTTAGCAAGTGTCTCCCATCCGGATCTCACTGAAACCATCATGACACTTGTACCGACCCCCGCGTCGCTTGATGCAACCTGTCGCATCAAACTTCCCGTTCTGTTATCCTTGTCCATTTTGCGCTAAGCTTGAAACCACTGACTTCATCTGGTATCCTCGATCGTTTTGGACCTCAGCTCACCAGGTCTAGTCCCAATCATCATCGCCGTTGACCCCCAAGTCTCTTGCACAAGAATAGACCAAGAAATCGATTCTAGAAATAAGTTCTTCACAACTTGATTCATGTTAATCAAAACATGCATCATGCAATACATATGCGCTGAAACATATGAAATTGACCCAACATACGAACATCGCCGCCAAGCTGGCCAGCGAACAGGGCCAAAACTGGTCAGACCGCCATGGAGACCGGTCTGTCCACTCATTGCCCGACAGAACCTGTTTTTCATCATAAACGAGTATCTCAACGAACCCTCGACACTAACATCAATTGTATTATCGCCATAAGATCAGATAGATATTCACGCGGTCTGTCCACTTATTGCCCGACAGAACCTGAATTTCATCATAAATGAGTATTTCAACGAACCCTCGACACTAACATCAATTGTATTGTCGCCATAAGATCAGATAGATATTCACGAAATTTTTTTTTCCTGGGTGAGCCGAGCTAGCTGCATCTTGTTGTCAAGCTGAAAGGCCTATGGGAAAAAAAAAAAAGAAGAAAAAAAAAAACTGCGCTCTAAGACACTGTACGAAGCAACTGTTACCTCCTGGCTAGCTAGTCGTCTGATCCAAAAAGTAAGGCGAATCACCCGGTCTACTCCACTGGTCTTAAGATGAAACAACGCGATCGTGCCTATGTGCATGTGTAAGCCATCCATCCATCTGCGATTGGAACCTGGACGATACTAACAAGGCCGGGGAACAAAGCATCCAATCAGATAGGCATCCAACGAAGCATGCTTGCTGTTAGCGGCTGTCCCGTTAGATCCGGTCACATCCAATCGGCTAAATACCCAGGTGTGTATAAGAGGGAGAAACATAAGGAGCGACCACGTGAAAGATAGGACACGGTCACACGGCCGTGGAGATCGATCGATCGATCAAACGAATATTACACGACGGGGAGCGATCAGTGTTGCAATCACCCAGGAAAGCTAGATTAGATCGACGAGCTATGCTGAGCTATATAGCTAGCTGGGCGGTCCGTTCGTTGGAATCACATCAATCATTCCAAAGTGGTTAGTAGGTACTAGTCTTTGTTAATCTGATGGTGTGATTTACATCTGTTACCTAGCTGGCTAGTCGATCACTTGACTATACGTGAGACTACGCGTGCAGATGAGGATCGCAAAATCCACAAGGTTCATTTACCGCGATCGAGCTTCGCTGTTGTGGTACAGTAAATTAGTGACAGCCAGCTAGCTGATTTTTTTAAAAAAATATTTTAAAAAATTATAAAAATGAGTTCACGTCGCCGGTTGAAGGCGAGAGGCTACTGTCGTCCTGCCCCCGTTCTGTCGTCAGTTTAACTGACGACAGGAACTTCCACCCATATAAAAGCTCAATAAAATCATAAAATTCGGCACATGATCCATTTCTGTTCAGAAAAAATAGGAGGAGGGAAGGGAGGAGTAGAGGAGGAGAGAAGCTAGCAAAGCGCTGTCCGTCTGGTTGCCCACCTGTGAGGCAATTTTTTGAATCGAATGGATTACATAGTTTTGGATGTACAGTTACGTAGTGCAGTATGTTGCACACAATTCTTTTCGGTGGGTAGTCTTGTTTTCGATATGTGGTTAATCGTGGAAATATTCTTCATAGTGCAGTGCGTCAATTATGTCAGACGTTACCAATTTTAAAATTTACCCACGAGTGCACGCTACGTTGCTCTAGTTGCGTATGCACTTGCAACAAGCCCCTTCTTCTACATATACCCTGCTCCTATGTCATAGCCGCATATTCCATGGTGGCGCAACATCCTGAGCAGTACCTCTCTGATTACTTCTACAAGGAGGCGGTGATGCAAACATGGAGTGCGGAGATGTATGGTTATGTCGTGGTTGAAAGGCTGAAGGGAAAAGTCGGCCGGCGACAGGTACGGCGCATTAGGAACGACATGGACGAAGCAGAAACCAGACGTTGTACGAAGAAGTGCTCCATTTGCAGGGAGTTTGGGCACACATTCAAGAAATACCCGATGAGAAATCATCAGGACGAAGGAGACACCGGCACTCCGGACGTCACCACGGGGACCTCATCTAGCCGCCCAACTCGAGGTAGTCCACACACGGGACGTTGAGGATACTGCCACGGGAAAGCACAGAAAGTTGTAATATGTAATTGCCAATGTTCTGAAATATCACTTTTATTTGTAAAAAACTAAGTGTTATGACGTTTTGCTCAATGTTATGTAATATTAGTATGACATGTCGTAGTTTTGAGTAATGGCAAATTCGCATGATTTTATCTTCCTTACTAACTTGTGGGAGGAACGAACAGTACTCAAAACCTACAGAAGAACTAATTTCTATAACATCACCAGCAAATATATTAGAGTCCGCAGACAGAAGAATGTTACACATATTCACATGGCATGATGGTTCGACTAATTGGTTTAGTCATCATCACTACTACTACGGTACATTAGGACACAAGCATCCGGACCATGTAAGTATACATGCCTTTAGGAGATAGTAAAAAACATGGTGGGTAGGATGGGGGACTACTACGGAATGGCCCAACCTACTGCGTGGACCGGGGCCATTTACCTTTCCTTGCGAGCTCGGTGTTGTACTCCTCACCGGCCTCCCTCACCTTGGCCGCTATTTCCTCTTTTTCTCGCGCTACCTGCGGTAGCACGCCTCGAGATGAGCTTTCGTCTCCCGACAGATACATTCGTTTTACTCATCGTTGTGGCGCTCATCCTCCCGGATCTCGTGGACCATTTTGGCATCCCACTCTTCGTAGTCTATACGCCACTGGTTGCGTGGGTGAATATCTTGGTCGATCCACTTGCGGTAGCCACATAGCAAATCCGGGGACTATGAGTAGACGGGAGAGGTTGTTAGTGCGTACTTTTAAAAAGTAATAGTAGAAGAATATACTGTAACTTGTCCTTACCGTCTGTCGATAGCTGCTCATGTCCCAACGGCGGTCT
Source organism: Hsuehochloa calcarea (assembly GCA_036346395.1). Lineage (NCBI taxonomy): Eukaryota > Viridiplantae > Streptophyta > Magnoliopsida > Poales > Poaceae > Hsuehochloa > Hsuehochloa calcarea. Next base: position 5,119,686 of record CM070610.1, read on the forward strand.
GGATAGTCTCGGGAGTAGTTCGCGCAACCCCAGTAACGCATGCTCAGGCTTATTCGGTGCTTGATCGTGAAGAACTTGCATGGGTCTCTGCACCAACAAAGAGGCGATGTCGCCCCCTCGGGCAGCTCGTCCAACGAAGTCTCGGTGGGTATGTTCGGGACGGGGTTGCTGCTTCAGGGGACGGAATCATTGCCGGGAGGTGCCCTCCTGGCACGAACCCTTTATTCGTCTAGGGCCACAACACGCCTTGCATGTCCGTGGATCTCTTCCCATTGCTTCTCCTTGTCCATCTTAGCGAGATTGTGTTGAAGTGTTGATGCAGAAGAACCCGCCGTGGAATGGGTAGTACTTATAGGCCGAGGCGGCCCTGCGTACGCAGCTGAATTGTAATTCAGTTGATGAAAATTCGCATCCGCGAGGCAGCGCTGCGCAAAGCTGACTCGTTGGGTCACGTCGCTGAGCAAAGTTGTCTCGTTGGCCCGGTCGTATGAAAAATGCCTAGACGTACGACTAGGACTGTGGTCCTGGTCGTCCTCTCACGTTGCCTCCACCATCCATGTGATCGGAAGGAGGCCTACCGCTCTCAACCTGCGTCGGGTCAGGTTACGAACGAACGTAAGGTCACACGTTGTCGACGATCAAATCACCGAACTTACAAATATATAAAAGATAGAGGAAAATAGCATGTATCTCCTGGAAAGGAATAATGTTGGTCTTTATTGCTATGAACTAACTATTACAAGGAGTGCATGTAATCTAGACCAAGGGCTAATCCTAATAACACTGTAGTGTAATGATTGCTATGACTTTGCAATCAAATCGACTAGTTGTCTTCTGAGAGTGATTCCTAATTGATCATATCCTTCTTCTCCTCTGCTCCACCTTCCGCTGTCCTCCTTATGTAGTTGATGAAGCGTTGGCAGTTACCTCTTGGAGAGACGCCTGTTGAGAAGTGACGCGTCTGATCGGAGAGAGGCGACAGTTGACAATGTATCAACTGTTGTGCGGTTATATGTCAATGAGCTATTTAACCGTATTCCAGTGTCATAGAGTTACATAGCGTTACGTGGTATGGAATATACAACACATGTTCCATTCGCCACACGGTAAAAGATATACCTGGACTCAGATCCAGATACCAGTTCAAAGCCTTGTGAGTATTTGACTGGTCGGAGACTGGGTTAGGAACCTTGTCCGACCAGGTTATGTATTATGTAACCTCTGGAATCCTTATGACCAGTGAGGTCGTTAGCCTTAGGGTTACGACCATGAAGACGTATGGTCTCTATCTATTAAATAATAAATAGAGGTTTTAATCCTCGTCACACGTAGTAGTCAGGCCACAAATGAGTACATGAAGATCGCAATATCACGTACCTCGACACCCAGCTGGGGTGCAACCTCCAGGCCCAGATGGGCGTGCGCAGCTGCAACGTGCCAAGCTCAATCGGCGCCTCGCCCTCCTGGGGCAGGATGGTACTGAGGCGACTATGGTGATGTACGTCAATCACTTGGTCAAGCAACTCGTACGACCACTCGGCAGCGTGGTCTGGGTCTGCCATACCTGAAAATTCAGTGCATACATTGTTAAGACTACGAAATATGTAAAAAGATAGTACGAAGCGACGTTACCAAACTAATTACCAACCATAAATAGAAACCAAATTTATACAACAAGTCATATAGCTACGATTACGCTCTACCTAACCTACAGAGCTAAATAAAGCTGGGATTTTTTTCGATTAGGCACTACCTACCCTAGTGCAGATGCTGATTTAACCACCTTTCATTTATTGATTTTTCCTTAGCAATAGGAACGTGCATGAGCATTTGGTGTCGTCGAGCGTAGTTAGTCTCTACTCGCCATGACGTGGGTTACTTCGCACATAGGAAAACAAGCGTATTGAACTGAAAATTGGGCGCATGAAAGAAATATGGGGTAGTAATCGTAGAGCCTTGCTATGTATAACGAACACCAAGGGTCTCTGGCCTCCCTTTGGCATATCTCGTATCTATCGTGAGATCAAAAATCTAACAAAGACCACATTAAGAGTCAATCAAGTCCCGTATTGAATCATTTTGCTCAATATTTTATAGCGCCCATTTGTCAACATTTTTTTCATTTGCATTGAATATTGAAGTTGACTAATGATCTAACTTAGTGACAAGATCTGGACTAGGAGCCATCCACAAACTCATCCTAAGCTTGACCAAAAGTAGATTAAAGGTATATCTTAGTAAAGAAGATCTGGACTAGGAGCCATCCACAAACTCTTTCTAAGCTTCTCACAGGGCGACAAATCTTGAGGTTCATGTCATTTACGACAAGCGGTCCCCATGAGATCGTGCAGTTCATCAAACTATCTCCAAGTTCATGTCATTTGACAAGCGGTCTCGTAAGAATAGTTTGGCACAATTTAAGCATAAGACAATCTTGATTTTCATTTTTCACATGGCAGTTTTAGAATCTCAAGAACACAAAAGCTCAAGTAATGGTCAATTTTAGATCAAAGAGCTAACAAAGCAATTACAGCAGGGCCAATGTCACAAGAGGAGCACTAATTAGCAACTCGCTAAAACATCCACAAATTACAATTTCTTAGTTTGAGTTGTTTAAAGATTTCTAGCTCATATAGCAAAGACTTAGCTACACATGTAAAAGCATGATAATTTTAGCAAGTCAAAGAACTAGACATGACATTGAGCAAGAATTGAAATACAAAAGCTCTAAGGGTAATAGGCAAAGCTTCATCAATTTTTAAAAAAATAAGCGAGAAAATCTTATATTACAATGCATCTTTTGGATTTTTCATACCATTTGTTGTAACCACTTGTTGGAGTTTTCATATGAATGCAATATGACACAATGAGGTGCAATTCAAAAACCTAAAAACCTAAAAAGTTCGAAAAGATCACTAAGTTGGAAAAAGAACAATAAAAGATCAAAAGAACAAGGAAAGATAAGAAAAGATCAAACTCCCCTCAAACCAACCCATAAGGATAAATTACCCCTAACTCGCTTCTTAAGGAGGAAAATGCGGTTTGATCTAAAGGCTTGGTAAGGATATACGCCAATTGAGCTTGGACTCTCTGAAGTGCATCACAATATCACCTTTTTCAACATGATCTTTAAGGAAGTGAAACGAATATCTATGTGTTTAGTCCTAGAATGTTGCCTTTGGGTTTTTAGCAATATTAATAGCGAAGTGTTATCACGAGAAGAGGAACACTAGCAAGGTTTAACCCATAATCTTTCAAAGTAGGCGTCATCCACAAAATCAGCTCTGACAACTAGCGGTGGCTACATACTCACCTCGATGGATTGTGCAATGTGAAGGCTTCCTAGAACCAAGATACAAGAGAAGTGCCTAGGAAGTGACAGTGCTCGAGGTACTCTTCCTATCTAGCAAACTGACCAGAAAATCGAATCTGAAAAACCTCTATTGGACAAAGTGAAGGCGGAATACCAAATGCCATATAAGAGGGTAGAGTGTAAATACCTGAATATCGCTTAGCTTGGCGATGGGAAGTTCGGAGGCGCTGAAATCTTGCACAAAGGCATACCGTGAAGTGAATGTCCGGTCTCGAGGCGTCAAATACGAGAAGAGCCGATCATGCTGCGATACTCGCGTTGATCCACGACTTCTCCTTCCTCATCGGATCCAAAGCGGTCGAAGTTGCCATGGGAGTGGAAATTGGCTTGTCACCCATGTTGAAGCGTTTGAGTAGTCTTTAGTGTACTTCGTCGATGGATGAAAGTTCCTTCCTTGCATTGCTTGATTTGAAGTCCCAAAAAGTAATTAAGCTCTCCCATCATACTCATCTCAAATTCCACTGGACATAGTGTCGGAAAAGTGGAAACAAGAGCATTAGAGGAAACACCAAAATAATATCATCCACGTAAATTTGAGCAAGCAGAAGTCATTTCACGCCTAAGAATAAATAGAGTTTTATCCACTTTACCCATCTCAAAATTATTTTTAAGCAAGAAGGTCTTAAGTCTATCATACCGAGCTCTAGGGGCTTGTTTAAGACCATATAATGCTTTAGATAGCTTGAAAACACGATTTGGATATTTAGGATCCTCAAAACCGAGGGTTGCTTAACATACACTTCCTCATCTATGAAACCATTTAAAAGGCACTTTTAACATCCATCGATATAATTTAAAACCTTTTGATGCAGCAAATGCAAGCGAGAATGCGAATGGCTTCTAGTCTAGCAAGGAGCAAATGTCTCATCAAAATCTAACCCCTCAACTTGGTGAAACCACGAGCTACCAATCGGCTTTATTTCTAACCACAGAACCATCCTCACCTTGTTTATTCTTAAACACCCAGCAGTTCCTATAACATTATGACCACTAGGAGGTTCTACTAGGTTCCAAACTTTGTTTCTTTCAAAATTCTCTAACTCCTCATGCATGGCATTTACCAGCTAGAATCGGATAAAGCATGTGATATATCGCGGGGTTCAAAAGAAGCAACAAAAGCCGAATGAGAGTAGAGATTTGGATCATTATACAGGGCGAGTGACTCGCTCATGTAGATTACCTATTATACATTCGGAGGATCTTTGTCTCTGAATCACGAAGTGGGCGCCGGGTGAGATAACGTTTCTTCGACCTCATGATCACTGGCGATGATGAAGATCGTGAGGAGCCTCAAGCGAAGGTGAAGTAGGCGTGAGAGTTCTTGTATTAGTATGGGCCAGCTTGATGGCGAGATGAAGGAATGATATTAACCGTCCTCATCTTCCTCCACAAAAATACTCTCTGTCACACTGTAAATCATCGTAGCAATAGATCTAGCTCGGGCTAGTCTCATCAAAAGTGACATTACAAGTCTCTGAATAATGTTAGTCTCGATATTAAAACCGAAAACCCCTCGAATGAAGCGGGATAACCCGAAATAACCCATCAAAAGTTCTTGATTCAAATTTGTCTAAGTTGCATCTTAAGAATAAAACATTTTGATCCAAAAACTCGAAAATGCGAAGCAGAGGGTTTTCTACCAAAGCAACGGATGGAAGGGTAGTGCAATCATCCGATTCAACTCGATGCGTGCCAGATCCCTTTTCAACTCGATGCATGCCAGATCCCATTTCAACTCGATGCATGTAAGTACACAGTCATTTTGCGTCACCAAAATCCACATACGTATATATGTAACCTGTAGTTTAAGCCAATTAACCCTTATATGTATATGGTAACACTACTACAGATAAGGTCTTCACAGACGGTTTTGTGAGCCATCTGAGTTTATAGGCCAGTAATGACATAAGGTCATCATAGATGATTTTCGAACTGTGTGTGATGCAGACTATCACAGACGGTTATTAACTTAGAACTGTCTATGATAGTTGACTATCACAGACGGTTTGTACATGAAACCGTCTGTGATAGCTTATGTATCACAAACGGTTTGTAGATGAAACTGTCTATGATGGCTGATGTATCACACACGGTTTGTAGATAAAATCATCTGTGATGACTCTTCTCTATAAAGTCTCTAAGCAGTGGCTGCTTGTGCCTTTAAATATATATATATATATGTTCGTAGTCCCCAGTCACTTTCGGGGGTCTTCCACGCAACATGCGGAAGATGAGACAGTAGCCACGGGCAACTTCAAAAAGCATGGCTGTCAGGAGAGCACATGGACATCCAATTACCTGGATGTCGTCGGCAGGTAATTGGACGTCGCTATGTTAAGAAAATGGCGTGGACGCGCAAGTACTCCGACTAGGAAGTGGCGTCATGTATCAGCAACCAACCATAGAACTTGATGCAAGGGCGGCGTCGGGGAGAAGGCATGACTTGGCAGCGACTGTCGGGGAGAAGACTTCGGGCGGCGGCATTGAGGTCAGGGGCACTCGGGTGGGGAGGGGAACGGGCGAGAGTATGGGCGCTAGGGAGTGACGAGTTAGGCGAGTTAGGGCGCAAACCATAGCGGGCTCCTATTAATAAAGGGATATCATAGATGGTTCTATTATGGAACCGTCAGTGATATGGTCTCACATCACAGGCAGTTCCATAATAAAACCGTCTGTGATATGGTCTCACATCACTAACGGTTCCATAGTATAACTGTCTGTTATAATATTCATACATAAATGCAAATTCAAAAGTACATATGAACATTCACATATTAGTAAATAATTATATATGAATATTTGCTAAAACTGATAATTTTATGGCAAGTAGTTGAACACCTCTGCAAAGAATTTGGCATACACATGCCTAATCCTGTAGAAGACGACGTAGTCGTCCCACCCTTCTATCACGCCACAGTCGGTGCTCATGCATGGGTGGCCATTCTCTGACAGCGCCCACACCCGGCTCAGCGGCCTGACCATCTTCTTTCACACCGCCTCCTGGACCATGTCCGCAGCGAGCCTCCAGCACCGCCTGCACTCTCGGTTGGTCCCCTTGGCCGTCTCACACCCGCCGTCCGCTCGCCCTCACCTGGCTAATTTAGTGCTTCCCAACGCTGTGAGTCCCGCCGACCGTGTAAAGGAGGAGGCCGAGAAGTAGACCGCGACTTTGTGGCAGGCGACGGTCGTCCGTTCAAGGAACACGAGGTCGCACTGCATGTCTTGGGGGCGCGAAGACAAGTGCGAGGCCGACGATTAAGTATCTCTCTGGGTTGCTGGCGCCGGTCAGGTGGTTGACGACGGCGAGGTAGAGCTCGTTGTCTTGCCACTTCATCGCCTCCTCCCTCACTAGCACCACACGCCTCCCCACGGCGCGCTTCTTGCATGGTCTTGCAACTATAAAATTCAAGATGACAGAATCTTAATACAAGAATTAATCCATAAGATAAAATAAAAATGTATGCCAAATTAAGATCGTTGTTGCTGGTCAAATTTAGTTCAGAACTGAATATTGGACACAAAACGAAATCAACACGAGATTATTCTCGTCGTATCAATTGATACGAATTTTGGGTTTTCTCCTTTTACAGATTTTCATAGGAATTATAATCAGGTTCTCTATCGGACTCAACCCAAACGAACACCCGAAGCTTTCCAAAAATTAACTAGGATATGATATGCTACAGTCATCTTCATAAACTGACTCTGAACAAAAATCAAACAGAATACTGACTCCTTCGGACCTACCAAAAATAAAAGAACAGACTACGTATGTGGCACGCACGCTATAGAGGTTAGCAATGGGCTGAGGAGAGCTCGCGACCACGAGGCCGATGATATGGACAACGACATTGTGAGGAAAAGCGATGGCGATCGCCGACCTCCTCGCCTTGGTCCTCGCCGTCATGCTTCATGTGCTCGCCAATAGCATACGTGCTTACCATGGCGCACGATGATCATTCTTTTTAAAAGCGTTGAAGAGACGCAATGTAACATCGGCGCGTGAGACGAAGAAACGCATCGCACGAGAGTTGAAAGAATGAATTATCATAGGCGATTATATTTAAAAACCGTCTGTGAAGTATGTAATCACTAACGGTTCTTATTAAAAATCATCTGCGATGAACTCTCCAGCTTCAATTGTAAACATAGGAAAAGAATCGTTAGCCATATTTATGATAAATAATTCCCGAAAATATAGTGATGCTTTAGTTACCAACGATTTATTAGGAGCAAATTCTCATAAATCCTATCCGCTGGACTTGTACCTTTATTCGTTAATTTAATCTTACCACAAGTTGTTAAGTCTATAAATAACCATTAGAAGGACGCACACGCTAAACTAAGAAAAAATCACTCACAAACTACCCATCCTTTCTTACTTCTATTTCTTCTTAAAGTTCGATCTCTACCCTTCTAGGTAGCTAGTAAGATAAAATTTATAGAACAAATTGACTTTTCTACCACCATACATGGAAAAACAAAATCCATGGATGATCTATCGACTACTTCAGTTTAGGTGGTCGGAAAGTCAAGTTGGTATATGGATTTGAAGTCTTCAAGAAATAGGTAGAAGATCATATCCCTATGATCAGGTTAGCACTTCACTGTCTATGATGTGTAACTTCCGATCGATTAATCACGTGAAGTACTTCTGCATTCTTCTGTTGATCGGAAGTACTACATATTATGACAGTGAAGTTACACATGATACAGAACAAGGTGGCTACCGGATTACATATCTTCTGCTTTATTCTGTGGGGAAATCAACTTCAATTCGACCAATTTAAAAGTTCAATCTGGCCCGATCAAGAGTGGTCAGAATCGGCTAATCAGTTATTTCTAATTACATACGATTCCAATAAATAATCGTCTGTGAATTTAGTAGTATCACAAACAGTTCTTGCTCAGAACCATACGTGATACTTCACGGACAGTTGTTAACACGAACCGTCTGTGATATTACTTATTCACAGACGGTTTTTAGTGCAGTCAGAAACACAGACGGTCGCTATACCAAATCCGTCTGTGATTGTATTTAATACAGACGATTTTGGTCAACCGTCTGTGATAAGGTGTCCAATATTAACTTTTTTGTAGCAATGTAATATATACAGTGACCTCCGGTCGATTTGAATCTAGATCCGCAGCTGGTTCAATTACCGATAACCAAACGAAATCCAACAATTAATCAGAATCGTGTAAAGTTAAAGGAATCTCTGAGTGAACAGCAGTCCTCAAAGAACGGAGCGGTCCGAGGAGAAGTGATTGTTCGTGACAGGCCAAGTGTTCCCAGGCCAGAGGCTAGCTGAGGCATATCGGCACGTACGCGAGCGATGGAGGATCACACTAGTAGTTGTTGTCTGCGTACACGGGAGAAGTCGAAACGTGGCAATCTTTCCCTGAACCTGATCTAGATCCCACTCGATCCTCCAGGCTCCGACACAATCCGTTCCATCGACAACGGCGGAAAACCCGCCTATACGCATGCAGGCGCTGCAAATGTATCTCTCGTCTGGTCTCGTCGATCTCGGCGTGTCATGACAGGAGGATCGGGCTCATTGTGAGCGGCGAAAACGCTCGCGGAAGGAGAGGGATCCTCAGGGCCACTGCTCTCGAGTTGCTACAGTGCATGACCATTGTCGTAGGAGGGCATCAAGGGGTGCTCCGCACCCTAGGATCATCAGGAGTACCGGTGTGCCGCCGAGGATACTGTGCATGTGTAGTCTAATCTGTATAACACATTTAGGCAAATATACATATATACTCTCTCTCTCTCCACGTGTTGTGAGGGCAAGAAGATAAATGTCCCTTCTTGCCCTCCTATATATAGGGGGCCCATGGGCATGTACAAAGGGGATCCTCATTTGGGCAAATGAACAACACACTCATACATACTCTGGTTTTGGCTCCTCTCCCTTAGGTCCTCTCTCAAGATTGAAAGGGTACCCTGTACCCACTGTCTAACCTTTTTGCTACGACAGTTGGCGCCGTCCGTGCGGATCGAACAAGAAGCTACACACAAAAAACTTTCCTCATTACGCGAAGCCCTCCGACCGAAGATATTTCCTCAGCCCGAAGGCCCAGACTACCCTCGGACCCATTCATCTGCTCATCACCCGGCTCCCACACCCCTTCGCTCATTACCCGGAGCTCCCCCACCCCTTCGATCATTACCTGGAGCACTCCGCCGGGAGCTCCCCCACCCCTTCGCTCATTACCCGGAGCGCTCCGCCTCAGCTCCCCCACCACTTCGCCTGCTCGGCTGCCTTCGAAGACCCTTCGGCCTTCGTCGCCACCTCGGGAGCCCCCGACCCTTCGGCCTTCACCGCCACCTCGGGAGCCCCCGACCCTTCGATCTCCGCCGCCGCCTCCGGAGGACTCCGTCGCAGCCTCGGAGGCCCCCCTTCGGTCTCCGCCGCCGCCTCGGCCCCCGACCTTCAGATTGCGCGCCGCGGGAGGCCCCGACCTTCAAGCACTCCGCCTGCGTCTCCACCACCACTGCTGCCACCCTTCAAAGACCCTTCGGACTCTGCCGCCGCCTCGGAGGCCCCCCTTTCGGTCTCCGCCGCCGCCTCCGGAGGCCCCACGCCTCTTCGGCCTTCGCCTCCGCTGCCTCCAGAGGACCCCCGACCCTCCGACTTCGCCATTCCCGGAGGAACCCCTAGGGAGCCCTTCTTCAGCCTTCGCCGCCGCCTCGGGAGCCCTCGACCCTTCGGTCTCCGCCGCCGCCTCGGAGGCCACCCCCTTCGGTCTCTACCGCCGCCTCGGAGGCCCCGACACTTCGGACTTCGCCGCCGCCTCGGGAACCCACCTTCGCCTTGCGCGCGGAGCCCCGACCCTCGAGCACTCCGCCTCATCTCCACCACCACTTCGCTATTTCCGGTGGCCCCCTCGGGAGCCCCGCATCGGCCTTCACCGCCGTCTCAGGAGCCCTCGACCCTTCGGAGCACTCCGCCTCGGCTCCACCACCACTTCGCCTGCTCGGCTGCCTCCGAAGACCCTTCGGACTCCGCCGCCGCCTCGGAGGCCCCCCTTCGGTCTCCGCTACCGCCTCCAGAGGACTCCGCCGCCGCCTCGGAGGCCCCCGACCCTTTGGACTTCGCCGCCGCCTCGGGAGCCCTTGACCCTTCGGACTCCGCCACCCCATCGGGAGCCCCCCTTCGGCCTCCGCCTCCGCTGCATCCGGAGGCCCCCTGCCTCTTCGGCCCTCCGGCGGCCCCTCGCCACCTCTGGAGCACCTTCGGCCGCCACCTACGGACCACCTTCGGCTGAACCTCAACCCCATCCAGCACCTTCAACAACACGTTCCACGCGATAGCTCCACCTCCAGCACCCATCATCGGAGCAGCCCTGCGCGGCTGGTTTCACCTCCGGCCTTCATCACCCGGAGCCCCTGTTGCCCCGACCCCCTCGGCTTCACCTGCAAGAATGCAACCTCCAGAGCCCCCGCGGAGCAAGCTTCGCCAGCACCACCCCGGCATTGGGACGCTTCAGGGCACACCCACCTTCAACAGCACGTCCTGCATGCTAGCTCCACCTCCAACACCCATCATCGGAGCAGCCCCGCGCGGCTGGCTTCACCTCCGGCCTTCATCACTCGGAGCCACCTGGAGCCCCTTCAAATAATATACTGTGAGTACACAGTACAACAAAAACAAAATATTTCACTTTTTATCAGTAAAACTTTAAGCTCATGGAGCATAGTCTAGAGAAGAACAACATTGCACAGAATTAAATGTCTTACCATGAGAGAGCACGGCCAGGGACATCAATCTCAACCAAGGTGTTCACACCTAGTTTTTCAGCATACCTACAAATTCTTGATAAGTCATCTTAACCTGGGTAGATCGAGCTACTTCTTTCTGCTCTTATAGAAATCACCTATATAGTGTACCCTAGAAAATAAAGGGATATATATAGAACATGACAGGTCACTTGAATAGCTTCGCCACCAAGTTGCTATAGCATAGACAGTATAAAGAAGACCAACTGTGACACATTACAGTAGACAGTAAAACTATCCAAAACACACTCAATAATTGACCATTTAGTGGGTTTTACTTTTGCGATCATACGGGAACTATTTCCCTCCCGTTATTGTTTGACATCTACCATTATCTAGAGTACCAAAAGCTAAGAGTATTGAATCGAAAAAAAGACGCCGCGCATGGCCCCGAGCCCCAGCGCACACTAACTCACCCTCACGGGTGTGCAATGTATATAAAAAAAGAAACCGCGCATGGCCTCAAGCCCCAGCGCACACTAACTCACCCTCGCAGGTGTGCAATGTATAAAAAAAGACGCCGCGCATGGCCCCGAGCTCGGCAAGACACTAACTCACCCTCGCGGTGTGCAAGTATATAAAAAAGACGCCGCGCATGGCCTCGAGCCCCAGCGCACACTAACTCACCCTCGCAGGTGTGCAGTGTATAAAAAAAGACGCGTGCATGGCCCCGAGCCCCGGCGCACACTAACTCACCCTCGCGGGTGTGCAGTGTATATAAAAAAAGACGCCGCGCATGGCCCCGAGCCCCGACGCACACTAAGTCACCCTCGCGGGTGTGCAGTGTATAAAAAAAGACGTCGCGCATGGCCCCGAGCCCCGGCGCACACTAACTCACCCTCGCAGGTGTGCAGTGTAAAAAAAAGATGTCGTGCATGGCCCCGAGCCCTGGCACACACTAACTCACCCTCGCGGGTGTGCACTGTATAAAAAATACGACGCACATGGCCCCGAGCCCCGCCGCACACTAGTTCACTCTCCGGAGTGTGTAGTGCATAAGCCAACCACAGTGGCAACAAAGACGTCGCGCATGGCTTCGAGTCCCGGCGCACACTAACTCACCCTCGCGGTGTGCAATGTATAAAAAAAGACATCGCGCATGGCCCCGAGCCCCGGCGCACACTAGCTCACTCTCCGAAGTGTGCAGTGCAGAAGCCCACCACAGTGGCAACAGAGACGCCGCGCATGGCCCCAAACCCCCGCGCACACTAGCTCACTCTCTGGAGTGTGCAGTGCATAAGCCCACCACAGTGGCAATAAAGACGCCGCGTATGGCCCCGAGCCCCGGCGCATACTAACTCACCCTCGTGGGTGTGCAGTGTATAAAAAAAGACGTCGCATATGGCCCCGAGTCTCGGCGCACACTAGCTCACTCTCCGGAGTGTGCAGTGCATAAGCCCACCACAGTGGCAACAAAGACACCATGCATGGCCCCGAAGCCCTAGTCGCTCCGATGGCCCCGCCTCGGGAACTAGGGAGTCTCCCGCCGCGAGGGCCTCGCCCCAGCAGAGAGACACTTCACACCGCGCTCCAACGCACAAATCCCTAGTCGCTCAGATGGCCCCGCCTCGGGAACTAGGGAGTCTCCCGCCGCGAGGGACTCGTCCCGGCGGAGAGACACTTCACACCGCGCTCCAACACGCAAAGCCCCAGTTGCTCCGATGGACCCGCCTCGGGAACTAGGGAGTCTCCCGCCGTGAGGGCCTTTCCCCGGTGGAGAGACACTTCACACCACACTCCAACGCGCAAAGCCTTGGTCGCTCCGATGACTCCGCAAAAGTACGGGGGACGACGATCTGCTCTGCCTCCCCCTTGCTTCCTTTGGGCTCTTAAGCGAGCCCAAACAAAAAAGTATGGGGGCGGCGATCGGCTTCGCCTCCCCCTCGCTTCCTTTGGGCTCTTAAGCGAGCTCAAACAAAAAAGTATGGGGGAGGCGATCGGCTCCGCCTCCCCCTCGCTACCTTTGGGCTCTTAAGCGAGCCCAAACAAAAAAAGTATGGGGGATGACGATCGGCTCCGCCTCCCCTTCGCTACCTTTGCCTCTTAAGCGAGCCCAAACAAAAAAAGTATGGGGGACGGCGTTCGGCTCCGCCTCCTCCTCGCTACCTTTGGGCTCTTAAGCGAGTCCAAACAAAAAAGTATGGGGGACGGCGATCGGCTCCGCCTCCCCCTCGCTACCTTTGGGCTATTAAGCGAGCCCAAACAAAAAAAAGGATGGGGGACGGCGATCGGCTCCGCCTCCCCCTCGCTACCTTTGGACTCTGAAACGAGCCCAAACAACAAACAAGACCTTCGCACCCCTCCAAGTCACGGGCACACGTGACGAGGAGCGGGAGAAGGAGGGGAAGGTACCCGGCCCCCAACAGGACCGGCGCGAGCGGTCATACCGGTGAAAACCGAGCACAACGAGGTACAGTGAAGGCCTCACCTCAACGCGCCGCCTTCCTCGTAGGCCATGCCTCGGTATGGCGGCCCTGCAGCCTTCGAAGCACCTTTGGCACCACTGGAGAAACTTCGACGTTAGCAACCTCTAGGGAAACTGGAGCGCCTTGGGTAAAGTACGGCGTTCGGTTTCACCTCCCCCTCGCTACCTTCGGGCTTTCCAACGAGCCCACTCCAAAAGAAAGCGGTTACACCGGAGAAGTGATCAAATACAGGGAGAGCAACAGCCATGCCCCGATGCACCGACCGCCTCAAGGCCCATGCCTCGGCGGGGCGGCTTCGCGTCGACTTCGCCCGCACGGGCTCGCCGCTGCTAGCTGCCCGCCTCGAGGTTTTTGCCTTGGCGGGGCGGCTCTGCGCCGACTTCGCCTGCATGGGCTCCGCCGATGCTCGTCGCCCGCCTCGAGGCCCATGCCTTGGCGGGCGGCTCGCCGCGACTTCCACCTCGCTCTTGGGTTCCGCTGATGCTCGCCACCCACCTCGAGGCCCATGCCTTGGCGGGTGGCTCGCTCCGACTTCACCCGCACGGGCTCGCCGATGCTCATCGCCCGCCGAGGCCCATGCCTTGGCGGGCGGCTCGCGCGCGCATGGGCTCCGCCTTGTTCGTTGTCGCCTCGAGGCTCTTGCCTCACGACTCACCGCCCCCCGAGGCCCATGGCTCGTTCGACTTCCCGCCGCTCGCCGATGCTCATCGCCCTCGAGGCTTTTGCCTCGGGCTGGCCGCTCCCGCATGGCTCACCGCTCGCCGAGGCCCATGCCTCGGTGGGCGCTCCGCCTCACGCCCGCCGAGGCCCATGCTCGGCTGGCGGCTCCTCGCCACCGCCTGCCTCGAGGCTCGGCATGGCGGCTCCCTGCGCGACGTCTCCCCGGGGTATCCCGACTCCCAAGGGGCTGGGGGCGACAGGATTGCGTCCGCTCGCCCCTCGGGACCGCGGGACCAGTCCTCGTGACCTCGGACCACGCAGACAAGGGAGTTGTCGTAGGAGGGCACCAAGGGGTGCCCCGCACCCTGTGGTCATCGAGAATCTGCGGTGTCAGGCCACGAGATACTGCATGTGTAGCCTAGTCTGTATAACGCATTTAGGCAAATGTACATGTATACTCTCTCTCTCTCCATGTGTTGTGAGGGCAAGGAGGTAAATGTCCATTCTTGCCCTCCTATATATAGGGGTCCCATGGGCATGTACAAAGGGGATCCTCATTTGGGCACATGAACAACACACTCATACATACTCTGGTTTTGGCTCCTCTCCCTTTGGTCCTCTCTCAAGATTAAAAGGGTACCCTGTACTCACTGTCTAGCCTTTTTGCTACGACAACTATTTAGAGTGATTTCTTCGTCCAATCGAAAAGAGAAGGATGTGATCAATTGCTACAGTAAAATTAGTACATTACCTTTTGTTACTACAGTGTTTTGCTATGGCGCCAAGATAGAGCACTGTTAGCATACGTAAAACACTAGATCCATATCCCTCGCGGAAACCTTCTTGCTTGTGCTTAGGGCATGTATAGTGGTACAGACAATGGTTGTCTGTAGTACCTTCAATGTCATTTATAGATAAAACTAAACACGACTTATACAGTATGTTGTCTATATATAACTTTTGCAAAATGAGACTATAAAACATGTGGGTTACCGACAATAGCAAAAATAATATCTATAAGGGCTTTATAGACCGTCTGTTGCATGTTAGACGGTTTCTATCTCTTTTCTCCTTCTCTCTTATTTGTATTATTAAAAAAATTATATGATAAAAATTATAGATAACTGATACCATGTCATGAGGTGCGTATTTATCGGTGGGCATGGATCGCGTCACGGACGGCAACAAAAGGCTGGACGGATGCTTGCTTGCTTGGTGGCAACTGACAAGCTTGACAGCGAGGCAGGCATGGGAGGCAGTATCCCCGCTACTATCCCAGTAGGCGATGATAATATCCGAGGTCTACTTACGGGGGCATGCATGGCCATTTCGTTGCTCGTCACTGTTAGAGTACGACATGATATGGAGAATGATTTTGATATGGGCGATCGCCATCGTTATTAAGTTTTTTTCCTTTCTGATAACGACCTCTATGCTTAAGGTGATTGGAATTTCTTTATCTATCGGTTATTTTTTTTAGTTGTAGGATTTTAATCCAATAGATACTATAAATTTTCGTGTTGAGACAAAAAAAATATATAAACTAGACAAAAGTAAATATAGATGAAATCTACAAATACAAAAAAGAATAAACTAGACAAAAATAAATCTTAGTGAACCTTACAAATAAAAACAAAATAAATAGAACTAAAAGTTATAGTATAACTATGCTAAAATTACACATCACTTGGTACTACAATTTTAAATTTAGTAATATGCAATTGTACGTAACTGGTAGATAAAAAAAATTCAATCAATTAGAAATTAGCAAACCCGAAAACTCAAACGTCACATCCTGTTATGTGGTAAGCGCTTTTCATCGTCACATGCTACGTTAGGGTTGTTTATTTGGATTTCACGCTTTACGTTAGAATTCAACTGAAAGGTTTCAAAAAAAACACTTATGTCTAGTTTGGAACATGGTTTTTTTCCCTTCTGATTCTGGTAAGAGTTGAATTAATTCATGTGAAATTCATACTTTCCAAAGTGGGTCTAAAGCTTATTTTTCAAAATTGACAAATAAAATCAATGTGACGACGAGAGATAACAATAATTTTTTTTAAAAAACTACTTTGGAAACATTAAGGCCCGATGTTAAAGAACTGTTTGAATGAGCAAAATGGTGTATGCCGTCGGCTCAGCCGTGACGATAGACAACGTCTGTGTGCGCCATCGTCGATTAATATATAACAAGATCAGTACTTCTCATCAACGGTACACTTTAGTTCGCTCCAACAGTGCATTTCGTCTATACCTTTTCTGAATTGATTTTGTCGTTGGTCGCTACGTCTCCAAATTGGGAAGAATTCTAGCTCAGCTTGTACCCTACATGGACAAAAATGCAATCAATATCACCAAAAAGTCATGTTAACACCAAGCAAAGGGTATATAATACACTTTCTCTTTTCGAACATAGAAATGGATGAGCTTAAGAATGCCAACAACTTGAGAGACAGAAAGTAGTAAAAATGAGTGATTTTCACTTGAAGTTGGGGTTTAGATAACGAGAATCTAATAATTCTTAATTAATTAAGTTATTTATATGTAATATTTATTATTATATATAATAATATCTCTTATACAACCTTCAAAGATACCCTTAAATATTAATAATGAGAGAAATTATACACACCTAGTGGTCGTAAGTCATTCTACAACCACCCTATATGAACATATTGATCGTAAATCCTAGTACGATCACCTCATGGCCGTAAGTCTTACTACAACCAGGTCAGCTACGACTACCGTATGATCGATAAACCCTACAAACATGTGGGCCAAATCGATTGGGGACATTTGTGTGTTGTGTTTAATACACAAGGTAGCTAATATGTGCCGTTATTCTTGAGATAACTGCACATATTAAATCTTTTATCTCTGACATAATCGCAAGGCGATGTCTTTGACAATAACCGCCCTTAAACATGCACAATGCATCAAACGATAAGGAGCCTCTTGATGTGGACAACTGTCACCCCTTCATGCGCTATATAAGGAGTAAGGTTGGTAAACAGAGGAAGGAGGATAGAGTGATCAAGCGATTCAACAGCTACAACAAAAGATAGAAGTCATCAAGCCCTAATTTTAGTGACTTCCTTCTTGTTGTAAACATAATTAATACATCAAAACAGGAGTATGATTATTATTCTCTTAGGAGAATGCCTGAACCTATATAAAATTCCCGTGTCCTTTTCTGTATGGTTTCGCTCTAGAAGAGCTCCCAGTATTCATTCATAATACCGATACTAATCCATTGACAAGTAGTTTGCTGGTGCGCTTGCCCTAAGGCCCATTAGACGTGTCTAGTAGCCTAAGGGGTTGACTATCTCTTACCATAGACTGGTGCTAAGGCCCAATAGGCATGCTTGGCAGACCAAAGGTGTTGGGCACCCGACAACGGTACTACCTCATCGGCCAGCTCCAAGGTTCCGAGGGCGTGCAAATGAAGAAAAACGTTGACCGGCCCCTCGGGTGTCAGGATGCCATGGGCCACCCAAGAGTGATGCCATGGGCTATGCCTTCGAGGGCATGAAGAGGGTACTTGCACATGGATCAGGAGGAGAGGTTGGACCGATGTTCCCCTACCTTCAAAAATAGTGCCCGCGGAGGGCGAGCGGCGTTGGCCCGAGGTGGGCGCTAGCACGCGGAGTAGGAGGTGAGGCTAGACCGTCCTTCACCTACCTTCAAAAATAGTGCATGCGAGGGTGCCCGACGAGGGCGCTTGCATGCAGAGCAGGAGAAGTTGGCCCACCGTTTCCTTACCATAAAAATTGTGCCCACGGAGGACACACTGTGCTTGCATGTGGAGCATAAGGAGAGGTTGGACCGCTGTTCCCCGGCCTTTAAAAATGGTGTCCGTGGAGGGTGCACAGAGCTGGCTCGAAGAGGGCGCTAGCACGCAGAACAGAAGGAGAGGCTGGACCGTCATTCCCCTACCTTCGAAAACAGTGCACGCGGAAGGCGCACAACGCTGGCCTAAAGAGGGTGCTTGCACGCGGGTAGGAAGAGAGGTTGTATCGTTGTTCCCCTACCTTCAAAAATAGTGCTCACGGAGAGCGTGCGGTATTGACCCTAAGAGGGCGCTTGCACGCGGAGGTTGATGGGGGACGCCACCAAAGGGTTAGTCCTTGGTGGGACGCCAGCTAGAGTGCATGATGCTAAGCTTGCAGAGGCGTTGCCTCTAGGCGGAGAGCAAAATTGCCTGCCGAGACCGGAGCCAACGAAGCGGGTGAAACCCTCACCGAGGACATCATCAAAGCTATGGACTCCCTGGTGGGACGTGTGCTGGAGCGCGTAATGCTCATCTCGCCGAGGCATTGCCTCTAGGAGGATAGCTAAATTGCCCGCCGAGGCCAAAGCCAGTGAAGCGGGTATAGTCCTCATCGACGATGTCATCGAAGCGTCGGACTCCCTGGTGGGACGCGCGTCGGAGCGCATTATTCTCAACTCACTGACGCATTGCCTCTAGGCGGAGACCTAAATTGCTCATCGAGGTTGGAGCCAACGAAACCGGTGAAGTCCACACCGAGGACGTCGCCGAAGCATCAGACTACCTGGTGGGACGTCGCGCCGAGCGCGTAATGCTCAACTCCCGAGACATTGCCTCTAGGTGGAGAGCTAAATTGCCCGCTGAGGCCGAAGCCAACAAAGTGGCTGAAGTCCTTACTGGGGAAGTCGCTGAAGCGTACGACTCCCTGGTGGGACAAGCGTCGGAGCACGTAATGCTCAACTCGGTGAGGCATTGCCTCTAGGCGGAGTGCTAAATTGTCCGCCGAGGCCAGAGCCAGCGAAGCGGGTGAAATCCACACCGGGACAGCGCTGAAACGTCAAACTCCCCGGGACATTAGGGTTGTTGTTTAGATTTCATGCTTTACGTTAGTTTTTGGAAAACACTTATGTCTAGTTTGGAACATGGTATCCCCACACACACACACCCTATTCTTGTGAGAGTTAAACTAATTAAATCCTGTGAAATTTATGCTTTTCAAACAGGTCTAAGGCTTATTTTTCAATGCGATGATAAGAGACAACAATAAAAAAAAAACTACTTTGGAAACATTAAGGCCCGATGTTAAAGGGCTGTTTGGATGAGTAGAATGGTGTCTGTCGTCGGCTCAGCTGTGACGATAGCTCGGCCGAGACGTACAACGTCTTTGTGCGCCATCGTCAATTAATTATGATTATAACGAGAAGATCGGTACTTCTCATCAACAGTACAATTTAGTCCGTATCAACAGTGCGTATCGTCCATACCTTTTCTGGACTTGGAAGAATTCCAACTCAGCTTGTACGGACATAAATACAAACAATATCACAAAAAAGACCTGTTAATACTGTAGTAGATGAGAAGAATAAAAGAAACACTGAATTAAATATTAGATAGCGATAGGTTTTCCATCAGAATAGGAACTCACGATGGAGATTTATTATATCATAGCATTTCAGACCTTACTTCTCTCAAACCAGAAAGAATGGGTAAAAAAACTGCATGCATAAGTGCAAGACAAGAATTAAATATTAGATAGCGATAGGTTTTCCATCAGAATAGGAACTCACGATGGAGATTTATTATATCATAGCATTTCAGACCTTACTTCTCTCAAACCAGAAAGAATGGGTAAAAAAACTGCATGCATAAGTGCAAGACAATAGAAGAGTGCTACTTCCCCATAGACGAGAGTACGCAGGGTTAAGTTTTTCCTACAAAAATGTATACTACACGAGCCAAACAGAGGCACTAATGTCTACTATAGAACACAGCAAAGCTGTTGGGAACGGAGGAATGCAAAACACATTGTTAGAACAGCCGACAGCACACCGCGAGGAAGATGATCACACAATCAACAATAGCACACGGACACGAGGATTTATTTACGAGGTTTGACAATGTCTACCTTCCTTATACATTGCTATATATGAGCCATACACAACATACATGAACATAGGAATAGAAAAGGAATGCCCGTGTAAAACTGTAGATTGGAAAACACATGAAAAATCCATGAGTACCGTTTGAATAAATTAGCCTTGATCATATATATGCCAAGCATGGGGGAGAAAATCAGGTTAGTCCATCAAACAAGAATCTTATCCCACGTTTTTCCTACTCCCATTTGCACGTTTCAACGGCTACTGCTACAACGCAAATTCATATTGATATGGGCATCCTATATTTTTTTCGTTGAAACAACTTTGAACCAAATGGGGCCCTAAGATAAGATGCAACCAGAAATGCAGAGATCCCAGACGAAGGCCAACGCATATCCCGATACATGCAACCTTGAAGCATCGATGTCCGCCCGCGCGCATTACCAGCTTAGCTTGGATAGCGTGCAGTCTGCCGCCGGCCTGAAGCCTGATCTGGGACTTCTGAATCGTCTGATCGAGCTGAGCTGACCCCGGCCCTTTCCTTTCCTGGCACATTTGCAATTAATGGACAGAGGCTGGGAGCCACCCTGTCTGCATGCACTTCGATCCCGATCGACGTCAATTGGCAGGTCGACGTCCACTAGCTGTGCACAATTAATCTGATAACGCCTGGCTTATATAGCCAGACAGAGCATCTACAATAGTATATTACCGAACAGTACTCTTGTTTGACTTAAAAGCAGACTGATTATAAGCTATTTAAGCCCCCAAAAAAACTAAACCTAAATAAGCATGGTTGTAGTAAAGGCACGTGCACGAACGGGCACACGCTATAGTTGCCGCCCGGTGCCGACATGTTCCCGTCGGGCCATTGACTGCGCGGCATGCCGCCGACCGCGACGGCCGGACTCGATCGAGCAGGCCCCGACGTCCGTCGAACTCCCCCATGCAGCCGCGTACACTATTTGCAACTCTGCTACTGCTGGACTGGTACAGTCGAAGCCAGCCTTCCCGCGCGTGTCGACGTTTCGGCCGGGAAATTATTTAAGAAACTGCCGGTGCGTACGTAGCTATTGCGATTACATCCACGCATGGGTGATGGGGATGATTGTAAGACACGGACAGGAATTCTATCCGGTACCGCGTTCCTCGTGTCCCGTAAAACGCAACACCGATGTCAAATGCTCAGATATACGTGGATAGCTAGAACCAAATATCACGCAGTGTCGATCTGCTCCTTCCCGAAGGCTAGGTGTTGGGGGGGGGACTCGTTAGCGAGACTCGCGAGTGGCTCGGTTCAAAATTACTTTAATTAGACTTGTTATTTAATTAAATATAGAAATAAGTCAATTTCGAATGAAATTAGATTTCACTCTAACCCAGCTTGTCAACTCGATTCTAAAAATACTTCAGTGAAACTCGGTAAGATGACTACCTTGCTCGATATCCACCCGTGTCGAAGGCTGAAGGTAGCACTCTAGTCCTTTGCTCCGTTTTGACATCGGTGTTGTAAATCTGCACTCTGTCAACAACGACATTGCAGGAAAGCATCAGCTGCAGAGCATCACAACGCTTCCTCCCTGTCCCCTGGACACGCGGTGATGCGTAACCGCACCACATCAAACTGAAGAAGCACTGAGGCGATGACCACGATCATGGCGACATCAAATCAAATAGCAAACCGTGGAAAATTCATACAGCAGGAAACCATGAAAATGCATACAGCAGGCATCCAAATATTTTTTTATCTCGAGTCGCCAATTAAGATGAAATAAAGTATTCTGCTTATTTCATGAAGCGCAAACACTTGGGATGTAACAAATTCATGTATACCCGAAGAATGGCGAAGTACAACATTATTACAAAGCTGACATCATGCCATTTCATCCAGACAAAAACCTGGAAAACTTGTCAACGAAAAACACAGATAGCAGTGATAACCATAGCCTTAAAAGAACTATTTACACCAAAGAAACATACAATATGTGCACATGGCAAGAGAAGTGACACTGAATAATCAATAGGAGACCATCAGAAATAATGAAACCACAATAAATTTTGAACACAAGCCCATGCTTGAATATTTGTTATCTTAAGTTCTGTTGGAATCCGACGATAGCCCACCACGAGAAATGAGATCACACACACAAAAAAAACACAAGAGACGCGATGATTTGTTTACAAGGTTCGGTAATGCCTACTCCCCGAAAGCCGAATCGCTGCAACTCTGTCCGTACAAGTTTCCTTCTTTCACAATTAAGGTTACAAGAAGCCGGTTGTATAATTTATACCCCGATTACATGGTTCGACTCGGATCGCAGCTCCCTCTTTCCGGACAAAACCCCTTCCTTTTACCATGCCATATATATGAGCAATATACAATAAGATCCAATAAAGCAAAACAACCTATTCTGCTGTTTTACGTGAAGAGGTTGGTGAAGTCCATCCTTATAATGACCGGTTAAGCTTACATGCTGTATTTAATCCAAACAGATAAGGATTTGAAACATGTCAGTGACATAACAGATACAGACGCAGCAATATGACAGCTCTACAGTGTTTCCATTACAACAATAAGGAGAATTGATTCTGCTCTGTTCATAAAGCCAATGTATACTGACAAACTTTCCCTACAGCAAGCATGGTCATGGACCGTGGTTTTAAATTCTGAATTTCACCATCATAGCCCATATATTGGTTCTCCCAACAAAACCGACTGTATCCTGGATTGCCTAACTTCCATATGCCTCTTAGGTCATTTTTCTTGCCTCAATCAGAGGCATTTCATTAATACTTCTATTAAATTAGTTTTCTAAAATCACAGCACCAAGATAATGCAACAACAGCTAACCGGAAATGTTTCATGTGCATGGACATAACACTCAGTACATATAGTCAGGTGAGGTCAAGAACTTTGATGGAAGAATCAAGAATACACACAACCAGAGATTAAAAGAAGACAAGAAAATTCAAATAGCAGAGGGCATGTCTATCAAGTCCTCTTAACAGATGAAAATGACATAAACAACTTAAGACGCAGGGTAAACTGAAGATACACCGGCAGTCACAACTCACAAAGCAGTGTCATAAGAAAAGAGAAGAAAAACAGAAGAGGGTTGGTACAACAACAAGCGGTTGCATAGTGAAAGTGTCTTGAGACTTGACAGAACTACCACATACAGACTATGAAGCGTGCCGTAGAGGGTGTAAATAAATTAAGGTGGTTGATGAGCAAGATAGGAGTAAGTCACACTAGGTGGAGGAAGACAGTACTTATTGTAGAAGAGATTTGCTTCTAGACTTTACCCTCCCAGAAACACTCAGGGGAAGGACTAACATTACTGCGATTGCTAATGGATGCAGTGCGCAGTAAGAGATCCCGAAGATGAGGTGGTGGGTGGAGGCCCATGGCAGAAGCACGCTCCCAACGCTTAAGCCGAGTAACACCAATGCAGGGGCCAAACTTCATGTCCATGTCAAACTGTCGCAATTGCTCCTCTTGCTCACTAAAATCATCTGCATGAATATCATCGTGAACACAAAAAAATGGTTTCTAAAGCAAAAAAGCTACAGGATCTCTCAAATATGATTATAATAATCTCTCCAGCAAGCACCTTTGAGATCTAAAGAGCCATGAGAAATCAGTGCTAATGTCTGAGCAGGATCTGAGGCCCCAACGGAGGCCCCTCCAGTGTACTGCTGTGCTTTCTTCTTGGAAGATGACGATGTTTTGGTGGCACCTCCTTTCTTTTTTTGCTGGTAAAAATCCTTCATGCCACCAGTAGCCATATTTATCTATTCTTCAGTTCTACCTGTGTTTTCCTGTCAAGGCCTTCTGTTAAGAAACTTAAAATCACTACCACTCTGGCTTTTGGATTTCGTTTACATTTTTCCACTATGGAACTTATGTTGCAAATAATGCTATGAACTATAATAAGTACAATATAGATATGACAATATCAGAAACCTATAGGTTCAGAGTCCATGTCCTGACCACTAGGCTGCGAGTTTGTTTTAATGAAAGGAATCCCCAACTGATGCTCTTCAGTCTATAAGAAGAGCATTCTATACTCTCTAAAAAAACATATAGTTTCGAACCACAACAAACATGGTACGAAGCACATATTGGTATTGCAAGATCCAGAAACACAAGAATCAATCTATGTGTCTCATTTACTAGTAAGTACGTGCCCATAGGTCATAGAACATTTACCTAATTGTTCACAAAGCTGCTGGCTAGCTTCATTGCATATAGTCAGTTTGCCTATGTCAGAACAAATGGTGCAGTCATCTGACAAAAGCATCATACGTCATGGAACATAAACAGGGAACTGGCGTGAATAGAATGCATACAATAAGGTAAATTAAACAACCGGGTTCCACACCAGCATTTTTAGTCCACAATCGGAACTGTAAAGGGTGTATCCGAATTGTGTCATTTTAAGCTCTTTACATGCATCCTCTAATCAAAATCCTGAAATAGGTGTACATTTCTATGCTAAATACTATGTTTGAGGAACTGAAATACATTTACACAATAATGTAATGCCTGAAACAAGAAAAGAAGGGAACGTAATCATCTTGCAGCCCCCACACATAAAGGCATTTTGCTCAACTCCTGAACACAATTCTAGAAAAAGCAGAACTAGACAACTAGTAGAAATGTCCGTTGTGTGTTCCTCTATTGAACTTTCAGATCATGGATTAAAACCTCAAACGTTCGAAATCAAAAGCTACTAGCATACTGCGTACTCCTTTTTTACACGCGACGAATGCAGACATGCGGTACCTCCAATCGGAGTATGTTCCCATTCCAAAGTGCAAATACACAGAAATCCGAAACAAAAGGCTATCGATTACCCTTCCTCTAACTGTGAGGCTCTACCTCCAAGCGCTTGCTAATCGGAAGACAAAGCAACCCCCAAACCTATTCCCGCAGAAACCTAAAATTTCTCTCCCTCAACATGGCAAAGTCAGGTTCTAGCCAGGCCAAGAATGGCATGTAATACGCAGAGAAGTTTGATAAATTTTGAGATCGAGCAGCGGGCTTACCGCGAGAGGTGGCGGAGGAGGCGATCGAGAACCGAACAGAGAATCGGAGAGCGGCGGTGAGCTCGGTGCCTCGGTAGCACGCCCTTTTCACATTTCCATTTTCTTACTCGTTTTTTAGAGAGATTTCATTTTCTTGGGGGAGGCACGAGCAGGGTTGGCAGCGACATAGGAGGGGTGCCTGCATGGAGGAAAAGTGGGAGCCACCGGTGGATCTCCGGTGGGCCTCACCGGCGTCGGCACAAGCAAGAAATGCAGTGGCCATGAAGGTTGATTTAGGGGAGGAGGGTTGGAGTGCGGGGGAGATGACAAAAATGGTAAGAAAATGTTTGGTTTATATTGTTTGCCTGTATTTGTTTTGGATGTGTCAGTATATGACTTGATAAACATACCCAATACCTTCAGCTAGGTGCACTGTCACATATCTGGATGGGTGGATCTAGATGGTTGGATCATCATCTGACGGCCCAAAATTTGACTGATTTTATTTTTCGTGTAAAAGTTAGTTGAATAATGTTTAGACACCCCCATATTTATGAGCACACGTACGACAACTCTTGAGCATACACACTAAATATTTGCTTTGGGATTGCAATGTGGAGTGGTTCTTAATAAGCATATTTAAGAAATCATCATCGTGTTGATACTCAATTAAGTACGGGTCCAAAACTAACATTTGCGACTTTTCGGAGAAAAGAATTCGAGTTAAGGGATGGTAAACACATATCTCAATGCATGCTAATTAAGTGGAAAACAACCTTCGCCACCAGCCCATCACTCTGTTTGATGAGCCTACTAAACCAACAAGCTGGTCGCGGCGCAGCACGGGTAGCAGAGCATGGGGCCCCGCTCTTCGCCGGCCTCGCCGCCGCCACCTCCCGGATCGCCTGCCTCGGCCGCGCCGGCGACGCCGCCGCCGCGCGCGGCGTGTTCGACGCGATGCCCCGCCGGGACGCCGTCGCCTGGAACGCCATGCTTACCGCCTACGCTCGCGCCGACCAGCCGCGCGCCGCACTCGCGCTCTTCGCCCGCATGCGCGCGCCAGACGCCTTCTCCCTCACCGCAGCGCTCTCCGCGGCGGCCGCTCTCCGCTTGCCCGCCGCCGGTGCGCAGCTCCACGCAAGCCTCCTCCGCCTCGGTCTGCGCGCGCCGCTCCCCGTCGGCAACGCGCTCGTCGCCATGTACGCCAAGTGCGCCCGCGCTTCCGACGCCGCGCGCGCCTTCCGGGAGATGGGCGAGCGCAATGCGCTGTCCTGGTGCTCGCTCCTGCATGCCTATGTTGCTTCAGGCCACACGGCGCTCGCCCACGAGTTGTTCGATGAAATGCCCACTAGAGGTAATGTCGCGTGGAACACGTTGCTCATGGGGTATTCCCGCAGTGGCAATGCCAACCAATGCTTGCTTCTGTTCAACAAGATGCGGATGTCGGGATTGACTTGCGACCATGCAACACTCTGCATTCTTGTTGACGTTTGCACGGAGCTGCCCAACCCATTTACAGGCTTTGAAATCCACAAGATTGTAGTGCAGAGTGGCTGGAATGCTATCCCTGAGGTCAATAACTCGCTGATTTCCTTCTACACTAAGTTCAGCTTGCTAGATTATGCTGTGCAGATCTTCGAGTCTATGGAGAGTAGAACCATCGTGTCATGGAATTCATTGATCGATGCACACACAAAGCTTGGCCGCATGGAACGAGCTGCTGCTCTCTTTCAAAGTGCACCTGAGACCAATGTCATCTCATGGACTGCGATGATTGGAGGTTTTGCAAGGAATGGTTGTGTAGATGAGGCCCTTGCACTGTTTGTCAAGATGCTGACACAGGAGTATATCCATCCTGATGACTTCACTTTTGGGTCTGTGCTTCATGCTTGCGCTACTGCGGCGTCTCTGGCAAGTGGAAGGATGATCCATTGTTGTGCATTCCAAAGCGGTTTTGCATCCTACTTGTACGTGGCCAACAGCTTGGTGGACATGTATGCCAAGTGCGGAGACGTTCAGAGTGCAAGCAATGTATTTCATACCATTCTTCGGAAGGACTTGGTCTCATGGAACACCATGCTGTTCGGATTCGCGATAAATGGATGGGCAAAGGAAGCACTGGTGGTGTACGAAAGCATGTTGTCCCACGATGTTTGCCCCGATGAAGTTACATTCGCGGGCTTGCTCACAGCTTGCAGCCATTCTGGCCTCCTGGAGCAAGGGAGAACCTTCTTTGAGTCAATGGTGTCTGCTCATGGACTTAAACCAACACCAGAGCATTTAGCTTGCGTTATTGACATGTATGCTAGATCAGGGAACATAGGAAAGGCCATTGAGATGCTGCGCCGTTACTCAGAAACGGTTCAGACGCATAGCAGTGACATACGTGAGGCTCTGCTTAGCACCTACTCATCAGAACACCTGGACATCAGAATCGGAAGGAAGGTGGGGAGCAGCATGGTGTTAACGGAGCCTGCGAGAGACGTTGGCTACATCATGCTTTCCAACCTGTTCTGCACCACTGGGCAGTGGAAAGAAGCTGAGTGTGTGAGAAGAGCCATGGCAGAGCACGGTGTCAAGAAGTCTCCTGGTTGCAGCTGGATCGAAGTGAAGGGTGCTGTTAAAGTATTTGTATCTGGTGGCCAAGAACATCATTCAGATAAAGAATGCGTTTCTTTCGCTTATTAGCTGACAAAATGAGTAATATCACTCATTGTGATATGTAATCTATCTATCTATTGTTATAACTGTGCAGATTAAACGAGTATGTTTGCATATAAACATATGCATTTGTAGTATCTAACCACATAATTGCAAGGTAAATTTGGCTAGTTCTGTTATTATAACAAGTGTTATTAGAACAAAGCATTTTTTTTTTGCTGCGTAGAGTTCATCAAAGAGTTGCTATCCTAATGAGTCCCTAGTCAATACCAAGTTTCGTACTATATATGGCCCAAGGTGAAGTTTTGGACTGCAATACACATGGATTTTATTCGGCCCGTTATATCCGTAAATTTTGCAAGGCCTTATCTGAGAAGCCTAGATTTCTGAGCCACGGGAGTGAGTCGGAATTTGGGTTTGCCAAATAAGCCTTAAGATTTGTTTGGTTAGACTAAAATTTATGCTTATCTCTACATGGGTCGAGATTTTAGTTCAAATTTTCAGTCTATCTACATGGATACCCGCCAAAAATAGACTTTACAAACAAACCCTAAAGGTAAAAAAACAATTTCCCTGTCGGTCTGGAAACGCAATACAACTGCAAGTCTGCGTGCTCATCGTCAGCAGTATCGCGCGTCGGAGAGGAGCGGACAGGGAGATGGAGCTGGAGATGACACGGCTTATTAGCCTTGTATGAATTGCTAATCCACGGCACGCTTAACGCCCAACTCTGTCGTGGATTCAGGGCTCGGAGATCGGGACGTGGCTACTTTGCCGATTCTGCTATCTCCATTGCCTTCACATGCATAAGGAGCCGGAGACCGGGGAAGGCACGGTGCGGTAACTCCATTGCCCTGTCATGCATTCTTCAACATATTTACGTCAGAAGAGATGTCTGACAAATGAGAATCATCACCAGAAGGCAATAGATTGGCATCTCGACGTCCATAAGTCCGAGCGGACCTTGAACTAGCATGGGATTCATAGGAAGAAGAGTTATGTGGCTGAGACTTATCTTTTTGGCGACCCTTAGCCCTCATGTAGGTCTGATGAATTGGTCTTGAAGCATGACAACCATGGTCTTCATCCTGAGTAGCATGCGTGAAGTTTTGCTCCCAAGTGAATTCCAATGGTTGATCTTGCCCTGCATCATGAGCTGTCCCACCATCAGCACCATCATCGGACGACGGAGAACTACTATCACCAGACTCTTGGTACTGGACTTCGTCAGATAGCGGACTTCCTGTTTCTTCGTCGCTTCCCACAATATCCTCCTCAATGGCCTTTTTCTTCTTCTTATCGGCACTTGTTTCCTTATTTGCGTAAGTGAGGCAAAATTCGCAGCCAATTTTTCAGTTGGTTGGCTACAATATTTCATTTTTCCCAAGATAACTCTTGCCAATATTTTTCTTTGTCCATTGCATCAATGGCTCATCATCTAGTGCTTTATCTAATTCCTTTTGAGGGATGGCATCAACTACAATTGTAGATGACATGGGGGCTCACCTTCCTCATCTAGTAGGGGCTCTGATTGTATCATGGAGCTATCAAGCCACTCATGGATTGAGTTCTCTCTGTCGTATATAGTGGTATTTATTAGATCGCCAAAAGAATCTACATCTCTATCTTCATTTCTAGTCTCATGCTCTTGCAATCGTAGCCTCAGATTATAGTGGACATACACGAGTTTATATAGTTTCTTGTACACAAGACGGTTCCTCAATTGTGTATGTACCAATGCAAATGTGCTCCAATTACGTTCACATTCACTGGACGAAACACACTGCGAGACAATTGGCAAGGCATATTTTGTTAATATTGGTGTCTACGCTTCAAACGTCATACACCATGTAGCTACAGGTGACATAAAATTTGTGTTAAACTCGTAGTGATGGGTCTTTTTCCATGTATATGTAAGTTCATAACAACATACCTACAGAATGACAATTAGCACTCATGTAAGCCTCATTTGAAGCAAATAAACCTCGTCGATTACGATATAATTCTAGCTCGCCTAGATCCTGCATTGCGTCGTCGAGTGTATCTGATATTCTTTGAATTGACATTGTTAGGGAAGCGACGAGGGCTGGATTCTTCCCCAAACTATATAAGTTGTGGCTCTGCGGGTTTAGCAATGATGCTGTGCAAACAAACACACTTAGAATGTTAGAAAAAAAATACAACAAATATATGATATTTATTTGGATTTAGGAAACTATGAACTTGCCTGGAACTATATATGTGCGGTCCTTCATCATTGCAACTCTTCTATTAATAATCTTTATGACACGATCATAAGTGGTCTTATCTTGTTTCAGTACGTCTTGAAGTTTGAAATTGAGTTCATACGTCTTTCCAACCATTCCTGCCACTGTTGCGGGTTTCTATTGGTCTACATATCTGAGTAGTCAGTAAATTGGTTCTACCAATTTTATGACACAATCCATACTCGACCACCATTGTCTACTTGTGAGACAAGAATACATGTATTCTCCTTCATCGGTCGTGCTCAAATGGTTGGAGCCCCATACATTTGACACCATCCATTTCGTGAACTTTGTTTTTCTGTCCCAAAAACTTTTCAAGAAAATGAATGTGGTTCCAAACCTTGTGGCGTTTGGACGAACTATCTCCCCTCCAATTTGTTGGCGTATTTCATTATGGAGGCGACTGTGGTTGTATAGGAACCGACAAATCCTCTTATCCGCCTTGACAACTGCATCAACCTCCTCGAACTGACCAATATCCTTCAACATGAGGTTGACGATATGCGCTGCACATGCTGCCAGACTAAAGTTGGATACTCTTCAATTACCAGTTGGCATGTTTTCTTATTGTTCGCACCATGAAGTATGAGCCATGAATCATATTGACAAGTGATTTCATCTTCCGTATATGGATAAAACCAACTTCAACAAGCATGTGCATTCCACTGGTAATCTGGTTCATCAAAGTGCACGTGCATAGGCTCACTACAGCAAAATTTGCACATCCAAGTGCACGTCCTCGGAACTCATAACAGAATCTAATACATCTAATAGTTTAAAGTTGTTCTGCAAATCTTGTGTTGTTCCTGTTTAAGTTAAACTTTATAGAATAGCTACTGCCCAATGCAAACTATCTTGTTAACACTTAAAAATAAAGCCTGTGCTCATCCAAATGTGCAACACTCCACAAATGCATTCAAGATGATTTCCTACACTAAGATCTCTCCTTAGTCCTTACTCCTTACAAACAATGAACTCAAAAACTCCACAAATAGAAGAAAAACTTTCAAACCTACTGCTTGTGCTTGCTGCATTGCATCGCTGTGTGTGTCGCCTCGTAGTTGAGCTTCTGGAAATGGAGGGAGAGAGGGAGGGAAGAGGGAGGCAATTCGGGAGCAAGAAGGCAAAATGAAGTGGGGAACAGCCAGGGGAATAAAGAGGATGAAGGGGGCCTGCTGCACATGCAAGGGCATCAAATGGAATCCAAGGGAGGAAAAAAATAACTCGGCCGATTTTTTTCCTCTTGGCCCGGACCGGTAAACCGGTTATACCGGCCGGGTTTTTTTAACTCTGATCTCATCATCCAAGATTTGTAAAACTGATTGACAAGAACAATTTTGCTATCAACTAAACTGGCCCGTTTTGGGGCAAAAGTCCGAACTTAGCCTTGTTCTGGTTTTAGGGCCGTTCCAGTCCCCCAAACCATAGTTAGAAAGACAAGCTCTCAGATTCTTCTTAAAAGAAAAAGACAAGCTCAAGAAGACATGTAAAAAAAAACTACAGTCATAATAGAAGAACTAAGATGACCTACTCGAGGCTTGAATAATGGCATGATGATGATCAACAACACAAAGCATTTTTACTAAACTACAACTCCATCATGATCTATATTTGTCGCACCCTATAAGAAGCTGCAATGGCATGCACGATGGCTAATTAACTTGCATGGCAAGAAAAGCCATTTCACAACACTCAACGGTTGAAAGACCTATGTAGCTGCACAATGGTAGTGTTGTAGAGTACATGACTGGTTGGTGAGTTCATGGGTTCAAATCTCCGCTCCTCTTTGTTAGAGATATAGTTAGAGATATGATTTCATTTGGTTTCCTTATCTGTGTTTCCTTATCTGTAACATGTATTGTGTATATATACTGGCCAATTGGCCCCTGATAATACATGTCGCAAATTCCAACATGGTATCAAAGCACTAGGGTTACCTCTCTCCTGACCTAGCCGCCACCGTCGCTGGCTCGCCGCTTCAGTCGGCCTCCCTCAGATCTAGTCGTCCGCCGGCCGTCGTCTCACCCGCCGACGTCTCGTCTCTTGTTTGCTGCCGCTCAACTGCCGTTGCCCCTGGTCGGCGCTGCACCTCCATCATCGCCGATCGGGTGTCCCGGCAGCTGCGACCCCCGGCGAGCGAGCGGCTCCGGTGGAGAAGGTGAGCCGACGTCCTCGCCGAATCACCGCTGCCTCAGAAGCAGCTGCGACCCCCGGCGAGCGAGCGGCTCCCGGTGGAGAAGGTGAGCCGACGTCCTCGCCGAATCGCCGCTGCCTCAGAAGTTGAGCCGACGTCCTCGCCGACCGCCGCCGCCTTCCGCGACCTCGACGCCGAAGCTCATTGTCATCCACGACCTCGCCGAGGCGCGCCCGCCTGCCGCTCACAAATCGCCAAGCCACCGCAGTTAACGCCGCCGCCGCCGCCGCGCGTCGCTGCTCCGAAGGTATCGCCACGATCGCCACGCCGCCGCCACCGCAGCCGCCGCCGCCGCGCAGCCAACACATGCGCCGCCGCCGACACAAGGGGAACCTAGTTCCCCTGCGCGCGCGCACGCGTTTGGGCTGGATGGGCCGAACCGGTGAATTAAACCCGTGAGCAGCCCGTGAAAAAAAAAACGCCGATCTAACCGCCGCGCGCCGGCCGCTGTTAGACCGTTGCCTTGGTCGCCGCGCCATCCAATACCCACCAATGGCTTTCGTTCGCCTGCGTGGTGCTACTCCACGCTTCAGCACACTACCTCCTCCAGCGGCTGCCACAGGTGGTGGTGGTCGCCCTCAATCTGGCGGTTGCCGTCCTCACTGCTTCTACTGCGACAAGGTCGGCCACATTGAGTTCCAATGCTATAAGAAGCATCGGCATCTTTCACGTCGTTCTTCTACTAGCACCGGCACTGGTGCTTCTACATCGATGTCTGCATCGACTCATTCAGCAGTTTCTCTCACTGAGCAGGAGATAGCCAGACTTCGACGCCTGCTTGCTACTTCAAATTATCCTTTGATGTTTCATCGGTTACGCATCGACTCTTGAACGCGCGAAACCACCACCTCCACGACCCGGCACCTCCCGTGGATTCTTGATTCGAGCATCTTTTCACATGACTCCTGATTCTTCTACTCTGTCCTTCATTACACCTCTTGAATCTCCTGTCAGTGTTCTTACTGCTGATGGTACCTCTCTTTCTGTCTCTGGTCGAGGACCCATAAGCAACTCATCTTTCCATGTTCCTTCTGTTGCTCATGTTCCTCGCCTTACCATGCGACTTCTTGCTGGGCGACATCGATCTTGGTTATCGAGTCATTCTCGACTCGACTCTTGTTGTGTTCGGGACCGCCACACGGAGCTCGTTGGTTCGGCCTCGGCGTCTTGACTCACAGCGTCTTTGGGAGCTTGACTGGCTTCACCTTCCTTCCGCTGACACCGTCGCTGCCAGTCTCTCCGCTTCTGCCACTCCGTCTACAGGCTCTTTCCAGCAGTGGCATCACCGTCTTGGCCATCTGTGTGGATCTCGTCTGTCGTCCTTAGTTCGTCGTGGTCTTCTGGGATCTGTCTCAAGAGATGTCTCTTTAGATTGTCGTACGTAAGTTAGGCAAACAGATTCACTTCCTTATCATCATAGTGAGTCGTTGTCTCGGCGTCCTTTTGATCTTGTTCATTCGATGTTTGGGGTCCGCTCCTTCGTTTGAAAAGGGTCATCGATACTATATCATATTTATAGATGATTTCTCTCGCCACACTTGGATATATTTCATGTCTTCTCGTAGTGAGGTCTTGTCCATCTATAAACAGTTTGCCACCATGGTTCGCACACAGTTCTCCACTCCTATTCGTGTTTTTCGTGCTGACTCTGCGGCG
This sequence comes from Hsuehochloa calcarea, assembly GCA_036346395.1. Taxonomy (NCBI): domain Eukaryota; kingdom Viridiplantae; phylum Streptophyta; class Magnoliopsida; order Poales; family Poaceae; genus Hsuehochloa; species Hsuehochloa calcarea. The sequence continues at coordinate 5,153,608 of CM070610.1, forward strand.
AGTACCTCTCTCATCACCTACGCAGCTTTCCTTGCCGAAAGCGGGCACTCTCGCCGCTTCTCTTGTCCCGTGCTCATACTCGAATGGTGTTGCCGGCGCAAGCATCGTCACCTTCTTGAGTCGGCTCGAGCCACGATGATTGCCGCCTATCCCACCTCACTTTTGGGCGGAGGTCGCTTCCACTACCACCTATCTCGTCAACATCCACCCTTCTCGCTTCTTTAGGCGCAATCCCTATTGAGCGCCTCTGTGGTCTCCTCCCGACTACTCGCCTTCGTCGCTTGATCGCGTTTGCTACGCTCTCCTCGCCCCTCGAGAACGCACCAAACCGATCGCTCACCGTTGAGTGTGTCTTTACGGGATACAGATCTTGAGCACAAGGGCTATCGGTGCTGGGATCATGTTGGTCGACGGATGCGGATTTCTCGGGACGTCACTTTCGACGAGTCTCGTCCCTTCTACCCACGTCATGTCTCTCCTTCGGCTTCCTCTGTGGAGTCTCTGTTTTTTGACTTTTCGGATACATCTATCTCTGTCTTGCCTCGCCCACCCGCCCCATCGAGTCTCCACATATTTCTCCTGGGCTCTCTCGCCATTGTCGCCGCCGCTTCGCCTCTCTGCGGCTCCTCGGCTCCCCACTACACTCGTCTACACTCGTCGACCTCGTATTGAGGATCTTCGGATGAGCCCACTTCTCCGATGTTTCATCTTCTTCTGATGCTTCATCTTCCCCTGATGGGTCGTCTTCTCCTCGCTACGCTCTCCGCGATCGCCAGTCGATTCGGCCCCCTGCCCGTTTTGCCTTTGCTGGTGCAGCTACTTGTGAGCCTACCTCCTACCGGGATGCTGTTACTCATCCTGAGTGGCAGCATGCTATGGCCGAGGAGATTGCTACCCTCGAGCGTACTGGTACTTGGGATCTTGTTCCTTTTTCATCTAACTCTCGTCCCATCACATGTAAGTGGGTCTATAAGATTAAGACTCGCTCTGATGGCTCTCTTGAGCGCTATAAGGCGCGTCTTGTTGCTCGTGGCTTCCAGCAGGAGCATGGTCGTGACTACGACGAGACTTTTACTCCTGTGGCCCACATGACCACTGTCCGCACTCTTCTTTCGGTGGCGTCTGTTCGCCACTGGTCTGTTTCTCAGCTTGATGTCAAGAATGCCTTTCTTAATGGCGAGTTGCGTGAGGAGGTCTACATGCATCCGCCACCGGGTATTCTGCTCTCGAGGGCATGGTCATGCCGCCTTCGCCGCTCTCTATGGCCTTAAGCAAGCCCTCGTGCTCGGTTTGAGCGCTTCTCCTCGTGGTCACTGCTGCGGTTTTTCAAAAGTGATCATGATCTGCGCTCTTTGTCTACACTTCGTATCGTGGTCGGACTCTTCTTCTTACGTATGTTGATGATATGATCATTACGGAGATGACTCGAGTACATTGCCTTTGTCAAGGCTCGTCTTAGTGAGCGATTCCTTATGTCGGATCTTGGTCCTCTTCGTTACTTCCTTGGGATTGAGGTTACTTCCACTCCGGATGGTTTCTTTATGTCCCAAGAGAAGTATATTCAGATCTTCTTGATCGCGCCTCCTCATCGATCGTCGTCTGTTGAGACTCCTATGGAGCTCAATGTTCACCTCCGACCCTCCGATGGCGAGCCTCTTTCGATCCGACTCGCTATCGCCATCTTGTTGGGAGTCTTGTCTACCTTGTCATTACTCGTCCGGATATCACTTATCCGCTTAACATTCTCGAGTCGGTTTGTTTCGCTCCCACTCAGTCCACTACAACCACCTTCTTCGAGTTCTCGCGATACCTTCGTGGGACTATCTCTCGCCGTCTCTTCTTTCCACGCTCCACTCATTCTGACTTCAGCTTATTCGGATACTACTTGGCGCCGATCCTCCGATCGCGGTCTATCTCTCACCATCGTGTTTTTCTTGGTGGTTCGCTTATTGCACGGAAGACGAAGAAACAGACTGCAGTGTCCCGTTCGAGTGCAGAGGCTGAGTTGCGAGCTATGGCTCTCTTGACAGTAGAGATTACTTGGCTACGGTGGTTACTTGAGGATTTTGGTGTTTCACACTACACCGACTCCTCTCTTGTCGACAATCACAGTGCTATCAAGATGCCGTGACCACGTGAAGCATGAGCTCACCAAGCATATTGGTGTTGATGCTTCCTTCATGAGGTCTTGTGTGCATGATCGGTGATTGCTCTTCAAGATGTGCCTTCGAGCTTCGGATAGCGGATTTCTTCACGGCGCCGGACTCGAGCACAAAGACGGCTTCTACCTCTCCAAACTCAGTGTTGTTGATCCACCATGAGTTTGAGGGGGGGTGTTAGAGATATAGTTAGAGATATGATTTTATTTGGTTTCCTTATCTGTGTTTCCTTATCTGTAACATGTATTGTGTATATATACTGGCCAATTGACCCCTGATAATACATGTCGCATATCCCAACACTCTTAATATCCAAGATACACGGTTACTCTCATTTATTCTCATTCTTACAATACTCAACACGAACCGTGCTCATATTAATCACTTGGGCTCTCTCTCTCTCTCTCTCTCTCGCTAACATTGGCGTCTCGATCTTTTGCATCCCTGTAGCACTGAGTGTAACTAGTATTCAGTAGCAGCACAATAGAAATTCTACCACTAATGGGTACTGAAATTCATCAAAAAAAAAAAAATCAGTCGGTGCTTTGTGTGTGTATCATCAAATTTTGCAGTCAGTGCGCTGCCGTGTTGGATCAAATAAAGCTGCCAAAGAGAACCTGAGAATCGAAGCAATCGAAGCCGTCGCCGTTGTTTCTCGGTCAGTTTCTGCGGCAATGGCCATTCCTCTTTTAAGGCCGATCGATCGTGCTCAAGCTCAGCTGCGTTTAGGTACGTGCGATGATTATTCATGGGACCAGTAGGCACTAGTCCACTACCGGCCGGTCCGTCCCACATCCGGCCGGTTCCTGAAACCTCATGATACGGTGATACCTATGCATGATTGCAATTTCCAAAGCATATCAGGTTCGCCCGGGTGCTGCACTGACCCATATGATTCTTCCAGCAACACGCGCGCGTACGTGCACCAAACTCTGGGGCCCTGCCTGGCCGGCCGGCCGGCTGGCAAGAAGAGTCATTGGCTATTGCAAATATACGGAGTGGCTGCTCTAGCAGATATATGTCTGAGATCGGAATTTAAATTTAAATTCTCGATCCATCCACGTAAATCATGATATGAAATGAGCTTTGCAAACAAGCCTATAGAGTGGCGAGCTCTTCGTGCTGCAGTTGCAGTGGGCTGCTCGCCTGACAACTCAGTTGGAACGAACCCTTCCACCTACCGACACAGTGGTTACTCGTTCTTAATCATGACATCTATATATATGTGGAAAACACTGACCTAATTTGTCACCTTCCTTAACACAACGAATTTTTTCTGCACTTGAAGGTTTGACGATTAGTCCATGCTCGAGGACTGTGGTGTCACGGTTGTTCAGAAACCAAGGCCTCGCTTGGAACGAATTTCACCAGATTTTGCAGGAACTTCGTATGAAACAATTCAATTACCACAGTGAAAAAATCCCCGCGCTCCGGATGTGTGGCCTGAAAGTGCCTGTAGTAGCGTCGAAAACAGTTAAATTTTTAGTTTAATTATAACTTTATTATACATAAATTATAGTAAATTATTTATATAATTTTTGTTATTGGTCACTTTAATTATTTTTGAAAGTCTTAATAACTCATATTTCCATCACATTATTTAAAATCTAACATATACTCCAGAGATTGAGCAAAAACAAAGATAATAAAATAAATTTCCATACAAACAAAATACGGCAAAATAGTCATGGGTTATGTTTTGAATAAAAAATCATAATAAATTTAAATCAAATTCATCGTATGAGAAAATATGTCAATCTCAAAGTATATCGAATAGATAAAAATTTAACTATTTTGATAAAAAAAAAATAGTCAAACTTTATTTAGCAGAACGACCCTTGTGCGGCAGCGACGGGGTCGAATACTGCACGTAAATCTCAGATTTGGCCGTCCCCACAGGATGAATTTCATCGTCTTATATTGTGTAGCAAGGAACCCTTCCGATTTGCTGGTACGTACTTTCCACTTCCACTCGCCATAACTAAGAGCTCCAAGGACAACTTGTGACCTGACCCCACAGACCAGTGGCTAGCGGATGAATCAATGTTCTCATACACAGCTAGTTGCAACCGTACGGAGGCAGTGAGGTGTGAATGAACTACATTCTCCAGGACCAGAGCAGAGCAGCCACACCGACTTGCAAACAAATCCTGCTGAAAAATCTCTGACACTGATAAATTCCAATAGTACTTTGTGCTGCTGCTGCTGCTCCTAACTGTGATCAGATTCACCACCCAGAAGTCAACAACCGGAGCAATCACCCTCAGGCCCTCACCTCACCCAACACCTCGAGGGCTCAAGCTTTCTGCCTTCTTTCCCTCCTTTTTTTTTTCTTTTTGTTTCTCTCTTTCCCCCAAACAAACTGCAAGTGTTTTAAACTAGCAACCACTGCTGCACCTCTCCCTGTCTATAAATAAATAAATATTCTAATCAAATCTTGAAGAATATTCTAATCCACAGAATTGAAGGGAAGATATATTGGCTAGTCAAGAGTCCGGGAGAGCACAGACGGAGGCAGAGAGAGGAGAGGGTTACTGTGACGCGACCATGAAGCCGCGTCCACCTCCGGCGCCGTCGTCTCACGGCGTACCTGCCAGGCTCCGGCCGCACCTCGCGCGCCTCACGGCCTTCCTGATCGTCTTCTCCGTCGGCTACTCCCTTGGCATCCTGTCATCGTCCGCCCGGCCGTCGCCGAAGCCGTCTCAGACGATCATACGGCCGCACGCCGCGCACCTCACCGCCTCGACCGCCGTCCGGGCGTCGAACGGCACCGCCGCGGCCGCCGCTACGAACTACCCGAACTCGCCGCCGCACGACCTGTTCCGGTTCAAGGAAGAGTGCGGGGATCCGATACCCAGCGATGCCGTCGTGCCGACTCTTCTTGAGAAGCTCTTCGACGGCGAGAACCCGTACGCCAACTTCCCGCCGCCGCACACCGCTGCGCTGCTTCACCCTGCGGCGGCGCGCCCGCGAGGGTGGGGCTCGACGGGGGCGGTGTTCGCGGAGCTCATCGAGGAGGTGCGCCCGGACACCATCATCGAGCTGGGCGCGTTCCTCGGCGCCTCGGCGCTGCACATGGCGGCCGTGTCCAAGAACCTCTCGCTCTCCCCTGCCATCCTCTGCATCGACGACTTCCGCGGCTGGCCGGCCTTCCGCGACCGCTTCCGCCGCGACGTCCCGCCGCAGCGCCACGGCGACGCGCTGCTGCTGCCGCAGTTCATGTCCAACGTGGCCGCGGCGGGGCCCGACGCGGCCGCGCTCGTCTTACCGCTACCCTTCTCCACGGCTTCCACCCTCACCGCGCTGTGCGAGTGGGGCATCTACGCCGACCTCATCGAGGTGGACGCCGGGCACGACTTCCACTCGGCGTGGGCGGACATCAACCTATCCTGGGCCGTGCTCCGGCCCGGCGGCGTCATGTTCGGCCACGATTACTTCACCTCCGCCGACGACCGCGGCGTCCGGCGCGCGGTGACGCTCTTCGCGAGGGTCAAGGGGCTCACCGTCCGGCCCCACGGCCAGCACTGGATCCTCTCCCCGAAGCCACACGGCGACGGCCGGTGACGCGGTGATTACCCCCGTGCTCCCTCCGGTGCGCGCACGCTCGGCACAGTCGCTGTGCGCTTGTCGCCGTCACCGGCGGAGCCACGCACTTGGCGTCCAGTCTAAGCGCGGAACCTTACGTGTCCCGTTGCACCAGCCTCACCCGCGTACGTGCGGACGAAAAGGTTACATACGTCACCACTAGCCTCTGAAGTGTTCGTCTCGACCACCATTTTTTTCTTCTTCTTCTGTCACATTCTTATACACAAGAATCAAGCTTAAGAATGCTATTGCTTAATAACAAAAAATACCTAGGAGGAATTGGGTATTTCTACTATATATCTACGTACAGGTGTAGGCACGATTATACGGCCAGTGTACACTTAGGTAGATGACATGTTGTTGGTGTTGGTTTGAATCTCTCTCTCTCTCTCTCTCTCTCTCTCTCTCTCTCTTGTTTGGTTAATTATTTATTATCGATTGAAGAGGTGACTATTTATCTATCTATATTGGCAAATAAAAAAGTAGATGAAGCTTTGTGTGGGGCTAGGTTCGAGATGGCGATTCGGTGGCGATGGTTGTGAGGTGACGTTCGGTAGCGGAGGATGATGCGGCCGGTTTGCGTGCCGGCCGGAGGAAAAAGATGGCGGTGTGGTCGAAATTAGTCTAAGGAGGATGCATGGGAGTACTACTGGATGAGCATGGGATGGGAGAGTAGTGGCCAATAAATTATAGATCGCTAGTTAGTTCGTCTGATCATCATTGTAGAGTAATTTACAAGGTAATCAATCATCCCCAAGATGATCGAGTCAACGGAGTAAGTATGGATGGATGTGGATGTTGTTGTTTTTTCAGACGTGCGTGGATGGATCATTGGATGCAGATAGTTCGGCATTTGCTGCACGCTTTGATTGTAAGTTGAAGGGCATGTTTGGATCCTTCTTCTTTTGGCTCTTTTGCTGCAGCTGTGTTATCCGAATTGGTCAATACATGATCTTGTAATCGGTAGACGGATGGGCGGATGGCACGTTGAATTTGGGTGTGGTTGCCTACATATCCTTCGAAGTCTTCTGTCATCGACTTTGCATGTGGACCATGGCCGTATCCCGTTCCCGGCCGTACAAGGAACATTAACTAGCAGCCTTTCGAGCAGCATTAGAGACTGGATAGTGTAGGTTGTAGCACAAATTCTCCATATTTGACGAGTCACAGGCACCAATCAAGCATTCAAAACCAACCGACGGCCATTATCGTCGATAGTTCAATGACAACTCGCCAAACATACCCCATCGACCACGTTATTAATCACGACAATAGACGCAGCAGCTATACTGAAGAAGATGAGGATAGCATATCCATCACAATAATACCCGCCTAGAACCTCGACAGTTGCTCGGAATTCCTAGAGGGATTACATTGTATCTTACAAAACCCGTGTGTTCTGCATAAACTTTTTTTTTTAAAAAAAAAATCTTATTTAACGTGCTTTAAATCACTTGTAGCCCAGTGAACACACGACAAGTCGGTTTTCGCCGAATGAGAGCTAGCCACGAAAAACAATGTCACCTTAGTCGAAAAAAAGACTCATGTGTTCGAGCTTCCAAATTAAATAGTCATGGAATTTCTGAACTTCTGAGGAAGTTACCCGTACGATAAGCCAAGAACAGTCACAATGCTCTACGGGTTACACACAGGTAATAATTAACTAAAGCTTAAACGTCCAAGTCGGCGGAGACCGGCGGGTGGGCCGGTTACCGCACCGGGGCAGGAGGAGAGGACGGTGTCTGGTCGACGGGAGCAGGAAGCGCGAGGCGATTATCAGACGACGGGTCGAGAGGTCTTGGTCTTGCGTCGCTTGCGCCGGTAACGTTAGGTTTCGTTCGCTTTGCGGCATCCGGACGCCTCGCACTGGCGCAAAAAGAATCAATCAGCTTTATTGGGATCGCCGTCCGGTCCGGTCTAATCGTGGGTAGTTCATTAGCCTCAATCGCCGAGTAGTAGCCTCCACTTTTTTTGGCCCGGGGCAGAGCACACATCATATCATTCAGGAAGAGGACATTGTAGAAAATAATGCGATGAGAGAGAGAGAGAGAGAGATATATATATAAAGATCTCATGAATCGTTCAAGGATAACAAAGGTTGTTGCAGCCGATTGCACAGGATGGAACACACACACACACACACACATATATATATATATAATATATATATATATAAAGATATAATATATATATATATATATATATATATATATATATATATAGATAGATAGATAGATATATAGATAGATCTCATGAATCGTTCAAGGATAACAAAGGTCGTTGCAGCCGATTGCACAGGATGGAACATATATGTTGCATGACTCTAGGCTGGCTTACATGCATTTTAAGGAGTTTTTGGTTATTTATAACGCTAATAGCAATTTTATCCCTATCTCTACGTATGAAATTTGGGCTTTTTAGACACGGAATAGGCTGAATCTTGCCTCCAGGGGCACGACATATGGCATTGCCGTACCCTGGAATCATGGATGATGGGCGTCCGTGCCTCCCTGACACAGAATGCATGCAATTGGCGAGGCAGGCGCAAGAGGGGTGAAAAATAGATTTAAAAATAATTTTTGATGCTATTTAACACTATTTAATACTATCTAAAATACTATTTGAAACTTTAAAAAATAGTTTCCCCTTTGTATTTTTTCCTTGTTTTTTACCTCGTGTTTGTAGTTTCAAATATATTATCACATGTACCAGAAAAAAATTCTACAATTTTTTTCACATGAAATCACAACACATCACAACACACGCAGCTTCAAACAAAGGTGTCAACAGTCAATATCGCTACCCTTTGCAACCCTCGGTGGCTCGGTGAGTTGATGGACGGTGTATGTGAAATACTATTTGACGACACGGTGGTGTGCAGTAGTACACCGTCACCGGTCGCGGTGTACTATTGCATGTCGCTGCGTCTGATGACAGTGTACTACTGCCCACCACCGCGTCATCAAATAGTATACCTCGATCGGTGAAGGTGTACTACTGCCCTCCGCTGCGTTCGGTGACGGTGTACTACTGCCCACCGCCGCGTCACCAAATAGTATTTCACATGCACCGTTCATCGACTCACGAAGTCACCAAGGGTTGCGAAGGGTGGCGATGGCGACAGTTGGCACCCATGTTTGAAGCTGCTTGTGTTGTGTTGCGTCGTGATTTCATGTGAAAAAAATTATGATTTTTTTTGGTACATATGATAATACAGTTGAAGTTGCAAGTGCGAGGTAAAAAAAATTAATAATAAAAAATCCAAATAAAAATATTTTAAAAAGTTTTAAATAGTATTTTAAATAGTATTGAATAGTATCAAAAATATTTTTTAAATTTGTTCCTCTCCCACTTGCCTCGCCAATTGCGTGCATTCCATGGCAGGAAGGCACGTATTGTTGTAAAATTAGCGGTTTCAGCAAATATTCATAATTAATGTCAGTATAATTAACGATAATTAAAACATATTTCCAGCAACATATAGATGACAAAAATGACATATACTTGGAACTTCTATGGTAGGACGCAGTCGCACTGATTTAAGTAAAGTACATGGAGTTGTAGCTCATGGAGCTGATCTATCACCGACCGCTCCAACCATTTTAAAGTTCAAGTAGGTAGCAATTATGAATGACTCATTCCCATTATCTCCTTTGGAATATTTCTCATCAAGTTCGTCCCAGAGTTGCTTAGCATCGTTGAAGTTAACATACATGTCGAATAGCCGGTTGGTTAGGATGGCTAACAAACGAGCTAAGACTAAATTGTTCGCATCCTCCCACCGTGTCATAGCCGTGGTTTCCAATGGAAACATTGGAGGATTTGAAATAACCCAAAAAAAAGTTTGAGGTCAGTCAGCCATAGTTTTGTTTTAGCTACCAAATACTTTCGGCTTAACGACATCAGGCGAAAAAGCCATTTCTTCAATTATTGGTTTTTTGAATTATTGTTAAATTAGCGATTTCAGCAAATATTCAGAATTAATTCCAGCATAATTAACGATAATTAAAGCATATTTCTAGCAGCATATAAATGACAAAAATGACATATAAACATATAATTTCTTCATGTCAATTAAACAAGGTAGTATGCTTAAAAGATAGAATTCAAAAACATATAAAATCAACATAATGCTCATATTATAATTGTTTGTTATTGCCCTCAGATGTCGAACTGCTCAAGATAAAATCTTAGCCTCCTCGCTACTTAGGTTAATATAATATCACAAATTAAATATAATAATTCTCTAAAAAAATTAGGCCTTGAGCTCAAATAAAATATTGCTAGTCTTATTAGTCATTTAATGCAAATAATCAAATTTGAATTCACTGGACCGGAGGTAATTGATTCTAGCACTTAAGTAATCAATTGACAACAATGTAAAACAGTAGTAGAAAAAGAACACAATTAACAGAATTGATCAAAGACCAGAGAGAATAGAGAAGCATGTATGACACATCAAGCAATCTACAAGCTCAAGACTAATTTATATCTAATTGTTGTATTCAATTCTCACATTAACCCCAAATCCTCATTGAGCATTAACCGATCCCACAAACATTACTTGCAAAGTCTCCTAGTACTATACTAAATTATAGAATGTAATTAACTAGCACAACACACAATGCTTAATAATGCAAAAATTTGAAATCAATTATACTCACGATGTGGATGACACTCAAAGCCACCAAGTAGTAAACCAAGCAAGGCACGCGAATCGCGCTATCTCAGAAAACCAATAACTCTGCTGTGTTGTGAATACCAGATGAGGTTGATGGAGATACAATGACAATCTTCGCAATTCGGGATACACCGAAAGACAAAGATGAGATACAAGAGAATGTTGCACAAGACCAACCGAAATGCACTGGCCGAATGCACCCAAGAACACCAAGCACCAAAAACCAAATGCTTCTTCCAGGTCAAGATCAACCAAAGCCGACTGGATCAAACCTCCAAGTCGTGCAAGTGCCAAGTTCCACACTGGCCCACCAACAGAGGGTATAGCGCAAGAAAGGGGAACCGACAAGATGCACAAAACCGAGAGTCCGGACCTCAACACTGACGGCATCGAGCCACCACGACGGAGCAGCAGTTCCAAAAGGCCAAAAATGAATCTCAATAGGAGAGGAAGAACACCCAAAAAGAGGAAGACCCACTGATATTTCCCGAGAGGAAGAAAAGTGAGGGGAAGAAGGAGGCCATGCCGCCGTAGCCAACGGCCGGCGCACATATGCTCAGGCCGCCCGCCCGAATCACACGCGCCGTCGCCAGTCGTAGGAGGCAAGCCAATTGCCTCGCTCGGTTGGGTTGGAAAGCAACTCTCCAGCCTTATCCTTCCCCATCTCTAAATGATAGGTTGGCCAACTTCTTTTCTTTTTTCTATTTCTATTTCTTATTTTCTCAAAATAATAAATTACTAAATAGCCATCAAAATATCCAACACGGACGCCCGCCATCCGTGGTTTCAGAGGCACGATAGTACCCTCTGCCGTGTCCCTGGGGCTGAACTCAACTTGATCCGTGCTCCAGAGGTTCGATTTCACACGAGATGTGCGGTGGAGAGTCCGGCCACTTAGGCACAGTAAAATGTGTTATTTTTTTGCATGAACATAGGGAGATGACTGAAATTACTATTGTCGCTGTGCATAGTGGCATGAGCCAAAAACTCCATTCCAAGTTTCAGCAATACGTTGTGAAGTTGATGCGACCTGCAAGCTGCTTCTTCCTACTAAGGAAGGGCATTTTGGCAGAGGCGTCTAGTCATTCAGCCCATGCAAGCACTTGACCATACTTTATTTCGAGAAGATAAACGTTCATCCCTAGTGAAATCTTCATTTCAACTAGGTAAATAGTCTGCTCTCAAACTAAGAAATGGGGCATCTAAACAGTCCGAACAAAATTTCTGCATTCTACACAAACACAAGCATCGGGAAAAAAAATGCAGCAACAGGCACCACCACCTGAACACGTGTGGTATGATGGAACAGCCTTTCCAAAAGGCAAAGGTCAGAGATTAACACACAGATCCACCTCTCATCGACTGAAACTACTCGTGCGCTTCTAGTTAGTTCCTCTCTTCTATAATAGAGGAAATTTAGAAGAACTATGTTATGATCAAACAACTCTTCCAAAGACAAAGGTTAGATAGCAACATAGAGGTGCACCTCGAATCAACTGAAACTACTCGTGTGCTTTGAGTGGGTTCCTCCCTCCTATCACAAAGAAAATACAGATGATCTACAATACGATTCCATTAAGATCAAAAGTATCCATAGAACACATATGCCTCAAAGTCGCAACTTGACTCGAAGCTGAAACTGGATGGGGAATTGGCAGGCACACCATTAATACCCCTTGTTCCCACGTATCCGGGCTCGCATGTCAACCTTTGCAACGATCAACAAAAGTTAGCACTTCCATACGCAATGAAAAATAGCAAAATACAAGTAGGAAAAGCCAAAGGATAACAGCGATTAACAAGGAAAACATGGGGAAATATATACAGGAAAAATGGTACCGAAGGATGCTAAATATATTTTCCTATAGAACAACTCTTAACACCTGATGCAAATACTGCCAAATTAGTCCAAATACTCCTAAGCTAGGTCGTATGTCGCATTCAGATTTGTGCACATAAGAAATAGGGTTTTCATTATTGTGAAGCATATGATTATATTTCCATTGGAATCTACAGAAAGAAACAAAATGAGCTGTCAATAAGAAGTATTATGATTACATAATGCACACAGAAGCTGCATCTAAATTTAGATAGAAAAGGACAAGAAGGGGTTTCAGGTTGGAGTTTTTAGCGCTCTGGTGCTGTCATACTCAAAAACCATGCATACAACAATGACCCGATTGCATTAAGTTTATTGTGTAAAACAGATCAAAGAGAACATAATCAAAACTGTATAGTAATTGAAGGTACGCATCTATGCTACTATGATTTCAAGAAAACATCATGTTACCATACTACAGGACTTTCCAGTTCAACCTACTTCTGTCATCTACTATAATGGATACAATTATAGAATATGTGACACATATAGTAGTTACAGAAAGAGCCTGATTTTGACCACCATTCCAATTTCTAGTTTTACTTAGTTTACAAGCAAGGTCAAAGGAAAAGATTACCATCTCTTCAATTCTTGCTCACTATTCTTTTTCACTTGTAATTGTTTCTGTTACTGGCACACATGTTGTACACAGCCTGTAATTTGTTTCTTGTAGTGTCCCTTGCAAGAGTGCTTAATGCATAGAAATTCAAAAGGTACATAAAGGTATATCGAAAAGAGTTACACTATGCAGCAACTAAAACAAAAGTGAGTAGCCTCCATCAAACATGAAAAGACTGACCAAGTACTTAAATGCAACGGTACAAAGGAAGGAGCTTCCAGGGATTTACACACTGCAGCTACTATTAGCTTACTCAACACTGTTTAACTGCATACAAAAAGCTCACGCTTTTCTCATTTAAATGTACCAACCGATCATGCACACCTGTCGAATCAAAACCTAACTTATCATATGTCACAGCAATTTGCATTCGCACTGTATCGATCCGTAGCAGAGATAGAATTTCTGGCCGGTAACCGGCGTTGTATCGATCCGTAGTAGCGATAGAATTCCCGGCCGGTAACCGCCGGTTACCGGTTGGGGGTCCGGGATTCAAAATCACAGCTGGTTTTCCCGGGTTTTGCAAATTCAAATTTCGAATTTCGAATTTTGGTTGGTTTTTAAGTAAATTCAAATGAAATTTAACCGGCTTTTTCTCAGGAAAACCGGTGACCGGTTACCGTTCCCAGCCCTCGGGCGGGATTCAGTCCGGTAACGGTTTTTTTATCCCTGATATGTAGAATATGGGACCGAGAAGAAAGTGGCAGTAGCACCACCAAATTTTGGATGTGAGAGCATCAAAGCAGGTTTCGTGTCCGGCCTAAACCATGTTCAATTGTGAGTTATTCAGCGTGTAAATACATCCTAACACTGCATCCAGTTCACAATAAACAACAGTCACTAGCAGCATATTGATTCATAATTAACGCAAACCACAAGCACAACGAGAATGAATGGCGTGACCATCGAATTACATAAGGAATGCCGAATGCCGGATCGTTTACACTTACAGGCTAAAACATATTCATCGACTAGAAATTAGCGAGATACTCAAAACGCAAACCACTATCGCATCAGCAAACTTATCAAAAAGGAAACTGGCGTAGCTAATTTACAGCGATTTAAATCAAATAGACACATGCCTGGCCCCTTTTGCAGTTGAAGTAGGTCTCTCGCAGGCCGACGCACACGCTGGTGATGTTGGGCACCTTCTCCCCCGCGCACTCCTTGTACGGTCTCTTCTGCACCTGCGCAGAACCAAACCACGGAAGAACAAATCAGTCAGTAACACCGTCCCAAACAGCATCCAAAGCTGTGAAGGCGAAACAGGTGGGACCATCCATTCCCGACTCCCACCCCCGTACTTGCGAGTGACAGAGGAACCTCTAATCGAACCAGATCGGATCGAAACAAGCGGCGGCACAGCGAGCCGTGGGGAGAAGAAAAGGAGAGAGAGAGAGAGACTGACCTTGACGCAGTCGGTCTCGCTGAGGCACTTGACGAGCTCCATGGCCAATCCCTTGCACGATCTTGCCATCTCTCTCTCTCTCTCTCTCTGTCACGGCGTGTTCCCCGCGAGGCTGCCTTTTGCGGGAGGGGAAAGGAGGAGGCGAAACGGCGGCGTCTCTCCTCCCGGCGGCCGGCGTAACAGGTCGGGTCGGTAGCTGGTTCTTGCGTTCGGTGTTCTGCTCGGGCTTTTGGGAAGCCTGTCTAGCCCAGTAAAGGTCAAGTTGGCCCACATTAGCCCACCTCGACTAGGCCTGACTAATGTTTTCTTAGATCGGCCGGCCTGGCCCATATTGGTTGATGGGCCGGCCCAACTATTCCTCTGAGGGGCCCACACCTCCATACCTTAGCTAGAGCAGAAAATAACAAGAGCAGCTAGGATTTAAATAATGCTGCAAACAAGAATAGCTGGACTGAGATGGAGGCAGAATTGTTGGACAGATGCAGATGTGTCTGTCTCTAAGCATGTAATTAAGATACCTGTTCCAGATAAGCTCGGCTTATTAATGTATGGTTGAGCTTGCAATGTCAACATGCATGCTTGCTACATGTATATATTTTCTCCCATCGAACTCATTATTATATGGCGGCTAGCTAGCTTTGCCATGTTTGCCGAAATTATATGAGTTTATGAACCACTGTTAATCCCATGATCCCATATGCATGCTTTCTTAAAGAATTGTGGCATGCAAGAGACGTGGAAGCTTCACCTGTAAATCCGCCACCAATTGGTTAACGCTTGTTGGCCAATAAGATATCATAGCATGCATGCTACTGCATATATGCATGTGAAGCATCTGTTTCGGTTTTCTTTTATGGACTAATTATCAGATGAAAAGATACAAACTAGATCGCCTCCATCTCCAGGCATCACCCACTCCCATGTCACAGTGTCACATGGTCCTACTATTGATAACATCAAATCTGCCAAATTGCATCCTTCAATGCATTTTGAGCAGTACGTTTTTCACCTGCAGTAGCTTAATTGTTGTGTAGCTCTATATATAATGGATCACACCTAGATAGAACAAAACTAACTAGAACTATAGTCGTGCAAAATAAATATCTTTGAGACGTACTCCCTCTAGTAAAAAAGAAGTCATTTTCGGTAACGTACAACCGAATTTTATAAAGTTTGGCGATTAATATCTTTTTGAATATTTAAAATGGATATATGAAAGTGACATATATGAATTATCTCAAAGAGTACTTTTATAATATTATAATTTTAGTAGGTTTTATAAATATATTGTACTAAAGTGAATGATCAAAATTATATTTTGAACACCCGTATATCCAATGTAACTTTCTTTAGTGGCCTGTCTTTCGTTTTATCTTTTCATCTAAACAATGAGTACTACAGCTGCATGCACCAACGACTCAGCATCTTAATTAAAGAAAATGCATAATTTAACTATCAAAGTCAATCTCTAATCTCCTCCTGCAGTACGAAGACCTGGCGTTGCCAATTCATTTCCTCTCACCAAGTGCCTGTACTGCACTACTACTACATGCTATTTTAATCAATCCCCTGCTCTCGCGCGAGCTGGTGATTCAGCTGTGTGTAAGCTAACAATGGAAGGACTCATCCCTTTCGTCTATGGCGCGATCAAGAAGCGGAGAAAGAGGGCGGACCGCTACGAGCGCCTTCCCGCCGGCGCGGCGCGAGGGCGGGAGCACTTCACCGGCGGCGCCTACCATTCTCAGAGCTGCCGATTCGCCGTGCGTTCTCCCGCCAACGAGCTCGGTTCCTCGCACGACGACGGCGGCCGCCGCGCGCCACCGGAGGTTCTCTCCGGTGAGCTGTTCTCGCCGGCCGGCCTGAACGAGCGCGGTTTGTCCAAGTCCCTGAGGTTCAGTACGTAGCATGTGCGTGTTTGCATGCGCCAGTGGCGCATAAGAATGTAGTATCGCGTGTCTTGCATGTGTTTATGTAGATATTATGGGGATATACTCCTGATCTTAGGATGATGAGACATTTGGATTTTACCTCGTTGGTTTGTTGAATTTCTGTTTTCAGCAAGTGTCAGGATAATCGGAAGTTCCAGCGTGCAAGGCGCGGTACTTCCGCAATTGTCAAGAAAATCGGTAGTTCCGGTTTTTACTTAGCGATACTTCCGCATGGCGGTAGTTCCGCTGTTGGCGAACGCTTTTTCCGTAGAAGGATTTTTGTGTGAATTTCTTTTCTCCGAGAATCGAACAACCGCAGTAGTTAGGAGCTTAACTACCGCACGCCCGTAGTTCCGATTATTACTGCGTAAGTTCGATTGTGGTTCAATTTCGGTCAAATTGGAAATTTGAAATTGGGTTAGCCAAGTTCTTGGGGTCGCGCATATGTGTTGCATATTGCATGTTTTAACTAACGGGTCAAGTTATGAAGAACTTGTTCCCGAGACGATTTCTTTGTTTCTTGTCGCGGTGGCTTGCAGTCAACGACGGTCAACGGCGAGGAGGATCGGACTAAGCTTGGAGGGCTTAGGTCCAAGACGATCATGGATGCCAAAGTGAGGTCGAAAGACTCAAGCATGGCGCAGAATGGATAAGATGGATCGAACAGCAGCTCGATGCAAATGATTGGATCAAGCGGCGCGGGTTGGTGCAAGTGACTTGGAGGTTCCGATGGGATTCGGACGGAGAGACTTGCGCATATGATAAGAGCCGTTGATCTACCACACGCATGGAAGCAAAGCGATTGCTTCGATCGGATTGGACTCACCCATAGAAAAGGATCGAGAAGGGTATTTTGGTCATTTCACCAAATACCGCCTTAAGAGTCGGTTGGCTAAACCGCGGCGCAAGACGGAGCGATGATTAGCGGTTTAGGTTAATAAAAGTGTGTGTGTTCGTGTCCCATTTGTTTTGGACCTTAACGGGAGCCCATTAAGTGAAATCTTCTAGAAGGTCTAAGCCTCCCTATAATAGATAGGTGTCGCCAGCACCCCTAAGTACTTATTTTGTAAAACCCTAAGTGGAGTTTAGGGCCAAGAGAGAAGAGGAGAGGATTAGGCTCTAGAGAGTTGTGTTGGATGTGTATGCTCATGGATTGAGATCTTGTCCTCCTTGATGGAGAGGCTGTAATCAGCAAACATCGCAAATCAATCCATGGATGATTGTTCAAAGATGAGGCTCTTTGTGTTCCTTCTTCTCTTTTGATAGTTTTGAGTGCTTCCTTGATCCTATTATTTTTTATTGATTTCTTCATCTCTTTTACCTTGCTATGACGTGTGAGAATACATCTAAGATCCTCTAGATCATCAATCTCCCACGAGTAAGTGATGGATCAAGTTTTTCGTTTTGCTCAGTTTTGAACCTTCCTTTGGAAAAACAGAGAAAGATCAAAACTTTGACATAGATCTGGACGATCGCCTCTTGGATTAGATTCCAGATATCCTTAGGAAGGTGTGTACCAAGTTTGGTCAAGTTTCATTGGATAAATAAAAAATTGGATCGTTTTTCATTTTGAAACAGTGCTGTCTGCACACTGTTTCAGGATAATCGGAAGTTCCTATTATAGGAAGTTCCGCCCTTTCAACTGAGGAAGTTCCTATTATAGGTAGTTCCGCTCATTTGCCCGCGGTAGTTCCGATTATCCTGATTCTTCAACTCAAATCTGTGTTTTCTGTCGTCTCGCATGGGGGTTTGGAATTGATTCAACCTAAGTCTTCCTTGGTGTGTTTTATTTGATCTTCATAGCTACCATAGCTATAGGAGACAAATTCTTATTGAATCAAATAGTTTCTTAAAAAATTGTTTGAGCTCCTATTCACCCCCCCTCTAGTCGTGACGAGGATCTGATAATCCTCATTTTATCTTTTATCTATAATTCTTATTATGGGTAAATATGATGTCACGTAGTCCCCAGAAGTACCCCTTATATTTATAAGGGAGAGGCCTACCAAGTGATTGTAAGTTGTCCTACAATCACCCCCATAGTCGTAAGTCTTACTACGACTATGTCATGGTCGTAAGTCCTTCTACGACCACTACCTAGTCGTAAGTTCTTCTACGAGTACTACCTAGTCGTAAGTCCTTCTACGACCATTACCCAGTCGTAAGTCCTTCTACGACTATTGTCCAGTCGTAAGTTCTTCTACGACCATTACCCAGTCGTAAGTCCTTCTACGACTATTGTCCAGTCGTAAGTTCTTCTACGACCATTACCGAGTCGTAAGTCCTTCTACGACTATTGACCAGTCGTAAGTTCTGCTACGACCAAGTCAACCACGACCACCTTATAATCAATAAAACCTACAAGCGAGTGGGTCCAATTGACTAAGGAATCCAGACGGTCCACATGCACTATTATTCCGTGTAGTAATAGTGCTTAAATACCCCATTACCTCTGAAAGATAACTGCCAGACGGCGTGAAGGAGCCAATACGCCGGTAATCATTGCCATCATGCGCCCATTACTGGCTTGATTAGGCGCCTCTTCAGCAGGGGAAAATGGCTACTCCTTCACGACTATATAAAGGCATCAATCAGAAGGACAAAGGCAGGGCGAAACAGAGCCAATCAAGGACAATCAAGGAGAAATACAAGTACTGTTCTTTGTAATAGTCTTAGCCTCTAGCTTGATTGTTGAGAATACAGTCAATACCACACACACACAGGAGTAGGGTTGTTATTCTCTCCGGAGAAGGCCTGAACCTGTATAAAAATCCCGTGTCAATCGCTCTGCGTGATTTCATCTCTAGGAGACCCCCCGAATCAAACAATCTTTACGTAAGATCGGTTCTAAAAAACCGACAAGTCGCCTTTCGGTCCTACAGTTTCCTAAAGTACCGAGCAGTTTGTGTATAGGGAGAGATCACTCGAGAAAATCGAGTGAGATGTTTTTGTGATGGCGAGCAATCGAGTATTACGCAAAAGCCTTCTCTCTCTCTCTCTCTCTTTTGCGATGGCGAGGTAAAATAGATAGAAATCTGCTTTTTTTCCCCCGGTGAGAAAATTGTATTTTGACCTGGTAAAACGTGTGTTAGTATATCTAATGTATCAGAGCTGAAAGGTTAAAATGCATGTATCTCCTGTACTCTCGCTGATTCAATTGCACTAACAAAATTTATCCGATAGCCGTTCCCCAAGAATTCGATGCTCCAAACAGGACAAAGCTAATAAATTTAAACGCACGTTTAGGAAACTCAAAACAAATATCGATTGCTGCTGAGAGCCAGCCCCCCACCCCCACTCCTGTTCTCGCCGAGGGGGTGAGGTGGTGGTGAGGCTTCGGCGGACCTTTCGAGTCGCGGAGTGGCCCTCCTCCCTTGGCCGGAGCTCATGGGTCGTCGACGTCCCCTTTGAAGGGTATATCTAGATCTGGCCCCTCGGTCACCGGAGCTCATGGGCCGCCAGCACCCGCCCGGGTTACCGGTTGCCGCGCCACCGCCCGCCCAAGGGTGACCACCACCCGCCGATGCAGCCACCGGCTGTGGGCTCAGGGGTGCCGACATTGAGGAGTTCGTCGTGCGAGGAGCTGCCGTCTTCGCACGCGCTGGGAGGATCCCCGTCGCGCAGGGAGCTGTTGTCTCTGCATCTCTGGGGCCGTTGTCTTCGCATGCGCCGGGTGGGCCTCGATGATCCACGCCGGAGAGGTACACCCCTTGTCGATGCTGCCATCGGTCGGGCGGCGTGGCTGCAACGGCTGTGAGCTCGATGGGCGTCAGTGTCGTGGGAGACAATCGGCCGTCGGCGTCATGGGAAACCGTTGTGAGTGGAGACGTGATTCGTCTTGGCGTGCACCGATTGGATCCCCGTCCCTACATTGAGCGGCAACCACGTCTGTATCACGCTATCCTGTGCTAGCCAACGCCCGACTGATAAGGCATGTCAGTCGACAAGTTCATCCAGAGATCATCCTGCCACACCCGGAGAAGTCTCCTCACCCCGATCCCAGAACCCCCGCCCCAGGCTCTCATTGTGCGCTCGCCGGTCTGCGTGAGGCAGAGAGGAGAAGGTCGGTCCCCAATGCTGCTAAGTGTAGGCCGTTGTCTTGAGGAGTAGCAAGTCGGCTGTTGGAAGAGCATGAATAGGGGGTTGTTGCTGTTGGACGAGCCCGAGTAGGGGTTGCTGCTGCTGAAGCATTGTCTCGAGGCGCAAGAGACGAAGACGCAAGACGACTATCCCAGAGGCCTGTTTGTAGTAGTTGGTCCATTCCACCTTGAATGAGTTGCGTGGGTGGAGGGGTTGGAGTTGTCGTCCTACCGTATACACCGTATTTACCAAAAAAACCGAATGACAGCCCTAGCCGGGGTGGCGGCGGTGCGTCGAGGCGCTGGCAGCGGCGCTGCACGCGGGCAAGGAGGAGGGCGATGGAGGTCGGCGGGGGCGATGAGACCGAAATGGATGGGAGACGGTGGTGCTACCGAAGTAGCCGCTCGGAGACGAGGAAGAGGTTGCCGTTAGGGCATTTCACCGGAGAAGAAAAAGAAAGTGATGTAGGCAGCGGCGAGGCGAAGGTGGAGGAGGGTGGCAGGGGAGATGCTTGTCGGCGGGGCTCGCCGGTGTCAAAGGTGGCACGAGAGAGGAGTGGGTGCGGAGGCAATGCAGGGGTGGAGGCGGCGGGTGCGGCGGAGGCAATGCAGGGGTGAGGGTTAGGTAGGTTTGGTTTGGTTTGGTTTTGCATAGATCTTGGAACATCTCAACTATTGAAAAGTGATTGTGATTAAAAAAATAGTTGGCTGTGTAATAGTTGCCCCCATAAAGTTACCATATTTTCCATTGAACAATCAATACAAACAAAATAAAAAGGATAAGAATGATATTTTTATTCCCTGAAACACTAGTGTGCATGCTCAATATTAAGAAGAAAATCCTCGCAAAAAATATATTTTTTAAAAAAGATGTTTCCCTGCGTCTGTCGCCGTTTGCGATCCTCCCGCCACCTGCTAGCCATGCGTTTGCGGGGCCCACCGAACCCGCTGACACCTGGCCCCACCGCTCAGGAACTTCTCCTTTCCCATGTCTGGTCCCCACACCCAACACCGAGCCGAACCCGAACCTCGAACCCGAACCCGTCCACCTCCCCGCAGCCATGGCCATAGGGCGACCTGTACGGCTGGTGCTGGATGCCTCTCTCCTCCTCGAACCCTCCGCCCGCGTCGGCGGCGGCGGTATAGGGGAGGCGGCGGCGCTGCGGCCTGGGGCGGCGGCTTTGCTGCGTCGGCTGCGCTACTCCAATCTGGGCGTGGTATGGACCCGGTTCTTGATCTGTCCGTGCGATTTGTGGTTAATACTGTCCTGCTGTGTTGTTTACTAGTGTCCTTACAAGAATGAGTTGGGTGCAGCCTCTGTTTGTTTACTACTACGTACTAGTGTTCTACCGTTTGATGAAATGATCTTTGTTGGACGGAATGCCTTGGTAAATTGTCTAAAGACGCGATTTTGCCCGTTTTGTTTCAGTGATGATGATGCCATATGTTTTTGTGTTGATTAGTATTGTGTGGTTTCCTTGAGGTGATTAGGATGCTTTTTAGAAGGTGAGCATGTTTTAGCTGATCAGTATGCAGTTGACTGTCCACTGTGTTCATGTTTAGTTTGAATGATCAAGTGCTTGGCTCTGAGTAGAATCCGTGGCCAATTGCACGATACTAATTTTACAATCTCATGCAATGCTTTGAGCACAGCATGTTGAGATGTTTTTTATGGTAACATGTCCTCATTGATATGTGCATTAGTGTAGGTTGATTGCCTCTCTGTGATGTTATTGTGCGTTGGTGTGGATTTCAGTATGTCATGACTCGTGAGCATGTATGAAATGGATACGCGAATGATTGATTCCTCTTGCCCTTTTCAGGCAATTTGCCATCCGGAGGACAGGCCAACTGATGAGGTGCTCTTTTTACCTCCCTTTTGAACTTATTTTGTTGAAGTTATTGTTTTTGCTTCATCTCAGTTATACTGTTTATGATGGCTATCCTGACTTCCTGAGTATTCATCTGTTTAACATACTGTGTTTATAAAATTGAAGCATGTACAAGAAACCTGACACTACATATGATAAGAGACATGATTACTCCAGATCTTCTGGCAATTTTCATGCTAGATTTCTCATTTCTGGCAACCATATACTTTCATATTCTTTCTTAAAGCCTCTAAGAATGGTCCAGATGTTCCCAGCATATGTCCTGACAAACTCAAGATGTCGCATGATAATGCATGGTTATGTTCTTTGTAAACTTTGCTGACATGTATATGTCTTCTTGCAGCCTGAGCATATAGCGGAGGACGCACCCGACGAGACGGTGAGGAGGCACTTCAAGGCCTACCTACTGTGGCTGTCTGGGTGGGTCATGTTCCTGGGGTTCCACGGCGACAGCGTCAATAAGCACTACATCCGCTACGCACGTGAACTTGCAGATTGGACGGTGGAGGAGATCCACTTACTCTCGGGTTCGGCCGCGTCAGGCGCGACATATCGCGTAATCGTGCAACGTGTGCCGCCGGTCTCAGGATAGCTCCATCCTCTCTGGATGCTCGCTACTTCTGCAGCTTTGGTCTTTTGAGCGCTTCCAGATCGGATGTCCACAGCTGGACTTGGGAGCGTACACGGTCAGCCTGTACGCCGAGGATGATGACGTGGACCGACCTATTATGGGCACGGTGTGGTTCCGCTGATGAGTTAGTTTCGTAAACATTTATTATTTTCTCGTAATGCAATCACAATTTCATGTGCTAAGTGTTCCTTTGGTCTATTCTACAGGTGACCTACACACCGATCACCACGCAGGGGTCGTACCCGTCCTATGTCATGATGTTCGACCAGCTGACGGATGACCGTGTTATCTGGAGATTGTACACGGAGGAGAGGGTGTCCGCGGGCACACCCGGAGGACTGTCCAGTTTGTGCACGCGAGACCACGTGTACTGGTACACGAGGATGACCTTGGTGCATGAGGTCTTCGTGGAGGAGTACCGGTGGCGCGAGTCATACGCCAGTTCGGTCTGCGATAGCAGGTCCCAGCCCCCTGGGTGCAGCGGCTGCCGGTCCACGTCCATGGGTTAGTTTACGCTTTAATTCTTTAGTACAATTTGCATTACATACGTACCAAATTATTGTCTTGCCGTTCACAGGTACACTAGGAAGGGAGTACGTGGTACGCCACATGGACGGAGAGGATGTTCCCTTGGGTTGAGGGCTCACTCAGTGCCTACGTTGACGTCGTCTTGGAGGATGCTCCCTACGACCCTTGGGAGTACGAGGAGTACATGGAGTGGTATGACAATCGGACGAGGCTTCGCTGCGTCCGGGTCGTGGTCGACCCACCACGACACGAGGTTGCGACATCCGACACGTACCCCACACAGCCGGACTCCGCATTCCACCGTGTGGTACGTATTCAACAGTCGGTACTTCATATTTAATTAGCTAGATTTAGGTTTCCAACTTGTTGATTACGTGTGCAGGTGGATTGTAACATCCCATTTTCCTAGGCTTTTGAAAATCTTTTATTAGTTAGTAGTTGGAAAATTCAACATATGGATTTTATTTTAATTTCTAATTAAAGCTTAAAATGGACCTTTAGCATCAAAATAATTTAATATGATTAATCCCAACATCAACAATTGTCAAAACTATTTTATTTGGATTCTATGTGCGTGGATATATTTTCTAAAAAAATTTCGAGGTCATTTGCTATTTGGATTTTCTAGTATTTTCTTAAAAAAACTAATTAAAAATATCATAAACAGTGATCGGGCCGAAACCCAACCCTATTCCCTTTCTAGCCTATTCCTGCGTGGCCTAGTATTGTGCAGCCATCGCCATGCACTTCACTCTCGACCGACCATGGTCCCGCATGTCACCTCCTCTCTCTCTCTCTCTTGCCCGCCTCACGACAGTGGCCCCTCAGCCAGCCTCCTCTCTTTTCACCAAGGCGTCGCTCGGTCCCACTCGTCACCACAGGTCGCCTTCGCTCACGTGTTCGCCTGCCGATTCACGACGAGTGAACCCTACCAGATTCCTATTCTTAGTCTCCGAATCGGTTGCGATCCGATTTTCGCCGCCGTGTGGGCCTTCATGGCCGTAGCCACCTCGGACTCCCTTGATCGCCCGTATATAAAGGGAACGAGTGCCCTCGTCCTCCGCATCCAAGCCCTAGCCGTCAAAGCTCGAGCGCCGAACCCTAGATGCCGGGACAACTCGAAGAAGGATATGCGCCTCTGCAACTCCGACGAGCTTCACCTCCGCCGTCAACACAGCTTGAGGTCCAGTGTCGTTGCCGTTGGCATCACACGGAGCTGCACTTCATCCTGGTCGCCTTCACTTCACTGGAGTGTCACCGGAGGATCGATTCTGTCGAGCCTGTGTCTCCGCCGCCGCTTCGACCTCGCCACCGACCTGCCCAGTCGTCCTCTTGCGCCAGTGAGTGCATCATTGGGTTCGCCCGAGTCCCTTCTACCCGCTCATCACAAGAGGTGGATATGCTAATTTTAGATGAAATGCATGAGGTAGGAGCTATGCATGACATATCATCTAATAAATTGTATGAAATGCCTATATCCACCTTAGAGCTATCTAGCTTATTTAGGAGGAGATTTTCATGTTTATCCTTTAAAACATCATAATTGTTTTGAAGTGAGACAAACTCTTTCTTCAAAACTTAGAATTTCATTTTCTCCTTTCCTAAATATTCATTGAGCTCTTCTAGCATATCCATCAACTCATCATAAGTAGGCTCATCATTGTTTACCTTTTCATTACCTTGATCCATGAAGCAATGTGGTGATGTGGATGGAGTTGAGGAGTCCTCATTATCGTCGGAGTTTGAGATTGAACATTCTTCTCCCGACATGCATTCTTTTGTGCAATTATCGCTTGTAGTGGTGGACATTTCATAATTGTCTTGAATTTGTGTTCACATCTCATGAGCACTCTTGAGATTGCATAACTCATTGAAAATCTCTACACTTAAAGCACTAAATAATGCGTTAGTTGCTTGAGAGTCGAGATGTAAGCATTTCTCTTCCTCAATAGTTGGAGCAAGATGATCCAAAGAGGAAAAAAGCCTACATCTACAATCCGTCATATTTTTAGGCTCATGGCCTTAAAATGATATATCATGCGGATTTTTCAATGAGCATAATTTGTACCATCAAATTGAGGTGCTTTACCTAGGTGCACTAAATATCTAGTCACCATCCTTTACTCTCTAGACGGTTAAGTCTAATCAATTGAGAGACCAAGCTCTGATACCACTTGTAAGATCGAGGTGGCCGACTAGAGGGGGTGAATAGGCGGTTTTAAAAATTCTTTGGCCCTAAAACCAATATATAATGCGGAAGCTAATAACGAATTGGTTTTGCACAATTAAAACCTAAATCAACTAGGCTCAACTAAGTACACCAACAATATGACTACAATACAAGAGAGCAATCATACAAGATATATAAACAATTAAAGCATGTAATGAAAATTGCTCAAAGTAAAGCACAAGTAAAAACAAGATGACACGATTATGTTTTACCGTGGTGTTCGGAGACTTGCCGGTCTCCCCTAATCCACGTTGAGGTAAGCCCAACCACGTTGGACCGGCTCCACTAATTAAGCCAACACCTCCGAGGTAAGTCCAACCACTTGGACCGGTTCCAACACAAACCAACACCTCGCTCCACTAAGGTTGCTCTTCCTCCACTTCGGAGATGGCGAGCACCAAACCACTCACAACACGCCGGGCCTTCTCACAAGCTTCTTGAGAAGATCACCGGGCACGACGCCTCCACGCCGTCTAGGTGTCGGCTAACACCAAGAGTAACAAGACTCAACGATCACTTGAACTAATCAAGTGTCAAAACTCAAGTGGATACACAATCCACTACCTAAGGCAACACATGCACTTAGGGTTTGCTCTCAAATCTCACTAAGTGCAATACATGCACAAAAGAGAATAGAGGCTTGCTCTTAGCTCAAAGAATGAGTATGGAACTCAACAATAACTTCAGCAACCTCCCCCAACCATCCAAGGTGGCTATTTATAGCCCACACCCAAAAACTAGCCGTTGGGAGAAAATTCCCTCAAATTTGCACAGGGCCGGTCTGACCGCCAACTAATGGCCGGTCGGACCGCCCGTGCCTCCAACGGCTATAAAACTAGTCGTTGGGCCTTCGGCCGGTCGGACCGCCAACTAATGGCCAGTCTGACCGCCGCTAAATCGGTCAAACCGCCAAGGATGGCCGGTCCGACCGCTCGAGGCAAAATCGGTTAAGTCCCAAAACGGGAGCTCTCTGGAATAAACGTTCCGCATGAACCCCGGAACTTCCGCACACCGGTAGTTCCGTTTTCACAATGGCGGAACTTCCGGGCAGAGAATCAACATAGAGGGAAATCGGTCGGACCGCCAACAGCACAGGGTCGGACCGATATGCCACCGGTCTGACCGATGGACACTAGCGGTCTGACCGCCAGACTACAGAGCCAAACACATTAGCTTCACTTCAAATGGCAAAACACATTCGCCCATTTGAGTGCAATTCCAACAAGGTTTCAAAGATGATATTCTCAGTAGGTTACAAAACACATTTGCCAACCTTTAGAATACTCATCACAAGGAATAAGGTACATGTACTTACACAATTTGCAAAACACATTTGTAAACTTAAGTCACATGCTACAAGGGTTATGCATGAGCCTCGACTATTTGCAAAACACATTCGCAAATAAATATCATCATGCCTAGATGAGCTAGAGCAACCACAATGAGCTATCAACACATGACTAACTCAAACTACTAGTTAAGACCCCTCTTAATAGTACGACAATCCTATACTAGCAATCCGTGTTCCAACCAAACACCAAGACCAATAAAAGACTAGGAACACATCCTTAGCCCTAGCTAGTCATACCTTTGCCTTGCATCTTCTTGAAGCTTGATGGCGCACATCAACACTCCAAGTCCGGGTGCTTGACTTGACAATCATCAACACATGATGATCTTCTTCACTTCGGGATCTTGTCTTGAACATCATCAACACATGATGATTTCTTCATCCCAAGTCTTGACATGCATGAACACATGATGCATTCTTCACTTGACCTCCATCAACACATGATGGGTCTTCTCTTGATTTGATGTGCATCAACCCATGATGCAACCTTTACTTCAAGTCTTCATATGCATCAACACGTGATGCACCCTTCACTTGAATCTTGACTTGATGATCATCCAAGTCTTCATCATCCTGAAACATAACCTATACATCAAACTCATGGAAAATGTTAGTTCCTCAATATGATTATCATTAATTACCACACCATACCATTAACACATAATGATGGGGCAAGATACCTCTATCTTTCTCTCTTTGGTAATTGATGATAACCATTTCAATCACACATAAATTGATTTAGATAAAAGTAACATGTTATGAGTATATATAAACTACACAAGTCATATATATACTCACAACATGAGTATGCGAGAACTACACAAGTTCTACATACTCAAAACTTGAGTATGTGAGAACTACATAAGTTCTATATACTCAAATCATGAATATACAAAACTACACAAGTTTTATATATTCGAAGCATGAGTATACAAGAACTACACAAGTTCTATATACTCAAAACATAAGTATACAAAAACTACACAAGTTTTGTATACTCAAACGGATATGTTTCAAAGTAAAGATCCCAATTATATGTGGTAAAGGGAATATTGATCAATACTAATGAAACCACAAAATATAGAATGAGCTCCCCCTAAATGTATGCATACACAAATGTGTAATTAGATCATATGCACATATTCAAGTTAAACTTATGGTTGAGTTCATCCTATATTTTAGATCCGAGGAATGCAACAATATATAAGAGTATAAGACAAATGCATACCTCGTTGAATTTCACATTTATATCCAAATGAGACTACACAAGATAATACTTGACAAGAGATTTAGTCTCACAATTAGATTTGTCATTAATCACCAAAACACTCTGTTAACTCATAATGGCGGGTCTAGATCCTTCAACCACAGAAGTCATTCCTTTGGAATAAGCCATCATCTATAAATTGCATTCTGTGGTATGACTTACGAGTACGGTTGTGTACTCATGCTTGCTTCAAACAATCAACAGAAGTGGAGGAGTCATCGCCTGCATTTGAGGAGGAGTTCTACGAAGGTGCTGATCGTTAGGGTCTTGATCCCAACCGGTTGCCTGTGTTGAATTGATGAGATTCCGCTAGAGTTAAACTTTGTTCCGCTGGAGTTAAACTTTGTTCCGCTGCTGCTATTTTATTTATTGTCAGCCCTGCGAGGCTTAATAAATGTAAACTCGACCATAAAGTCAAAACCATTATTTGCTATTCAAATTAGTCGTTTATTCTATTAATCATCTTGTGTGGATCGATATTCATCTATATTGATACTGTGTACACTAGCGTGATCCTGGACTAGTGCAGAATACACAGTGGGGCAAGAATTGCATTTTTTGGGTCCCGACATGGATCTACACCGGGAGATCCTCAAGTTGACAGGCCGGACGTAGCAGTTGTCGCTTGGGGGGAGGCCAGAGGGATCTTACAGCGTATCACGGAGAAGGCGTGGCGAGGGATCCAGATGTTGACTTGTTGCGGGCCGAGTACACATTCACATTCACCAGTGCATGAACGAGGGGGTAGCCATGGTGGCTCACGGCCACGGGCTCCTCCCGGACGTGGCGGGCGGGTCCTCGTGGCACCCCTGTCATGCAGCAGTGGCCACTTCTCCTTAGGCTCGTGCTCAATCCAGTCTGATAAGCATTTCACATGCGCCCCTGTCCTCCTTGTTAGACTGGGACCATCTGTGGGTAGCCATGGCAATGCTTCGGGGGCCTGGTCAGCGCTTGGGGCGGCCCTTTTCACTGCCTCCCTTCTGTGTGTCCGGTTCGTTCATCCAGAATATTCCAGAGTGCTTCAAACTTCCGCTGCTGATTCTGGTTGCACAGCCGCTTGAACAGGTTCATCAGGTTCTTGTTGCGGAACTGTTTGTAGAAGTTTGCCCCCCCAAGTGCCTCATGCACTACTTGCTCTGCAGATCCACCCATGCAAATTGTTCGGTATCTCCTTGTGGTAGCTGGGTTATTGCACTGAGCAGGGCGGCATGCCGATCATGAATGATGCATACGTTTGGACGACCCTGTACAACAGAAATCCTCATATTCTTCGGGAATCACAACCAGCTGTCTGTGTTCTCGCTTTAAACGAAAGCGAATACCATGAGAAGAACTTGATTGTTGCCGCCCGTCGCTATTGCGGTCAGTATCTGGCCCTTGTACTTTCCAGTTAGGAATGTGCCATCTACGCACAAGATTGGACGGCAGTACCAGAATGCATTGAGGCATGGACCAAAGACAAAAAATGCTTGCTGCAGTACCCTCTTATCAGCCCACTTCGGATGTGTGGCATCTTGAATGTCGACATGAGTGCTCGTATTCCTGTCTTGTATGACTCGGGGTAGCCCAGGGAGGTTGTGGTAGGAATCCTCGAACGTGTCGAACCTTGATTCCATTGCCTTCTGTTTTTCCCTCCAAGCCTTAGCATAGCTGATTGTGTATTGCAACTTTGCCTCAATCGCACGAATGATGGATCGTGGCTCAAAATCAAGATTATCCACGATCTCACCGTACATGAGGTTGGTGATGAAGCCTGATAACAGATTCCTGTGGGACTGCACTGACTCAGCGACGACGCATGTGTGCAGGACTACTATAGAGCACTTCCAGTAGGTGTCCCACTTAGGCTGAAATGTGTGCACTCGCCAAAGGTATGCCTCTATTTCGCACTTCACGTCGTAGCATCTTGGGTTAGACTTGATAACTGTGAATGTGCGCCGCAGCGACAAGGCCTAGAATTTGACCGCCTCCTGCACGACCTCCTTGCATTTGTGCACAGCTCCTTGCCTGACCTTGCTCTAGTCGTACTCCCATGGCACATGGGAGCCTTCATCGACGACGAGGTTGTCGAACTGGTATGTGTTTCACTCGGATGGAACCGCCAGCTGGTCCACATCATCCTCATCGTCGGATCCTTCATCTTCTGACAATGCATTGTAGTCGCGGGATTCCTGGTCCATCCTTTGCACTATGGCTTTCACCTTCACCTCGCCAAGAAGCCCATTGGTCCGTCTGATCGGCTGGAGCTACTTTTTAGGGTCTTCGCCGAGAGTATCAAGAACTCCGGAGCTTCGCACCGTGTGCATCATACGTGGTCGAGTCACCGACTCTTATTCAGTGTCACCACCCCCTTCTTGTTCAGCTGCGGATGCAAGAATGGGCTTGGCATATGCCTGGGCCAGAAGGACCAAATCCCACCCTCCCTCCCTCGCCACGCGTGGATATGACTGTCATGACTTTGTTCCCTTCAGCTGCACTAACTCCAAATATGTGGGTTGTGTTGCTCGAGGGCAAGGTAACTCAATCTCAGATCATACACATTACCGTCCACTTGAAATGTGTGAAACAACCACCGTATCACAGTGCCCCATATACGCCCATCTGCTCTTAGCAGGGGCACGATCGCCGATTGGAAATAACGTAGGTCAATCCCCTCGGGACTCTCCAGAATAGTCCCCAGACCGTAGTAAATTTTGAAATTAGTGACGTCCGACATAATTGACACACTGCATTATGAAGAACATTTACACGATTAACCACATATCTAAAACAAGACTATCTACCGAAAACAATTGTGTACAACATACTGCACTACGCAACCGTATATCCAAAACTATGTAATCCATTCGGTTCAAAAAATTACCTCACAGGTAGGCAACCTGACAGGCAGCGCTTCGTTAGCTTCTCTCCTCCTCTCTACTCCTCTCCCTTCCATCCTCCTGTTTTTCTGAATACAAATGAATCCTATACCAAATTTTATGGTTTCATCGAGTTTTTATAGAGAAGGAGTTCCCGTCGCTAGTTCAACTGGCGATAGGAAGTTGGACTGGTGGCAGAAGGGGGGCATGGTACCTGTCGCTAGTTGATCTGGCGACAGGAGCCTATCACCAGTTCAACCGGCGACAGGAACCTATTTTTGTTATTTTTTAGGCCGACTATTTATTTTATATATATTTTTAAAAAATATTATTATTTAAAAAAATTCCTCTTCAGACACTGCACTGCAATTAGAAATGGCACACTGATATTCGCGCTGCTGCTCTGTATGAACCAGCAGCCTATGGATGTCTGTACTGTTCTTGTTTGTGAATGATATCAGCATGATGAAGTCCTCGAGCTCCTTTTCAGTTCATGCCACGGGTTTGAATCTGATGCTAAATGTTTCTACGGAGAAGCATGTTTCTGCAAACCATCAATATCCAAAAAAAAAACTGCCAGTTGGAAAGAGGAGAGCTGGAAACAATTACATATGGCCTTCAGGAAAGACCAAACTGAACACATTTGCGCCATATGGAGGCCAAGGAGAAAGAAACACTGCACGAAATGAATCATCCACTCTAATAATATTTCCCGTTCGGTTGCATATGTCTGTCCCTTTCACCAACATATTTGTTACATTTGTACAAATTGTGTGGAGCCCCGGGGATAGTTTCAGGATTGCCGGCACATTTTTGGCCCTAGAGTATTCAGGTAACCTTTTGTCACAGGGTAATATATGTGCCTGCTCTTCCTGCATCTCAGCACCTTCTTTAGTTGCGAAGTCCTTGTGATTAAAGCCCTGTTCCCTGAAAATGGATCGCATGAAGAGAATTGCCGGCATGGCAAAGGGCTCATCCGCAGTTCCGGTTTGGAAAGACGAGGATGAGAGTTTAGTTCTCTTTGGGGAGATGTACAAGCATGAGAAAGAGAAGGATGTAAACCTCCTGGAACCAATGTATTCAGTGGAATTCGAAGCTATCCTAGGTGAGATGTTACCTTCTCTTTTTAGTCCTTCACTTGTTCATGTTGTCATAAATGAAGCAATTTTTCCTTTTATTATCAGTGCCCAGAGCTAACAATCTTCCATGATACTTTCATTAGATTAAATGAGATTTTAAGTCACTAATCTATATATATTTACAAACAACTAGTGATATTCAAGGCATCTCTATCGCTTTGGAGGTCTAGAAAATCTCACAATAACCCTTAAATCTGGAAAAAAAACAAAAGACCTAGAAATTCTCTCATTAATCGAGAGAAAAAAAAAAGATCTACACCACTTATTTTGACGGGATCAGATTATAACAGTACAGATTGATCATGTATATATATTGCAACCATTACAATTATATAACAAATACAAGTATATTTTCGAAAGGGAAAAGAGTTATATAACAAATACAATATGTCGCAATATCTAGTAGCGTAATTGCGCGGGAATTCCGCTAGTTTCAGTAAATACTTAGGAATATGCAGGGAAATGCACTCCTTTGCTTGGAAGATAGATAATCTTATTAGACTGCTTTGGTTGACTGAATATAGGAGATGGTCGTATGTTCAAACTCCTATCAGGGAAGAGAGATTACCTCCTGCCAGATGGCGAAAAGCATGACTACGACTGGTAAAGATGGAATTTTCTGACAGTTAAAATTATTCTTTCAATTGCTTTTTTTTAAGAAAGAACAGTTCATTTCAGGCTCAAGACTCCTCCAGCCACCCCACTGTTCCCTTCCCTCGAGATGGAAGCTAACTCCTCCCAAATGGTTTTTCAGAGGGAGCTGCCTGTCCTTCAACTGGTTAAAACTTCAAGGGTACGGTGACTGTTTGCACTAATAGTCTAATACCACGGCTTTCAACGTACATGAAAAAGTATCTCACATTCACCAAGAGTCCAAAACATTCGTTCAGTTAATCTTTTGATACGCTTTGCTGAAACCTGTGTATATAAAATTTCCAGAACAATTCATGTTCTAATACCACGTTCGCGCAAGTCATGTCCAAGCTAAAATAGAATAATATTTTATTTATAGACAGTAGTACAAGATTATCTTTGTAATGAACTGTCCTTTTTTCCTTTATCTTACTTTGACAGTTCTCAAGCAAGTCTGAGGCAAGCAGTACATCAACAAGGTCTGAATCGCCTACCTCCAGCTCCTCGAAGTCTGTTACTCCAACAGCAAGGTCCAACTCTTCATCAAAGAAAATTCCCATCAGAGGAGCTCCTTCCTTATCTAAAGAGGAGAACTCAGCTTACAGAATAGACAAGAGATCAAGCTATACACCTCTGGCAAACAGGCAACACAATGCAGTTCCTGCAACTGCGACAAATACTCCAGCAACCAAGGCAACTAAGAAGACGTCAGGCAAGAAGCCTGCAGTCCCACGCAGCACAAATGCAGCAAAGAAAGTGAGCAACCAGGAGTTCCTGACAAGGCACACAAGAACACTGCGACAAGTGTGCCGAAAGCTCGGTCCAAAGATCCTTCTTTGGGTGTAAATGATCTGAAGATCGACAATGGCAAGACAAGAAGACTGTCATGTCCACCTGCTGCAACAGCAGGTAGCAACAAAGATCTGCCTTTAGACGGCACACAGAATACAGTGGCACCGAATGGAAAGACTAGAGTTGGTACCATGCCTGCTACCGGTAAGGATGGCCGTGCTGCCGAGGCGGCGCTGAAGGGAGGGAGAAGAATGGGTGGGGAGAAGGAGCAGAGGCTAAAATTTGGAAGCCATGCAAAGAAGTTAGGGTAATGGTGTCAGTAGATAGAGTAGGTCAGACATTGCTGTTTCAAGAAGGGATACACAGAGTAGCATCCATTCAGCCCAAATGCCCAATTATGCTAATACACTTAATTTGGGAAGAACTTTCAGTTGCCTTAATTTATGCAAAAAACACTTAATTTGAAAGTTCGCAGTTCATGGTTTGTGATAGAGATTTTTCACCATGTAGTTGAATGAACAATCTACATGCTGAATAGAGGAACTGTCTTGTGATACAAGAGTCGCTCAAATAGTGAAATCGTTCATACAATAATTATTTTTTTAAAAAAATGAAATACACTTGCATTTTTATGGACCAGACGTGTGTGTACCATAACACAATCCTGATTGAATCAACCAGTACGGTTTTCTTCTCTGCTTTGATGCACTAATTCGCATGTAGTAAACAATTTAGAGAGCATGTGGGTTTGAATTCAAAACACTTATTCATTAAGCAACCCGCAATTAGTTGAAGTATTGGAAGAAAAGTATCAGCACTGGAATGGGGACACTTGCAAACAAAAGTAGTGATCAACTTGTGCAAGGAAGGAATCACTCTCCAATTCACCACTACCCTCTTAACCTACGCAAATCTGCAGATTGTTTAAACTCATGTTGTCGTCCACATACTCATCAGGACCTCACTTCCATAGAAGTTTCTGAATGTTTAGTTTTGTCGGTATCTCTTGTTACTTACACCTGCATCAGAACTTTGAACTCAAGAAGTGCAAAGGTTGACTGGTAGTACATTGTACAAGACCGGTGAGAGCTACACGAGTAAGCACAGTTGAAACTTGGAACAGATCGACATGTATCGGGCAGACTTCAAATAATTTCCAAAAAAATTCATCTTTGATCCTCTTGACATTTGATTTGGCACCATCAGATTGGCTTTCAGTGTCACCTTTGATGATTTGTGTATCGTTTCTGGTACGCGTAGTAATCCGCAGACAAGTAATTGATTGCGTAGTCTGCAGACATGTAATTGATTGATTGATGGCACTGAAGTGATAAGATCCAATCGTCAAGTTGACAAGTCATGCTAATTCATGCGCAGTGTTCAATTGCTCTACGTGATTACGACGAATCATGCAACCATATGTGCAACCTTCTGAGAACCGGTTGGAAACGCCACTACAAAGTTCAGAGTTGATTATCGTTTCTTTTTTTAGAAACAGGCAGAAAATCTGTAGCACAAAAGACAAGAGGTCCAAAGACCTACTACGTGACTTAGGTTTACTTACACAAAAATTATTTGCTCTAAGCACTTTGCCTCCGTTAAGGTCCAAACTCTTTCTTCCTCTCTAATCTTTGCAAACAGATCTAGAAGAGAGAAAGACCAACTATTGAAAATTTTGAGATTACGTTCCTTCCAGATTTTCCGAGTGGTTAGGATGACAACCGTGATCGTCGCCTCCTTGGAAGGTGTTCCAGATCTCCCAAGAGGTGATGATCTTGACTACAAGCTAAAATATCTGTTTATTCAGCAGGACGAGTGCGTGGAAATTTCGACAATTATTTGTTCAAACCTAAACAGGCCAATATCAACTCCATAGACACAACGGCTGCAAAAGCCACATAACCACAACCTTTCTTAAACTAGTCATGTATCTGTACGTTGCAACGAAAACTCATTTTTGAACCAAAATTTTTGTATGCAGTGCATACTAACCTTGTCCGAAGCATACTATTCATTCGAATATACAATCATCGAATTTAACATATGTTGGTGCCATTGTTTGAGCATCTACATAAAATAAAAGGTGAATTGAATTATTCCAACTTCCGGTAGATAATGTCATTACAAATTATTAATCAAAGTCTGCTTACTTAAGTGACTACTAAGAATATCCATCACAGCATGGAGAAAAGTATCACAGTCATCAACAGACCCTTCTGCTAAGCATGACACAACTGTGATTTAAGTAATGAACTTAACACAAATCCAACTGCTAATAGAATAGGACTTACGCAAAGATAAAGCAAGAGATCTTTTATGGGAATTAAAGAATGACACTATCTCCTCACATCGTGCACTCTCTGCTCCTCTCCTAGCATCGCCTGTGACGCCGTCTACGCTTCCTCCTCTATGCCCTCGTCTCCACCTCCGCTCTTTTGCTCTGCTTCGCGCGCCTCCGCCCCGTTGCCGCTTCCATCGGTCAGATCTGGATGGACCCCACTTCCTCCTCTCCACCCCCGTTCTTCTGCTTTGCTCCGCGCAACTTGACGAATTGGGATATATTATATCTACTTAATTAATAAATGATTATATTTATAAGATGTTTATGTTATGAATATATTGTATGTATATTGAAGAGGCACAATGGACAATATATATAGGGTACAAATGGACACAAGTCTAAACCCTAATACAATAGGAAATACCACTAATACCCTTATATCCTTAACACCCCCCCTAAATGCACGGTGTATGCAATATCATTGCATTTGGAAAGGGTTGACACTAAAATATGAAAAAAAAAAACACAAAATCTGAGTCTTGATAATGTCGTCATAGTATGCAGCTCTTGAAAAATATGTTGATAAAAGATCTTCTCCCATCCGGAGTCGTACGACAACCCATAAAGCACAAGGTGCGAGAGCAAAGTCGACCACGGCAATATGACGAAACCGACAAAAAATAGATAAAATTGTCAAATCAAGTCGAATAGGAATAGATAGAAGCATGACGGTGCAGATCGTAGCCCAAGACGACAGCGGCGCAGTGCACAAGAAGCACAACAGAGGTGCAATGCAGAAGAAGCGCGACGCAATGCACAAGAAGTACAACGAAGACGCAATGCGGAAGAAGCGCGGCGGCCTTGAAAGCTTGGGGCGGCGGATCTGCAACGGCTCGACGAAAAGAGCAGCGGCTGCTGCCATGCCAAAGAAATTCTTATACTTCTATGACTGACAATAAATATGTGGACTCGCATAGCTTAGACGAACTCATAGATAAAGAGTTACGGACTTGGATGGACGCAACGGAAGAAAACGACACAAATAATACCAGCAGCAGGCAATCGCATCTCTCGTCCAATCACCAATAGCAAGCACCGGTGAAACAAGAATAATAATCCAACCCATCAGATCCGCGCATAAGGGCACGCAGCAGTGAAAGGAACCGAAGAATAGATCGGATGACGAAGCTTCATCAAGAACCAATCTGATCTAACGCTAGCAGCAATACACGCGTGTAGCACAAGTACTTTTATTTTCCTTTTCATTCGGCAGCTCCAACAAAACAACGCAGTAGCTTTGGGCAGCGTCGGCCACCAGCTACGGCAGAGAACACCGAGCGGATGCGCGCAAGGGATGCTTGGCGCACATAGATGCCAGAAGCAAGGCGGCGAAAATCCAGACCAGTTTGCATGGCGCGTGCGACGAGGAGGTGTGGGGAGGCGGCTACTAGCCGGCGACCGAGACGACGCAAATGCGTCGCGACCGACCGACCGTGGAGCGAGCGGCGCACAAGCAATCACGCGGAGGCGGCCGAAGACCAAGAGTCGCTGGACACGAGGAAGACCATAGGGCTCGCGACGTGGCGGCGGATCCGAAGGCGACGACGACGGCGGAAGGCAGCGGGAGCCCACGAGCGCACGCGGCGGCGGCGACGAGAGGCTTCCCCTGGGAGTAAAGATCGGTCCTCCCGGGGGCAGCGGCAGCGGAGAACAACAAGAACTTAGAGGCGGCGGCGGCTAGGGTAAACCCTAAACCTAACTCGGCTCTGATACCATGTTATGAATATATTGTATGTATATTAAAGAGATCCAATGAGTAATATATAGGATACAAAGGGACACAAGTCTAAACCCTAATACAATAGAAAATACCACTAATAATCTTATATCCTTAATAGTTTCGTAGCAGAGCGCAGACACTTAACTATCCTATACCACAACGACTATCTTCTTCACCAGGCGCCTCTCAATATCCATCCTCTTCCTCATGAGCAGCGTGTACTTCTACAGGAGCTCCCTGTCCTCCTCGTCTCCGACCAGGATGGCGGGCTTCGTGCTAAGGGAGGTCTTTAGCAGGTTGCCCTTGTACATGCAAGAGATGGGGACAGAGCTTCCTTCCTCGTTGCCTAGCCACCCATGGGCAGCTCTCAGCGCCGCGCCCAGCGAAGCGAGTCTGTTCCAGAGGAGGCGTCAGCTTTGCATCCATAGATGGCGTTACGAGTTTGTATGGCAAGGTAGCAAAGTTCTAGCGTAGAACAATGGAGGAGTTTTGCCGTAACGGGTCTCTGAACTATGAAGACGGAACAGCCAAAGATTTGCATGATTGACTTGAGGATGCTCTCGTTGGAGGATGCCCCACCGGTTGCTATGATCAGCTTGGGAGGGTTGGGCATGCCAAACCTCTCGGCGTAGCCTCACATCGACAACATTTGACCTTCGATGATGGCACGGACCTGCACAGAAGGAATTATGAGTGCATGGAATAGCGAGTTTGCCACCATTATCAGATAAATAGATTTGTGTATTTTTGCAAACCTCAGATGGTGGATCAAATTCTTCCACTTCAAGCTCCGTCAGATTGTCAGTTGAGGCATCATTGAAGTTCTCAACAATGTATCGATGGAAGCCCACTGCACGAAACAAACCAATTTGTGTAAGGCTATTTGACTTCACAGTAGAAGGGGAAAAAATGTTACAAATGCTAATACTACATGATTTGTTGGAAGTGGAGGCAGGATTTCGTGGTCTCTGTAATAGAATCCTAAGTTCCCACCTATACGAGAAAATAGAGATGAATGTCGTAATGTCAGAGTCACAGTTGATTAAATGGTGACAAACCACATCAGAAAGTTCTTAAAGGAATGCTAAAATCATAGTCTGTACAAACAACATTAGCAGAATTGATCAAATAATAGTTGATACTATAGTATAAGCCATTGAAATTGATATTTTAGACGTGCAGAGAACTCTAAAACATAACTTGCTGGAAAGCAGCTTGTTGGAATATAAATAACCAGAGGGTGGCTGCGACGGAGTTCGGAGGTGGATGAGGGGGCGGGGTCGACGATGCCGTGAACATCCAGAATCAAAACAAAGCATCTGAAGAAAAAACGTATTGAAAAATATTACAATATCACCGTGAACAGTATGCAATATTTTTTTCTACGGATTTCAACATCTCAAATAACAGTACGCAACATTCTTTTCAACGAGTCGCAACAATTTTTTCAACGGACCACAACATCAAAACAATTCATCAGTTTGCAAAAAAAAAAAAATCAAAAGAAAAGGAAATGGAAACAGGATCAAGCGGAGCCAGTGGAAGGTACAAGAAACTCACCGCTCAGTGCCGAACCCACACCCACACGACGCTTGACCACCACAGACGGCAGAATGGCCGCCGCCCACGCCGGAGAAGCGGGATGAGGGGGAGGAGAAGGCCCCGAGGAAGTTGTGGGCGACAGCGGCAGGGGCACATCATCGGTCGCGGCAACGAAGTCGAGGAGGTTGTGGTAGGAGAGTGAAGGCATCACCAACTGTAAGATCGAGGTGGCCGACTAGAGGGGGGTGAATAGGCGGTTTTAAAAACTTTATCGGGCTAAACCAATATATAAATGCGGAAGCTAATGGCGAATTGGTTTTGCACAATTAAAACCTAAATCAACTAGGCTCAACTAAGTGCACCGACAATATGAACACAATACAACATGAGCAATCATATAAGATATATAAGCAATTAAAGCAAGAATGTAAATTGCTCAAAGTGAAGCACAAGTAAACACAAGATGACACGATTATGTTTTACCGTGGTGTTCGGAGACTTGCCGGTCTCCCCTAATCCACGTTGAGGTAAGCCCAACCCACGTTGGACCGGCTCCTCAAATGAGCACACACCTCCGAGGTAAGTCCAACACTTGGACCGGTTCCAAACCGAACCAACACTCGCTCAACTATGGTTGCTCTTCCTCCACTCCGGAGATGGCGAGCACCAAACCACTCACAACCGCCGGGCCTTCTCACAAGCTTCTTGAGAAGGTCACCGAGCACGACGCCCACGCCGCCTAGGTGTCGGCAAACACCAAGAGTAACAAATCCAAACTTTCACTTGAACTAATCAAGTGTCAACGCCACGTGGATACACAATCCATACCTAAGGCAACACATGCACTTAGGGTTTACTCTCTAATCTCACCAAGTGCAACACATGCACAAAAGAGAATAGAGGCTTGCTCTTAGCTCAAGAGGCTCACAAAGAGTTCACAATAGTTCTTAGCAACTTCAAGAACCTCCCCAACCGGCCAAGGTGGCTATATATAGCCCACACACAAAAACTAGCCGTTGGGAGACAAACCCTCAAAAATCGGAAATCGGAAGTTCCGCACAAAGGCCTGAACTACCGCAGAGAGAGAAAAGGCACCGCAACGGCTATGTCGACGAGAAACTAGCCGCTTGATCTTTAGTGCGAACTACCGCCAACTAAACATCGGAAGTTCGATTCTTCTAAGTTCCGCTCAACACATAGCGGAGCTACCGCACATTGAATTTTGGCTAAGTCCCCAAAATGGTGCTTCTCTCGAAAAACCAACCGCGGATTTGAGCATCCGATTAATCGGAAGTTCCGCTATTAACACGCCGAACTTCCGCACTTGGAAAATCGGCTAAGTCCTTAAACCGCCGCTCTCGAAAAAATCAGGCCGCGGAAAATCGGATCGTCCGGTGCGGAACTTCCGCGAAGAGCCCTGAACTTCCGATTTTCCGATGTAAATCGAAATGGCTTTTTCAACAACTTCAATTGCAAAACACATTTGCTAATTGACAAGCCATGCCAACAAGGGTCACAAGCAAGATTCCCAACAAGTTGCAAAACACATTTGCCAACTTTTGGAATCATACCACAAGGAAAAAGGTACATGGACTTACACCATTTGCAAAACGCATTTGCAAACTTAAGTCACATGCTACAAGGGTTGAATGCATGAGCATCGGCTATTTGCAAAACACATTCGCAAATAATAGCTCCATGCATAGATGAGCTAGAGCAAATATAATGAGCTATCAACACATGACTAACTCAAACTACTAGTCAAGATCCCTCTTAATAGTACGGCAAACCTATACTAGCAATCCGGTCTATCAACCAAACACCGAGACCGGTAAAAGACTAGGAACACATCCTTAGCCCTAGCTAGTCATACCTTTGCCTTGCATCTTCTTGAAGCTTGATGACGCACACCAACACTTCAAGTCCGGGTCCTTGACTTTGACAATCATCAACTCATGATGATTTCTTCACTTCGGGATATTGTCTTGATCGATTTCTTCATCCCGACTTTGACAATCATCAACTCATGATGATTTCTTCACTTCGGGATATTGTCTTGATCATCATCAACACCTGATGATTTCTTCATCCCGATTCTTCACTTGCATCAACGCATGATGCATTCCTTCACTTGACCTCTATCAACACATGATGGGTCTTCTCTTGTCTTGATGATCAACCCATGATCATCTCTTCTTGATAAGCATCAACTCATGATGCATCATATACACCAAGCTCTTGACTTGATGATCAACTCATGATCATCCCGAGTCTTCATCACCCTGGAACATAACCTATATATCCAACTCATGGAAAAAGTTAGTTCCACAATG
Source organism: Hsuehochloa calcarea (assembly GCA_036346395.1). Lineage (NCBI taxonomy): Eukaryota > Viridiplantae > Streptophyta > Magnoliopsida > Poales > Poaceae > Hsuehochloa > Hsuehochloa calcarea. Next base: position 5,195,203 of record CM070610.1, read on the forward strand.
TGATCATCATTAATTACCACATCATACCATTAACTCATAATGGTGGGACAAGATACCTCAATCTTTCCCTATTTGGTAATTGATGATAACCACTTAAATTCTCATAAATTTAATGATGATAAATGATAGAACAATTGAGTATATATAAACTACACAAGTTATATATACTCTAACATGAGTATACAAGAACTACACAAGTTCTATATACTCATAACATGAGTATATACTGAACTACACAAGTTTTGTATACTCAAAGGTTTTGTTTCAACGTAAAGATCCTTAGTATATGTGGAAAATGGAATATGGATCAATACTAATGAAACCACAAAGTATAGGATAAAACTCCCCCTAAATGTGTGCATACACAAATGTGTAATGAGGTCATATGCACATATTCAAGTTTAACTTAAGGTTGAGTTCAATCCTATATTTTGGATCCGAGAAATGCAACATTATATAAATTGAGATGTCGATTGCATACCTCGTTGTGTTTCACCTTTATATCCAAATGAGACTACATAAAGATGATACTTGATAAAAGAGTTAGTTCATATTTGGATTTGTCATTAATCACCAAAACACTCCATTAACTCATAATGGCGGGTCTAGATCTTTCAATCTCCCCTTTTGGTGATTGATGACAAATCCATTATCAATAACAACATTTGGATATTCATAGACATAAGAAAAGAATTTTAAACTAATGAACTATGTCTATGCATCATATGAGGTGAAACATAAAGCATTGAACAAAATGCATATGAAAACATTCTCCCCCTTACACATCTAATGCATACATTTTCCTCTTTTGGCATGTCTAAACGAATCAAACATCCAAATGAACAATATTGATAAAAACATTCTCCCCTTTTGGCATAAATCACCCAAAACACAAGACAAATCTTAGCCAAAAGGAGTATTTGCAAATCAATACCACTTGCAAAAACAATGAGGTAGGTCACAAAAGTATGAATTGAACTTATATGACCAAGGGAATTTTGTTCTCAAGATATGAGAGGAGAAACAAGGATAGGTTACATACCTATTGATCATCACATTCTCCGTTGTAAATCAAAATATTTGAGAACCACTTGAAATGATAGTTGAAACATATTCAACTAACATCCCCTTTGAAAAGAAATATAGATAACCTCTCTTTTTAACAATTTTTACAAGCTATGTTGAGAGAACATAAAGAACAATGCTTGTGAGAGATTTCCATGAAAATTTTGATAGAATTTCTCTTGTAAAGAGGGACATCCACGACAGAGATGAAAAGATATAATCACCACACAAAAAAATATTCATTTATAATCACATCTCATCCATATCTCATGCAAACATAGATCATGACATAAAAACATGTTCTCACACGAGTACCAAAAGATAGCATAGCCACAATAAGAGTCAAACTGCCAGGTAGTCATAAGATATTACAATTTTTGCATACAAGGTCTAATGACCCAAATAGAACAAATGGCTACTACTCAGCAGGAGGGTCTTGAGGATGATCGACTGGAGGAGCAGCAGGAGGACCGCCAGAGGAGAGCGAAGCGACGCCGCCCAAAGTGAACAGTGGAGGAAACTGCTCGGCAAATCTGGCCGAAAGCGCCAAGGCCGGGCCGAGCGGGCGCCGAGCTCGAAGTGGTCGCCTCGGAAAGCATCCAATCGGCAAAGGTGGTCGCCTCAAACGCATCCAGCCTAGAAGTGGTCGCCTCGAAGGTATCCCGGGATGCCCTCATCTCCAACAAGGTGGCATAAATCGATCCATAGTGGCTATACCTTGTGGAGGAGCAAAGAAGAAGAAGCAGGAGGTGCAGCTTGTACTTCACCGAGCACGCCTAAGATTGGCGGATTGGAGGACCTTCTCTTGGTTTATAGGCTTTATGTGTCAAGGTAAAGCTCCATTATATCCAGCTTTGTTTAACGATCAAAGCCATAATGTAAGGTGCAAAGTTTATCCGTTTGACTCGATCATTCTTTGTTCCTGCTATCTCCCTTATAATAACATCCACAACATCAAACTTTCTTCCATGCATGATGCATTCCAATATATTCCAAACATGTCCTCTAATAGCATCATAATTCCCACTCTTTGGTAACATGGTATGGTTAATGATCCTATTTACCAAGCTGGGAATAGGAAGAAGCCCTGTGATCTTACCAGGACAAATCTTTGAGTGGTGTCATAAAATTCATCCAGCAGATGAGAGGAGAATCGTTCCATCATAGATTTTCTCATATTCGCTTGACTGGATATTCAATGCATGTTCAAAAGCGCGCTTTGTGCAAGAATACCTCACAGTTCCTGTCATCCAGGTGAGCTGAGAAAAATCTGGAGGAATGCATACTGTGGCATAAAACTGTCGGATGATCTCATCACTATAATTGCATTTTATTGCCACAAAGTTATGAATCCCGGCTCGCTGAAAGAGCCTGTAAGTACCCTCATATCTGTCAAGTCCGTTGAGATAGGACCAATTGATGTACTTGTGATCAGCAAATGGTTTGGATGGTCCATAAAAGAGATCATAGACTTGTCTTTGAAACTTGGTATGAAAACGAGGGTCGTCGCAATTTCCTGGAAGTGAATATTGATCTTTATCCCGAAGAATAGTGTAGTCGTCTGCTGTGAGTCTGTAAGATCGAGGTGGCCGACTAGAGGGGGGTGAATAGGCGGTTTTAAAACTTTATCGGGCTAAACCAATAAATAAATGCGGAAGCTAATAGCGAATTGGTTTTGCACAATTAAAACCTAAATCAACTAGGCTCAACTAAGTGCACCGACAATATGAACACAATACAATATGAGCAATCATACAAAATATATAAGCAATTAAAGCAAGAATGTAAATTGCTCAAAGTAAAGCACAAGTAAACACAAGATGACATGATTATGTTTTACCGTGGTGTTCGGAGACTTGCCGGTCTCCCCTAATCCACGTTGAGGTAAGCCCAACCCACGTTGGACCGGATCCTCAAATGAGCACACACCTCCGAGGTAAGTCCAACACTTGGACCGGTTCCAAACCGAACCAACACCTCGCTCAACTATGGTTGCTCTTCCTCCACTCCGGAGATGGCGAGCACCAAACCACTCACAACCGTCGGGCCTTCTCACAAGCTTCTTGAGAAGGTCACCGAGCACGACGCCTCCTCGCCGTCTAGGTGTCGGCAAACACCAAGAGTAACAAATCCGAACTTTCACTTGAACTAATCAAGTGTCAACGCTCACGTGGATACACAATCCACTACCTAAGGCAACACATGCACTTAGGGTTTACTCTCTAATCTCACCAAGTGCAACACATGCACAAAAGAGAATAGAGGTTTGCTCTTAGCTCAAGAGGCTCACAAAGAGTTCACAATAGTTCTAAGCAATTTCAAAGAACCTCCCCAACCGCCAAGGTGGCTATATATAGCCCACACACAAAAACTAGCCGTTGGAGACAAACCCCAAAAATCGGGAAATCGGAAGTTCCGCCGTACAAAGGCCGGAACTACCGCAGGAGAGAGAAAAGGTACCGCAACGGCTATGTCAGACGAGAAACTAGCCGTTTGATTTTTAGTGCGGAACTACCGCCAACTAAATATCGGAAGTTCCGATTCTTCGAAGTTCCGCCAACACATAGCGGAACTACCGCACATTGAATTTTGGCTAAGTCCCCAAAATGGTGCTTCTCGAAAAACCAACCGCGGATTTCGAGCATCCGATTAATCGGAAGTTCCTCTATTAACACGCCGAACTTCCGCACTTGGAAAATCGGCTAAGTCCCTAAACCGCCGCTCTCGAAAAATCAGGCCGCGGAAAATCGGATCGTCCGGTGCGGAACTTCCGCACGTAAGAGCCCTAACTTCCGATTTTCCCGACAAATCGAAATGGCTTTTCAACAACTTCAATTGCAAAACACATTTGCTAATTGACAAGCCATGCCAACAAGGGTCACAAGCAAGATTCCCAACAAGTTGCAAAACACATTTGCCAACTTTTGGAATCATACCACAAGGAAAAAGGTACATGGACTTACACCATTTGCAAAACGCATTTGCAAACTTAAGTCACATGCTACAAGGGTTGAATGCATGAGCATCGCTATTTGCAAAACACATTCGCAAATAATAGCTCCATGCATAGATGAGCTAGAGCAAATATAATGAGCTATCAACACATGACTAACTCAAACTACTAGTCAAGATCCCTCTTAATAGTACGGCAAACCTATACTAGCAATCCGGTCTATCAACCAAACACCGAGACCGGTAAAAGACTAGGAACACATCCTTAGCCCTAGCTAGTCATACCTTTGCCTTGCATCTTCTTGAAGCTTGATGACGACACCAACACTTCAAGTCCGGTCCTTGACTTTGACAATCATCAACTCATGATGATTTCTTCACTTCGATATTGTCTTGATCATCATCAACACATGATGATTTCTTCATCCCGACTTTGACAATCATCAACTCATGATGATTTCTTCACTTCGATATTGTCTTGATCATCATCAACACCGATGATTTCTTCATCCCGATTCTTCACTTGCATCAACGCATGATGCATTCCTTCACTTGACCTCTATCAACACATGATGGGTCTTCTCTTGTCTTGATGATCAACCCATGATCATCTCTTCTTGATAAGCATCAACTCATGATGCATCATATACACCAAGCTCTTGACTTGATGATCAACTCATGATCATCCCGAGTCTTCATCACCCTGGAACATAACCTATATATCCAACTCATGGAAAAAGTTAGTTCCACAATGTGATCATCATTAATTACCACATCATACCATTAACTCATAATGGTGGGACAAGATACCTCAATCTTTCCCTATTTGGTAATTGATGATAACCACTTAAATTCTCATAAATTTAATGATGATAAATGAGAGAACAATTGAGTATATAAACTACACAAGTTATATATATTCTAACATGAGTATACAAGAACTACACAAGTTCTATATACTCATAACATGAGTATATACTGAACTACACAAGTTTTGTATACTCAAAGGTTTTGTTTCAACGTAAAGATCCTTAGTATATGTGGAAAATGGAATATGGATCAATACTAATGAAACCACAAAGTATAGGATAAAACTCCCTAAATGTGTGCATACACAAATGTGTAATGAGGTCATATGCACATATTCAAGTTTAACTTAAGGTTGAGTTCAATCCTATATTTTGGATCCGAGAAATGCAACATTATATAAATTGAGATGTCGATTGCATACCTCGTTGTGTTTCACCTTTATATCCAAATGAGACTACATAAAGATGATACTTGATAAAAGAGTTAGTCTCATATTTGGATTTGTCATTAATCACCAAAACACTCCATTAACTCATAATGGCGGGTCTAGATCTTTCAATCTCCCCCTTTTTGGTGATTGATGACAAATCCATTATCAATAACAACATTTGGATATTCATAGACATAAGAAAAGAATTTTAAACTAATGAACTATGTCTATGCATCATATGAGGTGAAACATAAAGCATTGAACAAAATGCATATGAAAACATTCTCCCCCTTACACATCTAATGCATACATTTTCCTTCTTTTGGCATGTCTAAACGAATCAAACATCCAAATGAACAATATTGATAAAAACATTCTCCCCCTTTTGGCATAAATCACCCAAAAACACAAGACAAATCTTAGCCAAAAGGAGTATTTGCAAATCAATACCACTTGCAAAAACAATGAGGTAGGTCACAAAAAGTATGAATTGAACTTATATGACCAAGGGGGAATTTTGTTCTCAAGATATGAGAGGAGAAACAAGGATAGGTTACATACCTATTGATCATCACATTCTCCCGTTGTAAATCAAAATATTTGAGAACCACTTGAAATGATAGTTGAAACATATTCAACTAACCTCCCCTTTGAAAAGAAATATAGATAACCTCTCTTTTTAACAAGTTTTACAAGCTATGTTGAGAGAACATAAAGAACAATGCTTGTGAGAGATTTCCATGAAAATTTTGACAGAATTTCTCTTGTAAAGAGGGACATCCACGACAGGAGATGAAAAGATATAATCAGCCACAAAAAATATTCATTTATAATCACATCTCATCCATATCTCATGCAAACATAGATCATGACATAAAAAACATGTTCTCACACAGAGTACCAAAAGATAGCATAGCCACAATAAGAGTCAAACAGCCAGGTAGTCATAAGATATTACAATTTTTGCATACAAGGTCTAATGACCTAAATAGAACAAATGGCTACTACTCAGCAGGAGGGTCTTGAGGATGATCGACTGGAGGAGCAGCAGGAGGACCGCCAGGAGGAGAGCGAAAGCGACGCCGTCCAAAGTGAACAGGTGGAGGAAACTGTTCGGCAAATCTGGCTGAAGCGCGGCAAGGTCGGGCCGAGCGGGCGCCGAGTCCGAAGTGGTCGCCTCGAAAGCATCCAATCGCAAAGGTGGTCGCCTCAAACGCATCCAGTCTAGAAGTGGTCGCCTCCTGGAAGGTATCCTGGGATGCCCTCATCTCCAACAAGGTGGCATAAATCTGATCCATAGTGGCTATACCTTGTGGAGGAGCAAGAAGAAGAAGCAGGAGGTGCAACTGTGTACTTCTGTTGGAGCACGCCTAAGATTGGCAGGGATTGGAGGACCTTCTCTTGGTTTATAGGCTTTATGTGCTGAAGGTAAAGCTCCATTATATCCAGTTTGTTTAACGATCAAAGCCATAATGTAAGGTGCAAAGTTTATCCGTTTGACTCGATCATTCTTTGTTCCTGCTATCTCCCTTATAATAACATCCACAACATCAAACTTTCTTCCATGCATGATGCATTCCAATATATTCCAAACATGTCCTCTAATAGCATCATAATTCCCACTCTTTGGTAACATGGTATGGTTAATGATCCTATTTACCAAGTCGAATAGGAAGAAGTCCTGTGATCTTACCAGGACAAATCTTTGAGTGGTGTCATAAAATTCACCCAGTGCATGAGGGAGAATCTGTTCCATCATAGATTTTCTCATATTCGCTTGATCGATATTCAATGCATGTTCAAAAGCGCTTTGTGCAAGAATACCTCACAGCCTCGCCATCCAGTGAGCCGAGAAAAATCGGAGGAATGCACATCGTGGCATAAACCGCTTGATGATCTCATCACTATAATTGCATTTTATTGCCACAAAGTTATGAATCCCGCTCATTGAAAGAGCCTGTAAGTACCCTCATATCTGTCAAGTCCGCTGAGATAGGACCAATTGATGTACTTGTGATCAAGAAATGGTTTGGATGGTCCATAAAAGAGATCATAGACTTGTCTTTGAAACTTGGTATGAAAACGAGGGTCGCCGCAATTTCCTCGAAGTGAATATTGATCTTTATCCCAAGAATAGTGTAGTCGTCATTGTGAGTCCCTTAAGATCAATTTCCATTTCTTCCGGTTCACCTAACTCCTCATCGATTCATATTCGATTCTTCTCCCGATGCACTTTCTTCCGAATTTTGATTCTTCCTCATTTCTTGAAGAAGATGCGCCAAAGATCCAATAGTGCCGGATCGCCATCTTCATCCTCGGCATCTTCAAGAACAACAATGGATGAAGTGTCAAAGATTGAATCAAAAGAAGATGAAATTCTCGATTCTGTCAGACAATCGGAAGCTCAGCAAGTTGAACGCCGAACTATCAGCATGCGAAGTTCCGCGCTCAACAATGGAAGTTCCGATTTTCCGGATCGACTCTAGGGCAATGATAAATTTTGATTTTTCAGTATTTTGATGGATTGAGTCCATGGAATCGATGCATAAACATCATACAATCATCAATAAACTAGTTTGCCCAAGAATCTACCACGATTTCATCCACATTTCATTTTCCCCAAAACTCAAACCTAGGGTTCATGAGAGGCATAGATCCAAAGGGATTGGAAATACCTTGAGGAATGGAGTGATTGAACCTCGAGAAGCAATTGGTCGGTTGAGATTTGAAGAAAAACCAAGAGGGATCAAAGAGTTTCGGTGGAGTATTTGGAGAAGAGAGGGGCTCTGGAGAGAAGTGAAGAACGGCGGTCAAAGGAAGAGAGATAAACGGAGGAACCGCAGGCATTAAAGTCTCTCACCACGGAAGCGGAAGTTCCGCATTTCAAAGGCGGAAGTTCGGACTACGAAGTTCCGCACTGAGTACCGGAAGCTCGATTTTCCGACGCTTGAAGAGAGTGAAACGAAGCTCCGCAAATCAACGGACGTTCGAAAACGGAAGTTCCGCACATAGAATGCCTAAGTTCCGATTATCCCGACACTTCGTGAAAGATCTTGAATTTGATTTTTATGCAAATGATCCCTAGTTTTGCACTCAAATAAATATCATTCAGGATCATTGTACATTAAAAAGACTAATGTCTATCCAAGAAAATAATTTTTATGAATTTAGCTTTGATTTTGCAAATGAAGCCTCATTTTCATGAAATTTATCAAAGCAACTCAAAGAAAACATTTTGTTGATTTTAAAGCATCCAATTTTGTGTATGAGTCATAAATACCATTTTGAACCTTTTCATATGAATAGTTTTGGTTCATATGGAAAAACTCACTTAAGTGCTAGAAAGTGACCACTTAGGTCAAAGTAGAATTTTGGACGAATTTCAAAATCAAATAACCTTTTCTAGGTTGGTCTTTTGGAAATTCTTTGAATACCACAAATGTTTAGAATAACCAACTCTAGGATTTTTCTTTTGTTAAGATTTTCAAATTCCTTTTATAATAGATTTTACACAAAGATCTAGTTTTTGGTCAAAAACAAGATACTATAATGTAGGATTTTGGCTAGAAATGCATTTTTACTTAAAATAGGTTTTTTCTAAAGCCAAAACCTTCGGTAAACCTTTCAAAAGCATTTGTATACATTTTGCAATTAATTTTTCAAAGAATTACTAATAGTTATCAAATTTTTGACTTTTGGCTAAAAGGCTTATTTTTGAAAAGCAATACTAGCACTTAATTTATTTGGGCACATTTAGGGATGTGATATACATGGCTATGATTTAGCACTCCCCCTTAATGTGCCACCACAACTTGCTCAAGATATAAATAATGAACATAGAGCAAGAACACCCCTTTTAAAAAGATTTTCATGAAATGCAACCTACACAAGGTATAAAGGGGCTAGATACTTCAATGTAAATACTTGTTACCGAGATGGCATTGGTTCTTGATGTGAAACGATTATCCTCAAACTTGGCTCCAATTTGATATATGATGACATCCATCTTTATATGAATAAGCCAAGTCTCCAATGCCTCTCCAAGTACCTATTAAGCATTTAAGCGTATTTTGGTACCCAAAACTAGGTTGGGTCCACGAATGTTAGTCACAATGGATTTGGGCACCCAAATGGCCCTAGCATTAGTTTTATGTGAACTAACTATTCTAGCAAACACATTGCCATTAATATCCTTCCTAAGCAAATATTGATCATTATAAATAATGGGCTTAGGAGTGATACCTTTGGGACAATCCTTACTCATATGTCCTTTTCCTAAGAATTGTAGCAAGTTCAAGTTTGTATTCGCTTTTACCTTCTTTACTTGCTCCTTGCCGGTTTGCCTCTTCTTTGATGACAATTTCTTGTCATTCACTTTGTTTGGGCACACGGAGGCGAAGTGGCCCTTTCCATTGCATCCATGGCACTTGACATTCTTCGTGTGTCTTGCATTGTGCCTAGTCTTGCTTGTCTCCTTCTTCTTAGGAGTGAAGCCAATTCCACTCTTATCTTGCAAGCGTCTTTGCTTGCTCAATATATCGTCAAGAGTGGCCTTCCCTTTTAGGCCTCTTTCCAAGTCATTCTTCAATTTGTTGACTTGGACCTTGAGCTCTTTGTTTTCCTCTACAATGTTAGTATTGCAAGATATCGAGGAAATAGGAGCATCTACTTTTGAACAACAAGGCATATCAATTAAATCCTCACATGAGGTGGATACACTAACCTTAGATGAAATGCATGAGGTAGAAGCTATACATGGCAAATCATCTAATAAATTGCATTCAATGCCTATATCCACCTTAGAGCTATTTAAATTATTTAGGAGGAGAGCTTCATGTTCATCTTTTAGAACATCATAATCATTTTGAAGAGAGACATGCTCTTTCTTCAAAACTTTGAATTTTAATTTCTCCTTTCCTAAATATTCATTGAGCTCTTCTAGCATATCCATCAACTCATCATATGAAGGCTCATCGTTGTTATTTACCTCATTATTACCTTTAGCCATGAAGCATTGAGTTGATGTGAAGGGAGTTGAGGAGTCCTCATTTTCGTTGTCGGAGCTTGAAGTTGAGCATTCTTCTTCCGACATCCATTCTTGTGTGCAATCATCACTAGTTGAAGTGGACAATTCATATTGATCTTGAATATATGTCCACATCTCATGAGCGTTCTTGAGATTGCATACCTTGTCAAATATATCTACGCTCAAAGCACTAAATAAGGCGTTAGTAGCTTGAGCGTCGAGATGTAAGCATTTCTCTTCCTCAATGGTTGGAGCAAAATGATCCAGTGGAGGAGAAAAGCCTACATCTACAATCCGCCATATTTTTGGACTCATGGCCCTAAAATAATAAGACATGCGGATTTTTCATTGAGCATAATTTATGCCATCAAATAGAGGTGCTTCACCTAGGTGCACTAAATCTCTAGTTGCCATCCTTTACTCTCTAGACGGTTAAGTCTAATAAATGAGAGACCAAGCTCTGATACCACTTGTAAGATCGAGGTGGCGACTAGAGGGGGGTGAATAGGCGGTTTTAAAAACTTTATCGGGCTAAACCAATATATAAATGCGGAAGCTAATGGCGAATTGGTTTTGCACAATTAAAACCTAAATCAACTAGGCTCAACTAAGTGCACCGACAATATGAACACAATACAACATGAGCAATCATATAAGATATATAAGCAATTAAAGCAAGAATGTAAATTGCTCAAAGTGAAGCACAAGTAAACACAAGATGACACGATTATGTTTTACCGTGGTGTTCGGAGACTTGCCGGTCTCCCTAATCCACGCTGAGGTAAGCCCAACCCACGCTGGACCGGCTCCTCAAATGAGCACACACCTCCGAGGTAAGTCCAACACTTGGACCGGTTCCAAACCGAACCAACACCTTGCTCAACTATGGTTGCTCTTCCTCCACTCCGAGATGGCGAGCACCAAACCACTCACAACCGTCGGGCCTTCTCACAAGCTTCTTGAGAAGGTCACCGAGCACGACGCCCCACGCCGCCTAGGTGTCGGCAAACACCAAGAGTAACAAATCCAAACTTTCACTTGAACTAATCAAGTGTCAACGCCACGTGGATACACAATCCACTACCTAAGGCAACACATGCACTTAGGGTTTACTCTCTAATCTCACCAAGTGCAACACATGCACAAAAGAGAATAGAGGCTTGCTCTTAGCTCAAGAGGCTCACAAAGAGTTCACAATAGTTCTTAGCAACTTCAAAGAACCTCCCCAACCGCCAAGGTGGCTATATATAGCCCACACACAAAAACTAGCCGTTGGGAGACAAACCCCGAAAAATCAGGAAATCGGAAGTTCCGCCGCACAAAGGCCGGAACTACCGCAGAGAGAGAAAAGGCACCGCAACGGCTATGTCGACGAGAAACTAGCCGCTTGATCTTTAGTGCGAACTACCGCCAACTAAACATCGGAAGTTCCGATTCTTCTAAGTTCCGCTCAACACATAGCGGAACTACCGCACATTGAATTTTGGCTAAGTCCCCAAAATGGTGCTTCTCGAAAAAACCAACCGCGGATTTCGAGCATCCGATTAATCGGAAGTTCCGCTATTAACACGCCGAACTTCCGCACTTGGAAAATCGGCTAAGTCCTTAAACCGCCGCTCTGGAAAAATCAGCCGCGGAAAATCGGATCCGTCCGGTGCGGAACTTCCGCCGGTAAGAGCCCGGAACTTCCGATTTTCCTGACAGAAATCAGAAATGGCTTTTTCAACAACTTCAATTGCAAAACACATTTGCTAATTGACAAGCCATGCCAACAAGGGTCACAAGCAAGATTCCCAACAAGTTGCAAAACACATTTGCCAACTTTTGGAATCATACCACAAGGAAAAAGGTACATGGACTTACACCATTTGCAAAACGATTTGCAAACTTAAGTCACATGCTACAAGGGTTGAATGCATGAGCATCGGCTATTTGCAAAACACATTCGCAAATAATAGCTCCATGCATAGATGAGCTAGAGCAAATATAATGAGCTATCAACACATGACTAACTCAAACTACTAGTCAAGATCCTCTTAATAGTACGGCAAACCTATACTAGCAATCCGGTCTATCAACCAAACACCGAGACCGTAAAAGACTAGGAACACATCCTTAGCCCTAGCTAGTCATACCTTTGCCTTGCATCTTCTTGAAGCTTGATGACGCACACCAACACTTCAAGTCCGGGTCCTTGACTTTGACAATCATCAACTCATGATGATTTCTTCACTTCGGGATATTGTCTTGATCGATTTCTTCATCCCGACTTTGACAATCATCAACTCATGATGATTTCTTCACTTCGGATATTGTCTTGATCATCATCAACACCGATGATTTCTTCATCCCGATTCTTCACTTGCATCAACGCATGATGCATTCCTTCACTTGACCTCTATCAACACATGATGGGTCTTCTTGTCTTGATGATCAACCCATGATCATCTCTTCTTGATAAGCATCAACTCATGATGCATCATATACACTAAGCTCTTGACTTGATGATCAACTCATGATCATCCCGAAGTCTTCATCACCTCGAACATAACCTATATATCCAACTCATGGAAAAAGTTAGTTCCACAATGTGATCATCATTAATTACCACATCATACCATTAACTCATAATGGTGGGACAAGATACCTCAATCTTTCCCTATTTGGTAATTGATGATAACCACTTAAATTCTCATAAATTTAATGATGATAAATGATAGAACAATTGAGTATATATAAACTACACAAGTTATATATACTCTAACATGAGTATACAAGAACTACACAAGTTCTATATACTCATAACATGAGTATATACGAACTACACAAGTTTTGTATACTCAAAGGTTTTGTTTCAACGTAAAGATCCTTAGTATATGTGGAAAATGGAATATGGATCAATACTAATGAAACCACAAAGTATAGGATAAAACTCCCCCTAAATGTGTGCATACACAAATGTGTAATGAGGTCATATGCACATATTCAAGTTTAACTTAAGGTTGAGTTCAATCCTATATTTTGGATCCGAGAAATGCAACATTATATAAATTGAGATGTCGATTGCATACCTCGTTGTGTTTCACCTTTATATCCAAATGAGACTACATAAAGATGATACTTGATAAAAGAGTTAGTCTCATATTTGGATTTGTCATTAATCACCAAAACACTCCATTAACTCATAATGGCGGGTCTAGATCTTTCAATCTCCCCCTTTTTGGTGATTGATGACAAATCCATTATCAATAACAACATTTGGATATTCATAGACATAAGAAAAGAATTTTAAACTAATGAACTATGTCTATGCATCATATGAGGTGAAACATAAAGCATTGAACAAAATGCATATGAAAACATTCTCCCCCTTACACATCTAATGCATACATTTTCCTCTTTGGCATGTCTAAACGAATCAAACATCCAAATGAACAATATTGATAAAACATTCTCCCTTTTGGCATAAATCACCCAAAAACACAAGACAAATCTTAGCCAAAAGGAGTATTTGCAAATCAATACCACTTGCAAAAACAATGAGGTAGGTCACAAAAGTATGAATTGAACTTATATGACCAAGGGGAATTTTGTTCTCAAGATATGAGAGGAGAAACAAGGATAGGTTACATACCTATTGATCATCACATTCTCCCGTTGTAAATCAAAATATTTGAGAACCACTTGAAATGATAGTTGAAACATATTCAACTAACATCCCTTTGAAAAGAAATATAGATAACCTCTCTTTTAACAATTTTTACAAGCTATGTTGAGAGAACATAAAGAACAATGCTTGTGAGAGATTTCCATGAAAATTTTGATGAAATTTCTCTTGTAAAGAGGGACATCCACGACAGGAGATGAAAAGATATAATCAGCCACACAAAAAAAATATTCATTTATAATCACATCTCATCCATATCTCATGCAAACATAGATCATGACATAAAAAACATGTTCTCACACAGAGTACCAAAAGATAGCATAGCCACAATAAGAGTCAAACTGCCAGGTAGTCATAAGATATTACAATTTTTGCATACAAGGTCTAATGACCCAAATAGAACAAATGGCTACTACTCAAAGGGAGGGTCTTGAGGATGATCGACTGGAGGAGCAGCAGGAGGACCGCCAGGAGGAGAGCGAAAGCGACGCCGTCCAAAGTGAACAGGTGGAGGAAACTGTTCGGCAAATCTGGCTGAAAGCGCGTCAAGGCTGGCCGAGTGGGCGTCGAGCCTGGAAGTGGTCGCCTCCTGGAAAGCATCCAATCTGGCAAAGGTGGTCGCCTCAAACGCATCCGCCTAGAAGTGGTCGCCTCTGGAAGGTATCCTGGATGCCTCATCTCCAACAAGGTGGCATAAATCGATCCATAGTGGCTATACCTTGTGGAGGAGCAAGAAGAAGAAGCAGGAGGTGCACTTGTACTTCTGGAGCACGCCTAAGATTGGCGGGATTGGAGGACCTTCTCTTGGTTTATAGGCTTTATGTGTCAAGGTAAAGCTCCATTATATCCAGCTTGTTTAACGATCAAAGCCATAATGTAAGGTGCAAAGTTTATCCGCTTGACTCGATCATTCTTTGTTCTGCTATCTCCTTATAATAACATCCACAACATCAAACTTTCTTCCATGCATGATGCATTCCAATATATTCCAAACATGTCCTCTAATAGCATCATAATTCCCACTCTTTGGTAACATGGTATGGTTAATGATCCTATTTACCAAGCCGAATAGGAAGAAGCCCTGATCTTACCAGGACAAATCTTTGAGTGGTGTCATAAAATTCATCCAGCAGACAGAGGGAGAATCGTTCCATCATAGATTTTCTCATATTCGCTTGATCGGATATTCAATGCATGTTCAAAAGCGCTTTGTGCAAGAATACCTCACAGCCTCGCCATCCAGTGAGTGAGAAAAATCGAGGAATGCACACTGTGGCATAAACCGCTTGGATGATCTCATCACTATAATTGCATTTTATTGCCACAAAGTTATGAATCCGGCCATTGAAAGAGCCTGTAAGTACCCTCATATCTGCAAGTCCGTTGAGATAGGACCAATTGATGTACTTGTGATCAAGAAATGGTTTGGATGGTCCATAAAAGAGATCATAGACTTGTCTTTGAAACTTGGTATGAAAACGAGGGTCGTCGCAATTTCCTGGAAGTGAATATTGATCTTTATCCCGAAGAATAGTGTAGTCGTCAGCTGTGAGTCTGTAAGATCGAGGTGGCCGACTAGAGGGGGTGAATAGGCGGTTTTAAAACTTTATCGGCTAAACCAATAAATAAATGCGAAGCTAATAGCGAATTGGTTTTGCACAATTAAAACCTAAATCAACTAGGCTCAACTAAGTGCACCGACAATATGAACACAATACAATATGAGCAATCATACAAAATATATAAGCAATTAAAGCAAGAATGTAAATTGCTCAAAGTAAAGCACAAGTAAACACAAGATGACATGATTATGTTTTACCGTGGTGTTCGGAGACTTGCCGGTCTCCCCTAATCCACGTTGAGGTAAGCCCAACCCACGTTGGACCGGATCCTCAAATGAGCACACACCTCCGAGGTAAGTCCAACACTTGGACCGGTTCCAAACCAACCAACACCTCGCTCAACTATGGTTGCTCTTCCTCCACTCCGAGATGGCGAGCACCAAACCACTCACAACCGTCGGGCCTTCTCACAAGCTTCTTGAGAAGGTCACCGAGCACGACGCCTCGCCGCTCTAGGTGTCTGCAAACACCAAGAGTAACAAATCCGAACTTTCACTTGAACTAATCAAGTGTCAACGCCACGTGGATACACAATCCACTACCTAAGGCAACACATGCACTTAGGGTTTACTCTCTAATCTCACCAAGTGCAACACATGCACAAAAGAGAATAGAGGTTTGCTCTTAGCTCAAGAGGCTCACAAAGAGTTCACAATAGTTCTAAGCAATTTCAGCAACCTCCCCCAACCGGCCAAGGTGGCTATATATAGCCCACACACAAAAACTAGCCGTTGGGAGACAAACCCTGAAAATCAGGAAATCGGAAGTTCCGCCGCACAAAGGCCGGAACTACCGCAGAGAGAGAAAGGTACCGCAACGGCTATGTCGACGAGAAACTAGCCGCTTGATTTTTAGTGCGAACTACCGCCAACTAAATATCGGAAGTTCGATTCTTCTAAGTTCCGCCAACACATAGCGGAACTACTGCACATTGAATTTTGGCTAAGTCCCCAAAATGGTGCTTCTCTGAAAACCAACCGCCGGATTTCGGAGCATCCGATTAATCGGAAGTTCCTCTATTAACACGCCGGAACTTCCGCACTTGGAAAATCGGCTAAGTCCCTAAACCGGCCGCTCTCTGGAAAAATCAGGCCGCGGAAAATCGGACCGTCCGGGGTGCGGAACTTCCGCCGGTAAGAGCCCGGAACTTCCGATTTTCCTGACAGAAATCAGAAATGGCTTTTTCAACAACTTCAATTGCAAAACACATTTGCTAATTGACAAGCCATGCCAACAAGGGTCACAAGCAAGATTCCCAACAAGTTGCAAAACACATTTGCCAACTTTTGGAATCATACCACAAGGAAAAAGGTACATGGACTTACACCATTTGCAAAACGCATTTGCAAACTTAAGTCACATGCTACAAGG
Organism: Hsuehochloa calcarea; assembly: GCA_036346395.1. Lineage (NCBI taxonomy): Eukaryota > Viridiplantae > Streptophyta > Magnoliopsida > Poales > Poaceae > Hsuehochloa > Hsuehochloa calcarea. Next base: position 5,212,146 of record CM070610.1, read on the forward strand.
GTTGAATGCATGAGCATCGGCTATTTGCAAAACACATTCGCAAATAATAGCTCCATGCATAGATGAGCTAGAGCAAATATAATGAGCTATCAACACATGACTAACTCAAACTACTAGTCAAGATCCCTCTTAATAGTACGGCAAACCTATACTAGCAATCCGGTCTATCAACCAAACACCGAGACCGGTAAAAGACTAGGAACACATCCTTAGCCCTAGCTAGTCATACCTTTGCCTTGCATCTTCTTGAAGCTTGATGACGCACACCAACACTTCAAGTCCGGGTCCTTGACTTTGACAATCATCAACTCATGATGATTTCTTCACTTCGGGATATTGTCTTGATCATCATCAACACATGATGATTTCTTCATCCCGACTTTGACAATCATCAACTCATGATGATTTCTTCACTTCGGGATATTGTCTTGATCATCATCAACACCTGATGATTTCTTCATCCCGATTCTTCACTTGCATCAACGCATGATGCATTCCTTCACTTGACCTCTATCAACACATGATGGGTCTTCTCTTGTCTTGATGATCAACCCATGATCATCTCTTCTTGATAAGCATCAACTCATGATGCATCATATACACCAAGCTCTTGACTTGATGATCAACTCATGATCATCCCGAGTCTTCATCACCCTGGAACATAACCTATATATCCAACTCATGGAAAAAGTTAGTTCCACAATGTGATCATCATTAATTACCACATCATACCATTAACTCATAATGGTGGGACAAGATACCTCAATCTTTCCCTATTTGGTAATTGATGATAACCACTTAAATTCTCATAAATTTAATGATGATAAATGAGAGAACAATTGAGTATATAAACTACACAAGTTATATATACTCTAACATGAGTATACAAGAACTACACAAGTTCTATATACTCATAACATGAGTATATACGAACTACACAAGTTTTGTATACTCAAAGGTTTTGTTTCAACGTAAAGATCCTTAGTATATGTGGAAAATGGAAAATGGAATATTGATAAAAACATTCTCCCCCTTTTGGCATAAATCACCCAAAAACACAAGACAAATCTTAGCCAAAAGGAGTATTTGCAAATCAATACCACTTGCAAAAACAATGAGGTAGGTCACAAAAAGTATGAATTGAACTTATATGACCAAGGGGGAATTTTGTTCTCAAGATATGAGAGGAGAAACAAGGATAGGTTACATACCTATTGATCATCACATTCTCCCGTTGTAAATCAAAATATTTGAGAACCACTTGAAATGATAGTTGAAACATATTCAACTAACATCCCCTTTGAAAAGAAATATAGATAACCTCTCTTTTTAACAATTTTTACAAGCTATGTTGAGAGAACATAAAGAACAATGCTTGTGAGAGATTTCCATGAAAATTTTGACAGAATTTCTCTTGTAAAGAGGGACATCCACGACAGGAGATGAAAAGATATAATCAGCCACACAAAAAAAATATTCATTTATAATCACATCTCATCCATATCTCATGCAAACATAGATCATGACATAAAAAACATGTTCTCACACAGAGTACCAAAAGATAGCATAGCCACAATAAGAGTCAAACTGCCAGGTAGTCATAAGATATTACAATTTTTGCATACAAGGTCTAATGACCCAAATAGAACAAATGGCTACTACTCAGCAGGAGGGTCTTGAGGATGATCGACTGGAGGAGCAGCAGGAGGACCGCCAGGAGGAGAGCGAAAGCGACGCCGTCCAAAGTGAACAGGTGGAGGAAACTGTTCGGCAAATCTGGCCGAAAGCGCCAAAGGTCGGGCCGAGTGGGCGCCGAGCACGAAGTGGTCGCCTCTGAAAGCATCCAATCGCAAAGGTGGTCGCCTCAACGCATCCAGCCTAGAAGTGGTCGCCTCCTGGAAGGTATCCTGGGATGCCCTCATCTCCAACAAGGTGGCATAAATCTGATCCATAGTGGCTATACCTTGTGGAGGAGCAGCAGCAGCAGCAGGAGGTGCAGCTTCAGGTACTTCTGCTGGAGCACGCCTAAGATTGGCAGGGATTGGAGGACCTTCTCTTGGTTTATAGGCTTTATGTGTCAAGGTAAAGCTCCATTATATCCAGCTTTGTTTAACGATCAAAGCCATAATGTAAGGTGCAAAGTTTATCCGTTTGACTCGATCATTCTTTGTTCCTGCTATCTCCCTTATAATAACATCCACAACATCAAACTTTCTTCCATGCATGATGCATTCCAATATATTCCAAACATGTCCTCTAATAGCATCATAATTCCCACTCTTTGGTAACATGGTATGGTTAATGATCCAACAATAATAGATGGTAACATGGTATGTTCCTGCTACTCTTTGGTAGCATCTAATAGCTCCAACAAAACAGCGCAGTAGCTTTGGGCAGCGTCGGCCACCAGCTACAGCAGAGAACACCGAGCGGATGCGCGCAAGGGATGCTTGGCGCACATAGATGCCAGAAGCAAGGCGGCGAAAACCCAGACCAGTTTGCATGGCGCGTGCGACGAGGAGGTGTGGGGAGGCGGCTACTAGCCGGCGACCGAGACGACGCAAATGCGTGCGCTGACCAGCGACCGTGGAGCGAGCGGCGCACAAGCAATCACGCGGAGGCGGCCGAAGACCAAGAGTCGCCTGGACACGAGGAAGACCATAGGGCTCGCGCACGTGGCGGCGGGATCCGGAAGGCGCACGACGCACGGCGGAAGGCAGCGGGAGCCCACGAGCGCACGCGGCGGCGGCGACGAGAGGCTGCCCCTGGGAGTAAAGATCGGTCCTCCCGGGGGCAGCGGCAGCGGAGAACAACAAGAACTTAGAGGCGGCGGCGGCTAAGGTAAACCCTAAACCTAACTCGGCTCTGATACTATGTTATGAATATATTGTATGTATATTGAAGAGATCCAATGAGTAATATATAGGATACAAAGGGACACAAGTCTAAACCCTAATACAATAGAAAATACCACTAATAATCTTATATCCTTAATAATTTCGTAGCAGAGCGCGGACACTTAACTATCCTATACCACAATGACTATCTTCTTCACCAGGCGCCTCTCAATATCCATCCTCTTCCTCATGAGCAGCGTGTACTTCTACAGGAGCTCCCTGTCCTCCTCGTCTCCGACCAGGATGGCGGGCTTCGTGCTAAGGGAGGTCTTTAGCAGGTTGCCCTTGTACATGCAAGAGATGGGGACAGAGCTTCCTTCCTCGTTGCCTAGCCACCCATGGGCAGCTCTCAGCGCCGCGCCCAGCGAAGCGAGTCTGTTCCAGAGGAAGCGTCAGCTTTGCATCCATAGATGGCGTTACGAGTTTGTATGGCAAGGTAGCAAAGTTCTAGCGTAGAACAATGGAGGAGTTTTGCCGTAACGGGTCTCTGAACTATGAAGACGGAACAGCCAAAGATTTGCATGATTGACTTGAGGATGCTCTCGTTGGAGGATGCCCCACCGGTTGCTATGATCAGCTTGGGAGGGTTGGGCATGCCAAACCTCTCGGCGTAGCCTCACATCGACAACATTTGACCTTCGATGATGGCACGGACCTGCACACAAGGAATTATGAGTGCATGGAATAGCGAGTTTGCCACCATTATCAGATAAATAGATTTGTGTATTTTTGCAAACCTCAGATGGTGGATCAAATTCTTCCACTTCAAGCTCCGTCAGATTGTCAGTTGAGGCATCATTGAAGTTCTCAACAATGTATCGATGGAAGCCCACTGCACGAAACAAACCAAGTTGTGTAAGGCTATTTGACTTAACAGTAGAAGTGGAAAAAATGTTACAAATGCTAATACTACATGATTTGTTGGAAGTGGAGGCAGGATTTCATGGTCTCTGTAATAGAATCCTAAGTTCCCATATATACGAGAAAATAGAAATGAATGTCGTAATGTCAGAGTCACAGTTGATTAAATGGTGATAAACCACATCAGAAAGTTCTTAAAGGAATGCTAAAATCATAGTCTGTACAAACAACATTAGCAGAATTGATCAAATAATAGTTGATACTATAGTATAAGCCATTGAAATTGATATTTTAGACGTGCAGAGAACTCTAAAACATAACTTGCTGGAAAGCAGCTTGTTGGAATATAAATAACCAGAGGGTGGCTGCGACGGAGTTCGGAGGTGGATGAGGGGGCGGGGTCGACGATGCCGTGAACATCCAGAATCAAAACAAAGCATCCGAAGAAAAAACATATTGAAAAATATTACAACATCACCGTGAACAGTATGCAATATTTTTTCTACGGATTTCAACATCTCAAATAACAGTACGCAACATTCTTTTCAACGAGTCGCAACAATTTTTTCAACGGACCACAACATCAAAACAATTCATCAGTTTGCAAAAAAAAAATCAAAAGAAAAGGAAATGGAAACAGGATCAAGCGGAGCCAGTGGAAGGTACAAGAAACTCACCGCCTGGTGCTGAACCCACAGCCCACACGACGCCCGACCTCACTGCTGCACGGCAGCGGCCGCCGCCCACGCCGGAGAAGCGGGATGAGGGGGAGGAGAAGGCCCCGAGGAAGTTGTGGGCGACAGCGGCAGGGGCACATCATCGGTCACGGCAACGAAGTCGAGGAGGTTGTGGTAGGAGAGTGAAGGCATCACCAACTTGAGTTTTCTATCTGTGGGTGTTGCAGAGGGAGAGGAGGCGAGGATGGCACATGAAAAGAAATCTGGAAAGGAGAAGAGAGGATGTGACGAGGTAAGATGGGAGTTGAGAGATATCTTTTGTGGAAGCTTCTGGCTTTTGGGGATAAGAACTGGTGGGGTGGGAGTGGGTGAGGAGCATTTGAGAAAGAGAAGCAGTCCTGCAAGCCAGAGAGGTTAATGAGTTGGCGTGATGCTGGACAGCGAGGTGTTCGATTTATTTCTCTCTATCGGACGATCGGACAATATAGTTTCCCATAAAAGTCATGTATGATCATTGGCTTTTGGCATCAGCATACCCTGCGGTCTTAATGAGACAATGACCAAAACCAGCAGGGAATATCTAGGTAGAGTAAACATGCATTACTTTCTTTTTAGCTCATGTTGCACAATATGAGCATCCATGACAACAGAACTTTGACAAAATGCAATTTTATTCTACTATAGTAGTATAATTGTATGGTTATCATCGTCATCCACAGCAGTGAGCATAAGAGGAAAACATCTTGCTCCACAGCAGTGAGCATAAGAGGAAAACATCTTGCTCCACAAATACTCCTAAAATGCCTACAAAAGATGGCTGCTTCAAGTATCGCCTGGAATGTACACAGCAACTGCATTCAGATGGTTACTTTGTTTGTGCAATGAGGCTTCAGGTGCATACAGTTGCCATGTTCTAGGCCTAGATATACTTCAACTCCGCTGAATGCCATGGAGTCGCCTCGGGCAAACGGGCTTCGATATATACTAGACTCGACCACAAGTGTCATCGCTATCCTAAAGCGCATACATCTTCTTATATTCACTGTTCAGTAGCTCTGTATCCGAGTCAACTGATATGGACCATGATTGACTTGTGCAGGACCTCCTAATCCTCCTCATGCTCTTCTCTTCCATCCTGTGAGTAATAATACAATAGCACATGGAACCAAGAGTGGCCAGCATGATGGCAGTGCCAATTGCCATTGTACACCAAGCCAGCCACCGATCATCACGGTCCACGACAACATAGGTCAGTGCTATGAAGGCTGCCGATATGCAGAGGCATGCGAGCCACATCAACTTGTTCATCACAAAGACCATCTTTTTCTTGGCTTTCTGCTCAACAACAATCAGAGAGGTCTGGACAACAACGACAGCAAGCGAGATAAAGAGAGCCAAGGCATCAAAGACCAAGAAGATTATAAATGCTGGGTTGCTAGCTGCGAATGCTTGCCCTAAGGACATGTTGGGATCAGTCGCATTTTTCATATCCCCCAGAAAACCACCAGGAACAGTGAATATGGCTGCAAAGGCAACGGTGGCAATAAGCACTGCGACAACGGTATTGGAGTTGATGGCATTGTTTAGCCCACCAATGTGGAGCTTTTGAAGTCTCTTCTTGATTTTGTGGAAATGCATCTTGGTCTGACGTGTTTGCTTGATCTGATATTGGACATCATGCCTAATATCACTGACTGTCTGCTTAAGCTGCTTTGCTGAATTCGGAGGATTTACTTGCTCTTTTGCAGTGACTCCACCAACCTCTCTCAGGATGTTAGAAAGTTCTTCATTACCTAGTTTCTCTGCAATAGTGAAAGCAGTCTCTCCCGCTCTATTAACTGCATTGATATCAACCCCTTCAACAGATATTAGAGTCTGAACTATCTGCAAGGGATTACACAAATATCAGCTCAGGATATGAGTTATGAAGTGAAAAATTCTTTAAAATGCTAAGTGTATACAATACTCAAGATCCCGTAATACAATACTTAAGATCCCGTAACGATCTGATCAAAACTCCTTAGAATTTCATGCTTTTATTAAGTTCCACGGAAGAAAGTATTCCCACTCTTTTTGTATATCCTGAATTGTAAGTTTATTTACTGTCAAGAAAATGTGAATTGCCCTTTTAGAACTCTTATATAAAACATCTAACACTGTCAGTACTAAGCGAGAAATATCTCAAAAATTAAAGAGCTGATGAACTTTTATCTTCATATTTTTCATGACCAACATAGGTTCAACCAGAAATAAGACTTTAACATGCAGACTGAAAGGATGGCAGAAAATAGAAGATGTTCCTGAGATTAGATCACCTACAATGGTGTTGCCCTTCCGAGTTGCAACATGCAATGGTCTGTTCCCCTTGTTATCTTCCAAATGTATAACTGAGACATCAGGCTTCAACAACTCGAGCAGAATTTCAGCATTTTGACCTTTTGAAGCCATGTGTAGTGCTGTTTGTCCCTTTTTATCTGTTCTGAAACCAATCCCTGGATCTTTATTTAACAATGATGTGACCACCTCCACATGGCCCATTCTTGCTGCTGAATGCAAAACTGTTTTACCATTATTTCTTGCAATTCTGGCCAGGCTTGCGTCCGTTTCCAATAGAAGATTGACAACATCAATGTGGCCTTGAGTGGCAGCTGTGTCCAAAGCTGTGGCATTTACGGAATTTGTTGTCATAGCTAACGCAGGAAATGCCTGCAACAGCTCCTTCAAAACATCTGCAAAGCCAAGAAATGGAACTGCGCTATGAGCCAGAAATGCTCAGACAAATCAATTTAAGCAAAACACTACGCTAACTGCTAAGGTATAAGCACTATTTGGTTAGGAGATAGGACAACACAACAGTTTGTTTTTCTCCACAGCCTACAAATCCAAAAATTAAAAATTAAACAGGTTGATTGGTTCAGGGCAGACTGCTGGCTGATCAAACAAGCACTAGGACGTAGTATTAATATTTTGTTATCTCATCACTAAATCTGTGGTCAGAAGAATTATATCTGATGCCCAAAAGGATAGCATTTGCTTTGTTTTAGACACATTAATTCTCTAAGCAAGAGCCTAGAATAATGCAACACAGTGTACATCAAAACTGTTAATCCACACTCAGTTTTTCTGTCAAACCAAGAAAGATAAACAAGGCAATTTGGAACCAGACCAAATCATCCAAGTAAATCTACCATTGATCTATTGTGGGCAGTTAGTGTGTAAATTCTTTAGTAATGGATGCTCTTCAGGAAATAAATTAAGGGGAAAACATCCTTTTGTAATCATAATTCATAGGGGTTAGCAGAAGTCAATCAGATACAACTACAAGTCATTCTTTATAAACATAGACAACTATGACTCTATGAGTAGAAACAAACCAAAATGAATGGTTCTTAAAAGAACTCCAATTCGCACACACCTAATCAGAAATTTATTGACTTGGCAAACAGAACTCATTGGGTTCAAATTCAATAATAAATCCATCATTCATGATGAACGAAATAAACTAACCCAGATGGCCCTGCTTCGCCGCAATATGGAATGCATCAAAGCTGCTATTGGCCTTGATCCCTGCTGACTGGACATCACACACCTTCAATATCTCGCGCACAACCTCGGCATGCCCCTTCTCAGCAGATACATACAGCGCGGTCTCGCCGTCCTGGTTCTGGCGGGCAACCAATTCCCCCACCAGCTCTGGATCACTCTCCGCAAAGATCTTCTCGACATGGGCAACACTGCCAGCCCTCGCCGCAAGGTGGAGAGCGGTGTCACCCTTCTTCCCAGGGCTGTCCTTGTTCCTCCTCTCCTTGAAGCTCTGCTGCTTCTCCATGGACAAGAACTTGAAGCTTCTTTGCTTCTCTATCCCCCGGAAGCTCTTCAACTTCTCTAGTGCACCGAGCCGGGCGCTGGATTGCCTCTCCATCTCCAAATACAAGGACTTATTAATTTTACAGTTTGATGGTATTGTGAAGTCCGAAAATTGCAAGATCTTCTTGTTCCTGCAAAATCTGAAAAGCCCCTCTCCTCGTACACTTCCGCAAATTCAGCTCCAGTTGATGGAAAAATATCAGGTGTTCAGATTGCAAAGAACAGGCCAAGATTTGAGCTTGTCCTCGCAGAATCCAACAAGCTCCTCACCTCACTTAACTACCACAGCTCCCTTCGCTTTGGTTTACAAGAACACCACTTTGGCTGCTTCGCACATAGAACTACGGAAAGCTCTAAAATTTCTCCATAGAGATCTCCTATCGCTGCGACCAGGCTAAGAGGCGGAATTCGGAATCGCAGCGCTTTGTCGTCCCGTCAAAGGCACAAAAACCATGAACTGATCACAAATCACCTCAAACTGCAAAAAAAAAAAGGTCAACAAGATTAACATATATACCGTGTTTTGCACATGATCCTAACGGGGAAAAAACAAACTGAACAAAAATGAAGAAGCTTCAAATCATAAATGAAAATGGAAGATAGAATGATTAGAATCCTCCATCACTTCTCGATCCCCAATAATTATCAAAAGGAGTTCCTCACCACAAGAAAACAAACAGCGCAGGGAGCAGCCAAGAATTGGCAGGGAGCCAGGGGACCTCTACAGCACAAGAATCAATGAAACAAGTGAACCCAGAGCTCCAAAAACTCCCATCTTTCTTGTACCAGACGAGAGAAAAAGAAGGGAAACGGACGCAATAGTGGGTATCTTGGAAGCTGGGCGCCTCCAAACTTTTCTTCCGTTGGTCCCTCTCCCCGACCTGGAAGCTCACTTATTAGGTTCCAGTGTTCTTCCACCACCCTTTCCGCGCGCTTATCATCGGCGGACGACGACTGTTAAACAAAGGAGCCCGCACAGGCGCACACGTTTGGGAGTCTTCTGCTCTTGATTTTTTTTTTTTCCCTGATGGGATAATTGTGCGACTTCGCCGTTTTCTTCCTTACTTCAGAAAAAAATAACTTTGCTGCTCCCCCACCCCCACCCCACTCTTTACCACACCAATTTGGTTTTTTAAGTGCCTTTTTCTGTGGCTACAAGAATGGTATTATCTCCTTATTTTATAAGAGGCTAAAATGTCTAAAAATTTTACCTTCGTCTTAATAAATTAGTAACAAGCACCACACATAATCCTCTACAAAGGAAAAAGAGATTGTGGTAACATAAAGGGGCTGATAAAACTAATGTTTCCTCCTTCAGAAAATCTATGCATTTTCTTAGGCTAGCTACTGCCAAAGGCACTAGAATTTTCTTATCTCAATCCGCTGCCGTCTCTTTTTTTAATACATAATTTTTGCAAGAATCATAACAGTTCCTTAACTTTTTTTCTAATGCTTTTCCACCGTTCCAAATAGACCTTATTTGCAACGAGAAGTCCATAATATACCCAATGCACAGCCCTTGAAGTTAAGCAAAAAATAACTTGCTAATCCCCAATATCACCTTTTTAGCAACACTTACTTTCTTGCTACCAGTTGTCGTTGTAGTTGTGGCGTTCCCAGTGCATCCTATCGTTAAGGCATATCTAAACTATTCCATGTCACGTAGATACAACTCCATAAACAACCCCACCAATCCATTCTCTATTTGCACTAACCCACGCAATCATTCCGTGCCCCCTTTGTCCCCTTTATCAACGAATTATTGCTGATCTTACGAAATAAATGTGAAAAACGCAACCTAGGAGATTACGCAGAAGAGACAAGGTGTTCATATAGGTTCAAAAAAATTTCGAAGAGAATAACAACCATACTTCATGTATATTTGTATTGAATGAGATTACAATAGAGTGCACCGTGCTTAACATGAACATTGTCACTAAGACTATCCTTCTCATCTCTGGTCCTCTCCGTCGTCTGACTCTTCTCGTTATATAGCATCAAAGAGGTAGTAGTTATTGCCTATGGAGAGACGCCGTGTCGGTTTCTTGATCTCACACATGGACAACAGTTGTTGTCAGCAAATTCCCTTCCACGCACGATCGTCGTGCAGTTATGCCAGAGAGACGAGCACACGTTTTCTTTTAATGGTCTATTGCGATGACATCTTATTTGGCCAGACAGTTGGGCCCACATGTCTGGTGTTAGTACTTGCCCGACCAGGGGTGGTTAATGCTCGAGTTGGCTTAAGCATGTTCTTCCCGACCAGATGTATACGTGGAGGTTATTGACCGAGTCTTTGTTCAGACAACCACTATAGTCAATAAATTTATTTATTTATGATTATTTAATCCTTGTCACCTTTAATTTCCCCACCACCCCACCTTCAATTCTAAGTGACACGCTATAGGTATAACTGATATAGGACGGAGGAGTTGATCTCTAATTTCTGGAACTTCAATCAGCATAGTTTCAGAGTGCAGAAACATGTGCTCCAATCAACTAGAGATTTTGAATACAAGAATCCATCTTTTCCTTTTGTTCGTCGGAGATGATGCCGGCCATGGCTCTCAACATCACCAGTGTGAGCGAGCAAAAAGAAAGGCGCAACAAGAACCCGACAAGCTATTTTTTGACACCGACGTTTTGGTTCCAAAACATCCGTGCCCACCAGTAATACTAACATATACTAATAAATAGTTACGAAAAGTTCTCTAGCGGCACTACATGTGTTGCGCTGTGGGCTCGCACGGCACAGAATTAAGAGACTACTAGAAGCTGACTCGCACCAAATGACGCGAGGGATCGGATGCTGGTGTTTTATGGTTTTTTTACCAGATACGGATGCGGACTATCGCTAGGTACAATGTCGTGGATAAACTCATTTTTGCTACTGTCTCTCTCCATATGAGTTTGATATTAATAATAGATAACTTAGTAGTATAAAAGTATACAAATTCGAATATACAACACGTATAAAGTAGCAGTGTATAAGCATAATGAATAGTAACCTGAATTAAAATGATTTATTACAACAGAGGCCATGTATTGATATATCTAGAAGTTCATCATATGTGGTTAAAAAGCTCTAATAAAAAATATAAAAATCCAAGAAATTGTCTGAACAAATCGGAACAACGGGCCTTGATTAGGTGATTTTTAATGGTCATATTTTCATGATTCTGAATATTAGCTTCCCCGAGTGGCCGCATAATCTAAACATGTTATTAAATTTTTTAAAAGGCTGACCAATGGTTCTAATTGCAGGCATGATACAATATTTAGCTATATGAGTCCATTCTCTGCGAGAGAAACACTATGTGAGAACCCGAAAAAACTAAACCCAGATTGAGCATCGTTAATTGGTAATTAATAATAACTAAAATACAGATACTAAAAAACGATATTTAATCGTCATAACAAACATAAAAGATATACATCAAACACCATCAACACGTTTCCACATATAAACTTACTTATCAAGAATTTAGTAACATAAATTACACCTGAATGTTTTACACTAAAATACACATCGAATTACAATATGAATTCCATTCAAGCAAATTTGAAACATTAATGCCAACTCAAAACAACTGCAAGAATTAAGTGCAACAAATTAAAAACATATATATTTCAATCCAGAATAATTTACAAAACAATAATAAAAGCTTCTCATTGCATATCGCTGAAACCCTCCTTGTATCTTTGTCTATTGATTGACAGTTTACCGAATCTTTTTCCTCACCCATCCGAAACCTGCACACATACCACTTTCCACTAGTACTCATAGATAGTAGCAAGTATAGTATTATTAAAGGGAGGATTGGAAGAAAGAGAAGATTGTCATTAGGTTTCATGAAGGTCACTGAGGCTCCCCGACCACCCTAGGGTAGTGGCACCATCTCACCTTCCGTGGGCCTCATCACCCGGCAATATTAAAACCCGATACCTATATTTTACCGACTTAGCTCAATCCGAAGAAACAGCCAAAAATCATCTCAAAACCCACTCTGGACCAATGGTCCGTAAGCCCACAATAGTAGAAGCATCCTTTGGACCAAAGGTCCATCAGTATCACCCAACCCAACAGTAGAATGTGAGAGCCAAAGGGATGATAGCCAGCCCACACAGATTCAACCCCAAGTCAAAACATTCACCAAGCATCCCCAAAATATCAAGTACATGAGAGCCAGCTCAATGCCAACCATATGCCAGTCGAAGCCAGCCCCTCAGAAGTTCATCCCCCCCAGCACCCCACTCAAAGCTTCTCACCCTGACAAGTCTCCCAAACACCTCAGTTCATCCACAAGCCAGAGGTGAGCACAAAGAGCAAGCCTCACCCCACCACTGCCAAGCAAGCCAAGCACCCACAACCACAAGAGAAGATAGGGAGATCAGGAGGCCAGGAGCCAGAAGACGAAGGGAGCAAGAGGCGTAACGATACCAGTGAGCGACCGCGGCACACGTGAACCACCATGACACCCAGCAGATGACCACATCCATCGTCACCAAACCTCACTGCCATTCCCCAAAACAAGTCCAACAAGGTAAACCAACCATTTTTCCCCACGGTTGTTTTTGCCCATCCGAACCCCAGTATGAGCAATACATTTCACAAAAGCCCAACATTTCTCAATACCATCACCATCCAAGCACATCGCAGAGAATAGTAAGGAGGCTGAGAGGGATAGATGATAGGGAGTATTATACCTCAAGGGCTCAAGTGCAACCAGCATCATCACCATATAAGCTCCACCACCACTAGTGGCAAGCACATAGCTCCATTCACCATGCACATTCATTAACCAACAAACATCAGAACAACAACAACAATAATAATAAATCAAGCTCAAGCACATGACTAACCAAATAAAAATCAATAGAGGGGGAGCCATAGCTAAGCCTAGGCGAGTAGGTCAAGCCGAGGCGGTCGACGGCCAGAGGCCTAGCCGGCAGGCACACGACGCACAGATCGAAGGCGCAGAGGAGCCAGGACCGCGCGGGCCGGCCGCATGCTGGGGGCGCGGGAGAGAGGCGAGGGCGCAAGGGGCTGGCGGTGCCTGTGGCATTCAAGGGAGGAGGCGTCGAGCCAGGGCTGGGGCCGGTGGGCCTGCGAATTTCAGGCGAATCGCAAGTAGTATAGATTTTTAAATCACGTTAGAGCATTTAGTAGTAGACTGATCGACAAAAAAATAAAAGCGTAGAAAACAAGGTAAAATAAATATAATAAAATTTTCACTGCGTTAGATGAATAATTTGACACATTACATGCGAGTTTCGGGCGAATCGACCGAACAATGGATTTATAAACTCTATACATTTAAATAACAGTAGATAGACCGGTCTAAAATAAAAATAGAAAAAGATGTAAAAATTAATCTGAGTCCTCTAAAATAAATTATTTGCCAGTATGAATCGCTAAAATAAATAGATAGCCTGATGCGTTAGAAATAATTTAATTAGGTTAAAATAATTAATTAAATCTACCCCAAGTCTATTTAGGTAATTAAATAACGCATGCACTCAAATAAAATCGATTAGGCATATTTGCATGAATATAATTTAATAGACTTAGTGGCATGCGAGTGCGAGTGGTATTTTATTTTCGTGTGTTTAAAAGTGAGTTTCAGCAACCTCGGTCCCAGAGCCAGACCTTAGAACCACCACAGTTGGGGAGTGCTAACATATCAAGGATCTATAAAATATTATTAAATTAAAATCTGCTAACTAAAAGAACCAACTGACCCATATACTTATACTAGCACCAAAAGCAACTAAGTATTTATCTGTATTATGCGCGTCTGGCGTATAATTGCAGAGGCCGGTCCGACGTAGACATGATTCGTCGATCCGAAGTACCTTGAGACCGCTTTTTACTACAACTACGAAGGCAAGCTTACTTTTGAGCATAAATATAGTTATATTAAATGTACACCATATATTGATGTATCATATATGTATTGCATCGAAAACTATGTCTCAAAACCAAATCGGTTAAAGAAGGCAAGAAGAAAAGATAAGAAGGTAAGAGCCGTACAACTGGAGGAGAGTTGTTGTACGAGAAGAGAGTTAATAAGGTTGGTAAAAGGGACCATAGGCAAGGAAAGAGAAGAGACAAGAGGTGGTATCCTTTTATATATGTTATAATATAAGGACAAACAAAACTCTTACTCGGATTAGGAGCCTGTAATTAAGTGTCAACCATTTTTTCCATTTTCAATGTGCAGAAACGGTTACCTTGTTACGCAATTATGTACTCCACAGAGGGTAGGATAGTAGCGTACATTGGAGTGTTGGAAACTCGAGAGAAAGTCGACCCAATCAACATTTCTGGAACTCAGTGGAGGTAAGCCACCGACAAAAAGTAATGGGTAGAGACATAAACATATAACTTGGAAAACATTCTGATTTGATCTCGAAACCGCATCAATGGAAACGCGGGAGGCCCAGAGTCATTAGAGCTCATAGTAGCTATGGGTAAAGTGGTACAAGCCTGCGCAGTGCTAAACAAAATTATGAATTCATACTTGTCTCCTGGACTGGAGGCTGTGGTAATCCTTTGAGGGTTTATCTTCTTACCGGTAACAAGTAGTATTTTCAGAAGTAAAATTTGCAACCTAAATCTTGATGATTATTTTCAAAGAAAGAGAAGAAGTAGGAATATGATAAGGACAAGATGTAGTCATCATGTGCATTTTATTATTACATACTTGCTGAATACATTAGTATTCACTCTTGCTATCCCTCCCCTTTCTTAGATCCTAGTCCTGCTAGGAGTTATCCCGAGTGGGTTGAGGGATTCGTAGGTGCCAAGGGGGCCACCGATGACGAGGGCGTTGGTTGCGAGGAGCAGAGCGACATGGACACCCTATTCGACTCGTGGGACGAGTAGACTATTGGAGGGACCTATCAGGCAAACACGGGGAGTGTACCCCCTTTGTAATTAAATAATTGTATTCAGAACCTTAACCTTATGTGGCTACTGTTGTAATAAAGAACAGTTTCTATATTATTGTTCTTTATGCTAACTCTGGTAAGGGTTTACTATTCATTGGAGCAGTGTTCTACTCAGCAAATAAATAGTAATTCGTATGCTTAAGTGTGATTACCCCTAGGGTAATAACACAGGACGCCGCACACTACATGATCAATGCTCACATGAAGAATGCTCAAGAGAACAAGGAGATCAGTTCTATACATATGTTCAAGCTATGTAAGACACATTATTATCAAGCAAACAACTCATTTCATGTAATGATGACATTCTTGAGCAATAAAAAGAAGAAGTTGTATATATGTAAGATGCTCTAGGAAAGTTTATGATGGAGTTAAAAAAGGAATAGCTACATATGTATGGGTGAGTTATGTATTTTGATCTGTTAGAGGACGTGTTTTTTCCCGCACAAAATGTAGGTGTTGGTACCTTGTTGTATTAAATGTAGGTTTGGCTGCATAATGAAAGATGATAGCACAAAAGATAAATTGTTGTAAGAGACTACAAAGGCTTAGCAAATATATGTATGCAGCCATTTTACAAAAAGGCTTTTTTCAATAAGGATATTACGAATCTTAGGTACTACTGTATAAGTACTGTAATGATGCTGTTTTATGTAATTTATGTATAGAACTGTTTTTTTCGCGTAAAGTCTGTAGGTATACCTCAGTGTCCATGGCTTGTTTCGCAGATATATGGTCAGGAAATCAAGCTTTGTGAATAGTTTGCGGTAGAGGAATATTTTTTGTGCTGCTTTGAATAATACTTAGTTGGAGGATTAGTGATAGGAAAAAGTTGTGACAAAAATAGGGAAATAGCAGCGTCAAACAGCAGGTGATTGATTTTAAGATAAATTCTTTAAAAGGCTTTCCTTTTTTGAATAAGGATAACACAAATCTTAGGTACTGTGTAAGTACTAAAATGATGTTGTTTTATGTAATGTAGGTCTAGAGTTTTTATTTTCACGTAACGTCTGTAGGTGTACCTCTGTGTCCATGGCTTGTTTCCCAGATGGCACGATAACAATATTTCCCACACACACATAGAACAACAAACATGGTAAGGTACTACAGGGACCTACAACAAATCGAATCGAACCTACTATCTAGAACAACGAACCAGTGTTCACAAGTTGTTTGAGGCGATGTCACAGAGAATACACATCATGAGGGCATTTAGAGAGACGGTTACAAACACGACCACTACAGTGAACAACAAAATATGCATAAATGTATCAAGGGTAATGGGCTTTAAAATCCAGAGCCGCTAACAAACCAAGGATCTAAGAATGTCCATTAGTTTATTAAACTTTCTCCATTCATTAGCTAACTTTTCCTGATAAGAAATGTCTAGAATGTCCAGACAAGGAAGTACTCTTCTAAAAACAGAACCGCCAACTACAGATAATCCTGCGTTTGCTATTAGTAATACAGCATGTAGATGAAGCTAAAGAATTCTGCCTAACTCTAGAGTTCATTCCCCAACATTCGACAACAATTTCATAGTGTCCGCATGAAAGCAAACATGGTAAGTTACTACAGGGACCTACAACAAATCGAATCGAACCTATTATCCAGAACAACAAACCAGTTTTCACAAGGTGTTTGAGGTGATGTCGTAAAGAATACACGTCTAGGCTTACTCTGCAGTTAGCACATCGTAAGGGCATTTAGAGAGACGGTTTGTCTTGTGGGTTGGAGTTGATGTCGGCCATGGCTCTCAACATCACCGGTGTGAGCGAGCAAAAGGAAAGGCGCATCAAGAACCCGACAAGTTAATTTTTGACACTGACGTTTTGATTCCAAAACATCCGTGCCCACCAGTAATAGTAACATACTGATAAATAGTTATGAAAAGTTTTCTATCGGGACTACGTGTGTTGCGCTGTGGGCTCGCATGGCACAGAATTAAGAGACTATTATTTGGAATGGAAGATCGTTTTTCACTTGAAATTTCTCTTTGAAATCCTTGTGTTCTAAACAAGATGTAGGCCTCGAGAAGCACAGTGTTACAAAAACATCACTGCTATACAGTTTAATTGCTCCCGGTCGCCAATTGAAGTCAATGGCGACAACTCCTTGGCGAAAGAGATATAGTTTTGTAAAAAAAAATGGTTATTTATTTCTGTAATTTTTTTAATCCTTGGCGAAAGAGATATAGTTTTGTAAAAAAAATGGTTATTTATTTCTGTAATTTTTTTAAAAAAATATATATTATAAAAAAATCGTTAGCTAGCAGCATGTGGCTGTGACTTTGTTTTGATCGATTTAGTGGTGAAGAGAAGGACAGATTGACTTGCAGCAATTAAGAAAAGATCGGATAGGAGTATAGGACCAGTGTCTAAACCGCCCAATCCATGCCAAGTTTTGCGCTAGCCGAGTTAGGTAGCTTTTGGTTTAATTAAGCTCGTTTTCATCATCTCTGTTGACCTGGTTTTAATCTGGAAGTCAATGGCTGGCAAGCAGGCAACAGCCAACAACCGCATTGTTCCAACAGTAACTCTCGTTGCATGCAGTGGTCAGTTTGCACTGTATACCGTATCCTATTGTGCAGCTGTGCTAGGGTCTGTAATTAGCTAGAGAACAATGTCAATAAATTAGTTTGTTCTTTTATGTGAGTGTTCTTTTGTATCCCTCAGTTGCTAATCTGAAGAACATTGTAATCTGGAGTAAAACGCAGGAAGCTGGTGAATTTGGTTTGATTTTTCAAGAACTTTAATACATATGCGCCTGATACATATATTAGTGCCTGTCAAATACTGCTACCTCAAGTTCAATTCGTGCATTGGATGACCAAAAGGAGAATGCTTTGCTGAATGCTGATGCTTCCAAAAGATATGTAGCTAGTACTTAGCCATATGATATGGAGGTCACCTTCTCCAAAGTTGCTGAAAACTTTTTCAGAACATCTCAAAAGAAAAGGGCCTGCTTTTCGAAAGCCAATCAATCATAATTGAGTCCCAGAAATAGTTTGTTTCATCACCTTTCTAGATCACATAAACCTAGTCGAATTCCATATGCACATCTACTGATCTACTCCACTACAAAGGGAACACTGCAAAAGTGAGCATGGTCATCACTCTGTCCACACGCCGATCAATTCAGCACGACCAACAACGCCCAGTTCCTTTGTGCATGCTTTGGTTGTGGTTGTAGTGAAGTGCACTGCTGGCTCGCCTTTTTCTCTCTCCTCTTTCCCTTTGCGTGGCAAGTGAAACGGTGGTTCGTGTGTCTGATGCTTGCACCTATCTGCAACCCTAATCCCTTTCCCTGTCACCTTTTTTGCAGTCAAACCTTTTTAGTCTTCGTTTAACAGTGCACTTCGGAAACATGCATGCATTTGCACATGAACTGAAGAAAAAGAGACGTAAAACAACAGCGTGTTTACTTCTCTTCTGTTAATGCAATGGCGCGCAAGTCTTTTACGTGTTCGGAAGAAACAGTGAGTATTCAGAAACTCTCCTTGCTGTACTGCCAGCTATCTATCTAAGCATCGTATAATTCTACTTGAATTGCCGACAGTATAATGCATGGTACAACCGACGGTGATAGATCACAGCGGTCGATGTCATCTTGTATAGCAACATACAGCTTTGCTGATACCGATACGCATGCTACCTGCGACCATGCTTGTGTTGCAATCCTGTATCCTACAGGCCACAAGAACAAGCTACACAGGACGCAAGACGTGAGCAGGTGAAAACTTTTCTCCTGCACAGCAGATCGCGCTCGCTCTCCGTTACAGCGCCTGACTTTTGGCCTGCCTTGACCACAAAAGCGGCGTTTTGCTCACTGGAACTGACCGGCCAAGACTCAAGAACATCTAGAAGACACTTGCAGGTTCATCGTTGCGTGTGTGTGTGTGTGTTTTACCGGACTTCAGTTTTCGGTCAAGGTCTGGCCGAGACAAATAATAATAATAATTACAGCCTTTGTACGGAAGTAAGGGAAGTCTTTTTTATGATCCGCTTACTCCATACTCCGTAGTCAGTCACTGTACAGTGGAGATGAGCCAAGAACAACCGGCTTGTGGTCGAAGTACTTACTGCGCGCCCTGCTGAGCAGTCGCTCCAGTGGTCTAAAGATTGGCAGGCATACTGTGTATTTGTGTATATACTAGCAAGCTTAGCAAAGTTCATTTAGCTCCGTGCTAAACATGTCATGGTGCACAAATTCTCCAAAATAAATGCCATGATATATCTAATTGTAGTAAGATCACAAGGGAATCACCAAGTGAAAGTGGTAGTAATTAGCAGAACAAAATTGTAAGTAATGGGAGAATGGAGAGTACCCGAGGTAGCGGAGGAGGATGAGCGTGAGCCAGGTGAGGAGAAAGGTCTCGGCGGCCGCGCGGCCGACGTCGCGGCGGAAGGAGACGCTGCGCTGCGCGAACCGCTCGCTCACCGCCGGCCGCCGCACGCTCCCGCCCGGGATGAGCGGCGCGGGGCTTCCGCTGCCGATGCGGCGGACGCCTGGGAGGACGGCGGCGTCTCCTCCGCCTTGCTGGGCTGAGAGGCGGCGCGGGCAGGGAGCTCCACCTGCATCGCGGCGACCCAGCCCGCGACGCGAGATTCCCGTGGTCGTGGGGGAGGTGGCTGCTCTGTGCTCTGGGACGGAGAGTGGTGCGGATGTTTTGCTTGGAACTAGCAAACTTTTGGAAAGCGCCGTCGGCGAGGCCTCCAGGAGGGAGGAGATGGATGCGAAGGGCAGTTGGGATGCGGCGGCGCTCTGGCGGACGGCGGCGGGGAGGAGACGTTGTTGCGACCGGGACGCTGGCAGGTGGGTCCTTCTTAGCCTGCGCCCACGTGTGATTGACGTGTTCTTTTTCGAACGAGACCCTTTGAATATTTTCTGTGTTACATCTATGTCCGCCCGTGATCTCTCTGAAAAATCGCGATCCAAACCTTGACCTGCTTTGACCGTTCAATCTACTTGTGCGGCCCAGATCGAGTCCAGCAACGTGGTTGAAATATAGTTTTCCATAGAGACCCTTACTATGTTTCATATTGTTATCTACCACCATCGTCGCCTCTACTCAGGGAGAAGAGGCGAGCCGACGGTCCGAGGGCGACAGAGCTTCGGGGAGCGACGTCTAGCGTTGTTCTTGCGATATGCA
This sequence comes from Hsuehochloa calcarea, assembly GCA_036346395.1. Lineage (NCBI taxonomy): Eukaryota > Viridiplantae > Streptophyta > Magnoliopsida > Poales > Poaceae > Hsuehochloa > Hsuehochloa calcarea. Next base: position 5,232,554 of record CM070610.1, read on the forward strand.
CGGTGAAATTAGAAGACTTAATTATAACCCACATCCTTCCTCTTCCCAAGAATAGCCGGTCTCTTCCTCCTCGCCTCCATGGCGGCGTCCTCCTCCTCCTCCTCCCTCTCTGATGTGCTGTGCGCACGCGTATGGATAATTGAAGGAGTTGCTTGCATGGACTATCTTGGTTCTCGGCCGATCTTTCTTCTCTCCTTTTCTATTCTTGGTATATCCAGCTCCAAATATGGTACCTACAATTATCAAACACAAGTATCATTGTCCTTTCATGAAAAATATTAATACATAAATTAGGCATAGCTTTCACCTATTCTTTTTCATCTGAAGTTAATTCTCAGTTCCAAATCAATCGATGCCTCAATAGAGAAAGTTGGCCAACAAAACTTTTGGAGCATAAAAGTTGTCATTATCCATACGCTCTCGTATAAACCCATCATTCCTAAGAATAATAAAGCAAGCACAAGGAAGTACAACATGATATGAAATCTCAACATGATCCGAGAGGATGGTCGAAATCAAAAGGATGGTCGAAATTGAGAGGATGGTCTAAACCGAGAGGGTGGAGCGGTTGGCACGCGAGGAAAAGGAACAGGCCGACGGAAGTTCGAAACAAACAGAGAAAATGGATCTTAAATACCAAAGAACTCCAATAAACTTAAAATAAACCAAATTTGAATTAGTTGAAGTTTGATTTATTGAAATTAAATTGTTTTGACTTTCTAAAATTTCAAGTTAAGCTTTAGCAATTCAATAAAACCAAATGATTATTTTTATTTTGAAAATTTTCAAAAAGCCCTAAAATTGGGATGTTACAACTAGACTATTTTAATTATTTTGCAGATGTTCGTTCTCGATTACATGAGGTTTTCCAAAGGTACGAAAATAAGTTCTAGAGAATCCACTTGCAATAACCTCCAGTAGCACCCATCCCAAGTAACAAGATAAATATAGGGTGTAGACTCTTCCTCCAAGTCTAGGTATTCTTCTACAGTGGCACCTTCTCAACAAAGTCCAAGACCAACCTCTCACCTAAGAAGTAGGAAACAATCCGCCTATCTAGACAGCAATACGATGAATTTCAATTTAGAAAAGTTTGAATTTTTGCACTCGTGGCATGACCATAAGTTAGTATATCATGTGCTATCCATACTTGCACGTGATGCGTTAACTATTTCGGTCTCTACGGTTTTCTTTGAGTCTACTTTTAGTCTTTCTGGAAGAATATTAGAGGAGAGAAAAACATATCTCACAAGTAAGATGGTGGAGATACTTTTAATTGTGAAGGACTGGGAACAAACTGATTCATGAACACAATACTCTATAGAAAATTCAGAGTTGTCGGAGGTGTTCAAAAATCTGTACCTAAACAATGACACGCTGAACAAAGTATGTGTAGAGCTATAGGTTCCAAGGCTTTTTCATATTTAGTTTTTACTTAACAAAGGTTTTAACAGGGCAACCATTTGAACATTAATAAAACTCTTTATTATATTTTCAATATGCTTGTCTCATTTTTTTTACAATTTTCATATTTATTTATGAATTCTACACATTTTCCTATTTTTGGGGATTTTTCTATTTTTTAATTCAGACCTAACGAGCTATGTAGGCCGCAACCGACCCATCGGGCCAAATGGGCTCGGACCGGCATAACACAACACAAAAGGCCATTAGGTCGTGCCTAGGCCGCCTCCCCGGCACGTGGACCATCATGACATGATCCATCTATTTCGTGGGCCATGATAGGCCGTGCCGAGATAGGTCGAGCCGGCTTGTGCCCGTACCGTGCTACCCATCTGGCCACTACTAATACGAGCACCATTTTCATGAGCTAGATGTCAAACCATGCAATCCAATAACCTGCATTCATATTATGTCGATCTCGATCCATCTCCTAACAGAGTCAAAATCAAGTTGCTATCATGCAAGAGCGTGTATAATACTGTGTCGTTAGTTGTCTGTAAGTCTTGTCACGTATAACACGAGATGATATGGATGAGAGGAGAGCATATAGAATTATGCCGTCTCTTATGCAGTAGTCAATTGTAATATGGTAAACAAGACATATTGTACATAAATGAATTATCTATAGAAACATGTACAACGATAATCCATTGTAGGAGTTATCTTTCGTGACATCTATAAATAACATAGATGAATACTATAAACATCAGTTGTCTATACCATTATACATACCTAACCCGGCCAACTTGACATGCAAACACCTGCCACCCAATTAAAACGTGTCAAACAATAGGTCGTAATAATTTTCTCACTAACATTGCAAAAAATATGTAAATTAGAAATGCCATCCGATGTTAACTTTTCAGACTTGTATGGTCTTTACAGAGTTACCACAATTAAATGACCTGAAGAAAGTCGACGAACACCCTAGTTAGTGTTTTTAGGAATGATGGGAATAGATTCCCTATTATAGTGTGGCAATTTCGGCCCAACACATGGCCTAACCCGGTACAGGCGCTATAGTGTGGGCGGTGCCTGCTCGGCTTGGGTTGCCGTGAGCCGGTGATGTGCTAGGCCATTAATTCCTGTCCAACATGTAGCCCAGCCCAACGCATGGTCACCACAGCTTTCCCTCAAAAAAATCACACAGTGAAACTATGAATCCCAACCGTTGGCCTATTTAGATTATATACAATGGATTTATATCTACTATCTATAGCCTCTGCTACTTAGGATTGAAGCTGATATGGATAAAAGAGAATAGAGAGAGAAATATACTATTTACAATCTTGTAACCGACCGTATCATCGAAACTAAAAAAGCATTAAAAGATGTGTGTTGTCTATAATTATGTAAACGACTGTATTATCGTAATCTATTATATGAACTATCTTTAATGCTGTCTACATGTGATATAGAGAGCTACTATAAACTTATTAAAAAGATCTTCCTTGAATCGGTGAAAACGCGAGTTTTTGCATTGAAAAGGTAAAAGACGACCTGCGTGGCTGGACGGATGGAGTAGTTGCTGCAGTTGTTCATCACCGCAGCCAATCCGTGCGAGCGTACCCAAGTAATTACGGCTCATGCAGGCATGTTTAACCAAACTCTTGTGCTCGAGCTGAACCAGGCCTGGTCAGCCAGACCGAGCAACGGCCGAAAGCCTTGCTGGGCTGAACCCGTACGTGAGAAGGTCCATGCCGGAGTTTGGCGCGCGTATGTTGCATCAATCGGTCATGTCATAGGGTGCCCACGTCATTGTATCGTCGTTTTTCTTTAGGAGAATCGAATAGCTTGATCTGATAGATAGGTACCCAAGTTTTTGGCTTGGTAATTCACAGTACAGATGAAAGGTGAAGTATCAGATAGCCAGACAGCGGCGTCAACCATTTCTCTACAACTTAAAAAATGAATTTACGATGGTCTGTTCTCTCATACGATGTGATCCGTTAGATCTATCTTTCTTCGTGAGATATGAGTCGATGAATCTCGTTTTTCTCGGTTCCTCCCACGTGTACAGTTGGCCACCCATAACCTCCTCTCCACTCCCGCACATCCCAACTACTCAAGCTGGTGCGCAAGAAGCCCAAAGATTCTATCGATCTTTCTAAAAACGGGTTACCGGCGGATCACTTATATTGTAGGTTGAGCACGACAACAATTGACGAGATATAATTTTTTTAATCCATAGCAAAGCACATGCATTAGGCTATTATTCCATCAATGTATGTACCCAACAAAGGCGTCAGGAAATGCATCGCCCATGCATATAAATGATCCATGAATTACTAATGGTTTGAACGTGAACAGCTTAGCCATGCATGCTTCGTTCCATCACACTCTAATCACTTTGAGGCGTACTTCGCCACGAACTCGGCGATGTTCCTGTCCGAGCTGCCGCCCTCCCTGCTCGCCGCCTTCGACTTCTCCATCCACTTGGCGGCGTTCCTCCTGTACTCAGCGCTCTTCTCGCCGTCCATCACCTCCTGGATCTCCCTGACCACCTCCTCCCTCCGCGCGAACCCGTCCTCCGCCGCCGGCCGCACCCGCACGCCCACCCGCCACACGGCCTCCATGTACTTGGCGTTCATCGGCTGGTCCGTCCACTGAGGCACCGCCACCATGGGCACGCCGGTGACCAGCGCCTCCGCCGTCGAGTTCCACCCGCAGTGGGTCAGGAAGCACCCCACGGCTGGGTGCGCCAGCACCTCCAGCTGAGGGCCCCACGACACCACCAGTCCGCGCGGCTTGCAGGCTTCCTCGTACCCTGTGGGCAGCTTGTGGGACTCCGACGACCGGACGACCCAGAGGAAGGGGCGGCCGGCGTCGAGGAGACCGTGCGCGACCTCGCGCATCTCCGCCGGGTCGAGGTTGGAGAGGCTGCCGAAGGAGGCGAACACGGTGGAGCGCGGCGGCTGGGCGTCCAGCCAGGCCATGCAGGGCGCCGTGGTGAGCTCGAAGAGGTGGAAGCCGTACTTGGTGTCCGACGGGAGGCGGTCGTCGCCGAGGTAGGAGGCGGGCACCGTCGGCCCGATCGTCTTGGCACGCCACGCGGATGCCATGTACGCAGCCTCCTGCAGTTGCCATGGGCCCATGGTGCATGTTAGACTACTACTGGGGTAGTACATGTTTGAGTCGAAAGCACAACATCAGGATAGGTGGGCCGCCCCACAAATCCCACAATGATATGAACTTCCAAGATGAGCACAACTTGACATGTACATCGATATCGTCCGGGAAAAAACATAGTAGATCTCTCGATCGTAAATAAGTATTGAAAAGGACCGGATTCAAATATCACATACAAAGGTTGTGAAAGAACTCGATTTAATACTTGTGCGTGACTGCCCCCACTAAAATTGCATCTGAAAATGAAAGGTTATGTAAATATATATGTTGTTGACACTTGGCTATGGCCCATGCCAGCGACAGAGACGAACAACTTGATGATAATATATGGCATCGGTTTGTCTTATTCATCGTTTCTCACTATTTCATAAATATGCTAGAATTAAATCTGAATATTTGACATCTTCATCGAGGAAAAAAGAAAGGACGCTCATCGATCCTAAACTTGGCTGTTAGCTAGGGCCTATGGTGCTCACCTCGGGCTCGAGCTCGTAGAAAGAGTTAACGAGCACGTCGTCAGCTTGCTCCAACCCCTTGAACTGGTTCATCACCATCTCGAAGTAGCCCGGGTACGGGCCGGGGCCAACCTTGAGAAACCACGGCAAGCCCTCCGGCTCGAGGGCCGGCAGCCCAGGCAGGTCGACCGTGGTGCCGGCCTCCACCGGCAAGCCCACCCGGTTGCACCACACGTGGCCGTAGACCACGTTGACGGCGCACGGCTGCGTGAAGAACGCCACGGCCGCGGCGCCGTGCCGTCGGGTCACGCCCTGCGCCCACGGCAAGAACGCGTCGTAGACCACCGCCCGGACGGGCCGGCCGTGAGCGGCCTCGGCCCGGAGGAGCTCGCCCAGCGTCTCCGACCCCGCGGCCTCAAGGAGGCCGAGGTACGCTGTGACGTCGTTGCACTCGCCGAAGCCGCCGGCGTCGCAGCCGTCGGAGATGGCGGCGACGCGGACCGCGCCCGCCGCGCCGGCGTCGGGCGTGCAGGTGGCGAGGATGAAACGCGTGACGGCGAGCGTGGGTCGCAGGCCGTGGAACGCCAGGCGCTTGCCGAACTGGAGCATGGGGTGGACGTGGCCCTGGCTCGGGTACGGCAGGAGGAGCACGTGTCCGCCGCCGACTTCCTGCGCGCGCTCGCCGTGAGAATCCATGGCTAGCTAGCTAGCTAGATCTAGTTGTGCGCAGCAAAAAGATCTGAGTTGACTTGTGCGTACGTGACACTAGCTATGTATGGCACAGTGGCGCTGCCGTGTGCCCGAGGAATGTGCTGTGGCATCGAACCAACCGATCGAGCCAGTATATATTCAGAACAGTGGCGCGACGTCCAGGGGGCACGAGCGATCGCGACGAGAAAGCCTCCGCGTGGTGCGCCTTGGGCTCTGGGGCGCACGTGCACAAGCTAGCTACGCATCTCGTTCGCAGGAAGCCCTCCCATGTACACTTCCGATGATTGGACCGACCGGAAGGGCCGTTGTCAAACCTAGTACCTGCGCAGCGTACGCTACAATGACACCGCCAAACGGCACTAACGAAGTATGCGGTCGTTATGTTTCGGATGGGTAAATGCAGCCGGATCGCCTTTTCGTCAAGTTGCGGTACACATAAAACTTCATACATATTTCCTGCCTAGAGATGCTTATTAACATCTGGCACAACTCCTTGGCCTTGCTTTCTACTGTCATCTTTTCTAGCACTGTCGCCCGGTTGAGTAGTTGTTTTACAAAAGCAACTTCATGTTCAGTTTCTCTCAAGTCACTGGTTTCTACTTCCTGGAGGCAATTCAACAAGAGTTCCTCTGTTTTCCAGTTTGATGGCTGATCACAAAGGCAATCTGATGGGCATGCAGTTTGTGCCTGAAACGAGGAGCATATTGACTTTAGTATGTTTAACTGAGATTGTTTGATGAGACAAAAGGAGAGGAAAGTAGAAATTATCAGACTGCCTGAAAACCTCAGATATGTCATCAACAAAATTAGCAAAATAGTAGCAACTGGAAATTAGTTTAAACCAACATATTGCAGAAAATAAGATTGTTCTCTGCTAAGAGGAAGTGGCACAGCGAACATGATTATAAAGCAACCAAACCCTGAGGTATTGTGCTATCAATAACCCATTAACCCATATTGAAGGATTTTCAATCGACATCATAGTTTAGGTTATCAATGAAACCTTTTTAAAAAATACATGCCCCAACCTTAGTATTATCTCCTAAATCCTAATGGTGTTATCAAATTGAGCCTGGCATGCAACAAGTAAGTCAACTTCCCATCCACTGCCATATATTTCCAACAGACTGTCAATCTTAAAAAATGACACCTATTACCAAATAAAGTATTATGTCACTTTGTCAAACTTGTATAGCAAAGTGTTGACATTGGGAGATACATATAAGCCATATATTTACCACAGATAAACTTTGGAGCAAAGTACCAGTACAAAACCAACACCTAGATTAGCCATTAGGGCAACTGGCAGATCAAGCCTAGGTCTGCCAAGAAATGCAAATGCATTTTTGCTTTATGTGACTTGCCTGTTAACTCAAGTATTAAATTAAAAAAATAAGGATAGCTTTACCTCCAAGTCGCAAGGAGTATGTAATATTAGCATCAGCCTTCTTAAACCAGTACACAATGTACACATCCTGAGAACATGGAACGTGCTGGCTGCAAAGGTACGTCCGTTTGCAATTACAATCAAGGCCAAGAATGTAATGTCAGGGAGCATTGTCATGTCTTCCATTAAGTAATGATGAATGATGATTAACTATGTCCTGTAGGTTTGTAGGAAGTCACAAAAAAAGGATTTTATATATATATATATATATATATATATATATATATATCAGTTGGAAAAAGGACAGAAACATCTTATTTTGAAGAAAGTGATTAGCACACAAGAAATGGTTGTTATAAGCTAGCAAGTTCACATTGGATTTCTTATACAAAATCTGGTCAGTGCGAGCCTAGCTAGTATAAAAAAAAAACTGCACTGCTAATTCTCTATAAACATACTTCAGATCTCAAGTCTCAACTTTTTTTAGGAGATTCAAGTGGTAAATCAAGTCTCAACTTAAGTTTGAGAATGAGACTATGTAGTGTGTGAGTACAAATTGATATGAAACGATTGTTCGTATTACCAAGAGGCCCAAAGGGCGATATATATAGGAGTACAAGAGATATATGCCATATATAGATAAGGCATATAAGAGTCCCTATTCTAACTCCTATTCTAACATATCTCTAATATATCTCTAACATATCTCTAACACCCCCCCTCAAATGCAAGACGTATGCAATAGCATTGCATTTGGAAAGGGTTGACACTAAAATATGAAAATCCAAAATCCGAGTCTTCATAATGTCGTCGTAGCATGCTGCTCTTGGAAAATATGTCGACAAAAGGTCTTCTCCCAACCGGTGTCGCGCGACAGCCCATAAAGCACAAGGTGCTGGAGCAAAGTTGATTGCAGCAATACGATGAAGAAGATGATGAAACCGACAAATATAGAGAGATCTGTCAAATCAAGTCGAATAGGAATTGGTGGAAGCATGGCGGCGCAGATCGTAGCCCAAGACGGCGGCAACGCAGTGCACAAGAAGTGCAACGAATGCACAGTGCAAAAGAAGCGCAACGCAATGCACAAGAAGCGCAACAGAGGCGCAGTGCAGAAGAAGAGCGGCGCAATGCACAAGAAGCGCAATAGAGGCGCAGTGGGAAGAAGCGCGGCGCCTTGAACGCTTGAGCGGCGGATCTGCAATGTCAAGAAAAAATAGCAATGGAGCAATGGCCGCCATGCATAAGGCAATTCCTATGCTCTATGACTGACAATAAATTTGTGGACTCGCATGGCGAAGACGAACTCAAAAATTGAGTACTACGGACTTGGATGGACGCAGCGGAAGCAACGACACAAAGCAGAAAATACTAGCAGCAGCAGAATAGTAGCAGCATAAGCACGTAGTCCGAACCAGCAGCTCTCGGCCAGAAACAGCTCTTGGTCAAAACAAGCTCGTGAGTCGTCGGGTGAGGAGGCGACGTCGGTCGAGCGAAGGATCCCGCCGGATCTAGGCGATCGGTGATGGAGGCCAAGGCGAATCTAGGCCGAGACGGCACAATCCGAGAAGGCCAGGTCAGATCCAGCGGTGGAGGAGCAGCTGGGAACGGAGGCGGCCAAGATGTAGAGCTAACAGGCTTTAAAAGGACCGGGCCGATTCGGCCGGCCCAAATAAAACCAAAGCCCGACGGGAGAGAGGAACTAGGGTTCCTCCCCTCTGTCCACGGCAGCGGCGGCGGCGACCGAGCAACCGGCTGCGACATGTCGCGACAGCGGCGACGGCGGTGAGAGATGGAGCGGTGACGGCCCTCGACAGTGGCCCCCGGCGACGATCGGCCTCATCAGTCCCCGCTGGTTCCTCCCTCAGAAGCGATGTTGCCATCCTCAGACCCCGGTGCACCGACCCAGCCGCAAGGTAATTGATGATACCCCAAGTGTCCAAGAACCTAACAATCCTGCTCAGATCGTATAATTCACCTGTGTTTGCAACAAGCCCCTGGCACTCAGCAAAAGTAAGCCTCTTTCCTGGGTTCTCCAAATACTCTGCCTTTCCAGCCTGTGCACCGTGCCCGGGGAGAACCAATCTGAGTGCCTGAGCAGCGACAGGGAAGGCGGAAACAGGATCGGCCGAGGAGAGCAAACCTCGCGGAGGTCGAGCACGGGTCCCTGACGCCGCACCAGCCTAGGGTTTCGTTGTCGTCCTCCGCCGCGCAGCCGGATGGGACAATGTGTCGCCCTCATCGTTCGCGGCGGCCGGCGCGAGTCGGAGTCGTCGAGTGGTCGCGCGGCGGGCGACGAGGAGGGCTTGACGGCGACGGGAGGCGTTGAGTTGCGCTCCGCTCCGCCATTTGAGGCGCGAATCGGGCGACGAGGCCTTGCGCGCATCGCTTACGGCGCCGAGACCGAGGCGCGCGAGCGTGACCGCGAGTGAGGGGACCACCGCTCCACGGTTGGGTCAAGGGCGGCAGCCAGGTAGATGGCGGCGGCGCGCGCAGCCACCGCTTCACCGGAACCCGTTGTTCCCGCGCGCCGCAGCGTGTTCACGACGACGCCGACACGCTCGACGCCGAGAAAATGATGAGAGCGCCGACACGACGTCGCCGGCGATCAGCTCGCATGCACGGCTTGCCGTGCACCTCCGTAGGGGAGTCCTTCACGCGCACGCAGAGGTGAGCAGCCGAGGAGTAGACGGCGGCGAAGAAGGTGAGCAGCGGGACACGCCGAACTCATTGCCGGTGCCGCCACCAAGAGGTTGCGATGGCGCTGTCGTTGGTGTTGGCGCCCGGAGCGGAGATTGCACCTCCGGGGCAATGGATAGCGGAAGCTAGGTCAGAGGCTAGGGTTTAGAACCTTTGCTCTGATACCATGATATGAAACGATTGTTCGTATTACCAAGAGGCCCAAAGGGCGATATATATAGGAGTACAAGAGATATATGCCATATATAGATAAGGCATATAAGAGTCCCTATTCTAACTCCTATTCTAACATATCTCTAATATATCTCTAACATATCTCTAACACAAATAATGGTTGTTCAAGTTCTCACCACTCTTGAGAGTTCATGTCCCCTTGAATAACTAATATACTAGTGCAGTAGTGCTAGTGCATAACTTTCATGCTAACTACTGAAAGGCAGAAAAAAGCAATGCCATCTAAGAGGAGAATGATGACTGGGTGAGTTCAGCCATGCTGCAGAGACTTGAGCAAAGCAGAGACTTGAGCAAAGCAAAATATTCATAGTGCTATTGAGGCGAATCATGTTTCTTATCTAGTGCTATGTGTGCAAGGTGGAAAGAAAAGGTGCTATGGGAGCAAAGTGCCAAAACCGTAGTGCTAAGAGAGCAATTTTCCCTTAATTTATTGTATATATGCCCATCTACGAGGGCCTGACAGGGGAGTAGCCGGCCTACAAGGTCTGTTAGACTAGTTTAGTCTTTACTAACTCGGCACTAACTCAGCCAAGCACACGTATTTTAAGAACAAACATGTTTCGCAAGATACCCAGAACAAATAGGTTTTGCAGTTGACTAGGTTAACTAACATTGTGACAGTGGACATTAATATGTTAAGAGTGAGGACAGGTAACGAGTAGGACATGCCAGATCATGTCCATGTTTTCTCTGAATTTTTTGTCATCCTGTAATCATATAAATTGATTCGGTTGTTGTATCAAATCTCTTGTAGCCTTGTATATTCATGAGCAATACAATTGTTTGCCTTGCGGACGCAATCTCCCTCTCTCTCTCTCTCGTTTGCTGTCAGTATAGATTAGTATGAATTATATGGATTTACTAATTAAATCCAGCTGCCCGTAGACAGAAAAGTACAAATGATCCAAATTTGGGCCTGCCTGTGGGCGGGTGGGCTGGATTCGTGACAAGGCTGTCCGCTTCAACCTCTCCACATCTCCGCAGACCAGTGCCTTTTTGCATTGCCCACCACCACAACCAAACAGACGATCCAACGGCTCTGGACGGGCAGACCGCACGAACGATATCAATCGGGCGGCCGCGAAAAATCTCACCACCTCTCCACTTTATTAGTCAAACAGAAACGGCGAGGAAACCGTGGCCACTCTACCACGCCGTCTCCCACTCCCCGTCCAACCTTCGTCATCTTCCCACATGGCCGGAGCCACCTCGATATTAGTAACGCCCAGCTAACCATGGTTGTCAGGTCGATAAGAGCGACGTCACTGATCTCCAGAACCCTCCTCCTCCACGCCACCTCCTCCCCGAGAGCCCTCGAACCATCCGCAAGAACCGCGCCTCGAAATCGAATCCCCCGAGTCGAATCAAGAATCGCCTCGTCAACTACCACCACCACGGGAGATCCGGGCCAAGAACCGGCAGCGCCGTCCATGGACTCCCCGATCCAGGTGGTGTCCCACCTCGGCGGCGGGGGCGGGGGCGGGGCGATCGACGCGGGAGGTCGGCGCGGAAGCCGCTGAGCCTGTGGCCCGGGATGTACCACTCGCCGGTCACCAACGCGCTGTGGGAGGCGCGATCCAGCATCTTCGAGCGGATGATGGACGCGGTGGCCACCGAGCCGCCGCCGCAGACGGAGCTGCTCACTAAGACGCCCGCGCAGAGCCGGACCAGCATCGTCTACAAGTTCGCCACCGACGACATCCTCCGGGAGCACTACCGGGACCCCTGGAACGAGGTGCGCATCGGCAAGCTTCTCGAGGACCTCGACGCACTCGCCGGCACCATCGCCGTCAAGGTACTGCAACGTCCAATTATTCGATCTCTCTTGTATGGATTGTGTGTGATGGCATCCGGGATGGCGATGCGGTTGTGCTCCCTGTATGTGTGAGTTCCTTTACCTTATTACCTGCATCTGTCAAAATCTTGAAAATATTACCTGGATACTATGCAGTGTCCTTGTAATGGTGACTGTGGCTTTCTGAGTCTGGTTGGGTCCAGAGATACGATATTGGGCCAAGGCACAGTTTCTATCGTTCCTGTTTAGCATGTTGCGGTTGTGGTGATCAAATCTTTTAGGCCCCAGAGAAATGATGAACTTCTCCTTCGTAACAATATAGCTGGTTCACTGTTAGTGTCACAGTTAGTTGACTGAACAACAGAACCGGCACTATCTGTATATTACTTCGATAAGTAGAAGCCAGGATTTTGGGAATCTGTTGTTGCTTGGTGCTCATGGAAATATTGGGTTTTGATGGATATAACTCTTCTCATGAAGTTTGCAAACGGTTTATGTACTTACCACTGGGATGTATGTTTCCTCTAATGTAGTTACTAGTGCCAAGAAAAACATTCCTCTGTCACAAGTCTGAAGTTTGAACAAGTAGTTAACCATAGTTAATCAAGATGGTGCCACTTTGGTAATGGAAGCAGCAGAGTCTGCACTGTAGACACATCCCATAGCTAGCTCAATGGTGCTGACTAGTTAAATAGATAAATTCCTTATTACCATTCATTTCAGACTTTCACTTTAACATATACTATATAATGATAGCTATGGATGACAGGTGTACAATTGGGACTCCTTCATTTTATGTTTTGCATGCTGCCGGGGCAGCATTTTTTTACATCTAGCAGGCATCTTTTTGACATATCGTAATTGACATGCAGCACTGTTCTGATGAAGATAGCACAACAAGACCCCTTTTGGTAGTGACTGCTTCTGTGGATAAGATGGTTTTAAAGAAGCCACTTCACGTGGACACTGATCTAAAGATAGCTGGAGCTGTTACTTATGTTGGCCGCTCTTCAATTGATATACAGATTGAGGTGACTCAGGTTGATGAAGGTAATTTTGGTAAAGCAATACCACTCAATATGGGGTCAATCGTATACCTGTTTATTTATCTGAACAATTATCCTTAAGATCTTGGTCCTCGGACAAGACCCCTTGTGTTTCTGAACTCTTTTCCTCCTCTTGATGGATCGGCAGAGCTCCTGCCTTACGTTTAGTTTTTAATTTCTTCCTGTCTTCATCTGACTTCTGTTAAACTGTGGTTATCTTGCAACAGATAGTGATATGCAGTCAGATCCAATTGCATTGACGGCTAACTTCACATTTGTTGCACGAGATTCGATGACTGGAAAGTCTGCTCCAGTGAACCGCCTTTCACCAGAAACGGAAAGAGAGAAGCAACTATTTGGAGAGAGAGAAGCGCGGGATAAGCTGAGAAAAAGGAAGAGAGAAGAACAGAAGGCAGTGCTTGAACATGGGATACATAAACTTCGTGCTGAGGCTGAGAGGCTGGATGCTTTACTGGCAGAGGGTCGTGTTTTCTCTGATTTTCCTGCTTTAGCTGATAGAGATAGCATCTTGCTGAGGGATACTCGCCTGGAGAACTCTATTATATGCCAGCCTCAACAACGAAACTTGCATGGACGAATATTTGGAGGTTTCTTGATGCACCGAGCATTTGAGCTTGCCTTCTCAACTGCGTATGCCTTTGTTGGGCAGAGACCTTGTTTTCTTGAAGTCGATCATGTTGACTTCTTGAAACCAGTAAGTGACTAGCATATTCTTTTTGGACAGTTCTGAGTATTTCAGACCTTATCTAGAGTAAACTCTGTGGTGTTCTTTTATCATAGTTGCTGTTAAAGATGTTTTCTATTATCAGATTTATCAAATCTATTTAGAAACTTTGAATTCAGTTTCCTATCAGCGATAAGAATAACTATATCACTATTGTGCTTGCACAGGTGGATGTGGGAGACTTTCTTCGATTCAAATCATGTGTCTTGTATACCCAGCTTGAGAATCCAGAGCAGCCTCTAGTCAATGTTGAAGTTGTCGCCCATGTAACAAGGCCTGAGCTCCGGAAAAGTGAGGTAATCCCACAGAATGTGCCTTGTTGATGCTAGACTGCTTTGATTGCATCATTTACACGGTTACTAGTAGGGTGCCTGTGCGTTGCAACGGAAGCTCAAAAGAGAGTTATACATATTAGCAAATGAGATCCTAAACCGTATAATAAATATTAATTTTCTTTCACACATATAAACAAAAACATTAACTCCGTCTATTGCATCACTTGTTTACAGAATGAAGTTGATCTTGCATCCACAGTAAAGGCAATAGTTGTGTTGATCGCATAGCTTGGCCAATATGTTTTGCAAATCCTGGGACAAAAAATAACATGTTAATCTTGTTCCTTCAGCAACACTTGTACAAGATTTTCTTTGATAAAAAAGAAGTCCAGATGAGAACACCCTTGTTCCAAATCAATAAAATTAATAAAAAGATCAAAATAGCATCACTCCTTAATTTCTAGTTTGGTCACCTTCGGCCATTCAGGAAGCTCTCATACTGTGTTCCCTTCAAAGTATTATTAACATCAACCCAATTATCAATATGATCACACAATCATTTAGTATGAATTTTCACATGCCGACTGGACAGCTTTGTTGTAGGCAATTTCAGAAAATCCAGGACATCCATGAGCTTCTTAAAAAAACAAGCAAAACAAATATTATTTAGATAAATAAAGGTTGATTAAGCCCCCAAACAAGGATATAAAGCAATAGTATAGAATAATATTCCGGGTCCTCTTGAAATTCACCAAAGCATTAGTTGCCAACTTATTAGACCGCTTTAGTTCGGTGATCAACATTTTTGTGTCTATTGATGGCTTATATTCAGCAAGAACATCAGCCTACAGGGGAAAAAGATCAGTAGGATTCTCTTTTATTTTACATGCACATCTTCAGCATTGTAGCAGATAAAGTAGTTAACAGTACAGAGAGTTAAATATACCGGGAACAGAATTGATTTATGGCACCAAAAGTTGCAGATTTGAAATTTAAAATATCTCAATGTGGACTGTGAGTAGGATCAAAAGTAAAAAAGAAATGTGAACCTCATCTCTGGAATGCATATGAGCTTTATGAGTTCCATTTAGTTGCTTGGTGGCACTACCATGAGCATTTGCTAATATAGAGACATGACGCTGGAGAAGATTTCTTCTTAAAAGGAAAATTGCAGACACACCCCTTCGGATGAAGTATTCAACTATCTCTTCATGATGTTTCATTAGACCCTATGATTTCCACCAAAATAAACATATAAGAAGATTAAGCAAAACAGTTACAAAATCAAAGGCAAAAAGATTTACAACAGATCTTAGCAATCCTAGCCAAAACTTAAAAAAACATAGCATATGGACAAAATCAACATATCTGTTTCAGTAAACATATATACAACAGAAAAACTCTTCTTAGACAGCAATTTCATCTCTCCGATGCATCTAACTTGTGTCAAAAAAATTGACAAAAAAGCACAGGGTTATATTTATTAGCAGTCTATCGTTCAAAAAAATATTTATTAGCAGTTCCTCTTTCTAGAACGAAGACCTTTAGTAGGTAAACCACCTAGGTAAAGCTGATACTTCAAACACATAAGATTTGAAATGGGTAAAATTAATGATTGCAACAGAAAGAAGTAAAAAAAAAGTGGCTTGGCTGCCCTCTACAGTGAATTAGGTGAATTAGCATTTCATTCTCCTAGGTTAGGTATTTTAGCATGTTATTTCCATGAAATCAAGGTACTTTTAATAGTCTGTTTACAGGAAAACAAATTTTCCAGTTTATGAATATGTTTTGAATAGAAAATTTACAATACTCATGGGGCAGTTCGTCAAATATAATATAACTGCATTTCTTGCTTCTAAAATAGTCTATAATATTGCTTAAGTTCTGCCAGAAATAATTGACCAACCATCCTCATGGCTATTCAACAATGTTTCAAACCATCCACTTCCCAACCTCTGCATCGACAAGATAACAAACAAAGAAAAATACAAGTTACTCACTATCCTGAAAAATGTAAAATTAGATGCCCAAGTCTATCTCCATTACCTACTGTAAGTATCCAGTGTCGGATAGTGCACATAAGGGAATTAGCTTGGGGAATTTTGGGGTCATGATAAGGTTTTTCTATTTTTTTCTATCATGTTCGTCTGCTTGAGACCAAAAAGCATCTCATTTTGCTTCATCAAAGACAATGAGAAGATGTATACACCAACAAGCATGATCAAGGCCAGTATAGCTATCCATGACGTGAGCAGATATCTCCTTGTGGGATTTGTGTTTATGTTTGTTGTATCCTGAAATTGAAAGAGTTCAGTTACTGAAGGTTAACAGCGAGAAGGGACAGTATCAGAGTCAAATAAACTTGATCCATAACAATAAATAAATCAGGGCACAAAGAACGTTGATTCTAATTGTGCATATAGTTACAACAATTAATAAACAATAGACAGCAAAAGGAAAAGTAAAAACAATAAGATTAGCAAATTAATTAGCCTTACCTTAGTGGCTGCGCTGGAATCCTCCATAGCCACCACCACAGCCCTATCCTTCTCTCTCACTACCTCCTCCATCCGAGAATACCATCAAACATTAAAAAAACCACCAGTTCCAAAATCGCCCGAAAAAATCCCAACCTTTGTGAAATCACTTCGAGCCAATCAAACCCAGAGAACCCCCTCTTAAAGGGAAGAGAGACTGGGGAAAAAAGTGAAGAAGAGGCGGCTCGGTGCTCGAGTGGGTTGTGAGGGGGGAGACAGCGGGGTGGCACAAGAATTTCACATCTGGAGGAGAGAAAGCAGGAGGGGTTAGTCTTTAGTGGAAGAGAGAATGGGGAGGGGGAGAGTGAGAGACCACCTACGTCGTGTCCGTTCTTGAAGGCGATACCGAGGCAGCTGAAGAGCACGGAGACGAGCACGCATGTGTCGCCGAAGGGCACGAGTCGGAGCTCCTAGCCGTTAGCCTCCATCCCACGCGCCAGCTCCTCGAACGCCTCTGACACCACCGTTAGCGCCGTCTCCATCCCCCGCCGCGTCGATGCCGTGCTGCACAGTGGCTTGGCTGGTGCCGCCGACCACGACATCTACGGCCTGAATCCGACCACGACAGCTGTGGCACGTCCGAGGAAGCGGCAGGAGGCCGAAAAGAGGAAGTCGTCCCCGGCGACGAACAAGGGCTCCGTCAGGGACGAGAACATCCTGATGAACCGCTCGCTCGTCGGTGACCGGCGCGGCCGGTACTCATCCATGGGTGCGCGCTTCGCTGCTCCGATGAGGGGATTTAGGGCTCAGGAGGCAGCACGCTGCGGCTGGCGCGTGCGGGGCGGGCTGGAATCGGGGCCTCCATGGACTCGGCTCCCAGCGGCGGGTGGGCGGGCGACGTGGTGGTGGTGGTGGGGAAGGGGGAGGAGAGAAGGGGAAGGCAAGGCCTCGTGGGGTTTGGCAGCGGCCAGAGGGAGACGGCGGCTGAGCGCCGGCGGGGAGAACGGAAGGGGAGGGGAGGGGAGGGAGAGGTGGGGGAAGGCGGCGACGTGGGAGGATAGGGCTATTGGTGGGGTGAGGCGCTGGACGGTTGTCGCGAGGAAGAAGAGCAGGGGGCGAGGGAGCAGCTGTTTTTTTTGTGTGAGCTGTGGTGGGAGGACGAATGACAATCGATTCTCATTTTTAAGTAGTAGAGATACCTCAGTTTTTATCCTTGTTGAAATCATGCTCTGACTGCTCGTTTGCTAACATTTCATCCAAACTGACAGCTCTCCAACACGTTTCACTTCACCTTCACCGTCAGTAGTGATGCACTGAAGAATGGACTGAAGATTCGCAATGTTGTTCCCTCGACTGAAGAAGAGGCACGACGCATATTAGAGCGCATGGATGCAGAGGGTTTGTTTGACTAGACCTTCTGCTGAGCCACTTGTTTTAGCCATCAGCTAGTTATTTTTACTGGTCATACCAACTGATGGGAAATGTACTGATGATTTTAACAGCAGCAGATAAGTAGCATGCTGGCATTAGAGCGTCATAAAATAAGCTCTATGGCACTATTTGGCATTTCTTTCGGGAGATCATTTGGAGTATATAATAACATACACCTCGAGACACAAAATTGCGCCTTTTTGAAAGCGCACTATCCATTGAATGCGTAATGGCGGGTCTAGTGTGCAATTTTTAATCGCTTATGTATCATGACATGTTGCATAATTCATGCTGGTTCAACACTTCTTCAGTTGGACTCCGACGATCATTCGCCTTGTTTGTTTCCTGGACAATTCATGCATGGCAAGCAAGTGTTGTTCATCTCAGCGTGTAATAAAGTTTGAGGCCACAGTGCCTTCAGCTCAGAAAGAGTGAACGAACAGAAAAATCTGTCAGAAATGGAGCAAAGACGAATCTTGGCAGACCTTAAAAGTAGATTAAACGTGGCTATTGCTGCTAGATACTTTTGCTTTTATCATGAGATTCAGCACGATCAATTTTCAAAAGCTCTCATCTAGTGATTCTTAGCACGCTGAATCATGTACAATGCCACTTTTACCTTTGGTAGGCCATTGGCTGGATGATGCTTAGCATGCGGAATCATGTACGATATATAGGCTTTGATCTACACTTATCTGCTACAGGTACAAAATACTTACGATTCCACGTCCTAGCCTGCATTGCTGTTCTTCTAGACAGTAACTAACATGCAGCTCCCAAGCTCGGACATTCGGTATCAATCTACCAACGGCTAGGACGGCGAGCTCTCCTCCTCGGAGCTACTGGACTGCGCTGCGTTAAACCTTGGAAGAACAGTCGCATTCTCCAGCCGCCGTGAGGAGCCAAAGTTCATCGCTGTTCGCTCATTCATCCTCCCAACATCCTTGCAGACGTGATCAAGAACGGCGAGGAAGTCGCGGACCACCATGAAGATCCTCAGAGGGTGGCCTTCCTCTTTCACCGAGTCGCCATGGAAGAACTCGGTCGTCTCCCTGACAAGGGAGAGGGCAAGGCCCTCTTGAGCTTGCACTGCGGTGATCTCAGCTTCAGCCTTCTGCAGGAACTCACCGATGGAGGCGCGGAACCTTTTGCAGCGATCGTCGGAACCGAGCTGCTGGTTCAACTGTAGGACCTCGCTGATCTTGCTTACGCCGGCAGAGAGTTTCGAGACGCAGCTGGCCAGCGCATCTGAGTCCATTGCAGCCGCCTTCTTGATGTTGCTGAGTTCACCGCCAAGACTAGCAACAATTTTGAGGCCGACCTTCTTGCACTGGAAATCATCTGCAAGGGCACTCGCCTGGTTGTTCGTTTGGCCCGTGGGTAAAATGTTGGCACCTTCAGACTTGGTAATTTCTTCGACGACAAAATGCAGAAGGGTCGTCTTGCCATCGGTGCCCTTCACATCGACTAACTTGAGGAGCGCGTCAAGCTTGAAGGCGCGTGCGTTCCCACGGTTCGTGCCAGTGTTCATGCGGTTACCGGTCTTCAGAACAGCATCCAAGATCTTGTGGAACAATCTGCTGCCCCTTAGCTCTTCACACGCTGCCTGAAATAGTAATGAATGTTCCTTTTACCACTTTTTGAATCATGCTGTTTGGTTCCAAATGAAAATTTGACTTATCTAAAATAGGCTGAATTTCAGTAAGGCATTTCTTCTGCTAGGCGAATAGGAATCATAATTTATGCAAGAAACTCCCAAGTCGATAACTTTAAACACTACTTGGTTACTCATAACTCATAAGGTTAAGATAGGATAGTAACATGGTAAGATTGGCAATGTGGTCGATTGTAGGAACATGGCAAATACGGGTCTTTAGATCTCCAAGCACACCTTTACAGATATGAACACTAGTCCTTTAATTCAATTCAGAGCCATTGCCATGGCATGTCTGTACCTTTCTTTCATACAAAACTGTTAAAGGGACCAGATAAGACATAATTAGTACCTCAAGTGTTTTGAAGGAGGTCTTGAGGTAGTCAACTTCTGAATCGAAGTTGGCGATGTAGAGCATTGCTTCCACTCTCTTGAACGCAAACGGTATCGCGAGCACCGCCTTGAGGAAGCTCTCGGCAGGGCCAAGCTTAGATAGAGCATCCTCCCTGTGTTCTTTCAGCTTCATCTCTTCTTCTCTACTAGGAGCCATCTTTAGCAGTGTCTCCAGCAGCTCAGTTCCAAGGCTCTCTGCTTGGCCTGCTTCCAAGAATGGCAGCACAAGCAAATGTTCATGATTTCTCAAAAAAAAATGTCCATGAAGCTGAATGATCAGAACAAGTATTCTCTGAATGCAAGAATACAAACTGAGCTGTGTATGGGAATCATCTCATCTCACCATCCAGGAGAGCCTTGCACACTTCTTCCTTCGTCGCGTCAAGCGCCCTCAGCATGATCGCGATGTTCTGAGATTTCTTTGGGTCGAGCACCTTGTTCTCCTGATTGAAGCAAGCTCCATTTGCCTCCTTGAATCCATTCTTGGATATCCTCTTTGTCGAGTTGGAGACGAACAATGTCTCGATCATCTCTTCGTTCACTCTATTCTCATAGACACACACAAGGAAACAAGCAGATAGCATGGGTTTTCAAACGAAGTGATCATGGCAGCAACTCTACTGCAAGCAATGCCAAGAAGTAAGAACGACGGGGGGCTCACCGGAACGAGCTCGCCTTGAGCTGGTCCCACACTGTCGGCCGGCCGGAGCTCGCGCGCACCTTGTCCCAGTGCAGCGGCTTCAGCTTCGGGCGAGCAGCTGCGTCCGTGTCCTTCTCCTCTGGCTGCGCGCGCCCCGGTGACTCCTCGGGGTGAATTGCCCCCGCCGAGGCCCTGATCACCGTGGCCGCAGGGCGCTCGGAATGCCGCCTCGGCAGCCAGCCGCTGCCGTTGCCAGCTCTCGGCAACAGCGGGGGCGGCGCCGGAGGTATAGGTGCCGCCTGCGCGCTCCCGTTGTCTTTCCTCGGTGGCATTGGCGGCGGCGGGGGAGGAGGTGGAACACTCTGCGGCGCACGCTTGTCCCCTGTTCCGGGCTCAATAACGGCTTTTGAACTTGACGGCAAGCTCATCCTAGTATGCTGGAACTGCCGGGGCAGAGGCGGCATCGGCCGGAGCTCCGGCGAGCTGGCGCTGGAAACGGTGGCGGTGGAACCCCGGCCATGCTGGTCGCCATCGTAGGGCGCGGGGTTGACCGGTGAAAGCAAGACGGTCTTCGTATGCACTGCGGGTTCCGCCTCGGACCGGCGGCGGCGGTGGCGGGCGAGGAGGTAGACGAGCGCGGCGGCGAGCACGGCCGCGGCGACGGCGGCGAGCGGCAGGAGGATGGTGAGGAGGCTGTGGGAGGTGAGGAAGGAGCGGAGCGGCGCGGAGTGGGAGATGGGCAGAGCCAAGGAAGAGATGTTGGCCGGCGCCGTGGGGTGCGGCGAGGAGGGGGACGAGTCGCCTGTGCCTGCATCGGTGCTGGCGCCGGCGCCGCTGGGGGCAGAGGTGGTCTCCGGCGGCGGCGGCGGCGGCGGCGCGGAGTCGGGCAAGAACGGGAAGAACGGCGCGGGAGGCGGCGGCGGCAGCGAGGGCGCGCTCTCCAGCGGGAACAGCGGCTCGTGCAGCGCCCTCCTGCCGCCGAATCGTCGGTAATGGGCGCCGTGGACCTCGTGGTGGTGGTGGTGGGAGGAGGAAGAAGGGAGGAAGAGGAGGTGCACGAGCAGCAGCTGCGCGAGCATTGGCGCGTGCAAGAAACGGCAACCTCGATGAGGCCCTACGAGCTAATGATCACTCACAAGCTTACAGACAAGTGAAGTGAGCTGCTCTCATGCTAGCTCTGGGCTTGTGAGGTGAAGCGTGGGGGACGAGGGGAGAGAGAGAGAGAGAGAGGTGGACAGCTGTGAATGCAGTGGAAGGAGAGGAGGAAGAGAGGCAGGCGAGGCATGGGTAGTGGTGCATTCCCATGGAGCGGAGTGGTGTGATGGGAATGTGTGCCTTGGATTCTTCAACCTTTTTCTGTGACATGGAAATGATGGCGGTGCATTGCCGTGGCTTGGCTTTGCCGTGCGCCCCACCTTTCGAGCTGATGGCCATGGACACGCGTGGAGAGACGGGTTGTGGCCAGTGCAGGAGCTACTGTTGTTTACTCATCTCTCGCTCTGGGAGCCTTCAATGGTGATCAACCAGTAGTTTATAGGTAAATTGCACTAGTGCAATGGGTCCTCAAATTTGGGTGTTGGGTGTAAGGCTTTTTAGAACATGAGATAAATGTAGTTGTACAAAAGGTTCTAAATAATTTATGTGTCGTTTAAGGTCTGTTTGGAGCGTGCGAATCTTTCTATTTACGGTAGGGATCAAACCGTCCCCCGATAATTTTTCTATGTTCCAAATTTAGTGCACAAATTTACTTTATCGTATAATTAATTGCAAGTTTGTAATAACCTTGTGAAGTTGAGGTGTGATCTTGGACAAATGATGCAAGCTCAATAAATATTAGAGGTTGGAGTTGTAAATATATGAACTAAACGAAACATGTACGCGAATTAAGAACAGTTGTAGCCGTTAGTGATGCACCCATAGTAATGGTTGTTTTTAAAAAAAAACTACACTCATTGTAAGAAAAAAATCCCTATTTTATTTTCACTGCCAAAAAAGAACTCAAAGTCATTTCAGGTTTTAGCCTTCATTTAGAGCTTGGTAGCTAACTTCCGAAATATTCTTCAAACCGAGTTTGAATCTTTCACCTTTAATTAATGGGTAAATTTCATTTGGGATCATGTAATCTTACCATAATTTCATTTTGCACTATGTTTAGTAAATCTTTTCATTTTGCATCACATCTTCTTACTTTTTGTTTCACTTTGCACCAGTGGAACGCTCTCGGCGAGAGGGAAAATGCGAGGCGTGTGGGGAGCTTGCCAGCAGCGAGGTGGCAGCAACCTGAAAAATATAGAGATCGAGTCGTTTTGTCATCATTGTCGTTGCTATGACTAGCATCGGCGATGCTTCGTCTATTCTTCTCCGCTTTCAATCTATTTCCTATGTTCTAGCTCTATCTACCTCCCCTCTCTCCATCCCGTATCTCGCCGACGCCTCCCATGTAACCATTCACCGTGAAGGCGGCTAAGTCCTTACCTTGGTGCATAGCGCAATACATGGTAAAAAAAAGTGGTATAAAGTAAAAAATTTACTAAGAGTGGTGCAAGGTGAAACTAATATAAGATTACATGGTCCAAAGTAAAATTTACTCTTAATTAATCTAGCTTAGAGCATGTCTCTGTCCGAAAGAGAACTCAAACATCCCACTAATACTACAAAATATAGGAATGTGACATAAACGCACTTAGAGAAATTCAACTATTAAACAGAGCATCAGAAATCACTCAACGGACGCCGACATCGTAAGCTTTTTTTTGGCGGACCAAAACTAACGTACAGTCTTGCAGTAACCTAGGCTGTTTGGTTTATGATCAAAATGAGCAAGTCAATTTTTTGGTACAGCTAAAATCTAGAAAAAAAGACGTTGTCAAGACAAATTTTGGAGTTATCAAAATTTTAGTGAGTAATTTTCTCGTTCTCAGATTTCACCAACGTTACTATTTTTTTTTTAGGTCTTACCAAATTTTGATATCGAATCAGATAACTACCTATTGTTATTAGCGCTAATAATACTTAATTTACTATACAAGGATAACAAACCAAACGGACCTAGGTTACCACTGACATTTGGCTTGTGACGACCGCAAACACGGGCAAAAACATTGTTGCACGTCAGCAGCTGTCCTTTGATGCCTTGTGTTCCATGCAAGTATGCGATGAGGTCATTAATTAATAAACACCTGCTGTAACAAGGCGCTTCTGATCTTAGATTAGTGACGAGCTTACTCCAAAACAAGACAGTAATAAATCGAGAAAAATACATTTTACAACTCTAAACTTTTCAAAAAATTCAAAAATCAACACTAAATTGTAAAACAAGACAACTAACATCCTCGGCTATTAAGACCGTTCATTTTACCCTCCTCAATTAAAACTGGAATGGTTTTAGGTAATGTGGCATCTACATATCAATGGTTTTGAAGCATATGTTTGTTTTCGTTGATATGGTAGCCACTTAGTGAATAAAACCAAAAAAAATATATTTACTCTGCACTCGGCCGGCGCGTCGTGGCAATCTCCCTGTTTCGGCTCGATTTGGCTCAATTTTTGGGAAAAGGAGCACAATGGCTCTATCATTAGCGCTAATGACGTAACTAGATTTTAATCAATGACACGTGGTTTCCATGTCACTCAAAATTGTTTTGGATTCGGTCACATCAGACAAAGTCATCCAAACTCGTTAAGATGGTAAAATGAACGATGTGAATAGTTGTTAATAAAATAAACAATTTTAATAGTTGAGGATGACAAGTAAATATCCAGTTCTATAATTTAGTGTTGATTTTCGACCGAGGGTTGTAAAATGTACTTCCCCGTAAATCAATAAGAAAAGGGTACGAGACAGACAGAAGCTCACTGCGAGCAGCAGCCGAGGAGCTTGTCATTTTTGACCAACGTTCGGCTACACAATAATCATGGCCGGTGGGCGGTGGGGCCCACTTTTCTGCTGCGGATGAGGAAGACCTTGGCTCTTATGTAAATTCACCATGCAGCAACATCTTTAATTGTTGCCAGAAGACCGGCAGTGGTCGGAACTTTGACTATGCAGGCATTGGGCCCCATTCATGCACACCAGCACACGGAAGACGGAGAGGGCCTCGCCGAGCAAATTTCCTTCTTCCCAGTACACCGTGCGCTGCTAGCTTCAGTAGACTGTAGTCAGTACACTCAGTAGTGTCTACGCTCACTCCAGAATATATATATATATTTTTAAGAAAATCACCCCAGAAGATTAAACCCATGTTATCCCTGGACACTGGTAACTGGACTAACAAAAGCATGATACGGAGTATTATGCTGATTTTTAAAAATAATTTTTAAACCGAATGGAGGGGGTAGAGGAGCTAGCGTTTTTTTTTTTGAACCAAATGGATTTCATAGTTTTGAATGTACGGTTGCGTAGTGCAGTATGTTGTACACAATTTTTTCGGTTAGTAGTCTTATTTTAGATATGTAGTTAATCGTGAAAATATTCTTCATGGTGTAGTGCGTCAATTATGTCGGACGTCACCAATTTTAAAATTTACTACGGTCCAGAGACTATTCTGGAAGGTTCCGAGGGGATTGACCTACGTTATTTCCAATCGGCGACCGTGCCCCTGCCAAGAGCAGAGGGGAGTACATGGGGCGCTGTAATGTAGTGGTTATTTCACACATTCCAAGTAAACCGCGATGTATATGATATGAGATTGAGTTGCATTGCCTCTCGAGCAACACAACCCACATATTTGGAGTTAGTGCAGCTGAAGGGGGCAAAATCATGGCAATCATATCTACGCATGCGTAAGGGAGGGTGGGATTTGATCCTTTTGGTCCAGTCATATGCCAAGTCCATTCTTGCATCCGCGGCTAAACAAAAAGGGGGTGATAATGCCGAAAAATAAGTCAATGACTTCAGCCACAGCGCGGTGCACACAGTGCCCGAAGCTCCCAGAGTTGCTGATATTGTAGACAAAGACCCTGAAGAAGTAGCTCCTTCGGTCAGGCAAGCCAGTGGGCTTGATGGCGAGGGTGAGGAGCTAGAAGCCATTGTGCAAAGGATGGATCAGGAATCTCAGGACTACAATGCATTGTCATAAGATGAAGGATCGACGACGATGATGATGTGGACTAATTGGCGATTCCATCCGAGTGGAACACATACCAGTTCGACAACCTCGTCGTCGACGAAGGCTCCAGTGTGCCATGGGAGTACAACCAGAGCGAGATTAGGCAAGGAGATGTGTACAAATACAAGGAGGCTGTGCAGCAGGCAGTCAAATTATAGACCTTATCGGTGAGGCGCACATTCACAATTGTAAAATTTAACCCAAGATGCTACGATGTGAAGTACGAAATAGAGGGATGCCCTTGGCGAGTACACGCATTTCAGCCTGAGTAGGACACCTACTGGAAGTGCTCTATAGTAGTCCTGCACACATGCATCGTCGATGAGTCAATGCAACATAAGTGGGACACCTACTGAAAGTGCTCTAATTAAATATGAAGTACCGACCGTTGAATACATACCACACGGTGGAATACAGAGTCCGGCTATGTGGGGTACGTGTCGAATGTCGCAGCCTCGTGTCGTGGTGGGTCAACCACGACCTGGACGCAGCGAAGCCTCATCCGACCGCCGTACCACTCCATGTACTTTTCGCACTCCCTGGGGTCGTAGGTAGCATCCTCCAAGACAACGTCGGCGTAGGCGCTGAGCTAGCCCTCAACCTAAGGGAACATACTTTTCGTCCAGGTGGTAGTACCACGTACTCACTTTCTAGTGTACATGTGGATGGCAAGATAATTATTTAGTTTGTATGTAACTCAAATTGTACTAAAGAATTAAAGTGCAAACTAACCCGTGGACGTGGGCCTACAACCACTGCGCCTAGGGGGCTGGGACCTGCTGTCGTAGACCAAACTGGCGCATGAGTCGCACCACCTGGTACTCCTCCACGAAGACCTCGTGCACCAAGGCCCTCCTTGTGTACAAGTACAAGTGGTATCGCATGCACAGACTGGACAGTCCTTCGGGCGCGCGCAGACACCATCTCCTCCCGTGTACGGTCTCTAGATGACGCGGTCATCCGTCAGCTGGTCAAACATCACGACGTAGGATGGGTACGACCCTTGCGTGGCGATCAGTGTGTAGGGCACCTATGAAATAGGCCAAAGGAGCACTTAGCACACGAAATTGTGATTGTATTACGAGAAAATAATAAATGTTCACGAAACTAACCAGTTGGCGATACCACACCGTGCCCGTAGTAAGCCGGTCCACATCGTCGTCCTCGGCGTACAGGCTAACCGTGTACGCTCCTAATTCCAGCTGTGGACGTCCGATCTGGAAGTGCTCGAATGACCAAAGCTGCAGAAGGAGCGAGCATCCTAAGAGGATGGAGTTGTCCTAGGACCGGCAGCACGGGGCGCACAGTGTGTGGTACGTCACGCACAACACGGTCGGACCCCAGGCGTAGGGCTAGATCTCCTCCCCCGGCCAGTCCGCGAGCCCATGTGTGTAGCGAATATAGTGTTTATCGACGCTGTCGCCGTAGGACCATAGGAATATGACCCACCCAAACAACCACAACAGGTAGGCATTGAAGTGCCTCCTCACCGTCTTACCGGGTGCATCCTCCACCATACGCTTGGGTTGTAGGAAGACATATACACGTCAGCAAGGTTCACAAATGAATTGATGCGAGAGGACAATAGTTATGAAGACTTACGTAGAACTAGCAGATCCACCTCAGCGTCGCCCCGTGCGGGCTATTGAACTCGTGGTAATCGCTGCCCGGTGGTAGCACATCCTGGAACCTCGCTAGGAACTCCGTGCGCCACGTGGGCGAGATCTCATATGCCGCCATGGGGAAGCCTGCGCAGGGCAACCCGGTCAGGAAACTCACGTCTTGCAGCGTCGACGTCATCTCCCCGCACGGGGAGTGAAACATGTGTGTCTCCGGCCTCTAGCGGCCAACGTCAGTAGGGCTCGGTCGTATGGAAAACGCCTAGACGTACGACCAGGACCGCGGTCCTGGTCGTCCTCCCACACCGCCTCACCATTCGTGCCAGCGAAAGGAGGCCTGCCACTATCAACTGCGTTGGGTCAGGTTACGAACGAGCGTTAGTCCACAAGTAGTAGTTAGACCACAAATAAGTACCCGAAGATCGCAATAACACGTACCTCGACACCCAGATGGGATGCAACCTTCAGGCCCTGATGGGCGTGCGTAGTCACAACGCGCCAAGCTCAATCGGCGCCTCGCCCTTCAGGGAGGATGGTACTGAGGCGGCTACGGTGATGTAGGTCAATCACTGGGTTAAGCAACTTATACAACCACTAGGCAGCGTGGTCTGCATCCGCCATACTTGAAAATTCAGTGCATACATTGTAAAGACTACGAAATATGTAAAAAGATAATGCGAAGCTACATTACCAAACTAATTACCAACCACAAATAGAAACCAATTTTTTGCAACAAGTCATAAAGCCACGATTACGTTCTACCTAACATACAGAGCTAAATAAAGATGTGATTTTTTCGATTAGGCTTTACCTACCCTAATTAGCTGCTTCGGGGTTTTTTTTTTGTAATTTTAAAACATGTCATGCTATTTTTCTGGTTATAAATTAATTTTCAACATTAACAATATAATCACCGTACACAAATAGGGAGCTAAATAAAGCTATGATTAATTAGATTAGGCTCTAGAATGAGCGCATCTTGGCAAGAATTATCGGCGCCTCGGCTTCTTCACGCCGTCCCGCAATTATCTTCCGAGATAATGGGGTA
The DNA here is from genome assembly GCA_036346395.1 of Hsuehochloa calcarea. Lineage (NCBI taxonomy): Eukaryota > Viridiplantae > Streptophyta > Magnoliopsida > Poales > Poaceae > Hsuehochloa > Hsuehochloa calcarea. The sequence goes on from CM070610.1 coordinate 5,260,865, forward strand.
TTACGCACCATTAATAAGCGGAATAATAGTGCGTGCGCACTGCTCGGATTCCTTAATCAATTGGACCCACTCGCTTTGTAGGTTTGATTATAAGGTGGTCGTAGTTTACAGGTCGTAGAAGAACTTACGACCGGTGCGATCGTAGAAGGACTTACGACCGGTGCGATTGTAGAAGGACTTACGACTATGTAGTGGTCGTAGAAGGACTTACGACCATGATATAGTCGTAGCAAGACTTACAACCACTTATTGGACTTCTCCCTTTTAGATAAGGGGTACCTCACGGGGACTATGTGACATCATATTTACCCATAATAAGAATTATAGATAAAAGATAAAAATGAGGATTATTAGATCCTCGCCATCTAGCCCCCACTTCAAGTGAAAGTAAATTACTTGATAAAGGTTTCAGAAATGGACTTACGACCATGAGAATGTCGTAGAATGATAGTCGAAGGAAAAACTCTTCGACATTTGAGTGTTGCTTTGACCAGAATTTGCTTTATCGGGAAGGTTGCTTACGACTATCAAAAGTCATAAAAACCCATATGACCGCCTCGATGGTCGTGGTAGGGAATCGGAGAAAAGCTCTTCCGATTGATACTTCCTTCGACTAGAAAGACTTGGTCAAGAATGTAATTTTGCTTGGAGGTGACAATACGTACCTACTTTTTCTCGAGCGGACCATCGGAGAATTGCAACCGTCTCTCATAGACTTGTCCGATGAAGCGGTTCCGGCGGTACAACCATCTATCATAGACCTATAGCGGGACGGTTTCCGCTTACGGAGATCGTATTGATTATAAAAACTTACCAGAGGTAGACTTGGATTTTTACTTTTCCCAAATCACTCCATTGTTCTTGAGCTCTTGCTTTCTCCGTCTTCGACTAGGTTTCATCTTCTCGCCGCCAACCCAATCAAAAAAACTTTGCTTCGAGCGAAATGGCCAGAGAGTTTCGAATGGGAGGAATCGGAGATGGATGCGGCTAAGATCAAGATCTTGGTCGATGCGGGAAGATCCCGAGAAGGCTCGGTGAAGTGGATTCCGCTATCGGGCAAAGATCGCCATCGGGGAAAATGGGCAAATCCGCCTTCCAAGCGTACAGTGAGTGCGGCCTTCGATTGCTCGCCCACCCCTTTCTTCTGATGAGTACTCGAACACTTTGGGGTGGAACCGGTGAACTTAGGTCCCAATTCCATTACCATGTTGAGTGTGTTCGTATATGCGTGCGGCGTACACAGGGATTCCATGGATCTCGAGCTGTTCCAATATTATTATGGGATGGCTCGACAAACCGAATCGCCGAAGTCGTGGTCTCAAGCTCCACGACTCAAGTCGAAGGAGTACATTCGAGTTTCACCCGTCTTCGTGGCGAGCCGGAGGAAGAGGTGGTTCTCTTGAAGGTCACCTCTCAAGACGACCTTTCTTTCGTGGGGAAAGTCTGCTGAAAAGAAATCTTCATGGGATTCAACCTCGAAGATATTAGCGGATTAGCCCTTATATTCAAGCCATTAAGGACTTGAAGGAAGAAGGGTGGACCGGATGGCATGTGGTGAAAGATTTCATCACACGCCGAATTAGTCCTCTGAAGAAACGAGCATCTCCTATGTGGAGGTACTCGGAAGAGGAGACCCCACCGAGACTACGAGGAGGGTAAGCAATTTTCGACTTAACTCTCCGCTTGGTCTTTCTCAACTTTGTCTAATATTTTTATCTGCTTATTACGATCTTTCACAGCCGAGGTTGACTCAGAGTCGACTCATCTCGTGAGAAGTCCCCGCCACTCGAGGGGTTCCTCAAGTCATTGCGGTTTTGTCCGCAGATGAAAGGATAGAGCGCCTAAAGGTAATCAAAACGATTCTCTCTTTAGGACTTTATAGTCGTAGAAGATACTTACGACTAATGGTGATCGAGAATATCTTACAATCAAGAAAAGTCGAGAAAAACTTACGACTTGGTACTAGTCGTGAAAAAACTTACGACTAATTAGTGATTCTTCTTTTTCTGTTTTGCTTTACGTAAAGTAGGCATGGAAAATCGCCAGACGACGAAGAAGTCGCTTCGATGACTATTGGCGCGGGTTGTCGAAGACAAAGACTCGGCTCCTCCTCGAAGAGACGTCGACTTGTAAAATCTGCCGACAAGGGGAGCAAGTTCGAGTTACGGTCTTTCGACCAAACCCTCTACAAGACCGCGCAAATTGTAGTTGTATCTGAAGCCGAGGCCGGTACTGCCGGCCGAGGAGGTTGAAGCGATTGAACCTCTCAAGCGCAAACCTCGCAAGGCTAAGGTACCCTTCTATTATGACACGGAATCTTTCGCAGCTTGGTGCCACTCCTAGTTTTATTAAACAACCGGAAAGGGAGAACTGGAAGGATTTTATGTCTTTTATGAAGGACGATCTTGCATCGGCACAACTCGCAATCGAGGCGATCTTTATCGGAATGGTCGAGACACCTCTCGTCCATCCAGAAGATCGAGAAACCGAGCTCGTTCTGTTCAAACTCTGACCGAGGCGTGGTCGTGGTGAGCCAAATGTTGAACCTCGACCGGGCGTGGTCGTGGAGAAGAAGAGGTCCTCCGTTGGGAGGATTGCTCCAAAATTCTGGTTAAGACCGAGTGCGGTATGTGAAATGTCTTGAAGTGTAAGAAGGACATTTACCTTTTTCTTTTCACAACCTTGATTTGCTTTTCTTTATTTCATCAGACTCCTTGACCCAGGAATGCTTCACGAGAAGTCCATTGCTATCCCTTCACTCATGGAGAGGTAGCAACGGAGGTGGTCAAGCATCACCCTTGGCCCAGTGGCCGATGAAGTCGAGACTCCCAGTGTCTCCCACATCTGCCAAGTCGTAACTCGACTCTTGAGGTAGCGGTATTCTCGTTGAGGTGGCCGCTCGACTCTCAAGTCGAGAAACAACAGAGGCACTGTGGAAGCCTCTGGTCAAGGTGGTGACCACTGCGCCCGCCTCGGGAAGGAAATCGAGGGCGTTCCTTCCCTACCCAAAGAGAAATCACGAAACCGGAAGGAGAAAATTTCAACTTCGTGGTGACTTCTTTGGGCCGCCTCCGTCGTAGGGTCTTCTGCTTACAAATCTCGTGACCGAGTCCCCCATCCCAAAGATATTCCCAATACGGATAATACTTTTGACAACGAGCGCCTCGAGAAGGTGTGGTGGGACAAAGTCGCGAGGATAGATAAGTCTGCACACGGACCTTGTATATTCGATTTTGCTAGAACGACTATGAATGTAAGTATCTTGAATACTTATATATGTGGCTTTCCTTCCCTTCTCACTGTTTTCTTTTTGCGAAAAGCTCGAGCAAATTCTTCATTGTCGGTGAGTATCATCGACAACTTTTAGAACTAAGACAAGAGAAGGAACTACTCTGCAGAGGCGAGAGGTGGTAAGTCAATTATCATTCATAGTTGTTTTTGACTTAAATACTCGTAAAAGTTTCACGAGAATAGTCATGGAAGAAACTCATGACGAAGTATCAGTCGAAAAGAACTTACGACTATTTACGACCAGGTGGTGGTCATAGAAAGACTTACAACCATATCTTAGTCGCAGAAAAACTTACGACTAGGTCAGTGGTTGTAGAAGTACTCACAACCATTCGGTGATGTTTATCTTCGCCTCGCTTTTTTGTAGGTTAAGCGGTGATACAAAGACCTTAGGTGACTCACTCATTGTGAAAAGAGGAGTCGAGAAGGCTAAGGAATGAAGTATTAGTTCTCTCGGATAGACTTCAAGAGACTGTCTCTGCATCTAAAAGATTGCGGAAAAAATAAACGATAAGTTACGAACTTAAGACGCTTTTGATCTTTAACCTTTACTCGACCCTCCTTTCTTCTCGGATAAAGAAAAGAGATGCGAAGCTCGGACGAAGTTCAAGAAAAATCTTTGGTTATTCAGAGTTTTCCGTATTACGCGAATAAGGATCAAGAACTCGAGGGTTTTAGAACTCGATTAACGGTAAGTAAATCTTTACATTATTCTTTTTGAGTATTTTCCTTTTCTAATGCCAATTTCTTGTTGAAAATTGTCGCCCAATTGAGAAGCCTCGAGGTGAAATCCAAGCAAAGACCTTAATCGCAATGAGTCCGTCGCATTGCTAAGATGAATCTGAGAGGACATCGAGCATGGGAGCAAAAGCATCTTTGAAACTATTGCTTCCCATCGAGAAGAGGTCAAGAAATTGGATTCTCAATTAGTAGGTAAGAAAAGCTTTTACCTATAATTATCTTTGTGTTATCTTCCTCTAGAAGTATATCTTTGTTTGACCGATATTATTCTTTTGAAACAAGTGGTGAAAACAAGAAGCTTCATGAGGCTTCGACTTGTACCCAACAGAGATGGAGTCGATGAAGACTAGTCTTCAAGGCAACATCACTCTCTGAACAATGTGCTTAATGAGCTACATTACGAGGGAAAACTCCTCGAGAAGATACCATAGTCGCTCACACAAGTACCATTGGGGAACAAGTCGGAAAATTGCAAGAAATGGTGACCACTCAAGACTAATCAAGTTTGAATCGATAAGGAAGCGATCGAAGGCTGCGATGAGTTACGCTTTAGCGAAACTTAAAGCTCAAGACCCCGCCTTAATGTTAAACCAATTGAAGCCGACTTGACCGTATCACGAATCGAGGCAAGTCGTCGATTGAGGAAATGCATCGATTGGTAAAAGGTGGCGGAGGAAATGCAATAGGCTCTCCCCTTGAGTAATCTTGTAACTACCTTGTAAGGCGGACAATTTTTGTTAATGAGTAATATATGATCCGCTTCATTTCTGAAAATCATCTTGTCGAGTAGTTAGTAACTCAAAAGATAATAAGCGAGCGAAAGACTAAGAATTGAAGTCAAATTAATAACTTTATCCTAGCCCCGACTATTTGCTTAGATTGTTTAGACAATCTAAATAAATAGTGTTTAAAAATGGGGTTTCGAAAACAAAGAGAGGTTTATTTCACTTATAGCTTTTGTTACGGTTGTTAAGCCTTTGGTCGAAAAGAGTAGAAACGACTTGACACTAGGAAGTTCCTTCTAGTGGGCAGGACCACGTGCAGAGAGGAAAGACTTCGACTAGGTGATGTTCCCATCTCTGACTAGTTTAATCAAACCAAGAACAGCAACTTGAGTTAAACAAACGTCTTAGAGTACTTTAGTCATTCGTTCGTCCTTTTTTGGTGGACTTCGATAAGTCTTTTCCAGTAGCAAAAGTAGGAGACTGAGCGACACTAGGAAGTTTCCTTCTAGTGGGCAGGACCACATGCAGAGAGGAAAGACTTCGACTAGGTGTGTCTCTTCCTTCGACCAGTTAAAACAAATCGAGTACACTAAATGTGGTCGAACAAATGTAAGAAAGTGCACTCTACTTAGAATATTTTTGAATTTACTGGAAAAATAGACTAAGATTGAGAGAGTTGGCTTTGATAACATTACGACTAGATAAAACCCGAGCTCTTTGTATTGGCAGAAAAAGTGAGTAACGAGTCGATGCTAGGAAATTCCTTCTAGTGGGCAGAACCACATGCAGAGAGGAGAAGTTTCGACCAGATGATGTTTCTCGCTTTTCGGCCAGTGTAAAGAAAACTGCGTGTTTTCATATCATAGTCGAAAGATTAAAAAAGCACTACTCAAAAATTAAGGCAAAAAGAGGTAGAAAGAACCTGGACTTTTATTGCCTGAGAAACTGGTCACACATAGAATTTGCGTAACTGGTCGATGTTCCAAGAGTTTGAGAGAACCTGTCCATCTTCCATTGCTAGTCGTCTCGACTCGCCGAGTTAGCCGACCATCGTAAGGACCTTCCCATTTAGGGGAAAGTTTATTCCGATTAGACTTGGATTGGCAGAGCCTCAATACCAAGTCACCTACAGCAAGGCTGCGAGGTTGGACCTTACGATTATAGTATCTGCGCAGGGCTTGTTGGTAGACTGCCGAACGGATTAAGGCTAGGTTTCTCCTCTCTTCGAGTAGGTTAATGTCATCTGCTCGAAGTTGTTCCTGGTCTGAGTTGTTGAAGGTTTCAACTCGTGTCGACCGCAATTTTAGCTCCGGAGGAAGCATGGCTTCGGCTCCGAAAACTAGAAAAAATGGTGTTTCTCCTGTTGCTCGACTGGTGGTCGTACGAACTGCCCATAATATGGAGGGTAATTCTTGTACCCAAGCCCCCGAGCGCTTAACAAGCTGGTCGAAGACTCGAGTTTTAATTCCTCGCATTATTTGGCCGTTTGCGTTCGAGCCCCATTGCTTTGGGGATGTGCAACAGAAGCATAGCATAGCTTGGTACCCAACTCGTCGCAAAATTCCTGAAATTTTGCACTTGCGAATTGTTTACCATTGTCTGTAATTATCCGACTCGGAACTCCAAATCGACTAATTACGCTTCTCATCATGAACCTTTTGTCGCTTGTTGTTATCGATTCTGAGTTCACTTGATCCATTTTGTGAACGTGTCAATAGCCACAAAAAGGAATTCGAAACCTCCTGGAGCTTTGGGAAACGGTCCTAGGATATCAAGCCCCCAGGTCGCAAAAGGCCAAGAAAGAGGTATTGTTTGTAATGCTTGAGCTGGTTGGTGTATCTGTCTACCATGGAATTGGCACTGGACACACTTTTTAACCACCTCCATAGCATCGTACAGGGCTGTAGGCCAGTAAAAACCTTGTCGAAAGGCTTTACCAACCAATGTTCTGTAGGAGGCATGCGTCCCACAGATGCCACTGTGTATATCGTGAAGGAGTGTTATTCCTTCGTTTTGCGGAATGCATCGCATGAGTATTCCTTGGGTTCCTCGTTTATAGAGGACTCCTTCAACCAAAGTATACATTTTGGCTTTTCGGGATAATCGATCTGCCTCAAGATCATCTTCGGGTACGGAACCCTTGTAAAGATACTCGTAGATGGGAGTCATCCAGGTATCCTCGTAATCTAATGAGGCCATCTCAAGAGGAGGTGTTTCTGATTCTTCGACCAGAGACGGTTTTTGGAGTTGCTCCAAGAAAACTCCTTTTGGTACTGTGGATCGGGAAGAAGCCATCCGAGCAAGTTGGTGCGAGAAATTATCCTTTCGAGGATAAATTGTACCTCGAAACCTAAAAAATGTTTTTCTAGCTTACGTACTTCTGATAAGTACCGAGCCATTGTTGAGTTAGAGCACTGGTACTCTTTCCCGATTTGATTCACGACTAGTTGAGAGTCTCCTCTCACGAGTAGTCGACGAATTGAGAGTGCTTTCGCACTGTATGCCGCCTAGAAACCTTCGTGACGCCACATTGTTAGTAGCCCGAAAGTTTAATTGTATGGCATACTTTAAGGTTTCTCCGTAGGAGATACGGGACCACCCGACCCGAGCCACTTAAAGTAAGTGACCCGTCAAAGTACATCATCCATCGGTCGTGGAATCGTCTTTGGGGATCTGAGCAGTTCAGATTTGTCCATTCGGCGACAAAGTCCGCCAAGATCTCGGGATTTTATGGCCGTTCGGGACACGAATGGAGGTCGAACTCCCAAGTTCGACCGACCATTTTGCCATGCGTCCCATTGTTTCCTTATTATGGAGGATTGCTCCCAAAGGAAACTCGGGCAGCACACTATTTTGTGCGCTGAAAATAATGCCGCATTTCCTCGAAGACATGAGGAGGGCATATAGAAGTTTTGAACACGAGGTAACGCCCTTAGGCCCGTGTAAAACTTCGCCGACGAGTAAACCGGTCGTTATACGTTTTCACGTTCTACGACCGATCTTTGCGCTTGTTGCTGTGGCGTGGCGGCTAGGTAAATTAAGAGCGTCTCTTCCGGCTTTGGAGAAACCGTAGCAGAGCACTCGAAGATACCTCTTGACATCCTCAAAGGCAATGTTTGCCTCGTTCGACCACTCAAAACCTTCATGTCTCCCGAGAAGTTTAAAGAAAGGTAGTCCTTTTCTCCTAGTCGATGCGATGAAACGACTTAAAGCCGCCATGCACCCAAAGAGTTTCTCGACTTCCTTTTTGTGTTTGGAGGTCGATCCGGAGGATGGCCTTTATTTTTCAGATTTGCTTGATTCCTCGTTCGGATACTAGGAATCCAAGCAATTTTCTGAAGAAATTCCAAACACACACTTCTCTGGATTAAGTTTTAAATGGTGCTTTACGAGGTTGTCGAATGTTTCTTGTAGGTCGATGATATGATTAAGTCTCTTAATGCTTTTACGACTAGGTCATCAACATAGGCTTCCAAATTCGGCCTAATTGAGATGAAAAGTCGATTGCATTAAGCGTTGAAAAGAAGCACCGGCATTCTTTAGACCAAATGGCATTTTGATATAACAAAAGTACCAAATGGAGTAATGAATGCGGTCTTCTCTTCATCGTTTAGACACATATTGATCCGTGATATCCGAATATGCATCTAAAAACTTAATATTTCACAACCCGCAGAGAATCAACGGTGATCAATACGAGGTAAAGGAAATCATCTTTTGGACAAGCTTTATTAAGATCAAGAAAGTCTACGCACATACGCCATTTGCCGTTTGACTTTTTGACCATTACAGGTTAGCCAACCACTGGGTGATTGACTTCTCTTATAAAGCACGCCTTAAGTAGCTTATCCAATTCGATTTAATAGCATCTCGTCGATCGGGGCAAATCTCCGTAATTTTTGTTTTACGGGTACTTTATCGAGCCATAAAGCTAGCTTTGTGCTCGATCACCTCCAGGGACTCGGCATGTCGGATGCTTGCCACGCAAAGACATCTGCGTTAGCTCGGAGGAAGGTAATGAGGGCGTCTTCCTATTTGGGATCGGAAGTCTCCCAATGCGAGCAGCTTGAGGGTTTCTCTCGCGTCGGAGGAACCTCTTTGACTTGGTCGTTCGGCTTTGGTGTACTTTTTAGGCTTCGACTTGCTAGTCGGTGACTTTCATCTCGAGTTGGTATTTGACCAACCATCTCGAGGATCGTGATCATATATCGCCATCTTTTGTCACATTGAATTGTGATCACTCCTTTGGGACTGGCATCTTAAGACATTGATACCCATAATGAGTAGCCATTAAGAATTTTGCCAAAGTTGGTCGTCCGAGTATGGCGTTATATGCCGATCGAAATCGACCACATCAAAGGAGACTTTCTCCGTCTGAAATTACTTGGTGAGCCAAATGTTAAAGGAAGAGAAACTTGGCCAATGGGTTTGGTGAAGACCCCATGCGATTCCATGAAAGGAATATCGCATCGCCTTACCTTTGTCCCGGTACTTGCATCTCGTCCGGGGCTTTAGTAAATAATATGTTTAAAGAACTACCACCATCAACTAACACTCGATTGACCCGACAGCTTGTTGATGGTGGGTTCACCACAATCGGAAATCGACTGATCGACTCATAGTGATCGGGCGAATGTCCTTCTCAAAAGAGATGGTAACTTCCACCACTTGATAATTTATTGACAAGAGGAGTATGTATGGAATTTACCTCTCGTCCGTGACTTTAAGTTGTCGTTTGGAGTCGTATGCCGATGATCCTCCATAGATATGCTCAACGGTATGGTGCGGATCTTGGAATGGCATCTCCTCATCATCGGCGACTTTTGACCACTCGTATGTCCTACCCGCCGAGAGTAGGAGCGGTGCTTTAGTTGTAGTAATCCTCGAGCTTTCTTTGGAAAACTTCGGCGATTCACGAGGTCATGTCCTTCCTTTTATGAAAAGGACACCACCTTGGTTTGTCGCTCCTTCCTTGATCGTATGCTTACCTTTGCCTTGATCGTGGTTCGACTTGATGGTTTGGGGCTCTCTATCTTTCACGGCCAAGACCTCCTTGAAACCACTAGTTTGTGGTTTTTGACTTTTTATTTTCTTCTTGGACTTTTTTGCTTTTTTGTCCTTACCAACCTCACCTGGCTCTCTAAGAGCGTGTGTTTCTCGATCGATAGTGTTATTCCACTCGACTGCCTCAGAAGCAGTTGCATATCGATCGGCCATCTCAAAGAGCTCGGCAACGGTGTTGGGAGGATTTAAAGCAATATCCTCTGTTATTCTTCTACTACGGACTCCTTGCTTAAAAGCCACGATCACGAGGAGTCGAAATTTCGGAATTGAGTTACGAACCCGACTAAAGCGTTTGATGAATTGACGCAAAGTCTCGTTGTTGTTCTGTTTGATCCGGCAAGTCGCCTTCCTTTCGGTATGTTGTATGTGCCTTGGAAATTTGCTCAGAAGATCACAGAGGTGTTGCCAAGAGTAGATCGACTCGAGTGGTTGGTTTAATAACCATGATCGAGCGGATCCTTCGAGCACAGTTGGAAGGTAATTCGCCATTACGTGCTCTCCTCCTCCTGCTGCTCGGACAGCTGTTGTATAGATCTCAACAAACTCGATGGGATTTTGAGATCCATCAAATTTCTCCATGTTCACCGGTCGAAAATGAGGTGGCCAATATAATCGCTCAAGGTCGGCGAAAATGCCCAGATCCGTAATTACTTCTTGACGCCTTCTTTGTAGGAAAGAAGGGTTAATGTCGCCAGTGATCGTATACGACGATACCCGACAACAGTCGACTTGCTCGTTGTAGGTCTCGATTCTTGAGGAATACTCCTCGTAATCCACCGTTAGTGAATTTCTTTGCCGAGTAGTGATTGATCACCTCCTGGAGGGCTACTTGATCATCACCGATCGAAAAGTATTTCTCGAATAGGAGATCGATGTGACTTATGACCGTGTCGATTCCTACGCAGAAATATTCAATTGATCGTAGTCAAGAAGTCGCATTGCTACGACTACCGAATGTTGTTGACGAGGTACTTCGGTCTTGTCATCACATTCGAAGTCTTTGCGCAATCTCCTCGGAAAGAGATCGTATCTGGCGCTCGAGCAAGCTCTTGATTGGGATTCTCAAGCAAGTCGTTGATGTCCCGGAGTTCTTGTACCTCCTGTGGATCGATATTGAATGCGCCCGAGCGAGTTCTTCTGGTCGCAATTTTCTTTCTTGGATGGCCTCAAAATCCTCCCCGCGGATCTTTGAGGCCTTCTCGGTGGAGTGCGAGAATGTCGAGGATTTCTCTCGCTCATCGAGTGTTGGTTCTCTCTGTCGCGGTGGTTCCCTGCCATTACTACGAGGAGGCGCAGTCGTGATCTTCGGGAGGGTTCTCATTTCGACCTCCATGAGGTTGACTCGATTTGAGGAAGGACGAAGACCTCCGCTGATGATTCTCACTTGCGCTTGAGGCCTCCCGCTTGAGGAGTGCTCGAGAGACACCATCTGGCGACTTGGAGTAATCCTCCGTAGGGGAACTCCGGGTTATAATCGCTCCGTCCGCAAATGAGATCTGCGGAGAGACGGTTGTATTTGTAGGAAAAGCATGCTTGATCCCACTATCTCTGGAGTTACCACGAGAGATAGGATCACAAGATCTTGGTGGAGTCTCGAATGGTGGCTTCCGTGACTTGTCTCACTGTGTCGGACCGCTTTAAGGGAACTTGGACACTTAGAGGAAAAACTCTCATTGTGTCGTGAGTCCTCCCAGGTGCGGTTCCGGTCGGATTGACCCTTGTCCTTGGAGGAATTGGCTCCTCTGTTGGGCGTATCGTTGTGGGGATAAGGATCCTCCTCAACTCCATTGATGGGATGGTTTCTGGAGAATAATCTCCGAGGAACATCACCATCGTGGATGCATCACTCGGCTCGTGGTCGAAACCGCATCCATGTCGACGTCACAGTACCGCCAAGTCAAACCAGTTCTCCTCGCTCCATTCTCCGCCATGATTGCATGAGATTGGAAAAAGAGAGTATGTTGACAAGAGATTACCTAAGATCCCCACGGACGGCGCCAACCGCGGTGTATTAGAACCGATCTTACGTAAAGATTGTTTGATTCGGGGTCTCCTAGAGATAAGATCACGCAGAGTGGATTGACACGGATGTTTAGACAGTTCAGCCTTCTCCGAGAGAATAATAACCCTAATCTGTGTATGGTATTCTTGATGATCAAGTAAAAGACTAAGACTATTACGAGAATAGCACTTGTGTTCCTACTTGATCGGCTCTTGTTCGCTTGCCCCTATCTCTCGATCGATGCCCTTATATAGTCGTGAAGAAGTAGCCGTTTTCCTGCGGAGATGCGCTGATTAATCCAATGCAGGCGCATGTTTGGCGAGAATTATCGCGCCGCCTCTTCTTCTTCCGCCGTCGCAATTATCTTCCGTAGATAATGGGGTAATTACGCACCATTAATAAGCGGAATAGTAGTACATACCCTAATTAGCTGCTAATGATTTTTCTTTCAATTTTAAAACATGTCATGCTACTTTCCTACTTACAAAATAATTTTCGGTACCAACAATATAATTGCCGCGTGCAAATTGAGAGCTAAATAAATTTGGTATTATTTACATTACCATCTACCTGCCTTGTACACAGCTCAAAAGATGTACTACATAATTGGACTACATTTATCTAATCTACTAAATTCTATGTCGCTATTTTTGTTTGGTAACCGACAATGTTTTGATATAATGTACAAAGTTCTAAAAAATATATACCTGCAAGATGGCCGATTGGATCCGATGCTCCATCTATCTCTCCTCTGTGATGAGCTGACGAGCTTCGGTACCTTTCTTCTCTCCCTCTCGCCCCTTTCTGTTTTTTTCTGGGATTAAAATGAGTTTGGACTAATTTTTTTGGGTTTTATAGCTTGACTCCTGACGTCAGTTGAACTAGCGACAGTGATCGCTTATTTTCTCATCGCAAGAAGTCGGATTGACGATGTATGGGCAATGTACTGCGAGAATCGCGATATGGACCAATTTTTGCTATTTTTTGTGCCGATTATTTATTTTGTTAATTTTTAAAAGATATTATTTTTTTAAAAAATCGTATTATGATTACTCGTAATTTTGGATCCATTAAGGTTTTTTTTACAGCATTAACCCATCTATGTCAAAACTCAAAAGGATAACGCACAACTTTCGTTAGTAAGTATGTCATTGAAAAGAGTCCTGCTATACACACCACCATATTATCCCCGTATCGTGTACGATGCATGTGGCGTCCGGCCGGACGCTCGGGGAGGGCGGAGGAGGCGACCGCTCGAGGGCAGTGATACCCAAACACGGGGTACGGAGGCCCAAAAGAATGAGAAAGAGGATAAAACGATGTTACAGCACTTTGGCCCCAAAAGGAGGAGAAAAGAAATTCATTATTTCATTAGGATCAGGATCATTCTAGCGCAGATGCATCACGCATCGGCTTTCATGCAGCTTTCTACTCAGATTGATTCCCTTGTCTTTCAATTTCGCCTGATGCAGTGAGCCACTTTATGATGTGAAGGACAGAAGGAGATATATTCGTCTGAACCCTGCAGAACCTCATAGATGAAAGCCGGATCGTCTGAAAGGAACTAAACCAAATGTGACGTCAGCTGACCAGCCAACTACCACTATCAAGCACCTTCCAGATCTGCTGGTACCACCTTTCAGTATAACTTTTTGATGAGTCCTGCAGTATTCCATCGGAAAAAATGAAACATTGTAATGGAGAAGCCTTCTGATCAGTGCTACACTTCTACTAGGGGTGCCTGAAGAATGCTGCTCCTTTCGCTCCTCTTGGCGTCAGTATCATACTCTTCTTCCTCTTCCTCCTCGCTGGACTTCGACTTCTTCGTGCTGGCGTTGCAGTGGCCGGGCACCGTCTGCTGGAGCACACACTATCAATACTTTTTTCATTCAGATGGGATTCTTTGGCCAAATTATGCTGAGGGCAACGGGCCAACTTGCTGCAATCACCCAGATTTCGACATGGCAAAGGTTCTCATCTCTCTCGGAAGAAGTTGCAATGCGTAATGCTGTAATAATGCAGTGATGCTATTGTGTTTCTGCCTAGATCTCATCCCTGACGGCAGCGCTTGAGAAGTACTGGCCCTGATTGTACTGCAGATCACCATCGCTTTGCTCTGGGGGCCAGGAATCTCTTTGGGCACATGAGGTAACTGACCTGACCGGCTCAAAAGTAGTCTTGCTCGGTAGTGTTCGGCTATGCCTATGTGCCTTACAAGATTCCATTTCTCTAATGCCTGCATGCCATGGACGTACTACAGATTGCTGGATTTCGGCAGTGGGGTAATGTGCACCATGTTCTTGAAAGAATCCACTTCTGTTCTGCTTGTCATATTGTCCTGATATTATTGAAATTTTGATGTTAAGAGTGGTATTTATGTTAGCGACAAGCACGGGACATGCTCTTACCCTGTGATTCAGGATGAGTATAGTTACTTCTCAACAGCCTTGCACCTGTACTCCAACTACGATGTCACTTCACTGTAAGTAAATATTGTATATCATGCATGTCGCCCTGCTTTGGTTGATAGGTAGATGTATTTACATATTTTGTTCTTTTATTGTAAATCTGCAGTTGATGAATAATTGATGATGATTTTGCTGACTTTACATTGTGCCTCTGGCTATGCTGGCGAGCAAGATTAGCAGAGGTACAGATGACGATGACAAGGAGTACCTGGTAACTGACCTGGTTACCATCGAAAGCTCCTTTGGAGCATCCCCTCTGCTACTCTGCGAACAAGGGTCGTTGCAGGAGCTCAGGTTATGCTTCTCCAAGGATCTGAAGGTACGACCCTTCAAAGTGTCATCTCCCAGCCAATTTCTGTTTTTCACGGATGAGCTATCGGTATTCTGTTAACCTGTTTGCACTAAATTGCGTAATGCTTCTTCATTTTAACGTTTTTTTAGCCTCGTGATTGCATAAATGGAGCAAGTCTGCCACTGCATAATATGACATTGAGAGAATCTGAGTCATCCAATCCGTTACAATATTCAGTAAGTGTTGCTACAGTACGGCGATGAAAACACTCGTGTTTTCCCCCTGATCCAACGGTTTACGATAATAACGACACTAGGCCATTATCACTTGATGCAGAGGATTTACTTCCGCCGGAACGACGCACTGAGATACGACAGCTTTGTCCAAAGTATATCAGCATACCGGCTTATAAACCTAACGGGAAACAAATTCTACGGGGAGGGTCTCACGTGGGTCATCTCTTGGAGTTATCAGATTCACTCAGGTGCTCACTGTAGTAAGAGAATTCACCAGTTTTGAAAGAGAGATCTCACGTAAGACCCTTACTGTAGAATTTATTTCCAACCTAACGGTACTATGTCATCTACCTGCCTTGCTCTTTCCGACGTACAAGTCGTAGTTCCACACGTGTCGTACGCTTCTGAAGTAGTAATTCTGCGTGCAAGTTCATTTTCAGTGCGTGGAGACGCCAGTGGAGCCGTTACCAACTAAATCCTCTTCTACCTTGATGCATTTTAGAGGGAAGAAACCAAACACCGGCCAGACGGCCACGCCACAGCTGATAGCATGGCCGGCGTGCGAAGATAAATTTTACAGTACGTTAGTCGGGTGTCCGTGTATTACAACGAATTATATATATATATATATAGTGCTAATGGGTAATTCAGTGCTAAGGTGTTAATACCAAACTTGACCGTTAGATCTGGATCTTAACCGTTGGAGGTAGGAGCATGCATGGTGTTTAATAAAGACGCAATAATGAAGGTGCATTGAAGGCGAGAGCATGCAAAGTGATTAAATGGTTTAGAGGTGGGAGCCCGTATTAAGCTTGGTTGTTCAATCCAGATCCAACGATCAAGATTAATATTAACACCTTAGCACTGAATTACTCATTAGCACTGATATGTTCACACACACACTATAAACTTGAAAAACAATGTGAGTAAGGCAATTATCATGATATCTAAAAGTTGTATATAAAATTCGTATCCGATCAACCAGTTACATAGAGTTTTATCATAGACAAAATGTACATATGATCTAATTGTTCACAGAAGTATTGGATTTTTATGTGGCTTTCGACATTTATTGTAGTTGTTATCTGCTTTAACTCAATATGGAATATTGATATATGTGATTGGGAATTATTTGATGCGGAATTTAACTTGAGAAATTAATACTCGAGGTGCTGAGGACGGCTGTGCTGCAATATTGTAGATATATTTATTGTGATTGGGTCTACTGGAATTTAATATGCATACATGTGATTAATCCGGATACAACATAGAGCGGAATAACTAGGTTTGTTTTGCAGGATCAGCTCTGCAGGCTGTCGACCGATATTATCATATTGGAATTGATCTCGTAAACAATTTGATCATGATGTACTAATATATTTTAGACTCATTAAACTGGTATATCTGATCGTGGTTGGTGACATGGTTCAAGAGTCTTATGGTGTATTGGAAACAGATAGATCAATTTATAATACTTGATAGTGAATTTTATAAATATGTTTCTAGTCTTATTATGCAATTGTAAATGATACTACTAAAAAAAAATAAAGAGTAGATCGGAAAAGCTCTGCAAAATCAATATAGGGTTTAGTGAAAACCCAACACGTCTGAAGCAAAATCGATCTACGTGTCTCGATCGTTGACGTCGCATCAAAAATGGTTCGACGTGCGTCCGCTGCGCGGGCGTCCTCTTGCCGCTCGCGCCAGCCGAGGCGTCCCCTGCTGCCTCTCGGTCGGCGTGCGTCCTGTGGCGCGAGGCAGGACGTCCAGTTACTGTTCCAGATTGTTTATCGACGTGAAGCTTGGACGTGATAGCAGTGCACTTCCTCTCGGTCGGCGTGAGAAGGAAAAGTTTATCCCGTGAGAAGGAAAAGCAATCTGGCTTACTTGAAGGCTGATGTACATGAAATTGGAAATTATATAGTGAAATTTCTCGATGGAGAAAAATTATTATTATATAAAGAAATTTAATATCTGTTGCTCAGTTATAATATATTGTTTAAAAAAATTTATAATATTACTCAACGGTAAATTAGTGCATACTAGAACTCGTTATGAAAGTCTTTATTTTTTTGATGAGCTATCAAATGATAACAATATTGATTGCTTGGTTGATGAAAGTAACTCCATAGTGAGGAATACTAATGACATGGACACATGCTCGGAATCTTATTTATGACATTTACGACTTGGTCATATATCTTAAAACAGAATTAAGAGGCTCATTAATTCTATAATTCTGCACTTTCAGTGAGAGGATTTTGATATTTGTGAGGCATGTATAATGGGTAAGATGACCCGTGCGCCTTTGCCAAAGTGGAAAGATCAAATGAGCCTCATGCCATTATTCATTCTGATATTTGTAGCGCGATGTCTACTCCCACTAGAGGACAAAATATTTATTTTATCACATTCATCGATGATTATTCAAGATTTGATTATGTATATCTTCTTAAATATAAATCGGAAGGATTTGATGTATTCAAGTCATTTAAAACTAAAGTGGAAAATCAATTGAATAGGAAGATCAAAGTTTTGAGAACTGATCGTGAAGGAGAATACACTTCAGAATATTAAATAATTTTTGTAAAGAGCGTGAAATTATTCATCATTATACCATACCTTACACTCCGCAACAAAATGGTGTTGTTGAGCGGAGGAATAGAACACTTAGGAATATGGTTAAATCTACGATGGTTTATTCAGATATTGCTTTATCTTTTTGGGGTGAAGTTTTACATACCGCGGTTTATATATTAAACATTCGCCATCTAAGGTGATAACAGTTACTCCTTATGAGTTGTGGACTGGAAGAAAACCATCACTTCGCCACTTAGCTATTTGGGTTTATAATTGACAAATTAGAGTGTTAAATAAAAAACGTACAAAATTGCAGCCTAAGAACACACCTGGAATTTTTATTGGTTATTCTTTAGAATCAAAAGGGTACATGTTTTATGATTATGAAAAGGACAAACTGGTGGAAAGCAGGGATGCAATATTTTTAGATCAAAACGCACCCCGCCGTGCTAAGAGGGCGAGGTGGAATTTTTGGCAACTCCACCGGACACACAGATCGATACATTTGGTATTGATTCTCACACTGAAGGAGGTTCAGCCCCTAAAGGAAATACAAACCTAACTCCCAGTACAAACATGCTTAGGAGAAGTGGGAGGAATTTTAGCACACCCCAATATCTATATGATTATTATTTGTTCTTGGGAGGAAGTTCACTCTAAAATTTCAGATTTAGAGGAAAAACCAGAGACTAAAAAAGGAACAACAAGCTGCTCACATTCAAAACTATAGGTGGAAGCAATGCGAGAAGGATTAAACTCGATGATTTTTTTTGGGAACTTGTTGATCTACCAAACAACCGTAAACTCATAGGCTGTAAATGGATTTTTAAAAAGAAATTGAATGCAGCAGGTTTAGTGGAAAAATATAAGGTCAGGCTTGTTGCTAAAGGCTTTACACAAAGAGAGGGTATTGGCTTTGTAGGACCGTAAATGCGACTAGGGGGGTGAATAGACGCTTTCTTGAATTCTTCGCCTTAATCAAATTCAACACGAACTTTACTCCTTTAGCTATGAAAGCTAAGAAGATCAGTAAGCGCACAAAGGAAGCCTTGTGCTGAATTCGATAACCCCCTCAACCACAAGACACAAATGTGGAGAATTGATCTCACTGGTCTGGTCTGGGCACTGGCGGTCTGATCGGCTACCAAAGGGCGGTCCGACCGATTTAAATCGGTTCGACCGGCCGTTAACGGGCGGTTCAATGTCATGGGTCGACCGCCAGATAAAAATCGGTCCGACCGATTTAGTCCAGAACCGAAACTCAATGCCCAAATTCAAAACAAAATTTGGTCCAACTTTTGATTCAACCAATGAAACTTGACCAAATTTGGAGCATACCTCCCTAAGGATATTAGAGACCTATTTCTAGCGACGATCCTCCAGATCCACTTCGTATAATCGATCTCTCAAGGTTTTACCAAAGAAGTGCACAAACCCTAGAAATACGAAAATCTTGATTCAAGACTTGCTCGTGGGGGTTGATGGTATAGATGATTCTAGGAGTATTCCCACACATCAAAGCAAGATAAAATAGGTCAAGAGACCAAGCTTAAACACTTGAATCAAGGAAGCACCAAACTCATCAAAAAGAGAGAAGAACACAAAGGAGACAATCGATCTCTTAAGCAAGCATCACAAGATTGATTGATCCCACAAGATGCTTACAAAGCCACTCCCTCAAGGAGGACAAGAGCTCAACAAAGAGCACACACAATCTTTCTAAACTCTAGCTTCTCCTCTCCTCTCCTCTCCTCTCCAAACCCTAGAAAAAGGAAGAGGCCTCCAAATGAATGCTTCGAGAGGTTTTACATATCCCCCCTTTCTATTTATAGGAGAGACTAGGTTTTCACATTTGGGACCTACACACACATGGGACCCACTCACACACATCTGTTGAAGCAATCGCCCGCTTCACCATGTGTAGGTTGATCAGCGGCTATCATCACGTCGACAAGTTTCTCCCGTCTGAATCCCATCGGAACCTCCCAGGGACTTGCACCGACTTCCGCACCGCCTGATCCAACCAAATTGCATCAACTACCTGCTCGATCCATCTTGCCCATTCTCGCACCATGCTTGAGTCACACGACCTTACCCGCATCCATGATCGCTCGACCTCAGCTCTCCAAGCGTAGTCCCGATCCACCTTACCGTTGACGTCGTTAACCTGCAAGCCACCTGCACAGCAATAGACAAACAAATCGTCTCCGAGAACAAGTTCTTCACAACTTGACCCACGTTAGTTCCACAATGCAATATGCAACAATAAAGCATTGACATCCATACAATAAACACAATCAAAACACATCAAAGCCAAAATGGCTAACCTTCAAGTGATCGGCGGTCCGATCACCACACAAATGGTCCGACCGATTTCAGGCCGGTCCGACCGATTCCACAACGGCGGTCGGACCGCCCGAAAAGACTTAGCCAAAATTCCATCTCGAAAATCCAAAACCTTCTGGAATTTTCAAATGCATAGAACTTTTGACTGGGAGCTCCAAAAATGATGTGACCACATCCAGGAGACTCCCCTCACTTGCCTACACATCCTATTTTTGGATCAGCTCCAGAATCCACTTTTAGGCAATACCGGTCGAACCGGAGCACACGGCCGGTCGGACCTCTTCCATGGGCGGTCTGACCGCCCCTGCCACCGGTCAGACCCACCAACTCATGACGTGGGGAGATAGTAGACCCACCACTACTACCAAGTCATTCTTTTATAATAATAAAGATTCTAATACTAGTAGTATAAATTAAATCTAATCATTATTTTGTTAGCGGCATAATAGACTTTTATTTGTATTTATAATTTTTTGTGGGGGTATTATGAACTTTCTCAACCAAGTTGAAAACATTACTCTGGTGTAATTCCTACTCTGTCAGAATCAGGTGTAGTATAACTAAATTATTGAATAAAAAAAATTGACGATCATATTGAATTGAGTGTACCGTAAAAAAGCTACGTGCAAATGGACCATGACAAGATTTCGGCAACTTGTGTGCGTAATAAACGCACGCAGATAACATATTTGGTTAAACACTTCCCAAAAGCTGCATACGTACATCGTAAACTCTTCTGTTACCAAGCAGTGACACGAGCAAAAGCTATCGTTGAGTTAGCAAGCGGACTTGTTAAGCCCGACCGATTTTGCAGCGGCCTTTCGCCGAGCCCATCTCACCATACCACACCTACGTCGTGCGGGCCAACTCGTTGCGCGGTTGCGCCTCGCAGGCAGCCCATCGCGCTGCAGAAAGCTGAAATTAACCCCTGGCCGATCGCCGACCGGGCGACGCACGTTGCACGGGCCAGTTCGCTGCGTGGGGCGCCCGAATTTCACGATGGCACGGGAGTTTTTTTTTTGATGGACATGGCATGGGAGTTTTGCACGGGAGTATCGCGAATTCGCGACATTCCGTGGTGGAGAAACGCGCCTGCCGTCTTAGCCGCTGCTCTGATTAATGAAATGAGCTGGGCCCGTTTCTAAAAGAGAAAAGGTTCCTTGAGCTGGTGCACGTGCTCCGGCGGCTGCCCCATCGTGCGGCACCGAGCTACGTCCTCTCGTTGCGTCGTTACGATGGTCCGGCTGTCCTCGTTGTTGTCGCCGACGTCTAGCTGCAGTGCGTGCCGCACATGTATCCAGTGATCCAATCCATTCCTTCTCGGATTACAGGCCAACTACTACCAACAGGAGCAGCTTCTCTCGGAGGATGGTATTGATGAATAAGTTCCTGTACTGTGGTCTTTATAGGGTAGGTTTGTACAATGCCTTTAAAACAAAGATCTTGACTATCATAGACAAAGATCTTAATCGCCCCTATGACAAAGAGCTTTTAAGGACAAAGATCTTGATCATCATAGGACAAAGATCTTAGGATAGCATCTTAGCATATACTTGATCGGTTGATGTACTTATAAATATGTATCCACAACCCTCAGTTGGCATGGCATTGTGTTAGAAATAAACAAAGAAAAATTGCCTCATCTTCAAGTGTCATCCTTCCATGAGAGTAAGGATCTTGCTAACACCAACAAAGACTCAATGAGTAACAAGTGGTATCGAGCCATACTATCCTCGTAGCCCGAGCATCTCCTCGCTCATCTCGCCTCCCTCGCCGCCCCACCTCACGCAGATCAAGCAGCAGCCCCGCCGCCCCCGCCACTTCCTCTCCGGAGACGGCAGCACTGCCGTGGCGCCTCTCCACACACGCCGTCAAGACGGCCAAGCTCGCCGCGGCAGACTGGGCCACGAGCGAAGCGGCGCAGAGACCGCGTGGCGGCGGAAAGGGCGCTAAGGCCGGCAATGGCGCGAGCCGGCAGCAGCCAGAGCGAGGTGAAAGCGGCGGCGGCGAGCCTCTGACGCTAGAGTCAAACCCGCGAAGAACTCCGCCGACCGGTCATGTGATGGGTGGCGCCGGTGTCGAGGCACCACCCGCCGGGCCTTGTCGCTGCCGAGCCGTGAGCCGAGGAGGGCATGGTTCTCCGCTGCGCGCAAGACCTCTATGGCTTGTGGCAGCACCATGAGCCCGAACGCTGTCGGACTCCACCTCAAGCAAATGGGGTTCCAGCAGAGCGCACACGCAGGTCAGCGGTCTACCGGCGGGCAAAGGCGCAACGCTCACCGGTGGGCGCCTACGCCGACGACTGGTGATCACCGGCTCCAAGGAGGCCGAGGTCGAGGCGTTCAAGGCGCAGATGAAGACCGCCTTCCAGATGAGCGACTTGGGGCTCCTCTCCTTCTACCTGGGGATCGAGGTCCACCAGGACAGCTCCGGTATCTCCCTTCGTCAGACCACCTACGCCAAGCGCACCGTCGAGCTGGGCGGGCTCACCGATCGCAACCCACCCACACCCTATGGAGGAGAGGTCGGCGAGTCGTGAGAGCACGACGGAGGAGGTGGACGCGACGCAAGACGGCGCATCGTGGGCGCCTTCACTACCTCGCCCACACGCTGCCCGTGATTTGGCGTTCGCCGTCGGCCACGCCACGGTTCATGCAATGACCGACGACGAGCATCGAGAGGTCGTGAAGAGGATCCTCCGCTACGTTGCGAGCACCTCCGACTACGGCTTGCACTACCCGAGGTGTCCCGGCGCAGCGCACTTCATCGGGTACAACGACAGCGACCACGCAGGCGACATCGACACCAAAGAAGAGCACAAGCGGATTCTTCTTCCTCGCAAGTGCCTCGTTAGTCGGCAATACAAGCAAAGCAGTGGTGGCCTCGTCTCACCGTGAGGCCGAGTACATAGCGGCTTCCACCGCTCGACTCAGCGCCTGCTCGCCGATCGCTGGTGATCTCCTCGCAGAGACACCAAGCGGTGGCGCTCGTGGTGGACAAAGAAGTCCGCCTGCTCGCAAAGAACCCCGCTTTCCACGAACGGAGCAAGCACATCCGGTGAAGTACCACTTCATCCGAGGTCGCTTGGATGAAGGCGAAGATCAAGGCGAGCTACATCAACACCACGGATCGCCTATGGACTCGCCACCAAGCCTCTTGGGAGGGTAAAATTCCTCGAGCTCGCTCTAGGATCGGATGGTTCAACTCTCCCACAAGACGATGCACAAGACTTAGGGGAGAATGATGAATAAGTCCTCAGATCTGTGGTCTTTGTGAGGTAGGTTTGTACAAGCAGCCTTTAAGGACAAGATCTTGATCATCATAGGACAACATCTTGACTGGCCCTATGACAAAGAGCTTTAAGGACAATATCTTAATCACATAGGACAAAGATCTTGACTGCCATAGGACAACAACTTTAAGGACAACATCTTGACTGCATATAGGACAACATCTTGATCAAGTATAGACAAAGATCTTAGGATAGCATCTTAGCATATGCTTGGTGGTTGGCACTTATAAATATGTATCCCCAACCCTCAAAGTTGGCATGGCATTGTGTTAGAAATAAACAAAGAAAAATTGCCTCATCTTCAAGTGTCATACTCTCCATGAGAGTAAGGATCTTGCTAACACCAACAGCAAGACTCCAGCGAGTAACAGGCATTGTCGCCGAGCTTCCGCCTGAACTCGTCTGCGCTGCCGAGCGGGTGCAGCACGGTCACCCCCGCGGCGCAGTCGAACAAGTCAAGGACATCCCGGTCGCTGTACAACATCCGCAAGAGCGACGACTTCCCCAGGGCCCCCCGCCACGGCCACCACCCGTCACCACTAGGGTGGCGGACATAGTAATGACCGAAGAAAATGCAGGAGAAGTAAGTAGCAAGACACTCATGTGTCCGGTGAAACGAGAAGGACCACGGCTAGTGGGGATAACTTAATTAATGTTATTATCGTAGTAAGAAAAAACTAGACAGTGGGTACAGAGTACTTTTTATCTTCAGAGAGATCGAAGAGGAGAAGAGCTAAAGACACAATGTATGCTCATGTCGTATTTAATGTATCAAAATGTGAGAATAAGAGAGCCCCCTTCTACATGCCCTTGTGGCTTTATTTATAGAGGGCAAGAAGGGACATTTACCTTCTTGTCCTCATAATGTATTGAGAGAGGTGGGCATTTAGGTACATTGCTATGAACACACTGGATAGATCTAGTCTACATATGCATAATATCTCCGATGGTACGCCGGTATTCCTAACAACCTTAGGTCGCGAGGATTGGTCCCACGGTCTCGAGGGGTGAGCGGACGCCATCCTGTCGCCTCTGGCCCCTCGGGAGTCGGGATACTCCGGGAAAAAATCGACCCGAGGATGTCCCATCAGAGGTGCTCCAGGTGATGTGGTGACGGAGCCTGTGCTGGCGAAATCGACGCATGGTCGCCACACCGAGGCGTGGCCTACAAGGCGGGCGGCGCGTCGAGGTGAAGCCGTCACTGTACCTCATTGTGTTCGTTTTTCGTCGGTGTGACCGCTCGCGCCGGTCCTGTAGGGGGCCAGGTACCGTCCCACTTCGGCTGCCCCTAGCGGTTTGCACACGCAAATCGGGGTGGCTCGAAGGGTTGTTCGACTGTACTCGCTTTGGAAGCCTGTTGCAAGTGAGGGGGAGGCGAAGCCGAACGTCGTCCCCCAACTTTTTCGATTCGGCTCGCTTTGGGGTGAGGCGAAGCCAAACGCCATCCCCAACTTTTTTCGATTGAGCTCGCTTTGTGTCGACGATCAAATCGCCGATCTTATGAATATATAAATGAAAAGAGGAAAAATGTGCGTGACTTCTGGGAGTGGATCTAACTTGCTCTTTATTGCTATGAACTCACAATTACAAACACTGGGAGTATCTAAAAACACAACACTTTGCTATATCTTGCTTGATGTCTTCTGCTTGTGCTGTCTATGCTGTACCCCGTGTCCTCTGTGTCTTTCCGTCCTTCCATGACCCTCCTTAAATAGTTGATGAAGTGGTGGCAGTTATCCCATGAAGAGACATCCGTTGGGGAGCGACGCGCCTAGTCGGGAAGAGACGGCAGTTTGGCGGTTCCACTAACTGTAAAGGCGGTTGGTGAAAACGTCAATCGCTCAAGCTTAATGATTTAGGAGACGTTAAATCATTAGCCGTAATAGTGTTGTATTATGTGGAACATGAAACACGTGGTTCATTCATCACATAGTGAGTGGCGTGGTCGGAGACTTGACCTAAACGCCTGTTCATAGCTTTACGAGCACTCACCTGGTCGTGGACTAGGCTTGGAACTTTGTCCGACCAGGGTATTCATTATATAACTTCTGTAATACCTACGACCAGTTAGGTCGGTGGTCTTAGAAGTTACGACCACGAAGACGTATGGTCTTTATCATATATTAAGATAATATATGAATATTTTAATCCTCAACACTTTGGGAGCCCACTTCTGGGGGAGGCGAAGCCAATCGCTGTCCTCTATACTTTTTTGATTGTGCTCGCTTGGGAGCCCGAAGTCGGCGAAGAGGAGGCAAAGTCGATCGTTGCCCTCATACTTTTTTTGATTGGG
Source organism: Hsuehochloa calcarea (assembly GCA_036346395.1). Lineage (NCBI taxonomy): Eukaryota > Viridiplantae > Streptophyta > Magnoliopsida > Poales > Poaceae > Hsuehochloa > Hsuehochloa calcarea. Next base: position 5,286,195 of record CM070610.1, read on the forward strand.
CTCGCTTTGGGAGCCCATTGCAAGTGAGGGGGAGGTGATGTCGAATGCCGTCCCCAACTTTTTTTGATTGGGCTCATTTTGGGAGCCCATTGCTGGTCGAGGGGAGACGAAACCGATCACCGTTCCCCATACTTTTTTTATTGGGCTCGCTTGGGAGCCCGAAGCCAGCAAAGGGGAGACGAAGCCGATCGTCGTCCCTATACTTTTTTTGGTTGGGCTCGCTTTGGGAGCCCATTGCAAGCGAGGGGAGGCCCTCGAGGTGGGAGACTCCCTAGTCGCCGAGGCGGGGCCTCTGGCACGACTGGGGCCTTGCGCGATTGAGCGCGATATGCGATGTCTTTCTGCCGAGGTGAGGCCCTCGAGGCGGGAGACTCCCTAATCATCGAGGCGGGCCTCCAGAACGACTAGGGTCTTGCTCAATTGAGCGCGACGTGCGATGTCTCCCCGCCGAAGCGAGGCCCTCGAGGCGAAGACTCTCTAGTCGCCGAGGCGGGTCCTCCGGAACGACTAGGGTCTTGCGTGATTGAGCACGATGTGCGATGTCTCTCCGCCGAGGCGAGGCTCGCGAGGTGGGAGACTCCCTAGTCGTCGAGGTAGAGCCTCCAGAACGACTAGGGTCCTGCGCGATTGAGCGCGATGTGCGACGTCTCTCCACCGAGGCGAGACCCTCGAGGCGGGAGACTTCCTAGTCTCTGAGGTGGGGCCTTTGGAACGACTAGAGTATTGCACGATTGAGCGTGATTTGCGATGGTCTCTCCGCTGAGGTGAGACCCTCGAGGCAGGATACTCCCTAGTTGCCGAGGCGGAGACTCTGGAACGAATAGGGTCTTGCGTAATTGAGCGCGATGTGTAATGTCTCCCCACCGAAGCGAGGCTCTTGTGGCGGAGACTCCCTAGTCGACGAGGCGGGGCCTCTGGAACGACTAGGGTCTTACGCGATTGAGCGCGATGTGCAATTTCTCCCCGCCGAGTCGAGGCGAAGACTTCCTAGTCACCGAGGCAAGGACCTCGAGGCGGGAGACTCCCTAGTCGCCGAGGCGGGGCCTCTAGAACGACCAGCGTCTTGCTCGATTGAGCGCGATGTACGATGTCTCTCCGCCGAGGTAAGGCCCTCGAGGCGGGAGACTCCCTAGTCGCCGAGGCGGAGCCTCCGGAACAACTAGAGTCTTGCGCGATTGAGCGCGATGTATCTTCGCCGAGGCGAGGCCCTCGAGGCGGGAAACTCCCTAGCCGCCGAGGTGGAGCATCCGAAACGACTAGTGTCTTGCGCGATTGAGCGCGATGTGCGACGTCTCTCCACCGAAGCGAGACTCTCGAGGCGGGAGACTCCCTAGTCGCTGAGGCGGGGCCTCTAGAACGACTAGAGTCTTGTGTGATTGAGCGCGATGTGCGATGCCTCTCCACCGAGGCGAGGCCCTCGAGGCAGGAGACTCCCTAGTCGCTGAGGTGAAGCCTATGGAACCACTAGGGTTTTGCGCGATTGAGCGCAATGTGTGCGTGTTGGAGCTCGGAGCCATGCGCGATGTCTTGTTATACACCTCACACTTCAGAGAGTGACTCAGTGTGCGTCAGAGCTCGGAGCCATGCGCAGCGTCTTGTTTATACACTTCACACTCCAGAGAGTGAGTTAGTGTGAGCCGGGGCTCGGAGCCATGCGCGACATCTTGTTTATACACTTCACACTTCGGAGAGTAAGTTAGTGTGCATTGGGGCTCGGATCCATACACAACGTTTTGTTCATGCACTTCACACTCCAGAGAGTGGGTTAGTGTGTGCCGGGGCTCGGAGTCATGTGCGGCGTCTTGTTTATACACTTCACACTCCGGAGAGTGAGTTAGTGTGAGGTGGCTCCGGAGCGCGGATGGGCTCTGGGGGTGAGGTGGCTCTGAAGCGCGGACGGGTCCTGAGGGTGAGGGGCAGAGCGAGGGCGGGATGGGCACCCTTCGCTCCGAGCGAAGTCTTCAGATTTTTGAGTGAAGATATTCCGAAGTGTAGCAGCCTTCGGGTGCTGAGCGAATGTGTTCCAAAGGTGTAGTAGGGCTTCGAGTGCTGAGCGGAGGTGTAGCAGGCATTCGAGCGCTGAGCGAAGGTGGCTCTAAGGGGGTGCTTAGGCTTGACTGAAGATGGGCTTCGGCTTCGGCTGCTTCTTCATGTGTAGCCTCTTATTCGGACCCCATGAACGGCGTCAACTATCGTATCAAAAAAGGCTAGACAGTGGGTACAGATACCATTGTCTTAGGGGAGACTGGAGGGGAGAAGAGCCAAAGACACAATGTATGCTCATGTTGTATTGAATGTATCAAAATATAATAATGAGGGAGCCTCCCTTCTACATGCCCTTGGGACTTTATTTATAGGGGGGCAATACCTTCTTGCCCTCACAATGTATTGAGAGAGAGGTGACATTTAGGTACATTGCTATGAAAACACTGCATGGACCTATTCTACATATGCACATTATCCCCGACGGAACGTCGGTATCCCTGGCGACCCTACGGTGCCCTGCTATGACAGTTATGTTATGAAGTGGGACCCGAATGTGGGGAAAGGCTAAGAGAGATGTGTCTTTAAAAGACAAGTTCTATATTTTGTGTTGCGTTGTCGATGAAAAGGAATAATTACAAGTTCTGTATTCTATTTTTGCGTTGTCGATGAAAAGGAATAGTACCTTCTATTTTTCTCTCTGCACTTTCCCTATTTTGTTACCCTTGTTCTCGATTCTCGTTATCTCCGATCATCTTGCGATGATTTCTCAAACTCTCTCGACTTCGATCGATAAAATTTCCATGAGGAGGGTACCGACCGCCCTTTGGGCTTGATCAGTGTAAGACCTGCTCGTGGTTCGATTGGCTTGGAGGAGAAATCACAACGGCACCGGCGAAGCGTGGCATCCAAGTTGTGCAAGTGGAGGGCAAGGATTCAATAGTCCTAAAAGGTTCGAGAAGCTTGTGAGAGAGTGACTATCCCTTGTACTTTTTTTGATGTTATGCTTAAGGAATTTGTGGTCGGTTTCGTCAAATCTTTCTGTCTCGTTGTGATTATTTCGTCGTTGTTATTAGGTTCTCTCTCGGGATTAATTTATTTCGTTCTTGATACTGTGTACGTTCGTGTCGTATCCCGCAACTCCGATCCGATCTGGAAGCTGCTGTGTATAAGAAAAAGTATCATAGTATAACATTCACTTATCGACAGAATTTCCTTCCTCCCTGATCTTTGCCACTGCTCCCTTCATGGTCCGTGTAACTTTTTTGAGGTGATTTTGTTTGTGCGGGCTAGCCTTGTTACTATTTGCAACATCTCAAATAATATTTTGCTATAGTAAAATTGCTAGAGTGAAAACCTTTTTTGTACTGTATTTGCTACAGTATTGTTATCGGGTACGCTCATTTGCATATTATTGTTCAGTGATTGTTCATCATCCTCTGCGTTACGTGCAGATGATGATCCTGCTTTGCACGTGGATGACAAACGCCGTGACGTGATCCGTGACGTAAGTCGTCGATCGGAAGACTTGCGGTTGACTCGTGCGTCAACGCCGCCGTGGTTGTATAAGGTGACTTGGCTTGCTCGCTTGCTCCACTGCAATGGTAGGACGCATCTAGTAGAGGCTATAGAGCCTAGAGCAGAGCAGATCAGCGCGCACACAGAGAGAGAGAGGGAGAGAGATGGAGGCGACGGCGGTGAGCCTGGCGAGGACCGTCCTGGACGGCGTGCTGGGAAGCGCGGGATCGGCGGTGGCCGACGAGGCCGCGCTCCTGCTAGGCGTGCAGAAGGAGGTGGAGTTCATCCGCAACGAGCTGGAGATGATGCAGTCCTTCCTCAGGGTGGCCTCCGCTTGCCCGGAGGGCGGTGGTCGGGGCGACTGCAACAAGGACACCGTGAGGACGTGGGTGAAGCAGGTGCGCGACCTCGCCTACGACGTCGAGGACTGCCTCCTCGATTTCATGCTGCACGCGTCACGCCCCTGCGCCCCCTGGCTCCCGGGACCCCTCGCCTCCCGCCACCGCATCGCCGCGCGGATCCGGGGCCTCAAGGCCAGCGTCGAGGAGCTCAACCAGCGCAACCAGCGCTACCACGTCGTCGTCGACGACCACCGCATACCCGCCGAGGAGCACGGGCTTCCTCACGACGACCACCTGCGGTCTGAGCTCGCTTACCAGGAGTGGCAGGTCATCGGCCGGGACGGCGAGAAGGACGAGCTGTCCAGGCTCGTCTCCCGCGCGGTGAGTGTGGTGTCGGTGTGGGGCATGGGCGGGATGGGGAAGTCGTCCGTGGCGAGGATGCTGTACAACGACCCGGTCCTCCTCGACGGCTTCGACTGCCGCGCCTGGGTGACCGTGCCGCACCCGCTCGACAGCGCCGACGAGTTCGAGCGGCTGCTGGGGAAGCAGCTCGGTGTGGCGCACGACCAGGACGTGTCGGCGTGGCTCAACGAGAAGCGTTACCTGGTCGTGGTGGACGACCTGTGCCCCCGGGAGTGGGAGCACATATCGCGGTGCTTCGTGGGGAACGACACGGGCGGCCGGGTCATCGTGACGACGCGGCGAGAAGATGTTGCCCTGCATTGCGCGGGCGACATGGCGGAGCACGCGTACGAGCTCAAGCCTCTCGGAGAACAGGAAGCCCGGAAACTGCTGTGTCAAAAGGTGAGCTCGCTAGCTCCTGGTTCCTCCACTTTTCAATTTTGCTTGATTGGTTGTCTGAAATGCTGGATGTTTCGTGCACTGCACTGTGATGTAAAATCCTTTTCAAATAGGTTTGGTTGGCCGGATTTTGCACACATATGCTCCGGCTGCCGGCCGGCACCGTGTTAACGTTCGGTTCACTACGATTTACGTTTGGACTCACCGAGGGGCGGTGGTGACGCTGGGCAATGGTTTTTTTTTCTTGGATGTTTTTTATGTATCATTACAAAGTTTTTGAATCCTCGATCCAACGTTACAAAACGATATCCCCTTCCGTACTACTGCATTTAGCTGACCTTACTCTTATTTACCATTGTTTGATCAGACAAGATGTGAAGTGATAGTGCATTTTGCCCAGTCGTTTTCTTTTTTTCCCCTTAAGCTCTTTCCTCCATCTCTCCAATCAAGCTGATGAGCTCACTGCAGTTGCCCCTGAACGGGAGGGTGCTTCATGTGGTCGTGGGGAGCGCCAGGTAGCAGGAGCTGCTGTCAGTCCCGGCTCCTGTTGACGAAGCCGGGCACTGAGGCGTTGTGCTCTGCAACCATTAGGGTCGCCTTGTCGTCGCCGTGCTCGCCGTTGGCGAGGCGGGGCGCGAGGTGAGCACGGCCGCGAGAGCATCCACCACCTTCTTTCTCCTCTCTCACTTCCAACACTCCCTTTCAAAACTTTCAAAAACCTTTCTAATCGGAAATTTCTCCGTTACGAATAAATTCCAACCAGATTTTGAAAAATTCAACTCGATTAAAGGGATTTCAAATTGGCAACTTACAAGCCTTAGGGGAATGTTGGTGGTGCAACGTGTGACGTGGAGCTGTTGGCATGGTGGCGTGGAGGAGCTCACGACTGGTGGGGTGGAGGTAGGGAGGCAACATCGCCTGATGTGCAACCCGACCATACCGCCGACGCAGAGTGGGGACGTTAGAGCAGCGCACAACGCGGCGGTGCGGAGGATCTCGCGCCGCTTGATGCACGGTTCACCCATGTCGTCGGTGGTGACGCAGAGTGTGGGCCTTGAAGACAGATGTCGTGGTAGCAAGGTCGGTGGTGTGTCAGCGTGTGACGCGTTCGGAGGAGGCAGAGCAAGCGGCGGATGAGGGTAGAAGGGACGAGTGAGCGTGTTCTAGAGGAAGTAGCACTCGGCGTCGGAGGAAGTGTGGCGCAGGTGGGCAAGATTGCCCATCGGCTAGGGCGACGGAGGCCACATAAGCAGAGAGAGGCGGGGGCGCCGAGTGAACCAGAGGAGAGAAAAGAAAAGGAGGAACGGGAGGCGAGGGCATTTTGGAAAAAGTTGACGGAAAAAATTAATGGAGGCGATGGTAGTGGCATAAAACGGTATATTTTGACTTTATAGTGGCACGTGAGAAAGATATCACTTTACAACGACAGACGGAGTATTTAGAAAACATGTAGTGATATATAATTTTATTTCCATTTTTTTCTTTGTCGTACCTTGCTCCATCTAGACTAAAGCTAACATACTATATAAGATTTAGAGATTTAGATACTCCTCCGCCTGGACTAAATACGGCTTACGTGGAGAATTGGATGGAGATGACCGGGTTACAGGGATGAAACGTAGAAGAGTGTATACTTTCGTATTCTCCCACTTAATTTGGCAATTTTTCACAACACCCCCCTGCAAAGAGGGAGAAGGATAGAAATGGGACATCTTGCATAACACCCCTGCAAATGCTCTCCGGTCGCGCCCACGCCGGCGGCGCTGCTTCTCGCAGCCCGCGCATGGATCGCGCTCTGCCCTTGACGACATCAAACGTTGCTGCTCGCTTGCAGCCCTCGCTGAAGCCACCCACGCGCACGGCTCGCCGCCTCAACCCGCGCAGGCCTCGCCGGCGCCTCACGCCCGGTTATGCACCGAGGTGACGCATAGGCCCCGTGTTGTGCCGCAGTCCTCCTCACGGACCATGCACGATTACTACAATGCATCTGTCATCGTCCCCCGCGTCCTCGCGCTTAGCCTCATGCACGCCTTGTTATGGACGGACAGTGCCATTGCCTACAAGGTGCTTGATGAAATGCCTCGGTGGGTATACTTGGGTAGGTTGTTCCTAGACACACCCCGGCCATGTGGGCTTCCACATAAGTGACACGGTATTTTGTGAAATAGATGCTATGGTGAAACTAGAGGAGAAATTCACTTTATAGGGGTGTTAAGAATTTTTAAAAGAATCTAGTTTCTCATTTTGTCTTTGTTCATTTTAAGGTGTACAAGGATGCTGAATATACTTTGACGGAAGATATGGTGGAGCAAGCCAATCGTATCCTATTGAGATGCCGGGGGCTTCCACTTGTTATAGCCACCATAGGAGGTCTGCTGGCCAACAGGCCCAAAACGAGCAGAGAATGGATGAAGCTGCGCGAGCATCTTGGGTCGGAGCTGGAGTCCGACCGAGACATCAAAAGACTTATCACCTCGAGCTATGACGGGCTACCATATCATCTGAAGTCTTGCTTTTTGTACCTTAGTCTTTTTCCTGAGAACCATGAGATCAGGTGCACCCGTTTACTGCGACGGTGGATGGCAGAAGGGTACATAGCAAAGCGGCGTGACATGACCGTTGAGGAAGTCGGACAGAGGCACTACAACGAGCTCATCAACAGAAGCATGATCCTACCTTCCAAGAAGAAGGTCAGCGCCAGCATGGCAGTTGAACGTTGTCAGGTTCATGGCATGGTACTCCAAATAATCTTGTCAAAGTCGATTGAAGAGAACCAACTCTTCATCATTGACAAGCACTGCAATGATGTTCCACAAAGTAAGATACGGCACTTGGTAGTGACAAGATGGAAGAGGAGTGAGGAGAAGATGTCAAGCATAAATTTGTCTCGGATTCGGTCATTGACAGTCTTTGGTCAGTGCCCTGTGTCCCTTATCTCCCCTAAATTGCGGTTGCTGAGAGTTCTTGACTTGGAAGATACAGTCGAGCTGGAGAATGATGATCTCAAGCACATCGGGGAGCTACTCCATTTAAGGTACCTTGGCCTGCGAGGAACAAAAATTTCAAGACTTCCTTCTTCTCTGCAGAACCTTAGGTGCCTGGAGACATTAGATGTTCAAGACACTAAGGTGACACAGCTCCCGGATGGTATCGCCAAACTGGAGAAGCTACGCTATCTTATTACTGGCGTGAACTTCGCAGAAGACTTGGTGGAGAAGATGGGGGAAAACAATGCAGCCAAATGTAACGGCAACTTCTTGGGAACCTGGGCAGACTTGCTATACAGGTGCTGTCCTGGTCACAAGGAATGCTGTGAATCTCTCTCTTCGTGCTGTGCAGGTCAGTTCAGTGTAAGGGCTCCTGAGGGAATCGAGAAGCTAAGGAACCTACACATGCTGGGGGTGGTGCACATTGGACAAGGCAGCGGAGTGGCAAAGAAGCTGGGGAAGCTGACTAGCTTGCGTAGATTAGGAGTGGATTTATGTGCGACCGAGGAAGAAGGAATGGAGTTATGCATGTCGATAGGAAGGCTTGTTCGATTGGAACGACTAGAAGTGCGCTCTGAGTCGCTTCAGTTTCTAAAGGACATGAACAAATCACCACCAAAGCATCTCCTGTCACTCCGGTTGTGTGGCCATTTAGGCGAATTTCCTGGCTGGATTAGTTCCCTCAATGATCTAGCCAAGGTAAAGCTGCTTCGGACACAGTTGAAGCAGGAAGACATTGTGCTAATTGGGAACCTGCGCAACCTGGCTTCTCTTGGACTGTGGGGGAAGTCCATCGCGGGGGAGTCACTGCGATTCCTCAGGGGTACATTCAAAAAACTCAAATTGCTTGACATTGAAGGGCTGGAGAAAATCAAGACCGTGCAGATCGAGGATGGCGCGATGCCTGAGCTTGAGAAACTTCGAGTGAAGAAATGCCCTACATTGAGCGACAGCAAGGATGGCCTGTCCGGTGTGCCGTTCCTACGGAACCTAAATGAACTTGTCCTGACAAGTTCTGGTGATAAATCGCAGTTGGAGAGGATACTGCAAAGGCAGGTTAGTGCATTTGCGAAACGACCTAAGCTTCTACTTGGCAGGTCCATGGTAATGAGGTCCCCAAATCCCAGCCCAAGGGCAGCGACGGTAGAATGAAAGAAGGCAATGAAGGTTCAACAGATAGAAAGGCAAGGACTAATGTTTGGCCATGGGCCCATCACTCAATTAGTTTCTATTTCCTTTCTCGATATAGGATACTGTCAGATTCTGTAATATCTTTTTTGCTTCTTGCTGTATGTTTGGGAAAGACGGGAATAATACACTATTGTTAATCTATTGAATTTCTTTTCTGAAAGTCATTCGACCATTGAATTTCATTAGCTCGATAATTAGTATTAGGTTGATGTTTTGCTCAAAGTAACCCAAGTTGTTCAAAGGCGGAAGTTCATTCAGACTTGTATCATAGTACACGGGATGATGTACACTGCAGATAAGTGTTCAAGAAAGTGTTTACTAATGGCAGCAGACAGACGTGTGTGGGGGAAAAAAAGAAGCAAAGATATATGCTATGAAAAACGAGAATCATAGTATAGATGCTAATATAGGTGGACGATTTTTCACCCACGGATTGGGCATTGTAATTCAGGAACTGCCAAAGGAGAGCTGACTAGTTGTTTAGCTCAAACCAACACCATCTAAAATACGAGCAAGGCGGCGATGGTATGTCCTTTTATCGAGTTCAAATGAATATGAGCACGAACAATAGCAACGAAGACTGTACTTGCATCAACCTTATATATATCTATGGTCTAATATATAGTGCTCGTGAAGAAATGAGACACTTGGTAAATGGCATAGTCACGCCCCTGATTTTTTTGTCGACATTCAGTTACCGACAGGCTTCCCTTTCTCCCTCATCTTGGCCACGGATTCCTTCATGGCCTCCTTCCTCCTCTTGCTGGCAAGGACTTTAGCCTGCACACCGCTGACGTTGGGATCTTTCTTCTCCTCCGTCGGCGCCGGCGGCGGAGCCCGCCTCTTGGAAGCAGCAGAAGCAATGTCAGCACCCAGCAGTGAACCAGCACCAGCAGCAATCATCAAGCCATGCAGAAATAACGCCCTGTAGCAGCAGTGCATCAAGGCTGTCAGAAGCCCAAAACTGCACCATAATTTCGAAGGCAGAAATAACTGGACGCGTAGAGGTTCTTCGCATACCTCCTGGTGCCGCATTTGGCTCCCAGGTGAAGAATGCCGCCGTTCTTCAGAGCAGGAGATTTCGGAGCAACCTTTGGAACCACTATGGCTATGTGATGCGTAGTAGTTGTTGTTGGAAGGGGCGCCATGGGATGGGCCATCGCTTGCCTTGGCGCCGTACAGGACGGAGTGTGCTGGATGGTATTGCCATTAGCATATCTGCATATGCATGTCTCCCTTGAAGATGCAAGTGCAACCGAGGGAGGAAGATAGATACGGCCCCACACAGGCGTCATGTCAGATTTCCATTGGCTGCAAGCCCGTGGCAAAGATAAGGCCGGCCCCCCAGCATATGCGAACAAACATCGTTGGCACCGGCGAGCTGATCCTCTGTATTAGCACGTCCCGATAAAGAGCGCACAGTAATATACATTAGTTCTTTTTTCACTGTCCGATCCGAAACGAGCCGATTAGAATGAGCGTTGCGGCAAATTAGCAACTACAGTGCTACTGTTTAGCATTGTTCATATCAACTGAAAATTATTGTTTGCACTGTATCCCTCAACAGTACAGTAGTTCCCGATGCTTGGCACCGTGGATCGTAGGAGGAATTTGAGTTTGGCATGTTTGGCGGACATACTAGTGAAAATAGCATTTGATGTGCGGTATTTACAGAAATAACGTCTGAACCGCACGGCTATCGTGCGGAATTGATATGAGGACGACATGTCAAGAGTACCGCACGATCACCGTGCGGTGTCAGCAAGGCCGCACGACCACTATGCATTGTCGCCAAGACCGCACGGCCATTGTAAGTGATCCCCTATTCCATCTAATTAGCCATGTTAATTTACTCCTAATTAGCGACATATGCTTTTCACCACCTAGCCCCTCCATTTCTTTGATGTTTTGTTAACTGAGTAATCAAACGCTTTAGTAAACACATACATATGGCTACCTGTGCTCATTTTTATTTTGTAAGGAGAGAATCCAATACATCTTAACAAGAAGCTTGAATGTTCTTTTGGATCAGTCCAACTACCTAATAGAGCATACAAATATAGCACAACAAAAGAAGCATACAAATATACCAAAACAAAATCGCATAACACGGGATACAATATGACTCACTCGTCTAAGCCACTACTCTCTGCTCGCTGCGTCTGTATTCGCATGCGCGACCTTGTTTTGCGTTGAGCATGTCCCGTGGCACACGTCATCCGGTCTGGAGGGCACGTGTCTGGTCGGAGTGGGTACGAAGACCGTTGAGTGGGCGGAGGAAGCCGAGTCTTGTAATTGTCGATGTCGTCCTGTTGAGACTTGCCAAATTGAGGGCCACCTGCAATGAAGTCATGAACGAGGGACTTCATAATTCCACTCCCGATTTATCCGCCCCAAGGTATGATGTTTGCAACTCCGATCGTACGGAGGAGCTCTGGTTTTGGACGTACGGTGTGCTAGTGAACCTGGAGGAGCTCTGGCCTTGAACGTACGGTGTGGTAGCGAACCCGGAGGAGCTCTTCCCTGCGTACACTCCAAACCCTAGCTACCATGGTTCAAACCCTGGCGCCGTGTACTACTCCCTAGTAGGAGCTAGGAGGCTCGTATCCTCATCATCAGTGAACGTAAACTGGCAGTTACCCCCACAGTCAACTAAAAATTGCAAGACAGGAACGATGTTAGTCAAAATAAATACTCTGGACGTAAACTGAGAATCTCGTACCTCACGGATGTGCAGTGCAGATGACCGAGGGGGAGCGCTAGTCTCTATACCGAACACGGACGGTAGAAGTGATGCATCCCGACGGATCTGCGGCGAAAGATAGACATGATGTTAGAGGAACACAAGGTATGACAAAAAAACAGAGTGTAGATTTGTACATAACTTACCTCCCCGCCGATCTGGTCCGTGGATGACCGACGGGGAGCGCAACGACACTGACCGGTTGTTGGTGATATACCCTAGAGGTAATCATAGAGATGATTGTATCACGTCTATGTTTATGAGTTATTGAATAAATATTATTTTGTTCCTTGAATGAATCATTAGTTATATGAATCGACAAGTATGTGACTTGTTGGTGAAACTCTTTAACTGATATGATGTCGTTCTAAAATTACCCCTGGTCGAATATCACTGGTCGGAACACCAGTGACTCTACGACCAACACATGTATTGATTGATGACCATGTTTCACCGACCATGGATATATGGATATCGAATCAATAATGTGAACACATGTTAGAGAACATGGGGTTGGATTGACCCACCTTGAGACACTGTTGAGATTATTATGATTCTATGTGTCATCAATTGGTCTCAAGTAATGATGATATATAATCCTTAGACCTGAGATCAGTATGGTTTTCTACATATGTAATAGCACTCTTAGGGGTTGTTAAACGCTACTCGTAATTGGGTAGTTATAAATGTAGCTTTCGGGTAGCTATGAAACACGCGGAGAAATGTAACTGGTCAGATATGAGATTTGCCCCTTCTAACATAACATGAGAGATATCTCTGGGCCCTTCAAGGTGATCGGATAAAGAAAGTGTATGGCCATGCCACTAGTTGTCGAAGAGTTCGACCACATAAGGTTTTCCGATACTCGATCGAGAAAGTATTGAACAGTCTATGGATGACATATTATCTCACCTGGAGTTCAACTAGATGACAAATGGAGAATATACACGAGTAGGTCACTAAGTTTGATCAGTTTCGGACTGGTCGTATGGAGATAGGAGCTGGTCGTAGACTGATCGAACGTAATCACAGAGTGATCGTAACCTGGTCATAAGGAGTTACGAACTGGTCGTGACCAAATACAACCTGGTCATATAGAGATAGGACCTGGTCGTAAGTGATGAGGACATGGTCGTAGATCATATTGCATTAAGGTTCGTCCGATATAGTTTGTGTGTATTCAGGAATCGTTATGTCCTGCTAGGAACCGCTGCGATTCGTGGTCGGAAAGGGTTTCCGAGTCACAATCGAATACGCATAAACCTAACGGGTCACACACTTAACGGGTTGAAACATAACGTGTTCAGATAGGATCCATCATGGGAACTATATAAGGAGATGCTTGAGGCTATTGGGAGTAGGACGAGTAGACGTGAGTTGCTCCACCCAAATCCGCTCCACCCAAATCCCAGCCGTCATCTTTCTAAGAGCCTTACCGTGCGACTTGGTGCTAGCACACCGGCGTACGATTGTTCCTTCTCTGGATGTGTGGATACCGTATAGGCGTTATTGCAGTTGCAGTTGCGCTCGAGGACGATCCATGATTTTCATAAGGAATTGCAGAGGCTGTTGGAGGAGACGATCGACTCGCAAGGACGCTAGACGGTCGACTACGATCACTGCATCGAGGTGCTTGACATTAGATGATCGACTATGACCACTACATCCACGCTCTCTACGTTGGACCAGGCTTCTCCAACTCTTCTTCCGCTGCTCTGCGCGTCTGGTAGTAACGATCTGTGACCATCTTCTTGCTTAGCTTCCTGGTTTACGTGGTAGAAATTTTGAATTATTGCAATCGTAGCAAACCCGTGTCCCTTCACCGGTCTTGCTGGGTCGTGATGACCTAGCGGGTGAGCACGGTCCCCCACTTGGTGCCCAATGCGCAAGACGTCGTCCGTCGAACGACTGCGACTCAAGTTCTTTATTCTGTTCTTTGACTCCGTGAAGATGTACTTCAAAGTTTTCAGTAGCCCCGATGTTGTGTGTGGGCTGCGGATGGTGGTCTCCGATGCGCTTGCGATGTACTACACTCGCTCCAACTGATGTGACATACAAAATAGGTTCATTAACGAAGAGTACAAATATCATCAATGAAACACCCACAAGTTGTAAGTGTCTTACGGTGTCATCACGCCGGGAAGCACTGTGATGATAGAACGAGTGGTGGAGGCTCTCCTGGTGTGTCACCTGCTCTGGGTGCTCCGGTGGAGGAAGGGTGAGCCTAGCGCGCGACTATGGTATGTACCACTGCAGGTACTCACCGTACGTCCGAATGTCGTTCGGATGCTGCTCCTGCAAGACCTCCAAGTGCCCCACCTCCGTTCAAGCCCTAATCCACTCGTGCTGGACTGTTTGCTAGTCCTCACCATGTCAACCCATCCTCGATTGCCTGCATTTCTAGAAGGATTGATGTTAGAAAAGAAGACATAAAAAGTGTAAACATTACTCGGATGATGTTTGAATCACAGATGTACAGCTCGCTGTAGGAACCTATCGTCCAGAGGGGGCACGACCTGGTACAAAGCAAACTCGGGGTACAGGTAGACAGGCAGCAGTGGGCCCGTCTATCAGGTCGTCTGACTCGGGGTATGAGTGCATTGCTCTCTCGAAGGTCGGTCAACCAACAAGGAAGTGCTCCCAACTCCACAGCTGTAAGAGCATGTAGCAGACGGTCGGGTTTGGGTAGCATCGGTGCCGCGCCGCGAAGCATCACACAATCCCCGGTATGTGGTGCAAAGGACGGCTGATCCCCAGCTATACTGAGGCATCGGCCCAGCCTGTGCGTCAACCAAAGACTCGGCGATGCGAACAAAGTTGGGGTAGCACCAATCGCCTTGTGTGGTTGAAAATAGGACTCAACCTAAGAGCCGAAGAAGATAAGCAACGAGGTGTGTCCTAACGACCTCGTCAAGTGCATCCTGCAAGCATTGACTGAAATGCCTTAGCCAAGTCTGGGGATGCCACATGCATGCTCTAGGACAGGTAGGCTCAACAGATGCTCCAGCCTGGCCTTCTACTCCGCCGGCAGATGGCTTGGAACAAGTGCCTCACCCCGAATCGAGAGACCAGTCAAGAACAAGACGTCCTTCAGAGTGACTGTCATCTCACTCACCGAAAGTGGAAGGTGTGTGTGCGGGCCTCTACTTGTTGACAAGTACCGACAGTAGACTGACGTCTTGGGTGAATCAGCGTCCAACGGAGAGCAACCTCGTAAGGGGTGACAAGCTCGTGTCTCGGAGTATGGGGACGTAGCGAGCGTCCAGCTCCCAGTAATCCCTCCCCGACCAAAGCAGCAGGGGTGGAGGACCATCTGCATCACTGATGATCCACAGCTTGCACTGGCGGTTCTCATCGTAGAATGGTTCCAGAAGCTCCAGTAGAGACATGGCTTGCAACATATGGAATGTATAGAATATTAGTGAGAAGATTGATAATAACGATAGAATAATGCAAATTAAAAATTATGACCAAATGAACACTACAAATTAATGTACACTAATTTAGTAGTACACAATTAAATACGCCTATGTTGATCAAATAATCATCATACAATGGATGGTATATTTAATTAATACATGTAACATCTTCATTGAACCAAAACTTTATTTTTTCTTATTTATTTTTTCTTATTTTCTATTTGCAGCAATTATGAACTTCACGTAGTCATATGTTGATCAAATAATCATCATGCTGCAATAATTTACTGCACCATCATATTTTTTGTAGATAACAATAGTGTAACTTAATTTCAACTAATTGTTTAAAACTAATTAATTACAAGTAATTATTTCATAACTAATTAACAACACCTCAATAATTTTACAAGTTAATACATGTTCTTTCCCTTTGCTAAATAAATATTAATTGTATATATGTATGTTGATTGCATGGTGCATGCATACATGAATAATTAGCAACTACTTGCTTGCATGGTCAGTAGTACATGTATCACATGTCATTTTCTTAACTCAAGAGCTTTCTTTAATTTTTGGACTTGCTCTGCGCAAGTGGATCAAAAGTTAAAGAAATATAATTACAATACTTGGCAAAATCTGGTCGTATCTACGATCGATTACCTTAAGCTTTATTCTCGGAAGCCTCGATGAATTCTTTGTGCTTGAGGGAGACTTCCTTGAGTCTGGACGACTAGTCTTTGATCGACTGGTATTTTGCCTTGCATTCCTCCTCAAGCTTTGTTATAATGGTTTCCTTAGCCTCATCTTCTTTTTCAAATTTTTTCAGATCTACCAAGAATGGCAAAGGGGAAAATTTAGAAGATAACTAAATAGCAAGAAGGGAATAAAATATCAAGAAGAAGTACTTACTTTTTAGCTCGGGATTTTCTTTTTCCAAGTCTACTAACCGCTGGATCAGCCCTCCGACCACAGCGAAATTCTCCACCATATGCTACAAATAGCAAACTTCTTTGAGTTTTCTACTAAACTTTAAAGAAAAGACTGCTAGGGTAGTCGAAACTGCTTACCTGGATCGCCATGTCCATATGTTCGGAGTAGATGTCATTCAGACCTATCCTTGACTGACGATCCGAAATTCTTCCCCAAGCCTCATTAAGATTCTCATCATCGAAAATCCAAGGACAATAGGAGAAGTTAATAGGATAAGGAGAATTCTTCAACAGTGAAGAAATTTCCACTTCTTGTACGGACCCAACAGTGGTTGGAGCTTGCTGGGACCCTTCTGGAACCTCCGTCTCCATAGACGGAGTTGGAGCCACTACGAGTTCCTGAGCAGGCGCTGGCACCGCAACCTGCTTGGGGTTGGCTCAACCACCCTTACCTCAGGAATTTCTTCCCGAGGGGTGCTTTGGTCAGAGACAGCTGGAACACCAGAGGATCTACAAAGACTAGGACCAGAGAAAAGAAAATCAAGATTTTAGAATACTAGAAGCATTAAAGGTATGTATTTTCATGATTTACTTTCATGTATACGTACCTGGTTGCCTTTCTGGTCTTGATCTTGAAATGTCCTGGAGCAAAATCCATAGCGCCCGCCTTCCTCTTCTTCTCAACCGATTTCATCGGTCCTGAACCGGTAGGGCTGGTTAAACCCCTCACATCCATCGACCGGATGTCGGAGGAAATGTCCTCAACCAGCTGGTTGAGAACAAGATCCCTGACCATCTGGTTGGAATTTGTGGCATCATGGACCTCCAAAGAAGTTGCTTCGGGAGCAACTGTCAGGTCGTGAACGACCAATCTGGGGCCTAAAACTGCAGCTTCTGGCTGCAGGGTCTCTTTTTCTCCCACCTAGTAAAATTTGATTAGGTGGTGAACTTTCCATCTAAAATGTATGCTCTTTTTTAATCTCTGGGAGACCATCATCTTGCGTGGTCGCCGAGCAGGAATCGGTCGGAACAACAGTTGGAGTAGAGCCCTCAATGGACTCTTTTATCCTCAACCCAACCGCTTATATATCGAAGCAGAATTAAAAACTGATCAGAGAATATATAAATAATGAAGAAAAAGTTATTACTTACCTTGAGTCTTTCTATTCTCTCTTCTTCAGAGATAATAGCCAAGATACGGGGAAAATCAACCTTGTCATTAGGCTCCCTAGCGTAGATCATTCTGATCCGCTCTCTGATTTCGTCAGAGGAAAGGGCTTCAAAAGAATAAAGAGGCCTCAAGGTTACAGAATAAACAACTAAATAAACCATATTGGTCGGGATTTTTCAGGACTTACCTTCCTTAGAATCCTTGGTTGCTTCGTCACGACCAATGTACCAAAGCATGGAACGATCCCGGAGCCTCAAGGGACTTATCCGACGTATGGAGAAATCCTGACCACATACCAAGAAGTCAAGCCCTTAGCTCTGAGGTCCTGGATGGCTTCGATCCATCTCCCGACCTTTCCCTTCTTCTTCGCGGTAGACCTTCACCTCGTATTTTTGCTCGCTACCTTGCTGACGAAGTAGAGGCTGTCCTCCTTTGTGAATATTATGTAGAACCAACTTTTCTTCCATGACTACCACGAAGACTTTGAATACATTGGTATGTACTTATCAACTTTTCCGTCATGAAGGCGCAGTGAGCAGTCACCAGGTCCAGCCGTCGACTTTCCGACCTCGCCATCTTGTAAAAAATATCTGAAGACCTTCAGATTCGGCGGGATTCCTAGATACTCCTCGTATACGTAAATGAAGATGTTGAGGCTGGCGATTGAATTAAGAGCTAGGTTTACCAATTCAGTTCTATAGTATTCAAGAACCTTAGAGAGGAATTTGTGTGTCGGCAATCTGAACCCGCACTCGATGTACGCGAGGAAATCATGGATTGCTCCCTCCTCGCTGCTCGGGAAATGCTCTCCGACCGCTGGTCTCTAAGAAACCAAATTCCTATCAGGGAGCAACCCGATCCTCTCCAAAGCTCCGAGCTTCTTCACACTCAAATATGAAACCAACCACTTAGTGATCGAATTTGACATTGTTGGATTTTTGGGTGAATGAACAGAGGTCGAAAAAGGTTTTGGACAAGGAGACGAAAAGAGGTTGGAGAAGACTCTTCGGCAAGATAATAAAAGGGGATTCAAGGAAAACTGAGAGCGTAAAAACCCTAAAGGCCGCGCACTGAGGGGATTTTATAGTCGCAGTTCCTTAACCACAAAAAGGAGTTATTTGAAGTTTGGCAGGCAAACAGTTTTCAATGTCCAACGGACATAAAAATTTTCAGTTCCCCAGACGGTTTCTCAACCTTAAAATGAATACAAACCACCTCGTTATTAACAACATTAAATGAAGGTCTGCTTGATATAATTTTCATCGGAGAATGGTTCACACAACATATTCATTTAAAGTTCGGGGCTAGCTGACGATGATCAAAATCTCTAAATATTACTTTACTTAATTAAATACCATATATCATTTGTGGTCGTAACCCCCTAAAGCTAATGACCCCATGGTCGTAAGGATTTCAGAGGTTACATCGTGGGTACCCTGGTCGGATGAGGTCCTGTGCCCAATCCACGACCATACGACTGCTTGTAAAAACAATGAACTGGTACTTAGATCCGATTCTAAGTATATTTCTCCCGTGTGATGAATAGAGCATGTATCTTATTTACTCTAAGCCACGCGACGTTTATATCCCTAAGACACTGGCAGTAACCACTATATGGTTATTGTCTCCTTTTGATATCAACCGCCTAACGGTTGATACTTTACCAAATAATGTCTTCTTCCGGCCAGTCGTAACGCTTCCAGCAGGTGTCTCTTCAAGGAATAACTGCCACCACTTCATCAAATATTTAAATGAGAACACAAACGACAAAAGGCAATTCAACTCAATCAAGGAGATAGCAGTTGGGTTTTCATATGAAGCAATAGTATAGCAATCAGTACATCAAGGGTAATTAGGGCTAGTCCACTGCCTTGTCAAATGCACCCACTGTAAAGATCTAGTTCGCTGCAATAAAGAGTAATCTCATTCTCTTCCAAGAACTCTTTGCTATTTCTCTCTATTTATTTTGTAAGATCGATGACTCGATCGTCGACAGCTTCCCATCTCAACTATGCCTCGAATCCAAACACATCGAAACACACGCTCGATCAAAAGGATAGAAGAAGCAAGAGGAGAAGGCGAAGAAGAGGCTACCACATTTGAGGTCACTTGCAGGGCAAGAAGTAGAGGCATGCACCGGACGCACGCGCATACGTACATGCATGGGCGGTGGTGGAGTGTATGGGGTCGAGGCGGCAACACCACCACCAACACGACCGGTGGGGGGTGCCCACGGTTGCGCCGGTCGTGGTGGCGTTCCCGACGGCTGGGCTGCTATTCTTCGTCGTCGCATTCCACTTCTTATCGCCGCCGCTCGGCTCCCAAATCCGTCATTCTTGGTTCGTGCCCCCTAACGCTGCAATTTTGGGGACGGCGAGAGTCGTTGGTTCATGCAATGAGTTGGTTTCCGATTTCTTCGGTTCCTACGTTAATGTTGATTCTTGTTTTTCTGTTAATGTTGATTCTTGTTTTTCTCTCTCCTGTTTCCCCCTTTTGTTTCTCTTGAGAAGTTGAACAAGCCAAGTGAGCTGCGTAGAAATGTAATTGGCATTGTGGATTTTGGTAAGTGGATAATTCATCGTTTGGTTCATTGGTTCTTGCGTTTCGCGGGAGAATTCACTCGGCAATTTATCCAATTTTGGATTTGCAGAGTGGTGGGGCAAGCTGGGGGAAGAGCTATGGGTGTCGAAGGCGGTGAGCAACTTCTTCGGCTGTAACAAAGCGACCGTGTAATTCGTCGGTACGCGTTACTTGTAACATTTATTTATTTATTTTTGTATATATTTTTTGCTTAGGAGAAGATTAGAATTGCCACTGTTTGTGTTTGCTAGCAATAAAGTTTTCTTTTTTATGACTCGGCAGATGCCAAAGTCGTCACCGAGTCGGAGCGCTATCTGATGATCGTGACGAGCGGGGCTGAGCCAGTAGCGAACGGGGGTAAAAGGATACATGCTGCTAATTGAGCAAGATGCTACTTGCTAGCTTCTACCATAAAAACTTTTAGTTTTCGATTGATTGCACAATCCACGTCTGGACCATGGAGCACCTACGTCGTCGGTACCGCGGACTGGTGCCACGAACGGCTCGTTCGAACGCCAACGGTGCGAACGCCCTAATCCGGACATCAAAGGTGTGGACACGACTCGCTCGGGCATCAGGGGCATAGCACCGGCGACGTGACACACGTCATGGAATCCGGATCCAGAAGAAATGGTTGTGGACATCTATTGTGCTAGTTGGTAAACACCGACGCCAACATGCCATTTACGGAAAAAAAAACTCACCGCTCCCACCTTCACCGCCCCGTCGCCCCTTCCCCTCCGTAACCACCATCTCCTCCCCTTCTCTCTCCCCTCCCATGGCCATCGCGTGCTTGTCCCTTCCATTCCTCCCCTCCTCCACGAAAGCCTAGACCCTCACGTCGCGGTCGGCATGGCGCCGCAGGCGGGGACGCCGGCGGCGGCGGCCGCGCTCGGGTTCCTCCTCCCGACCTGCTGGGAGATCGAGGTCACCTTCGCCGCCGCGATGATCCTCGTCGCGCTCTACGCCGCTTACGAGCTCCTCAACCCGCGACCCTCCCCAGCGGGGGCCGCCGCCGACCTCCTCGTGCGGGAGCTCGACCGCGCCGACAAGGTAACGGCTGCTTTGGTTTGGGAAATTTGGGGCGATATGGTGTGCTGATCACTGATTCTATTGCTGTCATCGCTTCGTTGGTTTCGTGTGAATGGCGCAGTACAAGAGAGGCTCGAGTGGCCCTCGGCGTATGTGGTGAAGGTGACTGGCGATCAGCCTTTTGTCTCGATTTTGTTGCGCTCCCGGACTTTTTGGTGTGAATATCTGTGTAACTTGATGTATATCTTCAGCTGGAATTGTTGGCTGCGAAGAATTTGATTGCGGCAAACTTAAATGGGACGTCGGACCCTTATGCATTGATCACTTGCGGTGAAGAGAAGCGTTTCAGGTGATCACGCTGATTTATTGATTCAATACTTTTATGTATATCCTTTTATGCAATGATGGCGATTCCACAACTAGTTAATTTGGACTATTTGGCTGATATTTACAGCATTAACTGTCTATACTACATAGGTGTAGTAGGAGTTCTGTTCCTAACACATTAGTGCAACTAAAAAATATGGAAGACTGTGATTTGTGTAGCCTTTGCTAGGGGTGGATGACGAGCCAGTTTGGCTCGGCTCGGTCAAGCTCGTTAAGGAACCGAGCTCGACTCGTTAAGCAAACGGGCAAAAATGTCTACTCGGCTCGACGAACTCGCGAGCTGGCTCGTTTGACTCGTTTGGCTCGGGACCACAGGAGGGCGTTGGGCGGAGGTCGTATGCTATGTGGATTGGAGAGGGTTGCGGCTCGTTGGGCTTAGCTGGTAGGCTTAGGTTGGGCCTGTTCTAGTTGGGCTACTAGGCTTGTTGGGTTGAGTTCTAATATAAACGAGCTTAACGAGTTGCTCGCAGGCTGGATCGAACTCAGCTCGTTAAGATAACGAGCAGAAATGCCAGCTCGGCTCGGCTCGTTCATGGCTCGAGTTCGAGCCGAGTCCTTAACGAGTCGAGCTGGCTCGCGAGTTTCAAGTTTTTTTTCCACCAAAGGCCCTTTGCCACATTCTATCTTGTGAACGAGCATCGCAACAACCATAGTGGTCATTAAAAGTTTTCCTTAGAAAAGACATCAAGTGCAAGCTGAACCTTTACTCAAGAAAGCCATGCTTTGGGGAAAAGCGTTAACTGATTGAATTGAAGCATGGAGGAGATGATAATAACCTCAATTATTTTGTAAATTTGTTCAGATAACTGCATGTGTATTAAATAAGTTAGGTTCAAGCTTTACCCAACAGCATATCTAAAGCTTTGTCCAAAAGTTTTGTCTGGCAGGTGGCACTGTCATTTACAGATTGCTGGAAAGCCAAGTGAAAATTGTGCATTGTCATTGCTCATTAGTCATTAGACCATTAGGCTAGAGATTGGAGAGGTAAAAACACTATATTATTCAAGGGTGGTTTGAGATATCAACTTTGAAGAATTGTGCGTGTAGGAGTGATTTGAGGTAGGGCAATAACAGGAGAGACTGGGTTTAGATCTAGGAGTGGCAGATAGAGGTAATTGGGAGAGGAAAGAATGGGTGATTGTCCTCAGGATTGTTCAAACCAGGATCAAAACCGGATTCTACTGAATCCTTGGCCATGGTTTGCAGACGCAGAATCAAATGGTTCTGGAAAACCAGAAAAACCCTACCAAATTTTGCTAACCAAATTTTGAATTGAAGTTCTCCTGAGCCAGAATCGTCCTTCATCGGTGAACCTAAAAACCGGTTGAAATACCGGAGAAAACTGGAAAATAGAGAAAATTAGTAATTAGCAATTTGAAATTTGGAATACTGCAATTTTAAAAGTTCTAAATATACTAAAGACTAATATTTCAATACATAATCTAGCATAACAATGCCTAAACCAACTAAGGAAGGACATTGTATAGTCAAAAATTCAAATTTGAATTTAAATATTTCGGCCGTTTTTTTTACCGGAACCGGCTGGTTTTTTTTACCTATGGTTCCAACTGCCAGAAATCTCATGAAATCAGGGAGAAAGGGGGTGGGGAGTTAAGTGATTGTGATATGCTAAAATCTAAAGTAATTGACCCACATGTCCTCCTGAAAAGATTTCTGTGGGAAAAGCAATGGTGGAAGGGGACCGATGGAAACAATTTCGAATGAACACTCTTTAATATAATATAAAATATTTTTGTCTTTGATAAAAATAATAGATGTTTGCAGCTAATCTTTGAATAGTCTAATTCTACCCTTTTGTTTTATCTCTCTCTACTCCTTACAGTTCCATGGTTCCTGGCTCAAGAAACCCAATGTGGGGAGAGGAATTCAATTTTTTTGTTGACAGTCTTCCTGTAAAGGTTAGTCCTGGTCCTCTAGCTAGTTTGGATGCTCTCTTAAAAGATGCAGTGCCTGTTCAAAGCTGTTATAAGAAAATATGACAAAACACAATTCATTTACTTTAGCTACTACTATCCAGTCAAACTTCTTGATGCACAACGTTGACACTACATTGCTATAATACAACAAACCTCGTCACATAAATTCTTTTATGTGCCTTTGAAACCTCCTCTTTTGCTTCAATAAGATTACCCTAGTTCAAACTTGACTGTAATCTCAAGATTGTTTACCATCACCTTGATGCAATAGTGCTCTTGCTCAGTTGTTCCCATTAAAAGATGTCTGGCACATTTTTTAAGAAGTCCTTTGAATACAGGAAGATCCGTACATTTCACTTCTTCTCATGCATTTGTTCTGTATACTTCCATAGATAAAGGTGACAATATATGACTGGGACATTGTATGGAAAAGCACAGTTCTTGGTTCTGTTACTGTTCCAGTTGACTCTGAAGGGCAGAGTGGACCAATTTGGTATACACTTGACAGCACACCAGGCCAGGTGAGTGATTTCTACAGAATCACCTGGTCTCTGAAATTAAAATTTTATTTCAATTATCTTATTATACATTTTGTATTTTCAGGTGTGTCTCCATATTAAGGTAATCAAGGTTCACGAGAGTTCCTCCAGGTCAATAATTCACTCTATTTCTTTATTCCTATGTTGACTTTTTACGGCCTTGTTCTTATTATTAATTCACTGCAAAGTGTGAAATTTTCTTCTATTACTTGTGCAAGTTAGCATGTTTAAACCGGTGCTCACCAAGACGCTAGGTGTTAGTCTGGCGGCAGACCAGCGCCTAGAGCCTAATCGCCGATTAGGCGGGCCTAGGCTGCCGCTTAGGCGGGATAAATCTTCTAGGCGGGAGGATGTCGCCTAGCGCTTACTTTGTTTTGTTTCAGTCACTTGCTTCATTAGTTTACTTTGTCCTTTTGGACAACATAAGAGAAACTACAGTAGTACCTTTCTGTTACGTTCATTATTCTGGTAGTTCTTTTTTGAACTGCTGCCAGCTATCAGTTCACATTTCAATAAGCTAGGCCCCAATGCAGTAGCTTGTATTGCACAATTTTTTGTTTTTTTTTCACCTGTAATATAAAATCGATAAGTACTGTCAAGATTTATCTGACATATTAAACATTTTTGTGCTTTAGGGCTCTAAATAACTCTGCTGAGGCTGATGCTCGTAGAAGGATTTACTTGGATAAAAAAGGCCCCACTGTAGTTCATCAAAAGCCAGGTCATTTGCAGACAATTTTTGGACTTCCTCCGGACGAGGCAAGTAACTACTACAAGCTATTTACCCAGATTCATGCATAGATCTAATACCAACAGTTCCAGCTTGCAAGAGTTATTGTGTCATTGCTTCAATTTTTCCAGGTTGTTGAACACAGCTATTCATGTGCACTTGAGAGGTCATTTCTGTATCACGGTCGCATGTATGTTTCTTCATGGCACATTTGCTTCCATTCAAACGTCTTTTCCAAGCAGATTAAGGTTAGCTCACATACAAATTTTTTAGTTGGCATCCTTTGATTGATGCATTTGTTAGGAATAGCAACTTGTATTATCAGGGGGCCAAAGGGCCAGTATATATAGACACAAGTACAGGTTACAGATAAGGAAACCAAATAATATCTAGAATCCTACTCTAACACATATATATCTCTAACACCCCCCCCTCAAACTCATGGTGGATCAACAACACTG
Organism: Hsuehochloa calcarea; assembly: GCA_036346395.1. Classification (NCBI taxonomy): domain Eukaryota; kingdom Viridiplantae; phylum Streptophyta; class Magnoliopsida; order Poales; family Poaceae; genus Hsuehochloa; species Hsuehochloa calcarea. Next base: position 5,310,944 of record CM070610.1, read on the forward strand.
AGTTTGGAAAGGTAGAAGTCGTGCTGTGCTCGAGTCTGGGCCTTCGTGAAGAAATTCACTATCTGAAGCTCTGAAGGCACATACTGAAGAGCAATCACCTGATCATGCACACAAGACCTCATGAAGGAAGCATCAACACTAATATGCTTGGTGAGCTCATGCTTCACAGGATCACGGGCAATACTGATAGCACCTGTACTGTCTGACAAGAGAGGTGTCGGTGTAGTGACAAAAACACCAAAATCCTCAAGTAACCACCGTAGCCAAGTAATCTCTGCTGTCAAGAGAGCCATAGCTCGCAACTCACCTCTGACTCGAACGGACACTGCGCATCTGCTTCTTCGCCTTCCGTGCAATGAGAGAACCACCAAGAAAAACACAAGAGAGAGATAGGCCGCGATCGGAGGATCGCGCCCAAGTAGCATCCGAATAAGCTCAAGTCAGAACGAGCCGGAGCGTGGAAAGAAGAGACGGCGAGAGATAGTCCCACGAAGGTATCGCAGAACTCAAGAAGGTGGTCAGAGCGACTCGAGTGGGAGCGAAACGAATCGACTCGTAACATGAACTGGATAAGTAATATCCGGACGAGTAACAATAAGGTAGACAAGACTCCCAACAAGATGACGATAACGAGTCGGATCAGAAAGAGGCTCGCCATCAGAAAGTCGAAGATGAACATTGAGTTCCATGGGAGTCTCAACAAGACGACCGATCGATGAGAGAGGCACGATCAAGAAGATCCTGAATATACTTCTCTTGGGACATAAAGAAACCATCTGGAGTGGAAGTAACTTCAATCCCAAGGAAGTAGCGAAGAGGACCAAGATCCGACATAAGGAACTGCTCACTCAGACGAGCCTTGACAAAAGCAATGTACTCAGAATCATCTCCGATGATGATCATATCATCAACATATAGAAGAAGAAGAGTCCACCACGAGACGGTGTGGACAAAAGAGCAGGATCATGATCACTAGCCGAGAAGCCAAAGGCGATGACTACAGAGGAGAAGCGCTCAAACCAAGCACGAGGAGCTTGTTTAAGGCCATAGAGAGAGCGACGAAGACGACAGACCATGCCCTCAGGAACAGAATACCCAGGTGGCGGATTCATGTAGACCTCACGCAACTCACCATTAAGAAAAGCATTCTTGACATCAAGCTGAGAAACGGACCAATGGCGAATAGACGCCACTGAAAGAAGAGCGCGACAAAGGGTCATGTGGGCCACAGAGCAAAAGTCTCGTCAGTAGTCACGACCATGCTCCTGCTGGAAGCCACGAGCAACAAGACGCGCCTTATAGCGCTCAAGAGAGCCATCAGAGCGGGTCTTAATCTTATAGACCCACTTACACATGATGGGACGAAAGTGAGATGGAAAAGGAACAAGATCCCAAGTACCAGTACCCTCGAGAGCAGCAATCTCCTCGGCCATGACATGCTGCCACTCAGGGTGAGTAACAGCATCCCGGTAGGAGACAAGCTCATGGGTAGCTGCACCAGCAAGACCAAAACGGGCAGGAGGCCGAATCAACTGACGATCGCGGAGACCGTAGCGAGGAGATGATGGCCCATCAGGGGAAGATGGAGCATCAGGAGAAGATGAAACATCAGGGGAAGATGGTTCATCTGGAAGAGCCTCAATACGAGGTCGACGAGTGTAAAAGAGAGTGTGAGGAGCCTGAGGAGCCGCAGGAACAGGCGGCGGCAACTGCGGAGAGGCCTCAGGAGGTATATGTGGAGACTCAGTGGGACGGGTGGACGAGGGTAAGACAGAGATGGGTGCATCTGGAAAAGTCAAAAAGGACAGGGAGTCCACAGAGGAAACCGAAGAAGAGGCAGGACGTGGGTAGAAAGGACGAGACTCGTCAAAAGTCACATCCCGAGAAATCCGCATCCGTTGACCAATAGGTCCCAACATCGGTAGCCCTTGTGCTCAGCACTGTATCCCAGAAAAACACACTCAACAGACTGAACAGTCAGTTTGGTGCGTTCTCGAGGTGCAAGGAGAACGTAGAAAACGCAGCCAAATGCATTTAAAGGCGTAGTAGTCTGGAGAAAGATCACAGAGACGCTCAACCGGGACCTCACCCTGAAGAGCAAAAGAGGGCTGAATGTTGACGAGATGGGTGGCGATGAAACAATTTCTCGGCCCAAAAGTGAAAGTGGAATAGAGGCGGCAATCATCAGGGTACGAGCCGTCTCAAGGAGGTGACGATGCTTGCGCCAATGACACCATTCGAGCATGAGCACTAGTACAAGAGAATCGAAGGACAGCCCGCCAAAGAAGGAAGTTGCGCAGGAAACGAGAGATGTACTCGCTAGCAGAGTCAGCACGGAAGACTCGAATAGGAGTGGAGAACTGTGTGCGAACCATAGTGCCAAATTGTTTATAGATAGATAAGGTCTCACTACGGGAAGACGTAAAGTATATCCAAGTGTGACGAGAGAAGTCATCTATAAAAATGATATAATATCGATGGCCCCCTTTCGAAAGGAAGGGAGCCGGACCCCAAACATCGGAATGAACAAGATCAAAAGGACGCTAAGATACTGACTCACTATGAGAATAGGGAAGCTGAATCTGTTTCCCTAACTTACAGCCCTGACAATCTAAAGATACGCCTTCCGAGATGCACCCGTAATATCACGACGAACTAAGGATGACAGACGAAATCCACACAGATGACCAAGACGGTGGTGCCACTGCTGGAAAGAGCTGGTAGACGGTGTTGCAGAAGCGGAGAGACTGGCGGCGACGGTGGCAGCGGAAGGAAGGTGAAGCCAGTTAAGCTCCCAGAGACGCTGAGAGTTAAGGCGCCGAAGGCCAGAGCCAACCAGAGCCCCCGTGTGGCGGTCCTGAACACAACAAGTTTGAGTCAAGAATGACCCGACAACCAAGGTCGAATCATCCAAAGAAAAGAAGTCGCATGGTCGCGAGGAACATGAGCAACAGAAGGAACATGAAATGATGAGTTGTTAAGAGGTCCTCGACCAGAGACAGAAAGAGAGGTACCATCTGCAGTAAGCACACTGACAATGGAATCAAGAGGTGTAACAAAAGACAGAGTGGAAGAATCAGAAGTCATGTGAAAAGATGCTCCGGAATCAAGAATCCACGGGGAGGTACCTGACTGTGTAGGAGGTGGTTTCTCATTGCAAGAGTCGATGCGTAACTCAGTAGAACCCGCCGATGGAGAACCCGGCGGCAGCAGCGCCGGTCCGCTATCTCTCGCCGCGATGAGAGATCCAAGGAGTCGATGCAGACGTCGATGTAGAAGCACCGGTGCCGGTGCCAGTGCTAGGAGAAGAACGGCGTGAAAGATGCCGCTGCTTCTTATAGCACTGGGACTCAATGTGGCCGACCTTGTCGCAGTAGGAGCAGCGAGGACGGCCACCGCCAGATTGATGGCGGCCACCACCACCGTGGCACCACGGGAGGAGGCGATGTCTTCAAGCGTGGAGCGCCGGTAGCAGTGGACGAGCGGCGAAGTACGGAGGAGTGGCATCGACTAGCACCACTCAGCGAGTCTCCTCTGCACGATATATCGGTAAGAACCTCCGTAAGAGTGACACGAGGCGGCGTGCAAGAAGCCGGGCACGCCGCTCGAACTCGTGACGGCGGCGTAAGGAACTCAGACACGCTGAAATTCCTGTGTCAAGACGCATACCAGCAAAGCAGAATGGGAGCGACCGCCAAGAGTGCGAAGAGAGTCCAATTGACGCTGCATGCCAGTAACTCGGCGTGAAAGCGCCAACGAGCATCACCTGCTGAAGAGAGTGCTCCTGGCGAACCACGGACAGGTAGAGAGCATCTCCAGAGGGTTCGTAGAGCTGACGAAGGTGAGTCCACATCTGGGCAGCCGAAAAAAGTCCCACAACCTCGTAAGAGAATCGAGGTCGACATCGACGATGAAGACAAAGAAGCACCGAAGGCCGCTGCCGCACCACCGAGCGTAGGCGGTCAATCCATCCGTGTATAAATCCAAAGCCTCTTGGTAGGCAGAGGCAGCCTTCTCATCAAGCAAGGCGCCACCTCGACAATGCCTTGCTTACCGCCGAGGGCGCGCAATAGACGTAGGTTCCATCGGAGGAGTAGGGCAAGGCGGGCAGGTGACATCGCCAGAGAGGACGCCCCAGAGACGAAGACCACGTATGTGGATGCGCATGTGGGCCGCGAAGTCGGTTTAATTAACACCATCGAAGATCACCGGCAATGAGGAGGAAACGCGGTGCCCATGGTAGGCGGCTACCGACGCGCGGCGACCAAGGCAATGAAGTCTAACAGGTGGCGCTGGATGGCGCAGCGGTTAGAACAATTTTTATTTTATTTTTTTAATAACCGGCCAAACTTTTGCTCTTAAAAACAAACGGCAGCCGACTCACCGACACTCTACCACGAAGCCAAAACGAGGATTAGGTTCCCCTCGTGGCGGCAACGACCATGGCTGGCGCGCGCTCGCCCGGCGAGGTTTAACGGGGATTAGGTTTCCCGCCAGCGGCGGCGGCGCCACAGAGGCGGCAATGCGCACGATCCGGCGTCTGGGAGAGGAGAGGTTTAACGACGTGGAGCAATGACGGCAGCGATTTGAGAGAGACGACGGCCGATCCGACGAGGCGACGATGGTCGCGAACATGGAAAGCGGTCGTGTCGGCCCACCATTTCGCAAGGCGTCGGCCGAGCGAGCACTACTGAGCGCCGCTCGGTGGATCAAGCGCGGCAGAGCGCAGCGAGCCCGAGCGACGGTGATCAAGGGCGTGGCGTAGCAAGAGCTCAGCGACACCCTCGAGCGGCGGCCTGGAGGGCAGAGAGCTCGACCGCCGACTGGAGACGTCGGCGACGGCAGAGAGCTCGACCACCGACTGGAGACGTCGGCGGCGGCAGAGAGAGGGAGAGGAGATCAAGCTTGGCGAGAGGACGAGTTGCGCATCCAGGAGAGTAAGGGCTCTGATACCATGTTAGGAATATCAACTTGTATTATCAGGGGGCCAAAGGGCCAGTATATATAGACAAGTACAGGTTACAGATAAGGAAACCAAATAATATCTAGAATCCCACTCTAACACATATATATCTCTAACAACATTTACTATAGGTTCTTTATGCAGAATTCACTTTATTTTCTTTTGTGTTTATCATAAAATATTCAATTATGTTGAATGTTCTGATGATTTTATCTGCACCTACCATCTAAACAAACACTTTGATGATCATGAGATCTTAAAATATATTAATAAATGTTACTGAGCTCTAATGGTAGAGCCAACCCATGACTAGGGCCTAATTTTTTTTGTCAAAATAAATTATAAGTATCTTTTGGATACTGTCAAGAACTAGGGTAACAGAGTAAATGAGGAAACACTAACTTGGTCAGTTCTTAGGGGCAATTATGTTTATTTATTTATTTTGTTGATGTAGGATTAAGTTAGATCCTTTTATTGTGTGGTTCAATGCTGACTAAACAAACACTTTGATGATCATGAGATCTTAAAACATATTAATAAATGTTACTGAGCTCTAATGGTAGAGCCAACCCATGACTAGGGCCTAATTTTTTTTGTCAAAATAAATTATAAGTATCTTTTGGATACTGTCAAGAACTAGGGTAACAGAGTAAATGAGGAAACACTAACTTGGTCAGTTCTTAGGGGCAATTATGTTTATTTATTTATTTTGTTGATGTAGGATTAAGTTAGATCCCTTTATTGTGTGGTTCAATGCTGACATAGCTAAATAATATATGACCTTGTCATGCTGACTGAGATCCTATGGAAACCAGGACTAAATAGGCTCTGTCTTCCAATAATTCATTGGGTGGATACATTTTTTTTGCTTTATGTGTGACTAAGAACATCTTTTTCCTATATATGAAGGTTGTACTTCCTTTGAGAGATATTGATGAGGTAATTCTTATCGTACTCTTTTTTTTTATGTGATCTCTCCATCACTTTCTTGCTACACATGTTAATGTAATAATGTGCCTTTTTCTTTCTTTTCTTACAAGTAATGCAGATAAGGAGAAGCCAGCATGCAGTTATTAATCCAGCAATTACGATGTATCTTCGAATGGGAGCTGGAGGACATGGTGTTCCTTCCTTAGGATGTCCCGATGGTAAGCTTTAGCACATGTATAGTGTTAGAATAAGCGACTTGTATTATCAGGGGCCAACCGGCCAGAATATATAATACAATACATGTTACAGATAAGGAAACCAAATCAATCAAATCATATCTCTAACAAATCATATCTCTAACAAATCATATCTCTAACACCCCCTCAAACTCATGGTGGATCAACAACACCGAGTTTGGAGAGGTAGAAGTCGTCTTTGTGCTCGAGTCCGGCCTTCGTGAAGAAATCCGCTATCCAAGCTCAAGGCACATCTTGAAGAGCAATCACCGATCATGCACACAAGACCTCATGAAGGAAGCATCAACACCAATATGCTTGGTGAGCTCATGCTTCACGGGATCACGGCAATCTTGATAGCACTGTCTCGTCGACAAGAGAGGTCGGTGTAATGACAAACACCAAAATCCTCAAGTAACCACCGTAGCCAAGTAATCTCTGCCATCAAGAGAGCCATGGCTCGCAACTCACCTCTGACTCGAACGGACACTGCGATCTGCTTCTTCGCCTTCCGTGCAATGAGAGAACCACCAAGAAAAACACAAGAAGCGAGATAGGCCGCGATCGAGGATCGATGGCCCAAGTAGCATCCGAATAAGCTGAAGTCAGAACGAGCCGGGCGTGGAAAGAAGAGACGGTGAGAGATAGTCCCACGAAGGTATCGCAGAACTCGAAGAAGGTGGTCGTAGTGGACTGAGTGGGGGAGCGAAACAAATCGACTCGAATGTGAACCGGATAAGTGATATCCGGATGAGTAACAATAAGATAGACAAGACTCCCAACAAGATGGCGATAACGAGTCGGATCATAAAGAGGCTCGCCATCAGAGGGCCGAAGATGAACATTGAGCTCCATGGGAGTCTCAACAGTACGTTGATCAGTGAGAGAGGCGCGATCAAGAAGATCCTGAATATACTTCTCTTGGGACATAAAGAAACCATCTGGAGTGGAAGTAACCTCAATCCCAAGGAAGTAGCGAAGAGGACCAAGATCCGACATAAGGAACTCGCTCACTAAGACGAGCCTTGACAAAGGCAATGTACTCGAATCATCTCTCCGATGATGATCATATCATCAACATATAGAAGAAGAAGAGTCCACCACGAGACGAAGTGTGGACAAAAGCGCGGATCATGATCACTTGCCAAAAGCCGCAGAGTGAACACAGAGGAGAAGCGCTCAAACCAAGCACGAGGGCTTGTTTAAGGCCATAGAGAGAGCGACGAAGACGGCGGACCATACCCTCGAGAAGAATACCCGGTGGCGGATGCATGTAGACCTCACGCAACTCGCCATTAAGAAAGGCATTCTTGACATCAAGTTGAGAAAGCGGACCAATGGCGAGCAGACGCCACCGAAAGAAGAGTGCGACAAGGTGGTCATGTGGGCCACAGAGCAAAAGTCTCGTCGTAGTCACGACGGACACGACCATGCTCCTGCTGGAAGCCACGAGCAACAAGACGCGCCTTATAGCGCTCAAGAGAGCCATCGAGCGAGTCTTAATCTTATAGACCCACTTACATGTGATGGGGCGAGTGAGATGGAAAAGGAACAAGATCCCAAGTACCAAGATGCGCTCGAGGCAAGAATCTCCTCGGCCATGACATGCTGCCACTCGGGATGAGTAACAAGATCCGATGGGAGACAAGCTCATGGGTGGTCTGCACCAAAGAAGGAAAAAGCAGGCGGCCGAATCAATCGGCGATCGCGGAGAGCGTGGCGAGGAGATGATGGCCCATCGGGGAAGATGAAGCATCGTAAGAAGATGAAACATCGGGAGAAGATGGTTCATCCGGAAGATCCTCAATACGAGGTCGACGAGTGTAAAAGAGAGTGTAGGAGGAGGAGCCGAGGAACCGCAGGAGGCAAGCAAAGAGGCCTCGAGGTATATGGCGACTCAGAGGCGGAGGAGAAATATGTGAGAGAGAGATAGGTGTATCTGGAAAAGTCAAAAGGGACAGGACTCCACAGAGGAAGTCGAAGAAGAGGCGGGGCGTGGGTAGAAGGGACGAGACTCGTCAAAAGTCACATCCCGAGAAATCCGCATCCGTCGACCAATAGGTCCCAACATCGATAGCCCTTGTGCTCGACCTCGCATCCCGAAAAAACACACTCAATGGATGAGCAGTCGGTTTAGTGCGTTCTCGAGGTGCGAGGAGAACGTAAGCGCAGCCAAATGCAGATTTAAGGCGCGTAGTAGTCGGAGAAAGATCACAGACACTCAATAGGGACCTCACCAAGAGCAAAAGAGGGTGAATGTTGACGAGATGGGTGGCGATGGAAACGACCTCGCCCAAAAGTGAGGTGGAATAGAGGCGGCAATCATCGTGGTGCGAGCCGACTCAAGGAGGTGACGATGCTTGCGCCGCGACACCATTCGAGCATGAGCACCGGGACAAGAGAATCGAAGAGAGTGCCACCTTTCGGCAAGGAAGTTGCGCAGAATGAGAGAGGTACTCGCCAGCGAGTCGGCCACGAAAGACTCGAATAGGAGTGAGAACTCGTGTGCGAACCATAGTGCCAAATTGCTTATAGATAGATAAGGTCTCACTACGGAAGACGAAATATATCCAAGTGTGGCGAGAGAAGTCATCTATAAATATGATATAGTATCGATGGCCCTTTCGAAGGAAGGAGCCGGACCCCAAACATCGAATGAACAAGATCAAAAGGATGTTAAGATACCGACTCACTATGAGAATAAGGAAGTTGAATCTGCTTGCCTAACTTACACCGACAATCTAAAGATACGTCTTCCGAGATGCACCCGAAGACCACGACGAACTAAGGATGATGACGAAATCCACACAGATGACCAAGACGGTGATGCCATTGTTGGAAAGAGCCGGTAGATGGAGTGGCGAGGCGGAGAGATCGGCGGCGGCGGTGGCGGCGGAAGGAAGGTGAAGCCGCTTAAGCTCCCAGAGACGCCGAGAGTTAAGGCGCCGAGGCCGAACCAACCGAGCTCCCGTGTGGCGGTCCCGAACACAACAAGTTTGAGTCTAGAATGATCCGACAACCAAGGTCGAATCATCCCAAAGAAGAAGCCGCATGGTTAGGCGAGGAACATGAGCAATGTAGGAACATGAAATGATGAGTTGTTAAGAGGTCCTCGACCGAGAGACAGAAGAGAGGTACCATCGTGATAAGAACACGACAATGGAATCAAGAGGTGTAACAAAAGATAGAGTGGAAGAATCGAAGTCATGTGAAAAGATGCTCGGAATCAAGAATCCACGGGAGGTACCGACCGTAGGAGGTGGTTTCTCATTGCAGAAGAGTCGATCGCAGAACTCAGCAGAACTCCGCCGATGGAGAACCCGAAGCGGCAGCGATCGTCAAGTCCGCTATCTCTCGCTCGATGAGAGAGAGCGCAAGTAGTCGATCGCAGACGTCGATGTAGAAGCACCGGTGCCGGTGCGAGTGCTAGGAGAAGAACGGCGTGAAAGATGCCGCTGCTTCTTATAGCACTGGGACTCAATGTGGCCGACCTTGTCGCAATAGGAAGCGGCGAGGACGGCCACCGCTAGATTGATGGCGCCACCACCACCGTGGCGATTCTTTGGAGGAGGCAGTGTACTGAAGCGTGGAGCAGTCGGTGTAGCAGGTGGACGAGCGGCGAGTACGGAGGGGAGTGGCATCAGACTAGCACCACTCAGGCGAGTCTCCTCTGCACGTATATCGGTAAGAACCTCCAGAAGAGTGACACGAGGGTGGCATGCAAGAAGCTGGGCACGCCTCTGCTCGAACTCAGGACGAAGGCGAGTAAGGAACTCGTAGACACGCCGAAACTCTGTGTCGCACGCATACGAGCAAAGAAGCAAGCGAGCGACCGCCAAGAGGTGCGAAGAGAGTCCAATTGGCGCCGAATGCAGAACTCGAGCGTAGAAAGCGCCAATGATAGCATCACCTGCTTGAAGAGAGTGCTCTGGCGAACTACTGACAAGTAGAGGCATCTCGGAGGGTTCGTGAGCGGCGACGAAGATGAGTCCACATCCGGGCACCAAAAAAATCCACAACCTCGTAAGAAATCGAGGTCGACATCGGCGATGAAGACAAAGCCCGGCACCGAAAGCGCCGTCGTCGCACCACTGAGCGTAGGCGGTCAATCCATCCGTGTATAAATCCAAAGCCTCTTGGTAGGCAGAGGCGCCTTCTCATCGCAAGGCCCAGCCTCGATAGCGACCTTGTCACCGCCGAGGGCGTATAGACGTAGGTTCCATCGGAGGAGTAGGGCATGTCGAGCGGTGACATCGCCGCAGAGGACGCCCCAAAGACGAAGACCACGTATGTGATGGCATGTGGGCCGCGAAGTCGGTTTAATTAACACCATCGAAGATCACCGGGCAGCGAGGAAGGGAAACGGTGCCCATGGTAGGCGGCGCTGGACGGCGCGGCGACCAAGGCAATGAAGTCTAATAGTGGCGCCGGACTGCGCGATTTAGAACAATTTTATTTTATTTTTTTAATAACCGCCAAACTTTTGCTTTTAAAACAAGCGGCAGCCGATTCTAATCGACACTCGATCTTGGCCAAAACGAGGATTAGGGTTCCCCTCGTGTTTCCAGCGTTGATAAGCGGCCTTACGGAGAGTCCTCGGATTAGGTTTCCTCGATGGCGGCGGTGGCGGAGCGGCAAACGCGATCCTGTGCGTCGGGAGGGCGGTTTAACGCGGGAGCAATGACGGCGCGATTTGAGAGGCGGCGACGCACGATCCGGACGGAGGCGACGATGGTCTTGAACATGCCGTCGCCGGTGTCGGCCACGACCAGGCGAGGCGTGGCTTACCGAGCACTACCGAGGGCGCGTCGGTGGGCGGCGGCTTCGGTAAGCCTGCGTCGACGGTGGCGGGCGGCCAGCGTCCGAGCGAGCTCAGCGACACCCTCGGCGATGCGGCTGGGGCGGTCCTCGATCGCGGCAGCGGTGGTCGTTGCGCAAGAGCTCGACCACCGATCGAGAGGCGGCGCGCGAGAGAGAGAGAGGCCGATCAAGCTTGGCGAGAGGACGAGTTGCGCATCCTAGAGGTGGGCTCGATACCATGTTAGGAATATCAACTTGTATTATCGAGGCCAAAGGGCCGATATATAGACAATACATGTTACGATAAGGAAACCAAATAATATCTAGAATCCCACTCTAACACATATATATCTCTAACAACATTTACTATAGGTTCTTTATGCAGAATTCACTTTATTTTCTTTTGTGTTTATCATAAAATATTCAATTATGTTGAATGTTCGATGATTTTATCTCGCACCTACCATCTAAACAAACACTTTGATGATCATGAGATCTTAAAATATATTAATAAATGTTACTGAGCTCTAATGGTAGAGCCAACCCATGACTAGGGCCTAATTTTTTTTGTCAAAATAAATTATAAGTATCTTTTGGATACTGTCAAGAACTAGGGTAACAGAGTAAATGAGGAAACACTAACTTGGTCAGTTCTTAGGGGCAATTATGTTTATTTATTTATTTTGTTGATGTAGGATTAAGTTAGATCCTTTTATTGTGTGGTTCAATGCTGACTAAACAAACACTTTGATGATCATGAGATCTTAAAACATATTAATAAATGTTACTGAGCTCTAATGGTAGAGCCAACCCATGACTAGGGCCTAATTTTTTTGTCAAAATAAATTATAAGTATCTTTGGATACTGTCAAGAACTAGGGTAACAGAGTAAATGAGGAAACACTAACTTGGTCAGTTCTTAGGGGCAATTATGTTTATTTATTTATTTTGTTGATGTAGGATTAAGTTAGATCCCTTTATTGTGTGGTTCAATGCTGACATAGCTAAATAATATATGACCTTGTCATGCTGACTGAGATCCTATGGAAACCAGGACTAAATAGGCTCTGTCTTCCAATAATTCATTGGGTGGATACATTTTTTTTGCTTTATGTGTGACTAAGAACATCTTTTTCCTATATATGAAGGTTGTACTTCCTTTGAGAGATATTGATGAGGTAATTCTTATCGTAATCTTTTTTTTTATGTGATCTCTCCATCACTTTCTTGCTACACATGTTAATGTAATAATGTGCCTTTTTCTTTCTTTTCTTACAAGTAATGCAGATAAGGAGAAGCCAGCATGCAGTTATTAATCCAGCAATTACGATGTATCTTCGAATGGGAGCTGGAGGACATGGTGTTCCTTCCTTAGGATGTCCCGATGGTAAGCTTTAGCACATGTATAGTTCTTAAATCAATACACCTTTGCCTCTTTTTATCAGCATTATTTATTGATAATGATGCAAACTCGAAGCCCCCTCCACTGATTATACAATACTGATTCCACTGTCAAACCCCACCACCTAGCACTGTAAATCATGTATGGTGACTATGGTCTCTATTTTCAGTTTGAGTCATCCAGCTAAACTTAGTTACACACATATAATTTTGTTCTTCTGCGCCTGTTCAATCTTAAACTACACTAGTTGGATCTTAATGCATGCTTCTATCTCTGAACTGTACAGCGCAAAGCCGCAAACATGTTCTTGGTATTACTTATTAGTTAATGCAAAGTTGAATTCTGTGAAGTAGTCGTAGGTTGCGAGACTTTATCATGTGGTTCTAGCTTTTTAAAAGTGAGAAGAACACAAATATCATGAATTGGGTCGCATTTTCTTCATGTGACAAAATTGGTAGCAAGCAAAAATTAAATGGTTTGTTGGATAGAATGATCATGGCATCGTGCTAGATGGATAGATTAAAAGCCTTGCCAAAAGGAATTTCTGGATGCATGTTTAATTGCTTTATGCCATGTTTCTTATATTATTTTTGCAGGAAGAGTCAGATATAAATTTGCATCGTTTTGGAACAGAAACCATACATTTAGAGCATTGCAACGAGCTGTCAAGAACCTCCATACAATGATTGAGACTGAGAAGCAGGTATTGAACTTGTATATAGGTGTAATACGCTTAGACCTTTTCTTGTACATTATTCTTTTATTCTTTGAATTAAGCTTTAGGATGCATGTGGCATATCTGCAGCCTTACTGTTGGTGCATTAGTTTTGGAGTGAACTTTCTGCATTTTTGCTGTTCATGATAGTTTTTAAATTTGCATAAATGCGATGTCCATAAATTGCTTATCAGAATTGATGATTTGGTTTATATTTGGATTTTGGATTCTAGGAACGTGCTCAATCTGCACTACGTGCACACAGTAGCTCAAGAAAAAGTAGCAAGGAGATAAATGTTCCAGAAGATTGTGCTGATTTAACAGGGCAGTTACAACCTTTTGTCAAAGAAGAAGTTCTAGTTTCTGCATTCAATGTAATAATGGGTAACCTTTTCTTCTTTCATGCTTTTGTAGTTTATAGGACAACTAATCCTTAATTGTTTGTATCTCATTTCAGGGGACTTTTCCATGTACTGCAGAGGAGTTTTTTAGTATTCTGTTAAGTGATGACTCAAGTTACATAACAGAATATCGGACAGCTCGGAAGGATAAAGATATCAACGTAAGTATCCGACAAAGTGCCACCTCTTGCAGATTTTTTTTTATATCCTTTTGTAATTCATGGTCAACTTTTCCCAAGAAAGGACATTCTTTTGTTCCCTGCTGTTCAAGGATAATTGAGCATTGGAGAATTTCCAGTGTGATTTGATGAAAATTATAGATGCCACTGATATCTTGAATCCATTAGATAATCATAATAAATTGGCAAATTAATGCTGAGATGTAGCTATAGACATCCTCACTGCTCCTTTTATTTATTATGATGTGTCATTTCTCCTGGGTCTTTTCATTGAAGTTTTGCATGCTTTAATATAAGTAGGACATTCCTCTTGCAATTCTTCCAGGCATCAGTGTGGTGTTAGTCCACGATACCAAAACTGCCCATTACTGTAAACCTACATGCTTATAACCCTAAGTTCTGCTGTTTGTGCTATTGCATTAAGTTGTAGTGTTATGAGTGAGGCCTTCCTAAACCTAATACTTGGGTCAGTAACTGGGCTCCGGTGGCTGGGTCTGGTTCTTAAAAAAAAAGTGGGTTTGTAAACTTCAAGTTAGAGCTTTTCAAAGTTAGGGTGGGAAATTTATAGCTCCACTGGACCCATGGCTTAGTGTTACACTGTTACTGTCCTGTATCAACCAGTAACGTATTGATTTTTCAGAACTCAGATAATTACATCTTTCCATTAAATTTGCCTATGTTGTATATAGGCTAGTCTAAACGGATCTGTCCAAAGTTGTATACGTGTTGTCCATCCTTCATGCATTTCTATACTTGGTAAGCTTTGACATTCTGAATTGCATGCTAAGTTTGATAATATGCTTAAATCATTTAGTGAATAACTGAATCTTCTAGAAAAGATAACAGAGAACAGTTGTATCTGTCCTTTATTTTATCAACAGTTTAAAAGTCTGGGTTGTTTTGACTAGATACTAGTCTGACTAAAAATGTTGTTTTTCTGCAGCTGGGCCAATGGCACCTTGCAGACGAGTATGATGGTCGGGTGAGAGAACTTAATTGTAAATCCATATGCCATAGTCCAATGTGCCCTCCGTATTCAGCAATGACAGAGTGGCAGCATATGGTTCTTTCAGCTGACAAAATGGATCTGGTATGTTTCTAATGTACAACCCAACATTATAATATGACTGATAACATGTCATGAATGTAGTAATTATATTATGTTATGTACTTTAGATTATGTTGTTGAGTTGGTATTAGGATCTAATAACGAGTCGTGTTAGAGTCGCATCTAGCCTTGTATTAGAGTCAGTCAATAGGATTCAATTTTTAGACTATAATAAAAGGTGTGGAGATCCTACTGGATACACACAATTAATCCAAAAAAGACCACATGGTATCATAGCTAGTTCGTGAACTCACCTCAGATCTAGATCCGATCCACCGTCGTCGTTCAACTACCGCCACCACCACCCACCCGTAGTCGTCGCCCAGGACACCGCCGTGCCTTCACTTGGGAGCGCAGGCCGCCAGCCTCTGTCGCTGCGCGTGTGGGGTCTGCCGCCGCTAGGCCATTGAGACGCCGCTAGGACTACTCGGCCGCCACCAGGGACCACCAGGCCTTCGCCTCGCCACAGTGCCCCCACGCAGGATCGAACGACGGTCGCGGGAGCTGAGAAGAGAGGGAGCAGAGGAGAAGGTCGACAGAGGAAGAAGCTCAATTCAGATCAGAATCTGATTTTATATCGGGATCTTACCAGAGGGGAAAAGAAGGATAGGTTCCATCAGTAATGAAGAAAAAAAACAAAGGTTCTTTTTAAGAAAAAAAGAAGAAAGGTTCTTTTTGGAAAAAGAAAAAAAATGATGCTACAACTCTCCATGATTTGGATAACTATGAGGGCGGTCATCGCGGTTTGGTAGAACATTGATGCGAGAAGGGTTGCCGTGATCATGGAAGATAAGCGCGATATATCTTGGTAGTGATTGACATTGCTCCAGTTATTTGAGAAGATGACCTCTGAGGAGATTTGAGGCTGCGAGGAAGGAGGA
Source organism: Hsuehochloa calcarea (assembly GCA_036346395.1). Classification (NCBI taxonomy): domain Eukaryota; kingdom Viridiplantae; phylum Streptophyta; class Magnoliopsida; order Poales; family Poaceae; genus Hsuehochloa; species Hsuehochloa calcarea. Next base: position 5,326,559 of record CM070610.1, read on the forward strand.
AGAAGCCGCAATGAGGGCAACAGAAGAAAAGAGGAAGACATTTGTTGATACAACTTCCCCGCTGGTCACGCAAAGTGACATCAGAAGCATGTTACAGGACCTCTTCGTGACGGTTATGATAGGTCCGAGGGCTAGTGCATGGTCATCTGACTTAAAACTGGAGCTTATGCCGAATGATGTAAAGTTAGAAGGGAGTAAGAATTATCCGAGTTGGTCTAGAAGAGCTAAACTAATTTTGAGGTGAAGGGGGTGGAGCATTACCTGCGGAAGACTTGTGTTGAGCCTGCGGATAAGGCGAGCATGGATTGGAGGGTGTGGAACGCCACCAACTCTGTGGTGGTGGCTTGGTTGCTAACTTTGATGTCTCCATCTATCGCTCGAATGGTGGAGATGATGTAGAGTGCACCGGCAATATGGAAGACGCCGATCAACATGTACTTTGGGGCAGGAAATGTGATTATGGTGGAGGTCCAGGATAAGGTGAAGGCCTTGCAGCAAGACGAGAAGACCATCTAAGAGTATGCTAGTGAACTGAAATAGCTATGGACAGACTATCACTATGATCTACTGTAGTTAACATATGCGGGTGATATTGAGGCTGATAGGGTGTGGCTGCAACGCAGATGGGTTACACATTTTTTTGAAGTGACTAAACCCAAAGTTTGAAAGTAAGAGAGCTACCATGTTTCACTTGGCAAACTTGCCTACTATGAAAGAGGCTATTTCGACTATGGTGCAGGAGGAGATTCGACTGAGTAACGGAGGACAACCTGTTAGGTCCGCATATGCTGTACCTGATGATAGGGAGTGCTACAACTGTGGGGTGAGAGAATATCTGAGCTGTGCTTGTCCTTCTCCACGTTATGAAGACCGAGGTGGAGGTTGTGGTGGTCGTGGAGGCCGAACTGGAGATTATGGAGGCCGGTTGGAGGTTGTGGTGGTCGTGGAGGTGGTGGTGGAGATTATGGGGGTCGAGGAATGGGCCGAGTGACCCCAAGGCTAATATGGCCCTCACAGAGGAGATCACGTATGTTACTTTAACAGGCGAGCAAGCTATGCAGTGGGAGAAGTGATAGCAGGAAAAGGCATTGGAGACTCCTCATGATTCCACCTCATTCGGTAACTTTGCCAACTACGCCCGTGTGGGCGAAGGTACTCAGGCACCTGCACTTGCATCCACATATAAGAGCTCTCATTGATTGGATCATAGATTCAGGGGCATCAAAGTATGTTATGGGTTCACTTAGTGTATTTGCATCTTATATTCCATATACTCATTCTAAAATTATCCAAATAGCTGATGGAACCTCTCAGCTTATTCAGGGTGTAGGATCTGAAGAATGCACATCATTCATTGCTTTATCCTCTGTTTTGCATGTTCTCTCCTTTCTAGTCAATCTTCCTTCAGTTAGTTCTGTCATTGACCAATTCAAATTGTCGTAGCAATAAACTATACAGTAGGTACGGAGTCCCCTTTAGTCTTGGGAGGGACCGAACCGGAGAGGAGCCAAGATTATGAGAAGGATCAGTGTTATATTTTGAGTGTGAATGAATGACGGAAACCCCCCTCCTTATATGCCCTTAGGGCCACATATCTAGGAGTAGGGATAGAAACGGATCGGATAGTTTTCGACCGATCCGGACGTAAACGGATTCAGATTGTCTCGGATTGGATTTTTTTCGGATAATTTTCGGATCGGAAACGAATTCGGATTTTTTTTGGGTCAAAAACATAAACGAATACGATAGGCATGCTATCCGGTGGATACAGATACGAATACGGATTATCCAGATAAGACCAAGTCCGGATATCCAGATTTCGATCCAAAAGAAGAGGATTTCGGCCCAAAAGAGAATAAGATTTTATTTGATTTTCGAATTTCAGAAAATGCAACAAATCAAATAGCCTTTTAGAAAATAGCAAATAGATTTAAAAAATTCTAGAAAAAATCACAAAAATTCCTTGAATTATTTTGAATTAATAAAATTAATTCCAAGTTAAAGTTGGTTTTTATTTTTGCACGTAAATTATTTTTAATTTCTGAAACATAGGAAAAAACTTTTTAAAATCCAGAAAATTCAAGAAATTAATTACCTTTTCCATTTTAACTTTAAATCCAATAAAATCCGAGAAATCTCAATAAATTTTATTTTTGACATTGAAAACTAGGAAATTAAATAATTGACTTTATTTTATTATTTTTTCTTTTTAACCAAGAAAACTCTTTTAAATATCAGAAAATCCAATAAAATAATAATTTTAATAATTTTATTTTTGGTAACATACTTTAGGATGTTACAGTCATTTGTATATAGATTAACCATCCAGCCTGATCAATGTTAGTGGGAACTAAGTTTTATGTATGTGATGAACTAAGTGTGTGTGTGATGACTTCTAACTTTGTGAGTTATGATTTATGAGCTAAATATGGTAAACTAAGTGTTATGTTTGTGATAAACTAGTTGATGCAACTTGCTAGTGCCAATGTTATGTGTGGTCGCTGAAAATATGAACAATTCATGAATGTTTGCATCAAATAAACTAGTTATATGTTTTTGGTTAATTTATGCCATACAATTTAAGGGATTTTCATGTTCCGAAAAATATCCGTGATCGTATTCGTTTCAATTCGTATTCGCTCCGTATTCGTATTCGATATTATTCATATTCGAGATTATTCGTATCCATATTCGTATTCGTATTCGTATCCGGATTCGGGAAAAAAATATGAAAACAAGTATAGCAGAGCCATTATCCGTCCATATCCGATCCGTTTTCACCCCTAGGAGGCAAGGAGGGACATTTCCCCTCTTGCTCTTACCTTTCATTGAGAGGGAGTGGGGTATTAATTTAAATTTTTGTAGATGCACCTCATGGAATGTCCCTTCTTGCTCTTACCCTCACCATTCATTGTGAGGGAGAGGGGTATTAATTTACATTTTTATAGATGCACTTCATGGACTTAGTCCAAACACACGACTTCCCCCTAGGGCCTCCTAAGTATTGCTGGCGACCCTAGATGTGGGGCACCCCTTGGTGCCTTACTACGACAACTCTGTCGTCTACGAGGGCCGAAGTCGCAAGGACAGGTCCCGTGGTCCCGAGGGGCGAGCGGACGCAATCCTTTTGCCCACGGCCCCTCGGGAGTCAGGATACCTTGGGAAAAGTCGACACAGGGCCGCCACGCCGAGGCATGACCCTCAAGGCGGGTGGTGCATCGTGGCTGCCTCGTTGAGGCTATGGCCTCGAGGCGGTCAGCGAGCAGAGACGAAGCTCATGTGGGCGAAGCAGTTGTGGGGCCGCCACGCCGAGGCTCTGGCCTCGCGGCGGGCGGCGAGGCGGGGCCACCCCGCCGAGGCTATGGCCTCGAGGTGGGCGATGCGAGTGGAGGCCGTGCGGCGCGGCCGGCGATGGGCCGCCACGCCAAGACATGGCCCTCGAGGCGGACGAAGAGTCAGGGCCGCCCTGCCGAGGCTATGGTCTCGAGGCGGGCGGCGAGGACATGGCCTTGAGGTCGGCGGCGGGCAATGGTGGCCACCACACCGAGGATGGCCTCGAGGTGGGCGGCGAGCTGAGCCGGAACCCGCGCGGGCGAAGCCGACTTGGAGCCCACGTCGAGGCATGGCCCTCGAGACTGGTGGCTTGTTGGGGCTGCCTCACCGAGGCTATGACCTCGAGGTGGGCGGCGAGTAGAGACAGAGCTCGTGCGGGCAAAGCCGACGCGGGGCCGCACCCTCGGCGTGGCCCTAGATGCTGGCGGTGTGTCAGGGCCACCCCACTTAGGCTATGGCCTCGAGGCGGGTGGCGAACAAAGATGTAGCCCACGCGGGCGAAGCTGTTGCGGGGCTGCCGCACCGAGGCATGGCCCTCGAGGCGGGCGACGCGTTGGGGTCGCCTGCCGAGGCTCTGACCTCGAGGCGGTGACGGCGGAGAGTCTGTGCGGGAAGCCGAGGCGTGGCGGCCGAGACGGAGCCCACGGGCCGCTTAGCCGAGGCTATGGTCTCGGGCGGGCGACGAGTGAGGCGGGCCCGGCGCGTAGGCGACATGTGGCCGCCACGCCGGCCGGCGTGGCCTCGAGGCAGCGGCCGTCGCGGAACCACCACGTTGAGGCATGGCCCTCAGGCGGGGCGCGTCGTGGCCGCCTTCCCGAGGCTATGGCCTCGAGGTAGGCAACGGCCGGGATGGAGCCGTCTGGCGAAGGCGGCGATGGGTCGCCATGCCGAGGCATGGCCCTCAATGCGGGCGACGAGCAGAGACGGTGCCTGTGCGGGCGAAACTGATGCAGGGCCGCCACGCCGAGACATAGCCCTCGAGGCAGGCGACGCGTTGGGGCCGCCCCGCCGAGGCTATGGCCTCAAGGCAGGCGGTGAGCAGAGGCGGAGCCCGTGCGGACATAGCAAATTCATCATTACACCTTTTTGCATTTGATTACTCTTTCGGTGTGATCGTTTGCGTTGGTTCTATTGGGGTTCTAGTACCGTCCCCTGTTCGGCCGCCCCTAGTGGTTTGCGCACGCAACATGGAGTGGCGCGATGGACTGATGTTGTCTACAGGAGGAGGCGAATGTTGAGCGTCGTCCCCCATACTTCTTTGATTGGGCTCGTATGGGAGCCCAAAGCTAGCGAGGGGTTGAATCCGAGCGTCGTCTCCTATATTTTCTTTAATTGGGTTCGTTTGGAAGCCCAAGGCTAGCGATGGGAGGCGAAGCCGAGCGCCGCCCATATACTTTTTTTGATTGAGCTCGTTTCGGAGCCCAAGGCTACCGATGGGGAGGCGAAGCCGAACACCGTCCCTATACTTTTTTTTATTGGACTCATTTGAGAGCCCAAAGCTAGCGCGAGGGAGGCGAAGCCGAGTGCCGCCCCACACTTTTTTTGATTGGGCTCGTTGGGGAGCCCAAAGCTAGCGTGGGGAAGGGGAAGTCGAGCGCCGCCCCTATAGTTTTTTTGATTGGCTCGTTTGGGAGCCCAAAGCCTTCGAGGCGGGAGACTCCCTCGTCGCCGAGGTGCGGCCTTCGAAGCGACTAGGGTTTTGCTCGATGGAGTGTGATATGCCATGTCTCTCCGCTGAGGCGAGGCCTTCGAGGCGGGAGACTCCCTAGTCGTCGAGACGCGGCCTTCGGAGTGACTAGGGTTTTGCACGATGGAGTGCGATATGCAATGTCTCTGCCGAGGCGGGAGACTCCCTAGTCACCGAGGCACGGCCTTCGGAGCGATTAGGGTTTTGTGCGATGTTGCGCGATATGTTATGTCTCTCCGCCAAGGTGGAGGCCTTTGAGGCTGGAGACTATATACTTGCTGAGGCGCGGCCTTCAGAGTGACTAGGGATTTACGCGATGGAACACGATATGCCATGTATCTCCTTCGAGGCGAGGCCTTCGAGGCGGGAGACTCCTAGTAGCCGAGGCGCGGCCCTTCATAGCGACTAGGGTTTTACGCGATGGAGTGTAATATGCCATGTCTATCCGCCGAGGCAAGGCCTTCTAGGCGGGAGACCCCCTAGTCATAAAGTGCATGCTATAGGCTCCAACATCTTATTTTTTATAAATGCTTGTGGTGGCCCTCCTGTTCACATAATGGTACGCCATATTCCGTGGAGTCATAAAGTGCATGCTACAGGCTCCAACATCTTATTTTTTATAAATGCTTGTGTAGATAATGTTGCCTCTAGTTGTTTAGCATAATTTTTTCATCCTTTTAAAGCACAAAATTCTTCGAAGATAGTAGTACTTGCCTCTTAGCTTTGAAGCTCTTGTCCGCATACTATGTGCCTATTGGTCTTCGGCGGTCATATGGTGGAGCGAAGCGGGGCCGTCGACCTTTCGATTGCTGTGAGGGGCGTCGTGCCAAGGTTGTGCAGTGGCGAGGCTGGAGCAGGTTGAGGTCAGGCCAGAGCCGAAGGTGGAGGCCGTGAAGTGCCAAAGCAGTCCACGAAGGGGCGAGGCGACACCTTGGCAGCGGCGAGGTCCCCGCGGGGTGCTATGAAGTCGGCGAGGTGTTCCAGAGGCACCGTGTGGGTCTCCAGACGTGATGAGGTGCTTCGGAGGCAACTCGTGGGGCTCCGAATGCGGTGAGGATGGCGACGAGGTGATGGCAGTGGGGGCCGTCTTGCGAGGAGTGTGTAGGCGGGCGGTGGGAGGTGGGTCGCGTCGCGAAGGGGATGCCGACGAGGTGGGTTGCGCCGCGAAGGGGACCCGATGGGGCCCGCGTGCTAAGCGTCTGTGGTCGAAGGTTCCGAGGCCGGGCGGCACGCGCGTGGCGCTCGAGCGCGAGGCGAGCCGGTGTGCGAAGGGCCCGAGGGGCGCCAAGAGGCTCGTCGGTGGTGATGAAGCCGGCGTGGGGTGTCGGCGTGGTGGTGGCGCGAGGGGGCAGCGCGCAAAGGGACCCGAGGTCGAGGGTGCCAGCCGCGAGATGAGGAGGGTGCGGTGAGGCGCCCCGAGGCAAAGCCGAAGGTGCTGAGGGGCAGAGGATGCTGCGCAGAGGTGGCCGGGGGGCTCGACGGTCTTTGGCGTCTTGTGAACGAGCGGGTCTTGCGGCGCCGCCTTGATGGCGGCCGCGAGGTGGTCTTCATTGCCTGGGGTGCCTTCGGGGTGAGGCTTTCCAGGCGGCTGCAACGAGGCCCGAGACTTCCGGGTTTGCTCCAGGTGACCCCTCGCTTAGAGCGAAGGGGTTTTGGCACTCCTCGTCGAAGACTGAAAGGGGTTGTTGGCACCCCTCACTTCTCCAAAAAACTGATACTTTCGGCTTCTCTTCCTACGCAGCTTCTTGCTCAGTTCCCACAGATGGCGCCAATTGTCGTAGGAACAAAACTAGACAGTGGGTGCGGGGTACCCTTTATCTTGGGAGGGGACCGAACCGGAGAGGAGCCAAGAGTATGAGAAGGATGGGTGTGTTATATTTTGAGTGTGAATGAATGAGGGAGCCCCCACCCCCCTTCTTACATATGCCCGTAGAGCCACATATACAGAGGGCAAGAAGGGTAAGGGGTATTTAGGTACATTCTTATAGATGCACCTCATGGACTTAGTTCATACACATATAACTTTCCCTAGGGCCTCCTGAGTATTGCCGACAACCCTAGGGAGCGGGGCACCCCTTAGTGCCCTACTACGACACAAATGCACTGTCACATTTGATGAGGATTCATGTTTGTTCCGGGAGAAGAGAGCCAGGAAAAGGATTGGGACTGGAATAAGGTGTAATGGGTTGTGGTATGTTGATCAGGTTGATGCGGCCTTGGTTGTGGTTGTAGGAATTGAGGCAGAAGTTTTTTTACATCATCGTCGCTTGGGACATCCGGCATTTTGTTTAAGTTAGCTATACCCTGATTTGTTCAATAAAGTAGACAAGAGTAAACTTGTGTGTGATGCTTGTGAGTTTGGAAAGCATACACGGTCTACATATAGTAGCATTGGTCTTCGGAGTTATGAACATTTTATATTGATACATTATGATGTTTGGGGTCCGTGCTCAGTTACTTATTTGAGTGATTTTAAGTGATTTGTCATATTTATTGATTGCTATACTCGTATGACTTGGATTTATATGATGAAGCACAAGAGCGAGGTCTTTCGGTGTTTTTAGGACTTCTATAGGATGGTTGCTACTCAGTTTGATGCAGTGGTTCGGATTCTTTGAACAGACAATTGAACTGAGTATGTTAACAAGGAGTTTGCAGCGTATCTCTCAGAGGAGGGGATACTTCATCAAACTACTTGTCTAGGAACCCTACCTCAGAATGGAGTGGCTGAAAGGAAGAATCAGTATTTGTGGAGGTAGCACATTCACTCATGTTTAAGATGAATGTGTCAAAGGGATTGTGGAGCAAGGTAGTGATGACGACAGCGTATCTCATTAATCACATGCCATCTCGAATACTTGGGATGAAGTCTCCAGCTGAACTTCTTTTGGGTCAGCGGGAGTTCAAGGTGCCTCCCAAGGTGTTTGGCTGTGTGCGCTTTGTACGGTATCACCGACTAGTGGTTGGCAAGGTGGATCCATAAGCATTGAAGTGTATCTTTATAGGTTATTCATCAAGTCAGAAGGGCTATAGATGTTGGAACCCAGTTGAGCGAATATTCGTGAGTATGGATATGACATTCCGGGAGTTTGAGCCGTACTACACGAGTGGAGCTACTCTTGGAGAGTTTTTGGAGTTCTCTCCTATCACGGAGGGTGACAGTCGAGAGGGGGAGAGTGATAATCAACGAGAATAAGTTATTGTGAGGACAATTCCTTGCCCGAGCCTAACGGAATATGCGAGAGACGTGATAGCTCCAAAAGAATTGAAGGTTTATCAGCAAATGCGTTTAGGGAAACAGGGGGGCACGCAGAGGGACAATCAGTCAGCACCTAAGCCACCAACGGAGCTAGTAGAGGCGCAACCCGAACAACCACAGCCTGAACAACTAGCCTTGCCAGTTGATCCAGTCCCAAATCCCTCATCGAGTCTCTCTCCATCAAGTTCCTTGCACCTCTTGGGGCGAGTGGTAATGTAAATTCTAATCACTCCCATTTAGAGTTACCATTTGCTTAACTAGAGCTAATGTCGGAAAGCCTCCAGTCCGGTATGGCTTTGAGCATGACATTGCAAATGTCATATCATATTTTCATATCTCACCTGCATACAAAGCATTCATTGCATCTCTTCAGACAGTGCATGTTCCAAAGGATTGACGAACTGCTAAGCAAGATTCTAAGTTAAAGGATGCTATGAAGGAGGAGCTTAATGCAATTTAGAAAAAAAGACATGTGATCTTGTTCCACTTCCAGTAGGAAAAATGACAGTATGATGCAAATGAGTGTTTACGATTAAGCAAACACCTGAAGGCAAGATAGAGAGATATAAGACAAGATTAGTTGTAAAAGATTATAGTCAAACATATGAGATAGACTATGATGAGATCTTTGCACCAGTAGCGAAAATGAGCACGGTAAAAACGTTGATCTCCTGTACAACTAGCTTTGGATGACTCCTACATCAGTTGGATGTGAAGAATGCTTTTCTACATGGTAATTTACAACAGGAGGTATACATAAAGATTCATTTAGGCTTTGAGAACATGCAAGCTGATGGGAAGGTGTGTAAACTCAAGAAGTCTTTATACTGTCTGAAGCAGTCTCTAAGAGCGTGGTTTGATAGATTCAGACGTGCAGTTCGTAGTATGGTCCATTCTCAGTGCAATGGAGGTCTAACTGTATTTTATAGGCATAGAAGATCACATATCACTATATTAGCAGTCTATGTTGATGATATTGCGATCACTGGAGATGATGTTGAGGAAATCAAGTCCTTGGAGAAAAGACTGAGAGGCATTTGGGGTGAAAGATCTTGGAGCTCGTCGATACTTTCTTGGGATTGAGATTGCCTGTTCTTCGAAGGGTATAGTTCTCTCCCAAAGGAAGTATGTCATTGATCTGTTGGCAGAAACATGTATGCTTGAGTGCCGCCCTATTGCTTCACCTATTGATAGGAATCACATGCTATGTGCTGAGTCGGGAGATCCATTTGACAAGGAAGGTTATTAAAGGCTTGTTGGGCATCTCATTTATTTGTATCATATAAGACCTGATATTTCATATGCATTAAGTTTGGTTAGTCGATATTTGCATGATCCTAGAAAAGGACATATTGATGATGTCTATCGAATCCTGCGGTTTTTGAAGAGTAGCCTTGGGAAATGACTTTGGTTAAGGAAGAATTAACACCTGAATGTGGAAGGGTATTGCGATGCTGATTGGGCGAGCAGTGTGGATGAAAGAAGGTTTGCATTTGGATATTGCATCTTTGTGGGAGGTAACCTTGTGTCATGGAGGAGCAAGAAGCAGGAGGTGGTGGCTCAATCTACTGCAAATGTAGAGTACAGAGCAGTAGCGTTGAGTGTGAGTGAAATAATATGGATGAATGATTTATTGTCCGAGCTTCGAGTATGGATGAATAATCTATTGGTGTTGCATTGTAACAATAAATCTACAATCAATATTGCTAACAACCCAGTTCAACATGATCGTACAAGCACATTGAGGTTGATAGGTTTTTCATCAAGGAAAAACTCAATGGCAGGATGTTGAAGTTAGAGTATGTCAAGTCCAGTGAACAGTTGGCTGATTGTTTCACTAAAATGTTAGGTCCTAGCGAGGGTGCTAAAATATGTAACAAGATGGGCAAGATTGATATCTTTGGCCCATCTTGAGTGGAAGTGTTGGTGAGTTGGTATTAAGATCTAATAACGAGTCGTGTTAGAGTCGGATCTAGCCTTGCATTAGAGTCGGATTCAATTTTTAGACTATAAATAAAAGATATGGTGATCCTACGGAATACACACAGTTAATCAAAAAGACCACCGATTACTACTAATATTGATTTCTCACTGGTTATTTTTAGGTATTTGAGACTGTGCAACAAGTTCATGATGTTCCATTTGGTTCCTTCTTTGAGGTACTTTTAGTTCAGTTAGTTTTTATGGCAGATCGACTTATATACTTTTTGTTAATCAAATAGCAAGATGATGCTGTCCCAGCTTCGGGCAAGCTATTTTCTGTCATTTTTTTTTTCATTATCTCTTGCTATTATGATAATAAATTTGCTTCTATTTTACAGTGTTACAAATACAACAGTCCTACTATGATTTAGTACTGTAATTAACTGCTGTCCTACTTTTCAGATACACTGTAGGTGGTCCGTGAAAACTATCAGTTCTAGCTCGGGCAGTCTTAACATAAGTGCTGGTTGGTGATTTCTTCTGATCCCTTTGTCTAGTTTGTGTGTTTTCTTAAGTGTTTATCCAGTGATGGCTGTTCTCAACTTAAAGTGCAAATGAAGTGTTATGGTTTTATGAATGCAATGGTCACTCTGCATTTTCAGGTGCACATTTCAAGAAATGGTGCATAATGCAGTCTAAGATAAAGAGTGGTGCTGTGGACGAGGTATGCATTTAGTTATTTTTGAGTCTTTGTTTTGATGATAATCTGTTGATGGGAATTTAATCCAAATTTGTCTACGACCTTATTAACACGCTAATGAAATGTTAATATTGAAATTAGATAAAATTGCATCGTAGGTCCTTGAACTTGCGAGGTTATACCACTTAACTCTCTGAACTTGTATTTTATTTTCTCAGCCTCCTAAATTTGCGATGTTGTGCCACTTAGCTCCCCGAACTTGCATCTTACTTTTTCAATTCTCTGAATTTGTGAAGTTGTGTCACTTAATTCCCTGAACTTGTGTTGAAACGAAGTTTGTCGGATGTGATGCTGACGATTTTGTCTCATTCGAGTTCGGTGGACTCGTCGCTACCTAGTTCGAGCCATGTTTATTGTCCCTGTCACCTCACGTCAACAAAAACGGATTCTTCGGGCCTGGGAACTCTTCGCGTCTTCATCGGAGCTCTATCGTCGCAGCTTGCCGCGCCCTCACCTTTGCCTCCTCTGAGTCGGCTGTGAGAGAGAGAAGTACATTCCTAGTACCATTGTAGAAGCTACTCATCTTGCACGAAGTCCATTTGATCGTTTGCTAACAAAAAAAAATGATGTAGCGAATCATCGTGAGAGAGAAGTATTGTGCCCCTACTTTGGCATAGGAATATACTTCTCTCTTTCACGGTCGACTCAGAGGAGGCGAGGGTGGTGACAAGCTACGATGGTGGAGCTCCGGCGAAGACACGAGCACGGTGAGTTTCCGGGCCCGAAGAATTCGTTTTTGTCGGCGTGAGTTGACGGGGACGATGAACATAGCCAAAACGGGGTGGCGACGAGTCCACCAGACTCGGAGGGGATGAAGTCGTCGACATCGCATCCGACGAACTTCGCTTCAATGCAAGTTCAAGAGCTAAGTGACACAACATCGCAAGTTCAGGGGGCTGAGAAAGTAAAATACAAGTTCTGGGAGTTAAGTGGTATAACCTTGCAAGTTTAGTAACCTACCACACGATTTTCTCTTGAAATTGTATGCAATCATCTTCGCATGTTTATACCACAACTCATGGGACCAGATTCACTCCAATTTAGATATGAGCAGATACAAATGGTCATCCAAAATGGCCGACCTAGTTACCGGAGGTTTGTTATCGTCTTCCCAAAGTAACAGTCCACATGGTATCCACTTAGAATTCCTGTCAGTCCACTTAGAATCCATTGGTGCTAACAAGTGCAGAATTAGCAAGGATGCTTATCCTAGAAATATATCTGGTTATGGACAATTTACACGTCATGCTTGCCTCACATTGTTCCTTGATGGAATGAGGCAGCTCCTGTTATGGAGCAAGGCGTGCACCGCAGCAGGAACAACGTTGTGTATTGTAGTGATGTGTGAACAGTACCTCCACCTGTACTGCAGCGCGGTGTTTCCCATAGTGGCTGATGAGTTTCCTAACAGTACCTCCGCTGGTATTGTAGCACAGTATTTTCCATACGTGGTCGTTGGTTGAGTATAGGTCCGAAGACCGAGGATGGGACACTCACCTTTATCTAACCGTTGGCAGGGCTATTCCCTGTCGAGGTAGCGAGGCTCTGATGCTTAGTTGAACTATTGATTTCTCATTGTTTGATTGATAATGGATACATGATATCCCTTTTATAGGGACAATCCGACTAGACGCATAAGAAATAATCTATAAGGAAACATATCAATCCAATCTAATCTTTTCAACTATTAAAAATAACATTCATAATAAATAAAATTATATTCCTAACAATAACTAGATAGATAAGAAATCCCCAAATAATCTACCTAACAAAATATTCTTTATCTTTATCCTAGGAAACTCATCAACCATGTATGGGAAATATCGTGCTAAGTACTGGTGGGTGAACTGTTTATGAATCGCTATAGTACACAACACTGTTCACGCATCGCTACGGTACCTTTGGTACCGTTCGCACGCCTGCTGCGGTGCGCGTCTTGCTCCATAACATTACACCCCTCATGGCGAGGCAGCTCGTCCTCGAGCTGTGGTTGTGACTGTTATGTATATGTGGATATGGCCTATGTGTATAAGGCCCATAAGCCTATGAGCTCTAGGGTTAATGTAGTATATATACTGTACAGTATACATCTAATGATGTGAGAAATTGATCTTTTACATGGTATCAGAACGTACCTCCTTCTCCGCCGCCTTCCGTGCTGCCTTAGCGTCTATGGCCGCCGCCTCTGCCAGCGGGGGCCAAGCTGCCGCTACTTCTTCGCCGAGCAGATCGCTAAGCCGCTGCTGCCTGGTCTTCCGCCGAGCGTCTTCTGCCACCGCCTGGTCTTCTGTCGAGAGCCGCCGCCGCCACTCCATCGTCGAGCCGCCACCTGGTTTTCCGCTGCCTGAATCGCCTTCCTCCACGCTCCCTCACTTCTCGCCGCCGCCTTCCACCGAAGCCTCGGGTCTCCTCCAACGCCGGCCACCGGTCGCTGGCATCGCCTCTCGGGTCTCCTCCGACGCTGACCACCGGTCGCTGGCACTGCCTCTCGGGTCGGGAGGAGAGGGGAGGCGAGGGGAGGAAGAAGCGGGTTAGGGGACATGAGGGGAGTCGAGCGGCGTGGTTGAGGCGAGGGGAGTAGGGCGGGTGATTTTATCATCAGGCGCTCGGGTCGGCTGTGCCGTGCGGAAGTCAGGGGAGGCCACAGTTGAGTTTGGAAAAATGACTTTTGGTGTTTCTGCTTCTCTCGGTATGGGAGGTACTCTTCTGGCGTCAGATATAAAACTAGATGGCCAGAATTATCGTGAGTGGTCGTCATCGGTTCGCATGTTTCTTCGGTGTATTGGTCTTCTTTCATATATTATGGCGGAGCCTCCGACCGAGAAGAATGACGCGAAGGAGGCTGCTGCATGGCCTGATGATCGTGTTATGAGTATTTTATGTCATAGTGCTGAAATTTCAATCAGGATGGATTTCATTGATCTTCCAAGTTCTCACAAGATGTGGGAGTATTTTAAGCAGCGCTATGAGCAGACTAGTGCAGCGCGTCGATTTTCTCTTCTACAAACTCTTCATGATCTACGTCAGCAGGAGATGTCCATTGAGGAGTACTACAGTTCTTTTACTCGTATTTCACGACAGCCGATCTCCATGGTTCCTCCTTCCTATGCTGGATGTATTGGCTGTGTAGGTAAAGCGGGTCATGATGCACAGAATTTGATGTTCACCTTTGTTATGCGCCTTCGTCCAGAGTATGAGTCTATTCGAGCTCAACTACTGGGACGTGCTATTCTTCCATCCATGGAGGAGGCCCTTGCTGCGTTGATTGCTGAGGAGACTCGGCTTCGCTCTTTGTATTTCGGATCGACATTACCTCAGTCTGTTCTTACGGCCTCTCGTCAGGAGGTCTATCAGCCTAGTTCACTTCCTGATGCTACATCCAACCAGACTTTATGCTCTCACTACAAGATGCCTGAACATCCTGTTCAGTGGTGCTATCGACTCCATCCAGAGTTGGGACCTACATCTCACCGCCGTCGTCGTGGTGTGGTTGCTGCCACTACTCCTGCATCTGTTGGTGATTATGCTTTTGTCACTCAGTTGGGTCGGCTTGATCCGACTTGAGCTCTTCGACTCAAGTTCAGCAGCAGTCTTCATCTGATGTCCCTCCTAGTCGTTCTGCCAGTCTTGATGTGGCCTCCTCTTCCGTGTCAGGTACTAGTCTTCCATGGGTTTTGGACTCTGGAGCTTCTTTTCATATGACATCGGATAAGTCTCATCTTGCATCATGTCGACCTGTTATGGATGGTTCCCGTGACAGACAGCTGATGGTACCTCATGTTCAGTCACTCACCAGGGCACTCTCTCTACTTCTCATTTTAATGTTCCTGATGTGTCATTTGTACATCAGCTTTCTATGAACCTTATATCTGTTGGTCAGCTTGCTAACATGCACTACTTTGTTGGGTTTGATGACTCTACTTGCTATGTAAATGATCGTTGGACAGGAGTTCTTATTGGTACTGGCCATCGGCTTAGAGATTCTCAGGGTCTCTACTTCCTTGATCGTCTGAGTCTTCCTTCTTCCTCCACTCATGTATCTTCAGTTATTGCATCAGCCTCTGTTAGTTTTCCTCAGTGGCATCATCGGCTTGGTCATTTGCGTGGATCTCGTCTTTCTACATTAGCTCGTCAGGGTGTCCTAGGTCGTGTCATTGTCGACACTAGTTATGATTGTAAGGGTTGCAAGCTTGGTAAACAGTTGCAACTCCCATATCCTACCAGTACATCTTGGTCTAGTCATCCTTTTGAGTTAGTTCATTCTGATGTTTGGGGTCCTGCTCCTTTTGCTTCCAAAGGTGGCCATCTCTATTATGTCATCTTTATTGACGACTATTCTCGATATACTTGGGTTTATTTTATGAAACATCGTTCTCAACTCTTGTCCATTTATCATTCTTTTGCTCGTATGGTTCACACTCAGTTTTCCACCCCTATCCAGACCTTTCGTTCTGATTTAGGGGGAAGTATTTGTCGCATATTTTTCGCCAATTTCTCTCCGCTGAGGGAACTCTTCCTCAGTTTTCCTGTCCTGGTGCCCATGCTCAGAATGGTGTTGCTGAACGTAAACATCGTCATCTTATTGAGACTGCTCGTACTCTTTTACTTGCATCTCATGTTCCACGACATTTTTGGGCTGATGCGGTTTCTACGTCTGTCTATCTCATTAATATGCAGCCATCTTCTCGCCTTTAGGGAAAGTGTCCTGGAGAGATCTTGTTTTCCACTCCCCCACGGTACGACCATCTTCGGGTTTTTGGTTGTACCTACTATGTTCTGCTTCCGCCTCGTGAGCGCACCAAGTTAACAGCTCAGTCTGCTGAGTGTGTTTTTCTTGGATATAGTCTTGAGCATAAGGGCTATCGTTGTTATGATCCCTCTGCTCGGCATATGCACATTTCTCGTGATGTTTCTTTTGTTGAGGATCGCCCCTACTTTTACTCTTCTGCCACTCGGTCCTCCTCTCCTGCTGAGTCTCTCTCTTTTTTATCTTCCACCCATTGTTTCGTCTGATACACCTTTTCCTGTGGAATCCTCTTCTCCATCCTTAGTCAGATCACCGTTTCCTCTTCACTATACTCGTCGGTCTAGGGTTCCTCCTGATACTCAGCCTTCTACTATTTCCTCATCTGATGGCATGGCTAGTACTGATGATACTCCTTCTGATGATCCTCCACCGGCACCGTCATCTCGGTATGAGCTTCGTGATCGTATTGCTATTGCTGCTCCTGACAGATATGGTTTTCTTTCTACTACTGTTGTGCCCGAGCCTCGCACCTATCAGGAGGCTGTTGCTCATCTTGACTGACAGTTAGCTATGGCTGAGGAGTTGGCTGCTTTAGATCGTACTCGTATATAAGATCTTGTTCCTTTACCTGCTCATGCTGTTCCTATTACTTGCAAGTGAGTTTTTAAAGTTAAGACCAAATTTGACGGCTCTATTGAGAGGTACAAGGCTCGAGTAGTTGCTCGTGGTTTTCAGCAGGCACATAGTCGTGATTATAACGAGACATTTGCTCCTGTTGCTCATATGGTAACGGTTCGCACTCTTGTTGCTGTGGCTGCTGCTCACTCTTGGACTATCTCTCAGATGGATGTGAAGAATGCTTTTCTTCATGGTGATTTGCAGGAAGAGGTTTATATGGCACCACCTCAGGGTGTTATGGCTCCTGCTGGTCATGGTTGTTGCCTTCGTCGTGCTCTTTATGGCCTCAAACAGGCTCCTCGTGCTTAGTTTGAGTGTTTCAGTTCAGTTGTGTTAGTTGTTGGTTTCTCCCAAAGTAATCATGATCCCGCATTGTTTATTCATACATCTCCACGTGGTCGTACTATGCTTTTACTCTATGTTGATGACATGCTGATTACTGGGGATGACACGGAGTACATTGCTTTTGTGAAGCAACGACTCAGTGAGCAGTTTTTGATGTCAGATTTGGGTCCTCTTACGCTATTTTCTGGGGATTGAGTTTATGCGCACAGATGATGGCTACTACTAATCTCAGCAGCGTTATATTCAGGATTTGCTTGCTCAATCTGGTCTCACTGACAGTCGGACAGCTGCTACTCCTATGGAGCTTCATCTTCAGCTTCGCTTTACTGATGGCACTTTGCTTGAGGACCCTTCTTGTTATCGTCCTATTGTTGGCAGTCTTTTCTATCTTGCAGTGACGTTCTGATATTGCTCATTCTGTTCATGTGCTTAGCCAGTTTGTCTCTGCTCCCACGTCTGTTCACTATGCTCATCTACTACGAGTGTTGCGCTATCTACGAGGAACTGTTGAGCGTTGTCTGTTTTATTCTCTGTCGAATTAGTTCCAGCTTCATGCTTACTCTAACTTGACTTGGGCGAGTGATTCTGTTGATCGACGATCTGTTTCTAGCTATTGCATATTTCTTAGGTCTTCGCTTATTGCCTAGAAGTCCAAGAAACAGACTGCAGTTTCACGGTCTAGTGCTGAGGCTGAGCTTCGGGCGTTGGCCACTACTACTTCAGTGATTGTTTGGCTTCGTTAGCTCTTAGCTGATCTTGGTGTATCATGCAGTACTCCTGCATCTCTTCTGTGTGACACCAGTGCTATACAGATTGCTACTGATTCAGTGAAGCATGAGCTCACTAAGCACATTGGTGTGGATGCATCTTTCACATGTTCTCACTGTCAACAAAAGACTATTGTTCTTCAGTATGTGCCTTCTGATATTCAAGTCGCTGATTTATTTACCAAGGTTCAAACCCGAGAGCAACATCGTTTTTATCTCTCCAAACTTAATGTTTCAGATCTTCCTGACCCATGTTGAGTTTGAAGGGGGGTGTTATGTATATGTGGATATGACCCATGTGTATAAGGCCCATGAGCTCTAGGGTTAATGTAGTATATATACTGTACAGTATACATCTAATGATGTGAGAAGTTGATCTTTTACGGTGGTCACGGTTGAAGCCCTTGGTGGCCCTATGTTGACAAGAGTATCTGGTACTGGCGTTGATTCGCTTGAGAGCAGATCAGTGATAGCCCAAAGAAGAAACGTCTTAGCATGTTGTGGTGTTGAGGAAGATGTCGGCTACATGGGCAATCGACATAGGGCAACAGTTACGCCCTTACTGCCCTAGACGGTGGTGGGAAGGATGCGACGGCGGCGCTGGTCCCTTAGTTGTTGCGCTCTGCTTTGCCTATGGCACATCATCGGTCGGTCATGTGGAAAAGATCGTCGCTGGACAGCGGTATCCTTCCTTCAGTGGCGCCGCACCGAGGATGCAACCAAGGGCAGCGATGCCCACTAGGGTGACGTTGGTGGCGCCATTGAGGAAGGTGATGGTAGCGTCACCATTGCAATGGCATGCGACGCCTCATACTCCTTCAACTTGACCATCAATACCCACGTTTTTTGGAGGATGACCATCATGTTGTCAATTGAGGCCATCATCTTTTTGTTGCTAGCTTTCAACATGGCGAAGGGAGATAGTTCGGCACTGAAAGCCATGGTGGGTGGCTCTGATACCAAATATTGTGGTCATTGGTTGGGTATAGATTCGAGGACCGAGGGTAGGGCACTCGCCCTTATCTAACCGCCGGCAGAGCTCTTCCCTGTCGAGGTAGCGATGTTCTGAGGCTTAGTTGAACTATTGATTTTTCATTGCTTGTTTGATAATGGATACATGCAATTCCTTTTATAGGGACAATCTGACTTGACGTTTAAGAAATAATCTATAAGAAAATATATCAATCTAATATAATCTTTCTAACTATTAAAAATAACATTCATAATAAATAAAATCATATTCCTAACAATAATCAGATAAATAAAGAATCCCAAAATAATCTACATAACTAAATATTTTTTATCTTAGGAAACCACCAGACACATACGGGAAATACTGTGCTACAGTACATATAGAGTACTGTTTAAATGTTGCTACAGTACACAATACTGTTCACAATTCGCTGCGGTACCTTCGGTACCGTTCGCACGCCTGCTGCCGTCGCGCGTCGCTACGGTTCGGTACCGTTCGCCCTGCTCCATAACAGCTCCTTTGATGTGCCCGAGGAAAGACAAAATGTGACATACCTTCTATTGTCTACCATGCAATATGGTTGATCCAAAGGTACCTCGTTATCTTGGCCCCAGCTTTGTAAAACTGTGCTGTTTCTTCGCCATCCCACGATGATCACTCGTTGAACAAACCAGATATCGTTTTCTCTCTGTCAAGACCTTACATTTCGAAGTACTGAACCGATCAATGCAACAATCATATAGTAATCTGTTAATTGTGAACTTCAAACATTTGAAACTGTACTCCAGTCTCCAAACATGAATTTTTTGCACGGATGTTTGAATTGCTAAAGCATCTTTTAGAGCGCTCGCCTAACACTAGTATTTGTACAGTTGTACTGGTTTTTTTATATTTGAATTTTCCCCATCGTTGGTTGTGATTTTCGTCATAGCCAGAAACTGTAACAGTTTCCAGTGCCATACTGCCATACCAAATTACTAGCTCAACATTATATGTCCTTCAGCTTTGCTGCCAGTCCTGCCACAATAGCAATAGATGAGGCTATCATGTACTCTATGGTGGCAACCACCATTGCGATGCTGGAGTAGTTATCTCAACATACCGTGGTCCCCATACGAGGCTTGCAGATCACGAACACAAGAATACTGCCAGTGGTGGATTGCAAATCTGTGACTCCTTGCAGATAGGTCGAAAGATTATTAGGGATTTTTTGGTTAGACGAGATGAAGCAAGATTGGAAGTTTCGGTTCTGATGTCTGATGGTGGTGTTAAGGATATAAGGTCATTTGTGGTATTTTTTATGTTATAGGGTTTAGACTTGTGTCCCTTTGTACGTTATTGTCCACTGAGCTTCTTTAATATACACACAATATTCATAACATAGTATCGGAACAAAAGTTAGGGTTTACTGTAGCCTCAGCCGCCGCTCGTCTTCCGCTATCCGTTGCCCCTAGGAAGAGCTTCTCCGCACCTGAGGGCAGCCTTGTCGCCTACCCGGATCTCCCATTCAGACCTTCTTCTTGGGCACTGTCTCCACCCGACGTCGCCTGGCTCCCCGGATCCGCGTCGCCGCTCTGGATCGGGTCGCCTCCGAGCCTTCTCCCATGACTTCGCCTTCCTCATCGATTCTGGTGTAAGATCGAGATGGCCGACTAGAGGGGGATGAATATGCGGTTTTAAAAATCTTTAGCGCTAAAACCAATATATAATGCGGAAGCTAATAACAAATTAGTTTTACACAATTAAAACCTAAATCAACTAGGCTTCCCTAAGTGCACCAACAATATGAATACAAATCAATGAGAGCAATCATACAATGATATATAAGCAATTAAAGCATGAAATATAAATTGCTCGTAGTAAAGCACAAGACAAATCAAGATGACACAATTATGTTTTACCGTGGTGTTCGGAGACTTGCCGGTCTCCCCTAATCCACGTTGAGATAAGCCCAACCACGTTGGACCGGCTCCACTAATTAAGACAACACCTCCGAGGTAAGTCCAACCACTTGGACCGGTTCCAACATGAACCAACACCTCGCTCCACTAAGGTTGCTCTTCCTCCACTCCGGAGATGGCGATCACCAAACCACTCACAACCACACCGGGCCTTCTCACAAACTTCTTTGAGAAGATCACCGGGCACGACGCCTCCACGCCGTCTAGGTGTCGGCAAACACCAAGAGAAACAAATCTCAACCTTCACTTGAACTAATCAAGTGTCAACGTTCAAGTGGATACACAATCCACTACCTAAGGCAACACATGCACTTAGAGTTTGCTCTCCAAGCTCACTAAGTGCAACACATGCACATATGAGAGGAAAGACTTGCTCTTAGCTCAATAGAGGCTCTATAACAACCTCAGCAAAATCAGCAACCATCCCCAACCAGCCAAGGTGAGTATTTATAGCCCACACTCAAAAACTAGCCGTTGGGGGAAAAATTCCCTCGAATCTATGCAGGGCCAGTTTGACCGCCAACTAATGGCCGGTCGGACCGTCCATACCCCAACGGCTATAAAACTAGCCGTTGGGCCTTCGGCCAGTCGGACCGCCAACTAATGGCCGGTCTGACCGCCGCTAAATCGGTCAGACCGCCAAGGCTGGCCGGCCCGACCGCCCGAGGAAAATCACCCTACACCAAAATGGTGCTTCTCTGGAATAAACGTACCGCAACAAATCTAGTACTTCCGCGTCACGGTAGTACCGTATATCAATGGCGGTACTTCTGCACACAAGAAAAATTCAAGGGGAAATCGGTCGGACCGCCCAACATATGGCGGTCGGACCGATTTGCCACCGGTCAGACCGGTGACTCCTGGCGGTCAGACCGCCAGGCTCCAGAGAGACCTTGCACTTTCACTTCACTTAAATGGCAAAACACATTCGCCCATTTGAGTGCAAGTTCAATAAGGTTTAAAGATGATATTCTTAGCAGGTTACAAAACACATTTGTCAACCTTTGGAATACTCATCACAATGAATAATGTACATGGACTTACACCATTTGCAAAACACATTTGCAAGCTTAAGTCACATGCTACAAGAAATCAAACATGGGCATCAACTATTTGCAAAACACATTCGCAAATAACATCATGCCACAAGGCTAAGGTGCATGGACTTCTATCATTTGCAAAACACATTTGTAAATTATAGTCCCATGCTACAAGGATTAAATGCATGAGCATCATTCATTTGCAAAACACATTCGCAAATAATAGCTCCATGCATGGATGAGCTAGAGCATACATAATGAGCTATCAACACATGACTAACTCATGCTACTAGTCAAGACCCCTCTTAATAGTACGGTAACCTATACTAGCAATCCTGTCTTTCAACCAAACACCAAGACCGGTAAAAGACTAGGAACACATCCTTAGCCCTAGCTAGTCATACCTTTGCCTTGCATCTTCTTGAAGCTTGATGACGCACATCAGCATTTCAAGTCCGGGTCCTTGACTTTGACAATCATCAACACATGATGATTTATTCACTTCGGGATCTTGTCTTGAACATCATCAACACATGATGATTTCTTCATCCCGAGTCTTGACATGCATCAACACATGATGCATTCCTTCACTTGACCTCCATCAACACATGATGGGTCTTCTCTTTGAACATCATCGACACATGATGATTCCTATTCCTTCAAGCTCTTCATATGCACCAACACATGATACATTCCTTAATTGAATCTTGACTTGATGATCATGATCATCCCAAGTCTTCATCATCCTGGAACATAACCTATACATCCAACTCATGGAAAATGTTAGTTCCACACCATGATCATCATTAATTACCACACCATACCATTAACACATAATGGTGGGACAAGATACTTCAATCTTTCCCTCTTTGGTAATTGATGATAACCATTTCAATTGCACATAAATTGAATTTAGATAATAGTAACACGATATGAGTATATATAAACTACACAAGTCATATATATATATATATACTCACACCACGAGTATGCGAGAACTACACAAGTTCTACATACTCAAAAACTTGAGTATACGAGAACTACATAAGTTCTATATTCTCAAAACACGACTACACAAGTTTTATATATTCAAAACACGAGTATACAAGAACTACACAAGTTCTATATACTCAAAGCATAAGTATACAAAAAATACACAAGTTTTCATACTCAATCGGATATGTTTCAAAGTAAAGATCCCAAATATATGTGGTAAAGGAAATATGGATCAATACTAATGAAACCACAAAATATAGAATGAGCTCCCCCTAAATGTGTGCATACACAAATGTGTAAATAGAACCATATGCACATATTCAAGTTATACTTATGGTGGAGTTCAACCTATATTTTGAATCCGAGGAATGCAACAATATATAAGAGTATAAGTCGAATGCATACCTCGTTGAATTTCACCTTTATATCCAAATAAGACTACGCACTAGATATAGCAATAGAAATGTTAGTCTCACAATTAGATTTGTCATTAATCACCAAAACACTCTATTAACTCATAATGGCGGGTCTAGATTCTTCATTTGGTGCCCGTCGATGTTGGTGCTCCGAGCGTCCCCTACCGCGCTTCAAGGGATCTGCATTGCCGCTTAATACCTAGTGCTCTGGATCCGCGCCAAAGCTGGGTGCCTCCTCTACTCGAGCTTCCGACGCGCCGCCTCGGCTTCCCCGCTCGGATCCCGCACCACTGTCTTGCTTGGGACCGCGAGCGCCCCCGAGCTCCATGCGCTGTTCACCCTTGAGTGCTCCCGCTGCTGACCAAAGATGGGAGGCTTTGCTTCTAAGGTGGAGATTCAGAACAGACGATGCGGGGAGCAGTTCATCGATCTGGTTTTTTAGTGCAGCACGGCATGTCTTTGCACGACGCGTCTTTTGGCTGAAATGTTGCTGCCTCCAGCGCATGTGTGTGCATCTTTTCTAGTCGATGGCTGCATGTGAATTTTCTAGAGGGATGCAGAAGGAGAGAAGAGAGGAGGGGATCTGCTGTTGCTTTCAGCATTTTGTTATGCCGAGCTTGCTAGTTGTTGCCCCTCTGCTGGAAGTGCCTACCATTATTCATGTTATGAATATTGTGTGTATCAATGAAGATGTCAAATGGGCAATATATATAGGAGTACAAGAGGTGTATGCTATATACAGACAAGATAATACGAAAAAGTCCCTATTCTAATATACAGACAAGATAATACGAAAAAGTCCCTATTCTAATATACAAACAAGATAATACGAAAAAGTCCCTATTCTAACTCATATTCTAACCCCCCCCTCAAATGCAAAGCGTATGCAATAACATTGCATTTGGAAAGGGTTGACACTAAAATATTAAAAAAAATCCAAAGTCCGAGTCTTGATAATGTCATCGTAGCATGCAAATCTTGAAAAATATGTCGAATATCAAAAGATCTTCTTCCATCTGGAGTCGTGCAACAACCCATAAAGCACAAGGTGCAGAGGCTGAGAAAGTCGACCGCAGTAACACGACGAAGAAGATGATGAAACCGATATGAATAGAGAGAGCTGTCAAATCAAGCTGAATAGGAATATGTGGAAGCATGACAGCACAAATCGAAGCCCAAGACGGTGGCGGCGCAGAAGAAGCGCGTCGGCCTTAGAAGATTGGGGCGGTGGCTAAAAGAGAAGCGACGATATCATAATGACTTCTACGATCTGCACGCGGCCCAGAAAGAAGGCTGGAACGGCGGTTGCTGCCGTGCATAAGGGAATTCCTATGCTTCTATGACTGACAATAAATTTGTGGACTCGTATGGCTTAAACAAACTCAAAAATTGAGTGATATAGACTTGGATGTACACAGCGGAAGAAAAAACACAAAGAAAGAAAAGCCTAAATATAACTAGCAAAACTAACAGCAACACGCATAACTAGCAGTAAGACTCCAACTAGACTAAAGCACCCAACCCCCAGTGTCAGCAGCAGCCGAAGATACTAGAGAAGCCAAAATAGAAATCAGAGTTCTTTCTGTCCTGATCCAACTCCAACCATTCTTTCTGTTATCTGAAAGCTCTCCGGCCACAAGCACGTCCAGGCGTAGCAGCACAAGGACCCGTGGCATCACAAACCTTCCCACACGCCCCCAGTCGCGGTCCCCGCCGCTGAGGAAGTCGCCTCCCCCGTTCGTCGCCGCAGCTGAGTACGGCGAGCCGCTGGAGCCGGAATGCTCCCTGGACGGGGTCCAACGAGGACGTCTCTTGCGACACGTACTACCTTGCCGACGCGAGGCTCCAGAGGCAGTCGAGCGTCCACGCGTCGACCGAGTGGCGGCACCCGGCGTTCATGCGCATCGACGGGTGAGTTTCTTTGGCGGCGGTGCACGGGGAAACTAGGCGTTCTCCTCTCTTCAGCGTCCCGATCGATCGAAGGAGTGTGGATGAAGAGCAGAGCGCCGACGAGAGGCCGCCCCCAGGAGCAAAGATCGGTCCTCCCCGGGGCAAGGGCAGCGGCAGCGGGGGTAGAGGCTAGGAGGTGGCGCAGGTAAGAAATCATATCCCTAACCTTGGCTCTGATACCATGTTATGAATATTGTGTGTATATTGAAGAGGTCCAATAGACAATATATATAGGAGTATAAGAGGTGTATGTCATATGCACATAAAGCAATACAAAAGGCAGATAAGGAAATACAAAAGAGTCCCTATTCTAACTCCTAGTCTAACAATTCATACATCTGCGTTGGAGAAGGTGTTGCCTGGTTGATTGGTTGGGCTTTAGTGCTGGATTATACTATTGGTGGATTTGCTACTGTAGCTATTCTTGCTGCTACTGCTAGCTATTCTCAAAGATTCTACTGGCTATTCTTGCTGCTACCGCTAGCTATGTCTTTGTCTTTTTCTTTTGCTTCCGTTGCGTCCAGTCCGTATCACTTTATCTTTGAGTTTCGTCTAAGTCATGCGAGTCCACAAATTTATTGTCAATCATGGAAGCATAGGAATTTCTTTTGCATGACAGCAACCGTCGCTCTTTTCTTCAAGCTGCTGCAGATCGTAAAAATCTTTATGATGCTGCTGCTTCTCTTAGCCGTCGCCCCGAGCTTTAAGGTCGTCGCACTTCTTCCGCACTGCACTTTCGTTGCGTTTCTTGTGCATTGCGCTGCTGTCGTCTTGGGCTTCGATCTGCGCCGCCGTCGTCTTGGGCTTCGATCTGCGCTCTATGCTTCTATCTATTCCTCTTCTGCTTGATTTGATGACTTTCTCTATTTTTGTTGGCTTCATCATCTTTTTCGTCGTATTGCCGCGGTCGACTTTCTCAGCTCCTGTACCTTGTGCTTTATGAGTTGTCGTATGACCCCGGATGGGAGAAGATCTTTTGATACTCGACATATTTTCCAAGAGTAATATGCTACGACGATATTACGAAGACTCGGATTTTGGATTTTCCAATTTTAGTGTCAACCCTTTCCAAATGAATGCTATTGCATACGTCTTGCATTTGAAGGGGGATGTTAAGGATATAAGGGTATTTGTGGTATTTCCTATTGATTTAGGGTTTAGACTTGTGGCCCTTTGTACCCTATATATATTGCGCATTGGGTTTCTTCGATACACACAATATTCGTAACAGGTGAAAGGAGAGTTTAGCAGAATTGGCGAAAGCAAAAGGATAACTTTCAGGTTGGTGGGTACGAGGAACCTTGGATCTCACTGGGTGGAAGCTAATATAAGGCATGACAAACATTCAAACTTTGCATTTCCCCGATAATGTCGGAGGAGCTGAGTCCTATCTTAAGGACCAAGGTTTTGCCAATTTATGGGTGATTAACATTTGACACCAATGCCGGCCAATTCGCATATTGCTCATCCACATCAACGTATCCATTAAATTCACTGGGTTTTGCTAATCGTAATTCTTTGACAGGTTTTTTTTCCCTTTTCTGCAAACCAATCAGGAATAGGTTGGTTTCCAGATGAACCAGTCGTGTTTTTAGTGTAAAAATCCTACCTGAAGAAAACTACCAGAAGCCAATTTTGTAACTTGTATGTTAGCATAGCAGTCTCCGGATCTGGAGCTTTGGAACACTTGTTTTGAGTATTGACAGTAGTCAAAGCCTTGCCATCTGCCATTAGTTGGCCTGACACTGCCAGTATAGAATGTTGCACTGGTTTGGATATTGGAAATACAAGTGTTGGCGATAGCATTGGCTGGCAAGTGATGTAGCTTTTACTGACTAGTTGTAGCACATAGTATGTTGTACTTGCAAGTCTTACAGGTCAAAATGTGGAGTATGAATATTCTGAATACTCTGTTCTTGAATTGCTGCATGTCAACTTTCAGTAAGCACATACATGATGCATTTACTTTTAAATTTTTCTTGACTATGTTATGAAATCTTGCAGTACAAGAAGGAAGGTCAGGAAATGTTAGAATTTGCACAATCGTATATTCTCAAAGCTAGGTCTTCTAACCAAGATAACAGTGCTCTTACCCAGCAAGACAGCATTGAGCCAGATGTGATGCCAGGTGATCAATAATTATTTCAGGCAGTGTCTTCTCATGCAGGATGACAGCTGCCGTTCCATAGACTACCATAATCGTTTATTGAGAGAATCCACCATATGCCACTGAATAACTTAAGAGTTCCACCTTATGCCATCGGATAACTACTTATTTCTTCCATATAACCGGGTTTTATTTTTTCTTTCTCTATACCATTGTTGTCACCTCTTCGTCTAACACCTTACCTTCCGTTAGATCATGCAGGCACAATAGTTTTCCCTAGAAATGGCCAAAATGCCCTCGCCCTCAACATCTGTCTGGCAAGCAGGGCCAGTCAGTTAGATCGTAGCCACTCAGTCTATCTCTCTAACACTCTCAATCGGTCTCTAATCCCCAATCCTTCTCATGGAGCAAGAACCCCCAATCCCTAGATCCCCAAATCGAGAGGCGGGAGAGGTGAAGACCCCCTAGGCGCTCCCCGCAACGGCCCAAGAAAGCGGCCACCTAAATCCTCGCGGTGCCACCCTTCGCTGGCAAAGTCGCGGACAACCCTGCCGAACTCGTCCCTGCGGCGGGCCACCCTGTCGAGCTCGTCCCCGCGATGAGCCACCCTAGCGATGCCGCTGTCGACACAGCCCTCGCGGCGCCGTCCCCCATTGCTGAGCTCATGGTCCCTGCGGCGGTTGGTCCTGGCGAGCTCTCAGCCCGTGCGGTGTTGCCCTTCCCTGGCGATGCCGCGGTCAACGCGGCCCTCGCGGCGCCACCCCCACTGCCTAGCTCGTGGTCGCCGCGGCAATCAGCCCTGGCAAGCTCCAGACTCGCGCGGTGCCACCCCATTTTGCCGGGCTGGTTCCCTCATGGTTGCCAGATGAGTACGTGTTAGATGGAGAGGTGATGGTGATGGTATAGAGGGAAGAAAAAAATGAAACCCGGAGACACGGAGGGAACATGGAGTTATTCGATGGTATAGAGTGGAACCCGAGTAATTCAGTGGCATAGAGTGGATTTTCTCTAGTTTATAATGTTATACGAAGAAGGCCGGGTGGACCGGTAACTAGTCCACATCTAATATGATTAGCTGCCTTAAAAAAATGCGTAGATCTTAAGTGTATATACTTTTTCTTCACTTATCATTTGACTATCCATTTTGGCTAATGCATATTTGTGTAAAATGGCCAATATAGTGCTGACTATAAGCTGATCAGTTTATATGTCTCAAGATGAACAACACAAACAACCAAAATAAAATTCATTTTCAGTTTCATTGTGGGGAAAAAAATATCCAAGTTGTCTGAGTGGTAATTTTCCCCAAAAAACAAATATCGGTGTAGTGCATTTTGTAGTGAATAAAACGGGAAATCGTTTCATACATCAGTACTATAACGTACTGTGGTACTGTATTTTTTGTATTACTCGTCCGGTTCCTTTTATAATTGTTTTAGCCTTCTGAATTCTTTCTAAATATAAAGTCATTCAACAACTTTTAGTTACTTTTTCTTGTTTTGTTCATATTATACCCTTGCGAAATAAATGGTATTCTCGTCAATTAACCACATTTCCCCATATCAAACCTTCCAATGTCTACTCTTACCTAGCTCTAGTTAAAGGAGTCAGATTGCATTAAAGAGGGAAAAAAGGCAGTGTGAGAATGAATGAAGGGTATCATGGTCATTTCATCTGCTCCCTTAGTTCTTGTGCAAAGTCAAAAACAACTTACAAAAAGGAATCGGGGCCCATAGGGGCTTCCCCAAATTGACTAAGAGAGGGAGGGAGTTACAGGGGCGGTAGCCATGGAAGCGCGGTTGGGAGTTCGATGGGGGAGAAGCCCTCGTGAGCCCACTTGTTATTGACCCAACTTGGCTAGTAGGTGTACACCAGTATAAACTCAAGAAACGGCATGGCCGTCTCCTGTATCTCTAGCGACACGAGGTCTTCAAGAAGTCGATGTGCATCAGCTTTAGGGCATGTTTGGCATAGCTGCAGTTTTTTTGAAAAGCAGCTTCTGGCAAGGCTGAACGGTTGAATGACTGAGCTGAAGATATTTGGTGATTGACTATTTGGTTTTAGTTCAGCTAGTTAGAGCTTCTGAGTTAGACAATGTCTGAAATGGCCGTGAGGCAAATGATGGCTTGTTTGATGTTTATTAACAAAAATTACGTAATTAACGATGATTAACGTCACTTTTTGACAACTGCCGCAATGGACGACAACTACAACAATTAATTAGAACTATCGTAATTAATGACAATTTAATGCAATTAACGCAACTAACGATAATTAATGATAATGGTAACAATTAACAAATATTCAAAAATAATTAATTTACAACATGGAAAAAATAAAACGACGTCGGCAGACAGGAGAGGGGGGGGGGGCGTCGGGAGCGTCGTCAACTCGGGGGAAGGAGGAAAATGACAACACATGAGACAAATAGAGAAGGGGCGGAGGAGGAGCAAGGGCTGGGGCGCCGGCGGGCAGGGGTGGTGCGCTAGGGTTAGTGTTAGGGTTTGGGTCAGCCGGGTAGGGGTTTTGTGCAATTGTAAAAGTGGGTAAATACCTCTGAACTTCAGGGTAAATTCAGAACAAGGCCGTGAGAAGTCGCGGGAAGCTGTCTTGTGGCGGCTTTTGACTTCCAGCTTTCCCACGTTATTCGTGGCTTTTGGCTTTGAGAAAAGTCGATTGTTTGGAACAACTTTCAACTTTTTCAAGCGAAAAGCTAAATCCGAAGTTGTCCCAAACAAAACCTTAGCTTCCCAAACTTGTTCTCGCCCAGGTGCAGTCGGACTTCCTCCTCATGTGCAGCGCGGCAAGGTTCGGGAGATCCCCCAGCACGGCAGCACCTCGATGGTGTCGGGCTGCGTCAGCTGTGTGGCAAGCAGCTTGATCTTGACGTAGTGATCCCACCCATCCGGGCAGTTTGCCGAGGTGCCCGTACAACCCGAGGGTTTCAAGATGCACGGGCAGCGACGGTATCAGCTCCATGGGTTCCACTGCAGTAAAATCCATACAGACAAGAAATAGAGTGATGCAACGTCATAAGATCAGGCATGGCAAAGTTATATTTCAATTCAAACACCCCTCTAGTGCAATAAAATTACACATGTTATTTCGATGGCTCGCACTAAGTTAAAATTCCATCTGTTATTTATCGACTTAAACAGAGAATATCTACACCACTTGTTTCATTGGGTCAGATTGTAACGGTGCAGATGAATCATGTAGAGAAATTACAATTGTTACAGTTGCATAACAAATACAACTATATTTCTTCAAAGGCACTCGAGTTCCATGACAAATTTAATATCTAACCGGGCAAAACATTTAGACTTTAATTCGGTAGGTCCTAATTTTGAAGGCTTAGAATTGATAGTTGATTCAGAGATATAAGAGTCTATCTATATCTATATTAATTATACACTAAGAGTATATACTCCCTCCGTTCGGTATTAGATGACGTTTTGGCCTCTGGTCCATGGAACAAGGTGGTGTTTAATTATTTCCTTTGTGACCTGTTTGCCCCTCATGAATACTCTTACCATCCGTTAATTGCACCCCATTTACTCTACCCGCCAGTCAATTCCAATAGCGCAACGACAGATGGGTGGCTACGTTCCAAGGCTTTCCTGTGTCGGTCGTCGCTGCCATGCCCGTCACCTGCGCGTTGCCGTGATGTGGCCGAGCGAGGTGGAGCGCGGCGGCGCGGCGAGGCCTGAGCGGCGCACTGCGGCGCGGCCGAGCAAAGCGGCACCGAGTACCGAGGGAGGCTTTATCCCGTCAGCTTCACGGACGACTCCTCTTGCAGCTTGTTCACATCAAGCGACATCTCGCCTTGTGTCGCTTTGTCCAGATGGCTTCAGGAACCATCTCCTCCTCTTGCAGCTTTACGTTCAAATCTGGCAGCGTCTCCCAATCCTACTTGCAACTTGCACACTCGCTCCATGGTTCGCTCGTACTGCCGTATCTATTGGAGACTAGTATGCGAGTCTAATGCATATGAATATGTATAGTGGTTGGCTGTTAAGTGAGTTGAATTAGACTAATGCATTCATGACAACCAGCTTTTAATATGGGTTCTTTGGGAAAACACTACCTAGAATACCGAAAAACGTTATCTGTTTGAGAACAAAATGAATTATTAAAACGTCATCTTAAAAAGAACCGAGGGAGTATTAAAAGTCGATGGCAGTTCTTTTATAGTTGCTAAGAAGAAAAAAAAAGATAAATATACTAGAAATTCTCAAAAAAAACATCTGACTCTTAATTTGGTAGGTCCTAATTTTGAAGGCTTAGATTTGATAGTTGACTTAGAGATATAAGAATATACAATCTATATCTATACTAATTATATATGAAAAGATCTAGCCATTTATCCGGCGAACCCGAATTATAATGACTTCGATTAAAATAAAGAGTTTGTGTCCAAAGCAATACAAACTTTGAGAAATTCGGAATAAAAAGTAAATAAAAATCAGCAATTTGATTTCCATACAACTTCCGAATAGCATCCATAAATAACTAAAATTCAAAATAAGAATTAAATTAGTCATTTATCTAGCGGGCCCGAGTTATAACGGCTTAGATTAAAAGAAAGAGTTCATGTCAAACACAATCCTAGCTAAGATAAATTCGGAATTAAAAAAAATATCATCAATTTTATTTCCATACGACTTCCAAATTAACGTCCATAAATAACTAAAATTTGGAATAATAATTAAATTAGGCATTTATCTGGTGGTCTCGAGGTTTAATGGCTTAGATTAAAAGAAAGAGTAAATGCCAAGCATAATCCAAACTAAGAGAAATTTGGAACAAAAATAAATAAATATTAGCAATATTAGCAATTTGATTTCCATACAACTTCAAAGTAACATCCATAAATAACTAAAATTCGAAATAAAAATTAAATAAAAAATGAGCAAATCAAAAGAAATTTTGAAATAAAAATTAAATAAAAATTAGCAAATTAAAATAAAGTTAACGATCAAGTACAATCCATATGAACTAAAATTTGAAATAAAAAAATAGCAATTATATTTTTACACGAATTCTAGCTTTAAAACAAAAGGAAATTCATGACAAGTACGATTAAAAATATGCAAATTTGGAATAAAAATTAAAGGATGGTTAGAGATTTGATTTGTAAATGAATTTGAAACCTAAATTCCAAAAAAAATTAAAATTTAAATCTATACTGATTAGACACTCCGAGGAAGCTCCCATGTTAACAAGAAAGATCTAGCTTTAGATCTATTATATGCTAAAAGTTGACTGCACGTGGTTTAAAGCTACTAAGAAAAAAGATAAATAGCCTAGAAATTCCAAAAAAATTGATCCTTAATTTGGTGGAGCCTAATTATGATTGATAGCTCATAATAATTGGATGCTACAAGAAAAATAAACCCATGCTAGAAATTCTCTCAAAAGAAATCTGGTCATTAATTTGGTGGACCCAACTTATGATTAAAAATTACAACCATTATATGTTATTAAGCAACATATTTAAAGTGAAAAGATAAGAGATAATGAATGTAATATTAAAATATAAGAAAGAAATTAAAGTAAAAAATAGAGCGTAGCGTAAATAGAGCACACATGAACAAAAAAAAAGAACCTCAGCCCACGTATGTCTCACTCGGCCATCTTTCTGAACTCAAATAAGAAAGAGTTTTTGTAACAAAAAAAATAGAAACGAAGAAAAGATTTTTTTTAAGAGGGTACCAAGCAAACGCACACCATTCACACCTAACTCATACGACACACACATTTGTGTCCCCTACACATACAAGAAAATTAATGAAAGATGGGTGCTCACACGCGTGTATAGCCAAATTATTTAGGTGGGATGCGCAAACCTAGATTGGTGGGATGTTCCCGCATCTCCACCTCTTAGTTATCGCTCACTCGTCAAGAAGAAAGTAATTTTGTATGGAACAATGTTGTCGTTTTGTTTGATTTCTAACTATATAGACAATACAAAGCACATATAGGGAAGACATCTATGGTTAAATAGAAAATAAATATATGGAATACATCTATATCA
The DNA here is from genome assembly GCA_036346395.1 of Hsuehochloa calcarea. Taxonomy (NCBI): domain Eukaryota; kingdom Viridiplantae; phylum Streptophyta; class Magnoliopsida; order Poales; family Poaceae; genus Hsuehochloa; species Hsuehochloa calcarea. The sequence goes on from CM070610.1 coordinate 5,359,538, forward strand.
GTGTGATTGGAAATTAGTAATATTTATGCACCAATCTATAATGATGATGCCCAGGAAAGGCCACGGGCCACTTTGCTAGTTTTATAACAAGTAAAACAAGGAACCGAACCATACTTACAAATAGCAAACCGGATAATTTATTACACGCAAGATATTTCTAGCTGGCCTTGTTACACCAACTGCTCTCCGTGTTGGGCTTGGAATAACTATAACTCGCTAAATATATACAGAGCTACGTCACTACTGGATTCCGGCTATTTGCCGAGTGCCTCAGGCACTCGGCAAAGGACCCTTTGCTTTGCCGAGTGCGACACTCGGCAAAGGGCACTCGGAAAAAAATTATCGGCGAAGCAACCTTTGCCGAGTGCCTTTTGTCGCACTCGGTAAAGGCTTTGCCGAGTGCCGAGTCAAGACTCGGCAAAGAAAAGACTCGAGTCACGGCGCCGACCGTTGATTTCTTTGCCGAAAGTGCCAACCCACGCAAGACTCGGCAAAGATTTTTAATTTTTTTGAAAATTTCTTTGCCGAGAGTCGGATCTCTGGCACTCGGTAAATCTGGAAGCTTTGCCGAGTGCCATGGTCCAGGCACTCGGCAAAGGAGGTGCCTTTACCATGGCACTCGGCAAAGCTTCGACTTTGCCGAGTGCCCGACCATGGCACTCGCCGAATATGGGATATTTGCCGAGTGCCTTTACCATGGCACTTCGACAAGGATTTTTGCCGAGTGCCATCCCGCACTTCGGCAAAGCCGGAAAACCGAGGTTTCAGCGCCCACATTTCGGCTTTGCCGAGTGCCATGGTCATGGCACTTTCGGCAGAAGGGTTCCTTTGCCGAGTGTTGCACTCTGCAAAGTGACCAAAACGCATTATTTATTTATTTTTTACATTCCATCGCGACAAACAAATCCATCACATATATATCTCATCCATCACATATATATCTCATCCATCACATATATTACAATAAGTGCTCAAGTTCATCCAAACAAATCCACAAGTTCATCACAGTCGAGAAGTGCATCACAAGTATATCACAAGTCCATCACCAAGTGAACAACAAATGAAAATACAACTACCATTCATCTCCAAGGTGGCCACTGCGACTGTGGTGAAGGAAAAGCTCCATCATTCGGAGGCGCATGAGGTGGATTATTCGAACCCGCCGATTGAGGCTGCACAAAGGAGAAGAGATTGCATGTGAGACAAGATTACATTAGATACCTAATCTAGGAAGGTAGAGGTCATACAAGCAAAGCACAAGCGAAAGCAAAAAACTTTCATACTCACAGGAGTAGCTGCAGCTGCAGGACGCGGAGGCGGAGGTGGAGCCAACACCCACCGCACAAAGAAAGCCCGTATGTTGCCCAAGACCTTGTAAAAACTCCGTAATGTCCGCCAGCCTCTGCGTCTCGGCCTCCAGCTGGGCCGACATCCTCTGCTGCTCGGCCTCCAGCTCCTGACGTTGCCTCATTTCTTGTTCCAGCCGGGCCTGCAATATTTCACTACAATGTTTCAGTAATGCAAAGCTAATTAAGGTGTAAAGATCAATGTACGACGAGTAAAACAGGAATAACCTCGAGTGCGTGGACCCGGTCTTTGTCGGCAATGGCTGCCGTGGGCGTATGGCGGGCTCGCTCGTGCTCGTGCTCGGATCCGGGAGAGAGATGGAGTAGAGGCGTGTCGATGAGGCCGCCGCCAAGCCGTAACCGCCCATGCTTCTTGCCTTGTCCCACCCTCATGACGATCTCTCCATCAAAGTCCCGGGTGCTCGGATCATGGTCCGCCCATGGACCGACCTTGCCGCCGACGTACTCACCGATGCGGGTGGACGCCGTTCGTACGTACGCGCTGGGCGGGTCCTCCAGTTGAAGGAGACGCTTGACGTCGCTTTGCCCTTGTGGGCCATACACCATGCCCGGAAGTCCGAGCAAGGTGGCCACTATGTGACGCCGATCGCGAAAGACAAAGAAGATAATTAGAAATCGAGCGAAATTGAGCGTCACAATAGATAAATGAATTCGTGTACCCATGCTTGTTTGTATGCGAGAGAGCTCGGTCGCTTTGATGGTGTGCTGGACCTTGCATCATCAAACGACGGGCCCGGGCATCACTGTGCATCTGGAGATACTCCTCCGTGAACCACTTGTCCACGATCATCGCCCAGCACTCGGGATACGATTGGCACCACCAGGGAATCATCTACACGTCATCAAGTATTTGACATATAAGAAGATCAAATTAAACGTACTTAATCTCAAAACGAATCAATATTAATGTTCTTCATCTACCTCAAGGTATCGGTCCCGTCGTCATGTTTCTTGCGTCTTTCTTGGTGACCTTCTCTCCAAGCTTCGACCCGTGGTAGGTTACGATGGCCTGGATGCGCACCTCGTGATGCATGTCGGTGATGAGTTTTTTACAGGCTTTGGTAGCCACCTGGTCCGCCCTGGCCTCAAATCCCTCATCGCATCTGAAATAGGTCTGCATACAAACGCGATGTATCCATTCATTATTTCAAGAAAAGTCCAATGAATGCGATGTATTGAGCAATGTTGTGCGAGGGAGACTTACCCAAAACTCCGCCTTCACCCGCGCCCTTGTTGGGGTACTCAGATCGGGCCGACGGCGTAGTGGTCAAACGAGTAGGCGGCTCCGCCTTCCCTGCGTGACGTGACAATGCCGGGTAGTGTTGCTCGCACGAAGACCCAGGGATGCCATTGGGGAGCGTGCGCTACCACCGACACAACCACCCGCCTCGCACAAGTGATTAAGAAAAATTATTAGTTTCTCTTTTTTTTCAACATATCATATGAAGTAGTGGTGACAACATCTAAAGTTACTTACTTTTGCCCTTCGGGGCGAATCACTGGACGTCGGTGAGGATGCAGACCCTGAGGGAGGCTCGCGGGACCTCGCAAGTAGACACTCGAAGAGGAAGAGGAGGAAGCGGAACCCGTGCCTACCGCCTCGTCGTCGTCCTCGTGCGCCCCCTCCTCCTCGCCCGTGCCTACCGCCTCGTCGTCGTCCTCGGGCGCCACCTCCTCCTCGGCCGTCTGCCGAACCAGCTCCTCGTCCAACTCGTCCACGGGCGCCACCTCCTCCTCCAGCACCTCCTCACGCGGCGTGGGAGGAGACGGCCCCCTCCTGCGGCCGGCGGTCCTCTTCCTCCTCCTCCTGTCCGACCCCTCCGCCTCCTCCGCAGTGCGTGGTCTCTGGTAAAACGAGGACACGGCCCTACGACGGTCGCCCGCCATCTTTGTTCACTCACCTGCAATTAAAAAGAATAAGCAAGACGTAATTAGAAATAGATGCAAAATGAACAAAACATAATTACAAAAAACATAGTAATACATGTATTATAAATAGATGCAAAATGAACAAAACATAATTACAAAAAACATAGTATTACATGTATTAGAAATAATCTTCATGATTGGGATTAGCTGGATCATAGGTCTCGTCATCACTATCAACATTGTCCAAATCATCAACACTATCCGAAGGAGGAATGTTGTCTTCATTGTCATTGCCTAAACGTAATCGCTCAAGCATTTGTAAGTCCTTCACATTTCGCACTCGCCTCCAGCGTCCTCGCCATCAACCCTTTCATTGTCTACTTCCATTCCTATCGCCTTTGCTAAGTCTATCTCAAACCTCCTTGTAGCCCCTCTTCTTGAAAGAACTCTCCATCATATGTGTTTGGGTTTAAGTTGTAATCTTCATCGTTTGGGACGATGTAGTTTACCGTGTGGCGATACCTTGTGCACAATAGCCCAACCCTTAAGATGCTCTTTGTCTTGGCACGCAGATGGCGTATAATAAACCTCGACGGCTTGTTGAGCCACAATGTAGACATCTTTTCCAGATAGATTTAATCTGTCGAATCTCGACTAGCCCAAGCTTAGGGGTTCGCCTCGTTACTCGTGATGAAACCAAAGGCATTTGAATATGACAGATTAAGAGGTTTGGAACCATAAAATGCAAGTTCGTAGATTTCTTCAATTCTTCCATAATAGTCGAGGCCATCGGTCGGGCGTAAAACTCCATTGCTTGTGGTTTTTCGATTGGGCCGACTCGCTCGTAGCTTGTCGTGTGAAAACGATATCCATTCACGCCATAACCGGTAAATGACTTGACCCTAACGACACGTACCGCTTGCAACTTTGTCTCAACTCGTCACTTATAGACGATCGGTTTGGGCCTCGCAAGCACAAGCGGGATAGATCGTTATATTATTCGAACGCACGATCAACTTGGAATGTCGAACTAAGTACGAGCTAAATTGGACAAGACCTTCTGCTTGAACCAAGAAATGAAATCGGGCTCCTCGTCCCGCACTCGTGAAAGAAGGGTATCGGTTTCTGCGGGTAGGATCCCTTGATTCATGCCAGATTGACGAAGAAATTCCTGCACTAACGAGAAACAAGGGATTTGGACGAAGAAACAAGGAGTGACGGCGATTGAAACAAGTTCGTTGAAAACTTACCCAATGAACTACCGCACTCGACAAGGTTGGTCAACACATATAGCATGATATCGCGCCACTCTTCATTTTTCAATTGCTTAGTGGTCGATGCACTTGCGCTCCGAGTTGCCCTTGGAAAAGGCCGAGGTTCGATTCATTTTCGCCAAACATTGTAACGAGGGGTGGATTATAAACGCTAGGAAGGTTCTCGTGTAGTATTTCTCGTGAAGTTTGACACCTCCTCCGAATGTATGCCTCGCAATGGAAGCCTCAATTTTGGCTTTATTTCTACATTTTTGCGAAGAGTCTTCGACATCTCTCGATTGATAGCACCAACTAAGATCGCACGGCCCCCATACGTGCCTCATACGGAGGTGCACAATCAAATGTTGATCGCCAAGAAAAAGCCGGTGGAAAGATCTTCTCCAACTTACAGAGCAACACAGGTGCCACTTTTTCCAAGTCATCAATGACGGTCCGAGATAGCTCCTTGGCACAAAGTCGCGGAAGAAATAGCTCAACTCGCCAAAGACTTGCCGACATGCTCGTGGACATAGCCTCGAACCATCGCCGGAAGAAGCCGCCAATCCATATGTGGTAGTCATGACTCTTCATCCCGCTGATTCGCAGAGTGCCTAAGTTCACTCCCTCTTCGATTCACATACCCATCCGGAACATTAGCGTCTGGATCCATTCAAGTACTTCTCTCCTTTGGTCCTTTTTCAAGACGAAATCGGCCTTAGGCCTTCTCCATGTCTTGCCGCGACTAGGAGGTCAGATCTCTTGATTTGGTCTATCGCATAACGCTGCTGTGTCCACTCTAGCCTTAGGGTTGTCCTTAGACTTTTCAAAGTGTCCATGAGTGTTGCCCAAAGTGCCTCGGCGACATTCTTTTCAAGGTGCATTACATCAATGTTATGTGGCGTAAGAAGGTCATCGAAATAGGGAGCCTAGTCAAGCCCGACTTATGAGTCCACATATGTTGCTCACCATATCCCACAAAACCACCTTCTTGATTGGGCACAAGAGCATCTATGTGAGCATGAACCTCGGCACTACCATCATCCGCGGTGCGGTCCGGCATCACTCGACACCTTTCGTAAAGTTCTTGATGTCTTGTCCGAATGGATGGTCAAGAGGAGGAATTGACGATGTCCGTCGAACGACGAGTACTTGCCACCCTTGTGCAACCAAATGAACCTCACACCTTCCTTGCATATTGGGCATGGGAACTTCCGTGAACACAACAGCGCAGAATAACCCATACGCCAGAAGTCATGCAGGAGTAGTGGTACCAAACGTGCATTTTGAAGCTTGTCTTTGTAGCTCGGCCGTATGTCCATACCCCTTCGTCCCAAGCACGGACCAATTCATCAAACACGGCTCCATGAACACACCCATATTACTCCCGGTGTTCAGGAATTATCAACGACAAGAATACGTTATGTCGCTGAAAGGAGACGCTCGGGGAGATTGAGGGGATAACGAACACGGGCCAACATGTGTATGGGGCGACCATCACCCATAAGGATTGAACCCATCTTGCCGCCGCGACACGCATATTGCGAGCCTCATCCGCTTTCTCACGATGTTTGTCATCAAAGCGGTCCATGCTTCACCATCGGATGGATGTACCATCTTGTCGATTGTACCGCTTGCCATTTCGTGCCATGTCATCTGCTTTCGCGATTCCTCGGTCATGTATAGCCGTTGGATCCTCGGTAGGAACGGAAGGTACCGTAGGATTTTCACGGGATCGTAGTCGCCTCTTCCGCCATCACGAGTCTACCTCCGTGTACCGGAGGATTTACACTTTGACAAGATTTTGCATCCTTGTGTTCTTTCCTAAATAGGACGCACCCTTCGAACAAGCATGTATCCGCCATACGGCATCTTAAGTGCACGGGAGTTTCGTGACTCGTACATGCTCTTTGGCGTATGTGGCCCTCCGGCGTGGTGCCAATCACGGCCAACATCTTATCGAAGCCTTCTCGACTCAGTTTAACTCGGACTTCAACCCCATTAAGCGTCCAATGGCATCCGGTTGAGACACCGCTGACCGATCGTGAAGGGGTTTCGTGCCGAGTCCATCATGTCGTAGAACGCCTGTCGGCCGCCTCCATCTCCCCTTCTCACGTCCCTCATCGAAATGTCCTTGGTGAAAGTCATCTAACATGTCTCGCTACCCGGCATCAAGATCATAAGCCTCGACGCGTGGTCTCACCACCTCCTCTCTCATACGATGGGCTTCACCATGGTGGACCCACCGGTGTAGTCCGCGTAAATCCATTCTTCAAAAGATGTTTACCCATGTCCACCTTGTTTACCCTTCTCCTGCTTCCACATTTGCTCGCAGGACACAAAACTAGACAATGTCCTTTAGCACCTTGCCAAATGCACTGTTCAAGAAAGCATCGGTCTTGTTCATCCATTCCGTGGTGTAATCACTCGACTTCTCCTACCGTGTACATCCAATAACGGCCATCCATCCTCTAACATATCGTGGAGTAATATAAGAATCAAATGCATCTACACGATCTTTCTCCTATCTAATAGGTGAAGATAGGTCCTAATCTCACTGAGGATGCGTAGATGAGGTTAGTTTCATGCTCTACTCCTATCCGAGACAAAATTTCGCGAAGACCTCCCATTGTTCTCCAAATACACGCCCCGGCAGGAGATTGTGTATCCGGAGAACAACAGGAGATGTCACAAACTCACACGGATCGGAGTAGACCACTAAACTAACCCCATCTACGCATCCTCTGCCGTCCAAAAACGTGGACAATTCAAATGATACTGTTATAGATATGCAAAGATCTGCATATTTCCAACCGTATCTCTTTCGAACGGGAGACGCCTAACTAGGTTACGCCTAACCAGAGAATAAACTGGGCCGACCAATCAGAGGATTACTTGCATTGTATGGAAGAATGGGAAGTTTCAAGTAGCAGATAGCAAATACCTCGCAACACGTAGTTGTTTAGGATAGCACCTCCACAGAACTTGTCTGCCTATTTTCTGGAAAACAAAGACAGGCAGGGGTTAGTTTAATAAGACTTGAATATTCTCAACTGCTCAAACATTGTTAATTCTATTGAAAGAAAACAAGTGTGCAAAACCTTCTCCCCCCCTAAAAACTGAGATCAAGAAAGGCTTGTTGTTTAGTGTAACCCACCTGCCTCCAAAATGCAATGTGGGAAGTCAACATAAATTAAATAGTCTAGCACTCTAAAATCTAAACAGAGAAGCAGATCGGAAAGGGTATAAGCAGAACAATATATTACATGCATTCCTTAGTTCGGCTTTTATATGGTAAACTTGGCCTTGGGTACATTGTACAATATGAGTATTACCTACTATTATAGCAATGTAACTTTGTTTTCGGACTTTCAGTCACCATGATAATATTACAAAGTAAACTTCAAACTAAAGGTTGTTAATTTCATACTTCACTAAAGAGAACAAAAACAATTAGATAATGTTACAGCACTAAGATGTGTTCTCATCCATAGTAGACCCTTTGTAGAAACCACTGTCATCTCACTAAGCCAACTAAAAACAAAATAGCAATTGAAGGAAAAAATCATGGCAATGTATATGCCAACACGTTCCCAAGGTAATAACTAAAAGGATATATGATGATAAATAAAATGCTCTGCCATCACAACAGTCCATATTTTCAGAGAATGGCATTCAACAAAGTGATATAGCAATAACAAAGTGATATATTCTCCCAGTGATGTATTCTAGTCTAGCATACAATGGAGTAGCAGTATAAGAAAAAGGTGAGTAAACCACATTGGTGATCGGTCAACAACAAGATTGATTGCTGCGGAATTTATTCACGTAATAATAATAAGTGTAATAATCTGCAACTTTGAAGAACGCCTCTTATGCAATGGTAATGACCCCATACAGATAGCTAATTGCTGCATATATTCTATCAAAATATATCAGTCTCACTGGTTCAGTGTGTCAACACTGTTTATTCCATACAGATAGCAAGTCATTGCAATGTATTCTACCAAAATACAACGCAGCCTCACTAATTCATTATGTCTGCAATTGGTTGTTATACAATCAATTAGGATCCAAATCAGCATGATCACTAATCCATTATGTCTTCTGTGGACAAAATGATGTATGTCCTAACAAGATCCTGGACCGAATAAAACAATGTTCTAAAGTGGATAAATAAACATACATTCTCAATTTCTCATCAACAAGTCATGTACCTACTGAAAGTACCTAATTCTTTCATTTAAAAAGGTGGAAAGTTATCTTGTTTGTCTAATACACCTTGAAAGTTTTCATTGGTTTTCCTATTGATGTTGCTATGAGACACTTAAATGAACTAAAATCAGCTTGTCATTTTGCATGATTAGATATTCAAACCTTTCTGACCTCATGTGTTAGGAGCTTTAGACTAGATACAGACAAGTTATCAAGGAAAATTATCAAAATAAGTCATGGCACAGACATATGAATGGAGGCTCCAAATCAACTGAAAGTAACTTCTAATTCTAGTTTATTATTCTGCGGTTCTTTCTATATACTTGCTTTAGTTGCTTTTACAAGTAATTAGTTGTCCAGGAAATTATATTTAAAAAAAAGAACTAGTACAAACAATTCGACCAAGACCTCATATATTTATGCAAATGTATTCCTCGAATTAGCAGCTAGCGCCGTGTGTTACAATTTTTAAACATCACACAATATAGCTCCAATTCAAGTCAAATAATAGATTAATTACTTCTGCAAAGTCTATAAAGGGATAATGTTAGGATATAAGAAGGTTACCTTTCAGAAGCAAACTACATATACTTACTGCCTTCTGTTTAGCTTTGAGGGCTCAATATTATAAGTCATTGGTGATACTATATGATGAGTACACGAGCACCTTGTTTTCTTTATAATATGTGTACAGATCGTCTAAGCAAATCAACTATTTTCGGACTATAGGAGGGAAACATGCAAAGTTAGTTATAGTTAAACACTTTCTACTGTTGAGTACGTAATTAAATGAAGAACACCAAAAGTTCATTTTGTAGGTTACTAGTAATATAAAAACTTAGTAAGTACTTGATCACAGGCCAACATCAACATCATTTGTTGCATCAAATCTGTATAGTCCCTGTACTGGCCATTTCTTTACTACCCCACCGTGAATATGCTGTAGGTGCGTGAGGGCAACTTGATATCCAAGTGTGTAGCAGGTTCACGGTAAAGAACAGAACTCAGGCTATTGGGATCGAGCCCAAACCAAACGAATTTGAAGCATTTCTTTGAACAGCACCAAATCATTCCACCTCGGATGAGGAGTAGTTTCAAATAGAAGTCAAGTAAACAGATTCAAGTTAGCCCAGTGTGGAACCTTGGAAACTAGTTCAAATCGAACTCAAAAGCAACTAGGCAATCCAACTTCCATTGAAGTCGCTTTCCTGAACTAGCTGCCATTGTATCGGTTGGTGCCATTTCTTCTCTTGGAGGCAGGGCAATAGATTAAGATTAGGCGGTAAGCGAAGGAACTGTAGGGCTAAGGGCTGCGGGTGAGCGCAACTTCAATAGGTCGACAGCAATATATCGAAATTAATGAAACATAATTAACCATTTCACAAATCATTTTATCAATTGCAGATTTTGAAATTTTCAATTTAATCTGCATCGTTGTATGCAGGTTTCATTCAATCGACAGACATTCAAGCTAGGTGGGTAAAAACTTCAGAGATACTCAATTGGAACAGGGCACTTACCAAGAAACACCCAAGACAGAGCAATGCGGCGGCGGCGCGGGCGGCCTAGGCGGGCGGCGGAAGGCGGCGCGCGAAGCGGCGAGCGCAATGGCCAAGTGGCGCGGCGCGAAGGGCGGCAGAGAGGAGAGAGAGGTGAGAGGAAATGAGAGAAAGAGAGAGAGAGAGAGCGCCCGCAGTTAGGGATAAGGTGGCTTTGCGAGTGCGGATCGGCACTCGGCAAAGTAATAACTTTGCCGAGTGTCGTGATCGGCACTCGCGAGTTTCTCTTTGCCGAGTGCGGTGGGCGACACTCGGCAAAGTTTATTACTTTGCCGAGTGCCAACCCTAGGCACTCGGCAAACTAATTTTTTTGGTTTTTGCCACAATATTTTTTGAAGCTTTAGTACACTACCACAAACAACATGTTTAAATTTGGGATATTTTATTGCCTTTTGGCATATTTCTATAGTTTATTTTGTTTTGTTGAATTTTCCAAAAAATGTAAGTTTGGTGCGTTAGTGCATCGAATAATGGATTACATTCGTTCAAAAATGTTATCCTTGTTTCTTAGTGTAAATTTAGGCTAAATCGAGGCTGTCTCGAAATTTGATCAAGCGTGCTCACAGAACACGCTTGCCTCACAAACCAGAGATGGTCCAATTGTATATCACGCTGATCTCCGGTTTGTGAGCATCGACGTCGATCGCATTATACAGTTCAAACTTTTTAAAATTTTTTCCACTGTATACGATACGATACGGCGATAACTCGATAAGTTTCATGATTTTCGAATCATGATCGTGATTTTATACAATTAAAAACCACTCCCACGCAAGTTGGCGATCGCTGTTCTGTGAGCACGTTGATCGAAATTTCGAGACGCCTCGGATTTAGCCTAAATTTACACTAAGAAACAAGGATAACATTTTTTGAACGAATGTAATCCATTATTCGATGCACCTGCAGTTCAAACTTACATTTTTTGGAAAAATTCAACAAAACAAAATAAACTATAGAAATATGACAAAAGGCAATGAAAATATCCCAAATTTAAACATGTTGTTTGTGGTAGTGTACTAAAGCTTCAAAAAATATTGGTGGCAAAAAACCAAAAAAATTAGTTTGCCGAGTGCCTAGGGTTGGCACTCGGCAAACTATTAACTTTGCCGAGTGCCGGCCAGCGGGCACTCGGCAAAGACAACCTTCGCCGAGTGTCGGCCATCTGGCACTCGGCAAAGACAAACTTCGCCGAGTGCCGCCTCACGACACTCGGCAAAGTTATTGCTTTGCCGAGTGCCAAACGGTTTGCACTCGGCAAAGACGATGCCGCTGGATGCCGTTAGGCCCCTACAATCTTTGCCGAGTGCCTACCTTTGCCGAGTGTCTGGCACTTGGCAAAGACATTCGTTGCCGAGTGCAGGTATTTGCCGAGTGCCAGGCACTCGGCAAAGGACTCTTTGCCGAGTGCCATATTTTGCCGAGTGCGGCACTCGGCAAAGACGGTCTTTGCCGAGTGCCCGCAATTTGGCACTCGGCAAAGATTTTTGCACTCGGCAAATCACGTATTTCCCGTAGTGCGTGCTGAGCACATACTCGAACTGTGGGTGATTTGGGTGCTTTTCTAGTAATTGCATTCGTAGGATAGCATGTAGCTTGGGTTTATCACCGTCGTTAAACTTGACCCGGACCTCCTTGAGCCGCGGCAGGAACGTCACACCGACAACGCCGTCCTCGTCGTCGCTCAACATGCGGCATCGTTTGAGCCACAGCCACTGCAGACTCGGCATGGATTCTTTCTCGATAACCAGCGACACCAAGTCTTCGAGGCGGTCGATGCTGATGAGCTTCAGCTTGGCGAACTTGCCTGGGCGCAGGTGCAGCCGCAGCCCCACATAGGACTTCCTCCAGAGATGCAAACCTGTTAGGCTAGGGAGATCCCCAAGCACCTCGACCGCGTCCTGCTCCAACTCCGTGGCGAGCAGCTTGATCTTGGTGACGCCTTTGAGTAACCCGACCCAACGGGGCAGCTTGCCGAGGTACCCACACAGCCGGAGGGTGATGAGATGCGGAGGCGGCGACGATATCGATTCCAGGCAGCGGAGTGAGCCACGCCTGCCGGTGCCGGCGCCCCTAGCGCGCACCTCGAGGTCTCTAAGACGGACGAGCCCATCAACTGTGTCCCGGAGTTCGGCGCCATCTCTGTCGGTGAGTTCCGTGATTTCCAGATAGCTGAGCTCGACCAGCTTGCTTATGTCCCTGAGCGTGCGCTGGCCGTCTTTCCCGACGGCCACCCTGCCCATAGTGTTCATGCTCCTCAGCCTACCGAAGCCATCGGGGAGCCTGACGCCGCTGCGGGACTTGTTGTTGTCGTCGTGGCGCATGCAGTGGCCGACGTTGAGGTGCCGCAGTTTCTCCAGCTTGGTGAGGCCTTGCGGCACGGCGGTGACCTTGGTGCCTCGGATGTCTATGGACTGCAGGAACTTGAGCCTCCCCAGCGACTCGGGGAGCCCAGTGATGCTGGTTCCTCGTAGGCCCAGGTACTTGAGATGGCGAAGCTCGCCGATGCCCGCGATATGTGCGTCTGTCGCGTTCGGGCAGTCCTCCAGATCTAGCACTCTCAGCATCTTCATCTTGGAGGGGATGATGAGGCGCGGCGGGCACTCCCCGTCGACCGTCAGCGACCGAACGTGCGACAGGTTGTTGATGCTCTCCAGGACGTCGATCCCAGCTTGCCAGCGGCAGTCGACGCCGCTGCTGACGACCAAGTGCCGGACCTTCACCCTTGTGCGCTGCATTGACGGCGGCTGGCGGCTGTTGAGAACGAAGAGCTGGTTCTCCTCGGCGGACTTGGCAAGGATGATCGCACGCATCATGTCGTGGACCTGCACGGTGTTGATCCGATCGTCGAGGTTGACCCAGGTGGTCGCCGGCTGGATCATGCACCTGCTGATGAGCTGATTGAAGTAGCCCTGCCCAACGTCCCAGAGGTCCATGTCCGGGCACTCGGCCACCAGCCCCTCGGCTATCCACCGCCATAACACCCGAGTCTGGCGAAGTTCGCGGTACTTGGGGAAGACGCTGAGGTACAAGAAGCAGGACTTGAGGTGGTACGGCAGCGCGTCGTAGCTGGACGTGAGGACGTCTTTCATCGACCCGAAACCAGGGTTGTTCTTCAGCTCAGAGTCGAGGTGGTCCTGCAGCTTCTTCCACTCGGCCGGTGTCTTCATCTTTGTGGCCAGCAGCTTGCCGACGGCGGCGACCGCCAACGGCAGCCCGCAACATCTCTGGAGGATGGAGCGGGCCATCACCATCAGGTCCCCCATCAACGGCCCGTCGTTTATCTGCGCCTTCTTGCAGAGAAGTTGAAGAGACTCCGCGTCTCCGAGAGAGCTGAGCTCGTACACACGGCCGGATGGTGAGGAGCAGAACTTGGCGACATCCTTGTCCCTCGTCGTCGCGATGATCCAGCTCCCTCTCTTCCCGTCCGGCAGCACCTTCCTGATTTGCTCCCACTCGTCGACAGTCGACACGTCGTCGACGACGACGGCGTACCTCTTGTCCCCCAGTTGGCCCACTATCTCACGGAGGCTTGTGCTGCGGTGCCACACGATGTCTAGCTGTCTTGCGAGGCTCCGAATGAAGTCGGCCATGTTCATGCCCATGCCCATGCCCAAGGGGCGAGGCACGGTGACCCAGGCTCGCAGCTGGAACGCCTGCGCGAGCTCCGGGCTCCTCAACACCTCCCGGGTGAGCACCGTCTTGCCCACGCCGCCCATGCCATGCACGGCGAGCACCTGAAGCGACGCGCCACTCTCCGTCTCCGATCCCACCAGGAGGCCTACCAGATCGTCTCGCTCGCGGTCACGCCCAACGAGCTGTGATTCCTCGGTGGCGACGTCGGCAGCGAAATCCCGGGAGATGATCGCCTGGTCCTCGATGGCGGCCGGGCTGGATGCAGGGCCCGGCTGGACGACGATGCTGTATCGCAGGTTCCTTATGCTAACCTCCTCGACCCTGCCTTTCACCTGCCTTATCCGGACGGCGATTTGGCGCCGAGCTCTCAGCTGGGTAGCTGCCGGGACTGCGCACACCCTGAGCCATGACCCACCGAACTGCGGCAAGTTGCACCCCGCGCCGAGGTCGAGGGCAAGGTACTCTTGGAGACAGTCCTCGACGTCGTAAGCCAGATCGCGGACCTGCTTGACCCATATCTTGACGATCTCGTTGCGGGCACGGTCGCCGGCGCCAGCCGCCCGCAGGAAGGCATGCATCATCTCCAGCTCGTTGGTGATGAAGGACACCTCCTCGTGGACGCCGAGCAGCAGCATGGCCTCGTCGGCGAGGGCGTTCTTGGCCACGGGCAGCACCGTGTCGAGGGTGAGCTTGGCCAAGCTCAGCGCGGTTGCCTCCATAGCTAAGCAAGCTAGTAGTACTATGTAAGTGTGTATCAGTGTATTTTTTGCTAGTACGTGTAGATCGACCTAAGATCTTATTATGCTACGGGAGGAACAGGAGCTTTCAGTATTTATGGGCACGCGACCGGCTTACATGCACGCCTAGCATCTCATTCGAGTGTTTTTTTTGTTTTGCTCATCTAGTCTATTTTGGTGACAAAATAGCAAGTCTAACTTATTTTCTGACGAAAGGGTAAAAATAGTACCACAGATAGATTGACAGACGACATGAGTCGTAGATAGTACTTCCGGAGCATTTCAAATGACTTGCAATGCTCCCAAAGCACTTCAGATCTTGCGGCGACAAGACAGCGTGTGCGGCAGACGACCTGTTGTAGTCTCAGTTCGCAGCAGTGCCCCCTACCGCGGTCCCAGTTAGCGGCTGGTCGCCTGTTGTGGTCCTAGTTTGCGGCAGATCATCTTTCGCGGTGGTTTTGCACGGTAGAAGTGTTAGTGTTATTTTTGCTATTTCGTTCATATATGATTAATTTTACTATTTCGTTTTGAAAATAAGCTAAATGAGCTTAAAAACTCTCATTCACTGTCTGTTGACCATAGATCACACTCCCGAGTCACATGAATAAACATCGAATTTTATTACCCCTGTAGTGTACTTACTAGATCCCTGTATTAATTCATATGTGAACGCGATGAATTAATAGAGATGCGCTGCAACTTTGGTACTCGTATGCTGGTAGCCTAGTTAAATCCAAAGAAAGATCCCCAAGAAAACCCCCCTTCTCTCCTCAGATCCTGCCCTACTCCCCTATTAAACTCCTTCTGACTAGGGCTGTTCACTGCTACACTGAATTGAAAAAAAACGAACCATATCGATCAACTCAGTTTGACCTGTGTTTGGTTTGATTTATAGAAATGTGGTTGTTTAGGATTCATTTTTTTAAGTAAAAACCGTCTTAAAAAAAATCAGAAGACCGTAAAATCCAAAAAAGCCTTGGCCAAGCTAACGCGGAGACGCCCAATGCGAACCTACGGTGCCGGCGTTTGGCTGCTGGCCTGCTGCTAGCTTGCTTGCCTGCTGTGCTGCCACAGGTGGCTGGTGCCTGCCGGCTGACGCCAAGGCCCTAGGGACTAGCCCCTGGCCGGCTAGGGCTGGTGCTGTACTGTTGCGTGCTAGTGTGTACTGCTGAGGATGGATTAGTGATTTTTAGGAGATATAGCATGTTTTCAACACGTATTTGCAGAATGACCACCACGAATATGTATTTGCAAATATAGCACCTGTTGCTGCACGATCACTGTGCGGCAACGGCTCCCTCCCCGCCATGTCACTGCCCCAGCCACGTGGCAGCACCTCTCCTGTCACCGTACCGTGTGACAACGCACTGTAGCACCTATTGCCGCACGGTCATCGTGCGGCAACAGGTGAGGTGTTGCCACGTGGTAAAGCGTGGCATTTTTCTTTTTTTAAAAAAATAATAATGCATATTTTTTGTAGAAATTTTTAAATATAGCAAATGAGCTCCAAAAATTATAAATTTTTTGGGGAGCCTCTGACATAGGTATCAAAGAAATCTTCTCCCTCTTTCTGGGTGAAACCCTTGGCCACAAATCTCGCCTTGTACTTCCCAATAGTACCATCAGGCCTTAGTTTCTTTTTAAAGATCCACTTACATCCTACATGTTTACACCCGATAGGACGATCAGTGATATC
Organism: Hsuehochloa calcarea; assembly: GCA_036346395.1. Lineage (NCBI taxonomy): Eukaryota > Viridiplantae > Streptophyta > Magnoliopsida > Poales > Poaceae > Hsuehochloa > Hsuehochloa calcarea. Next base: position 5,375,864 of record CM070610.1, read on the forward strand.
CCAAGTCCCGTTAGCCATGATAGCGTTCATCTCACTACGGACTGCTTCTTTCCAATACTCAGCATCAAAAGATGCAAAAGCATCTGAAAGAGTCTTTGGCACATCATCTACGGGGTATACAATAATGTTGGACCGAAACCATGATATCCACAAATAAAGTCATCACTAAAGGTTTTCTAAACATTTTATCTCTTGCTCTTGCGAGGAGCTTCCGCGACTAGATCGTTATGCTCCTCAGGGATATCACACATTGGTTCAGAAATGGTAGGAAGTTCAGAAGTTTGATTATTCTCACTTTCAATATTTTCAGTTTGAGCATTCTCGGTTCGTGAAGTAATGCCTGCAGTTCTCATAGAAAAATAATCTTCAAAGAATGAAGCATCTCTAGACTCCATTATTGTGTTAGTAATAATATCAGAAGTTTCTGGATTTATCTACTAAAAATCTATAGGCCGTGCTATTTTGAGCACATCCTAGAAAAATACAATTAACTGTTTTAGGTCAAAGCTTTCTCTTTTTCTGCAATGGTATATTGACCTTTGCAAACACCCCCAAGTTCGCAGAAAATTAACATTCGGTTTTCTCCCCTTCCATCTCTCATATGGAGTAATCTCACTCTTTTTAGTGATTACTCTGTTTAGGACGAAAGTTGCTGTCAATATAGCTTCCCCCCACCATGCCTTAGGCATACCAGCACTATCTAACATGGCATTAACTAAGTATGTTAGTGTCCGATTTTTCTTCTCAGCTACCTCATTTGATTGGGGTGAATATGGTGGTTTAAATTCATGGACTATCCCACGCTCAGAACAGAATTGGAAAAATTCATGAGAGATGTACTCTCCTCCACGATCAGACCATAGTCTTTTTATTTTCTTCTCTAGTTGGTTCTCAACCTAGGCCTTATAAGTCTTAAAGTAGTTTAAATCTTCATCCTTAGTTTTTAGCAAAAACACATAGCAATAGCGTGTTGCATCATCAATAAAAGTTAATATATATATATATATATATATATATATATATATATATATATATATATATATATATTGCCTCCTTTTGTCAACAATCCATTCATTTCACACAAATATGAATGAACAAGATCTAATAGTGCCAAGTTCTTTTCGTCCTCTAATTCCTTAAAGGGTTTGCGAGGTTGCTTTGCTTGCACACATGACTGACAACTTGATCCTTTAACAATTTTATATTTTGGAATTAAATCTAATCTGGACATTCTAGCAATACTATCAAAACTAATATGACAGAAACGAGAATGCTAAATATTTGCCTCACATTTATTTGAACTAGTTGCAACATTCAGATTATAACAAGACTCTAAAATACTTAGGCGAAACAAGCCTCCGCTCTCATAGCCTTTACCAACAAAATTCCCGAACTTAGATATTACAATTTTATTTGACTCAAAAACTAGCTTATAACAGTCCCTGCATAGTACAAAACCACTAACGATGTTCTTATTTATTGTAGGAGCATGTTGCATGTTCTACAAGTGGACAATCTTCCCCGAAGTAAGCTTCAGATCTACCGTGCCAACACCAAGAACAGAAGCATACGACCCGTTTCCCATTAGGACAGAGGAAGCCCTTGCTGCCTTGTAAGAAGAAAACAAGGAAATATCAGAACAAACGTGAACATTAGCACCAGTATCAACCCACCAATCAGTGGATTGATATGCTGAAAAAACAACAGGAGAATTACTATACCCTCCTGAAGTTGAGGCCTCGCCTATGATCACGTTGACAGCTTTCTTCTTTGGTTGTTCACCATCTCTGCTCTTGCAAAAATAACAGTCTTTTGCCATATTACCGTTTTTCTCACACACAAAGCAGGTGATGTTCCTCATATCCTTGTTCTCAGTTTTCTTCTTAAAGCTAGTTGTCTTGTTCGGTTTGTTGGATTTGTACTTCTTTGTAACAGTCTTTTTCTCTATTAAATTTGCATTGTTCTGACCGGAAGTGTCAGGTGCATCTTTTGCTCTTGCCTTTTCTTCCACATCGAGGGCAGCAATGAGATCTTCAATGTAAATCTCTTCCCTCTTGTGTTTCAAGCTAATAGCAAAATCCCGCCAAGAAACATGAAGTTTGGCGACAATGCACGCAGCCACAAACTTAGGAGGCAACACACAGCTCAGGTGCGCAATCTCACCAACCAATAGCTGGAGATCATGAGCTTGTCCAACTATGGACTTAGGCTCATCCGTGCTAAAGTCGAAGAATTGCTCACACATGTAGAGCCAGCGACCTGCCTCTGCCTCTGCATATTTGTGCTCTAGTGCATCCCACAACTCTGTGGCGGACTTATAGTCCATATACACATCGTAGAGCTGATTTGCCAGAATGGTCAGAATGCAGCCATGAGCAGTATTGTTCGCATTATAGAATTGCATATACTGGTCACTTGTAAATGGATATTGTGGGTGGATTACCCACCACAGCCCCAAAGACATGAGCCAGAACTTGGCTCTAGTCTGCCATCTACGAAAATTCTAACCAAAAAACCTCTCAGGTTTCATAGCATCAGAAGCTCCAGCCATAGTTGTGTTGCCCCAAAGTTTACAATAAGGTTTCTGGAATATTGAAAATGAGGGCAATATTTTAATTCCATATTTTAATAGAAGACATATATTGCAAAATATTAATGATGCATAAACTAGTACTAACAGTAGGCAACTCATTGTACTTCACAATATATGTACAAAAACACAATATAAACAAGTCAATCCGTCACATGAAAGACTTACTGATGAGTTCGATGAAGAATAGGAAGCAGCGTAGACACAGACTCGTTGTAGTGCAGAAACGTGGATGAATCAGCAACACGAGCGGTCGCGCAGATGTGCGCTGCCCAGAAACCTTATTACCTTCCCCGTGCAGGTCTTCACGACAGCAACAGCTCGGAGATACCGCTCCCCTTCTTCACGGTGCACGCTGAGAAGAAGAGTCGACGAGGTATAGACAGTGCAATCCCACATCACAGGTTTTCAGAGAAAGAAAAGAAGGAATGGAGGCAGTTCGTATACGCCCAATGCTCTGGCCATCTCCAGGCATATATATAGAGATGTAGACTGTGAACTGACTGATTAAATAACCATTTACCCACTGGTAACTGGTACACTTAACCAGCCATTTACCTACTGGTAACTGCCTGTCATCATCACCTAATAAAGCCTCAAATTCAAACATTTGAATCTCATTCAAATAGAGAGAGATGCATCGTTCAATAAAAATAAGGTGGACTTGGTCTGCCAAGTGGCGCGCAACGTTACGACACGGTCGCGCATCGCAAGTCATAAGTCACATGTGTGTGTGTTTAGCCAAAGCCCTCCTCGTGCCACCCTCATCTATGTGTCACATGTTTCAAAGAGTGGCAATGGCTCCACCTTATATATTGGTCACCTCCACCTTGCCTTAGCAATATGGTACTAAACCATACATGCTTTGGAATTATAGAAAATGGGCCTCACTCATATAGGTCTATTTCCAACAACCCCCCACCAATTCCAAAGCAAGAAACAAAAGGATATCAAAGATATTGTGCTGGAGTACTATTAATATACCAGTCTTTTAGTGTAAATCCCGTACGGGTTGAACTTGCACCTAGAATGACAAGATTCATCTTCCCACAGCTGATGAATGGACTATGCCTTGAATTCACAGATTTTCGTGATTAGATTTCACTTGAAATCTCAACTGACACTAGGCTGTCAAAGAACCTCGCCTAAATAAAATATTATTTGGTCATGCTCCCTTATCTGCTCATGAGCTTTCTATAGAATGCCATATTCTCATGAATTGCGTCCTCACAGTTAAGCTCAAGTAGGTGTATTCATTTTAGGTACCCTGTAGGCTAATACCTTTTCCCCTCATTGGACACTGAATACATTAAGGCTTTAAGCCACCCTTCCATACAGATGAGAGTAGTTTGTCTATTAGGACACGGGTACATATATTTTAAAAATGTACTCTCTTGTTCAAACATCAACTTGTTTTTCTCATTACCTAAGTCACGGGCTCTCCGATCAAGTAGGTACGGGTTACTGTTGAGTTATAACTCTAATGGGCCTCATTCCCATGTCCATAGATGCAACAGAAATCGCCTTCCGTGCTAGCCCCTTTGTGAAAGGGTCTGCCAGATTTTTCTCAGTGCGTATATAATTCACAGTAATCACTCTGGAGTTTATAAGTTTTCTAACAGATTTAAGTCTACTCTTCACATGTCTGGAGGACTTCATATTATCCTTTGTACTTGTAACTTTAGCCAACACTGTTTGATTATCACAGTACACCAGAATTGCCGATGTTTGTTTCTCAACCAACGGCAAGTCCAACAGAAGCTCTCTTAGCCATTCAGCCTTAACAGTGGTTGTGTCTAGTGCTATAAGTCCTGCTTCCATGGTTGACCTCGTCAATATGGTCTGTTTGCAAGACCTCCAAGCCAAGAAGAGTCCCAACGCTCCAAATGATGAACTCCTCCACGGCGCCAAGTAGTTATAGTCAGAGACAGAAGTATAAAACATGCAGTTATTCACAAAGACTAACAGCGTATGTTAACTACCGTGTAGGTTTAAACGTGATATATATGACTCCCTAATCGACTGGGCCCACATGTCTGTAGACTCCATCGATTATGGGGTAGTCGTAATCGACCAGGTTGTAGAGTAACTTACGACCACAGTGTGGTCGAAGAGAAGACGCATAATCAGAAACTAGTCATAGAAAATCTTATGACTAGAGATTGATCGTAGAAAAGCTTACGATCAGGGGTTGGTCGTAGTAAGACTTACGATCACTCAGTCAAGTTTCTCCCTATCAATAATAAAGGGTATACTTGCGAGTAATATAATGATATTGCTATCTATAATAATAAGAATTACAGATAAATAATTAAATGAGGATTGTTATATCCTCATCATCTAGCCCCCCAACTTGAAGTGAAAATGACTAACTTGAAAAAGAGGTCGTAGAATCGAGGTGGTCGAAAGCAAAACCTTTTCGATTGGTATTTCATTAGATCATAAAATCAACTTGGTCAAGGAAGTAATTTCGCTTGAGTTGTCAAGACATAATCGGTTTTCCCGAACAAACACATTTAAATAATATCAAACGACTCTCACAAACCTGTATGTCGATGCGGTTCCTGAGGAGGTGTCAACTGTCTAGCTCCCACGATCTCTAACTCTAGTGTGCGGTTATAAATATGCACCAGGGGTGACTTTAGGGTTCTTACTTTCCCCATTTGCTTCAGCTGTTCTTCAAGCCCTTGCTTTTACGCCAACCAAACTGTACATTCTTCTTGAAATCTTTCCAAACCCAAATCACTCACACTTAGAGAAGATGGTCGAAACTGTTTTTAAGTGGGCGGAATCGGAGATGGATTCGACGAAGATGAAGGCGTTGGTCGCCGCTGAGAAGATTCCGAAGAAAGAATTGGTCAAGTGCATTGAAGCTGCCGAACATCAATGGTCGTCGGGGGAGATTAGTTAGATTACAGTCTTCCAAGCGTACTGTGAGTGCGGCCTCTAACTGCTTGGTCATCCTTTCCTCACACTCGTACTCGAGCGCTTTGGGGTGGAATTTTGAATATCATTCCCAATTCCATCACGATGTTGAGCGTATTCGTGTACTAGTATGAGGCTTACCTCGAGATCCTTCTAGACCTGGAGCTCTTCCAATACTACTTTGGAATGAGCAGACCGTTTGGAATCGCCGGGAGCTGCAGTCTGAAGCTCCATGATGGGAAGACAAAGGAGTACATACAGATATTCACCCTATTGTCATCGCCAGGGTGGAAGAGGAAGTGGTTCTATTGGGAGATAACCAATGAAAACAACCTCTCCTTCATAGGAAAAACTACAAAAAGATCTTGACCTGGGATATGATTCCCAAGGACACCGACCGGATCGCACTCTACATTCAAGCCATTAAGGACTTGAAGGAAGAGTGGCTTACTGGAAGACATGTGGTGAAAGATTTCATCACACGCCGTATTAGCCCCCTAAAGAAGCGAGCACATCCCATGTGGAAGTACTCGGGGCTAAGGTTTCAACTAGGGAGTACGAAGAAGGTAAATAACTTAGCTCTTTTTTGGCTCTCTTCAAGCTTGATTGTCGATTGTTCTATTTACCCATGCAGGTCTCTCACGAACGGAGATTGACACCCGAGTCAAAATCGTTTGTGAGAAAGCTCCGCCAACTAATGTGGCGGCTCCTCGAATCCTGGCAGTAGTATCCGCAAAAGAGAAGGAAGAACGTCTAAAGGTAATCAAAGCTCGATTCCATCTTTACAGTTTCGTAGTCGTAGGAAACGACCACTAAAAATATTTCTTTTCTGACCTTTGCAGAAAGTAGGAATGGCAGATCGTCAGGACTACCAAGAGTTCGGACTGATGGTTATAGGAAAAATGGCGGAGGAAGTCAAAACTGCTCAAGCCAAAACGCGTCGACTCGTAAGGGCTGTTGACAAGTAAGGGTCAAGCTCGAGTTTCTTTCTGACCAGATCTTTTAAAAAATTCTTTATAGACATAGTTGCTGCAGAGAAAATAAAGGCGATCGAAGCCCTCAAACACAAAGCCCCCAAGACCAAGGTACCATTCTACTAGAGGGGGTGAATAGGAGCACGATCTCTTTTTCGCAAAGATCGGATTCAATACGATTTTCACTCCAATAACTATGAGAGCTATGAAGATCAATATACAAGCACAACAGAACTCTTGTATTGAATGCAATCTAAACTTCGGAGCAAAACAACAAAAAACAACCAAAACTTATTTTTCAAGTAATGGGCGGTCTGACCTCTATGTTAATGGCGGTCGGACCGGTCACCTTGGGCGGTCTGACCTCCAGTCTGATGAACAGTGAAATCATCCCAAAAAACGAAGTTACAAATAGATGTAACTTTTGATCTACGACTCCAAACTCGATGAAACTTGGAACACGCCTTCTCTAGGATATCAGGAACCTATTCCAATCAAAGATCATGAAGATCCATGGCAAAGTTCTGATCTTTTCCCGTTTGAGTGAAGGATGGTTCAAAACCGAGTCAATACTAAAACTAGATCCAAAACCTTGCTCGTGGGTTAGAGATGATCAAGATGATTCTAGATGATATCCCACATGTCACAACAAGTAAGATTAGGGGCAGAAATCGAAAGAAAACTTGAGAATCAAAGACGGCCCCAAAATCACAAATAGAGAGCAAGAATGAAAAGAGACTCATCTCAAGGAAACTTGCATAGATTGATTTGTGATTGTTGCTGGTTTACAGCCACTCCAACACGGAGGACAAAACTCAATACATGAGCACACAATCAATCCGAAGACCGAGTCCAATCTTCATGAAGCAGTTTCATGCTTCGCCACATGTAGGTTGATCAGCGGCTCTCATCATGTCGGCAAGTCTCTCCCATCCAGCTCCCACCGAAATCACCATGACACTTGCACCGACCCCTACGCTGCTTGATGCAACCCGCCGCACCGAACTTCCTGTTCGGTCATCCTTGTCCATTTTGCACCACGCTCGAATCCAATGTTTTCATCCGACAACGTCGATCGTTCTGAACCTCAGCTCTCCAAGCCTAGTCCCGACCATCCTCGTCGTTGACCGTCGTTAACCGCCAAGCAACCTGCACAACAATAGACCAAGAAATCAATTTCGGGGACAAGTTCTTCACAACTTGACCCACGCTAGTAAAAACATGTATCATGCAACACATATGCACTGAAACCCATGAACTTGACTCAACAAAAATACATCGCCACTACAAGGGCCGATGATACAAGTAGAAAACGGTCAGACCGCCATTCAATGGCTGGTCTGACTGCCCTCTAGCCTGTCTGACTACCCCTTGGCCGGTCAGACCGCCCAGTTAGGGACTTAGCCGATTTTCAGCCCCTGAAATCCGAAACCTCTCTGAAAATTTCAAACGAATAGAAGATTTGACTGGAGACTCTAAAAATTATGAGACCAAGTGCAATAGAATCCCCTCTCTTGCCTACACCCTCTATTTTTGGCCCATCTACAAAATCAACTTACTATATTGGCCGGTCCGACCGCCGCCTATGGTCGGTCCGACCGCCACTGGCCGGTCCGACCGCCAGGGGTGGCCGGTCAGACCGCCTCCTTGGCCAGTCAGACCAATTATGGCCTGACAGAACTAAAACTTACCGAAAACGCGTGAATTGACAAACCTTCAATGCCATTGCCAATGGTAACATCATCCTAAGATCATGAGCATATCCCCATGATATTCACAAAAAGAGAGTTGGAAAAGCTTTGCATCTTTTGTGAAGGATAATGCTGCGTCGGCAGAGCCAGTGGTTGAGGGAAGCGCTGCTCCTTAGATGGTGAAACAGGTTTCAATCACCAAGAAGGGCAGGAAACTTAAGGAGCGAAAATTCTTGCTCAATATCCACGACCATACGTGGTCGTGGCGGAGCCCATTCCTCAACTTGAATTTCGACTAGACGTGGTCGAAGAGAAGAAATCGAAGAAATCTTACTTGGGGAAGGTTTCTTTTGGATTCAAAATCAAATCCAGGAAAGCAAGGTATGTAAAAGAAACTAAAAAGCATAAGAACAACATTAACCTTTCATTCCTCTATAATTTCATGTGCTTTCCTTTTTGTGATTTTAGCCCAACTCCTCCAGCCCCCAAAGGTACTTCTGTACAGAAGCTCACTGTTGCTCCTCCTAAAGTTGAAGAGGCGACAGCGGAAGTGGTCGAGGGATCGACCATTGCCCGGTGTGGTGGAAGAAGTCGTTGTCGCTGAGGCTACCACGACCACTAAGGTGGTCGGGGCAGGAGCGGAGGCGGCAAACGACGCGGCTGAGACATCTGGGAAAGATGTCGGAGAAGTCTCCGTCCACCGCGCCGGAAAGGAAGTCGTCGAGGACGTTCCGTTCGGTCCTCACGGAGAAGTGGCTGAAACCGTCATCACCAAAGAAGATGAAAAAGAGTACCTCGAATTCTTTTCTGAGTTCTTTGGCCTAGCATCTATTGTGGGATCTTCTTCATTCAGATCTCGTGACCGAGTTCCTCACCCAAAGGATATTTCTGGCAGTGGGAATGTCTTCGACGACGAGCGTCTCGAAAAGGTGTGGTGGGACAGACTTGCAGAGATTGATGAACTCAAAGATCCCAAAGGGTGTTTGGTAACTTAATTTGCTCAATCAGGCGTAAATGTAAGCATTTGATGCCCAACATTTACATATGCATTTTTTATTCTTCTCGCTTCTCACTATCTTTTGTTATGCAGAAAGCTTTAGAACAAATTATTGCCGTTGGTGAATACCAACGACAACGTATGCAGTTACAACAACAAAAAGCGGAACTCTGCGAGCAGACAGAAAGACGGTAAGTCACTACTACTCGTAGTTGATTTTCGCTCGACGACTTGTGCAGTTCTCATGTATGCTCTTAATCCTTGCAGCTTAAGAGTGACGAAAAGTCCCTAGCTAACTCACTCGACTATGAGAACGTCAAGACGCAGAAGCTAAACGATCGAAAAAGTTGACCTAATGAAGAAACTCCAGGAAGCAAATTATGTAGCTTTTGAATTGCAGGATATAATAAATAGTAAGTTCTGAACTTAAGACTGCTTATGATAATGATCTTATGTTCTTTTTTCTAACTCTTGTTTTAGAAAAAGAGGTCGAAATGGGTAAGCTCGAAACCGAGGTCAAGGAAAAGGCCTTGGTTGTTCACAAGCTGTCCCATATCGCCAAAGAAATAGACCAGGACATTAAGTCGTGGGAAGAGCAGTTTGCCAAGAAATATGCCTCCCACGTCAACGAAGTAAGAAACTAGAGTCTCGACTAGCGGTAAGTAATTCTTTACCTACGACCAGTGTTGTTTACCAGTTCTTAAGAAATATGCTTCCAACTAGTTTTACTCTATTTGCAGAGCAAGCAGTCGAAATAAAGCGACTCCACGAAGCTTCGATTCGCAACCTAGAGGAGATAAAGTCAATTAAGATCAACGTTCAAGACAACATATCCCTCCTGAACAATGTACTCAGGGGCCTTGGTGCTAAGGAGGTAACTCCTCTTGAAGATACCATGATTGCCCACACGAGTGCCATTAGAGAGCAAGTCGGAGTTGTCGAGGAGTTAGTTGCTACTCTGAAGACCAATCAGGCTAACTCGAGAAGGGAAGCGGTCGAAGGTGCAGTAAGCTATACCAAGGCGAAGCTTAAGGCACACAACCGTAACCTTGACCTTCGACCAATCGAAGCCGACTTCGACTTCCCTGAGGCAAAAGCAGTACAACTGATTGAAGTAGTGGAGTCGGTCAACCAGAAGGTCACGGAGGAGATGCAAATAGGATGTCCTTCTTTAGAGTAGTTTGTAGTAAAAACATGCAAAGACAGGCTTTTGTTGATGAATATGTATCTTCTTTTTCCCGCAAATTATCTTGTCGGGCAGTTAGTAACTCATATGACAAAGAACAAAAGAAATAAATTGCGAGTAAGACTAAGAATTAAAGTCATATTAATAACTTTATCCTAGCCCCCGACTATTTGTATATGTAATACCCTAAAAATTTAATCGGGTAATTACAAAAAGACCCAGGAGAAGATATTAAATGAAAAAAAAAGAATTTTTAGTTTGTTAGGGGGGGTCCGCGAATCCCCGCAAACCTACACCTTGGGCAGCAGCCCAGGAGGCACAGGGGGGGACCGGCCAAGGGGGAGGCCGGCCAATAAGGGGGCGAGCCTCCCCGCCCAAACCCTAGCCGCCACATTCCTCTCCCCCTCTCTCCCAAACCCTGGCCGCCACCTTCCCTCTGGTCCTGGCGTCTCCTCCCCTCCAGCAGAACTTTCTTTAGCAGTTCATCACGAGTAACCTCGATCCCCCATTCGATTGGTGTTTAATTTTCGTGATTAGGCGATATCGGTAGCAGATCGATTCTAGCAGTCGGTAGACATCATAAGTTTTGGGGCAGTAAACAGAGGAATCTGACCACGACGTATTCTAGAGAATTGTAGGGCTCGTTCTCAGCTTTCTATAGGCACAAAGATTACCCAATTCGGAGTTATGGTCTGAAAGTTACGTTGTTTTCTTTACTGCTGTCTAGAGAGTCTGACGAGAATGTGCAGTCATTTTGCTTATTATATATGATTTAGTTAGATGCCGATTCAGGGATTTCACCCAACACGATTGTTATAGGAAATTTCTTAAGCTTTCCATATTGGTAAAAATATCTATTTTTGGTTAAACCAATTAAAATTTATCAATTTTCTTCTACCACAGTACTTTCTTTCTGTCAGATTTTAGATACATATATTCATCTACTTATAAGGCGTAGTAGATGGCCGAATTAGAAAGTCTCGCCAACTAGGTTATTGTAGAGAATTTCATTATATTTCCAGAAAGCTAAAGAACATAAGATTTGGCCATGTGTAATGAAAGTTACATTGGTTTTAGTGCCGCTGTCCTGAAACCCTGACGAAACTTACCTGTTCTAGTAATCAGTTTGTTAAGTGTAGAAGATGTCCGGATCTGGAAATCTCACCAACTAGGTTTAGGAGGGGAATTCGATAAGCTTTCCAGAGGGTCCAAGAACACCTCATTTGGACTTCTGATCTATAAGTTTTGATTTTTTTTTGTACGACTGTGTGTTGAGGGGACAGATCGGTCTGCTGGGTTAAAAACGGAGGGTTAGGTGATTTTATTAGAAGTCTTAGTAATTTAAAAAAAATATGGAGAATTTTATGAAGAATCCAGAGCTGGGTGGTTTGCCATGATCGGACTGTTGTGTCACGAGTTGCGCTGCGTTTGATGCGAGGCGGTAAAAGGGTAATCGATTAGGTTCGAGGAAGCTTTGTAGGCTTGGCGATGTGTAGGAGCAATGTCGATTGATGAATGTTCTTTTGTTGTTGTGGCTTGTATTGAAATTTGAGTATTTATTGTAGGAGAGACGTCGTGTTTGTTGCCTTCTTCTAGCCAAATCGTGTGTCGCAACTAGTAAAGGCAAGTGCATTGTAGACAGCGATCAATGACTGATCACTGTGATTCTTTATCTTTCAGTACCATTATTTTTGTGCTTTTATTTTTATTTAATTGCGAGCAATGAAATGGTATGATTTTATCTTGTTGACGAACATGAGGAAGATTTGATATGATGAATACGATGAAGTTTTGTATTTTTGCATTGATAAACATCTTTGCATATGAGAAGGTGATCATGATTGATCACAACTCCACGGGAGTGGAGAAGGTCCTTGTTGAGGATTAAAATATTCATATATTATCTTAATATATGATAAAGACCGTACGTCTTCGTGGTCGTAACTTCTAAGACCACCGACCTAACTGGTCGTAGGTATTACAGAAGTTATATAATGAATATCCTGGTCGGACAAAGTTACAAGCTTAGTCCACGACCAGGTGAGTGCTCGTAAAGCTATGAACAGGCGTTTAGGTCAAGTCTCCGACCACGCCACTCGCTATGTGATGAATGAACCACGTGTTTCATGTTCCACATAATACAACACTATTACGGCTAATGATTTAACGCGTCTCTAAATCATTAACGCGAGCGATTGACGCTTTCACCAACCGCCTTCTGATTAGTGGAACCGCCAAACTGCCGTCTCTTCCCGGCCAGGTGCGTTGCTCCCCAACGGATGTCTCTTCATGGGATAACTGCCACCGCTTCATCAACTATTTAAGGAGGGTCTTGGAAGGACAGAGACACAAGACATAAGACACAAGACATAAGACACAAGACAGAGGACACGGGGTGCAGCATAGACAGCACAAGCAGAAGACATCAAGTAAGATATAGCAAAGTGTTGTGTTCTTAGATACTCCCAGTGTTTGTAATAGCGAGTTCATAGCAATAAAGAGCAAGTTAGATCCACTCCCAGAAGTCACGCACATTTTTCCTCTTTTCATTTACATATTCATAAGATCGGCGATTTGATCGTCGACAGTCCTCGATCCTTGAGGAGGAAAGGGCTCGAGAGTGAATGTTGTCATGAACATTCACTCATGCTATAACGGTATACGCGAAAGAAGTGCATGTGGACATGTAGAGTAGAGTTGCATTGATATGAGATGAATAGGTGTGAAACAAAGAGAAGAGAACAACATGAGAATATTAATAGAAGTACATGTGATGATAATGAAGATATTGAATACTGCTGATTATTTATTGTTCGTTGTATATTGTTGTATTTGCTGAGTCGTGGACTCACCCTTGCTCTTTTGTTGTTTTAAGTGATTATTGAGGACGTCACGTTTGAGAGGGAACTAGCGCACGTGGGATAGTTTCATACTTCACACACAAGAATTATCTGTCATGAGAACCATTTGATTCATTATTTCTAGACTTCTTTTAGAACATGATAGTAGTTGAATAAGCTTAGATGAATGCTTTGGACTAGACTATTTGCTTTCAAAGTTTTGGAGTTATTGGTGTGGTGCTGTTTTAAACTGTTTACCTTGCTATGTTTCTCTCGCTTATTTATTCATGCTCGACTAGTCTTTATTCATGTTCTACTGTGATCCGTAGTTGGATCTTATTTATGGTTGACTTGCTGAAATTTCATAGTATGTTGAGGTATAATAGTTGTTAAGGGTAGCTTAGTGGCATTCCAGGCTCAGTGTCGGACTGGGGTGTTACAGCATAGTTTATTTATATAAACTAAGTAAATAGTATGAAAAGAAGGTTTGTGTAAAAAAAACATTTTATCCTACTTTTGTTGTCAATCTCGATTGTCATGTTTTAGTCGTAAGAGTTAGTAACAGATGACCACTAGGAAATTCCTTCTAGTAGGCTGGACCACGAGCAGAAAGGAAAGATTCGACTAGTAAAGCTATGCTCTCTAACCATAGCAATCAAATCAGGAGCATCAACATGAGTGGGATAAACTTTTAGAGTGCCTTAAAAATCGTTCAACCTTTTTCAGTGAACTCAATAAGTTTGCACCGGTAGCCAGAGTTAGAAACAGTACGATGTTAGAAAGTTCCTTCTAGTGGGTTAAACCACATGCAGAGAGGAAAGACTTCGACTAGATGTTGTGTCTTTCTCTTGACAAGCTTGTACGTATTAAGTGCACTAAAAGCAGTCGAACAAATTTTAAAAGTATACTCTACTTAGAGAATTTTTCAAATGTAATGAAGAAATAAATTAAGATTTTATAGAGCTGGCTTGAGAATATGTCAACCAGATTTGTCGAATCCAGTCTCTTCGTATTGGCAGCAAAAGTGAGGAACGAGTCAACGCTAGGAAGTGCCTTCCATGTGGGTAGGACCACATCTAGATAGGAAAGTCTTCGACTTGGTGATGTTACCTTATTTCAACCAGTGTAAAGAAAACAAAGTGTTAAAACATGATTGAAAAGAAAATCGTCAAAGCTTTGCTCAATACCTGATAATAAAGATTGAAGAAACTTAAACTTTATTGAGAATATGAGATTACAAAAAAATTGCGTAGCTAGTCGATATTCCAAGAGTTGGAGAGAATTCACCATCTTCCATTGCTAGTTGTACCGAGCCTGGTCGTGTCACTTTGACCACAAGTGTAAGGACTTTCCCACTTGGGGGAAAGTTTATTCCGATTAGACTGGGAATGAATTTTCTTCAATATGAAGTCACCTACAGCAAGGCTACGAGATTGGACCTTACTATCGTAGTATTTGCGCAGAGCTTGCTGGTAGACTGCCAAACGGATTAAGGCTTTATTTCTCTTTTCTTCGAGTAGGTTGACGTCATTCGGTCAAAGCTGTTTCTAGTTAGAGTCGTTGAAATTTTCGACCCTTGTCGACCGAATCTTTAATTATGGTGGAAGCATGGCTTTAGACACAAAAACTAGGAAAAAGGGGTTTCACTTGTAGCACGGCTTGCGGTCGTGCGAACTATCCATAATACGAAGGATAAGTCTTGTACCCAAGTCCCCGAGCACTTGATAAGCTGGTCAAAAACTCGGGTTTTGATGCCCTGCATTATTTGGTCATTCGTTCTTTCGAATGCCCTATTACTTTTTTGGGTGGGAAACAGAGGCATAACACAACTTGGTACCCAACTCCTCGCAAAATTCCTAAAATTTTACGCTCGAAAATTGTTTACCATTATCTGTAATTATTCGACTTGGAACACCAAATCGAGTAATTACCCTTCTCATCATGAACCTTTTGGTTGCTTCCGTTCTGATCCCCGTCACAGGTTTTTCTTCAATCCATTTTGTGAACGTATCAATGGCCACAAAAAGGAATTAGAAGGCCCTAGTTCTTTTGGGAACGGTCCTAGGATATCGAGACCCCAGGTCACAAAAGGCCAAGATAGAGGTATAGTTTGCAATGCTTGAGCCGGCTGGTGTATTTGTCTGCTATGAAACTGGCATTGTACACACTTTTTAACAACCTCTTTAGTATCATGGAGAGTCGTCGGCCAGTAGAAACCTTGTCGAAAGTATTTTTCGACTAGCGTTCTGTAAGAAGCATGAGTTCCACAAATGCCCCTGTGTATATCGTGAAGGATATTTAATCCTTCTCCCTGCGATATGCGTCGCATGAGAACCTCTTGAGTACCTCATTTATAGTGGACTCCTTCGAGCAAAGTATACATTTTGGCCTTACGGGATAAACGATCTGCCTCGAGATCATCATCAAACATTGTACCCTTCTAAAGATACTCGTAGATGGGATTCATCCAGGTATCCTCGTATTCTAGAGAGACTGTCTCAATTGAATATGTTTCGGTATTTTGACCAGAGACGGCTTCTCGAGTGTTTCCAAGAAGACTCCTTTTGGCACTATGATCCGAAAGAAGCCATGCGAGCTAACTGGTCAGCGAGGAAATTATCCTTTCGAGGGAGATTTTGTACCTCAAAACTGGGAAATTGCTTTTCACCTCAAAACTGGGAAAATGCTTTTCAAGCTTTCTAACTTCCGATAAGTACCAAGACATGGTCAGATTAGAGCATTGGTATTCTTTTCTGACCTGATTAACAACTAGTTGAGAGTCTCCTCTCATGTGTAGTCATCGAATCCCGACTGTTTTCGCTGCTCGTATGCCAGCCAACAAACCTCTGTACTCTGTCACATTGTTAGTGGCAGGAAAGTGTAATTGAATAGCATACTTTAATATATCTCCTATAGGATATTCCATGACCACCCCAGCCCCAAGCTATTTATCGTTAGTGACCCGTCAAAGTACATCATCCACTTATCATGGGTATCGTACTGGGGATCCTGAACAGGTTCAGGATTTGTCCATTCGGCGATAAAGTCTGCCAAGATTTGGGATTTAATGGTCGTTCGGGACACGAAATGGAGGTCGAACTCCCCAAGTTCTATTGACCATTTTGCCATACGTCCCGCTGCTTCCCCAAATTCTACTGATTATGGCTGTGGGTAAGATCCCCACGGTCGGCGCCAACTGTCGGGGTCTAGAACCAATCTTAGGTATAATTGTTTGATTCAGGGGGGGTCTCTAAGATTAGAACTACACAAAAAATGACATATGAATTTTATACAGGTTCAGGCCTTCTCCGGAGCGAAAATAACAACTCTAATCATGTGTGACTATATTGAGTATGCTGGTTACAATCAAGAAAGAGACTAATGATTGCGCTACATATTGTACTTCCTTGATTGATCAATCTCCCTTCTGTCTACTGACTTCACCCTTTATATAGCATATGGAGAGGTGACAGTTCCTCTAAGCCAAGAGGCGTCCCAACGCTCCAAATGATGAACCGCTAATGGAAGTTATTGTCAGAAAGATAACTCCTCTACGTCGCCCGGTAGTTATTATCAGAGACAGAAGTATAAAACATGCAGTTATTCACAAAGAATAACAATGTATGTTAACTGCCCTGTAGGTTGAAACGTGATGTATAGGACTCCTAATCAATTAGGCCCACATGTCTGTAGGCTCCATCGATTATGGAGTAGTCTTAATCGACAAGGTTGTAGAGTAACTTACGACCACAGGGTGGTCATAGAGAAGACCCATAACCAGAAACTAGTCATAGAAAAGCTTACGATCAGGGTAGTCGTAGTAAAACTTACGACCACTCAGTCAAGTTTCTCCCTATCAATAATAAGGGGTATACTTGCGAGTAATATAAATATATTGCTATCTATAATAATAAGAATTACAGATAAACAATTAAATGAGGATTGTTATATCCTCGTTCGTATCCTTGGTCGGATGTCACTGGTCGGAACACTAATGACTTATCGACTAACACATGTATTGATTGATGATCATGTTTCACCGGTTATGGATATAGGGATATCGGATCAATAATGTAAACACATGTCACAGAACGTAGTGTTGGATTGACCCACCTTAAGACACTATTGAGATTGTTATGATTTGATGTGTCATCAGTTGGTCTCAAGCAATGATGATGTATAATCCTTAGACCTGAGATCAATATGGTTTTCTATATATGTAATAGTACACTTAGGGGTTGCCAAACGCTACTCCGTAACTAGATAGTTATAAAGGTAGCTTTCGGGTATACTATAAAACATACGAAGGGATGCGATTGGTCGGATATGTGATTTATCCCTTCTAACATAACAGGAGAGATATCTCTGGGCCCCTCAATGTGGTCGGATAAAGAAAGTGCATGGCCGTACCACTAGTAGTCGAAGAGTGGACCACATGAAGTTAGCTGTCACTTGATCAAGAAAGTATTGAACAATCCATATATAACAAAATATCTCATCTGGAGTTCAACCAGATATCGTGAGGCAAAGGAAGAATACGCACGCAGGTTGTTCAGTCCGACCAAATACGAACTGGTCATATGAAGATACGGACTGGTCGTAAACTAGTCGGACATGATCACTAACTGGTCGTAAAAAGTTACGAATTGGTCATAACTAAATATAAACTAGTCGTATGGAGATACGAGATGGTCGTAAATGATAAGGACCTGGTAGTAGATCATATCGTATAAGGTTCATCCAATATAATTGACGAGGATCTGATAATCCTCATTTTATCTTTTATCTATAATTCTTATTATGGGTAAATATGATGTCACGTAGTACCCAGAAGTACCCCTTATATTTATAAAGGAGAGGCATACCAAGTGATTGTAAGTTCTCCTACAATCACCCCCATAGTCGTTAGTCTTACTACGACTATGTCATGATCGTAAGTCCTTCTACGACCACTACCTGGTCGTAAGTCCTTCTACGACCATTACCCAGTCGTAAGTCCTTCTATGACTATTGTTCAACGTAAGTTACGCTTTCGACTGCACCTAGTCGTAAGTCCTTCTACGACTATTATCCAGTCGTAAGTTCTGCTACGACTTGTACCCAGTCGTAAGTCCTGCTACGACCAAGTCAACCACGACCACCTTATAATCAATAAAACCTACAAGCGAGTGGGTCCAATTGATTAAGGAATCCAGACGGTCCACATGCACTATTATTTTGCGCAGTAATAGTGCTTAAATACCCCATTATCTCTGAAAGAAAACTGCCAAACGGCGTGAAGGAGCCACTACACCGGTAATTATTGTCATCATGTGTCCATTATTGGCTTGATTAGGTGCCTCTTCAGCAGGGGAAAACGGCTACTCCTTCACGACTATATAAAGGCATCAATCAGAAGGACAAAGGGAGGGCAAAAAAAGAGCCAATCGAGGACAATCAAGGAGAAAGACAAGTACTGTTCTTTGTAATAGTCTTAGTTTCTGGCTTGATTGTTGAGAATCTGATCAATACCACACACACAGGGGTAGGGTTGTTATTCTCCGGAGAAGGCTGAACTCATATAAAAATCCCGTGTCAATCGCTCTGCGTGATTTCATCTTTAGGAGACCCCCCGAATCAAACAATCTTTACGTAAGATCGGTTCTAAAACACCGACAATAATATTTATGTGTATTCGAGAATCGTTATGTCCTGCTAAGAACCGCTAACGACTCGTGGTCTGAAAGGAGTTTCTAAATCACAACAGATTACGCATGAATCTATATGGTCACACACTTAACGGGTTGGAACAAACGAGCTTGGATAAGATCCATTATGAACTCTTTATAAGGGGATGCATGGAGCTGTTGGGATGTACGTGAGTTGCTCCACCAAAACCCTAGCTATCATATTCTCGAATGCCCTACTGTGCGTGTTGGTGCTAGCACACCGGCGTACGACGTTCCATCCCTGGACGTGTTGATACCATAGAGGTTATGAAATTTTTATGGAGCCTCCTCGCATAGTGTGCTTGCTTGTGCAATGTTTTCGATTTTTTATCAATTTTTATTTTCTCTGCATAATTCTTTGAAGTCAAATGTTTATAAAAAATTTCTAATATAGAAACTGAGGTCCAAACATTATGAATTTTTTTTTGTCAGACTCCCTACACAGAGTACTTGATTTTGTAAATTTTACGTAATTTTATATGCTCTGAAATTATCTCGACAAATTCAGGGTCTAGGTCTGGAAATTAGAACGGGACGTTTCGGAAATTAGGGTTTCATGATTTCATGTGACTTGAAATGTGTGAAGTTTACTACCACAACATGACTACTCTTGGGGAGCACAATAAGCTAGCGACGTACGCACTACGCTACGCTCCGTAGGCTCTCTTTATTGTAAGATTTGTAACACCCATCGGGGATCAATAAGATAGCTGCTGGCTATTGCCTGTGTTGGTCATCTTACTACCTCACATAATTCTATCTTAATATATAATAGACTAGTTTAATGATCGTACTTTGCTACAAATTAAAAAAATCATAGTCCAATTATGTCGGACTGTCAATCGTTATTATACTCAGCGACACGATATGAACTGTCGATGCTTTACTCGCCGATCCAACAAACGCCGAAAAGGGTAAAGAAGATATACGACCACCAACTCTAATTTATTAGCAGTAGATTGTCCGAGGATCCTCCTCGTTATGTTTGCACAGATTGGTAGCAGTTCGACTTGGGTGAAGAGTTCGGAATTCCCAAGTGCACGGAATAAATCCGCGACGACGCCGGTCCCAAGCACCCTACCGCCACTTACCGCCTCGCTGACGCCTCGTGTGTGCATGCGTTGGTCATCTTACTACCTTACATAATTTTATCTTAATATATAATGTGTGTGCATGCGTTGGTCCTCTTACTACCTCACATAATTTTATCTTAATATATAATGTGTGTGCATGTGTTGGTCATCTTACTACCTCACATAATTTTATACTAATATATAATGTGTGTGCATGCGTTGGTCAACTTACCACCTCACATAATTCTATCTTAATATATAATAGACTGGTTTAATGCTCATACTTTGCTGCAAATTTAAAAAATTATAGTCCAATTATGTCAGACTGTTAATCGTTATTATACTCCGCGACACGATTTGAACTGTCGGTGCTTTACTCGCCGACCCAATAGACGTCGAAAAAGGTAAAGAAGACAGACGACCACTAACTCTAGTCTGTAAACAGCAGAGATACAACTGCTAGCTAGCCTCAACAAAATGAACTCGATCGATCGATCGATCCTAACATACCCGTGCTTATCACCACCGATCGTATACACCCTGGCCGGCCTCATCCGTGGAGTTGTCGCGACGACGTGGTCTTGTGCACCAAGTCGCATTTACCCGCCTATATGTATCTGCCGGTGCCGTGATCGACCCCAATGGCCGGCAGCCATTTTGTTTGTCGTGATCCGTTGTTTCGACGACGCTTTCTCTCTCGTGTGTCTCTCCCGCCCCTACGCTTGCTTCCTTCTCCAGAATGCATAGTTGTTATTGCATGTTTTAGATTTGGTTGTTTTGTCTCTCTAATAAAGGCGTGCCCACGGAGCAATCGATGTACCTACTGCATCTGCATGTACTGCTGAAAGATCTAGACCCGCCATTATGAGTTAATGGAGTGTTTGTGTGATTAATGACAAATCTAATTGTGAGACTAACTCTCTTGTCAAGTATTATCTTGTGTAGTCTCATTTGGATATAAAGGTGAAATTTAATGTGGTATGCATTTGATTTACACTCTTTTATATAATGTTGTATTCCTCGGATCCAAAATATAGGTTGAACTCCACCATAGGTTTAACTTGAATATGTGCATATGTTTTCTTTACACATATGTGTATGCACACATTTAGGGGGAGCTCATTCTATATTTTATGGTTTCATTAGTATTGATCCATATTCCATTTTCCACATATATTTGGGATCTTTACTTTGAAATATATCCGTTTGAGTATATAGAACTTGTGTAGTTTGTGTATACTCATGTTTGAGTAAAATAGAATTTGTGTAGTTCTTACATACTCATGTTGTGGGTATATATATATGACTTGTGTAGTTTATATATATGCTCATGTTGTGTTACTTCATTTATCAATCCAATTTATGTTTGAAATGGTTATCATCAATTACCAAAGAGGGAAAGGTTGAGTATCTTGTCCCACCATTATGAGTTAATTGTATAGTGTGGTAATTAATGATAATCATATTGTGGAACTAACATTTTCCATGAGTTGGATGAATAGGTTATGTTCCGGGTGACGAAGACTTGGGATGATCATGAGTTGATCATCAAGTCAAGAGCTTGGTGTAAAGGATGCATCATGAGTTGATACTTATCAAGAAGAGCTGATCATGAGTTGATCATTAAGACAAGAAAAGACCTATCATGCGTTGATGGACGTCAAGCAAAGGATCATCATGCGTTGATGATTATCAAGTTAATGACACGGACTTGAAGTGTTGATGTGCGTTATCGAGTTTCAAGAAGATGCAAGGCAAAGGTATGACTAGCTAGGGCTAAGGATGTGTTCCTACTCTTTTACCTGTCTTGGTGTTTGGTTGGAAGACCGGATTACTAATATAGGTTGTCGTACTATTAAGAGGGGTCTTAACTAGTAGTTTGAGTTAGTCATGTGTTGATAGCTCAATGTGATTGCTCTAGCTCATCTAGGCATGATGCTATTTATTTGCGAATGTGTTTTGCAAATAGTCGAGGCTCATGCATAATCCTTGTAGCATGTGATTTAAGTTTGCAAATATGTTTTGCAAATGGTGTAAGTCCATATACCTTATTCCTTGTGATGAATATTCTAAAATGTTGGCAAATGTGTTTTGCAACTAGCTCAGAATATCATCTTGGAACCTTGTTGAAGTTGCACTCAAGTTGGGCGAATGTGTTTTGCCAATTGAGATGAGCAAATGTGTTTGTCTTCGAGCTCGGCGGTTCGACCGCTGTGGTCACCGGTTCGACCGGTACAATCGGCCGAATCGCCATATGTTGGCGGTCGGACCGATTTCCTCTCAGATCGATTCCTTGTCCGGAAGTTCCGCTTAGAAAACGGAACTTCCGATGTGAGGAAGTTCCGGTTCGTATTGGAATGATTATTCCAGAGAGCGCCTGTTTTGGGACTTAGCCAAATTTCCATTTGGCGGTCGGACCGGCCAGCATTGGCGGTCTGACCGATTTAGCGGCGGTCCGACCGGCCGTTGCATGGCGGTCCGACCGACCGAAGGCTCAACGACTAGTTTTCTAGCCGTTGGCGCATGAGGCGGTCTGACCGTCCATTGGTTGGCGGTCAGACCGGCCATGTGCTGATTTGTGGGAATCTTCTCCCAACGGCTAGTTTTTGTGTGTGGGCTATATATATGAGCCTTGGCCGGTTGGGAGAGGTGGCTGGTGATATTGTGAACATCCTTTGAGCTTTTTGAGCTAAGAGCAAAGCCTCTCCTCTCTTATGTGCATGTGTTGCACTTGGTGAGCTTGGAGAGTAAACTCTAAGTGCATTTGTTGCCTTAAGTAGTAGATTGTGTATCCACCTGAGCGTTGACACTTGATTAGTTCAAGTGAAAGTTGAGATTTGTTTCTCTTGGTGTTTGCCGACACCTAGACGGCGTGGAGGCGTCGTGCCCGGTGATCTTCTCAAGAAACTTGTGAGAAGGCCCGGCGTGTTGTGAGTGGTTTGGTGGTTTTCTCAAGAAGCTTGTGAGAAGGCCCGGCGTGTTGTGAGTGGTTTGGTGCTCGCCATCTCCGGAGTGGAGGAAGAGCAACCTTAGTGGAGCGAGGTGTTGGTTCGGTTAGGAACCGGTCCAAGTGTTGGACTTATCTCGGAGGTCTTGGCTTAATTAGTGGAACCGGTTCAACGTGGTTGGGCTTACCTCAACGTGGATTAGGGGAAACAAGCAAGTCTCCGAACACCACGATAAAACATAATTGTGTCCATCTTGTTTTTACCTGTGCTTTACTTTGAGCAATTTACATTACATGCTTCAATTGTTTATATATCATTGTATGATTGCTCTCTTGTATTGTTTGTGCACTTAGTTGAGCTTAGTTGATTTAGGTTTTAATCGTGCAAAACCATTTCGTTATTAGCTTCTGCATTATATATTGGTTTAGAACCGAAAGAATTTTTAAAACCGCCTATTCACCCCCCTCTAGTCGGCCACCTCGATCTTACAACTTCGCTACTCTCTGGCGGCCCTCTTTATGCGATTACATTATTGCTACTTATCAGTGGCAGAAAATATCTTTTTAAAAAAATAAGATTACATTATTGTTGTTTATCCGTCACCCGAAAATATCTTATGTTTCAGTTGATTTTTTAGCCATCAGATCCGTTCCAAGATATGTGGTGCTATCTTATGGTTTTTGGGCTTATTTTCTGCTAGTGGGAGCGATTTTGGTTCCCGAACCTAACCCATTAAGAGCTTGTTTGGATATAAAGGTATTATAACCAATCTCTTCGGATTGAAAGAGATTTTAGTTTAAGTTCCGAGTCAATCCACTACTACAGAAAATATAATCACACACGGTTCATAATCGTCATCACAGACGGTTTTGTGAACCGTCTGACTTTATGTGTCTATGATGACATGAGGTCATCACAAACGGTTTTTGAACTGTCTGTGAAAATAGTTATCACAGATGGTTCTTGTTCTGAACCGTCTATGATAGTCTATTTTCTTATACGGTTCTAAACAAGAACCATATGTGATAGTAATTATCACAGACGGTTCTTGTCCAGAACTGTCTGTGATAGTTTTTTCTATTGCAAAAAAATCGGCATATGTTGTTTCCATTCAACATAGAACGGTGGAAGCGATTTTGGTTCCCACTCCACACACCGACCCTGACTCGCCGCACCGCAGAGACGAATGGTTGGGCTCATTGACGCACGACGTTCAGTCCCGATTGCGGGAGCGCCCGACAACTCTACCTCCCGAATTTAACTTACTAAACCGTAAAGATGTAACGCAATGCTGCCCCGCGATACCTCCTCAGCCCCGCTGCCTCGCGGACGCAAATTTTATTCAACCCAATTGCAATTTACCCACAGGCTATATATATGGATGTTTTGGCTGACATTCCCCTTACTCTTCACTTCCTCTTCTCCTTTCTTCCAGTCTTGGTTAGCCTTAGTTTGCCTATACAGGGATGTCTACGGCCTCGTCAAACTTCCGAGTGAGCAGGCAATTAGAAACACTACTAAAGCACTTGGTTTGCCCACGTTGCAGGGATCCGGTGAATGTGTTCACCTTCCATACGCCAACCAATATATCCCGAGTGTTCATGAAGTTTTCAAATGTTACGGTAACTTGTGCCTGATCATCCCAAATGAAGTTCTTTCGAGATAGTATGTTTTTTCACTTGCAGTTTTAATTCTTTTTACAGAACGCAACATGTCAGTTCTGGCTGTGCGCAGATGAAGCAGTGCCAGAGGTTCGAGATATTGCAATGCAAATTGCTGCCTTGCAAGAAGAAACCCGCGGTGTTGCTGCATTTCGACAAGTGCCACGACCCTCTGATCAACCAATGGAAAATAAAGATAATGTGCTTAAAAGACTGGATGAAAGGATGAAAAGGGTTGAGAAAATGCTTCAGAAATTAATTAACATAACTAGTTTTGCAGTTTTGCTTCTATTATTTCTTGTTCTTGCCAAGTAGAAGTTCAATTCTAGTAAGATTGTAATACCTACTCTTTATCTATCCATCTCGCACTACGTGATTGGTGTTGAAGATGTATGCGTTGGATGATCGAATTAATGAAACCCTAATTTCAAAATCATACATTCCAAATTTTCGGACGACCACTACATCGTGACAACGCTCGCAAAGTAGGACGTGACACCACACCGCCGCCAACTTTTCGTGTTGGATCACTCGCCTGCCACTTTTCAGATCAAATGACCGCGCGCAAAGTACAACGTGACAACACTCAGATTGCCGCCTTTTCGCACAAAATGACCGCGACTCTTCTTCGTGACCGACATGACAAAGACTTCGCAAAGTAGGACGTGACAACACTCGGTAAAAAGATAAGACAACACTCGCCACGCCGCTTACTCACGCCAAATTAACCACACCATGCCAACCATGTGGCCTATAAAATGAGGTGGAAGACATCTACTACACAACCAAACCCAACGCTGCATTACTCGCCTAGTGGTAATGATTTATGATCTTTGGGCCGAACAAGTTAGGGATTGTATAGTTTCCCCGAGCGAACCCCGCGAACGCCCCAACCGAAGCGCACGCAACACCCGCCAGAGGGGAGACGCCTCTCTTAGGACGCAAGTTCTTCAATATATTTTGTGAATTGTCGGGATCGTATTGGCACCGTAGTCTACAAGAGGTTCCGCACTCAACTATCCTCCCATTCACGTCTATGTCGCAGGGATTAGTTAGCCATTTACCTCGCATGAAAGTTCTTACGACTTTAGAATAACCAGCAAAAGTCCAAAGTGTTTGTGCCATGTAACGCGGCTTCGTCCGCGGATCGCAATGTAGTTCTCGTTACGTGCCTCCGCCGCTCCATCAAAACAATACTATATTGCAAGTATGCCTCTTCCGTGGAATCCTTAAATAACCATTCACATCGACATCAATTCTTCTATGTTTTAGGTATCTTCGTAATCACAACGCTTCAAAGACTTTCGCTAAGTTCTCAAAGATCTTGAAAATATGATCAAGAACCATAGCGACCAAGTGTAGTCATATTGTGGTAGTAAACTTCACACATTTCAAGTCACATGAAATAATTGAGGCAAGCACACTATGCCAGTATTTACCGAAATTTGGACCCAAAGCTGTTACACATGTTCTTTGTTGTACGAACACATCAAAGGATAACTCAACTAATCGAATGCAATACTCTATAAACTTTACTTTGGAATTAATTCATGTTTGCCAACCGGGAACGTGCGGATATGAGGTCGAGTGAGGATAGGGAGGTGTACATGTCAATGCGAATCTAACGGTCCACCTATCTATCACCAGTTTTAAGGGGTAGACGACCCTACACGTAACAAAAGGTTCAAAAAGTGGGACGGACACCTTTCCGGAGAATTCGCCTCCTTTTTGGAGAATGCGGTGCTCCCATCATATTTGATGATATAAGTGCTCCCTTTGTAAAAAAAAAGGTTCAAAAAGTGGGGCGGACACCTCCTTTCTGGAGAATTCGCCTCCTTTTTGGAGAACACGGTGCTCCCATCATATTTGATGATATAAGTGCTCCCTTTGTAAAAAAAGGTTCAAAAAGTGGGGCGGACACCTCCTTTCTGGAGAATTCGCCTCCTTTTTGGAGAATACGGTGCTCCCATCATATTTGATGATATAAGTGCTCCCTTTGTAAAAAAAAAAAGGTTCAAATATCCAAAAACTTTTTCGGTGCTTCCACCACCTTCTCTCCAAGAATTCGGTGCTCCCACCAGAATTGATGCTACCAGTGCTCCACACGTTCCACCACCTCCTCTTCGGAGAATTAGCCTCCTCTGCGGATAATTCGGTGCTCCTACCATAATTGATGCTACTGTCATCCCTTTGTTAAAAAAACGATTCAAATATCTGGAGAACATTTCCCATGCTTCCACAATAACCGGGGCTACCGGTGCTCATGTTGTTCAAAAACCTCCTCTCCGCGCTGAGCCGCTGACGCTGGATGCTTTGGCTTGAGTGGCTCACGCACACGATCCATCGGCTCGGAGCTGCGTCAGTTAGAACGCCAACTAACGGGCGTCCGTTAATTAGCGTTTCGGAGATATTTGTACCTCGATCTTTTTACTTAACCTAATTATTTGCAAAAAAATGGCAGCGCTTACCCACGCGCGTGTTGAGGTGACTCTCTATTATTAACAAACAATAACTAGGAGTTAAGTAAAATGTGTTGGCACAAATATCTAGTGTCAAATGACGCACAAGCGGGATAAATTAACAAATTTAGCACCAGAATACTCGTGATGGCAATCGGCAAAACACGAACTGATTCGACTTGTCTAGCTAGTGCATCGAATGGATCGCATCTAATTCTGATCAGCTGGAGCCTTGGAGGCGAGAGGATTTGTTCAGGCATAACAAAAGGCATAATGAAATTTATCCTTTTCTTCCGTGCGAAGGATGTTTTCTCCGTATCAGTCCAGGGAGGGACGGACGCCAGCTCAAAAAATGAGCGAGGGTACAAGTGATCGGTCTGAGATAGCCCATGAGTCCAGGTATTTGACCTGCCAGACTTATCCTTCACGCAATATCATCGCATAAATAACTGTCCCGTGCATGCATTACATATGAATCTATTTTGTAGTAGGCACACACTCGGTTCATTTGAAAATAGGACCACGCGGTGGCATTGCCGTGGATTTTAATAATCTTATCTAAAAACGCCTACTCTGTTCACAACAAGTTGGTATTTGAGACCGTGTTAACGTGTAAATGTATAAATGACAAGTGAAAAAGAACGGAGGTATATGTTGAGAAAATGTCGGTGACTCCAGCTTAAGCGATTAATTCGTAGACAAACTCAAAATCGTAAGAACGATACAAGAATATAAGAACAAAATAATAGATTGAACACAGAGATACGGTGGGACTTCTGATTTCTCTTTACTGCTCTTCTGAAAACTGCAGTACAATGGTTGGGGTTCTCCTCTTTTATATAGGCTACTAGATGGATGAGGAGCCCACCTTGGGTTAGGACTACTAGCCTAAGTCCGGTTTTTTAATACTCCCACTTAGGCATTCATCTGTCATGTTCATATCTCATCAAAACTCAAAAAAAACCAAGGAATTTTTTTTGAGAAAGAGTACATGATACACGTTCTGTTGTGTTGCACGAATTGCCTCGTTAAAAATCTTAGTCGAGAAACTTCAGGAAAACTCGTCAATGGAAAAAGAGTACAATCCACCCAATTTTATTTAATCTCTATGATTTATTCTTTGGGTACTCGATCTTCGTGATCAAGCTTTAATAAAGAGTTTGTGAAGATTCTCTCCCTGAATTCTACACTATTCTAAGTCTCATCATTCCAATTCCATGCATGCATCTTTCAATACTAGACGTTGGAAGTGACTTAGTGAATAAATCTATAAGATTTTCACATAACTTAGTATGGAATACTTTAATTTCGTCTATCCTTTGTAATTCATGAGCATAGAAGAACTTGGGGTTGATATGCTTAGTGAGAGAACTCTTCACATAACCCATCTACACTTGTGCAACATAGGCTGCATTATCTTCATAGATAATAGCGGGGGTTTACTCGATATTCAACCCACATGACTAGGGATGGCAATTGTGTCCGATTACCCGCGTGCCCGCAGGCGAATACCCTAATGGAGGCGGGTATGAGCGTCTTTCTTTGCCCACAGGCATGAAAACGGGCACAATTCCTTGCCCATCGGGTAAACAGGTATGGGCATGGGTAAGCTCCACCTGTTCCCGCTTCACCCGATTACCCGTAATCTACCCATATGTGTAAGAAACTATATCAATTTGTATTTGTATTTTATTTGTTAAACTTGATTAGTTATCTTGTCGAACATGATATGTAAATTGTGATGAACTTTATTAGTTGTTGAATGTGTTATGCACCATTGATGTGTGAATTATGATGAACTTAATGTATGCATTGCTCGCGGGTAATGAGCATGTCCGCGGGCGATGGGTACCCACGGGCGGCGATGCATTATTCGCGAGTAAACGGCCATACCCGTGGGCGACGGGTATGGGCGAGGTTTTTCGCCCATCGTCCTTCGCGGGTATACCCATGGGGGGATTCTTGGTCGCGGGTATGGGTATGGGTGAGCACTACCCGTACCCACCGCGCCCGATTGCCATCCCTACACATGACTGTTGGATGTGGTTAATCATCCACCGAAGCCAAAAATATTTTCGTGAGGCCTCGTACAGTGCTATGATTTTTGAGTGGTTCATCGAAATAGATACAAGACTTTGTTTAGACGATTTCCATAAAATTGCAGTTCCACCATATAGAAATACATAGCTTGTTTGCGACTTGACTGTATGCGGGTCTGACAGGTACTCGGTATCTGCATAGCCAGTCATAGTTAGGTCTTGGTTCTTTTTGTAGAACAGACCAAGATCTTTACTTCCTTGGAGGTATCAAAAAATATTCTTTATTCCCTGCCAATGTCTTTTAGTAGGTTCAATATTGTACCTTGCTAGTAGGTTCACGGCAAATGCAATGTCCGATCAGTACAGTTTGCTAAATACATGAGTACTTCTACTGCACTCAAGTATGGAAACTACGGTCTCAAGACTTCCTCCCCCTTCTCATTAGGTCTGTATGGGTCCTTGTCATGTTGCAAGGATCTCCGACCATCGGCACTTTCGAAGGATATGTCTTTTCAACGTCGAACCGTTCTAACACTTTCTGAGTGTATGTTGACTGATGTACTAAAATCCCTTCAGGGGTATACTCAAGATGCAAGCCTAGTCAATATTTGATTTTACCCAAATCTTTCATTTCGAACTCCAACTCCAGGTAAGAGCTTGCTTTCTTAATATCTTCCAGGGTCCCGATAATATTCAGATCGTCTATATATACTGAGATTATACATAATCCATCATGTGATCGTCATATAAAATCACAGGGACAATCCTCATTGTTCGTGTAGCCTTTTCTTGCATAGAAAGTCGCTCAAGCGATTATACCACATTCTACATGATTGCTTCAGTCCATACAGTGACTTTCTAAGTTGCACACTGTACAAATTTATATTTGATCTGTCTTGGTTCAGCATAGGGATACCTTCAGGTACCTTCATATAAATGTCTGAATCCAAATTCCCATAAAGGTATGTAGTTACCGCATCCATCAATTTTATTTCTAAATTCAAGTTTACTATCATTGAGATTAAATATCTAAAGATAGTTCCGCCCATGATCGGAGAATAAGTTTCTTAATAATCGACTCCTGGTCGTTGAGTGAAACATTGTGCAACGAGTCTTTCTTTATGTCCTACAACATCATTATTTTCATTTCTCTTTCGAAGAAATATCCACCTATGCCCTACGGGGTGCACATAGGGAAGTGTGCGGCTTACAGGCCCAAAAATCTCTCTTTTATTCTGAGATAATAATTCTGCTTCTATTGCCCTCTTCCAATCTTTTCAATCTGAACTTTTCTTACATTCAGCGAGCGATGCAGGATCTGGATTGTGGATATCTTCACGAAGTTTTCGACAAAGCTTCGGCATTTCGATGGGCGGTCGGACCGGTCCTAGCATCGGCGGTCCGATCGGTCCCAATCGGTCGGGACCGCCTTGTGCGGCGGTCGGACCGTTGTGACCTAAAAGTGGTCAAAACGAGCTGGGCCAAAAATAGGTGTTGTAGGCAAGTGAGGGGATCCCAATGCACTTGGTCTCATGATTTTTGGAGTCTCCAGTAAGAAGTTCTATTCATTTTAAGTTTCCGTAAGGTTTGAATTTCAGGCATGAATTTGGCTAAGTCTCGAGGCGGTCCGACCGGCTCACAGGGAGCGGTCCGACCGGCCAGAGGGGCGGTCCGACCGGCTCACATGGAGCGATCGGACCGGTTTTGACTTATTCATCCGCCAACTTCGTGGCGATATTGTTTTGTTAGGTCAAAGTCATTGGTATCGTGGCATATGGTTTGCATGATGCATATTTTGACTAACATGGGTCAAGTTGTGAAGAACTTGTTCCTGAATTCGTGTTTGCTTGTCTATGGTTGTGCAGGTTGCTTGGTGGTCAACGACGGTCAACGGCGAGGAGGATCCGGACTAGACTTGGAGAGTTGAGGTCCAGAACGATCGACGATGTCGGGTGAGGTCAACGACTCAAGCGTGACACAAGATGGACAAGGGTGACCTATTGGCAAATCCATGACGCATGGTGAGCGGTTTAGGTCAAAAGGTTAAAGACGGCGCTGCGGCGCGTGCGTGTGTGACCCGCTTGTTAGTGGGCCTTAACGGGAGCCCAATTGAGTCAAACCCTAGAGAGTTCTAGGCCTCCACTATAAATAGGAGGAGGTGGGGGCTGCACCCTCCCTCTCGCTGTTTTTCACCTCTTTTGTTGTTTTCAAACCCTAATTGGCTTAGGGGGAGTTGGGGTGGAGGCGAGGGCTTTTCATGGTTTGAGGAGAATTTCGTGATCTTGGATTGACCACTGATCCATGATGGTGTGAGTGTAATCCAGCGACGATCACGTTATTAATCTATGCAAAGTTTGCTTGAGATAAGTCTCTTTTCGTTCTTGCTTTCAATTTCGTGATTTTAGGGCTTTCTTTGATCCGCGAGTTTGTGATTGATTCTTTCACGTAAATTAGCTTGCTGTGATATGTGTGAATCTATCTAGAATCATCTTGATCATCAATCACTCACGAACAAGCATTAGGATCAAGTTTTCGTTCTTGCCCGGTTTTAGACCCTCTGTTATTCAATTGGCAATTGCTCAGGATCTATCCAAGAATTATCATAATATTCGATTGGAATAGGTCCTCAATAGCATAGAGAAGGTGTGTGCTAAGTTTCATAAAGATTGGAGTTGAGATTCAAAAGTTTGACTTAATTGCAACTTCATCATCTTTCCGATTTGAGATCGCTTCAGACGGCTCGAGCCTACCGGCCGATCGCCCATCAAGACCGGCCGATCGATTTTGAGCGGTCCGACCGCCAAGACAACAATGTCGAACCGCCCGCAATCGTCCAACCGGCCGGGTCCAGAGGTCGACCGCCTGCTTTGTGATTCTCGTAATCTTAGTTGATTTTGTTATTTTGCTTAGGGATTTAATTGATTCAATACTAGTCTTCCAACAGATCGTATATTGATCTTCATAGCTTCCTAATAGCTATTGGAGTGAAATTGTGTTGAATTCATTATTTGGGAAAAAGTGAGCGTGCTCCTATTCACCCCCCTCTAGTCGCCTTTTCGGTCCAACAAGATCAAGATCGATGATTGTGGTGATTTTCTTTATAAAATAAATGTCAACATTGGCTATTGTTCTATTCATATATTCTCCCGTGGTCACATAATTTATAGCTATTTCTTTATGGGACAATACTTCTAATGCTTCTACTTACTCACCGCTGCTTTCAATTGCGGTGGTAAGTCCCTTTAATTTTTCAACTCCGATGTGTGCGTATACATCCATGCTGATGTCTCCCTCCGTGGGAATATTCAAATACGGTATGCCTTTTACTGAATGTTTCATACTGATGCCAGGTCTCAACTGGCTCCGCTTCTGGTTCTGGGGAACTTCGGTGATCAGCTGTGTCAAGTCCTTCTTATCCTTTTTCACTATGCGTCTCCGGTAACTTGAGATTCTAGAGGTCGGAGTTCTCGTCCTTTTATTCTGAGGCCTCTGGACGGGATTAGTGATACCTTCAATTTTCTTTGGCATTTCAACCCTTTTCGGCGCATTGCATGCAGGCATATGCGACTTGGTCACGCTCTTCAAATCACTAAAGTGGTGAGACAGTTGATTCGCTAATACTTGCAAATCAATTATCTTCTGGACTTTTCTATTTGCTTCACTAGTGCGCGGATCATGTGCATGGATTCCCGTGGCTTGCCACGTCATTTCTCGATATTTTTCATCAAGGGGTTGATTTCCTCCCTAATGACGGGAAACTATCCTCATCAAATATGCTGCCAGCGAAGTAGGTTGCATGCAAATCTCCAGTCATGGGGTCCAGATACATATTTATGGATGTTGTCTCATAACCCACGTATATCCCAGACTTTTGGAGAGGGTCCATTGCAGTTCGTTGTGGTGGTGGTATAGGTTCATAAACCTTGCAACCAAACCTTCGTAGATGAAAGATTTTCGGTGCTGACCCTTGCGCTAGTTGTATAGGTAAATGGATGTTATATTCCGACGGTCAAAAATTGAATAGAGTTGCTGCGTGTAAGACTGCATGTCCCAAACATGTAGTTGGTAAATTACAATTCTGCAAGAGCAGTCGGGCAATAAATTTAATTCTTTTAATTAATGTCTCTACTAATGCATTCTGGGTGTGGACATGCGGTACGGAATGCTCAACGGTAATTCTCATTGCCATATAATAATCATCAAATGAAGTAAATTCTCCTGTTGTCCATTCTTATGGACTTCACATAATGATCAGGGAAATTATTTTTAATTTTAATTATCTGCGAGATCAGCTTGGTAAAAGCATGATTTCTCATAGACAATAAATATACATACGACCATTTCGAGGAAGCATCGATAAGCACCATAAAGTACCTAAATGGCCTTGACAGGGGCTGTATAGGACCACAAATATCTCCTTGGATACGGTTCAGGAATGCAGGGATTTCATCCTTTACTTTCATAGTAGAGGATCTAGTAATCAGCTTCCTAGTGGCATATGCGGGGCACACAAAATCTTCCTGATTCGAAAATTCTTTACAATGATATTATATCCATGAGAATTATTAATTATATTTCTCATCATTCTAAGACCGGGTGGTTTAATCTATCATGCTAGAGAC
This sequence comes from Hsuehochloa calcarea, assembly GCA_036346395.1. Lineage (NCBI taxonomy): Eukaryota > Viridiplantae > Streptophyta > Magnoliopsida > Poales > Poaceae > Hsuehochloa > Hsuehochloa calcarea. The sequence continues at coordinate 5,409,577 of CM070610.1, forward strand.
AGAAAAGTTTAGAGCTTCTAAAAGTGGTTTTAAGGACAGTATAGGCTTGCGGTACCTTAATGTGAGTGTAGTATAGCTCAGATTCTTATGAAGTAAGTCGTTCTAATACTATTTTTTTCATTTTCTTTGTGTTTTGTAATTAGCAGGTATTTCTTACCACACTCTTCTTCAGTCTCTACGAGGAGACCGTTAGCGCGAATATTTTGAAAGCTTAAGAGAGTTCTAGTCGATTCTGGGTACAAGGCTTCTTCAATGACTAATGTTGTGCTCATCGGGGGTATAATTGTTGCTCTTCTGAGCCTATTATACAAGTATCGTTGCGTGCGATTGTCGTAAGACTACCAACATTCTTACTGATTGACTGAAAAAAAATTCTCTCTTAAGATGGTATTGGTTGTACCGCTACCTGCTAAGCACACTTCCTCCATAGGGCGCCACACATGTTTTGATATAAAGTATTTATTAATATGGGGTAAGAAGCAATCCACACATATAAATAAAATACTTCAAAACAGAACATAACTTGCTATTATTAATATGGGAAAAAGTCTTGCAGGGCTCATCATAAGAATTTAATGTTTTGCTCTCTTAGAGCTTACAACCATTATTCAAAGTTCCATCACAATCACAAACTGCAAGAGACTGTAAAAAGATATAAGAGCAATGCATGCACTAGATTGAATCAGCGAAGTATGTAGAAACTTCTGCCTGAATATGCTCTATAGCGATTTTCTCCTCTTGAGCAATTACGGCTGCGGCCACTGCGATGTCCAAAGAAGGTGTGATGAGGACTGCTACTGGGCTATCCACATCCATGGGTGCAACCCATGACTATGGATCCTCCATACCTATAATGGCGAGGTGTGCCTCATTCTGTCCTTTTCTCTTCTTCATAGTCTTGAAAGCATCAATCACGTACTGCGGTTCACGGCGTACACGTGACCAATGTCCCCAAGTGCCACATTTGTAGCAAACTTGGTCCTGCTGATCATAGCTTTTCTCATCGCGCTTCTTTTGTTCGCTCTTCTTGGCTTGAGCATTCTACTTGGTTTTGCTACCCATGACTTTACCCTTCTTACCTCTTTTCTTTGAGTGATGCTTCCTCACCTTGTAGCTGCTTGCATTGACTTCATTGCCAACTTTGCTACTAGACAACTTGTGAAATGTAGTTCTTTCTGAGAACATCATCTTGAGCTTCCTCAACTTACATGATGTCAATCAGTTCGGCATACTCCTTGTAGTCGTCCTGACGATAGTTGTGTGCGGATTGCACCGCATTTGGGTGAAAGATAGAGAGTTTTTTCGATCTTCTGCTCACCCATGGTTACCTTACCACAGAATTGATGACTTGTACAAATTTTGTGCGATGCATAATTAAACTCCCCCACGGTCTTGTAGTCAGCAAAACGTAGTCGGTTCCATTCATGCTCTGCTTGAGGAAGAATGGTGTACTTCAGCTTCTCGAATCGCTTCTTCAGTGCGGTCCAAAAGCTAGTGCATTCTTTTCCGCCATATACTCATTCTTGAGTGTTAGGCAGAGATGGTGTCTGAGAAAATGAAGTGTTTAATTATTCTCCTCGTCATTTGGAGTGGCATCCTTCAAGGTGCCAAGTCCAATAGTAGCATGAAGCTTCTTGACTCTAAGTACGATTTCGACATCTGATGCCCAAGTTAGGTAATTGTGGTCATGCTAGGCCAGCTCTTCGAACTACCAGTTCATAATGTCTATCATCTACATATTCATGCAAAGAGTTCATAAGATTACTGCTGGTAATTTCCATAAAATATTTGCAAAAATTCTCATAATGTTCACATATTTTTCTATGCATTTTTCATGATTTACTCCTATTTTCAATTGATTAAAAGTAATATAAAAAATCATAAATAATTAAAAATAGTAAATACAATACATAAATTGCATAGAAATAGTAATAACAAAGTTAAACGTGCTTCAAATGTTAAAACCAATTCAAAATTGAATTGCGCTTTTCTACTCGATTATGATTTTTTGGCTAATTCTGCAATTTTCAGGCTAAACCGCTAATTTTCTGTTCTAAGAAAAAATTTCACACAATTTTCATAATTTCCAATGGACTTTTGCAAAAACTTTTTTTGTTTTTCTCCCATTTTTATTTTTTCGCTTTGGTAGAATTCTAAAGACGCTTGTTTCTTTTCCAGCCCATTCTACCACCCATCCAATGGTTAAAATCCCCAGGGGATTAGGGTCCCCCCCTCACGTCCCTCATGGTAGCGGCGCATGGGCGGTCATGGCGCTCTGGCGGCCGGGCGGCGGCCGGCGAGGCGGCGCAGAGCAGCAGTGGTGGTGCTCGGCGGCGGCAGCTTGGCGCAAGTAACCGGAGAGGCGTGGTGCGGTTGAGCCGCCCGTGCGGAGGCGGTGGCCAGGTGTAGGAGCCGCATACGGGCGGTCGATGCGGGAGCTATGCGAGGGCGACGCGGAGGTGCGACGCCTGGCGCGGTATGGCGCCGCTTTGTGAGTCTCGCGGCCATGCACGGCCTTGTCCGGAGGCGGGACCGTGGCACCATGTGTTTCCATGCGCTGCGTTGGTGGTCTTCTTGGCGGAAGAGCCGTCGCGGGACGGCAGCGGCCGTGTCTTTGCCGGGTGGCTCGTGGGCCGACGCGATGGAGACGGCGAGCCACGTCGCGAGGACCAAAGACGGATGCGGTCCGGTTGGTGATGGCGGCCGGGCGGTTAGCACGGCGGCGGCCGATCGTCTGGGGGTGTTGGCGCGGCACTCCGTGAGGCGCTGGCGCCATCGTCCCCCTTGTTCTTTTTTTCTTTTCTCTGATGTTTTGCTCGTACAGGTGGTGCCAACCACGGTGGTCGCTTCTTTGATCGAGGATGGTCCGTGCGGCGCGCGCACAACTCCGTCATCGCGCGGCCAAATTTTTTCTATTACTGTTCATCTGAGTACACACTGTTCATCCGAGTATTATGCATACGAATACTGTTTATGCAATCCACTGATCGGTTTGGTCAGTGACTTTAAGTCAGCTCGCGGTAGATTAGAACGGATTTGCAATCCACAATGCAATCATCATCTACTATTTCATACAATCCACCGATCAGCATTGTGCCGGCGACTTCAAGTCGACTCGCAGTAGATTAGAGTTGATTTGCACCGTAGAAAAAACCAATTTAGAAAGCCAAATCTACAGAATTAAAAACTATTTAGAAAAAAACGATTCAATCTGTGAAGCGTCGTTCTTCGACGATTACCTTTCGATCCGATGAGAGTCGATCGTATTGAGGAACCGTCGCTGGCGAGTCCAATCCGAGTGATTACCTCGTAAACAAATTTAGAATCGTAAAACGATGCAAGAATATAAGAATAGAATAATAAATTGAACATAGAGATACGAGAGTATTTCTGATTTTTCTTTATTGCTCTTTTGAAAACTATAGTATAATAGTTGGATCTCCCCTTCTTTATATAGTCTATTGAGTGAATAAAGAGGCCACTTTGGACAAAAACTTCCGGCCTGAGCCCGTTTCTTAGCAGTATCCATCTTGCATTTTGCCGTTCCGTTATTTTCAAATCTTCCGACGCACCGGTAGAACTGTTCATGGTAGCCGGCCCAACTTTACCAAGTTTGGGCTGTGAGTAGCCCAGCCTGCAGGTCCAGCACGCTCAGCGTCAAGAGCGCAAGAGGCTGGCCGAGCGATTACCTCGTAAACAAATTTAGAATCGTAAGAACGATGCAAGAATATAAGAATAGAATAATAAATTGAACATAGAGATACGAGAGTATTTCTGATTTTTCTTTATTGCTCTTTTGAAAACTATAGTATAATAGTTGGATCTCCCCTTCTTTATATAGTCTATTGAGTGAATAAAGAGGCCACTTTGGACAAAAACTTACGGCCTGAGCCCGTTTCTTAGCAGTATCCATCTTGCATTTTGCCGTTCCGTTATTTTCAAATCTTCCGACACACCAGTAGACCTGTTCATGGTAGCCGGCCCAACTTTACCAAGTTTGGGCTGTGAGTAGCCCAGCCTGCAGGTCCAGCACGCTCAGCGTCAAGAGCTCAAGAGGCTGGCCTAAACCTCATTCTGGTCTCCTTGTTATATCTTACACCGGAAGGCCCACCTGCAGTGACCCACGCCAACTCCCCGAACCAACCCTTCGGGGGCATTTCCGGATAAATCCCTCGCCTTTGCTAGTTATTTATTTATTTATCTCTCCCTGCCTTTTATAAAAGCTCTCCCCTTCCGCGCGCCGCCGTCACGGCCTCCTCCCGTCCGAGACCGCCAAATCTCCAGGGAAAGATGGTAACTTCGCTTCCCTTTCTCTTCAATTCCCGCGTCCGATTATACAGTGATGATCTGTGTGCGGGCTAGTGAGTAGAGTAGCGATACTATGCTCCTCCATGAAACAAACCTGGCATCTGATAATTGCCATCTCCTTCAACAGTATGGTGAGCTGTCACATGATTTGCTTAGCTGGGATCACCCAGCAATGCTGGTCTATGATGATACAATTGTTTGATGGCCTTGTCTGCCATTCATCTCCTACATGCAACCAATCCATTCCAATTATCATCTAATTTCCGCGATAGGTTTCGGTCCGAATGCGTGCACTGGCTGCAGTGTTACGTCGCGTCCCGAATCGGCGCAGCAGCCGCAGGTGCGAACGCTGCTCCCGGTCGCCTACGCCGCCAACGCAGGCGGCATTCCATTTCCATGTGCTCCAAGCGACCAGATGGCCCGGATGTTTTGGTCCTAGTAGTCTCAGATTCAGAAGACTCCATTGTTGGGTAGGGTAACCAATCAATGCAGTGATCTCAGATCAGATGAGAGAGAGAGAGAGCATGTTTTAGCTGTCAGATGAGAGATGAGCATTGAATAGAGACGTACTCGGTTTTTAGCTGAAGCAGTAGGTATGAGGCTGTTTGGGACGCGGCTCCCAAACGAGGGCGGCTTTTCTCGAACTCGAAGCTAGAAACCGCGTAATTTAGAAAGCTGGAAGACGCTGCGGGGCGGAGTTATTTATCTATTTTTACCATCGAATAAAACTTCTCCTCAGACCCATACCCTAACCCTCCTCATGCATGCCCCCTCCCTCTTCCTCGCGTGCGGCGCCCCCCTCCTCCTTCTCCCGTGCCAGCAGGGGCGAATGTAGCGTAGGTGCTAGTGGGTGCTCAAGCACCCCCTCCTTCCACCACCGTACCCCTACTACTCCCGCTGCATACCGACGGAGGAACCGAGGAAGACCCGGCCGGCCAGCCGAGGTTGAAGAAGAGCAGCCAGTCCAGACAGCCAGAGTTTGAAAAGGCCGTTTAAGGGCTAAGGCCTACTCAGTGGCCCAGCGCCCCAGCCGGCCCAAATTTGTGGCGAATCCTGGTCCAAATCAGATCTAAAACATGAGGAAGAGGAACGATCCACAAAGCGAACGATAGCGAGCCATTCGACCTTTGGCCTGAATACTGCAAAGTAACAGAGAGAGACTCACCACCGTCACCCGATCATCGTCGACTCGGCAGCCCGACGCGGCGGAGGGGGAGGCAGTCGACCACTCGGCGTGGAGCCGCGGAGGAGGAGGCCGGAGCCCAGAGGCTGAGAGGCGGCCGTGACTTCAGCGTGTACCGCTGCAGGGAGGGGGAGGCGAGGCCACGAGCCCACGAGCGAGGCCGCTGGACCACGGAGGCTGGCGCTGGCGGGCGGCGGGCCGACGGCGGCCAAGATCGCCGCGACGCATCTCCGATCTCAATTCCAGCCCAGAGCGGTCGGCGACTTCAGCGAGGCCGCGACGGGGCATGGGGAGGCGAGGGTCGGCGCGGCGCAACATCGGCACGTCGCCGGCCGCCAGACGGAGGACGGAGAGGAACGCGGAAGAACGCCGGCGGAGGACGGAGAGGAACGCTGAAGGACTGAGGCGTGAGCCGTGAGCCGTGAGGTGAACTGGTGAAGACGTGAAGTGGTGAATGAAGACAGAAGTCCTGAAGACTGAAGTAATCCCAATCCCCATTTGATTTCAGACATTCGGTGGCTTCGCCGGTTCGGGTGACGGGCTGGCGGGTCCGCGGGTGACTGCGTGAGTCGGTGAGTGCGTTGCGTGACTCGTGAGTCGTGAGGGAAGCTGTGGGATGTGGCTAAGGCTGAGGGTGTCACCGTGTGACCGTGTCAGCTGTGACCTGTGAGGGAAGCTGAGGCTGAGGCTGAGGCCTGAGGGTGTCACCGTGGCGCACTGGCTGAGCCGTTGAGGCTCCCGTCTGCCCTGCGGTCCGTAATACCGTGAACGGTGAACTGTGAATGCCTGACTCACTGACTGCCTGAGCACTTGAGGGAAGCTGAGGCGTGAGGCCTGAGGTGAGGTACAGGTACTGGTAATTAGTTGATTAGCTAATTTGTTTAATTAGTGATTGGCTGATAACGGGTAATTGTTTAATTATTTTTAGATTTGTGAAAATGGAGAAGCGAACTTTGCACAAATATTTCTCAAATAATGCAACGAGCAGTAACCCTCCAACTATAGAAAGGAGAACTGAAGTAAAAAAAAGCTCGGCATGAATTTAATCCAGATGATATTATTGCCGATCCAGCATGTCGCAAACCAATTGAAGATTATCCTAATGAGATTAGAGATCAAGTTAGAAGAGCCTATTTGTTGAAGGGTCCAACTCAACTAATTGGTCATGATTTTCCAAAAAAATCGCAAGGTTCAATTTCAAGATCCTTTCAAGAATCATGGTATAAGAAGTTCGATTGGTTGGAATATAGTGTGGAAAAGGATGCCGCATTTTGTTTCTTTTGCTTTCTTTTTAAGAAACCGTCACACCCCACTCACTTTGGGAGGGAAGTCTTCACAAAAGTTGGGTATGTGAATTGGAGAAGTGCTATGGAATCTTTCAATCAACATGTTGGTGGACCTACTAGTGTCCACAACATTGCAATGCTAGATTGTGAAGATTTTCAGAATCAAAGAGCATGTGTAGATCACAAATTAAATACTTATAGCAAAGAGTTCGAAATTGCATACAAGATTCGTTTGACTGCTTCTTTAGATTGTGCAAGATATCTCATTCAGCAAGGTGAAGCTTTTCGTGGACACGATGAATCTTCTACTTCCATGAACAAGAGCAATTTTAGAGAGATGGTGGATTGGTACATAGATAAAAAGGCGGATGTGAAGGAGGCTTTTGAATTTGAGGGTGGTGGCAATTGTTTAATGCTTTGTCCGGATATACAGAAGGAACTCGCGAAATGTTGTGCACAGGAGGTCACACAGGTGATTAAGGATGAGATTGGAGATAGGAACTTCGCAGTGCTTATTGATGAGTCCCGTGATTCATCAATAAAAGAGCAGATATCCGTGATTGTGAGGTTAGTTTTTTTGTTGTATCATTTATGATTTGTGCATTGTGGTTTTGTTTTAACCTAGTAAATTTCATACTATGTAGGTTTGTAAATAAAGAAGGGAAGATCATGGAAAGGTTTATTGGTATTGAGCATGTCACTTTGTGTACATCTGTTGCACTGAAGGAAGCTTTGGTTCGTGTGCTTGCTAAGGTTGATCTACCTATTTTTAGGCTACGCGGACAGGGTTATGATGGAGCTTCAAATATGAGAGGGGAATTTAATGGCTTGCAGAGATTAATACGGGATGACAATCCGTATGCTTTCTATGTCCATTGTTTCGCCCACCGATTCATGCTTAGTGGTTGTCATCATGCAAGTTGTAGCGGTGCTATTGCTGATTTCTTCAACTATGTTCCCTTGATAGTGACCACTTTGTGAGTGCATCTTGCAAAAGAAAGGATGTTTTGATGGAAAAGCATCAGAAAGTCTTATTAGAGAAATTGGAGAATGGTGTGCTTTCAACAGGAACAGGCTTGAATCAGGCAACTAGCCTAGCTAGACCAGGAGATACTAGATGGGGCTCACATCTTAAAACATTGTTTCGTATATACCAAATGTGGAGTCGATTGCTTATGTGTTAGAGATTATATGTAAAGATGCAAGATATCCTTCTGTGTCATGGTGGAGCAAAGAGTTTGATACAAAAGATGGAGAGTTTTGAATTTGTGTTCATTATGCATTTCTTGATAGACTTGTTGAGCATTACACATGAGTTGTCACTTTCTTTGCAAAGAAGGGATCAAGATATTATTGAAGCTATGGGTTTGATTGTGGATGTGAAAACGCGCTTGCAAGACATGAGGGACAATGGGTGGGAGACATTGTTCAACACAGTAAAAAGCTTTTGTGAGTCAAATGAGATTGATGTGCCAAGTATGGATGATCATATTGGAGTAAAGGGTAAATCTGCACGTCGGAAGCATAAGGTTACTCTCCTTCACTATTATCGTATTGATATTTTCAATGTTGCTCTTGATGCCATTATGACAGAGATAGATCATCGTTTCAATGAAATTTCTTCAGAGTTATTGGTATGCATGTCTTGTCTTGATCCAAGCAGCTCCTTCTCTAAGTTTGATGTGCAAAAGTTAGTTCGTCTTGCTGAGATTTATACTGCAGATTTCACCATAGCTGACTGTTTGTTGTTAAGAAATCAACTTCAAACACTCATTCTCAATGCTAGAAGAAATATTGAATTTCGTGAATACCGTGATCTTGCTAATGTTACTCAAAAGATGGTTGAAACCGAAAAAAATATAACTTTCTGAGAGACCTTGTGGTCGTGTCTCCATGAGAGTGATGAGTATTTGACAAGGGTTTCGGTCAGTCGAGTTTGGTTTGTGTGGTCGGACCATGTCGTTGCGCGGTTCACGCGTTTTGTGAAGTCTTTCAATTCTTTGTCGGGATAATTGGATCGTCCGGCAGAAGTTATGGGCGGTGACGATCGCAGGCGGTTGTAATTGATTGGTAAATGGCGGTTGAAGAATTCCGAGAAGTTGTTTTTTCGAGTTCGGTTTTCATTGGAAATCGGAACAACCGCAGTATTGGAGCCAGACGACCGAGCGCGTTGATCCGCTGGTAACATGGCGGTTAAAATGATTATATTGTGAGGTTCGCCATTTTGGTGATTTGAGTTTTGGGATAGGTCATATCCATGTGTTCATGCATATGTGTTGCATATTGCATGTTTGAGCTAACGCTTAGGTCAAGTTGTGAAGAACTTGTTCCCGGTTTTGTGTTTCTTTATCCGTGTGGTCACAGGACATCGGGTGGAGTCGTGGCGAGACACGGTGGACCGGACTAGGTGCAGTGGCACCGAGGTCGAACGGCCGGGATGTGTCAAGACGACGTGGACTCGAGGTGGTTGCGAGGCGTGCGAGACGAGGAGCGCGAAGCTTCCCATAGGTGCGAGAGGCGAACGGGAATTTCGCAAGGTCGCATGCGGAGCGGCTCGCTTGGTTTTAGCGGCGAACGGGTGGAGACCCGTTAGCCATGGGCTATAAATAGGATGGAGGGGGTGCTGCTCAAACCTGAACACTCCAAGGGTTTTTAGGGTTTCCTTTAGTCAAAATAGGCTTTAGAGAGTTTGTTTTGCTTTAGGCTTTAGTTGTTGAGAGTTGTTCCCTGCTTGTCCCCTTCTTTTTTCTTCAAGATGGTCGAGTGTTCTTGAGTTTTGACAGTGGGAGAGGATGAGTTGAATGCTTGTAATCATTCCTCTTGTTTCAATCTTGTATCCCTCTTTCTTTAGATCAATATGAGATGATGTTTATTGATTTGGCTGTCCTTTTCTTTGGTGCGTGTGAGGTTTGATGTCGACTCTCGTGCTTGGTCAGTTTGTTTGCTTTCGCTTGTCGTTCTCCACTTGTGACCGATCATTTCTTCATTTCCTCTTCTAGGGTTTTTGATGAAATTCTTGATTTCCTTGAGGATTTGGCCTAAGACTCATGCTAGCATGTCCTGAGGTTATTACTAACCTTCTTGCAAAATCTCATGAGCCAAGGTTGAGAGATTGTGGAGCATTTCGGTTGTTGCCCTGCTTTGCATCCTTCTTCGCTCAAATGCAAGAAGATAGGAACTTTGGAATGGATCTCTGAAATATTTGTTTGGAATAGGTTCCTAGTGTCTTTAGGAGGTGTGGTTCAAATCTCGAGAGTTTGGCCAAGCGGTTCAAAAGTTACGCCGATTTTCGCTTTGAAACCCGAGAGGTTTTTGCTCGCTCCAGACAATCTGATGAACCGGCTTAACATCGTGGTTGTATCGATCGCAGTACAACCGCCATATGCTCATGGTTGTACGATCAGGTACAACCGCCGCTTGCCCGTGGTTGTACCGATTGTCCCGATTTCTTCTGTTCTTTCTCGCTTTTGTTTGCCGAGCTTTGGGGTGAGGAGTGGATTCAACATAAGACTTCCTCTGTGCTTAATCATTGATCTTCATAGCTCTCATAGCTATTGGAGTAATTTACAAGTTGAATCCATTCTTTGCGAAAAGATTAGGTGCTCCTATTCACCCCCTCTAGTCGCCTTCCGGTCCTTCAATTGGTATCGAGCCGGTTAGCTCTTTTCAATAGATCTTAACCGGCCTCAAGAGCCGTGGCGATGGACAAGTACTCACCAAGCCGCCTGCTGATGGCATCGACACTCCTTCGAAGAGCCGAATGGAGACATACATCCGTGCCTGGGGTATGCCATCCGCGAAAGGTCAAGGTTCGATTCATTGCTCTCGCCGATGAGAACATCAATGCCGGAACATGGTCGATGTTGAGGCAAATGCAAAGGCTAGGAACATCATCATCCGTGGTTTGAGTCGAGTGAGTTTGATCAAGATATCTCACCTGTCGTCCGCCTACGATATCCGGGTGACCTCGACGATACCATGAGGGCACCACCTGATCAAGACGGTTCGACAGACCGGCTCAAACGAGAATACAACAAATTTGAGATGCTTGTCGGTGAATCCTAGATGAGTGCTTCGACGCGTTTTCACAAGATCTTGAGCAACCTCCGAGCGGCCGGTCTCACATACCCCGACTCGGACAACGCCGCCGATACTTACGGACTCGATCCGCGTGTGTGGGAGATGAAAGTGACCACCATCAAAGACACGACAGACCTTCGACCTTGACTCTTGATGCGTCAGACTCACGCCTCAAGACTCACGAGATTGACGTTGTCTCTCGAGGTCGAAGTCACGATCGATGGCCCCGTCACCGATCCCGCCACTTCCGTCTCTCTTCCGAGTCCTCTTGCAATTTCTCCTTGTCGCTTCTCGTGACATAACCGATGATCGCTAGAGCACTATGGATGAGCAGACTTGCCCTCCTTGCTCGTAGATTCTCCCACGCTACAAAGGAGGAGGGACGAAAAGAGAGGAGGACCCGTGATTTGCTTCGAGTGTGGTGGCCCCAACCACATCCGAGCGAACCGCCCCAAGCCGAGAAGGGCAAGAACGACTACGGCGGTTCGGGCAAGAACGACTACACCGACAAGAACCGCAACAAGAAGCCTCCAAACTCGACGCCCAAAGAAGAAGAAGTTCCGCAACTTTGGCAAAGCCAAGAAGCTCTTCCACCGCGGCCTCACCGCTTTCGACGACCTCGACCTCAGCGAGGTGGAGGGATGGAGCGACGATGACGGACGGGTGACCAAGAGCCCAAGGATGGCGGCGACGACTTCTCCCAAGATGTGCTTCATGGCCCTCAAGGGCGAACTCAACACAATGGTCAGACTCGACACTGACGAGGTAGATCCCACCTACGAACAAATCAATCATGCTTTTCTCAAGCTAGGAGGTTTTCATGCTAAAGCTAAGGCTAGGTGTGCCGAGTTAGAGAAGGAAATAGATAGACTGTCACTAGAGATTATTGCTCTTACATCCGCTTCCTTCTAGTGATGATTGTGATACATGCTCTGCTTTGCTGGTTGATATGGAGAAGTTAAGGACCTCACATGATAGTGTGTCCTCCAAACTTGATAGTGTTAAGGTGGAGAATGTTAGTCTGCTTGCTGAGTTAGAGTTGAGTAGAATGGCTGTTACCCTACTTATTACTGATAAGACTACTTCTCCCACCTCATGTGAGGGTAAGGACATTGTCGCTAGAGGATCTTATGCCATGCTCCTTGATCCGCCTGAGTCTTGTGAAAATTGCAATAACTTGAAGATGAACTTAAACAGGCAGATCATAAAATTGTCAACTACAAGCTTTTTACTTGAGCCGATTGTTTCATGCTTAAACCGTCCTAAGTTAATCTAAACTTGAAGTCGCTCCAAACAGCTTTCAAGATATGATTGATCATGAAAGGAAGTTGGCTAAGTTTGCTTCTAAGGACCCTGTTAGCTCACCATGCATTAAGTGTAACAAACTAAAATCTGACTTGATTGCTTTGGATGAGAAATGTGTGAAGCTAACTAAGGACCTTCTAGAGAAGCCACATTGTGTTTGCAATATGATTGTGGAGAAGGGGAGAAGCCCTGTGGTAAGGATGAGACGCTTAGCAACGTGAACCAACGGCTAGCAGAGGGATCGCTCCCTCCGAGTCCTACCGTGCTTGCACAAGCCAATCTTTCCTCTCGCCGTTGGTTCTTCTTCTCGCTTCCTTACCTTCATCGCTCCTCTCTTCCCTCGCTCTTCTTGCACCTCTCTTTCAGAGTGCCAAGATCTTATAAACACTCTTGAGAGATTTGTAGGAGGCAAGAAGAAGCTCAATCTCATTCTAGACCAATCCAAGATTTGCAAATTCAATCAAGGTCTAGGATACATTGTCCATGAGGATATGAGAAAGAATCCACCGCCGTGCTCAAGTCTATAGCACTGTGTGATTAGGACTAAGCCTCTGACCGGGAAAGTTCATTTTAAACCAACCGATCTTGTTCAAGGGATTTACGAAAGAAGGTGATTTCACTGCAGCTTTCACCTCTCGTAAGGTGAAGTATCATTGCACCTTCTCGTCGGAAGGATGGACATTTGGTCGACATCGCTTCAGCGCGCCAAGATCGCGTAGAGACCGTGGCCGAGTCTTTTGGGCGATTCGTGGTCGGCCCTGCATCCCGAGTGCACCTAAGACCAACACGAAGTCCGGGTTTGTTCCAGCTTGATGGATTTGGGCAAGATCGAGGACTTGGTTTTTCCGAGTCGTCGGTTTCGCCTCATGCTCCGCTGGTCACAATTTCCGCCGCCCCGAGGGTAGATCTCGCTTTCACTTTCGAGATGGATACCATGGGCGAGATCAAGATGTTGTCGGTGTCTTGACTCGCCTCTCAGAGCAGCCAAGCCCAACAACGACTTTGGGTCCGCTCGAGACCATCCGGTTTGTTGAGAGAGCGTAGGGTAGATAGAGGTCGACCGTGCTTGACTACTTCATCCGCCGACGTGTTACTCAAGATTGGGTGCCAAAATCTTGCTTAATTCACCCCAAGATCGAGACTTTACTGCTTGACTCAGTTCACGGGCGGAAGGGAAAGGTTTGGCTCAGACTCGGTGTTCACGACACATGACCGAGATTCCCGCTGGTTTTCTTCCCTTGCCCGTGCTCGTGTGATGAGACGATCACCTTCGGAGATGCTTCATCCGGCGCGCGCATCGCCAAAGGTACTGCGGCGCATTAATGATTCTTTCATTTTGAAAGACGTTGCCTTGGTTAGTAAGTCGCAGACAATTTGCTTTCGCTTCTCACCTTATCGATGATGCTTTCGAGGTGAGTTTCAAGAAAAGTGCTTGTAAAACTCTTGATTCTTCTGTAGTTTGGTTTATGGATTTCTCGTTATGGGAGGATCTTTCGTCTGATTTTTCCGAGTCTTCCGCGATCCTCTCGTGTGTTTAGTTGCTTCGAGTCCCGCGACTGCCCTTCTCGCATAGGAGACTTGGTCATATTGATTTGACCATTTGACCCGAAAGTTAGCGCCACGATCTCATTCGTGGTTTGCCAAACTCAAGATGGTCAAAGATCTTGTTTGCTCTTCATGCCGCAGACAAGAAGATGGTTGCCGCTTCTCATCCTCCCACACAAGCATTATGACCGATGCACTGACACCGCTCCACATGGATACAAGTGGGACCACTCGAGTGCAATCGGCAGGAGGGAAGTGGTATGTGCTTGTCGTGGTCGATGACTTCTCGAGGTACTCTTGGGTGTTTTTCTTAGTCTCGAAGGATGAGACGCTGCATTTCCGAGGCCTTTTCGTAGGCTTTCAGAGCTCCTGTGTGCCTTACGAGCAATCCGCAGTGACAATGGCACGGAGTTCAAGAATTCCTACTTTGAGAGTTTCGTGGTGAGACAGTGTAGAGCACCGCCTTCTTCTCCATACGCCCCTCGCCAGAATGGCGCTGTGGAGAGGAAGAACCGCACCTTGGTCGAGATGGCCAGACGATGCTTGATGAGTACTCTACACCGCGGAAGTTTTGGGTCAAGCTATAGCCACCGCGTGCCATGTCTTAAATCGAGTTTTTCTTCGCACACTTGCATCGCACTTCTTATGAGTCGAGATATGGGCGAAAGCCTAGCGCCTCTCATTTTCGTGTGTTTGGTTGCAAGTGTTTTGTTTTGAAGTCCGGGAACCTAGATAAGTTCGAGTCACGCTCTTGTGACGGATCTTTCTAGGGTTACTCGCCTTCTTCGCGGCTTATAGGGTCCGGAATCGCGAGTCTAGCAAAATGGTAGAGTCTCGTGAGGTGACCTTCGATGAGGCCACCGGGACTAGGCCTCGATATCTCGTGTTCGTTAGAGCACCGAGACCATCTTCGTGGATGACGAGGACGAAGGAGACGATGGTTGTCTACCCGATCCTCGCCCTCACCCACTCCTTGAGGTACCATCTTCCACCGCACTCGAGGTGATCGCCCTTGCCTTCGCGCTTCTTCCGGAGTTAGTGGCCTGCTCCTACCTCGTCACCATGAGGTAGAGGCCACTTCTTCATCTCATCCAGACCTCCCGACATATCCGAGAAGGCATCCTTCAGAGCGCATCATTGAGATCTTTTGAGCGTGTCACACGCTCAAAATCTGCACTTCTCTTTTCTGCTTCATTCTCGCTTTCATTGCCTCCTTTGAGCCCAAAGATGTTTCTCATGCCTTATCCGATGAGTCATGGGTCAATGCCATGCATGAGGAGCTAGAAAATTTCGAGAGGAACAAGGTCCGTCGCTTGTCGAGCCCCGCGAGGTCACAATATTATTGGGACTAAGTGGGTGTTCAAGAACAAGCAGAGCGAGGATGGAGTGGTTATCCAAACAAGGCTAGATTGGTTGCTCGGGGTTTTCCTGTGTTGAGGGTCTAGATTTGAGGAAACCTTTGCCCTCAGAGCTAGACTTGAAGCCATTAGAATCTCGCTTGCCTTTGCAGCTTCTAGAGGATTCAAGCTTTACCAGATGGACGCCAAGAGTGCCTTTCTCAATGGCCTTATTGAGGAAGAGGTCTACGTCCGCAGCCTCCCGGTTTCGAGAACCCCAAATACCCAAACCATGTCTTCAAGCTTTTCAAAGCATTGTATGGACTTAAGCAGCCCCCTGTGGCTTGGTATGAGAGGCTTAAGTCCTACTTGTTAAGTCATGGTTTTGAGATGGGTAAAGTTGACAAGACCTTGTTCATCCGCCAAGATGGCACGCCTCTTCCGCTCGTCGGATCTATGTCGATGACATTATCTTTGGCGCTCTTCCCATACTGTTTCCCAGCCTCGGATGTCATGAGCACCGAGTTTGAGATGAGTATGATGGGTGAGTTGACCTTCTTCCTTGGCTTCCAAATTAAGCGGCCTCGGAGGGTACATTTCTTCATCGTGAAAGTACACTCGTGACCTCCCAAGCGCTCGACATGAGTGATGGTAAGCCTGTGTCGACTCCCATGGCTTCTACACCTATCTTGACCAGATGAGGATGGCGAGCCGCTTGATCAAAAGGAGTTTCGCAAAGATGATTGGCTCCTCTTGTACCTCAACGCCTCGAGACCGGACATACATTTCTCTGTGTGTTTGTGCGCTGTTTTGAGCTTCTCCTCGCGTTTCTCACCGCCAAAGTGAAGCGCATCTTTCGGTACTGCGAGCTACCATTGACTATGGTATCGGTACTCTTCTTCATCCCGCCTTTCCTTGAGAGCCTTCTGATGCGCACTTACCGGTCAGAGGATAGATAGGAAGAGCACTTCGCACCGCCAATTTCTTGGCACTTCTCTTGTTTCTCGGTCTTGAGGAAGCATCCTGTTGCATACCCACCGCAGAGGCCGAGTATGTTGTCGCAGCCCGATTGTCAGAGCCAAGTGCTCGATGGCTTCGACCTGCGGACTTTGGGTTAGTTATCGATAGTGTTCCACTCTTTGTGATAACACTTCGATTAACATTGCCAAGAACCCAGCAAAGATTCCTGACCAAGCACATCGATATCCTGCTCCACTTCCTTAGAGACCATGTAGAGAAGGGCGATATAGTGCTTCAGCCAGGAGAGTGACCACCGCTATCGACATTTTTACCAAGCCTTTGGATAGTTCGAGGTTTTCACTCTGCAGGAGAGCTTGGGGTGGTTTGTCCTTATGGACCTGAGTGAGGGGGAGCTTTGTGCTTTCTCGCTTACTATTTTGATTATGCTTCTGCCTCATTTCATGCATTGCATTTTATGGGTGCATTGGGGTTTAGTCCTTCTAGCATAAATTAGAGTGATCTTCTCGACTAGTTGTTTAGACTCCTTGCTCTTTTCTTGTGACCTAGGGTTCGCTCTCATTAGTCGCTTCTCTTCTCTCTAGGTTGAGCCCACTCACCGCTTTCAGTTCTAGCAAGGGCCGGCCGCCCTTGGGTAGACATGGTACGTGTTTGCTCCCTAGTAAGGTAGATTACCGGCCTAATAGTCCTAGTGTCATATGGGGTAGATGAGAGTCGATCTAAGCCATAGTTGCCTCTATATCTTATCTATCCTTTAAGGACCGCCTACTTGTCGCTTTTCTTTCCAACTTCTCGATCTTATTGCTTTGGTTCTGGGGAGTTCTTTTGGGAGCTTCTGGAGCTTAATTTTGACTTAACTCAACTTGAACTAAAAGTTGCATCTCATGTTGAGGGGGAGCTGGATTCTCTTGCATTCTAGCATTCTGCATTGTAATATAACAACATTGAGCCTTGACTATTATCCTATTATGACATGCTACAATGTTTTTACACCTTGCCATGACTTGTGCTTATTTGCTAGATTTATCATGACTTCATATGTGTAGCCTAGCTTTTGCCATGATAAGTTAATTAAAATTGCTCAACTTAAACTAAAACTTGTCGTGTTAGCACTCGAGATTAGTCTTTCTCGAGCTATCCTTTTATGATTCATGCCATGTCAAATAGGCTGGGTAGAGTGATGAATCTATATTGAGCCTTAGAAAGAGTCGCTTTAGTCTCTTGATGATGCATGAGTTAGTACAACTTGTTAAAAAAATCTCTTTGTGCGAAAAACCGATCTCACCAATTCTCTCCTATGAGACGGCTTGCCATTGCACTTGGCATGAACTTAGGGGAGTTTTGGGTGACCTAGACTATCTTCTTAAGCTTCTCGCTTGGAGTAGTCGATAAGGCTTGAGACCTAGCACATGATAAAACAAAAATCTGTTGGAAACCACCATGAATTTCAAAAGAAAATATGTGTTCAATGTGCTTAAAGCCACGTAAAGTATCAAGTACTTTAACCATTGTTTCAATCTTGAGCATAGCACTCTATTTGGTCTCAATTTAAGCTTCTTAGTTCCGCTTAGCTTATTGACATGGCTCGCATCATCCTTGGATATCTCTAGCGAGACTTTGCTCATTGATGACTTGACTTGCTCACATAATGTACCTCTTTTCAGATTGTCATCTATGTGTTCTAGCTAGCTTATACATATCTTGTCATGATCTAGCTAGCCTTTTATTGAGTTATGGCTTGGTGTATTACATGTTGGTCATTATGGATAATTCTCATGGCTCAAAATGTTTAAATAAACAAACTTCACCATTTTCATTCATTAACATGTCATATTCTCTCTATTGCATCTTGATGCTTATTGCCAAAAGGGGAGAATAGAGAAGAAAAGTCCGTTGGGGAATGCTTTAGAGCTTTGAGATCAATTTGCTCTTTCGCTTGTTGCTCTAGCGTTCCTTCTGTCGACATGGTCATTAGCTTCATTTCATTCCTTGGACCATGTTGGATTTTTCAAACTCAAACTCTTCTTAAAGCTTTTTCTGAGTTTGTCAATATTCTCATCAAGGGGGAGATTGAGAGACCTTGTGGTCGTGTTCCATGAGAGTGATGAGTATTTGACAAGGGTTTCGATCAATCGAGTTTGGTTTGTGTGGTCTGACCATGTCGTTCGCGCTGTTCACGCTTTTCGTGAAGTCTTTCAATTGTCGTCGGGATAATCGGATCGTCCACAGTTATGGGCTGATGACGATCACAGGCGGTTGTAAACCGATTGGTAAATGGCGGTTGAAGAATTCCGAAGTTGTTTTTTCGAGTTCGGTTTTCATTGGAAATCGGAACAACCGCAGGTATTGGAGCGGTACGACCGGAGTGCGGTTGATCCGCTGGTAACATGGCGGTTGTACCGATTATATTGTGAGGTTCGGCCATTTTGGTGATTTGAGTTTTGGGATAGGTCATATCCAAGTGTGTTCATGCATATGTGTTGCATATTG
The DNA here is from genome assembly GCA_036346395.1 of Hsuehochloa calcarea. Classification (NCBI taxonomy): domain Eukaryota; kingdom Viridiplantae; phylum Streptophyta; class Magnoliopsida; order Poales; family Poaceae; genus Hsuehochloa; species Hsuehochloa calcarea. The sequence goes on from CM070610.1 coordinate 5,428,089, forward strand.
CATGTTTGAGCTAACGCTAGGTCAAGTTGTGAAGAACTTGTTCCGGTTTTGTGTTTCTTTGTCCGTGTGGTCACAGGACATCGGGTGGAGTCGTGGCGAGACACGGTGGACCGGACTAGGTGCAGTGGCACCGAGGTCGAACGGTCGGGATGTGTCAAGACGACGTGGACTCGAGGTGGTTGCGGGCGGCGAGACGAGGAGCGCGAAGCTTCCTGTATAAGGTGCGGGAGGGGCGAAACGGAATTTCGCAAGGTCGCACTGCGGAGCGGGCTCGCTTGGTTTTAGCGGGCGAACGGGTGGAGACCCGTTAGCCATGGGCTATAAATAGGATGGAGGGGTGCTGCTCAAACCCAACACTCCAAGGGTTTTAGGGTTTCCTTTAGTCAAAATAGGCTTTAGAGAGTTTGTTTTGCTTTAGGCTTTAGTTGTTGAGAGTTGTTCCTCGCTTGTCCCCTTCTTTTCTTCAAGATGGTCGAGTGTTCTTGAGTTTTGAGAGTGGGAGAGGATGAGTTGAATGCTTGTAATCATTCCTCTTGTTTCAATCTTGTATCCTCTTTCTTTAGATCAATATGAGATGATGTTTATTGATTTGGTCGTCCTTTTCTTTGGTGCGTGTGAGGTTTGATGTCGGACTCTGTGCTTGGTCGTGTTTGTTTGTTTTTCGCTTCTCGTTCTCCACTTGTGACCGATCTGCTCTTCATTTCCTCTTCTAGGGTTTTTGATGAAATTCTTGATTTCCTTGAGGATTTGGCCTAAGACTCATGCTAGCATGTCCTGAGGTTATTACTAACCTTCTTGCAAAATCTCATGAGCCAAGGTTGAGAGATTGTGGAGCATTTCGGTTGTTGCCCTGCTTTGCATCCTTCTTCGCTCAAATGCAAGAAGATAGGAACTTTGGAATGGATCTCTGAAATATTTGTTTGGAATAGGTTCCTAGTGTCTTTAGGGAGGTGTGGTTCAAATCTCGTAGAGTTTGGCCAAGCGGTTCAAAAGTTACGCCGATTTTCGCTTTGAAACCCGAGAGGTTTTTGCTCGCTCCAGACAATCGGATGAACCGGGCTTAACACCGTGGTTGTATGGATCGCGGTACAACCGCCATATGCTCATGGTTGTACCGATCAGGTACAACCGCCGCTTGCTTCGTGGTTGTACCGATTGTCCCGATTTCTTCTGTTCTTTCTCGCTTTTGTTTGTCGAGCTTTGGGGTGAGGAGTGGATTCAACATAAGACTTCCTCTGTGCTTAATCATTGATCTTCATAGCTCTCATAGCTATTGGAGTAATTTACAAGTTGAATCCATTCTTTGCGAAAAAGATTAGGTGCTCCTATTCACCCCCCCCTCTAGTCGCCTTTCCGGTCCTTCACTTTCGCATTGGTATATCGCCTCATCGAGCTCACATTGATCCTTCCAATGGCAACGGCGTCAGTTGAAAGAGTTTTCTCAGCAATGAAAATTATTAAAACAGATTTGCGCAACAAGGTATCAGATGAATGGCTCAATGACTTGATGGTGTGCTACACTGAGCGAGAGATATTTAGAAGCCTTGATAATAAAAGAATCATTCAACGCTTTCAAGACATGAAAACTCGTAGAGTGAAATTGCGTCGTAATTAGATTAAGTAACTTAGTGGTATGTTTTCATTTCATCTTTAATATTTATGAATATTCATAATTTAATATTGTATCACTAAATTTGATATTTCTTATCTACAGATTAATACTCACATATTTATGAACATTTGGGGCACATATCCATTAGCGAGGTGCTAAATTTATTGTATTGTATATTTTCAATTTGTTCTATTCCTATTTATGTATGAATTTGATATTCCAATAGTAAAAGATCAGTACATGTAGTTTTAATATGCTTATGTTGTGCTACATCCTCAACAGTAGAGCCCCCCTCTATTTTCATCCTGGATTCGCCCCTGCGTGCCAGCCCCCTATTCATTCCCCGCCACGGCGCCGCCCCTTCGTCGGGGCTCCCCCCGAGCCCGCCGCTGTCGCCCTTCCTCCCTCTTCCCTTTTTTCCTCTTCCTCCCTCCTCCCCCACCGCCCCGTTGTCCTCCCCCGCTGTCACCGTCGACAGAAACCCTAGCCGATTTTCTTTTTTATTTTATTTTTGTTGTAAATGATTATGTGTGTAATAATTCTTTATTGCGAAAAAATGTTTATTGTAATAATCTGTTGTTGTAATAAAATTTTATTGCAATTATTTATGTAATAATTGTTTATTAGATTATTTATTTATTATTAATTGTCATTATTTGCATTAATTGTTATTCATTGCGATCAATTGTGTTAATTGTGTCAGTGCATTAATTGTTATTCATTGCGATCAATTGTGTTAATTGTGTCAGTTATCGTAAAGTATCGTCAATTGTACTTAATTGTTGTTAGTTACGTTAATTGTGTTAATTATCATTAATCGTGGCAGTTGTCGTTAATTGCGAAGGTTGTCATCAATTGTGTCGGTTGTCATCAATTGTGTCAATTTTCATCAATTATCGTCAATTATGTTAATTATCGTTAAACGACATCAAACAAGTCATCATTTGCCTCAGGGGCATTTCAGACATTTCTTATATCAGAAGTTACAGCCAGCCTACCTAAAAGTCAGACAGTCAAACACAAAACCTCTTCAGCTCAGTCGTGTGGTAAAGTTAGCAGTTTTAGCAAATATTCATAAATAACTCCATCAATTATTATGATCATTAAAGCATAATTCCAGCAGCATATAATTGACAAGAATGACTTAAAAGCATGTAACAATTTCACGTCAATTAAACATGATAATATACTCAAAAGATAGGATTTGATAACATGTAAAATCAGCATAATGCTCAGATTTAAATGTTTGGTAATTGCTTTCAGATGTCGGACTGCACAAGATAAGATCTTGACCTCCTCGCCACTATTGTCTATATTCTTCACAAATTAGATATGACAACAAAAAATCAGACTTTAAGCTCTAAAGAATGCTTTACTAATATGCCAAAAATTGATCTCATAAACAATAGACAACAACTTATACTTTCAGCCAAGAGAAAATTATCAATGCAAAATGATCACAAAATCAACACTTCAGTCAATCAGCCAACAGAACAATGATAAACTCACAGTGCAAAGGAGATCAGAAGATCAGCACTAAAGCCTTTTGGCCAATAGAAGAGCAAGCAGGATCACAGTACAAGATGATCAAGTTTAGCTAAGCACAACTTAACCTCTGAAGGTAACAGACTGAATTGCTAGAGATGAAATAACAACAGTAAGCAACACAATTAACTCAAGTCTGATCTAGCTATCAATCCAATTTCAGTATATGACGATTATCGTCGTCGAGCATTTAATCCTAGCCCACAAAAATGCTAAGCAATATCTCTCAATACTAGTACCAATCTAATTAATCACAATTTCATATTTCAACTAGTACAACACATATGCTAAGTGATGTGAAACTGTAAAAATAGACGTATCGGTAGGCGATATGTGCCCCTACCACACCCCATCAAGACGGGTGGTTTACCACCGCATGCGGCAAGAGGATCCGGCAATGGGAAGTCGCATACGTGCCCTACCGCATAGTAGGCCCCCTGTCATGGACTTTAAGCGCGGCACAGATACAATTTTTGTCAATTCATTTATAAGAGATTATTTTTGTTATTTCGTCGTGAATCAATATCATTTTAAAAAAATAAAACCGGCATCTGGGAGAGTACATGCTGGCAATGGCACCGGGGCCAATTGAGATTTGAGAATATCCTTAAGGAACGCACGCGAGCGGTGGGCGCGCCCTATGCAAGTAGCGCACAGTACCCTGAGGTCCCTGACCCCTGCGTCCACGGGGTCCTACTCGATCGTATCTTTCTCCTGCGACTTTGCTTAGATCGTCTCGCGTAGTTAGCGTCCCTGTGGACCTGCGTGCGTGTACTGTCACGCTTAGGGCGCTGCTACGCGTACGACCGGCCGTTCGTTCGATCGCTTGTGAGATGAGATATGGTAATGTAACATACAGTCACTCGGGATGTTTACAATATTACACGTGTGATCTACCGAGCTTACTAGCCATTTTAAGAAGATAATTTATGGTCAAAACATTTTGAGCCCTAAGCTGATACGTGACGGTGTTTTTTTTTTGACACCGGGTGCTAACTCCGCCGTGAGCCATTTCATTAACGCGTGGAAAGTATCGCGTCAAGACAGAGCTAGCATGCTAATTAAGTGAGGTAGGAGCACCTGATGCTCCGTATTGACGATGCTAATGCGCTCATCCTATAGATGCTAGCTTGTAGAATAGTCAAGATCCTTTTTGTGATGATCCTTAGGTTATTTCTATAAAATTAGGGTTTATTTGGTTTTAAGGAAATAACTATAGGCCTCAAGTAAATAAATTTCACCTTAACTCCATCCAAGTGAGGAGCCCGACCGAAACTAGAGCCCCGGTGATCATACACGCTGCTCTTCTGCAAGCATTACATGATTATCGGTTTTCCAAACGGTCAAAGCCAATACTTAGACAAGTTAAAGTGGGACTCATAACAGCGAGAATGAGACCACGTTGGCTCCCAAGATCAGCGACCAACGTGCCCTCGAACTCACCTTCAACATAGGTCACATCCATACAACATTCATACATCAATGCTCAAAAGACATACATCGATAATAGTCAAGTTTACAACTATTACAAGGGGTCGACCGGCCAAATTCAAATGAGATCATAAAGTAACAGCGGAAGCATTATAAATAAACCAAAAGACCAGCATGGTATGCCTATAACCCCTGACAACCGACTGGGGTTAAATAATAGCACTACTCGCCGGTCTTGCTTAAATCGGCCTTCTTTGAGCTCATCGGGCTCAAAATCGTCCTCACCTGAAAAGAAAAATAAAAAGGCCAGCCAACATCTGGCTGAGTACAAGTGCACTCGCAAGTCTTACACAAAGAAAATCTAGTTATGCATATTGGTCAATCAAAGGATAGCAGTAGTGGCCTAGTTTTGTAGAAAACACAATGTCTTATATTCCTAGACCACCTAGTTTTCAAAGCCAAGTTACAATTCATTTATTCAAACGAAAGTTTCACAAGACATAGATAATGTAATAAATCAAACAATACCAAAGTGGATGTCCACTTTGATGAACATCCCATTCGTGCCGTAACCAAGTGTAATCATGTCAACTTTTAATTTTCAAGTCTAACGATGAAGCATACTTAAACCAAGTGTCGTCCATAACTGTGGACACGGCTATTCGAATAGATTATCTCTGCAGAGGTGTACTACTTTACCCACATGATCCGACTAGCCCGTAAGCCTCCGGATGCCTCCGAAAAATAGCACACTTCCTTAGGTATGCCGGCCGGGGAGAATCGATATACAGTCATTTTTAGTAAGAAAATACTATTGGGATAGACCACCCATGTGAGACAAATCACAACTTAGACATAAGCATATAGCAAACGCTAATCGGACACACATGTTGTGCCGGAGGGGTCAGTGTGAGGTAGTTAGTATGTTGTTTTTCCTCAACATAAGTAGTCGTGCTCATTAAGCACAGTATATATCACACTAGGTTCTTAAGGAACATAGGATTTCACGGTCTCTATTTTCTCACACCACCTGCGGTCCAAACTAATAAAATCCTCCCCTTACTTAATCGTACGGTACCCATATCCCGCATGTGATAGTACGCTCGGTACTTGGAGTGTAACGTCCATGGCTCGATCCTTAATGGTCCAAACAAGACAACCACAAACCCGAGTCTCGTGCATAACAGCACCCACACTACAACCACTTGTCCGGACCCAAAAACCTTTTTAACATAACCAAAGTTTAACTCAATAACCAGAAGTAACAATGTGTACAAAAGAAAAGTAAGAGTTGTTATGTGTTTCCCACAATTGACGAGCTAGTCCCGTGAATTGATCTACTGCGTTATCTAGACCTACAATAGCTAAGCATTCAACTCACAACAATCTCATCATCACAACATCTATCTTAAGCATATGTGTATGGAAAATATCAGGGACAACCAGCAAGTATAGGATATAACTAATCTACTCACAACATAACAGTATATTGAAAATAGCATAAGGTAATATCATTGCATTTCAAACTCTAGTGTAATAAAGCTGGGATCAATATGGTGCAAAAGAAAGTTCAAATGATGCTTATCTTGCTGGAAGATTAGTTGTTCACTCTCGGTGGCGTAAGAATATACGTTGATTTCGTCGGTCTCTATAGAACAGAGATATCGATAAACATCGAGAAATAACATAAAAATCAAAATACTCCAAAATGCATGATTTTTCTAAAGTAGATAGTTTATGATTTAAGATGAATTTAGGTACAAGAATTATTCCATTTGGATTTAGTATGTCAAATTTATAACAATTTGAATTTTAATGTCATGTAAATGTATTTTATTTAACTAAAGGTTTTGGCTAAAATTTTAGAACAGTGAGGAGACCAAAGATTATATAGGTAAATTGGGAATATTATTATGATTCCCCTGTCACATGGTTCATCTCATTTGGAGTTTCCATGCAAAAGTTACAATTTTCAAAATTATAGCTATTTTTTTATTGTAAAGATAATTAATTAAATACTCATTTTCCAAATCTATATTTTATGATACTGAGAAAATGTGCAACCTATTCTAAAATAAAGTTCATCAAAATTGAAAATTACCAGCACTGGTTTCATCAAATTTGGAGTTAAAATTAATTAGTTATACATTTTTAAAGTTAATCATATTTTTTAGTTTACAAATAAATACATTCCGAAATTAATTAATTGATTATTCCATTTCTCACCGAGGCTTTACTTAGCCGCGGTTAATGACCTGCGGGCTTGGCCAACAGTACCATTTCATGTTTACCCGGGGATTTTAATTTCCCACTTGACAAAGGGACACTTTGTCGACAAGAATGTGGTCCATCAGTAGCGTGGACCGCGAGTCCACAGGGGTGGTCCACTAGCTCATAGCACAGTGCAAAGGCATTTAAGTGGCCAGGCCCTCCTGTCAGTCTCTGTTTAATACTTTCGATTTCTGTGCAAGGGCCCACATGTAAAAGACACACTAATACCGTTAAGACGTTCTTAAGTACAACAACTCGGGATTAGGGCTTAACTATGGGATTAACCCTAATCTTGGAGCTACGATTCTTGGGCCGCGTCCGACAACGCGCTTGCATGGATTGCCCGGCGGCTCGCCGGCGGTACGCGCCCCGACGAAGCCGGCCAACGGCAGGGACGGGTGCGCAATACCCTTGCGCACCTCCTGGAAGTGTCTATGCCTGCTGGGGTGGGCTGTGCCTGGCGGCGAGCCGGAGTGGGGCGGCGGCGACAATACGGCAATTGCGCAACAGCCAGTCAATGCTCTGAAGCGGTCCAAATGCGGGTGCTCGAGCATCTGGAGAGTACTGGGGAGTTACCTGAGGGTTGAAGAGCAGAGGGGAAGCTTGGAGCTGGTTTGGCGACGGTGAGGGTGACGGCGGCGCTACTGCTCCCCGAGGAGGAGAGGCCCTGGTCAACAAGACAAGGCATGAAGTCCCAAGGTATATTAAGCAAACCTAGGTGAGGGTGTAAGAGCGGGTAATTGGGGAATTCCTCACCGGAACGGCGTCGGAAAGAAAGGGGGTCACCTCGGCCGTCAATGGCAAACCTCCCAAATCGTCGGCTATGAAGGCACGCTATCCAAAACAGCTGGGGGTAAGTCTTAAGCGAAACCAGTGACACAAGATGACACGTAAAGATTGGATGAGGACTCACCGGAGGCGAAGATGGCAAGTCAATGTCACGGTGGGGAAGCTCTGGCCGCGCACCGGAGCCGTCGAGAGCAAGGGGTGACTTGGGTCCTACACGCAATCGCAATGATCCCAGTAAGCTAAAATGGAAACGAGATAGCTAGTAGAAGCCCAAGGACACGATGGAATGAAACCTACCGGGGAGATGAGCGCAATCTAGCTTCCCTCTCCTCGGCAGCCGGAGGAGAAGTGAAGGGGAGTAGAGAGCAGGGGTGCGAGTTAAAGGCAATGGGTGGATGGAGTGTAGGCGGCGTTAGCTGGGGAAGCTCCGTGATTGGCTACTAAGGGCGGTGGGGGCACGACATCGACGGAGCTCGGCAGAGCATGTCGGGCGCGTGGCGCTCGCTCTCTGCGCGCGAGACAGCGAGGAAGACGAGTCTGACCTGCGAGCCCCAGTGGTAGAGAGTGAGAGGGAAGGAAAAGAGAGCGCGCGCGGGAGATCGGCCGTTGGATCTGGATCGAAGGGTCAGGACCCGAGAGGGTTTGGTTGGGATGGCTCACCAAGTGACTCGGTCGGGCTACTGTGTATTGGGTTTGAGCCCGAGAGAATAGTGCTCCCAATTGACCAGATTTAAATTTTAAACCTCCTAGTTTTACCAGGCTCTAAAATAAAGCAAATAAATTCATAAAAATATGAAAATATTTAGGGGTTCTGGGGTGACCTAGTATCCATAAAAATTTGGAAAATCCACTGATCATAATTTATTTGGTATACTTCAATTTCACAAAACCATAAGTTATTAATCAAGTCTGAATTTTATGAGGTTCATATTGGGTCCCAAAAATTTGGGAAAATATATATTAATACATGATAATTAATATAGTAATTGAATAAATTGTTTCTAGAGGATGATCATAAGTTTTTGATATTGTTTCCTTTAGGATTTATTCTTATAAGTGTATGTTGAAATATTTGGATAAAATTTTCCTAGTACAAAGTATAATTCAAATGCTTAAAAATATGATGCATGCTAATGAGATGCATAGTAATCCTCTTCATTAAATTGGGGATGTGACACTTTTGTGTTTGGGTTCTTCTAGATTTTGCAAGTTATTAACGATACCTTGCGCTGTTGTTGCAGGGGTTTGCAGCTTGGATGTCGCTCTGCAACGGCATCCCATTCAGCGACCACATGCGTACACAAATTTTCTTTACAAACGAGCCACGAATTGTTATTGAAAGCGTCGTCAGGAAACGTCAAAATCCGTTTAAATTGTAGGTGTTGGACGGACCGGGAAGAAAGCGCGAAAGCACATGCTCACCAACTAGAATTTTTCAGCTAGCGGTACACTCACCACTCCTGTTCTCTCTATATGTACTGGACCAAAGCCCCTATAAGTCACTTACAAACTTAGGGTCTCTTTATATTTGGTAGGGCTCTGCTTTCGGATTCTCAACAATAGCAGCAGGAGCTCAAGCAAACACATCAGTTTCTTATTTTTTAAATTGGGATTACCTCAGGAGCAGAGTGGTACAACAGTAGAAAACACGGAGTGACCTTAGGCCAAACTCCTCGCACGAACCAATGATCTAGCTACCAAAATGCCCCTCAAGTTTAGGTGTATTTACCCGCCATTTGCCATTGAATATAAACCCTAATTCGGCCCTCCTGTCGCCCCTATCCTCTCGCTCTCACTCACCTGCAAGGATCTCTAGTGCCGCCGGCCCCGGAGCCTCTCCCTTTCACCGGCCCCGGAACCCATCGCCACCGACGACCCCTGAGACCGTCCCCGACGCTGGTCCTAGATCCTGTCGCCGCCATCAGTCCTAGATCCTATCACCGCCACCTATCCCGCAACACCCGGTCCCCCCTCTTTGACCTCGACGACTGACCGCGGCGACCCCGACGGTGACCACCGGCAACCTTGTTCGCGGCAGTCCAGCTCGTTGGACACTCTCCCCCTTGGCCTCCCTCCTCCCCCTTCGCCTCAAGCCCCATTTTTGCTACTCGATTGCAGATCTAAGCAAATAATGATAGTAGTAGATCAAAGTATAGGATTCTATTCTAATTTGCTTAATTTGGTTGCGATATTGTTGCCCATAATGATTCTTTTTATGCCTAGGTCTGAAAATTTTGTGCCCAGAGATTTTTTGTTATTAATGGTGCTGCAGTAGGATGCATCAAAGTTCTGTATGTCAGTTTTGAGATGTAAAGTCGCATCCAATTCATTTGGTTTGTTGTTTTTCCGTTTTGAACTATTGTAAAACCAATAAACTATGTAAAACCCCATGGAATTGAAAGTGTTTGACCGAGTGAATGTGTTTCAATGCTTACGTTCATTGTGTATGTGCTTTGATGATGAGTTGATAGTGTTTGGTTAAGTGAACCAATGAGTTTATGTTCATGTTGAATAATAATATAGAAATCAATCGTATTTTACTCATATGATATGAATTCATCTCAAGGTAAGAAAGAAATAGACTTGAGTGTTAAAACAGGGGTATCATGATCTTTTTTCCACCAATCCTCTTTTTCAGGATTTTGAGAGCCAACCCCCTACCAAACCTCTCAACTAGCTCCAAATTCTCGTAGGAGTAGATTCTTGGAGAATAAGGAGTAGGAGCTAAAAAATCAGAATATGGAGGTCTACCAAACAGTCCCTTAGTTTCACGTCATCAGTTAATTATTATCACTTTGATATCCAAAGATTTAGAATAGATTCGAAATTTTATAAAGTCTCTTTGGGTTACAAGTCTACGTAGTCTAGCAGTAGAGTACAAAGTAGTTGTGGTTAATGTTGTACAAACTAAAAAAACCACAGGTTTTAGCTACTATTTTACAAAACTCCTGATTTAAAGGCTAGATGTATCGCAAAACTACATGCTTTAGAAATCTCACCGCATGTACCCATATTTGCTACCATGAGCCCACCTAGCAAGCTACTATATCGCCTTTACTGTGACGCCCCGTGTCATTACCCCTAGGGTAATCACACTTAGGCACATGGATTACTATTCGTCTGCCCGGTAGAACACCGCTCCGACGAATAACAAGCCTTTATATCAGAGTTGCGCATCAGATCAATAAGATAGAAACTGTACATTTTATTACAGTAGCAGCCACACATGGCTATGGTTATTAATAAAAATATAACACGAACACAAAAGGGAGCTTCTCCGCTTTTGTAGTCTGCTCTGAAGTACCGCCTTCCTATTCGCCCCACGAGTCAAAGATGGTGCCCAACTCGCTCAGGTCCTCGCCGTCGGTGCCTTCTCCTCCTGCAGTTGCAATGGTACCTGCAAGTCCTTCGACCCACTCGGGATAGTTCCCGGCCGGACTAGGATCTAACAAATGAGAATACTAACAAGTTTGAGTACAAACGTACTCAGCAAGCATTCATAGCAAAAGATGTGCTGCATGACTGATCTCTAGTCTTTATCATATTTTCTAAATAATCTCTTTTCTGAAAATAACAACTTGTGAAAATATTAAGTGGCAATTTTAATACTGAAAATACCACTTGTCACTCGAATAGAGGAAAGACCTCTGGTGGTTCCAGTAGACTCCAATCCAGGAGACTGGCATGAATTCATGATTTGTATAGCACTGTGCAGGCTTGTACCACTTTACCCATAGCTATTCTGAACTCTAAAATGAACCAGGTCCCCAGCATTTCCTTTAATGCGGGTTCAAGTTCAGAATACAGAACGTTTTCCAGGTTACGTGATTAATTTTTTCACCCATTACTTAGTCGGTCTTGACACAGCCACCACCGAAGTTACGTAATGTTGGTTGGGACGCTAACCCAACACTCCACCTAGTGCTATAGCGCCTCATCTTACACCACACTCACACATATTACTTACCCATTGTGGAGAGCATGATCACGTATCAAGGTAGCATTTTCAGCCCGCCGAAACGGGAAAATGGTTGGCACTTAATTTATGGCATTTGACCGAGTAAGAGTTTGGTTGGTCCTTATATTATAACCATATGTAAAGGGGTCCCACCTCTTACCACATCATCATCATCATTTTCTTTTTCATCTTCTTCCCCTGCCCTGGGCCCCCTTTACCAACCTAGTAATTCTCACTTCTTTCTTTCTTTCATCTCTTTTCTTATCTTTTCAGTTTCATCTCAATCCAATTTAATTTTGAGAAATAGTTTTGATGCAATACATATATGATATAGCAAGATACGGTTTACATTTAAAATAACTATATTTATGCTCAACAGGATAGCTTGCCTTTTGGGGTTGTAGGAAAGGTTGGCGATGATGAGTCTTTGATCAGCTTCCCCTGTCGGTACTGGTTTGCCCTCTGTAGCAAAGCGGTAGCACGAATAATATATAAATAATTACCTAGTTGAGTTTGAGTGATAGTAGGTGTACAAAAAGCTAATACAACTCCTATGTTAGCCAATTTTAATTTAACAAAACTTTTCGGAACTTGACCCAGTTAGCACTCTCCCGCTAAAAATCGTCCTACGGTTAAACCCGATCTACTGCCAACATCGCCAAACTCGCGTTCTACAAACTACTATCGGATCTTACACTCTGCTGCGCCTACAAGAATCTACTCGAGCGCACAAGACTACCAACACTCCTGGCACACCAACGGGTTACTCTAAATAACTAAACAAACACTAACTATACCGATTCCTAATTTCCTATACCCAATAACCAAACATTTAATCTTCTAACCCTAATCTCTAATTAACCGACTAACTACTAAACCCCCCCTCTCTAATTACCTACCAAACCAGTTAACTCCCTAATCAAACCCCTAATCTAACCGACTAATCCTAACCCTAAAACACCTCCTAACTCTACCTTAACCCTCCCCCTAATCCTAACCCTAGCTACTAAACCCCTTAACCTTACTCGGCTAACTATACCCCCCCTCTAATCTACCCCCCCCCTCTCCCTCTTCTTACCCCTTTGGCCGACGCCTCTCCTTCCCCCTTTCTCTCTTCGCCTCACTCTCTCTCTGGCGATTTCTCTGCCGCCGCCTCCTCCTGGCGCCCTCCCTCACTGGGCTCCTGCGCCTCCTCCGTCGCCTACTCCCGCTCGTCGCTCCCCTCTCCCTCGGCCTCGCCGCTTGCTCTTGGCCGCTCTCCAGTTGCCTTGCTGCTCTCGCTCCTCTCGGCGCCTCCACTCCCTCTCGGCGGTCTCGGCCTCCGCCTCCGACCTCAGCGCCGCCCCGAGTCCTCCCCGCTCCACTGGCGCGGCCGGAGGCTGTCACCGCCATCTGCGCCGCTCGATGTTGCCCACATCCGGCTCCTCTGCTGCGCCTCCAGACCAACCAGCCGCCTTGACTCCCAGATCTGGCCCAGCCCTCGGTCTACTCCACCCGGTTCTCTCCCCTGGGGTAAGCCCTCACCTGACCTCCCTCTCTACTCCTACCAGTGCTCTGTGCTGAGATAGGCTGATAGCTACCGAATTATTCTATTGAAATCTAGTGATTTGTGAATGGTGTGCAATTCAAACTGATGTGCTGGGGTTACCCCTTGATGGATCTGGGCTGGGAGAGGGGATGGCAGTGCTGGCCTGGGCTGGTGCTCTCCCTTTCTGCTCCTGGCTCCCTGGTTGCGGCTGCTGGACTGGTGGCTCCTCCTCCTCTGCTCCCTGGCTACCTTCTTGCTCCTTGCTGCTGCTGCTGGCCTTCGGCTGGGAAAGGTGGGAAGAGGGGAGAATGGTGGTGGGGGAAAGCTTGTAGTCTTGGCTTTCTTTGGTTTCTTGGCTCTCTGGAGGGATGAACTTGTCCGCCGCCGGGGAATGAATCAGGGCCGCTCTTTGGTTTCTGAGGAGATGCACTTGGTCTGGTGGCTTTCAGGGGGGAATACATTTGCTGGCTTTGCAAGGGGGATGCATTTGCTGCTGCCCTGTGCTTGATTTTTCGGCTAGCTCAGGGAGGTGCACTCTACCAGGGGGAAAGAATGGGATGCGTGCTCTGGGTGATGCACTTGTTTGTGCTGCTAGTTTGGGCTCGGCCAGGGAGAATGAAGTGGTAAGGGAAGGCTCTGGAATTTGTTGCTGCACCCGGTGACACTTGACTGAGGGTGTGGTTAATCGGGATAAGCACTGTGGGATTTTATTGGGGTTTCGGCAATTACAAACAGTGGGTGTTGGGTTCTAACAATGTCGGATGAGGAGACCCACAGAAGTGACAGATGCCGAAGGACCCTGGGTGGTCAGGACATCTTGACGATCAAGGGGCCGACTAACTCTGGTTGGTCTCGGGATCTTGATGGTCAAGGGACCGACTACTCATGTTACTCCGGACACTCTACTGCACTTTGGGAAATCTGACGACCACTCTCTATACTCTAACTTCTATATTCTAATGCTCACAAGAATGCTCTCAACTAAGCTTACTAACCGCTTGCTGATTTTTCTGACGAGCGGTGAAAACGGATCGCAAGACGGCTCTACGGGCGGACGCTCAAAGGACAAGGCGACGAGGAAGGCTGCTACTACCAGAAGGCAAAAAGCGAAGAGGACTAGGGTTTTTAATTATTTGCTGCCAAAAACACTGCAAATGTTTGTAAAACAATTCTTGTAAATTTTTTGATGAAATGAAATAGAAATATTTTATGCTAACAAATATGCAAATGATGTGGGTTGTCACACTTACCACCTGTGATGGACTCTCCATGTCATTGTGCCACGGTGTAGCTGCCAGCCACATCAATCTGCAATACGAGGAAAGAACAAATATTTTCCTTAAAAAATGACTAAATTGATGTATATTTATTTCTGAAGCATGTAACCAAGCCATGTAATGTAAATTAATGTGGTTGGCGATTGCAGCGTGGCACATGAGGTGGAGAGTCTATAACAGGATGTAAGGGCAGTATATTGGCTGTCAGGTGGGCCATGTTGTCAGATACGGGTACATTCAACTAGATTTCTAAAACATGTAGCTTTGTGGTACATCTAGCCCTTAGATCTGGAGTTCTGTGAAATAGTAGCTAAAACTTGTAGTTTTCTTATAGTTTGTACAACAAACATGTAGTTTTACGAAATTTACTTTTTTAGGACTCTATGGGGGCTAAAACACCCTCCTAAAAACATATGATTAATTCGAAATTGTTTTTAGAACAATGATCAATGTATATGAAGCTTTGTTTACCTTATGAAAAGAAAGATATGCATCAGGAGTGTGCTTCGGTACACCTTTTTAAGTCAAGATTACAATCTTAAAGCAAAGTAGATAATATTAGACGTGGTCAAATCTTCATAAACCTAAAAACATAAATCAAATCAAATAATTATCCCCACTTAATATTCAAATCTACATTTATATTTAATCTTTAATTTGATCTCTTTTTTTCTGACACAGATTTGCCCACACCTGATATTAATCACTTTACATTAAGATTAATAAACTTTTTTTCTAAAAGGGTGTACTAAAGCAAGCCCCTATGCATTGTATTTCGTGTATTCTTAACGAGGATTTAATATTCCTTAATTAATAAAGGTATTTAATATTTATTATAAATAATAGTATTCTTATATCCCTTCAGTATACCCTGGTCAAAGATACTTGCCACGACCAGTTCAAGTTATGACCACCCTCTGGTCGGAAAGTTTGTTATGACCAGGTCAGATCACAACCACCCTCTGGTCGGAAAGTTTTAGAGACAGTATGTAGGTCCTATCTTATCAACTAATGACACTGTACACCATGTCCAACTACACATGGCAGCAAACACAACACGTGACCGTGCGCACCTTTCTCCGTCTCGGATAATAATTGTATGGCGAATGTGCAAGGAGGACATCTCATTGGCAATAACCATCGTCCATGTGCAGATTCTAACAGCTGTCATCCCTTCGACGCTTTATAAGGATGATGCAAACAGAGAGAGGGGTAGAGAGATTGAGACGCCATTGATAGCATTCATAGCTTCAATCGCACATTGTGCATTGTAATTTCACTTAATACAATAACATAAGAGTATGGTTATTATTCTTTTCAGAGAAAGTCTGAACTTGTATAAAAGCATCATGTTCTTCCTGTGTGATTTCGATAGCAGTGTTTTCTTCCTGTGTGATTTCGATAGCAGTGTTTTCCGTATGTACTTCGGTAAAATCGATAGTAATTCATCTACAATTGTCAAATTACATGCGCAGGGAGAGAGAGACCGGCCCTTCCTCGCTTTGAGTGAGATAGACATATTCCATTGTATTTGTATTACACCAAAAAGTTTAGTGTTAGGCTGATGAGAAATGACAAGACCGGCTCCAACACACGATGATGGCAGTATAGATTACTCGACAGAGATACTCTTTTGATGCTGATTAATTAACAAACCGGCACAGCATTACGTATTGGTGGTTATGGCATCTCCATCACACACTGGATTTATCATGATTATCAATTCCTGGCTGCAGTGACCAATGGAGCGCTGATACGGTCGACCATTTCTTGATTCTCCCGTCAGTGTCCTGAGATGGTAGTAGCTTGTTAGTACGTTTCTACATGTACTGGCCAAGCCGCCTAGGATACAATATGCTCGAATAATGCTACTGTATTAATAAGCGTTGTACTGCAGTACATTTGTGTGGGAAAACATTGAGCATTTCTGTAATGTGGTACTAGTACGTGCTCGTGCACATGGAAACGGCCGTATTGTAGGCCTACAAGAACATGATAATGGCGTAGCATTAGGAGGTCTTAGGGCTAGGATTAGTTAGCACTGCCTGTTGTAAGTGAAACTGTCATGTCAGGCAGCAGGTCACAGAGCCCTTTCAGTCATTAATCTGCGCCGGAATTTGTTCCAATCCAACGATTTGCTTCCACAGGAGACAAGAAAAAGGGAACGGCGTCTTGTCAAGTGGAGTACTCCAAAACGGAGGGGATTGCATCCGCACGGATTATTTCTTGAACTTCTATCTAGGATTTTATTTGCTACAAGCGTGCATGATCTATTAAACGAGTTTTTAGTAACAAGTAAGTCTCTAATAAGTATTTTACTATTAAAAACTTGTTTTTTGGTATTAACAACTTTTTGTTTCTTCATCTACTCATATTCTCTTTCCATTTCTCTCTATATCAACTAAATATTTATGTGTTCATCCCTTACTAACAAGTGATATAAATTATTATATATGCTCTTGCTCACTGAGTCACTGTAACAACTCTGCATCGGGTTCTCGTTTGAAGCATGACACCCTTTCTTTACCAATTCTAACAGCTAATTAGCAGTACCAAATCCGAGAGCCATGGCAACGTACTTTAGCAATCAATCTTAGCCTTTCAATTTTGCAATCGGGCGGATAAAAATTGTTCACCTCTGTCTATTACTGGCAGAGGAATTGCCCTACAGACCACATAAAGTGTCAACGCTGACCGAGATTCAAGTTCCTTTCTGGTACGTAGCTGCAGGGCAGGCAAACACGGCTTTGATATGGGTCATGTTGCGTTGTGAGCTGCTCGTAGTAGTTCATCATATGTTCAGTTTTGGTCAGAGCTTGCAAAAGACTTTGCAGAAAATTAACCTAATTGTCTGCGTGATTCGGCATAGATACTGTGCATATATTTAAAAATAGAGTTATATTTGCTAGACAACTTTAATATGTTTGATTGAAGATACAATTGTACTTCTTATACAATTATAATATCTATCATATTTAAATCGAAATCCCACGGTGTAGATCTCTTTATTTTTTTATCAATTAACGTGATAATTTATAGCATTTAAGAGTGGATGTGATTACTTCTTTTGACTTTATTTTAACAATAATAATAATAATACAATAATAGATATCATATACTCCGGATTATTGCATAAGATCAAAAAAGATAAAAAAAAAATTGCATTGTAGGTCCCTGAACTTGCGAGGTTGTGTCACTTAGCTCCTTGAACTGGCATTTTACGTTCTAAACCCCTTGAACTTACGAAGTTGTGCCACTTTGCTCCTTGAACTTGCGTTGAAGCAAAGTTCGTCGGATGCGATCCCGGCAAGTTCATCCCCTCCGAATCCGGTGAACTCGTCGCTGCCCTGTTTCGGTTGTATTCATTGTCTCCGTCACCCCACACCAACAAAAACAGATTCTTTGGGCTCAGAAACGTATCATGCTCACGTCTTCGCCGGAGTTATACCATCGTAGCTTGCCGCCGCCCTCGTCCTTGCCTCCTCTAAGTCGGCCGTGAGAGAGATAAATACATTCTTAGTACAAGAGCAGAAGCTACTCACCCTGCACAAAGTCCATTTGACCGTTTGCTAATAGAAAAAGACCGAGCTAGCAAATCATTGTGTGTGTGTGAGCGAAGTATTGTGCCCATACCATCACACTAGGAATGTACTTCTCTCTCTCAAGGCCAACTCGGAGGAGGTAAGGGCGAGGGCGGTGGCAAGCACCGACGGTGGAGCTTCGGCGAAGACCTAAGCACGATGCGTTCCCGAGCCTGAAGAATCTGTTTTTGTCGACGTGAAGTAATAGGGACGATGAATACGACCGGAATGAGGTGGCGACGAGTCCACCGAACTCGAAGGGGACGAAGTCGTCGGCATCGCATCCGATAAACTTTGCTTCAATGCAAGTTCAAGAAGCTAGGTGACACAATTTTGCAGGTTCAGAAGGCTAAAAAGTAAAATATAAGTTCAGTGAGTTAAGTGACACAACCTCATAAACTCAGAGACTAAAAAAGTAAAATGTAAATTCATAACATACAGTTCATTTTTCTATAATAAAAAAATGACCAGGGCATTAGCTAACCGTGCAAGCAAGATTCAAAACATAAGGCATCGTTTAGAACGCGAATTTTTTCATTGATTCTAGCAGGAATTGGAACTGTTCTTTATAAAATTATTGTGAAATTCGTGTTTTCCAAATTATCCATGACCTGTCTTGATTAAGGGGAAAATCTCCCTTTCTCCACCTTGTCCTCCGGCCACGCCCCGTCTGCCCCACTCCGAAGGAAGAAAGCAACGCCTCACTTTAACACCACCTACCCACTCACTGCCCACTGCACAACACAAGGCCACAAGGGAAGAGAGACTTTTGCTGGGCTTGGCACAGTGGATACGTTCGCTCATTCGCTGGCTAGGCGTTGCGCCACTCTCTCTCAGACAAGAGAGAGAAACACACAGAGGAAGGGAGAGGGGGGCACGACCGCATGAAAGTGACGAGACCACCGAATTCGTTTCGTTTTTTCTCTTTCCTTTCATGCATCCTCTCTCTCTCTCTCTCGAGCTGGTTCTTGCCCACCCAGGACAGGAGGCACCCGACGCAGCTCCAGAACCAGCCAAAGGGTGGAAGAGAGAGAAAGAGGGGTTCTTGTTCTTGGATGTGACGCGGACGTGCCCTCTCTGACCAGAGCTACAAGCATTGCCCCAATCACTGCCCTTTCTAGGATTGCAGACAGGCTGCAGTCTTGCAGCGAAGCAGCGGCGGCAGAGCAGGCACACTGCTGCTGGTAGTGTGGGTGCCGGAAAGGAAGGGCTCAAGAACCCGGAGACGCCTCTCCTGATTTTCCCAGCCTTCCCCTTTCCTTCTTCCACGCGCCCACAGGAAGGGGGAGGAGAAGAGGAGATTATCGCGCCCACGGATTTCCGCCAAGAGGCTGGTTCGTTTCTTGCCCATAATTTCCTTCTCCTTTCCTGCTTCAAGATTTGCCTTTCTTGTTCAAGTGTTTGCCCTGCCTGGTAGCAAATTTCCAGGAGATGTCCTCGCTTTGCGCCCCCGGATTTGTTTGTGAGAACCTTTGCTTGCCGCTTCCTTGGAGAAGAATTGTTTAGTAGTATGATCTAGGACTCTGGACTAGACGATTGTTAAGGTGTCTGCTTCTTGTCATCCGCTGTTTTGGTCCCTATTGGCAATTGTTTAAGGTTGTAGGAATTGATAGTGCAAGCAGTACTTTCTGCACAAGATTTGGTTGGTGGTGTTCTTCCCTTTTCTTTTCTTTTCTTTTTTTGCTGTGAAAAAATGGCTTGTGGAGGAACAGGACCACCGCCGACATTGATGCCATGATGAGACTTCTGGTGTCTGCTTGCGCCGTGGTGTTTGTTGAGCCTGCCCTTCTCGGCTCGCCATATTGCCTTGGATTGAATTCAATTCCTTACAAGCAAAGACACCTCCCTCCTTCCTACTCCTTGTACCTTGCATTCCTAGTAGCGGTTCTTGCATACTCATTTATACGCTTGTGTACTGTTTTGTCATGTTAGTGGTACTGTTGGATAGGTGTGCTTGATTTTCTTCCTCCTTTTTTTGGGTGAAATTATTGGGTTACAGTTACCAATTGCTTTGTGCTACCGTCCATTCTATTAATTATTTGCGACATCGTGCAATTCTTTGAGTTTGCGTTCCGAACTCAACTCTGTTGCATTTAGGAGTATTAGTAAATGCAATGTTCCTACTTTAGTTCCTTGTGACTTGTAAGCCAGGTTTCTGCTAATTACATTCACGAAAAGTTGCAACCTTTATTGCATTCAGGGGTATCGGTTTCACTTTTGTTTGGCTAGCCAGGTTGCCTACCGGTTAACTGGTAGATTTCTGTAACAACTTTCCTGCTTATGTCCCTATATGATAATCTCATTGTTGAATTGCGTTCAACATACGCAGAGTGATGCGCTTAAGGAGTTGCACCAATGGCGTCGTTGGTGCCTGGTGTCCTTGTCAAGCTCCTTCAGCATATGAACACGGATGTTAAAGTTGCAGGCGAGCATCGGTCGTCCCTTCTTCAGGTTGTCAGCATTGTACCAGCACTCGCCGGGAGTGATCTGTTCACCAACCAAGGGTTCTACCTCAAGGTGTCTGATTCGTCCCATGCCACTTATGTTTCCCTTCCAGAGGAGCAGCATGATCTCATCTTGAGCGACAAGATTCAATTAGGGCAGTTCATCCATGTAGACCGTCTCGAGACGGCCACTCCAGTACCCATCCTTAGGGGAGTTCGGCCAGTTCCTGGTCGCCATGCTTGTGTTGGCAACCCTGAGGACCTTGTGGTAACTAGCTCATCCAATTTTCTTGGCAGCAAGAAGGCACAGCCAACCAATGGATTGAAAATAAGCAATGGAATGAAAGATGCCGGCAGCTTGTCACTAGAAAAGGAAAAGAGCAAGTTAGAGAAAATAAATGCTTCCCTCAAAACCGTTGGGACAGAAAATAAGAAACCGCTGCTGACCAAATCAAATTCCTCGTTGTCAAAACAAGCTTTGAATGGGATTGATGATAAGAAGGAAACAGTTAAATCAAAGGTGAAATCCGCTAGTACTAGGTCCACACCTTCATCTCCCACCAGTGTCTATTCTCTACCTGCAACATTTGAGAGATTCTCCAATGATCTAAAACAGAGAAACAAAGTAAAAGGAGCTGAGAAAGCATCATCTTCTAGGCTTTCCTTGTTAGAAAAGGCAGCTTCTGTTTTGAAGGTTACTACCGCAGGGAGGAAGTCCTCTGCAGGTAACACAATCAGTAGCTCTCTGCTGAGTATTGGATCAGGACCAAAGGCCTTGAGGAGAAGCTGGGAAGGAAATGTAGATATAAAAGGAAAAAACAATTCAGATTCAAAGGTGGCCAAAGCTGACAGGAAGTCCGAGAACAAGACCACAACGGTATGTAATATGTTGACTATGCTATGGGTTAATGCACTTGATGTGTTTAATTTTATGTGATCACCATTCCCTCTTGAGGATGATTATCCCCTTCCGAGCTTCTGAGAGATTGTACTGATGCTAGAATTTGTATCTCATCATATCTGCTTATTAGTTTCTATCTTTCATGATATTATGTAAAGCAAGGAAATATAATGGCATTATTTGTTTCCATTTGTACCATACACTAATTTCACTCCAAAGTTACTTAACTAATCCGTACATTCTTATATGCAGAATCCTAGACGAAAGCCACCTGTGGATGAGAAGACATCACATAATGATGGTAGTAAGATTCAGAAACCTGCTAGGAAGAGCACTGCAAGTGCTCCTTCAGATGACGCTGACAAAGCAGTGAAGAAGCATCCTCCTACTGTAAAGAGGACACCTGGGGTCTTAAGCAACCCAAATATTACAAATTTAGTCAAGATTCTCCCCAACAGCAAAAAACTGACAGACACTAGCAATTCGTGGACATCACTTCCTCCATCGCTCGCCAAATTAGGAAAGGTATGGCTATGTTCATTGACGCAATCAATTATCGTTTTATTGTACAACAGTGTTAAAGATCTAACCTTGCTGCAATTTGAGCATATTGATTTTTATATTGGCATACCAGATAGACCATGGTTATTAGATTCCTGAAAAATTGCATGTTGAATAACTCTCCTTGTGTTTGCTGGTGGAGGCCCTATGCTACCAATGTCTATAAAATATTGACAAATTTCACCCATTACTTGGGAGAACTATTGATGTAAAAAATGACCAGCATGCTAGCAAGATACCACTTTAGCTGTAGGAATTAAATATCTGATGCTATGTTTCATGGCATATTTCTGTGACAGGAGCTTCTGAAGTACAGGGAATCAGCACAGATGGCTGCTGTTGAAGCCATGCAAGAAGCTTCTGCTGCAGAGAGCTTGCTCAGATGTTTGAGGTACCTTTTCTCCACATACACTGACCTCATGATTTTATCATCACAGAATTTATATTATGTTGGGATTATTTGCTACATTACTTCCAGGAACATTTTTTTATTGGTCAGTGAACTATAATCTATAATTTGTACTTGTTTTGGATAAGCATAGTTAGTTTCTAGATAATAATGGACGCATGTTTGGTACTTTGATAGAATCACATGCTTTGTCCATTAAGATATAGTAGAAGAGAATTTTGTGGTTTGATTGGGTTATACCTAGGGGTGTCAATGGATCAAATACAAATCGAATAGTGGTCTTCCCGTATTTGTATTCGTATTTTCTAAACGAATACGAATTCAAATATTGTCGAATACGAATCGAATACCTACTCAATTTGGTTAGATTCGAATATCCTCATAACTTACATAATTACAGGATATTTATTATATTTTATCCTTGTATATAGCACACCTAATGACCTAATCATTCTAGTTTATCTATTTCACCTAAAAACATGAATTCATAGTAAATTAAAAATACTTCAACTAATTATTCATACTGCAATAAAATGTGCATATTGTTTTATTGAATGCGAATACAAATACGAATAGTGCAGATAAAATAACATTTCGGATGGCAAAAGTCCATACCATATTCGTTTCCATATTTTTTTAATGCAAATGCGAATACGAGTACGAATAGGGGATAAATTATTAATCGGATGGAAAAATCTAAACCATATTTGCTACCAACCAAATTCGGATATCAGATAAAACAGATAATTCGGATTCGATTGATAGCCCTAGTTATACCATAACGTAGCATATTTTGTGAGCTTCTAACCAATTATGCAAAGATATGGTAGCAAATACTATTGATGTACACTGCTGCCTATTAATTCAAAATGAGCAAATTTTGGCATGGATTCATCTTCTGCCGACAGCTGCTAGTGGGAGCCCACGCTGAATTTACACTTAATTGCTTAAATGAGTCAACTGCGCATCAAAGACTTCTAAGATGTACTGTCTGATAAGCTTTACAAAACCTTCAGAGTTTCACATGGCTTCTGGTCGTAGACAGCCTTGATTGCCTGTTCCCGTGCTGATAAACATGCTAAATACAGGACATGGTGATTCAGCACCAGGACCGGTGGTATCAGCAATGTTTTTAGTAAAGCCTTCTGTTCATGTCACATGGTTCCTTCGTGCTTGCATCTCACTAGGGCAAGATCATTAATAACCCCACGGTTTCACGCTCCAAATGTCTCAGTTCTGGCTGTCTTGCATGTTGCAATAATGCTCTCAACCAGCTTGGTTCTTCCCTTTTAGACACATGGTCCATCTTGCCATCTTTCTTTAGTGATCTGAGCACAGGTGGTACTTAGCTACATACTTTTAACAAATGAAGATTGACTCGCAAAAGTGAGAACTCAAGTTACATAGTAGTAAGTTCGAAACATAACTGAAGTTCTCAGTGATCTATTGCATGTGCAATTGGACAATTTGGTCATGCTAGAAAGTACAAATGAGAGCTACGCTCTCAGGTACAGACCAAAGAATATAAAACACATGTACTGTAGCTCTATGTTTATACAGGTTTTGTATACAGTTAAGACGTTGACATTGACCCGTGTGTTGGTTTGCTTATTGGCATCTGCATTGTGCACGACACGGACAAACATGTTTCTGAAATGTCTCTCCATGCCATGCACGGATGGCCTACTGTTCCTATTGCATTGTGTAATGATGCTTACCAATGCTGCCACTTGACAGACAAGAAGTGTCTCCTACTGTACTTGCGACCTGCGTATTGTTTTCTTCTACTAACATCACCTGTATATTTACCTTGGTAAATCTACTGTCAATCCCATCATAGCTGATGTCAAATTTACTGTAAAATGTCAACCAGATTCTGGGAAATTTTACCGTTTTGTGTCACAGAATTGTGTTAGAAACTTACCGCAGGAGCTGTGCAGTGTTATTTTAATGTGATTTTTTTAGCTTATATGGCACTATTGACTACACTAATAGCAATTTTGGTCATCTCCCAATGTCAATACCAAAAATGTCACCTTCTACCGTGCCCCAGGGGCAGACTCTCTGCCGCATGCCACGTGTGAAATCTGGGCCTGTGGGGCACGGACCAGGCCAAGTTCGGCAACACAAGGACACGGCAGAGGGCAATGCCGTGCCCTGGAGGCACGGGGAAGGGTTTTGACGTGGATTTGAGGTACAACAAAGGATTGGCATGGGTGAGATTAAAAAATGTATTAGAAAATTATTTTTAATGCTATTTAACACTTTAAAAATATTTTTTCCCTTTGATTTTTTTTTACCTAGCATTTGCAGCTTCAAATGTATTATCACATATACCAGAAAAAAATAGATTTTTTTCACATAAAATCACAGCGCAGCGACCGGCGGCGGTGTACATAGCCCGCCGCCGTGACCGGTGACAACGGCGGCGGGCAGTAGTACACCGTCACCGGTCGTGGTGGTGAGCAGTAATACACCATCGCGGGCCGTGTGTTGTGATTTCATATGAATTTTTTTCCTAATACATATGATAATACTGTACATCTGATATCACTCGGAGCTACAAGTACGAGGTAAATAAAATATTTTTAAAATGTTAAATAGTATATTAAATAATGTTAAAAAATAATTTTCTAATCTATTTTTTAACCTTACCTGTGCCAATCCTTTCCGTGCCTCCAATCCACGGCGAAGCCCTCCTCCGTGCCCCAAAATTGCTATTAGTGAACAAAAACTCAAATTTTGCTTGTATTTACTTGTAGCCTGTAATAATTTGGGTAATGTAGTGAGAATCTTACTTGGCTTTCTTGTTTTTGTCGGAGCAGCTCGTACGCGGAGGTGAGCTCGACGGCGGAGGAACAGAACCCGCAGCCGGCCGTCGAGCAGTTCCTCACCCTCCACACTGCGCTTTCCCGCACCACCGTGATCACTGACACACTCACCAAGTCTGCCGCCTCTGTAGCCTCGCCGGACTGCTCAACAGCCAGCGACGCCGGGACGGCGGTCTCAGCCACCGACGAGGAGACGGTTGCCGTCGCGGCCGAGCGGCGCCGCCGAGCTACGTCCTGGGTGAGCGCCGCGCTGGCGACCGACCTCTCCACCTTCGGGCTCTACAACCTCAAGCCGGTCCCCGCCACAATCTCGTCGCCGATGGCCGTGGTCGTCGTTGACGAGTCGGCGAAGCCGCCGGCGATGGCGGAAACTGCTGTGAAGTCGTCTCCGCCGGCGAATCGCCGGATGTCCCTTGCAAAGGGGAAGGCGAGGACGGGCCCGGGGACTGCAGCGGCGGCGTTCCCGCCGCCCGCGCCGCGGGAGTGGGAGAGAGGAGGAGGCGCGGAGGAGAGGGGCGAGCTGGCGAGGCTGCTCGGGGAGGAGTCGAGGGGGTGGTTCCTCGGGTTCGTGGAGCGGTTCCTGGACGCCGACGTGGCGGCCGCGGCGCCGTGGGACCGCGAGCGTACGGCCAGGATGCTCCCACAGCTGAAGCGCGTCAACGACTGGCTCGGCGAGATCGGGAGGCGCGGCGAGGTGCCTCCGCCGCTGCAGCCGGACGCGGACGGGGAGGCGTCGGCCACCACCACCGCGGCTATCGCGAACGACGATTGCGGCGTGCCAGAGGAGACGATCGAGCGGCTAAGGAAGAAGATCTATGAGTACCTCCTCACCAACGTCGACTCAGCCGCCGCAATGCTCGGCGGTGGGCGGGCCGCGCCGGCGAACGGGAAGAAGGGGTGACGCAATTTATTACTGATGTTGACTGGGTAGCTCTGTACTCGGTAGTGTGAGTTCCATTATTCGATTGGATGGGGTTCCCGATTTTTCGAGGTTGGAGAATGATTTGTGCTTATAAAGACTATCGACTGCTCGTGTTTTGCTGCCCATTTGTTCAATTCGTTGGAAGCCTTCGGAAAATCCCTCGGGAAAGTATAGATGGTAGAACACCTTCTGAGTTCTAACCTTCGGACTAATCGAGGAGCATCTGTTTAGCTGTTTTGTCTCGAGTAAAAATTTGTGAAGGCGAGGTGTCAACCACTTGTCCAGTGCATGCATTAGTGTACTCTGCCGTGCCGTATCAAAGGAACATGTACGTATGTAATTAAGTCAGGCTCTGTACCTGTGTATGTACACCCGAATCTAAGGCTTGTTTTTGTTTAGAATGCGAGAATTTCATCAGAATGTCGATGTAATTCTTCAAAAAGAATAATTTCAAAGCAGTTTTACAGACAATAGTACACCATTTCTCTGTATTTAAGACGAAAATCCTATGTTCTAAACAGGCGAATATTCAGAAGGTGCGTAATTTTCCCAGCAAAAGAAAAGAAAAGAAATATCGTAAGCAAATGGACCTACATGAACACGCGGTTACGTCAAGTGTCCAAGGCTCGGAACAGACCAGGTTACCATGGTCACGAACGCATGACGCCGCCCCTCGCCCACACCGCTCCGCATCCCCACCCGCACCGTCGATCTCCCGATGGACGGCCCACAACCGAGAGGATCCGGGCCCACCGCCCAGGTGGGCCCCGGTCCGGGCGAGCCAGCAACATCACAGCCGGCCCACCTCTCCCCTTCTTCCCCACTACTTGCCTTCCCATCTCTGTCTCTCTCTCTCTCTCGTGACGTCGAGGCGGCTCGCGAGCAGCAGCAGCAGCAGCGCGAGGGAGGAAGGGAGGAGGAGCAGGAGCAGGAATGCGGCTGCTGTCCAAGGCGTGCTCGTTCGTGGCCTCCTCCCTCCCGCGCTGCTCCTCCTCCGCGCCCACGGTAGTCTGCTGCTCTCTCCGCGTCAGTTTATACGGGATTTCTCGGTGCTGGTTTGGATCCGGGTTAGGGATTCCCATCGGAACGCGTCGTCGAAGCCTCTGCAAGACTGCAACTGCTTCGATGTGAACGAAACTGGCGCTTTTGCCATCCAGTCCCTCGATTGCTGCGTTATTGCCCGTGTACCCCGGTTATGCCGTGGTGCCCTTGTTTCTACTTAGTCTCGCTGAATTATGCGAAGATTTGTTGTATGAAGTTGCACAGTATGGAATCGGTCTTGGCAATTCGGTCACCTGAGTTGTGTGATTGGCTCTGTGAATTGTGAGTTGTGAAAATTGCTGGTTGTGTTGTTTTGCAGATTAGGGGGCAGCCATCTTTGCTGCCGAGCGTGCGCAAACAATGGCTTGGGAAGCCGCTGTTGTATGGAATTGGTTCTCTACTGGTTATGCCTCTAAGGACGCTGCACGGGGTGGGCCGGATGTTCGGCGCCGCAAAGTTTCCCTGCAACATGACCAGCGTCTCCTCGTCACTGCAAATTGAGCTTGTGAGTGCACTGAAACTCTTGAGAATTTAGATTATTCATTCTCCCAGTTCAATCAATTGCTATTGAAACTTAGTCTGAGTGTTGTAGATGTTTGGTTATCAACGTAACTTCTGGTTGCTGCATCGACATTTCAGTGCTCTGGGGTAGATAATTCAACAGTCAAAAACAGTTTTTTGAGGGGGACTAGTCAAAACCAGCTGTGATGAATTTCTTGCGATTGGGTGGGCATTGCTAGCGGCATTGCTTTTAGAAAGAAACATGGGGGTGTTCTCAATAGGAAAGCGTTCGTGTTTATGAATAGAAGCTTCCCATATTCTTCGTCCACTTCATCACTTATTGCTTTATTCTGGGTTCGCTTTTCTTGCTATTCTCTACCCTTCTACCTAACTGTTATGAGTATTACTTGACTCTCAAGTTGTATAGAAGATAATATCTTTTGTATAGAGATTGTAATCTTATCTTTAGGAGATTGTAATCTTATCTTTCCCAACCACAAGATTTGGTTGTTGTATGCCGCACGGACTATTCATCGTCCGGCACATATATGGAAACATCGGCCCGGCTATTGCCATGCATTGTGCTCTTCTTCCTCCGTTCTCATTCTTTCATGGTATCAGTTTAATCTACGGTCCTTCCACCCCAATTCCGCATCAATAACAATCGGTGAGCACTCTGCTACTGGTTCCCACTCTTCATCCAGCGTGCAAACCACCGCCACCCTCACCTCCTCCACCGTGTCGCCGCTAGCCTCCATGATGATGCCAGTCTTCCCGCCTGCCTCCCAACCCATCAACGTGGCTAGCATCAAGACACACATACCCATGTCTTTTGATCTGAAGACGTCCAACTGCACCAAGTGGCGTACTTTCTTCCTCGCCATGGTCAGCAAGTTTCGAATTCTCCCTCATGTCGATGGTACCGGAGCTCAACCCGATGATCTTGATTGGGTTCAACGCGACTTCAGCGTGCTCACGTGGTTGTACTCACGTGGTTGTACAGCTCCATCTCCGATGATATATTGGATATCATCATGGAGCCCAATCAAATCGCCTGTGAACTATGGACGCGCGCCGAGCATCTCTTCCGCGACAACATGGAAGCCCGAGCCATCTACCTAGAGGCTGAGTTCACAACACTCGTCTAGGGCGACCTCTCCATCACCTCCTATTGACAGCACCAGAAGACGCTTGCCGACCCCCTGCGCGATGTCGGCCAGCCGTTCTTTGACCGCCGGCTCATCCTCGACACTCTGCGTGGCCTCAACGAGAGTTTCTCCAATGTCACCACCGTGCTGTCAATGCAGACGCCGTTCCCAAGCTTCACCAACGCCCATTCATCTCTCTTGCTGCAAGAATTGTGCAACATCAACGAGTTCAAGGTGGCTGCTGGCACAACACTTCTCAGCGCCACAGCCGGTTCGGTTGCATCACAATCGTCATGCTCCAACTCATCTTGTCGTGACGATCGTGGTGACAACAACTCCTCCTGCCGCAACAAGGGACGCTACAAGGGAAAGAAGGGTAAGAACTGTGGAGATTGCGTCACCGCACCGCAACATTCGGCGCCCACTCCTCAAGGCCCTTGTGTCCTTCAACCCGTGGATTGCGCAAGGCCAGAGTCCGCAGTGGTCCTCACCATGGCGCCCAGCCACTAGCGTCGTCGTTCGCGGACCGCATCCATCCTCCCATCCCCTGGCTTACAACATGACGTATGCACCTGCAATTGCTCCATCCCAGGATGCATCTTCACCGACATGGAACTCCGCCGGTCTCATCGCCGCCATGAACAACCTCTCCCTCCAGGCGTTGGGAGGTTGGATCATGGACATCGGAGCCACCTCCCACATGACAAGCGAAGACGGTACAATTCTCCACACCGCACCCTCGCTTCTCCCGCTCATGTGACAGTCGGCAATGGCTCTACCATTCCGATCTCCCACATGGGTCATACAAAACTCCACACTCCTACCATTCCTTTCAAACTCGATGTCCTTGTCGTTCCATCTTTGATTAAAAGTCTAATTTCAGTTTGCAAATTCACTCGTGACAAATCTTGTTCCATTGAATTTGACTCTCTTGGCCTTTCAATCAAGAACCTACACACCAAGGCCGTGATTCTTCGCTGCAATAGCCACAAGGATCTCTACAACGTCTTCTCGACCATACTTGTGCCACCTCCAGTTGCCTTCCTGTCCACCGCATCCGACGCCACCACCTGGCACTGACGTTTGGGCCATCCGACCGTGATGCCACAACATCTCTCCAGCATTCGTCTTTTATTCCTTGTATTAAAACATACCAACATGTTTGTCATGCATGTCAGCTAGGCAAACATGTCCGTCTGCTGTTCTCTAGTTCCACTTCATTCTCTACCACCCCTTTTGAATTAATTCACTGCGATTTGTGGACATCACCTGTTATGAGTAACCCCGGTTTCCAATATTACTTAGTCATCATTGATGATTTCTCTCATTTTTGTTGGACTTTTCCCCTACGGAAAAAAACTGAGACCCGAGATACTCTAATCTCATTCCACACATACATTTGTACACAATTTCAATTACCCATTCTCTCCATGCAGACAGATAATGGAAAGGAATTCATCAATTCCCTTTCCCTCGAGTTCCTTCGTCACCATGGTATTGCATTGCACCTCTCTTGTCCCTATACCTCTCAACAAAATGTGAAAGCCGAACGCGCGCTTCGCACTATCAATGACGTCGTTCAAACTCTCCTATTCCAAGCTCACATGCCTCCATCCTGGGCGGAGGCACTCCACTCCGCCATCTACCTCTTGAACTAACGTCCTTCCAAGTCGATTCAATCCAAAAAACCATATGAGACTCATCTGTCGTCCTCCCTCAAATAAACTCTTCTGTTATCCTCCCTCATATTAACATCTCCGGATTTTTGGTTGTTTGTACTACCACAACCTCTCCTCTACCACCATACACAAACTATCACCTCGATCCACCGCCTCTGTCTTCCTTGGTTGTGTCTTCCTTGGCTATCCATCTGCTCACAAGGGCTACCGATGTTTAGATCTCTCCAACCACAAAATCATCACATCTCGTCATGTCATATTCGATGAGTACATTTTTCCCTTTGAAACCCCTTCGACTCCATTGGATCTGTCATCTCTTGACTTCCTCCTTGACGTTATTTCCACCTCTACACCACTTGCCGCACAAGTCGCGCCACCTTCTACCGCGGCATCACTATCCCCTGCCGTGGCACCGTTTCCTCCTACCGCGGCAACTTTCCACCCTGCCACTATCGCCACCGATCAACTTGCCTCGTCCTCTGCCGTGGTAGCCCGATCGCCTGTCGTGGCATCACCTTTCTCTGTTGCGGCACCTACCGCCCTAGTCGCCAACCTTCCTGCCACGACAGCCTCATCTTCTGTCGTGGCAGACCGATCACCTGTCGCATCTTCCGTCTTCCCGACTGTGGTGGCTCCTTTTACCGCAACAGCTCCTCTGATTGCTCGACCAATCCTGGGCCACATCACATGATCACTCGAGCCAAACACGGTATAGTCACACCTGTGGACAGATTGAACTTACTTGCCACAAGTGACTCTATCTCTCCTGTTCCAAAGACTTACCTCACTGCTTTGTCTAACCCTCACTGGCACCGTGCTATGTCAGACGAATACCAGGCTCTCCTTGATAATAACACTTGGTCCTTGGTCCTTGGTCCTCGCCCCCACGGTGCCAATGTCGTAACTGGCAAGTGGATCTTTAAACACAAGTTTCACTCTGACGGGTCCCTTGCCCGTCACAAAGCCCGATGGGTGGTTCGCGGCTACTCTCAACAACCCGGTGTTGATTTTGATGAGACCTTCAGTCCTGTCGTCAAACCCTCCACTATCCGCGTTGTTCTCAGTCTCGCTATTTCTCGCTCATGGGCATGGCCCATTCATCAACTTTATGTGAAGAATGTCTTTCTTCACAGCCATCTCGACGAGACTGTGCCAACAACCTTCTGGGTTTGTTGATCCAGCCCGTCCTAACCACGTCTATCTTCACTAATCCTTGTATGGCCTAAAACAAGCACCTCGTGCTTGGTACCAGCGATTTGCTACTTATATTTGCACACTTGGATTTGTTCCGTCCATGTCGGAAACCTCCCTTTTTGTGCCCAAGGACGTCAAGAATCTTTCCTATCTACTCCTGTATGTCAACGACATCATTCTCACCGCCTCCTCCGGTCATCTTCTTGCGAATCTCATTCGCTTGCTCCATACTGAGTTCGCGATGACTGACTTAGGCGATCTCCATTTCTATCTTGGCATCTCTGTTGTACACGACCGGACCTCGCTTATGTCATACAACAAGTATGCCTCTACATGCACGATCCTCGCGAGCCTCATCTCACCCTTGTCGAACGGATCTTACGCTATGTTAAAGGTACTCTCGCTTACGGTCTTCAGCTTCACACCTCTTCGCCCTCGACATTAACTGTATACTTTGATGTTGACCGGGCTGGTTGTCCTGACTCTCGCCGCTCTACTTCGGGTTACTGCGTTTATGTCGGTGATAACTTGGTTTCTTGGTCGTCCAGGCGTCAGACTACAGGGTCTCATTCTAGTGCTGATGCATAATACCAAGCTGTCGCCCATGCTGTGGCCGAATGATGTTGGCTTCGCCAACTTCTCCAGGAGCTTCATCATCCCCTACCTTCGGCTACTGTGGTATACTGCGACAACATCAGCTCCGTCTGCACCAAACACATTGAGATTGACATTCACTTTGTACGCGAGGTGTCTCTCGGTCAAGTTCGGGTGCTCCATGTGTCGTCCTCACTACAGTTTGCCGACATCATGACAAGGGGTTTCCCTACACAGCTATTTCAAGATTTCTGATCCAGTCTCTGCGTTCGAGATCTTCGCGATGCGGCTGCAGGGGAGTTTTAAGAGTATTACTTGACTCTCAAGTTGTATAGAAGATAATATCTTTTGTATAGAGATTGTAATCTTATCTTTCCCAACCACAAGATTTGGTTGTTGTATGCCGCACGGACTATTCACCATCCGGCACATATAAGGAAAAGTCAGCCCGGCTATTGTCGTGCGCTGTGCTCTTCTTCCTCTTTTCCCATTCTTTCACTAACTACCATGATATGTGTTAGATACTTTGGACTGTATCTTTGTTGCAGACCTTATCAAGTGTGATTTGGTGGGTCAAATGATGGGCACTCTTGTTTATTTTGCTCCCGATCCTTCATTTGTTTGTAGTTTCTTTCAGACATACCGGCTCTTCATCTCAGCATCACTTGTATTTCTTCAGGACATACCAGCTCTTATCTTGAGATGGAGCAACATGCTTGTATTTCTTCCAGACATACCAGCTCTTATCTTGAGATGGAACAACATGCTTGTATTTCTTCCAGACATACCAGCTCTTAACTATCACAAAATATAGGGAAACAGAAAAAAAAAATTGCATCTTCGAAAGACCGTATAGATAAGTTGAACACAAAAACCTTTGTTGTCTTTCCATTTCACTTATCCTCTTGTTTTTCATTCGTATTATTGAACTTCCCCCCAGTATTTGTTGTCAACTATGTTCCTGCTTTCTGTGTAGGTACCCTGTCTTCGAGATAACTACGCATACATCCTGCATGATGTGGATACTGGAACAGTAGGAGTTGTGGACCCTTCTGAGGCAGTGCCTATCATAAATGCATTGGAAAAAAGAAACCAGAACTTGACCTATATACTAAACACCCATCATCACTATGACCATACTGGTGGCAACTTGGAACTGAAGGCAAAATATGGTGCAAAGGTATACACTTGGCTTGGCTGCCTCCTTTGCTCTTTTAATGTTTTTTCATTGTTTAGAGACAGTACGTGAAGCCATCAAAATGTGTATTGTTATGAGCTAAACTGAAGCTGTATGGTTATACTCAAGGATGAGCTAGTTATTACATGGGCATTTTACCAGTTATCATTCCTATCAACAATGTATCTGTCAAGTTCAAGCAACAGATAAATATTTACCAGGATTGGCTCTGATAACTGAAGTAAGAAATTTAGTTGATGAAATGGCATTTCGTTGACCTTGACTGTAAATTCTTATTAAAGTAGCAAATATAGCATATGGTGATTTTCTATCTAAATAAAAGGAACTGATTGACACAAGTTTATTTTCTAGCTTGCCATTATCTCTCCACTGGTTGCCCCTACCACCAGAAACAGCATGAACTAAGAGATGAATAATGATACTTTCTGCTTTTGTTGTCTAAAAAATATTTTTTTCTAGGTAATTGGTTCTGAGAAGGATAAAGATAGAATTCCTGGCATCGACATAACTCTAAGTGAGGGTGACACGTGGATGTTTGCTGGTCATCAAGTTCTTGTAATGGAAACTCCTGGCCATACATCAGGTGTGTAATTGTAAATTTATTATTGTTTGACTTATCTTCTTTGGTCCCTTCTATGCGGAATTGTTAAGTTGTATTGGGTACGTATTGGCTGAGCATTACAAGAGACTGCATATTTTTGCACATGTTTGCTGATCGTTGGAAGTAGTCAGTTAGTCACAGTGTCGCACTAGGAGTACCGCTGAAATTTTCGTGATAAATTACTTGCCTTATCGCCACGTCTGCACAAATGATATTTTCAGCAGTTTTTCTCTTGCTGTTTTGATGAAATCTAGAAGTAATAATGCTGCCTTGTACAAAACATTTTCAAATATGTTAAGGCTTGTCATACTTCTTAGGAGATGTGTGCTCTTGTTTGCCTGGATATTTATCTTATGTTTGTTTACAAAAGAAGTTTCTATTGCAACATAGTTTTCAATAAATTCATCCATTTCCCTTTTATTTATATTAGGTCATGTGTGCTATCATTTCCCTGGATCTGGAGCGATATTTACTGGTGATACCTTGTTTAGTCTATCATGTGGAAAGCTTTTTGAAGGGACTCCACAGCAGGTTCTTTTGTACTGACTTGTATATATCTGCACATACATGTATATTGCATGCAAGTAGTTAAAATGCTTATGTTTAATACTTCCATGTTCTTTCACATTTCCCTAGTAGATCTTTGTACTAAGCTGCTTCCTTGCCACTGCTTTTATTTTCAGGAAAAATGAACTTACTGTCACTGATGATGAAGTCTCTTAATTGTGACTAATAGCAATCTTTTGGAGCTTCAGAGTTTTTAATATAATTTAGATTATTTATAAACTGAACTATTAGACCTGTCAGCCATGGGTAGGTCTATTGTAAATAATTGGAAGAGCTGGAGTTCATGCTACATAGAGTATTGTTGTACTCCCATTTATTTGAACATCAAATGAGGAATATTTGTGATCAAATCTAACTGCAAACACCTTTTCACTGGAATCAATTATTTAATAGAAAAGTTGAAAGGTTGTGGACTTATGGTAGTTTTTTTGGTTGTCAATTGCTTCCTTTTGATAGAAGGGTATGAAATAGAGTTCTTTGTATATATTACTGGGACTTACGTATGACCTCTTTTTTCCTGATCTTGCTGCAGATGTACTCTTCACTCCAGAAAATTGTAGCTCTGCCAGATGAGACGAAAGTGTACTGTGGACATGAATATACTCTGGTGAATAATTTTTTTTTTCAAGTCCAGATATTTCCTGCATTTATCTGTTATTTAATGCTTGAAGTACCTCTCTGCAGACCAATTCAAAGTTTGCCTTGAGCCTAGAACCAGGAAATAAAGAACTACAGGAATATGCTACAATTACTGCTGCTCTGCGCAACAAGAATACACCAACGGTAATATATGCTGCAATTACTTTCCTAATCTTGTTGACAAGCTAATGTTTATCGTACACCATTTTGTGCATTCGCTACTTCTTTTATTTCCAAATTCTTCTGCTCTATCATTTTTCGTGAATATATGTTATTTATTCCATGAAATAATTCTTTCAGTTTTATAATAGGAGATGATGAAACATTCGGTGAATGGTTAAAAAGCATGTATTTTTTTCACATGAGCATTTAGGGAGTGATTTTTTGTTTGGTGATGGGTGCATCTGAACTTGCTGAGGACCTTGGGAAGGGTCATGTACTGCCCTCTTGGCCTCTCAGATGTCTTGTGTTGGGCTAGGGGAAAAAATGGGATGTTTATCTTGTCTGGATGGGAAACACAGGTTCGATCCAGCAGGGATTGATACTAGAGCATCCCAATTATGGCACTAGAGGTGGAAGCACACATTTGTTGGCGACTTTAAAGAACAATGTTTCTTTTTTGTACTGCCCAGAAAATGGTCTCTTTTTTTTGTTGGTGGTTGTTGGAAATTAATCCAGACTTGCTAAGTATAGGGTGTTAGGATCCATATTTAGTTTTGGTTTCCTAACGTGAGTCCGAGTAGGTTTTCTACAAAGAAACGAATTGGATCAAAGAATCCAAGTGCTTAGCCTATATAAAGGCACCTATGGTCTTGTAACTTGAACATCAAGAGCAATAGAGCAAGAGATATTCAGAAAAGCTGCTGTTGATCCGGCGGCACAAAAATCTTTCTTGTGTTCTTGTGTTCGTGTTCGAGGGTTTCATTGTGTTCGCGTGTGTTCGTCTTCGGTTTGGGCCAACAATTGGTATCAGAGCAAGGTGCGAGGAGGCGAGGTGCGAGGAGGAGGCTGTCTGGGCGCAGACGGCAACGCGCGTGGCTCGGTCGGGCGACGACGGTTCTCGGCGGTTGCGGCACTACCTCTCGGGCGCACGAGGTGTGGCGCATCATGTCGCAGCAGATACCGTCCACGCAGAAGTTTGTGGACAGTGATGACACCTCGGACAAGGCGGGATCCAAGGAACCGGCGAAGGTGAGTTCGGTAACCTTCCAATACCCAATGCTCACTGAGACCAACTACGGCTCTTGGGCGGTGAAGATGAAGGTGTTCATGCGCGCACAAGGGGTGTGGGCGTGATGGAAGGCAAAGAGTCGGTCGATGGCGCAAGGACGAGATGGCTCTCGCCGCCATATTCCAAGCCGTGCTCGAGGCCATGATGATGGTCTTGGCCGA
Source organism: Hsuehochloa calcarea (assembly GCA_036346395.1). NCBI lineage: Eukaryota > Viridiplantae > Streptophyta > Magnoliopsida > Poales > Poaceae > Hsuehochloa > Hsuehochloa calcarea. Next base: position 5,464,703 of record CM070610.1, read on the forward strand.
ATATGAGACGACCAAGGAGGCTTGGGACACTCTGAAGGAGATGCACGCTGGCGACCCGCGTCAAGGAGGCACGAGCGCAGACTCTCATGAGTGAGTTCGACGTAATGAAGATGAAGAAGATGAATCCATCAATGACTTTGCCATGAAGTGACCACCATCGTCAATGAGATTCGTGTCCCTCTTGTTTGCCTGGATATTTATCTTATGTTTGTTTACAAAAGAAGTTTCTATTGCAACATAGTTTTCAATAAATTCATCCATTTCCTTTTATTTATATTAGGTCATGTGTGCTATCATTTCCCTGGATCTGGAGCGATATTTACTGGTGATACCTTGTTTAGTCTATCATGTGGAAAGCTTTTTGAAGGGACTCCACAGCAGGTTCTTTTGCACTGACTTGTATATATCTGCACATACATGTATATTGCATGCAAGTAGTTAAAATGCTTATGTTTAATACTTCCATGTTCTTTCACATTTCCCTAGTAGATCTTTGTACTAAGCTGCTTCCTTGCCACTGCTTTTATTTTCAGGAAAAATGAACTTACTGTCACTGATGATGAAGTCTCTTAATTGTGACTAATAAGCAATCTTTTGGAGCTTCAGAGTTTTTAATATAATTTAGATTATTTATAAACTGAACTATTAGACCTGTCAGCCATGGGTAGGTCTATTGTAAATAATTGGAAGAGCTGGAGTTCATGCTACATAGAGTATTGTTGTACTCCCATTTATTTGAACATCAAATGAGGAATATTTGTGATCAAATCTAACTGCAAACACCTTTTCACTGGAATCAATTATTTAATAGAAAAGTTGAAAGGTTGTGGACTTATGGTAGTTTTTTTGGTTGTCAATTGCTTCCTTTTGATAGAAGGGTATGAAATAGAGTTCTTTGTATATATTACTGGGACTTACGTATGACCTCTTTTTTCCTGATCTTGCTGCAGATGTACTCTTCACTCCAGAAAATTGTAGCTCTGCCAGATGAGACGAAAGTGTACTGTGGACATGAATATACTCTGGTGAATAATCTTTTTTTTCAAGTCCAGATATTTCCTGCATTTATCTGTTATTTAATGCTTGAAGTACCTCTCTGCAGACCAATTCAAAGTTTGCCTTGAGCCTAGAACCAGGAAATAAAGAACTACAGGAATATGCTACAATTACTGCTGATCTGCGCAACAAGAATACACCAACGGTAATATATGCTGCAATTACTTTCCTAATCTTGTTGACAAGCTAATGTTTATCGTACACCATTTTGTGCATTCGCTACTTCTTTTATTTCCAAATTCTTCTGCTCTATCATTTTTCGTGAATATATGTTATTTATTCCATGAAATAATTCTTTCAGTTTTATAATAGGAGATGATGAAACATTCGGTGAATGGTTAAAAAGCATGTATTTTTTTCACATGAGCATTTAGGGAGTGATTTTTTGTTTGGTGATGGGTGCATCTGAACTTGCTGAGGACCTTGGGAAGGGTCATGTACTGCCCTCTTGGCCTCTCAGATGTCTTGTGTTGGGCTAGGGGAAAAAATGGGATGTTTATCTTGTCTGGATGGGAAACACAGGTTCGATCCAGCAGGGATTGATACTAGAGCATCCCAATTATGGCACTAGAGGTGGAAGCACACATTTGTTGGCGACTTTAAAGAACAATGTTTCTTTTTTGTACTGCCCAGAAAATGGTCTCTTTTTTTTGTTGGTGGTTGTTGGAAATTAATCCAGACTTGCTAAGTATAGGGTGTTAGGATCCATATTTAGTTTTGGTTTCCTAACGTGAGTCAAGTAGGTTTTCTACAAGAAGCGAATTGGATCAAAGAATCCAAGTGCTTAGCCTATATAAAGGCACCTATGGTCTTGTAACTTGAACATCAAGAGCAATAGAGCAAGAGATATTGAAAAATCTTTGTTGATCCGTGGCACAAAAATCTTTCTTGTGTTCTTGTGTTCGTGTTCGAGGGTTTCATTGTGTTCGCGTGTGTTCGTCTTGGTTTGGGCCAACAATTGGTATCGAGCAAGGTGCGAGGAGGCGAGTGCGAGGAGGAGGCTGTGGCTAGCAGACGCAAGCGTGGCTCGGTCGAGCGGCAGCGGTTCTCGGCGATTGGGCACTACCTCTCGAGCGCCAGGTGTGGCGCATCATGTCGCAGCGAATCCGTCCAGCGAAGTTTGTGGGCGATGATGATCGGAGACAAGATGGAGGCGCGCCGTCGTGAAGAAGTTTCTTCGTGCCATGCGAAAAATTATTGCCGATCGTCTCCACCATTGAGCAATTTGCTGATATGAAGACGATGACGATTGTAGAGGTGGTTGGGCAACTAAAGGCATACGAGGAACGCACAAAGGGACGGCGGCACGACAAGGAAGGTGAGCATCTACTACTCACTCGTGACGAGTGGGAATCCAGGTCAAACAAAAAAGGCGCCAACAAGAATCGCAAGTTCGACAAGACGAAGATTCGCTGCTACAACTGTCAGGACTACGGGCACTTCGCTTCTGAATACCGTAATCCCAGAAAGGAGAAAGCGGAGACGCATTTAATTGTGGTCGATGCTGAATACGAGCCGGCGTTACTCTAATGCTAAGTTGAGTTGAGTATGGGACGTTGAGAAGGTGTGTTCGCCGTCCTGAGTTGAGTCCGGGACGTTGAGGAGGTGTGTTCGCCGTCCTAAGTAAAGTCTGTTGAGTTGAGTATGGGATGTTGAAGAGGTGTGTTCGCCGTCTGAGTTGTGACCGGATGTTGAGGAGGTGTGTTCGCCATCATGTGGAAAGCTTTTGAAGGACTCCACAGCAGGTTCTTTTGCACTGACTTGTATATATCTGCACATACATGTATATTGCATGCAAGTAGTTAAAATGCCTGTCACTGATGATGAAGTCTCTTAATTGTGACTAATAAGCAATCTTTTGGAGCTTCAGAGTTTTTAATATAATTTAGATTATTTATAAACTGAACTATTAGACCTGTCAGCCATGGGTAGGTCTATTGTAAATAATTGGAAGAGCTGGAGTTCAAGTACATAGAGTATTGTTGGATCCCATTTATTTGAACATCAAATGAAATATTTGTGATCAAATCTAACTGCAAACACCTTTTCACTGGAATCAATTATTTAATAGAAAAGTAAAGGTTGTGGACTTAGGTAGTTTTTTTGGTTGTCAATTGCTTCCTTTTGATAGAAGGGTATTTTTTTCAAGTCCAGATATTTCCTGCATTTATCTGTTATTTAATGCAAGTGCAGACCAATTCAGCCTAGCCTATAAAGGGAATATGCTACCTATGGTCTTGTTGACAAGCTAACACCATTTTGTGCATTCGCTACTTCTTTTATTTCCAAATTCTTCTGCTCTATCATTTTTCGTGAATATATGTTATTTATTCCATGAAATAATTCTTTCAGTTGAACATCAATGAGCATTTAGGGAGTGATTTTTGTTTGGTGATGGGTGCATCTGAACTTGCTGAGGACCTTGGGAAGGGTCATAGAGCTTGTGTTATGGGATGTTTATCTTGTCTGGATGGGAAACACAGGTTCGATCCAGCAGGGATTGATCCCAATTATGGCACAAAAATCTTTCTTGTGTTCTTGTGTTCGTGTTCGAGGGTTTCATTGTGTTCGCGTGTGTTCGTCTTCGGTTTGGGCCAACAGTGGTGCTGAAGAGAAACATGATCTCCGTATAAACAGTTTGCCATATTATTTACAGAAATGGTACAACATTAATGTAAGATTAGGTTGAGTTCTAACAAGGGTTGCAGTTCAAACATTAGGTCATTTGCCTCCACGATTCACCGGATCTTCACTTACAGTTTAGATGACTGTTGACATAACAAAATAAACACAATGCGTTATGTAAATCACAATTTCAGATTTCATGGTGCGTACTTCATTCCAGGAATTGGACTGTTCAACAATACTTAAATTTGCAAAAATTTCACACATGTTTGCCAGGTGCCAACAACAATTGGGAGAGAGAAGCAGTGCAATCCTTTTTTGAGGACCTCCAATCCAGAAATCAAGAAAAGGCTGTCCATTCCAGATCATTTTGATGATGTTAGTGTGCTTGAAGTTGTCCGACGGGCAAAGGATAATTTTTGACTAACCACAAAAAATATTCTCATGACATGATCCAACTATCTTGTTGAAGAGAAAAGTGGACAAAGAAACCCAATACAGAAGAAACACAAGGAAAGGTATATAACTACATAAGTTTGAGCTAGTTGCTTCTAAAATGCTTCAGCAAAATTGTGTTGCAGTGTATGTAGCTTGGGCAGTGCTTGTTAATCCGACAGCAGCCGGTGATTCTTTTGTCTACTACAAATAAATGTGCTCTGTTACCATCTACTGTTAAAAAAATGCGAGTTAGCCATTTGATAGTTCTGACTTCTCTCAGTTCTTTTCTTCGATTCTTCATTTTTCTTGGTAGTTAGCATTGTCTTTGTGCTCTGTTTTGCACTGGAGAGTACTTGCAGAACGTATTGACACTGACGCTGGTAAAGGCATCAACATTGGTACATAAGAGTCATTTGATAGTTCTGACTTCTCTCAGTTCTTTTCTTCGATTCTTCATTTTTCTTGGCAGTTAGCATTGTCTTTGTGCTCTGTTTTACACTGGAGAGTACTTGCAGAACGTATTGGCACAATGACGCTGGTTAAAGGCATCAACGTTAGTACATAAGAGGAGTTGCCGTTCTTCCAGGTGAAGTAATATACCATGCTTCTAGGTTAGTCATTTCATTGATGGCATAAATGGCAGACTTGTATTTTACGTCACATTTTGGGAGGTGTTGTTCAGTCATCATCCATACTCGATGTGATGCATCACCTAAAGTGGAAGCATTAGAGGTAGTGTCATCGTATTTTCGAAGCTTGTGTGGTGATTCGAGCGGCTTTTAGATTTTGTTCTTGTTAAGCCGAACCGCTGATCTGTCTTACGAAAGGTGAAAGCCACTCACAGATCGATTGATCTCCGAATAAACTGAGATTTATGTCAGTGTACCATTGTTTTCGTGGATGCAATGTTCTCACCTCAGCGGTCAGTTTGGTCTCTCTTTTTAAGAACCAGGAGCTCTGTTTCATTGGCTCAAAGCAGGATTACAAAGATAATCTTATAGAAAAGTCGGTGTCTCATTCAGCCACGTGCAGCTCTGCACGCTACAAATTAAAGGGTCTTGCTTCGGTACATCTTTTTTAAAGAAAAGTTTACGAAATTTAAGGCAAAATAGCTAATAATAGGTGTGGGTAGATCTGTATCAACGTGATAAATAGATCAAATTAAAGATTAAATATAGATGTATATTTGAATACTAAGTAGGGGCAAATCTTTGATTTGATTTAATTCTTTTAGGTTTACGCAGATTTGACCTTGCTTAATATTTACTAATTTGTTTTGAGATTCGTAAATTTTTCTTAAAGAGGTGTACCGAAGCACACCCTAGATTTAAAAAGCAATAAAATTTCTGCTAGGCTCATGAATTTCGCGGAGAATTGGGAGAACCTCCGTCCGGAGATCATCTCGCCTCATCCAGAGATCACAAGAGCCTGACTGTGTTTCCACGATTACTCGATGAGCCAGCCCCCAAGCTAACAGCCAGCTGGGTTCTGCCGTATCGCTAGCGCCTCCATTACCAAGGGTGCAACGCATGGACAGGGATCCTCGGTATTGAGGTATTTAATATAGAGGATCTTCAATGCACGAATGTTAAAAGTTATCTCTATCGTTCGATCGAAAATCGAAGATCCAGATAAATTACTACGGTATTTTTGTTTGTAGTAAGATCATTGCTTTACACCATTTCGTTACTAGTGTTGTATCGAATTGATCACCTCCTAATAAAAACTACTAATGCGCACCCCCCCCCTACCCCCAATTAAGTGGATGTATCTTTGGTTGTGTCGAAAATCTAGTATCGATCTTACGAATGAATGTTTAAGGATTTCTTTGAATTAGATCTACGCAGAAAGAGATACATGGATTTAGACACACACCAAACACAAGTAATCACTCGACTATGCCTGACAAGCAATTAATTATTTATCGACTCCAAGTCCTTCAGCGTATGCCGTAAGCTCTTAGCAAACATGCATTCCACAAGAGCATGCATAAGCCATTGACAATTAGCCATGGATTTGACATTGTCGATGATTTAAAGTGTGCATAGTTGTAAGGTAGCCATGAATCACTTTCGACCGAAAAATATCTCACCTTAGGGGTACTTCAGAGCGGAGCTAGCCACGGACTAAGCCGGAGCCCGAAGATCCTCGCGAGGTTTGAAGAATAGCATCAACACATCAGGGGACTAAGAATGATTCCCGTATTACCGGCTCATTCCAGTTTTTCCCCATCTTCCATGATCAAGCCGGGCACCTTACTAACGGCTTCACCAAACACAAAGTAATCGACTGTAAGTTGAAATGGTCAGGTATCCACTTGTCACGCCAATGTACGTGACATTACCATCCTCGGCTCTCCTCATTAATCTTCTCTTCAGTTTGATCAATGATGCCGATTTTCTCTGACAGGAGATGATTTTTGAGTAATTGTGAACAGAACATTGCATTGAGAGGCTGCACATGTGTTTTGAGACTTTTGATCAAGCAACCAGTACTTGTGATTCGCATGTGATAAGAAAGAACAAGTGTTTCCCTGTTTTTCTTCCACAGTAGTAGCTGACCCGATTTTTTTTTTAGTAGCTGGCCTAATCTACATGCAGAGGAAGCGATTGAGGTGAAGTTAGTGCAGGATTTTGACATAAATCTTAGGGAACTTACCGGGGCGCCCTGATAGCTGGAGCCTGCGGCGGTGTGGGTGGCTCGCCATGGGGGCGACGCCATGGAGAGGGGGAGCTCAAACCGGAGGTTGAGGAAGGACGAGGGAGCCAAGGCGATGCTTCTGGTGCGAGGAATCGAGTTGAAGCTCCATGGATGGGGCATGGCGGCGTAAGATCCTGTGGGTAAAACCCAAAATTGGGTGAGGGCTTTGGTGCTGGATGTCCGGGAACACGTCGTGATGCATGTAGCTTTGGACGAAACTCGTCGGGACGGCAGCTTCAGCGGCCGAAAACAAGGGTGTTGCGCCTCATGCATTTGCGCTTTGTGGAGCAAGGGGAAGGGGAGGGAATGGCAGGAGGGGGTGAGGCGAGTGCGGCGCCAACCATTTATAGGCGGAAGGGGGAATGGGGAGCCGATGGTGGAAATGGACCGACGGGACGGTGACATTCGGGTTTCGGCATGGAGTCAGGGCGGCATGGGTGCAGTGGCTTAGATGGATGAGGGCAGGCTGCTGAGTACGGCGCAAGGACTGTGTGATGCGAGGTGCAGCAGCAGGGAGGAGGATGTCACGGCTTGCATGGCGCGGGATGGGGGCAGGTGAGGTATTGCCTCGGGGGAAGGACGGGGCAGGTGCAAGGGGGTGTTTGGCGTGGCGGGGCGGTCGAAAGCATCGGGTTTTAAAATGTGTTTTGGTAATTAATGATAATATATGAATATAGAACTAAATTTTTTGTTGAGTAATTAGAAGACTTAGTTCTAAAGACGATGTCAACAACATGGAGATGCATGCTAAAAGATGGATTTGGTTCAAGGACAAAAGTATAAGTAGTCTAAAACCCTTTTAAATTTTACCGATCTTAGGAGAAATATTGAAAGACCAGGTTTTAGGTTAGATACCGTACTACTAAGAGGGATCATGACTAGTAGCTTGAAAAGCACATCTTTATGCATTTGGATCAACCTAAGATCATGCATGCACTCAAAATCTGTTTTAAAGCTCAAATCTGTTGTCTGTGCAAAATCGGTAGTTCCAGCATTATGAGAGCGGAACTATCGCATGTCGGTTGTGCCGAAATTATTGCAGCACGTTTTTTCCAGAGAGACACTTCTTGCAATTTTTTTCGCTTTTCTGGAAGTGCAGTAGTACCAGCGGTACATGGGCGGAACTACCGCAAGTCGGTAGTTTCGATTATTTGTGCGGTACGTTTTTTGCAGAACAACACATTTCTGGATTTATTTCGCCTTTTGCTAGAGCGATAGTACCACTGTTGTTTTAGCAGAACTACCGCACATCGGTAATTCCGAAAAAGAGTGCAGTACATTTTTTTCAGAAAGGGGTGTATTAGTGGTTCAATGAAAAACGGTAGTACCGCTAGTGTTTTGCGGAACTACCGATCATCAGAACTACCACATGTTCAATGGCGGTAGTACCGCACTAAGTTTCAAACGGCTATGTCAGACGTATTTAATATCTCTGTTATAGCCGTTACTGTGCTAACGCTGGAGGTGTGGTAGTACCGGGCACTACATGGCGGTACTACCGATTTTCTTGAATCTTTCTGATTTCTTCCTCCAACGATCGTATTTGTTTGTGGGGGTATAAATACACATCCACTAGCTCTAGGACGTGTGGTTGAACACACTTGAGCCTAGAGCATTTATTTTACACCCCATTATCTCTTGTTGCATTCATTGTGAGGTTGTTGAGCAAAATCAAGTGCATTCATTCTAGTTTGATCCATATCACTTGATTGCCGTCAAGCAAAGGTCAAGATCTATTACTCTTGGTGTTTGTCGACACCTAGACGGCTTGACGAGAGTTTGCGCGGTGATCTCTTCAAGAAGATTGTGAAGAGGGTTGGCGCCGATTGTGATTGGTTCGGTGTTCACCAACTCCGAGGGGAAGAACAACCACAAGTGAAATCAAGAGAAGGTTTAATTCGTGAAGCCAGCTTGATTGGGTCAAGCTTCCTCAACGTGGAGTAGTGAAGATCGACAAATCTTCGATACCACGGGAAAACCCCCTTGTCCTCATTGTGGCTATTTCTTGCCCTTACTTATTGCATTTAAATTTGTAGCATATATCTTGTGATAGGTTGTCTTGTTAAAGTTTATCTCGCCTAGTTGTACAAATTGGTTAAAAATTTAAAACCTCCTATTCACCCTCCTCTAGTCGGTTATCCTTGATCCTACAGTGGCGCGACGTGGTCAGCGCATGGCGGGGGAAGGTTGGCGCGGCATATGCGTGGGCGACTCGATGGGCGAGGACAGCGAGGCGAGGCGACGGGGCAGGCTCGCGTCAATCCGCTGCTCTGTGGGTGACGGGAGCAGCGTCAGGGCATGGGCGGCGTCATATCAACGACACTGAGGTGGCGACGGTGCGAATGAGTGAGGTGACTGGAGTTGGTAGCGGTCGGGCTAGCATGGGCGAGGTCAACCACGACACGAGCACAAGGTGGAGAGGTGACGGCAGCGATGCGACGGGAACTATGGCGATTTTAGCACTAACGCGGGTGGCAGGTGACACACGATAGAGCCATAGCATTGCATATGCGACACGGCGCGTGGCGCTAGTGGTCGAGCAATGTGTCGACTTGGAGCGAGCGCGAGGTAGGGAGAAGAGCGAGCAAAAAGCGAGGGGAGCTTGGCCGAAGGGGAAAAGGAGGGTCGAATGAACCGGCCAGGGGAAAAATAAAGTAAGTGAAAAATAGATGAGTCGGGTGGATTTTGGCACAGACCGGATTTCAGTGTTTTGTTTTCCTAATAGTTCATTGCTCGACAACTTTCTTCAAAACAAAATCCAGGAAACTCGTATATCATCAAGATGTATAAAAAGTTTTAAAAACTCGTTATTTTTATTTATTTGATCGGAAAGCGAATTTTGGGGTGTTACATAGAGGCCCCCAACCGAGGCCATAGGACATCGTCGTCTCCTGTGGTCATGCGAGGCCAGTATTGTCTGTAGCCCTGTTTTGAGATCACTTGACTGCTCTGACGAGCTTTGATGGAGTACCTCTGACGAGCTCCGGCCAAGCCACCCTCGGCTACCCTTCTGCACCCCGTCGAGCTGCCACCCCCATTATGCATGTCTCCGTCGCTGAGCTCCCTCCAGCGAACTCATGCTGTAGAGTGGTTTCCCTACTGCAGTAAATTCTTTCAAATATTGCACTATTTCTTACAAATTGTTAGTGTTGTTGTGAAAGGGTTTTCAACTGTTGTAATAATATTTTATTTTTGTTATTGTACTTTTGATCATTTATTGTATCATTTATTGTTTATATTTTTATTGTATTAGGATGAGTTTTGTTGTAACTTAATTATTCGTTGTATCTGTCCGATCAAAACTGTCGGAGCCCCGAAGACGAGCGTGGGCGCGGTCGCTCAAAAAACAAAAAAAAAACAAACAAACAAACAAACGCACCCCAAACTCCAAACAAAACCCCTCGTCTCCTCTATCATATCTCGCCTTGTCCCCCGCTTTCTCCCCCTCCCTCCCCACCCAGATGGCGACCGCCGAGCCCGGCCCGAGCCCAACCCAGGCCCCGCCCAAGCCCGCCTGCGCCGTCACTTTCGGCCGCTCCACCCTCGTCGGCCGCTACCTTGCCGCCGCGCTCGCCGCCTCCGGCCGCTGGTCCACCGTCGCCGTCCTCGACCCCTCCCCGCCCACCGCCCCGCCGGCCTCCCCGCTCGCCCACCTCGCCGTCGACCTCTGCGACCCCGCGGCGCTCGCCCCCGCCCTCGCCGGCGCCTCGGCCGTTTTCCACGTGGACCCCACCTCCGCCACCAGCGACGGGTCCTTCCTGTCCCTCCACCGCCTCGCGGTCGAGGGAACGAAGAGCCTCCTCGCCGCCTGCCGCGCGAGCGGCATGGGGAGGGTGGTGTACACCGGCTCGGCCGACGTGGTGGCCGCCGGCGCTCGTGATGTGGTCAATGCCGACGAGGGCTCCTCGCCTTACCCTGACAAGGTACGGACTCGCCGAGCATTGTGCTCTCTCTTCGTGATCTGATCTCGGGCTGTTCGCTAGATGTTGGTGTCCCGTTTGGTGGCCGCTTCTGCTTGGCTTTGGGATCCTTGGTTTTGGTGGTGGAGTGATAGTTGCTTCTTTTTGGCTGTGGATTCAGTTCGTGAATGCACTGAGCGAGCTGAGGGCACAGGTGGAGATGATGGTGCTGAGTGCGGATGGAAAGGACGGGATACAGACGTGCGTGCTGCGGCCGAGCAATCTGTTCGGGCCCGGTGATTCAAGCCTAGCGAGGTTCGTCGCTGGATACGCAAGGTCTGCCCTTGGCAAGGTATTCGAAGCTGAAATTTGCTCGTATATGTTTTACTTGCGAGAGCTTAGAGTCTATTTTTATATTGATATGATTTGTGGAGTGGATTTAAGGGTGCATAGATGCAACACAGGCTCTGTATAGCGCCGAGTCTCATGTGGCTACAGTATGGGGGAATTTGCATAGGCCGTTGCTGTAGACGTCAGTCACGTCACCAAATTTTGATGTGTAGAATTCCTATTGCATTTCTGTGGTACCTGGTTGGCAGTAACTCTGCCATCATTTCTCTGATTTGGTGTTCAGTAGACAGTAGTGATTCCAGATCTAGAAGCAGCTTGCCAACCAGCCAGTCGGTTCTGGCTTATAGTTCTTAGTGAATCAGCCACTTTACCTTAATCAGAACATATCTTCAGTCTTAATACTTGATTGTTGGAACTGGGAACTGGTGCAGTCTGGGCTTCCTTTTTGGCAGATGTAATATGGGTTTATTTCCGTCCAGCTATTTGTCTGCATTTAGCTGACACAGTTGCTGCTTGTGCTTTTTCTGAATGGTTTCCAGAAGCCTCTGTAAGCTATGAAATACTTGCTGCTTGTGCTTTTTCTGAATGGTTTCCAGAAGCCTCTGTAAGCTATGAAATACTAGCTTTCTTACGTAGTTTTGTTCAGTTTGTAATAGGCAGTGGCGGTAACATGTGTGACTTTACCTATGTGGAAAATGTGGCCCTGGCCAATATTTGCGCTGAGCAAGCTTTATGTTCAAATGCAGCTTCTGTTGCTGGAAAGGTACATTTTTACAGATTAAAAGACTATATTTGATCATTTTACTTTGATGGTATCATTAAAATTTTGCAGCCCTTTTTATTACTAATGATGAACCTGTCGAAACATGGGAGTTTATGTCTTGCATGATGGAAGCCATGGGTTGTCAGAGGTCTCTCTCTCTCTCTCTCTCTCTCTCACACACACACACACACCGTAGGCTATTCGAGAAATTAACATGTGTTGTGGCTGTGGTTTCTCTTCCATTTTTAGACCCAGGATTTATCTTCCTGCCAAGATGTTGCTGTTCGCAGCCTTGTTTGCCAATATGGTTCATCACAGGTTGGGTTTGCAAATGTTATCCACTCCGCTTCTCCATCCTGATACAATATACTTCTTGTCATGCACAAGAACTTTTAACACTTCAAAAGCTAGAAGGCTACTTGGGTACTACCCAGTTGTATCGTTGGTGGTGAGCTTGCTTTTAAACCTTGCAGTATCGGCAATTATATTTGTTGCATGTTTTTTCTCGATTATATTTTGTCTTTCCCCATAAGTATTGCTTGGAGAAAGAATTGCCTGATTTCTTCTTTAAATTCTCATAGAAGTATATGGGATTTTTATGGATACTTATTTTTCTGACAACACGAACGTTGACATCCAGTGGATTTAATGTTTGATTTGTTTGCAGGATGGCATTACGAGAACTGTCGGGTCATTTTCAGAACTACCAGATAATTTGGGTTTGTCGAGGAAACAAGGTTCTTGTGGATCATCAAAAACAGATAAGCTGCTAGGTGGTGGATTTGGTGAGATAACCTCTTTTCGAGACAAATAACTCTCCATTTTCCATCTGAGCTTGCCACTGAATTGTATGAACTATATCTTTCGAAACCAAATTTCTCTGACATTGACATGTGGTTTTTCTAAGACATGTGGTTTTTCTAAAATGCTTTTCATTGTTGTTTACTCATCACTTCATAGTGATCTACTCATATTTTTTCCTTGTTGTTGACTTGCTTGCTACCATTCTACTGCAGCTGCTGATATTCTCCTTTGGAGGGATGAAAAGAAAACTTTTTCATATGTCACAGTATCGTTTCTGCTGTTCTACTGGTTTCTGCTTTCAGACAGAACTTTTATCTTGTCGTCTGCCAAAATTCTTCTAGTGATATCCCTGGCTCTTTTCATCCATGGTGTGCTACCTCCACAAGTGTATGTATATTGGTTTGTATTCTGTGATGTTGAGCTATCTTTTGATAAATGATGATTTAATGAAATCACATACCTATTTAGGTATATATGCTTGAGCAATAGAGAAGTAGACTAATTTGCATGTGGGTATTCCACAATTTGTACAACAGTCTTTTTAGTATATTATATATTCGAGTATTGAACTCCTATTGCAGGTTTGGTTTTACAGTAGAGAAGGTTACTTCTGATTATTTTGAAGTATCACACTCAACGTTGAGGAATCCACTTATGTGCCTGGCTTCTGTATGGAATGGAGGCATTCATAAATTGAGGGTTCTAGCAGAAGGTGATGACTGGAGTACATTTTTAAAGGTTTGTATTCAGCCAGCTGAGGACAATGGATCTTGTAAGATTTCTTTTATTAGAATGCCCCATGTGCTATGCTATTTTCCAGTTGTTTTTAGAATAATCTTATTTTTGGAAGCTCTCCAGTAAGTTTGCACTCCTTGATCCCACGCCTGCCATTTGAATTTGATCTAGTTTGGTGATTGTTGGCAGTGGTCCGGTGGATTCATGAACCTTCTTTTCTTTTACTGATAGCAGTAGGATTAGTTTAAGTTAGCTCGAACGAATTTGATCAAGTGCACACTTTTATTATTCTGGATTATTTCCTTACAGTCATATTAAGACGTTTGAATCTATGGTTTACTTGATATACTTTACGCTTTAGTTGAGTCATAAATAATTTATATCATATAAACTATCTTGCTTGTGCAATCATTATCTCTTTCACCATTCTTGGTTGATATGTTAGCTATTTCATGTTTGTAAGTTACATGGCTAACCAAGTGCCAGGCAGAATCATTAATTCCATCGCAATTTTTTAATAGCTCAGCCCACTAATTACAACCTTTTACTCAATTCTCACCCAAGGTAGGCTTTACTTGAAAGTTAACGTAGAAATTTGTACTGTAAATCCATACATAACAGGACAAACACAAGTCTGGTTGCATGAGTGGTACAATGGTGAGAATTATTTTATGTTATAAATGATTGATCCAAAGTTCCTTTTTGGTGTTACAGGTAGTTGCTTCCTTGTACTCTATCAAAGTGATGTTGAACTTTGAAGTCAAAATGCTGATGGGTCTTGGTAAGGGATTATCTTTCACCACTTCCTGCAGTGTGCTCATTTACTGTTATATTATCAATTTATCACCTGATATCCTTCTCTCCCGAATGCAGTACTGGCATCCTTGTTCATTGTCTATGAACAATGTGAGGAGGAAATTGACAGTTTAGTTACTACTGCTTCTGTCAAAATCAAATCTGTAACGAACAGAGTGGTCGGAAATTTGCTGGCATCTTTGAAGGTGTATATATCCTAGAGCAAAAGTTGACCGTGACTGTTTGATGCTTTGTGACTGTAGTATGCTCATTTCACATCCTTTCTGTATTTGGACTGCAATTCTCGAAGGCGTTGTCGTCATTGTGTTTCTGTCTGTATAAGTCCCTAGTACTTTTCAGCTAACATTTCCTGTACAATTTACCCAAATGTTAGTTTGTTCTTTTCGGATTGTTGTTCCAACAAGTTTTGATGGAGCAGGAAGTCCTGCTAACTGCTGTTGAGGGACTCATGTAAAGTACAGCGTGAAGCTCTATTGGCATTGCTTGCTACTGAATAGTATTTGTTATCCACTGCATTTGTTCTTGTGTTGGTTGGTCATTTAGCTTTTTGCTCTGCTATTGTCCTGCCAATACACAAAATGTTTTTTTCGCTGCTATGTACATGAACAGATGAATTAAATGCCTGAGTTCAAATTTCAATGATGCATTTTGATGTCAAAGGTGCACACGTGTAACATTGGTGATTTTTCGATTAATTTCTTTGCATCTGCGACAATGTATGCGGTTCTTGGTCCCTCCGCAGAAACACGCAGGGTACTGATTAGTGGTATATATAGCCATACAAGCTCGTGTAATGTAAGAGATTACAAATAGTGACCGACCAATGCATATCGCGTTTGTCAACAGCGAGCAGGATGGCAAGAAAAGGCTAACTACCTAGAAGCAATGTGGACTGGGATTCACTGCATGTAGCTACAGTAAAATTATGATACAGTAAAATTATGAATATTTCACTAGAACAGTTTGCATAAATTTGATTAAATTAAACAATAGTATGACGCTTCGGTTCCCCACGTACAACAAACCCGAGGTTGTTCCACGTGGATTGGGCCGGGATCCCATATATCTAAACATAGCCTGACTATAGTGACAAACAGATGGTGTAGGCATGCAGCTAGTCAGCAGCCATCAAAACTCGTTTCAATTATGGTCCATATGGCACTACTGATTATTTTGGGTATGGTGTTGGCAGTCATGGGATTTTAAAAGGGTACGATGCTTGACGGGAGATACTTTGATTATGATAGTGTGCCTGGTGTTTACTGTATAGAAACCGTCGCTGATGAATTCAGTTTGAACGATAACTTTGTAGACAAATATAAAATTGCATTAAACAATGTAAAAATAGAATAGTAGATTAAACATAGAGATGTAGGGGCTTCTTGCTTCTCTTTATTGTTCTCCATACGATCAATCTTTTACAATGATTAGCACTTCCTATTTATAGTCTACAAACCCTGTTAGGGTTTGGGATGGAGTGCCTATACATGGGCCGGCTGCTGGGTCAAGCCCATAGTTTCCCAACACTCCCTCTTGGACACTCATCCTCACATGTTCATGCCTCGTCAAAACTCCATAAAAACCCAGTGGAAAAATTTAGAGAAAGAGTACATGACACACGTTCTGCTGCGTTGCACGAATTGCCTGGTTTAAAACTTTAACAGAAACTTCAAGAAAACTCATCAAGGGAAAAAGAGTACAATCCACCTAATTTTATTTAATCTCCAGAATTTACTATTTGGGTACTCGATCTTCGTGATCAAGTTTCAATAATGAGTTCGTGAAGGTTCTCCCCCTGAATTCTACACTTCTCTAAGTCTTATCATTCAAATTACACGTATGCACCTTTCAAAGCTAGATGTTGGAAGTGACTTAGTGAATAATCTGTAAGATTTTCACATGACTTAGTATGCAGTACATTAATTTCATCCATCTTTTGCAATTCATGAGCATAAAAGAACTTAGGGTTGATATGCTTTATGTGATGACTCTTCACATAACCCATCTGCACTTCTGCAACACAAGTTGTATTATCTTCATAAATAATAGTGGAGTTTGTGTGGTATTCAATCCACATGAATGATGGATGTGGTGAATCATCTGCTGAAGCCAAACACATTCTCGTGAGGCCTCGTACAGTGCTATGATTTCTGAGTGGTTCGTTGAAACCGATACAAGACTTTGCTTAGACGATTTTTATGAAATGCAGTTCCACCACATAGGAATATATAGACTACTTGCGACTTGGATGTATACGGGTTCTACAAGTACCCGATATCTACATAGCCATTCATAGTTAAGTCTCGGTTCTTTCTGCAGAACAGACTAAGTTCTTTGCTTCCTTGGAGGTATCGAAAAATGTCATTTATTCCCTACTAATGCCTTTGGTAGGTTTTGTACTATACCTTGCTAGTAGGTTAACGACAAATGCAATGTCCGGTCTAGTACCTTTTGCTAAATACATGAGTGCTTCTACTGTGCTCAAGTATGGGAATTCCTGTCCCAGGACTTTCCCCTCTTCTCTAGGTCACTACGGGTCCTTATTTTGTTGCAAAGACCTCCCGACCATCGGCATTTTCGAAGGATATACCTTTCTAAAATCAAATCTCTCTAACACCTTCTTAGTGTAGGTTGACTGATGTACTAATATGCCTTCAAGGGCATGCTCAAGCTGCAAGCTTAGGTAATATTTGGTTTTACCCAAATCTTTCATTTCGAACTCTGACTCTAGATAAGAACCTACTTTCTTAATACCTTCCAGGGTTCCAATGATGTTCAGACCATCTTCATACACTGAGATTATACAAAATCCATCCTAGGATCATTGTATAAATACACAGGGATAATTCTCATTATTCGTGTAGCCTTTCTTGCATATAAAGTCGCTTCAAGTGATTATACCACATCCTGCCTGATTGCTTAACTTCGTACAATGACTTTCTGAGTTTTATACTGTACAGATTTCTATCTACTCTGTCTTGGTTCTGGACAGGGATACATTCAGGTATCTTTATATAAAATATTTGAATCCAATATTCCATAAAGTTATGATGTTACCACATCCATCAATTTCACTTTTAACTTCAAGTTTACTGCCATTGAGATTAAATATCTAAAGGGTGATTTTGCCCATGACCGGGAATAGGTTCCTTCATAAACTACTCCTGGATGTTGAGTGAAACCTTACACAACAAGCCTTGCTTATTTTCATTTCTCTTTTGAACAAATACCCATTTATGCCATACGGGTGCACATGGGGAGGCGTGCAGCTTACAGGTCCAAATACCACTCTTTTATTCAGAGATAATAATTGTGCTTCTATTGCCTTCTTCCAATATTCTCAATCTGATATTTTTGTACTTTCAGCGAGCGATACAGGCTCTGGATCAAGATCGATGATTGTGTTAATTTTCTTTGCAAATAAATGTCGACATTGGTTGTTGTCTTATTCATAGATTCTCCCGAGGTCACAAAGTTTATAACTATTTCTCCAAGGGGCGATTCTTCTAATGTTTCTACTTGCTCATTGCTGCTTTCAATTATATGGGCAAGTCCCTTCACTTTTTCAGCTCCGATGTTTGCGCACACATCCATATTGATGTCTCCCTTTATGGGGATGTTCAATTCTAGTATACCTTGTTATGAAGGTTTCATACTGGTGTCAGGTCTCAACTGGCTCCCCTTCTGGTTCTCGGGAAATTCGGTGATCAGCTGTGTTAAGTCCTTCTTATCCTTTTTCACCAGGCGTCCTCGGTTACTTCAGATTCGAGGGCGGAGTTCTCGTCCTTTCAGAGGCATTAGGATGGGATTAGGGATACCTTCATTGGTATTTCAACCCTCTCCGTGCATTGCTTGTAGGCACATGCGACTTGGTCACATTCTTCAAATCACTAAAGTGGTCAGGCAGATGATTCACCAATGCTTGCAAATCAATTATCTTCTGGACTGCAATTGTTTTCTAGACTTCAATTGTCTTCTAGGCTTCAATTATCTTCTGGACTTCTCTATATGTTTCACTAGTGTGCGGGTCATGTGCATGGATTTCAATTATCTTCTGGACTTCTCTATTTCCGATATTTTTCATCAAGGGGTTGATTTCCTCCTCCTAATGACGGGAAACAATACTCATCAAATATGCTGTTAGCGAAGCGGGCTGCATGCAAATCTCCAGTCATGGGGTCCAAATACCTGATTATGGATGCTTTCTCATAACCAACGTATATCACAGACTTTCGAGAGATCCCATTGCAGTTCGCTGCGGTGGTGGTATAGGTACATCAACCTTAAAACCAAACCTTTGCAAATGAGAGATTTTCGATGTTGATCCTTGCGCTAGTTGCATAGGTGAATGGATGTTATATGCCGATGATCTAATATTGATGAGAGTTGCTGCGAGCAGGACTGCGTGTTCCCAACATGTAGTTGGTAAATTATAATTCTTCAAAATTCTGCTAATCCATTCCGGGTGTGGACATGCGGTATGGAATGCTCAATTTTAATTCCCATTTTCATGCAATAAATTCTCTGGTGTTGTCCATTCTGGTGGACTTCAAATGATGATCAGAGAAAATATTCTTAATGTTAATTATCTGCGAGATTAGCTTTGTAGAAGCGATGTTTCTCGTAGACAATAAACGTACGTGCGACCATTTCGAGGAGGCACGGTGAGCACCATAAAAATACATAAATGGCCCTGACAGAGGATGTATAGGACCGCAAATGTCCCCCTGGATACGGTCTAGGATGTAGGGATTTCATCCTTCACTTTCATAGCAGAAGGTCTAGTAATTAATTTTTCGGTGGCACATGCGTGGCACACAAAATCTTCTTGATTCGGGAAATTCATTATATTGACATTATATCCCTGTGAATTGTTAATTATATTTCTTATGATCCTAAGACCTAGGCGGCATAATCTATCATGCCAGAGATAGAAAAGGTTCAGAGCTTCTAAATACAGTTTTCAGGGCAGTATAGGCTGTAGATACCTTAAAAATAGTCTAGTATAGCCCAGTTTCAAATAAAAGAAGTCGCTCTAATACCATTTTTCTACTTTCTTCACGCTTTGTAATGAGCAGGTATTTCTTACCATACTCTTCTTCAGTCTCTACGTGAAAATCATTAGCGCAAATATCCTTGAGAGTTCTAGTCGATTCTGGTTACAACAAGACTTCTTTAATGATCAAAGTTGTGCTAATTGAGATTATAATTATTGCCTTAGCCGATTATACAAGTATCACTGCCTGCAATTATCGTAAGACTACCGGCTTTCTTGTTGATCGAAAAAATCATCTATCTCAAGGTGGTATCCATTGTGCCGCTACCTGCTAAGCACACTTCCTCCATAGGGTGCTACACACGTTCTAATATAAGGTACTTTATTAATATGCAGCAGAAACAAGCAACATATAAATAAAACACTTTAGATATCGAAACATAACTTCCTATTATAAATACAGGAATAAGTCTTACAGGACTCATCATAAGAATTTAACGCTTTGCTCTCCTAGAGCTTACAACCATTATCCAATGTACCATCACAATCACAAACTGCAAGTGACTGTAAAAGATCTAAGTGCAGTGCGTGCACTAGATCGAATCAGTGAATTATATAGTAACTTCTACCTGAATCTGCTCAATGGTGATCCTCTCCTCTTGGAAAACTACGGTTGCGGCCGCTGCGATGTCCAAATGAGGAGTTATGGGGGCTTCTACTGGGATGTCCACATCCATTAGTGCAACTAATGGGCGTGGATCCTCTGTGCCTGCAATGGCGAGGTGTGCCTTATGTTGTACTTTGCTCTTTTTTCTTAGATTGGAAAGAATCAATAATATGCTTGTGACTCACGACCTTACCCTTCTTGTCCCTCTCTTTTGTGAGAGGCTTCATGTCCTTGTAGCTGCTAGCATTGGCTTCATGGCCAACATTGCTACTAGGCGGTGTAGTTCTTCCTTAGAACATCATATTGAGCTTTCGTAACTTTCATGATGTCAATTAATTAGGTATACTCCATGTAGCCATCTTGGCAATAGTTACGTGCGGATTGCACCGCATTCGGGTGTAAGGTATAGAGAGTCTTCTTAATCTTCTGCTCATCCGTGGTTACATTATCACAGAGTTGAAGACTTGTACAAATTTTATTAAAATTTTAGCCAAGCTGGGTCAGTTCTTTGAACTCCTGGTTCGTGATACCAGTCATCTTCATATTCATGCAAGGTGTTCATAAGATTACTGCTAGTAATCTGCATAAAATGGGTGTAAAATTCTCATAATGTTCTTCAAACTTTCGGTTCGTGATCCCGTATTTTTCTATGCATTTTTCATTATTTACTGCTATTTTTGGTGATTAAAAGCAATATAAACAATCACAGATAATCAAAATAGTAAATGTAATACATAAATTGCATAGAAATAACAATAACAAAGTTAAACATGCTTTAAATGCAAAATCAGTTCAAAAATTGAGATCTCGATGCCCTTTTCTGCTTGAAAAAGAACTTTCGGTGAATTCTGTAATTTCCAGGGTTAAAATGCAAAATTTCAGTTCTGAGAAAAATTTGAGTGTAATTTTCAGAAAGTCCGAGGGTTTTTTCGCAAAATTTCCTTACTCGCGAAAAATTTATCGTAATTTTTAGAATTCTGAGGGTCTTTTCGCAAAATTGCCTTTTCTTTTCTTTTCCTTTTTTTTATTTTCGGTCAAAAAAATTGGGTCGGCCTTCATGGGCCAGCCCACGCTGCCGCCGCATTTTAAGGGGATCAGGGGTAGGGTTTCCCTGCCCCTGTTCACCCGATGGCGGCGGCTCCCTCCATGGGAGCCGCGTTCAAGTGGTGGCGCCGGGCGTCGGAGGCGATCGTCGCTTCAAGGCGGCGGCAATGGCGCCGAGCCGAGGTGGTTGCTCGCCATGGTGGCGGCGCGATCGGCGATCGGGCGCATGGGTGGTCGGGCGCCAAAGCGATGCGGCCGATCGGAGGCGGCGCCGTGCGTGGAGGCGATGGTCGGTTCGGCTACGGGCCAAGGCTGTAAGCGGCACGGCTCCAAACGCGGGCGGCTATAGCTCTTCTCCCTCCCCCCTTCCACTTCTTCTTGTTTTGGGTGGTGCGGGGCGGCGGCTTCAGGCCAGACCGGCGCCAAATTGGTCAGACCGCCAAGGCTGGACGGTCCGACCGCCCGAGGAAAATCGGCACACCAACAAAAGGTGCTTCTCTGGAATAAAAGTACCGCGACAACTCCGGTACTTCCGCACCACGGTAGTACCGTTTTCTCAACAGCGGAACTACCACACACAAATTCAATTCAAGGGGAAATCGGTCGAACCGCCCAACACATGGCGGTCTAACCGATTTACCACCGGTCTGACCGGTGACCACTGGCGATCAGACTGCCAGACTCCAGAAGTAATGCACTTTTACTTCGCTCAAATGGCAAAACACATTCGCCCATTTGAGTGCATTTCCAACAAGGTTTCAAAGATGATATTCTCAACAAGTTGCAAAACACATTTACCAACCTTTAGAATATTCATCATAAGGAATAAGGTACATGGACTTACACCATTTACAAACTTAAGTCACATGCTACAATAAATCAAACATGAGCATCAACTATTTACAAAACACATTCGCAAATAACAGCATCATGCCACAAGGCTAAGGTGCATAGACTTCAACCATTTGTAAAATACATTTACAAACTATAGTCCCATGCTGCAAAGATTAAATGCATGAGCCTCGGCTATTTGCAAAATACATTCGCAAATAATAGCTCCATGCATAGATGAGCTAGAGCAAACACAATGAGCTATCAACACATGACTAACTCATGCTACTAGTCAAGACCCCTCTTAATAGTACGGCAACCTATACTAGCAATCCGGTCTTCCATCCAAACACCAAGACCGGTAAAAGACTAGGAACACATATTTAGCCCTAACTAGTCATACATTTGTCTTGCATCTTCTTGAAGCTTGATGACGCACATCAACACTTCAAGTCCGGATCCTTGACTTTGATAATCATCAATACATGATTATCTTCTTCACTTTGGGATCTTGTCTTGAACATCATCAACACATGATGATTTCTTCATCCCGAGTCTTGACATGCATCAACACATGATGCATTCCTTCACTTGACCTCCATCAATACATTATGGGTCTTCTCTTGACTTGATGTGCATCAACACATGATGCATCTTTTACTCTAAATCTTGATATGCATCAAGACATGATGCATCCTTCATCAGACCTCCATCAACACATGATGGGTCTTCTCTTTAAACATCATCGACACACGATGATTCCCTTTTTCTTCAAGCTCTTCATATGCATCAACACATGATGCATTCTTTACTTGATGATCAAATCATGATCATCCCAAGTCTTCATCACACTGGAACATAACCTATTCATCCAACTCATGAAAAATATTAGTTCCACAATATAATTATCATTAATTACCACACCATACCATTAACTCATAAATGGTGGGACAAGATACTTCAATCTTTCTCTCTTTGGTAATTGATGATAACCACTTCAGTTGCACATTAAAATGAATTTAGATAATGTAACACAACATGAGTATATATAAACTACACAAGTTATATATACTCTAACATGAGTATGCGAGAACTACATAAGTTCTACATACTCAAAACATGAGTATACGAGAACTACACAAGTTATATATACTCAAAACATGAATATACAAAAACTACACAAGTTTTGTATACTCAAATGAATATGTTTCAAAGTAAAGATCCTAAATGTATATGGAAAACAGAATATGGATCAATACTAATGAAACCACAAAATATAGAATGAGCCCCCCTAAATGTTTGCATGCACAAATATGTAATAAGATCATATGCACATATTCAAGTTAAAGTTATAGTTGAGTTCTTCCTATAGTTTGGATCCGAGGAATGCAACAATATATAAGAGTGTAAGTTGAATGCATACCTCGTTGAATTTCACCTTTATATCCAAATGAGACTACACACTAGATATGGCAATAGAAATGTTAGTCTCACAATTAGATTTATCATTAATCACCAAAACACTCCATTAACTCATAATGGTGGGTCTAGATCATTCACATACATAACAAAAAATATGAACTTACTCCCACCGAATTTATGATACACACAATCATCAACTGTATTTACCTCAAAACCAAATGAGATAATAACTTGATAAAATTTGTGGTACCATTGCCAGGAAGCCTGTTTGAGTCCATAGATGGATTTATTTAATTTGCATACCATTTGCTTCGGGTCACCAACCGCAAAGTTTTCTGGTTGCTCCATATAAATCGTTTCATTAATGTTTCTATTGAGAAACACTGTTTTTACATCCATCTGATGAAGCTCAAGATGAAAATGTGCCACAAGTGCCATAATGACCCTAAAAGAGTCTTTCGAAGAAACCGGAGAGAAAGTCTCTTTATAGTCCATACCTTCTTTTTAAGTATATCCTTTTGCAATAAGACAAGCCTTATATCTTTCCACGTTGCCTTTCGAATCCCGTTTGGTCTTAAATATCCATTTGCAACCAATGGGTTTCTTTCTTTCTGGCAATGGGACAAGATCCTAAACGTCATTATCCTTCATGGATTTTAACTCTTCATTCATGGCATTGATCCAATTAACAAAATTTGGACTTTGTGGGGCATTTTGGAGATTGATAGGATCTTCTCCCAAAATTTCACTACAAGTCTCATTCTCCTGAAGAAAGATAATGTAATCATTAGAGATTGCATTTTTTCTTTCTCTAGTGGATCTCCTTAATGGCACTGGTTCTTGAGGTTGACGAGTTTGTTCATCTGCTGGAACATCATTAATTTTGTGGAGGAATCTCATGGACATTGATTTGAATTGCATTTTCCTCAATAATACCGATTAAAATAACTTGATCCCGATCATTATTGGGAATAACCAAGGGAAAAGGAAATAAATCCCCTTTAGAACCTTCATCAAAATTAATGTTCCTAACCATATCCCCCCTTCAGACTCAACATCCTCAAAGAATTGAGCATTTCCGTTTCGAAAATTGTCTTAGTAGTTGGATCATAGAATATGTAACCCATAGATCTTTCAGAATAACCAACAAAATAGCTACTAACAGTTCTTGAGTCCAATTTTCTCTCATTAGGCCTGTACGGCCTTGCCTCAAATGGAC
Organism: Hsuehochloa calcarea; assembly: GCA_036346395.1. Lineage (NCBI taxonomy): Eukaryota > Viridiplantae > Streptophyta > Magnoliopsida > Poales > Poaceae > Hsuehochloa > Hsuehochloa calcarea. The sequence goes on from CM070610.1 coordinate 5,489,069, forward strand.
ATCCCCATGTACGTACATGCCTGATGCTAGGCTTTTTGCCTATCCATTGCTCGTACGGGGTTTTGTTAGTGGCCTTAGTTGGTACTCTGTTGAGTAAATAAGCTGCAGTTTTCAATGCTTCTCCCCAGAGAGACTCTAGTAAGGTAGAATGACTAATCATACTCCTCACCATATCCTTAAGAGTCATATTTCGTCTCTCAGCAACATCGTTCACACTAGGAGAACCCGGCATGGTATACTGAGGGATGATCCCGCATTCCTCTAGGAATTTAGCAAAATGTCCTGGATGTTGTTCACCTGATCTGTCATTTATGCTATAGTATTCTCCACCTCGGTCAGATCGAACGACCAAAATTCTTTTGCCAAGTTGGTTTTCCACTTCAGCCTTAAATTTTTGAACACATCCAGGGACTGTGACTTCTCATGAATAATATAAATATAACCATATCGCGAGAAGTCGTCTATGAATGTGATAAAATACCTTTAGCCATTCCAAGAAGTCGTATGGAATGGGCCACATATATCTATATGTATCAGTTCTAAGACATCTGAAACTCGATTAGCACTTAACTTCCTCATGTTTGGTTGTTTCCCCTTAATACAATTAACACAAATGCTGAAATCTGTGAAATCCAGGGGATCTAATATTTCTCTCGACACAAGCCTCTTAATTCTCTGCATGGAGATATGACCTAAACGCTTATGCCACAAAGAACTTGATTTCTCATTAGCAAATTTTCGTTTTATGCCACGAGAAAATGTATGTAGGACTTCATTATATGAGGCAATAGTATCAAGCAAATATAGGTTGTCATACCAAATTAAACAACCGGTACCAACTTTATTGGAATTCTGCAAAAGACTAAATAAACCATTTCCAGAAGAACAATTATAACTTGATTTGTCCAATACAAAAATAGAAACCAAATTCTGCCTAAAAGACGGTACAATATAAGTCTCTTTTAAATCCAAATAGTATCCTGTCTTTAACAGCAACCTAAATGTGCCTATAGCCTCAACTTCCACCTTCTCGCCCACATAGATTAATCTTTCAGCATCACTTGGCTTTCGGCAGTTCAGACAACCCTACATGGACACACTGATGTTAGATGTTGCACCGGAGTCTAACCACCAAGTGTGTTTAGGTATAGAAGTTAACTTAACCTCAGAGCTAACCATAGCAAGAATTGTACCTTTCTTAGCACACCAAGTGTGATATTTGGTACAATCCTTCTTGACGTGACCATCCTTCTTACAAAAGAAATAAGCCAATTCAGGCCCTTGTTTGTTCTTTATGGATGGCGCACTTGCAGCTTCTTTGCTCTTCGTCTTGTTATTCTTAACTTTAGGGATCACAGCCAAATGAGCACTTTCTGTTCTATCTTGTTTCCATCTATCCTCCTCTTGCACACAATAGGAGATGAGCTAATTAAGGGACCATTTGTCCTTTTGACAGTTATAGCTCACCTTGAACTGATTACAGTGTGCAGGAAGGGATATCAAAATTAAATGCACGAGCAAATCCTCAGATAGCTCTAACTTGAGTGCCTTTAATTTTGAAACAAGATGAGACATTTCCATAATGTACTCCCTAATGTTTCCTTTACATTTATACCTCATTGATATAAGTTTTGCCAAAAGTGTACTTGTTTTAGCTTTTTCGTTTTTGGCAAACCTTTGCTCAAGACTATCAAGGAAACCCTTAGCTGTGGTGGTCTGTTCTGATGTGCTATCCCGAAAAACTTCTGGAACATCACGCCTCATGATCATAAGACTCATGTGATTTGAAAGATCCCACTTCTCAGTCTCCTTTTCCTCAATAGAGCTGTTAGCCACAAGAGCAGCTAGTTGTTCCATACGAAGTGCAAGGTCTAGATCCATTACCCCAAGAACGATCAAAATATTCTCTTTCTATTTTTAAAGTTTGCACCAGTAAGTATAGGAATAGAATTGATGCTAGCAGAAATATTGGAAGCAGGATTTGCAGCTGAAATAAAAGAAAATACTCATAGTAGGATATGAACAAACTTAAGGCTTGATTCAAAATTTGGTATATACCATCACACAAGATACCTAGCGCTCCATTAATATTTAGTCTTTGGACAGAAATATTAACTTGCAAGTGGTAACCTTGATTGTGGCAATCAAATACTAATAGTAAATCATGTCAAACAATATGCCTTACTTTGGTCCGACTTATTGTTTACATGGAAACTTGATAACTATTACATATTTGTTGCCATAGTTGCGTATATAATTCAACCAAATATTGACTCTTCTTTGGGCCAGTCAATAGATGCATGAATTATACATACAAAAAAATCTAGTTGTTCTGAATAAATTAATCTGCATAACAGATGTTGTTTTGGCAACATAGAATTTCAATTAACCTATGTAGAACACTAGTTGGCCAAATTTGAATCAATCCACTCATTCATCAAAAGATGATATATCCTGAGATTCCACAATTTATACCGCAAGGTATAATATAATCCTCATGATGCGCAAATGATTATTGCTAATAACATAACATAATCAAGTTGCATGAAAAATAGTATTGCAATTGACTGATTAAACTGATATGTAAAGACTAATCTTTAAGACATCAAGTTAATTCTTAGCCTAATAGAAGATTAACCAACATGATAGTGTTTGTATATCCTATTTCAGTACTATAGCCTTACAACAAATAGAGAACAATTAATCTTAGCTCAAAATAGAAATCATAAACACAATATGATCGAATTTCACCCCATCACAGAATACACAAATGTATCTGAATCACTAAAAAACAGAGACTTGTCAGCAAGATATGAATTAACAATATTAGATAGCACTTGATTGATTTTAACCAATTTGCACATCAGTGTACATCAGAGAACAAAACCAATGTGCACAATATTGCAATTATCGGATTATACCAATTTACACATAATAGATGATACCAGAACAACAAAAATTAACCATATTAATCCATAACTGAGATTAACTAAATATGCATCTCAAGATGCATGAACAATCTAAAGAAGCATTTGCTAATCTGAAGATCAAAAGCTAAACTGCAAATTGAAACTAATCCAGAAACTAAATGTCAGAAGCTTAATTATACCATAATCAATCAAAACTTTAAGGGCTAATCTAATGACTTAATTGATAGAAACAACATATGGAAGAACCATATTAACCCAAAGTTGAAAATGCATGGATGGATAATCTGTAATGCAATATTGCAATTAATTCATTAATAGCATAACCAGCAAGTGCAATTAATTGGATCGGATCTATTCATAACCAAGACAAACAAGATAAATCAATCTGTTGTCGGTGTGGCGGCGCAAGGAGGCGGATCCTCGGTGGCGTACGGGTGCACGCACACGGCGACAACAATGGAGATGCGCGGCAAGCCGCGAAGCGGCGAAACCAAGGGCACCGCGAAATCCAGAGGGATACTCGCCCGGATTTTTTTGTAGAACTCGCCAGCAGATGCGAGAAAAAAAACGAAGGCATCGCCCAGATGCAAGCGCAACAGCGAAGGCAAGAGCCGATCTAATCCGAAGGGATGAAAAAAATCCAAACGGGTTGCAAAACACAGACGATGCTCTGATACCAACTGATAGATTATTTCTGATCTAAACTTGATGATAAAAAATAACAGGATCGCATATGTGGTTAATTGTAACACCCAAATAATCTGTAAATGCAGAAGCATACCTGATGACGATGCCATGATCGATAAAGAATTGATCTGAAGTAGTAGATGAACTATTGTTCTGTCTACCTATGATTTAGTCTTTCCCACCAACAGGTAAGTCACAAATTCCAGCTACAGATGGAGACAGATGGTATGACATGAGTTACCCTGGTGAGAGGATCTGACTCTTATTTATAGCCTTGAGTATTAGAATCCTATCCCGTCCCATAATTAGAGATAGATTCCAATTAGATCTTTACACAGATTTAAAATCTAAGTACTTATTATCCTTAATGGGTACTCTGACTCTTAATAATATTATTTGATCACTTTATATATTTGAGCCAACCAAAATAGATAACTGATATTTATTTAAACTCATATATGTCCATATAATAGGAAATTAATCCAACAGATACAACATCTGAAAGGGATATACTCCAAAATTGAATCATCTCATCCTAGATGAATTGATTCCATCCTTCAACCAAACACGAGGACAAAACGTATTTGGAACGATTCGATTCAGTAATATGTTCACCCTAAGACGGTCTTTTACTTCGTTTTTGAGCACCAAAAGATGGGACGGTGAGTTTTATTTGACCAGCCCACCACTGCCCTCCTCGGACTAGTGCATCCCCACCCATCATAAATACTAACCCGGCCCGCACCGGTTCCTCTCATCCTATTACGCCCCCCTCTTTGAGAAAGCCAAAAATCCCCCATCCTAGCCTAGGGTTCCGGCGAACTATCTCTCTCTCGACGCCGATGTCGTCGGAGCCGCCTCCCCCCGAGGCCCCCGAGGCGTCCGCCTCTCCTCGGAAGGAATCCTCTGGTGGAGGTGGAGGCGGAGCCGCACCGGGGGGCCCGGAGACGAACACGCTGTGGGTGGGAAACCTGCCTCAGCAGGCGAGCGAGGTCGATGTTATGGCGGCCTTCACTCCACACGGAGCGCTCGACTGTGCAATCGCCCGCGCCGGCACCCGCAGCTACGCTTTCGTCCTCTTCCGCTCCGTCAGGGAGGCCCGAACCGCCCTCGAGGCGCTCCAGGGCGCCAAGGTCAAGGGCGCCGCCATCCGGAACGAGTTTGCCCGGCCGGTAATATATCCTTTCCCTTGCCCCGCCTGGATCTACTCTCACATTAGGTTTCCCCATGATTTTGCTGCAGTTGGTCCCTCCGCGATGTGATTTTTTTATGGTAACTAGGGTTTAGGCGCGTGTATTTTGTACTGGCATCGCATAATAGAGCGAACTATCATCTGGTGTTGCTGGTTTGTGCGATATAGGCGGTGTTGACGAGGACGCTGGCTGTTCTGATATGTATAGTTTTATCATGTTGTTGCAATGTTGTTTAATAAGTGATTAATTAGTGATAGTTGCTTGTTTCTAGGGCGAAATTGCTCCATTCATGTGCTGCTGTGCCGGTGTTGTGTATAGATTTATGCAGTAATGATGCAATTTGATGTTGTTCAGGCTGTAGTTTGCTATGATGATGTCTAGTCCTCGTGATATGGTTTAATTTAATTTAGATTAAACAGGTCCTTGTTTACTGATATTTTCTTGTTTCTAGGGTGAAATTGCTTAAGGCATGTGCTGCTGCGCAGGTTTTGTGTAAAGTTTTATGCACAAATGATGCAGTTTAATTTTATTCCGGATGTAATTTGCTATGATGATTAAGTGTCTGGTCTGTATGATATGATTAAGTTACATTGAGTATTTTTATAGCTATTTCATGGTTCCGTGGCTAGCTCTTCTGGTTGGACTTGGATGAGGATTATGTGTTTCTTTGTTGCTGAAATAAATATCATGTCTTCTGATGAATTGCGCTTGTTGGTCGGTTTCTACAGGCTAGAGCTGTTAGGAACCTATGGGTTGGTGGCATTAGTCCATCAATTTCAAAGGAGGAGCTGGAGGAGGAGTTCCAAAAGTTTGGAAAGATTGAAGGTGTTGCATTTTCCCATGACCAGACTTCTGCATACATTGATTTCGAGAAGCTGGAAGATGCAATTTCTGCACATAGAACCTTGAATGGAACAGTTTTAGGTGGCAAGGAATTGTGTGTTGATTTCCAGAGGTCCAGGGGCAGATGGGTGTGTATCCATTGTTGTTGATTGACTTAGTGAATTGTACTTTCTTGGTTACAAGTTTATGGGGGCCATTTTCTTATTGCAAGTTATTTGTACTCATTTGGATAGGAATGGTTGGAGGCGGGCAACCTCAATGGTAGAGTACCAGTGCCACCTGTTGAAACGAGAGTTGGACCTGCAAAGGTTAGTTTTGTTCAGATATTTTGTTCTTGCCTGTTCTACCTTTTTTTTCGCTTTTATCTGCTGATCTTGCTACTATCACATCATGTTCTGTTTGCATGTCAGGGTTCTGCTGGAGTACGAATGCGAGAAGTGCAGCCTACCAATGTTCTCTGGGTGGGTTTTCCCGGTTCATATAAAATTAATGAGGAGGCGCTTCGGCGAGCGATGGCGGCACATGGTGTGGTTACAAACACAAAAGTTTTCCCAACAAGGCAATATGCTTTTGTGGAGTTTGCAACCATCGAGGAAGCTTCTAATGCTAAGAATCTTCTAGATGGCCGTCTTTTCAATGATAATAGGATTCAGATTCTTTTCTCTAACAGTGAGCTTGCACCAAATAAATTGGATAACCCAACACAGCTTGCTGGATTTCCTAGATCGGAGATGTATTACAATGGCCTTCCTGATTATTCTGGTCCTAGTCTCGGCAGTCACGGGACTTTACCAGGGTATGATCCTCGACGTGAAAGATCCAGATATTTTGATTATGGTGGTGTGTCAGTTACTGGTGGTATCCTTCCATCACCCGAATCTGGCCCACCTTTCTTGACTGGACGTTCTGCTCATAATGCATTTGATCCAAGAGAAGCCAAAAGGATGAGGCTGGATGCTGATGTGGACCCTTATGATGTAAGGACAGGCAGCGAGGGTCCTTATCCTGTTGGGTTTTCTCACCAGGACGGTTCTGTACATGCCGGGAGGAGCTCCAGTCCTGTTATTCGAATCCAGGGCACGGTGCACCAAACATCTTTCCTTGAGCACTTTTGGCGTGGTAGTATCGCCAAAGGTGGATCTCCTGTTTGCCGTGCTCGCTGCTTGCCTGTTAGGAAGGGCATTGATATACCTTTGTATGTACAAACATCACCTCTTAAATCTTGTTTCTTAAAGTTTATTCTATATCTTGTTGATCCTACATATATTTCACTATTTTGCAGACCGGACATTGTTAATTGCTCTGCTAGAACGGGACTAGATATGCTGGCAAAGCACTACGGAGATGCTTCGGGTTTTGACATTGTCTTTTTCTTACCAGATAGTGAAGATGACTTTGTTTCATATACTGAATTTTTGCGCTACTTAGGCTCAAAAGGCCGGGCGGGGGTTGTAAAGGTTGATGCAGGGACAACTTTATTTTTGGTTCCGCCATCAGATTTCTTGACTAATGTTTTGCAAGTTGATGGTCCAGAGCGTCTTTATGGTGTGGTATTGCACATTCCGCAAATGTCCGCTGCTGCTGTACAGAGGCCACAATTAACTGGACCAGAACCACAGCCTTACTATGATGAAAGGGAAACTGTTTTTACTTCGCAAAGAAATTATAGTATTGAAAACCACCATCGGGATGCTGATTATCGGGGATCTTTGCATGAGGATTCATTGCATCGTTTGGGGCAAATTCCTGCAAGGGCACGGGTGGATGAGAGCCAAGCAGTTCAGCCAGCTCTTGCAGGTTTTCCTACAAACCAAACAGCAGGACCACAAGTACAGTCTTCACTCAAGCCTGATATTATGGCTACTTTTGCTAAACTTATGCCAACTGTGCAGTCCTCAGCTCTGGTAGCTGGCCAGGTGCCCCTGAGCTCCGCAGACAGACCCGTGGCATCGCTAATGCATGATGTATCTATGCTTTCTAAAGTATGGAAACCTGAAAATCAAGCAGTGGCTTCTACTTCATACTTTGAGCAGATGGTTAACCTTCAGCAGTCAGGACAACAATTCAGCAAGCAAGCTCCAGCAGCTCATTTGACAAACTATGGGAGCATGGTGGGTGCTCCGGAGCAATCAACTCAACATACTGCTTACAACCCTGAAATTACTTTGAACTTGCCACCACCACCTCCACCTCCTACACTACCACCCAGTTCTGCTATTCTATCATCGATTGGTGGACACAGTTTGCCCACACAGATGAGCCAGCAACAATATCAGCCGGAGCAGTATTATGTCTCTCAAAGCAATTATGGTCCGTTAACTACAGCTAGCCATTCAAACCTTCAGGTCAGCAATGCTAACCTCCCAGTCCCTCCCCCACCCCAAGTGAACCTTGGACCTTTGCCAGCAAATAATCAGATGGGGAATTTGGCACAGCTACAGCATGCAATGGCATTGCCTGCAGATAGGGTAAGCCCAGATTTCTCTACTCAGGGACAACGGCAGCAAAATGTTGCTTCTGGTGCTGCACAAACTCCTGATGAGGCAGATAAGAACAAGAAGTACCAGGCGACCCTCCAGTTTGCTCACAGCCTATTGCTTCAGCTACAACGTGGATCTGGAAATCAACCTTGATTTTAAGTTACTGCTTCAGGTTTGTGCACCTCTGCACTTAGTATTTTATGTTGTTTGCTATTACAGTGATATCTGCATATTCTTTTCTTGATTCAATTCTTGATAATTCTGGTGTGCATAGTCTGTGTTGGTAGTCTAGTTGAGTGCTTCAGCATTATAGTAACAAAGTAGATAAAGGCATGGTAGAATGTTGCATAGCTTAAGGCATGGTAGAATGATGCATAGCTTAAGGCATTATTGGTTCTTTGATTTGATGAATGTATGAACATCTTTCATGTAAATGGCTAAACTCGAGAATCTGGGGTGATTGGAAACAAACCGAAAATCATTTTTTTTCACCAGCATGAAATTTGCAGTCAGCGGTTCTCATGGTACAGTGAGAATATACATTTCTCATGCTGCGATCAGACTAAATTTCAGCATGGTGCTTCGTTACCCGTTGTGAACCAGCTAGTGTCTGCAAAATTCGGTTTAGCGCACATTTGTCATATAGGGCCGGCCATCAGAACTGAGCTAACCTCAAAAACATTCACAAATCACAACACAACATTCTTAACTACATGTTAGTAGGCATGACGAGCTATACGGAGTTACGGACCTCACAGGTTTTACGACTCTGACATAAACATTTGAATAGAGGGCCTCGTTTATTCTATTCTACCAAGGTACTGCATTCGTAGTCATTTACAAGCCCAAAGCTCTAGGCAAAATGTTTGCAGATGAGAGGCTAAGCATAGGACTCCCTTCAGGTGTACTTTTCTGGAACGCCCAATTCATTCTTGGACTAATATAGGTATGGCTCGTACTCCTGAGCTCGATAGCGACTAGGTGCGCTTACCACAAACAACGAAGCTTTGAACGGCGAGTTCGACGGCGACCAACCATTTGCAAAGCGGAAAACGGGCATACTCGATGTTCAGGCGCAGCAAACCACCTAAGTTAGGTTTTAGGTTTCACCAAGCCCTTTGAGCATAGTTCTTGGTGGCAGGTGGGATCAGTGGTGGGTGGTGGCTTGTGATGGGGTGGCGAGGACACTGCTGGTCATTGGCTTATCTGTGGGCAATATATGGGGTTGGGGCTGGGGGTGGGCTAGGTGAGGCGGTGAGGGCGTGGTCGATAGCTGAATCAGCTGATACGTTAAAAGTTATTTACGGTGAGGATTTTATATACAAATTAGTAATGCAACAGCAGCAATCGCTTTGTTTTAATTAAACAAATGGCCGAGCTATTGTCTTCAGCTACTAGTTATGGCCTTGTTATGGGCATCTTGGGTGACTGTATGAACACAATTCGAATAGGACCGAAGCAACATTCATACGATTTTCATATAGTATCAAGCAACATTCATACATGTGTTAACTCGAATTAGCTTTATTACCTGGATGGTTATATCCTTGTTGCCTCATGCAACAAAGTGCGCTGTCAAGTAGCAACCAAATGAAAGAAGAAACAAATAGGAAAGCAGCGTGCACTACTGATCGATTTTGCTTGGTCAATTTTAGGCTCGTTGTGTCGTTTTTGTATTTAAGGGGAATGCGCCTGTGCGAGAATGATAGGTACGCTTTCGTTACCCTGCCTCCCTGGTACTCCAATGTCTTGGTAATTCGAGTTTAGATTACAGAATGTATGTTGATTTATTATCAAGTCCCGCTTTATTACAAAAGTTTAAAGGTGCACGAACTTCATTGCATTCTGTAGTAGAAAATATCGCGAAAACCGGTTTCGAAAAACACAAAATTAGTGAAAAATGTTCCTGATAAATGGAGTGTGGAGCCTGGAACTTTGAACCAAAACCTATCACGCGGATATGTTTTGCGTGGAATAGCGTTAGAACGAGGGTGGCTGGCCGCGCAGGGTAACAGGATACACCCAGACGTAAGTAAACCCCACATTCTCTCTTTCACTCTCTCAACGTGTCATCTCTTTCGTTATGCATGTGGTGGTTACAAATGCACTTCGCCTTTGCTAATTATCTGTACACTGCTTTCCGTTCCACTCGTATCTAGATGAACGAAGTCTATTATTAGGGTAGGCCATGTACAATGCAAAATACTTAGGTCATGTATAAGTTAAGTTGTTTGTGCACGGGTGCTTAGAGAGGAAGAGTTGCTACGCATCTTAAAGCACTTGTATAAAAACTCTCTTCCAATGCTAACAAATTTATACATGTGCTTGGTTCGACTACCTCATCAGCACTCATACAAGCATCTGTAATCTCCAATGCAAAGTTTTTGTTCAACGAATCCTCAAAACTGCTACCCGTAGCAAATTCCATTTGACGTAATAATGAAATTGAGCGTTGCGTGAACTAGTGTGGAACACGACTTCCTCCTCACCCCGTACAAGCAAATCGCAACTAGCGCTTATTCTCATCACATACAATGCTGATACGTGTATAGGTTGGACTCTTGTCGTGCGTGCAACGACAAACTAATTTGACTAGCGATTTACATGCATGTGTATATATAGTCGATTGTGTTTTGGACTCGCGCATTAGTTAGGTTGCCGCCCCCCCGAGTGAACAGAATCGAGAAGCTGGTGGAAGTAGCTACTAAAAACAGGGGGTTACGTGCATCTATCATCAACGAGGCATCATGCCCAAACAAGCAATGGACGTAGTGCGTATCAAAGAAAATTTGTTTTTTTTTGCCATGATAAAGTATTTATTTTATAGCATATAACTATATATAATTATACATAATACAATCATTTAAGTGCCTAAAAAATGATATGCATTAGATAAAATAATTTTTACATAGATGTTTGGTTATATTCTCTTTCTTTAAGTATATGTATCTTGCATTGTACAAACCCTAAACACCTTGCGTGGCAAAAAAAAACATTGATTTTAAGTTACTGCTTCAGGTTTGTGCACCTCTGCACTTAGTATTTTATGTTGTTTGCTATATCTTATCTGCTTTTTCATTAGAAAAATTAAAATTTAAGGAGCTAGTGAAATAGGTTCAGGCGTTTAGCCAACCTTAGCAGAAGCATGCATTTATTAAATTCAAAATCATAATTCCTGCAAACAAATTTGTTAGACATCCATTTCCTCATCTTGAATTAAGTAGAGCACAACACATTGAGAAATGTTGCCAAGGCAGAACTAGTGAGGAGCAGTAGTTTTGCCAATAACACCTGCCCAATTTTGCACTGAGTATTCGAGGAATGGAACTACACATATTTCCATCATACACGAGTTTCCTGAGATGTTTGCAAGTTCGTTTGAAGCAATTGTTAACAAAATTAGAGTTATTGACTGAAATTAACCCCGGAAGCGTCTCATGGTAGTGCTAAGGTGACTATAAAGCTTAGAAGGTAAGACGCAAGGTACAACAGATTGTAATTGAATTAATATGGAGTGAAAAAAAATACCTTGCAACTATCTTGTACTTGAACTCTATTATGCATATTTTTCCGTACAAGATATGTACAACTTCCAATGGATGGTATAGATTAGGGGTAGATGCTTCAGATCAAGGGTTGGACTAAGTGTGGGTGGGTATGTGTTGTGGATCGAGGGTGTGAATGATGAGTAGATGTGGGTGGGATTTACTACACAACTGTTAGTAACAATTCCACACATTCATATCCTTCTAATCGACTAGACCATTTCATGTGCATTTGGTGTTAATAGTCTTTGCTTGCATATTACAGTGATATCTGCATATTCTTTTCTTGATTAAATTCTTGATAATTTTGGTGTGCATAGTCTGTGTTGGTAGTCTAGTTGAGTGCTTCAGCATTACAGTAACAAAGTAGATAAAGGCATGGTAGAATGATGCATAGCTTAAGGCATAGTAGAATGATGCATAGCTTAAGGCATTATTGGTTCTTTGATTTGATGAATGTATGAACATCTTTCATGTAATGGCTAAACTCGAGAATCTGGGGTGATTGGAAACAAACCGAAAATCATTTTTTTTTCACCAGCATGTAATTTGCAGTCAGCGGTTCTCATGGTACAGTGAGAATATACATTTCTCATGCTGCGATCAGATTAAATTTCAGCATGGTGCTTCGTTACCCGTTGTGAACCAGCTGGTGTCTGCAAAATTCGGTTTAGCGCACATTTGTCATATAGGGCCGGCCATCAGAACTGAGCTAACCTCAAAAATATTCACAAATCACAACACACCATTCTTAACTACATGTTAGCAGGCATGACGAGCTATACGGAGTTACGGACCTCCCGGGTTTTATTCGTAGTCATTTACAAGCCCAAAGCCCTAGGCAAAATGTTTGTAGATGAGAGGCTAAGCATTGGACTCCCTTCAGGTGTACTTTTCTGGAACGCTCGACTCATTCTTGGACTAATATAGGTATGGCTTGTACTCCTGAGCTCGATAGCGACTAGGTGCGCTTACCGCAAACAACGAAGCTTTGAACGGCGAGTTCGACGGCGACCAACCATTTTCAAAGCGGAAAACGGGCATACTCGATGTTCAGGCGCAGCAAACCATCTAAGTTAGGTTTTAGGTTTCACCAAGCCCTTTGAACATAGTTCTTGGTGGCAGGTGGATCAGTGGTGGGTGGTGGCTTGTGATGGGGTGGCGAGGACATTGCTGGTCATAGGCTTAGCTGTGGGCAATATATGGGGCTGGGGGTGGGCTAGGCGGGGCAAGGTGAGGCGGTGAGGGCGTGGTCGATAGCTGAATCAGCTGATACGTTAAAAGTTATTTACGGTGAGGATTTTATATACAAATTAGTAATGCAACAGCAGCAATCGCTTTGTTTTAATTAAACAAATGGCCGAGCTATTGTCTTCAGCTACTAGTTATGACCTTGTTATGGGCATCTTGGGTGACTGTATGAACACAATTCTAATAGGACCGAAGCAACATTCATACGATTTTCATATAGTATCAAGCAACATTCATACATGTGTTAACTCGAATTAGCTTTATTACCTGGATGGTTATATCATTGTTGCCTCATGCAACAAAGTGCGCTGTCAAGTAGCAACCAAATTAAAGAAGAAACAAATAGGAAAGCAGCGTGCACTACTGATCGATTTTGCTTGGTTAATTTTAGGCTCGTTGTGTCGTTTTTGTATTTAAGGGGAATGCGCCTAACCCAGGATGATAGGTACGCTTTCGTTACCCTGCCTCCCTGGTACTCCGATGTCTCGGTAATTCGAGTTTAGATTACATAATGTACGTTGATTTATTATCAAGTCCCGCTGCATTACAAAAGTTTGAAGGTGCACGAACTTTAGGTTGCATTCTGTAGTAGAAAATATCGCGAAAACCGGTTTCAAAAAGCACAAAATCAGTGGAAAATGTTCCTGATAAATGAAGTGTGGAGCCTGGAACTTTGAACCAAAACCTATCACACGGATATGTTTTGCGTGGAGTAGCGTTAGAACGAGGGTGGCTGGCCGCGCAGGGTAACAGGATACACCCAGACGTAAGTAAACCCCACTCTCTCTCTCTCTCAACGTGTCATCTCTTTCGTTATGCATGTGGTGGTTACAAATGCACTTTGCCTTTGCTAATTATCTGTACACTGCTTTCCGTTCCACTCGTATCTAGATGAACGAAGTCTATTATTAGGGTAGGCCATGTACAATGCAAAATACTTAGGTCATGTATAAGCCAAGTTGTTTGTGCACGGGTGTTTAGAGAGGAAGAGTTGCTACGTATCTTAAAGCACTTGTATAAAAACTCTCCTCCAATGCTAACAAATTTATACATGTGCTTGGTTCGACTACCTCATCAACACTCGTACAAGCATCTGTAATCTCCAATGCAAAGTTTTTGTTCAACGATTCCTCAAAACTGCTACCCGTAGCAAATTCCATTTGACGTAATAATGAAATTGAGCGTTGCGTGAACTAGTGTGGAACACGACTTCCTCCTCACCCCGTACAAGCAAATCACAACTAGCGCTTATTCTCATCCCATACATGCTGATACGTGTATAGGTTGGTCTCTTATCGTGCGTGCAGCGACAAACTAATTTGACTAGCAGGTTTACATGCATGTGTATATATAGTCGATTGTGTTTTGGACTCGCTCATTAGTTAGGTTGCCGCACCCCCCCCGAGTGAATAGAATCGAGAAGCCTGGTGAAAGCAGCTACCAAAAACTGGGGGTTACGTGCGTCTAGCATCAACGAGGCATCATGCCCAAACAAGCAATGGACGTAGTGCGTATAAAAAAATTTGATTTTTTTGCCACGATAAAGTATTTATTTTATAGCATATAACTATATATAATTATACATAATACAATCATTTAAGTGCCTAAAAAATGATATGCATTAGATAAAATGATTTTTACATAGATGTTTGGTTATATTCTCTTTCCTTAAGCACTTGTATATATGTATCTTGCATTGTACAAACCCTAAACACCTGCATCATCTTGCGTGGCAAAAAAAAACCGGTTTTCTTATATAAGCACATGCATTGTACATGATGGCGAGCAACATACTCAGGTTTTTGTATGTTCCTTGGCTACCATGCCTCCAAAGACTGTTCCAGTGTAATACGTAGGTTTATAGATGGGCGAGTTCTTGTTGTACAAAGATTTCATTTGTTCTTTATTTATCAGTAAGTTGGATTTTTTAAATATAATAGTGCAATCAACTCACTTCCTCTCTTACAGAAGCGTATACTTGTAGGTGCACTGTAATCCCAACTCGACGGCTTAGTCTCCTCTCCTTCAACGCATGCACAATAGAAGCGACCCATGGTGGTGTTAGCTGCTCTCCATGTGGAACAAATTTGTTGGTATCTACCGGACAAGGACAAATAAGCCTAGTTATCTCTAGTGCTGCTTCAGACTTTCCAAAAAAATTATTTCTCCTTTTGCTTTCAGCTACTTTGAACTAGATATATTTTAGTTTGAAGATTGTAACCGTTTGTTTGTGTGGCCTGGTGTTATGTTATGTACTTATGTGAAACTTATTCAGAGTTGAAGCATGGTTGGTCTCTCCTATGAAAAGCGCTAACACATTATATCAGGTCATACAACTACTACATTAACTTGAATTCTCAACTCATAACGTCGGATTGAGATCTTCTGCCGTTGTAACTAGCAATGGTGCACAATGTTATCTGCATTAACACTTTCGAATCTAAGATATGTTAGAACAAACGAGCGTGACAGGAGAGCATCCAGACGACGTGAGTGGTAGCACATAAATCGTCGATACCTTTATGTGCTTTTTGTTTACAACTCAAAACAAAAAGACTTGATTTTGGTGAAAATCTAAAAATAAAGCTACGGGGTTGTATTAGCAGGGACATATTGCGATCCATCCTAAGCTAAGTTATGCGAACAGCATGTGTGCAACGCACTGCGAAAATTTACAAAGAGCATCCGATGTGATCGTACGTCTGTGTTGTACCGTTCGCAAGTAGGCAATTATTCGCAGTGGGTTACACACATGCTGTTCACATAACTTAGCTCAGGCTGGATAACAATATGTCCTGGTTAGTACAACCTCGTAGCTTTATTATTAGATTTTCACCAAAATTAAGTCTTTTCGGCTTTGAGTTGTAAACAAAAAGCACAGGAAGGTACCGACGATTTATGTGCTACTGCTCACATCGTCTGGATGCTCTCCTGTCACGCTCGTTTGTTCTAACATATCTTAGGTTCGAAAGTGTTAATGCAGATAACATTATGCACCATTGCTTGTTACAACGGCAGAAAATCCCAATCCGACGCTATGGGCTGAGGATTCAAGTTAATGATGTAGTAGTAGTAGTATGACATGATGTAATGTGCCAGCGCCTCCCATATGAGAGACCAACTATGCTTCAACTCTGAATAAGTTTCACATTCACATAAGTACATAACAGAACACTAGGCCGCACAAACAAACGGTTACAATGTTCAAGCTGAAATATATCTAGTTCAAAGTAGCTGAAAGCAAAAGGAGAAATGTTTCTTTTCTTTTTTTAAGTCTGAAGCAGCACTGGAGATAACTAGGCTTATTTGTCCTTATCCGGTAGGTACCAACAAACTTGTTCCACACGAAGAGCAGCTAATACCACCATGGGCCGCTTCCACTGTGCATGTGCTGCAGGAGAGGAGACTACGCCGTCGAGTTGGGATTCCAGTGCACCTAAAAGTATACGCTGTTGTAAGGGAGGAAGTGAGTAGATTGTACTCTTATTTTTTCAAGAATCCAACTTTCTGATGAATAAAGAACAAATAGAATCTTTGTACAACAAGAACTCGCTCGTCTATAAACCTACATATTACATTGGAACAATCTTTGGCGGCGTAGTAGCCAAGAAATATGCAAAAACCTGAGTATGTTGCTCGCCATCATGAACAATGCATGTGTTTATATAAGAAAATCGGCTTTTTTGCCACGCAAGATGATGCAGGTGCTTAAGGGGTGTTTATGGTTTGTACAATGCAAAATATGTGCATACAAGTGCTTAAAGAAAGAGAATATAACCAAACATGTATGTAAAAATCATTTTATCTAATGCATATCATTTTTTAGGCACTTAAATAATTGTATTATGTATAATTATATATAGTTATATGCTATAAAATAAATACTTTATCGTGGCAAAAAAAATCAATTTTTTTGATACGCACTACGTCCATTGCTTGTTTGGGCATGATGCCTCGTTGATGCTAGACGCACGTAACCCCCCCCCCCCAGTTTTTGGTAGCTGCTTCAACCAGGCTTCTCGATTATGTTCACTCGGGGGGGGCGGCAACCTAACTAATGCGCGATTCCAAAACACAATCGACTTTATATACACATGCATGTAAATCTGCTAGTCAAATTAGTTTGCCGCTGCACGCACGACAAGAGTCCAACCTATACACGTATCAGCATTTATGGGATGAGAATAAGCGCTAGTTGTGATTTGCTTGTACGGGGTGAGGAGGAAGTCGTGTTCCACACTAGTTCACGCAACGCTCAATTTCATTATTACGTCAAATGGAATTTGCTACGGGTAGCAGTTTTGAGGATTCGTTGAACAAAAACTTTGCATTGGAGATTACAGATGCTTGTACGAGTGCTGATGAGGTAGTCGAACCAAGCACATATATAAATTTGTTAGCATTGGAGGAGAGTTTTTATACAAGTGCTTTAAGATGCGTAGCAACTCTTCCTCTCTAAGCACCCGTGCACAAACAACTTGGCTTATACATGACCTAAGTATTTTGCATTGTACATGGCCTACCCTAATAATAGACTTCGTTCATCTAGATACGAGTGGAATGTAGCGATGTATGCGATAATTAGCGAAGGCGAAGTGCATTTGTAACCACCACATGCATAACGAAAGAGATGACACGTTGAGAGAGAGAGAGTAGGGTTTACTTATGTCTGGGTGTATCCTGTTACCCTGCGCGGCCAGCCACCCTCGTTCTAACGCTACTCCACGCAAAACATATCCGTGTGATAGGTTTTGGTTCAAAGTTCCAGGCTCCACACTTCATTTATCAGGAACATTTTCCACTGATTTTGTGCTTTTCGAAACTGGTTTTCGCGATATTTTCTACTACAGAATGCAACCTAAAGTTCGTGCACCTTCAAACTTTTGTAATGCAGCGGGACTTGATAATAAATCAACATACATTCTGTAATCTAAACTCGAATTACCAAGACATCGGAGTACCAGGGAGGCAGGGTAACGAAAGCGTACCTATCATTCTGGCACAGGCGCATTCCCCTTAAATACGAAAACGACACAACGAGCCTAAAATTGACCAAGCAAAATCGATCAGTAGTGCACGCTGCTTTCCTATTTGTTTCTTCTTTAATTTGGTTGCTACTTGACAGCGCACTTTGTTGCATGAGGCAACAATGATATAACCATCCAGGTAATAAAGCTAATTCGAGTTAACACATGTATGAATGTTGCTTGATACTATATGAAAATCGTATGAATGTTGCTTCGGTCCTATTCGAATTGTGTTCATACAGTCACCCAAGATGCCCATAACAAGGCCATAACTAGTAGCTGAAGACAATAGCTCGGCCATTTGTTTAATTAAAACAAAGCGATTGTTGCTGTTGCATTACTAATTTGTATATAAAATCCTCACCGTAAATAACTTTTAACGTATCAGCTGATTCAACTATCGACCACGCCCTCACCGCCTCACCTTGCCCCGCCTAGCCCAGCCCCATATATTGCCCACAGCTAAGCCTATGACCAGCAGTGTCCTCGCCACCCCATCACAAGCCACCACCCACCACTGATCCCACCTGCCACCAAGAACTATGTTCAAAGGGCTTGGTGAAACCTAAAACCTAACTTAGATGGTTTGCTGCGCCTGAACATCGAGTATGCCCGTTTTCCGCTTTGCAAATGGTTGGTCGCCGTCGAACTTGCCGTTCAAAGCTTCGTTGTTTGTGGTAAGCGCACCTAGTCGCTATCGAGCTCAGGAGTACGAGCCATACCTATATTAGTCCAAGAATGAGTCGGGCGTTCCAGAAAAGTACACCTGAAGGGAGTCCTATGCTTAGCCTCTCATCTACAAACATTTTGCCTAGGGCTTTGGGCTTGTAAATGACTACGAATGAAGTACCTTGGTAGAATAGAGTAAACGAGGCCCTCTATTAAAATGTCTATGTCAGAGTCGTAAAACCCGAGAGGTCCGTAGCTCCGTATAGCTCGTCATGCGTGCTAACATGTAGTTAAGAATGTTGTGTTGTGATTTGTGAATGTTTTTGAGGTTAGGTCAGTTCTGATGGCCGGCCCTATATGACAAATGTGCGCTAAACCGTATTTTGCAGACACTAGCTGGTTCACAACAGGTAACGAAGCACCATGCTGAAATTTAGTCTGATCGCAGCATGAGAAATGTATATTCTCACTGTACCTTGAGAACCGCTGACTGCAAATTACATGCTGGTGAAAAAAAATGATTTTCGGTTTGTTTCCAATCACCCCAGATTCTCGAGTTTAGCCATTACATGAAAGATGTTCATACATTCATCAAATCAAAGAACCAATAATGCCTTAAGCTATGCATCATTCTACCATGCCTTAAGCTATGCATCATTCTACCATGCCTTTATCTACTTTGTTACTATAATGCTGAAGCACTCAACTAGACTACCAACACAGACTATGCACACCAGAATTATCAAGAAAAGAATATGCAGATATCACTGTAATACAGTCACCCAATATGCCCATAACAAGGCCATAACTAGTAGCTAAAGACAATAGCTCGGCCATTTGTTTAATTAAAACAAAGCGATTGTTGCTGTTGCATTACTAATTCGTATATAAAATCCCCATCATAAATAATTATATATAATACAATCATTTAAGTACCTACAAAAAAAGATGTGCATTGGATGAAATGATTTTTACATAGATGTTTGGTTATATTATCTTTCTTTAAGCACTTGTATACACGTATCTTGCATTGTACAAACCCTAAACACCCCTTAAGTACCTGCATCATCTTGCGTGGCAAAAAAGTCGGCTTTCTTATATAAGCACATGCATTGTACATGATGGCGAGCAACATACTCATGTTTTTGCATGTTCCTTGGCTACTATGCCTCCAAAGATTGTTCTAGTGTAATACGTCATGGGTTTATAGACGAGCGAGTTCTTGCTGTACAAAGATTCCATTTGTTCTTTATTCATCAGCATGTTGGATTCTTTTAAAAATAAGAGTACAATCCACTCACTTCCTTCCTTACAGAAGCGTATACTTGTAGGTGCATTGGAATCCCAACTCGACGGCTTAGTCTCCTTTTCTGCAGCGCTTGCACAGTGGAAGCGACCCATGGTGGTGTTAGCTGCTCTCCATGCGGAACAAGTTTGTTGATACCTACCGGACAAGGACAAATAGGCCTAGTTATCTCCAGTGTCGCTTTAGACTTTCAAAAAGAAAAGAAAAGAAAAAAATATTTCTCTTTGTGCTTTCAGCTACTTTGAACTAGATATATTTTTAGCTTGAACATTGTAACCGTTTGTTTGTGCGGCCTTGTTGGCCTGATGTTCTGTTATGTATTTATGTGAATGTGAAACTTATTCAGAGTTGAAGCATGGTTGGTCTCTCCTATGGGAGGTGCTGGCACATTACATCATGTCATACTACTGCATCATTAACTTGAATTCTTAGCCTATAGCGTTGGATTAGGATCTTCTCCGTTGTAACTAGCAATGATGCACAATGTTATCTGCATTAACACTTTCGAACCTAAGATATGTTAGAACAAACGAGCGTGACAGGAGAGCATCTAGACGATGTGAGTGGTAGCATATAAATCGTCGGTACCTTTCTGTGCTTTTTGTTTACAATTCAAAACCGAAAAGACTTGATTTTGGTGAAAATCTAAGAATAAAGCTACGAGGTTGTACTAGCCAGGGCATATTGTAATCCATCCTGAGCTATAATCCATCCTGAGCTAAGTTATGCAAACAACATGTGTGTAAACCACTGTGAATAATCACCTACTTGTGATCTGCTGATTTTGATCAAAATCGAGCTGTTACAAGGAGCCGCAGCCTTCAAGTCGAGGCATTCCATGGATTTTGCTTCCTTGCACTGACATTTGCTATACACTGTTAACAATTCTAAGGGTATGCCTATTCATAATAGTAAATTTTGTAAGAATGTAGGAATACTAGTTTTGTTCGCAATAGACTATTTCCTAAATTTGTTTGCTCAAATCAACTAAGGGCAATAGTACTACACAGACGTCCGATCACATCGGATGCTCTTTGTAAATTTTCTGTTCGATTCCCACGCGCTGCTCACTTCACTTTCCCCTAGTCCGCTCATCCTCATCCCCATTCGACCTCCATCCCCCTCCCTCATTCGGTCGTCCCCATCCCTATTCCCCGTCCCCTTTGGCCTCCCCATCGCGATCCGTGTATGCGCTTCTTCAGTGCCATTATATTGTTCTCACCTTTTTCTATTCTTTTTCTGTGTTTGGGTTGGATTGGATCAGGAGAGGTTTTGTTGTGTTGGCTCTGTTTCTTTGGTTCTCTTGCCCGGAGTGGGTGGGTCACTGACGCCGTCAGCAAACAGCAGCATTCGCGCGACGCTGGCTTGTCTCCTCCTGCGCATTCGCCGCCGCCGCCGCCTCCACGCAGTAGGCTCGCCGTCTTCTCTTCCACGTTTGAGTTTTTTGCTAAGGTGAGGAGGGTGGTTGTTTTATGGTGCGAAGATTGGATCTTTCATCATAATTTCAGTGCTTTCTTTTGGGAAAAATTCTGTTTTTGGTTTTCCTTTGTGGGGCTTCTTGATTTGCTCGTTGCTCCCAAATGTTTGGACCAATAATTTTCTAGATTTTTTTCTCTTTTTAGTTCTTAGCTAACTAGTTCCCAGCTTCCACCACCTCCACCGGCTTAGGACGCCTTCACCATGGCCACAGAAAAACTCAACAAGTTATCCTCTGTTTGTTTCTGGTTTTGATGTTGCGACCTGTTGAAAAAAATATTGCGACCATCGAAAAAAATATTGCATCATGTTTCTTGATATGTTACGACCTGTTAAAAAAATATTACGACCGTCAAAAAAATATATTTGCATCCTGTTTCTTTATATGTTGCATCGCATTCTTCATTTTTGTTGACCGTGATGTTCCTCTGTTGTTTTTTGGTTTCGATGTTGCGACCCGTTGAAAAAAATATTGCGATCGTCGAAAAAAATATTGCATCCTGTTTTTTGATATGTTGTGACCCGTTGAAAAAAATGTTGCGACCATCGTAAAAAATGTTGCATCCTATTTCTTAATATGTTGCATTAATTGAAAAAAGGTGCATCCTCCTTTTCCCGACATTCTTCATTTTTGTTGCGCGTGATGCTACAAGATGAGCTTTTTAATTGCATGTTGATTGCGTGTGCATCTCCCTACGTACTTCTCCCTCGTTGGCGGTGCGCCTGCATGTGCTTAATGTGTTAAAAAAGCTCATCTTGTTGGACCATTTTTGTTGCGTGTTAAAAAATATTGTAACTCAGGTGTACAACGTTAGCGCTTAGACCGTACGTTAGTCGCGCCCATCAACTAAAGATGGCAACTTAAGAAAGCTTAACAAAATGCAGGATTCATTTTTTCCTGTTCAATTCCAATTAATTCATCCCAATTATCTGATTGAAAAAAAACATGTATAATGTGTCTAATTGCTCGAATAAATATCGTTGTTGTAGAAAAATAGAAACAAACTTTTTGGTTTTTGTTAAAAAAATTCATAGTACAGGTCTAGAACAATGTAACATAATAGGGGCGCTTCTATTGTGCAACCACCCATGTGCTACCCTTCCATCTTCGTCTTCCTCCTTGGCCTCCCCAACTCTACCATCCCTCTCCATCGTCACCAACTCAACTCCACCCGCCTTCTTGGTCGTCGTCACCCTAGTTCAAGGGGTGGAGCAGGCCACAGGCTAAGCTTCGGATCGACCTAGTTATTTTTGGCTCAAAGTCAAAATTTTCTATTTTTTTTTAAAAAAATTCACATAACATTTTGACTTTAAACCTGGATCCATTGCCGAAAAGGCCCAAGATCCAACTTCGTCCTGCCCTAGTCCCGCCCCCGCCATCACCTTTGCTAGCTTCAATCCCACCCCATCAGCTCATCATGCATGCTGGCGTCATTGCTTCCTCCATATGCAAATAAGCCCAAAACCACTTAGATCCTCATCGCCGATCTTACCTGACGCCCGAAGCTATGGAACCTAACTCTAACTCAACGAGTCACCGTTTGTCACTTCTCGACGTTGAACTCGCCTGGGAAGAACATGCATCGGACACCTCCATTGTCCGGTGGTGCTTCAAGACTACCTCCCTATCGTGCATTATTAAAATTTTACGATATAGTAACCATGTTCTAAAAAAGAACTTAATCATGACGGAGATGAGAAAACATGACAACATCCCTAGATTGCTTTTCATTATATAAAAAGCTCCACTGATAGCATTCCTCTCTATTTCATACCAGCAAATTCATTTGTCACTGGTCCTTGTATGCCCTAGTAGCATCAGCGTATCCCTATTCACACGAAATAAACGAAACCAACTTTTTCCTAACTTTTTTTTTCTTAAAAGAATTGTTATAAATCTCTTTCACGTGTGGAGTTCTTCCTTGTTGCATTCTATCGCTTGTCTCGTGCCAGGAATGCTAGAGGGACGACTAAGGGAATCAATAATATGCCCTCCACTTAGATGGTTCCTTTATTAAATACCTGTTTACAATATGTTTTTTATTTGTTGTTTTTCCCGTTTTGGCAATATGAAATGACCATATTACCCTCGCTCGAGTCCAACACAACTGGGTCGCACTAAATCCCTCCAGCTCGACCCCGTGCACTCATCTCCTCCCCAGTCTTAGTATTCCCCTCAGTACGCCCTCGCTCTCATCAACACATATGAAATCACCACATGGTCTCTCTCCATCCCGTGCTTTTCTCTCACTAGCCACCACATATCTCTTATCCCGCTTCAACATCGCCCTTGTCCACCATCGCCTCTACTGTCACCCTCATCCTTGCTCCTACTCTACTGTCAGTACCCCCTACACCTGCTTCTCCTCCTCTGTCGACGCCGCCCCCTCCCTCTCCTCCTCTGCAGGCACCGTTATCCCCTCCCCGTCCTCCTCCGCCGACACCACCGCTCCTCCACGCATCCTCAGCATCCCTCATCGACGTCCTCTAGAGGGTTGCCTCTCGAGGCACACCGTGTGGAGAGTGCGCCGGCCATCGCCGCCGTCCTCAGTCCCCATTTTCTTGGAAAGAACGCGGGAAGCTTGCAAGAAAGACTAGGCGGGTCTAGCCTGCCCAGTTGCGCGATGGCCCGAATTCACGCTGGAGTGCAGCCGCGGTGTGGTGGTTGTGCTGATAGCCATTCGTGCGCGACGGACCATGTCTTGCTCATAGACTCCACGTCCTTTGTGTTTGTTTCTTTTGAGTTTTGCTTGAACCTTTTGATCATGTGCTTAACTAGTTTGATTGCTGTTGTTGCTGTTGCTAATTGTCCAAAAATTGTCTCTCTTATTTTTGTTGCAATTTTGTGAAGTCCCAAATAATACTAAATGGAAAATTTCGGTGTTCTCTGTTCATCCCAAATTTGCATGAATCAATGGTATGAAGCAACCTGTGTCGTTTTTTCTCTGTTCGGGCTTCAAGTACGTTTTCGGAGCAATTTTTCGGAGCAAATTACTTTTGGTGTTTTCTGTTCGTCCCAAAATTGTTTTTTGTTGTGTGTTGGTGCAAATTGTTTTGGGAGCTTCATTTTTTTTAGCAATATTCATGTAGAGTGAGGGAGTGCCGGGGGATTTGGTGCGACGCAGCCCGGGGGATAAAACGCAAAAAAAAAACAACGTATAATTATAAAATATTTGAAACAGATTATTTAATCCATATAAATGAAGTGTATATTGCCATTCCCTCAGTAATAAAGGTAAGGGTATATTATTAATTACATTAGAAATAAAGATATATCTAAATGAAAGATATATTATGAATTCCCTCTCAAAAAAGAAAGGGAGATAAATAAATAGGTTGGGGGGGGTTGAACGGCACTCAAATCTCAGGTAAAAGAAAGCATCCAGCCTCATTTTTTTCCCAATTCCTTCTCCTGGATCCTCAAATCCTCCCATTGTTCGTGCAACCCAATTCCTAGATCTATCTCTTCCACAAGAATTTCTGCCCAATTACCCCACTCTGATTTCTGTTCTTTCGCCCAATCCCCCCTCAACATTTCAATCCCCCAATTCTTTTGCAGCGCAATCTCGAGCCGAATCTTGGGTAAAAAGCTGCCTCCTTAGTGCTTTTGAGGAGATTTGTGCGTGCTGGAGCCAAGAAGATGAACAAGTCCCCGATCCCGGGAGGCGGCGGCGGCTTGCCGCCGCAGTCCTCGCGCCGCGCGGGGCCGCCGCCCTCGTCGTCGACTCCACTGCCGGAGTACGACATCAGCCACATGCCGGACTTCCCGACCCGGAACCCCGGCCACCGGCGCGCGCACTCCGAGATCCTGAGCCTCCCCGACGACCTCGACCTCTGCGCCCCCGGCGCCGGCGACGGGCCGTCGCTGTCGGACGAGAACGACGAGGAGCTTTTCTCCATGTTTCTTGATGTGGAGAAGCTCAACTTGTCGTGCGGGGCGTCGTCGGAGGCGGAGTCGTCGTCCGCCTCGGCTGCCGCGGCTGGAGGGGGTGAGGCGGCCGGGCTGGGTCACGGGCCGAGACCGAAGCACCAGCACAGCCAGTCCATGGACGAATCGATGTCGATCAAGACGGAGGAGCTGGTTGGGGCGCCGGGGACCGAGGGAATGTCGCCCACGGAGGCCAAGAAGGCAGTGTCCGCGACAAAGTTGGCCGAGCTTGCTCTGGTCGACCCGAAGAGGGCGAAAAGGTGTGAGTTTTACAGAGCTTGTATTTGTTCTTGTGAAATTTGTTCTGTTAGAGTAAGCATTTGTTCATGTGAATTAGTTGTGTTTTTTAGTTGACATTACTGCAATATTTGTTGACATTTTGGCCCTGTTTGGTATAGCTTTAGATTCTCGTTTTCAAGATTCTGCTCCTGATTGTGTACAAGCAAAATTTGTATTGTTCACGCCGCGATAGATGAAGCTGGACAAATATTGCATTTATATCGTATAAGTGTTCAAATGATAATTAAATGCTATAACGTACAAGTATTTGAATGCTGAATGAGTGATAACAAAAGACCACAAAATATCACAAGTAGTGTGTCCATCATCCTGATTGAGCAATTGCACTTGTAAGGTCATCACAGAAACTATCCATGGATGTAGCACTCGTTTGCGACGTTGACGCATCCGATGCATCCTGAGAAATGACATATCACGGATCTAATTGTTGAATGCCCATCAGGAACACATTTGAACAAGTCGTATATCCTGGTCAGATCATCTTGTTTGTCATCAATGAGCATATTCACAAGACCAAAGTTCTCCACAAGAATCAACCTCTGCATGTGATTTGAGAGCATCTCTTTATCCATGACATAATGTAGCTAACATTACTACTCAATCAGAAACTAGAAGGAAAAAATCTGTTATCACTGCAAATATCACTAGAAGATGAGACAAAACTAACAAACAATTTTGTTACTAACCAGGTATTACAATGTCACCAAGGCCAAACAAATCATGAATAGTTAACTTGCCGATGTGATACACCAGCAAGAACCAATTTTGTTGTGAATTGCCGAATAAAATTGAGAAAAAGTAAGATATCATCACAGTAAAAATAATCAATGATTTGGAACTTCATTCTACATTATAAAATCAAAATATGAAAACAAAGCACATTTTCTTCAATGCATTTAGTGACTACCAGAAAATATATCGAACTTGTTAATAGGAGAGGGATGCAATACAATGATAAGCCCAATCACAAGAGAAACAAACTAAAAATCCTTGTACAGTACAACAAGCAATACATGGGTTTCCTAGAAAGATAGTGGACTGTTCTTTTCATAGCAAAAAGAAAGTCAAGCAGAAGTTCGAAAGGATCAGATACTTTAAATTGTACTCATGGTACCTACATGCCATGCTCTACTAAGTAAGGATTTTATAGCAAAGAGGTGAGAGAAAGGAAGATATGTGGGTAACTGAAATAATGAAAGGTGTAGTTCCACCATAAAATAGAAATATATAAGTTTCAGTTCGGTACAAACTTAACCCATACCAAGAGAATAGCACCGGTTTTGAATGATCCTAGTGACAACATCTCGATTCCCTGCAAGATAACAATTACTAATGTTTTGTGCAACTAAAAATTGGGGAGGAAAATAAATCATATTTATGAAGGTTTCAACCCATAATTATCCACGAGCACATATTTTGATAACCAAATCAAAGTAGACAAGTAGAAAAAAGGGGGAAACATGGGGAGGAGGGGAGTCTCGGGTGGCTTTTGGCCGGGGCTGGGCCAGAGAGGGAGGCGCATGCACGAGGCGGCTGTAGGCTGGGCCGAGCACGCAGAGGGAGCAGGAGCCGAGCCGAGCGGCGGCGCTGGCCACCTGGCCGTGCCGCGGGAGAGGGGCCAGATCAAGACGAGGTGACGGCGAACCGGAGCAGGAGCTGGGCCAGCAGGTGGACACAGAGAGATAGGGAGGAACCGGAGGATCTGGCCACGGAGGAGCTCTAGCCGAGCCGGGCCGAGCAGTGCCATGGCGGGCCGAGCAGGCGGAGCGGTGACGCCGGGCTACCACCAAGCCAGGGGGCAGCGGCGGCAGGGAGCAGGCGGCCGGAGGCGCCGGGACCGCGTCGGGAGAAGCGCCGTGGAGGAAGGGGAGAGGAAGGATGAGATTGGGGAAGAGTGGAAATGAGGGGGAGGCTGTGGGATGTGCGGGGGTAACTCAGTGACATTTGTAGGTAAAAACCTTCAATTTTAAGGGGTAATTTCGTTTCTGAAGGTTGGATTCTCACGAGAATCTGCAGGAAGGCTGCTTCTCATTGCTAGTTCATTTTCGAGACAGCTCCCCGCGAGAAGCAGAATCTGGTGGTTTTGAGAATCGGGGTGTTTGGTATGTCTCCACGAAAACCGATTGAGAAGCTGGGAGTAGAAGCTGTACCAAACAGTGCCTTCATATCATTTGGTTGCATATGCTAAATGTAGTATGAATGAATGCAAAATGGCATACTTGCTCAAGGGTTACTTCTTAGAGTAGATTTTGTGAGAAGAAAGATATATATTATGCAGGTGAAAGAGAGAGAAAAAGATCACGTGGGGGGAAATTTTTCAACTGGAATCTGATCGCTCATTTTCAGCACCCTTCTTTTGCCTTCTTTCAGATAGCATTTTTCTTGAAGATCAAGCAAATTTATGTCTCACATGATAGCATGCTTATACTGATCTTGGTATGGATCATTTTATAGGATTTGGGCTAACAGACAATCCGCAGCAAGATCAAAGGAAAGGAAAATGCGCTACATTGCTGAACTCGAGCGAAAGATGCAAACGCTGCAAACAGAAGCAACAACATTATCTGCTCAGCTGGGATTGCTACAGGTACGCACTACTGCTTTGGAGGTTTCCCCTTTATAATCCTTTACAATACTATTTTCAGCGGGGCGAAGGAAAACCGCACTTATGCATTTCAGCATTTGTTGGTCTCAAGTTGTTAAACCAGTTCGGTTCTTTCTTACATAAGTTTAGGAACTAACTACACAAATTGATCCAAGTTCTAAGAAGTAAGAACCATCTATTAAATAATTTTCGGTTTATGGCGGTTTCCTGCCGATGCGGCTATGTTATGCAGATATTCGATAATACTTAAATAGTATTGATTATATATATTTTTTCATTATCAAGAAAGCCATCCCAAGAATGGAAGCTGTGCTATATTAGTACGGGCACAAGTGGCATTAAGATATATATTGTCATGTGCATAGATTAGATGGCCATGAACCCAGGTAGCGCGATCATGCCAAGGTCGGCGGCCACACCGCAAGGGCAGGGAGAAGGTAGGTAGGGAGGTAGTCTAATGACTCTTTTTGATATATTTCTTCGTTCATAGCTAATAGGTACATGTTGTCCCCTTTTATAGCGATGATTTACTTTGCCCCTAAGATCTAATCAAATCTAATCTTATATATAAGGAGGCTAATCATATCCGATCTCTAATTTAAGGAAATAGCCATGCGCCTGATCTCCTACCTCATTGGGCCTTAGACGTGGCCCATGACATTTCTCCTCCTTCAAAACAGCTCGTCCTCGAGCTGTGGTGGTGGCCACAGTTGTAGCCCAAGGCGGCCCCACGTTGATGATAGGTTGTAGTGCCGACGCCCTGTCATGTGAGAACAAATCAGCCTTGTTGGACCCACACAAAATGGAGCCCATCGTTTTGGCCCAAATGGGGTTGTTGTGGCCACCTTTTTTTGGCCCAAATAGAAGCCCACCTGATGCTGTGTATTGGGCTAGGCCACTTGGAAGTCCATCTGGACATTAGGGTTTTGAGGGAGGAGCTCGTTGAGGGTAGCCACCTCCTCTGCCTCCCGTCCTGGTAGCGACGGCTGTAACACTTTAGCCCAACATTGAGCCTAGGATGCTACTAAACTACCTTAACGATCCATTTTATCTCTACTCACTAACAAAATTTCAGCAAGCTATGCAACAACGAATAAGCTAGAAATAAGCTAAAGAACCAGAGCAAACTACACAAAGCCAAACTAAAGGGTATCACTAATTGAATAACAAGATTTTAGGCATAAAACTAACCCTTACTCATCAAGGAACCGTTCACTATGAATATTTGAACATAATGAGAAGAGTTGCCAACTGTAAGTGATTCATCAATATTATTCAGAGTTTTACTTGGAAGTAAGACTAAACAAGTCACTTGAAATATTCTGTCATGTAAGAGTGTAATAAATCAAGATCTGAAATTGTAAAACATGAATAGTAACCTTCATGAGAAAAACCTGGCTAATTCGATTATAAGTCAAACAATCATCACGAAGGATGAGCACAGTCTTATAACAGAAAGAATAACCAGATTTACTTTAAACTTAAGTACATGAGTTATTTTTATTTTCCATGAGTAATCTTATGTGATGTGCACCAAAGGTCTACCCCTGTCCATGCATGTCGTTTCCTCAGGAAGTACCTAAAGAAAACATCAACAACAAGTATGAGTCAACGACTCAACAAAGTACAACAGTGTAATTGACAAAACATCATCAGTAGGTAATGAATATAACAAAATCCTTGTATAAAATTAGCAATGAACTCATAAATGAATCTCTTCTACTTTTATGCGATGCAGATGACAAGAATGCAACTTTCTTCCTTCTTTACAATTATCGGTAATGCTGAGTAGTGCATCCGTCGATGCATACTCAAGCCTGTGCCTTCTAGCATAGGGACCTCAAGCTCACACTCCACGAGTGAGGGGACTTCATGCTCGTCCAATACATGACAGAGACCTCAAATGAAACAATTCTTGGCTACCATGTAGTCCAAGGTTCAAAGTTGAATGCCATGATGCAAATGAACATAATATTCTTAATCAATCATGAGCAAATAATATTCTGCAGCAAAATCATGAATAAAATTTCATACAAGTAAACCATAGCAATTTTCATGAATTTATATCTGCATATACTATACACTGCTTGCACTTGCCTCAACCGTGCGATGGGTTACGACGAGCAGATGATTCTAACCCCAGTTTCTCACCGCCACCTGGCATTGATAAAACATACTAAGATACCATCCAAAAACACACCACATAACAATAAAACTAAATAAACTTAACTGCTCCTAATCGCAACCCGAAATAATATCATTTCTTCCCAAATACCAACCTATCCAAAACAGGCTGTCATATTAGAAAAGCCGTAACTTTAATTTATAGCCCCAAACATCATGAACTCAGCTTTTCTGGAATCAACACACATAAACCCACAAATTCTCAGGTGAACGAAATTTCGGATTTTTTCATCTAAACCCTTGTTTTTATCTCCGAAAACAGTTTTGTCATCTTCGGTATTATCAACTTAAAAATTCCATATCTTTTAATTGGTAACTCCAAAAATGGTAATCTAAGATATTCTGGAATCCCTAGAGAATTAGCTTCCAAAATAAAATTAGTCTAATTTTTCTTTTGTGCAACAAAATTTGCGAACATAACAATTTTTCCCGACTGTCCCTAACTGAAGGACAGAATTGCACTGCATAATTCAAAAATTCATAACTCTCGTTATACTTGTCCAAAAAAGTGATCTTGGTCCCTCTGGAATCATTACAAAGTTATCTATCAAATTCATGAAGACCAAAAGTCCAGATTCGTCCATTTTCCAATTTTTATTTACAAAACCATGTTTGCTGCCTGAAACCCAGGAACTGAACAAGCACTCGTATTGTAAAAATCATAACTAATTATATACTCATCCAAATAATACGATCCTTGACTTTCTAGAGAGCTATTGAGATAATCTACCTATCGCTAGGAGGTAGAAAACCCTGGTTTCGCTCTGAACTAATTCAAATCTACAGGTCAAACATAGTTGCAGATTATCGATCTACTGACAGTAGGGTACCAAATTGATATTCGACAACAAATCACATAGAAAAAGAATTAAACTAGCTATTGGGGAAACAAAAATTACTCTATAATACCTCGCTGGATCCCGCTGAAATCCCCACGAGAATTTCCTTTCCCCCCTTTCCTCTCCCTCTTGGTCCTCTGCTTGGACGGCAGCACCAAAAGGGCCTCCTCTTGGTCAGCAGCAAGGAGGGGGCACATGGGAGGAGGGGAGGCACCATCAGGGGAGGAGAGGAGGCGAGGGGAGGTGCTGGGCAGGGAGGAGAAGGGGCGGCCAGTAGGCGGGATGGGGGGTGGCGGCTACTAGGGGGAGGGAGATTAGGGTTTGGGGAGCCCCCTCTCCCTTTTAGGTGATTGCTGCCCCCTTTGGGCTTTGGTGCTGTGGGCCAAGAGCCCATAGCTCATGTTTTATTAAATTTTTAGAAAAAACCCCTCTACTTAATTCCTTTCTCACTTCTAAAGCATTTTGGAGTATTACATTTTACCCCCTTAAACATAATTCGACCCCGAATTCTACTCGTTGTTCTACTTGAAAGAACAACACAACTGAAATAAACAACCGATAACATGCACCCGACGTGCACAGTTCAGGATACCGCTCGCGCATGCGAGACTCTAACTCACAAGTTGATTCCCTCTTGGACTTATGGGACAACGTCACCTTGATAGACACCAACATCTTACACCTCAACACTCGTCTCGACCCTTTTCGAGTATACTGAACGAACCAGACTTGAAGGTAAGGTTTTACTCGTTGGTCAACGGCCCTAACAAAGCCTCACACCCCGGATCTCTCAAGTACTCTCTCGACACCAGGTCATACAAAATAATGTGCACCCCCGCAAACTCCAGAAACAAACCAATGTACTTTGGGTCAACATTCGCTTTGGTACCCAACCACACAACCTGTACAATGCACAAAACTATTGTTCCATCTCTTAATCGATCTTTTCACCCTAACAAGGAGAACTTCCTTTAACCAGGGACACACAATACAACTCGTTTTAAACAAACTTTAATAATCAGAACCCAACTGAAAACAAAGGATTAACATTGCAACCCACTCATAACCAACTTCTCTCCAAAAGACGCCAATCCAAATTAAAAAAATTCATCATGAAAACCTTTCCACTTTTCAATTAGGCAGTTTGCAAATAAACACCATGTAAGCCAAAGGAGAAATAACTCGAATGCCCAATTCAATCATTTTCTTTATTTTTCTGAACCAGAAAGAATTACAAATGCGAACATAAAGCCAACTCAAATTGCAAATGATCTCTGTCATAAACATACAACTCAAACAAGAATCAAGAGAGCATTTCACTACTCGAGAAAACTTTCTTCTCTCAATTTTTTTTTTTTAGGAATAAACTTCCTCTCAAATCATGGGATTTCAACTCATCACACTAACTCATTTCTCTTAAATTGGCAACCACAACACTATGCTCAAACCGAAAACAACAACCACATTCATCCACAGGAACTATTGAGTTGCATGCACCAACCAATTCACCCAAAAACTTAAGCTGATGGGGAAAGATGGACAATTCACTTATACTTCAACACTCCCCCTCACGTGTAGGCTCCCTCAGGCCTAAGACGTGGAATAGAAGTGGGTTGCAATTATTATTTTTAATTGCATCAACCGGGTCTTGAACTCAAGACCTCTTGGCTCTGATACCATATTAAGTTGCATGCACTAACCAATTCACCCAAAAGCTTAAGCTGATGGGGAAAGGTGGGCAATTCACTTATACTTCAACACTCCCCCTCACGTGTAGGCTCCTTCAGACCTAAGACGTGGAATAGAAGTGGGTTGCAATTATTATTTTTAATTGCACCAACCGGGTCTTGAACTCAAGACCTCTTGGCTCTGATACCATATTGAGTTGCATGCACCAACCAATTCACCCAAAAACTTAAGCTGATGGGGAAAGATAGACAATTCACTTATACTTCAACAGGAACTCTTCTTGACCGCAGAAAGATACTCTAGTTCACTCCTCTACCAAAAGAATTATTTTGACAAATGATTCCCAACACATCGATAAAGATTCTCACTCACAATCACATCACCTTAATCCTTTAAGAATAATCAACTTGAAATTCTCAGCGCACATGCTCATTTACTGTACCCAAAGAATTCTATCAATGATCATCACATTGTTCGTGATCAACTTTTATTCTACTACTTCTACACAGTCATTGGGCAACCAAGGTTCTAGCATAGAACACCAAACCCAATTTCCACCTCCAAGATTCCTATAAATGTATTTCGATGTAACTGTTACGAAAAAACCCTCAAATCTGGTGACAGAAATTCCCACAATCCAAACATACTCAATCATTACTTCAACATGTAAACATATTCTCGATCAAATTATCTTTATAAAGATTTTAATTCTCAGAGGATTACTCACTAACACGAAGTCATTCCTGACAACAACTCAACAATCCCTGCTATCTCATTAATTACCATAACAATTAGATTACTTTGCTAGCCCCACTCTCATTAAACTACACTGTCATAAATCACCTACACAACCTCGCAAAATTACCCAATCGCGATACGCAAATACATTGATCAAGATTCCCATACTTTCGATAATCCCAACATTCCAACATGAACGAAGGTTCTTGGATTATAATTCGCTATGGGTTCCACTAGTTGTAACACTAATCAGTTTAATTTCAACGACAATCATTCCATTTAATTCAAATTCTTTCTAAGAGTTATAGGTCAAAACCAATTCACTTTCTACTGCTCTTCAAATAGCTTGGTCCCCAAAATTCTCACCGCTATCATTTACTTGACCATCACCAACCAGTCGCCACATTACACTTTATTTGCAACCCAAGTCGGTTATTACTCCTCGCAGTGAGCACGAGACCAAGAGAAATAGTCAAATAGCAATGATCTCGGAAAACAAAAGACGAGACCATAGTTGAAGGCACATGTTCCACAAGAAGGGAATTTCAAACCTCAATAAATCATAATAAAATATTACTATTGAAACTCAAGAAACTCTTAAGCGGCAACGATAGAAAAGTTGCAGATTACAATTCTTAACTCCAACCTCAAATACTTATGGTATACTTTTTCCTTTTGATTACAAGTTTACAACATTACTTGCTAACCCAAAGAAGAAGTGCCTTTAAAACAAATCACATTAATCACTCAAGAACCCAGTAGAAAATTCTCACGCATCGCTTTGTTCAATAATTTCAGCTAGCATATTAATCATGAACTACCAAAAGTTCACGAATGCGAAACTCCAAACTTTTTATTTAACCGATATTACGAGAGGCAGTCAAATTACTTTCTTTCTAAAAGAATCATCACCATTCCCACAAGTCACAATCGCTTGCAGACAATTTTACTAACATCAAGAATAATACGCTCTTAACATGAATCACCATCATCTACTCTTCCATTATAAAGTCCCCAAAGGCTTACCAAATTGTTACATACCATGTTATCATCTCATCCTCAATTGAGATTATACCAAAATCTTACAACCTCACTACAACAATTATTTTATTTTAGAGGGAATTTACTACACAATTTAAAAGGTAATACCAAAACCCTTTCATCAAAGACATACTATTATCCGACAATTTCACCATCACGCAAACAGAGGTCGCCTATTAAATCCCATCATAAACCTTTCCAAAAGAAACACAATAGATTATTTCATAATATTTTTGTTATCACAATAAGATTGCAGGAGTCAACTTATTCTAGAGAATATCTAATACACAAACCACACTATCGAAGCAAACCTCTTTTAACAAGGGCATGCAGCCACAAGTCATCATCATAAAACATACATGAATAAATCATTTTTAAATTTCAACCCTTCACCTTTTAGCAATGTTCACACTAATTTAGTACACACTAATTCCAATCTAGAGGTTATCATAAAATATTGACGATTATTCAATCATGAACGAATTGATGGTCATTTTTCTATTTGCATTCCCACGAGTATATATAAGATCATCAAATAGCCAATTAAAGAAAATTTTCAGATTATTATCTACTAAGACAACAGTCAAACACATCCTTATCTTTCCCTTCCTACACAGTTAGATCAATCCATTGATACCAAATAATCCAATAAGTTTAGCAAACTAAACAATTCTAATGATAAACCATTTCATCAATGTTCCACACTTCTTAATAACTATATTGATTCCAATTAAGTATAGTCATACTCATCATCACAGTTCATCAAGAACTACTAGAGGACAACATCAACTTAATCGATTTCACTCCCAAGGATACTTGTTAAGATTTATTATGTACCACGCTATTGATCCAACTTGATACCCATACCATATCAATTTATCTTCTATGCTTACAACTTATCATTTAACACAACAAAACATTACAAAAGAGTTTTGACACTTTCTTTCTTAAAGAAATATTAAACTTCAATAGTCCAACTACTACAAAAGAAATGCGTAGACTTAAAGCTTTCACATGCTAAAGAACTCGCAAAAGATAGTTCTCATTATCCAAAGTACCAGGCGAATAAGCGGATCATGTTTTCCCAACAAGAAAGACAAACCTTCACAATGAAATATTAACCTTACGAATCAATAACGTTAACAAGTAACACAACTGTCATCAGTCAGAAGAACAAATAATTGCTTTATGGAACTAATAAAACCAAGGGAAAACGTCCAGCTGCATTGTAACCACTAACCCAAGAAAATTCTCCAACCGCAATCATAACAAATCAAAACTCATGGAAGACAATAACTTCCCCAAAGAACTCATCATCAACGCATATAACTAAGTTACCGAAGGTAAAAACTTCACTTTTCCCATAACACGAACGGTGGTACAACATGGCCATACCCATGACCTCAACCCATCTTTACCTCTCGACATCGTCTAACATCACACAACAATCATATAATCAATTAATAAGCATTTGTACTCAATTCATATCAGCAATCATCAATATGATATAACGGAAACGTAAATGTAATGCTTTGCCCATTCCTATCCAACTGTGCATTAGTGTGTCAAATTTTAAGTTGATTAGTTATTAGCAAATTTTAATTAATCTATTCACTACGGACCTAAAGCTCGTTCTGATACAACTGTAACACCCTAGCCCAACATTGAGCCTAGGATACTACTAAACTACCTTACGATCCACTTTATCTCTACTCACTAACAAAATTTTAGCAAGCTATGCAACAACGAATAAGCTAGAAATAAGCTAAAGAACTAGCGCAAACTACACAAAGCCAAACTAAAGGGTATCACTAATTGAATAACAAGATTTTAGGCATAAAACTAACCCTTACTCATCAAGGAACCGTTCACTATGAATATTTGAACATAATGAGAAGAGTTGCCAACTGTAATTGATTCATCAAGATTATTCAGAGTTTTACTTGGAAGTAAGACTAAACAAGTCACTTGAAATATTCTGTCATGTAAGAGTGTAATAAATCAATATATGAAATTGTAAAGTATGAACAGTAACCTCCATGAGAAAAACTTGGCTAATCCGTTTACAAGTCAAACAATCATCACGAAGCATGAGCACAGATTTATATAGAAATAGTAACCAGATTTACTTTAAACTTAAGCATATGAGTTATTTTTATTTGCCATGAGTAATCTTATGTGATGTGCACCAAAGGTCTACCCCTACCCATGCATGTCGTTTTCTTGAGAAGTACCTAAAGAAAACATCAACAAGTATGAGTTCACAACTCAGCAAAGTACAACAGTGTAATTGACAAAGCATCATCAGCAGGTAATGAATATAACAAAATCCTCGTATAAGCATCAACAATGAACTTATAAATGGATCTCTTCTACTTTCATGCGATGCATATGACAAGGATGCAACTTTCTTCCTTCTCTGCAATTATCGGTAATGCCGAGTAGTGCATCCGTCGATGCATACTCAAGCCTGTGACTTCTAGCACAGGGACCTCAAGCCCACACTCCACGAGTGTGGGGACCTTATGCTGGTCCAATATATGACAGGGACCTCAAATGAAACAATTCCTGGCTACTATGTAGTCCAAGGTTCAAAATTGAAAGCCATGATGCAAATGAACATAATATTCTCAATCAATCATGAGAATAACATTCAGCGGCAAAATCATGAATAAAATTTCATACAAGTAAACCATAGCAATTTTCATGAATTTATCTCTGCATATACTATACACTACTTTCACTTGCCTCAACCGTGCGATGAGTTACGACGGGCATATGATTCTAACCCCAGTTTCTCACCGCCACCTTGCATTGGTAAAAACATACTAAGATACCATCCAAAAACACACCACATAACAATAAACTAAATAAACTTATCTGCTCCTAATCGCAACCCGAAACAATATAATTTCTTCCTAAATACCAATCTGTCCAAAGCAGACTGTCATATTAGAAAAGCCATAACTTTTAATTTATAGCCCCAAACATCATGAACTCAGCTTTTCTGGAATCTACACACATAAACCCACAAATTCTCAGGTGAACGAAATTTCAGATTATTTCATCTAAACCCTTGTTTTTATCTCCAAAGACAGTTCTGTCATCTTCGTTATTATTGACTTAAAATTTCCATATATTTTAATTGGTAACTCCAAAAATGGTGATCTAAGACATTCCGGAATCCCTAGAGAATTAGATTCCAAAATAAAATTAGTCAAAATTTTCTTTTGTGCAACAAAATTTGCTGACATAACATTTTTTCTTGACTGTCCCTAATTGAAGTACAGAATTGCACGGCATGATTCAAAAAGTCATAACTCTCGTTATACTTGTCCAAAAAAGTGATTTTGGTCCCTCTGGAATCATTATGAAGTTATCTATCAAATTCATGAAGACCAAAAGTCTAGATTCGTCCATTTTCCAATTTTTATTTACAAAACCTTGTTTGCTGCCCGAAACCTAGGAACTGAGCAAACACTCGTATTGTAAAAATCATAACTAATTATATACTCATCCAAATAATACGATCACTGACTTTCCAGAGAGCTATTGAGATAATCTACCTATATTTAGGAGGCACAAAACCCTGATTTCGCTCTGAACTAATTCAAATCTACAGGTCAAGCAGGGTACCAAATTGATATTAGACAACAAATCGCATAGAAAAAGAATTAAACTAGCTATTGAGGAAACAAAAATTACTCTATAATACCTATCCCGCTGAAATCCCCACGAGAATATCCTTTTCCCCCTTTCTTCTCCCTCTTCCTCTTCTCTCCTCGGACAGCAGCACCAAAAGGGTCCTCCCCCTTTCTTCCTCTTGGCCAGCAGCAAGGAGGGGTACATGGGAGGAGGGGAGGCACCACCAGGGGAGGTGTTGGACAGGGAGGAGATGGGGTGGTCAGCAGGAGGGATGGGGGGTGGCAGCTGCTAGGGGGAGGGAGGCTAGGGTTTGGGCCGCCTCCTCCCCCTTTTAGGTGGTGGCTGCCCCCCTTTGGGCTTTGGTGCTGTAGGGCAAGAGCCCATAGCCCAGGTTTTATTAAATTTTCAGAAAAACCCCTCTATTTAATTCCTTTCTCACTTCTAAAGCGTTTTGGAGTATTACAACAGCGCCGCCGCCACTCCTCCTGGCCGCGATGCCACCTCAGTTCCTATTGCACCAAGCGTCGCCGCCCTCTCCACCCCCGCCGGAAAGAGGGACTACAACGGCGACCCAGGGGCATTAGGCGTCGAGGCTGTCGGGAACCACGCCGCCCGCCCAAGGAGGTCACTGTCTTGTACAGCTCTGCCC
Source organism: Hsuehochloa calcarea (assembly GCA_036346395.1). Taxonomy (NCBI): domain Eukaryota; kingdom Viridiplantae; phylum Streptophyta; class Magnoliopsida; order Poales; family Poaceae; genus Hsuehochloa; species Hsuehochloa calcarea. Next base: position 5,528,094 of record CM070610.1, read on the forward strand.
TGATCCCTTGCTACATTGCCGGTCTAGCTGATTGCAGTGATGCCGCCTGCGTTTCCGCTGCCTTTCTTGCCCCCGGTGAGCCACGCTGGTTCTCTAAGTAGCGTTGCCGTTGCCGCGGGATGCAGCTTGTACCGTGTGTGCCGGCCTTGGAAGGTGCCGTGTTGACGCTGCTTGAAGATGTAGTGCTGCCTGTGTTGTAAGGAGCAGCAGCAAGAGCAGCGCCGTCAGTCTGGCATGGCCGTTGGCGGTGGCTCTGGAGGCGGTGGTAGATTAGATGGCCCTGAACCAAGGTAGCGCGACCATGCCAAGGCCGGCGGCTGCATCACAAGGGCAGGGAGAAGGGAGGTAGTCTAATGACTCTTTTTGATATATTTCTTCGTTCATAGCTAATAGGTACATGTTGTCCCTTTTATAGGGATGACTTACTTAGCCCCTAAGGAAGCAATCCGATCTAATCTATTCTAATCTATAAGGAAACTAATTATATATGATCTCTAATGTAAGCAAATAGCCATGCCATAGTTGCAGGATTCGCTATAAAACCCAGCGAATCATGAACCGGATTCGTCGAACCTGAACTAGTTTAGGGTACGGGGTTCGTATTCGCAGTGGAAATTGGAAGAAAAAGCGGCATGAACCACGTTTACGTAACTATAAGCCACACGCCGATCTCTTTGTCTCATTGGGCCTTAGACCCACACCCATGACATATATCCTTGGATTCGTGTTACAAGATGCACTGTCTCATCTCCCTGTGAAACTAATAATCTAGTTCCATTGTTTGTCATGAATATTTCGGGATGGATTGATAGTATTGTATACGAACTGAACTAGTTTAGGAGAGGATGACACTTGGAGATGAGGCAATTTTTCTTTGTTTATTTCTAACACAATGCCATGCCAACTTTGAGGGTTGGGGATACATATTATAAGTGTGTCTATAGCATCAAGATCTTGTCCTTAAAGGCGACAATCAAGATCTTTGTCCTATAGCCATCAAGATCTTGTCCTTAAAGGCTGATATCAAGATCTTTGTCCTTAAAGGCTGCTACTACAAGCCTACCCACAAAGACCATAGTACGAGGACTTATTCATCATTCTCCCTAAGGGTTCGTATTCGCGATGGAAATTGGAAGAAAAGTCGAAGTCGAACCGTCGATCCACCGCCTTGTCCCACGCCGGCCTCGCGCCGTCGAACACAACGTCCACGAGATCGCGGACGCGCCAGTGTGACGGGTCGAGGATGCGGTAGGCCTTCGAGCCCTCGCGTGGCCGATGAACACTCCGGAGTGGCAAACTACGAACCCCACAACCGTCTCGGTTGCGTGGCTCGGCGACACCGCTTCTGCTGCAGTACATGCGGTAGCGAGGTGGCGTGAATGAATCCGCGTCTTGGCGTCCGCGACCTCTCCTTGCGTCGACACGTCGTCTCTCCGGTGTGGCCGGCGTCGCGGGCCACACAAGTCCCAGTGCGAGCTCGAGCCTCTCCTTGGACGAACCGCGTGTAGTAGACGCCGGTGAGCAACCCGTACGTAACTATAAGCCACGGCTCGTCAAGGTGGAGGAGAGCCACGCTTGATCTGAGCAATGAACTGTCTCATTGGGCCTTAGACCCACACCCATGACATATATCCTTGAAAGGCACAAAATATATCACAACCATGTGGTTCTAATTGGCACATCAACTGTTGTGATGATAGGTTAGTCGGAAGCATCATGTTGTATGTTACAAGATGCACTGTCTCATCTCCCTGTGAAACTAATAATCTAGTTCCATTGTTTGTCATGAATATTTCGGGATGGATTGATAGTATTGTATACAATGTTACTTCCCTTGTTGGTGGGATAGAGTGACATAACCATCTTCCAGTAGTCGGTAGGTCCATACGTCTGAAGCTTGTGCCCTCCATATGCCTATCAATAGTAGAAGATGGTATATACCTCACTTAGTAGCATTAGCCTGTTAAAACATGATACAAGTTAGACTGGTCCTGCACCTTATGGTGATTGTTGAGAAATCTGTGAATCTCCCCATAGTAAATGTGTCAGTTGGTATTTTATAAATGTTGGAGAAACACTTATATGATATGCCACCTGCCGCCAGTGGATGGCAATATATATAGATCTGACTTGGCTTAAAATATTTTTGCGATACTTGGGTACAAAAGTTTGACTTGTTAAATTTTGAAGGAAGTGGAATCCGTTCTGGATCACTGCCTCTGGTCAAACCTGTATGAAGGTCTAACAATTGTTCAAACAAATAACAACTAGGGTTACTTGCAACTTGCCATTAATTAAATAAACCAAGCTTTTAGGGAAAACCATGAAAATTAACTGCTCTTACATCTATGCAGAGTGTACACACTAACGAGAGCCAATTTTACGAACTTTTTCATCCATCTGGAGCAGTGTTCCTTACTGGTCTTATCAATTGATATACAGAATGCTTACCAAAAGACCCAAACACTTCATTTTTGGTGTCTCTGCTCATTTGATTACGTATGTAATTGTAAGCACTGAATTTACTTCAGGCAGCTAATGCTTATTCTGCTCATTATGTTGCTATATTAGAGAGACACCACTGGGCTGACAACTGAGAATAGTGAATTGAAGATAAGTTTGCAGACCATGGAGCAGCAAGTCCACTTACAAGATGGTAATATACAAATATCCATTTTTCGCTGCAACTTTTACCAGATTTTACCTGGTCCAACATGACATTAGGTCTTCTTCTGCATCAGTAGCACAGTTTTTGCAGGTCATGCTGATGCATACAATGGAAGTAGGGTTAATATAGCTGTCAATTGATTGTAATCTGAGTACCTTGTAAGTTGAGCTTTATAATATCTTATAATGTATCTTGTATGCACATCTACTTTACACCGTATGCATGGGCGTTAAACATTGTTATGAACTTCTTATCTCGTCCGTGTACGTTCTAGACATTCTTTTTGTGAACACTGAAACTTTGCTCTCTTGCATGCATACCCCTGTGTGACAGGGAATTGTATGGAATCATTGTTAATGTGTTACTTATGCTTGCTTGTTCTTGGTGTAGCTTTGAATGACACCCTGAAGGCAGAGGTTCAGCAGCTGAAGATTGCAACCGGTCAGATGGCTAACGGTGGAGGGATGATGATGAACTTTGGCGGCATGCCACACCCATTTGGAGGCAACCAGCAGATGTGTCACAAGAACCAAGCCATGCAATCTTTGCTGGCAACACACCAGCTGCAACAGCTCCAGACCCATCAACAACATCAGCTGCACCCTCAGCATCAGCAGCCATTGCACCCGCTGCAAGCGCAGCAGCTCCAGCAGGCGGCGCGAGACCTCAAAATGAAAGGGCCAATGGGCGCCCAGAGCCAGTGGAGTGATGGCAAGTCAGGAAGCAGTGGCAATTGAATACTCGAATTGCTGGGTCCAAAAGTTTTGGTGCAAGTGTTGGTTAGGTGCGGAGATCGTTTGTTTTGGGGATGATGCTGTGCAAGTGTAGTTATCGTCATCTATAGGTTTTAGTTGGCTTCAGCTTCAGCTATACAGTTGGATGATCACATGTGTTGCCTCGTGGAAGGAGTTTGCTTGTAGCTGTTTATGTTTGTAGTTGAAGAAAATTGCTAGATCCTTGAAAATTTCAGGTTAAATCTTTCGTTTTGGACAGGTAGCACGTCACCGAGATGTATTGCATTCAGTTATGTAGCTTTTAGTGGGATGTTGTTGTTTAACTCAGTCAGTGCTGGATTTGGAATGCTGATGAGCATGAGAGGAAATGAAATGAACAAGCTAATTGCAAGGTGGCATTGATGTATTATTTTGACATTTGGTGATACTGATGATTTGATTAGCACCAGGAGTCGTGCAACAGAGTCGGCTTAGTAGAACCAGGAGCATGGGAAACGGGCTGCTGTGCACGCCCGGTGCAGTCGTCTGTCATGTCGCTGCGTCGTGTTTCCTGCTGCCGTGAAGTTGGTGCACTGCAACACACCTACCACTAACCCGGTGCACAACACCTTCTAGCCGTGCGCGTTATTGTCCCCCAGGTGCGTTCCTGCCGCTAACCCGGATTACTGTTGATAGTATCTGAAGAGAGTTCGATACAGAGACAACAAGAAAGAAGTTTGTCATCGAGACGGTAACCTACACGAATAGGCGAGGGTAGGACGTATTGGAGTTACACAAGATGAAGGGTAGCGTGCGCTAGTACATGCATATTGTTACGAATCCCAAGGCGATAATATACGAGAGACCGATGGTGTATGTGCAGTTCGTACAAAGAGTGTCGTCAAACATTGATGAGGCTGGTGCAGTGGGAGCGGGGAAGTGCAGGTGATAGGTGGTGATGGGTGTATTATGACAACTGACATGTCTAAGGTGTATAATAGGGTGCTGAAAGGTGTGCAGTGCCTCCCAATCACTGTGATTGTTGACGAGACCTGAACTCTCACCGTCTCATGATTGGTTATTTCGTCAATAGATGCACCATATCGAAGAGGCGGCTCGATGAAGAGAAATAGTGGTCCGAAAACATGCACAAGTAAATAGACAAAAAGATGAAGAATGCTCGTACGCACAATATCTAGGTGATTGATGGCCTAAGGAGGAAGTACGAGATCGAGCGTCGGCGACAAGGTGCAGTGCACCGGGTTAGCGGTAGGTGCGTTACAGAGCTTCGGGTTCACAACAAACAGGATGACGCGACGAGGCAACATGACAGACGATTGGACCGGGCGTGCGGCGTGCGCAGCAGCCCGGGTCCAGTGCTCCTGGTTAGCGGCAGGTGCCCTACTACTAACCGGGTGCGTGGTAGGGGGCTAAGCCGGCTCGGTTGCCCGACACGTGGCTTGTAGTGCTCTAGGTTAGCAGCAAGAAGCTACAACGGTCCGGGAGCACTGCATGTGACACGTGTTTCCAGTCTAACCAACCGTAGTGCCACTTTTAACATTTTGTTCGGAAGAAAGCTCAATTTGCTAATTCCTCGCCGAAACGGACTAAGTTTGCCAAAAACTCATGGATTGTCTCTTGTTTTTACAACATGGGGTGGAGTGAATGGTACAATAGTGCAAGTCTAACGAAGAACATCAGCCGACAGATCCACATAATGGGGCTCACATCGCTTGGAAGCGAGGGCGTCAGCTTCCACGTGTACCCGTGGTTCTTTAACAAAAGAGTCCCCCAAGAGAAAAGGAAATCTACCTTGCCCCATCCGTCATGTGACCACAAGCGCCTTCCTACGAACCCTAACCCTAGCCTCCTTCCCCAACCGTTGCTCCCCAAAACCATCGCTACCAACGTCACCACCGGCCACCGCCGCAGGAGTCAATGTCAGGTCCCTGTAAATCCGATCAGAGGAGGAGGGGAAAGTGTACGAACTCAACTACTCCTGAGAAAAACTAAGACTAAGTATTTGGCATAACTTTATGATGCCGTTTTCATTCCAAAATCGGGTTTTAAAGGATTACAAAGTGATAAGGGTAAAACAGAATTAACAAACAAGTTTACTGCACTGTTCATAGTAAGAAAACTAAATTATGCAAACAGTAAAGACTAAGACTATTCTTGTCCATTGATTTTCCACCAAAGGGGTATCTTGAGATCTTCGCCGTTCACTCATCATAAGCCACCGGAACTTCATTTTCTTCCTCTGTCTCTAAATTGCTATGAACTTCTCTCTGAATATTATGGTTCCGACACTTCTTCCCCCTTAACCAAACACTTGTCCTCAAGTGTTATCATCTGGGAACCAAGAGCGAATCGTCTTGCAGTAGAATTTAGGAAATATACCTTTAATAAAATTGGCATCTTCCCAAGTCGCATTTTTCGGAGGTAAATTTTCCCACTGTATCAGCCACTGAGTGACAAGGGTGTTGTTTCTAGGCATGGCTCTGGTTTCAATCATGAGCATCGGTTTTGTTTTAATACTTCCATCCTCTCCAACCAAAGGTAGATCAGGGCTAGGGACTGCAAGCTTCCCACAATGTCTCTTGAGCTGACTGACATGGAAGACATGATGTATCCCAACTCCTTCTGGAAGCTGTAATCTATAGGCCACATTTCCCACCTTCTGTAAAACCCTGAAGGGTCCATAGAATTTGCTAGAGAGCTTCAAATCTTGCTTGAGACCAAAAACTGCAGACCTATAAGGTTGCATTTTCAAGTACATCATATCTCCAATTGATAGTTGTCGTTCACTTTTGTGCAAATCAGCATACTTTTTCATTCTCAACTAGGCTTGAGCTAGGTTCTCCTTCAATCTCCTCAACATAGCCTGTTTTCATCCAGGAAGTCTTTAGCTTCTTCATCCTCCAGTCCCGGGACATCCACTTCGTTGACCAAAGGGTGACTGGAAAACTGGACATTGTTGCAGCTCTTACTCCCAAAGTTCTGCTAAGTAAGCTAGGGGTCTCCCTCTTCGCATCAACACTCCTCCTATCCCACTCCCACTGGCATTAGTTTCAAGAGTAAATGCTTCAGAGAAGTCAGGTAATGCTAGGACTGGTGTGGTAGTATAGTGCCATAATTTTTATAAACCTTCTATAATATCTTGAAAACTTTTTCAGGATCTGTAGGCACTCCTTCACCTGATATGATATGACCTAGGTAGTTCACTTGAGGGGTTGTAAACACACACACATGGTAGCTAGATGCTCCTTATGTTCTTTTTCACACTTGCTATAGATGAGTATATCATCAAAGAACACTAAGATGATATCTTGAGGTTGAACACTCTAGCCCCATGTGGGGTATTTGTTCTTGACAGTTTGTGCATGGAATGTTTTGGAGATTGTACCACCCTACTATGGTGGTAAACCACCTAGCAACAACTAGAGGTACAAAGACATTTGATGGTAATCAACCCCTGGAGTTTAGGCAAATTATTTTGCTATGGTTCATGAAGCTAAGTTCATCTAGCCTACATGTATATGGGGAGAGCTGATAACTGGATGAAGTACAATACAACCTCAGTATTTTTGAATATATAGACATGCTTGAAGAGTTGATGGTTGTGTACAAGAATGAGAACCCATTGTAGAATGAATCCTTTTTTTTGTCAAATGCTTTATTAATGGGTTGAGACAGGATATTAAACACTATCTCAAACCTTTAAAACCTCAATTCTTGTGTGAAGCTTATTGGATGACTAAAGATATGGTGAAAGGGGCGGTGGCTATGACCAAGAGGGGAATGCCCAACTCTTAGGTGAATTTGCAGAAAGGTGGGTATAATACTAACCTGACAAAAAACAAGGTGCAGACAGGCCCTCCTACCCAGAAGAAGGAATTGATAGGTAAACCGAATACTACATTTACTTCTAGTATATGCAGGTATTGTGGAGGCAAGTGGTCCATTGACCACAGATGTAAGCAATACCAAAATGTTAACCTTATGGTTTCTGAAATTAAAGAGAATATTCCCACTAATGCTGAATCTGAAGAGGAACCTCAAGACCTCAATGAAAGTCCGGCAGAGGAACATGAATATGAGGAACAATTGATACAAATACAAGTGTCAGCTCAGGCAGTTCAGGGTTCATCTAGAATATCCACTTATACCCCGCTGATCAATATAGGGGGAAGGAGAGGAACTGCACTAGTGGATAGTGGCAGTACTCACACCTTTATTGACCTAAGGTTTGCCACTAAGTCTTTCTGCAAAATCATGAGTAACAATCTACAGAAAGTGACAGTGGCTGGAGGGGGAACAATATTGACTGGATCACATGTTCCAGAAATGGAATATTGTATAAATGGCCAGACCTTTTGCAATTCATTCAAAATCCTCGAGCTAAAGGGTTATGATGTGGTATTAGGATGTGACTGGATGTATAGATACAGTCCTATAAGTATAGATTTAAAGACAAGAAAGTTGACAATCAAGAAAGAAGGAAGAATTACAATGATTCTGGATGACCAGTCATTAAGGTTGCTGAGTTCCAATGAAGTAAACAAGCTGTCAGCTAAGGGGATATCTGGGTATGGTATAGAATTACAGATCATGAGAGAAGATGAGAAGCTCAAAACTGTGAACCCACAGTACCAAAATCTAATCCAATCCTATCAGGTTGTCTTTCAAGAACCTACGGAATTGCCACCCAAGAGAAGGTGTGATCATACCATTCCCATCAAAGGAAAAACAAAACCCCCAAATCTCAGACCCTATAGGGTTCCTCACCAACAGAAGGCTGAGATGGAGCAACATATACAAAAATTGCTAGAGTCTTCAATTATAAGGCTTAGTGCTAGTCCATATGCATCTCCAACAATTTTCATCAAGAAGAAAGATGGAAGCTCGAGGCTTTGCATTGATTATAGGAAATTGAATGTGAACAAATACCCCATTTCAGTAATTGAAGATCTGCTTGATGAGCTTTGTGGGGCTAGAGTGTTCAACAAGTTGGATTTGAGATCTGGATACCACCAGATTAGAATGAATAAGGTGGACATCTGCAAGACTGCATTCAACACTTACTTGGGACATTATGAGTATTTAGTAATGCCCTTTGGGCTTACTAATGCAACTGCTACCTTCTAGTGCCTCATGGACAACATTTTCCAAGTACCTCATAACCACTATATTGAGCAAATCAATCAGAAACCATCTTGCAAAAAGTTGGCCAGGGAGAAGGATTCCATAATAGGCCAATACTTCTTGTCCAGTTATATGCTCTTCCCCCCATATACATCTGGGCTAGATCGAACTTAGCTTCATTAGGTACATTGGCCATAGCAAAATAGGTTTCTATTTGCCTAATCCACTCTAGGGGTTGATTACCACCAAATCGAGGAAAATATATCGTTGGACCTTTAGCAATTGATTTATAGAAATTGTTAATCCGTTCATTACTAGGATTTTGGTTCCACTGTTTACCACCGTAGTAGGTGTCTCGGCCATGAATTCTATTGTTCAAAGTATGAGAGACCGGTGTAGTAGTGGGAGAGGCATTCTGGCCCCAATTGACCGGTGCCATCGAATGCCCAGTAAGAGGGTGTAGAATCACGGAAAACCGACTAGAGGGGGTGAATAGGAGGTTTTTAAAACAAGTTGACAAATTTAGATTTTAAACAAACTATACTTAATCAAGGTTTTCTTGCATAATAGATAAAATAAACCTAATACGCAACTAGAGACAAATGAGCTAAAAATACAAAAAGTAAAGACAATAATTAACCACAATGAAGGTGAGGAAGTTTTTCCCGTGGTATCGAAGACTTGTCGGTCTTCACTAGTCCATGTTGAGGAAACTTGAGCTAATCAAGCTGACTCCACAAATTAAACATTCCCTCGATTTCACTAGCGATTGTTCTTCCTCCACTCCGGAGATGGTGAACACCGGACCAATCACAAGTTTTGTACCGTGCCTCTTTACAATCTTCTTGAAGAGATCGTCGCGCTAACTCCTGCCAAGCAGTCTATGTGTTGACAAATACTAAGAGTAATAGATCGTGATCTTCGCTTGACGACAATCAAGCGCCAAGGATCAATCTAGAATAAATGCACTTGAATTTTTGATTAATCACCTCACAATGAATGCAATGAGAGTGTATGAGGTGTGGAGTGAATGCTCTAGGCTCAAAGGATGTTAAATGAAGTTTCTCACTCTGTCCTAGAGCAGGCGGGGGAGTATTTATACCCCTACAACCAAATATGACCGTTGGAGGCAATTTTCAGAATTTTTCAGCAGGTGAGGTACTACCGCCGTTATATGCCTGGTAGTACCGCTTGTCAAGTAGTGCACAGTAACAGCTAGCGTAGAGGCATTTAATGCTTCTAAAAGAGCCGCTGGGAAATTCAGTGCGGTACTACCGCCATTAATCAAACGGTAGTTCCCCTCCACGGTCATACCGAAGTACAGGGGCGGTACGACCACTTCACCTTGCGGTCCAAAAAGGGTGCTTTCTGGGAAAAAAATATACCGCAGTCTAATCTTCAGTATATCCGGGTTGCGGTAGTTCCGCTCAAAATACGGTCATACCGCGATGCGGTAGTTCCGACAAGTAATCTTCGGAACTAGCGTTCACCGGGTGATCAAAAGGTGTTCTTCTGTAAAAAACGTACTGATGTCAAGACTTAGGTATGACCGAGTTGCGGTAGTATCGCTCAATGACCTTCGGTACTACCGCACTTCCAAGAGAGCAAGTAATCTCCAAAAATTGCATCTATCTGGAAAACACGTACAGTAGGGATTCGGTCATACCTCTTTGCGGTAGTTCCGCCATAAGAACTCCGGTCATACCGCAGAGCGGTAGTACCGCCCATACAACATCGGTACTACCAATTTTTTTCGGGTACATATATGAGAATATGATGTCGAGTGCATACCTCCATGATTTTCACTTTTTATCCAAATAAGACTACACAATAGGTATATCAGTAGAAGTGTTAGTCTCACATATAGAAGTGTTTTTCTTCAACTGGGCTAAAAGGCAGAGCTGCAGCATTTAAAGTTTACATGTGCTTTGCGAGCCTCCGCACGTCACGCCGGGAATCCGAAAATGGCAAGTGGCGGGGAGGAGGTCTTGTAGGCTTTGAAGCGACATGCCTGAGGATGCAAGGCGCGCTCCGAACCTCTTCCACTTTTTCGTGTAGAACAAGGCCCGAGGGCACAGACTTTCGGACCGCCCTGGGTCCTACTGCTAACAGAGGAGGCAACTTCCAGGAAGGAGCTAAGGAACTCCCGATACATCTTCTTCCTTGGATATCTTCTTCTTGACCTCCGGCAGATTGGCCCGAGCCGTCGACAACCCCTGGTTTTGTGCGAAAGGAAAAACGACACGACCCAGAGCTGTCGGAGTCGTCGCGGGGAAGGCTGCCGAAACCTAAGTCGTCGCTTGAGGGCGCAAAGGCCAGTGGCTGCTCGACTGAAGAAGTGAAGTCCTCGACATCGTGAATATGGATTATGACATTGTATCCCAAGGCTTCCCTTAACTCCCTGGAGCCGGAAGGCTTCTCAAAGACATGCCTCTCATGATCCAAGATGGACCCATCCGGGAGGAGATCCGGATCGGCTAGGACAACAAATTTCTCTTTAGGGATCAAATTCGGGTTTAGCAACCGAGCTACAAGCTGAAAAGCCGAAAGGTCTACGCGTGAGGTTGAAGATTCATCGAATGCTTCTATCCAGCATGAAGGGGAGAGAATGGCCGACACCATGGCCAAGCTCCAAGCATGCAACGGTAGGCCCTCTAGGATTATCTTCAACCAGAAGCGAAGAGGCTGGCTTACTGCCTAGGCTAACTGAGACCATTGACATACCAGAAGAGTGACCCTGGTTGTCCTAATGGGGCCGACAAGGAGAACTCGGTCTTTGCAAGAATGGATGGTAAAGACAACCAGGAAATTCTCCGGGAAGTAGGGGTGCACTGAGAAGCTATCGATCGATAACCCCCTCTCGACCTAGAAGACTCTAGTGACCTCTTGAACTGAGACCTCTGGCCTAGTTCCCCCCACGCATACGATAAGAACGTGCTCTAGGCATCGCTCCATCTCACACATTGCCGGAGAGTAGGGGACAACACTAGTTTCTTTCCCGGGGTGATGAAAAGGGTTCCCTAGAGGGAACTCGTCGTCGATGTCTCCGAAGAGCGATGGGAGGAGACCCCTACCGCCCTGCTGGTTGAAGCGCTCTTCAGGTGCTGGAGACGATAGGGCCACTGGAGGACACTCAGTGGCTCGAGGAGCAAGATGGCGACGCTGAAGAGACGGAGAATGACCCAAACTGCCAGAGGCCGCCGTTGGCGAGCGACGAGACGCCGATATGGAGACGCCCCTCGGACGCGCCAGCAAAGCATCTTGCAGGTCTGCGACGGGCGGTGGCCTTGCTGAGGCGGGGCGTGTCGCATTTCAGATGTATGTCCCACCTCCTTGCAGCGAAAACAATGGGTTTGGTTCCTGCAATCCGCCGCTATGTGGTCGCCAGCGAAGCAGTTGAAGCACAGACCTAGCAGGTCGCGCGGAATCGACCGTGATGTGGGGGCTTGCATGCGACGAGGTGGTGGATTCCTGCGCCACAAACGCCGTCGACGAACCTCTTGCCCTGCGCCCGACTCAGACGGCCGAACCGCACCTCTCCCATCGTAGGGGTAGGCAACCCGCCATCAAGGAAGAGGACATTCTTACCTCTGGCATCGGAGGTCACGAGGGTATGACCCCTATGAGGGCTCGGCCACCGGAGACCCAAAACGATCGGTCTTGGAGAGGATGACCTGACTGGCGACCCGCGGCGCCGGGACTCCACCGAATCCGGTTTGAAAAGGAGGATTCCATCCACGACGTTCCTTCTCTGACTTCTTGCCTACTTCCGTTGCTCGAAAAATCTAGGTTTGGGGAAGGGGAGCTCATTGACGGGACTAGTGTGCGCCGTAGCCAGAGCGGCCAGCAGCACCAGGTTGAAGAGGGGCTGAAAGGTGGTAGGCTAGGTGAGGAGGCTACCGCCGCTGGAGTGGTAAGTGGCGCAAGAGGAGAACTCGAGGGAGCGCGAGAGCCTGAGGGGAGTCTTTGGACGAGCCCACTTAGAGTGACACCAAACTTGAAAAATCCATTTGACCCTCTGAAATATTGTTATCTGGCTACTTAACTCTCTTACCTAAAAAACCGGTCCTTTGACCTCCCCCCTCATGTTGTAAAACCAGTGCACTTAACCCCTGAGGTGGTTTCCAAGTCAGTTTTGCCACCGTGGCGATTGACGTGGTTGCTGAGGTGTCTTCTTCCTCAACCTCTCTTACCCCTCCCTTTCTCTCTGACTTCTCTTCCCTTCGACAATGGGGCGGCACTCGGCTTGGTCCACCACCACCTCCTCGTCCGGCGACCTTGGCGCCTCCTCCCGCGCCAAGCTCCTCCTCCACCGTCGTTGGAAATCCGAATCTCCCTCCTCCTCTTGCTCATCAGGCTCCGGTGACCTCGGCGTCGTCTCTTGCGTTGAGCTCCTCCTCCACCCCGTGTCCTCGTGCCATCATAGCTTCGCCGTCCTCCTTGGCAACGCCCTCATCCTCGTCGTGGTCACCACCAACACCGCCTCCTCCTTGCCCTCCTGCTTGTCCGACTTCGGCAACCTTAGCGCCGCCTCACGCCATCACGACCTTGTCGTCCTCCTCGGCAGCGCCCTCCTCTCCACATTCACCACCAACACTGTCTCCTCGTCCTCTTGCTCGTCTAGCTTCGGTGACCTCGGTGCCGAGCTTCTCCACCCTGTGTCTTCCTCGCGCCGTCACGTCCTCGTCGTCCTCCTCAGTGGTGCCCTCCTCAGCCTCCTCGCCGCCGCCAAATCCGGCCAGAGTAAGGAGGGGAAAGGAGGTGAGGAGAGAGAGGACGGAAGAGAAATGGAGGGGATTTTTCGCCAATTGGATGGGGAGATGTGCACTAATCTCGATGCATTTGGTGTAGATAGTGATAAGGAGTGAGTCATCACCACGTCACAATCACGTATTCGTCTCGGTGGCGAAACCATGCTTACTGGGTGCCACACAAATAGTACCACCGAGCACAACAACCATGGGGTTAAATGCACTGGTTTTGCAATGTGAGGATGTCAAATGACGATTTTTAGGTCAAAGGGTTAAGTGTCCAGACAGCGATACTTCAGAGGTCAAATGGACTTTTTCCTTTATTAAATTACATAATGTAACGAACACTCCCATATGTATTTACCAAATTGTTTCGCATTCATAATGCTCTCTTCTCAAGATGTACAATAGGTTTGCAAACAACCACCAACTTAGATGATTTTCTAAAAGAGAAGAAATATTGAAACATTCAATAGCCCATGTCCCCCAAAACAAACGTGGGCTCTATCCGTGATCATTTTTGTAGATCAATAAGCATGTAAATTATAGCTTGGCTACAATAACTAAAAATAAAACAAACTATTAGCTCTTTTATACCTCCTTATACCTCAAAACCATAGCCGAAACCCCCATTTCCCCTAGTCATGTATGGTCCAACTATTCTCTCTCTCGTTCAGTCGTAAATGATATTATTTTGATCGGATTGTGTTTCACCGAAGAGCTACAAAAGTGCAGTGCCTTTCAATAAAGACATAAAAAAATAAAGTAGTGTCCTACAGTAAATACCACAAAACTTAAGTATCATGTATTCATTTTTGCCAGATTTGCATATACCTAGAGTTTTATGGGTAATGATACTGTTCTTACGTACGACGCATCATGCGCGCACTACCCCCGAGTGAGTCGCTTGCTTTTCACACTTCTTATCCATTTCGGCAGACGCGCAGAGCCTTCTAGGCTCCCAGGCCTTACCCCCCCCCCCCACCTTCTTGCTCTTTCTTCATCCTTTTCCTCTCAACCTCTATTTCTATCTCCTGGGTGCTCTTGTGATCACAGCGCCGCCTCTATTTCCCATGGCGCAACCTCCCTATAGCGCCGCCGGCCCCCTGCTCACTCGGCCGCCCCTCCAACCCTGCCGCGCGACTTGAGCTCGTGTCCACCCGCATCATGTCTACCCTGTGCCCTTGCTCCTCCCCGGCTTGGTCGTTCCCGAGTCGGCCGCGCGCCTCCCTGCGCCTCCCCTTGCAACAATGTGCCAGCCGGCTCGACCTCTGGCCGCCGACCACTGCAGCGAGCTCCAGGAGGTCCCAGTTGGCCGTCCCCTTCCCCTTCCTCATCCCTCCTCGACGGCTCCTCCTCACACGCAGGTGAGCGTCAACGTCCAGATGCTTTGTTTTGATGATTTTGAGGTTCTGATGTTGATGTTGCGACCTGTTGAAAAAAAATATTACGACTCGTTGAAACAAATGCTGCATACTGTTCTTCGATATGTTGCAGCCCGTTGAAAAAAATGTTGCACCTTGTTAAAAAAATGTTGCATCTGCAGAGAAAAAATGTTGCATACTGTTCATAGTGATGTTGTAAGATTTTTTCTTATATTTCGGACTACACTTTTGTTCTTCCTTAATATCTCTCCTATACTTACTGTTCTTCACTAATCTCTCTCTCCCCACGAAGAGAAGATAATGTTGTATTTTTTTTGATATGTTGCAGTAAGTGATAAAATATATTACGCTCGGATCGTACAACACTAGCGCTCGGATAGTACGTTTTCGGTTTAATAGAATTAGGTTGTTGGATGATTGGATCGGATCATATGGCTGTAATATGATGATTTTTGAGGCGGCCTGTAAAAGGAAAATAAATGGGATGAAGGAGGGCCTCATGTCCATCCATTTTCCCACCCCTCCTTGAATCCAACGGTCCAGGGGAGGGGCGTGAGGCCCTCCCCCGGAAAATTTTCTTCCCTGTAAAAGGGTGTTGATAGCTTTCAAATCATGATCCTTAGCTAATCTAGATGTGAGGAACCCTCTAGGATCGCAAAACGATTTCACTGAGTGCAACCATCGGCACCAAACCATTCCTTCTGTACCGTTTTTGGTTCAACCACTAGTCCTATCACATTTACACCACTCCGACTCTAGCCACTACCCTAGCCACTAGTACATTTAACGGAGTCACGTGACTGATGCCGGCAGCCTCGGCACAATCAAAGATGACATTTTATAAACACGCAAAAGATGGTTATAATTGACAAGTGAGATTAGCACACGGTGACATCGGTGATCCAAACCGTGACTCGCCCCCATATATATGAGTACTACACTCGTAGTGCACCACTCCACCCGTGCAACCGTAGCTTTCATTTGCCGACACGGTCACATTTCTCACACACAGTCAGGGTGTAGCGTGCCATGAGCCAGGCCTCAGGCTGGCCCAGCGTGTTTTGGCCCAAAACTCAAATTTATACTGTTTTTTTCAACTTTCATTAGGACTTATAGCTGGTTTTTTTAGCTGGGCCTCGGGCCCCGGGGCAATGGCCCGAGGCCCAGCTCCGCCTCTGCACACAGTCACACTGACTTGCGCACGCACGAGATGGCTCCGGCGCCGGGAAGCGACTGGCCATGCGACGAGCCCTATCGGTGCGTGCCGCTGGGGGCGGAGGCACGGCGGCAGCGCGAGGAGTACACGGCGAGGCGGGCGCTTTTCCTGCAGAGCTACCCGGTTCTCGACGGACTGCCGGGACGCGGAGGATGGCGAGGGGGAGGGGGAGGGGAGGGGCTGCGCGGGCGGCGTCCCGCGGGCACGGCGCGGAGGCGGGCCGATCCGTTCGGGTGCTTCGGCCCCAGCTACAAGTATTACCTGCGCGACTTCGCGTGATACCATATGGATGCGCGGTCGAGAACGTTGTATATAGATGTGTGCTTTTGTTAATGAGCGAGCTATGGATTTGAGTGCGTGACAGTGGCAATGTAAGTGTGGTGTTGTTGCACAAGGGATTTGGTACTAGTTAAAACTTGAGAGTGTATCGTAATCGTTTCTGCACTAGATTTACCTTGTCTATGATTGCATGATTATTATTCTAACTTTCGCACTAGGGTGGTTTTTCTTGGTGTTGGCTGCTTATCCGCACTAGCCAGTTTCTGGAACTGCGAGATCAGATGGTTCAGCATTCTACATATAATCCAATAATTCATATGCTCCTGTCACATCAAAACTATACACAATAGAACCCGACATGTCCAAATGGATTGGGCCTGCCGGCAGACCCAAAACACGACATTATTGGTTTGCCCAAGCACGGCATGACCCGACACCTAAACGGGATGTGCTAACCTGGTCTGACGCACCGTGTCGTGCTAGGCTCGTGACCTCGGTCTAGCGGGCCGGTCCGGCTCGCACACAGTACCGTGCCTAGCACAATAGGCAATGGTTGGCCTGTCGGCAGAGCGGGGCGTGGCGCCGATGGCGTGATCCCACTCTGCCGACGGCGTGGGTCAAGTGAATCCCGTGGTGCGTGGCGGCGGAGGAGACAGAGGCGACGCGCAGCGGCGGTGGCGGCAGCATAGCAGAGGAGGAGGAGGAGACGGATGCGGCGCGTGACAAAGGAGGCGGCGGCGCACGGCCCTACTCGTGACCGTGAGAGGTGTTGATCAACTGATGCTTCGGCAGCGTCCCCTCTCCATAGATGGGCTAAACGGTCCAGACTCCATCCTGCCGCGCAGATTCCCAATTAATCGCCCATTCCAATTGGAAAGACGGAGTTTATAGTTAATCCTCGGACCAAGAAGCCAAGATTGGCAAACGGAAAGTTAGCTCTTCACATGGAGCACTTGCCTAACCGTGACAACATCTTGACTCGTAGTTGGCCGAAGCTTCATCCAAGCCTGAAATTAGAGACATGACACGGCCTTATACAATCTCACATGCCATGCCCACAACTACCACACTCTTCACTGTTTCTGTTCTGTCCTACGTTTTTAAGCTCCTGATACTACTCACGTATGCATGTGAATTGCAGCCGCGACGTGCCGAGATCATGAGCAGCAGTGCGGCCTCCCCTTCCTCCTCCCCTCCGACGCCGCCGTCTCCTCTGCCGGTCAGCGTCGGACCGGGGCTCCACAGATATGCCTTCACGCCGTCGCCGTCGCCGTCGCCGCCGTTCTCTCCGACGGAGACCTCGCCGCTGCTACTGGTGGTGCGCTCCGAGCCGAGGCTGCGTTCTTCGTTCTCCGTGGACACGCTTGCTCAGGAACCGTCGTGTCCACCGACGCCAAGAAGACGGTTTGATCTCGGAGCATGGTAGCTAAGGATACATTGATTAGAACACTACCAACCTTGTGTTTTTCGATTAGTTGGTTGGGGAGATCTGATTGATTCTGTGCGTGTTTAATTGCAGGTTGGAGTGGATGCTGATGCTGGTGTGCTGCTGCTGTCCTTCGAAGATGTCAAAGTTATGAGAAATGAGATACTACGAAATTGGGCAGATTGAGAAGCACCGATGCGATGCTGGTCGAGTGATTAGGGCATGTTAAATACGAAATACTTATGTACGAGTGTTTAAAATTAATTATGTCATCAAGTATTTATGTAAAAATTGTTTCTTCCAATATAAGCATCTGTTTTGTAGGTGTTTAGATAATTGTATTATCTATTAATTATATATAATCATATACATAAGTATCTCTTAAGCACCGGTGCCTAATCAAGTATCGATACTACAAAATAAGCAACTCATCTATTCTATATGGTAAAAAAATAGTTTTTCTTTACTAAACACCTGCACTGTATAAGCGTGTTTCTTTGTTTCCAATGTGATCGACGAGTAGAGTTCGAAGAAGCCGGGGGTTCCCTCGCCAACCCAGCTCAAGACTTCAAGACCTCCTAGCCTTTGACACAGGCAAGTCAACACTTTGACCTTGTTGAACCTACATTTTATGCAAACTATGTTCTTTTAAAATAGCAAACTGCATGCTTTAATTTTTATGCAAATGTATGTTAAATGATCTTAAGGTAGCTAAATGCCAATTTAATTATTAAGTAATTATTATACCTTGTCCTTGATAATTGAATTCCTTGATCCTTGTCACCCTAGTAATATATGGTAATTTACTAGTTATAGTCTATACTCAAGTGTCATGCTAGCCTTACTTGAGTACCGGGGTATTAACTACCTCAATCATCATTCTTTAAACATGAAAATAGTTTTGGGCAGTCATTGGGGTAAATGACTAAAATGGTGGAAATAATTTGTTTTACTCTCCTCAAAACCCTAAAAACTTGCTAATACCCCATCTGGGAGGATGGTATGTTGGAGGGTATGTGGTTGGGTACTAATGTAGCCCATGATATGTTGGAATGTGTTGGGTATGTGGTAAGAACCGCCCAGATGATCTTAAGGATTTAATCCTGTGATGACTTCCTATTGTAAAACAGTACAACCACAAGTCTATAATGGTGTCGACCTAGCTGACTAATTTGTATCCACCATTGTGGGTTGCACCACTGGAGTGACCCACGAGTCGTGTCGCTGGCTTAAGCCATCGTGGACACGGGTCGTGACGCTGGCAAAAGCCGCCGTGTGGCGCAAGGGGGGGTTTGGGGCATGGTTGACGCGGGTGCAAGAGCGTAACCACTCTCAGGCGAAACCTCAGCGGGTGTAACAAACACTGGGGGATGCATTGTAAAGGCCTTGTGGTAATCTCCTTTGATTCACATGTCTAAGAAAACGTGTGTACATATCAAGATGATTACCTCTTGTGGGTAAAGATATACAATCTCATGAGTATAAAAGCATTGAGCAGTAGTGCCTGATCCACAGGCGGGCATAGGAACTTGCAAGATATAGTTCTGTTTTAAAAAAAACTTTGTGGGTGGAATGAAATTGTGCAAGGCTCGTCTAGCCCTTGTTTTGGAGTTCCCTGGGTAGTCTTACCCAGTGTTGTTAATAGGTGGGGGTAACCACCATCCAAAAATAAGCATGAGGTGGAGGTAGCCTCCGCTGTATTTACTATTGCACAACTATTTCTCTTTTAAGAAATCATGTTTTGGTCAAAATGATAGGTAATAGGATTTTCTATTATATGTATTCACAAAAGCTGCCTTGTGCAAATAAAATAACCCGTGCCACCCTTGATTAACCATGCATAGTAAATATTGCATCTGTTGTGTTGGCTCGCGAGCATGGTAGTTGTGCTCACCATCGCTCTTTCCCCAAAACCCCAGATTTCGCTGATCAAGACGACTACACATACTATGAGGATCAACGAGTCGACGGTCCAGATCAAGGCGAGGGGTAGTGTAGGCCATAGGCTTGGGTTCGCCACAGTCTAGCTGGCTCCGTAGGTGCTGGCGTACAACTAATATTCACCAACTCTTTGGTTAATATCGGTTTTACGTGAGTCACCGCAGTCGCTTGCTTATGGGGAGTTGCACCCTGCCCTTTTGCTTCCGCATTTGTTCTTTAAGTTGTGTAATGAACTTATTTGGCCTGATCGGCCCTCTTTTGTAAACCCGACCCGACGTGGTCTATTTAACTCTGAGGTTGTAATATTAAGACTGGTTTAGTCTGCGATGTATGAAATGAATCAGCAATGTGTACTGTGAGCACTACCTACTGATCCAGGGAGTAGCGCGATGATTTCACAGAGGATTCTGGATTAAAAAATTCAGGTCCGACAGGAGACCACGAAGCCACTCCGGTGCTGTTCCTCTTCACCGCCACCTACGGCGAGTCCGACTGACAGGCAGCGATGGGCGGCGGAGGAGGAGGAAGCCCCAATTGAAGGCTCATTTGGCTCATAGAAATAATGCACTTAACTGATTCATTAATGTACATGGATATATATGCAATGGTGATGCTAATGTGAATATATGTAGCAACTGCTAATGTGAATACATCTAGCAACTCATATTAATCTTTTGGTTGAACCTAGGTGTCTCATGAATTAATCTCCTGGTAGAACCGAGGCGTCACACGCACACGCATGGTAGGCTAACACCCCTAGTTAGAACGGGAGCAAGACAGACGTTCTAACTGGAGCAGAACTCCTTGAAAATGACCGTGGGAAGGCCCTTGGTGAAGACATCGGCGTACTGCGAGGTGGTCGGTACGTGAAGAACGCAGACCTCACCGAGAGTGACGCGGTCCCGAACAAAGTGAAGGTCAATCTCGACATGTTTAGTCCGTTGGTGCTGGACGGGATTAGTCGAGAGGTAGACCGCACCGATGTTATCACAAAAACAACTGTGACCTGTTGAAGAGGGCGATGTAGTTCGACGAGGAGTTGTTGAAGCCAACAGGACTCGGCAACGGCATTGGCGACGACGCGGTACTCAGCCTCGGCACTGGAACGGGAGCTTGTCTGTTGTCGCTTGGAAGACCACAAAATGAGTTTATCGCCAAGAAAGACGCTATAACCCGAAGTGGACTTGTGGGTGTCGGGGCAGCTGGCCTAGTCGGCGTCGGTGTAGGTGGTAAAAGAGGTCGGTGAAGTCCGATGGAGTTGCAAGCCGTAGTCGATGGTGCCCTTGAGGTAGCGAAGAATGCGCTTGAGGAGATTGGCATGCGGCTCGCATGGATCATGCATGTGAAGACAAGCCTGTTGCACAGCGTAGGCGATATCCGGACGTGCGAACGTCAGGTACTGAAGAGCGCTGGCGATGCTCCTGTAATCGGTGGCATTGGCCACCGGTTCGCCGGTGGAGGGGAGTTTGGAGCTGGTGTCGACTGGCGTGCTACAAGAGTTGCAGTTTGTCATGCATGTGCGGGTAAGTATGTCCTCAGTGTATTGTATTGAGAGAGAGAAGAAATCGGCTTGCGGTCTTGCGGACGAGAGGCCGAGGAAGAAGTGCAAATCATGAGGTCCTTGAGGAGAATTCGTTGTGAAGTGAATTGATCACTTAACAAAGTAGTGCCGGTGAGGAGGCGGTGAGGACAATATCGTCGTCGTACAACAGGAGGTAGATAGTGTCCGCGCCATGCCTGTAGATGAACAGTGAGGGGTCTGCCTTGGAGGCGGAGAACCCCAAAGACACAAGTGAAAGCATCTAGGCCCCTAAAAATGGTTTTGGTAATTAATGATAATATGTGAATATGGGATTAACAAGTTTACTAAGAATGTGCAAGGTTAATTCCATTTGATGAACATGATGAAGCAAGGATGCATGCTAAAGGAAAATGTGAAGATCAACAAGGCTTAAAGTCAAGGTACAAATAGTCTAGGATCCTTTTCTATTTTACCGGTCTAAGGAGAATTGGTTGGTAGACCGGATTATAGGATAAATGCCGTACTATTAAGGGGGATCACGACTAGTAGCTTGATAGCTTATTCTTGTGCCATATGGATCAACTTAGGATCATGCATGCATTTAAAATTGGACTTGAATTTATGTTAGAATGAATTGATGCTTTAATTACGAATCGGATGAACCAAGGCTTAGCGGCGGTTGTGCGAATCGCGGTTGATCCGATGATATTTCAGTGATTGCAAAATAACGATCTGAGTGTAATCTCCTTTGAAAACCGCTTTTGAGAATCGGTATGCACAGCGTATAATCGGATGAACCGCATCCCGGTTGTTTCGATGATATTACAGCGGTTGCAAAATAACAGTACGAGTGTAATCTCCTTTGAAAACCTCGTTTGAGAATCGGCTGTACCGCACGTATAATCGGATGAACCGCAATACGGTTGTTCCGAAATGTATTTAGCGGTTGTAAAATTCCAGAACAGATGCAAAATCTCTGGTTTAGAAACCCCGAAATCGGACGATCCGGGTGTTTGCCTGCGGATGAACCGCAACTAAATCCAACGGCTATATCAGTGCATTTAATGCGTGTAACATAGCCGTTCTTGTGCGATTGAGCGTAGCGCGGTTGTACCGATGCTAACACGCCGGTTGTTCCGATATGTGCTGAATTTTCGGGAACTTCTTCCCAACGGCTAGAATTGTTTGGTGGAGGCTATAAATACCTCCCCAACTGCACAAGGGACAGGTTACACAGTGCATTGAAGATATCTCAACCCTTGTGAGCATTGTGCATTCAATTCTACTCCCAATTTACTCTTGCATTCATTGAAAGGGAGATCAAGTGCATTCATCTTTAGTTGATTCATTAGCACTTGAGTAAAGTCAGCGAGGATCGTTGATCTATTCTCTTGGAGTGTTGCCGCACTCCTAGGCGGCTTAGCGGTGAAGCACGGTGATCTTCTCAAGTGAAGCTTGTGAGAAGACCCGAGCAAGATTGTGAGTGGTTGGTGTTCACCATCTCGGAGCGGAGGAAGAACAACCCAAGTGATCGAGGAAGGCTTAATTGTGGAGCCGCTTGAGTGGTCAAGCTTCCTCAGCGTGGACTAGTGAAGGCCGGCAAGTCTTGATACCACGGAAAAACATCATTGTGTCTTGTGGTTATTTCTTGTCTTTACAATTCCGCACTTATATTTCTAGCTTGCTTATTGAAATTAAATTGCCTAGCTAGGAGCATAACTTGTTTAGACTAAGTCATTGAATTGGATAAATTGTTAATTTGTTAAAAACTTTAAAAACCTCCTATTCACCCCCCTCTAGTCGGTTATCCTTGATCCTACAAGTGGTATCAGAGCTTGGTCTCTCCGTTGTTGGACTTAACCGTCTAGGAGAGCAAGGATGGCTAGTGAGGGAATGGCTTTAGGAAGGGCTCCACTCTTTGATGGCACAAATTATGCTTATTGGAAAATTAGAATGTCAATCTTTTTAAAGGCCATGAGTCCAAGCATTTGGAAAATCGTAAATGATGGTTACACTATGCCTCTTAATCCACTTGAACCCACGGATCAAGACACGCGTAACTCTCATTTAGATGCCCAAGCTATGAATGCTCTTTTGGCGCTTTGAGCGGATGAGTTCAATAGAGTGAGCAATTTGGAAACCGCTCATGCTATTTGGACAACTCTCTCGGAAATCCATGAGGGTACATCCACGGTCAAAGAAGCCAAATTGCATAAACTTCGGATTAAATATGAGACATTCATAATGTTGCCTCATGAAAACATCAATGAGATGTATTCAAGACTCAACAACATTGTGAATGAGCTCAAAGGCCTTGGGACTAACCTTTCCGATGTTGATATTGTGCGCAAGATGCTTAGGGCTCTTCCTGACAAATATGAAACCTTGGTGGCGCTCTTCATCAACTCTCCGAATTGCCAAGGATGACACCAACGGGCCTTTTGGGCAATCTCATCACAAATGAGTTGTTCAAGAAGGACAAAGAAGAGCTCGTGGAGACATCCTCCTCAAAGAAGAAAATTACCGCTTTCAAGGCCAAAGCGGAATCAAGTGATGATGAGGATGAAGGAGAAGATTCCGATGAGGAGTATGCACTCCTTGTAAGAAAAATGAAGAAGTTCATGAAGAGACGCCCCAATAGAAGCTACAACTTTGACAAATACAAGAAGGGACAATATTCAAGTGACAAGAAGAGTTATAGCAACATTCGATGCTATAATTGTGATGAAAAGGGCACATCTCATCTCGTTGCCCAAAGAAGGATGACAAGGACAAGTCATTCAAGAAGAAAGAATATAATGGCAAGAAGAAGCTTTTCAAGAAGCTTCACAAGGATGGCAAGAATGAAGCTCACATTGGAGAGTGGGATTCAAATGATGAATCAAGCGACTCCGACTCCGATGAGGATGAGTCTCCCAAGAAGAAGGGACTAGTTGGCATTGCTATCAAAGAAACTCCTTCACTATTCTCCACTCCTACATGCCTCATGGCAAAAGGAGATAAGGTAAAATCCATTGATAGTGATGAACCAACTTATGAAGAATTATTGGATATGCTTGATGAATTAAATGAATTTAATGGAAAGAGAAATCAAAATTTAAAGTCTTGAAGAAAGAATATCTCTCTCTAAAAGACTCTTTTGAGGAGCTAAAGAAAGCTCATGATTCTCTCATCTTAAAGAATATTGAAAATCTCATTCACATATTGGAATTACTTGTGATTTAATGAATGAGATGTCTAAAGTAGATATTGCTTTAAATGAAAAATCCATGTCTAGCATTTCTACTTCATGTGATGATTTACTTGCCATGCCATGTTGCTCTAGTGATGATTCAATTGCTAGTTTAGCAAATACTTGTGATCCTTTACTTATTGTTGAGAACCATGAATTAAAAGAACAAGTCAATAAACTAAGCAAAAGCTTGGAAAGATGCTTTAAGGGTAAGGCCACCTTAGACAAGCTTTTGAGTGAGCAAAGGTGCTCATTCAACAAGGAAGGTCTCGGTATGTGCCTAAGAAAGGTAAGAAGCCGCAAATAAACCCACAAGGTATGTGAGGGAAAATGGTAAGTATTGCTATAAGTCTTGGAAATAGGACATGTGCAACAAAATTGTCCTAAAGGTAAAATTGCATCTTTTGGTATATATGATTCATGCTATATGCTTAGAAAGACTAAGGATGGTAAAATACTTGCTTATTTTATTGGCACTTCAATTTTAGGCGCTAAAAGAATGCTATTTGGGTGCCTAAAACCTTGGTCACTAACCTCCAAGGACCCAAACAAATTTGGGTACCTAAAAGAACTTGATTCTTGTTTTGTAGGTGAACTACAAGACCGGTGGAAAACATTGGGTGCTTGATAGTGGTTGCACTCAACACATGACCGGTGATAGAAAAATGTTCACCACATTCGAGAATGGGAAAGGAATGGACAAAATCACATTTGGTGACAATAGCAAAGGAAAGGTAATTGGATTGGGTAAAATTGCTATCTCAAATGACCTTTCCATTTCAAATGTATCTCTAGTAGAATCACTAAACTTTAACTTGTTATCCGTAGCTCAAATATGTGATCTAGGACTAATTTGTTCCTTTTCTAAAGAAGGTGTTGCAATTTCAAATGAAAATGATAACTCTTTAATTTTTAAAGGATTTAGATTTGGAAACCTTTATTTGGTAGATTTCACTTCAAATGATTCATGCTTAAAAACTTGTTTGATGGCAAAAACCTCCTTGGGTTGGCTTTGGCATAGAAGGCTAGCTCATGTAGGAATGATTCAACTCAAAAAGCTTTTCAAACATGATTTAGTTGTTGGCTTGAAAGATGTGAAGTTTGAGAAAAACCGACTTTGTAGTGCATGTCAAGTCAGTAAACAAGTCGCTAATTCTCACCCTTCCAAAAGTATCATGTCAACTTCTAGACCATTGGAACTCTTACATATGGATTTGTTTGGGCCAACAACCTATAAGAGTATCGGGGAAAATAGCTATTGTTTGGTTATTGTGGATGATTACTCTAGATATACATGGGTATTCTTCCTAGATGATAAAAGTGAAACCTCCGGAATTTTCAAAAACTTTACAAAAAGAGCCCAAAATGAATTTGATTTCAAAATAAAGAAAATCCGTAGTGATAATGGTTCCGAGTTCAAAAATACTAAAGTTGAAGACTTTTGTGATGAACTTGGAATAAAGCACGAACTTTCCACAACCTACACCCCGGAACAAAATGGAGTTGTAGAAAGGAAAAATCGTACATTAATTGAAATGGCTAGAACAATGCTTGATGAATATAATACTTAGATAGTTTTTGGGGAAGCAATTAACACCGCTTGTCATGCCATAAATCGTCTTTATTTACATCGTCTTTTGAAAAAGACTTCCTATGAGCTTCTTGTAGGAAGAAAACCGAACATCTCCTATTTTCGTGTCTTTGGTTGTAAATGCTATATTTTAAAGAAGGGTGTTAGGCTATCAAAATTTGAAAGTAGATGTGATGTTGGTTTCTTGCTAGGTTATTCATCAAATAGTAAAGCTTATCGTGTCTTCAACAAAAACTCCGGTTTAGTTGAAGAAAAACATGATGTTCAATTTGATGAAACTAACGGCTCTCAAGAAGAGCATGAGAATTTGGATGATGTAGGCAATGAAGCTTTGAGAAGGGCAATGGAGCATATGCAAATTGGTGACATAAAGCCCGAAGATGATTCATCATCCTCCACACAAGTTGAACCACCAACATCTTCTACAAACCAAGTTCAATTTGACAATAAGGAAGATGATCAACCATCTAACTTACCACCAAGAATCCACAATGCAATTGCTAAGGATCATCCAATAGACCAAATATTGGGTGATAAGAAGCACTTGAAGATCCGGATTGGGTGAATGCTATGCATGAAGAACTCAACAACTTTACCCGGAATGAAGTTTGGACATTGGTGGATCGACCCAAGGAATACAACGTCATTGGTACAAAATGGGTCTTTAGGAACAAGCAAGATGAAAATGGTTTGGTTGTTCGAAACAAAGCAAGATTGGTAGCTCAAGGGTATTCACAAGTTGAAGGTTTGGATTTTGGTGAAACTTTTGCTCCCGTAGCTAGATTAGAATCAATTCGGATATTACTTGCTTTTGCATCATGCTTTGATATTAAATTATTTCAAATGGATGTTAAAAGTGCTTTCTTAAATGGTAAAATTTCCGAACTTGTATTTGTTGAACAACCTCCCGGTTTTGAAGATCCTAAAAATCCAAATAATGTCTATAAACTCTCTAAAGCGCTCTATGGCCTTAAACAAGCTCCTAGAGCATGGTATGAACGACTTAGAGATTTTCTAGTCTCAAAAGGATTCAAAATTGGGAAGATTGATTCAACCTTATTTACTAAAGTTATAGATGATGATTTCTTTGTATGTCAAATTTATGTTGATGATATTATTTTGGGTCTACTAATCAAGATTTTTGCAAAGAGTTTGGTGATATGATGTCTAGGAATTTGAAATGTCGATGATTGGAGAATTAAGCTACTTCCTTGGATTCCAAATCAAGCAACTCAAAGATGGGACCTTCGTGAGCCAAACCAAGTATGCAAAAGAATTGATCAAGAAGTTTGGTATGGAGGATGCAAAACCCATCAAGACTCCCATGGCAACAAATGGTCATCTTGACTTAAATGAGGAGGTAAATCGGTAGATTTAAAGCTTTATAGATCTATGATTGGTAGTTTGCTTTATCTTACCGCATCTAGGCCCGATATCATGTTTAGTGTTTGTATGTGTGCTCGCTTTCAAGCAAATCCAAAAGAATGTCATTTAATGGTCATTAAAAGAATTCTAAGATATTTAAAGCATTCCTCTAGCATTGGCCTTTGGTTCCCAAAAGGTGCTAAATTTGACTTAATTGGATATTCGGACTCGATTATGCGGGATGCAAAGTGGATAGAAAAAGCACCTCGGGTAGTTGTCAATTTTAGGAAGATCTTTAGTATCATGGTCATCCAAGAAACAAAATTCGTAGCCTATCCACCGCCGAAGCCGAATATGTTTCAGCGGGAAGTTGTTGTGCTCAATTGCTATGGATGAGGCAAACATTGATGGATTATGGAATTAAAACGATAAAATGCCTCTTTTGTGTGACAATGATAGTCTTTGTGAAAATTGCTAATAATCTGTTCAACACTCAAGAACCAAGCATATAGATATTCGCCACCATTTCTTGAGAGATCATGTGATCAAGGAGACATTGAAATTAGCCACATAAGAACCAAGACCAATTAGCGGATATTTTCACCAAGCCATTAGATGAAGGCGCTTTTGCAAATTGAGGAATGAATTAAATGTCATAGATTATTCAAACATTGTTTAAATTTTTGTTATTACGATTGCTTTTTATTTGGTGTTATTTAAATATTTTGTAAAAGAATTTCTCAAATCTCATATTAAATTCACTATAATTAT
The DNA here is from genome assembly GCA_036346395.1 of Hsuehochloa calcarea. Classification (NCBI taxonomy): domain Eukaryota; kingdom Viridiplantae; phylum Streptophyta; class Magnoliopsida; order Poales; family Poaceae; genus Hsuehochloa; species Hsuehochloa calcarea. The sequence continues at coordinate 5,556,099 of CM070610.1, forward strand.
AAAAACTATGTTTATATATAATCTTCAGTATATTATATGCATAATGATCCCTAGATGGTGTTTTATTGAGTGTAAATCTAAGGATCATTTGCAATTATTCAAAATTCAAAGAAATCGAGCTTTATCAAAATCCTGGAAAATCGGTACATCCGGAGTTATGCGAACGGTACGTCCGCAGTGCGGATCATCCGGCGTTATAATAGCGGAACGTCCGTTTTCCTTTTGACCTTATCACTCCAGCGGCTCGTCCGTTTTCATTTCTCATCTCAGTCCGCTCGGGTTCCTCTCTCTCGATCGAGCCTCTCAAAACTCTCTTTCAAATCGAGTGATTCTCTCGGTGGATCTCCAAGTCCTCGCTGATCCTTGCATTTCCAGTGCTCTCCTTCCTCAAATCTCAAGGTAAAACATCTCTTGATTCGAGTTTTACCGCTTTTGGAGCACTCGGGGCAGTTTCTAGGTTTTTGATAATGCGATTGATATCTAGCAATCTAATTGGGCAAAAGTGCTTCACTTGGTGTCCTATGACCCTTGCGCATCCAGTTCTAGCACTCACTCTCTTAGATTCCATCAAAATCTCGAATTTCTTCAACCCTAGTTTTGGTCGGGACAATCGGACGTTCGGTTCTTGAGGGCGAACGACCGCGATTGACGTTCGGTCACATAACGGCGGATGATCCGATTATCCTGACAGAACCAGAAATTGTCATTTCTTTCAATTCAATTCAATTCAAATCTGTTCCTTGACATCTTATAATCACTCCAATCTCTGTATAGATGCCTAGAATGCGAGGAACATCCAAGAAGTCTCGAGGATCGTCAAGACAAGGGTCTTGACACCTCAACCTCCACTGCAGGAAAAGGAAAGGAAAGAGACCACTCGAACCGAATCGTAAAATAGCTCGAAGTAAATCAATTGAGGAAATCGAATCAAGAAGAAGAAGAAGAAGAGGAAGTTCCTCCAAGGACGCAGAAGATGATGATTTGATTGATCCTCAGGGACTCCTCTTGACCTACATCTTACGTCGTGATGACTATGCCATCAAGCGCCATGTCAATCAATATCTTACAAGAATGACACATTAAATCCAAAATTCCACACAATCTTTCAAGAGCAAGTGTATGAGCAAATATATAGTAGGCACAAGAAATTTGCCGATCATAAATGGATTAATTGGTCAAATATTAATACCTTGGACAAATACAGTGGAGTCTATCGACTTTTCTACAATGTGGGTCTTCATGATCTTGTGGGCATAAAACAGAATTATGATGACAAGATCATTCGACAGTTTTATGCCACACTGCATATGTCCCATGACTTGAAGACTTTTAGATGGCTGACTGGTGTCAGAAATGTGGAAAGCACCAAAGAGGAATTTGCGAGTGTTGAGAATTCATCCGACTCTTGGGACAAAATCTTTGAGAGTTCACCCTACTTGTTCTGCTTGGGCGGGCATTATGACTCTTGACCAAATGCAAGTTAGGGACAATTCTTGGATTGAAGCAGTGAGCATGATTAACGGATAATTAATCATACTTTCTACCCTAAGAGTGGGAATTTCGATGCGATGCGGGGCATGTTTGGAACATGATAGATCATATTGTGGAGGGAGTTAAATTTGATGTAGTGGATGTTATTCTTCAAGGCATAGCCTCCTCCAAGAATGACAGAGTTAAAAGGATTTATTATGCTCCTTACATCATGGCATTGATTGTTAGAAAGATCGAGTACCGTGGTGGTTTGGGATCTACTCACAAGCCATATAAACCACGAGATGCCATTCCTCCTCAACAAGTCTCTGAGGATGCCCCTGCTGAGGTTGATGCTCCTCCTGCTGCTGCTATGCCTGATGCAAGTGCTCTAGCGCAAGTACTTCAAAATCAGCAGTCTATTATCGAGACTTTGCGTGCAATGAAGGCTGAACAAGTTGCCTTTCAGATGAGACTCGTCATAGGCTTTCTAAGATGGCAGCTATCCAAAATGACTTCTTTGATGAGACTCATAACAGATTATCAGCTTTGTCTGAGGGCCTAAATGACTTAGAACATTTTCTCAAGACCCCTCAGCGTTATGTTCGCCGACCTCCTCAGTCGCCCAAGGGTCCTTCTTCTAGGACAGCTGCACCTACCTCAGCTCCCTCAGCTGCACCTACTGAGTTTCAGGCTCCAGCTCCTCCAGCTCCTACCACCCTCTCAGTATCTCAGATCCCGCCCTCAGTGTCGACTTCTCGGATCTGCACTGGCCACTCACTTTCTTGCTCTCTCTGCTCCACCAGACCCGTTTCTTCCTCTCAGACCCCCTGTTTGATGCTTTTTGGTACTTTGATGCCAAAGGGGGAGAAATTGTGAAGATGTGAAGACTTAGTTTTAGGGGGAGCTATGGGCTTATGTGATTTATATGTGTTTTGTAAAACTGTGATCTATTTTGTGCCTGTAATAGTTGGTAACTTTTGTTGAACTTGTGGAATGTGATTATGTCTTATTATCTTTTATGCAATGCAATCAATTATTTGACATATCTTATACTGTATTGCTTCCTCAAGTTCATAAATGCAAAAGAAACTCCGCCAAAACTTTCAATTCTTTACATATGCCTGCAAATTATTTACTATCCATATGCATTTGTTTAGGGGGAGTCTTCTTTTAATTGGATTTGACAAGAAAAATAATTCTCAAAATTTACTTATGCTCATTGCAAAGATTATTTTACCTGTCAAAAGACTTCAAAAGAATATACACTCTTAGTATATTCAAAACAACTTTTCTCACATATTAAGTGTGTTGTCATCAATTACCAAAAAGGGGGAGATTGAAAGCATCTAGGCCCCTAAAATGGTTTTGGTAATTAATGATAATATGTGAATATGGGATTAACAAGTTTACTAAGAATGTGCAAGGTTAATTCCATTTGATGAACATGATGAAGCAAGGATGCATGCTAAAGGAAAATGTGAAGATCAACAAGGCTTAAAGTCAAGGTACAAATAGTCTAGGATCCTTTTCTATTTTACCTGGTCTAAGGAGAATTGGTTGGTAGACCGGATTATAGGATAAATGCCGTACTATTAAGGGGATCACGACTAGTAGCTTGATAGCTTATTCTTGTGCCATATGGATCAACTTAGGATCATGCATGCATTTAAAATTGGACTTGAATTTATGTTAGAATGAATTGATGCTTTAATTCGAATCGGATGAACCAAGGCTTAGCGTGTTGTACCGAATCGCGGTTGATCCGATGATATTTCAGCGGTTGCAAAATAACGATCGAGTGTAATCTCCTTTGAAAACCGCTTTTGAGAATCGGTATGTACCGTAGCGATAATCGGATGAACCGCATCCGGTTGTTCCGATGATATTACAACGATTGCAAAATAACGATCGAGTGTAATCTCCTTTGAAAACCTCGTTTGAGAATCGGCCGTATCAAGACGATAATCGGATGAACCGCAATACGGTTGTTCAAATGTATTTGGCGGTTGTAAAATTCCGAAACGGATGCAAAATCTCGGTTTAGAAACCCCAAATCGGACGATCCGGTGTTTGCTCGCGATGAACCGCAACTAAATCCAACGGCTATATCGGTGCATTTAATCGTGTAACATAGCCGTTCGCATTGAGCGTAGCGCGGTTGTACCGATGCTAACACGCGGTTGTTCCGATATGTCTGAAATTTCGAACTTCTTCCCAACGGCTAGAATTGTTTGGTGGAGGCTATAAATACCTCCCCAACTGCACAAGGGACAAGTTACACAGTGCATTGAAGATATCTCAACCCTTGTGAGCATTGTGCATTCAATTCTACTCCCAATTTACTCTTGCATTCATTGAAAGGGAGATCAAGTGCATTCATCTTTAGTTGATTCATTAGCACTTGAGTAAAGTCAAGCGAGGATCGTTGATCTATTCTCTTGGAGTGTTGCCGCACTCCTAGACGGCTTGGCGGTGAAGCACGGTGATCTTCTCAAGTGAAGCTTGTGAGAAGACCCGAGCAAGATTGTGAGTGGTTGGTGTTCACCATCTCCGGAGCGGAGGAAGAACAACCCAAGTGATCGAGGGAAGGCTTAATTCGTGGAGCCGGCTTGAGTGGTCAAGCTTCCTCAACGTGGACTAGTGAAGACCGGCAAGTCTTCGATACCACGGGAAAAACATCATTGTGTCTTGTGGTTATTTCTTGTCTTTACAATTCCGCACTTATATTTCTAGCTTGCTTATTGAAATTAAATTGCCTAGCTAGGAGCATAACTTGTTTAGACTAAGTCATTGAATTGGATAAATTGTTAAATTGTTAAAAACTTTAAAAAACCTCCTATTCACCCCCCTCTAGTCGGTTATCCTTGATCCTACAACAAGGTAGGTCGTAAAGTGACTGAACCATGCCCGTGAGGCCTGCTTGAGGCCGTATAGGGACCTGTTGAGGCGACAGACATGCGAGCTGTGTGCGGGGTCGATGAAGCCGGAGGGTTGTTGACTGTAGATAGTCGTGGCGAGCGTGCCGTTGAGGAAGGCGTTGTTGACATCGAGCTGATGCACTGACCACTCGTTGACGAGCGCAATGGTGAGGACGGTGCGCACGGTGGCCGGTTTCACAACCGAACTGAACATTTCATCGAAGTCAACGCCGGGTCGCTGGGAGAAACCGCAGAGGACCCAACGAGCCTTGTATCAATCCAAGGAACTATCGGGCTTTAATTTGTGTCGAAAGATCCATTTTCTATCACAACATTAGCACCGACGGGACGTGGAACGAGCTCCCATGTGTTTTTTGCGCGCCAGATGTCGAACTCATGCTGCATGGCGAGACACCAGTTCTCGTCATTGAGCGCCGTGCGGTAGGTCTGCGAGATCGGCTAGGGAACAACCACATGTAGGTTGAGCTGGTCGACGGGAAGCCAAAAGCCATGCTTGCTGCGGGTTGTCATGGAGTGCTAGTTGACAATCGGGGCAATGGGCATAGCCGAAACCGGTGCGGGCGCAGCGGCGGCGTTGGGCACATGCGGGGGCTGTGCGGGCGCAGGTGTGGTATCATGTGGGGGGAGGGGTGGCACTGGCAGGAGTGCAGCGGCAGGTGCGAGGGGAAGCAGCGTGGGTGGGTGCGTAGGAGCAGACGTGGGTGCTGGGGCAAGGGTAGTCACAGGTCGTGTGATAGGAAAGGGAGCACGCGCGGATGTATGAGCGACGACTGAAAGGGAGTAGAAGTCAGAGGGCACCGGCGGGTTAGGTTGTTCGGATAAAGGAAAGGAAGATTTGTCAAAAATGACGTGATGAGGATGATGCGATTTGTGGAGAGGTCGAGGCAGCGGTACCCCCTATTGTGTGCAGGATAGCCGAGAAATACACAAGGCATGGAGCGTAGCACAAGTTTGTGTGTGACGGTGGCTGAGAGATTAGGGTAACACCTACAACCGAAAACACAGATATGAGAGTAGTCGGGAGGTGAACTGAAAGAGCTTGATAGGGGATGTCGAAATTGAGTGTTTTAGTGGGGTAGAGGTTGAGAAGATATGTGGCGGTTTGGAGAGATTCAACCCAATATGAAGGTGACATACTTGCTTGAAATAGAAGAGATCGGAGAATGTCGTTGGTAGAGCAGATGATGCATTCCGCCTTACCGTTTTGTTGGGAGGTTTGTGGGCATAACATACTGAGGGAAATACCATGAGAGAGGAGGTGATGGCGCATGGAAGAGTTGCCAAATTCGCCGCCATTGTCGCACTGAATGGCACAAACGAACGAGGAGAATTGAGTGCCGATATAGGCAAAGAAATTACGAAGAGTGGTAAAAATATCATATTTAAGACGAAGGGGAAACGTCCATAAGTAGTGTGTAAAGTCGTCGAGGATAACGAGATAATACTTATAGCCAAAAACACTTGGAATGGGCGAGGTCCAAAGATCACAATGTATTAAATCAAAAATTTTACTAGTGCGAGTGGATGAAGGAAAAAAGGGGAGATGCACATGTCGGCCTAATAGGCACGCATGGCACAAGGTGTCTGTGAAAATTTTATTGCATGAAATATAGGAAGCACTAGCAAGATATGATAAAGCTTGGTTGCCGAGATGTCTAAGACGACGATGCCACACTATAGAGGATGGAGTTGTAATAGAGAAGGCACAAGGAGCAGGAGGTGGCCAGTGAAGGGGGTAGAGGTCGCCACGACTATTGTACCTTATGATCACGTTCTTGGTGTGAAGATCCTTTATAGAAAGGCCATAAGGGTCAAATTCAATAGAACAGTGGTTATCTAAAGTGAACTAATGAACGAAATAATATTTATAATAAGAGACGGTGTCACAATAATATTATTCAACCGGAAAGAATGATGGGGAAATTTGAGAGAGGTCGTGTCGATATGGGTGATTGGGAGATGAGACCCATTGCTGACAATAGCGTATGGAGATGCAACGGAAGGGACACGAGAGAAAGAAGAGAGATTCCATGTTTTGAGGTCATGTGAGTGAATGCCCCGGAGTCCATGTACCACTCTGAAGATGGTGGCGCCAGTGTCATGGTGTTGAACGCGTGCATCAGCTGGTTCTAGCCCAAAGACGCGGGCGGAGCGAAGAAGGGCGGTGCAACCACGTATGCTGGAGCGCCGGTTTGCGCAGGTGGCAGGACGGTGGTGGTGACGGAGTTGGGCAGACATGGGCCAAGGAGGCCCTTGTTGGTGGGTCGGGGTGCTTGTCCAGGCTACATCTGGATGGACTCGACCCATGGGTTCTGGAGCAACGGCCAGGGGATGGAACCCTTGCCGCTATTGTTGTTGGAGTTCCTGCTACTGCCGCCACCGTTAAGGAGCTACCGCCTGCGCGGTTGTTGGTGTGTCGACGGTTGTAGGTGGACTAGTTGTCGCCGCCGTTATTACAGTCGGAGTTGGTGCCGCGGGACTATCCGCTGCCGGCAGCGTTGGATGAAGAGCCGCCAGAGGCGCTCTTGGAAATGTTGACGATAAAGGCCGAGGGTGGGGAAGACTCGGACCCTATCGTGAGTGAAAGCGTATAGAGTTTTGGGTAATGACGCAATAGATTGATGAAAAGTTTAAAGTACACGGGTTACATATATATAGCCGGTCGAGGTTGGTGTGAATACAAGACTGAGCCGAACAGTCGGTGTGAACACGAGACCGAAACGAACAGTCGGTGTGAACACGAGACCGAACCGAACAGTCGGTGTGAACACGCCCGTGATTTATCCATCTAACAGTGAGTTCTTCAAGCATGAGGGTAGAACGCGTCTTGAGAAAGGACAGCACGGAGCGCTGCATGGACAGCAATATGCGCATGGAGGCGAGGCACGGGCTCAACCCGCACAAGGTGTTGAGGACGAGACTCTTGTCGACGATTGGCATGCCCACAGTGGTGAGCTCGTCGGCGAGAGCCTTCTGTTTGCAGTAGTAGTCGGCCACGGACATGGAGCTTGCATGAGCCCGTAGAATTCTTGCTCGAGGTAGATGGCGCGTGTCTCGGCATTATCGCGGTAGAGACCTTCGATGCGCATCCAAAGAGTGTATGCGGAAGCCTAGGAGTCCATTACCATGGCGAGGAGCTCGGGTGAGATGACACCGGACAACCAAAGAGCGGACGAGGGCATCGTGTTGAGTCCATTGCCCGTCGGGAGCCAAAGAGGAAGACTCGCGAATATGGTCATCGAGGGCGTACTTCTGGAGGGTGACCTCGAACAGGTCACGCCATTGAGCATAGTTGCCCGCTTGGAGGTCAAAGGTGATGGGGACAAGGAGCTTGACGTTGGAAACACCTACCGCTTGTGCCCACAACACGGTCCTAGCCGCGGCGTCTTCCTGGGCTGTGGTGGCCAAGGCGGCAGTGTCAAGTGTACCCGTCATGACGGGAGGAGAAGAGTAGGTGGGAGGAGGGGATCAAGATCGTAACCTATCTGATACCACGAAGGCTCATAGAAATGATGCACTTAACTAATTCATTGGTGTACAATGATATATATACAATGGTGACACTAATCTGAATACATGTAGCAACTGCTAATGTGAATACATGCAGTAACTCATATTAATCTTCTGGTTGAACCGAGGCGTCTCATGAATTAATCTTCTGGTAGAATCGAGGCGTCACATGCGCACACATGGTAGGCTAACAGAACCGATGCGTCACATGCACACGTATGGTAGGCTAACACCAACAACTCAGAATGGCGCTTCAACCAGACACCCCACAACGTTCAAGGGTCAGCGCCTTCCTTCCCTCGGGGCTCCTTATCGATCTAAATCTCGTGGAATGGGATGCAAACTGGTGTGCTTGGTATGCAACTTCGTTAAAGTTAGCGTCTTTTTTGTGGGTTCCTGGGCAAAGGCTGACTTTCTGCCCAACCCAAGTATAAGAGAGCAATTTAACCCGCGTTTATCCATTGAAGCCTTTCGTGAATTTGCTACATTCAGTGATGATATCAAATGATTTATACCTATAAACAGTTGTCATCATAGTTGGACTTACGTATGGGGCTCCGTATAGTACTCTTTTCAAAGATATTACAAGTTTTGTTTTAGTACCCTCTACCCACCGCAACCTCTTAAGTGGATATGGAAAAACAAGTGTGTTATGAAGCTTAAAGTTTTTGCATGGTTTTGGTTGATGAATAGACTAAACACTAAGGATATGCTACTCGGGAGGCATTTTCACTTCAAGGGTGGTCAGTATTGTGTGCTATGTCAATATAGAGTAGAAGAAAATTTGAATCATTTATTTTTTTAATTGCCAATTCAACCAAGCATATTGGAATACTATTGGTATCAATTGAGACAATTTGATGGACGTGAATTTCAAACAGGAGACAACAAGATCAACCTTCAATTCTATGTTCTATATGAAATTTATTATTATTATTGGTGCTTGGTACATTTGGAAGCAAAGAAATGACAAAGTGTTTGAGAATATCATGTCAAATATTTCTACATGAAAATGCCTTTTCAAGAATGAACTTGCGTTGCATGTGCACCGAGTAAAGGAAGAATATAGACATATAATGTTTGATTGACTATAAACAATACCCGAATGATCTGTCCCTAGAGGGTTGTAAATTTTTCCCCTTTTTATCTTGTACATAAATCTTTTTTTATTTACATATATACGGTAGGGACCTCCCCTACTGTCACTTGTAAAAAAGGGGTGGAATCTTGGTGCGTTCTTGGTTCCGTGAATCTGAGTATTTTAGCCTATGTAGTTAGACTGCATGAGTTAAGAATGCATTCAAGCGTGTGAATTACATGGCTGTTGGAGTGTTTCTTGGTCTAGGAAAACTTATTGGGTGCTCATAGTAGTACAATCAATGTATTTTTTGCGGTTGTACTTACTTTTACATGTTAATTTTCTTATCTCTTGTTCTTTCGTTTTGTTCCTTTTAGATTGTCTCCCTTCATTTGCTATCAATAGATAAATCATAATTTAACATCGTTTGATTGATCAAATAGAAAGATATTACTTTCGGTTGCTAGCCATTAGAAGGTATTTCTGCTTGTAAACTTACAAAAGGAGCTTTGTTGTCTTCCCCCCTGAACTCTTTGTCAGAATGCTCAAAGGACAGAGCTTTCCTGGGAAGGTTTTGCTAACCAGAAGATCTAAGCCTCTTTTTTTTAGAACGCACAAAAGAGTTGCACGTCTTTGTATTAAGTAGGAAAAGAAGAGAGTTTAGACACCTAACAAATAGTCAAGACTAAAAAAATGAAAAAACGAAAACAGGACACCCACACACAGACAGAAACAAAGGGAGGAGAAGAACAAAGCTACAGAACACTCGACAACCGCGCAGAGGGAGGGTGACTGACGACACCAAACATTGGGCTACTACTCAACCAACAGGAGCGACTACAGGCAATCTATTCCGGACGCACGCCAGAGCCGGAGCTCGTCGAAGGTCCGGTGTAGGAGGGACACTGAAGTGGAGGCAACCCTGTCGAACGCCCTTGAGTTCCTCTCCTTCCATATCATCCAAGCAATGAGGATTACGCAGTGAGTCCAGTCCTTTTCGGTGGATTGACGGCACCAATTGGCGGACCTGAATCCAGAAGATCTCCAAGGAAGAATGTCTAGCCAGAACACATTGGTGAAAACCTATCTGCGGCATAGAGCGTGCCCAAAGTTAGCCCGTGCATGCACAACCCACTAGCAAATAATCGATCGTTTCATTGTCATAGCGGCAGAAAGGACACACCTGGTGGTTAGCAATGCCGCGATGATCTAGACGATCCGCAGCCCAACATCTTCGTCTGACTGCCAACCACGTGAAAAGCTTGCACTTGAGCGGAGCTGCAGATAATTGCCATATTGGTAGAGCGCAAGCAAACATAAGCGACCCGGAGAAGAAAGCAAGGTACGCAGACTTAGCCGAAAACTGCCCTCACCCATTCCACCTCCACTCAAAGTGGTCATCTACTCCAGGCATTAAACACACCGCACTCAACTGCTCCTAGGGCCTCAGATACTCTGGTAAAGCATGCGTGTCTAGTGCTCTTGAGATGTCGGCTATCCGCTAACCGTTATGCAAGGCACCCCGGACCGTGCGCTTGCTCCTGACTGCGAGTGGAACCGACCTGATGAGGGAAGGAGCAATGGCGACAATACTTTGATCATTAAGCCATAGATCCGCGTCCAGAAAAGACTTCTAACCCCATTCCCCAGCCGAACTGTCAGCGACACCTGAAACATGTCATTCTCTGCCTTATTGCACTGCACCTTCAGGTCAGACCATGGCCTATTGCTCCAAGAACGTTGGAGCCACAACCATCGGAGCCGAAGGGCACGACTTAGGAGGCTAAGGTTGTGGATGCCGAATCCCCCGTAGCGAACTAGCCTACAAACGGACGACCAGGCGACGAGGCAATGGCCTCCAGCCACCATCTCCGTTCCTTTCCACAAGGAAGCACGTCGGCGTTGATCATTTGCTTTGATAACCGAGAGCGGTGGCTCCAAGGCCATGAAGGAGATCGAATAGACTGGTAATGCCGTTAGAACCAACCTTACCATTACTTACCTTCCCCCTTGAGAGAGCAACCTAGTCTTCCAGTGCTGTAACCGAGCGCTAATCTTGTCTAGTAGCTGTTGGAAGTCATTCCTGATGGGCTTGCGCAGCGAGAGCGGTAGACCAAGGTAATTGCAGGGAAGTGTTAGAATGATCTCAAGCATTTGGCCCAACGGCCAAATGCCTTTCTCCTTGTTCGCGTCCTGATCGGGGGCGTCCAGCCCAACAATGGCTGATGGGCCCCCGTCGCGCTGCGCTATAAAAAAGAGGGGTGGGGGCGGTGGCACGCAACACGAGGTTCGCCGTGCCGCCACAAACCCCACCAACAAACCCTAGACCGATCTAGAGGGAGGCGCAGTAGGCGGCGGGAAGCTCCATCGCCGTCTCCGTCACCGGATCTACGCCACCGCCGCCGACCTCCTCTTCCCCGACCGTCGCTGCCCGTGTGCAGACAACACCGACGAAGCAGCGATGGCTCACACCTCCTCCAGTGCATCGGACGGTTGGTAACTAACCCTAACACCCTCTCTCTCTCCCCTTCTCTCTCGAACCCGAAACAAAACCACCCAGATCTAACCTAGGAGATCCAAAGAATCCCAACAATGGTATCAGAGCCCTCTAGGCGTAGATCTAGACGGCAAAAGAAAAGAAACAGAAAAGGGGGGGGGGACCCTAACCCTAACCCTAGATCTGAAAAGGCCGGGACATACCTGGCCGTCGTCGTCGCTGGCGTGCGGGAGACCAGCCGAGCCGTGGGCTCGCCAGCGCTCCACGTATGTGCTGCCGCCGAGTGCTCGGGACCCGATCCGAGCGCCGCCGGCACGCGTGAAAGGGTCGCCGACACGGAGCCGCTGACGGCGCGCGCTCTCTCTCGGGGCGCGCGCCGCCGTGAGAGGGCCCACGGCGGCGCCGGCTTCTTCTTCCCCTTTTTTCCCGCATCTTCCGCCGCTCGGGAGCGAAGTGAGAGAGAAGAGGGGAGCGAATGAGGCTAGGGTTTTCCGGGAGACCGCAGCCGCTCGTGAGTTTTATTCCGCCGAAAACGCCGCTCAGCCGTCCGATTCGCGTCGACGGTTGAGATTGCGCCGAGGCGGAGCAGGTCGCCGAAGGGCGCGGCTGTGCTGGAATTCAACCGTCGGATGTGAATCCGACGGCTGAAAACGCATCAAGAAACCCTAGCAGGCCGCCGTGGGCCGAGGCTGCACAGTAATTGGCCAAAATGGCCGTTTGAACAGTAAATCCGAAGAAAAAATGAATTTTATTTATTTTCAGAAGTATTTTTGAATGAAATTTGACTCAAATCTCTGTAAATTTTTGCACCAACGTGTTATTTTTCAGAGATTAAATGTGTCTGATAATAATGCTTACGAGAATGAATTATTTTAGAATAATTTTATGTTTCATTGCAAAAGTTAAATGTTGATTAATTCTTTTAATTAAATTCGAACCAACGGAGAATTTAATTTTAAGAATTGTTGTGAATTATGATATTGTTATTTTCGACCAACGTTGATAATAACGATATTATAATTTTAATTGATGATTTTATGCATTATTTCTATTTACGCCAACGGTGATATAGATTTAATGTATAGATAAAATTGTATGTTTTAATTTTAACCAACGTTGAAACTAAGGCATGCGCTATTGTTATTATAAATGTTCTCACTATATATGGATTGTGTTTTCGGGAGGATATTCTTTGATGGGCTACATCGAGATATCCAGTTCTCAAAGGAGACAATTACGGTGAATGGAAGAAAAGATTGACTGGCCTTCATTTTAGCCGAGGTGGATGGGTAGTCACCACACCATGTCCTCTGAGCTGTGGCACCGGTGAGGAGGCAAATGAGGATAATGCTGCTTGGCAGATCAAACAGAGGGATTTTGCTCCCATAAAAATGTCATATGATCTTGATCATAAAAAGTGGGTCACTGCCAACAAGAAATGTTTGGCTGTGATAAAGAACACGATTGAGCCTGCAATTGTGGGCTCAATCGCAGAGTGTGACACTGTCAAAGAGTATCTTGAGAAAATAAAGAGTCAATTCTTCGCTCTTCAAAGACTTATGCTACAAACCGACATTAAGCGACTTGTGATGAAAAGGTACTCGGTGGTGGCGGTGGCATAAGAGAGCACATACTAAGGATGAGTAACTTGGCATCCAAGTTTAAACCAATGGATTTGGCTCTCAAGGATGAGTTCCTTATTCATTTGATTTTTGCTTCCTTACCGGAAAAGTTTGACACTTTTGTTGTCAACTACAACATGCACCCCGAGAAATGGGATTTAGAAAAGTGCATAGCTATGTGTGTGCAAGAGGAAGAAAGATTTAAATCCTCACATGGTGGTTCTATCAACTATGTGAAGGACAACAAGAAAAGGAACTTCAACAAGAACTTCTCAAAGAACAAGGAAAAGCCTCTGCCTATCGGTCCTCAATGTAATAAGTTTGCGAGAGACAAAGATCGGTGTCTTCATCGCAAGAAGACGGGACACTACAAGAAGAATTGTCCCGATTACTTAAAGATGATAATGGCAAAGAAAGGTGAGAACATTATTACCTTTATAAATGAATCCCTGTATGTGCAATATTCGAAATCTACTTGGTGGATTGATTCAGGAGCAACTGTTCATGTTGCTAATTCTTTACAGGGATTCCGTTCGACGAGGACTACACAAAGAAAAGAAAGATGCATTAAAGTTGCAAATGGAGTCCAAGTGAAGTTGAAGCCGTTGGCGATCTTTCATTAGAGCTAGTGATGATTTCACTCTTTTACTTAGAGATGTTCTTTATGTTCCTCTCTTGCAGAGGAATTTGATTAGTGTTTCAAATTTGGACAATGATGGTTATGATTGTCATTTTGGAAATGGCAAGTGTGAAATAATGTTTAATAAAGAATGTGTTGGTCTTGCCATCAAACAAGATGAGCTTTATTTATTGTCACTTCGTGAAAATGTGAATTCCGTATGTGATGTGAATGAGCGTATATCCTCGCCTGAGTATGCGAACAGAAAACGACAGAGAACTCATAAGGCATCGTCGAAATTATGGCACTGTCGTTTAGGCCATATTTCGAGGGGGGGAATAGAAAGACTAGTTAAGAATGATATTCTTCCTCTATTAGAGTTCTCAGACTTAGAACAATGCAGAGAATGCATTAAAAGAAAATTAAGAAATACGCAAAAAGAAGCACATGAGTTCTACAAATTATTCACACAGACATTTGTGGTCCTTTTCGTGTGAAAAGTGTGGATGGATATGACTCGTTCATAACATTCACGGATGATTACTCCCATTATGGATATATTTATCCAATTAAAGAAAGAAATGAAGCCTTGGATAAGTTCAAGATATTTAAGGCTGAAGTTGAAAACCAACACGTCTTAAAGATTAAGATAGTTCGATCTGATCGTGGGGGGGAGTACTACGGTCGACATACCCCATATGGACAAGTTCCTGGACCTTTTGCAAGGTTTTTACAGGAAAATGGCATAGTGGCCCAGTATTCTACACGGTGCGAACCTCAAAGAAAATGGAGTAGTGAAAGACGCAACCGCACTACACGATGGATATGGTGCGAAGCATGATGAGCTACTCCACACTCCCATTGAGTTTTTGGATGGAGGCGTTGAAAACCGCCATTCATATTCTCAACAGAGTGCCTAGTAAGTCGGTGCCCAAAACACCGTACGAGTTGTGGACAGGAAGAGTTCCCTCACTAAACCACTTACGTGTGTGGGGAGTCTCTTGAGAGGCAAAAGTATTTACCCCAAACCTTGGGAAGCTTGATCCCAAAACAGTAAGTTGCCATTTCATTGGCTACCTTGAAAAGTCAAAAGGTTTTCGTTTCTACTGTCCAGACAGATATACAAAGTTTGTAGAAACAAGACACGCTGTCTTCTTAGAGGATGAGATGATGAGGGGGAGCAAGGCAGCGCGGGAAATTGACCTTGAAGAGAAGCGGGTATATGTGCCCACTCCGATGATTCAGAACCATTTTACTCATCGCTGTTCTCGCCATGCCAACAATGTCGACATCAGAGTGACAAGACTGTTGTTAGTCCTCCCATGGCGACAACGAATGAACATGTGGAACCTGTCCTTCAGGAACCCATGGAAACCGTTGTTGCACATGAGGAAGAACAGCAACAGCCACACACAGAACAAGGGCCGACTAACGAAGGTCCCAGAAGGTCCCAAAGAGCGAGAAGATCAGCTATTTCTGATGACTATGAGATTTATCATACAGAGGAATTTCAAATGGAGGATGATCCCACCTCATTTGAAGAAGCCATGAGAAGCGAAAATTCTTCAAAATGGCTTGAGGCCATGGAAGAGGAAATGAGGTCCATGAAGGCTAATAAAGTCTGGGACTTGGAAATTATTCCTAAAGGAGCCAAAACAGAGAGGTCAGTAAATGGGTCTACAAAACAAAGCTTGACTCCCAAGGAATGTAGAAAGATACAAAGCGCGACTTGTGGCAAAAGGCTTTACGCAAAGAGAAGGGATTGATTACAATGAGACCTTTTCTCCAGTCTCAGAAGATTCCTTGAAATCATAATGGCATTAGTAGCACATTATGATTTAGAGTTACATCGATCGATGTAAAGACGGCATTTCTTAATGGGGATTTGGAGGAAAATGTTTACATGGCACAACCGAAAGGTTTTGTCGTGGAAGGAAATGAAAGAATGAGATGCCGCCTAAAGAAATCGATTTATGGGTTAAAGCAAGCTTCAAGACAGTGGTACTTGAAGTTTGACAGTACAATAAGAAAATTTGGGTTTAAAGAGAATGTAGAGGACAACTGTGTCTATACAAAGTTTAAAGATGGGAAGTTTATCTTCCTAATCCTGTATGTGGATGATATCCTACTGGCTAGTAGTGATGTCGATCACATCGGAGACAAAGAAGTTTTTGTCCTCAAACTTTGATATGAAAGATCTTGGTGAAGCTTCGTTCGTTCTAGGGATCGAAATTCACCGGGATAGAAACAAGGGAATATTGGGACTGTCACAAAAAGCATACATAGAGAAAATATTAAAGAAATTTGGTATGCATAAATGTAGTCCTTCACCTGCACCTATAGTCAAGGGCGATAGATATGGGGATTTTCAATGCCCGGAATCAAGACTGAGCTCGATCAAATGAAATCGGTTCCATATGCTTGGTATTGCCGGAAGCTTGCGGTATGCTCAAGTGTGTACACGCGACTTGGCATTTGTTACGGGTTACTTGGCGATTCGAGCAATCTGGAATAGAACATTGAAATTGATAAAGAAAGTCTTGCGTTATTTGCAAGGAACAAAAGGCCTCATGATGACATACGTAAGATCGATTCACTCCATATAGTGGGGTATACAGATTCTGATTTTGCGGGAGATGATAGAAAGTCGACATCCGGATATGTGTTCACTCTCGCTGGAGGAGCTATATCGTGGAAAAGCTCAAAGCAAACTGTCACTACATCGTCCACAATGTATGCTGAGTTTGTTGCATGTTATGAGGCTACAGGGCAGGTGAACCGGCTAAAGAAGTTCATACCCG
Source organism: Hsuehochloa calcarea (assembly GCA_036346395.1). Classification (NCBI taxonomy): domain Eukaryota; kingdom Viridiplantae; phylum Streptophyta; class Magnoliopsida; order Poales; family Poaceae; genus Hsuehochloa; species Hsuehochloa calcarea. The sequence goes on from CM070610.1 coordinate 5,572,638, forward strand.
GTTTAAAAGTGGTTGACGATATCAATAGACCACTTAAGTTGTACTGCGATAATGAACCCGAAGTAATGTATGCCCACAACAATAAGTCAAGTGGTGCTGCCAAACACATTGACATAAAGTACTATGTTGTGAAAGATAAAGTTCGGGATCAAATTATAAATCTTGAGCATATAAGTACCGCAAAGATGTTAGCGGATCCGCTTACTAAATGCTTACCACCCAACGTGTTCAGAGAACATATAGCTGGCATGGGTTTAAGGGAAAGCCTATGATTCCCGGACTAAAAGATGGCCCAAAAGATTAGCTGTTGAATCTATCGGCGATTGACCGTGACGATGAGACATGTTCTATGCACCAATCTGTGATGGAATGAGTAAAGTCAAAAGTAATTAAAGATAAAGTATAGATTGAGATCAAGGGGGAGAATGTTAGAATGATCTCAAGCATTTGGCCCAACTACAAATGCCTTTCCCTTGTTCGCGCTTCGATCGGGGCGCCCAACAACAATGGTTGATGGGCCCCCGTCGCGCTGCGCTATAAAAAAGAGGGGTGGGGGGCCGGCGGCACGCAACACGAGGTTCGTCGTGCCGCCACAAACCCTACCAACAAACCCTAGACCGATCTAGAGGGAGGCGCAGTAGGCGGCGGGAAGCTCCATCGCCGTCTCCGTCACCGGATCTACGCCACCGCCGCCGACCTCCTCTTCGCGACCGTCGCTGCCCGTGTGCAGACAACACCGACGAAGCAGCGATGGCTCACACCTCCTCTAGTGCATCGGACGGTCGGTAACTAACCCTAACACCCTCTCTCTCCCCCCTTCTCTCTCGAACCCGAAACAAAACCACCCAGATCTAACCCAGGAGATCCAAAGAATCCCAACAGGAAGATCAACTAGCGGACAGCCCAGCTCCTCCGCAATGAGCTGGAGATGATGAGGAGCGCAGCGAATAGGAGAGAAGGAGCTCTTTGTTAGATTAGTTTTCAAACCGGAAGCTTCGTCGAAAACACTCAGAATGATGCGAATTGTGACTATGTCCGAAACTAGGGGTGACAAAGAGAGCCACATCATCCGCGTAGAGCGACAATCGATAAGGAATTGTGACCGATGCTGTCAGGGGCTGTAGAAGAGACGATTGCCCCGCCAAAGTGATGAGACTGTTGAGAACATCCATGATGATGACAAAGAGCAGCGCATATAGAGGATCGCCTTGGCAAAGCCCTCAACCGTGCCTAATGGTGCGACTAGGGTGCCCATTTAGGATTACGTGGGTGGAAGATGGTTGCTCATGTTGAAATTGTGATCCGAATCCCCTTATCTGGAAGAGTTCGAATTAGTCTCCATATTAGCGGATACGTATCCGACTTGGACTCTACGTCCTTTACCCCTATATATACCTCTTATATGCCTCATATGAATCGAGCCGTTTCATTGTAATCTCGTACGATTTGTAAACCCTCCACATATAGTGATCATCGCCGGTTGGCGCCCGTGATTTTTCCCGCAAGGGTTTTTCACGTAAAAATTCGTGTCTCGCTTTTGCTCTATTTTTCTAACAGCCCATATGATCTAAAGCCAGGCACACCATTTTGGACCGAAGCCTTTTCGCTGCAACACTTCCAGGAGGAAAGGCCATGAAACCAAATCAAAGGCTTGAGCAATGTCTAGCTTCAGAAGGAAGGAAGGCCGCCGCGACTGGTAAAGAGCTCGGGCAGTCTGACGGACCCTGAAAAAATGTCCTGGATAGAGCACAACGCGATGAAGGCTAATTGATTTGGGGCAATGATCGACGCCATTACCGGCGCCAGACGCCTTGCGAGTATCTTGGAGAAGATCTTGGCGAAATTGTGCAGCAAACTAATTGGGCGATAGTCTTTCACTTCTGAGGCTTCGAATCTCTTGGGCAGCAGCGTGACGAGCGCTTGATTTAATCGCGAGAAGCTACCTCCTTCTAGAGTGCCAAGCTTGCGGAAGGCTGCCATAACGTCCAGCTTGATGATGTCCCAGCATGCCTGATAGAAAAGCACCGTAAATCCATCCGGACCCGGAGCTTTCTCTGCCGGTAAGCTGCAAATGGCGTCCCAAGCCTCCTGTTTAGAGAAAGGAGTTTCTAATGCTGCCAGCTCATGCGCCTGCACGTTGAGGGCATCCAGGTCCAAAGTGTGAGCCCTTTGCATGGGTTTGCCAATAAGGTTTTCAGAATGCACTGCAATTGCTTCTGCCATTTCCTCATGCGAATGGATCCACATGCCTTGAATCTTGAGCTGAGAGATGTAGTTACGTCGCCGATGATGGTTGGCGTGCAGGTAGAAGAAACGAGTATTGGCATCTCCTTCACGTATCCAGTTCAAACGAGATCACTGACGGGCCATCGTTCTTTCGAATGAACATAGCCCGAGCATTTTCTTCTTTAGCTCATTCCGAAGCCATTGTTTCTAGCGGTGAGAGAGGTCTGGTTTCTTCAGAAATGTCGAATCGCCATATGACGTCTTTGGCCATTAAAATCTGTTGCTGAATGTTCCCAATTCGGCGTTGACTCCATCCTTGCAAAGCTCTGCTGGTCGACCTAAGGAGAGTGTCCAACTTGCAGATAGGGTCAGACATGTGGCCGACGTCCTTCCAAACACCGCGAACAGCGTCCATGAAGCCGTCCAGTTTTGGCCAGAACGTTTCAAACCGAAACTGTTTTTTTTTCTCTCACCATAACAGAAGGATGAAGAAAGGACCAAATAAGGGCAATGATCTGAAGCCGTGGATGGCAGCGCACGCAAGAAACACGCCGGGAATAAGCAGTCCCAATCCATGGAAATGAGGACCTTGTCAATGCGCTCAAGAGTGGGGTTATTCCGTTCCGAGCATTCGACTAGGTGAAAGCCCTCCTGTTTAAATGAACTTCTTGCAGCTCCAGATCATCAACCAAGTGGTGAAAGCTAGCGACCCATAAGTCTTCTGTTTAGACGGCCATTGTTTTTATCCGCCGCTTGGAGGATTAGGTTGAAATCTCCCAAAATGACCCAAGGACCGGATATAGCATTACGAGTGTCACGCAGCTCAAGAAGGAAAGCTGGTTTAAGATTGTCCTCCGATGAGCCATAAACCGTCGTTAACCAGGCTGAGGACCCACTGGGAAAATCCATCTTTGCCGTGACAGAGAACTCGCGAAAGGCCGCAGGTAACCAAGGAGGAATTCCACCCAAGAGCAAACCACCTCTAGTGTGAGAAGCCAGCAGGTAGAAGCCGCCATCTAAGGATGGACCTAGGATTTCATTAGAGAGATGGGAGTTGATTACATTTAGTTTCGTTTCTTAGATGCAAGCGACCACCACCTGCGAAGAACAAATTGTCTCCCTCACCACGTCCCTTTGAGCCTCTTTCACCTCCTGAATACTCCCCCCTCTTTAAGAATGATCGTGATGAACATGAACAAAATGAAGGTTCACAGGAAGTAATTAATGTGGCATTAGTTGGCATTGCTTATTCTCCAGGCCAAAGTCTGCACAAATCTGAACAATTACATGCATAGTCGTGTCTGATCATGCTGCAGATGATAAAAACAACGATTTGGTGACATGCTGTGCATCTCTGAATCGGAAAACATGACAGTCCCCTTCCCCTGACATTGTCAAGTGAGCTGAGCCGAGTTGAATTGAGGCTCTGTGGACTTCTGTTCTCGATCAACCATGGAGTTAAACATACTGGATCAACGAATTTGAGTGCTTTCTCCTCAGGTTTACACAGAGAAATTTGTTATGCATAGCTCATGTTGCTTCGAGGAAGCCAGCAGACAAGCCATGCATCTGACACAAAACCTACCGACATTCCCGAGGCATGCAGGCTGCAGTCTGAAATTGGAGTCTGAACTCGCAGTCCCAGTCTCATACCATGTGCCATTCTGCCAATGTGTAACGAAATTAGAGTTCTTTTTACAGTATATTTAATTTAATATAGATTAACTATGATTTATTATACTACATTGGATAGCATGAGTAGTATAATTTCGAGAGGGGTAGAATTGTAATTGACTATAGGGAGATTACATAGCATAATAGTAATATTTTTAACCCTAGTTGAAAAAGTTCATAATACACTTGCAGAAAATTATAAATACAAAGAAAAGTCTATTATATCTTTAACAAATCAATGATCATATATTTGATTTATAATACCACTATATACTACCAGTAGAATATACCATAAAATTTCTCCAAAAGTATTCCACGACAAGAATTAGACTTTACTGACTGTTCTTAGCTGTCCCAATCCAAGGATGGACTTGAACACCTGACAACTCAAGCATGTCCAACTGAAAGGGTAGTTTGTTGACGAGAAGAGTAATTGGATCCTATGAAAAAAGACCATATTAATCGATGGTACAAAAGTACCAGTGCAACTAATCCAACCGCACAGTCAAGATTCTGACTGAGAATATGTTCCTTTCTTAGATCGGTTATTCTGAAGTAGTATTAAACTAATTAAACTCGCAGGCTCATCGCGTTTCAGCGTGAGATGCGATGGGAACATGTGAAAAGCGAAGCCTTTTTAACGAAATCCGCGTGGTTTCGTTCCGAGTCTCTGACCATCCGTAGGCTCCTGGAACTTTCGGTACCTGTGGTTCAGGTTCTGTCGGTTCCTGATAGAAGAAAAACAGCCATAGATTGCCCCACTTTACACACAGAACTGAGGCGATCAGAAGAAAAACCAAACGGATGACAAGGCGATAACATGCCCACCCGTCCCTCCCTCCCTTTACAGAGGAAGTGATCGATTGAACACGAAAAGAGAGTTGTGGAAACCTCCGTTGTCTACCAATCCATCGGAATCCATCTCAAGCCCCCGATCGATTTTGACTTTTTTTTCCATTGCAAGCATCGAAATTTTATACGTCCAACTCGATGACACGACACGACCATTTGGAAATGACTAGCACCTGCCAAGTCGTCCAACCTAGTTCTTGACTTGCACACCAAGCTGTCCATCATTTTCCATGGTCAGCACACACCAGTACATACAACGCAACTGCGAATAACGTTAACGACTTAACGTAATATTCCCCTCTCCAAACCCAACCATTCTTTCTACCTCAGCAAGCTCTATAAAAACACCAGCAACCCGTCAGAAACTCACAACTCACGTACATTTCAGGCGCGAAAACACGCACACGCCCATTTGTTCGGTTCTTCTTCTCCTCTTTGCCGGCTGGAGCGTTTGATTGGTTGATGGGTTCGTCGAGGCAGCGCGTCGTTCTCGCGGTTCTGACCGTGTTCGTCGTCGTTCTTGCCGGCAAGGGCCTGGCCGGCGCTGCGAGGCCGGCGCCGGCCGAGCAGAGCGGCGGCGGCGGGGGGGAGGACGCCGCGTATCTGGTGATGTACCCGGCGGTGGTGGAGAAGGCGAGGGAGACGGTGGAGATGCTCATGGCGAGGTTGCCGGCCGGGCCTAGCCCCAAGGGGCCCGGCCACTAGCTACCACGACGACTAGGATCGATCGATGCATGCGTATTGATCCGATCCGTGTGTGCTTTTTAAGGGATTATAGGCACATCAAAAAGTGAATTAGTGAGTATGCATACATGTATAGGTTGTTCACATATTGGCGATGATACTAACTTTATATACTTTGTTGGGCTATACATGTACTTACATGATTCTTTAATATTATTATTTTTTCCTTTTGGATATTGGTACTACGAAGATTGTGTATAGGAGCTAGCGCAGAACACTAGATCAATTGTATTATATTGTTTTAAAGGATTAAATGAAAGGTGCGGTTCTTTAGAAATGCCGAAAATTAAAGGACATAATAGTGGGATGTCCAATTATTGTCAATATATCTTAGTTCGTGAGGGATTGCTGCTAGTTGGTGAAAGCATAGTTTTTTCTTCTTCTCTGGTCTAACCTCTTTTTTAAACGAAATAGCAAATCTAGTCTCCTGCGATCGAAATAACAAAAATGACATGTGCCCCTACTGCGCTCACAATTCGCTGAAGCCACCTTCCGCAATCCCTGTGACTCGGCAGGCAATCTACCGCGCCCCAAGTCCGCAGGAGGAAAGCGTGCGTATGTGGGCACCGTGGCAGGTTAGGTAGGCGACACATGTCTCCTACCGTGCTTCCAGTTCACTGAAGCCACCTGTCGTGGTCTTCGTGCGCGCTAGGTGGACTGCTGTGCTCCCCATCCACGACAGGATAATATGCACATATGGCCACGGGTATGCACATTCTGTCGCGGACTAGGAGTGTGACAGGTGGTTTGCATTGGAGCACAGCAGGTGATCTGCTACGCACAAAGAGCATGATAAATATGCTATTTTTGTTATTTGAAAGACGAGAGGATTATATTTGATTTTTTTAATTTTAAAAAGAGATCAAACGAGCCAATAACTCGCGAAGGCATGTGCATGACAAGAAAGGTAAAGCTGGTCAAAGAAATCGGTGGAGTCAATAAGTACTATGATATACTATACGCTGTGTGCGTGTTCGTTTAAGTTCTCCCTGTGGATTCAGAATATGCATCTTGCTTCTCCCTTCTCTGTCGTTTTTCTTCTTGGGGGTCAAATCCATCTGCCTAATTAAGCAACTTTCAAATGACAATCAGTTTCACCTCGCCAAAAATGTGCTGGAGCTAGAGCCTGGGCTGGCAGCTTATAGTCAGCAGCTGGATGCAGAATTTCAGACGGACCAACCAACGGATCGTGACATCAATGTCACACGAAGGCCATACAAACAAAAAGGAAGAAAGGAAGAAGAAAATATTCATACGTTTCAATTCCATCTCAGCTCAATTTACTTCTCATATTAATTGTCTCATTGCCCATCTCAAAACGATGTTATATATGGTGCATGAAACATGAAAAACACCTCAAATTCAAAACGATGTTGGGCGTTCACTCAAAGTAAAACGAGCATTATGAACACGAAGATACACTACCACATAAAAGTTCTTCACAAACGGTTCAAAAATATCATCACAAATGGTTTTCTGAACCGTCTGAGTTTATGGGTTAGTAATGACATTAGGTCACCACAGACGGTTTTGAACCGTCTGTGAAAAAAAAACTATCATAGACGATTCTAAACAATGACCGTCTGTGATAATTGACTGTCACAGATGGTTTTTTAGTCTGCGATAGTTTTTTCTATTGTAAAAAAAAAAAATCAAATTTTGAGCCAAACCAATCAATTGCTAGACAATAGTTTCCATATACTCTTTCGATAGTTTGCAAGAAGGTAATTAAAAGACTCTCTCTCTCTCTCTCTCAATCAATAACTCATTCTCTGACGAGGATGCGGACAAGTAGAAGCGTCCATTTCGAACTGAATGAGCCTCTCTTGTTGACCACAGATAAGGGTCCTCATTGAGGACAAATTTTGACAAGATGGAGGGGACAAAATCAGAGTGAAAAGGAAACCTGAATGGGGATTTGGGGGCAAAACTTCGTGCTCGCCTGAGGCTAAGATGGGGGGCGGGGGCGGCCAGATCTGGCAGTACTGGTCGAGTCACAGCGCCCCGCTCACCGGAGGCGCTATGAAACAGCAGGTTGCGGCCGCATGTGTCGGCCTCCTGCAGTAGACATGGAGCTCCTGCGCGTCCCTCCGCATCCTTGTCATGTCGGCGTGGGGAGGGGAGAGGGAGAGACTGATGGAAGACAAGACGGGGGGTGAGTATAATATATAAGGACAATGTCAAAATATTTCACCTCCCGTGCAAGCGTTCAAAAATTTTCGCGAATCACAAACGGTTTCAAATAAAAACCGTATGTGATGAGCTAATATCACATATGGTTTATATTAAAAATCATCTGTGACTCTGTGAGTTGAAATGACTAACTCTGTGACTCATGGTGGCTAACTCTGTGACTCATGGTAAAATCATATAGTTAATCATTTCAAGTTATGGTAAAATAACTCAGATTATGAGGATGGCATGGTATTGTACTCGTCTTCATTGCCATTTTAGATAGAAAAAAATAGCTGTCTTAAGTTCCAAATTAACCGTTTCCAATTTCCTTTTGTCATTATTGAATTACTTATTAAGCCATCCTTTGATAAATTGAATCTAGTATTCTTTGTCACCCTAGTAAATATATAGTAAATACTAGCCTAGGTTGTACTTAAGCGACATGCTAGTCTTGTTTAAGTACCGGGACAATAAATGTCTCGATCATCATCCTTTAAACATGAAAAATGGTTTTGGGGTCATTGGATGTAGATGACTGGTGTGTTGCGTTAATTGGTTTTTCTTCCCAAAACCCAAAACGGCTTGCTAGTACCACATCTGGACAGATGAAAAGAGTGGTGGAGTGCGGACGTAGCACGAGAATGGTTGGTATGTGGTATGAACCGTCCAGATGAATTAAGGACTTAATCTTGTCATGACCTCCTGTGTAAAACAAGTACAACCGCAAGTCTGCAAAGTGCAACTTGGCTTGGTAAAATTATTGAACCCTGAATGTCATCCCACAACTGGTGTTTAGAAGTGTACAAGCGGCAGGACGTATGCTAGCTTGAATGGGACACCGAAAACAGTGAAGTTATCAGCTGCGCTAGTCGTTGTGGCCGGGGCCAGCTGCGCTAGTCGTTGTGGTAAGCATCCCGCACAACTTATGGAATTGGCCATAGGGGTGAGATGACGGAAGGGGCAAGATAGTTTGAAACGTTACTGTGACGATCACTCAACTACATGACTAAGGAATCATGTGGAGTAACGAGTATGATTATCTCTTATGGGTACAGTGTACAACCTCTGCAGAGTTTAAATTGTTTAAACAGCCGCGCCTACGGTCAAAGGCGGACATGTGAACTTAACCTGAGTTAGCTCTATTTCAAAAACCTTTATGGGTGGAATGAAAATGTGGTGAGTTCATCCAGCCCTTGTTTTGGATTTTTTCTGGGTAGTCTTACCCAGTCTTGATAATCGGTGGATGTAACCGCTATATAAACTAAACATGAGGTGGAGGTATACGGTCTTTCGTCTCTTGAGTTAGGAGCCATCCATTCGTCCTACATTCTCAACTCCAAATGCTCTTAGCTTCCAACCAGGACAGGTAAAGATTGGCCTAAAAGTCCACAGCCACCACTTGCCCGTGCTGCTGGTTGAGCTAGCCTGAAATACATAGCAGCACACAGTAGCTTTTCCATGCTTGACGTGTCTTCCAACAGCAAATCTAATGTTTCAAAGTTGAATCCTAGCATGTTAAGTGTGATGATCTTTTTATTTTTATTTTTGAGTCAGCTGGTGTGATGATCTCATGGCACACCGCCTGTGATCAGAATCCTACAACGTAAAGCCACCCCACCATAGATCCAGTCGGCGCGATCATGGCCGTTGAATCCTAGATCCGATGGTCATAGACACATCGACGGACCAAGTGCCATTTCCTTACAACAGAAGAGGAAGTGATATGCGTACACGCGCCGTTAGTCCATAAGATAAATTTCAAGTCAAAAAATACATCGGAATTGTACGGGCTAAACAATCTAGTCTGGTTAAAAGCGAACTAATGGTAAAACGCGCTACGCCGCACTCAGCCGTCGAATGTATGATATTTGACAGTTGTTTGTATAGTATTTGCTACGGTGTAGTGTAGTTTACTATATAGTGTATGAAACATGATTAGCAGGGTCGCTGGTTTCTTTCCTGTAAAATGGATTAGAGATAACTTTTTTGAAGACATTGTTGTGGTATGAATCAAAAGAAAGACCTAAGTTCAGCATTGTTGTCTTTGGATCATCGAATAGAACTAGTCTAGGTACTCTGAATGCGGTGAGCACGTGGTCGTAAGATTTTCCATGAACCTTCGTGTACCATTATGTTTTTGCAAATAAGATTCAAAATCAAAAATGGGTTTTCAAATTTTAAAATCTTCAAAAAAAAACTCGAACCATAACCTCGGACTGGGGCCGCCTCGGCCCGGTTCCTTCCGGCCCGGCCCACTTCCCCGCCTCGCCCGACCCGTCCATTGCTCCCTTCGGCGTCGCCTCTCTGTAGCGCCGCCCGCCTCGGTTGCCACCCCACGCCACCGCCGACACGCCCATCTCCGCCATGTCTCGCCTTGGTCTCCCACTCCGCGCAGCATGCCGACCCCCTTGCTCCTCCTTCGCGCCACCTTGCGACTTCCGCGCCGGGCCCTCCTCTCTCCTCCTCCCGCCCCCGCGCCCGGCTTTCTCCCCCCTCTCCTCGCCTCGGCTATTTAAGCCGAGCCCGCCTCCTCCTTCCTTTTCCCCCCAACCCTTCTCCTCCTCCGAGTCGCCGTCGCTTCGTCTCCCGAGCCTCCGGCCTCCTCCTTCGTCTTAGGCCTCGGCGCCCTCCTCCACCTCCGACGCCGTCGCCCTCTTCGCGCGCCTCGGTCGCCACCGCTTCGCCGTTGCCGTCGCCTCCTCCGCCCGACCTCCTTCTCCAGCTCCGGCGCCGCCTCCTCCTCTCTCTCCCTCCGGCTCCCGGCCCTCTCCCCTCCTCTCGCCGCTTCGCTTTCCTCCCCCCTCTCTCGTTCTCCGCGCGGCGGAGAAAGCGAAGCGTCGCGCCGCATTTTTACGCCGCGCGGCACCGACAAGTGGGCCCTCCCCTGCTGCGGTGCGGCGGCAGTGGGCCCACCAAGACTTGTCTTTGTGAACTAGTGGACCGATGGACCGACGCTGTTGCGTGTGACCTTTGGTCCACGCAACAGTGCCCGTGGACCGGCATGCGTGAACTCGATCCACGCTTCTGATCTTTGTGGACCGTGCACGATCGTGCCACGTGTCGTCATGAGATTTCGATTTTCGATTTTTGTTTTCAATTAAAATTTCATTGAAAAACTTCAAAAATTCATATCTTTTTCTTTATAACTCCAAAAATTATGAAACCAGTCTCTAAAATTTTGTAAAATCAAGATCTTGCTAATGGCACTGGTCTTGTTCATTTTGGAGTTCATTATTTATAACTTTAGTATTTATTTACTCTCTCTGCTGTTGTGTCTTTTTTCGGTACTTTCGTCCGATTAGGGTTCGAAGGCGCGGGAGACCTCAACTTTGATTAAGCTCAAGAATACTAAGACTCCGCTGCCTTTAACCAAGGCGAGTCAATACTTTGATCATTCTGAGCCTACATTTTATGCAAACTATGTTTATTTAAAATATCAAAGTTGCATGCCTTAATTTTGTAATCAATGATATGTTAAAGCTTAAGGTAGTTAAATACCCATTTGCTGATTAATTACTTATTAAGCCATCCTTTGATAAATTGAATTCAGTATTCTTTGTCACCCTAGTAAATATATGGTAAATACTAGCCTAGGTTGTACTTAAGCGACATGCTAGTCTTGTTTAAGTACCGGGACAATAAATGTCTCGATCATCATCCTTTAAACATGAAAAATAGTTTTGGGGTCATTGGTTGTAGATGACTGGTGTGTTGCGTTAATTGGTTTTCCTTCCCAAAACCCGAAACGGCTTGCTAGTACCACATCTGGACAGATGGAAAGAGTGGTGGGTGCGGACGTAGCACGAGAATGGTTGGTATGTGGTATGAACCGTCCAGATGAATTAAGGACTTAATCTTGTCATGACCTCCTGTGTAAAACAAGTACAACCGCAAGTCTGCAAAGTGCAACTTGGCTTGGTAAAATTATTGAACCCTGAATGTCATCCCACAACTGGTGTTTAGAAGTGTGCAAGCGGTAGGACGTATGCTAGCTTGAATGGGACACCGAAAACAGTGAAGTTATCAGCTGCGCTAGTCGTTGTGGCCGGGGCCAGCTGCTCTAGTCGTTGTGGTAAGCATCCTGCACAACTTATGGAATTGGCCATAGGGGTGAGATGACGGAAGGGGCAAGGTAGTTTGAAACGTTACTGTGACGATCGCTCAACTACATGACTAAGGAATCATGTGGAGTAACGAGTATGATTATCTCTTATGGGTACAGTGTACAACCTCTGCAGAGTCTAAACTGTTTAAACAGCCGCGCCTACGGTCAAAGGCAGACATGGGAACTTAAGCTGAGTTAGCTCTATTTCAAAAACCTTTGTGGGTGGAATGAAAATGTGGTGGGTTCATCCATCCCTTGTTTTGGATTTTTCCTGGGTAGCCTTACCCAGTGTTGATAATCGGTGGATGTAACCGCTATATAAACTAAGCACGAGGTGGAGGTAACCTCTACTGTTATTTAATATTGCACTTATTCTCTTCAATAAAAATTCAATCTGTTTAAAATGCTAAGTCATAGGACTTTGTAATTATGATAATTAAAAATGATGCTTTAGCAAATAAAAGAACATGAGTCATCCTTGTTAAGCCTTGCAAGTATACTATTGCATACTGTGTGTTGGCTCGCGAGCACGGTAGTTGTGCTCACTCTCGCTCCTCCCCCAAACCCTCCAGATGATGTGGATCAAGGAGACTACGCATACTACGAGGATCCTGGGGTCGATGGCCAAGGGAACTGTCGGACCCGGGAGTAACACCCCAGAATCCTCTGTGCATTTCTGAACTAGTCCCATGATCAGTAGCTAGTTCACACAGTAAACAGATATGGTAACATCCATAAATCGCAAACTTTATTAATAAATATCAGAGTTGATTACAAGAAAGGCTTACAAGCCAACATTAAACAAACACAGCGGAAGACGAAGAAGTAGTGGAGTCCAGCTGATCTGCCACAGGCAATCGACTGGGGTAGCGGCCTAGTCGTCGAGATCGGAAGTCCTCCTCTGAAATTTATTTGCATGAAGCAAGGGTGAGCACAACTACCGTGCTCGCAAGTTACACCAAATAATAGAGTTAATGCATGCATGGATATATCAAAGGAAGGTTTATTGGTTGAATTTGCATAAAGTAATGTTTTCTTTAAATATTTGTTACTAAGTTCCAAAGCAGTTATTCTATAACTAAAATTTATTTTTATAAATTCTCAAGTTTTATAGTAGGATAACCTCCATATGAAACATGGTGATGGATACCCTCCTATCACATGGCTAACCGCCCAATTTTACCACAAGGATTAACCATCCTCAAATCATTTGCAAAAATTATTTTTAAAACAAAATCAAAGTCTAACTTTGAGTGGCTTTGCTCAAGATGTCCATGGCCGTGGACACGGCTATTCGAATAGTTTTACACTCTGCAGAGGTTGTACAACTTTACCCACAAGACATGAATTCTCTAGTTTGTTTGGCATCAGCCGATACCACTTTGCTCACTACCTTAGGTAAGCGTCTAGAGCACGTGTCAAGGCTTTTACAATCGCCATCCCACCGTAGTCTTGCCTCGCTAAGGTTTCGCTTCCATTGGGCTAACCACCACGGATTCAAGCCCTCTTGCGCCATGTAGGAATCTTGTCTAACCGACACCCACACACCAAAATGGCACAACTACGATGGAATGTTACAAATTATTTAGCTGAGTCCCGCCCATACAGGACATGTGGTAGTCTGATGTGGCTTAGCAAGATGCGGCTCGAAGACCGGTCCTTAATCGACTTGGCGACTTCCAAAATAACCCCGGCCTCAAACCTACGGATTGAGCCCGTGCATAAACCTGCACCCACCAAGCATCCATTTCGCCCAAGTACAAACCAACTTTTCATTTTTGCTTTTCAAAGTCATTTGTAAAATCTTCCATGACAAACCAATGTCATAGGCTTTTAAACAATAGTTGATTATTTGGGCCAAATTCCCGGAACTGAACATTTTTTGTCTAAGCATAATTTTTCCCAAAATGTTCTGATTCATACTACTGCATAAACCGGATTTTTATCTAATGTGTCAAGGTATGATTGATTAAATAACAAAGTGGGCTATACAATGGTAATGGGAATAACTATAATTGAAAAACAGGTAATTAAATTACTTGAATAGAAATAAGCATGCAATAATAGTTTAAAATAGAATTTAAATAAATTTTAAATAATGAGATCAAATATGATCAAAGGTATAACTTGCCTTGCTTGGTTATATGTTGTTCTCAAGCAGCGTCAATCGACTCTCAAGTCGTCAAATCAATCTGCGTACATAAGCCAAATTCAAACAAAATCCAAATAAAATCCAAAATTATAAAATAAATACTATAAGGAAGATATCTACTTTATATGAATATAGGAATTTTAATCGATGGAATCGGAGTTCGTATGAAGAAGAGCAATTTCCTAAGGTTGAAAGTCATATGAAAAGATTAAATTCCGAATTTCAGAATTTAAGAGATTGATTTTCCAAAGATAAAGAGGAAATATACACATGGCATGACGTGTCTATTAATTTGGAGAGAGAAAGTGAGGTGACACTTGGGTGACAGCCATGTAGACTATGTGGTGATGTGTCGGTGACATAGCAATGATTTGGCGCCACATGGCACGACATAGCGGTGCTGAATTATTGCGAAATTCAAAATTTTGTTTGAATAGAAAGGTAGATAATATTGAAAGGAATAAGTAGGTAAAAGGGCTCACGCAATTACCCAACAGATGAAGAGATCGGGTTCGACGGAGTTCTCACCGGACTTGGGGAAGAAGATGTGACCGGTGGTGAAAAAGTTAGTAAATCAAAATTCTACTTGAATATAAATATGGAGAATCTCAATAGAAACTCACCAATAAATTTTGGTACATAGTGGATCAACGGATGAGAAGATCGGGCTCGCCGGAGTTGGAGAAGAAGACCGTCGGTGCTTTTGTGGTCGAGGTGAAACAATATGTATATCAAAATTTGGCTTGAATAGAAATGTAGAGAATCTCTATAGTAACGCACCGGTAAAATTTGATGCACAACGGAGTTACATATGGAGAGATCGGGCTCGCCGGAGTTGTCACCGGAGTTGGAGAAGAAGACTGTCGGTGCTTTTGTGGCTGAGGTGAAATATTAGGTAAATCAAAATTCGGTTTGAATAGAAATGTAGAGAATCTTGAGATGAACTCACTGTTAAAATTTGACGCTGTGAGCACGGATGAGAGATCGAGCTCGTCGGAGTTGGAGAAGAAGAGAGCAGAGAGGAGGGCTCAGGAGAACTTTTCTCGAATCTGCGAGTGTAATGTGGGGAATGAGGAGGAGGCTACGGTTTAATTTATAAGCGCAAAGAATGCGGTTTGTGGGAATTGCTCGCAGGAGTTATGACCGGATTTTTGGGCTGATTTTTTTGGCGTGGACTGTAGCAGCCGGAATATTCCGAGGAATATTCTTTTTTTCAAAATTCAAAAAGCATTAATTAATTCTGAAACAATAGCAAATAAATTCCGAAAAATCCGAAAAAAAATTACAGATATTAAACACCAGATTCTGAACGGAAATAAAATAATAAAAGTAAAAATAATAATTTTATTATTATACAGTAATTATTTTTATATTGCTGAAAATTATTTTTAAACTTGAAAAATAGTAATATTGGTCTAAAAATTCTATAACTTTTTAGAGTAGTTAAATAGGGTATTTATATCTTAAATAATAAATTTTCAACAAAAATTTATCTTTTCCTTGCGAACAGAAATTCATTTTTAATTGCTAGATAATACAAAAATCAAATAGGGATTTTTAGAAAATAACAAACAGTGTTCAAAAATTTTAGAAAAATTTAGAGCAATTCCTTTATTTATTTTGAACTACATAAAAAATAATTTAAAATTAAATTTATTTTTATTTTTGTACAGTAATTAAATTTATTTTCTGAAATATAGGAAAAGCATTTTTAAATACCAGGAAATTCTAGAAATTAATTAAAATTTATTTTTCAATTTAAATCCAATTAAATAGCAGAAAACTCAATAAATTTTATTTTTTTAACTTTTAGAATTTAGGAAATTCAAGAAAAGCAATAGATCTCTTTTAAATTTCAGAAAATCAAATAAAATAATAACTTTATTAATTTTATTTTGGTAACAGAACTTTGGGATGTTACAGGAACCCTGAAGAGTAGTGTAGATTATGTAGTGTAGGTCTCGCCCCAGTCTCGTGGACTCTTCGGTACTTGCGTACAACCTATATTATCCAATCCTTGGATAATATCGGTCGTACGTCGGTCACCCCAGTCACTTGCCTGTGGATAGATGAGCCCCATCCTCTCTTTTGTTTCCGCTGCAGCCTCATGTTTTTGTGTATTGTAATCAATTTGGCCTGGTGGCCCTTATGTAAAACTTGACCCGACGTGGTCTATGTCACTCTGATGTATGTTATATTTAAATGTTTCAATTTGCGCCATGTATGAAATGATTCAGCAATGAGCCTGTGAGTGCTACCTACTGATCCAGGGAGTAGCACAATATTGTTCACAGAGGATCCGGGATTAGAAAATCCGGGTCCGACACTTCGTCACTCAATAACAATCGGTGCAAATTGCCATATAAACAATATGTGTGGGGAACAATATTCCCAGTGCTTTTTATTCAAGTACTCGTTAAAAGAATGAGCCTTCCACAAAATTAAGTAGTTTACGTGGTTTTTAACTTGATGGCTTATCTTGTTGGCCATCAAAGTAGAGTAGGAGGGTTTGATCCAAATCAGATGGCATGTCATATCCTTCAGCATCCCTTCTCCTGCACTTTCACAAATGCAATAGAACATCAAAACTCTCCTAATTTCTATTTAGTAGTTCTACAAGTTTAATTAGACCTTGAATTAGATAAGAAGCTTCACTTGAAAGAGAGGGGATGCATGTAAAAAGTAAGAAACAAATTAGTGTTGGAATTAATAAGCTTGCAGAAGTTGGTCGAATCAGTCCAAATCCACTCTTTCTTGTTGTTTCATTTCCTCACATATGAATATTTCTTAAGTGGATTTGGTAGAATCAGTCCAAATCCACTTTATCTTTGGATCTACTTGAATTTCATAGGTAGAAATGTGAAATGAGGAGCTAGTTCAAATTTTCAATGATATACATGATCTATAAAAAAATGGACCTTTTTGACGCTCAATTTCTATGTGTCTAGAACTTCTCATATGCATGCAGTAGAGATTATATCATGTAATGATGATAAATATTCATACATTTTTTTCACTCTGCATTAGAGGCCACTCTATGGTGGTTGATAAATGTTAAATTGTTACATTAGAGGCCACTCTAACCTTGTGAAGTTTTCAAATGTAGATGTTTTTGCAGAAGATGGGTGAAGAACCACCACCAGAGGTGCTACGCTGTGAAACATCTGCACAATCACAGGTAAGAATACTTAGCAACTAAAATTATTGCCAATGCTACCAACGATATCTCATGAAAGTTACAAGGTTGTCCGAACCTCTATCATTTGGAGGACTAATTTGGACTAGACATTAATACTTTTTGGTATGTCAGAGTGATAACAAGTAGTGTAGTAGTGAACGAGTGGACTCATGTTGAGTGTTCTATCACATGGGCTTAACTTGAATCCCATTTAGTTATATGTTCATGGTAAGGTGGCAATGGGCTTATCTAGAATTTTTTGTCCACGCGTGCAACCATTTTAAAAAAACAGGCTTGTCATAGATTTTGATTGGTCTAGCTCTTCTTTTAGCACTTATAATGGTTCTAATTGTGCTTAGGCAGACTCATAATACTAGTGTTCAGTGGGTTTCTTTAGCTCTTCTGTTAGCACTTCTAATGGTTTATTTGTGCTAAGGTAGACTCATAATGTTGGCACACTCTATTCACCTTACAGGAAGGGACCAGGACTGGGACTGGATCCTCCCATATGGGCTCAGCAGCGGATGACAATGCCATTGATGGCAACGATGCTAACAATGATGGCGACAACTGCAATAGTGACATTAATGGCGGCAACAACCATGATGCCAACAAAATTGACCGCAACGAATGCAGCTAATTGTCCACATGATCTTTGATGATATCTTGCTAGCACTTTTGAATAGTTCAACATGAATGGTATTAGTGGACTTTTAGATGGACTTACATGACTTGTATGTGATATTGGTCTTTAGGTGTATTGTAGTAGTATTGGACTTTTAGATGTCTTTTGTGCAGATTATAATGTTGCTTTCTGCAAATGAACCTTATGATGGTATTATGCTTGAAATGACGCTAGTTTAAGCTTGAACTTATTTTGTGTGTGGATTAATATATGGATGTGTATTGTGGATTATATGATGCATGGATGTGTATGAATCAAATATTAGTGTGTGTATATTTGGTCATTGACAATTTCTACTGGTTGTTAATAATTTTGTTGACAGCCACAGAATCATTTTGGTGACAGTAATACACTCAGGAAAAAAACAATTTGCTTACGTGCAAAGAACCGTCAAGTTTAATTTTCTTGACAGTAATGTCCCCGTGAGCCAAACTCGCAAACCTGATGAGCAAAAACAGTAGTCAAGTTTTATTTGCTTGACGGTAATGGTCCCGTGAGCCAAACTCGCAAACCTGATGGGCAAAAACCGTCAGGTCTAGTTTTCTTGACGGTTAATATCCATCAGCAAAATTCCTTTTATGGGAGGGTACGTAACAAAACAGTCAGGTAAATGTTTATTGACGGTGAATACCCGTCAAACAAAATCTTTTTTATGGGTGGTTCATAAAACCATCAGGAAAATGGCAATAACCATCAGGAATAATTTTATTGAAGGTGAATCGTCAGACAAATTGAATTTTCCCGACCGCTTAGACCTGAGGGGATTTGCCTGACGGTTCCTCGTCAGTAAAATAAAACCTAACGGTTTTTCCTATTTTGCTGACGGTTTTCGACCGTGGGGAAATATCTGTTCTGCAGTAGTGACTGATGGTTTTGGAAAATCGTCTGTAATGAGGTGTCAAGTATTAATCTTTTTTGTAGTAGTGATAGTTTATTCTAAAAAAACATGAGGATAGTTATAATTAGATCGAGTATATACGAGCCATTTGACTCTAGTGTCATTTGGAAACGAATCCTCCAAAATTATGCAACAATAGCATGATGTCATTATCACCGTGGACCATTGGATCAAAAAAAGAACCCGCGAGGACCATCCTGCACTGTAGGTAGTACTGTAGCAACACTGTAGTAGTTAATGCATGCCGCTCTTTCCGAATCGTATAACTCAGGTCATGATGATGTCACGGTATTGTGCTCATCTGCATTGCCATTTTAGATAGAAAAAAATAGCTGTCTTAAGTTCCAAATTAACAGTTTCCAATTTCCTTTTGCATTTCATTATTGACTTAGCATACGCATGCATTGATGCATGTCATGATCCAAATCCAATTGACCAATTTAGAAATTTGCAACGTACGGAAGGAAATCGTGTGTAAATTGGACGGACAAGTAACTATAGCTACAGACTAGAGACTGCCGGAAAATCGTTCGCGTGCAAGCTGGAAGTCCAAAGAAGGCAGACATAGAAGAAAACCGTGGCTAGCCTGGAGCTGCTTCCAAGAAAGCGTTATCGCGTGTGACATGCATGCATATATGTATATATACGGTCTTTCGTCTCTTGAGTTAGCAGCCATCCATTAATTCGTCCTACATTCTCAACTCCAAATGCTCTTAGCTTCCAACCAGGACAGGTAAAGATTGGCCTAAAAGTCCACAGCCACCACTTGCCCGTGCTGCTGGTTGAGCTAGCCTGAAATACATAGCAGCACACAGTAGCTTTTCCATGCTTGACGTGTCTTCCAACAGCAAATCTAATGTTTCAAAGTTCAATCCTAGCATGTTAAGTGTGGTGATCTTTTTTATTATTATTTTTGAGTCAGTTGGTGTGATGATCTCATGGCACACCGCCTGAGATCAGAATCCTACAACGTAAAGCCACCCCACGATCTATCCAGTCGGCGCGATCATGGCCGTTGAATCCTAGATCCGATGGTCATATACACATCGACGAACCAAGTGCCATTTCCTTACAACAGAAGAGGAAGTGATATGCGTACACGCGCCGTTAGTCCATAAGATAAATTGCAAGTCAAAAAAATACATCGGAACTATACGGGCTAAACAATCAGTCTGGTTAAAAGCTAACTAGATGGTAAAACGCAGCTAGCGTATGCGCTTGGCCGTCGAATGTATGATATTTAGCAGTTATTTGTATAGTATTTGCTACGATGTAGTGTAGTTTGCTATATAGTGTATGAAACATGATTAGCGGGGTCGCTTTTTTTCCCTGTTAAATGGGTTAGAGATAACTTTTTTTCAAGACATTGTTGTGGTATGAATCAAAAGAAAGACATAAGTTCAGCATTGTTGGCGTTGGATCATTGAATAGAACCAGTCTAGGTACTCTGAATGCGGTGAGTACGTGGTGGTAAGATTTCCGTGAACCTTTGTCACTACCTTTTCGATTTCAGTAGGTAGTGTCTGAAGCTGCCGCAAAAAGAATGTTGGAAAGTAAGAAAAGTATGTCCTGGCTAATAGGCTACAAATGAGCTTATTTGCATGTATGTTATACTACTTTGAAAGAAGCAAGAATGTGTATGATTTTGTTCGTAGAGACACACAAGGAAATGTTCATCTTGTAGAACATAATTAATTGGATTCAGGTAGCTAGTAATTAAAAAATATAGGCTCGTAAGGATAGAGGAGCTGCTCATTGCAATTTATCTGTTTCAAATAGATGCTTACATATTTCTATATGAATACATGAAGGCAGCACTAGAGAGAAACCAATAATGTCTATCCATACAAATGTATTAGCCTGCAGAAGCTTGTAGCATGTTTTTTTTTTTTTTTGTGTGTAGAATATATGCTTTCGAATTAAGCTATGCTTTGGAATCAAATCGCTGGCTCGCCGCACAAGTTGCATTGTAAGCATTTCCCCTTATTTTACGAAACTAGTAAGACACTACCACTACTACAGAAAAGGTCATCATAGACGGTTCGTAACAGTCATCACAGACGGTTTTTGAACCGTCTGAAATTTTATGTCTGAGATAACAGGCGATTATCACAGACGGTTGAAAAACCATCTTATCACAGACGGTTCCAACCACGAACCGTCTGTGATACTACGAATCACAGAAGGTTCGTTGTTGGAACCGTCTGTGATAATTCATTATCACAGACGGTTTCAACTACAAACCGTCTGTGGTTATTCGATATCCGCATGGTTCGTAGTTAGAACCGCCTCGTGATAAGTCTATTAACCTAATTAAATTTTTTCGTATTTTATTAGCCTTAGGAATTGCTAGCCATGCCCTCTGAAAACTAGCAAGTAGAAACATGTCACGAGATAATTGCGACAACTCAAAGTGATCATTTAACTCAAAATCAATTACAAAAGAATGTTTCAAGTATATATTGTCGCTAGAGTTACAAATTGAATTACAACCACCAAAGTGAATTACAATATTGAATCAATTGTTTGAGGTCGTTCATCGGTGTCGATTCGGCGTGAAACTCTCCGTTGGTGTTAACTATATACGCCTTGATGAAGCCACGAGCTCCCTCGAATGTGTGTGACTGGTCCATCTCGAGTGCATTTAACTCTATGTTCAAGCCACAGCCGCTAGCTAGCGAGTAAAGTAGTAAGCATATATATTTAAATTTATAATTAGGAGATAATTATTACGAGATTGACAAACACGGGATCGTTCGTCCTAGAAGCAATCAATAGTGCATATGATGGCATACGTAGAATGCGCATAGGTGATCTCGTTTTTCTTTGTCAAGCCTTTGCAAAAATAGAATTACATATATATGTACAGCATTCGAGACGCAATATTACGAGTATGATATATGATTATTGTGTTGTAGCGCGTCATCAAAATCGCATCCTCGTGAGTCGGTGTGGCGCTCGTTCCCTTGTATAAACCTCCTCGGCAACATAGCCGATGAACGCCTCTACATGATTCAAAAAGTTATCCTTGTCCATTTAAAACGAAGGAAGACTACAATAGAGTTATGTGCGGAGGAAATGAACATACACATCGAGTATTCCTTTAAGAATGGTGAAGTCGTGATTTTGTTGAGTAGAGAATCAAGGTACAATACCATGTTCCTCTTTGGAACAAGAATCGGAAGAATCGATGGAACCTACTCGTGTATGTCGCTATAGTCATAAACCTATGTTGAAACGTAATTTGTATAGCAAATATTGAAGCACTTACTTCTGGTTGTAGGGCACCATTATGTACTCCCTGTCGTTCTGAGCAAGCAATCCCATTTTTATGTAATTCTCGGCGTAGGATCGTCTTGGTTGATTGTTTGCTCGGAGACCACGTAATGGTCGAGGAAACCCACCGGTTCTTTGATTCGACAGACACGTTTCATAATGTATCTGTACATAAGCAATGAGTTATGATATTTATCGGTATCACGTGAGTGTAGAAATTGATTACACGGACTTACGATGTCCAAAGATCGTAGAAGTGAGGCGTCGAGGCGCTTAGGTTGCATAAGTCAAATAAGTCTTCGAAGCCCACGACGAAGTGGCCAGGCTCGTGGAGAAAATGCTCCCTCCCGTATGTGACGATGATTCCAGTATGACCCCCCTTCGCTCCGGTCTTGCGCAAGTACCAATCATGCAAAGCTTGACAAGCTACTCCTGAGCTCTTTAGTTCTGCGCCGGAGACCAACGGACTTCGAGTGAGTATTTGACGGGGTTGGGAGGTACCTTAATGTTCTTGATTTTGATTTCTCCTTAACGAGGCTGAGGGCGTCTTCCGTGTGACGCCTCGAGGGACCGATATGGTGACACGCTTTTCTTGTCCCTTTGTCGTCTTCTCGGCGAGAGCGATGTGGCGGCCTTCGAAGCTTTGGTTGGGCGGACTCATCGAGGGTCCTATTGGAGAGCGGGGTCCTCTCGATATCGCGTCACATGAAGGGTCGGTCGATGTCCTTCTTGGGCCACCGGATAAAAGTGTGTGGCATCCCTAGTGTTACGATTTCTTCGTTCGGGAATCTCGGTGGATGGCCATGAAATTGTCATGGACCATGTCCACCGCACCTGGCGTAACCTGCGCCGATTGGGCACCGTCTTTGCCGCCCCTTCTGGTATGGATACACTATACCCTTGACCTCAATAGGAATCGACCCTACTATCCTCACTTGGAGCTTGCGGGCGTCGGCTCCTACAAAAGCGTATACAATTAGCTAAGGCGTCCTATAGGTCTATCTTTGGAGCACTCCGAGATGTACATTACCTCGATGCCGTCGATCGGTAATTGCACGTCGTCATGTCGAGAATTATGTGTGGACGCGACGCTACTCGATGTCGGCGGGACTTGCTCCCAAATTAACGAGGCGGCTTGCGCTGCATGAGTTGATTTACTTGGTTACGCAAGTTTGTTATTTGTTCTTGAAATTGTGCAATAATCACATGTTCCAACCAAGCGTCGTCTTTGGTCCTTGGATCTCTTCCTACTCCTATCGTGTCGGAGTTGTGTGGGAATCCATCCTCCAAGGTACGTAAACCCCAACTCCTCGCGTGCGACCCGGTGCTCCTTGTTTCCTGGGCGTCAGAGATGACATCCTTCTCCCCGTCTACTTGAAGGAACCTTGGGAACATCACGAAGTCAATGCTTCTGCAAGAGAACATCATGTTATTGTAGACACCATGAAGTTATGGACTTATTAACAATTAAGTGGTTGGGAAATTTACGAGACGTTCGAGACCGCCTCGTCTGCGGGTTTGTCGAGAGATGTTGCCCGAAGACGTGGTGATGCCTCGCTCTTAACGAGATCGGCGCTCGTCCGAGATCATAGCAAGCGGTCGTCGGCGGTCTCGTCCTCCGCCGCCCACTCGTGGCTTTACCGCGTACCCGCCGTGCAGAGTCCGTGGGGTGAGTGTTTTGTGCTGGATAGCTCATGCGCGCGCACTTTGCTCCTGAAATTCAGCCGTCGTCTTCATCGCACGGCGTCCCATGTATCCGCGACAAAAATTGATACGTCGTGAAGGGCGTCAGACCCGTGTTCACGTCTTTGCGTGACAAGCGTGCTCTTGAAGGTCCTCCACGCGTGGGACATCGCCAAAGGCGCGTGCCATCGCACACGTGCAGTCTCGCCGAGGAAAGTGAGCGAGGCGAAAGTTCATCCACAACCGGTCTCTCTGTACATCCGTCGAGACTTCGAGTTGGGGTGGTGATGAGGACCCGTTCCCTTGCAAGTACCCATGAGACGGTCCGGAATCTCGCGGTTGCTTTCTTGGGACTCGGCGGGATCCCGCGTCATCGACCTCCGTGATCGTCATGCGGCGAGGGCAATTTGGATATTCCTCGCCTTCTCGCTGCGTACCACCTTGATCGGAGATCCGAGGCGCATTTAGCGGCGTCGATGGCAATGGCGAAGACGGTGCCTCTGCCATCTCGCTTACTTGCTATCTATATAAGTTACGTGCATAATTATTACATAGTATATAATATATGGGAAATTGCATAAAAAATATAAACAAATATAATCAACGTTTGCCATCTCGAGTAAAATAAAATAAATTGCCGTCGGTGTACCATAAGAATCATCACGGTTCCCGGGTTTACCTGCAGTTAGTCGGCACCTAAGTATCGAGACTACCCACACCAACCTAGGTTAACCCGGCATCTTGGTTTTTCAAGTCACCTAGGCTAACCCAGATTAGTCGGCACCAGGATACCCATGATACCTAGGCCAACCTAGTAAATCGGCACCGTCTTACTTCCATAGGTTTTCATCATTCGGCACTATACCTCAAGTTTCAGATGCGAAAATTAATTAAGAAAACATAATAAAATATTGATCAAGAACTGACAACTACAAGAGAGATTTTTCTTAATAAATGCAGAAAAGTGAATGAAATGAAATACAACAGTTATAAACTAAAATTCTCAGAACACCTAGGGTGCACACTTAGTCAATTTCACAGGTTATTTAAGACAAATCACAAAATCCAGTATGATAAAACATAAGGAGTGCAAGGGGAGGGGGTGTCAGTTTGTAAATATCTAGCACTTCCTCCAAGTCTCCAACTAATGATAAAACATAAGGAGTAAAGCCTATGGATAGAGGATGGATCAAGCAAAGCAGCGGTAGCAACAACAACAACAAAGATACGATCAATAGCAGAAGTCATTAAGCCCTAGTTCTAGTGATTTCTTCATTGTTGTAAAGAATAGTCAATACAACAACACAAGAGTATGGTTATTATTTTCTCAATAGAAGGTCTGGACCTATATAAAACCCCTGTGTCTTTTGATGTGTGGTCTAACTCAAGGAAAGTCCTCAGTATTCAATTGTAAGATCGATACTAAACCATCAACAATTATTTTCCATAATCTTTTTGTGTTGTAGTGCTGTTTGTGATGTTGTTAATTTCATATGGATGTGTTATTGTTGTTACTTTTACTGTTTGTGCACTAGTGTACCTACATATGTGGTCCTTGTACTCTTTTTGGCTATTAACATTTGTAGCTTGGGTAGAAACTCATGTACTTGTTAGTGTTTGCATGGTATACTAATTTTCTGTAATTACTACTACATATTAAAATGACAATAGTTGAAGGTGACACCATTATGTGTCCATGTGCTATGTGTCGCAACTATTTTAGGCATAAAAGGAATGTTATAGAGATGCACTTGTGTAAGCATGGGTTTAGGGATAAATATAAGATATGGACAACACATGGAGAGAGGCTTGTTGGGCAAGATGAACATGGCCCTTCAATGGCTCATGAGAGATTTGATGAAACCGGCGCATAGATAATATGTTAGTTGACCTAGGTGGTGAACAACCACCAACAATTGATGAGGAGCCAACACCCTCTGCTAGGGCTTTCTATAGGATGGTTGCTAGTGCAGATGAATTGGTCCATGACAGCACTACACACTCAACTCTGTCTGTTGTAGCCCATTTGCTAGCTCTAAAGTCATGATACAAGATGTCAATTGCACACTAGTTCTTCACATGTGGGTGCACAGTCGGACCATGAAATTCTTTGAGGCGTTACATGGCAATAGCGGCTCGCAAGGTAATTACAACAAAGAAGAATGACGAGGTCGAGAATGGGGCGTGAGGGGCGAGGATGTATGGGGCACGTGCCGGTGGGAGATGGCTTTGGGAAGAGGTGGTGGTGTCGGCGGCGGCGGCGGCGGGAGGCGCGAGCAGCGCCGGGTCGGGAGGAGGGGCGCCGGGTAGGGAGGAGGCGCGGGGTCGGGAAGGAGTTTGGAGAGAGGCGCGCCAGATTCGGTGGAGGAGGCGCCGGGTTCGGGAGGCGGCGCGAGGTCGGGGACCGATAGGGTTATGAGCAAAACCCTATCGGTTCTTTGAACCTTATAAAACAACATCACGAGCGGTTCTTTAAGGGAACCGTCGTGATATGTAATCACAGACGGTTCCTTCAAAGAACCGTGCAGTGATGTTTATTATCACAGACGGTTCCCTCAAAGAACCGTATGTGATATTCAAACATCACAGACGGTTCTTTAAAGGAACCGTCGTGATATTCAAACATCACGAGCGGTTCTTTGAAGGAATCGCCTGCGTGATTACATATCACAGACGGTTCCCTCAAAGAACCGTCTGTGATGTAACCGTTCTTTGACAACATCACAGACGGTTCTTTGAGGGAACCGTCTGTGATTACTTATCTCGAGGACCTGGGAAATTTTTTTAACCTACTATACAAGTTGATGAGGCAAAGCTTGAAATCTTTTATATCTTATACTCCATCATTTCTTAAATAGGCGCTTTTTAGAATGTGTGCAATGCACTTGACCATTGATTTCTAGAAAAAATATTTAGATTTACCACAAGAAAATTATATGGATAGAAATATCATGGATAGAAATATCCATACACTGCGCACTATAGCCTCCAAGCAAATTTGCTTGGCATTGCCTCTAAGGCTAGAGGCAACCTCTAACCAATAAAAAAACATGTACGACCTTACCTGTCACTTATGATAGATGGTCGTTGGAGTAGGGATTATGATGGATGGTAGTTGCAGTAGGGATTTATATATATATATAGTTGTACTAGTAGCCTTTATACACACAATAAAATTATGCTAGACTTAGATCATGTACAATAAATTTACATTATCTGTCTATAGACTCTGCTACGTAGGATTTAAACTGACGTGGATGAAAAGAATAAAAGAAAGAAATGTGATATCTACAATCACAGTAGTCGATCGTATCACTCGAACCAAGGAACATCCACATTGTCATCAATTTAAAGATCATAAGTCCATAACACATTAACACATGACAATAGAATAAATTAGCTAATTACAATGGAGTAAATTCTTAATTAAAATATAGCCCTTCATGATGATCGACGCGCATATAGCTAGCTTCCTCACTGGGTTCTTCCTCGAGCCTGATGCCGTCTCCGAAAGGTGGCAACTCGTCAAATTGATTGTATTCTTCCTCGTCCACTACATTCTCAACTCCGACAATCCTCCTTTTCCATGGAGAACTACGTGGCGCTTCTTATTTGCCGGTCGGTTACATAGAAGACTTGAACAACTTGGTTAGCTTGATCACGAATGGTTCGTCTTTGTATCCGACACGTTCGAGATCCACAGTAGTGACGCCGTGCTTGTCGACCTTCACTGTGGGAGATGGACCCAACGGCACGAAATAGGGGATCTTGAAAAGCACGTGGTCGATCTCCCATATCTCCTCTATTTGCCCATAGTACGAGCTCCTCACCCATCGATCTTGAATGCATCTATCACGGACACCGCTGCTCGCGCTTTGTGCTCTTCCTATCATGAGTGCCGTATAAAATGTGTACCCATTTATGTCGTATCCTTGCCATGTGACAATTGTAAAATGTGGCCCTCTTGCCAACCATAGCGTATCATCACTTGATGACCTCCGAGTGATTCGCACCTTTAACCATTCATTGAACCGACGGTTGTGCTCTCGTGATCCAAACCTTCGACCCGATCCCGATTACATTGGCGTACCATGTCTTTGTGTTCGTCGATGTGCGGGGACACTTGGGTCATGTGTTGCAAGACCGTGAAATGGGCTTGGCGTGCGTATCGGATCGGGAGTGATTGATTTCCTTCCGATGGTCCGATACCATCCAGTCTCCCCTCATGGCGAGATAGAGGCACACCAATCGGATCCACAGGCCATGTAGTCGACGCAGAACTCAATGACCTCTTAGTTGCATAACCTTGATGATCTTGCCCTCGGTCGAGATCGATTCCGTCACGTAGGACTTGAGAATTCCCATGTACCTCTCGAGCAGTACATATGGCGTAGAAACACAGGGCGCATATCTTTATCTCTTTCACAAGGTGAACAATGAGATGTACCATGATATCGAAAAATGACGGAGGAAATACATCTCAAGATGACACGAGTCGTCACTACCTCGGCTGCAGAGCATCTAGTCCTTGGGGATCGATGACCTTCCGAGCAATTGAGTTGAAGAAATAACACGACCTCAAGATTGCCACTAGGACCTTGTTGACAAGATACTCCTAATTACAACAGAAGCATTTGTGTCATCGACACCACGACAATCATGCGACTTCATACCAATTAATTTCAAATCTTGCATAGAAACAAGTTTCTTAATGTTAGCGGAGTAACGGGCGGACTTTCACACGTGCAAGCTCAGCACGATTCATTTCTCTCGGCCTTGGGCGAGTGTAGCAAAGTTTGGGGAAGGTACGTTCGTCCTGTATCGGTCTCTTTCGGTGCTAACTCGGTCCTTATGTTCATATCGACCAAGTCACGCCGTGCGTTAACACCATCCTTTGTTTTGCCACTAATGTTCAGCAAGAGACCAATCAAGCTATCACATACATTCTTCTCTACGTGCATAACGTCGATCACGATGGCGAACTTCTAAGTACTCCCAATAAGGTAAGTCCCAAAAAATTGACCGCTTCTTCCAGATGTTCTTCTCACGGGTTCTTAATTTACGTCCCTTCCCAAGCATAACATCGATATCCTTAACCATATCATAGACCTCTTTCCCACTAAAAGCCCTTGAAGCTGAACCGTCTTCCTTATTTCCGTCGAATTGTTTCTTCATCTTGCGGTATGGGTGACTCCTCGAAAGGAACCTACGGTGACGCATATACGATTTCTGCTGAGTTGTTCGACCATACACTCTCCGTAGCATCTAAGCGGTGCGGACGAGGCTTTGGCTCCTTTTGTCTGGCTTAGATAGGTTACCAAGGCGGAAAATCATTGATGGTGCGAGAACAACATGGCGCGTAAAGTGAAGTTCTCTCGTTTATACGCATCCCATACACATACCCCTTCGTTCCACAGTGTCACAAGATCTTCCAGCAATGGTGCTAGGTACACATCAATATCATTCCCAGGTTGCTTCGGCCCTTGGATAAGTAGTGTCATCAAAATGTATTTCCGCTTCATACACAGCCAAGGAGGAAGGTTGTACATACATAGATTCACGGGTCGGGTGCTATGTCACGCTCATGTTACCGAAAGGATTCATTCCGTCCGTACTCAACCCTAACCTTATGTTCCTCGGTTCCTCACGAACTCTTGACTCGATCGAAGTTTCTCCATCGGCGAGAATCGGTAGGGTGTCCGAGCTTCCCATCTTTCTTACGCTCCTCCGAGTGCCAGCGCATCAATCTTGCCTCTTTCGGTTCGCAAATAAGCGCTTCAAGCGTGGGATCACGGCGGATACCACAACATCTTAGCGAGAGGTCCTTGCTTCGCCTTAGCGATATTCTTCCGCTTGTATCGGGATGCTCGCACACAGGACATGCATGCATATCTGCATACTCTTTACTGTAGAGGATACAATCGTTCGGACATGCATGTATTCTTTCTACTTCCATTCCCAATGGACAAATAACCTTCTTAGCTTGGTAGGTCGTCTTTGGGCAACACGTTTCCCTCCTAAGGATGTCACTAAGAGACCTAACAACGCCAGTAAAACTCTTGTCGGACCAACCATTGCTTGCCTTCAATTTCAGCGTTCAAGCACGGTTGACAACCTTGTGTATTCGGCTTGCGGCCGAGGAACAAAGGTTTCCCGAGTCCTCCATTAAGCCCTCGAATTTACAAAACTCTCTCTCACCGTAGTTTCATACGCATCGCGCAGCATCGTCTGATTGTCATCATGCGATCTATCCTCATCAAAAGCACATTCCATACCTGCATATCGTTGACTTCCTCGGCGATGTCGTCATTCTTGACTTCGGTATAATCTGCTCTTCACCGTATTTGCTCCAACATGTATATCCTTTTTGAAACCTCTTCGTATTAAGTGAGCTTCGATCTGCGCGGGTTGTTAAACATTTTCATATTACCGCAATCAATGCATGGACAATACATATATTTTATCCCTTCTTCAACATATCACGCTTTCGTGGCTCTTCTAAAAGCGACCGTCATTAATATACTCTTCACTCACACGGTTCTCAATGTACATCCAGTTTGGTCCATCTACACGTATCGCACGTAACAAATTAATTAGTGTTAAATTATATATTAATAAACCGCAAGTACCCTTTATAATGACCAAACACATTAGTGAGTACTCTATAGCAAATATAAAGGTTACAGATCGATCGTTACCCTTCTCTCCAAAGTGGCGCAATGTGGGAGGAGGCGGCCGGTCAAAGTGCCGCAATGGGCCGGGGAGGAGGAGGGGGTACAGCTCAAAATGGGAGAGGAGGAGGTAGGGTAACTGACTCAAAATGGGGAGGACGCAGCAGGGAGGTGGCGGCGGTTCAAATGGATTTAATAGAAATGGGGACTGTCGGCGCTACTTATAATGCTAATATATCACGAGCGGTTCTTTTAAATAACCGTGCAGCGTGATAGCTCCAATATCCTGAGCGGTTCTTTAAAAGAACCGCAGCGATAAACTTATCCTGAGCGGTTCGTAAAAGCGAACCGCCTGCGTGATGAAAAATATCACGACGGTTCATTACGAACACGTGCATGAAGTATCCTGAGCACGGTTCGTGTAAAGAACCGCTCAGTGATACTATATATCACAAACGGTTAACGAAGAACCGTCTGTGATAATTTTATCACAGACGGTTCCAAAGGAACTGTCTGTGATGGGGTGTCTAGTATAGCATGTTTTGTAGTAGTGTACTGTCAGCTAATCTCTAGCCTAAAACTGAAGAGAATCTATATCTCTTTTCTTTTTTGTTTTTTCGAATGAGTAAGTGCAGAATAGTCCAAAGATAAACAATTCTGCAAACATACAAAAGAACATCATAAATTATCATAGAAGTCAAATAAAATCATCGCTTACCTGATTCTTTGTGGTACATCGTTAACTCTCTATGCTATAAAATTGTAAAATCATTAGTATATTTATAGTAATCAGCTGCTGTATCAAATGGTACATTGTAATCCAAGCGCTAAAATCGAAGCATTTGTTAAGGAGACAACAAGAGAACAACGGCTTTGACATTATGGCAGACGATATGATTTCTAACCAGCTGGTGCAAGCCTGCTCGCGCATAGGCAAGTCCTGGTCACCACTCACCTGTCTCTCACCGTCAAAGGCATAAACAATAATTGGTCAAATAGTAACAATGCAGTCAAATTCATAGACTATAGTTTATTATGGACTAAAATGAGGAAAATAATACTCGTGTATAGCAGTAATAATTAGTCAAATATGAAGCAGAACCAACTTCAATTCTAATTGAACTATGTTGTAGCGCGCTATATCCATAATCACTGTAAAAGCTAACACAATATTAATATTTACTATGCTTGAGTTGTCTAGAACACTCACTACTACACAAAAGTACATCACAGACGGTTCGGAACGGTCATTACAGACGGTTTTTAAACCGTCTGAATTTTTATGTCTGTGAGAATAGTTGGTTATCACAGACGATTTTTAAACCATCTGTGATAAGACTCAACATAGACGGTTTTTAGTTGAAACCGTCTGTGAAGGGCTACTATCACAGACGGTTTCAACTAAGAACCGAACTGTCTGTGATATGCTACGTATCACAGATGGTTCTTGGTGGAAACCGTCTGTGATACGTAGTATATCACAAGCGGTTCTTAGTTGAAACCGTATGTGATAGTACCGTTCCCAGACGGTTCCAACAAAAACTATCTATGATAGTTCTTTATACCTTTTTTTATATTTTCGGCTAGTCTCCGGAATTACTAGCCATGCCCTCGGAAGACTAGCAAGCAGAAAATAGATACATCACAGATGAATCAAATCGTTGACAACTCAAAGTGGTCATTTAAAACTCAAAATCAATTACAAAAGATTATGTTCAAGTATTGTCGCTAGATTTACAATTGAATTACAACTACTCAAAGTGATCAATTACAATTGAATCAATAGTTTCAAGGTCGTTCAGCGGTGTCAATGGAGTGAAACTCTCCGTCGACGTTAACGATCTCCGTCTTGATGAAGGCGCGGAGCACCCCTCGAACCTCAAGACCTCTATCATAACGAGTGCATCTAAATCTATGTTCAAGCCCTATCGCTAGTAGGAGTAAAGTAGTAAGCATATATATATTTAAATTTATAATTAGGAAATAATTATTGCGCGAATGACAAACATTGGGATCCTTCATCTTAGTACTTATCATTTGCCGCATATGATGGCAAACGTAGAATGCACATAGGTGATTTTGTTTTTGCTGACAACACTGCAAAAATAGAATTACATATATATGTACATTCAGTTCAAGATGTATTATTACGAAGTATGATATAGGAATATTGTGTTGTAGCGCCTACCGGAAATCGCGTCCTGTATTGCAGTGTGGCGCTCCCTCGGCAACATAGGTGATGAATGATCTGCATGATTTCAAAAAGTTATCATCAGCCATTTGAAAAGAAGGAAGACTACAATAGAGTTATATATGGAGGAAATAAGCATACATGTCGAGTATTCCTTTCACAAAGGTGAAGACGTGGTTTTTGTTGAATATGGAATCAAGGTATATTACCTTGTTCCTCTTTGGTATAATGACTAAAAAGATCCAGTGGAATCTACTCATGTATGTCGCTATAGTCATAAACCTATGTTCGTGCTGCGTATAAAGTACAAATAAAATTTGTATAACAAGTAGTGAAGCAATTACTTCTGGTTGTAGAACACCATTATGTAGTCCTTGTCGTCCTGAGCAAGCAATCCCGTCGTTATGTATTTCACGACGTAGGATGTGTCTTGGTTGATGGTTTGCTCAGAGATCACGTGTGGATCAAGGATACCCACCGGTTCTTTCCATCGATGAACATTTTTCATCATGTATCTATACATAAGCAATGAGTTGTCATATTTATTGGTATTACGTGAGTGTAGAACTTGATTATACGCACTTACAATGTCCAGTATCGTAGAAGTGAGGCGTCGAGGGCAGTGAGGTTGAATAGGTCGAATAAGTCGTCGAAGCTCACGACAAAATGACCCAGCTCGTGGAAGAAATGCTCCTTCGTGTATCTGACGGTGATTCCAGTATCACACCCCTTCTCTTGGGTCTTCCACATGTACCAGATATGCAAAGATTGACAAGCTACTCCAGTGCGGGCTAGTACTGTGTCAGGGGCCAACGGACTTCTGAGGGAGTATTTCCCGGGCTTGGGAGGCACCGATTTCGATTTGGCCTTAACGAGTTGCCTGCGGCATGTCTTCCCATGAGACGACTCAGGAACCGATACAGTGACACGCTTTTCTTTTTTCCTCCGGCATCTTCTCCACGGGAGCCGATGAGGCGGCCTTATGAAGTGAAGGATGAGGTGGAGTCATCAAGGGTCTTATTGGAGAGGCATGGTCGTGTCGAGATCGCGGCATTGCAGGGTCCAGGGCAATATCCTTCTTGGGCCATTGGATAAAAGTGCACATAGTATCCCCTAGTGTTATGATGTCTTCGTTCGGGCAAATCTCCAGCGGGATGGCCATGAAATTATCATGTACCATATCCACGAACCTCGTGTAACCTGCCACTTGGCACCGTCTTCTGCTTGCCCTTCCTGGTATGGATACACCATCCCCCCGCCCAGCCTCAATAGAAATGCACCCAGCCATCCTCACTTGGAGTTTATAGGGCGTCAGCTTAATGAGGATATCCCGACTACTTATGAGGTTGTTTATGAAGCAAGAGGTACACTTCTCAAACAACAGGTGCAATTGTTTCAAGTTTCTTTGTGTTTTCCGTGAGAATTGGATACTACGTAAAAGCAATACTTTGTGCATTATCAGGTTTGACAAGTTTAAAGTCTTTGGAACCGAGAGGGAGGCTGGAGCCAAAACAATAAAGGAGCACAAGGAGGAGGGTACCAGTATTTGTTGCCTAGTGATGAAGAACAACAAGGTCAAAGCGGTTGGGAAGGAGAAAGTCAAGCAGCCCATGCGGCTGATCAAGGAGAAAGAAAGCCGTGTGATGGGAGAGCAAAAGGGGAGGAAGCCCAAGAACTTACAGCTTAAGTTTTGGATAAGATTTTCAAGCCCAAATCAGATCTCTCATAACTCCAACCGAAATCAAATTCGAAATCAACTCAGAATCAAATTCGAATTCGGAATCAGCATCAAATTCGGATTCGGAATCAGCATCAAATTCGGATTCGGAATCAGCAGGACAGTCAGGAATAAAACGGTCATAACTTTCACAAACGGAGTCCGATTCGAGTGTTCTTGGGCTTGTTGGAAAGACAACTTCAAGCCCGATCCAATGAATCCTCCCTCACTCTGAAATTCCTTCTGTGTCAAAAGATATGACCAAAACAATATAACAGTTGTAAAATTAGAGTTTCCTTTTTGTTTTAGATTGAGTCGGAATTGGAGTAGGAGTTCTAATTCCGAATTAGAGTAGGAGTAGGGCTTTTTGGCCAGCCATGAGGAGGAGAAAGGGCACTATATATTGAGGGGTAGACCCCCATTGTAACCACATACCACGTTTAATATATTTTCAAAGCTTTTACTTGATTCTCCTGTTGTGTTTATAGCCAAAACAGAGGGAATTAGGCGTTGAGAACAAGGGGTCGTCCTTGCTTTTCCGCTGGGAATTGAGGGTTCAACGATCTTCGCTTGTGGTCGGCGAGGATCTAATCAAGTGTGTGTTTGGGCAAATTTTCCATAGAGTTGCAAGTCTGTGCATTGGCGCGGGGGATTAGCTGGTGGTTCGTCAGGATACACAAGTTATCGAGAGGTTCTACGTCGAGAAGATCGGGCACCCCGCATCACAACTCCTACAAAATGATACGCAATTAGCTAAGGCATCCTACATGTCTATGTTTGGAGCATTTCAGAGATGTACATTACCTTGATGTCATCGATAGATATTTGGACGTCGTTATGTCCAGAATTTTATATGGATGCGACGCTACTCCGACGTTGAGGAGGAATAGCTCCCAAAATAATGGGGGTGGCTTGCGACTGGTTAAGTAGTTGATTTATTTGATTATGCAATCTTGTTATATGTCCTTGAAATTTTCAGTAAGCACATGTTCTAACCGAGTGTCGTGCTCGTAATTGGATCTATTCCTACTCCTATACGTGTCAAAGTCGTGTCAGAATCCATCCCTCCAAGGTATGTAAACCCTAACACCTCGCGAGCAACCCGGGTGCTCCTTGTTTCACAGGGTTGTAGATAGTAGATCATTCTCCCTGTTTGCTTCGAAGGAACCTTGGGAACATGCGGAAGTCAATGCTTCCTGCAAGAGGTCATCATGTTATTATACACACTATGAAGTTATGGATTTATTAACAACTACGTAGTTCGACATATTTATCAGATGTTGGGACACTGCCTCGTCTGTCGGGTTTGTGAAAGGGATGCCGCTCGAAGACGGGGCTGATGCCCTCGCTCTTAACCAGGCTCGAGCGCGCTCGTCTAAGATCTCAGTAAATGGTCTGGTAGCATTCTCGTCCTCCGCTGCGCATTGTGTGGTTTTACCCGCGTACCCAGCGGTGCCGAGTTTGTGGGGGTGAGTGTTTTGTGCCTGGATAGCTTTGTGCGCCGCACTTTACTCCTGAAATTCGACCGTCGTCTTCATCCGCACAAAGGCTATATCCCGCGACAAGAATTGATACTTCGTGAAGGACATTCGACTCGTGTTCACGTACTTTGTGACAAGCGTGCTATTGAAGGTCCTCCACGCGTGTCCCATCACGAGCAACGCCTGCCGTTGCACATGTGCCTGGTCTGCTTCTGGGATAATGAACGAGCCTAAAATTTCAGTCCATAGCTGGCCTCTCTCTACATTCGTCAGAGACTTCCAGCTTGGTATGGTGATGGGGACCCGTTCCCTTCCAAGTACCCCGTGGATGGTCTGGAATCTTGCCGCTGCTTTCTTGGGACTCAGAGGAATCCCAACGTCGCTAACCTCCATGATAGTCATTCGGCCCACGGGCAATTTTGATATTTCTCTGTCATCTCGTTTACATACCACTTTGATCGGAGATCCAGACGCATTCGGCGACGTCGATGACGGCGGCGAAGACAGTGCCTCTGCCATCTCGCTAACTTACTATCTATATAAGTTACATACGCAATGAACTAAAATTTCATAGATTGCAAGTTGATATTTTATACAGAAAAAATAGAAGTTACCTGACCAATTAACTAAAATTGCCTTGTAAACACATTTATTACATAAACAAATAGAAGTTACCTATTGAACTTAAATATAGGATACGTAGTAAAGAAAATATATGACATTGTACAAAAAGCTGCAAAGGACATAGTTTCATCGATTCACCTGTGGCCTTGGCCAGCCAAGAATAGCAGAGCTAACTGGAGTATAGGGAGAAGTATGTTTGGATAGGTGTTTACAAGGGTTTATTCACAGATAGCCAGGTATAAGAAAGAATAGATATGTGATAGGTATAATAGAGCTCATATGCAAGTATACAAGCACAAGATAAAGTAGTAGCATGAAGCAAATAATATGCATCTATTTTTAAAATATAGATCAGGGCTACCAGAGCTAGCTACTAAGTAATGCAAGAAATAGGTTTACTGGTATTTGTGTTTGAATAGGAATAAGCATGAGGTTGTGTGATAAGTCAGTCAAGATAGGGTTTACCGGCGCGAGGATCGGAGACGTACCTGGGAGGTGGTTTCGGATAGCGGAGACGTACCTTGGGAAGTGGCTTTGGGGGAGGAAGAGGTGTAGCGGTGTCGAGGTCGGGGAGAAGGGCGTCGGGGAGGCGGGGTCGGGGAGAGAGCGGGTCGCCGACTCGTCGTCGGTCGAGCAGTAGGTGTCGGGGAGGAGGCTTCAGGCGTCGGGGAGCGAGTCGAAGACGAACGAGCGGGCCAAGGCGCTGGGGAGGTGAAGGGGCAAGTGTAAGGTAGAGTGACGAGTAAGGGTGCACAAACCCTATCAATTCCCTCTTAAATAAAGGAATATCACAGACGGTTCTATTATAGAACCGTCTGTGATAAGTCATCACAAACGGTTCCATAACATAACCGTCTGTGTCAACTTAGATTATCACAGACGGTTCTTGTTCAGAACCGTCTATGAAGTATCACAAACGGTTGTATTTAGAAACCATCTGTGATAGGTCCATATCACAGATGGTTCTAAGAGAACCGTCTGTGATCTGTGATAATTTATTTTCTATAGCTTATTTTGTAATAGTGATTGAACAACTCAGAAAACAGTTACCTATAATGGCAGATATGTCTCAGTTCTTTTCTGCCAGGAAAGGTAAATCTAGTTCTTTCTTAGTCATTCCCTGGGCTACTTTGCTCGCCTCTTGCGTTTCTGCCGGCGCACCAATTGCACTATAACTCTATTGGACTTGTTGAGTTAGGCTTTTGTTTTTATCTGTTGCTTGAAAGTACTGTTATTGCATGTTTACAGCTTACAATGGCTCAGTGTGCTCCTGGCTTCAGAACTAAACGTGAGATTATTTCTTTACAATGTAGAGACTTCGCAAGCAACAGCCAGTGCCTAGCATTGATTGGATTGTGATCCTGTTGTTGCGAAAAAGATTAGAGATTTTCCTATAATATTTAAATGAGGTAAAAGAAACAGAGAAAGCATACAAGCCTCGTATCCAATTCTCATTTTCTATGTTTCTATATGTATGTATCCGGCCGTGTGTAGTACGCACAATGTTGTATGTATGTATCCGACATGTATAATTCATTTAGTTGATTTTTTTTGTATGCAAAAGTGCAAGTATTTGATTGTACAATGTACTGTATGAAATGTAGTCTATTGTGCTCAACATGGTTGCATTCAAATTTCAAAATGGGTGGGAAGTATACACATATAAATTGTGCATGTACTGGTAGTCAATCCATTGAATATTCAAATTAGTCATTCAAAATTCAAGAATTAGAATCCATTGAAAATTCAAATGAGAGGGTCCCACCACATGTCATCTCAGCTCCAAATACACTTAATTATAACAAATACAAGAAGCATAATATAGCTTATACATCAACCAACTTATGTTAGCACAAATCTTTATGCAATCTTGAATGGTGTATAAACTGCATTCCTGATATCTCTCTTTTTTTAAGGAAAAATATATGTCTCTCTCACACTTGCACACTTTCTCACTACACGTTGAAGTATTCTCACAAAGCAGTATTGAAGGATTTTGATTTCTCAAGCCACGGTTGATTACTAAGAGTCTAAAACCTTCCTCTCTGAACATCTTTATCTTCTTATAAAGTTGAGTGTACAAGAAGAGTTGATAAAACACAACATCATCTCTGTTAGAGATATATTAGAGATAAGAATTATTTTGTATTCCTTATCTGTCTTTTGTAATATCTTATCTGTATATGACATTCACTCTTTGTACACCCTATATATTGCCTATTGGACCTTTTCAATATACACACAATATTCATAACATGGTATCAGAGCAAAAGTTAAGGTTAGGGTTCGCTACCTCCGCCGACGCCGCCTGCTAGCCTCTACTCGTCCTCCGCCACCGCTGCCCCCGGGAGGAGCTATCTCCACTCCCGGGGATGGCCTGCTCGACGGCGCCTCGCCGCGGGTCTCGCACGGCCGGCGCTACGGCCTACCTCGACTCGCTCTGCCCCAACAGCCACGATGCCTGGTTGCCTCGGGCTCGTATGCGCTGCGGCCTATGCACAGGTGCTGCTGTTGATGGAGACTGAATCGACTGCTAGTTTTGCTGGTATCTGTTAGCTATCCTTTGTGTTGTTTTTCTTCCGTTGGTTTTTTTAGGCTTAGCTCGGTGATGATGATAATAAGTAGGAGTAGGATTGGGAGAGATCCGAGTCCTTACTTAAGAGATGGGTCTTCTGCTACTGCTAGCTACTATTTATATCGTTTCTTCCGTTGCGTCTATCCAAGTTCGTAACTCTTTATCTGTGAGTTCGTCTAAGCCATGCGAGTCCACAAATTTATTATCAGTCATAAAAGTATAGGAAATTATTTGGCATGGCAGCAGCCACTGCTCTTTTCTTCGAGCCGCTGCAGGTCCGTCGCTCCAAGTTTTTAAGGCCGCCACGCTTCTTCCGCACTGCATCTTCGTTGTACTTCTTGTGCATTGCGCCGCGTTTCTTCTGCACTGCGTCTTTGTTGCGCTTCTTGTGCATTGTGTTGCGCTTCTTGTGCATTGCGTTGCGCTTCTTTAGCACTGTGCATTCGTTGCATTTCTTGTGCACTGCGCCGCCGTCGTCTTGGACTACGATTTGCGCCGCCATGCTTCTATCTATTTCTATTCGGTTTGATTTAACAGGTTTATCTCTTTGTCGGTTTCATTATCTTATTCGTCATGTTGTCATGGTCGACTTTGCTCTCACACCTTGTGCTTTATGGGTCATGTCATACGACCCCGAATGGGAGATCTTTTATCGACATATTTTTCAAGAGCTGCATGCTACGACAACATTATCAATACTCGTATTTTGAATTTTTTTATATTTTAGTGTCAATCATTTCCAAATGCAATGCTATTGCATACGTCTTGCATTTGAGGGGAGAGGTATTAGAGATATATTAGAGATATGAATTATTTTTTATTCGTTATATGTCTTTTGTATTGCCTTATTTGTATATAATATGTACCTTTGTACACCCCATATATATTGCCCAGATCCTCTCCAATATACACACAATATTCGTAACAATCTCAAATGCTTTGTGTCGTCCAAATAAGTATCAAACGAGCCAAAATGCATCTTTTGGCGTTTATTCAAAATAAATGAGTATGAACATTAGGTTTTATTTTTATGCGAGTAATACGAAGTTAATTACGATTAGATCAAAGTAAGAGTCATTTTAAACTTGTTCAAAATTTGGTACGCGGCGGGAGGAGATGCGTTTCACTTGAACTAGCATTCGTATGGATGTACGTATCAGCATATGCGTGCGCGTGCTTGTGAGAGAGCACGCTGATCCCAGGATTGTATTATTACTTTCGTGACATTATACTTTCATATCTTTTTAAAAATACGAAAATAAAATTTAGAAATCAAAGTGACGCTTGTTGACTTTAAAAACTAAAAAACGACTTCTTTTTTTGTTTGTTACGTGCCATCCGACAACAAACCAAGGGTTTCAAACCCCTTCCAGCATGCATGTTGGCGTGATGATCATCTCATGGCTCACCACTTGTGATCAGGTCATCAGAATCCTACAACAGATACAGCATATAGCTACCCCGCTGTATATACACCGTGTCGGCACGACCTCGACTGTCGGATCTATAGTTCGACAGTTTGGTCGTGCCGACCGACCAGGTACTATTTTCAAACATAAAAAAAAAAGTAGCTGCAAGTCGCATTAATGTAGCCGCCATCACGTACGTCAAAATCTAACGCCTGATATGTCAAGAATATTTTAGGCATAATCTTTGACCAATCTTTACACGCATCTAACCATCTGCTGCAGCAGCAGTAGCTCATTTTTGTCAAACACTAGACAGCCTCCGTGCATATCCTTGCAGTGCACACGTTTCATACTGTTTCGTTGCACTAAACCACTAATCAATTATAGTTACACTTCAACCAATCGCGCGTGTGCTGGCTTTGGCTGCTTGCACAACGCACAGCGGTCTATAGATCAAAGTTCTTAATACCGATTTGGTTCTTAGAATCATACGTTCAGTATCAGCTCATATCGGTTTATTGTTTTGAATTTAGGTCATGTTTGGTACAGTTTTTACTCTCAACTTCTCAATCGATTCTCGTAGAGCCGTACCAAACACTCTGATTCTCAAAACTACTAGATTCTGCTTCTCGCGATGAGCTGTCTCGAAAATGAACTAGCAACGAGAAGCAGCCTCTCAGCAGATTCTCGTGAAAATCCAACCTTCAGAAACGAAAATACACTTTGAAGTTGAAGGTTTTTACCCACAAATATCACCGAGTTACACAAATACAATTGAGCCAGAAGTGACATGGTCTATTTGCCTATAATTCCCCCTCATATGATTTTTGGAGCCAACCTACTAGTAAAACGGTTCAACAGACAGCTCCAGATTCTCAGAGAATCAGAAGCAGAATCTGAAAAATGAAAATTTGGAGCTGTACCAAACATGGTCTTAATATAATAATACGAGTGTATGTGTGTGTGTATATATATATATATTTAATTATATGCACACCAAATATTACTTGTAGTATTATTTCAAATACATAGTAATACTATAAAATATAACATATAGTTCAATATGCGATATTATTAATTTCACCGGTACGATCGGTACTGACCGGTATCGAACCGGTACGACTAGTATTAAAACTGGTACGATAACGTAAGGCTACTTTGTACTGATTTAGATAGAGATATAGTAGGTACCTGCTGGGGCACGGTATTGATAACTCTGCTATAAATAGCAACCAAATCGAGAAGCATTCCAATCGCAAAGACGCCAAGTGTACTCACCGTCACCGGCCAAGAGCAGCAGCCACCGGCCAGCGAGCTTCACCGATGGGCTCACCGAGGAGAAGCCGGGCACTTTTGGTGGTTGCTCTCGTGCTTGTCGTCGTCGTTGCGGCGAGCGTGTGCCATGCCGTCGACGCGGCGAGGGCGACGCCGGGTGGCATCGTGGCCGGCGGCGACGCCTACTTGACGCCGGCGGTGGAGGAAGCGAGGGGGACGGTGGCGATGCTCGTGGCGAGGCTGCCGGCTGGCTCTAGCCCTGGTGGCCCGGGACACTGAAGATCGAGGCTCTGTGATTCGTGCACGGTCGATCAAGCGTTTAGGTACTGTACTTGTTCATAGGTCTTGTGATGTGATACGCATAGAAGCGTACTATCATTTCATCTCCATGTTCTTCACAAGATGGAAGTTTATCACTTGGATCAGATCAGACATGAATGATTTGTTCCAGTTGTATTGGAAGTTCATACACACGAGAATTAATACAGTATCATTGCTTATGGCATCGATACATTAATCACTCAGTGACATTATATTTTGCCCCCTATTGATTCTCCTGAAAACATTTCTTGCTCTTGTTAAGTCTGTTATCCTCAACAAGGAATGCAAGCAAAATTGCTAATCTCTCTAGGAATACAGATAACCTGATAACAGAATTGCTCTTTGTATCGACCAACAAGGGCTAGCATGCATGATCATCTGACGATACGACAGAGCTCGTGATCAGCAGTTGGAAACTCGAGGGGCAACTTAGTCTCCTTCCAGAGGTCATCTCTAATGGCACTGCATTAGCTTATTGTAGATGAACAGCCGCAACAAAGCAAAACTCTTTTCCTGGTTCAAATGCCGCTTCAAGCTCTTCATAGCTCTGTAGAATCTTCAGGTTTTTCGAAGCATTGATATCCTCCTGTAGTATATCAATGCAACAGAGGTAAACAGTTTTTTTAGTACAATCGCTGTTACTTGTTAGACAACCATTGCCATAAATGGAGCTCACATAGAATGTCTGCAAAGGTAGCATAACCAACATTTTCACATTTACAATAAGAAACATATGAAATAATAGTTACCTTTTGAACATATTCAGCAACTGTGCAATTAATAATTTTCTTGATGGTTGCTTTCCTCACTTTTGATGGTCCAATTAAGTGCAGAGCGACTTCTTTTGGTATCTTCAGCACCACCAAACAGTATCAAGTAAGTCAAAACACTATCTGGCTATGTGCAAATGTGTTTGCAAATATAAAGTGAAAGCATTACTTTTGAATAGTCGCATGCTTTGTACAAAATCAGTTTTAGCATCAAGAGCAGGAACTTACATCTGGAGTTTTCCCTGAATCATTCAAGTAGCGCCATGTGGATAAACAATGTCAAGGAAGGTGACCAGTGTTAGTTTCACATCACAAATTTAAGGAGCTGTGTAAGGAGAAAAAAAACTCAAAGATGCTAGAAAGCTGTTAAATAAAGAAAAAATGACATCCACAGTTAAAATAAATATCAGCAACTTTTATTTAGAGTAACCTAAATAGTTCTGTTAACGGTTCATCAAGACATATGACACATCAAGACAATACCAAGGAGCCAACCTGTTCTGAGTGGAACTGCAGACATAAAACATTGAACTCGTATGTTTAAAAAGAACTTCCAGAATGGAGTCCGAGTTATGTTAGACGCAAGAGCAAATCACAAAAAAATACAGTTGCCACAGTGGCAGTCGATTCTATCTGATATGAGATGGATAGAAAGTAAGGATGCTAAGATATAAGAGTGGACCTCCTTCCATTCGTCGAAAGCCAGGAAGTGGTTGTGCCGCGGCAACATGCTTTGAGAAAACCTTCTCGGAGATAGAATATGTCATTGTACTGCCAACAGTTGCTCGTATCTGCATCTTGTAAGAGACACAATGGACAGATCGACAAATTAAGATGAGATCTGTCAAAGAGTTAGATGCATTGTTGACACCTTCCACATGTTACTGAGTAAAATGCTAACCAACCTTTATCACTCCATCCTCTTCAGTACACACAGAAACATGAAAATCTTTAAAAGATACCGGCGTTTGTGCGGAATTTTGTGTACCTGATAGCTCAAATAATAAGTCAATAAGAAAAGATTATCGGAACAAACACAGTTTGGATAAAATCATAAGAGAATAAAAGGTGTACATTGTACCAGGGATACTGCCTGAAGCACTCTGAAAACTTTATGGTTGGTAGTACCAGGGAAAAAAAATCCCGGCCGGTTACCACCGGTAACATGATTTACCTGTGGGGATAGGGTGAACAGTAACCAGTCGGAAAATTTAAATTTCAAAGTTGGATTTTTAAATACATAATGCACTTCCTAGGTTAGTTTAGACCTATTTTGTGCTAGGTTATGTAATGTATGAGCTAAATATGCTTGAATTATTATTTTTGGCGGTTTGCACTTCATATGAGCTAAATATGCTAGATTAGGTATTGTATGAGCTAAACATGCTACATTACGTATTGTATGAGCTAAATATGCTACATTATGTATTGTATGAGCTAAATATGCACTTCATTAAACACTTTATAATTCAAAATTCGTCAATTCAAAATTTTGGCATGTTTTTCCGGTTTTTTGACCAGTTTTTCCAGTAACCAGCCGGTTACCGTTACCAGCCACCGACAAGGATTTCAACCGGTAGTAGTTTTTGGATCCTTAGGTAGTACCAACTTGGTACTACAAAAGATATTCATAAGAAATTTTGAAGTAATCCATTAGCATTAAGCACTAAGTATTACTTCCTCGATGCAATATAGCATAAGAGAGATAGCATTTGGTAGACTGTCACCGACTTGATCAACTCCTAAGTCATCCCTAAGCAGGGATCGAAATCTCGGTACCGGATGAAATCCGGCCGTGAAGGCGATATAGCCGTGGGTTCTGCGGCGATTCTGGAAATTTCGAAAAAACGGTGCGAATTCAAATTTTGAATTTTGAATTGAAATTTTATCGGCCAGAACCGTCAAACCGAAAAAAACTAAAAACCGGAAATGGTGAAAATGGTAATTATGAAATTTAAATTTGGAACAATGCAAATATTAATGAGAAAATGTTTCTCTCATAGTTGATACTAGTAATCATACATATGAAACCTGTGTCGCTGAACAAACTATTAGCAAATACTTTTTCGTATCTCTT
Organism: Hsuehochloa calcarea; assembly: GCA_036346395.1. NCBI lineage: Eukaryota > Viridiplantae > Streptophyta > Magnoliopsida > Poales > Poaceae > Hsuehochloa > Hsuehochloa calcarea. The sequence goes on from CM070610.1 coordinate 5,617,397, forward strand.
ATTAATCATATCGCGTCACTAAATGATTTGAAAGTATAGGATTAAAGAATCAATCCAATCCTGAGCAAATAATGATGCAATCCAATTCTCTCATAGTTGCATGCAATCCAATTAATGAGAAAGTGTTTCAAGTTGTACATAAAAAGTCATCATTTATGTTTTAATAGTGCTAAATATACTAAAAACTAATGTTTCAATACATAATCTAGCATAAGAATGCCTAAACCAACTAGGGAAGGACATTATGGAGTCAAAAATTCAAATTCAAAATTTAAAAATTTCGCCGGTTTTTTTACGGTTCCGACCGTAAACGATTCAGGCGAATCGTGATTACCGGCGGTTTTTTATCCCTGTCCCTAAGTACCGAGCTATCCTTGTTAAGAAAAAAAAACAAACTGTACGCCAATATGTAAAGTGATAAGCTACCGGAAACAACCTACCATTTTGAACAGTGTTTGTTGAACATCATCAAACAAGTTGAAGATGGTAGTCTATGAGAAAATCGAAGGTGAGGTCTCAGCCCCCTGGCGCATTTTTTATTGATGATCTGCAGGACAATCCACAAATTTGGATTGCAATTCGTAAGAGGCAAGTTAAAGGAGGAAGCATAATATTGAGAGATGAAAAGTAAGTAATGCGCTATCTAGGTTGTTTATTTTCCTTCCTTCAATTTAATTTTCAAGCAAATTCTCATACATTATCAAGTTCAAAAGGGGGAGCATGAAATTTTGGCTTTCTGGATATGTTTGGCTTGTTTAACATTCATTGTGCCAAGTAAAACGATACCACTTTCTGAGTTTTAACTATGTTAATGCCAAGGCTGGGAAAGAATAAAAAAGAAAGGTTACAACTCAGCAAAATAATTGTTCTTTCTTGTATAGACTCTCGTACAAGTAGACTACTAAGGAATTATTAAGGATTTAGATAGATGTATTTAAGAATTTATTTCTCGATATCTCACAAGCCACATGTCAGTGAGATAGTGAGACATCGAGGGATAAATCATCAAATGCATCTATCTTATAATACTAAATCATCAAATCCCGCTACTACTAATCATTGACCCCAAATTTCTTCACAAGTTTGAGGGAAAAGAAGGAACCAACCCAAAATTAAATCTTGCATCTAGAGCAGAGCAAGAATTTCCTTAGCCCTGATACGAACCATTCTCTTGAATTGCAACAAGTTGCGCACAGGAGTACTAAATTTCGCCACAGAATGATAGAATTAACATTACATAACCTTAAACCGCAGGAAATGATTGAGAAAACACCGCTTAAGAAGGCAGCATCCGAGAGAGAGAGAGAGAGAGAGACCACAGGGTTTATCGCCGCAGGCAAGGTAAGAGAGCCACCGATGGAAGCGGATAGCTCCACTGTGGCCAGAGGGAGATCTTCCCAGTTCGACGGCGGACTTAGCACAGAGCCAAGGAAGAAACCCAGGAGCAGTTATCCCATTCTCTCTTGCATCCTGGCCGTTGGTTTCCAATCGGACGGACAAAGCTCTCTGAGAGCGGCTTAACTAGTATTACTCCAGGGTCCAAACCTCTGCCTCACCGTTGGACGCGGCACGGACCGCACGGCGGCGGAGGCGGCGATGGAGGTGGAGGCGGAGGTAGGCGCGTACGAGGAGATGCTCCGGGTGGTGGAGGCGTGCGCCGCCCGCATCCGGTGGCGCCTCCGCCCCCACTCCAAGCGCCGACTCCTCAACGGTCGGTGCCCACACATGCTCTCACGTTTCATCTCTCTCTCTCCATGTCTTTTCATGATGATGTATATTTAGGATATGCTGCTAAGTTGCCTCATTTCTTGCTAACTTCTGTACTATCTTTCTGATTCGTTGCTAAAGCCACTTTAATTGGGTTGTTAATTCATCCAATGGTACGAGCCAATTCATCCATTACGTGACGCACCTTGGTTTAAGTCAACTATGGGTTTTCTCAAATCTAGTTTTAGCTCACTTGGGCAGTAGTTCAAGTAAGTTTAGGGTTTGATGACGATGGATTGTTTTTTTTTAAGATGAGAACGGACTGATTGAAATGTTACAGATTACTTGTGTGAAGAGCCGATGTTTTTGTATATCGAGTCGCATTGGCAATAGTGCATTGAGGAACACGATAAAATGATATGATTAATTCTTGACAGATATCCTATTTCTCTGCACTGGGTTGCGGTCTGTAGTTCTGATGGACTATGGTGGCACAATGCCTAAACTACAAGAGAATCTCTGCTGCCTGCTGCATCACACTCGGCAGGTAATTGCCTGATTTCGATGTATTAAATTCTCCGTAATGGTATCACACATACAACCAGGCATTTCACGTTAAGCGTTTTGTCCTCCATTGCCAGTCATCATCATCCCACCGAGGAACGTTTGCTAGAAATAATAATGCCATCCGTAACATCACTTCCTTGCATTGCAAGTCATATTGGGAAGTTATGTTTCAACTGACTGTTGAAATTTGACACAAATGAGCATCCAATGTGATGCGACTATTTCCTTGAGCCAGCAGGAAAACCCTTGTTGTTCCATGGAAAATAATTCTAGCATTATGTCGACTGACATAAGTTCAATGGATCTTACTAAGTGACTAGAACTTTGTATGTTGTTTTGCTATCAGACAGTTACATTCAGGACAATTATCTTGATTAATGGCCTTTAGTTGCTGTTGCTTAATCACTCTTCCATCTTGTAGGATCCACATGGTCCTACAATATCAAGTTTTATTTTTATGCCATACTCGAGACATGTAATCTGTTTTGTTTTGCAAATTACTTTTTGATCAATCTGTCATCTGCACCAGTGATTCTTTAAACTACAACCATATGTTTGTGTAGTTGTGCGCATCTAATTCAGCCATGTTAATATCATGTTTGACTTGCAGGAAACGAGCATCTTGAATCCACTAAGGGTGATGGTTATTAAAGATATGCTTTACTTGATTCATGTAAAAGGACTTGCTGAACATGCGTCACCAAATGCAAGGATACAGCACCAGCTAGCTTTCGTGGACCTAGAGAAAAGCTATTGCAAAGTCTTTACCTTCTCAGATCATACTTATCTATTTTTGTCTATTGTCCTGTTTTTATATTACTGACTGTTCTCTTGGTGCAGCTGCTTTCAAACACAGAAGAGAATGGCACTGTGATGGAGCTTGTATCCATCCAAGATCTGTTTTCAGCCAAATTCCCTGTTGACGCAGCTGTAGATCTGTCTGTTATTCAACATGGAGCGGCAATGCTTCCAGAGAGATCTACTGATGTTGAGTGCACTGGTTTTCACATTACAGACAGGACCTCACTGGTGGTTGATATGAGTGCCTTTCTAGAGATCTCCCAAATTGCCTTGCCTTCTCTAAATGGGTAATTTCTGGTTCTATGTGTCATCAAACCCACAACTATGGAATGTTAGTCCACTGAAACCATTACTTGGACACTTGGAAGTCAAAACTCAAAATTATTGTTTAGCCTCATTATAAAACATGGTACCTTTTTTTGTGGCTAATTTTTCTAACATAAAAAAGAAATGCCTTGCCCATTCTTATGTTTGCTATGTTGGTGAAGTTTGACATTTGACTTGGTCTCTCTCAATGATTTTTTCATTTTTACAATGTCTGTAGGTGGCTTTTGGGTTATCCTGTAACATATTTGTTTTGCAATGGAAGTGCTGAGACAGCCACACAGAATCTCTCCAAACACTCTCTACATATCTATAGGATATATGTGGTCAGGTTTGGCATTTCTAATGGTTGTAGAAGTTGTTTTTTCGGGAGGAATTTCATTTAGCTCTTATACATGTAATACCTTTACTGTAGAAGGCGCCAGTTAAATGTGAAACAATCAGAAGAGGAACTGATGAGGTAAACTATATTTTCTCTTATTTCTTCCACTTATGTTTCTGTGTTATTGTCACATGCTTATGTTTCCACCATCATTACTGCATGAGTTGTAAAATATACAGAAATACTTCTGTAAGCTGAAATTTGCATGCAAGTGCAACTGTACTATCAAATCCTCTGTATATAGACTGCATATTAGGTGACTGATGGCTTAAGGGGTGGGCAGGTAGCTATGGCATATCGTTTTGTTCCCTAGTTCCCTTCTTTTTTTTGAGTTCCCTAGTTTCCTTCTGATATCCTTTAGGTAGCACCTTATGTCTTTGGGAGTGAATTTTTACATGCAATCTTACAAACTAATCGTGACATGGTATGCCAGTTTTTCAGTTCCTTGTGACATGAGCGCGAAACGTGATGAAGAACCGTGGGTCAAATCATTTATAGCTCACATGAATGAGAAGCTCAGGCGATGCAATCATGTCTGGGCATCAATGCGGCTAGAGGTTGAGTTTTTTAATAGCCAGTCGCAGGTCATTGTGTTATAGTTCAGATCGGCAGGCATTTTACTAGAAGAAATCTGCTAAGTTAACAATTCAATGATCCTACTCAATGTCAGATGTTATCTGTATGTTGATCAGCCCGTTTGATTGGAGAATTGAATGTTCTCAAAGATAGAACATTGAACAAGGCCAAGTATCCACCGACACTAGACACTTCATACACCAGTTTCAGTTCACCCAGCATTCTGGAGGAATCAGGGAGCAGACAATTGTCACCTATATTAATTTCTTTCAACAATACCGCATTGGAAATTATGTGATTGCACTGTAGCAGTAGAGAGTACAGACAATTTGTATTCCGAAATGCTCAATGATGACTGATGCATCATAATGTGTTTTCTATGTGCAGGATTGGTGCTGTCTAAGATGTGACTTTCCACGCTCGTCTAATGATTTGCCTTTGCGAATGTCTGTGTTTACTCCTGAATCATAGATACCCAGCGTTTATTTAGAATTCGGGAATTCATATTAATTTTACGGGAAATAATATGTGAATCCAAATTCACACTTAATTCCCGAAAACACCAACTGTGCGTATATATGAAATTTTGCTTTAACTAGCTTAGTCGCTTACAGAGTGTACTAGTTAGCGCATTCCACCAGTGCACCGGTCTATCTACAAGAGAGAAGGGCGGTGAAAAAAAAGCTCAACAAACTACTCGAGGGTTTGGTTCAATTCAGACTCAGAGCTCAGAACAAGGCTCGCGAGCTCGAATAGGTTCCGTACGTTCCTTTGTTCCACCAAATTTCTTGAGTAAATTTAATAAAACCACGTATATTGTGGTCATAATTCCAAAATACCCTAGGTATCTCGCTTTGTGGCACATAATCCTAATCCCAACTATTATGGTCCTATCGTTTCACAAAACCCCACTTTTATAAAATCACACCCGAATTAACACAGTGGCCCCACCCCCGCAGAGCCAGGTTCGTTACCTTTTTTTAACAAGGCTAAAGCCCAGCTTTTATAGAAAGCTAATAGCGAGGATTACAAAATAGTATGGTACAAAAGATCAGACTAGAGATTCCAGCAACAAAGTAGCACAAACTAGAGAGCCTCCCTCCAACCATAGAAGCATACAACAAACCTCAGTCTAAAGACCTAAAACGAAAAACTAATTGACCAATAGAAGATCACAGCAACAACTGCACTTAGATTCTATCCAAAGCACGAAACTTCCTCAACCAATCTTCTGTCGAAGCCAACAACCATTCTAACTTCATTTGATCATCCTTTCTGGTTAGAATTCGTCAACGCTGCGAACACGATACAAATTTGAATACAATTTCAGTTGATTGCTTAGGAAAATGTCTTCTCAATCGTCCTTTTATTCCTGATTTTCCAAAGCATCCAAGTAAAAATAGCAAAAATGAATAAACCAATATGATAATCGTTAGCACCCATATTATCTAGCCAACAAAGATGCAAATCATCAAGAGACTCCGAGTCTCTCTCGCACTGAAGGATATCTATGATGCACGACCAAACAAATCTTGCCATGACACACTGAAAAAGAACATGGTTTGCATCTTCTACCTTCCCACAAAGCCAACAATTATTACTCCCTTTCCACTTTCGCAGCACAAGCTGATCCACAGTCTGGATCTTGTTCAGATAAGTCTGCCAAAGAAAAACCTTCACTTTTAAAGGTACTCTACTAGCCCAAAGATTATGCAACCTCTCATTGGTGATACCCCCAAAAGCCAAATGTATGTTAAGGGATTTAACAGTAAACTACCCTAATTTTTCTAAACACCAAACCACCCTATCATGCGCATCAGTAAGATCAACCCCTTGTAAAGCCTCTTTCAGATCTCTCCACATCACTTCCTCTTCTCCGCCAAAGTTTCTAATAAACTTGATATGCTACACCCCATTCTCCAAACAATCTTCTAACTTTATATCAGGATTAAAGAAATATTTATACAGTCTAGCAAACCTAATATAAAGAGGACATTTATCTAGCCAAACATCCTTCCAAAAAGATATAACTTTCCCATTACCAGCTAGGTAAGAAACACCCCACTTGAACATATTTTTAATCCTGCAGAGAGTTTTCCAAAACTGGGAACCTCTGAGAGACAGAATCTCTGAAATTCCTATTCGGGAAGTATTTAGCTTTCAAAATCCTAAACCACAGCTCATCTTTAGCTCCACTTAATCTCCACATCCATTTACACTATAGGCAAGCATTCATAAGTCCGGTATTTAACAGCACTGAACCTCCAAAATCTTTTGGTCTACACACAACCTTCCAATTAACCATATGATACCTGAATTTATCATTTGCCCCCTCTAGAAAAAATTTGGATCTAATTGAGTCAATCTTTCTATGAATCTCATCATTCAGCCTATAAAACCCCATCATGTAAATGGGTTGATTACTAAGGCAACTATTGACCAGAATCAACCTCCCACCTGAGGAAAGGAGATTATTCTTCCAATTATCCAGTCTACTACCCAACTTGTTAATAATCCTTTCCTCAGCACCCTTGCTCACCTGCCTCTCCCCAATTTCAATCCCTAAGTAAGAGGAAGACTCCCAAGCTTAGAATTGAACATATTAGCAATTCTAACAGCTTCCTCTCTCTTCACCCCCAAAACAAAAACCTTACTTTTATGATAATTAACTTTCTGCCTAGACATCCACTCAAAACAATACAAAAGAAACTTAAGATTAAGAATGTAAGTACCATCACACTCTATCATCAGAACTGTGTCATCGACATATTGAAGAATAGGAACTCCCCCCTAGAATTAAGTGTGAAGAAACCCCTTTAATCGGCCCCTTCTTTTGTGCTTTTTCAATAATTGCTAACAGCGCATCAGCTGCCAGGTTAAACAGCAGGGGAGATAAAGGATCTCCTTATCTCAGACCTCTATGTGTTGTGAAGTAAGGGCCCACTGTACCATGTATGTTAATGCTCACCTTACCTCCCTAAATAGAGCTCATTATCCAATCAATCCATTTCTGAGAAAAACATTTTCCAATCATTATATTCTCCGAAAAAAAACTTCACTGGACTTTATCATAAGCCTTCTCAAAATCCAATTTGAGCACAATTCCTGATTTCTTGGTCTTTCTCAAGTTATATTGGATCTCATGTAAAGATAACACCCCATCTAAAATATTTCTCCCTTTAATAAACACAGTCTGACACTCCTTGGCAATCCTATTTGCAATCTTACCCCAACGAACAGCCAACAACTTAGTAATTATTTTGAAACTAACATTGATCAAACAAATCGGCCTAAAATGTTTAATGGTATTAGCATCTTTGATTTGAGGAATCAGAGTAACCACCCCATAGTCCAGTCTCTTTAAATCCAGCTTCCCCTGAAAAAAGTCTTTAACTATCTCCATGAAATGATGCTTCAGTCTCTCCCAGAAATTTTTGTATAAGAGAGTAGGAAAACCATCTAGGTTCATTGCCTCTCCCGTCCACATTGAGCGACACACTGGACGCTAGAACTCGGTGCCCTCGATGGGGGAAAAACTCGCTTGAGAAGCCGAAGCCATTAGTGTTGCTTCGTATTCTCATCTCCAAGACTCCAACTCCCACTGGTTATTCACTATTCGATCGTTGGAGCTGCTCCCTTGTTTCGAGAGAGGAGGATCAGTGACGAGACTGAGGAAGGAGATGGTGCACACTAGGCAAGGAACCCACCACCACCGTGCCCCGCAATGGGTCAGCTTGCTTTCTCCAGCTCGTAAAAGGAAAAAAAGACTTCTTTCGAGCTCGATTTGAGGACTTTAAGTTGGAAATGAAGGGAATTTAGTTGCTTTTGTTTCACTGGAGTTCTTAATTTCGCAAATTTTGCGATTGGTTTGGATTTTGGCCCGACTGATGAGCAATTTGTTCGCCAAATTGCAGGGAGATGCGATATGTGATTTCTTGACTGCTCTCTCCCTTACTTTGAGTTATTGTGTTCTACATCATTCATCAATAGTGGTTTTCTTCACAGGAGATACAAGACTAGTACCATATCAATTGACAGCTAGCTATGTAGTAACTTAAGCTTGTTACTATGTGATTGTGTGTTGCTTAATTTTGTTTTCCTGTGTGAGTTCAAAACTTGAGAGAATGCATTCTAATTACTACTACGAATAATAAGATCAATGATGGTGTGGTTGTCCTTCCTCCCTACATGGGGCTCTTTGAGTTGTTGCGAGCTTAGATGTGCATGTTAGCTATTGTCTTTTAGAACATCTGATTGATCTAGGTGGTGGATCATGCAACGTCTTTCGCCGAGCAATGGCTCTCTGGCGGTGGCACCCAGCCAATAGCGAGAGGGTGGGGAGAAGAGGCGACTGGGTGGCAGAGCGGGCGGGGCGAGTCGACTTGTGACGCGTAAGACATCAGCAGTGCCTTTCTAATCACATCCAGTCGAGAGCATGTCAGTCATCAACATCGGACGCCCAAGGTGGATGGGAGAGGTAGCCAACTAATCTCTGCCGGAGGGTCAATCCTGTGAGGTGGGATTCTGTGAAACATTAGCACCATAAAACCTAAGGTTGTGTCGCAAACCAAAATACCTGCAACCATAAAGAAGATTGCGAAGAGGCTCGGCGTGGTGTGAAGGTTGGATCTCACCTACCCGGAGCGGGAAAGAGCTACCACTAGTGCAATTGAGGTGTTTGGTTTAATTCGTGGAGCTGATTCAATTAGTTTGGGCTTACCTCAACGTGAATTAGGGGAGACCGGCAAGTCTCCGAACACCACGGTAAAAAGTCATTATATCATTGTGGTTTATTCTATAGTGATTTACTTTGTGAAATTTAAATTCCTAGAATTATATTGCTTACATATCTTTGTATGTTTACTATCATTGAAATTGTATTAGCTTGTTGGTGCACTTAGTGAGACTAGTTAATTTAGATCTTAATTGTGCAAAACCGATTTGTTGTAAGCTTCCGCATTAAAAATTGGTTTCAGCCAAAAGGTATTTTAAACTTCCTATTCACCCCCCCTAGTCAGTCTCCTCGATCTTACACTTGTTTCAGAGAGGTGGAGGATCAGTGATGAGACTAAGGAAGGAGATGGTGCACACTAGGCAAGGAACCCACCGCCACCGTGCCCCACGGCGGGTCAGCTTGCTTTCTCCAGCTCGTAAAAGGAAAAAGACTTCTTTCGAGCTCGATTTGAGGAATTTATATTGGAATCAAAGGAAATTTAGTTGCTTTTCTTTCACTAGAGTTCTTGATTTGGGAAATTTTGCGATTGGTTTGGATTTTGGCACTACTGATGAGCAATTTGTTCACCAAATTGCAAGGAGATGCGGCAGGTGGCACCCGACCAATAGCGGGAGGTTGGGGAGAAGAGGCGACTGGGTGGTAGAGCGGGCGGGGCGGGCCGACTTGCGTCACACAAGACATTAGCGATGCCTTTCTAATCACCTCAAGTCGAGAGCATGTCACTCATCCACGTCGGACGCCCAAGGTGGATGGGAGAGGTAGCCAACTAAGCTCTGTCGGTGGGTCAATCCTGTGAGGTGGGGTTTTGTGAATCATAAGCATCATAAAACCTCAGTCACAAACCAAAATACCTGCAACCACAACCATAAACTAAGCGGTTTTCTGATATTTACTTTGATTTCTATTTGCTCCCAACTACGCAAGGCCCATTAGCCCAAGGCCCAAGTAGCCAAATCCCAATCCCACTCCCGTAACATTCCCATCCCCAAGGACCCTAATGTCCACTACGATTGTAACCCAACCCAACCCAAATGGTTGCTCGCTTCTCATCCTGCGTCGCCGACAACCACTCCTAATCCCCACAATCTCCTTTGCTGCCACCTCTCGTCCCGCCTCGTCAACAGCCAACCATCATGCCCAGGGGCGGAGATGGGCCTCGTGCTGGTAGGGCAACAGCCTGATACGTGGAGATAATTGTAGTGATACCCCCGCTATGTATATTTGCAAATTATCAGCCCAGATAGCTCGACCCGAGGCTTGCAGCCTAGCCCGAGGCAAGCAAACCCTAGGCGAGCGCACCCTGCATCCTCTCCTCACACGAGCCACCACCCCCAACACCCCCTGCCTCTCCCTCCAGCGCCCTCCCTCGGCCCTCGGCCATGTTGGTGTTGTCCCCTGCCCCCATCACCCCCTACCTCCTCTCCTCACCCGGCATGACCCCACCCCCAGTGCCCCCTCTAAAGAATATAGACCCACCATTTATGAGTTAATTGAGTATTTTGGTAATTAATGATAATCGTCATGTGGACTAACATTTTCTATGAGTTGGTGAAATAGGTTGAATCCCATGATGATGAAGACTTATGATGTTATTGTGGTGTGCTTTTTTTAGCTTTACTTTCTTGCAATTTACATTTATAGAATTAAATTTATTACTTGTCTCCTTATGATTGCTATCATTGTCTTAGTCTTAGCTTGTTGGTGCACTTAGTTAAGACTAGTTGATTTAGGTTTTAATTGAGAAAAACCGAATTGATTTATAATTTCGCATAAAACTCGATTTTAGACAAAAGAATTTTTAAAATCATCTATTCACCCACCTCTAGTTGACCTCCTCGATATTACAAGTGGTATCAGAGTTTGGTCTCTCATTCATTAGACTTAATCGTCCAGAGAGTAAAGGATGATAACTATAGAGGTTATGCACCCCAGTAGGACACCTCACTTTGATAGTTCAAATTATGCTAATTGGAAAATTAGAATAACCATCTATATTAAGGCCATGGGCCCAAACCTATGAAGAATTATTGATGCGGGTTTTTCTATTCCAATTGATCTACAAAACCCCACTCAGAGGGAAGAGCAAAACTTGCAACTCGATGCTCAAACTTTAAATGCTCTATATAGCGCTTTGAGTGTGGAGGAGTTCAATAGAGTGGGCAATTTTGAAAATATTCATGATGTTTGGACAACTCTCATGGAAATTCATGGGAGAACCTCCACAGTCAAGGAAGCTAAATTACATTGGTTGAAGCTCAAATATGAGTCATTTAACATGTTGCCTCATGAGAGCATCAATGATATGTATTCTAGATTGAACAACATAGTAAATGAGCTTAAAGGCCTATCTCGTTATTTAACCAATCTTGATATTATGTGCAAGATATTTAGGACTCTATCAGACAAATATGAGATCTTGATGATATTATTCCTTAATTCATCTAAATTGTCAATGATAACCCCCGCCGCTCTTTTCGGTAATCTCATCACAAATGAGATGTACAAGAAAGACAAAAATAAGCTCAAGGAGAGGGTCTCAACTTCAAGCAAAAGAATTCATACTTTCAAGGCCAAATATGTTTCAAGTGAAGATGATGATCAAAATAGGAAGATGATGGCATCGAAGAAGAAATGGTCACTCTCATGAGTAAAATAGAAAATCTCACGAAGAGACGTGGCTCGCATGGATATTCAAGCTAATCTTCCAAGACAAAGCACTACAAGACTCTAAGGTGCTATAATTGTTAAGAAAAAGGGACACATTACCTCAAAGTTTCCTTATGCGGTGGAAGATGAAGAAGAGTCTAAATCATCAAGAAAGAAGAATGATAGCAAAAAAGATATTTTGTTCGGCTAGCCATAAAGGCCGATCCATCAAATAATTCAAATGCAAATGAGGCTCTATCACTATTTGATATATCTACGTGCTTCATGGCAAAAGGTAAAATTGAGATAAATGATGATGATGAGCCTTCATACAATGATTTGATGGATATGCTAGAGGATCTAAATGAATATCTTGGGAAAGAGAAGACAAAATTCAAAGTTTTGAACAAAGAGCATATCTCTCTCCAAAATAATTATAACTATTTCTAAGGTGGATATAGGCATAACATGTGATTTACTATATTATATGTTATATGTAGTTGCTAACCCTTCTATTGCATCTAAGGTTAGCATATCCACTTTTGTGATGACTTGCTAGATCTATCTTGTAGCTCTACTGAAAATGTTTATATTTCATCTTTGCTTGTTGAGACTAATCTTGTAGAGAAAAATGAAGAGCTCAAGGCCCAAGTCAAGAAATTAACAATTAACTTAGAAAGAAGCTTTAAATGGAAGGCCGCCCTCGATGATATATTGAGCAGACAAAGAAGCTTACAAGATAAGAGTGGAATTGACTTCACTCGTAAGAAAAAAGGAGATAGAGAGACATACAAAGATCATCAAGTGCTTTTGTTGCAATGAGAAGGGTCACAATGCCTCGGTGTGCCCAAATAAAGTGGATGTCAAGTCAAGACATTCAAAGAAGAGATAAACCAGCAAGGAGCAAGAAAAGAAGACAAGAAGGGGAAGTAAAAGCCCAACTTGCTACAATTGCTAGGAAAATGGACATATTGGTAAACAATGTCCCACGAGTAACACTCCTAAGCATATTCTTTATAATGATCATTATTTGTTTAGGAAAGATAAAAATGGTAGAGTGATTGCTAGATTTGTTCGTTCATCAAATATTATTGCTAGAGTCATTTGGGTGGCCAAATCTATTGTGACTAACATTCAAGGACTCAACCGAGTTTGTATGGGTAACAAAAAGTGCTTAAAACGTTAAATAGGTACTTGTAGAGACATTGGAGGCTTGGTTCATTCAAATAGAGGTTGATTCCATCATGTATCAATTTGGAGCCGAGCATGAGGATGATCATGTCATATCAAGAACTAATGTTATTTCGGTAAAAAGTACTTACATTGAAGTATCTATCCCATAGACTTGTGTAGGATGCATTCATGAAAATCCTTTTTCAAAAATATGTTATTGCTCTTGTTTAAATCTTTATTGTTGCAATCTTGAGCAAGATGGGAGTAGCACATTAAGGGGGAGTGCTAAGTCATATACATTTATATCATTTCCCTAAGTGTACCCAAATAAATTAAGAACTAGTAATGTTTTTCAAAATTAAGCATTTTAGCCAAAAGTCAAAAATTTCATTACTATTAGTAATATTATAAAACACTAGTTGCAAAATGTATACAAATATTTTTAAAAGGTTTCTCAAAGGTTTTGGTTCAAGAAAAACCTCTTTTAAGTGAAAGTGAGTTTATATCCAAAATTCTAGATCATTGTATCTTGATTTTGACATAAACTATATTTTAGTGTAAAAGCTATTCTATAAGGAATTTGAAAACTGTCCCAAAAGGAATATCATAGGGTTGGCTATTCTAAACCTTTTTGATATTCAAAATATTTCTAAAAAGCCAACCTAGTAAAAGTTATTTAATTTTGAAACTCATCCAAAATACTATTTTAAGCTAAGTAATCACTTTCTAGCACTTAAGTGAGTTTTACCATTTGAGCCAAATTTATTCACATGAATTGGTCCATAATGGTATTTATGACTCATACATGCAATTAGATGTTTAAAATTCCATCATATGCTCAATTTGGCACTTTTGGAGAAGTTTCATGAAAACAAGTTCTTTTTGCGAAATCAAAAGCTTAATTTATAAAAATTATTTGAGAATTGGATTTTTAAGGGTTATAAAAGTTGGAAATACTCCAAATATGTTTATGTGGTTGATTGTGTGAAACTTTCGAGCAAATTACAACAAATCCATCTCTTCTTAAAAAAAATCTGCATTGAAATCTTTTGCCAGGTTCAGTCTCAGCCAGTCAGACTGGCCTCCCCAGGTGGTTTGATTACCAGCCCATCGGTCCGACCGCTTGTGCCCAGCAGTCAGACTGGTTTTGCGTGTGGATTTCTTCTCTACCAGCTTGAAGCGTTTTTCTCCCATCTCATTCGGTTGTTATTTCTTCCACCCGAAACTTGAAGTTTTCCCTCTCCCTCCGGTCGCACCTATCTTCTCCGACTTGGATCTCCTTATTTGGACATCCTATTTGTGTCCTGAGGTAATCAAATTGTTCCCCTCCTCCTCTTTCCATTCCATGGATGTGATTTTTTTTTCCCTTGCTCATTCCTCAATCCCACGAAAACATAGGTGGAGGTTGTTCTTCCCAAATTCGGTCGTTTGTTCATCAAAATTGTCAAGGATTCATCTCACTTCATCTCATGTCATCATCTAAGCCCTACTTGAATTATGCCCTTATTGTGATTTGCCCCAAAATTCTAGGGTTTGATATGAATGTCCTTAAATCATTCAAATTGGTGGAAAATTGTTGATGTGCAAGTAGAATGAAATTAGATTAATATAATTCTAGTGTCACATTGCAATTTTTGGGTTAAAATTTGTTTTCCCCAAAACCCATCGCTACTGTCATTGGCAGTTAGATCGGTCGTGCATGGCAGTCTGACCGACCGGTCAGTGATTCGACCGGCCATGTCTGGCAGTCTAACCGGCTGACTGGCGGTTCGACAGGCCTGGGCATCGGTCCGACCGCCTGTGATAGAGTGACATTGTAATTTGGGACTTAAAATTATTGTCATATTTTTCCTGGAACTCCTTTGGTTAATCTTTGCATATTTTGATAGTAACAATGTCACGGAAGAGGATAGTCAGTCGCCCCGCTGCTCTCCCCTCTTCATCGAAAGGAAAAGGATCAATTGAGGATGATTTTGAAGGACAAATTGAAGAAGAACAAGATGTGAGTGGCAATGACAACAACAGTGATGGCAACTATGAGGAACTCCTTTCATTGGTCTTGATGTGTCAAGAATAAAGAGCGAAAAGTACATAATGTTGAGGCATGTCAACCATTTTCGCTTTCCAAGAAATGCTACTGAGGGTATGTTCTACACTCTCTTTGAACAAGAGGTTTATCACATCTATTATACAAATAAGAAGTTTGTTTATCACCAATTTGTGAAGTGGAGCTACTTGGGAAAGAATCCAGTTTACAATTGATTATATTGTCTTTTTCGGAAGGTAAACTTGGATTCTTTGGTTTCTTTGAGATGCAACTTCCATGCCAAGGCAATTCGCCAATTATATGCCACATTCTTCGTGTTCCCGGATCATGATCATCTTATTTGGACGACAGGACAGAATCAACTTGAAGCCCCCATAGATGAATTTCATAGTGCTTTAGGCTTAGGTGATTCAAGAGGGATTAAAGTGCATCTTTAGGAGCCTCTTGCTCTCACTCGGATGGATGAATATTATGATCAAGTAAATCACTTTGTGCGTGGAAGAGTAAGTGATCTTCTCCCTCTTCCTAGAGTTATCAAGAGGATCATGAGAGCTTTATTTTTTCCTAGGAATAGAAATAATGATGAGATACATGGACGTGCTTGGAATGTGGTGAAATACATTATTGATGGCACGAGGTTTGATGTGATAGATTTAATAATGAGAGAGATTGCCACATCAAAAATAGATAAGACCAAAAGTATTTACTTTACTCCTTACATAATGAAACTCATTCAAAGCAAGATTGATTTAGATTGTCCTTGTGATATAGAGCACAAAAAGTACAGACCAAGAGATGCTCCTCCTCAGGTGCCTCCTCCACCTCCCCCTCAACCTCAAGGGCAAGGATTGCCTCAAGCACATCCAGGGCAGCAGGCTCATCAGGAGCAAGATCTAGTCATAACAACACTTCTTCATCTTCAGTCTAGATTCAACCGCAAGGATACCAAGTTTTATCAAATGCATGAGGTTCAGGTTGAGACTAGAGCCATGGTAGAAGAATTGAACACGAGGTTTGATGTCTTGGACTCGAGAGTCACACATCTGGATGAGAGGTTCACAGAATATCAGCAACAGCAGACGCCCTTGGTCTATCAGAGATTTGGGTGTGGTCATTGCCCTCCCACCGTCTTTTAGTGAGTTGATCATCCATCCTCGTAGGACGCCCCTCCTCCTTCCTAGAGTTGGAGAGTCACTTTTGGTATTTGATGCCAAAGAGGGTGAAGAATGAAAGTTTGGAGTTTCTGTTTTTCTTATTTATGTCAATAGACCTTGCCTTGTGAGGATAAGCTTAGTTTCATCATTGTAATATCTTGTGTAAAGCTTATTGAACATTGAATACTTTTAGACATATTTTGGACACTTGAATGTTTTATGACTCTTGTTATGAATTGTGTTTTCTTTTTTATCCTTGTCCAACGTATGTTTATGTTGGATCCTTATTATTGCATGCATATTTAATTCTTGATTATAATTGTTGTGTCATGCTTCCATGGATCCAATATATAGAGGAAACTCTGCCAAATTTTTTAAAATCCACATATGGGCATGAATTTCTTTCAAATCTCATATGCATATGTTGAGAGGGGGTTACCTATATGTTGTGTTTTGCTAGCAATTAATTCAAAATCTCTTTTGATTCCACTCAATGAATTAATTGCTATCAAATCCATCCTAGTGTATACAATTTGTTTTGTACTCAATGTATGCTCAAAAAATCACTTTCAACTCCTTACTTGTTGATGATTGTCATCAATTACCAAAAAGAGGAGATTAAAGAATCTAGATCCATCATTATGAGTTGATACATTATTTTGGTAATTAATGATAATCGTCATGTGTACTAACATTTTCTATGAGTTCATGAAACAAGTTGAGTTCCATGATGATAAAGACTTATGATGTCATCATGTGTTGATAAGCATAAAGACAAGATCATGAAGTGAAGAAGATCATCATGTGTTTATGATATTCAAGTCAAGATCCCAGACTTGGAGTGAAGATGTTCATCATCAAGTAATCACTCCAAGATGGATGCTCAAGGAAAATGTATGACTAGCATAGGCTAAGGATTTGTTTCTTAGTCATTTAATCGGTCTTGGTGTTTGGTGTGGAGACGTAGGTTGTCGTACTATTAAGAGAGGTCTTGACTAGTAGCTTGAGTATGTCATTTGTTTATAGCTCTTAGTGTCTGCTCTAGCTCTCTTTAGCATGTTTCTGATATTTGCGAATGTGTTTTGCAAATAATTGAGGCTCATGCATAATCCTTGTAGCATATGACTTTAGTTTGTGAATGTGTTTTGCAAATGGTTTAAGTACATGTACCAAATTCCTTGTGGCATGATTATAAAAGTCAACAAATGTGTTTTATAACTTGTTTAGAATCTTTCTTTTTCTTTTGTTTGCATTGCATATCAATTAGCAAATATATTTTGCAAAATTGAGTTGAAGCGATATTGAAATTCTATTTTCCATATCTCTGGCAGTCTGACCGCACCCCTTGGGCTGTCTGACTGGCCCATCTTGGGTTTGACCAGGCCGAGTGCCAGTCTGATTGTCCAGACGGTTTGACCGCCAATGGAGACCGATCTGACCGGTGGGACCCCGGTCTGATCGTAATGTGTTGGTCGGTCTGACTAGCCCCATGGTCAGTCACCCTGGTTTGCTTTTTCCAAAGAGGGGTGTATTTCCCCTCTGCTTGTCTCCTCTATGGAGCGGTCTGACCGGCCTTGGTCCGGTCTAACCTACCCATGTGACGGTGGTCAGTTCGGTTGAGTGTCCAATGGCTAGTTTTTATAGCTATTGGAGCTAGAGCGGTCTGACCGGGAATCCCTATTTTTTCGTGGATTCTCCTCCAACGGCTAGTTTTTATGTGTGGTGTATAAATACCCCTTGTGGCCGGTTGTGGGAGAATGTTGGTGTCGACGATCAAATCGCCGATCTTATAATATATAAATGAAAAGAGAAAAATGACGCGTATCTTCTAGAAAGTAGTGAGACTGCTCTTTATTGTTTTGAACTGGCTATTACAAAGGGTGTATATAACTTAGACTAAAGACTAATTCGGGAGTACAAGGCTCTTGAGGGTGTCTCCCAAATGATCTTCACTGTTCCGGCCTCTCCAACTTCAGTCCGTATTCCTCCTTATGTAGTTGATGAATGGTTGGCAGTTGTCTCTGGAGGAGACGCTGTTCGGGAAGCAACGCGTCTGGTCGAAGAGAGGTGTCAGTTGATAATGTACCAACTGTTGTGCGGTTATATGTCAATGAGTCATGTAACCGTACTCCAGTATCGTAGCGTCGCGTGGTATGGAATATATAGCACATGTTCCATTCGTCACACGGTAAAGCATATGTCTGGTCGTAGATCCAGACATCAGTTCAAAACCTTGTGAGCATTTAACTGGTCGGAGACTAGGTTTGGAACCATGTCCGACCAAATCGGGTACTATGTAACCTCTGTAATTCTTACGACCAGTGAGGTCGTTAGCCTTAGGGTTTATGACCATGAAGACGTATGGTCTCTATATACTAAATAATAAATGGAGGTTTTAATCCTCGTCAGTTGGTGCCATTTTTGTTCCTGTTGAGCAAAGAGCAAGCCATCCCCTCTTTTTTGTACATGTGTTGCACTTAGTGAGCTTAGAGAGTAAAATCCTAGTGTATGTGTTGCATTAGGTGTTGGATTTAGTATCCATTGTGCTTAGACACTTGATTCATTTAAGTGAGTGTTTTCGACTTCTTACTTTTGGTGTTTGCCAACATCTAGACGGCTTGGAAGAGTTGAGCCGGTGATCTTCTCAAAGAAGGTTGTGAGAAGACCCAAACGATTGTGAGTGGTTTGGTGCTCGCTATCTTTGGAGTGGAGGAAGAGCAACCTGAGTGGATTCGAGGTGTAGGCTTAATTTGTGGAGCCGGTTCAATTCGTTTAGACTTACCTCAACGTGAACTAGGGAAAACCGGCAATTTTCCTATCACTATGGGAAAAGGTTCAAGTGTTCTTATGATTTGCTTTTTTTAATCTTTACTTTCTTGCAATTTATATTTATATAATTAAATTGCTGCTTGACTCTTTAGGATTGCTATCATTATCTTAGTTTTAGCTTGTTTGTGCACTTAGTAAAGACTAGTTGATTTAGGTTTTAATTGAGTAAAACTGAATTGATTTACAATTCTGCATAAAGCTCGGTTTTAATCAAAAGAAATTTTAAAACCGCCAATTCACAACCCCCCTCTAGTCGGCCTCCCCGATCTTACACCCTCGACCAACCGGCGCCCCTCCCTCGACCCTCGGCCCTCGACCGCGCCGCCCTCGCCAGGAACATCTTCGATCTCCTTCATGATGACGGCGAAGAAGAAGACAAGGTTCGTGCCCTCCCCATTAGGATTATACTGGATTTTGGACTACTTCTCCAATCTAATCGTTGTCGCGCAAATGTGCTGCTCTCGTAGTGTCTTATGTTGTCCTATGCCAATGATCCTTGTGGTTTGTATGAGAAATTTGTGATGTCATGGTTAGGGTTGTGGAAGAGGAGGCAAGACACAAGTTTTCACTACGCACTTGCTGTTGTTTTGAGGATGGGTACGACTCTAGTTACTCTTGAAAAAAAATAGGAAATGATTTTTGTTGCACTGTGTTTTTATTTAGAATCATTGGCAATGGATTTTCATTGCACTGTTGTGAATATTTTCTTGATTTCATTTGAACTGCTACTTGTCCAACCTTCAGGATGGAGCGTGTTGTAGGATGTAATCTGAGATTCGTTTTGTTGATTAAGAGTTGGTTGTGCATTTGATTGGTGAGAGGATCGTTCAAGTTGTATGCCTTGCGCTTCATGATACATGTTTGCATATAACCATGATCTTAAGGCGGTAGAAACAAAAGAACAATAATTGTGAACTATAACTCTTTAGATGTTGTCGGTGTATTAGAACCGATCTTACGTAAAGATTATTTGATTCGGGGGGTCTCCTAAAGATGAAATCACGCAGAGTGGTTGACACGGGATGTTTAGACAGGTTCAGGCCTTCTCCGGAGAGAATAATAACCCTAATCCTGTGTGTGTATGGTATTCTTGATGATCAAGTAAGAAGCTAAGACTATTACAGAGAATAGTACTTGTGTTTCTCCTTAACTCGCTCTATTTAGCTGTCTGTCTCCCTCCCTCCGTCCCTCTGATTGATGCCCTTATATAGTCGTGAAGGAGTAGCCGTTTTGTCCTGCGGAAGAGGCGCCTTAATTGAGCCAGTAATGGGCGCATGATGGCAGTAATTACCAGCGCATTGGCTTCTTCACGCCGTCTGGCAGTTATCATTCAGAGGTAATGGGGTATTTAAGCACTATTACTACGCGGAATAATAGTGCGTGTAGACCGTTCGGATTCTTTAATCAATTGGACCCACTTGCCTGTAGGTTTGATTATAAGGTGGTCGTGGTTTACCTGGTCGTAGGAGGACTTACGACCAGGTAGTAGTCGTAGAAGAACCTACGACTATGCAGTGGTCGTAGAAGGACTTACGACCATGTAATGGTCGTAGAAAGACTCACGACCAGGTAGTAGTCGTAGAAAGACTCACGACCAGGTAGTAGTCGTAGAAAGACTTACGACCATGACATAGTCGTAGTAAGACTTACGACTATGGGGGTGATTGTAGAAGATCTTACAATCATTTGGTAGGCCTCTCCCTTATAAAAATAAGGGGTACTTCTGGAGACTATGTGACATCATATTTACCCATAATAAGAATTATAGATAAAAGATAAAATGAGGATTATTAGATCCTCGTCATCTAGCCCCCCAGCTTCAAGTGAAAGTAACTTACTTGGTGAAGGATTCGTAAATGGACTTACGACTATGAAAATGTCGTAGAACCATAGTCGAAGGAAAAACTCTTCGACATTTAAGTGCTACTTTGACCAGGAATGTACTTGGTCAGGAAGGTTGCTTACGACTATCAAAAAGTCGTAAAAACCTCTACGACTGTGTAGTGGTCGTAGTAGGGCGATCGGAGAAAAAACCCTTCCGATTGATACTTCCTTCGACCAGAAAGACTTGGTCAAGAAAGTAATTTTACTTGGAGGTGACAAAACGAACCTAACTTTCCCGAACAGACCGTCTGGGGAATTGCAAATGACTCTCATAGATCTGTTGATGAAACGGTTCCCGAAGCGGTTGCAATCGTGAAGATTGCTTACGACTATCAGAAAATCGTAAAAACCCCTACAACTGTGAAGTGGTCGTAGTAGGGAATCGGAGAAAAAACCCTTCCGATTGATACTTCCTTCGACCAGAAAAACTAGGTCAAGAAAGTAATTTCGCTTGGGGGTGACAATACGCACCTAATTTTCTCGAACGGACCATCTGGGGAATTGCAACCGGCTCTCACAGACTTGTCCGATGAGGCGGTTCCGGCGGTGCAACCAACTCCCACAGACCTATAGGCAGAGCGGTTTCGAAGCGGTGGCAACCGTGCGGTTATAAAAACTTACCAGGAGGTAGACTTGGGTTTTTACCTTTTCCTCAAACCACTCCGCTGTTCTTCGAGCTCTTGCTTTCTCCGTCCTCGACTAGGTTTCATTTTCTCCGCCGCCAACCCAATCATAAAACTTCTTGCTTCTGAGCGAAATGGCCAAGAGAGTTTTCGAATGGGAAGAATCGGAGATGGATGCGGCTAAGATCAAGATCTTGGTCGATGTCGGAAGATTCCGAGAAGGCTCGGTAAAGTGGATTCCGCTATCGGGCAAAGACCGCCATCGGGGAAAATGGGCAAATCCGTCTTTCAAGCGTATTGTGAGTGCGGCCTTCGATCGCTGCTTCACCCTTTCTTCTGATGGTACTGAGCACTTTAGGGTGGAATTGGTGAACTTAGGTCCCAATTCCATTACCATGTTGAGTGTGTTCGTACTGCATGGCGAAGCGTACTGGGATTCCGGCGGATCTCGAGTGTTCCAATATTATTATGGGATGGCTCGACAAACCGGAATCACCTAAGTCTGCGATCAAGCTCCACGACTCAAGTCGAAAGAGTATATTCAGAGTTTCACCCGTCTTCGTGGCGGGATGGAGGAAGAGGTGGTTCTCTTTGAAAGTCACCTCGAGAAGACACCTTTCTTTCGCGGGGAAGGTGCACAAAAGAAATCTTCATGGGATTCAACTCAAAGATATCGGTAGGATTGGCCCTTATATTCAAGCCATCAAGGACTTGAAAGAAGAGGGTTGACCGGATGGCATGTGGTGAAAGATTTCATCACACGCGAATTAGTCCTTGAAGAAGCGAGCATCTCCTATGTGGAGATACTGGGGAGAGAGACCCAACGGAGACTACGATTTAGGGTAAGTAACTGTCGACTTAGCTCTCGATTTAGTCCTTCTCAACATTGTCTAATATTCTTATCTGCTTACATTGCATCTTCACAGCCGAGGTTGACTCTAGAGTCGACTCATCTCGTGAGAAGTCTCCGCCACTCGAGTGGCGGTTCCTCAAATCATTGCGGCTTTGTCCGCAGATGAAAGGATAGGCGCCTAAAGGTAATCAAAAAGTTGATTCTTTCTTTAGGACTTTATAGTCGTAGAAGATACTTACGACTAATGGTGATCGAGAATATCTTACGATCAAGAAAGAGTCGTGAAAACCTTACGACTTGGCAATCGGTCGTGAGAAAAACTTACGATCGATTAGTGATTCTTCTTTTTCGCTTTGCTTTACGTAAAGTAGGCATGGAAAATCGTCGACGACGAAGAAGTCGTCTTGATGACTATTAATGCCGGGTTGTCGAAAGACAAAGGCTCGGCTCCTCCCTCTAAGAGACGTCGACTTGTAAAATCGCCAACAAGGGAGGAGCAAGCTCGAGCTCGGTCTTTCGACTGCCCTCTACAAAACTGCGCGCGGCTATAGCTATATCTGAAGACGAGGCCGCAGCTATCGGCCGAGGAGGTTGAAGCAATGAATCTCTTAAGCGCAAACCTCGCAAGGCTAAGGTACCCTTCTATTATGACAAGGAATCTTTCGCATGTTGCCACTCCTAGTTTTGTTAAGCAACCGGAAAAGGAGAACCGGAAAGATTTTATGTCTTTTATGAAGGACGATCTTGCACCAAAGACAACTGCAACTGGTGAAGGCGGTCTTTGCTCTTGGAATAGTCGAGGCCGATCTCGGCCATCCAGAGAATCAGAAACCAGAGCCACGTTCTGTCGAAACTCTGACCGCACGTGGTCGTAGCCGGGCTAATTGTTGAACCTCGACCGGGCGTGGTCGTGGAGAAGAAGAGGTCCTCCGTTGGGAGGATTGCTCCAAAATTCTGGTTAAGACCGAGGTGCAGGTATGTGAAATGTACTAAAGTGTAAGAACAACATTTACCTTTTTCTTTTTCACAACCTGATTTGCTTTTCTTTATTTCAGTCCGACTCCTTCAGCCCCCGGGAATGCTTCCGTTGAGAAGCCCATTGCCACCCCTTCAGTTACTGGAGAGGTATCAATGGAGGTGGTCAAGAATTACCCTTGGCCCAGGTGGCCGATGAAGTCGAGACTCCCAGAGTGATTCCTACATCCGTTGAGGTTGTAGCTACGACGCTTGAAGTAGCGGCTGTTACTGTTGAAGTGGCAGCTACGACTACTGAGGTCGTAGAAACAACAGGGGCAGCTGTGGAAGCCTCTGGTCAAGGTGGTGACCAACTTGTGCACCGTTCTGGGAAGGAAATCGTAGGAGGTGTTCCTTCCCCTACCCAAAGAGAAGTTACAGAACCAGAAGAAGAATATTTCAACTTCTGTGGTGACTTCTTTGGGCCTGCCTCCGTCGTAGGGTCTTCTGCTTTCAGATCTCGTGACCGAGTCCCCCATCCCAAAGATATTCCCAACAGGGAGAATACCTTCGATAATGAGCGCCTCGAGAAGGTGTGGTGGGACAAAGTCGCGAGGATAGATAAGCTGCAGAACCCGGATCTTGTATATTCGATCTTTGCTAGGTCGACTATGAATGTAAGTATTTTTAGAATACTTATATATGTGGCTTTCCTTCTCTTCTCCTTTGTTTTCTTTTTGCGAGAAAGCTCGAGCAGATTGTTTGTTGTCGGTGAGTACCATCGACAACTTTTAGAGCTAAGACAGGAGAAAGAAATACTGCATGCGAGGTAGAGAGATGGTAAGTCACTATTATTCATAGTTGTTTTCGACTTAACTACTCGTATAGTGTTTTACGAGAATAGTCATGGAAAAAACTCATGAGTACTAGTCGTACAAAGCTTACGACTACTTACGACCAGGTAGTGGTCATAGAAAGACTTATAACCATGTCGTAGTCGTAGAAAAATTTACGACTAGGTCGGTGGTTGTAGAAGTACTTACAACCAATCGGCTGATGTTTATCTTCGTTTCTGTTCTTTGTAGGTTAAACAGTGACACGAAGACCTTAGCTGACTCACTCGACTATGAAAAAGAGGAGTCAAGAAAACTAAGGAACAAAGTATTAGTCCTCTCGGATAGACTCCGAGAAGCCATCTCTGCATATAAAAGATTGCAGGAAAAAATAAACAGTAAGTGCTGAAGTTAAGACTGCTTTTGAATTTGACCTTTACCCATCTCTCATTTCTTTTTCAGAAAAAGAAGATGAGATGAGGAAGCTCCGGACCGAAGTTGGAGACAAAGCTTTGGTCATTCAGGAGTTTTCCCGCATTACCAAGAATAAGGATCAAGAACTCGAGGGTCTGAGAACTCAAGTAACAGGTAAGTAATTCTTTACCTGTTGTCCTTTTCGAGTATTTTCCCTTTTCTAATGCCAATTTCTTGTTCAGAAATTGCTGCTGAGTTGAGAAGCCTCGAGGTTTGAAATCCAAGAGAAGACCTTGATCTACAATGAGTCCGTCGCATTGCTAAGATGAATCAGAGGACATCGAGTATGGGAGAAAAGCATCTTTGAAACCGTTGCTTCCCATCAAGAAGAGGTCAAGAAACTGGATTCTCAACTAGTAGGTAAGAGATGTTTTTACCTACAATTATCTTTGTGTTATCTTCCTCTAGAAGTTTATTTTTGTTTGACCGGTTTTATTCTTTTCAGAACAAGTGGTCGAAAACAAGAAACTTCGCGAGGCTTCGACTTGTACCCAACAGGAGATGGAGTCGATGAAGACTAGTCTTTAAGGCAACATCACACTCATGAACAATGTGCTTAGTGAGCTACATTCTGAGGGAAAAACTCCTCGAGAAGATACTGTAGCTGCTCACATAAGTACCATTGGGGAACAAGTCGGAATCTTACAAGAAATGGTGACCACTCTGAAGGCTAATCAAGCTGAATCAATAAGGGAGGCAGTCAAAGCCGGAGTAAGTTACGCTTTTGGCGAAACTTAAAGCTCAAGACCCCCGCCTTAATGTGCAACCAATTGAAGCCGAGTTCGATTGCTCTGAATTAGAGGCGAATCGTCTGATTGAGGAAATGCAATTGGTTGGCAAAAAGGTGGCGGAGGAAATGTGTGGATTTCATGGGGATATGCTCCAGATCTTAGGATGATGTGACAATTGGCAATGGCGTTTACGGTTTGTCGTTTCCCGCGTTTTCGACAAAGCTACAGGTTTTCTGGTCAGGGGCGGTCCGACCGGTCCTTGCACGCGGTCCGACCGGTCCCAAATCGGTCGGACCGGCCATGTAAAGCGGTCGGATGGCGGTGACCAAAGTGGTCAAAATGAGTGGGCCAAAAATAGGTGTTGTAGGCAAGTGAGGGATCCCAATGCACTTGGTCTCATAATTTTGGAGTCTCCAAGTGAAAAGTTCTATTGGTTTAAAGTTTCCGAAGGTTTGGTTTTGGGAGCTTGAATTTCGGCTAAGTCTAAGGCGGTCCGACCGGCTCACGAGGAGCGGTCCGACCGGCCATGGAAGGATCCGACCGGCCACTGGAGCGGTCGGGCCGTAACTACTTGAACGTCGGCCAACTTCGTGGCGATGTTGTTTTGTTAGGTCAAAGTCATTGGTTTCATGGCATATGATTTGCATGATGCATGTTTTGACTAACATGGGTCAAGTTGTGAAGAACTTGTTCCGAATCGTGTTTTCTTATCGTGGTTGTGCAAGTGGCTTGGTGGTCAACGACGGTCAACGGCGAGGAGAATCGGGACTAGACTTGAAGAGTTGAGGTCGAGCGATCGGCGATGCGGGTGAGATCAACGACTCAAGCGTGACACAAGATGGACAAGGGTGACCTATTGGCAAATCCATGGCACATGGTGAAGGTTTAGGTCAAAAGTTAAAGACGGCGCTTGCGCAGCGTGCGTGTGTGACCCGTTTGTTAGTGGGCCTTAACGGAGCCCAATTAAGTCAAACCCTAAGAGTTTTAGGCCTCCACTATAAATAGGAGGAGATGGTGGCTGCACCTCTCTCTCCTCGCCTTTTATGTTTCAAAACCCTAATTGTCTTTAGGGAGTTGAGGTGGAGGCTAGGGCTCTTGATGGTTTGTGGTGAATTCGTGATCCTTGATTGTCTCTTGATCCATGATGGTGTGGATGTAATCCACTTCAATCACGAAATCAATCTATGCAAGGTTTGCTTGAGATAAGTCTCTTTTCGTTCTTGCTTTCAATTTGGTGATTTTAGGGCTTTCCTTGATCCAGCGAGTTTGTGATTGATTCTTTCACGTGAATTAGCTTGCGTGATATGTGTGAATCTATCTAGCATCATCTTGATCATCAATCTCTCACGAACAAGCTTTAGGATCAAGTTTTCGTTCTTGCCCTGTTTAGACCTTCGTTAATCAATTGGCAATTGCTCAAGATCGTTCCAAGAATTATCATAATATTCAATTGGAATAGGTCCTCAATAGCATATAGAAGGTGTGTGCAAAGTTTCATAAAGATTAGAGTTGAGAATCAAAAGTTTCACCTAATTGCAAGTTCGTCATCGGTGATTTTCTTGTTGCAGATCGGTTACGAAGTCGGACGGTCGAGATCGCCATCATCACCTGGTCGAGACCGATTTTGGAGGCGGTCCGACCGCCAAAGACTTCGCCGGCCGATCGGACAGCGGGCAATCGGTCCGACCGGTTGAGTATAACGGTCGACCGCCCGTCTTTGTGAGTCTTAGTAATCTTAGTTGATTTTGTTTTATTGCTTAGGGGTGTAATTGGATTCAATACTAGTCTTCCGCTGTACTGGTACATTGATCTTCATAGCTTTCTAATAGCTACTGGAGTTAAATTGTATTGAGTTCATAATTTGTGAAAAAGTGAGCGTGCTCCTATTCACCCCCCCCCCTCTAGTCGCCTTTACGGTCCAACAAAATGCAGCTAGGCACTCCCCCTTCAGAGTAATCTTGTAACTACTTTGTAAGGCAGACAATTTCTGTTGACGAGTAATATATGATCCGTCTTGTTTCCTGAAAATCATCTTGTCGAGTAGTTAGTAACTCAAAAGATAACAGACGAATGAAAGACCAAGGATTGAAGTTAAATTAATAACTTTATCCTAGGCCATCTTGTTTCCTGAAAATCATCTTGTCGAGTAGTTAGTAACTCAAAAGATAATAAACGAATGAAAGACTAAGAATTGAAGTCAAATTAATAACTTTATCCTAGCCCCCGACTATTTGCTTAGCTTGTTTAGACAATCTAAGTAAATAGTGTTTGAAATGGGGTTTCTGAAAACAAAGAGAGGTTTATTTAACTTATAGTTTTTGTTACGGTTGTCAAGCACTGGTCGAAAGAGTAGAAACGACTCGACACTAGGAAGTTCCTTCTAGTGGGCAGGACCACGTGCAGAGAGGAAAGGCTTCGACTAGGTGATGTTACCATCTCCATTGGTTTAATCGAACCAAATCTGACAACTTGAGTTAAACAAGCGTCTTAGAGGACTTTAGTAATTGTTCGCCCTTTTTGGTGGACTTGATAAGTCTTTTCGAGTAGCAAAGTAGGAGACTGAGCGACACTAGGAAGTTCCTTCTAGTGGGCAGGACCACGTGCAGAGAGGAAAGACTTCGACTAGGTGTGTCTCTTCCTTCGACTAGTTAAAACGAATCGAGTACACCAAAGGTGGTCGAATAAACATAAGAAAGTGCACTCTACTTAGAATATTTTTTGAAATTCCTTAAAAAATAAACTAAGATTGAGAGAGTTGGCTTTGAGAACATTTCGACTGAATAGAACCCGAGCTCTTTGTATTGGCAGCAAAAATGAGTAACGAGTCGATGCTAGGAAATTCCTTCTAGTGGGCAGAACCACATGCAGAGAGGAGAAGTTTCGACTAGATGACGTTACTCGCTTTTCGACCAGTGTAAAGAAAACTGGGTGTTTTTGTATCATAGTCGAAAGATTAAAAAAGCACTACTCAAAAATAAGGCAAGAGAGGTAGAAAGAACCTGGACTTTTATTGCCTGAGAAATTGGTCACACATAGAATTTGCGTAACTGGTCGATGTTCCAAGAGTTTGAGAGAACCTGTCTGTCTTCCATCGCTAGTCGTACCGACCCTGGCCGAGTTACTTCGACCACTATGTAAGGACCTTCCCATTTGGGGGAAAGTTTATTCCGATTAGACTTGGATTGGCAGAGTCTCAATACCAAGTTACCTACAGCAAGGCTGCGAGGTTGGACCTTACGATCATAGTATCTGCGCAGGGCTTGTTGGTAGACTGCCGAACGGATTAAGGCTAGGTTTCTCCTTTCTTCGAGTAGGTTAATGTCATCTGCTCGAAGTTGTTCCTGGTCTGAGTTGTTGAAAGTTTCAACTCGTGTCGACCGCAATTTTAGCTCCGGAGGAAGCATGGCTTCGGCTCCGAACACTAGAAAAAATGGTGTTTCTCCTGTTGCTCGACTGGTGGTCGTACGAACTGCCCATAATACGGAAGGTAATTCTTGTACCCAAGCCCCCGAGCGCTTAACAAGCTGGTCGAAGACTCGGGTTTTAATTCCTCGCATTATTTGGTCGTTTGCACGTTCGACCGCCCCGTTGCTTTGGGGATGTGCAACAGAAGCATAGCATAACTTGGTACCCAACTCGTCGCAAAATTCCTGAAATTTTGCACTTGCGAATTGTTTACCATTGTGTGTAATTATCCGACTCGGAACTCCAAATCGGCTAATTACGCATCTCATCATGAACCTTTTTGCTGCTTCCGTTGTTATCCCAGTTACAGGTTCAGCTTCAATCCATTTTGTGAACGTGTCAATAGCCACAAAAAGGAATTCGAAACCTCCTGGAGCTTTGGGAAACGGTCCTAGGATATCGAGACCCCAGGTCGAAAAAGGCCAAGAAAGAGGTATTGTCTGTAATGCTTGAGCTGGTTGGTGTATCTGTCTACCATGAAATTGGCACTGGACACACTTTTTAACCACCTTCTTAGCATCATACAGAGCTGTAGGCCAGTAAAAACCTTGTCGAAAGGCTTTACAAACCAATGTTCTGTAGGAAGCATGTGTCCCACAGATGCCACTGTGTATATCGTGAAGGAGTGTTATTCCTTCGTTTTGCGGAATGCATCGCATGAGTATCCCTTGGGTTCCTCGTTTATAGAGGACTCCTTCGACCAAAGTATACATTTTGGCTTTTCGGATAAACGATCCGCCTCAAGATCATCTTGGTCACGAAACCCTTGCGAAGATACTCGTAGATGGGAGTCATCCGGATATCCTCGTAGTCTAATGAGGCCATCTCAATAGGAGGTGTCTACGGTTCTTCGACGAGACGGCTTTTAGAGTTGCTCTAAGAAAACTCCTTTTATGCGTAGATCGGAAGAAGCCATCCGAGCAAGTTGGTGCGAGAGAAATTATCCTTCGAAGGATGAATTGTACCTCGAAACCTAAAAATGCTTTTCTAACTTGCGTACCTCGATAAGTATCGAGACATTGTCGAGCTAGAGCACTGGTACTCTTTCCGACTTGATTCACGACTAGTTGAGAGTCTCTCTCACGAGTAGTCGACGAATTGAGAGTGCTTCGCACTCGTATGCCGACTAGCAAACCTCCGTGTACTCGCCACATTGTTAGTGGCACGAAAGTTTAATTGTATGGCATACTTTAAGGTTTCTCCGTAGGAGATACCAGACCACCCGACCCGAGCCACTTAAAGTAAGTGATCCGTCAAAGTACATCATCCAGCGGTCGTGGGAATCGTCTCGGGATCTGAGCAGTTCAGATTTGTCCATTCGGCGACAAAGTCGCCAAGATTTGGGATTTTATGGCCGTTCGGGACACGAAATGGAGGTCGAACTCCCAAGTTCGATGACCATTTTGCCATGCGTCCCATTGTTTCCTTATTATGGAGGTTGCTCCCAAAGAAAACTCGACGCAGCACGGCTATTTTGTGCGCTGAAAATAATACCGCAGATTTCCTCGAAGACATGAGGAGGGCATATAAGTTTTTGGACACGAGGTAACGCTCCTTAGGCCGTGTAAAACCGGTACGAGTAAACCGGTCGTTATGCGTTTTCACGTTCTACGACCAAGATCGCGCTTGTTGCTGTGGCGTGGCGGCTAGGTAAATTAAGAGCGTCTCTTCCGGTTTTGGAGAAACCGAGCGAGAGCACTCGAAGGTATCTCTTGACATCCTCAAAGCGCGCTTGCCTCGTTCGACCACTCAAAACCTTCATGTCTTACGAAAAGTTTAAAGAAAGGTAGTCCTTTTCTCCTAGTCGTGCGATGAAACGACTTAAAGCCGCCATGCACCCAGTGAGTTTCGGACTTTCTTTTTGTGGTTGGAGGGCGATCCGGAGGATGGCCTTTATTTTTCAGGATTTGCTTCGATTCCTCGTTCAGATACTAGGAATCCAAGTAATTTTCCTGAAGAAATTCCAAACACACACTTCTCTGGATTAAGTTTTAAGCGGTGCTTTCTGAGGTTGTCGAATGTTTCTTGTAGGTCAGTGATATGATTAAGTCTCTTAATGCTTTTACGACTAGATCATCAACATAGGCTTCAGATTCGGCCTAATTGAGATGAAAAAGTCGATTGCATTAGGCGTTGAAAAGAAGCACCGCATTCTTTAGACCAAATGGCATTTTGACATAGCAAAGGTACCAAATGGAGTAATGAATGCGGTCTTTTCTTCATCGTTTAGACACATATTGATCTGGTGGTATCCAGAATATGCATCTAAAAAACTTAATATCTCACAACCTGCAGTAGAATCAACCAACTGATCGATACGAGGTAAAGGGAAATCATCTTTTGGATAAGCTTTATTAAGATCGATAAGTTCACGCACATCGCCATTTGCCGTTTGACTTTTTGACCATTACGAGGTTAGCCAACCACTCGGGTGGTTGACTTCTCTTATAAAGCACGCTTTAAGTAGTTTATCAATTACGATTTAATAGCATCTCGTCGATCGGGGCAAATCTCAAGAATTTTTGTTTTACGGGTACTTTATCGGTAGTAAAGCTAGCCTCGTGCTCGATCACCTCCACAGGGACTCCGGGCATGTCGGATGCTTGCCACGCAAAGACATCTGCGTTAACTCGGAGGAAGGTAATGAGGCGTCTTCCTATTTGGGGTGGAAGTCTCCCGATGCGAGCGATCTTGAGGGCTCCTCTGCGTCGGAGGAACCTCTTTGACTTGGTCGTTCGGTTTTGGTGCGACTTTAGGCTTCGACTTGCTAGTCGGGTGACTTTCATCTCGAGTTGGTATTTGACCAACCATCTCGAGGATCGACGGTCGCAGACTATCGCCATCTTTTGTCACATTGAATGGTGATCACTCCTTTGGGACCTGGCATCTTAAGACATTGATACCCATAATGAGTAGCCATTAAGAATTTTGCCAAAGTTGGTCGTCCGAGTATGGCGTTATATGCCGTATCGAAATCGACCACATCAAAGGAGACTTTCTCTGTCCTGAAATTACTTGGTGAGCCAAATATTAAAGGAAGAGAAACTTGGCCAATGGGTTTGGCCGAAGACCCCAGTACGATTCCATGAAAGGAGTATCGTACCGGCCTTACCTTTGTCCTGGGTACTTGCATCTCGTCCAAGGCATTAGTAAATAGTATGTTCAAGGAACTGCCACCATCAACCAACACTCGATTGACCCGACAGTTGTTGATGGTGGGTTCGACCACAATTGGATATCGACCTGATCGACTCGTAGTGATCGGGCAGTCATCCTTCTCAAAAGAGATGGTAACTTCCGACCACTTTGGTAAATTATTGACGAGAGGAGCATGTATGGAATTTACCTCTCGTCCGGCAGCTTTAAGTTGTCGTTTGGAGTCGTATGCCGATGATCCTCCGTAGATGTGCTCAACGGTATGTTGGGGATCTTGGAACGGCATCTCCTCATCATCTGACGACTTTTGGCCACTCGTATGTCCTACCTGCTCGAGAGTAGGGAGTGGTGCTTTGCCGTTGTAGTAGTCCTCGAGCTTTCTTTGGAAAACTTCGGCGATTCTTGGAGGTCATGTCCTTCCTTTTTATGAAAAGGACACCACCTTGGTTTGTCATTCCTACGATCAGGGCGCTTACCTTTGCCTTGATCAAGGTATGACTTGGTGGTTTGGGGCTCTCTATCTTTCACGGCCAAGACCTCCTTGAAACCACTGGTTTGTGGTTTTTGACTCTTTATTTTCTTCTTAGACTTTTTTGCTTTTTTGTCCTTACCGACTTCACCTGGCTCTCGAGGAGTGTACGTTTCTCGATCGATAGTGTTGTTCCACTCAACTTCTTCAGAAGCAGTTGCATATCGATTGGCCATCTCGAAGAGCTCGGCAACAGTGTTGGGAGGATTCAAAGCAATATCCTCTGTTATCCTTCTACTACGGACTCCTTGCTTAAAAGCCCTAATCACAGAGGAGTCAGAAATTTCCGGAATTGAGTTACGAACCTGACTAAAGCGTTTGATGAATTGACGCAAAGTCTCGTTGTTGTTCGCTTTATCGGTGCAAGTCGTCTTCCTTTCGAGCGATTATATGTGCCTTGGAAATTCGCTCAGAGAAGATCGCAGAGGTGTTGCCAAGAGTAGATCGACTCAAGTGGTTGGTTTAATAACCACGATCGGCGGATCCTTCGAGTCTGATCGGAAGGTAATTTGCCATTACATGCTCTCCTCCTCCTGCTTGCTCGGACGGTTATTGTATAGATCTGAAGAAATTCAATGGGATTTTGAGATCCATCAAATTTCTCCATGTTCCTTTGGTCGAAAATGAGGTGGCCAATGAATCGCTCGAAGGTCGGCGAAAATGCCCATCCGGTAATTACTTCTTGACGCCTTTTGTAGGAAAGAAGGGTTAATGTCACCAGTGATCGTATCTGACGATACCCAGATGTGGTGACTGTCTGTAGTAGGTCTCGATTCTCGAGGAATACTCCTCGTACTCCACCGTTGTGAATTTCTTTGTCGAAGTGGTGAATGATCACCTCTCAGGGGCTTCTTGATCATCGGCCGATCGAAATGTATTTCTCGAATAGGGATCGATGCGACTTATGGCGTGTCGATTCCTACGTGAAAATATTCGATTGATCGGTAGTGAGGAAGTCGCATTGCTACGACTACACGAATGTTATCGACGAGGTACTTCGATCTTGTCATCACGGTTGAAGCCTTTGCGCAATCTCTTGACAAAGAGATCGTACCCTAAGCGTCGAGCAAGCTCTTGATTGGGATTCTCGAGCAAGTCGTTGATGTCCCGAGTTCTTGTACCTCCTCCGATCGATGTTGAATGCGCCAGCGGGTTCTTACGGCTGCAATTTTCTTTCGTCGGATGACCTCAAAATCCTCCTCATCAGATCTTTGAGGTCTTCTCAGTGGAGTGCGAGAATGTCGAGGATTTCCTCGCGTTCATCGAGTGTTGGTTCTGTGCACACCGGTGGTGCCCTTGCCATTACCACGAGGCGCGGTGTGTGATCTTCGGGAGTGTTCTTATCTCGGCCTCCATGAGGCTGACCCTGATTTGAAGGAAGGACGAAGACCTCCCGTTGATGATTCTCACTTGCGCTCGAGGCCTCCCCGCTTGAGGAGTGCTCGAGAGACACCATCTGGCGACTTGGAGTAATCCCCTCCAGGTAGGGGAACTCGGGTTATAATCGTCTCCGTTCGCAAATGAGATCTGCGGAGAGCGGTCGAATTCTGCGGAAAAGCATGCTTGATCCCACCCTCTCTGGAGTTACCCTGAGAGAGAGGATCACCAGATGTTGGTGGAGTCCTGGAATGGTGGCTCCCAGAACTTGTCTCACCAAGTCGGACCGCCTTAAGGGGACTTGAACACTTGGAGAAAAAACTCTCGTCGTGTTGTGAGTCCTCCTGGGTGTGGTTCTGGTCGGATTGACCCTTGTCCTTTGAGGGAATTGGCTCCTCTGTTGGGCGATCGTTGTGGGGATAAGGATCCTTCTCAACTCCATTGATGGGATGGTTTCCTGGAGAATAATCTCCGGAGGCAACATCACCATCAGCGGATGCATCACTCGGCTCGTAGTCAAAATCGGCATCCATGTCGACGTCTGCGTAATCTGCCAAGTCAAACCAGTTCTCCTCGTTCCATTCTCCTGCCATGATTGCATGAGATTTGGAAAAAGAGAGTATGTTAACAAGAGATTACCTGAAGATCCCCACGGTCGGCGCCAACTGTCGGTGTATTAGAACCGATCTTACGTAAAGATTATTTGATTCGGGGGGTCTCCTAAAGATGAAATCACGCAGAGTGGTTGACACAGGATGTTTAGACAGGTTCAGGCCTTCTCCGGAGAGAATAATAACCCTAATCCTGTGTGTGTATGGTATTCTTGATGATCAAGTAAGAAGCTAAGACTATTACAGAGAATAGTACTTGTGTTTCTCCTTGACTCGCTCTATTTAGCTGTCTGTCTCCCTCCGCCCGTCCCTCTGATTGATGCCCTTATATAGTCGTGAAGGAGTAGCCGTTTTGTCCTGCGGAAGAGGCGCCTTAATTGAGCCAGTAATGGGCGCATGATGGCAGTAATTACCGGCGCATTGGCTTCTTCACGCCGTCTGGCAGTTATCATTCAGAGGTAATGGGGTATTTAAGCACTATTACTACGCGGAATAATAGTGCGTGTAGACCGTTAGGATTCTTTAATCAATTGGACCCACTTGCCTGTAGGTTTGATTATAAGGTGGTCGTGGTTTACCTGGTCGTAGGAGGACTTACGACCAGGTAGTAGTCGTAGAAGAACTTACGACTATGCAGTGGTCGTAGAAGGACTTACGACCATGTAATGGTCGTAGAAAGACTCACGACCAGGTAGTAGTCGTAGAAAGACTTACGACCATGACATAGTCGTAGTAAGACTTACGACTATGGAGGTGATTGTAGAAGATCTTACAATCACTTGGTAGGCCTCTCCCTTATAAAAATAAGGAGTACTTCTGGAGACTATGTGACATCATATTTACCCATAATAAGAATTATAGATAAAAGATAAAATGGGGATTATTAGATCCTCGTCAGATGTCTAGATTCTGTTCCGTAGCTATTTAGATGGAAACCAAGATGCACCTTTCTTAAAGTTGTGCATATGTGCTGATGTGCAATATATTTTAGGTTAGGAAGGAGAAGCATTAATGATAACAAGATTTTACAACGTTTACAATGTATGAGATCGTGTAAGCGTGAACTACTTCGTGCTAGTTGTATGTTACATTCTTATTTCACAATTTGCATTGAAAAATAACTTTGTGATCTCTTTGTAGGTTCAGATTCTCATACGAAGATATGGTAGACTCGAATGAACCAAATGTTTGTTAATTAGGTATTAACTTTTGTGTTGCTTTACTATACTTTTTTACTACATTTTATCTATTCAATTGTATTATTAAACATAAAATTCAAATTTTATTTTAGTTATACATTTTTATGCTTGATATAAATTATAAATAGTATTAAACGTTAATTATAACCACCTAATTTTTAATCCGAAACTTCCTAGAATTCTAGCTCCGCGGCTGATCACGCCTCTACCTGACCATCTACTCCGCCGTCTCGTTCTGCCGCACTGCCGTGCTGTCCCCCGCCAACCCCCGCGGCGAGTTGAAGTCTGCTTCAGATCGGAGTCTGATTCGGATCCGACCCGCTCGGCCCCTCCTCTCTCTCTCTCTCTCTCTCTCTCTCAGGCTTCGAGCCTTCGACTCCTCTGCAAGAAAGAAACCAATACTGTTTACTAAGCGAGGGCTCAAGCCCAGATCGAAGGTCGAGCGGGAGCCAGGCGGCGGGACCGGGAACGCAGAGGACGCAGTAAGCTTCGAATCTTTGGTCTAGTGCCTTGTTTTTGTTTCGATTTTCGCGGGGGTAGTTGAGATCGTGGTTCGTGAGGGCGAAAGTTTACCCTATTTGGAAATCGTCCTGAGATGGAGAAGTAGGGCTTTTGTTCAGTGAAACTAGGTGGATTTTCGCAAACTAGGGTTTGTGATTTAGGGTACTGTCTACTGTGGGTAGGTAGCTACTACAGTTCTCTTCGTTTGGGATGGGAGATGGTGTTTATATGCCTATCTGCAAAAGTGCGAATTGTCAGCAACGAGGCGATGTTGTTTTTACGTTCTTTGTGAAATTTAGACTTCGGCACTACGGATGATTTTTATGGTGGTGATTGGTCACTTGTGTATGGAGTACAAAACTCTTTTTTGGGGGTGGACGGTTCTGTAGGATCACCATACGAATTGTAAATTGGTAATAAAGGAAGCTAGAAAAGTTGATTTGGTAGTTCTTGTGAATAATCGCTTGAATACCAAAATAAGGAAGAGGATAACTGAGTGTTTCGGTAGTTTGTGTTAAGAAACTTTTACATTTTGGAGACTACTGTTGTTGTTTCGTTGGGGTCCAGTCATCCCTCTGATGTAAGAACTTGCTAAGTAGTATTCTTGTAGGTCAAATTGTAGCAGCAATTCAAATTTATGCCTTTGTGGGAGTTAAACTCTCCAGCAATTAAACTGGTTTGTATGCTTTTGTTGTTAATATTGCAAATTAAGATCCAAGTGTGTGGTCAGTCTTAATTAACCGAGCCAACAGTTCTATTGTCTTTCCTGATTGTTCAAGATTATTAGAGCGAACTGTATGCTCATTATTTTTCAAAAACACCTGCAGTGTTAAGTTTTCTTTTATTGTTGCATTAGAGTTCTACTTTTTCATGGTGCTGTTTTGCTTCTTTTGATGCATGTATCCATATTAGGTACACGTGATTTAACTCTTTTCGTTGTGTCACATTAACAGGTATCCTTATGTGACTGGTACCTCAGTAATTGCAATGAAATACAAGGATGGTGTGATCATGGCATGTGACACTGGAGGTTGGCTGTGAATTCTTCAGCACTGATAAATATAGTTCATGCAATGCGGAATTTATTCTTTAACTTCTTTTGCAGCCTCCTATGGGTCAACTTTGCGATACAAGAGTGTGGAGCGCATTAAGGCGGTTGGTAAGCATAGCCTTATTGGAGCAAGTGGAGAGTTCAGTGATTTCCAGGAGATTTTGCGCTATTTGGATGAACTAACGTAAGTTGCTCTTATGTTTTACTCCTGTTTTTTTCTTCTCGTTGCTATAGACAATCCATGTGATATCTTCGTCTCCCTTCTTTTTCAGTTTGTCTGATCATATGTGGGATGATGGGAACTCATTGGGTCCCAAAGAGGTCCATAGCTACCTGACTAGAGTAATGTACAACAGGCGCAATAAGTTTGATCCTCTCTGGAATTCCCTTGTAATTGGTGGAGTGAAAAAGGGCCCAAAGGGTGAAGAAAAGTACCTTGGCATGGTATATTCGTCATTCAAAAGGATAGTGTATTTTTTTTACTGCTGTTAGTTTGTTGTCAACAGCTTATGCCTAATTTTGGCTCGTTCAGGTTAACATGATTGGTACACACTTTGAGGAAAACCATGTTGCTACTGGATTTGGGAACCATCTGGCAATCCCAATACTTCGTGCTGAATGGCGTGAGGATATGACTTTTGAAGAAGCTGTTAAGCTGGTTGAGAAATGCTTACTGGTCTTGTTGTACCGTGACCGATCATCTATTAACAAATTCCAGGTACGAACTTGTCGATCTTAGTAAAATTGCTTAGTTCACTGGTGTATGAAACACATTTAGCCAGGTTTTCAGTCAACAGTTGTTGAATTGTTGTAATATATCATATATATGCTTAAATGACAGATTGCCAAGATGACACGTGAAGGAGCAACCATCTACCCACCATACTCCCTGAAGACTCACTGGGGTTTCTCTGCCTTCGAAAATCCATCCCAGGGTGCTGTAGGATCATGGTAGATTTATGTTGTTCACCCGCCACATGTGAGGAGGCCATGAGCTAGGACGAAGCAAACTCTATTGCTGAAATGATTTCAGCCCCCTTGTGAACGTTTGATCCGAACATCACAGAAACCCCACATTTGCTTCGTATGACATGATATTCTAATCGTTCAAGTTTAATTTCTACCTTTATGAACATTAATTAAGCGTGGATTCAATATGATCAACTGTTCTGGTGCCTTTGTTTTTTGCATTGATCTGGAATGTTGGCAATATGGACATACAGGGGGCCCTTATCATATTATTGTCAGAGAACGGTTCTCTTCTCTAATGATGCCAAGAAACCTACTGCGATGTCTACATTTACCTACCTCTATAACTGTCCTGGCAAGTGATGAACATCACCAAATCGTTTTTTTTTCCCACATCAGACCAGACCACTGTAAGAGGCGGAGTGCAGCAAGCACCCATCTCAGACGTTTTAGGAAGAAGATTTGTTTGTTTTTCCTTGGTTAGGTCAACATCATCGTGACATGTAGTTAACACAAGAACTTTCGAGATAGTTAGGCTACTGTAGTTTTCTTTTAACCGAACGCCCCCTCGAATTTTTGTATTGCGCTGCATTTGATGGCTTAGTGTAGACCAAGCAGCGCCGTGCAGATATCGCGTGGTGGAATGAGAACCTGGAGGGGAAGAAATAGGCAATGAGGAAGAAGGATGTGAGTGTGAATGATGCTGTCCGGCGACGCAGGCACGAGCGAGCGGCAGCCCAACGTCTCGGCACGGCCAGAACGTGCGGATGCTCGCCACTGGCACATGCATGGCGCGGTCGTGGTGGACGCGCCGAAGCGGAGGCCGCGCGCGCGCGCGCAAATCAATCCTAAATCCCAATCGTGCGCAGCACTGCCAGCCGTCCGCTGCAAACCCAACGCGCGGCTCGGCAGCGTCGGCGCCGGCGGTGCGGTGCGGGTGGCCTGCCTCGCGTGGCCGCTGCCAACATGCATGCCATGCACGGTGCGCGACCTCTGCCGTCGCACGCACGGCACCCGCGCGCGATGGACACGCCACACAGAGTAGAGGACTTTCTGCTTCCTTACTGGTGGACACCACATTCACCAATGGAAAGTTGCTGCTATTCTGCCGGCCGGACGATCTACTTCACCAATCACCCACACACTGGTTGGGAAGTTGGAGCGAAATCCCGGTCCCGGGCATTTTCAGTCGGTCGATCGGGAATGGTAACTGAAAAAATCTCAGATAAAAAATATTTAAATTTAATTAAAAATCAGTCAAATTTAGAAATTTAAAATTTGAATTTGTAAAAACCAAGAAAACCAGCCGAGATTTTTAATCCCAGACCCTGGCCAATAACCAGTAACCGGCCGGTAACCGACCGGCTGGGATTTTATTCCCTCCGCGTGAGGCAGCATGGAGCTAGGTGGCTTGGTGCCGATGCATGCAGCGCGCATTGCAAGATCCCAGCCATTGTTTTCCCGCGTTGGCAAATGGCAAGTGCCAAGTGGTGTATTAGTAGAGGTGAGCATTGGGTTGTCTGCGTCTGCACGCAGCCAGAACCGTTAATAACCGGGCGCGTCGTCTGCGTGCCAACTCGGCCGGCCACCCCATCAGTCTTAGCCGTGCCATGCACGCCCGCGCCTGCAGTCAGCACAAGCACGGCCTAAAGCCCGCCGTCTTTGAGGAGCGTCTTGTCTTGCGCCCAAGCCCGCCCTAAGTAACTATAGATGCTTGAGAAGACGATAACCGCTGCCTCCACCGTCCAGGAAGACAAAGACACATGTGGACTAGGCCGGGTGACAGAAGGGAATGATTGGTTGGGCTAAGCCGGTGTGGGGGAGTGATTGGGCCAGGCTGAGGGAGGGATTGGGCAAGAACGGGAAGGTTGAGCCTATTTCGTGCCGTGCCGGCCCAAGCACGGCCCAACTGATCGTGGCGTGGTGTGCCGCCCAACGGGCCGCATTCTCAGACCCGACCCGGCCCGCTATTCGTGCCGTGCCGGCCCGGCCCACCACGTGCCAAGCCGTATCGTGATTAGACCATACTGTGCCGACCGGGCTTCGGACTGGCCCAAAAAAATACGACCCAAGTTCCAGCTATATGTATTAGTAGTAGGGCGTGTGTATTAGCAGCGCACATGTCATCATCTCAAGAAGTAGAGTGGGTCATTCATAAATGTATTGATCCTCTTCGCGAGAACAATTGTGCCCATTCAATAGCAAGGCAAAACAGAAGTTGAGAGCCCACGTGGAGTGGATCACTCATGCGTTCAGCTGCTTATTTGGTCGCAGCATGCGAGACAGAAAAGGGAGGAGGCGTGTGTTTGTTCACGCAGCGTAGGGGAAGCGATGGCGAGTTTCAAAATCGAAATTATTTATTTATATATATATATATATATATATATATATATATATATATATATATATATATATATATATATATATCTTAACTGTTGGATCACGCAGGATATTTAATACAGGACATTGGAGGTGGAAGCATGCAGGCTGTTTAATGCAGACGTATTAATGAAGGCATATTGGAGGTGGGAACATGCAAGGTGATTAAATGGTTTGGGGGTGGGAACCCGTATTAATCTTGGTTGTTCAATCCAGATCCAACGATCAAGATGACATTAGCATCTTAGCACTCAATTACCCATTAGCACTAGATATGTTATATAGTTTTTCATCAAATATATATATAATTGTAACAATATGAAAACATACAAGTGCATGTGTGGAAACGCTCCTAGCCTTTGAGAAGGTTGTAGGTTTGAACTTAGGAGCTGCACTATTTTTCGTTTTAACTTCACAAAAATTCAAATTTTGATTCGAAAATCTCGATCGAAATTTTTCAAAAATCAAAGAAATCGGTCTACAGAGCCCCCGTTAAAAAAAAGAGTAAATTTCACTTTGAACTATATAATTTTATCATAATTTCACTTTACACCACTTTTAGTAAAAAAATTTACTTTGTACTACATTTTCTTACTATGTGTTGTACTTTACATCAGGGTAAAGATTTTGCCGTCTTCTTCGGTGCTCACCGACGGTGAACGGCGACGTAGGAGGCGTCGGCGAGGCACGAGATAGAGAGAGAGAGGGTAGATAAAGCTATAAAATGGATCAAAAAAGGAGAAAATAGATGGAGCATCACCCTAGCAACGACTCACTCTCTCTATTTTTTGGGTTGCTACCATCTTGCTTGCCGTGTGTCGCTATCGGCAAACTCCCTGCACGGCTCTTGTCGGGACCCAAAAATGCAATTCTGGACCATCTGTATATTTTGCACTAGTCCAGGATCACACTAGTGCACACAGTTTCAATATAGGTAAATATCGATCCACACAAGACGATTAATAGAATAAACGACTAATTTGAATAGCAAATATTGGTTTTGAATTTATAGTCGAGTTTACATTTATTAAGCCACGCAGGGCTGACAATAAAAAAAATAGCAGCAGCAGAATAGAAATAAACTTTAGCGGAATCCAATCAATTCACCACAGGCAACTGACTATGATCAAGACCCTAACGATCGACACCTTCGTAGAACTCCTCTTTAAAAGCAGGTGATGACTCCTCCACTTCTGTTGATTGATTATAGCAAGTATCAGTACACAACCGTACTCGTAAGTCATACCACAAAATGCAATTTATAAATGATGACTTATTCCAAAGGAATGACTTCTGTGGTTATTTGGCATAAATACAATATTTGCAATTGAATACAAATAATAGATTGAAAATATAATTCAAAACAAATAAATAATAATAATTTAACATTTGATTTCACAAAGACACACAGTCTAAACAAGTTATTCACACAGTCATATGACTTAGATCACAGAGCTCCCTTCCTAAGGTTTTATGAAAATCTAACCCTCGTGTGAAATCCTCGAGCATGTCCATGGCCGAGGATGCGACTATTCGAGTAGATTAATTAACACTCTGCAGAGGTTGTACACTTTACCTACAAGATACAATCAGTGTAGCTAGTACTGACCATAACAAGACCTTTCAGAAACTTCGTCTCAACATTGACACTCCCGATGTACTTTACTGTCATCCAACCGATACACATAGCGTTTGGTATGACACACACCATTGGACAGGGATGCGGCGAACTGTCCCGCGATGTGATAAACACACCTCCAACACATCACACAGCGTAACCTACAACTTAAGTTATCAATGGTAAGATTCCATAACCTACTAAGTTAGACCCATCTCATACTAGGCATGTGGTTATACAGTAAGGCTCAGCTCAATGGCGCACAAAGTTAAGTCCTTAATTGACCAAGGCAAGACTTTCAGTTTCTAACTAAGTCACATAGTTTATCATTCCCAGCACACAGCTCCACCAATCACACAGAATCCACCACTTACCTCGGTCTAAATCTTTTCCCACCCTGTTGATTAAGTGCAACACATGTCATCAACAAGTAATAGCACACAACACACACAGATTCTTCACACAGTTTCATAATCACTTAGTCAAGTTTGTATTTGCAACTCACATAAAATGATGACTCGTAGCATGGCTAACCAATCTACTCGTATCTAACCAACCCACGTTGGTACTACGATAATACCAACTAATAATGAACCAACCTATGGTGACAAAAGATCATGGCATACAATAGACAAGGTGGACATAACAATTTGGATTAATAACTAAACCCAAAAATATTTAAATAAATACTTGAAATAGAATGCAATACATTGAAACAAAGTATTTTGAAAATTGAGTTCAACATGATGAAAGGTATAACTTGCATTGGAATAGGTCTAGGTACTGATCTTGGTCTTGAGGCTCTTCTCCTTCTTCAAAAGTTCCCGAAGAATTAACGTCTACTCGCAAACGAAACAAATAAATAACAAAGGCAAAATAAAATCCAAAAATTAAATAAAAATCATAAATAAATAGATCTCGAATTTATATAAATTTAAAAATTTGAATGGGCTCAATCCAAGTTCGGATGCAAAAGATATGGGCTTTGGAAGGTTGTAATTCAATAAAATACCATAAATTGAATTTTCCAGAATTTCCGAATTATCTTTCTAAAGAAAAATCAGATTATTGCGCAATGCTGACGTCAGCAAAGGAATTTCTGGAAATAAAAGAATTAAAAGAAAATCTGACATGTGGGACCCACCACGCACGCGCTGACGAAGCATCCACGCGGGCAACACGCAGACTCGGGTGCTGATGTGGAAGCTGACGCAGACTCGCCACGCCAGATCGACGGCTACGGCGCTCGGGACCCGATGGTTTCGGCGAACAGCGGCGACTCGCCGGCGGTGGAGGATACCAGGTTGTAGCCAATGCTAATGCAGTCCCAGGGGTGCACTCACTGGCCACTAGGGTTGACGACAGCGACCGGCGGCGAGCTTGGAGTGGAGGAGGCGGTGCGGCTATTGTCGGACAACGGTTCCGGTGATGCTTCGGCGGCGGGGAGGGGCGCACGAGGTTACTCTAGTGACGGCGGATCCAGTGGCATGCTCGACGGCGACGAAGCGGCTACGGTGGCGGCACAATCGAAGAAAAACCGACGGTGGCGACAAAAACCTAAAGTTTGAATTGCGGCGGCGCTAGAGCGATCGGGGTGCGGCGGCTGGGGGTTTTGCGGTGCGGAGACAAGGGTGAGCCCAGGGGTGCCTTATATAGGGCCGAGGCGTGCCGGATTAGGGAATCCCCGAATCGGGATTTTCTTGGTTTCGTTTGAATTACGGGATAGAGTCCGTTTTCGCCCCGATTGCTAGCAGATACAGGTACGAGAGAATCGGAGATAAGATTTGGTAGCGAAAATCGGGATATTTTAGTTGGAGAATCCGTTTTGTCAGTTCAAGCTCAAGGAGCGCTAAGAGGCGACGCATTGCGCGCCTCGCGAGAAGAAATCGAGTCGAGACGATGACTGTGGCGGGCCCACTTGGCGTGCGCAGACGGGAGACGCGCGTCGCGTGAACGCGTTCGGCCGTTGATCGAGGCTACGCATCGGCAGATGTGGTGAGAGCATGCGGGCGAGAAAGAGAGAGAGACTGACAGATAGGGTCCACCTGTCAGTGGAGCAACGCGATGCGCGGGCGAACTGTGCTGCACAGTATTGG
Organism: Hsuehochloa calcarea; assembly: GCA_036346395.1. NCBI lineage: Eukaryota > Viridiplantae > Streptophyta > Magnoliopsida > Poales > Poaceae > Hsuehochloa > Hsuehochloa calcarea. Next base: position 5,661,641 of record CM070610.1, read on the forward strand.
GTTGCGTGGGAATAGTATTGGGTTTTGACCTGATACTGTTCCTACGATTTTAAATATATTTTCTATTTTAGAAAATATAGAAAAATCAAATAGCAATTAGAAAATAGCAAATGAACTTGGAAAATTTTTAAAAATTTTAGAAAATATATCTAAGCACATAGAATCCAAATAAAATAGTTTTGACAATTGTTGATGTTAGGATTAAACACATTAAATTATTTTGCCATGAAAATCTATATTAAGCTTTAAATAAAAATACTAAAAATTAATATAAATTCAAATATTGTATTTCCAACAAATAATTATTCAAAAGATTTTTAGAACTCAGAAAATTAAAATGTTACAACTCTCATGATTCCTTACTAGCTAACAAGACATTTCCCTGAAGTTGATAAAAGAAACGCAACTAACAGCATCGACTACTTGGTAAAAATTTAAGTACAATGAGAACTATGGATGGCATTAGGAATTGAGAGAAAAGTCCATCACATGGACGCATACTGCCGTTAAGCTCTAGGATGCTGAAAATTTAGCATGATAAATCTACGAAGACTGCACTTGCTACAACATTCAGGGCAAAACTGTGTCACTGACACATTGAGCATTTAGCAGTTTGTTACAGTACATGAAACGGGGTATAGCTCCCCATGGTGTTCCACTTTTTTTTTGTTCCAGAGAGAATGTACACAGGGAAAAACAAGAATATTATTACCGCTCGAGTTAAAAATTGTCGCTGTTCTCAACAAATGTCAACAAATGCCTAACAACAAACCGCCTATGATCCTCATTGCTATCTTTACCTCTCAACTCTATCGCGCCCTTCATTATCCGGGAGTACAGCCTCTCGAGCTGCGGCACACCGTAGCCTACGGTGAGCTCCATGAAGCGTTGCTTCACGGCTTCCAGCTGTTCAAGTATGTCATCGCTCGTAGGCATGGCAGCATCTTCACCATTATCAGTCACCATGGGTTCAGGAGCAGGAGCAGCACCGGGTAATACCGGTGCCTCAGCTGGTAAATTGTCAGTTTCTTTCAAATCGCCATTTGAATCTGGTTCTTTTGGAGCTTCTTCTGGCGAAGTTGACTTTGACAAATCTACATCACCAGGAGATCTTTCATCTCTTGTTGATTCTTTAGTCGTGCCTGAAACAATGGCCAGTTCAATATTTTGTAAAATCACTATTATCATGATTCGTTATTTAGGTACAATTATCTGTGTCAAGGATGAAAAATCATGGGAACTTACCCTGTTCATTTTCGGTGTTTTTCTTTTGCCGCTTTAGCACCTCGTAACTTTGTGACAGATTTACTTCTGGTTGTACATTACGAAGCCTTGCGCTCATTCTAGTACCAGAAACCAGCTGAGCAACAGGCGCTGCTTGAAGAATGGAGCTATCTTCATCATCCATAACCTGCAGAGGTCCCCCCTGTGCAGCAATTTTATCACAAAAGGACACCAAAGATGGGTCCATCTGTGACAACATACCTTGCACCTGACCAAAGAGGTCCATTAGTTACACACAAAACATACAGACCTAGTCAACAATCAACTACAGCCACAAGTGATAGAACAAATAAGATACCACATCTCGGAGTTCGCATGCTCTACTGACAATCCTAGATCCATTGTAGTCATCCCCATTATAAGTCTGTACAAATAGTATATCGGTTAGCAACAAAGTATATTACAGTAGTAACAGAAGTTTGGTCATTATTTCAGTTGTCATCTGCAGAAAAATGGGTACTAAATTGCAATGTAGTTCCTATGAGAAGTTGGACCAAAACATATGTAACATGAGTGGAAAAACTAAATGCCCCAGTAGGAAAAATCATACCTTTGCATTCGAGACAATAAGATCAATGTCCATCATATATGCTGCCCAAGTAAGGTACTGTCCAGAGTCCACCCGCTGCAAGACAGTAGCCATATCCATGGGGTTGTGAATTACTGATCGATAGTCAGGTACTTCCTCTTCTGAGACTGGGAAGTGAAATGCGTTGAACCTTTTGTTGTACAGAATGCTGAAAAGATGAACAGTCACACCTTGATTATTTCCATCTGGTTTTGAAAATCAAACGAACGATACTGTCTGACAAGATACTAGACAATTTTTGCATATGCAACAGGTGATAAAATATTGGTGGGTCTTTAAAAACTTATATTAAACAACTTCCAGCTTCAAATAGTGTTTCGAAAGAACGTGCTTTCAGCTATCTAAACTTCAAAATTCAAATAAATCTCAAAGACAGTTAAGTTTTACCACAAAAATCTTAGTTTAAAATTTTAATTTCCTAACTGATAGTGCTTTCTACATTCTAACAGAGCTCAGTGCAATATTGTGAAGATGCGATTACCTTCCAAACGTTACCCACAGATCAACAGCATAAAAGTGAGCTTATATAATTTATATTAGTTAGCTTATTGGTTTTCACCATCTTTTCTTTCCAACGACCTTTATAATCAACCTAGGTCCCTCGTTGGTGGAGACAATGTTATAAGTAAAAACAGTATTGAGCCATCATTCGTTTTTACCTGTAAATAGTTTTCACTAAATATGTTCCTTTCTTAAAAATGTATGTTCTAGCAGCTGATTAGTTGTTTTTATTCATGCGCCCAGACATGCACATGCATATTTGTGAATTTTGAAATATCACCCCATGACCTGAACTGCTTTATTCGGCTGAAATCAAACTGCCCAACCAAGCTTATGCTAACATTCCATGGATCAACTAAATATCGATCCCAAGGTTGGGAATAAGCATAGATTGGCGAAAGATCAGTCAGCAACTGGCTGGTGTGTTACTGTGAAACATAAGGGTGGTTTTTCATGCTGTTCTTTAACAGAAGTGATTGAGCCTATTCATATTGCTTCCAGTAGTTAATTGGTGAACAAAGATGAAAAATATATGCAACGTTGTAAAGGAGTAAATTGCAGACCGGTTACAAATATCTCGGAGACACATTCTCATCCGACGAACAGCATGTTGCTCAGATTCTGCCTTAGCTTTTAGCTCTGAAACCTTAGGGCCATCCACTTCCTTTGGTGCTTTGGGAAGATCAATAGAAGACTTCTGGTCTTTCGACTTACTTGTTGTCTCTTCCATTTGAAGTGAGAGCAATGACTCAAACAGTATATTGAAGTATCTCAATCTATCATCATCACTTGGTCGGTCCACTTGATATCTATCAAACAAGAGAATTTTCTTGGTGAAATATAAGACAGATAGGAGGAAGTGTATTGTATATGATGTGAAGCAGGCAACACTGATCCGACAATGAAGTGTTATACAGTGAACTAAAGTTAACACTTAACAAAGAGAAAACAAATATTGTTCACAATGATGTACCTATTAGTACAACAAATCCCTTGCCTAATGCCAAGTAGATTGCTTCCATGTTTCTAGGTGAATGAACAATGATGGAATAGTTTATGGCATCTTTCAAGGATTTACAGAGCTCAAGAGAGTTTAAAAAAATTTAACAACCACGCAATAATAAATTATCTAAAACCAATTAAGGCAGCAGGTCAAGATTTTGATCACTATGTATGTAACTAAGATCATGACAAGAAACAAGTCAAAGCAACCCAGGCAAAACAGAACAAACATTTGGCCAGGAACCTACACATTACGAGAAGAAAATATGGAAGCACACTCTTCTTCAAGGTCATTGAAAGCCACTGATGATGTTCCTAGCAACAAAACTGGATGGTTGGATGGCAACTCATTCAAAAGAGTCAATAACACAGCCTTAAGCTGCTCATGTGCCTGTTACATAAAAGATGAAGTAATTAGCTATATTTAACATTTCCTGAAAAAATCATTTCATAGCATCAAATTTTATAGCTTGGAAAGCATGTGTACTAACCGTATCCCACCAAAGATGGAACTGGGGCAAGTAGAGTATGGACGGGGTTGTTCTCCTTGCTTCCCCAAAAATATGCACAAGAGCTTCTTCAGGTGTCTTTGCACTTGGATCAGAGAGAAGAGATGGCAACCCCAAGGAGTGAACAGAAAATTTTTCAAGTTCATGCAAAACAGCTGGTCCAACATGATCCTGCTAAGCTTAAAACACATTAGTAAGGAAAAAAAGGACAAAATGGCGATATATTTATGTAAAAGATGAGAAGCCCTACCAGTCCAACACTCTCACCCCCGCATAGCAAAAGACGAGGTCTATAAACAAGAGGGATGGAAGATCCGTAGGAAAGGGCAGAGAATTTGCTAACATCTAACGATGAAAGGAAAGGAAAAATATCAGAAATCTGTTCCATTATTTTCTCAAGATGCCTCTTAAGACATGGAGCAATAACTGATGACAGCGGCCTTGAATGCACAATCGATCCCCTATGCGCGGCTGGAGTTATTGTAGACATAGCTTCCAAGAAGTGGTACTTCTCAACCCTGACCGAATCAACATCAATGACAAACTTGTCGTCACTATTGTAGACCTGAGGATACTTCTCTCTAAATGCTCGAATAGCAGCTTCTGTGCATAATGCTTTCAAATCAGCTCCACAATATCCCACACAGCTTGCAGCGAGTTCCATTTTCAGCTCCTTTGGTGGAGGATCCTTCCATTTGCGTGTATGAATATCCAGTATTTCAGCTCGTGCCTCATAGCCAGGTAAGGGGAAAAAGAACTCACGGTCAAACCGGCCAGGTCTACGCAATGCTCCATCAATGGCATCAATTCGGTTGGTTGCTCCAATCAAAACAACTTGCCCACGTGAATCAAGACCATCCATCAAAGCAAGCAATGTTGAAACAATAGAATTGTGAATCTGCTCTTGCTTGCTAGATCTCACAGGTGCAAGGCCATCTATTTCGTCAAAAAATATGATTGACGGTTGATTCTTTTGAGCTTCCTCAAAAAGTAACTTGAGCTGCCTTTCAGCCTCACCAACCCATTTACTAAGAACATCAGCTCCTTTTCTCATATAAAAGCTGACCTTCTGGCCAGCTTTAGAGGCAGCACAAGCTAAGGCACGGGCAATCAATGTCTTCCCAGTACCAGGAGGGCCACAGAGAAGAACTCCCCTAGGAGGAGTAATGTGATAATTTGCAAAAAAATCTGGATATAGCAAAGGGAAGAAAACCATTTCCTTTAATGCATCAATGTACTCAGACAGCCCCCCTATATCATTAAAACTCACACTCTCATCAATCTGCAGAGGCTGAATATCGGCTCCTCCCTTGGAACTTGGTCCGGCAGTTTGGACTCCTGGCATAAGTGAAGAAGTACTGACTGTATTGTCACCCTGATGACCCCATCCAGATGCTCCAACATTCAGACCCCATGCTGCCGAACTATGCATGTCCAATCCACCCAAAAACCATGGCATACCTCCTCTCCCACTACGCATCCATGGCATGGATGGACCATCATCTGGCTCGTCCACAAGAAGGGAATCATCTGAATCATCTGGCAATGAGAAACGAGGGCGCTTATGCATGCGTGCCCCACCTTTTTTTAAATATTTGCTGTTCTTCGGACCAATTCCATGTATTAGTACTCTGCGGGGAGATTGTGGTCTGTGCTTCCCTTCCTTCCGCGGGGAGGGTCTACGAACTTCTGAACGATCCCTTAGATCATATCTCCTCCTTCCTTCTTGCTCTTCTTCGCCATCTTCATCATCTCCATCTGCTTCAGCTTCATCACCTCCATCGACCTCCTCATTGCCACCATCCTCTTCGATATCATTACCATTTTCTCTCTGATCTTGTGCACGTTCTTCAGAGCTTGCCTGATCATCCTCAGATTCTTGGTATGGACGAAGTCTTTGTCCCCGCAGAGATCTTCTAGGCCGTAAACCTTCACGGCGGGGAATGGAGTTAGAGTTAGACATCTTCTTGCGCTTTGGTCGTGCCGACACTTCATCATCCACTTTACTCTTTGAAGACCGATATCTGGGTCTCTGGAAAATATAAGGGAAAATGTGAGCTGATTCAAACAATAATCAGCAAATTTTAGTTATTGATTGGGTACAAGTCAGGCTCAGAGAATCAGTACCATTAGTGAATCTCTAGAAACTCACCATAAGATCATCATCTTCCATACTGGAACTATCTGTGTCATAGTCCTCCAGATTTACAGACATTCTTCGTTTTCGTGTGGAACGGCGCAGATTTGCTGCAATAGACTACAAAAGGAATTAAGAAAATATTATAATCAAGTTGTCTGAGTATAAATATAACAAGTCCTTACAAATAAAAGGCATTCCATTTATATTATGCAGGGAATACATTTTAAAAAGTGTGCAAATGTGCATGGTTTGTGGGTATCAACATGAACCCTAGCAATAACAGCTTGATCAGAGTCTGGGCTCCATATTTGAGCTTTTGGAGATTTTTTGTTTCCGTGAACATCCAGTAGAAATGTAGAATTAGGGATATAAGGGTAGTGCAGCCTTCATAAAAGCAAAACATATTCCTTAGTGCTAAAACTGCTAGATGAGTTGATAGAAATTTCAATCATTGTTATACTAGTAACAACTGGCCAGATTATGTAAAAGAAGAAAATTGACCGTTTGTGGAATGGTCTTGATAAGAAAGAGGCTCACGTAAGAACACTTAAAATAAAAACCAAATCTAAAAGAATTAGCAATACAGAAAGCACTTTAGAACTTTGTTGTAACCTCATGGGGATGGTGATGTAACCAGTTAATCACCTCTTCATGGTACAATGAAATTATTTTCTAAAAACAACTAACAGCTAATGTTCCTTAAACAATTGGTCCATGGAACAAATAATGAAGGTTGATGAAGCAGAAATTGAAAGGTTCTTCCTAGGCAGGAACCTCACTACATAAGACATGCAAATGCCTAGGCTATCCAGTTTACTGCAGCACCAACATTATTGTATTGAACATCCCACAACAAATAAATGCACCAAAATAAAACAAAGATAGGAGGATTGGAGGAATTTAACCAAAGGTCCAACATGTCATAGACATGCATAGCTCCAAATTTTGCTAATCCAACAGACCAACATAACACCATCAAAATTACCAGTCATGCGGATCTAAGCACGGTAACTGGCATGCTTGATATCTCTGGTATTTTTAGCAAGTTGTCAGGAGGAAATATATCTAATTTACACCTGCCACTAACAGTAAGACCAAGTGAATCCATCATCACTCTTATCAACCCCAATCAATCACCTGATCACATCATCAACTGCACTCTCCAAAGCTACTAAGTCACCAAAACATGCACCAGCTTGACACACACAAAATGGTGCAAAGTTACCATGTATCAGAAAGAAGCGTGCATGCAACGAAGTACACAAACAAACTACTACAAAAACAAATATCACATGCTCATTAAGCACAGAGACAAACTTGCTTACATCGGCTGCAGCTGGCTTGCGAAGCAGCTTCTTGGCAATCTGTGATGCAGCCGTACGCTTCATCTTCTTGCGCATCGCTGGTTTGTAGTACAGATAGCCACGCCCGTAGTACTTTGGCCGCTGACGCAGCCGGTCGCTGGTCCTCACCGGCGTCACCGACGAGTCCCCCTTTCCCTCCATCGCCACCATCTTCTGCCTCCTCACGTCCTCATCCAACCCATGCTGCCCATTGCTCCCTAAATCAGGCCAAATACTCTCAATTTTAGTCAATCCCCAAACCCTAGCCCCAAATCCACAAAGCTAAATACACATATAAGACGTCAAACAATAGTAAATTTCCCACTCGTGCATTACAGAATGGAAAGCCGTTGCTTATTTTGCACACTACAAATCCCCCCAAAAAATAGGTTAAACAAACAAAATCATGAGGAAAAAATTCCGAATCCACTCAACCAAACACCGATCAGTCAACCACAACTCCTCCAAAATCACGCGCGGCGAACAAAACCACAGCCCACGCAAGAAACCCATGCTAAACCCCCGAAATGGGCGGAAGCAAAGCGCCAAAAAAATCCAGAAAATTCGGAGGTGCGCGCCGCGGGGTGCTGACCTCGGGGATTCGATCGTCGGGGGTGCAGGGCCGCGCAAATCCGGGCGGATTCGAGGCGGCGGCGGAGGCGGGGCTTGGGTTGGAGGGGGGCGGAGGTGGTGAAGGCGACTCGTCGAGGGTTTCCTCGCTTCCTTCGCGTCGGGGGTTTCGAATCGGAGACGACGACGCACGCAAGGGTTTCTTTCCTCTCCTGGTGCGCACGCGCGTGGCACGTGAGGGGGCGCCTTGGTCGCGGCGTTCACACGGGGTTGGTACGGGTGCCATTTCTGACAGGTGGGCGTGGGGGTCATGTGTGGCCCGGTTGCAGTGGGAGGAGAGGTTGTCTATGTTTGGGGTTTTGGATGGTCTAGGGGATTGCAGAGTGGGATTTTTCTCGGGTGTTCGATGGGGATCGGACGGTGTATAGGCGGTTTCCAGGATTAACGGGGAGGTATATATAATAACGAACTCGTGTACCGTTGGAGAGAACAGGTACGTCGTTTCTCTCGTCTCTCCGAATTCTCTAAACCCCCAGTAAAGTTGTTTAGGAATCGTCGCTTACGAATTCAATTCGAGTGATTATCTTATAAATAAATTTAGAATTGTACAAACAATACGAGAACAGAATAATAGATTAAATACAGAGATGTAGATTGAATACAGAGATATATAAGACTTTTTGCTTCTCTTTATTCCTCTTCAAGCGATTAGCCTTTTACAATGAATAATACCTTCTATTTATAGACTAGAGACTCTGTTAGGGTTTTGAATGGGGCGAGACGTCTATACATGGGCCGGCTGCTGGGCCAAGCTCATTGTTTCTCAACACACCCCCTTGGACACCCATTCTTACATGTTCATGCATCGTCAAAAACTTCATAAAAACCCAGGAAAAAAAATAGAGAAATAGTACATAACACATGTTTTGCTGCGTTGTACGAATTGTCTCGTTAAAAACTTAACCGGGAAACTTTAGGAAAACTCGTCAAGAGAAAAAAAAAGTACAATCCACTCAATTTCATTTAATCTCCGGGATTTACTTTTTGGGTACTCGATCTCCGTGATCAAGTTTCGATAATGAGTACGTGAAGACTCTCCACCTGAATTCTACACTTCTCTAAGTCTCATCATTCCAATTCCACATATGCCTCTTTCAAAGCTAAATGCTGGAAGTGACTTAGTGAATAAATCTACAATATTTTCACATGACTTGGTATACAATACTTTAATTCTGTCCATCTTTTGCAATTTATGAGTATAGAAAAACTTAGGGTTGATATGCTTTGTGATAGGACTCCTCACATAACTCATCTGCACTTGTGCAACATAAGCTGCATTATCTTCATAGATAATAGTAGGGGTTTGTGCGGTATGCAATCCACATGACTGCTGGATGTAGTGAATCATCCGCTGAAGCCAAGCAAATTCTTGTAAGGCCTCGTACAGTGCTATGATTTTCGAGTGGTTCGTTGAAGTCGATGCAAGACTTTGCTTAGACGATTTTCATAGAATTGCAGTTCCACCACATAGGAATTCATAGCATGTTTGTGACTTGGCTGTATGTGGGTCTGACAGGTACCCGACATCTGCATAGCCATTCATAGACAGGTCTTAGTTCTTTCTTTAGAACAAACTAAGTTCTTTGCTTCCTTCGAGGCATTGTAAGATGTCCTTCATTCCTTGCCAATGCCTTTTGGTAGGTTCTGCACTATACCTTGCTAATAGGTTTACGACAAATGCAATGTCCTATCTAATACAGTTTGCTAAATACATGAGTGCTTATATTGCACTTAAGTATGGGAATTCTGGTATCAGAACTTCCTCTCCTTCTTCTCTTGGTATGTGCTGGTCCTTGTCTTACTGTAGGGAACTCCCGACCATCGGCATTTTCAAAGGGTATGCATTTTCAAAGTCAAACCTTTCTAACACCTTTTGAGTGTAGGTTGACTGATGTACTAATATCCCTTCAGGAGCATGCTCAAGCTGCAAACCTAGGCAATATTTAGTTTTACCCAAATCTTTCATTTCGAACTCCGACTCCAAGTAAGAGTTTGCTTCCTTAATTTCTTCCAAGATTCCGATGATATTTAGATCATCTTCATACACTGAGATCGTACAAAATTTATCTTGGGATTGTCATATAAATACACAGATACAATCCTCATTGTTCGTATAGCCTTTCTTGCATAGAAAATCGCTTCAAGCGATTATACCACATCTTTCCTCATTCTTAAGTCCGTACAATGACTCTCTGAATTTCACGTTGTACAGATTTCTATTTGCTCTATCTTGGTTCAGGACAGGGATACATTCAGGTATCTTCGTATAAACATCCGAATCCAACCTTCCATAAAGGTATGCAGTTACCACATCATCAATTTCATTTCTAAATTCAAGTTAGCTACCATTGAGATTAAATATCTAAAGGGTGATTCCGCCCATGACCGGGGAATAAGTTTCTTCATAATCATCTCTTAGACGTTGAGTGAAACCTTATGCAATGAGCCTTACTTTATGTCTTACAACTTCATTGTTTTTATTTCTCTTTCGAACAAATACTCACTTATACCCTACGGGGTGCATATGGGGAGGCATGCGGCTTACAGACCTAAACATCTCTCTTTTATTTAGAGATAATAATTATACTTCTATTGCCTTCTTCCAATCTTTCCAATCTGATTTTTTCTTACATTCAGCGAGCGATCCTGGCTCTGGATCAAGATCGATGATTGTGATAATTTTCTTTGTAAAATAAATATCGACATTGACCGTTATTCTATTAATAGATTCTCCCGTGATCACATAATTTAAAGCTATTTCTTCGTGGGGTGATTCTTCTAATGTTTCTACTTGTGCACTTTTGCTTTCAATTGCGGGGGCAAGTCCCTTTAGTTTTTCAGCTCTGATGTGTGCGTACACATCCATGCTGATGTCTCCCTGTTGGGGTACGCGGCAATGCTACGATAGCACAAACAAAAATTTTACCACGCAACCAAGGAACCACCGCGAGTAATAGATCACGAGATTATCGCTAGACGCGCCGACTCGTAGCGGAAGTAGAATCGTTGTAGCGAGTTGATGCAGTCGTAGTCGTACTCACGACGCGTCTCCTCCTTCGAGTAGTCGTACTTGTCACGCGTCTGCTCTTCCGAGTGGTCGTACTCGTCACGTTACTTCTCCTCCGACTCCGGTGAGTGTCACGAGTTGCGGATCGTCCTAGTGCTGATGCTTCGCAACAACACCTCCGAGGTATCCACACGTACTGGGCAGGATCACCACGCACTGGAGTGCTAGCACCGGTAGCGTGGTTGAGAAGGCGTGGCTATTAGGGTTTTGAGAGTTCTTCCAAAGATCTTCCTTTTTGTCACCCTCACCCCATGGCATCGCCCCTCTTTATATAGGCATCCATGATGGGTCTCGACCATGAGGCCCATTAGGAACTCGAGGCATATACGAATTCGGATCACCATCCAAAAACAGATCCTAGCCCTTTAAGTGTGCGACCCCACAGGTCCATGTGTAATTGGTTATGACTCGAAAACTCTTTTCCGATCACCCGTCGTTAGCTGTGCCTAGCAGCACATAGCGATTCCCAAATGCACATAGAATATATCGGACGAACCTTGATGTAATATGATCTATGATCAGGTCCTCATCACTTAAGACAGTTCGTATCTCTATACGAGCAGGTTGTATTTGGTCATGACCAATTCGTAACTCCTTACGACCAGGTTCTTACCATTCTGTGATTATGTTCGACCAATCTACGACCAGCTCGTATCTCCATACGACTAGTCCGTAACTGATCGAACTAAGCAACCTACTCATGCATTCTCCCTTTGCCTCACGATGTCTGGTTGAACTCCAGGTGAGATGATGTGTCATCCGTGGACTTTTCAATACTTTCTCGATCGAGTGTCGGATAACTTCATGTGGTCAACACTTCGACCACTAGTGGCATAGCCATGCACTTTCTTTATCCGATCACCACGAGGGGCCCAGAGACATCTCTCCTGTTATTTAAGGAGGGGCAAATCCCCATCTCGACCAGTCACATCCCTCTGCATGTTTCATAGCATACTCGAAAGCTACCTTTATAACTACCCAGTTACGAGTAGCGTTTGGCAACCCCTAAGAGTGCTATTACACATGTAGAGAACCATACTGATCTCAGGTCTAAGGATTATACATCATCATTACTTGAGACCAACTAATGACACAAAGATTCATAACAATCTCAACAATAGTGTCTCAATGATGGGTCTATCCAACCCCATGTTCTCTAACATGTGCTTACATTATTGATTCGATATCCCCATATCCATGACCGGTGAAACCAGGTCATCAATCAATACATGTGCTAGTCATAGAGTCACTGGTGTTCCGATCAGTGACCTCCGACCAGGGATACATTTAGAATGACATCATATAAGTTAAAGAGTTTCACCAACAAGTCACATACTTATTGATCTATAACAAATGATTCATTCAAGGAACATGATAACATATTATCAAAAATATGAACATAATGAAATATCATCATCTCTATGATTGCCTCTAGGGCATATTTCCAACACTCCCTTCATGGGGATGTTCAAATCCGGTATGTCTTTTCTGAAGGTTCCATACTAGTGCCAGGTCTCAACTGACTCCTCTTCTGGTTATGGAGAACTTCGGTGATTTGCTGTGTCAAGTCATTTTTATACTTTTTCACCAAGCGTCCCCGGTTACTTCGGATTCGAAGGGCCAGAGTTCTCGTCCTTTCTGATGCCTTAGGACAGTATTAGGCATACCTTCATCGGTATTTCAACCCTCTCTAGTGCATTGCATGCAGGTATATACAACTTGGTAATACTCTTCAAATCACTAAAGTGATCAGGCAGTAGATTCGCTAATGCTTGCAATCAATTATCTTCTGGACTTCAATTATCTTCTGGACTTCAATTATCTTCTAGACTTCTCTATTTTGCTTCACTAGTGCACGGGTCATGTGCATGGATTTCAATTATCTTCTGGACTTCAATTATCTTCTGGACTTCTCTATTTTGCGTCATTTTTCATCAAGGTGTTGATTTCCCCCCTAATGACGGGAAACAATCCTCATCAAATATGCTATCAGCGAAGCGGGCTGCATGCAAATCTCCAGTTATAGGGTCCAAATACCTGATTATGGATGATGTCTCATAACCAACATATATCTCAGAATTTCAGAGAAGGCCCATTGCAGTTCGCTAAGATGGTGATATAGATACATAAACATTGCAAGCAAATCTGCGAAGATCAGAAATTTTTAGTGCTGACCCTTGCGCTAGTTGCATAGGTGAATGAATGGTATTTGCCGCCTAGGTCTTAGGATGTTGAGAAATATAATTAACAATTCAGAGGGTCATAATATCGATGTAAAAAATTTCTCGAATCAATAAGATTTTTTGTGCCCCATATGTGCCACCGAGAAATTAATTACTAGCTGAGATAGTTGAATGAATGAATGCCAACAGTTTTGATTTTTTTTTATATTTGGCATAGTGTTGCCACCGTAAATGCAAAAATAGCACTCCTACCACCGTATTTGCGAAACTAGCCCCTTGACGAGCGCGGAATCACCGGGGGCTGATGTGTGCCACATCCTGCGGTCTGGGGGTGTGAAAATGAGGCGAGCAGCTCGGCATCCCGGGCAAGCGTGGGAGCTTGCGGCGAGGCACAAAAGGTGGCGGGCCCAGTCGCCTTCCGTGCCACCGGAGCGTAGGAAGTGGTCGGCCACCTTCCGCGGCAGAGGAGCGCGGGAAGGAGAGGTGCAACTGTCGCGAGTATTAATGCAAGAAATATAGAATCGAATTAATGCAGAGAATCAAATTAAATTAATGCAAGCAACAGAGAATCCACGCCACTTCCTGCGCTCCTCTGCCGCGGAAGGTGGCTGGGCACTTGCTGCACTCAAGTGGCGCGGAAAGCGGCAGGCCTGCCATCTTCCGTGCCTCTCCGCTAGCTCCCGCGCCCGCCTGGGATGTCATGCTGCTCGCCTGGTTTCCACGCCCCTGGACCGCAGGATGTGCCACGCGTCAGCCCCCGGTGACTTTGTGCTCGTTAGGGGACTAGTTTCACAAATACAGTGGCAGTGGGGCTAATTTTGCATTTACGGTGGCAGCACGAGACCAAATTAAAAAAATCAAATTTCTTTATAGTGGACCTGGATTCTCTGTTGTTACTGTAGAGAATATTATGCAAATAATATTTTAGGTCATTATGAACAGTACTCGACAGTATCAATGTAACAATACACGGTAGAACAACCATGTTTACTGCTGCAGGAATATTTAGCGATTTTAGTGTGCCTTTTGGTAGGATAGAGTCAATATAGTTGAATGAATGATTGCCAACAACTTCTACATGGTAGGATAGAGCATACAAGCACTATACGCCAAGCAGATGGCATGGATTGTGCAGAATCACCATGAATTTCCATGGATCACCACCTTAATCAGCACATTAGGACAACCAGATCTCAATCAAACAACTTAACAAAAAGGGCGATGTGGGCCATGTGGCTCAACCATAGGTGCAGGAATGCCCTCAAAGGGCGCTCGAACCGCATAAGATAGAAATTTTTTAAAAAATAATTACAAAAACAAATAGTTGCCCAAAAAAATTACAAAACTAGGTCTCTGTCACCATTTGAACTGGCGATAGGGACACTGTTGCCTCCCTGTCACCGGTTCAACTCCGTGTCGTCAGTTCAACTGGCGACAGGAATCCATTTCCCCTACAAAAGACCCTTGAAACCCTAAAATTTGGCATAGGACTTACTTTTATTCAGAAAAAAGAGAAGGAGGGAAGGGAGATGAGTAGAGGGGAGGAGAAAAGCTAGCGAAACGCTGCTCGTCCAGTTGCCCACCTATCAAGTAATTTTTTTAACCGAATAGATTACATAGTTTTCGATGTACGGTTATGTAGTGCAGTATGTTGTACATAATACTTTTCTATGGGTAGTGTAGTTTTAGATTTGTGGTTAATCGTAGAAATGTTCTTTATGATGCAGTGTGTCAAATATATTGGACATCACCAATTTTAAAATTTACTACGGCCCAGGGGCTATTCTGGAGAGTCATGAGGGGATTTATTTGTGTTATTTCCAATTAGCGATTGTACCCCTTCCAAGAGCAGAAGGGTCTATATGGGGCGCTGTGATGCGGTGGTTGTTTCACATATTCTAAATAGATCATGATGTGTACCATCTGAGATTGAGTTGCTTTACCCCCTGAGCAGCATAACCCACATATTGGGAGTTAGCGCAGCTAAAGGGAACAAGATCATGGTAGTCATATGTACGCATGGCGAGAGAGGGAGGGTGTGATTTGGTCCTTATGGCCTTTGCATATGACAGGCCCACTCCTGCATCCACTGCTGAACAAGAAGGGGTGGTAATGTCGAAGAAGAAGTCGGGGACTCCAGCCACAACGCGGTGCACAGAATGGCCGAAGGTCTGAGAGTAGCTGGTCCTGTCGATGAAGACCCTGTGGAAGGAGCTCCTTCGGTCAGACAAGCTAGTGGCCTTGTTTACGAGGGTGAGGAGGTGAAAGCCGTAGTGCAAAGTATGGATCTCGAAGACCGAGACTACATGGCATTGTCAGAAGATGAAAGATCTGACAACGAGAATGATGTGGACCAGCAGGCGATTCTATCCAAGTGGAACACATACCAGTTCGATAACCTCGTCGTCAACGAAGGCTCCCGTGTGCCATGAGAGTACGACCAGGGCGAGGTCCGGAAAGAAGCTATGTACAAATGCAAGGAGGTCGTGTAGGAGGCGGTCAAATTCTGGGCCTTGTTGGTGCAGCGCACATTCACAGTCGTCAAGTCTAACCCAAGATACTACGGCGTAAAGTGTGGCATAGAAGAATGCCCTTGGCGAGTGCACGTATTTCAGCCTAAGTGGGACACCTACTAGAAGTGCTCTATAGTGGTCCCTCACACATGTATCATCGCTGAGTCAGTGCAGTCCGACTGGAACCTGTCACCAGGGTTCCCCCAACCTCATGTACGATGAGATCATGGATAATATAGATTTTGAGCCATGATCCATCATTCGAGCGATTGAGGCAAGGTTCAAGTACACAATCAGCTATGTCAAGGCTTGGAGGGCAAAACAGAAGTCATTAGAATCAAGGTTCAACACGTTCAAGGATTCCTACCACAACCTCTCTGGGCTACTCCAAGTCATACAAGACAGGAATCCCAGCACTCATGTTGACATTCAAGATTCCACGCATCCAAAGTGGGACAATAAGAGGGTCCTACGACGAGCATTCTTCACCTTTGGTTCATGCATCAATGCATTCTGACGCTGTTGTCCAATCTTGTGCATGGATGGCATATTCCTGACTAGAAAATACAAGGGCCAGATACTGACTGCAATAGCGACAGATGGGAACAATCAAATTATTTCCGTGGCATTCCCTTTTGTTGAAAGCGAAACACGGACAGCTAGTTGTGGTTTCTGAAGAATATGATGATTTCTGTCGTACATGGCCATCCCAACGTATGCGCATACATGAACGGCATACGGGCCTGCTGGGTGCAATAACTCAGCTATAACAAGGAGAGAACAAAACACTTCCATGGGCAGATTTACAGAGCAGATGGTGCATGAGGCACTTGGGTGCAAACTTCTACAAGCAGTTCCACAATAAGGACTTGATGAACCTGTTCAAGCGGCTGTGCAACCAAAACTAGCATAAAAAGTTTGAAGCACTCTAGAAGATTCTAGATGAGCAGATCCAGACGCACAGAAGGGAGGCAATGAGAAGGGCCACCCCAAGTGCTGACTAGGCCCCCGAAGTATTGCCATAGCTACCCATAGATGGTCCCAGTGTAACGAGGAGGACGGGGGCGTAGGTGTAATGCTTCTCGGGCTGGATAGAGCACGAGTCTAAGGAGAAGTGGCCGCTGCTACATGACAGGGGTGGTGCACGATATGGTATCATGACAACCGATTTAGCTGAGGTGTACAATTGGGTCATGCGAGGTGCAAGATGCCTCCCTTTGGTTGGTATTGTGGATGCAATTCTCCGCGGTACCACAAACTATTTCGTTGATAGAAGCAACAGTGAGTCGCTCGTCATGGCAAATGACAGAGTACTCTACTCCGTCATGATCACCAAGTACATGGAGGAGAAGGGCGAGAATGGTGAGATGCACCAGAAATTAAATATGGGCACAAGGGAACTTCGCTTCAAGATAATGTGCATAGATAAAGCACACCGCGGGACGAACAGCGAGAGGATCACCCACGAGTGCACGCTACGTCGTACTAGTTGCGTATGCACTTGCAACAAACCCTTCTTCTGCATAGGCCCTGCTCCCATGTTATGGGCGCATGTTCGACAGTGGCGCAGCATCCTGAGCAGTACCTCTCCGATTATTTCAACAAGGAGGAAGTGATGCAAACTTGGAGTTCAGAGATGTATGGTTACGCTGTGGTTGGCCATTTGATTGGCCATCCGACCTGAAAGCAACTAATCTGAACCGCGAACATTGATAGGCTGAAGGGAAAGGTTGGTCGGCGACAGGTATGACGCATCAAGAACAACATAGACGAAGCAGAAGCTGGGCGTCGTATGAAGAAGTGCTCCATTTGCAAGGAGTTTGGGCACACCTTCAAGAAATGCCCCACGAGAAATCCTCAGGACGAATGAGACATCGGCACTCCGGATGTCACCGCGGGAACCTCATCCGGCCACCCGATTCGAGGCAGTCCACAAGAGGGACGTTAAGGTCGCGGCGAAGGGAAAGCGCAGATAGTTGTAATATGTGATTGCCAATGTTGTGTGTGTAGTGGTACTAAGATTAGAAATAATAGCATGTTGTAACTTGTACTTTAGTTAGTACTTTGCTTATTGTATGTAGTGTGGAACTAATTGTATCATAATTGCAAACTTTAACTTCATTTGCACTGTCAATCTATCGTTGTTACCTATCTCTACAAAGCAGGATGTGTTGTTATCGTTGCGCTATTTCTCTAAAGTTCTCCACCGTGTATGCATTCCCTAACGCATCGCAATATCACTTACCTTCCTACTTACGAATCATTGCTACCTTAATCGTCCTCACAAAATTCTTCAAAAAATTACTGCACTCCAACAACATATGACGACCACAAAATGTTATTGCGAGTCTAACAGATTTCATACCCTTGAGAATCTACGAAAATCACAAACGAGCCAACCAACCTTGTCACCACCTTTTTTTTCCAAAAAAAATAACAAACTACAAACAAGATTTGCTAAATGTATTACCTACAAAAATTGTAATTTATTCCCATACAATTATTTCCATCGGATTAATAAAAAATATTATTATTATTTTAAATCGCCAGTTGAACTGGCGACAAGGAGATGGACCGGCGACAAGGAGGCAACAGGGTCTCTGTCGCCAAGAACCTAGTTTTTTAATTTGTTGGGCCAACTATTAAATTTTTTAAATTATCTTTTAAAATAATATTATTTAAGAAAAAATCACAAAAGATATATTGGCATGTTAGAATTTAATTGAAAATTTTAAATTAGGCTTTATGCTTCATTCAATGGCCATAAGTGAGCGCATCAAATTAAGACATGCTTATTATTATTATTATTATTATATATATATATATATATATAATAATAATAATAATAATAATAAGCATGTCTTAATTTGATGCGCTCACTGTTGATAGCACAAAAAAGTTCAATGTGGATAACCTTCAACATTGTTCTATGTTTTGCTTTATGTTTTTTCAATACGAGCTAAGTGCTTATTGATGAGGTAGAGGTATTTCCAAATTGTTGGAAACCTTGGGAACAAATTGCAACAGTCCTGGTCATTTTTGAAAGCTAACATCTCCCATCATCAGTACAGCTTCTTTTTTGTTTCGCCTAATGATGTATGTAATGGCACGATCGAGGTGGGCAAATTTACCTACAATATATAAATGTAATAAATCAAATGCATTCACTCAAAATAATAAGGAGTTTGATACCTTCTTATCACCAAGGAATCTTACATCAAACCTCATGTCCGGATACACCCCTCAAAATGGAGTGGCTAAAAGGAAAAATCGTCATCTCTTGGAGGTAGTCCATCACTCATGTATACTATGAATGTGCCTAAATTTCGTGGAGTGAAGCACTATGATCGCAACATATCTCATCAATTGTATGCTATCGAGAATACTTGGAGTGAAGACTCCATGTGAGATGTTGAAAGGAAAAATGAGTTCATCGTCCCTCCTAAAATATTTGGATGCACATGCTTCGCTTCGAGATCACGACCCTCGTGGGAAAGTTGGATCCTCATCTTTAAGTGTATCTCTTCCTAGGATACTCTTTTGGACATAAGGGATATAAGTGTTAGTGCCCTTTTGAACGATGCAAATTTGTGAGTATGGATGTGACTTTCGGAGTCGAGCCCTTCTATGGAGAAAGAACTGATTTGAGTTCTCTGTTGACCTCGACTCCCTAGCATTGGTGATGCTAGTAATGAGGGGAGCTTGAAGCTTCAAGGATTGAGGAAGGTGAGCAATCGAGGGTTGTGGTTGGTTCAATTCCATATCCTATGGGTGGAGGAGGTAGGTAGAGAAGGGTCAGTGAGGAGGAAAATCTAAGGGTGTATTCAAGGAGGCAGCGGCAGGAGGTTCTAGCAGCAGGTAAGGCATAGTTGAAGGGGGGGGGCAACAGCGGCAGCAGGTTCCAGCGACTGTTGAAGGTGCTGACTTATCTGATGATGAGCCATGTGCTACAGATGATTCAATGGATCTGCCTATTGCCTTGAGAAAGGAACCACGAGCTGGGGCAGGGAAACCCTCTAAGGTATGGCTTCAAGCATGATATAGCGAACTACGTGTCATATGAATCTCTGTCACTGGAGTACAAAGCCTATATTTCTTCGCTACATTATGTAGTAGTTCCAACTGATTGGAGAGCCGCTAAGCAAGGCCCCAAGTGGCACGAGGCTATGTTGGAGGAAATGGCAGCTCTAGAGAAGAATAAGACTGGAGCTTGTACCTCTCCCAATGGGGAAGAAGGCGGTTGCTTGCAAGTGGGTCTACACTGTGAACCAAGACCCAAATGGGAAGATTGAAAGATACAAGGCTAGGCTTGTTGCAAAGGTTAGAGTCGACCTATGGGATTGACTATGACAGACCTTTGCACCGTGGAAAAAATGAGTACAATGAGAAGCTGATATCTTGTGTAGCAAATCATAATTGGCCTTTATATCAACTTGATGTGAAGAATGCATTTTTACATGGTGATCTTCATGGAGAGGTTTACATGGAGATTCCACCTGGTTGTGGTACACCTCATACTAAGGGGAAGGTTTGTAGGTTGAGGAAGTCATTGTATGGGCTTAAACAATCTCCGAGAGCATGGTTTGATCGGCTTCGTTGTGCTATGTGTGGTATGGGCTACAGGCAGTGTAATGGAGATCACATTTTGTTCTATCGCACTCAAAAGGTCGCACCACAATCCTTGCAGATATGTGGATGACATCATCATTACAGGAGATGCCACTGTTGAGATGTCGCAATTGAAGCAGAGACTGAGCAAGAAGTTTGAGGTTAAGAATCTAGGCTAATTGAGGTATTTCTTGGGCATTGAAATCGCGAGGTACCCCAAAGGGATAGTTCTCTCAGAGTGGAAGTATGTCTTGGATCTTCTCAGAGATACCGGAATGCTTGGATGCCGAACTGCAATGACCCCAGTTGATCAAGACAATAAACTATGTGCTCAGTTAGGAGATCCAGTTGATAAGGAGAGCTACCAGAGGCTTGTTGGTCGTCTCGTTTACTTGTGTCACACAAGGCCTGACATCTCCTATGCAGTGAGTGTTGTGAGCCGTTATATGCATGACCATAGGAGTGGACATCTGGAAGCAGCTCATCGAATCCTACGATATTTAAAGGGAAGTCATGGAAAAGGTATATGGTTCAAAAGGAATGATCACCTGGACAATGATGGCTATTGTGATGCTGATTGGGCTAATTGCATTGATGATAGGAGATCAACATCGGGGTATTGTGTCTTTGTGGGGGGAAATTTAGTATTTTGGAGGAGCAAGAAGCAATCGGTGGTGTCCAGATCAACAGCCAAGGCAGAATATAGATCCATGGCAATGTGCTTATGTTAAATGCTATGGATGAGAGGTCTCCTATCGGAGTTGAGGTTATTAACAGGTAGACCATTAGCGCTTTGGTGTGACAAGAAGTCGGCAATCAACATTGCAAATAATCCAATTCAGCACGACCGAACGAAACATGTGGAGATGGATCGGTTCTTCATCAAAGAGAGACTTGATGAGTGTACCTTGAAGTTGAGTCATGTAACCTCCATAGAACAAATAGCCAATTGTCTAACAAAAGAATTGAGAACTAAGGAGTGTTTGTCAACATGTGACAAGATGGGGATGATAGATATATATCTTCCATTTTGAGAGGGAGTGTTGAGTACATGGGCTATAAGCCGACCGGCCCATGTGGCCCATGTAATGTTTATGTATATGATTGTGAGCAATAGTGAAAAAAGTGAATCACACAAATAAAATCTACATTCCCTATTTCAGGAGTTGGCCCTTAGGGATAACAAGCTTACAAAGATTCCTGATGCCAACATCTTCAAGGGTCTTTTGGTGTTTGATGTATCTTTTAATGAGATATCTTCCTTAAATGGGCTATCTAAGGTTTCCAGCACACTAAAAGAACTCTATGTTTCAAAGAATGAAGTTGCAAAGATGGAAGAGCTTGAACACTTCCATGCATTAGAAATTATTGAACTTGGTAGCAACATATTAAGGGTAAGCATTTTGGAGGGTTTTTAAAAAAAATGTTCGTGTTCACTTCAAGTTACTTCCTATGGCATGAACTTAACCATATCATCCTCATGCACCAAACTTAACCTTAACCATATCTAACAAGCTAACTGCTATAGAATATATTGAAACCTTAACCAGGTAACATGATACTATGTGACTGATAGTTTATCTTTGTCACCCTCAGCGCACCAAAATTAGTGCAAAAATTCGAAATATTCTTGTCTGGAGAGGAAGTCTACATCAACTTTAATTTGCAAAGATAAACAATCTATGAGCTCAAAATTTTAATTTTTGGGTAGTAGTTGTAGCAAGTAATGCAATAGGAGGAGTTAATAATTCAGTTTATTATTGTATGAAATAAAAATTATATTTATTATGTTGTTTATGATCCCGTCTGCTAATATGTATTATTCTCGTTTGAGGTTCCGTTGCAACGCACGGGACACCTTACTAGTAATTAAAAATAAATAAATTAGGTTTATGTTTCATTCAATGGCCATAAGATGTTGATTTATCTTCTACAAGCATGTCCTAATTTGATTTGCACACTGTTGATAGTGAAAAAGAAGTTCAATGTGATAACCTTCAACTTCTAACTTTTATGTTTTGCTTTATGATGTTTAAAATATAAGCTAAATGCTTATTGATGAGGCAGAAGTATTTCCGATTGTTGGAAACCCTGAGAGCCAATTGCAACCGCCCCGGTCATTTTGAAAACTAACATCATCATTCTTCCATCATTTTTACAACTTTTTTATAATGATGTAATAATTTCAAGTATGTAATGAGACGATCTAGGTGAGCAAAATTACCTACAAATATATATAAATCTAATAAATTAAATGAATTCATTCATAAATATTTAAGCCATGGACATGTGACTCAAAGATAGCCGTGAACCTGTGACAAGAAATCGGATGTCATGGTCACAACCATGCAATCGACAAACTCATGGAATCGAGACAACCACCAAACAACTAGGTTGTTGGAAAGAACCACTTCCCATTTTAGTTGGGGTGACTTTAATATAATCATGCATTGCAGAAAAAATAATGACAATTTTGAGTATAGATGGTCTTTCTTGTTTAATGTTGTGATTAATAATTTAAATTTAAGGAAAATTTATTTATTTTGGTAGATATTTTTCAACTTGAACAAGAGGAGATGATAATTAGGGGTGATGTACAATTAAAGAAGTATATCACTAACTATTATAAGGGTTTGTTTGGACCATCCGAAGTTAATCATGTATCCATGATTGATGATTTTAGGAATGATATACCTCAAGTTTCGGATGTTGAAAGCATTTTTTTTCTTATAGCATTGTTCATTGAGCAGGAGGTGAAAGAAGCAATCTTTTAAATGGAACATAACAAAGCACCTGGACCAAATGGCTTCCCAGCTGAGTTCTATTAGTTTTTGGGAGTCATTAAAAATGGCTTGATGGCCATGTTTCATGATTTTCATAGTTGCTCTTCTCTCTTTAGGTTGAATTTTGGGATCATCACTCGCTTCTCAAAAAATGGATGCTAATAAAATACAATAGTACATACTAATTTATCTTCGAATGTTAGTTTTAAAGTATTTACTAAGGTACTACTAATAGAATTATTGGTGTAGCTCAGACATTGTTAGATCATCCCAATCGGCGTTCATGCCGGAGATTTATCCTTGATGGAGTTGTTATCCTCCATGAAACCATTCATGAGTTACATAAACAATAATAATAATAATAAGCATGTCTTAATTTGATGCGCTCACTGTTGATAGCACAAAAAAGTTCAATGTGGATAACCTTCAACATTGTTCTATGTTTTGCTTTATGTTTTTTCAATACGAGCTAAGTGCTTATTGATGAGGTAGAGGTATTTCCAGCTGTTGGAAACCTTGGGAACAAATTGCAACAGTCCTGGTCATTTTTGAAAGCTAACATCTCCCATCATCAGTACAGCTTCTTTTTTGTTTCGCCTAATGATGTATGTAATGGCACGATCGAGGTGGGCAAATTTACCTACAATATATAAATGTAATAAATCAAATGCATTCACTCAAAATATTTAAGCATGTGGCTCAAAGATGGCCTGAACAGTCTGTGACAAGAAATCATATTTGTCAGTCACATCCATGCTTTATGGCAAACTCACTGAGCTCAGACAACCACCAAACGGCCAGGTTGTTGTACTTGTTCCCTCCAAAACCGGCACTACTCTCCCGTCTCCGGTTTCTTTTTTGCTTTGGAGACTTCTTTGTTAGTTTGGATGATAAAGTTGAGAAAATTGTACTGTACATATTTGAATTTGTGAGGTTATGTCATTTAGATATGTGAGTTTGTATTTTATTTTCTCAGCCCTCTGAACTTGCGAGCTTGTGTTACTTAGCTCACCGAACTTACATGTTACTTTCTCAGTCCCCTGAACTTACAAGGTTATACCACTTAGCTCACTGAACTTACATTGAAGCGAAGTTTGTCAGATGTGACGCCGGTGAACTCGTCGCCGCCCCGCTCCGGCTGCGTTCATTGTCCCCGTCACCTCACACCGATAAAAACGGATTCTTCGGGCCCAAGAATGCACCGTGCTCACGTCTTTGCCGAAACACCACCATCGCAACTTGTAGCTACCCTTGCCCTTGCCTCCTCTGAGTTATCCGTGAGAAAAAGAAGTACATTCCTAGTGCCACACAAAATTAAGGTATACACATACATAAAATGACAACATTTTGAGGCCTGTGACCGCACAGAATTGAGGTATACACATACATCGATCAACGTCATGTGCGCACGATATCGAACAAAAAAATAACCCAAAAGGTTTTGTCCTGCCCTTGAAAACCCATAGTACATCGTCGCACGTGATCGCGTGCGCCTAGACTGCATCAGTTTAGGAGCAATTCAAACTAGGGATGGCAATCGGGCGCGGTGGGTACGGGTAGTGCTTGCCCCTGCCTATACCCGCGACCCCGAATTCCCCCACGGGTATACCCGCGAAGGACGACGGGCGAAAAACTTCTCCCATACCCGTCGCCCGCGGGCATGCCCGTTTACCTGCGAATAATACATCGTCGCCTGTGGGTACTCATCGCCCGCGGATATGCTCGTTACCCGCGAGCAATGCATATATCAAGTTCATCATAATTCACACGTCAATGCTGCATCACACATTCAACAACTAATAAAGTTCATCACAATTCACATATCATGTTCGACACGACAGCTAATCAAGTTCAACAAATAAAATACAAATACAAATTGACATAGTTCCTTACATATGTGGGTAGATTACGGGTAATCGGGCGAAGTGGGTACGGGTGAAGCTTACCCATGCCCATGCCCGTTTACCCGATGGGTAAGGTATTGTGCCCGTTTTCATGCCCGTGGGCAAAAAAAGACGCACATACCCGCCTCCATTAGGGTATTCGTCTGCGGGCACGCGGGTAATCGGGTACAATTGTCATCCCTAATTCAAACAAACAAGCAAGGAACAGAAAATACATCATGTGAATGAATTTTTAGTGATATCGTGTATTGGTTAGTGATATGCCTTAGAGACAATCATAGAGATGATTGTATCGCTTCTATATATTATGAACTTTTAAATAATATGTTATTTTGTTTCTTTAATGAAATATCATTTATACTGATCGGCAAGTATGTTACTTGTTTATCAAACTATCTATTTATGTTTATGATATCATTATAAACATCTATGATTTTATGTTATTATGTGGGACACTTATGATTTATAGATCAACATATGTATTGATTGATGATCACATTTCATGAATCATGGATATGAGATATCAAATTAATAATGTGGACGTATGTTGAACATAGTGTTGGATTGAGTCGCCTTGAGACACTGCGAAAATTATTATATTTTTAAGTGTCATCAGTTGGTATTATACATAGTATATATTGGATTATTAGACACGGGTCGTCATGATTTCCTACATGTGTAATAGTTTACTTATGGGTTGTCAAATGCTACTCCGTTAATGGGTAGTCATAAATGTGACTTTCGAGTTTACTATGAAACATGCAGAGGAATGTGCACGATTAAGATAAAATTTGTCCCTCTCTATAACGGGAGAGATATCTCTGAGTTCCTCGATGTGGTTAGATTAAGGAAGTGCATGATCATTCTGAATATGATTGAGAAGTCAACTACAACTAAGTAATCCAATACAATATCGAGTAAATGATCGAGCTATCATAGGGTGATACGCATCTCGTCTTGAGTTCAATCCAATATCATAAAGGCAAAGGGATAATCACATGAGCTTTATAAAGGTTCGTCCGATATGATCTTTATGTGTACTATTCGGGGGTGGCTATGTCCTACTAGGAATCGTTACCAATTTGTGGATCAGAAAAAAGTTTCCGGGTTACGTCTGATTACGCATGAACCTACAGGGTCACACATTTAATGTGTTGAAACAAACTAGTTCGGATTGCACTCGTCATAGGCTTAAATCAAATTATAATTTGTATGTGGTTAAGAGTCGTAATGAGTTTCTAACGTAAAGATCTGTTATGGACTTTGTATAAGGAGAGACGTGGGAACTTTTAGGATATTGTTGCGCTACCCATCCAAACCCTAGCCACCTTCTCCTCGAAGGCCTTGCTGTGCACGCTGATGCTAGCACACCGGTGCACGATATTCCACCCCTAGATACGTGAATACAGGATATCATAGAAGCACTAGTGCGCTGATCGAGAACGATCTGCGACATATGTAAGGAACGCGAGGGATAACCAAAGGAGACGATTGACAGCCAAAGACGTTAGACGATAGATTATTTTCACTACATCAACGCACGAGACATTGAATTGGGCTACTCAACTCTTTTTTCGTTGCACTATGCGTCTAATAGTAACGATCTATAATATGTTAAAAATTTTATTACGTGCTAGTATAACCTACCCATATCCCAACATTTTTCAACCCTTTTACTTCACAAGAGTATATTTTTCTCTTCAAGTTTAGAGCGCAGTGAACAAGGAACAACGAAGCTACAAATGTAGTGCAAAATGCAAATATTTCTATGTTGTTGCACCAAACTATTGATAAGGATAAATAAAGCATAACTAACTGGTCAGTTGCAGAATTGACATATCACCTCGAATAAGGACTATGGTATTCGAACTCTCATGTTTTGGACCCAAAATTGACATGCAACTTTTCAGCAGTTTGGCGAATCAGCTATACATGTGTAAACTTGACAAAACCATGAAAAATATTAGGACACTCGCAATGATCAACACCAACTTTTCTTAATCATCATAGACACAGGGAAGCATCCCAGAGCAGTGAAGTCTTGTTCTGCTAATTATGGGTCCATGCCGCTTCGTGCTTCGGACTGATTAGTCATCATTGTTTTGGTCATTTGCATCGTGATGATTGTCGCCATAGTCAACCCATGGGAGCAGTGATTCGAGGAAGACCAACGCAGCATTACGCCCTGCAACTTCACGAGGGGCACGGAGTCTCTCAGGTCCAGCTTCTTGTTCAACAGGTGGCATCTCATGCACCATTCCTGGACCAACCATAAATGGTCGCAGTTCTTCCGGGGGGAGTGATGGTGTTGTGTCAGAGAAGTCTGAAACAAGCAGATGAGAGTACCTGCAAAATAGGATATAATTTTTCAAAATATCATCTTGATAACTCTAAAGATAGTCTGGGGAGCTGACAACAAAATTACCCAAAATATCATCTTTATAACTCTAAAGATAGCCTGGCGAGCTGAAAAGAAAATTATGAACATGTATGATATACCATTACAAAAATATGCAACAAAAAATTGGAATACAATTACTGCCTAAACAATCTTCCCCTGAGTATAAATAGGTGGCATAAACTGCTTATCTTTAGTGTCATGTTCATAACATACACAGCTAACACCACGGGTCCAACACTACTGATAACTTGAGAATGAAGTTGGTAACCTAACACTACACCTTATAGTTTTATGTAACCTTTGGGATCGAGGCAAAATCTACACCTCAAATTGCTAAAAAAACATAAAGTGGTTCTAGTGCCTAAAATGTAATCTGATATGTTCAAAGTAAATTAGATTCCAGTTGTTGGCAACTTAAAAAGGGGAAATAAGAATAAATCAATTGAAAAGTGCTTCTTGACAAAAATAATGAAAGATGTAATCAAAGAAGAATCATCAACAGAACTCCGACTGCCATGCAAATATTTCGGAGCAACTTACTCATTCTTCTCTGAAGAGAATGCCTCTTTTCTAACACATGCCCAGTCCTGGGCTTCTCTGCTATCCTGCTTTAGCGATTCAATCACCAAAAGAGCAGCATCTTTCAGTAAGTTCTGAAGTTCTGGAAACCTCCACATGATATAATGGCGCTCAACATATATGTTAATCATATGCTCGAGTGAAGGGCTTCCTGGCTTTGCTGATCCAAAGAACACATTCCTCAGTATTTGGGTCCATGATGAGTCTTTCAAAGGAGCCTTGTCAACTATCTTGTGAAGCACCAAAGGATGAAGCATCAATGCTTGCTTCATGAGATCAACAGATGTTGACTTGTCAGTGTGATCAGAACTCTCAGATGCTGCATCGCGCTCAAGGTAAAACCGTGCAATGGCAAGAGCAAAAGAGAAATTAGGGAACAACCACAGGGAGTTATCACACTGGTACTCTTCGGCAAACTGTTCCAACCATTTGTACTGTTGTGATCTTAGAGCAAAGTAATCAATGCAAAACAGAGCACCCTTGGAGTCGTCAAAATCCAATGACAAAAGAAACTTGCAGACCTCTAAAGCAGAACGATGGCAGCCACGCCTGTCCAAGTTTTTCATGTGACTGAAAAGGGCTGTAAAAAATGGCTTATTTATGTCATGGCTGTATTTCAACTGGCAGTTGCCCTGCAGTGGGCTAAATAATGGATGCCAAGCACACTCCAGTGCAAATAGACACTTCTCAACAGCGTCTGCTGATGATTGATGTTCTCCAGAATACTTGAAAAGTTCAGCAAATGTTAACAATGATTCTGGATGATAAGGATATTTTCCTAATATAGCTGCAATAGCATTGAGATCATTTGCTGCTTTGGCAGCTTCAAACAATCCCTGCACGTGGCTGACAGAAGGATCATATACATACCTGCAAGCAATGAAGAGCTTGGTTATTGAGAAAGTTAAGACTCCAGTGCAGATTCCTGTGGAACGACTTCTGAAATTTTACTACACCTTGAAATGAAGAAAATACTAAGAACTAGAATTGTGGGGGGAGCTCAGATAAACATGATATGTAATACCAATGTCAAATAATGGTTGTACTTGTAAGCTATAACCAAACAAATTAGTGATGTGCTGAAATGATATGTCAATCCAAATAATCCCAAACATGCCTAGTCACAATGAATACACTCAATCCAGCTTGAGTCAGAACTCAGAAGTCAAAATGCTCATGCATGGCAACTTATGATGTGCAGTTCACAAAGAACCCTCTTGTTACCAAAAGGTTAGTGCATAAATATGTCGTAGGAAAAAAGGGTTGCATGGAGCATAAATGTATGACCCTCTGAAGAATCAATGAATCATCTACTTGCATGTTCAAACAAACGTGACTACCGATTGTGAATGAATCAAAGAATGGTTTGTTCTCCAGGACTCTCAGCTGAAGAATATCTAGCACCAAAATTTATAATTGTGATGTGATGTAACATATGCAAAGTTGTAGACATACACATATATACTGCGGAAAAAAATAGGCTGTGGCCTCACCTGAAATAGTTCAAACCACTCTTCGTCTCTACAAGATCCATTGAGATCAATTTATCCCATGACGGCCAGTAGCTAGGTGGAGATACAAGAAGGGTTCTTCTTGTATTATGAGCAGCACGCCTAACACCCCGTACTTGCCTTGAAGTGCCAGGCATATTCCGTTGGTTTTCAAGTGAATCCACTACCTTCGATCCAAAAATGCGCCTCATCTCATTTTCAGCCCTTAGATGTTTCGGATCAATTGTGAGAACGAAGGACATCCCACAAGAGGTTTCATTTGTCTCAATCTCCTTCCCAGCTGCTCTGTCATTTTGATGAACTCTTGGTTGCATGGGCTTCTTTTCAATTGATAAATCTTCCAAAATTGAATCCAGTGACTTTTCATCCCTCGACTTTGTTGACACTTGTGGTTCTGCCTTGCTCTTTTTCTTCTTTTTCTTTGATTTCTTGTTTGTTTCAGGAACAACACTGGTAGGCTTCTTTTTCACAGAATGTTTCTGTTCGGTATAACTCACAGGTTGCTCAATATCCACTTCATCTTCCTGCGGCAGAGTAAGCACATAAGATTAAAACCAAGTTATCAACCACGAGGTCCACGATTAATACCTAGGGTCTAGGTATATTCACTCCACTGACAAACACACTACCATGAAAAAAGAACTAGTCAGCAATACATGATAACACAATGAGGCAAAGCTACAGCACAGAATCTGGACCGCTGAAGATTTATAGTTCACAATCATTGTCCTTTGTTTCTATCACCTTAATATCACGCTTCCATGCAAACATGCACCATCACCTGCGAGACATACAACTTGAACGATCCCCTCACCAATCAAACGCACAACCAACTCTTAATAAAAAAACAAATCTCAGATTCCATCCTACAATCCGCTCCATCCTAAAGGTTGGACAAGTAGCAGTGCCACAAAAATCCACCGCCAATGATTCGAAATATTAACACAGTGCAACAAAAATCCATTCCTAATTATTTTCAGGAGTAACTAGAGTCGTACCCATCCTCAAAACAACCACATGTGGGAAATGAAAACGTGCGTCTTGCCTCCTCTTCCACAGCACTAACCATCATCACATCACTAAATTCTCATACAAACCACAAGGATCACCTCTACTTGCATTTTAACAATTCTATATCACTGACGTAGGACAACATCGGGCACTACGAGAGCAGCACGCTTGCGCGACAGCGATTAGATTGGAGAAGTAGTCCAAAATCCAGTAGAACCCTAACGAGGGGGGCAAAGGGGAGGCACGGACCTTGTCTTCTTCTTCGCCGTCATCATCGAGGAGATCGAAGAGGTTCCTGGCAGTGACATGTGGAGGGGAGGCAGCCTTCTCCTCCTCCACCGCCGCCTGCTCGTCCTCGACGGCGGCGGGGTCCTGCGGGGAGGCCTCCCGATCCTGGAGGACTCGCCGGAGCAGCCTGGCGGACATGTCGACGGCGGAGACCCTGGCGAGCTAGAGCGAGGGTTTGGGTTTGGGCGGCGCGATGGATTGCGAGCTGCGAAGCGGAGAGGTGAGAGAATCTCCGAGAGATGAAAGGAGGCCGGGAGGGGCGATGGAGGGCGATAGAGGGGCTGGACACGTCAACTTTTTTTTTTGGTGTCCGTCGGATCTCAGCTTGGGTCATCCGTGTCCGTGCGATGACGGATCGATCTTCGTTCGGCCGTCCGTTCTACTCCAGCGCTCGTCGGCCTCGTCGCCCGTTGGATAGTGTTCGGTCTTTCTGCGCCCTTTGATCTCAGCGGCCGATGCACTCGCGAGGTGGTCTCCAGCCTCGGCGCGTGTGCGCATTCATTGCTACGAGTAGGTCTGGAAACAAGCCGAGTTCTCATGTGCGCATTCATTGCTACGAGTAGGGTTGGAAACGAACCGAGTCGAGCTCAGCTCGTTTGAGTTCGTATGGAACAGTGGCTCGGCTCGGCTCGTTTTTGAAATGAGCTATAAGTCCTGCTCGGCTCGGCTCGATAGCGGGCTCGAAGTGGCTCGCGAGCTTGAGGCCGCCAGAGCCGGAACATCATCCACACATGAAAAAGCAATAAATCATCTCAAGAATATCATCCACGTATACAAAACATCAATCACAATATGCAACCCAAAAACAGTAGATCCACATGAACCACATCTACGAAGGCCGCCGACGCCGGGGAAGCTCCTGCCGGGGGAGGGGGAGGCGGAGGCGGAGGCGGCGGTCGGCGGCTGGAGCACTGGAATTGGGAGGGGAGGTGGGCGGTGGTGGTGCAGTGGAGGCGGGGAGGGTAGAGCACCTGGAGGTGAAGGAGGGGAGGTGGAGCGACGACCGTGAGTGGAGGCGGGCGAGGGAGGCGGGCGGCGGTGGAGCTGGGGAGGGTGGAGCATTGGGCTGGGGAGGGAGGGGCGGTGTTGGTCAGTGGGTGGGGATGGGGTAGAGTATTGGGCTGGAGGAGGCGGCGGCGGCGGCCGAGTGGAGGGGAGGGAGGAGGCGGCGGCGTGGGGCGGGGAGGGAGGAGGAGCGAGATGGGCGGGCGGAGGTGGAGGCGGCGAGGCGGGGCGATGGGTGGAGGAGGGGCTGGAGGCGGATCGGCGGAGTGGAGGCGAGGAGACAGAGGGCGGAGGCGAGGCGGGCGGGAAGGAGGAGTCTAGGAGGGAGGCGGTCGGCGGGTGGAGAAAGCGAGCGAGGCGGGGTGGGCGTGGAGGAGGCGAGGCGGCGGGGCGGAGGTGGAGGAGGCGAGCGGGCGGAGGTGGAGGTGGCCGGGAGGGGGATGCGGCGGGTGGAGGGGCGAGGGGGAGACGGAGGGCCGGAGGGGAGCTAGGCGAGGGAGGGGGAGCCCAGGAGGGGGAGGGGAGGGGGAGGCGGCGGTCAGCGGGTGGAGGAGGCGAGGCAGGTTGGGTGGAGAAGGCGAGGCAGCCTGCGGAGGTCAATATATTCGCCGAAGGAGGTGGCCGGTGGGGAATACAATAACGAGCCGATTTGGCTCGCGAGCAGCTCGAGCTCGGCTCGATTTTTCACCGAGTTAAAAACCGGGCTCGGCTCGGCTTGAAAAATCACGAGCTCGAGCCAAGCCGGCTCGGCTCGCAACGAGCTCGAGCAGGCTGACGAACCTCAAGTTTTTTCCAGCCCTAGATACGAGTCCCATCTCCTTTTCCTCACCTGCGTTCTATCGCCCCGCCCCCTCAGCTGCGCATGCAGCCGTGTTGTCTCCTGCGCCTTGCGATCGCGCGCCGCTTGGCCTCGCTCGTCCGATTGCTTCGCGTGGGAGTCGAACGCCGAGCCGCATCGACGTGTGTCTCCTGTACCTTGTGATGCTTCATTTCCTTTTGGTTTCGGGTGGTTTGATGCGTGCGTTGGTCTACGCACCTGTCGCCGCGCGTCCTTGCCTTGGGAACAGCTTGCTTTCTCGTGTTTTCTCCGCCGCTGACAACCCGCTACTGCTTTCTCTCCATCTTTGTCTTTTCTCGATCGGTTCTCTTCCTCGTTCGCTCGCCGACCCCGTGCGTGTCCCTTCTACTCGTGCTGAGCCCTTCTGTTCGTCGCTTTAGTTCCTTACTTTCTATCCTCCCCATTCTCGGTCGGTCTCGTATGGTTCTTCCGTTCTTGAGTTTAGGCCCTAGCTTTAGTTTCGTTTTTGTTTCCTGATTTGATTACGCGTTCGTCTTTGCTTAGTGCGTAGAGTAAACTTGCTCTCGATTTGTCATTTTTTGGGTTTGTCCACATATTTGGTCATGTTCTATCTGTTCTCTATTTTTTTAGCGCACTTTCAGTTGCCCTTTCGAAAAGTCGATTGATGTTGTTGTCCATATTTTTTAGTGCGGTTTGTGCTACGCATATTCGGATAGACGCTCATATTTTTCTTGATTATTTTCGTGTTGTGCTATTTTCGCACTCTTTGCTTTGCCATGTGCCTTATTGATTCTTTAGCCATTCCCCCACTTTTCTCAGATACTCTTGCTCATTAAGCATGTTAATTTTGGTTTCTCAGTACTTGACTTCGCTATTGTTGTTGCAAGTCCTACTACTTCCTGTGGAGTGCATCCTCTTCTGCTCTGGGCTAGGGACCAGGCTGAGCTGGAGGTGAGAGGAGAACCGCACGTCCGTACAGAGCCACAGCTGCAGGAACATTTTGCGGTACATCCTTATAATTTTTCCGTTGTTGTTCCATATCTATCTTGCCAGTGTTATTGCTAGAGTCTTGGTGTGACTAATGTTGTCTTCATACAACTCTAATCTCGATATACTATCTATCTACATTTGTGTGCATCGTATTTAGTCCAAACCGTTTTCCATAGCATTTACTTTTGTATTAGTGTCTGTTTTTGGCGGTACATTAGGTTGAGTCTTGGTGCGACTGATGCTGTCTTAATCCAACTCTAATCCCAATATACTATCTATCTGCATTTGTGTGCGTCGCATATAACTCCGCATTTATACGCGTCACGATCAAGGATTTCTGCGCACCGTGTATATAGCCCCTTCTTTTTTGTCTGTATTTAGCAGCTTGTTGTTGTTTTCCCTCGTTTGTGTTGCCTTTCGTATATATCCATCTGTGTATTTATCTTTGATATTTCTATGTGTTTATATTTTTCCCCTTATTCATTTTGCTAACTGTGTTCTCGCTACCTATAGTATAATCTATTCATGCTTATCTAATTCTCTTTGTGCGTTGCCGTTGTAGACATGTCCCAGAGTGCTACTTCTCGCGTGCGATCTCGTGCGCTCTCGATGCTACTCGCCCTTTTTTCTTTGGTCTTTTTTCCCCCCTCATCTTTGCACAGATGCACTTTAAACTAGAAAATTTTCCTTTTATTCACAAGAGGTTGTGCATCAACGCGTCTCTTCTTCCAGCTCAAAACAAAATAGAGACAAGCGTCGCAAGATTCTGTCTCAACGTCGCATGGTCCGATCAGGTGCGTATATGCTCTTTCTTGTCTGTATACCTCGCATCAACTCCACTCAACTACTTTGCCCCAAAAAAAAACTCCATGCCTATCAGTTTTTCCATACTAAGTAAACTCTCTTCGCCTCAAACACTAATTCAATTTCTTACGCTCCTATTGTGCCAGATCCTCTCATTGATCATGCTCTAACGGTTCATCCACTTTGTTTTACTCCTGACTACATTGATGCTCTCAAAGGTATTTTTGTGTATAGCCTTACAGAACTGTCTAGCTGCTGTCGCTTTGTATAGCACAGTGTTATATTACCTCTTACATTTCTACCTCCTTTCGTGCTTCTTATCTCGCTTATTGTGTCCTCCTTTCTTCTTTGTTGTTTTTCCGGTTTTAAAAGCCACCTATCCAGATAGATCATGCTACGGTCCTCCAGATCATGAATGTCCTTACTGTGGTGCTACTGTAGTGCTTTGTTTTGGTTTCATGAACGTGCAA
Source organism: Hsuehochloa calcarea (assembly GCA_036346395.1). Classification (NCBI taxonomy): domain Eukaryota; kingdom Viridiplantae; phylum Streptophyta; class Magnoliopsida; order Poales; family Poaceae; genus Hsuehochloa; species Hsuehochloa calcarea. The sequence continues at coordinate 5,696,555 of CM070610.1, forward strand.
AGAGTCAAACATCCATCGTATCTCAAAGGTTCGTTTATAACAATTGTTGTAAAGGTGGCATAATTTCATTGCCCACTTTTAGGAAACCACCCCCTTTTTTGGCTGAACTTTTGAGATTCGATGGTGATGCGCGTTGTAGAAACTTCTTAAAGAAAATTCGTCAGTACAACTGTTTGTTTGCTTTTACTTCTATGGGCGCTAAGATAGATCGATCAATGAATACTTCAAGAGGACCATATGTGTTTAGCATATGTGGGCAGGTGCACCATCGCATCGGTTCTTTAGTTCCTCATGATGAGGCTGCACCTAAATTTATTGAACTCTACATATATGACACCGACAACGAGGTGGCCAACAGAATACGCTCACTAGATTCCTTAGAAACACCAGAGGAACCTTTAGATCCCCACATAGTCTCCTCTCTTATGCAAATGTTTGACGATCACAATCCATTGGTTCAGAAATTCCGCCTCGCTAGAGATCGTTTGCGTGCATCAGGCAATGATAGTGTTAGCATTAGAATTGTCGGGGCTAGAACATGTGATCCCGTCCAGTATAATCTACCTAGCTGTAACGAACTCGCACTATTGGTTGTTGGTGATTTCATGCTTGAGACTTATAAACGAGATATCGTTATCCATAACAAATCCGGAGACTTGCGTAGAATATCTCCATTACATCCTGCATTCATGTCTCTACAATACCAGCTTCTATTCCCGTATGGCGAACGTGGTTTTCAGATCGACGTTCCTTACATTGGTGTCGATCCCACCAACCAACAAATCCGCTCTAAAATTACAATGCAGGACTACTTCATATATTACTTCCACTATAGAAAGAATCAGACAAATCCTTATCTAAACTGTGGTCGATTGTCGTCTCAAATAAAAGTGGATGTTCGTGCGTGTGTCGATGAGTGTCGACTTCAGTACATACTAGACCACCAAAACGACCTGAGAATCGAGAGTTTACAAGGCGTTGTCGATGTTGTTGCGGCTGGTTCTATAGATGGTGCCGATGTTGGCAAGCGCATAGTGCTTCCAGCGAAGTCACACTGGTGGAAGACGATATATGATACAGAATCACCACGATGTGATCGCTATATGCCGCATATATGGACCTCCAGATTTGTTTATTACCTTCACGTGCAATCCCAAGTGGACCGAGATTTTCGATGCTTTGCAATTCGAGCCTAGACAACGTCCTTCCGATAGAGCTGACATTATCGATAGAGTTTACAATATGAAACTAGAAGAACTCTTAGAGGACATCAAGTATGGCACTGCATTCGGTCCTATTGACGCTTGTAAGTACAAGCTTATCTATCCTTTCTCTTATTCTCTTACTGCAACATCTTTTTGATGCTTCATACCAATCCTTTTTTCCCAAACATCTATGTTCTAATTTGTATTCTGTTTATACTTATAGTGCTTCACGCCATAGAATTCCAGAAATGTGGCCTCCCACACGCTCACATCATTGTTTGGTTGACTCGCGACACCACCAAGCCAACATCAATTCTTATCGATTCTTTTGTAAGCTCTGAGATTCCTCATCCAGTTGCTGACCCTTTAGGATATATTTTGATTTCTGAACATATGATGCACGGTCCTTGTGGTGTCCTAAACGAAAGATGTCCGTGTATGAAAGACAGAACATGTTCAAAATTTTATCCAAAGCCTTTTCGCGACGAAACATCCATCGACAAAGACAGCTTTGCGCTTTATAAACGTTGTAACAATGACCATATGGTCGTCAGAGCAAATATTCGCTTAGACAATAAATGGGTTGTTCCACATAATTTGCCACTGCTTAAAAAGTACTCGGCCCATATAAATGTTGAATAGTGTAATAAAACACGTGTTCTAAGGTATCTTTTCAAATACGTTACTAAAGGCCAGGATTGTGCAAAAATATATCTTGAAAAATTCAAAAAAGGTGAGGACTCACCATGCGACCCAACGACATCTACTATTAATGAGGTAAAAGAGTATCTAGATTGTCGATACATATGCGAACAAGATGCAGTATGGAGAATCCTAGGTTATGATATCCATAGACACTATCCTTCTGTCGAACGTCTTGTTGTCCATCTGCCTCGCCTCAATAATATTAGCCTAAATCCAAATACCAGCTTGCCGTCTTTGATTACCAATCCTTTTCTAGCGAGAACCCCACTAACTGAATGGTTTACTGCAAATAGAATGTATCCTGAAGCCCGTTCCTTATCCTACTGTAGTTTCCCCTCTATGTGGCGATGGGACACTTCGACCTGATGTTGGCACAAAAGACGCAGTGGAACCAAGATAGGACGGTTATATTTCGTACACCCTTCTGCTGGTGAACGATACTTTCTTAGAATGCTACTACTAGTGGTTAAGGGAGCACAGAGTTTTGATCATATACGAACATTCCAAGGTGTTGTCTTTGACACTTTTAAAGAAGCTTGTGCTGCTCGTGGTTTATTAGGAGACGACGTTGAATGGCACAACATGTTTTCAGAGGCAATCACATGGGCCACACCTCACCAACTTCGACGGCTATTTGTCACGATGTTATTGTTTTGTGACATAGGTGATGAACTCTCTTTATTTAATAAGGTTTGGTTAGACTTGGTTGATGATTTACAATATCGATTACGACGCTCCATCCATAATCCAGCTTACATGTTGACTACCTCTGAGATTAAGGATCATTTGTTAGATGAGCTGTCTATTCTTTTTGCAAGAAGTGGGGCTAAATTAAGATCCTTCAACCTGCCTAGCAAAAGCTCACCTTCCACATTTACTCTTGCTAATACAATGATAATCGATGAACTAACGGATAATCATTCAGATTCATTATAGAAGCGACAATCTAAAAAAAACTTAATGCTGATCAACAAGATGCCTTTCAGATTATAGTTTCGCGCGTTCAAAACAAATTACCGGGTTTCTTTTTCGTATCGGGCTATGGAGGGACTGGAAAAACATTTCTTTGTAATGCGATTATAATGTATCTAAAATCTACTCGAGCTATTGTTCTTACTGTGGCTTCTTCTAGCGTCACTTCTGAAAGATCTGGACCCATCATTATGAGTTAATGGAGTATTTTGGTGATTAATGACAAATCCAATTGTGAGACTAACAATTATGTTGCTATATCTAGTGTGTACTCTCATTTGGATATAAAGGTGAAATTCAGCGAGGTATGCATTCAACTTACACTCTTATATAATGTTGCATTTCTCGGATCCAAAATATAGGTTGAACTCCACCATAAGTATAACTTGAATATGTGCATATGTTTCTATTTACACATATGTGTATGCACACATTTAGGGGGAACTCATTCTATATTTTGTGGTTTCACTAGTATTGATCCATATTCCATTTACCATATATATTTGAGATCTTTACTTTGAAACATATCCGTTTGAGTATATAAAACTTGTGTAGCTTTTGTATACTCATGTTTTGAGTATAATTGAACTTGTGTAGTTCTTACATACTCATGTCGTGAGTATATGTGACTTATGTAGTTCATATATACTCACGTTATGTTACATTTATCTACATTCAATTTATGTGTAATTGAAGTGGTTATCATTAATTACCAATAAGGGAAAGATTGAAGTATCTTGTCCCGCCATTATGTGATAATGGTTTGTTGTGGTAACTAATGGTAATCACATTGTGGAACTAACATTTTTTATGAGTTAGATGAATAGGTTATGTTCCGGGATGATGAAGACTTGGGATGATCATGAATTGATCATCAAGTCAAGAGCTTGGTGTAAAGGATGCATCATGAGTTGATACTTATCAAGAAGAAGAGATAATCATGAGTTGATTGTCAAGACAAGAGAAGACCCATCATGTGTTGATGGAGGTCAAGCAAAAGATCATCATGTGTTGATGATTATCAAGTTAATGACCCGGACTTGAAGTGATGATGTGCATCATCAAGCTTCAAGAAGATGCAAGGCAAAGGTATGACTAGCTAGGGCTAAGGATGTGTTCCTAGTCTTTTACTAGTCTTGATGTTTGGTTGGAAGACCGGATTCCTAGTATAGGTTATCGTGCTATTAAGAGGGGTCTTAACTAGTAGTTTGAGTTAGTCATGTGTTGATAGCTCATTATGGTTGCTCAAGCTCATCTAGGCATGATGCTATTTATTTTCGAATATGTTTTGCAAATAGTCGAGACTCATGCATAACCCTTGTAGCATGTGACTTAAGTTTGCAAATATGTTTTGCAAATGGTGTAAGTACATGTACCTTATTCCTTATGATGAGTATTCTAAAGGTTGGCAAATGTGTTTTGTAACCTACTGAGAATATCATCTTTGAAACCTTGTTGGAATTGCACGCAAATGGGCGAATGAGTTTTATCATTTGAGCGAAAGCAAATGTGTTTTGCTTCTGTGGTCTGGCGGTCAGACCGCCTGTGTGGACTGGTCTGACCGGTGGCAAATCGGTCAGACCGGCAATCGGTCAGACCGCCATCTGTTGGCGGTCTGACCGATTTACTCTTGTGCTGGTTCTCTGTCCGGAAGTTCAGCCTTTGTGAAAACGGAACTTTCGATGTGCGGAAGTTCCGGGGTTCGTGCGGAACGTTTATTCCAGAGAGCTCCTGTTTTGGGACTTAGCCGATTTTGCCTCGGGCGGTCGGACCGGCCAGCCTTGGCGGTCTGACCGATTTGGCGGCGGTCTGACCGACCATTAGTTGACGGTCCGACCGGCCGAAGGCCCAACTGCTAGTTTTATAGCCGTTGGAGGCACGGGCGGTCCGACCGGCCATTAGTTGGCGGTCAGACCGGCCCTGTGCAGATTTGAGGTAATCTTCTCTTAACGGCTAGTTTTTTGGTGTGGGCTATAAATAGCCACCTTGGCTGGTTGGGGGAGGTTGCTGTTGTTGCTGATATTGTTGTTGAGTGTTATACTCATTCTTTGAGCTAAGAGCAAAGCTTTCTTCTCTTTTGTGCATGTGTTGCACTTAGTGAGATTTGATAGCAAACCCTAAGTGCATGTGTTGCCTTAGGTAGTTGATTGTGTATCCACTTGAGCTTTGACACTTGATTAGTTCAAGTGAAAGTTGAGTCTTGTTACTCTTGGTGTTTGCCGACACCTAGATGGCGTGGAGGCGTCGTGCCCGGTGATTTTCTCAAGAAGCTTGTGAGAAGGCCCGGCGTGTTGTGAGTGGTTTGGTGCTCGCCATATCCGGAGTGGAGGAAGAGCAACCATAGTGGAGCGAGGTGTTGGTTTGTGTTGGAACTGATCCAAGTGGTTTGACTTACCTCGGAGGTGTTGGCTTAATTAGTGGAGCCGGTCCAACGTGGTTGGGCTTACCTCAACGTGAATTAGGGAGGCGGCAAGTCTCCGAACACCACGGTAAAACATAATCGTGTCATCTTGTTTTATCTTGTGCTTTATTTTGAGCAACTTACATTCTTGCTTTAATTGCTTTATATCATTATATGATTGCTCATATTGTTTTGTAGTCATATTGTTGGTGCACTTAGTTGAGCCTAGTTGATTTAGGTTTTAATTGTGTAAAACCAATTTGTTATTAGCTTCTGCATTGTTAATTGGTTTTAGCGCGAAAGATTTTTAAAAACCGCCTATTCACCCCCCTCTAGTCGGCCACCTCGATCTTACAACTTCTCTTCTTTTGCCTAAAGGCAAGACTGCACATTCCCATTTTAAAATACCAATAGATATAGACGAATCAAGTGTCTGTGATATAAAAGGATGCACTATGCTAGCAGATCTAATAAAAACTGCCTCTCTTGTTATCTAGGATGAAGCTCTAATGGCCCATAGACAGTGTTTTGAAACATTAGATCGAACTTTCCGTGATATATTATCCACCGAAGATGCTGATGTTTCAGAATTGCCATTTGGAGGCAAGATCTTAGTTATTGCCGGTGACCTAAGACAAATTTTACCTATTATTGAGGGTGGTACTAGATCTCAAATAGTCAATGCCACGATTACAAATTCTGCTCTATGGAAAAACGTGCAGATTCTATCATTGCATATCAATATGCGTCTTTCTTCAACGGGCTCTACTCATACTATCGATGAGAATGCTTGTGCATTTAGTCAATGGATACTAGACCTTGGCGATGGCCGTTTGCCTGTAACGTCTTGTCCGGGCGATAACGAACCGTTCTGGATAGAAATCCCCCATGAATTCCTTATTATCACATAAAATGACAAAATAGCTGCTATAACAGATTATATATACACCAATTTACAGCAGTGCTTTTTGCAAAGAGACAATCTTTGCAATCGCGCTATACTATCGCCCACTAACGAGGTTGTTGACGACATAAACTCTTTTGTTTTATCTAAAATACATGGTGATGAAGTTGAATATCTAAGCTGTGATGCTATATCTAAGTCCACAGACGCACCAGCTGATGCTGATCTTCTCTATCCGATTGAGCTTCTTAATTCTATAAATACAAATAATTTCCCCAACATAAACTTGTTCTTAAGCTGAGAGTTCCAATCATGCTTCTAAGAAATCTAAACCAGTCTGTTGGTTTATGCAACGGGACACGTCTTATAGTTACAAAACTCGGTCATGCTGTAATCGAAGCTGCTATTATGACTGGATCAGGTGTCGGTGAGGCTGTATATTTGCCCCGCATCACTTTGACAACTGGAAGCGCAAAATGGCCTTTCAAATTACAACGACGTCAATTCCCAGTGAAACTTTCTTATGCTATGACCATTAATAAAAGTCAAGGCCAAACCTTCACAAGTGTTGGCATGTATTTAAAGAAACCAGTTTTTACACACGGCCAGCTTTACGTTGTCATTTCCCGTGTTACAAATAAAAAGGGCATCAAACTGCTTATCGAAAATGAAGATAGTTCGTGTGGATCTAAAACGAAGAATATCGTTTATCCCGAAATCTTGCGGTCAATCTAGCTAACTTTTTAGCAAAATAAACAAGCCTGCACTGTGTACTTTGGTTATACTCGCGTTATATCTTTACCTCTTTAAAGGTTAGGTGTATATCCTGCTATCGACAACCCACACAAAAAAAGTGTATCCTCTGTTCGTTTATTGTTTAGATGTGTTGTAAGGTAGTACAAATTACCTTCCAAAGTTACTTGCATATTATACATGCTGATATATCATCTTTTTAACCTATCTGCAGATGACGTACAATCTACTATCTGACATAGACCCAACAAGCAAGCAATGGTGTGTCTATGTTAGAGTAGCACGCATATGGGAGTACCGTGGCGGTATAGATCGTGCCGATATTCAACATCTGGATCTTGTACTAATCGACGAGCAAGTGCTTATTGTTTCTTAAATTCTACTTTTTCAGCCTAATTCTTCGATACATATGACAGTTTTTTTTAAAAAAGCTCTGTCACTAATTGACACACATCTAATCACTGCTATTTGTATAGTACTCGCACTGCATGCTTCCTGTGTACCTATATAAAATGTTTTTGGTGCTCTAGAGCCTACAGCCTTCTCTAACGTGAGCTCTTGCTTTATATTGCAGGGGACCGCTATGCACGCAGAGATACCTGCTGAGCATGTCGAGCACAAAAAATCCCTTCTCCAAGAAGGTCACGACTACAGACTTAGCAGGTTCCTTGTATGCCCTGGCAGAGAAAAATAAAGAGCAGTAGACAACACATATAGAATCGAGCTAACTTACTACACCGAGATAGATGAGATCCATCAAATACCAGATAGCTTCCCAACATATGCATATAGTCTTATATCATTTGCTGATCTCCCTAACTATGTTGGTGAAACTAGATGTTTCCTTGGTAAGCTTGTGCCTATCTGATTTTACATACTTCCCTTACACTGCTGTGTACCTTCATACTCTCTGTTGGATACATCTTTTACTCTACACATCTAACGATGTGATCATGTGGAAGATATTCTGGGTGTCATCGTCAGCATTTCTAATGCTGCAACTATCCAAAGTGCCAATCAAAATGTTCCTGCAGTTAAAAGAATTATTATACTCAAGGACGCTAGGTATAGCATCTATCTATCTATAATCTTTTATATTTACACACATCCTTCTGTGTTCTACATAGTCTGCATCTTTCCAGTTTTATAAACCTATCTGTTTTGCCACATCCAGCAACTATGAAATTAAGCTTACATTGTGGGGCCAGCGAGCAGCTGAATTCGAAGCTGATGATGTCTACGAAGCTGGCCAGCGTAATTCAATAACAACTCTTTTCGTGGGTGTCCTGATGAAACGATATGGACGTTAGTTATCTATCTTTATTTGTTTTTCTTCTTCAACATCTACTACTCATATTTGTGCCCTCAATATGTGTACCTATTCATGTAGATTTTTCGTTTTACAAATACTCCAACCTATTATTTATTTCTATAACCTACTCTATGTTGCAAGCGCTGCATGTAGTATCCTGCATAGTTTCCAACTAGATGTCACCATCAGCACCTTTTACCTGTATAGATCTAGCGTACCACCTCCGTATTTTAAAATTGTTGAATGCTACATTTATCACTCAAAAAAGTACCCCATAGTAGTACAAATGCAAGATCTAGCACAACATATTCTCTATTCCAGTTAGGTTTTTTTGGGGTGGACCAGCCATAGCCTCTGTTTATATGTCTGCACCCACATATTTAACATACATATACTTTCGCTCTCTAGAGATTGTTGCTATCTGCTTGATTATTTTACACCTCAATACATGTATATATAGTTTGTGATCTATTTACAGCTATTGTTCCTTTCTAGATGAGGAAGGGCTTACTGGAAATGCAGCGTGTAGATGGTATATCTGTCCACACATTCCAGAGGCTTCACTTCTTACATCAAGGTATAGAACTTGCAATCTACATTCCAAATAACAACTACCTTTATCTTCAAATTAGTTGACTTTGACCACTGTCTTGCTCTTTTATCTATATTTTTACTATCCAACTGATTTTCATAATACACGCATGCAGCACCGTTTTCAACCTATCTCTCACATAACTCTACACAATCAGATCCCACGAGGCAACAACTCCTCCGACCTAATGGAAGAAAAAAAACTTAGTGAAATAGTTAACATAACCCCATTTAATTTCCCAGTGAGTTTCTTCTTATTGCTCGAGCCACATTCTGTATCTATCATTCATACATATAATATAGATATGTATTGTTTATCTACATGTAGCCGGCTGGGCTTAGATGCACTATTACAATCGCCAGACTCAGCCCCGGTCAGACGTGGTGGTTTTTCTCATGCAATAAATGCAGTAGAAGATCTATGCCAGATAATACCTCGTATAAGTGCTCATCTTGTCCGTGTAGAGGCACTAAACCAAGGTATAGTTTGCTTATTACTGTGTACGTCCTTATACAGTCCAATCTACTCTACCTAACCTCTCTTCTTCTGATTTAAAAAGGTGCAAGCTTTGTGTCATTGCCACTGATGGCACAGCAGAATCAGAGTTCATTCTATTCGGAGATGTGGGACAACAGGTGTTTGGCAAACAAGTCGGGGATGTTCTAAGATCTAATCATGGAGAAGATGAAATACCGGTCGATATTGCTAGAATTGTGTGCGCAAAATACACCTGGCATATCACTATTACTGAGAAAAGCTTCCAGAGTCCGAAGAAATCTTATCAAGTCAACCATATTATAACAGTGTTTGGAAAGCAGCCTACTCTCCCAAGAAATTTGTCATATGATCGTCCTACATCATCTTCCTCTAAACTTTTATGTTTACCTGACAAAACGAAACAACCCATCGATAAATCATTTCAACAAGAAACATCTGCTGCAGTCCACACACTTCATACTCCTCATACAATATTCTCTAGCAGATCACCACATATATCTCCAACTACAGAGGTACTTATTTGTATTGTTCCTATTACAGTACATAAGACTGCATTCTAATATTTCATACTTACTGTTGTAAGCTACTAACTTTTCGTCTGCAGGAATTAGCCCCCCAAAAAAATCATTGCATGAATCTATTCATTTCGCTCTACATTATTTTTTACTTATTTAGCAGAACCTATTCCTGCTAATGATATGAGTGTTTATACATGTTCATATTACGCCACAGACACTACATGATACATGCATTTTCTCTGATCCAATAAACAAGGACTGCATACAGTACGTTCTGTTGGCCTTTTTTTTCAAAAACTGATTGTACGTCATCTAAGTTTCTATATCACGCATATTATCCAACTCTTATCATCTTACAGAATTCAAGAGTCCCACTCTTTGATACCATCTGCTAGGAAACATCTTTTCCAGCCAACAGACACTTTAGAACAGGCAACTCCTCAGAGCATCTCTACGTCTTTTACAAATTTGTTAAACGTGTTATAGACACGCTAATGCTAATCGTTTGTGCACTTAGACTAAAAACCTATTATATATCTTACCATATTCATGTACGTATACTAAGAAGATATTTACTTTCACTACCTATATCTTTGCGATTTATAGACCATACAACCTGCTAAACCTCCTGATCAGGCACCCTCTTTTACCAGCGATTCAAAATTAACTGAAGATCCTGACAAAGCAAGAGAACATATGTAAGTATAGTAGGCTGTCACTCTCTAATTCATCGCATATTAACCTTCTATTTACCTGCGAATTCTACCCACATAAACTGGCATGTTCTATCGTTTGTGATGGTCTGTACATCCTAACGTATAGCCTCTGCCTTCTATAACAATCTCCCTAATACACACATATTTCTTCTTTACTATATATATATATATATATATATATATATATATATAGTGTTGCTTTGTTACTCAGCCCATTATCTTACATATTCCTAGGACCATACATATCTATGTAGTTTTTTTTTTAAAAAAATCATCGACTGGCTATTATTTACTCCTACTCTTGTTTGTTATTATATACATATTGGTATATACCTTCTTATCAGTATATCTAAAACTATATGTGTTCTAGCCTTAATCTGTACAACTATTTTCCAGTGAAAAATATGCATCGTCCAAAACCAATCCTGCTTCTGAGCTAACTAAAAAAAAGAAAAGAAGATACAACAAGCAGCAGCTAGCTGTAAGTATTCTCTACAGATCATCATCTATACATATCCCCGCTAGATTACTTTATCTCGTGAGACAAACATGTATTGACTCAAAATATTTCTTTTGTTTCGCAGTAAGTCCAACACATTATGCTTCAGCAACGATGTCCTACCTTTTGCTTGTACGCTACGCATCAATATTTTGTTCTCTGCTTTATCACCCGGTGCTCTTTCATTTGTATAGTGTATCCTTCTAGACTTCTTGCAATATTATGTTCATGTTCTTATGCTGTAATATTATAAACCTACATATACTAGCGTAATTGACAGTACATGTACTGTGATGTTTCGCACTTCCTATATTTCTTACGGTGTTACGTAGGAAATAGCTTTGTCTAGACTTACAATATATCCTACCAAATATACTAGGATAATCAGCACTAAAGTGCACCTGCTCGATCTGGTGATTGTCGTGCAAATTTCTATGTGTTTTTGCTATCTCTGGTAAATTGTCTACAGCAGGTTGCTTATTATACGAAAAAATTTATTTGAGATTTCACAGGAGATCATTAAAGTACGCTACTAAAGTGTTTCATACTATTTGTTAGTAATGGTCTCGGTAGTACCTCTCTTGTGTTACAATTGATTTTTTTTTTTTTAAAAAGTCTGTGCTGAAGTTAATATTGGTCCCTAGCGGGGATGTATCGTCACACAAAACAATGAGACAAAAGACCAGGTAAGTATACCCTGCTACACAAAACAGTGTGTTATAATCGTACACTTGCCCTCTATACCTATAACAAAAAAAAAATTAAACCTGCTACGCGCACTTATGCGCGCACCAGGCTCTAGTTTGAGATGGAGACGAAGACGAAGTGGAGAACTTCGCTTTTCTGCGATTCCAGAGGGGGACATTGTGATTTACGGGAGATGCGAGGGGGTTTCTGAAAATTCCCGATCCGAGAGAAATTGAGAAAATCTACAGAACTGTATACGGTTCATGTCTTTCATAACAGGATAGCCACTTGGTTTCATCCACCTACATCCAACATTTCGGAACTTCTCTTTCCCAATCTTTCTACGTACTTTCCTCTTCCTCATCCTCTTCTCCCAATCTTTCTACATACTTTCCTCTTCCTCTTCTCCCAATCTTTCTACATACTTTTCTCTTCCTCTTCTCCATAATATCTCTCTCTTAAATCCCTCAAACCTCAATTCCTTTCAAAATCAAGCGTCGTTGGGTGCAAATCTTGGCACCAACCAGCCAATGAGGCATCCTTTGTGCCATTTTGAGTGGGCATGAACGTCAACATGCAAGGCAACACAACGATTGTCGCGAGCGAGAGGCGACACAGCGAGTGATGGTGCGTGGGCATGCAAGGCCACGAGGATCCGACTTGCAAGCGGGTGGGCGGGAGCGCGCAGGCGTGGCGATGCAGCCTGTGGCCACAAGTGGCCATGTTGGTGGGTGGCTACAAATAGGCACGATGAGGTGGCTCGTGGGCGTGACGAACTCTGCAGCCACGAAGGCATGCAGGTCCGACGTCGAGCGAGACATGGATTGCAAGCATGTGAAACTTATTCATTTTTTGTGAATTTTTATCGAATATTGAATCTTTTTTATGAAACTTTGCTAAAATTTGTTTTGAAGCACGTTTTTCAATCTGGATGTTGCCCAAAACTTCATGCAAACCAGGACTCTATAACACTTGGCTTGTATAACATCAAAAATTGTTGAAATTCTACGATATTTGGCTTTAAAATCTCCAAGTCTTGTCAAAATTCTATGATACTTGGCTTATAGAATCTCCAAAATTTGTGTGAAACTCTTTTACTACTTGGTTGTGGAACTTTCCAAAAAAATTTGAAACTTTACGATACTTGCGGATTTTAGGAACCCCAAATTTGTTGTGAAACTCTATGATACTTGTGGCTTTAGGAGCCCCAATTCTGGTGATGAAGCTTTATGATACTTATGGCTTTAGAACCTCCAAATTTGTGTGAAACTCTTTGTTACTTTGCTGTAGAACCTTCCAAAAAATTTGAAACTCTACAACACTTGCCGATTTTATGAACCCTATATTTATTGATGAAACTCTATGATACTTGCGGATTAGGGAACCCCCAATTTTGTTGATAAAACTCAATGATACATGTGGCTTTTATTTCAGTTTTGTAATGGTTAAACCATTGAAACTTGATATCACATTTGAAATTTAAAGTTTTGGGTTTGAAACTTGAAGTTTTTTTTGAAACTTGAAACACATCTGAAACTTAAGTTTCATTCTTTTTGAACTTCGAATACTTGTAAAACTTGCTTGAAACACGAAAAGTTCATCATGTCTCGTTCACAATTGAAACTCCTTAAAACCTTTTTTTTAAAAAAAAAACTAAAACTTGCAATTTTTTATGAAACTTACTTGAAACCTTTCTCAAACTTCATGAAAAGCGTCGAAACAATTTTGAAACTTTCACATAACACACTGAAACATGCTTGAAACATCAAACTCGTAACTTGAAACATTTTTGAAACTTTTCATGAAACACGCTGAAACCTAGTCGAAACTTTAAACTCGAAATATAGAACTTTTAAGCAACTAAAACTACATGAAACTGTTATACCATTGGAAATGCATTCTAACGATATAGCGTGGGCTAGCAACTCCCAAATTTGGGTAAATTTTGTGGAGATAGACATTACGTTTGTGTGAACTATTCTTGTGATGGAATCCAACACTCCGCGTAAGATTCCAGTGATAATGATATTTGCAAGCCATTGCTTTGGAGTTTAAGAAAAGAGACCAATTTAAATCCCAAAGTCTATGTTTCAAACACTAGGTTTACTATGGCTTTCATTTTCAACGGTATAGCGTGGCTCCCAAATTTGGGTAAATTTTGTGGAGATATGCATTGCGTTTGTGTGGACTATTCTTGTGATGGAATCCAACACTCCGCGTAAGATTCCGATGATAATGATATTTGCGAGCCATTGCTTTGGAGTTTCATAAAAGAGACAAAATTTAAATTCCAAAGTCTATGTTTCGAACACTAGGTTTCCTCTTGCCTTTTTTCCTTGTTCATAACACACCATAAATCCTATGGCATATCAGTGCCAAAAAAAGAGCACTATTCCATTTCATTTCATTTTACCTTTTTTGCCTCTCGATGATAAAGATAAAACACCAACCTGCGGCAGAAGAGTTTTGAAGGTGAGCCAGTATTTATTTACGAATAATAAACTGCTCACAGTGTTCGAACTACTGGCCCCTATAGCTCAGTGGTAGAGCGTCAGTCTTGTAAACTGAAGGTCCGTAGTTCGATCCTGCGTGGGGGCATTGTTTTTTAAAATCTACGAGCACTGCGCTCTTCTCTTTTTTTGGATTTCGATGTCACTCTTTTAGCGCGCCGCGTAGAAGTTTTTCTCTCAGATAATTCACGCTGCAACCTCGCAAATCATAACATGTCGCACCATCGCTCAGGTAACCCAGCAACACAAACAAATGAGGCTCAAATCCAAAATTTGCAAAGGCATTACGCACTCACGCAGCCTCTTAAACATGAGAAACTAGGGGCCTCTTTGCAAAAGAATTCATAGGAAATATTCAGGTCCATACGGCGTGGGGGGAAATTGTACATTCCAAACGTGGCCTAGAAAGATTTGTAGAAAATTTCACATGAATTTTTTTCCCCATGTTCCAAACGGAGAACATGGCCTAGATAGTTTCAGATGAAGAAAATATATTCGGCTACAGGTTCCACCGACGAAAACTAGCAACACCAGTCCGGCAAAGACTGGAAACACCGCCACAGATTACACAATCCGTGATAATGTTGGGCCAGACGGGAAGCAATTGACTCCTGCATGAATAGCATTTTATCACAACTCACAAATCAAAACCAACCATATGTTACAATATAAGATGGCATCGACTGCCCATATGGAAATTGGGCGCTGTTAAGATCATTCTAATTCCAGCTGCCATCTTGAAACACAGCGTTCGCTGCTTGAGGTGCCGTATAAAAGTTTTTTTAATGGTACGAACATGAGAAAAACATACATTTTCCTGTCAAAAAAAAAAGAACATAAAATCATCCGACGGCAAGCCGAAAACCACCAGTTAAGGTGACAACACTGCAGGTTCATAACTGTCTTAAAATTATGCATTGTTTGTAAAATGGTGTATGAAAAGCTCGACAATGTATGAAGTATAACAGATGTAGAACAGAACAGAAGAAGAAAAACAAAACGTTTGGCACCACCGAACTGTGTACAGAAGTATAAAACTAAGCTGCCCAGTTGCTGGCAAGAACTGAAGACAAGTTTGGACTCTAGTTTGTTAACAATGGTATTCTATCCCTTCACCCTCCTCTTTGAATCTTACTAAGACGGTAGTTAAGCTATGCATTCTTGGCAATGGATATCATCCCTGTCATTTACAGTGATTTCTGCATGTCAAAAAGAGTAAAACCTGTTAGTGTAAATTACATAAAATGCTATTTGATTTTCAAGGAAAAATTATGGAGTAAAGAGCTGTCAAAATATAACTGCAAGGCCCTCTACAAAATGATGTGCTTAATCAGTTAACCAGCTTTTGCGTGAAAATGGCTATTTTACTACCAGTGGTATTGATGATTAAAATCAACGACAATGTCCACTAACCTTTGGAAGAAGCCTTGCTGACCGTCTGGGTAATGTAGCTGGCTTGGTCTGTCTAGCAGAAGCACTTCTTAAGTTAAGTAGTATATTTCTGGTAGGCTCACCAGATGCTGTTTGCGTCTCACCCTGTAACACCTCAAGCTCCTCAGGATCACACAAGCTTTTTTTGTCTGCAGAATCATGACTCTGAGCTGACCTGCAAAATAAAGGAGCTATATAATGTAAGTATGTAACTACTTGCCAAAAACATAAATATGAACAATATTTTAAAAAGAACATACTCTGCACCATGCTTTGAAGTCAGGGGGTTAATGGCATTGTCCTGCACAAGGAGGACAAAATTTAGAGTCAATAATTTATACTGAGACCACGAAGTAACTTTAAATAAGAAACAAAAAATTCTGCATCACTATATGGAAGAGAACACAATCAACCAAAACACTATAGAAGAAAGCACGCAATGAAGCACTTTCCATCATACACACAAATCATCATAACACGTATAAAGCAAAGGCAGTCAAACAAATGGAATGTCACGTGATACTAAATAAAGAAATTTCAAAGAAAAGCAAAGTTAGTACAAGAAAATGTAGTAAAAGAAGATGATATACTACACAGTACAAGTGGAAGAAATGAAAAAGGGTCATTTCACTATATAAAGAAAACACTAGATTTGATATAAAAAAAATACGTAACACAGTCCTGGTTTTCCACATGAAAGTGGTAAAGTGCTGGAAGTTTCGCCAAGTCAGGCGGTGCAGGAAGGCACTGGTAGTGAATACCAAAAATGCCAGCTAATGAGGTCAGCCAAATATAAATTACCAAATACGCAGGTTTGCAGTTGCAGAGCTAAGATTTGGACATGTAGACTTAGCCACAGTTGGACCAGAATAATACATTTACCAGCTTTCCTTCTTTCTTCCCCTTTTACTACAAAGTACAAACCAGTAAAATAAGTCAGCCATGCATTAACTAGTTCAGTGAGAGTTGACACTATGACCAGTTGAATGTGACCCTTGCATGGATGACTACAAATAGAAAACGCCAACATCTAACAAGTAGTTGAAAACAGAGTAGTAAGCATGAAACAACCAATTCATTTTAACAAACTAGGAAAAGTTATGCACGGAAAATGTATTACATGTGGGCCTTAGATGATATGGCTTAACCACAAGAACACAACATTTCAAAGGAGTGCTTGCTTGGCCATATAGGCCTCCTGAGTAACGAAGAAAAAGAATCTTGGCTAAAAGAACGGGTCATGCGTGGCAATTAGGGAAGCAAGTTGGCCGACCCAATGACCAATTTCACCTAATTGATGCTTCACTTCCCACCTAATTGATGGTCCATTTTATAAACAAGGACCTTGTATTAGGAAAAAAGCAAGTGAACTAGGATGGGTCATTGGTCTGGCCTGATCAAACCCTCTTGCATCCCTACTGGTAATGTAAGAAGGCCATTAATTTTGATCTCCTGGCAGGCAAGTTTACAGGGTGAAAACTTGTAAGTATTTTCGAGTCCACTTAATTTAGAAATTTTGAATTCGTATTTTATTTCGAAAGTCAAAAGTTCCACCTATATATAAATGGAGGTCGTGTATTCTAAGATTAGACTACCGAACCCAATTTCTGAGTTTTCAGAAACCCAAGATGGGACCTTGTCTAAGGCGTTTAATGTAGTTTATCATCTTCCGCTCTTTTGTGCAGCTTTTCAATTGACCCAACATGCGGTCACCTAACACAAGGGAAAAATTTATGTCCGGTTATCGCCGGTGGGTATCAGTAGACTTTGAAACCAGGCAAAAAAAATCAATTTGAATTAAAATTTTGAGTTTTAAATTTAACAATAAAATGAGTCAGCAACCGTATGTTCAACAGAACATCAAAACTGCCACAACGATAAGTCCACAGCCTTGTGACTTGTGAGCGTGCAGTCACGGGTTCAAACCCCGTGTCTGCATCTTCTTCTCTTTTTTTTCCTTATAATGGTAAATGACATGTGGGTCCCACAGTTGGAAAGAAATAAAAGAAAGAAAAATGATGAAGCTAAAAATGATGAAGCTAGGAGTCGAACCTAGCACCTCCGACAAACAACTATAACTGCCTACCACTAGGAAAGCTGCATGGTCTTGTATAGATCTTGGTTGGTGAATCTTTTATTCTAGTCTGTAAAGTTAAAATTCAAAACAAAAAGGTGACATTTTACGCAAATTCAGATGCAACAACGTGTCAACGAATTGGAGGGATGCACCTAACGATCTTGGAGATGAAGGTGCTTGGTATGACAGCAAGAATTCCCTATGTGGGTTCATGAGCAAACCACCGCCAACCTGTTCCATACCGGTTGTCCGCATGGTTAGGATATTGCCAACATGTTGGGCCATGAGGATCACGATTGATGAGAGTGATGTGGTCTAGCAAGTCATTATTCATATGGAGTGCTTAAGCGATGGTGCTTTTGCATCCCGCCTTATACTACGAAGAACTCGACAACGTTGTTGTCAAGCATAAACCTACATGCTTTGTTTAAGCCTATCAACAATTTATCAAAGTTGGGGACTATCTTCAAGTCACAACTATCGAAGTGGCGCAGCACAGGGTTGATATGACCTTTCAGCTAGAAAATGAATGGTCAGTTTAGAGTTCTAGGAAACATATTATGTACGGGACACAACAATTCAAAGGTGTGTGTGCTTGGCCATGTAGGGAAGTTATGTGTTTGTGTGAGTGGCGTAAAAGAAAACATAGGAAAAAGGAAAAGAATCCAGGCGAAAAGAAGAAGGAACTGTTGGCTGACATCATATGGTCATTAATTATGGATTCCCAAGTTTGGAATAATTCCTTGCTGAAAAAAAAACATTATTTTTACTATTTCCAAGACTAACTTATTTTGGAGTTTTTTATATTTGTCGTGGTTGTGTATCTTGTACTATAAGACTATTTTTTATTAATTAAACTACCCAGTTTCTCCGAGTTCTCAAAAAACCTATAATGTCTACTTTATCCTTTTATTATCTTTCGTCCGCCTCTTAAATTGCCTGCTATGGGGCACCTTCGTGCTTAGGGATAGCAATGGGATGAGCTTGAGCGAGCCCAAGTAGGGTCATCTCGAGCGAGCCTGGGTTTGAGTTCGAGCTCGACTTGGTCGAAGGGGCTTGGTAAGTATATAAATGTACATATATAAGTATATTGTAGGCTTGAATAGGCTTGAGATCAACTCGATAAGGCTCGGTAACTATATAAACACACATATATATAAATATATTATAGGCTTGAATAAGCTTTGAGCTCAGCTCGATTAGGCTTGAAACCATGTATTCGAGCCTAATAGATTCGAGCTCGAGCTCCAGCTCCACTCGATGAGGGTTTGGGACCAAGTATAGGCTCGAGCTTGGCTCGATTGGGCTCGAGCCGAACTCAAATAGCCTATCAAGCCCACGCTTTTTCTACAACCCTTTTCGTGTTGCGTCAAAAAGTGGATGGAAAAACAAGACTGAACCAACATTTCCCGTATTGTGCTCTTCGAAGGTTCGTCGTAGTTGGTTCAGGTCTGCAAGGCTCAAATTTAATGATCGATATTTAATTCTAGTTAAACCAAGAATGATACATGCTATTCAGCTCAAATAGCTTGAACTTAAATGTGTACCGAGTAAAACCATGAAGTTTGAGTCGTCACCTAGTTATTGATTAATCGCATATTAGTCATCCAGTTGGTTTTTGGTTGCCGACTAGAGCAATCGACTCGACTTGGAGCCCTAGTTGGGCGACTGGAGCAACTAATTGGCGTCCATGATGACTAGTCATGCATGGTTGGGCGGCCGACTTGTTGCGCATGGATGGTCCACTGTTAGATCAAGAGGGGTATACTAGGGGGAAGGGAGAGGGAAGGGGAGGAGGAAGAGGGCGTCGTGGTGTTGGTGTTGGCGACGCAGTGGCAACGACGTACGTGAAGCAGAGAGCAGAGACGACACTGGTGATTTGTGAAGACAAACAACGGAAAGGAAGGGAATAATGGATGTGGGCCAGGCCCAACCTAGCTGGCCCAACTCAACTTTCAACCTCAGTATATAGCTAAGCAGAGAGCAGAGGAAGGAAAGAGGCGGCGCTGGTGCTTCCTAGGGTTCCTCCTCTCACTGTATAGCTGCTGGTGGCTGCGACGCACGAGCTCTAGAGGAAGCACAAAGACACAAGCTGCGCATGGCGATGGAGAAGTAATGCAACGACGATGGCGATGGGGCAGCGACGGCGAGATGCGACGAGGCTACCAACAGCGACGACGAGCTATGACGGGGTTCCTTTACCCCCCCCCCTATTGGTCTCCTCTCTTCACTTTCCAACCTGAACCTTATTCTGTGAAATTTGATGGAATGAAACCCTTGATCTATTCCAATGGGCCAGAGGCCAAAATGTATATGTTACAGGTGCAGGTAAATATGTAAAGAACACCCTATACAAGAGACATACCAAACACAAAACAGGTTCCAAAGTCATCAGAATACCCAACCATGAAACATGACTTCTAAAAATAGAAAGTTTGACAACCCATTTTGTTTTCCATCTTAGCTTTCAACATTTTTGCTGACAATAATGTTGGAATGAACCCTTGATTCTATTCCAATGGGCGAAAGGCCAAAGTATACAAGTTATAGGTGTAGGAAATATGCAAAGAGCACCCCTATACAAGCTAAAAATCTAACAACTAACCCCCCAAAAAAAACTCATGATGGATCAACAATACTGAGTTTAAAGAGGTAGAAGCTGTGCTGAGCTCGAGTTTGTGTCTTGGTGAAAAAAATTGGCTAATTGAAGCTCCGAAGGAATATACTAAAGAGCAATAACTCTGTCCTGCACTTGCGATCTCATGTACAAAGCATATACGACAATATGCTTGGTGAGCTCATGCTTCACTGGATCTCAAGCAATACTAATCGCATCAGTACTATCTGATAAGAGAGGGGTCGGTGCAGAAGCTGAAACACCGAAATCCTCAAGTAGCCACCGAAACCAAGTGATCTCAACTGTCAATGCCGCCATGGCTCGCAACTCATCCTTGGTCGTGATCATTGACAAGAAGCCGACAACAGTGACACAGAGAAGTGGTCAAACCATACACAAGGGGCTTGCTTGAGCCCATAGAGAGAACGACAAATGCGACAAACCATACCAGCAGGAACAGAATACCCAGAGGGCGGCTACATGTAGACCTCACGCAGCTCGCCATTGAGAAAGGCATTCTTGACGTCCAACTAAGAGATGGTCCACTGTTGAACAGAGGTCACAACAAGAAGAGTCGAATAGTGGTCATGTGGGCGACAAGAGCGAATGTCTTTTCGTAGCCACGACCATGGTCCTGCTAAAAACCACGCACTACAAAACAAGTCTTGCAGTGCTCAAGAGAACCATCCGAGTGGGTTTTGATCTTGTACACCCACTTGCACATGATGGGAGTGACGCGCGGGTAAGGGCAAGATCCCAAGTGCCAGTACGCTCCAAAGCAGCAATCTCCTCAAACAACGCGAGCTGCCAAACAGGGTGAGAAGCAATCTCACAGAAAGTTGTAGGCTCAGAAAGAGCAGCGGATGCGAAGCCATAGTGCTCAACAAGCCTGATAATGCGACGGTCACGAAGATCGTATCCCCAAACGTCGGAGTGAACAAGATAAAAAGGACAAGCCGGTCCAGAATCACGAGAGGGATAGGGGAGTTGCAGCCGCATGCCAAGTTTGCAACCCATACAAGGTAAAGGGGTGTCACTAGAGATAGACCCAAGAAGACGACGACCTACTAAAGACGACAGTCGCGATCCATAGAGATGACACAAATGATGGTGCCACTGAGCAAAGGAAGCAGTAGAGGACGCAACAAAAACAGAGGCAGGTGTAGTGACGGACTGACTGGTGGAAACAACAGAAGGAAGATGCAGCCAGTCAAGCTCCCAAAGACGTTGTGAATGACGGCACCAAAGGCCAGCACCAAGCAGAGTCCCCGTGCGGCGGTCCTGGACACAACAAGAGTCGGACTCAAGAATAACACGACAATCGTGATCAGTGATCTGACCGATTGACATAAGCAGCATAGTAAGCTTGGGAACATGAGAAAGCAGGAACATGAAAAGAAGTTGAAAAGATGCCTTGGCCTGCAACAGAAAGGAAGGTACCATCAACAATCTGAACAGTGGAAGGAAGAGATGTGGGACTCACAGAAGTAAGGCGAGTACAATCAGTGTCATGTGAAAAGAAGCGCCAGAATACAAGATCCACGGAGACAAGATACAGGACGAGTGAGGTGGCGGAGGCGAGGAGGACTGTTGAGAAGCAAGAGCCAGAAGAGCAGAGCCCAACGCAGGGGTGGCAACCCGAGGTAGGGCGGCGGCGTCGAGGAGGAGGGGGTGGCGTCCGGTGGGTGGTGGCGGCGGCGAAGCGGCGAAGGTCGACGTTGCCTAGGCGCGTAGCCACTAGAAGCGCGAAGAGGAGCTTATCGCATTCGAGCCGTGCACCGAGGGAGACGAAGAAGCCCAACGGCCGGCAGCAGATTGAAGTGAAGTCGGCCGTCAATAGGTGAAGTCAAAGCGGCCGTAAAGCCAAAAGCCGGAGAAAGCCGGCCGGCGGCTCGGTCATCGGGAGGCCGCTCAAAACAAAGCATCCTTGCTCGAGCCGACTCTAGCAGGTGAGCCTCGATGGTGGCTCTAGCAGGGGGGCCCTGGTGGCGGTGGCCCTCTGCTCTGCTTCATTGGCGCAGAGGAGAGGAGGAACAGGGCCGAGGAGATCCAGGGCGGCGCGGAGGTGGCAACTCAGGAGCAAGTCGCAGCGGCGTTGTCCGGGGTAGAGGGAGTGCTGGGGCACAAAGGCGCTGGATCCGAAGCTCGGGAGATAAGGCAGCGGGGATCCGATGGAGCAGAGCACGGTGCGGCGGTGATGACTCAGGAGCAGGAGGAGGTCGCGATGGCACTGTTCGAGGCAGAGGAGGGAGTGTGAGGGTGCAGCGGTGCTGATCCGATGCCCAGGCGTCGCGGAGGCCCAGAGGAAGACGCCGGGAGGAGAGAAAGAGAGGGAGAAGGTGGCTCTCCAGCGGCGACGGGCTGAGGGCGGCAGTGAACAGTGGCTAGGGTTGATGAGAGTAGAGAGAGACATGTGCTTTGGTACCATGTTGGAATGAACCCTTGATGTATTCCAATGGGCCAAATACCAAAATATACATGTTACGGGTGTGGATAAATATGCAAAGAACACCCTATACAAGAGACATATCTAACACAAAACAGGTTCCAAAGTCATCAGAATAACCGGTTGTTGGATGCCAGTAGAAAGGATTAAAGGAAACTAGGGATATATGAAGAACTAAAGAAGCAGCATGGTAAATTACATGAATGACCCTTTTGCGCGAAGCTTGAACAACACAAAAACTAAGTTAGCATGATTCATGCATAGTTGAAAACTTGAAATTTGAAATTGCTAAGTAGTAAGTAGAAGACTGAGAAGTCACAAACACAACCAAAATACAGTAGCAGTTTTCACTGCCTAATCTGCTGCTATATATAATCTACCTATCCAAGTGTTGATCTTATCTAGAGCAGAAGTCATGCTGTACTATTATCACTGAAAACTGAAGGCATAAAATCATATTGTAGACTCTCAAAGGACTATGAGAATAAGCTAGGACATGACTAATTTAGATACTCATCTCACAAAATTTTAGCACCATCAATACATCATGCATATTTCCATAGTTGGTATTAAGGTACATCTAATTATTTAACTAGCATCAAGTACAATGAAATTACCGAAGCAGCAGATGATTGTGTTGGGTCTGTGAGGTCGAAGTTCCCAGCAACACGATCAGCAGAACTAGCATCTGACTGGGCATCTTTAACTGGCAGTGCATCCGCAGAGGAAATTGACAACCTGTCACCATAACCTATATCTTCTTCCATAGGCACAGCTTCCACTGGTTCATTTTCCATTAGGACTTCATGTGTATCACCGTCGTGAGTAAGCTGAGCCCCTGCAGGAACTTCTATCATTTCCTGTTTTCCAACAGATGTAGGACAAGAGTTTTCACAAGAGTCACTTTTAACTACATCTCCAGAGGAAAATGCTGTGGCTTTGTCAGTATCAGCAACCAAAAAATTTTGAGCGCAACCAATCTTGACAGAAACTTTGGTTTTACCAGGACTCACTGTGTCTATATCACCAGTTGGTTGTATAATATCATCAGCCAGGGGTGCATGGCTTCTTTCAGACCACAGTGAGACATCAACAGATTCTTGAGGAAGCACCTTGTTATTCAAAGCACCAGCCATCATATCAGATGACATATTGTTCTGAACATCAGACGTTAAACACGAAGAAGATACCACTGGAACTCCCCCCTGAGATCCAGAAATTTCAACTAGAGTAACACGCAATGTTGATCCAGATGACCTAGAGTTTACAGCAGTTGTGTCAGGTGGATAGGGCTCCGAGCGAGAATTCTCACCACCAGTTGAACCTAGTGATGAATTGATGCAAGGAGCAATGCCCTCAGCTCCCCTGTTTTGTTTGTCCACAATGATATTACCAGGTGGTGAAATTGTATTGTGATCATCCTTACTCGCCAGGCTGCTAATAAAATTAGAGATATTTCCAGTTTCAGAATGATGGGTACTTGGGAGGATGCACACTTCCTCCTTGAAGCTATCAACCCAAGATGATGTTGTGGAATTAAGATCAACAAAAAGATCAAGTCCCTCATCAGACATCACGAAGAATTGAAAAGAAGATGCATTTGCTGAGGTATTATAAGATGAGCCACCACCATTGTCCATGACATTTTCACCAAGCCTTGCATTAGGAGCAGGATAACTTGCTACCAGAGAAATGGTATCATTTACATTAGCGGTTGAATCACGATTTTCATGTGCAAGTTCTGGAGCAGTCGACTTCTTTGCAATACCATCAGCATTTTGAGACTGCACATTTTGAGCAATCCCTTGTCCAGAAGATGAATGGCTAAAGCAGTCTGCTTTTCCATTTTTTATGGAAACTGTAGGAAAACTCATTCTGGTACCAGAGTCCTGCTTCAAGATGCAGAAAATAAAATTAAGAAATGCATTTACACTGTATAGAAACAAAAATGCGCCAAGCATTTCAAGGATACACTGAACAACGCTGTCTTAAATGTCAAAGGAAAATAAACTAACAAAACTACGATGGAAAAAGACAAATATAATCCTATATCAAAAAGTACGCTGCAGAAAATAGGTGAGTCGTAGATTTGCAGCTTATTGGACGAAACAAAAGCATTTATTACTAGAGGTCTAGAGTTGCACGCTTGAAGTAAGAATCCAGTACTTGAATTCAAATCCAAGCACAATTCTGCAACAAATCATTTGTAGTGTTTGTTGTGTAAAAAGATTTGAAGAGAGAGATCTATTCAACTTCTCTCTAAGAGTGCCCTGTGAATTCTGATTATCATGGTTATTAAGGCGGTAAGGCAAGGCGAGGCGACTCACCCCCTCACACCTTTTAAGCGGTAAGGCGCGAAGCGAGGCGACGTCTTACACATCCTAAGGCGACAGTGCAGAGTAGTAGGTTAGAAGCAGAAGCCAGCAGCCAGCAGGCTGGAAGACCGCAAAATATCATGGCAGCATGTTAGAAGGCCGCAGAAGATCCGGCTGCCCGCTGCCCCACCTGCCTTCTTCTTTCCCCACGCCCCGCTGCCTTCTTTCCCCACGCCCGGCCGAGTGCGCCGCCTCCTCCCTGCTGCTCTTCTCCCACGACGTCGAGGCGGCGCCCTGCTGCTCTTCTCCCACGACGCCGAGCCGCGCCGCCTCCTCCCTGCTGCTCCTCTCCCACAACACCGAGCCGCGCCGCCTCCTCCCTCAACGTCGAGCCGCGCCGCCGCCTCCCTGCTGCTCCTCTCCCACAACGCCACCTCCTCCTTGCTCCTCCTCTTCCACTGCGCCACCAACAACTAGGAGCCCTAGATCTCACGGCCGTGGTGGTGGCGACGAGCGGAGAGCAGCGACCACGGCGACGCAGTGATGAAGAGGAGTGACGACGACGGCTTAGGCAAGTAGCAACCACGGTGGCGGCGATTGTAACGACGGGAAGCAAGACGGCGGCTTAGGTTAGCTCTCCCTCTCCCCTTTGATCCAGATCTGGGTTTGGTTGTAGTTCTTTGGAGATGGGCGACGAGGATGAAGGTGGAGAGCGAGGACGGGCGACATCGACGGCAAGGCGAGCGACAGACGGCAAGCGACGCGCTTAACCACAGCTGCGCCTTAAGCGACGCCTTAATAAGCATGCTGATTATCCTACCACCGACTCCTAAAGGACAAAATTGTTGGAATGAACCATTGTCTATTCCAATGGGCCTATACAAGTCATATCTAAAACCCCCTCAAACTCATGGTGAATCAACGACACTAAGTTTGGAGAGGTAGAAGCTGTGATGAACTCTAATATGTGCATTAGTAAAGAAATCTACTAACTGAAGCTCCGAAGGCACATCAGTCTTCTTCTTAGTCTTCCAGTTAATCAGAGAAGAGCGAAGGAAAACACAATAGGCAGAAAAAGACCGGCGATCAGAAGGATCGCTAGCCCAGGTCATATCAGAGTACGCCTGAAACTGCAAAAGGCTGGAACGAGGAAAGAAAATACGATGACTGATGGTCCCATAAAAATATCGCAGAACACGAAGAAGGTGACTATAGTGGAGCTGAGCAGGAGCAGAAATGAACTGCCTCAGAATGTGGACAGGGTGAGAAATGTCAGATCGAGTGATCCCAAGGTAGATAAGGCTCCCGAGAAGATGGCGGTAGCGAGTGGGATCCTCAAGAGGCTCCCCATCAGTGGGCCGAAGATGAACACTAAGCTCCATAGGAGTGTCCACTGTGCGCTGATCAGTAAGACAAGTGCGAGTAAGGATATCCCAAATGTACTTCTCCTAGAAGAGGTAGTAGCCTTTAGACGTGGAAGTGGTCTCAATCCCAAGGAAATAACAAAGAGGATAGAAATCAGATATCAAGAACTGCTCACTGAGACGCTCCTTCACAAAATCAATGTACTGAGAGTTGTCCCCAATAATGACCACATCATCCACATAAAGAAGGGGGAGCATCTGACCCCAAAGAAAGGTGTGTACAAAGAGGGCAGGATCGTGATCATTGACGAAGAAGCCGGCAACAGTAACACGGAGAAGCAGTCAAACCAAGCACAAGGGGCTTGCTTGAGCCGTAGAGAGAACGAAAAAGGCAACAAACCATACCAGCAGGGACGGATGCATGTAGACCTTCTCACGCAGCTCGCCATTGAGAAAGGTATTCTTGACGTCCAACTGAGAGATGGAGCACTGTCGAACAGAGGCCACAGCAAGAAGAGTGCGAACAGTGATCATGTAGGCGACAAGAGCGAAGGTCTTGTCATAGTCACGACTATGGTCGAACTGAAAACCACAAGCTACAAGACAAACCTATTAGCGCTCAAGAGAAGCGGGTCTTGATCTTGTACACCCACTTGCACGTAATGGAAGTGACACGCGCGGGTAAGGGCACAAGTTCCCAAATGCTAGTACGCTCCAAAACAGTAATCTCCTCAGACATCGCAAGCTACCACTCAGGGTGAGAAGCAACCTCACGGTAGGTTGTAGGCTCAAAAAAGAGCAACGGTTGCGAAGCCATAGCGCTCAGGAGGCCTAACAGTGCGACGATCACGATGATCGTATCTAGGAGAAGGCGGAGTAGGACAAAGCAAGGACGGAGAAGGAGAGCTGGGAATAGGGCCTAGCAAAGACGAAGGCACAAATGGAGAAGAAAAAGTAGGCCAAGGACGGCGAGAGTAGTATAGGGGAAAATGTGGAATCTCAACAAAAGAGCTAGAAAGAAACTCAGCGGAGGGGGAATAGTTGGAGCCAGAGGAGAGGAAAGTGAAAAAGGTGGAGGCGGAAGCGAAACAGAAGTGGAAAGCTAAGGATAAGGAAAAGTCGGAAAGGAGATCGACTCAACAAAAGAGTCTAGCTGACAATAGGGGAATGAGAATAGTAAGGACGGGACTCGTCAAAGGTAATATCCCGTGAGATCCTCATCCAGCGAGCAACAGGGTCGTAGCAGTGATAATCCTTATGCTCAAGATTGTAGCCAAGAAAAACACACTCAACTGACTGAGCAGTCAGCTTGGTGGGCTCACGAGGTGGAAGAAGGACAAAGCAAACACAGCCGAAACGGCAAAGGTGAGTGTACTCGGGAGCCCGACTGTAGAGACGCTCGACAGGAGTAGAACCCTGAAGAGCTGTGGAAGGTTGCATGTTGAAAAGGAAAACAGCAGTGGAAACAACCTTAGCCCAGAGGTGGAACAGAAGAGGCAAGCATAAGAACGCAAACTGTTTAAAGCAAGTGCGATGCTTACGTTACGAGACAACTGCTACGAGCGTGAGCACCGGATAAAATCTTGGGAAGAGTACCACCTTTCGTGAAAGCGACAGAATGCAACAGATAAGTACTCGCCGGCAGAATCAGCACGAAAAACACGAATGACCGAATAAACTAAGTGCGAACCATGGTGGTAAATATCTGGTAAATAGAGAGAATCTGACTGCAAGAGGACATGAAGTAGATCTAAGTATGACGAGAATAATAATCAATAAAAAACACATAATATCGATGACACTTTCGAAATGATCCGGGCCCCAGGCATCGGAGTGAACAAGATCAAAAGGATGAGTAGAAACAGAATCACTAGTGGGACAGGGGAGTTGCAGCTGCTTACCAAGCTTGCAACCCATACAAGGTAAAGACATGTCACCAAAAACAGACCCAAGAATACCACGACCTACTAGAGACGACAGTCGCGATCCACTGATATGACCCAAACAATGGCGCCACTGAGCAACGGGGGCACTAGAGGACGCAACAAAAATAGAGGCAGGTGTAGTGACTGACTGGCTGGTAAAGACAACAGAAAGAAGGTGCAGCTAGTCGAGCTCCCAAAGACATTGCGAATCAAGGCGCCGAGGGCCAGTACCAAGCAGAGTCCCCGTGCGGTGGTCCTGGACACAACAAGAGTTGGACTCAAGAATAACACAACAGTCGTGATCAATGATCTGATTGGCTGACATAAGTTGCATAGTAAGCTTGGAAACATGAGACGACAGGAACATGAAAGGAAGAAGTGGAAAGGATGCCTCGGCATGCAATAGAAGAGAAGTATCATCAGCAATCTGAACAATGGAAGGAAGAGATGTGGGACTCACAGAAGTGAGGTGGGAAGAATCTAGTGTCATGTGAAAAGAAGCACCAAAGTCCAAGATCCAAGGAGATAAGAGACCGAACGAGGGAGGCGGCGAAGGCAAGGAAAACTGTTGAGAAACAAGAGCAAGACGAGCAGAGCAAGAGTCTGAGAACGAGCTAACACCGGGGCTCTGGAGCTGGGAGAGGAGCTAATGCATGGTGACACCGGAGGAGCCCTAGCGAGAGTCACCAGCTCAAGAGTGCGAAGAACCGCCAGAGCCGCCGGTGGCGTCCCACAGGAGCTCGGGAGCCATCGGTGGTCCGAGGCGGTGGCTCGGGGCTCAGAGGGCGCAGAGCTCGTCACGCTCAAGCCTCGGGAGCGACGAAGGTAGGCGTCGCCTGGGCTCGTAGCCGCTAGGAGCGCAGAGAGGAGCTCGTCACACTCAATAGCCTCGCGCTTGAGCCGCTCAACGCAAGCCCGCAACACGGTAGCCTCTACCTCGCATCAGGCGAATGGTTATTAAGCCGCGGCGATGAGAGGCGACCTTATCGTCGTAAGCGGCGGTCGAGTGGCGGCGACATTCCTGGCGAAGATCCGCAGAGGTGGCGCTCGACCTCCATCTAGGAGGCGGCGGCGACGGGGATCCAGAGCAAGAAGCCATCCGAAACAGAGTGGCGGTGGTGGTTCATTTAGATTCTCTCTCCGTCCTCTCACCGGAGGCGAACTCAGGGGCATCAAGGCCCGGAGCACGTCATGGCTCGGCAGGCGGCCGGAGGGCGCTCAAGCGCGGCGAGGAGAAGGAGAAGGCGGAGGGCGATTGCGAGGGGCAAACTCGGGCGGCGGCGCCATGGCGGCGGCAGCGAGCCTCCGGCGGCGCAGCGTGACGGCAGCGGCGCAACCATGGCGTGCTCTGGCGAGCAGGCCAACGTCATCGAGGCGCCGCGAGGGCGGCGGCGGAGCGAGGCGTCGAACGGTGCTCGGCGGCGACAGGCGAGGCCCAGGCGGCACGGGCGCAGTCGTCGTCGTATCGGCAGCAGAGGAAGGCTTCAGGGGCGCGACGACGGCGGATCTGGGGAGGCGGCATCACCGAGCACACGGGAAGCACGAACTTTGCTCAGGTGTGCGTGGAACAGGGGATGGAGCCATGTGCTCTGGTACTATGTGCATGGAAGGCTAGGGTTAGGGTTTTTGGAGAGGAAGCCATGTGCTCTATACTATGTTGGAATGAACCTTTGTCTATTCCAATGGGCCTAATGGCCAACATATACAAGATACATATGTATGAAAATATGCAAAGAACACCCTATACAAGTCATATCTAACAAAAATCAGCTAAGCACAAAAATAGCTGCTGACGTCAAGTAAAGAGCTTTTGGACACAGATGACCTCATTAGTTACAGCAGGATTACTTGCCAACCAACAATCTTACTCCAGTACCACAATTCTCATGGAACAACCCATGTTGAAAGAGAGAATGTTGAGTGGTAGGATTTGACTGGATAAACAATTTAGGCAGCACATATCATGAAATGGGTGTGGACTACAAATGCAGTTGGTTTATACTGAAGGATGGAATTCCTTATATTAATAAAAATTAAAGAGCTCGCATCCAATACTCAGTTATACAACTGGAAGACTTGTTGTATTGCAATGCAAGGATAAATGTAAATCTGAATCAGAGAAAATGTTGTGTTGTACAGACAACCAGAAAAAAAAACAATGGTCGTGAGTTCTTACACTTTTCAATGTTTCATCCATTGGTGTTTGAGGCCCTTTTTGATGCTTTACATGCAAAAGCGGTCTATCACCATCATCACTATATGGGCCTCTTTTGTGGTTATCTTGCCCGCCTGCAATTAATTAGATTTTGTCAGATATACCCACATGTCCCTGAGAGTATATGCCAACATAAATGATTTGAGTAAATATTGGCAGTCTGCCAAACTAGGCCCAACATAAAAAAACAAGTCTCTATACGTACATCTGGATGCTTCTTTGATATTTGATAGCAAGGCAGAAGAGGTAGCAAGAGAAGCCTGTGTAGAACCAAACAATATTTCCCTTCCAGGTGCTGAATTCAAATTTCCCTTCTGGAAAAAAGAAAGATGATACACGTTTGTACTCAATTTTAATTTACCCTTGAAGAGAGAAAAATAATAATGATAAAACTAGCCCAAGCAGCAAGTATATGCAGAAATAGACAGTACATGCTTACCTCAAGCAGCAAGGCAAGCGAGCTTGCTAACTGAGAGTGGCTTTTGTTTGCAGCAAGGTTGTACTGTTTGCACAAACATTGGAGGTCATGGTAACTAAGGCTGAGGAGATGTATTTGGCTTTCCTCCCGCCCCATCAGATTGACTGTAGGCTGTAGCAGGAGAAAAAAAAAATGAAACACCTTAGTCCACTTTAACATCAGGTAAAGGCCGCGAGTTGTGCATACAGTATCTAGCAAAATTCAAAAGCAATGTAGGGCATCTGTAGCATTGGCCTATCCAAGCACGACAATCACAGGAGACCTACTTCAGCATACTGACACAACTCGATCCAAAAACGCAATACTATCACACACCAACGAAACAAGCGCCCACTCGATTTTCTCATGATACTCATCCTAGGTCAGATTGTGAGGATCGAAAACACCTTGGAACATATTATGACTATAATTCAAACACACGTAGCGTTCCCGCAAGGCAGGTAAATTGTAAAAAAACATAAGATTCTACCATCCCTCGCCCCGTGTCCGGTCGTAATCAAACAAGCCTCGCGCCCTCGCGCCCTCGTCACACGGACACACGCACGCACAGAGAGACGAGGAAATCGAAATTCCCAAACGGATCCGAACGAAACCAGATCTAAGCAAACGGAGAAGCAAACGGGGGCGATACGCGGATCGCCCGAACCCGCCGGAACCAACCAACCAAAAATCCAACGAGAGAACGTACACGACGGAGAGAAAGGGGGGCGGACGCAGGCCTGCTGAAGGCGGCGCCCTCTGACGAGCAGCGAAGGGGGAGGGGGAGGGGGCGCGGACGCCGAGCGAACGCGGTGTCGGCGTGGCGGCGTCGAATCGAAACGAGAGAACACACGAGCGAGAAGACAGAGGAGGAGGGGCCGGCGCGGGGTCACTTACTTGCGGCGGCGGACGCCGAGGCGGGCGGCGAGAGGCGAAGCGCGCGGCGCGGAGGAGGAGCGGGAGAGGCGGCGTCGGGGTGGGGGTGGGGTGGGGTGGTGGGAGCCTGGGAGGTCTCTGGGTTTATTTGGGTTTGGGGGGCGGGCGGATTGGGAGAACTGGAAAGCGGGGCAGGCGGGGGCGCACCTGTATTTGCTGAGCTGTACCGCTCTGCGTATGACCACGCGTTCCCAGCGGGCGAGCAGCCACCTGTCAGATCAAACCGCGGGCCGCCCGTTGGTGGGGGCCAGGCGTTGGGGTTGCACCGGCAGGGGCCAGGCCCGTAATTCTGGGGCGCGGACTTTGGGCTCCAGCTATTCCCTGGGTCGTGATGATGACGTGAGTTCGAATTTGAAATTGGGCTTACGACTTCGATGGGATAGCTGGTCCTCTCCGGAACGTCAAAATCCATTTTTTTAAAGTCATGGCCTTGCAATGGGAAGAAAAATCGGTGCTAGAAGATGAGAGGGATAGTTGTGTTAAGTAGGGATGAAAACGGATCGGATATTTTTCGTTTGATTCGAACGAAAACGGATTCAGATTTTTTTGTCGGAAACGGAAACGAATATGGTAATAGTACTATCCGGCGGATACAGATACGAATACGGATTATCCGGATAATACCACATCCGGATATCTAAAAATTTTGACCCAGCCCACTCCCAGTAGGCAACCCACTGCCCACCGGCGGCCTGGCCCTCGCCCACTCTCTTTACATCTTTAGGGTTAGGGTTTTTTCCTTGAGTCTTCATATTCTCCAATTCTTCTGTCGTAGTGCCGGGCGCCGGCAGCCCCCACATCGAATCACCCACACGCCACACCCGCGCCGGCCGACGCCGCCACTCTCCACCATGGCCGTCCTCGCCGCCCGTCGGCCACCTCGCCCGCCTCTCGCCGGCCATCTCGCCGAACTCGCCCATTCCGGACCCGTGGCGCTAGCTCCCCCCCTGTTGGTGTCGGCTCCCACCCCTCAGCGCCTCATGATCCACCCACACGCCCACGCGGCGACGCCCACTCTCCCCTCATCTGCAGTCTGCGACATCGCCCAAAGACTCACTCCCCCCACGGCCATCTCGCCGTCCCCACGGCTCCCTCCCCGTCGGCCAACTCGCCTCCGCCGGCTCCCCTCCTCCGCTGGCCGTCTCGCCTCAGTCGGATCTCCCTCACGGGCTCACGGTCCCAGCGCCTCGCTGGTGGCTCCTCACGGCCCAGCTCCTCCCCTTGACTTCCTTGCGCTTTGTCTTGTTGCAAACTTGCAATCTGTAATCGATCCCAGTAAGCAAATTCTATTGCATTGTATTATTGTAGTATGAATGGCTGAATGCTGATGTGGTATTGTAGTACTAGTATCAGTATGAAACTATGAATGGGCAGAATGGCTGAAATGCTGAATGCTGATGGGCTCCTAGTGCTATACTGTCACTGGTAATGATAATAAGGTTTGTCGGTGTATTAGAACCGATCTTACGTAAAGATTGTTTGATTCGAGGGGTCTCCTAGAGATGAGATCACGCAGAGTGGATTGACACGGGATGTTTAGACAGGTTCAGGCCTTCTCCGGAGAGAATAATAACCCTAATCCTGTGTGTATGGTATTCTTGATGATCAAATAAAAGACTAAGACTATTACAGAGAATAGCCCTTGTGTTCCTACTTGACTAGCTCTTGTTCGCTCTCTCCCCCTATCTCTCTGATCGATGCCCTTATATAGTCGTGAAGAAGTAGCCGTTTTGCCCTGCGGGAGATGCGCCTAATTAATCCAGTAACGGGCGCATGATGGCAGTAATTACCGGCGCCTCGGCTTCTTCACGCCGTCTGGCAATTATCTTCCAGAGATAATGGGGTAATTACACACCATTAATAAGCGGAATAATAGTGCGTGCAGACCGTTCGGATTCCTTAATCAATTGGACCCACTCGCCTGTAGGTTTGATTATAAGGTGGTCGTAGTTTACCTGGTCGTAGAAGAACTTACGACCAGGTAGCAGTCGTAGAAGAACTTACGACCAGGTAGCAGTCGTAGAAGGACTTACGACTATGTAGTGGTCGTAGAAGGACTTACGACCATGATATAGTCGTAGCAAGACTTACAACTGTGGGGGTGATTGTAGAAGAACTTACAACCACTTATTGGGCTTCTCCCTTATAGATAAGGGGTACCTCTGGGGACTATGTGACATCATATTTACCCATAATAAGAATTATAGATAAAAGATAAAATGAGGATTATTAGATCCTCGTCAAGGTTGTTTTCGGTCGCACTGGTAGATGGGATCCTTTTGGTTGGTTAACTGAAAATGATGTGGTATTGTAGTGCTAGTATCAGTATGAATGGGCAGAATGGCTAAATGCTGATGGGCTCCTAGTGCTATACTGGTAAATGGTAATGATGCTGGTGCAAATCAGCTATTGGTGGGGTGGTAGAACTGAGGAACATAGGTGAGATAAGATATTTTGTTGCTTATTATTAAGAAATAGTCTTATTAGTTTTCAATTCAAGGCAAAATCTAAACTGTTATAGAATTGTTTTGCTACTATTACTAATTCTGGTATTCTGTTGTTGTTTTACACATGTATGCAATATAATGTTGTGATTGAAGTAGGTAACTTATGGCCTGATATGTGAAGCGATAAAAAAAATATTTACTGTTGTCTGGCATTCTGGTAAATCAAGGTGTTCTTTACCTTGATCTCATGTAGAACAAGCAAGATTGATCAAAGCACTAATGAGATTAAACAAATACTAGAAAAAAATTAGCAGGGTAGCTAAGACCAATGCCACATTTTCTTGTTTGATGTCAGGAATTGATTTGTTATTTTTAGGTATGCTCAATTGCTCATACATCTGTGTGTGTTTGTTTGAGGCTTCGATGATATACTTATTGGTGATATTGCATTGGAGTATGCAGAATTAATCCTTCTATGACTAAATGTTTTGTTGTTTATTAATATACATGCCTCATTGATTGATTGATATCTTATGTATTCCCTCCACTATCTTGTGCTAGATTTGTGATGGAATCTACAACTGGAAGTAGTAGTGCAAGTGTAAGCAATACATCTCCTGCTTTGTCGGTGCCACAACCACAGTCACCTTCCACTGCTACAAATGATCCAAGTGCTGGTGCATTGGTGTCAAGGAATGAAGTTGATTTGACTGGTGAGACTGGTGTCGAGGCCGACATTCCTGCTCCTGCTGCGAAGAGAGCAAAGAAGTGCAGTTCTAATGTTTGGGAGCACTGCACAAAATATGAGAAAAAGAAGGAAGGATCGGATGGCAAGATGATTACAGAGTATTGGGCTAAATGCAACAAGTGCAGGTACGAAGCTCGTTGTGAGAGTTCAAGAGGAACATCGGTCTTTTGGAATCACTTGGGTAGCAAGCACCAAATCAAGGGAGGCCAAGACTTCTAAAATTGATGAAGAGTGGAGATGGCAAAGAAGACCGCATCTATTGAGACTTATAGGTACGATGAGGCTGATAGTTTGAAAAAATTATATTTGGCAATTATCATGCATGAATATCCTTTTAATATTGTTGAGCACGAGTACTTTGTGGACTTTATCAAGTCACTGCGCCCTAGTTTTCCAATTAAGAGCCGCATTACTGTCAGGAAAGATATATTGAATATCTTTGTAGAGGAAAAGAAGAAATTGTATGATTACTTCAAAACACTTGCATGTCTCTTTAGTACAACTATGGACATGTGGACATCAAACCAAAATAAAGGTTACATGTGTATCACTGTGCATTGGATAGATAACAATTGGAACATGCAGAAAAGAATTATTAAGTTTATGCACGTAGAAGGGCACCATTCAAGAAGAAACCTGTGCGCACAGTTTCTTGACAGTGTAGTGGACTGGAATCTTGATAGGAAATTGCTTGCCCTTACTTTGGATAATGCATCAGCCAATGATGTATGTGCTAAGGGGGTAGTACTAAAACTCAATAAGTCAGCTCCCTTGATTTGTGATGGTATCTTTTTTCATGTGAGATGCTTGAATTATATTTTGAACCTTGTTGCCCAAGACGGCTTGAAGCAAATTGCACCAGCTATTGCAAATATCAGAAATACAATTGCAATTGTGAAGAACTCTCTATTGCAGTATGAGAAATTTATGAAGTGTGCATCAGAATGTGACTTAGATGTGACACATGGTCTCCCATTGGATGTTCCAACAAGGTGGAACTCCACATATCTTATGTTGAAGCAAGCTATTTACTATAGGCACGCTTTTGGTAGGCTTTTTCTTCGACATAGAAGCAAATATATGAGATGTGCACCGACTGCTGAAAATTGGACTATGACAAAATCTTTATGTACATGTTTGAAGAGATTTTATGATGCTACTGAGATCTTCTCTGGCACTAAATATCCAACAGCAAATCTTTTTTTCAATACTTTTTGCAAGATTAAGCTTGCCATTGCAGACTGGTGTGATAGCCCTGAGCCTATTATATCTTCTATGGCTCATTCCATGCAAATTAAGTATAATAAGTATTGGGAAAAGTCCAACATGGCTCTAGCTGTAGCATGTTTTTTTGATCCTAGATACATGACAAAACTGGTACACTATTTTGCAGATAAGATCTACCATGACAATGCTCCAGAAGAAGTTGGTAGATTCATGAGTGTTATTAACCAGTTGTTCCAGGCTTATGTGTCCAGTCTACTTGTAACTTCGAAGAAGACAACAACTGCAAATGTGCAAACAGTTGATTCTCAACCATTAGACCAAGAGGTTGAGGATGAGGAGAGTGATGATGATCTTGATGCAGATCTTGAAAGGTTCTTGCATGGCAGTAGTGCTGTAGGTCAATGTACCAAAACTGAGTTGGAAGTGTATATGAAACAACCACTAGTGGAATGGAAAACAAAAGGCAAAATCTTATTTGATGTTTTGTCATGTTGGAAGCTCAAGCAAGCTGAGCTCTCTATTCTCTTCCGACTTGCGCGTGATTTTTATCTATTCAGTGTCGACTGTTGCTTCGGAGTCAGCTTTTAGTGCTGGCGGACGTGTTGTCGATCCATTTCGCAGTCGCTTTGATCCTGAAATCGTGCAAGCTTTGATTTGAACCAAAGATTAGACTGCAGCGTCTCGAAAAGGTAATATTGAGTTCTACATTTGTGTTTGATTGGTTTATGTGTAGTATGTGAGGAGATATTTAAGCATAATTAATCTTTTCACATGAAGGTGGAGATATTGGTGGATCTATCCTCACTGAAATGGACATGGAGGGCATTGAGCGATGCTTTGGAAGCTTGGCATTGGTTTGCTGTTTCTTTACCTAACTATCTAACTCATTGGCTTAATTTAATGTCACATTGATAAATGATACTCATTGATTTACAAATTGTAGTTGCAGGAGCACGAGGATATGGATGATTTGGAGGGCGTGTTGGAGGACATGGATGAATGACCAATCACTATGTAAATCTCCATATCACTTAATTTAGAATTATAGAATCATGGTTAGTGTTGAAATTCCATTCACTTGTTGGAGTACTTGATGTTCTATATTTACAATGGAGATAGTTCTTTTTGTATGATAGATTTGCCAAAAATTTCATGCATTTAATATAATACTTTAACTGTCATATCATCTTTGCTAGATCTTTTATTCTTTTGCATAACAATAAAAGAAGAAGGAAAAGATGACATCTGATTTGTCTCATGCATTTCCAAGGCCGAAGTTGGAGACTTGGAGGCTTGTAAAGACATAGTGAGATACTCCTGGCCTGCTACTTTTTAAGATATGGTATCTTGGATTGTTGGTATTAAACTATGTTTTATGAATGTGATGAACTAATTTTTATGATGAACTAAGTTTTATGTATGTTGACTTGTGAGTTATGAGTCTTATGACTTATGATCTTAATGTGGTACATTAAGTGTTATGTTTGTGATAAATTAATTAATACAACTTGTTACTTTGATAGTGCCAAACTGCGAATGTTATGTGTGACTGTTGAAAATATGAACAATTCATGAATGTTCGCATCAAATAAAATAGTTATATGTATTTGTTAATTTATACCATGCAATTTAAGGGGCTTTCATATTCTGAAAAAAATATCTGTGACCGTATTCGTTTCGATTCGTATTCGATATTATTTGTATTCGTATTCGTATCCGGGGTATCCGTATTCGTATCCGCATCCGGGAAAAAAAAATGAAAACAAATATAGCAGAGCAATTATCCGTCCGTATTCGATCCGTTTTCACCCCTAGTGTTGAGTAACCGTCGCTGACGAGTCTAGTTCGAACGGGTACCTCATATACAAACTCAGAATCGTAAGGACAATGCAAGAACATAAGAACAGAATAATAGATTGAACACAGAAATATGAGAGGACTTCGGGCTTCGTTTTATTGCTTCTCAATCATCGGGGGTTACAATGAGGGGGTCTCCTCTTTTTATAGACTTCAGGGGATGAGGAGTACAATTGGGCCTGAACTCTCCGGAGTCCTGGGCCCGGTTTCTTAACACTCCCCTTAGACACTCATCCGACATGTTCATATCTCGTCAAAACTCCATTAAAACCTAGTGGAAAATTTTTGAAGAAAGAGTACATGACATGCGTTCTGCTGTGCTGCACGAATTGTCTCATTAAAAACCTTAGCCGAGAAACTTCAGGAAAACTCGTCAAGGGAAAAAGAGTACAATCCACCCAATTTCATTTAATCTCCAAGATTTTTTCTTTGGGTACTCGATCTTCGTGATCAAGATTCAACAATGAGTTCGTGAATATTCTCCTCCTGAATTTTGCACTTCTTTAAGTCTTATCATATCAATTCCACGTATGCTAGATGCTGGAAGTGACTTAGTGAATGAATCTGCAAGATTCTCACATGACTTAGTATGAGTACCTTAATTTCGTCCATCTTTTGTAATTCATGAGTATAGAAGAACTTGGGGTTGATATACTTTGTGAGGGGACTCTTCACATAACCCATTTCATTTGTGCAACACAAAATGCATTATCTTCATAGATAATTGTGGGGGTTTGCGCGGTATTCAATCCACATGACTGCTGGATGTGGTGAATCT
This sequence comes from Hsuehochloa calcarea, assembly GCA_036346395.1. Classification (NCBI taxonomy): domain Eukaryota; kingdom Viridiplantae; phylum Streptophyta; class Magnoliopsida; order Poales; family Poaceae; genus Hsuehochloa; species Hsuehochloa calcarea. The sequence continues at coordinate 5,735,667 of CM070610.1, forward strand.
TCCGCCGAAGCCAAGCACATTCTTGTGAGGCCTCGTACAGTGCTATGATTTGCGAGTGGTTCATCAAAGTCGATGCAAGACTTTGCTTAGACAATTTTCATGGAATTGCAGTTCCACCACACAGGAATACATAGCCTATTTGCGACTTGGCTGTATGCGGGTCCGACAGGAACCCAACATCTGCATAGCCATTCATAGACAGATCTTGGTTCTTTCTGTAGAACAGACCAAGTTCTTTGCTTTCTTGGAGGTAACGGAAGATGTCCATTATTTCCTGCCAATGCTTTTAGTAGGTTCTGTAATATACCTTGCTAATAGATTTATGAAAAATGCAATGTCTGATCTAGTACAGTTTGCTAACTACACGAGTGCTCCTACTGCACTCAGGTATGGGAATTCTGGTCCCAGGACTTCCTCCCCCTCTTATTTAGGTCTGTATGGTCCTTGTCTTTCTGCAAGGATCTCCCGACAATCGACACTTTCGAAGGATATGCCTTTTCGAAGCCAAACTTTTCCAACACTTTCTGAGTGTAGGTTGGCTGATGTACTAGAATCCCTTCCGGGATATGCTCAAGCTGCAAGCCTAGGCAGTATTTGGTTTGACCCAAATATTTTATTTCGAACTCCGACTCCAGGTAAGAGCTTGCTTTCTTAATACCTTCTAGGGTTCCAATGATATTCAGATCATCTTCATACACTGAGATTATACAAAATTCATCCTAGGATCGTCGTATAAATACACATGGATAATTCTCATTGTTCGTGTAGCCTTTCTTGCATAGAAAATCGCTTCGAGCGATTATACTACATACTGATTGCTTGATCCATACAAAGTGACTTTACGAGTGCACACATCAGATATATTTCTATTTGCTCTATCTTGGTTGGAGACGAGAGATACATTCGGTATCTTCATATAAATGTCGAATCAAATTTTCATAAAGGTATCGATTACCACATCCATCAATTTCACTTCTAACTTCAAAGTTCACTGCCATTGAGATAAATATCTAAAGGTAATTCCGCCCATGACTGGGGAATATGTTTCTTCATAACAATCTCCTGGACGTTGAGTGAAACCTTGTGCAACGATTCTTGCTTCTTTCATTTCTCTTTCGAACAAATACCCACTTATGCCCTACAGGGTGCACATGGAGAGGTGTGCGGCTTACAGGACCAAATACCTCTCTTTTATTCAGATAGAACAATTTAGTTTATATTGCCTTTTTTCAATCTTCTCAATCTGATCTTTTCTTACATTCAGCGAACGATGCAGGCTCTGGATCAAGATTGATGATTGTGGTAAATATCTATTCATAGATTCTCCCGTGGTCACATAATTTATAGCTATTTCTTCATAGGGCGATACTTCTACTTGCTCGCTGCTGCTTTCAATTGCGGACCAAGTCCCTTTAGTTTTTTCAGTTCCGATGTGTGCGCACACATCCATGCTTATGTCTCCCTTCACAGGGATGTTCAATTCTAGTATGCCTTTCCTGAAGGTTCCATACCGGTGCCAGTCTCAACTGGCTCCCCTTCTGATTCTGGGGTACTTTGATGATCGACTGTGTCAAGTCCTTCTTATCGTTTTTCACTAGGCGTCCCCGGTTACTTCGGATTCGGGGGGCCAGAGTTCTCGTCCTTTCGGAAGCCTTAGGACGGGATTAGGGATACCTTCATCGGTATTTCAACCCTCTCTGGTGCATTGCGTACAGGCATATGCGACTTAGTCACGCTCTTCAAATCACTAAAGTGGTTAGGCAGTTGATTCGCTAATGCTTGCAAATCAATTATCTTCTGGACTGCAATTGTCTTCTAGACTTCAATTGTCTTCTAGACTTCAATTATCTTCTAGACTTCTCTATTTGCTTCACTAGTGCGCGGGTCATATGCATGGATTTCAATTATTTTCTAGACTTCAATTATCTTCTGGACTTCTCTATTTCTCGACATTTTTCATCAAGGGTTGATTTCCTCCCCCTAATAACGAGAAATAATTCTCATCTAATATGCTATCAGCGAAGCGAGCTGCATGCAAATCTCCAGTCGTGGGGTCCACATACCTGATTATGGATGTTGTCTCATAACCAACGTATATCCCAAACTTTTGGAGAGTGCCCATTTCAGTTTGTTGTTGTGGTGGTATATGTACATAAACCTTGTAACCAAACCTTCAAAGATGAGAAATTTTCAGTGTTGACCATTGCGCTAGTTGCATAGGTGAATGGATGTTATATACCGGTAGTCTAAAATTGATGAGAGTTGCTGCATGCAGGACTGCGTGTCCCCAACATGTAGTTGGTAAATAACAATTTTGCTAATCCATTCTGTGTGTGGACATGCGGTATGGGAAGCTCAACTTTAATTCTCATTTTCACACAATAATCATCAAATGCCCTCGAAGTAAATTATTCGGCGTTGTCCATTCTGGTGGATTTCACATGATGATTAGGGAAAATATTCTTAATGTTAATTATCTGCGAGATGAGCTTTGCAGAAGCGTGGTTTCTCGTAGACAATAAACAAACGTGCGACCGTTTCGAGGAAGCATCGATGAGCACCATAAAATACCTAAATGGCCCTCACAGGGGCTGTTTAGGACCGCAAATGTCTCCCTGGATACGGTCCAGGAATGCAGGAATTTCGTCCTTTACTTTCAGAGTAGAGGGTCTAGTAATAAGTTTCCCGGTGGTACATGCAGGGCACACAAAATCTTTCGGATTCGGGAAGTTCTTTACATTGACACTATGTCCCTGTGAATTGTTAATTATATTTCTCATCATCCTAAGACCTAAGTGGCATATTCTATCATGCCAGAGATAGAAGAGGTTTATAGCTTCTAAATATAGTTTTCAGGGCAGTATAGGCTGCAGATGCCTTAATATTAGTGTTGTATAGCCCATTTTCAAATGAAGGAAGTCATTCTAATACCATTTTTTTTATATTTTCGTCACACTTTGTAATGAGCAGGTATTCCTTACCATGTTCTTCTTCAGTCTCTACGTGAAAACCGTTAGCACGAATATTCTTGAGAGTTCTAGTCGATTATGGGCACAACAAGGCTTCTTTAATGACCAAAGTTGTGTCCGTCGGGAGTATAATTGTGGCCCTTCCTGAGCCTATTATACATGTATCGCTGCCTGCGATTGTCGTAAGGTTACAATCATTCTTACTGATCGACTGAAAAATTCCGTCTCTCTCAAGGTGGTATTCATTGTGCCGCTACCTGCTAAGCACACTTCCTCCATAGGGCGCTACATGTGTTCTAATATAATGTACTTTATTAATATGTAGCAGAAATCAAGCAACACATAAATAAAATACTTCATATATCAGAACATAACTTGCTATCATAGATACAAGAATATAAGTCTTGCAGGACTCATCATAAGAATTTAATGCTTTGCTCTTCTAGAGCCTACAACCATTATTCAAAGTTCCATCACAATCACAAAATGCAAGTGACTGTAAAAGGATCTAAGTGCAATGTGTGCACTAGATCGAATCAGCGAAGTATTCAGAAACTTCTGCCTCAATCTGCTACATGGCGATCTTCTCCTCTTGGGCAACTACGGCTGTGGCCGCTGCTATGTCCAAAGGAGGGATGATAGGGCTGCTACTAGGCTGTCCACATTCATAAGTGCAACTAATGGGTGTGGATCTTCCATGCCTGCAATAGTGAGGTGTGACTCATGCTATCCTTTACCCCTTTTCTTAGACTGTAAAACACCAATTACGTGCGACTCACGACCTTACCCTTCTTGCCCCTCTCCTTTGTCAGAGGCTTCATCACCTTGTAGCTACTAGTATTGGCTTCATGGTCAACATTGCTACTAGGTGGCTGTGAGATGTAGTTCTTTCTTAGAACATCATCTTGAGCTTCCGCAACTTATACGGCGTCAATTAATGTGGCATACTTCTTGTAGCCATTTTAACAATAATTGCGTGTGGATTGCACCGCATTCGGGTGAAGGTAGAGAGGGTCTTGTCAATCTTCTGCTCATCCGTGATTACCTTATCACAGAGTTGAAGACTGTACAAATTCTGGCCATGCTGGGCCAACTCTTTGAAACTTCTAGTTCGTGATGCCAGTCATTTTTCATATTCATGCAAAAAGTTCATAGGATTACTGCTGGTATTTACATAAAATGGTTGCAAAGTTCTCATAATGCTCTTGAACTCCTAGTTCGTGATTCCATATTTTTTTCATGCATTTTTATGATTTACTGCTATTTTCAGTGATTAAAAGCAATATTAATAATCACAAATAATAAAAAACAGTAAATACAATAAGTAAATTGCATAGAAATAATAATAGCAAGGTAAAATATGATTCAAATGCAAAAACCGATTCAAAATTTGAATTCCCGATGCCCTTTTCTGCTGGAATATGAATTTTCGGTGAATTCTGCAATTTTTAGGGGCTAAAACGTGAAATTTTCAGTTCTGAGAAAATTTTCACCTAATTGTCTGGTATGACAGGGGGTTTTCTGCAAAATTGCATTGTCTTTTCTTTCCTTTTTTCTTTCTTTTAGTAGGAAATACGGGCGGTTTGGCCTACCGTTTAGCCAAGAACAAAATCGGGAATGGGGTCAGGGGTAGGGTTTTCCTACCCGTTCCCTTCGGTGGCGACGGCTCCAATCAAGGGAGCTGCCGCAACCGGGCAATGGAGCCCCGCTGTAGGGCTCCGGCCGGTGGCTCTCCGAGCGCCCGGCAAGCGGCGCTCCGGCGCCAGCCGTGGCAAGCGCGGCGGCTCTCGTGCGTGGCGTGCACGCCGCACCCGGCGGCCTCGGTCGGTTCGGCTGGGCCGAGTATCCAAGCGGCTCAAGCGGCCGGCGAGGCGCGGCGGCGCCAGTGGATCGGTCGCGCCGGGCGAGAGGACGGCCGGTCGCGGCGGCGTCGCGTCGGCTCCCGAGGCGGCGGCCGGTTCAAGCGGCGGCGGTGCTTGCCCGGCAAGCTCGTGTGGGAGGGAGGCGTGCCTTCGAGTGGCGGCGATGCATGCGGGCGCGGTCGGTCGGTGGAGGCGCCGGTGGTGGCGGCACGGCCGGGGCGGCGCGCGTGCCGGGTTGCCGGGCGCGTCGGCCTTGATCGGGCGCTTCAAAGCGCGCGCCTTCCTCCCCCTCCCCTTCTTCTTCAAGCGCCCGACACGCGCTTGCAGGCGGAGGCGGCCGGCGCGCGTTCAACGGCGGCGGTAGCCGGCGGCAGTCGGTCTGCGTGGGCGGAGCCGCATGCGAGCGGCGGTGGTGCGCTTGCCGATCGGCCGGTCTTTGTGATGTCACGGCCCTACTGGCGGCGGGCGAGGCCGCAACGCCGCCAGCGGCCGGGAGGTGGCGGTGCGGTGGCTTCATAATATGGCAGACATCCTTCCCCTCGATTCGGCGACATCGCGGCGCCTTGAGGGCATCTTTGGCGTCGGTGGTGGTGCCGTCTGTATGCGGCGGTGTGCCGTCGGCTTTAAGCCGACAGCGCTCGAGCCCTTAGTTCTTGTTCGGTGGCTTACTTTGCATATGCAATTACTGTGAATATATAATCACTTATTATGCTTTGCAATCTTCGTTCGTGCAATTACCGGTCGGCGACTTCGAGTCGACTGGAACGAATTTGCAATTTCAATCTACAGTACAATCGACATCCGATCTTTCATGCAATCTCCCGATCAACATTGTGTCGGCGACTTCAAGTCGCCTCGCGGTAGATTAGAACGGATTTGCACCGTAGAAAATCAATCTAGAAAGCAAATTTGCGGAATTGAAAGCAATCTAGAAAATACGATTCAATCTACGAGTGTCGTTCTTCGACGGTTACCTTTCGATGCGAGGAGAGTCGATCATGCTGATAACGTGTTGAGTAATCGTCGCTGGCGAGTCCAGTCCGAACGGGTACCTCGTATACAAACTCAGAATCGTAAGAACAATGCAAGAACATAAGAACAAAATAATAGATTGAACACAGAGATATGAGAGGACTTCAGACTTCGCTTTATTGCTTCTCAATCATCGGGTGTTACAATGAGGGGGGTCTCCTCTATTTATAGACTTCAGGGGATGAGGAGTCCAATTGGGCCAAGACTCTCCGGAGTCTTGGGCCCGGTTTGTTAACAAGTTGAAGCACCGTTTGATACATTAGAGGGGACGGGAACAAAATTACCTAGAACCAATTCATGTGGTTGCACCGATGTTAGCTTAATAAAAAAATCGCCTGGATGACCAGATCGAGGATGATGGCGCCAACACCATGACAGATAAGTTTTACCTCCGTCACTCAGGTGCTCGCCGTGGCCACCGTTGTGCCATGGATCGAGAGGAGGCCGTTGCCGCCCGGATGAAGGCTTGCCACCGCCAGTTGAGGCCCGCCGTTGCCGAATGAAGGCCTGCCCCATCGGCAATGGAAGGGAATTGGGAGAGGTGGTGGAGAGGAGTGAGCGACGGTGATAGGTCTGGAGCAAGAGAAGGCGGTGGAGGGGGGGCGAGCGCCGGGGGGGTGAGTGTGAGCGGTGGAGGGGCGAATGATACCGACGTGGCCAAAGCCAGTGGTGGCGACAACGGTGGCAAGAATATGTGTTAGCGGCGGAGATGGAGAGGAGAGAGGCGGGGAGAGACAGGAAGGAGATATATATACACACACACATATGAATACACACACTTTAAGTACATGTGGGTCTCACAGGATAGAAGAGGGGGTGCTAAACATTAGAGAGAAAAAGTTGTTCTAGCACCTATGTGACATAACGGTGAGATGGCGAATCTGGTACCTCCCACGTTGTACATGGCCTAAGTCAAAATCCCCTCGTATTGATCACCAGCTCTCTCTTGTACAGGTATACACGGGTTAGCCTATGCATGTATTAGGGGTTATTTGGTTCTATAATTTGTGTCTCGGATCGAGGGTTGCCGTCGATCTGGTTTGTTGTCAGGTCATATAGTGGGAGAAAGGTGAGAAGAGAGGGCGACCGAGAAGGAAGAGAGAGGAATTTCACGTAGCCACCACCATTATTGCCGAGAGAAGGAAGAGAGAGGAGACGAAGCGGGGAGAAGATGGAGGATGATGCAGATTGCAGAGAGATGGAGAGGGCCTTGAGGGGAACCCTCACTGTCACTTTCTTGATTTTTATATTTCTTATTCTTTATTAAATCCGATCACTTGAGATGGTAGAAATATGTTCGTAGTGTTTTTGGCTGTGTCGTTTCCTTGCTTCTCTTTATTCTTTATTCCTTTCTTTTGCAATCGTGCTTAGATTATATTTTAGTTCATGGATTCATTGGGTTACAACCCACAAAATCAAACTAGTGTTTGAAGAACCCTACCACCACCCTATCCACTAGTAGCCACCCGCACCCAGCATATTGTGACCTTATTCCTTAGGATCCAGATCCTCTGCATTATTGCAGAGGTCCACTGCGTGAACAATGTTCCGGAAGGAGGTGGCGGCACCTGCGAATCTGTAGCAGGCGTGGAGTGCGTATGCGTAGTGATATTCTTATGTGAAACTAAACTGTAGTAAAGCATTATAGCGATTATTATGGACCTTTGATTTTTCGATCAGACGATAAAGATCATTTCTAATGTCAATGCACCGTAGATCATCTGCATTGAAATACTTCAATGCAGATGATCCCTTTCCTGTCAAGACACGTCACATTCTAGAGAGTTTTTTTGCTAATATAGCATTATTTGCGCGTGAAATAGCAAATCTAGCCCCAAATATCACCACATACTTTGCCAGTAGGCAACATGTGTTAAGTCCATACCCCAAGGGAGGAGACTTCCCTCGTCCACATGACTATAACCCCTGGTCTGGGCGCCATCTGTTTGTAATTAATTAATCGTAATTAATGTATTCATAATTAATTAGTCGTAATTAAGTAGTTGTAATCTATGTAATTAATTAATCATAGTTAATTAGTCATAGTTAAATATTATTAATTAATTAGTCATAGTTAGTTAGTCAAAATAAATTAGTCATAATTATTAATTCTAAAATAATAACACAACCTGATTTCATACACCCTGATTTCAACGCGTAACTAATTTATGGTGCCTGTGATAATACAAGGCATGATTTCATTTGACAATATTTTTTGGTATGTGTGATAATACATAGAAAATAAGGAATACAAGGAAAGTGCATGATTTCATACACCCTATTTGGAATGCAAGTTTTTGGCTTTTTTGAAATGTTAATTTATTAGTGCAAATAGTTAAGGATTACATCATGTTGTTAAGTAGACACTCATTAGGCATCTTGACATGTCCAGTCCAACCCACCCACCCACCCCGTACGAAACTGTCGCCAAAAAACACAAAGAAGTTTTGCATGTTTGATATTACCTAAAGCCACAACAACCCAATGCATATGTTAGAAGTAATTCATCGTTCTTTACTATACACAGTCAAATAATCAGATTGCACTATTTAGTCTATATTTCCCTGCCTCCCCGAAATAACTACACATTGGTATGTACAAATTTAACATAATCAGTGCATAACAAAAAAAACTACTATATTTTTGGAAAACAACTAATAATCCTTACGACTAATTATGTACGACAAATTATTTTGGACTAACTAACTCCGACTAATTAATTATGACTAAATTAATTATCACTAATTTAACTATGACTAATTAATTAATAATATTTAACTACGACTAATTAATTACAAAAATTACGACTACTTAATTATGGATAAATTAATCACGATTAATTATTTATGACCAATTAATTACTAATAAATTAATTTAACCCGGGGCATTCAGGCAATGACTTACAACTAAATCGTGTTGACGAGGGAAGTCCACTCGCCTAGGGTACGGACTTGGCACATGTCGCCCACTGACAAGTCAGCGGTGTCATTTTTGGCTTTAATCTCTGAATGAATCTTGTCGGTGTATTAGAACCGATCTTACGTAAAGATTATTTGATTCGGGGGGTCTCCTAGAGATGAAATCACGCAGAGTGGTTGACACGGGATGTTTAGACAGGTTCAGGCCTTCTCCGGGGAGAATAACAACCATACTCCTGTGTGTGTATGGTATTGACTGTTTTCTCGATGATCAAGCAAGAAACTAAGACTATTACAGAGAACAGTACTTGTGTTTCTCCTTGACTTGCTCTGTTTTCCCCCTCCCTTTCACCCTCTGATTGATGTCTTTATATAGTCGTGAAGAAGTAGCCGTTTTGTCCTGCGGAAGAGGCGCCTTAATTAAGCCAGTAATGGGCGCATGATGGCAGTAATTACCAGCGCATTGGCTTCTTCACGCCGTCTGGCAGTTATCATTCAGAGGTAATGGGATATTTAAGCACTATTACTACGCAGAATAATAGTGCGTATGGACCGTTCGGATTCCTTAATCAATTGGACCCACTCGCTTGTAGGTTTGATTATAAGGTGGTCGTGGTTTACTTGGTCGTAGTATGACTTACGACTGGGTATAAGTCGTAGTAGAGCTTACGACTGTGCAATAGTCGTAGAAGGACTTACGACTGTGCAATAGTCGTAGAAGGACTTACGATCGGAAGGACTAGTGGTCGTGGTAAAGACTTACGACCGGTGGTGGTCGTAGAAGGACTTACGACCATGACATAGTCGTAGTAAGACTTACGACTATGGGGGTGATTGTAGAAGATCTTACAATCACTTGGTAGGTCTCCCCCTTATAAATATAAGGGGTACTTCTGGGGACTATGTGACATCATATTTACCCATAATAAGATTTATAGATAAAAGATAAAATGAGGATTATTAGATCCTCGTCATCTAGCCCCCCAGCTTCAAGTGAAAGTAACTTACTTGGTGAAGGATTTGCAAATGGACTTATGACTATGAAAATGTCGTAGAATAATGATCGAAGGAAAAACTCTTCGACATTTGAGTGCTACTTTGACCAGGAATTTACTTGGTCAAGAAGGTTGCTTACGACTATCAAAAAGTCATGAAAATCCCTACGACTGTGAAGTGGTCGTAGTAGGACGATCGGAGAAAAAACCCTTCCGATTGATACTTCCTTCGACCAGAAAGACTTGGTCAAGAAAGTAATTTCGCTTGGAGGTGACAAAACGAACTTAATTTTCCCGAACATACCGTTTGGGGAATTGCAAACGACTCCCGGATCCGTTGATGAGGCGATTCGGCGGTTGCAATCGTGAAGATTGCTTACGACTATCAAAAAGTCGTAAAAACCCCTACGACCGTGAAGTGGTCGTAGTAGGGGGATCGGAGAAAAAACCCGTCCGATTGATACCTCCTTCAACCAGAAAGACTTGGTCAAGAAAGTAATTTCGCTTGGGGGTGACAATACGCACCTAATTTTCTCGAACGGACCATCTGGGGAATTGCAAACGACTCTCACAAACCTGTCCGATGAGGCGGTTCCCGAAGCGGTGCAACCAACTCCCATAGACCTATAGGCGAGGCGGTTTCCGGCGGTGGCAATCGTGCGGTTATAAAAACTCACCAGGAGTTAGACTTGGATTTTTTCCTTTTCCTGAAATCGCTCCGCTGTTCTTCGAGCTCTTGCTTTCTCCGTCTTCGACTAGGTTTTATCTTCTCCGCCGCCAACCTAATCAAAAAACTTCTTGTTTCTGAGCGAAATGGCCAAGAGAGTTTCCGAATGGGAAGAATCGGAGATGGATGCGGCCAAGATCAAAATCTTGGTCGACGCCGGGAAGATTCCAGAGAAGGCTCTGGTGAAGTGGATTAGGCTATTAGGCGACCTTGGCCGTCGGGGAAAATGGGCAAATCCGTCTTCCAAGCGTATTGTGAGTCGCCTCCGATCTGCTCGCCCCTTTCTTACAAAGTGGTACTCGAGCACTTTGGGGTGGAATTGGTGAACTTAGGTCCTAATTCTATTAGCATGTTGAGTGTCTTCGTACTGTGCGTGCGGCGCACTGGGATTCCGGCGGACCTCGAGCTATTCCAATATTATTATGGGATGGCTCGACAAACCGAATCGCTTAAGTCTGCGGCTCAAGCTCCACGACTCAAGTCGAAGGAGTATATTCAGAGTTTTACCGGTCTTCATGGCGGGATGAAGAGGTCGTTTCTTGGAAAGTGACCTCGAAGACAACCTCTCTTTGCGGGGAGGGTCACGAGAAGAAATCTTCATGGGATTCGACTCAAGAAGATCACCGTAGGATTGCTCCTATATTCAAGCCATCAAGGACTTGAAAGAAGAGGGTGGACGGATGGCATGTGGTAAAAGATTTTATCACACGCCGTATTAGTCCCTTGAAGAAGCGAGCATCTCCTATGTGGAGATACTCGGGAGAGGAGACAACGGAGATTACGACGAGGGTAAGTAATCGCGACTTAGCTCTCGATTTGGTCCTTCTCAACATTGTCTAATATTCTTATCTGTTTACACAGATCTTTCACAGGCCGAGGTTGACTCTAGAGTCAGACTCATCTGTGAGAAATCTCCGCCACTCCGAGTGGCGGTTCCTCAAATCAATGCGGCTTTGTCCGCAGATGAAAAGATAGAGCACCTAAAGGTAATCAAAAAGTTGATTCTTTCTTTAGGACTTTATAGTCGTAGAAGATACTTACGACTAATGGTGATCGTAGAAAGTCTTGCGATCAAGAAAGTGTCATAGAAAAACTTACGACTTGGCACCGGTCGTAGAAAAACTTATGATTGGTTAGTGACTCTTCTTTTTCTGTTCTGCGTTACAGAAAGTAGGCATGGAAAATCGTCAGGACGACGAGGAAGTCGTACTGATGACTATTGGCGCAGGGTTGTCGAAAGACAAAGGCTCGACTCCTCCACCTAAGAGACGTCGACTTGTAAGATCCGCCGACAAGAGAGGAGCAAGTTCGAGCTCTGGTCTTTCGACTAGACCCTCTACACAGCCTGCGGCAGCCATAGCCGAAATCGAAGCCGAGGCTGCAACTATCGAGGCCGAGGAGGTTGAAGCTGCTGAATCTCTTAAGCGCAAACCTCGCAGGGCCAAGGTACCCTTCTATTATGACAAGAAATCTTTCGCAGTTGCTGCCACTCCTAGTTTTGTTAAGCAACTGGAAAAGGAGATCTGGAAAGATTTTATGTCTTTTATGAAGGATGATGCTGCTCCAGCACAACCTGCAGTCGAGGGTAGTGCTGCTCTTGGAATGGTCGAGACTGATCTCGGCCATCCAGAGAACCAGGAGGCCAGAGCCCTGGTTCCTGTTCAAACTCTACGACCAGACGTGGTCGTAGCTGGGCCAATTGTTGAACTTCGACCAGACGTGGTTGTGGAGAAGAAGAGGTCCTCCGTTGGGAGGATTGCTCCTAAATTCCTGGTTAAGACCAGGGTGCAGAGGTATGTGAAATGTACTAAAGTGTAAGAACAACATTTACCTTTTTTTTCACAACCTGATTTGCTTCTCTTTATTTTAGTCCGACTCCTTCAAATTTCGGGATGCTTCCGTTGAGAAGCCCATTATTACTTCTTGATTCTTTCAAGAGGTAACAATGGAAGTGGTTGAAGGAGCTTCCTTGACCTGTGGCTCTCAAGTGGTTTCTCCAACTGCTATGGTCATAGCTACGACTACTGAAGTCATAGCTACGACTACTGAGAAGACAGCTGCGACTACTGAAGTCGTAGAGACCACAGAGGCAGCTGCAAGAGCCCCCGGTCAAGGTGATGATGACTCTGCACACCGTACCGGAAAGGAAGTCGTGGCAGACATTCCTTCCGGTGTCCAAAGAGAAAGTGCAGCCACAGAATCAGAGGATGAAGAACCTTTCAACTTCTGTGCTGATTTCTTTGGACCTGCTTCCGTCATAGGGTCTGCTGCTTACAGATCTCACGACCGAGTCCCCCATCCCAAGGATATTCCAAATAGAGGAAATACCTTCGACAATGAGCGCCTTGAGGAGGTGTGGTGGGATAAAGTCGCGAGGATAGACAAGCTGCAGAACCCAGAGTTTGTGTATTCGACCTTTGCTAGGTCGACTATGAATGTAAGTATTTTTAGAATACTTATATGTGTGGCTTTCCTTTTCTTCTTACTGTCTTCTTTTTGCAGAAAGCTCTGGAGCAAATTGCCGTTGTCGGTGAGTATCATCGACAACTTTTAGAGCTGCGACAAGAGAAAGAAGAACTCTGCATACAGGCAGAGAGATGGTAAGTTACTGTTATTCATAGTCGTTTTCGATTTGACTACTCGTATAGTGTTTTACGAGAATAGTCATGGAAAAAACTTATGACAAAGTACCGGTCGTAAAGAGTTTACGACTACTTACGACCAGGTGGTGGTCGTAGAAAGACTTACGACCATGACATAGTCGTAGAAAAACTTACGACTAGGTCGGTGGTTGTAGAAGGACTTGCAACCAATCGGCTGATGTTTATCTCCATTTTTGTCCTTTATAGGCTAAAAAGCGACACGAAGACCTTAGCTGACTCACTCGATTATGAAAAAGAGGAGTCGAGGAAGCTAAAGGAGGAAGTAATAGTCCTCTCGGATAGACTTCGAGAAGCCATCTCTGCATCTAGAAGATTGCAGGAAAGAATAAACAGTAAGTGCTGAACTTAAGACTGCTTTTATCTTTAACTTTTACCCAACTCTCATTTCTTTTCCAGAAAAAGAAGATGAGATGCGGAAGCTCCGGACCGAAGTTGAAGAAAAGGCTTTGGTCATTCAGGAGTTTTCTCGCATTACCAAGAACAAGGATCAGGAACTCGAGGGTCTGAGAACTCGAATAACAGGTAAGCAATTCTTTACCTGTTGTCCTTTTCGAGTATTTTCCCTTTTCTAATGCTAATTTCTTGTTCAGAAATTGCTGCCGAGTTGAGAAGCCTCGAGGTTGAAATCCAAGAGAAGACCTTGATCTATAATGAGTCCGTCCGCATTGCTAAGATGAATGCAGAGGACATCAGATCATGGGAGAAAAAGCACGCTGAAACCATTGCTTCCCATGAAGAAGAGGTCAAGAAATTGGATTCTCAACTAGTAGGTAAGAAATGCTTTTACCTACAATTATCTTTGTATTATCTTCCTCTAGAAGTTTATTTTTGTTTGACCGGTTTTATTCTTTTCAGAACAAGTGGTTGAAAACAAGAAACTTCAAGAGGCTTCGACTCGTACCCAATAGGAGATGGAGTCGATGAAGACTAGTCTTCAAGGCAACATCACACTCCTGAACAATGTACTTGGTGAGCTACATTCTGAGGGAAAAACTCCTCGAGAAGATACTATAGCTGCTCACATAAGTACCATTGGGGAACAAATCGGAAACTTGCAAGAAATGGTGACCACTCTGAAGGCTAATCAAGCCGAATTAATAAGGGAGGCAGTCGAAGCTGCAGTAAGTTACGCTTTGGCGAAACTTAAAGCTCAAGACCCCCGCCTTAATGTGCAACCAATCGAAGCCGACTTCGATTGTCCTGAATCAGAGGCAAGTCGTCTGATTGAGGAAATGCAGTCAGTTGGCAAAAAAGTGGCGGAGGAAATGCAGCTAGGCACTCCCCCTTCAGAGTAATCTTGTAACTACTTTGTAAGACAGACAGTTTCTGTTGATGAGAAATATATGATCCAACTTGTTTCCTGAAAATCATCTTGTCGAGTAGTTAGTAACTCAAAAGATAATAAACGAATGAAATACTAAGAATTGAAGTCAAATTAATAACTTTATCCTAGCCCCCGACTATTTGCTTAGCTTGTTTAGACAATCTAAGTAAATAGTATTTGAAATGGGGTTTGAAAACAAAGAGAGGTTTGTTTAACTTATAGTTTTTGTTATGGTTGTCAAGCACTGGTCGAAAGAGTAGAAACGACTCGACAATAGGAAGTTCCTTCTAGTGGGCAAGACCACGTGCGGAGAGGAAAGGCTTCGACTAGGTGATGTTACCATCTCCGACTGGTTTAATCGAACCAAAAACAGCAACTTGAGTTAAGCAAACGTCTTAGAGGACTTTAATAATTCGTTCGTCCTTTTTTGGTGGACTCGATAAGTCTTTTCCAGTAGCAAAAGTGGGAGACTGAGCGACGCTAGGAAGTTCCTTCTAGTGGGCAGGACCACGTGCAGAGAGGAAAGACTTCGACTAGGTGTGTCTCTTCCTTCAACTAGTTAAAACGAATCGAGTACACCAAAGGTGGTCGAATAAATATAAGAAAGTGCACTCTACTTAGAATATTTTTCGAAATTACTGAAAAAATAAACTAAGATGGGAAGAGTTGGCTTTGAGAACATTTCGACTAGATAGAAACCGAACTTTTTGTATTAGCCACAAAAGTGAGTAACGAGTCAATGCTAGGAAGTTCCTTCTAATGGGTAGGACCACATGCAGAGAGAAGAGACTTCGACTAGATGATGTTACTTGCCTTTCGACCAGTGTAAAGAAAACTGGGTGTTTTTGGATTATAGTCGAAAGATTATAAAAGCACTATTCAGAAATAAGACAAAAGAGGTAGAAGGAACCTGGACCTTTATTGCCTGAGAGGTTGGTCACACATAGAATTTATGAATGGCGTCGATGTTCCAAGAATTTGAGAGAACTCGTCTGTCTTCCATTGCTAGTCGTCTGACCACCGAGAGTGACTTGACCACCTGTAAGGACCTTCCCACTTGGGAGAAAGTTTATTCGATTAGACTTGGATTGGCGAGCCTCAATACCAAGTCACCTCTGACAAGGCTACGAGGTGGACCTTCGATCGTAGTATCTCGCATAGGGCTTGTTGGTAGACCGCAGAGCGGATTAGGGTCATGTTTCTCCTTTCTTGAGTAGGTTAATATCATCACGCTCGAAGTTGTTCTGGTCGAGTTGTTGAAGGTTTCAACTCGTGTCGACATAATTTTAGCTCCGGAGGAAGCATGGCTTGACTCAGAACACTAGAAAGAATGATGTTTCTCTGTCGCTCGACTAGTGGTCGTCTGAACCGCCCATATCTGAGAAGGTAATTCTTGTACCCAAGCCCCGAGCGCTTAACAAGTGATCGAAGACTCGGGTTTAATTCTTCGCATTATTTGGCCATTTGCACGTTCGACCGCCAGTTGCTTTGGGGATGTGCAGCGAAGCATAGCATAACTTGGTACCCAACTCGTCGCAAAATTCTGAAATTTTGCACTTGCGAGTGTTTACCATTATGCGTAATTATCAGACTGGAACTCCAAATCGGCTAATTCGCATCTCATCATGAACCTTTTCTTTATACATTGTTATCTCGATTCTGAGTTGGCTTGATCCATTTTGTGAGCGTGTCAATGGCCACAAAAGGAATTGAAACCTCCCAGTGCTTTGGGAAGCGGTCCTAGGATATCAAGACCCAGTGCAAAAAGGCCGAAAAGAGGTATTATGCTGTAATGCTTGAGTGGTTGGTGTATCTGTCTACCATGAAGCGGCATTGGGCACACTTTTAACCACCTCTTTGGCATCGTCTGAGATTGTAGGCGGTAGAAACCTTGTCGAAAGGCTTTGAGCCAATGTTACTGGAAGCATGCGTCCCACAGATACCACTGTGTATATCATGAAGGAGTGTCATTCCTTCGTTTTGAATGCATCGCATGAGTATCCCTTGGGTTCCTCGTTTGTAGAGGACTCCTTCGACCAAAGTATACATTTTGGCTTTTCGGGATAAGCGATGCGCCTCAAGATCATCTTGGTATGGAACCCTTTTGAAGATACTCGTAGATGGGAGTCATCCGTATCCTCGTAGTCTAGTGAGGCCATCTCAATAGGAGGTGTCTCGGTTCTTCGACCGAGAGGCGGCTTTTGAGTTGCTCGAAGAAAACTCCTTTTGGTACTTCTTGATCGGGAAGAAGCCATCCGAGCAAGTTGGTCTGAGAAAATTATCCTTCGAGGATGAATTGTACCTCGAAACCTAAAAATGCTTTTCTAGCTTACGTGCCGATAGTACCGAGCCATTGTCGAGCTAGAGCACCGGTACTCTTTCGGATTTGATTCACGACTAGTTGAGAGTCTCCTCTCACGAGTAGTCGATTTAATCGAGTGCTTTGCACTCGTATGCCGACTAGCAAACCTTCGTACTCTGCCACATTGTTTGTGGCACGAAAGTTTAATTGTATGGCATACTTTAAGGTTTCTCCGTAGGAGATACGGGACCACTGACCCAGAGCCACTTAGAGTAAGTGACCCGTCAAAGTACATCATCCAGTGGTCGTGGAATCGTCTTCGGGATCTGAGCAGTTCAGATTTGTCCATTCGGCGACGAAGTCTGCCAAGATCTGGGATTTTATGGCCGTTCGGGACACGAAATGGAGGTCGAACTCCCCAAGTTCAACTGACCATTTTGCCATGCGTCCCGCTGTTTCCTTATTATGGAGGATCGCTCCCAAAGGAAACTCGAGCAGCGCAACTATTTTGTGCGCTGAAAATAATGCCGCAGTTTCCTCGAAGACATGAGGAGGGCATATAGAAGTTTTTGACCTGAGGGTAACGCTCCTTAGGCCCGTGTAAAACTTCACTAACGTAGTAGACTGGTTGTTGTACGTTTTCACGTTCTACGACCAGTACTGCGCTTACTGCCTGTAGCGTGGCAGCTAGGTAAATTAAGAGCGTCTCTTTTGGTTTTGGAGAAACCAGAACAGGAGCACTCGAAAGGTACCTCTTGACATCCTCGAAGGCAACGTTTGCCTCGTTCGACCACTCAAAACCTTTCATGTCTCCTGAGAAGTTTAAAGAAAGGTAGTCCTTTTTCTCCTAGTCGTGCTATGAAACGGCTTAAAGCCGCCATGCACCCAGTGAGTTTCTGGACTTCTTTTTTGTGGTTGGAGGGCGCATCTGGAGGATGGCCTTTATTTTCTCAGGATTTGCTTCGATTGCTCGTTCAGATACTAGGAATCCAAGCAATTTTCCTGAAGAAATTCCAAACACACACTTCTCGGGATTAAGTTTTAAGCGGTGCTTTCTGAGGTTGTCGAATGTTTCTTGTAGGTCGGTGATATGATTAAATTTCTTAACACTTTTTACAACTAGATCATCAACATAGGCTTCCAGATTCCGGCCTAATTGAGATGAAAAAGTCGATTGCATTAAGCGTTGAAAAGATGCACCGGCATTCTTTAGACCAAATGGCATTTTGACATAGCAAAAGGTACCAAATGGTGTAATGAATGCGGTCTTTTCTCCATCGTTCAGACACATATTGATCTGGTGATATCCAGAATATGCATCTAAAAAACTTAATATTTCACAACCTGCAGTAGAATCAACCAACTGATCGATACGAGGTAAAGGAAAATCATCTTTTGGACAAGCTTTATTAAGATCAGTAAAGTCTACGCATATACGCCATTTGCCGTTTGACTTTTTGACCATTACAGGGTTAGCCAACCACTCTGGGTGGTTGACTTCTCTTATAAAGCCTGCTTTAAGTAGCTTATCCAATTCTGATTTAATAGCATCTCGTCGATCAGGGGCAAATCTCCGTAATTTTTGTTTTACGGGTACTTTATCAGGGCGTAAGGCTAGCCTGTGCTCGATCACCTCCACAGGGACTCGGGCATGTCGGATGCTTGCCACGCGAAGACATCTGCGTTAGCTTGGAGGAAGGTAATGAGGCGTCTTCCTATTTGGGGTCGGAAGTCTCCCGATCGAGCGATCTTGAGGGTTTCTCTGCGTCGGAGGAACCTCTTTGACTTGGTCGTTCGGCTTTGGTGACTTTAAGCCCGACTTGCTAGTCGAAGGTGACTTTCGTCTCGAGTTGGTATTTGACCAACCATCTCGAGGATCGACGGTCGCAGATTATCGCCATCTTCTTGTCACAATGAATTGTGATCACTCCTTTGGGACTGGCATCTTAAGACATTGATACCCATAATGAGTAGCCATTAAGAATTTTGCCAAAGTTGGTCGTCCGAGTATGGCGTTATATCTTGTGTCGAAATCGACCACATCAAAGGAGACTTTCTCCGTCACGAAATTATTTGGTGAGCCAAATGTTAAAGGAAGAGAAACTTGGCCAATGGGTTTGGCGAAGACCTGATGCGATTCCATGAAAAGTGTATCGTCACGGTCTTACCTTTGTCCCGGTACTTGCATCTCGTCCGATGCATTAGTAAATAGTATGTTCAAGAATCGCCACCATCAACCAACACTCGATTGACCCGACGGTTGTTGATGGTGGGTTCGACCACAATCGGATATCGACTGATCGATTCAAGTGATCGGGCAATCACCCTTCTCGAAAGAAATGGTAACTTCCGACCACTTGGTGGGTTATTGACAAGAGGAGCATCTATAGAGTTTACCTCTCGTCCGGCAGCTTTGAGTTGTCGTTTCGACTCGTATGTCGATGATCCTCCGTAGATGTGCTTTACGGTATGTTGCGGATCTTGGAACGGCATCTCTTCATCATCTGATGACTTTTGGCCACTCGTATTCCCTACCTGTTCGAGAGTGGGAGTGGCTCTTCTCGTTGTAGTAGTCCTCGAGCTTTCTTTGGAAAACTTCGGCGATTCTGAGGTCATGTCCTTCCTTTTATGAAAAGGACACCACCTTGGTTTGTCGTTCCTACGATCGTATGCTTACCTTTGCCTTGATCGAGTGCGACTTGGTGGTTCGGGGCTCTTTATCTTTCACGGCCAAGACCTCCTTGAAACCACTGGTTTGTGGTTTTTGATTCTTTATTTTCTTCTTGGACTTCTTTGCTTTCTTGTCCTAGCCAACTTCACCTGGCTCTCGAGGAGTGTACGTTTCTCGATCAATAGTGTTGTTCCACTCGACAGCCTCAGAAGCAGTCGCATATCGATCGGCCATCTCGTAGAGCTCGGCAACAGTGTTGGGAGGATTCAAAGCAATATCCTCTGTTATCCTTCTACTACGGACTCCTTGCTTAAAAGCCCTGATCACAGATGAGTCAGAAATTTCCAGAATTGAGTTACGAACCTGACTAAAGCGTTTGATGAATTGACGCAAAGTCTTGTTGTTGTTATGTTTTATCCGGTGCAAGTCGTCTTCCTTTCCAGGGCGGTTGTATGTGCCTTGGAAATTCGCCTGTAGAAGATCGCAGAGGTGTTGCCAAGAGTAGATCGACTCGAGTGGTTGGTTTAGTAACCACGATCGAGCGGATCCTTCAAGCACAGTCGGAAGGTAATTCGCCATTACATGCTCTCCTGCTCCTGCTGCTCGGACGGCTGTTGTATAGATCTGAAGAAATTCGATGGATTTTGAGATCCATCAAACTTCTCCATGTTCACTGGTCGAAAATGAGGTGGCCAGCGAACTGCTCGAAGGTCAGGCGAAAATGCCCGGCATCCGGTAATTACTTCTTGACGCCTTCTTTGCAGGAAAGAAGGGTTAATATCACCAGGTGATCGTATACGACGATACCCAGCAACAGGCTGACCTGTCCTGTAGTAGGTCTCAGCTCTACGAGGGGAATACTCCTCGTATTCCATCCGTTGCGGATTTCTTTGTTGAAGTGGTGAATGATCACCTCTCCGAGGGGCTTCTTGATCATCAGCCAATCGAAATGTATTTCTCCGAGTAGGGATCGATCGACTTATGGCGTGTCGATTTCTACGTGGTGAAATATTTGATTGATCGGTAGGCGAGGAAGTCGTATTACTCGACTACGAATGATGTCGACGAGTACTTCGGTCTTGTCATCACGGTTGAAGCCTTTGCGCAATCTCTTGACAAAGAGATCGTACCACGCGTTCGAGCAAGCTCTTGATTAGGATTTTCGAGCAAGTCGTTGATGTCCGGAGTTCTTGTACCTCCTTCAATCGATGTTGAATGCGCCCGGCAGATTCTTACGGCCGCAATCTTCTTCCGTCGGATGGCCTCAAATTCCCTCATCGGATCTTTGAGGCCTTCTCGGTGGAGTGCGAGAATGTCGAGATTTCCTCGCGTTCATCAGTGTTGGTTACGTCTCACACCGGTGGTGCCCTTGCCATTACCACGAGGGGCGCAGTGTGATCTTCGGGAGTGTTCGTATCTCGGCCTCCATGAGGTGACCACGATTTGAGGAAGGGCGAAGACCTCCGTTGATGATTCTCACTTGCGCTCGAGGCCTCTCGCTGAGGAGTACTCGAGAGACACCATCTGGCGACTTGGAGCAATCCCCTCCGTAGGGGAACTCAGGTTATAATCGTCTCCGTCCGCAAATGAGATCTGCGGAGAGCGGTCGAATTTGCAGAAAAGCATGCTTGATCCCACCCTCTCCGGAGTTACCACGAGAGAGGATCACCGATGTTGGTAGAGTCTGAATGGTGGCTCTCGAACTTGTCTCACCGGTCGGACCGCCGAGGGGACTTGGACACTTGGAGGAAAAACTCGTCGTGTCGTGAGTCCTCCAGGTGCGGTTCAGTCGATTGACCCTTGTTCTTTGAGGAATTGGCTCCTCTGTTGGACGTATCGTTGTGGGGGATAAGGATCCCTCCTCAACTCCATTGATGGGATGGTTTCCTGGAGAATGATCTCCGGAGGCAACATTACCATCAATGGATGCATCACTCGGCTCGTAGTCGAAACCGCATCCATGTCGGCGTCTGCGTGTCGCCAAGTCAAACCAGTTCTCTCGTTCCATTCTCCCGCCATGATTGCATGAGATTGGAAAAAGAGAGTATGTTGACAAGAGATTACCGAAGATCCCCACGGTCGGCGCCAACCGCTCGGTGTATTAGAACCGATCTTACGTAAAGATTATTTGATTCGGGGTCTCCTAGAGATGAAATCACGCAGTGGTTGACACGGGATGTTTAGGCAGTTCAGCCTTCTCCGGAGAATAACAACCATACTCCCGTGTGTGTATGGTATTGATATTTTCTCGATGATCAAGCAAGAAACTAAGACTATTACGAGAACAAGACTTGTGTTTCTCCTTGACTTGCTCTGTTTTCCCCCTCCCTTTCACCCTCTGATTGATGTCTTTATATAGTCGTGAAGAAGTAGCCGTTTTGTCCTGCGGAAGAGGCGCCTTAATTAAGCGATAATGGGCGATGATGGCGATAATTACCAACGCATTGGCTTCTTCACGCCGTCTGCGATTATCATTCGAGGTAATGGGATATTTAAGCACTATTACTACGCGAGAATAATAGTGCGTATGGACCGCTCATTCCTTAATCAATTGGACCCACTCGCTTGTAGGTTTGATTATAAGGTGGTCGTGGTTTACTTGGTCGTAGTATGACTTACGACTGGGTATAAGTCGTAGTAGAGCTTACGATCGTGCAATAGTCGTGAAGGACTTACGATCGCAATAGTCGTAGAAGGACTTACGACTGGGTAGTGGTCGTATAAAGACTTACGACCAGGTAGTGGTCGTAGAAGGACTTACGACCATGACATAGTCGTAGTAAGACTTACGACTATGGGGGTGATTGTAGAAGATCTTACAATCACTTGGTAGGTCTCCCCCTTATAAATATAAGGGGTACTTCTGGGGACTATGTGACATCATATTTACCCATAATAAGATTTATAGATAAAAGATAAAATGAGGATTATTAGATCCTCGTCAAATCTAGATTTGCTAATTCGCACGTAAACAATGTTATATTAGACAAAAAAAAGGTCCATTCTATATAACTATGGTCCATCTCAAAAGTTATCACCTTCATCGATCCTTGAGTTGCCCTCGCGAGCACTTGGTTGAAGATATCGCACAACCCCGTGCTTCCCACAAAGAAGAGGCCACGAACCAAAATGCCACTATCCTCACGAAGGGGCTGAGAGCGAGACGACAGGGTCCATGACACGCCCTAACTTAGATGGTAGCCATAAATTGATAAGCTCCAACACAAGTTATTCTTTAAAGTATAACTTATCTTAAAATCACGATGGGTAGAAAACTAGAAATCTTATGCAAAGTATCCTTTCGATGTAAAGTCATGTGAATTTGTAAAATTACGTTTCTCTGATGCCTCGATCCCGAATGTTGCTCTCCGACACAAACATACAGAGACAATAGGATCCACAAAATATTCATACCCAAAGTTTGGAGGGCCCACTCTTCAGTGACCCAAACACCTCTCCCTCAGTCCCTAGCATCCACCCTCTACCAACTCTAGAGGTGGCCAAATGGGTGGCTCGCTCCAGCCCGACTCGACTAACTAAACAGGTCTTGTCGTGTCAGCTTGGGCACGATTAGCCCAACGGGCTGGCAGGCCCATGTAACCCATCTAGATGAAGTCGCTGCCGTGCGTCTGCACCTCCTCGGGAGCCGTCCGCTTGTCCCCTCCTCTATGCCTCTGGCCAGCCCAGCAAACACGACCCATTTGGCCACCTCTATCTAGTCATGGCCAAACGGGCCGCCCAGCACGGTTAGCCAGTTTAACTGCGGGTCATATCGTGTTAGCCCACATACCAAGGTGCTGACTCAAGCACGGTACGCCGACACCTCAGACTTTGCTGGATCGTCCTGCTACAGTGTTCGCCCTATTAAAACCAGGAACCAGCAACTCTGGCTCCCCGCCGCCGGCCACTACCGCACCCATCCTCCCCGCGCACGATAGCCGCCGCGCCTGATCTGCCCGTGCACAGCCTCCGCACTCCATGCACGGTCGCCTCTGCCCAACCTCCTCCTCTCCTCTACTCCCGAACTCCTCTTTTGCGCCCGACGCCACTCTTGGCCCCGTCCTCCGCGCCCGATCTCCTTCTTCACCACAACTGACCATCGCCGTGCCACCTCCTCTGTTGCTGGTTGTATCGTGTTTGGGTTGTGCCTAGCTTAGCATGGCACTATACGTGTCGTACCGTGTTGATCCATTGGACTGGGGTACAGACTCAAGTACAGTAGACACTTAGCCTTTATCAACTACTATAACTCGTGCCTGAGTGTTGTAGTTCGGCACAGACCGGTGGTACGCCATTGGCCACCTTTGCATCTACCCAACTCCAAGTCCCCGTCCACCCCTCGTCAGATCTCTCACCCGAACCCTAACCAAACAGCAGCCATGGCGATCGCGGCGCGCGCCCTGCGGCGCCTCCCTCTCAACCTCTCCCCCTCGTTCGCCCGCCCCTTCTGCGCCCTCTCCCCGGCCGCCGCCTCCTCCGCTCCCGCCCCGGCGGCCGCCTCCTCCGCTCCCGCCCCGGCGGCCGCCTCCGCCAAGGTCGCCGACCGCATCGTCCGCGTTCTCGCCATCGACCCGGATGGCGGGCGCCGGGAGGTGGTCGGCCTGTCCGGTCAGACCCTCCTCCGCGCGCTCGCCAACGCGGGGATCATCGAGCCGGCCTCCCACCGCCTCGAGGAGATCGACGCGTGCAGCGCCGAGTGCGAGGTCCACATCGCGCAGGAGTGGCTCAACAAGCTGCCACCGGCCTCCTACGAGGAGCGCTACGTCCTCACGCGCGCGTCCCGCAACCGCGAGCTCAACAAGCACGCGCGGCTCGGCTGCCAGGTCGTGCTCTCGCCGGAGCTCCAGGGGATGGTTGTCGCCGTCCCCGAACCCAAGCCGTGGGACATCCCGTAATGTGCCGCGACGCAAGGCATGGCAGAAATGTGCGGCCTTCGACGTTGTGAGCCTTCCTTCCCCGTCCCGCCGGGTGCTTTGCGGCATCCCTTTCATGTTACGGATTTGATGAAAGAATAATGATTTGATGGGCAAAACTTAGCGCTGTTCTTGAATTATTGTTTCCTTAGATTGTGGTGTATGTGGATGATGTGACGTGGAATCCCTTGCAATTACCTCAGTTCATTGTTTGTTTTGGGTTGCACATTTCATGAATGGTTTATTTGCAGCTCGACATAGCCTCCTCCTGTGCAATTTTTTTTTTTTGATATTGACTGTTAATGCTTGTATGCGTGCATGGTGGTGTTGTGAACTCTGTCCATTGTGAATCGTTACAAATAATAATCGACATGAACATGCTAGAAAGGCGATACTGGGTGATTTTTTCCCGTCAATTTCATGTGCACATATCGTGAAGTATGTTTTCAGCTACAGCCAGTTTAACCAGTGGGTGTTAATCGTATACGAATTATCTATTTTATCCGACATCCTAATTCGGTTGGTAGTGAATGTAGTATTTGTATTCGCATAAAAAATATGTATACGAATATGGTATGGACTTTTACCATCCGAAATGTTATTTTATCTGCACTATTTGTATTCGAATTCGATAAAATAATATACATATTTTTATTGCAGTATGACTAATTAGTTGGATAAGTATTTTTAGTTTAATATGAATTCATGTTTTTAGGTGGAATAGATAAACTAGAATGATTAGGTGTGCTATGTACGAGGATAAAGTATCATAAATATCTTGCGATTACGTAAGTTACGAGGATATCCGAATCCGATCGAATAGAGTAGGTATTCGATTTGTTTTCGTATTCGTTATAACATTCAATTTGTATTCATATTCGACAATATTCGAATTCGTATTCATTTAGAAAATACGAATATGAATACGGAAAGACCACAATTCAATTCGTATTCAATCCATTGACACCCCTAAGTTCAACTGTGGTTACAATTTACAAGCTAGTGTAAAGAGAGTTTGATAAAGTAATTAATTTTTGCCAAAATCTTGGATTTGGGTGAATGGAGGACTTAAGGTGAGGAGGGTGGGGGTTTTCAAAAAGAAAATGTTTAACGATAGGAAGAAAGAGGAAGTTTGTAGGACCACTCTACTAGTATTGGAGTAACATAAGCATGCTAGTGTGAATGAGCGCACTGCTGACCTGCTCCTCTGTTTCATACTTTCATGTATTCTTCTTTCAGAGTTACCTTGACATGTTTGCAAGATAACATTTGCACTAGAAGAACGCTAGCTGTAGAAGACTGATTTTTTTTTTGGGTGCTATTGCATTTGTGATCCTAATGGTATTGGGTAGTTAATCAAAACGCTTAAGCATTCACGAATCAAAAGTGATGAGCTTCCTATGAGTAAATTAGATTTTGAAAAGATGAATTCCACAATAGCCATTAGCCAGCAAATAATACAGATATGGCAGGTATTGCAGAGGCATTTTGCACATGTTGTAAAAATGTACTGCTTGAAGAAGCATAAATAGACTAGGACAGCAAAAGTATGTAATATTTTCTTGCACTGGTGCGATTTTTTTTGATGAAGTGATTCAGAAATTCAAATATTGTAGATTACATCGTGTTGCTTTACTAATTTGATCGAATAATTGCTGGTGCAAGAACTAGCCTGTGGCGTTTGATTGTGGTCTTTTAGATGTTTTGAGGCAGGCTTGTTGCCAGCGATCTTCAGGATCGCTCTTTGCCCCCATTTATATGTCCTCGAAGGGGTTCAGACTTCAGAATTTCACATGGATGTAATTGGTGCTGCCTGACATTTTTCAGACGTCAAAACTATACATGGTTGGAGTTGGTGTCTTTCGTGCTTTGCTTTGGTTGAAAGCAGTCATACTCTGTTGAGCACCAATATCGAAAATAGCTGTAACGTTTTTCATGTAGCACTGTTGCAAATATAAAATTACGTTCTTGAGCGATTATATATATATATATCACTGCAAAGTTCCTAAGTCACTGATCTGCTATTGTAAAATGATGTCTCCTTTCCATGCCACTACAATATCGAAACCAAACCCTTTTATGCTATTGTTGACCAGTCAAGTTGTGAAGTAGCTATGAAAAGACCATTTTGCCCTTTGTCGTGTTCTTCTTGCTTCTCTGTCAAGATGGATATGTAATCGGCTAGCGTGGTGTTGACGCGGCCGCCATGTAGGATCAACAGATTCCTAGGCTCGCCGGCGAACGGTGGCTCAGACACGCTGGCGAAAAGGGACATCAGAGAGAAAAGGGCAGGGCGAACGCGATGACATGGTCACAACACCTGAAGGGTTACGACGACCGACGATGAGGGAAAGGCGACCTTAAGGGTTACGACGACCGACCATGAGGGAAAGGTGACGGCGCGGTTGCGGCTCATGACGACGGCGGGGCTTCAACAATCCCTCGATGGCAAGGGTGAGACCATGGGATAGAACGAGACACGGTGAATACAATGAGGTATATGGAGAGGTGGGAAGCTCACCAGAGATGGTGGATTTTGACGGCGAAGGAACTCGGCCGGAGTTGGGGAAGACGGCCTCGATCTCCTTGCTCGAAGCTCATCGGATCCAATTGGTCGAGGAAATGTGAAGGCGATGCTCGGGAACATGCCATGACATGATCGGTTTGTGCCAGAGACGACCACGGCGGCCGGAGGCGGCGGAGCGGCTCGGCTCGTGGTGGCGACAACAAAGTAGCGAGCTCCAAAGGACCCGAAGATGTGCATCGGCTAGAACGCGGTGTAGCGAACTCAGGTGGAAGAGGTGGAGGGCGGCGTGGAAGCAGTGGAGGAGGAGAGGAGGTTGGCGGTGGCGAGGAAGTGATGGAGGAGGAGGAGGCAGATGAGGCGGCCTAGGAGGGTGGGGTCGGTGGCGGCCGGCATGGGGTAGGACGTAGGAGTGGATAAGGCGCCAAAGGAAGGAAAGGGGTCGGAGGAAGCGGCATTTGGAGGGCTGCGACGAGGGAAAGAAGAGGAATGGAGGATGAAGAAGATGAGGGTAATATGGACATTTTTGAAAAAGTTGACGGATAAAATCTAATAGAGTTGACGACAGTGGCATAAAGGGACATAGTTTCGAGTTTGCAATGGAATGGAAGGGAGATATCACTTTGCAATGATAGATTAGGAATCCGGAACATTTGCAGTGGCATAAAAAAATTGAGTGTGTGGTTACCAAGAGAGCAGCAGATGGCCCATGCCAGTTGTGTCGAAGACTCCTATACTTTGGGGTGTGTAGATTTCACGAATCTGCCTAATTCATACTATCTAGTAACATCTGCTCACTTCATGCAAATATACTTCGGCTGTTCACTTTGTTTGCTGCTGGCAACAATATCTAATGATCAGTTTACTCTCGACATATTACCGTCCTGATTGTTCATAGTTGAGGCTCGAGGCAATGGCAAAAGCAGCTAATGCCTTAGCAAATTGCAACCACACAACCATCTCCCAATTCCAACCCCTCTACGCGAAACAAAAGACATGACGGCAGAATGACCTAGGCTGCCTACAAGCCATAACAGATAACAACATCAATGATACACCTGTACACACAGAAACACCTCTAGATGTGAATGATCACTGTTTTCTTCTTCTTCTGTCGTAATTTTCTTTGTCACAAAACCATCAGCTTCTATACCTGCCATATATGTATGTATATATTAACATACATGGTTGTATATTGAACCACGCTTACACGAAGTTGTGGGCAAACATCACCAACCAATCAGAACAGACATGTTCACCAACCGTTTTTGTTTTACTCGATCACATAATTAACACTGCAGCTGCAGCGTCACAGAATTTGCAAAACAACAACTGGGGTGTATCAGAAAACTTAAAACAACACCCACAGTACGAACAACACGAGGAGTAACCTCTGGAAGGTACAACAGCTAAACGAGATAACAGGACGATGTTTCTCAGGAAGTTTGTTTCTAAGTTGTAATGATCATTCTTTCCAGCCACCTGCTGGTTACCAATTTCAGTAGTTTAATGAGGCAATTTTGCATCAGGTGTAGTGCTATTCTGCTCTGCTACCTTTTCTTTTGCCTTCTTGTGAAGCTCAAATATCAAGTTGGAAGCTGCAGAGCCCCGCGCTTCACGAGGGGTAATCTTCAGATCACCATCGGCGGTCATGTTCAAATCCAGGCCTGTAAGATATACACTAGCCTGGAACATTTCTGGCAAGATAGGAAAAGAACTTGTGAAAAAAGTGCTCGAAACAATGTACAAGAGCTATGAAAGAGATTAGATGATACTTAGAACAAACAGCAATTCTGATCATTGCTAACTGGAGACGTATTTAGTTCTTGACAAGTGATTGCAGCGACTATAGGTGATATATGAAAATGTCTATAGGCACAAACATGTCTTCGGTAACCATCAATCAAAACCCAACTCTAATCTAAACCTAACACTTTAACATAAAACCACAGCATGTGGTAAACAAACAGGTGGTTAATTTGGATTTCTACATGGCACCAAAAGAGAAAACTAATATACTGATCTGGCACCTTGAAAACTCTTTTGGACTAGATACAGTTAGCACAGTATGTATGTTATCCTATGAATGCAAGAAACTAACCCGGAACTGTAGGTATTGAATTCACTAAACGGCAATCAGACCGTACGTACTATAAGACCCGTTAGTATGATACTAATAATTCTATGCCTATATCGTCCAAGGACTCCATACTTGGCCATGCAGCGAATCAAAGAGATAAAAGTAAACATTATTACATACCATCTGGTACTGAAGGAAGCACTTTATATCTTGGAAGTATCCAATTGTTCTCACGGCAGATCTCATCCAGCTCCTGCATTGGCTAGTGTCAAGGGCAGGGGACAGAAGCGTGAGAGAGAGAGAGAGAGAGAGAGAGAGAGGTGGCGTTTGAAAATTTGAATTATAATACATCAGTTGAGCTTGAGGTTTCTTGCCTGACATTTATTGCGTAGAAGGACCGACTCCGTCAATCTCTTCCTCTTTATGTTCATGATTTGGCCGCCTTCTCCAGAGCAAGATGAATTGGCATCTTCCATCATATCTGAGCTAATGTCCTTGTATTTTTCTAGTATTGACATCACTTTTGGTGTCATCTCCCCTTCTGCACAAGGTTTAAACATGATGAGTACTGGAAATCTGGAATTGATAGGATTTGAGGAAAAGGGTTGAAGTTGACAAGCAATAATCACACCCTAGAACAGATAATAATAGACATAGATCTAAAAATACCATCAGAAATTGGCAAATTATGTTGCTAGTTGTCAATGGGAGAATAAATAAGGTTGACATATTTGTAATACTTGGGCTTTGTTTGGATGGGTTTGGAAAGGCCAGGATCCCAGCCCCATCCATGTGGAGAACTAAGATCCACGCGATGGGGTCGGAATCTCACTATCCTTAGCTCATCCATACGAAGTCTTGTGTTAAATCTTTACGAACCTCAGATCTTTATATTGTTGCCTTGTGGAAAGACACAATGTTGCCACAAGACCATATGATTCTACTCTGTGATTGTAAAGTTTAACCATGTTTAGATGCAAAAAAGGTAGAATACCATTCAAGATTGTCTGAATGTCCATATCACATTGAGCACTTCGTTCTTCAAGTATGCATTGCTTGTGAAGCTGAAGCAAAGAAAGATTAGGATGAGTTCACATCAGCTTATCAAGTAAAAGAAAAAATATAAGAAACAAGCATCATTGTGACTTCTGAAATGAAAGGGAAGACATAACATACACAGTCATCCCGTATTTTCTGAACTAATTGTAGTGAAGCATATATCTGATCATTCTTGTTCCTAGTGATGCCACCTTCAATGCAATTTAGAGTACATAGATTAAGAATTTGGAGGATCAATAACCAATAATAGGAAAAACAAGCAGTCTTGGATAGGATTGTCCCAACCTGACTTTTCTGACACTATAGTATTTTGACTTTCCAAAGCACCATTTTTCATTACAGGATCAACCCATGGTGCCTGATACAATAATTAGTTCTTCAAGTTGAAGCAGGTTAAATGAAACATATGCTTACAGACTTCAATTATCAAACTAGAAAGATCAATACAAGAATCTATCGGTATGTCTTTGTTCAGAATGCAACTTTTCCTCTCAAGCACAATACTAGTATTCTCATACTGTACAATAAGCAGATAACATTTTTAATTCGGGTTAATATGGGATATTTTCTGTAATAATACTTAACAAGAGCTCTAGCATTTAGAGGATCATACCCAAAGTGTATTTCGGTTGCGTCTTGGCGAATACATGCCAGTTATGAAGTGAGAACATTAAAAGGAAATGCACATCCAGTTCAGGACAATAACTTTCTCTCATTCATTCGTTATGTTGGATGCTTGGACAAGAAAGAAATGCACAGCCAGTTCAGGCTAATAACTTAGTTCTCTCATTCATTCGTTATGTTGGATACTTGGACAAGTCAGTGTGGTTGAGTGTAATAATATATTGTCATACTTGAGATCCATGCAAATCTATGTTGTCAATGAGGGAATATGATCAAAAGGAACAAAACAATTAGGAATAATTGGAAATTAAGTGAATGGATAGGTCCATGGGTTGGCAGATAGATATGTTAGGTTTACATTTTTTTGCCACCTATTCAAGGGAACATACAAGTAAAGTCTTCTGAATTATGGGTGCTATTGGTTAATGATTTTTTTCTCTCAACTAATATTTTTCAGGGACTAGCTCATACTTGGAACAAGCCAAAAAATCAATGTCATATCTCCAAAGAAATATTGGGGAACAATGTTTATCTTGATCTGTTGGAAGTATAGTTTGCTCATAATGTTTTCAATTTTTTTATATGAAAAAGTGTGCTCATCAAAAGATATCATTGAGAGTCGTGAGCTCTATACTACCATGGAAGTATTACATGCCAAGGATTGCAACTCTAAGTCTATGTTATAATACAAAGCGCTTCGACAACAATCAGCATGAAGCATTTGTATAGATAAGAACTGAACCATAAAAGCTATTGTTGTTACAAGGTCATCAGCTTCAAACTTTGTAATTTAGCTTACCTTAACAGAAAAGACATCTTTGGGAATATTTCCACAAATAGAATGCTTCTCTGTTCTGTTCTTGTCCATTTGAACACCTAAAATTAAGTGATTCTATCATAATACCAAGGAGAGGCGATGATGAATCAGTAAAATCAAAATACTATTAGAATGATACTACTCACCGGCTTCTAGGACTACAGTCCCTCCACTTGTTGCTGTTGCTTTTGCATTCACTGAACTGGTCACGAACATTAAAGTTTCCACATCTGCAATAGCACGTGATTCATTTTCTTTTGTGGGAATCTCACCATCCTGACCCTCTGCGTAGTCAGCAGCTATAGCCCTGAAGGCTTCAGATTTTCTTTTGCTGTTCACATTGCTGGTTTTTCTGTGTTTGCTGGTGCTGCAGTTGTTGTTGCTCCTGTTACCAATTGCTTTTATTTCTTGTTTGTTTTTCTTTTGAGTTGACACTTTTGTAGTTGGTTTTTGCATTTTGGATTTGCTATTCGCTTCTTGCTCTTCCAAATTTTCATCTATTTCAGAGTGCAATGAATATTTTCCATTTCGATGTGATTGTTCCTTTGGTGCACTTATTGAAGAATCAGAAGGCCATTTCCTGAAACATATCAAACGTTATCTTTACCATCATAAGCCCAAGTCATAACAAGTCACAATTTCATGTACCACTTTCATGCATAAATAGCTGAAAACAAATCCTATGTTACCTGTGCAGGCAGTCAAACAGAATCTCCTTATATGGAAGTAGATGGTAGTAATCCACAACAGATGATGTTGTAGTGTATGGATCATTCATAAACAGAGGACCACTCATCCTGTCAAAGTGGAAAGAAAAGAGGAAAGATCGAAAAATGTCAGAAGTTATTATCGTTGAGAAAAAGCAAAAGCTAACAATGGTGCTACATTAAGTAAAACAGCTCATTTTGGAATGACAATCAGCAAACGTTTCAATTCCATGATTTATGTAATAATCATGAACAAGGTAATAATGTATATGCATGGAATGCAGTACTGTCTAAGGGGGAAAAGGAAGAACAACAATATCAGAGTAATCAGTACCAACATATTATTCAATATAACATGTTACTAAACAAACCACTGATTATAAAGGGTATGAATTTACATCAAGATATAGTATACAATGGTCTTATTTGATAAATAAAGTCATGGTTGATCAAATGGTCTGTAACCTGCAACCATACAAATTAGCCAGTGGGTAGAAGCAAACCTGTTGACCAGATCTTCTAGAGGCATTTCCACAAGGTTGCTTTTCATGGTTTGCTCATACTGCACAATGAACAATTTGGTAGTTGTCCCTTTCTTGCTAAGTGAGTATGCCAAATCTTCGTCGAGAAGACGCAAGTTTGAGCGCTTCAAACCTATTAAGAACATAAGTGTGCCATAATGAGCAGCAGACAAGGGATAGGTGAGCAAATATAAAACTTCACACATGATTAACAAAATCAAGTACACAAATCCCACGTTTGACAGGTTTTATGTATAAAGGCATATAAAGAGCTTTCTCCAACAAACAATTGATTGCTATCAGCCCACGTACAAGCAGAATTAATCATTAGAGTATCCCAAGTGAGTTTTTTTATAAATGTGCCAGCCTACGAGTGATGAAATTAAATCAAGTTTCAATGACTAGTAGATTGTATACAACCAAAACAAATGAGAGTCACAATGCCACGGCAAATAGTTCAACTGCACATATTGTAGTAATTTGGGTCAGGCCACGGCCTCAAACCCATTTTTTGGGTTCCTTAGCAGTTCAAATTTAGAATAATTTGCAACAATAACTCACGTATACGCTTTTTCAAAAAATAACAGAAACTCTTATCCATATTCTTCTTCTGGTCGGTATTTTTCAAATAATCATACCTTTTCTGGTTGGTAATTTTCACCTGGTCAAAGTTAGCAAACTATAGAGACATGGCCCTGTAGCTAAAAAGGCTGTATCTAATTGCTCTAGGATGAAAATTAGCAAACTGATAGTGTAATGTCTAACAGCTGCAACATATTGCTAACTCGGAAAAAAGAGAGCAAATCTTGTTAAGTGAGAAAGTGGGTAGATATGGATCTATAAAATAAAAGGCTGTAGATGAAATGATAATGACCTGTTCTACGCTCCACCTCTGAAAATGCTAGTTGCTGAAGCTTATATGGTCCATCCAAAGCACCAGGGGCTATTTTATTTGCGGATTCCTGTCCTGTTGGCTGGTTGCTGCTATATGAATTACCAACTGCTGCATCAAATTCTCTCTCTATGATTGACCAGACACCCTTGGTGTCAGGACCATATTCAATCAAACATCGTTTTCTTGTCGGATCGAGAAGAAGCACAGCAACTTTCGAAATTGGCCACATTGACATGTCCGGAGAATCTTTACTCGCATCGAGTGCTTCAGCGATCTCGCAGGCATTCATGGCTGCTTTGTCAGTAACAGAGAGCCTCCTACCGTCTCCAGAACTGTTGTCACGCTCGTGGACCATATTCAAGTAGGCGAGCAAATCTTCCCCAACATTAATAGAAGAACACGTAAAAAATCGTTTGGTATCAGCGAAATCAAGCTGCGGAAACAGTTTCCTGTGGTAGTAATTGTACAGAACAACAGCCGTGTGAAACTGCAAAACCACATAGCGGTGTGATGAGATATATATCACAAAGGTGATCAAAGAGAAAGCAATGGAAGGAGCGTACGAAGACAGAACAGATCAGCGACAAAACCCACCCAAACCAAAAGCAACATAAAAGGATGAGATGAACCAGAATGTATGTATGTTCATAGCATGAACCAGAATGTATGTATGTTCATAGCAGCCACAGCATGTAGAAACCAAGAATTCCCAAACGCCCAGAGGAACAACACCCACACGAACCAAATCGGCGGTGAACCCCCACCCAAAGGAAAAATAAATTCCATGGGGGAGGGCGGAGCCATCCACCGCTCATCCGAACTCCCCTGCATCCAACGGCGGCGGGGAGGCCCCACGGTGAGATCCTTCCCCAGAGAATTTGCTTCTCACCCAAAGCCTCCCCTGCAGCCTTTCCGTGAGCTAGTGGGATAAGTGTTGGTGTATGTATTTATCTAATGTTTTTCTGTTGAACTAGTATATTCTTTTCTCCTTAAAATGAATGACAGAGCTAATCTCTCCGATAGCACCCACCATTTAATAAAAAGGTTTTTTTGATTTAACAGATTAGATTGTTTAGAATTTAATTATACTTCCCTGGCCAATAACGGATATATAACGAAATTGACCAGGGGAATCATTTGTATCATGACATGTGTTTAAAATCACTGAGTATAAACTGCATGGTGTACAGCTATACATATTTTTTTATAAGGTAAAACGACATTAAATTTAGTGTCCTGTGCACACTCGAAGACTCACGTGGATCCGTCGAAGGCCCTGTAGTACAAGTAGTAGAATTCTAAAATAGTAATTGTGCATCTGTTTTGAAATGGAATGTCTACGGTTAAAAAAGTAATCGACGATTAAAAAAGTAATCGTGCATCTTTATTTCAAATGAAACTCATGGCCACCAGAGTAATTTCCGTCGGGAAGTCGATAATACCCACGGAAAAAATTGGATTTAGACACCCTTAAGAAATCGATGACCACGGAAAAAAAATCTATTTAGACACTCTTAAGAAATAAATGGACATATTTGATTTCTGCCTCCATCCTCTCCCGGGCAGCATAAGGTACATTAAAAATTCTCGCAAGCTTTTCCACCCCCGCCTCCACCAGACTTCTCACCTGCCGCGCGACGGCCTCCTGCTTCTCCGGCGACAGGTTGCTCTCGCGCTTCAGCGCCCCCCGCGGCAGCACCGGCAGCACGAGGTGCTCCACTAGCAGCTTCACCGCGTCCTCCAGCTCCACCACCTCCCGCCGCCGCCGCCACCCTCCATCGCCCAGTCCAATCAAGTCCGTGGCTGCTAGGGTTTGGCCCGGAGTCTGCTGGGTCGCAGGCGGTGGACGGGTGGGGTTTTGTAGAGAGGGGGAGAGAGAGAGAGAGAGAGGGAGAGGGAGAGTGCCGTGGTGGTGCTGCGCTGCGTCCTGCGTGAAGCTGGAATTGGAAAGGCGCGAAGGGGCCGCGACGGGGGGTTGTCGAGGAGGAAACGGAAAGGGTGTGGCGTGCGAGATCCGCCGCCCGTTCCCTGTGCCCGGGCGGATCGCGGCCGTCCGACGCGGCGTCACGTGGACCGGTTGACCAAAGAGGCAAGAGAAGAGCCTCGAGGAGGACAGCTGATTGGGTGGCTGGCGTGCCTGCCTGGAGCCCTGGACACTGAGCGCGGTTGCGTGCTTCGGTTACGGCTTACGAGGGCCTATGCATCGGTGCAGCGTCTCTTCCGTTTCCGCTTCCGCTCGTACGACGGGACGCTTCCGTGCATCATCCCACGCAAAGCGGATGGAAATCTTTGTACATTTTTCAATGTGATGGTTTGATCTCGAGTTGGATGCTAGCAAGTTTGTGGTTTGTTTGGAACATACGGTTTTTTAAAGGAAGGGTTTGAACTTTTCTCTGCAATGGATTTTAGCGAAATTAGGGATTTCTATGATTTTTAAAGGAATTGGTTTAATCGCTTCCCGTGAATGGATGGATCCAGCGAAATTTCTAGGATATTAAAAAGGAAGGGTTTGAATTGTTTCTGTGAATGGATTCCTATGAGGTTTATGGGAGTTTTGAAAGGATGGGTTTGAGTTGTTTCTTGTGATGGTTTCTCGCAGAATTTCTACATTTCAAATGTTAGCTTTGAGGATGTGCTGTCTTGTTAAAAATGGGTTGTCTCAATTAGTCTAGTTTTGGTAGACATTTATGTTTTATAAGTGTAGATAGGACAAAAGAGCTCTTGAGGCCAAAAGACATGAGAGGAAAGCTTGAAATCAATTCCAATCATTGGGGAAACTAAAGGTGGCAATTTGTGCCGCAGGGATTAGGGACGGGGCATTCTCCCCCATGGGGATTTGGGACAGGGCGCCGCTAGGGAGAGAGGGGACAGTTCCCACAGGGACCCATAAAAAGTAAAATCTCTCTCTCTCTCTCTCTCTCTCACACACACACACACACACACACACACACACACATATTCTTTCTGACTAAAATATGTATGTATACAACATAATTTAAGTTTTGAAACTATATATTGTGAAAAAGTATATATAAATACTTATAAATTAATAAACAAAATCATATTAACAAGTAAAGAGTTATATTTAAACTATATTTTTAATCCCCATGGGGATCCCCACGGGGCTCGGTCCCCCTCTGCGAAGCAAGGCGGGGATCGCGCCTAGCTGGGGTCAAGACAGGGCCACAGGGATGTCCCCCGGCCATCCTCCGCACCTTTGCCATCCCTAGGGGATCCAATCTCAAGGAAAAGATTCCATGAGTCCACACATGTACTTGAGCCAATTCCAAAAGAGCAAAAAAAAACTATAGTGACCTACCTGTCAAATGAAGGGAGTAATGCGCTTACATGCACCGCCGTAGCCTCGAAACCAGGAATCGTCGCTCGATGTCTGATTCGGTCGTCGTGCCTCCAAATCTGCGCTTCCACCGCTGGTTGCAGACATCGCCGCACCTCCAGATCCGGCGGTGGAGATCTCCACTGCGTGCTTCTATCGCTAGTCGCAGACACCGCCGCTCCTCCAGATCTGTCGGTGGAGATCTCCACTGCACGCTTCCACCGCTGGTCACCAGAACCATCCCACTCTCTAGATCTAGCGGTGTAGAGAGCAATTGGGACAAGGTTGGGTTGTGGTTTCTTTCTTTTTATAGTGAGCTCGTCCTACCAAGAGGTGCAATATATTATAGCAAGAGGACCTAAAAGTCAAATCATCACCTGTTGGTCCTACTTTATTCCATGAATTGTTTCTACCATAGTGGATGCCCTTAAGCCACCTCTAATTTTGCAAAAATTGAGGGCCAAGAAACTTTTATAGCACTTGCTACCAAATCTAACCATTGGAGCAACTGAGGCTACAAAAAACCCAACGACTCACCAAGTCGACAAAACTTGATGACGTGGGAATGAAACATTCATGTTGGCCCGCTTGTCAGAGGATGGAGAGAGAGAGAGAGACGATGCTCGTTGTTGCTATCATTGTTGGAATAGGAGCTACTAGACACGTGCAGTGTCTTACTTTTTTTAGAGTACAAGCCAAACATACACACTCAACATTCAACATTCAACACACACCACACTCACACAATTCACACGCGCACACATGTGTGTCCCATACATAGGCTAGGAATTTATCAGAGGCATCCAAGGCCCCACGGAGCGCGGACAGGCGTATGCGTGTATGTACTCCTAAAATAGTGGACACCAGCTTCAAGTCTGGGACTTGAACTTGGATGGGCTGAGTGCACACTCGCACGCCTAGCCATCTAGCCATATGCTAGCTTCCCGCACGCCTAGCCATCTAGCCATATGCTAGCTTCCGTGTGTTGTCTTACTGATAATGGTCAAATTAGAATACCAAACAATACATATCGTCCATTGGGTGATTTTGATCTTCTGCAGTGTTGCAGAGGGTCACCATGTGAACAGATTTTGGGGGGGGGAGCAATGCTATGCCGTAGTACTGTAGCAAATTATGTAGCAACAATGGGGCAAGATATTGTGTCAATTTTACTGTAGTGTAAAACATTGTAGCAAAAGCGCTGTAGCGATTGATCTATACCCTCGGTTTTTGATTGGACAGTGGAGATTGCTCCTAATGCCATACTAATGCAGATCCTTTGCATTGACTACTTCAATGCATAAGATCCCAATCCCCATTGGGTGGTCTCAACTAATATAGCTCTGGTAGGCACACGTGTCTTATAAGCAGGGGCGGAGACATGATTAGACAATAGGGGGGATAGCTCGAGGAGAGATATGGATTTGTTATCATCCAATTTAAGCTACTTATGAAAGGGAGAATTATGGATTTGTCACTCTTAATCTCTTTGATTTAGTATTTGTCACCTTTAAGTTTCTTCTTGATAATTTGCCACCCCTAAGCACTAAATACCTGTGATTTGACACCCCGGGTCTATTACATTATTTTTGTTTTATTTTGTACCAAAATCCATTGTGAAAAGATGCATTTACCCCTCTTTATTCAAGAAGAAACTTAAAAGTGTTAAATCTTAAATCAAGGTGGTTAGAAGTGACAATTCCTTAATTTTTCCTTATAAAAAATAAAAGTTTCCATAGGAGAAAAAAATTTATATGAAAAAGAAATAGAAAACAAACAATGATCATGATGGATGATAACTTGAGCTTGATGGAGTTTGGTGCACATGCACACTTCACCGAGCCACGGAAGGTGTGATAGAAGCTAAGATACGAGGAAGAAGTGTTTGATCAAACTCTAAACATGCAGAGAGATGAAATATCATGTACTTGTACAATACAAATTAGACTCAATACTAACTTAAAATTTCTGGAACAAAGTAGAATCTAGATGCTACATAAGATAGGTTTAAGTGCCACAAATTAACTCACATGCTTTTTAGTTCCATTCTAATTGTTACTTAATCACATAAATTGAATTAGTAATGGCTTAGTTGTAGTAAAATTCCAATGCTGCTGCATGCTAATGAAATGTAGTTAAAAATCATGAGGGGGCCAGCCCTTGGCCGCCCCCTTGTCTTCGCCCTTGCCTATAGGTGCAGCATAGGTGAGGGATGAGCTCTCCAATTAGGCCATCTCTCTTGTGCAAAAATGATGCTAACAAGGAGAGAGAGAGGGAGAGAGAGAGAGGAGAGGATAGTTTGGAATCAATTGCAAACTTTGGACAAACCTAAAGGAAACGATTCCATGAGTCGACACATGTATTTGAGCCAATTCCAAACTAGTAAAAAAATCATGGAAGCCTACCTGTCAGATGGAGGGAGTAGTATGCCTTGTTGCGCCACCATGCCGTCGACACCGGGAATCACCGTCACACCTCCAAACCCGACGATGGAGGTCTCTGTTGCACGCCTGCACCATTGGTTGCTGACACCGTCCTTCTCTCCATATCTAGCAGTGTAGTTTATTAGAGCAATTGGGAATTGCCGCTCGATGCCTGATTCGGTGGTCGTTGACACCGCCACACCTCCTGATTACACCACAATGCCTTTAAACCACCTCCAACGTCACTACTCGTGAGTCCTACTTAGGCCCTCTCTAGGATCCGAACATTGGAAATGCCCTTACGTCTAACAGAAAATGAATCTCGCTAAATTAGGTTGAATCTCCACTATTACTGCAAGAATATCCTATATAAAATCTACTATAAAAGTAAGGGTCTGTTTGTATGATAACTACACATTTTGGGCATGTTTGGATGTTGGTATTGTTAGAATTTAGCCCTTATTTGTAAAGGCTCATTCATTCTTGAAATTCCAAAGCACGCATGGTTTAGTGTCTTTTGTTAACCGTGCATTTCTCTCTTAAACAAGTGGTCCATAAGACTAGTGTGGTCGGAACACTATAGACAAAATGAGTGGTCCATAAGACCAGTGTGGTCAGAATACTATAGTTGAAACAAGTGTCCCATATGACTAGTGAGAGTTTTTCATAGATCACCATTGGATCTTTTCGGGGGATTCTCTTGTACCCCTTGGAGATTTCTTCGGATCACTCCAAGAGAGTGTGGTCGGAACATTATCGTCCCCTTGGACCTCTTCGGGAGATCCTCTTGGACCTCCCTTGGAGATTTATTTGAATCACTCCAAGAAAGTATGGTCGGAACACTGTGGTTCCCTTAGAACTCTTTGGGAGATCCTATTGGACCTCCCTTGGAGATTTCTTCGGATCACTCCAAGATAGTGTGCTCGAAGGTATAGACCAGTGTGGTCGAAGATATAGACTAGTGTGATTGTAATATTATGGTCGAAGGCTTAGACCCGTGTGGTCAAAAAATAGTGGTCGGATCCTTAGAACAGCGTGGTCGTAATACACTCGTCGAAGCTATAGACCAGTGGTCAAAGCTGTAGACCAGTGTGCAATCAAGATCAATAAACAATATTTAATGACCATTAATTGGTTTTGAATTAGCAGTTACTAGTGGTTTAAGTTGACAGTTACTAGAGAGTAATTATCTTGATCATAAATAGGATCTGAAGACGCCCAAACGAAAAGAGACGATTTAACATCTATTTTTCTTTCTTCTTCCTCTCTGTTCTCTTGTGCTGGAGAGTTATGCTGTCGAACCAAGCGGCCCCTTCTCTTCGGTGTGCATCGGGAAGGAGGGTGAGTGGATATCTCTGAACCATTGTCGCAGAGTACACCAGCAAGGGGTGGCAATAAGTTTTTTGGGCAGCGCATCTGCACAACCGCTCACTGTGTTGCATCATCTACAACTTGCACTGCTTCGAGACTGCGCTGCTTCCTGTTCTTCATCGAATCCAATTGTAAGTTGGTCGTAAGACCACTCTATTCTGTTATAGTCCTTTTTGTGTATGTTTAGAAGTGCAATGAGTTGCCTGTTGTTAGTATCGTTTTATGCATGTCTAGTTATTTGTGATCTTTGCCTCATAATCAAATCTGGAATTAAAATATTGTCCACATTTCCAACAATCCAGAAACCATATTATGGATATTTTTGTGATCTAGCAATGGCTGGTGCTTCTGATACTATGAAACCTGTGTGGATATCATGGGGATATGCTCCAGATCTTAGGATGATGTGACAATTGGCAATGGCATTTACGGTTTGTCGTTTCACGTGTTTTCGGTAAAGTTGGCATGCTGTCAGGCCAGAATCGGTCTGACCGGGCAGGGTGGTCGGTCTGACCGATCCATGGCCGGTTTGACCGGCCTTGGTGGCAGTCGGACCGGCCAGTTACAGAAAGTGAGAATTGAGCTGGGCCAAAAATAGAGTGTGTAGGCAAAAGGGGATTCTATTGCACTTGGCCTCATAATTTTTGGAGTCTCCAGTCAAAAGTTCTATTGGTTTGAAAATTCCAGTAGGTTTCGGTTTTCCAGAGAGGAAAAACGGCTAAGTCCCCGCTGGCGGTCTGACCGGCCCATAGGTAGTGGTCAGACCGGCCAGGGTGGGCTGTCAAACCGACCCTGGAGGGTGGTCTGTCCGGTTTTCATTTTGTTCATCGCCCGGTGTGGCGGCGATATTCGTGTGTTAGGTCAAATTCATGAGTTTCAGGGCATATATGGTGCATGATGCATGTTTTGACTAACATGGGTCAAGTTGTGAAGAACTTGTTCCCAAATTCGGTTTACTTGTCTATTGTTGTGCAGGTTGCTTGGTGGTCAACGACAGTCAACGGCGAGGATGATCGGGACTAGGCTTGGATAGATGAGGTCCAGAACGATCGACGATGCCGGGTGAGGTCAATGTACTCAAGCGTGGTGCAAGATGGACAAGGGTGACCTATTAGCTAATCCGAGGCGCAAGATGGCGCAAGGTGTAGCTAGTTAGGTCAAGAGGAGATAAAGAAGGAGCTTTAAAATACGTGCGTATGTGTCCCATTTGTTTTGGGCCTTAACGAGAGCCCAATAGGATCAAACTTCTAGAAG
Source organism: Hsuehochloa calcarea (assembly GCA_036346395.1). Taxonomy (NCBI): domain Eukaryota; kingdom Viridiplantae; phylum Streptophyta; class Magnoliopsida; order Poales; family Poaceae; genus Hsuehochloa; species Hsuehochloa calcarea. The sequence goes on from CM070610.1 coordinate 5,777,655, forward strand.
GTTTAAGCCTCCACTATAAATAGAAGAGGGTGGTGGCTGCACCATCTCTTCGCCTCTTTTGTAATTCTTGTAAACACTAATTTTCTTAGGGAGAGCTTTTGTGGAGCTAGGATTCTTGATGTTTGATGTGATTTTCGTGCACTTGGATTGAGCATTGTCCTCCATTGATAGAGTGGCTGTAAGCCCTGATCATATCAATCAATCAAAGGAAAGTTTGATCAATGTTTTGTCTCATTGCGTTCTTTCTCTCTATTTGATGATTTTAGGTCTTTCTTTGATCCGTGAGTTTTTGATTGGTTTCTTCACGTGATCTAGCTTGCTGTGATATGTGGGAATCTATCTAGGATCATCTTGATCATCAATCATCCACGAGTAAGAGCTTTGACCTAGTTTTCGTTTTGACCCGGTTTTGAACCCTTCCTTGATCAAACGGAAAAGGATCTTGATTCCTCCAAGAATTATCATAATCTTCGATTAGAATAGGTCCCTGATATCATAGAGAAGGTGTGTTCCAAGTTTCATCAAGTTTGGATTAGTAGATCAAAAGTTTCATATTTTTGCATCTTCGTCATCGGGTTTTTCAATCTGTTCTGGAGGTCAGCGGTTAGACCGCCTTTGGACACCGGTCAGACCGGTCGGAAATCGGTTCGACGGCCCAAGGCCAGCGGTCCGACCGGCAGCGCACTGATGTGCTTTAATCTTTGTTGTTTTTATCGTTTTGCTTAGTCTTCCGCTGTACTGACATACTTGATCTTCATAGCTTCCAAAGCTACTGGATTGAAATTGTGTTGAATTCATTATTAGTGAAAAAGTGAGCGTGCTCCTATTCGCCCCCCTCTAGTCGTCTTTTTGGTCCAACAAGTGGTATCAGAGCCCGGTTAGTTCAATCTTGATCTTAACCGGTCACTGAACTTGGCGATGGATAGATACTCCACAAAGCCGCATATATTTGATGGGCACAACTATGCCTATTGGAAGAATCGCATGCAAGTCTTCCTTGAGAGCGAAGTACACGCTATATGGGAGGTTGTTCGAATCCCGCTCGTGGTGCCCGAAGTTGCTACGCCGACTTCAGAAGCCCTTTTGGCTAACAACAATAAGGCTAAAAATCTCTTGTACGGCGGGCTTGGGAGACAGGAGTATGATCGGATTTGCAATCTTGAGACTGCACATGAGATTTAGAACACTCTCAAAACTTACCATGAGGGTTCGTCCCAAGTCAAGAAAGTACGTCAAACAGTCTATAAGCGTGAATACAACAAATTCGAGATGCGTCCTGGAGAGAGCATCGATGATATTTTCAGTCGCTTTAATAAAGTGATAAATCAGATGAAAGCTGTTGGTATTGAATATTCTCAATCTGAAAATGCCACTCATCTCTTGGCTGCAATCAACACCAAGGAGTGGGAGATAGAGGCTACAACCATTGAGTAGAATGTAAACCTTTCTGATCTGACTTTGGAGCTGCTATATAGCAAGCTCAAGATTCATGAGATCAAGAGGATTGATCATCCCAAGAAGAAAAATATGGCTTTGGTAGCAGACCCGCTCAAGAGAGCATCTAATGGGTTTTTTGAGTTTTCTTCTGGATTTTCGCTTGCAGGTTTATCTACAATCAATGAAGAGGAGTTTGAGAGTCTCTCTGAGGCTGAGTTGGCCCTCATAGTCAAAAAGGTCACACAGGCCTACAGTAATATGAGGAACAGAAAAAGAGGAGGTCACGTGACTTGGTATGAGTGTGGTGAGCTCAATCATATTCGGGCAAATTATCCCAAGCTGAAAGGTAAGAGTAACCATAAGGAGGGAAAGCCAGCTTGGAAGAAGCCTAAATGGAACAACTCAAGGTTTGATACTGCCAAGCTGACGAAGGCCGTTCACCGGGTGCTTGCCGCTTTTGAGGATCAATCATTAAGCGATGTGAACTCCGGGAGCGAGGAGGACAAGGAGGAGGAGATCCCTCAAAACAAGAAGAAAGGGAAGGCTAAGGACTTCACCGGCTTGTGCTTCATGGCCGACTCCGTTGATGACGACAACAATGAGGTATCTCCTTCCTATGATGTCCTTTCTGATAGATGTGAATCTATGTTTGAGCAACTTATGAGTCAGGATAAAGCTTTAGAATATGTCATGGCTAGGAACAAGGATTTAGAGTCTCAAATAGGTAACTTGACTTTAGAACTTGAGAATGCTAAGAGTCTTGAATTTGATGAATGTTCATCTTGCCATGCTTCGCATTCAGAATTCGCTAAACTGCAATCTGCTCATAATATTGCCTTACAACAACTTGAAAATGGTAGGACTGAGCTAGTTGAGGTTAAATCTGCTCCATGTGAAAAATGGTTAGAGTCTAGCAAGTTAGTTGTTTCTGGAGCTGTTGATTCTAGCCTTTGCACTTTCTGCTTAGAACGCGAACATGAAGTCAAAGATATCTTAGAAGCGGCTAGAGCTAAATATGCCAAGCTTAAGGACAGTATTGAGTCTTCTACATGTGCTTCATGTCCAGCCCTTAAACTTGAAACAATTTTATATAAGGAGAAATATGCTAGAGCCATTAAAGGTAAAACCTGTGAATCATGTGTTAATCTTAAAGATGAAAATGCTTATCTTAAGGATACATTAGAAAAATTCTCTAAAGGTAAGAAACAATTAAACATGATTCTGGACAAGTCTAAAACTCCTTATAAGAAGCAAGGATTAGGATACAATCATATTCAAAACAATTCTAACCCAAAAGTTACTCAAGTTTTGGAATAGGGGTTAATTGAATTTAAAACACAACCTGCAAAAACTATTTTTAAGTCTGCAGGTATTGCACATCCATCTGTTAAGTCTAAGGGTGCTTTCTCTAGTGGTATAAAGTATCATTGCACCTATTGTAAAAAGGATGGACATTTGATTGAGTTCTGTTGGCGTAGGTTGAAAAATGATAAGAAAATTTTTGCTAGAACTTCATCTAATCAACCTAGAGCTTCTATGAGACATGGTAACATAGAAAAGAAGAAACCTGGTTTAGAATTTGTATCACATGCTCATCATCATGTTACTAGACAGGATAACTCTGTTACTTTAACTCTTGCTCATAACAGAACCTTAAATAAAATCAAGATAGCACTTCTGCTTTGCATACTACTCGCAGACGTGTGTCTCAGTACTGGGTTCCTAAGTCTTATTTAACTAACCCCAGTATTGAGACACATCGTTCTTCTGTTCCTTGATTTTCAGGATTACCGCGGAAAGAGGAAGGACACGTGGTTTGTCGAGTCCAGCTGTTCACGCCACATGACCGGAGACTCAAAATGGTTCACCTCTTTCACGCGATCGACAGGTGATGATTTTATCACCTTTGGAGATGATAAACAAGGGCGGATTGAAGGAACGAGATCGATCAGGGTGAACGACAGTTTCATCCTCAAGGACGTCGCCCTTGTGGACAAGCTAAGGTTTAATCTGCTTTCTGTATCTCAACTTCTTGATGATGGATATGAGACTATATTTAAGAAAAATGCTTGTCGGGTGCTTGATTCAATTGGCGAACTTGTTTTTGGAATTACTAGAGTTGTTAGGATTTTTAGAGCTGACTTTTCTGAATCTCTTGCTGGTTCTCTCAAATGCTTGATTTCATCTTCTTCTTCTGAGTTCTGGCTTTGGCATCGTCGGTTGGGGCACTTTGATTTTGATCATCTGACGCAAGTTAGCAACCTTGAGCTTATGAGAGGTTTGCCCAAACTCAAAGCCGTCAAAGATGTTGTATGTGCGCCCTGTAGGTATGGCAAACAAGTTACCGCCTCACACCCTTCAGTGACTATGGTCATGACTGACGGACCAGGACAGTTGCTTCATATGGATACTGTTGGTCCTACTAGGGTTCGGTCAGTTGGTGGAAAATGGTACATTCTTATCATAGTCGATGATTTTTCTAGATACACTTGGGTGTTCTTTCTTGCTTCGAAGAATGAAGCTTTTGAGTTTTATCATGATCTGGTTATTCGTTTGGCTTCTGAACTTCCGGGTGCTTTGAGAGCGATCCGCAGTGACAATGGCACGGAGTTCAAGAATACCTCATTTACTTCTTTTTGTGATGAGCGTGGTATTGAGCATCAGTTCTCTTCTCCACACGTCCCTCAACAAAATGACGTTGTGGAAAGGAAGAACAACACCCTGGTCGAGATGGCTAGGACGATACTAGACTAGTATAGCACACCGAGGAGATTTTGGGCCGAAGCTGTTGCTACTGGTTGCCATATTGCTAATCGTGTCTTTGTGAGACCTTCTTTGGGCAAGACTACTTATGAGCTTCAATTTGGTAGAAAATCCTCTGTTTCGTATTTTCGAGTCTTTGGATCCAAGTGTTTTATTCTCAAGACAGGTAACCTAGATAAATTTGAGTCTAGAACTTTTGATGGTTTATTTCTGGGTTATCCTGCACATTCGAGGTGTTTTCGGGTGTTTAATGCTAAAACTAACCTTGTTCAGGAGACATGCAATGTCACTTTTGATGAGACTAGCCATGGAGCTAGACCAGATATTTCAGCTGATACACAGGTGACAGAGAGCATATTTATAGAGGAAGATGATGAAGGACTCGATGATGTTCTTCCACCTGCTGCTGTTGACGCTCCTATTCCAGCACAAGATCCTGCTGTGACTACTTCGCCTTCAGATGAGGCTCCTGCTGCATCTTCATCATCAACAATACCTGCGGAGGTCGAAGAGATATTTTCCTCTCCGGGTGCACCACTTCACATTCAAAGGCAGCATCCCCCGGATCAGATAATAGGTAATCTCCATGAGCGAGTCACTCGCTCCAGGTATAATGATCCAAATCTCTACTCTCATTCTGCTTTATTGCTTCTTTTGAACCTCGCGATATATCACATGCTTTATCGGATTCTAGCTGGGTTAATGCCATGCATGAGGAGTTAGAGAATTTTGAGAGGAATTAGGTTTGGAACCTAGTAGAACCTCCTAGTGACCATAATATTATATGAACCCGCTGGGTTTTCAAAAATAAACAAAATGAGGATGGTTCTGTAATTAGAAACAAGGCTAGGTTGGTAGCTCAGGGTTTTAGCCAAGTTGAGGGGTTGGATTTTGATGAGACTTTTGCTCTTGTTGCTAGACTAGAAGACATTCGCATTTTGCTTGCATTGCTGCATCTAAAGGCTTTAGATTATATCAGATAGATGTTAAAAGTGCATTTTTAAATGATTTCATTGAGGAGGAAGTTTTTGTTAGGCAACCCCGGGCTTTGAGAATCCCAAGTACCCAAATCATGTGTTCAAGCTATCCAAAGCTTTGTATGGTCTCAAGTAAGCCCCTAGAGCCTGGTATGATAGACTTAAGACCTTCCTGCTTAAGAATGATTTTGAGATGGGTAAGGTAGACAAGACTTTGTTCATTCTTAGGCGTGGTAATGACTTCCTGCTTGCTCAAATTTACGTTGATGATATTATCTTTGGTGGTTCTTCTAATGCTCTTGTTTCCAGCTTTTTTGAGACTATGTCTAGGGAATTTGAGATGAGTATGATGGGAGAACTCAATTACTTTTTAGGACTTCAAATTAAGCAATGCAAGGAAGGGATCTTCATCCATCAGACGAAGTACACTAAGGACTTGCTCAAACGTTTCGACATGGGTGACTGCAAGCCAATCTCCACTACCATGGCAACTTCGACTGTTTTGGATCCAGATGAGGAAGGAGAAGTCGTGGATCAATGCGAGTACCGCAGCATGATCGGTTCCCTTCTGTACCTGACGGCCTCGAGACCGGACATCCACTTCACGGTCTGCCTTTGTGCGAGGTTTCAGCGTCTCCGAGTACTTCCCATCTCCAAGCCGTTAAACGCATATTCAGGTATTTACACTCTACCCTTATGTGTGGCATTTGGTATTCATGTTCTTCATCTTTGTCCATTCAGGGGTTTTCTGATTCTGATTTTGCTGGCTGTCGGTTAGATAGGAAGAGTACCTCATGCACTTGTCACTTCATGGGCACTTCTGTTGTATCTTGGTCTTCTAGGAAGCAGTCTTCGGTTGCACAATCCATCTTTGTTGAATATGTAGTCACGCTAGTTGTTGTAGTCAGATTTTGTGGATGGTAACCACTCTTAAGGATTATGGGTTAAATTTTGCTAGTGTTTCTCTTTTCTGTGATAACACTTCTGCCATTAATATTGCTAAGAACCCTGTGCAACACTCTAGGACCAAGCACATAGATATTCGCTATCACTTCCTTAGAGACCATGTCGAGAAAGGTGATATTGTGTTACACTTTGTGGAGTCCGAGGCTCAACTGGCTGATATCCTCACCAAGCCTTTAGACCCAACTAGGTTTGCCACATTGAGAAGCGAGTTAGGGGTAATTTATCCCTATGGGTTGGTTTGAGGGGGAGTTCGATCTTTTCTTGTTCTTTTTCTGAACTTATTGATCTTTTTGAACTTTTTAGGTTCTTAGGCTTTTTATTGCATCTCATTGTATCATATTGCATTCATCTGAAAAATACAACAAGTGGTATGAAAAATCCAAAAAGATGCATTGTAATATAAGATTTTCTGCTTATCTTTTAAAATTGATGAAGCTTTGCCTATTACCCTTTGGAGCTTTAGTATTTCAATTCTTGCTCAATGCCATGTCTAGTTCTTTGACTTGCTAGAATTATCATGTTTTCACATATACAGATAAGTCTTTGATGTATGAGCTAGAATTCTAAAACAACTCGAACTAAAAATTGTAATTTGTGGATGTTTTAGCTAGTTGCGTAATTAGTGCTCCTTTTTGTGACATTGGTCCTGTCAGAATTGTTTTGTTAGCTCTTGAATCTAAAATTGACCATTACTTGAGCTTTTTGTGTTCTTGAGATTCTAAAACTGCTCTTGTGAAATATGAAAAATCAATATTGTCTTATGTTTAAATTGTGCCAAACTATTCTTACGAGACTGCTTGTCAAAGACATGAACTTGGAGATAGTTTGATGATCCAGACGATCTCATGGGGATTGCTTGTCAGAAATGACATGAACCTCAAGATTTGTCGCCATGGTAGAAGCTTAGGAAGGGTTTGTGGATGGCTCCTAGTCCAGGATCTTCTTCACTAAGATATACCTTTAATCAACTTCTGGTCGAAGCTTAGTATGTGTTTGTGGATGGCTCCTAATCCAGGATCTTGTCACTAAGTTAGATCATTAGTCAACTTTAATATTCAGTGCAAATGAGAAAACTGTTGACAAATGGGCTTTTGAGAAATTTGAGCAAAATGATTCAATACAGGACCTGATTGACTCTTAATGTGGTCTTTGTTAGATTTTTGATCTCACTTTGATATCTTGACATGGCCAGTTTCACTTTGGGATACCTGTTGATGAACTTGCTGAATTTGAAGCTTTGCTTAAATTGATCAAATCTACTGCTTTACTTTTGAGCCTTCGTGCTTAGCTTTGACATATATGTCTTATCATGATCTTGCTAGCGCTGTTATGCTTGATATGTTGTTTGTGCAATATTAGAAATGCTGACTTGTTCTTTTGGGTAATCTCCAAAGCTTCTTGTAATCAAAAATTGAAAAATACAAAAATGAAGCCACTCCATTGCACTTCATGCATACTCCTTTTTATGCTTCTTTCTTCATTCTGCATTTGTTACCTCTGGATGAGAGGAAGGCGTGATTCCTTGATGACTCCATTGTCAAAGGGGGAGAAGATATTTCAATGTTGGGGGAGAAAATATATCTTTTTTGAACAAAGAGGGAGAAGATATATAAAAATGATAAAAAGGGGGAGAGACTGAAAATTTGAAAATTTCTGAAATTTGAGGATCATAGTGAGGGGGAGTTCTTGAGTTGCATTCTTATTGTCTTATTGAATATTCTGAACTTGAATTGCATTCATGTATCCTCACAATGATCATAGGTCAATTGAACAATTGTTCTTTCATATGGACCTCATGTGAGAATTTTGACCCTTTTATGGAAATCAAAGTTTTTATGCTTTCTTTTGCCTTATCTCACATACCTATACTATTCTGATGCCAGCTTGGTCATTTACATTGCTTTTTCTTGCTTATGGACCAAGTTGTGCTTTTGTGCGAAAACGAAAGTATTTTACTTCTCAAACCTCCAAATTACATTTTCTGGATTATTGCCAATGTGTTCATCAAGGGGGAGATTGTGGATATCATGGGGATATGCTCCGGATCTTAGGATGATGTGACAATTGGCAATGGCATTTATGGTTTGTCGTTTCACAGGGTTTTCGACAAAGTTCGTGCATTCGATGACGGCGTCCGACCGCCATAGCATCCGACCGGTCCCAAATCGGTCGGACCGGCCATGTGCGGCGATCGGACCGGCGGTGACCACAAGTGGTCAGAACAGGCTGGGCCAAAAATAGGTGTTGTAGGCAAGTGAGGGGATCCCAATGCACTTGGTCTCATAATTTTTGGAGTTCCCAAGCAAAAGTTTTATTCGTTTTAAGTTTCCATAAGGTTTCGGAATTTCAGGGCTTGAAATTCGGCTAAGTCCCTTGTGGCGGTCCGACGGGCCAGAGGGCAGTCCGACCGGCTCACAGTGAGCGGTCAGACCGATTTCCACTTATGCATCGACCAACTTCGTGGTGATGTTGTTTTGTTAGGTCAAGTTCATTGGTATCATGGCATATGTATTGCATGATGCATGTTTTGACTAACATTGATCAAGTTGTGAAGAACTTGTTCCCGAATACGTGTTTGCTTGTCTATGGTTGTGCAGGTTGCTTGGTGGTCAACGACGGTCAACGACGAGGATGATCGGGACTAGACTTGGAGAGTTGAGGTCCAGAACGATCGACGATGCCGGGTGAGGTCAATGACTCAAGCGTGATGCAAGATGGACAAGGTGACCTATTAGCAAATCTGAGGCGCAAGATGGCGCTAGGTGAAGCTGTTTAGGTCAAAAGGTTAAAGACAGCGCTTTGCGAAGCGTGCGTGTGTGACCCGTTTGTTAGTGGGCCTTAACGGGAGCCCAATAGAGTCAAACCCTAGGAGTTCTAGGCCTCCACTATAAATAGGAGGAGGTGGTGGCTGCACCATTGAGCTCCTTATCTCTCGCCTCTTTTATGTTTCAAAACCCTAATTGGCTTAGGGGGAGTTGAGGTGGAGGCTAGGGCTCTTGATGGTTTGAGGTGATTTTCGTGATCTTGGATTGACCACTGATCCTTGATGGAGTGGGTGTAATCCAGCAGCAATCACGAATTTAATCTATGCAAGGTTTGCTTGAGATAAGTCTCTTTTCGTTCTTGCTTTCAATTTTGTGATTTTAGGGCTTTCTTTGATCCGCGAAGTTTTGATTGATTTCTTCATGTGAATTAGCTTGCTGTGATATATGTGAACCTATCTAGGATCATCTTGATCATCAATCACTCACGAACAAGCATTAGGATCAAGTTTTCGTTATTGCCCGGTTTTAGACTCTCTGTTACTCAATTGACAACTGTTCAGGATCTATCCAAGAATTATCATAATATTCGATTGGAATAGGTCCTCAATAGCATAGAGAAGGTGTGTGCAAAGTTTCGTGAAGTTTGGAGTTGAGAATCAAAAGTTAGACCTAATTACAACTTCGTCATCGGGCTGTTTTTACTGTTTCAGATCGTGTTGAGTCTCACGGCCGATCGCCCATCATCACCGGTCCGACCGATTTGGCCGATCCGATTTGGCGTGTCCGATCGCTAGAAATCGGTCCGACCGCTCCAGGCCAGAGGTCAGACCGCCAGTACATTGTATTGCTTTGATCTTTGATGTTTTTGTCATATTGCTTAGGGGATTAAATTGAATTCAATACTAGTCATCCGCTATACTGGTATATTGATCTTCATAGCTTCCTCATAGCTATTGGAGTGAAATTGTGTTGAATTCATAATTTGTGAAAAAGTGAGCGTGCTCCTATTCACCCCCCCTCTAGTCGCCTTTTCGGTCCAACAAGATCAAAGCTACAAGTGGGTATGTGTTTACCCTTGCAGGTGCTACAGTTCCATGGAGGTCGTGTAAACATACCACATTGACGAGGTCAATCATGGAAGCAGAATTTGTAGCACTAGACACAGTTACTGTTGAGACTGAATGGCTTAGAGAGCTTCTGTTGGACTTACCACTGGTTGAGAAACCAATGCCGACAATCCTAACGTACTGTCACAATCAAACAGTGTTGATTAAGGTTACAAGTACTAGGAATAACATGAAGTTCTCTAGATATGTGAAGCGTAGGCTTAAATCTGTTAGAAAACCGAGAAACTCTAGAGTGATTACTGTGAATTATATACGCACTGAGAAAAATTTAGCAAACCCTTTCACAAAGGGACTAGCATAGAAGGCGATTTCCGTTACGTCTATGGACATGGGAATATGGCCCATTGGAGTTACAACTCAACAGAAACCCATGCCATTTTTATCGGAGATCTTGTGACTTAGGCAATAGGAAAAATAAGTTGATGTTTGAACAAGAGAGTACATTTTAATAATATATGTACCCGTGTCCTAATAGACAAAGTACTCTCAACTGTATGGAAGAGGATAGCTTAAAGCCTTAATGTATTATAGTGTCCAATGAGGAAAAAATGTATTAGCCTACAAGATACCCAGAATGAATACACCTACTTGAGCTTAACTGAGGTCGCAGTTCACAAGAATAGGGGCATTCTGTAGAAAGCTCATGAGCAGATAAGGGAGCATGACCAAATAAAGCTCCAGATAGGCTGGGTTCTTTGACAGCCTAGTATCAGTTGAGATTTCAAGTGAAATCTAATCACGAAAGACTGTGAATGCAAGACATAGCCCATTCATCAGTTGTGAGAAAAATGAATCATGTTATTCTAGGTGCAAGTTCAACCCGTACGAGACTTACACTAAAAGACTGGTATATTAACAACTCTTTAGCACAATAGTCTTTATCATCCTTTTTGCTGCTTGCCTTGGAATTGGTGGGGGATTGTTAGAATTGGACCCTTATTTGTAAAGGCTCATTCATTCCTGAAATTCGAAAGTATGCATGGTTTAATGTCTTTTGCTAACCGTGCATTTCTCTCTCAAACAAGTGGTCCATAAGACTAGTGTGGTCGGAACACTATGGTCGAAATGAGTAGTCCATAAGACCAGTGTGATCGAAGCAAGTGTCTCATATGACCAGTAAGAGTTTTCCTTAGACCACCATTGGACCTCTTCAAGAGATTCTCTTGGACCTCCCTTGGAGATTTCTTCTGATCACTCCAAGAGAGTGTGGTCGGAACACTGTGGTTCCCTTGGACCTCTTCGCGGGATCCTCTTGGACCTTCCTTGGAGATTTCTTCGGACCACTTAAAGATAGTGTGGTCGAAGGCAAAGAATAGTGTGGTCGAAGTCTTAGACCAATGTGGTCGTAATATTATGGTCAAATGCATAGACCAGTGTGGTCAAATCCTTAGACCAGCGTGGTCGTAATACACTGTCGAAGTTGTAGACCAGTGGTCGAAGCTGTAGACTAGTGTATAACCAGGATCAATAAACACTGCTTAATGACCATTAATTGGTTTTGATTAGCAGTTACTAGTGGTTTAAGTTGACAGTTACTAGAAAGTAATTGTCTCGACCATAAATAGGATCTGGAGATGTCCAGACGAAAAGAGACTATTTAACATCCATTTTCTTTCTTCTTCATCTCTGTTCTCTTGTACTGGAGAGTTGTGTTGTCGAACCAAGCCATTCCTTCTCCTCAGCGTGCACCGGGAAGGAGGGTGTGCATCCTATCTTCAAACCATTGTCGCAGAGTATACCTGCACGGGGCGGCAATAAGGTTTCTGGGCAGCGCATCTGCGCGACCGCTCGCTGTGTTGCATCATCTACAATCTGCACTGCTTCGAGACTGCACTGCTTCCTGTTCTTCATCAAATCTAACTGCAAGTTGGTCGTAAGTCACTCTATTATGTTATAGTCCTTTTTGTGTATGTTTAGAAGTGCAATGAGTTGCCTGCTGTTAGTATCGTTTTATGTATCTCTCGTTATTTGTGATCTTTACCTCATAATCAAATCTAGAATTAAAATATTATCCACATTTCCAGCAAGTCACACTTTGCCACACTTTGAGCAATTTTTAGTACCAAAGTGTGACAATATATAACTTTTGTGATGAGCATATTAGTTACCACACTTGTGGGTAACTTCAAGAAATTGTCATGTTGGGCAGAAGCCTAAGAAAGTGTGGTATGGGACAACTATGATATCAAATGCTAGCAACAAATAGTCAAGACTCCCCTAAATCAAGTGTAGAAAAAATGGTAACGAACCTAACAACCCCTAAACCTTATAACAAAATCATATAAAAAAAACAAGAAAACAATATTCAGACATGCATCCCTACTATGCACATGGTTACTTCTTTTTGTGGACCTCACCTAAGACACAACTTCTTTTGACCGGTCACACCCATTACCAATCGCCCACTACATTAAAACCACATGTAAAAACAGAAAATGGATGTACATAGACCATGCAAAAGGGATTATGCGTTATTTCAGAGTAAAAAACAGAAGGGACATGGGACAATGGGAGGAGCTGTGACTAGGGATGGCAATTGTGCCCGATTACCCGTGTACCCGCGGGCGAATACCCTAATGGAGCTGGGTATGGGCATCTTTCTTTGCCCACGGGTATAAAAACGGGCAAAAAAACTTACCCATCGGGTAAACGGGCGCGGGCATGGGTAAACTCCACCCGACCCGCTTACCTGCGGACTGTCATATAAGTATCCACACCATATAAATACAAAACCCTAACTCCCAGGCTCCCACTCCCACCTCCCACCTCCCACCTCCCAGCCGCCTCCCCGGCTCCCCCTAACTCCCGAGTCCCGAGTCCCACTCCCAACCAGATCTCCCGTCGCCGTCCCCCTCCTAGCCGTCGCGCTCTCGGCCGTCCCCTCCAGATCTCCCGTCGCCGTCCCCCTCCTAGCCGTCGCGCTCTCGGCCATCCCCTCCAGATCTCCCGTCGCCGTCCCCCACCTAGCCGCCGGCCTCGGCCGTCCCTCCAGATCTCCTCCCGGCCGTTCCCTCCCGGCCGTCGCCTCCCATCGCCCACCGGCCACCGCGCCCCATCGCCATCCCCTCCCGGCCATCGCCCTCTCCTCCAGATCTCCTCCCGGCCGTCCCCTCCGGCCGCTCTCCCATCGCCTCTCGGCCGTCGCCTCCACTCCTCCCGGCCGCCCCTCCCGCCGCCTCCTCCTCAAGAACTCTGTGTTTGATATCGTGGTTGTGATCTTGCACATCCGATTCGTATATGGTGGTGATTCGTGAACGGCATTTTCTCTATGATTTTGTTCTTGCACTTTATCATATTCATATGTTGTGGCAATCATAATTGCAAAGGATAGAAGGAAATGCGCCACCATGAAATGCCGTAACTAATGTGCGATCCGAGTTGATTGATTTTTTTGAAACTTCAAGAAAGTTCGAGGAAACGATATGTGCAATTGCTTTCTTGTGATCTCAAAGATGGACTTCAACATTTCCTTCTTTCTTTCTTTTGTGTTTCATAGAGTTAATGAGTCCAACAGAAAACATAGAAAGAAAGGTTGAAAAACTCCAATGAAATGATCATGTCAGTCAATGAAATGATCATGTCAGTCCAACATTTTGAGTTAATGAGTCCAACTCAAACATAGAAAACATTTCCTACGTTTTGTATATTTGCTAGTAAAGGTTCAAGATATTTCATTTTCCCAGCAAATGTTTAAATCCTTGCTATCTAGGTCTTGGCCTGAATTTTTGTTTTGTTGTCAAGTCATACTTTCTACCCATTTCCTCCGATTATGTTACGTAATTGTTGTTGGACAGCATGATCATTTCATTGGAGTTTGTTTTGGCATGCTTTTTTGTCGCTTAATTGTGGACATGTTCAATACCTATTTACTTCATAGTTGTACACTTCAATGGAAAATACTAGCTTAAGAAAGACTATGGCAATGTAGTATGTATGCATATAATTACATCCCATAGCACCACTAGTCTGGCAGTATTGGACAAACTACACCAAAGAGGTACGAAAAATTTGTGAAAGCAGCTCGGTTTGTTAAGGTTGAAATAACTAAAAAGATTGGTCTTGATTGCAAAACTAGATGGAATTCAACCTATGTTATGCTTAGTACTGCTATTCCCTATAAGAAAGTCTTTGAGAGGTTGAAGCAACTTGATATGCGCTTTATTTGTGTACCAACAATGACATTGAATTTTGCCTCAACTGCTTGTGAAAAATTAAGCCTTTTCTATGAACTCACCAAATGTTTTCTGAACTAAATATGTAACAGCTAACATATTCTTTCCAAAGATATGTGAGGTCAAAATGTATATGAATAAATGGTTAGGATGTGGAGATCCAATAATTGAGGCTATGTCTGTTGAGATGATAAAAAAGTTTGACAAGTACTGGTCTGATATTCATGGTTTGATGGCTATTGCAATTATTCTTGATCCACGTGGAAAAATGACAATGTTACATGCATGCTATATTGCCCTCTTTGGCGAAGAAAATTCTGAAGAGAATGTTACAAAGAGTTATAATTGCTTGTGTGAGTTGATGAATGAGTACCAAGTGCATGGTGGAGAAGAGGGTATGGCTACATCTTCTAGTACTAGTGTTGCAACCGGTGCTAATGAGGTGCTTTCAATATTTAAAACATTAGCTGCTAGTAAGAAAAGTATCGGTGTAGTAAAGACCAAAAGTGAGCTAGATCGCTATTTGGAAGAAGAAACTCTTCCTTGCACAAATGAGGAATTTGATATACTGGGTTGGTGGAAGGTGGCTGGGACACGTTATCCTACATTACGGATGATTGCTCGTGATATCTTGGCTATTCCAATAACAACAAGAGCTTCGAATCGACTTTTAGCACTAGTGGTAGAGTGCTAAGTGAACATCGCGATGCCTCACTCCACCTATATTGGAGGCATTGATGTGCTCACAAAGTCGGCTTCTAATGACCTTAAAGGTATGCAATGCAACTAGCGATGTAAATATTTTGAATTTTCTATGTGATTGCAAACAAGTGATGTAATGCAATGTTTACTTTTCAGGTGAAGGAGGAGTTGAGGGATTATGGACATGCCTTGAAGACATTGAAGAGGAGATTAAAGATTGTTGTTCAATCTCGATCGTCGACTCTGATTGAACTATTTTCATATGTTTTACTCTTGTTGCAAACTTAATTTGTTTATGTGTGAGGAACTATGTGTGATGTGGAACCGCAGTTTGTATTTTTTTTTATTTGTTGAACTTGATGTGTGAATTGTGATGAATTTTATCAGTTGTTGAATGTGTGATGCATTATTAATGTGAATTGAAATGAACTTGATGTATACATTGTTTGTGTATGATGACTGATGAGTGATGAGTATGCCCGTGGGCGATGGGTACCCGTGGGCGATGGGTACCCACTGACGTGCATGCATTGTTCATGGTAACGGGCATGCCATGGCGACGGTACCATGGCGACAGTATGGCGAGATTCTTCGCCCGTTGTCCTTCGCGGGCATGCCCGTGGGGGGAAATTGGGGCCGCGGGTATGGGTATGGGCGAGCACTACCCGTACCCGTTTCGCCCGATTGCCATCCCTAGCTGTGACCATATATAGTAAGGGGTGGGTGTGCGCACATTATTTTTGTTTTTTGAGAGAAGTGTGCGCGCATTATTTAGCCGTTTGTTTCATGCTTTTATTCCATAAGTGTTATGGTTGCAATATAGTGGAGCTTCAGCCCAAATTTGGTGAGGTAACCATCTCATTGTAGGGTCTAACAATATCCAAATGTTTGTAAATTAAAAGGGTTCCAGATCACATGTAAGCCCTAAATGTATCTCCAATGTTTAGAAGCAAAGTACTCGAAATACTCCCTTGAAATCTGTTTTTTATATAGGTGTTGCGTTTTCTCTAATCAATTTTATCGCCAAGGATTTTAGAGTAATTTACTCTTACTTTTAGCAGGTTGAAAATTTAATAACGTGATGATATTTGACATGCATACGGATCATCACAACAGGTTCAACCGTTAAACAAAGACAAAGGCTTCAGAAATAGTTCGCGATTTCCACACCGCCGCAAACCAAGCAAGCATGGCACGGCAACGCCGCTGGTGGCAATTACTGGAGCAATGTAATTGGTAAAATGGTACATAACTAAACATTACAGCGACTTGCAACGCAATCTACTCTGCAACATGGAAATATCTGGAATAGCCTTATGTTGCACAAGACATTGTTTGGCTTAATGTCATTGATCAATTACAAATGCTGCTCTCCGCGCAGGATCACATGAAAGGTTTTCACAGTCTGTCCACTGGTTCGGTTGTGTTCTCATCATGCAAATCCAGTGGAACTATCTTCAACTGAAGATATCTCCATGATGCCTAACTCATGGAGTCCAACGGGACATAGGGGGTGAGCCCCTGTAATTTTCAGATCTTTAAGAAGAAAGAGTGGTTTGGTACCAAGACCAATAATTTACCCGAAGGGGATCACATTTCTGCAGGATTGAGCAGATAGCGGTTGCAAGATCGACATCTGCCGTTTCAGGATCAGAGTTATTCATTGCTTCGATGGTTCCTTTAAGTTCATCTGAAGGCTGCAAACCAGCTCGACGAAGATCGAGCAGCAAGCTCAAAGCAAATACACAGGTCCAATCCTTATTCAGGACCTTGAGGCAAACATCAGAAATACGCTCATCAGCCACCAGCAAGTTATTCTCACCCTTATACAGACCTTTGAGGTACCTCCAGGGGCTTTCATTCTGCGGGTTTGCCAGAATAGCCACAATTGTGTAATCTACTTCTGAGTCACGCATTGCTACAAGGCCCCCAAGAAGTGGTGATCTTGTTATTACAACGTATCTCTGTGGCAAAATACATTTAACGCACTTCAGTGTAAGTCGAATATTTGATCCTATTTAATCAGCACAAAAGGACGCTCAGGAGGCAGGAGTAGGACAAAGTACCAGGTAAAATTGAAGGCAAGAATATAGTAATACAATCAATGAATAGTTAATAAATAACGAACAAGTATAGAGATTCCCAGACTGGTACGATGAAAATAAAGACACGATTCTATGAAACTGAAATGATGGTGAAGAATCTAAAACTAAAATTGCATATTACACTAGAAAATTGTCAGACCCATATAAGCACAGCAATTCACCTGATTCCAAGCTGAATTATTGAAGACATCTTCCTCAAGAAGTTCGTTGCAGTACTGTAATTCACTCTCCCATCCACCCAATGCATGAAGAACCCACTGCAACAATTATAATAAAGAAATTCCATTATTAGAACATAGCTTTTCCTGATACTCCATAGCGTCGCTAAGTATAGTATCCAAATATGGAGTAATGAACTTAAACGATATCAACTGCCTACTTTTAGTGATCATTGAAAGAAGGTATTGCATACCTGCCTATGGGACCAAGCATGGTAATTTTTAGCATCACTAGCAAGAATCTTCCTTGTAAATTCATGTTCTTTATTTGCAGCATCTGGTCCTATTTTCTCAGCAAGCCATCTCTTGTGATGCCTGAGAAAAAATTGTCCCTGAAGGTTAGTCATGACCGATTTCCCAACAATGAAAGTGGAAAAATAAAGTTTGAATTATGAAAGACTAAAAAATATAATGCTAGTAACTCATTCAAAACTCCACAGCCGACAAATCGTACATTACTTTCTTTTTTAAACACTAAAAATGTAAAGTAAGTTTATAAACAATGTAACTCACCAGACTTGGTAATTTTTTGGATAACATTCAGCAATGTTGTCCACAAAATTCATTTCTTCAAGTAAGTCAGCATCCAGTGCCTCTAGAACAAGACGCCTGAAATGCCACACCTATCAAGTAAAAAAAACTCATGAAGTCAACAAGGATGACCACTAAAGAATTGATCAATATAAAAATGAACTGCATGGCACTACGCTACTAACTACAAAACCATGGTTCGACAGAAGGCAATTCTCTGATACCGCACAGCAACTTATTTGATTGCGGAGCCCATTATCTCTAAAGGATAATGCGGTATACCGGGAGAAATTTGTACTTATGTGTAGTATGCTATTGCTTGTTATGCATTTTAGTAGCATAAAACACTCTAAAACATAATTTGGTACCATACACCATTATAATTACATACCATATTTTCAGATCATGGGAAGTGCATCTCTTTATGTTTGTCAAGCTAGGGATCCTTTAACCCAGACAGGATTCTACTTAAAGTCTTGCATGCCAAACAAAAAAAAGAAGACAGAGCGTCTTCGACGACCTCCGGTTTGTTCACGGAACGGCAAATTATGCACATTAAACCTTTCTGATTGAAATTAAACTCCCAACTGCACTCCCATGTCTTTCCTGCACTAAATCGAGGAGTGCAAAGCTGCAAATAGCTAAACAGCAAGTCCACATGAGAAATTCCAACTTCCCAGATCCGGCTCCTCTGTTTCTGTAAAACAATATTGCATACCCATAGCTGGATCGACCTGGTACAATTGAACCTCCATGGTACAATTCCATAATTTATATACCAGAATAAATTCCACTAAGACAACAAAAACTTCAAATTTCCAATATGAACTCACACACACACAAGAGAATAGGAATAGTCTTACCGTGTAATTGGAGGAGTTTAAGTGGAGGGCCTCGGCAGTGAGGTGGAGGGCGCGGAGGCTGCGCTCGCCGGCGAAGTAGAGGGCGCGGAAGTAGTCCATGACCTCGCGGAAGTCCTCGCGGTAAGCGATGGGGACAACGGGGTGGGGGCCGTCGTCCTGCGGCACCGGTGCCACGTCCGCCAGCTCCGGCCGCCGGCTTGGGGGCACCCACAAGTCGGCGCCCTTATCTGACGACGACGACGGCGGCGCCATGGATGGACTCGGGAGAGAGAGATCTAGGTTTTCCCAATCTTTTCTTTTTCCCGTTATAGTGTATGCGTTGGACGCACGAAAGGCAGCCTAAGTGTCGATAAGATAAACAAATGCTTCTGTTTTCGCGTGTCAAGATTGCAATACAATCGAATTCCGACCTTCCTCGCATGGTGCCGCCACCGGCGCTTCGGTCAGAAACCCCAAGCTTCCGAGGAGTTTTTTTTCCTTCTGAAATGGCGACTTTTTCCAACGCAGGTGTAGACATGGTAGTCACCAAAATGTATTCGTAAAAGTAGTTCCATACCAAACATTGACCGTACGGTAAGGTCTCTCCAGCAGTTATGTCCGTGCAACCTCCTGACATAATATACTTGTTTGTATAATTTTTTAAAATTTTATTTATTTTAAATTTTTAAAAAAATTCATTTAAGTATACTGTTTGTAAGAATTTTTTAATATATACAATAAAGTCCAAGCATTATGAATTTTTTTTAAAGACACCTAACACAGTGGACTTAATTGTGTAATATTTTTAAGAATTTTATATGTTCTGAAAATATCTCAAAAATTAAGGATTTAGATCTTAAAAAGTAGAATTTTAGGTCTTGAAAATTAGGGCTTCATGATTTCATGTGACTTGAATGTGTGAAGTTTAGTACCATATGGATCACTCTAGGCATTAGTAAGATTGCTATAGCAATAGTGACAGAATTTGAACTCTTATAGTAGTACTAACCATACTACAATTATTTAGATTTTAGGTACCACACTATTTTCTTTCGCTCCGAGTAGTACTAATCATATTACCATTATTTAAATTTTGGTAGTGCATAATGTGACCTCTGTCTTTAGTTCTTCATCTAGTAAGATTGCTATAGCAACAGTGATAGAATTTGAACTCCTAATATCTTTAACAAACATTCTGACTCGTTTCGAATCTGCACTATAGCAACACCGCAATATGAAGTAGAACAAGCACTAGAAATGGGAACGTGGATGCAACTATCTTCATGCTCGATTCTATTCTCCATGGCATGCCTTGTGAAACAGTTAGTAATCTTAGTTGTGTACTATTACAACGATGTTAAAAGAAGTTCTGTGTTTGCTCTGAGGGGTTAGAAATAGGGCTGGAAAAACTGCTCGAAGCTCGCGAGTCGACTCGCTCGAGCTCGAGCCGGCTCGGCTCAGGCTCGTGAATTTTTGAGCCGAGCCGAGCCCACCATTCAGCTCGCGCAAAAAACGAGTCGAGCTCGAGCTGGCTTGCGAGCCTAGATTGGCTCGGCCCACAAAAAACCCCTGGACCCATAAGGCCATCCGACCGGCCCATTCCTTAGCCTGCCCTTCATCCGCCGGCCCGCCCTCCAGGCTCCATCCACTGTACGGCCGCTGCGCCCATCTCCAATTCCCCATTCCTCCCGCCCCGATCCCTAATTCCCGAATCCCGTCCATTCCATCACAGCATGCGCGCCGCGCTACTTCACCCTGTCCACGCGCCGCCCTCCCTTCCAAGTTCCAACCCTGGCCGGCCCCGTGCGACCGTGCTCCCTGACCCTAACCCCCCTTGCTCCCGGCTCCCACCTCCGCACTGGCCCCGCTCCGTCCTCCCCCCAATCCCGAACCTTCCATCGCGCCGCTGGCCACTGCGCCCCATCTCCCACCGGCCAGCCCCTTTAATCCTGTCCTCCAGGCTCTAGCCCCCCATCGTCGATCCTCCATTCGCCACCCTCCATCCGCCGCGGACTCCTCCAACCG
Organism: Hsuehochloa calcarea; assembly: GCA_036346395.1. Lineage (NCBI taxonomy): Eukaryota > Viridiplantae > Streptophyta > Magnoliopsida > Poales > Poaceae > Hsuehochloa > Hsuehochloa calcarea. The sequence continues at coordinate 5,798,285 of CM070610.1, forward strand.
ACGACGTGCATGGACCGCCAACGGAGCATGGAGTCTCATGCTCGAGGGAAGAAGTGGGCACCAGCGTGCGTCAGCTCCCAGCCGCTTCCTAACATCGACAAACCGGCAGCCTCGGTGAGTGTCTCTCATCCCGTTCCCGATCCCTAGGTCTCCTTCTTCTCTAGGTAGAAGTGGTCTTAAGCCTGAGGGAGGCCAAGAACAGAGCACAGGATGGTGTAGATGTAGACATGTACAATTGATGAAGAGCATAGAAGCATGTACAATATTTTTGTAGGCCAGTGGTTTTGTTGCCTTGAGAATGGTCATTTCTGGCACAGATAAGCTCAAATGGAAGGGTCAGTCCTGGCATAGATAAGCTAGAAGTGTTTCGAAGCTTTGAGCTTGTTCACAGTTGGTACTTCACTAGGTTTATCATGTAGAATTGTCGTTGTAGTAGTGCATATCTTTTGGCCTCATACGGGCTCGATTGGAGTAACATTACTAATATTACTATCTAGGGTGAACATGAAATCATGCCGTCATTTTCATGTGGTACTAAAATTTTCACATTCCAAGTCACATGAAATCATGTCGTCATTTGTTAGGAAGGGAAACAAACAGTTCACTAAGGGTTCACGGCATGGCAAAAACACTATGTCATGCCGCTGTCCCAGGAAGCTTCCATGCATCATCTTACATATTAGCTCAAAGGCACGATCAAAGTTGCCCTCTTTTGCGCTGCTCATCAATCAACACAAGACCTAAATAAAATGGTTCACTAGGCCCTTCGCATCCCATCCGGGAATTCCTCGAGTAGTCACAGCGCCGGGAATTCCGGAGGCATTGTCGAGGTCCAACACTGCGGACAAGGGGAGACATCAGTGACGGGGCGACAGACGTGCGGAGGAGGGAGGCCGAGCGTTGGCCTAAACTCTTAATGAGTGTCTCTTACCTAGAATGGTCCATGTGGTATTAAATTTCACACATTCCAAGTCATATGAAATCATCAAACCAAAATTTTTGAAACCTAAAACCCTTTTTTAGACATAAACCATTAATTTTAGATATTTTCAAAACATATAAAATTCTTAAAAACATTACACAATCAAGTCTACTATGTAAGGAACCTTTTAAAAAATTCATAATGCTTGGACCTTATTTTCTATACTAAAAATTCATACAAACAGTATACTTAAATGGATTTTCAAGAAAAAAATTAGAATGGATAAAATTTTGAAAAACTTACACAAGCAAGCACACTGTGTCGAGATTGCGATAGTTGTTTTTTTGTGTTGCCGCATTGCGGTCGTGCGGCAACGCCATCGCACGACCACCATGTGGAGAGGGGCCGTACGTGGCGGCCGAGAAGGGCTGCCGCTCGGTGGCCGTACGACAGAGGGCTATTTCTATAATTGATTTTTGGAGATACCCATTTCTGCAAATACGAGATAAAAACATGCCAAAACGGCCAAAAATTCCCACAAAAAATAGCTATAAAATTACTCACACTAATCGGATATATGCGTCAATTGCTATCCAAATTTTTAACCTTACTTGGCCACCCCTAGCTAGTCTCGTCATTACAGTAACATATTTGCACAAATCTTCAAGCACTAGGGACTAATATACGCATCTACGTGCTCTTCTGCATTCCCCCAGAGCTTTGGTCTATTTTAAGTAATTTTTGCGGATATAATATTTTTTTATCGCGTATTTGCAGATCTGATCACGGCATCGCCGTATTTACAGATTTGACACTGCTGGCGCATGACCACCGTGCGCCAGACGCCGTACATTACAGCATGTGGCGGTGGCGCACGACCAACGTGTGCCAACGCAGACGCCGCTACCGCGTGCTCGCTACCCCGCCACCTCAGCGGCTGGCGCACGGTGACTATGCGCAAGCCCTTGGCGCATGGCAACCATGCGCTAGGCAGTTAGTGCCTTAATTAGGTTAGTTAATTAGTTAGGTTAGTTAGTGTTAGGCTGAAATTAGGAGCAAATTAGGTTAGTTAATTAGTTAGGTTAGTTAGTGTTAGCTGAAATTAGGAGGAATTTTAAAATATGGCAAATGAGTCTAAAAAGTTATGAAATTTTTTTGTAGAGCCTCACGACACAGTGTACTAGGTTGTGTAAATTTTCTATAATTTTATTCATTCAGAATTGTTATTGCTATTTTGTAGAAGTATCATGTTCGTATGAATCAATAAATATAGAAAATGAGCTCCAAAAATTATGAATTTTATTTTGAAGAGTCCTCACGCGGTGGACTTGATTGTGTAATATTTTAGTAATTTTATATGTGTTCTGGTAATTTAGGATTTAGGTTGTGAAAAATTCAATTTTAGGTTTCGAAAATTAGGGTTTCATGATTTCATGTGACTTGGAATATATAAAAAAGCTACATTGCAACTCCATTGGAGATGTCGATATACAATATAGCACTGGAGTACACACGTAACAACCAAAATACGTGTACAAATATTGCAAAACAAAATATGAATACAAATATACCCAAATATAATCGCATAACACGGGATATACCAAAATCTAGATAAGCTTGTGCATGAACCGAGATGAAGGAGGAGGGGTATCATCACATGTAACTCGACCAAATAGGATACTCTTTGTTTATTTATCGGTTTAATGTGGGTGATGTTCATTAATAATGTATAGTACGACATGCTAGATAAAGTTGTTCATGAACCAACTGAGGGAAATATGTGGTATGCAGATCATATAACGATGTGCCGTAACCTCTGACTCGTGTGCGTTTCGAAGGCTACGGTACATCGTTATATGATCTGCACGCCACACATTTCCCTCAGTTGGTTCATGCAGAATCTTATGTAACCTGTGGTACAATACAGATCATCAACGGTAAACTGATAATTTGACAAAGAGTGTCCTATTTAATGATGTGTGCAACTAGTCTCTGCGACATCATAGCGAGTGCCCCTTGTCTCGGGGCTATCCACGGTGGCGGTGAGTGTAGAAGTTGTCTATGTCCTGCGATTTTATTATGTAAGTGGATCGTACAATAAGAAATGTAACAAGGATGTAAATTGTATATAACTCACGTCTTCGATATGGAGTGCGCCGGTCGACCTGATACGCTTCGACGTCGGCCAGTCTCGGTCGAAGGAGCCTTCCCCATCCCATTGTAGCCGGACTCTCCGCGTCGGGTTGGTGTGTCGAAGTCGTCTATATCCTGCGATTCCATGATGTAAGTGCACCGTACAGTGAAAAACGTAACAAGAATGTAAATTCTTCATAACTCACGTCGTCAATTTGGATTACGCCCGGGCGATCGGATACGCTATGGCGGCCGAGCTCAGCCACATGAGCCTTTCCCTTCCCCTTGTCGCGGGACTCTCCACGTCGGGCTGGTATGTCGAAGTCGTCCATGTCCTACGATTCTATGATGTTAGTTGACCGTACAATGAAAAATGTAACAATGATGTAAATTCTTCATAACTCACATCGTTGATATGGATTACACCCGGGTGACTACTGGGCTCCTTCGATGCCTCCTCAACAGGGTTTCCACCGCACGAAGGTCTTGGCCCACATCGAGTAGTTCAACATGTACATCTGCTGGATGAATGCCTATCGTACATCTCCAGGCCATCCATCCATTGGAAGAAGTGGTAGCACATCTTGGGTTGCCATTACATGGGGATGAAGTTAAAAATTTAAGGAATTCAATGTAGGGAGAGGAAAATCGATGCGTACGAAAGAAACGCTTACAAGGTGGTGCTCGCACGTGTAGTACGCCCGGGCGGCGGTGTCTGGGTGTGTGGACTGAATGATCTCCATCGGCTTGCCACACACACACCATGGGATCGGAAAACGAGGTGGTACTCGAGCATCTTTCATTGAAAAATCTAGGTATTGTAGATGTTTCCTCTTCTGCGCAAGCCACTTGTGCTCCTGCAACACCCTCGTGGAGAAGTTTGCCGAAGAGTCCATAGCTGGGTATTGTAGAATTTTGCACTATACATAACAAACAAGGTGGAAAAATATTACATTACGACACTGAATGATGACCGGACGAGTTGGGTCTGTTGGGATAATCATTCACTGAGTGTCTAGGGTCTTGCATATCCTGCACTTGATTGTGTGGCTAATACTAGTACATTGACAAGCATCCATGTCGTTTTGGAAGCACCACGTCTGCCGTCGCCCCTTCCCTATTCTTTTCAAGTCCCTGTTGGGGCCCCATTGCACCATGTCCAGCTAAAGATCCTTATAGTTCATTTCCAAGCCATACGAGTGAAACTCTCCACTCCATGTACCGAATACGAATAGGTGCGCGAATAGGTGCTGCATATCATAGTACTCAGAGATGTACGGCGTAGACATCTGCCTCATTTGCGCACGCCTTGTAAACATGCGAGCATAGCTTGTGGAGGAATTTCGGCTTGTTGCAAGTGCATTGTCGCCACATCACCCAGGGTGCATACCTGTTTCCTTCCCCCCCCCGGCATGACTGTTGACGTATTTCTGTCGAATCCTGATCTCGTACTTCCGCCTGAGGCCATCGATCACCCGGATGTCGTGCATTTAGGCCATCTCCATCTTCCGGGTCCATATGCCTCTGCATGTTCACGAACCACTGCTTGCCTTTGTCCATCTGTCGCTTGGCTGCGGTGGCTCTATTGATGAAATAACCAACAGTGCGAGTCCATGTCTCCTGGACGATCGCGGTGATAGGGAGGCACCGCACACCTTTGAGTACGCTGTTGTAGACCTCATACATGTTGGTCGTCATAATCTCGTACCTCGCACCGTTTGTGTCATAGAGGATGGACCATTTCTCCAATTCAGGAGTGTGGCCATTAATCCACTCGAAGAAGCTTATGGCACTACTAGGTTGCTCCCTCTCCAGAGTGGACTCCCTTGTATACCTCGTAGTTCGGTGTTCCAAGTCTGTCCAAATGGACTCAATCTTTCGCCTCTGGTTCTGCAGACACAATGCCTTGAATGTCTTCCTGAGTTCCTGATTGCGGAACCGCGTGAACAAGTTAGATGCCTCATGCACCACCTGGATTGCACGTCGTTCCACTGGTAAGACGAATCCGTCTCACGTTGCATGGTGTTGATGGCCGCCAACAACCCAGCATTGCGGTCTGTGATTGGGCAAACGTTGGGCCGGTCTCCCACCACCGCCCTCTTCACGTTCTCCAAGAACCACAACCAGCTGAATGTGTTCTTACTCTCCGCAATGGCAAATGCCATCGGGAGAAGCTAGTCATTCGCATCGGCCGCCACCGTGGTGAGGATGGTGCCCTTGTACCTCCCTGTGAGGAAAGTGTCATCCATCATTAGCACGAGACAGCAGAACTTGAAGCCCCCGATGGCCTAAGCGAAAACCCAAAACACCCGATCTATTATGAAGCGGTTGGACCCTTTCCCACCATCTTCACGGTCAAGCTTGTTTATGTACGTGCCAGGGTTTGATCTGACAATCTGGTTAAGCAATCTCGACACAAGGTTGTACGCCTCTTCGTATGTCCCGTACATGGTCTCGATGACCTTCTGCTTAGCTCGTCGAGCCTTACTGTAGCTAACTGGATAGCCAACCTGATTGACGACTTCTGACATCATCATCTTGGGGGAGACAAACACGTCCGCCTCAACTAGGTGCGTGATGAGGTTTGCAACATATGCGGAAGTCACGTTCTGATGCTGCCACAGGGGCTCGCTGAGCTCGCAAGTGTGATCGATCATCTCCTTGATTGTGAAGACCGAGACGAAGATCTTTACTTGGTGAGCGCCAACCTTACCAGGGCAACCTTCTACTATGCACTTCACTACGTATTTTCTGGGTTGGACCGGTGCACTCGGTACACACGGCTAATGGACAAGGCGTACTGTGCTATAGCTTGTTGCACGGCCACCTTGTCCGAGAAGCGCTGCCCAACTAAGAGGGTGTCGGCTTCAAACCCCCACTGGGGCCTTCTTCTTGTGGCAGTATGAGCGAACACACCGCGATATCATCAAATATCGATGCCACGTAAGGACCACCGGCTTGGTGTGCGTCCTAGTCGGTACCATCCGAGCTTGGGTCGGTGTCCTCATCGGACTCCAACCCGAGAGGCTTGTCCGGGAGATATTCGTGGCAGTCGATGCGAGCCGACCACCATGTTTTGCTCCCTCATTTGGCACAAAATTAGGCATGAGATTTCTTCTAAGGTAGCACATTCCATGCTGCCATCTTCAGGCATGAGCTGCTCTTGCCCGCTTGTAGAGGCCCCGACATCATCAGGGTTTCCCGGCGCCTATGTACGAAATTCACATACACCATAGGATTCCTGTGAATGACCACCTCGGGCTGGGAGACAATCTCCATGTACTGCCTCTATGCTATGCTTCCATTCACCTTGACGAGCTCCCACACATAATTCATGCATGTGATCGCCTCGATCATAACTTTCTTTGTCGTTAGCTCCGTGATGAACTCCTCCGGATGCAGCTTCGCAGCTTGTGAATATTCATTGCGTGGAGCCCCTCCGTCCAGACCACCTTGTACTGGCATCTCGACAGGTCAAACCCATCGGGTCCGACCCGTACGAGACTATCGTTGTAAAACACAAATAAGTCTTGCATGTTTGAAAATACATAAAGCCACAACAACCACTAAATAATTATGAATGAGTTATGCCTAACTAATTCATACTTAACTAATTACGACTAATTAATTACCACTACATAAATTACTGGTAGTTCATTTTCACTAATCATTTATGCAAACAATTGATTACAACTTATTAATTACCACTAAACAAAATTACTAGTACTTCATTTCCACTTATTCAATATGTCATAATGATGACTACTAAACTAATTACAACTAATTCATTACCACTAAACTAATTCATTACTAGCGAACTAACTAATTACGACTAATTAATCACCTCTAAACTAACTAATTACGATTGATTAATTACCACTAAAGTAATTGCCAGTACTTCATTTCTACTTACTTAATATGCCGTAATGATGACTATTAAACTAATTCGACTAATTTATTACGACTAAACTAATTCATTACCAGTGAACTAACTAATTATGACTAATTAATTGCCCCTAAACTATCTAATTAAGATTAGCGAACTAAGACTGAATAATTACGACTACGAAAATAACGGCAAAAGTATCTGACAAATTACCCGCCCTTCGGGAAGCAATCAATCAAGGCCGAGCGCTAAGCGACGAGAAACAAGAAAATAGTTAACCTTCCAATAAAAGTAATTATGTTACGTTCTCTTAGTTCTCAGCGACGAGCTCAAGAACAAGAATCGAAACACAAATGAGATGAGCGAAGAGCGAGTGCCAGAGTTCAGTATTTATAGCCGAGCGGAGGAGGAGTCGCGGCATTAGCATCGGGAATTTTGTAAGAGTCGGCGCCGGAATTTATGGACGAGGCGACAAATGTGCGGAGGAGGGAGGAGGGACGGTGGAAAAGATGGCCACCGCGAGGTTTTTTAATTCTCCGCAGAACAATCCGAGTGCGCGGTGGGTGTGGCGGCGGGAGGGAGGGCCGAAGGGGGCCACGAGTCGGGAGGGTGTTACAAGAATAATTCTGAACGAATAAAATTATAAAAAATTTACACAAGTAAATACACGTTGTCGGGAAGCTCCACAAAAAATTCATAATTTTTTAAGCTTATTTACTATATTTTAAATTTTTTTAAATTTTAGCCTAACACTAACTAACTTAACTAACCTAACTAATTAACTAACCTAATTAAGCCACTAATTGGCTGGCGCACGGTAGCCATGCGCCAAGGTTGGTGCATGACCACCATACGCCAGCCGTTGAGGTGGCGGGCATGCGGCGGCGGCGCCTACGTTGGCGTATGGTGGCCACGCGCCAACGCCACGTGCCGTCGCAGGCGCACGGTGGCCTTGCGCTAGCGGCGTCAAATATGCAAATACGCCATCGCCGATCAGATCCGCAAATAAGCGATGAAAAAACGTTGTATCTACCAAAAATTCTATTCTAAGCTGGTCTTTTTGTTCACACAGGCACACGGTTGGTCGCTCTTGCGTAATCACACTATGCATACATGCCACAATCTCCCCACAGCAAGCTACGATCTACCTGGTCTTATCTTTTCGCTTGCCATCTAGCGGTGGATTAAGAACAAAAATGTTCCTGGTAGATTCAGAACGAAAATGATCGAATATCTTTAAGGCAAGATGGATCACGTTCGGTTGAACTATAGCTTAATATATCTCCTCATAGTAGACTAGAGATGATCATGTTACATATACTTAATTATATCTAAAGAAAACTAATTTTTGAACCAGTGTCCATCGCCTGTGCCGTCCAAATATTTGGACTGAACGAGCAAAGCATGCGTAACCCCTAGCATGTCCTCGTATGATGCGCAGGCATACGAGAAACATTGATGGTCCCAGATTTCAGACGTTAGGATACATTACTGAAGGAAAGGATTTCTTCACGAGTTATAATTAGATTGGTAACATTAGCATACCTCTCGCAAGATTGGCACTTCACCGGAAGTCTCGTTAGATCACACTGGGATCCAGCACTGATGCCCCATCAAATCAAATTTGACCACAGCTACGAACATAGACCGCAACGGAATATCATTCAGTACTGATTTGGGTTTGCCGTGGCGTAACATCCCCATTTTTGCTCTAATTTAAAACTGCATGATTTTCACGAGTTTTAAAAACTTTTGTTGCGTAATTAAATCACCAAAAACATTTGTCTTGGAATTAAAATTTAAACAATTTTGCTTGACTTCAAAACCGAATTTACAAAAACCTATAAATAAAATATGTCCAAGCTGACAACATATAAAAACTTGTTAATGCCAAACCTTGAAAAATCCAAGTTCAAACCCAAACTAAAATTGGTCAAGCAAATTATTTCCAAAACCATTCCCTCTATAATCCCTCCGCCCGCCCACGTTCGCGCAGATTCTTCTGTTGTCGGCTATATACCAAACCTTAAAAAAATCCATCTGGCTTGGGCCGAAACCCAGCCGAACCGGCTCAATACCAGCAGGCTGCAGCCCACCTTTCCTTCATTCTCTCCTCTCCTTCTTACTCTTACCTCTCTAGCCCAAACCGAAGCCCAGCTAGCCCATGCAGCCGAGCCAGACCAGCGACAGCACAACCCCTACCCTACCCTCATGTTCATCTTCCTCCTCACTCCACATCTCTCCTCTCTCATTCTTCCTCTATGTCACCGAGCTGAGCACGTGAAGGAGGAGCACTCGATTACTTGTAGTGTTGTGCCTCGAGCTTTGTGTCACAGTGAGATTGTCACATCCGAGCTCAGGAGCCCATTGAACACCGCGACCACCCGAGTGGTCGCACCCGCGCCTCGTTCTCCTTCTCCCCTCTATTTAAACCACGCCCGAGCACGTCATTTGCTTTGGCCGCTCCTCCTTAGCAAATCCACCAACTTTTTCCATCTTGTCCACCTTAGGAGGAGAGGAATCGAGCTGCGCACGGCGGTCTTCTCCAACTCCGATCACCGACTCCACCCGTTTGGGGTGAGACTCCGCCCTTGTTATCTTCCGCATCGTGGTCACCTCGACCTCCTCTTCCCCGTGCTCACTTTGCCCTTGCTTGTGTCCCCACAGGGAGGACGAAACACCACCACCATCCGCAGAGCAAGTCGGAGCGTGCCCACACCGTCGCCGCCCTGTTCCGCTCGTTATGGTGAGCTTTGACCTTGAAGCCCCTGTTCCTTGTGTTTGCCTCGGTTCCCTCTTTCTAATGTTTGTATTCCTTCTTCCCATCGCCGGTCCAGTGCGCGCACTAACCTCGTCGCCGCACCCGATCTCCTTCCTCACTTGACCCGAGTGAGCCCTTCTGTTCCGATGCATTCCAGCTTATTGCAAACCCAATATGCTAGCCAATCATACAAATAGGTGGCTGTAGCATTGCCACATCTTACTGCCTTGCCGTGCCGCCGTGGAAAAACCCACGCACCACACTATCTGGAGCATGGATAGAGCAAGCAGGTTTGCCTTCCGTGAACGTGTGCATTTATTGCCGTGACTCCCGCCACCCCCACTCCCCCTGTTTTCTCCTCCCCACCTGCCCCCGTCGCCCGAGCACCTGCCCATGCCGCGCCTATGTCGATCTCCTTCCCCGCTCTCCTCGTCCTCTATAAAGGAAAGCACCCGGTGCCTATTGACCTCCTCTCTCTTTTCCCCTACCCTCTCCACCTCTCTTGCCCTCTCTTCACCGTGCTTTGAGTTTTCATTGCCGCCTGCTATAAGATCGAGGAGGCCGATTAGAGGGGGGGTGAATAGACGGTTTTTTTAAAATCTTTTGGCTAAAATCAAGTTTTATACAGAATTGTAAATTAATTCGGTTTTACTCAATTAAAACTTAAATCAACTAGTCTTGACTAAGTGCACCAACAATATAAGACTATTGGTAATGATAGCAAACATACAAAAACTATAAGCAATTTAGTTCTAGGATTATAAATTGCACAAAGTAAAACACAAGAGAAATAAACCACAATGAACACAATGACGTTTTACTATGGTGTTCAGAGACTTGACAGTCTCCTCTAATCCACGTTGAGCTAAGCCCAAGCTAATTGTACCGACTCCATGAATTAAGCCAAACACCTTAATTCCACTAGTGGTAGCTCTTTTCCACTCCGTAGGTGAGCTCCAACCTTCACAACACGTCGGGCCTTCTCACAAGATTCTTGAGAAGATCACCGGTCCACGACGCCGCCACGCCGTCTAGTTGTCGGCAAACACCAAGAGTAACAAGCCAAACCCCTTGCTTGACTCTCACCATGTGTAATGAATGCACAAGCTCAACTGGATACAGAATCCACCTCTAGATGCAACACATGCAACTAGAGACCTCTCTCCTTGCTCAGAAGGTGCAACACATGCACAATTGAGAGGAGAAGCTTATACTAGCTCAAGTGAGTGAAATGAGATGCCAAAGATTGTCTTTCAACCGGCCAAGGTGGGTATTTATAGCCCATACACAAAAACTAGCCATTGAGAGCAGAAACCCCCTAAAAATTAGGATTTGCGGTAGTACCGCCGTACAAACTCTAGTACTACCATTTTCTACTGTTCATCGATCGTATGGGTGCATTAACAGCTCAAAAACTAGCCGTTAAAGTTTTTGTGCAGTAGTACCGCAGTACAAAGGGTGGTACTACCGTTATGCGGTAGTACCTCTTTTCTCGGGCGATACTACCGCAGTCCAATTTCAGCACAGACGACACTTGGTAAAAATGTCATAACTTTTAACTCCGATGTCGAATTGAGTGATCTTAGGCTGCAAAAAGTTTATTCATATGGCTACATAACCCACCTATTTGATTGATCTCAAACACATTTGATCAAATCAAAAGAATAACTCCAAAGTGCCACTACCATGGTCCAAGTCCAAAGAAATAGCAACAGGCAATCTTAGACCATGCCAAGAGAAAATGTATGAATCCCAATAATTTGCAAACTTAGATCATGCCACAAGAAGTAGGTACATAGACTTCAACCATTTGCAAAACATATTTGCAAAGTATAGTTACAAGCTACAAGGATTAGATGCATGACCCTCGACTATTTGCAAAACACATTCGTAAATAATAGCATCATACTACAGAGAGGTAGAGCAAGCAAGATTGAGCTATTAACACATGACGAGACTCAAGCTACTAGACAAGACCGGTCTTAATAGTACGATAAACCTATACTAGCAATCCGGTCTTTCAAACAAGCACCAAGACCGATAAAATACTATATACACATCCTTAGCCCTAGCCAGTCATACCTTTGCCTTGAGTATCTTCTTGAAGCTTGATGACACACATCTTCACTTCAAGTCTGGGTCATCATTTTAATATGCAACAACCCATGGTGCAACATTTACTTGACCTCCATCAACACATGATGAGTCTTCTCTTGACTTGATGATCAACTCCTCTTTGAGATCTTGATATGCATCAATACATGATGCATCCTCTTCTTGAACCTTGACTTGATGACGATCAACTCATGATGCAATCCAAAGTCTTCATCACCCTGGAACATAACCTATTCATCCAACTTATGAAAAATGTTAGTCCCACAATGATTAACATTAATTACTAAAATATACCTGTAATAAATGCTTATGAACAAGCCATTCTCTATACCTTGTCATGTCAAGTGATAGTCAGTTAGACTTCTTTTATGGCTCTTCGTGTTTTAGCTTAGCTTTCACCTTGCTAGCTTTATATCTGTGAGCAAATTGAAATCATGTCTTGTTGGATCTTGTGACTAGTTTTACTCTAGTGACCCTCTTATGATTCTTGCCATGTCTTATAGGTTAAATTGAGTCTTGAACTTATTTTGAGATGTAAAATGAGTTTTTTAATTTCTTAAGTCAAGCAAATGAAGAATGAGATTTTCTGTGCGAAAAAACTGATCTCACCAATCCTTTCTCATGAGACTGCTTGCCATTGCACTAGGCATGAACTCAGGGGGAGTTTTGGATGACCTAGACCACTCTTTTAAGCTTCTTGCTTGAGATGGTCGCGGAAAGGCTTGAGATCTAGCACAATGAAAAAAAAAATCCTTTTTAGGAAAATGCTCAAAATGCTAAGTGCTTGAATATTGCTTCATATTGGAACTCTTAAATGCTCAAAATGTCTCAGTTCCAGTTTTGAGTCTCTTTTTACTTATAGACATGGCTTGACTCATTTTTGGTTGCTTTTAGTGAAACTATGATATTGAGCAACCTTTCATGGTATTAATTCTTTTAATCTCAGATTACTGCTATTGTGGTTTTAGCTTTGCAGTACATGTTTTGCCATGATTGAACATAGCTTCTTCACTTAATATGGCTTGGTATAATACTTGTACTGTCTACATGGATAATGGTCATGGCTCCTTTTTGCTAAAGTTCAAAAATAAAGTCATTCCTTCATGCTCTATCTTTTCCCATGCATCTTGATGAATTCATTGTCAAAGGGGGAGAAAGATTGTGAAGAAAAATGTTGTTTTGGAGCTTTTGGTTTCATTATAAAAGAAATCATAATATAAAATAAAAAAATGAACCTTTTGAAAATTTGTGATCATAGTGAGTTGAGTCTCTTGGTTTTATTGCCTTTGTATAATTATATTTGCAATTGAAGAAGACTCACAATGATCAAAGGTCAAATAGAACATTTGTCTTTCATATGGACCTAAGTGAGATTTTTGGCTACTTTCTGGAATTTGAATCCTTTTGTGCTTTCATTGCCTTATCTCACTTGCTTATACTATTCTGAAGCCAGCTTGGTCGTTTCCTAGGCTTTTTCTTGCTTATGGACCAAGTTGTGCCTTTATGCGAAAACTGCGATTTATTACTTTTCAAACCGAAAAACTACATTTTCTGGGAAATTACCAATGTGTTCATCAAGGGGGAGATTGTGGATATCGTGAGGATATGTGCATGATCTTAGGATGATGAGTCAATTGGCAATGGCTTTGTTGGTTTGCAATTTCTCGCGTTTTCGGGCTTGCTCCGATCTTGTCAGTCATCAAGGGTCGACCGCCAGTCGCCGGTCCGACCGGCGATGGAAGGTCCGACCGGCAATGCTTGCCGGTCCGACCACCCGTGGAGAGGTCCGACCGGCCGTGTTGGCCGGTCCGACCGGATATGTTTCAAAGTGGTTTTTGAAGCCAGGCCAAAAATAGGATGTGTAGGCAAGTGAGGGGAGTCTCCTGGATGTGGTCACATAATTTTTGGAGCTCCCAGTCGAAAGTTCTATTCATTTGAAAATTCCGGAAGGTTTCGGATTTTCAAGAGCTATTAACACATGACGAGACTCAAGCTACTAGACAAGACCGGTCTTAATAGTACGATAAACCTATACTAGCAATCCAGTCTTTCAAACAAGCACCAAGACCGATAAAATACTATAAACACATCCTTAGCCCTAGCCAGTTATACCTTTATCTTGAGTATCTTCTTGAAGCTTGATGACACACATCTTCACTTCAAATCTGGGTCATCATCTTAATATGCATCAACCCATGGTGCAACCTTTACTTGACCTCCATCAACACATGATGAGTCTTCTCTTGACTTGATGATCAACTCATAATCATCTCCTCTTTGAGATCTTGATATGCATCAACACATGATGCATCCTCTTCATGAACCTTGACTTGATGACAATCAACTCATGATGCAATCCAAAGTCTTCATCACCCTGGAACATAACCTATTCATCCAACTAATGAAAAATGTTAGTCCCACAATGATTAACATTAATTACTAAAATATACATGTAATAAATGCTTATGAACAAGCCATATCAAGGTGTGGTACTACATGTTGATCATGCAAGAGTTCCACTCTCCGTCATACTCAACACAAAGGTGGTACTACGCTCACTTTGCGGTCCAAAAGAATTCTTTTGGAAAAATGTACATGTCTAAACTTCGAATATCTAGGTTGTGGTAGTTCCCAAGAAAACTCGAACTACCATTCACAGTGAGCAACCGAGATAAAATGTATGTCTTAGATAAACGTATCGCCAACAAGAGAACTTTAGGTATAGTTCTTGTAATCCGCACCACTATTTGGTCATATTGCTATGCGTAATCCTTGACAAAGAACTAGCTCTCACATATTGCTGGAAAAACTTTCTTGGCTTTCAAAACAAACTCTAAATGTATGTATGATCCTAGATTAATCCAAAGTATCCCAAGAACATGTTATCAAGCTACTAGTCACAATCCTCTATTGTCTTTGCATTGCATTCCATATTGTCTTTCGGACTAAGCCTTCAAAACAACTTGGAAACACATTAGTCCCATACACAATTGCAAATTTTGAATTTGTGATCATAGTGAGTTAGTATGGATTATGCCTTTTATAATTATATTTGCAATTGAAGAAGACTCACAATGATCAAAGGTCAAATAGAACATTTGTCTTCATATGGACCTAAGTGAGATTTTTGGCTACTTAGATTTGAATCCTTTTGTGCTTTCATTGCCTTATAAAACTTGATACTATTAAGTAACTTGTGAGGAGTCTCCGGATGTGGTCACATAATTTTGGAGCTCCCAATCGAAAGTTCTATTCATTTGAAAATTCCGGAAGGTTTGGATTTTCAAGATGAAAATTTGGCTAAGTCATTTCGGCGGTCCGACCACCAGTTATGGAATCGGTCCGACCGACCAAATCGATCGGACCCGGTTGTGTGGGGCTACGATCACCGATCACTTGAAGCTTGGCCTTGTTGGCATTGATGTGTTTTGATTGTGGTTAATGTATGAATGTCAATGCTTTATTGTTGCATATATCATACTACGAGAGGTAGAGCAAGCAAGATTGAGCTATTAACACATGACGAGACTCAAGCTACTAGACAAGACCGGTCTTAATAGTACGATAAACCTATACTAGCAATCCAGTCTTTCAAACAAGCACCAAGACCGATAAAATACTATAAACACATCCTTAGCCCTAGCCGCTTATACCTTTATCTTGAGTATCTTCTTGAAGCTTGATGACACACATCTTCACTTCAAATCTGGGTCATCATCTTAATATGCATCAACCCATGGTGCAACCTTTACTTGACCTCCATCAACACATGATGAGTCTTCTCTTGACTTGATGATCAACTCATAATCATCTCCTCTTTGAGATCTTGATATGCATCAACACATGATGCATCCTCTTCATGAACCTTGACTTGATGACAATCAACTCATGATGCAATCCAAAGTCTTCATCACCCTGGAACATAACCTATTCATCCAACTAATGAAAAATGTTAGTCCCACAATGATTAACATTAATTACTAAAATATACATGTAATAAATGCTTATGAACAAGCCATTACTGACAGGTGTGGTACTACCGCTGTTGATCATGCAGTAGTTCCACTCTCCGGTCATACCGAACACAAAGGTGGTACTACCGCTTCACTTTGCGGTCCAAAAGAATTCTTTTTGGAAAAAATGTACCGCTGTCTAAACTTCAGAATATCTAGGTTGTGGTAGTTCCGCCAAGAAAACTCCGGAACTACCATTCACCAGGTGAGCAACCGAGATAAAAATGTATCGTTCTGTAATAAACGTACCGCCAACAAGATTTAGGTACGACCGGGTAGCGGTAGTACCGCACCACTATCTCGGTCATACCGCAGTGCGGTAGTACCGCCAACAAAACGTCGGTGCTACCGATTTCTCTGAGAAAAACACTGTTGGCTTTCAAAAACAAACTCTAAATGTATGTATGATCCTAGATTAATCCAGATTGCACAAGAACATGTTATCAAGCTACTAGTCACAATCCCTCTATTGTCTTTGCATTGCCATTTCCATATTGTCTTTCATAATCCGGGACTAAGCCTTCAAAACAACTTGGCACACACATTAGTCCCATACACAATTGCAAATAATTGAATATAAAGCGATATGAGTATATATGAACTACACACGTTTTATATACTCAAATGATATGTTTCAAAGTAGAGACCCCCAATATATGTGGATAAATAAATATGGATCAATACTAACGAAACCACAAAACATAGAGTGAACTCGCCTTAAATGTCTTCATACACGAATGTATAATAAAAACATATGCACATATTCAAGTTAAACTTTTAGTAGAGTTCAACCTACATTTTAGATTCGAGGAATGCAATAAGATATAAGAATATGATGTCGAATGCATACCTCCATGATGTTCGTCTTTTATCGAAATAAGACTACACAATAGGTATATCAATCAAAGTGTTAGTCTCACATATAGATTTGTCATTAATCACCAAAATACTCTATTAACTCATAATGCCAGGTCTAGATTCTTCACTGGCCGGAGCTCGTTCACCGCCGCTAGCGTCGCCATTAGTGGTCCTCCGCCGCCGTGGTCTCCTCCGTTGGCTTCGCAAGGCCACATTCTACCTGAGGCTTCCCTCGCCCTCAAAGGAAGTTCGCCGTTACCTCGTCGCCGACTTCGACCGCATCTCGCCACCGCTCAACTCCTCGCCGCTGGCCACCCTGTTGTGCTTCGCGTTGCAACCGCGCGCACTAGGTCCAGCATCCCCTTGTCTCTCTTTTGCGTGCACTCCTTGACCTCGCCGTGGCGCGTAGCGCCTACAAGCATTGCTGCCCGAGCCTCCGTTGTCGTTTTGCTGATGTGGCAGCCGCATCACCGCCAATTCGTGCGCTTGCGTGGCGAGCCTCCCTCTTCCGCAAGTCGTCCACCGTGGACCTTCGCGCAGCCGTGGACCTAGTCCATGACCGAGGGGGCCACTTGTCAATGGCTCAAGCCATTTCCATTTGAAAAATAATTGACCGGAAAATCCTTTTCTGACACTGACGACATCATGATGCATTAAAATAATTTTCTTCAAAAAAAATAAATCCAAAATTTTGGAAATCCTCTTTTCTTCATTTCATGTGATTTTCAACTTTTGAGAGTCTGTTCTCCTTCGTCTGAGCTCCGATTTCAGTGATTCAAATTTCTAAATTCATCTAAAATCAATATCTAGCCATCTACACTGAAGTTATTTAATTTAGAGTTCATTTGAATTTGCTTTGTTTTTATGTGTAGATTTCGACGACTCCGAGAAACCGAATTATTCGAAGAGTTAGGTCATCAAGCTTTTGAGCAAGATAAGCTACATCTTTGATAATATTTGAATCCTAGTATTTTAAATTATTTAAATTATATTTTAAATTATTATTGGATGTGTATTTAAATTCAGGTAATTTAAATCCCTATTTTAACTTTATAGTTATTCCTAATTCTATTGTAAATCTAGTTGGTATATTAGCATAAACTAGAACATGTTGCAAAACCTTATGCTTAATCAGAGCTTAGCCCCAAAAATATTTAATTAGGAGAATTTAGTCAAAAGTTCAAGTATGATTTTAAATCAGACTATGGTATTGTCTTTACCATATAAATTTATAAAATTATTTGACATGGTAAATAAAATAGAAAATTTGTTTGGACTTGGGCGAAATGGATGTTTGGATGGTGCACGTTGATGCACGGGATCGAGTCATTTCTATGATCGAGGTCTAGGGGTTAATTTTGGAAAGTCGCATAAGTCAATTAAGAACCGGTCTTCAAACCGCATCTTGCTAAGCTCCACTATACTACCACATGTTCTTAATAGGCAGAACTTGTCTAACTAATTTACGATATTCCACCGTTGTTGTACCATCCGGTTATGTGGGTGTCTTTATGACCTACTTTTATGTATTCCCACATAGCGCAAGAGGGGGCTTAAATCCGGGGTTTCTATCCAAAGGAAGCGAAATCTTAGCGGGCATAACTACGTTTGGAATGGCGCATTGTAAAGCCTTGTGATAATCACTTAGTCGCACACCTTTTGAAGCGTGTCATGTCTGACATTAAAAGATGATTATGTCTTGTGGATAAATTTGAATAGTCGTGTCCACTATCATGGACATGCTAAAGCAAATCCAATAGAAAGTTAGATTTTAGTTTTGATTTTTAAAAGATTTTATCAGAAGGATTTTGGATAGTTTATCCAATTGGGAAATTGGGCGGTATGTCATGTGATAGGAAGGTATCCTTCACTACTCATTGATGAATGTTATCTCACTATAAAACTTGATATTTAGAAAATGAATTTTAGCTATAAAATAAATTTCTTTGGAACCTAGTAAGAGTATTGAAATGGAAAACTTCACTTTATGCCAATTGAGCCATATAAGCCTTCCTTTGGTATATCTCTACATGCATTAAAATTATGTTATTAGGTGTAACTTGCAAAGCACGGTTGTTTGTGCTCATATTGCTTAATAAATTGTTAAGCAAGAGAAGAATACAATGTGGATGATGAGAACTAGGACGATTAGGCTACGCCCCCAAACGATTGCCTGTAGCGAATCGTGTGGAACTAGGACGATTAGGCTACGCCCCCAAACGATTGCCTGTAGCGAATCGTGTGGTCTACCTTCTTATGTTGCTTCCGTTGTATTTTGCTTATTGGTTGTATGCCCCTTTTGTAACAAACTTGAATTAATATGAATGTGCTGTGTATTATGGTTATGTTATCGTCTTTTGTTTGATTGTATATACTAGCTGTTCCTAGACCAGTGTATGAAACATAGAGAATCCGAGATCCTTCGCTCCCGGGTTCAACACTGTTATATGGAGATGCATGTTCATGTTTGGGAGGACATGGATGGCACTTATCAGCGAACCCTGATGTGATGATTGCTTGTGTGATGCAGTATACTGCTAGTGTTTTGGATATTGTTTGCCCATTGCTAGTGGTTTTTGAACATCTGGTGAAGCTACAATCAGCTTGCATCACACATCTTAGGCAGGGGTAGACCCAGCAATCAGGCAAGGATGGGTGGCTGCCGAGGTAGCCGCCGCCCGCCGGCGGAAACACCCCCCTCCTTCCCGGACGCTGGCGAGCGGTGACCCTTCCCCCTTCAATTCGGCCAGCGGGCAATGCAGATGTGTGGTGGAATGGCAGGCCTTCGCGGCTTAGCCCACAGCCCACTGACCCACTCAGACTCAGGCGCTACG
This sequence comes from Hsuehochloa calcarea, assembly GCA_036346395.1. Taxonomy (NCBI): domain Eukaryota; kingdom Viridiplantae; phylum Streptophyta; class Magnoliopsida; order Poales; family Poaceae; genus Hsuehochloa; species Hsuehochloa calcarea. The sequence continues at coordinate 5,817,807 of CM070610.1, forward strand.
ACTCAGCCCATAGCCCCACAGCTCATTCTGGCACTCAGCCCATAGCGACATAGGCGCACAACCCCTTCCCCTTCCCCTTCCCTTCGGGCTTCGACCGGCTCTTCCCGTTCGCTTCCCCATCCCCATTTCCCCCAATCGCTAACCTAGGCGGCACGCAGGCGAGCGACGCAGGGCGAAGGCAGCACGCGAGCGAGCGACGCAGCGATAGGGTGAAAATGACGCACCGTGGGCGCGCGACGCAGGGCGGCAGCCAGGGCGAAGGCTGCGCGCGGCGGTGACACACCGACGTGGGCGTGGGCGCATGGTGCCGTGGTGGATTGGTGGCGTCGGGCAGTCGGCAAGCAGCAGGGCGGAGAGTCAATCCAGCCGGTAAGCCAGAGACTCCGAGACTGGGCTCTGGGCATATAAGCATATTGCTATATTGTACATGTGAGTAGCCGAATAGGTGATTGAGGTGAGACCGTGAGAATTGAGATTGTGAGAATGACTGAACGAGATTGTGAGTTTGTGAGAGTGAAACTGGGCATATAAGCATATTGGACAGGTGAGTAGCCTAGTAGGTGACAGCTGACTGTTGTCTTCACTCTTCTCTCCTCCCTTTAGTAGTTCAGCCTTCCTGCTTGCGATTGCGGAGAGGAGGTGAGGTGTGCGGCCGGGTCTGGTGGCTAGAAATCGAGATGGCTCCTGAAAAGGTCATGTCCAAATCCAAAGGCAGGGATAAGAATTGGTTGATTTGGTTCCCGTGATTTATCATTTATATTACACTTTGTCCAGGGTTTTCATTGGACTGTGATTGATTGATTACTTGATTTGCTAGATTTGAAGAACTATTTTACCATTACGTCGAGTGGCTTAACCCCAAGTACTGGTGCAAGCGGGAGTGATGTCTTAGCTACAGAAAAGTACTACCAGGTTGAAGCTGGCATGTCTTTATGTTTTATGATTTATGATGAATTAATCTGAATATTCCCTAATCACTGTCCATCTACTTTTGACAGATTGTTACTAGTATATTCAATAATTTGGTATTTTTGTGGTAAATTGTTGTGTAAACTTTATTAATAAGGTACATTTTCTACATTTACCCTTTGTAGGTTCACATGACGCGGATTGTAGTTTTGAGTTCTATTTAGTGTCATATGCTCTATTTACAGTGATAGTAACATGTATTATGTATATCTAACCTAAATTTCAATCCTGAATCCACTACTGATCTTAAGCAATAGACAGCCACGGCTAGATGCATCGGCGAGTTGCAGCTGCGAACCACAGAGGGCATTGCTACTTACATGATGCGGCATGTTGAAGGTGTTTATCAACCGGAGGTCCGGGCAAGCTAAGGTGCTAGTGGTTGCCGGGGTTGCCGGTTGATATTCGACTTGGGGGAATTGCATGCACCATGGATCCAGGAGGTGGCAAGCTTGTCCGGGCTAGTTCACTTCATCGGCTTGGGAACAAGCCGAATATCAAGGAGGTGAGAATGTCACGTACTTCTGCCAACACTGTGCTGTTATGGACTGGATTGTGTGGGCTACCGTTGATGATGGACCGAGCCCGACTCATGCCAAGGGGTGTACGTCTATTAGGAGCACAAATACTTACCTGTGATCAAGAAGAAGGGCATCGAATCAGAACAGAACAAAGGCAATAGCCTCCTCTCCCTTCCAAGTCTGCTCCTCCCCCAAACTCCATTTCTCTTCCCAGTCTCAGATCTCTTCCCGGTCTTGATTTCTCTATTTCCCGGTCTCTAGTTTTCTCCAAGACACTTGTATCCTGAACTTGAACTTGGTACGTAACAATTACATGGCTCCCGAGGTTCTCAAGAGAAGCTATGGGCCAGAAACAGATGTTTGGAGCACTGGCGTCATCCTCTACGTTCTTCTGTGTGGAATCCCTCCTTTCTGGGGAGGTGAAGCATGCATCTCTCTTCACCCTTTAGCATGATTGCCTGCTCCTATGGACATTTCAGCATTACAGGTTCCTCCTTCGATTAGCAGTGCTGATGCTCTTACTAACCAAGCGCAGACACCGATGAGCGAATTGCGCAGTTGATTATCCGGGGTGGAATCAACTTCCAGAGGGATCCATGGCCCAAGGTCTCCAGAATGCAAAGGGCCTTGTCAGGAAGATGCTTGACCCGAATGCTTCTACCTGGTTGATGGCAAAGGAAGTCCTTGGTAATGACGACCTTCAGTTCAATTTCAAGTTCACAGCCATACCAAAGGAACACGATGCATTCATAACCCACATTCTAGGATCTGGCTATAAATTTGCTTTATTATAATTGTTGATAAAATGGGAGTCTAACAATGCACAGCGAATAATATTACGTACTGAACTAAGAGCATGTTTTCCTCCTGAAAACAGAGCATCCCTGGCTCAAGAATGCCGACAAGGCTCCAAATGTGTCGCTTGGAGAGGTTGTCGATTCAGGCTGAAGCAATTCTCAGCCACGAAAAAGTTCAAGAAGAAGGCACTTGGAGTAAGTTACAGAGAATCTGCCGTTATTATTCTTATTTCCTTCAAGTGTGATACACTTCAATGGGAATCATTTGCCAATGATTAATGAAGGTCGTTGCCAAGAATTTACCTGTGGAGGAGATTGACAACTACACTCAGATGTTCCATATGATGGACAAGGACAAGAACAGTAGTTTGACACTTCAGGAGCTCAAGGGGGGACTCCAGATAAATGGTCATCCTGTTCCAGAGAGGGAGATAAAGACGCTGTTAGAAGCTGTGAGTGCTTTACTATGCATTTCCATAGCATAGTCATTCATTATTCTTATCTGATTTAGTACGATTGAGATATTGGAAACTGAATTACAGCAAATAAAGTGGAAGCAGTACAAATACAGTGAAAGATGTTGAGATAAGTCTAAATGCCATCATCATTGCAACCAAGTATAGTATGTTGTAACAAACTTTCTTCCTTTTCCAGGGTGACATAGAAGGAGATGGCACATTAGATTGCGAGGAGTTTGTAAGTCTTACTTCACATAAAAAAGATGAGTAATGAGGAGTACCTACCTGAAGCTTTCAAGTTCTTTGACAAAGATGGCAACGGTTTTATTGAAATGGAGGAATTGGTGGAGGCTTTAGGTGATGGTGAACTAGGCCTTCGTGAGCAAGTGGTTAAAGATACTATTCGTGACATTGACACGGATAACGTTAGTGCTAAACCAATTAATCAAAACTTATGACCACTTCTGGTTTTAAAAAAAAACTTACGACCACTATTACACTGTATTTTCAAAAAGTAGACCTCAAAGATTGCAAAATTATAAAGCCTTTTCGTAACCATTTTGGATCCTGAAATTGCCGACAACCTGTACCCATTTCCAATGAATTCAAGGTAGTTTTAGGCTAACTGGATCCGTTACCCTAAACCCCAAATTCTTCCAGGTCAGAAAACAACAAATTTTGACTGGTTTCCAGTGAAAACGACCACATAAGCAAGCTACCTTTTGTTTTTTTTGCCCCATCTTTTTCAACATCTACAAACTACTATTTTACAAAACGAAATTATTACAACTGGCTAGAATCAGTGTATGTCAACAACAAATCCCCATAATTTGCTGAAATTTTGGCACAATTTACCTAGTCCTAGTGTAACAAGAAATCCAGGAAGTAACAGCCAACAGTAACTTGCTAGTTGCCGCCATCCATGTTTTTTTTTTTCCAATCCGGATTGCACAAACACATTCTTCTTAAGGTTAACTAACATTTTATACATATATTCAACAGGATGGTCTCATTCAAGGATCAAAGAACCGGTACCGGACTGAATCCCGACAAGGGGGCGGGAACGGTAACCGGCCGGTACCGGTTTTTCCGGGAAAAACCCGGTTGAATTTCGTTTGAATTTGCTTAAAAATCAACCGAAATTTGAAATTTAACATTTGAATTTGCAAATTCCGGAAAAACCAGCCGGGATTTTGGATCCCGGACTCCGGCCGGGAATTTTTTCCCTGGTCACATTAGCTATCAGGAGTTTGAAGTGATGATGAAGTCTGGATCAGACTGGAGGAATGCTTCTCGGCGGTATTCAAGAGCAAATTTTAGCACCCTCAATCGTAAGCTGTGCGAAGAAACTTTATGAAACAAGAAAGGAGGATCCAAGCAGCAGGTACCCACTCAGTGTATCAATTAAAAAACAAGCATCAGTGGACAATCAAAACTAAAATCGAGACTACGGGGTTTGGAGGACATCAGGGTGAACCGGTGAAAGGAGAACCCATTTCCCAGTTGCATGGAAAAGTTCATCAAGCTGCAAGCCCTATGGCATCGTCCTTTGTACTGGAACCAAAATATTTCATACCTAGGATATGTATTCATGACTTAGATATAGACAGATGTAACGGATGTGCCAGCATGCAATTCACTTACCAAATTTTGACGTTGTACTACCGTGTCAAATTTTGAAAGGAAAAAAAAAGGCTGAATCCAACAGAAACCAAAAATGAGGTTTGACCTACATTATGAATTGCCAAAAGGAAGCATGGCAATTTCCAACCACCATATTTTTACAGTCAAGTGATACATGGTATACAGAACTGTGATGAACTACTATGAGAATTAAGATGAAATGAATTAGGGTAACAGCTACCATTTGGTAGCTACGCTAAATTATTTTGATATACAATTCTATAGTTCCCTGTCTAACAAACATGATGAAATTTAAAGAACTATATGCAATAAGTCATCTTAAAAACCTAGCTGTCAAGGCATGAAAAATCAGTCCTAGGAGCCATGTTGCAGACAACAACTGTCATGATGCAGAACTATCTAACAAACGATTTTTTTCATGCAAAAAGAAGAATTTAGCACAAAACATTTATCAGAATTACCTGAAAATCTGTCTTTTATGGAGAAAGGTGAGAAGTCCACTTTTCCAGGATTCCCAATAATCATGTCGGTGACCATTTCAGCAGTGCCTAGTGCCTGAAGTAAAATTGGCACAAGAAAGAACATCAACTCTTGTATCTTATTAAAAGGGAAATAGCAGTAGAAACTAGAAACTGATATCTACAATTAGAAATGTGTATTAGATGTATATTGCCACCTGTGTATTTTCACATTGTATAAGGGGTTATTTGCATATATGTCATATTTGTACTGTATATATATTGCTCCATTGGCCTCATGATGAATACAAGTGCTATTCATAACATGGTATCAGAGTAAACCTAGGGTTTTGCTTGTCAAGCCACCGCTGGTTCTTCTTCCAACCGCCGCCTAGTTTTGCCCGTCACTTGTCGCCATCCTCTTCGCCGACCAGACGCGTCGCCGGTGCTCAGTCGCCCGGGAACCGCCGCTACGGCTCGGAGTCGCCGCTTCTGCTGAGGGAGCTACCTACGTTGCCACAAGGAGCCGCGCCGTCTTGGTCTTCCGCTTCACTGCCGCGCGTCTCCTCTGCCGCTCGTGCGTGAAGGTAATCCGAGCCGGTGTCGTCGCCGTCTTCGTTGAGCGCCGGTCGAACCCGAGCCCGGCCCCTTGTGCCGCCGGCGGATCTCCAAATCCCGCGCTCGACTCAGACCGCCGCCTCTTGCCTCCCGTTGACGGAGGCTGCTGGAGAGGGAGGCCGCAAGCTGAGCAAAGGAGGAGGGTGGCAGGCACCACCGTCACCTTCGCCGATCCCGCCGCCGGCGCTGCCGTCTTCGTCGGTCCCGCCGCCAGTGCTAGAGTGGCACGGGGGAACCCTAGTTGTCTAGTGCTCCTTTTGGTTTGCAGGCCGAGACAGGCTTCGGCCTGGCGGTAAGAAGCCGACCCAAAAAAAGGAAAAAAGAAAGAAAGTACGTCGTTCTAATCGTTGCGCCGTCCAGTGCCGCCTATTAGACTTCGTTGTCTTGGTCGCCGCGTCGTCCAGTGCCGCATACCAATGGGCATTGTTTCCGTTCCTCGTTGTCCAGTGATCTTCGATGGTCTCAATTATCAAGACTGGTTTCAGCAAATGCGCCTCCATATGCGTGGTCAGCGTCTTTGGGATTTTTTCACCGGCGAGTTGCCTTATCTGCCTCGCCCTGTTCCACCTGTTGAGTCCGTGCTCCCGAAGGATGCTTCCGAAGACACTCGTAAAGGGATATCTGATGCTTTTGAGGATGTCATGGAGACTTTTTAGACTCAGTATGCTGCTTACAAGACATGGATTGATGAGAATGTCCATGTTTTTGCTATTCTGGTTGCTAGCATGGAAGTGCACCTCACTAGGGATGTGGTTGGCTTGACCTCAGCACAGTTGATGTGGGCGCATCTGCGCAACCGCTATGAGCCGTTTGGCGATTCCTTGTATCTTTCTGTTGTGTGTCAGGAGCAGTCGCTGCAGCATGGAGATGCCACTGTGGACGAGTTCTATGCTCAGTTGTCTGCGGTATGGTGTCAGATTGACTCTTTGAGACCGGATGTTTGCCACACTTGTCAGTGCTGTCAGCGTCAGCCTCACCTAAAGCTTCGTCGCATCTATGACTTCTTGACACGTCTTCGGGCTGAATATGAATAGACTCATGCTCAGTTGCTGGCAGCAGAGATCAAAATCCCAGTCGGTAACCGGATTTACCGGTGGCAACCGAGATTCAAATACCGGCCGGAAACTTCAAATTCAAATTCAAAATTCCGGCGGAAACAACTCAAATTCAAATTTATTTGGACGAATTTTGACCGAGTTTTTTCTCTGGGAATTCTGGTTACCGACCGGTAATCGGCCAACAACCGTTTACCAGCCGCCCGACGAGATTTCCTCCAGAAACGGTATTTCGATCCCTGGTTGGCACAACACCCTCGTGTGACTTTGTTGGAGGCCCTTGCAGCTGTTCGTGCCGAGGAGATTCGCCTTCGTGTTGCGGGTCTGCTGCTGTGTCCAGTCGTCTCCTTTGGTTCTGGAAGCTCCTCTAGCTTCTACACCTGCTACAACTACTCCATCACCAATGGTGCCTTCACCAATGACAGCTGCCGTTGGTAGGGGACTCCACTGCACTTACTGCAACAAAAATGGACATGTACAACAAACCTGCTACAAGAAGAAGGTTTACGTCGTGGTGGCCGTCCTCCACAGGGAATTGGTGGTTCCTCCTCTCAGAGGTGCTCTGTTGCTTCTGATTCTCAGGAGTTTCTCATACTGCTGCGTCGCATGGTTGCACTTGCACCGTCCAGTTCTGTTGGTTCTGCTGCACAGTCTTCTAGTGAGAGACCACCTTCTACTTCTTCCTCAGGTATATCGCCTTGGATTCTTGACTCTCATGCTTCCTTTCATATGACATCTGATTCCACTAGTCTCACTTTCATTCGTCCTTTAGCTGCTCCTATCACTGTTCAGACAACAGATGATACCTTTCTTTCTGTCGCAGGACGAGGCACTCTTTCGAATTCCTCTTTTCATATTCTTGTTATTCCTCATGTTCCCCAACTAACCATGCAACTCATATCTGCCGGTCAGCTCACTGATCATGGTTGTCGTGTTATTCTCGATTCTGATTCTTGTTGTGTTCAGGATCGACGCGCGGGGACTCTGGTTGGTACTGACCCTCACCGCCGTGACTCACAGCGTCTCTGGGAGCTCGATTGGCTTCATCTTTCTTCCACTGCCCCTGCCAGTCTTGTCGCCTCCACTGTTGCCGCCGCTTCTGCTGTATCCTCCACTGCATCTTTTGCTCAGTGGCATCGTTTGGGACATCTTTACGGGTCGCGTCTACCTTCTTTACTTGGTCGCGGTCTTTTAGGGTCTGTGTTTGGTGATGCTTCTTTAAATTATCGGGGTTGTAAGCTTGGCAAACAGCTTCAACTTCTCTATCCTTTCACTGAGTCAGTGTCACAGCATCCTTTTGATCTTGTTCATTCTGATGTATGGGGTCCGGCTCCTTTCGTTTCGAAAGAATATCATCGATATTATATAATTTTTATTGATGACTTTTCTCGCCACATATGGATATACTTTATGTCATCTCGTAGTAAGGTTTTATCCATCTACAAAACTTTTGCCACCATGATCTGTACTTAGTTTGATTCTCCTATTTGTGTCTTTCGTGCTGACTCTGCTAGGGAATACTTGTCAGAAGTCCTTCGTGGTTTTCTTGCTGAGCACTCAGATTTCTTGCCCTGGTGCTCATGCCCAGAACGGCGTGGCTGAATGGAAGCATCGTCATCTCCTTGAGACTACCCGTGTTCTTATGCTTGCTTCTGCTGTCCCACCACACTTCTGGGTTGAGGCTATTTCTACTACCACTTTCCTGATTAACATTCAGCCTTCTTCTGCTCTTTAGGGTGGGATTCCAGTTGAGCGTCTCTGTGGCAAGACTCCTGACTACTCTAGTATTCGCCTCTTTGGGTGTGTGTGCTATGTTCTTCTTGCCCCTCGTGAGCGCACCAAGCTGAGCGCTCAGTCCGTGAAGTGCGTTTTTATGGGCTATAGCGCTGAGCATAAGGGATATCGTTGTTGGGATCCTATTGGCCGATGGATGCGGGTTTCTTGAGACGTCACTTTTGATGAGTCTCGTCCTTTCTACCCTCGTCATTCTCCTTCCACCACTCCAGCATTTCTTGTCGAGCCTCTTTCTTTCATAACTTTTCCTGCAACTCCCATAGTCCTCACACCTCCATCACAGCCTTTGGCCTCTCCGGTGCCTCCTTTATCGTCTCCTTCGCCACCCTCTCCAGAGGCTCCTCCTGGCCTTGTTCTTTCTTATACTCTCTACTACACTCGTCATCCGCGAGTTGAGGATTCTCCTGATACGCTAATGCGCTATCTTCTTCTGATGAGTCATCTTCTTCGGCCTCTCCTCCTCGAAGCCTGCGCGCTTTTGTTTAGCGGCTCTTGCCGAACCGACTTCTTATCGTGATGCTATTGTTCATCAGGAATGGCAGCATGCGATGGTAGAGGAGATTGTTGTCCTTGAGCGTACTGACACGTGGGATCTTGTTCCTCTTCCTGCGCGTGTTACTCCTATCACGTGCAAGTTGGTCTACAAAGTTAAGACCCACCCTGATGGTTCTCTTGAGCGCTACGAGGCTCGTCTCGTGGCACGTGGTTTTCAGTAGGAGCATGGTCGTGATTATGATGAGACATTCGCTCTTGTGGCTCACATGACCACCGTTCGCATTCTTGTTGTGGTATCTGATCGGGCATGGTCCATCTCTCATCTTGATGTCAAGAATGTCTTTCTCAATAGCGAGCTGCATGAGGAGGTTTATATGCAGCCACCACCAGGGTATTCTGTTCTTGAGGGAGTGGTTTGTCGCCTTCGCCGATCTCTTTATGGCCTCAAGCAAGCTCCTCGTGCCTGGTTTGATAGTTTTTCTTCTGTTGTCACTGCAGCTGGTTTCTCTGCCAGTGCTCATGATCCTGCTCTTTTTATTCACACTTTGCCTCATGGTCGGACGCTTCTCCTTTTATATGTTGATGATATGATCATTACTGGAGATGATTATCAGTACATCACTTTTGTCAAGGAGCGTCTTAATGAGCAGTTTCTCATGTCTGATATGGGTCCTCTTCGCTACTTTCTTGGGGTTGAGGTTCTTGCTACACCTGAGGGCTTCTATCTGTCCCAAGAAAAGTATATCTAGGATCTTCTTGATCGTGCTTCTCTTACTGATCAGCACACCACTGAGACTCCCATGAAGCTTAATGTTTATCTTCGACCCACTGATGGTGAGCCTCTTACTGATCCTACTCGCTATTGTCACCTTGTTGGGAGTTTTGTTTATCTAGATGTCACTCGTTCTGACATTTCATATCATGTGCATATTTTGAGTCAGTTTGTTTTTGCTCCCACTCAGCTCCACTATAGTCATCTTCTTCGTGTTCTACGATATCTTCGTGGAACCATCACTCGTCGTCTATTTTTCCCTCGCTCCAGCTCTTTACAGTTCTAGACATTTTCTGATGCCACTTGGGCTATTGATCTCTTTGATTGCTGGTCTCTTTCTGCCTATTGTGTTTTTCTTGGTGGTTCTCTCATTGCTTGGAAGACTAAGAAGCAGACAACAGCTTCTCGTTCGAGTGCTGAAGCTGAGTTGCGAGCTATGACTTTGTTGACTTGGCTACGGTGGTTACATGAGGATTTTGGTGTTTCTGTTTCAGCACTCCTCTTTTGTCTGACAGTACAGGGGCTATTAGCATTGATAGAGATCCGGTGAAGCATGAGCTTACCAAACATATTGGTGTTGATGCTTCCTGCATGCGGACACAGGTGCAGAACCAGGTTGTTGCTCTTTAGTATGTGTCTTCAAAGCTTCAGTTGGCAGACTTCTTCACAAAGGCGCAAACCAGAGCCCAGCACAGCTTGCATCTCTTCAAACTTCATGTTGTTGATCCACCACAAGTTTGAAGGGGGGGTGTTAGATGTATATTGTTGCCTACGTATTTTTCCATTGTATAAAAGGTTATCTGCATATATGTCATATATGTACTGTATATATATTGGCTTATTGACCTTACGATGAATACAAGCATTATTCATAGCAATGTGAACCTACAAGTCATATTTTCTCAAGCAACACTCCTCATTGTATTTAGTCTGCCATACAAGGCTCCTGCTTTTGTAGGTGGACCATCTACCATTGTTATATTCAATCAAGGACACATGCTCTCATAGCTCGCGCATGCAAATTCAGAGAGTGATGAAGGTATAACAGAATTTCGGAAGATGCTTCAACAACAAAGTTGTATATATTTGTCTAAATTTTCAAATAGTAAAAACAATCAAGTTTAATAAAGTGTGTACTCATCAACGTTAGGATCCCCAAACACCAACAAACATCTGCGTTGCCTATGCAGATATCAACAGTGTTGTTGAGCTACTTCTAGGCAGGTTGGTTCAAACTTCAAAGTGCCCTATATTAGCAAGTAAATGACACATTATCTAAGGTGACGGAGTTGGCCATGCATAAAATGGACAAGAAAACGCCCTTAGCCTTTAGCTTTATGCTAGTGGAAATTCACCACTCTTTGCAGCGCAATAAAGTTTCATTCTGTGCTATAGATAGCACCAGCATTTGCTACCCCCTGCTTCTCTGAATAGAAACTCAAAAAGCGAAGTTCAACATTGCAACAGGGCTCCATAAGAAAGCAAAGTGCCGCCGTCGCTGTTGACCCGTAGTTTCATCTATATCAGTTGGAATATGCTGTCCCCATGCAGGGTCATCCAACTGCCAAGGGTCATCTCTTAGAAGTACAAATAATACAATAAGGCTAGCACAACACATAACTATTTCTGTACAACGAACGGGAACATGCTCGGGTATGAGGGTTGGGATGGCTAGGTCCAGGGATCGAAATCTCGGTACCGGAGAAGATCCCAGCCGACGGCCGGTTGAAGGATCTAGACCCGCCATTATGAGTTAATGGAATGTTTTGGTGATTAATGACAAATCCAATTATGAAACTAACTCTCTTGTCTAGTATTATCTTGTGTAGTCTCATTTGGATATAATTGTGAAATTCAACGAGGTATGCAATCAACATCTTAATCTTATATATTGTTGCATTCCTTGGATCCAAAATATAAGATTGAACTCAACCATAAGTTAAACTTGAATATGTGCATATTATCTTATTACACATTTGTGTATGCACACATCTAGAGGGAGTTTTATTCTATATTTTGTGGTTTCATTAGTATTGATTCATATTCCATTCTCCACATATACTAAGGATCTTTACTTTGAAACAAAACCTTTGAGTATACAAAACTTGTGTAGTTCGTATATACTCATGTTATGAGTATATAGAACTTGTGTAGTTCTTGTATACTCATGTTAGAGTATATATAACTTGTGTAGTTCATATATACTCATTTGTTACTTCAATTATCTACATTCATTTATGTGCAATTGAAATGGTTATCATCAATTACCAAAGAGGGAAAGATTGAGTATCTTGTCCCACCATTATGAGTTAATGGTATGGTGTGGTAATTAATGATAATCATATTGTGGAACTAACATTTTCCATGAGTTGGATATATAGGTTATGTTCCAGGAGGATGAAGACTTGGGATGATCATGAGTTGATCATCAAGTCGAGATTCAAGTGAAGGATGCATCATGTGTTGATGCACATCAAGTCAAGAGAAGACCCATCATGTGTTGATGGAGGTCAAGTGAATGAAGGCATCATGCGTTGATGCATGTGAAGACTCGGGATGAAGAAATCATCATGTGTTGACGATGTTCAAGTCAAGATCCCAAAGTTAAGAGATCATCATATGTTGATGATTGTCAAAGTCAAGGACCCGGACTTGAAGTGTTGATGTGCGTCATCAAGCTTCAAGAAGATGCAAAGCAAAGGTATGACTAGCTAGGGCTAAGGATGTGTTCCTAGTCTTTTACCGGTCTCGGTGTTTGGTTGATAGACCGGATTGCTAGTATATGATTGTCGTACTATTAAGAGGAGTCTTGACTAGTAGCATGAGTTAGTCATGTGTTGATAGCTCATTGTGTTTGCTCTAGCTCATCTATGCATGGAGCTATTATTTGCGAATGTGTTTTGCAAATAGCCGAGGCTCATGCATTTAATCTTTGTAACATAAGACTATATTTTGCAAATGTGTTTTGCAAAATGGTTAAAGTCCATGCACCTTAGCCTTGTAGCATGATGCTGTTATTTGCGAATGTGTTTTGCAAATAGTTGATGCTCATGTTTGATTTCTTGTAGCATGTGACTTAAGTTTGCAAATATGTTTTGCAAATGGTGTAAGTCCATGTACCTTTTTCCTTGTGGTATGATTCTAAAAGTTGGCAAATGTGTTTTGCAACTTATTAGGAATCTTGCTATTGATCCTTGTCGGCATGGCTTATCAATTGGTAAATGTGTTTTGCAATTGAAGTTGTTAAAAAAGCCATTGCTGTCTTTGTTAGGATAATCGAAAGTTCCGCAGTGTTATGGGTGGAACTTCCTATTATCGGAAGTTCCTCAATGTTATGGGCGGAACTTCCTATTATCGGTAGTTCCGAAAATTTGGCGGAACGTTTTTTCCAGAGAAGCACCCTTTTGGGACTTAGCCAAATTTCTAGATGTGCGGAAGTTCCGCAATGATATGTGAGGAACTTCCGATAATAGGAACTTCCGCATTTTGGTTGGCGGAAGTTCCGCTCTCAATTTCCAACGGCTAGTTTCTCGTCTGATATAGCCGTTATTGTGCTTGTCACTGAGGTGCGGTAGTTCCGGCCGATACATGGCGGAACTTCCGATTTCCCTAATTTTGCAGGGGTTTGTCTCCCAACGGCTAGTTTTTGTGTGTGGACTATATATAGCCACCTTGGCCGGTTGGAAGAGGTTGCTGGTGATATTGTGAACATCCTTTGAGCCTCTTGAGTTAAGAGCAAGCCTCTCCTCTCTTATGTGCATGTGATGCACTTGGTGAGCTTGGAGAGTAAACCCTAAGTGCATGTGTTGCCTTAGGTAGTGGATTGTGTATCCACTTGAGCGTTGACACTTGATTAGTTCAAGTGAGCGTTGAGTCTTGTTACTCTTGGTGTTTGCCGACACCTAGACGACGTGAAGGCGTCGTGCCCGGTGATCTTCTCAAGAAGCTTGTGAGAAGGCCCGGTGTGGCTGTGAGTGATTTGGTGCTCGCCATCTTCAGAGTGGAGGAAGAGCAACCATAGTAGAGCGAGGTGTTGGTTCGATTTGGAACCGGTCTAAGTGGTTAGACTTACCTCGGAGGTGTTGGCTTAATTAGTGGAGCTGGTCCAACGTGGTTAGGCTTACCTCAACGTGGATTATGGGAGACCGGCAAGTCTCCGAACACCACGGTAAAACATAATTGTGTCTATCTTGTTTTTATCTTGTGCTTTACTTTGAGCGATTTACATTACTTGCTTTAATTATTTATATATCATTGTGCGATTGCTCTCTTGTATTGTTGGTGTACTTAGTTGAGCCTAGTTGATTTAGGTTTTAATTGTGCAAAACCAATTCGCTATTAGCTTCCGCATTTATATATTGGTTTAGCGCGAAAGATTTTTAAAACCGCCTATTCACCCCCCTCTGGAAATCCTATTCGGCCACCTCGATCTAGATCTTTATCACATTTGAAATCCGGCGGTTTTTCCGAGTTTGCAAATTCAAATTTTAAATTTCAATTTTGATTGATTTTTAAGCAAAATTTAGCAAAATTCAACGAAATTTAAAAACCCCACCTCCAAATTTGAATTTCAAATTTCAAATTTCAATTTTCTCCGAATTTTCTCGAGCGATTCTGCGTGGTAATTGGAAAACCGGTTAAAAATGGGAAAAACCTCAAAATGGTGAAAATGGTAATTAGCAAATTTAAATTTGGAATATGCAAATATTAATGAGAAAGTGTTTCAAGTTGTACATAAAAAGTCCTCCTTTATGTTTTCTAGTAGGGTGTCCGTGCGTTGCAACGGAACCTCAAATAAGAAGTTCAAATAACACATAGCAAAGAAAATCATGTCAAACACCTCATAATTCATAATTGTAACCAAACCCTCCCTTCGTCACACCACCAACCGACGGTTCTTTTTCCATCTGGTGGCGGTTTGACGTGGGGTGGAAGGGAGGAAGACAAGCGATCGACGACAGCTTTTCCATGCGTCGTGGTTTGTCAGTGGGGTGAGAGGGGTAAACTCAGAATTATAGTAGTTAAGAAATAGTGCTAAATATACTAAAAACTAATGTTTCAATACATAATCTAGCATAACAATGCCTAAATTAACTAGGGAAGGACATTATAGAGTCAAAAATTCAAATTTGAATTTAAAAAATTTGGCCAGTATTTTTTTCCCGGCTCTGACCGGTAAACCGGTTACCGGCCGGGGTTTTTAAACTCTGGCTGGGCCTACTTGTCCTGTAACTCCTGTTATCCTGAGGATGTGTTATGCTCAATTGCTCAACTAAATAGAAAACAATAAAAAAAAACAAAACTACCAGTAACTGAAGCAGATTTACACAATGAACTTACCAAAGCAAGTCCACTTCCTTCATGTCCTGTTGCGATCAAAACATTTGGCAGATCAGGAACAAAGCCAATAACTGGCTTTCCATCAGGCACTGAAATGGATGAGAGATTTATTTCCATTAGCTTCATATAAACAGTGCAAAGCTAATAGTAACATTGCAATGAATAATCTTTGAGGCTATACGGTATTCTATTTCTGAGTTGTTCTAAAACTGAAGGTGCTTACTATAGGGGCGGTGCCCAATTCTGATTTCTGTGTTCTGAATAAAATTAAGATGAATATTCTTCAGCGCCGGAAAGAATTCCCCTGCACGGTCCCATATACACTTAAGGATAGACTTATCAACTTCCCTCGAAAATTCTTTGAACTCTCGGCTACTTCCTGTAACATAGAAATGGGGTGATCAAGCATTAAACATTTTCTAATATAGCTAAAGAAGGTTGAATGGAAAAGGTATTCTTGTCTGAAACACAAAAGCTTTACCGAGAGAAAAGGGTTCTGCTATCCATAGAAACCCTTTTTTGGGAATATCCATATAAACTGGCCAAAGGTGGAACAAAGGGAGAAGTTTGGTACTATATAAATTACCTAGAACTAAATCGCCCTTTGTATTTAATGTTGCGGTCATTGATATGGATGAAGCACCACTATCATCTTCATTGGATTCTGAAGACAAGGGTATTCTATTTGACTTAGCAACTTCATGGTCAACATATCCTAGCTCCATTAGGCCATGATTTAGCTTAAGCTTGTCAAATTTATCCAACACAAGCAGATGACCCTGAAATGGAAAATGTGATATTATTGTTTTTATGTGGTTAGAAGTTGGGTCGGATAATATTGAACAATCAATTCTTAAATACTATACAGAAAGAGCTGAAATGTGAATACAATATCAGGAAACAAATGTAAAGTGTGATCAATATTCTGGAATAACTTGTTAGCTAGTGTGAGTATGCCATTTTTGTAAGCTCATTTTGAGTGTTAACTGCATGTCTAGTTCATGCAAAAGTACCTTACAGGGACTTTTATTTACAAAGCAGGTTGAACTGTTTTGGTATCCGAAAGAAGATAGCCAAGCATCCAACAGTGTCACTGAAGGTGCTACATAACAGAGTTTGTTTAAGTTTGCTATCTCAAGTAAACATACAAAACAAGTCTGAAAAAGAAAACATAAAGAACACATGTCAGTGTCTCACTCCAGTTTGGTTGTACTTGCCATGTCAGGAAAACACATAATGATTTGTACTATGAGAGTGCCAGAAAGGTCGATCCAAATATTTTCAGATCAAAGGTCAATCCTGTTAGAATAGGACTCTTTTGTATGAAAACCCCCATTGAGCCCTCTTGAATACATACATAATATTCATAACATGGTATCAGAGTTCTAACATAGCTCTCCTTCCGCTACCATCCCGTCGCCCGACGTCGTCGGCCGCCCGGTCACCGTCCGGCTTGAACGCTGCCGCTGCGAGTTGCCACTCCGGAGCCGCCGCCGTTGTCGCGTCAACCAGAGCCCGACGCTCGTTGGCCGCCGCCGCAGGATGCCACCATCGCTGCTGCTGCAGCGTTGACCAGGAGCCCGACGCGCCGCCGGCCGGGAGCCCAACTCGCCCATCTCTGCCGATCGGGAGCCTGCCCGCAAGGCCGCCACAAGCAAGGGGAACCCTAGTTTGGTTCCCCCGTGTGTGTTCTCCTTCGCACGGGCCGTAGGCAGGCTTGCCTTTTAAGCCCGACCCGAAAAAAATAAAAAAACACGTCGATCTAACCGCCGCGCCATCCAATACGCTGTTAGACTTGCCTTGTTTTGGTCGCCGCGCCATCCAAATACGCCACCGATGGCTTCCGTTCCATCCACTGCGATCCCATTCTCGGGAATAAAACTTCATGGGACGAACTACAGGTTGTGGTCTTCACTCATGGAGATCACGCTCGATGGTCTCCGCCTCTGGGGACATGTCACTGGTGCTCGACCTTATCTGCCATCGCCAGTTCAGCCTCCTCCCAGACAGCCTACTTCTGCACCTCCTGCAGAAGATGAGATCGCCAAGATGGAGGCAGAGGCCGCTGTTGCTGCTGCTGACGCTGCTGATGAGGCCTTTCAGTACATCATAGACGCTTTTGAGCGCTGGTGTGTTGATAAGTCCCGTGTTCGAGCCATCCTGGTGGTCAGCGTCGACGACTCTATCCAGCCAGACATTGTTGGTTTGCGTTCTACTCGCCAGGTCTGGGAGTATTTACGCAAGTGATACCAGCAGAGCAGTGATGCTCAATTCTTTTCGCTTCAACGTGAGTTGGAGACGCTTCGCCAGGAGGACTCCTCTGTTGACGACTTCTTCCGGGCTCTGGCCAGTCTCTGGCGCCAGCCGGACGAGCTGGTTTCTCCGTTCTGCCAAGAGTGTCAATACAGTGCAGAAGGTGGATCGTGATCGCTTTCGCCCAGAGTTTGATCCTGTCAAGGTTCAACTGCTGAGCCGCTCACCACGACCAACAGTCACTTAGGCTTTTTCGACACTTCGTGCTGAAGAGCTTCGCCGCAGGTTAGCGACACAGTTTGTTCCGACTGTGCTTGCTACCCTTCTTCGACTACACCGACGGTTTCTGCTTCGACTACAAGACCTTCTCAGTTGTCTGTTTCTGCTCCTATTTTGCACCAACTGGGGTTCAATGCAATTATTGCAAGAACATCGGGCACAACTACCAACGTTGTGCGGTGCGCAAAAAGCAAAATAAGGCGCGTGGACGATCCAAGGAGGGCAAGGAGGCCCTAACTCCTCGACGAGAGGACAGACCAGCACGTTCGGACCTTCACAGTGAGGTGACTCTGTTCAGCAGTTCTGCCAGGCTCTACTTCAGCAGCTCTCTCACAGCTCAGCAGGTTCTGCCAGTCTAGCTCAGACGTCTCCTCCAGGTACTTCTTGGGTTCTGGATTTTGGTGCCTCTTTCCACATGACACCAGACTCCACATCTCTCACTTTAGTAGGACATCCTGTTTTTCCTATCTATGTTCAGACCGCTGATAGTACTCCTCTGTCTGTTAGCTGTCAGGGCATTCTTTTGCCCATTGACTTTTCTGTTCCAATTGTTTTCCATGTTCCCCAGCTTACCATTCAGCTTCTCTTGGTGGGTCAGCTCACCGATCTCGGCTGTAGGGTTAGTTTTGACTCACACCTGTTTCGTCCAGAATCGACAGACAGGGGCGGTACTTGGGACTGGCAGGCGCCGTAGGGATCGTCAGGGTCTCTACATCCTTGATCACCTCCACCTTCCGTCCACTTTAGTTGCTCCTGTCACCTCTACGTCTCCTTCCACCGCCACTGGTGCCACCACCTCTGGCGTTTTTACGCAGTGACATCACCGTTTAGGTCACTTGTGGGGGTCCCGTCTTTCTTCATTAGTTCGTCAGGGTGTTCTTGGACGTGTTCTCACGACACGCCATGTTTTGTCGGGGTTGTAAGTCGGGCAGCGACTCTGACTTCCTTATCATTCTAGTGAGTCCTTGTCTTCTCGTCCTTTTGACTTAGTTCATTCAGATGTATGAGGACATGCGCCTATTATCTCTAAAGGCGGGTATAAACTTTATGTGATCTTCATTGATAATTATTCCCGTTTTACATGGATTTTCCCTATTCTAATCGTGATCAGTTTCTTGCGATCTATCGTAGCTTTGCAACGATGGTTTGTACTCAGTTTGATCCTCCCATCCGTACTTTTTGTTGTGATTCTGCTGTCGAGTACTATTCTGACGCTTTTAGTCAGTTTCTTTCTGAGCAGGGCACTCTTTACCGGTCTTCTTGTCCTGGTGCCCATGCTCAGAATGAGGTTGTTGAGCGTAAACATCGTCATCTGATTGAGACTGCCTACACTTCTCCTTGCCTCATGTTACACCACAGTTTTGGAATGAGACTATTTCTACGGCTGCATATCTCATCAATATACAGCCTTCCACTGCTCTTAAGGGTGTCAGTCCTATATAGCGTCTCTACTCTCGAGCCCTCCAGTACACTCATCTTCGTGTTTTTGGCTGTACTTGTTTTGTTCTACTGCAGCCTCGTGAACACACTAAACTATCGGCCCAATCAGTTGAGTGTGTATTTCTTGGTTATAGTTATGAGCGTAAGGGTTATCGTTGTTGGGATCCTTCTGCTCGACGGATCAGGATTTCACGAGACGTTGTCTTTGACGAATCTCGACCTTCTATCGAGATTCGGCCCCTCCTGTTTCTACCGTTGAGTCGATTTCATGGTTGTCTCTTTCTGACTCTTCACCGATTTCTCTACTATCACAGTCTTCCCCTGGTCTATCTCCAGTGGTTCCTTCTATACCTCCGCCTCCGATGATGCCTCCTACAGCACCGCCTCTTGTTCCTGCAGCACCACCGTCTCGTTTCTCTGATATTCACTACTCTAGACGTACT
Organism: Hsuehochloa calcarea; assembly: GCA_036346395.1. Classification (NCBI taxonomy): domain Eukaryota; kingdom Viridiplantae; phylum Streptophyta; class Magnoliopsida; order Poales; family Poaceae; genus Hsuehochloa; species Hsuehochloa calcarea. Next base: position 5,837,143 of record CM070610.1, read on the forward strand.
TGTCCTTCACCAGTCTCCTCTCCTGGTATCTTGCCGACACCCACATCTGATCCTTCTGATGGTGCTCCTCGTTAGGTCCTTCGTGACCGTAGATCCCTTCGACCTCCTGATCGTCTTGGATTTACTCCGATAGCTCATGCTTTCTCTGTCGCTGAGCCTAGTTCTTATCATGAAGCTGCTCCTCATTCTGAGAGGCAACTCGCTATGGCAGAGGAGCTTGAAGCTCTTCGACGTACGGAGACTTGGGATATTATACCGACACATGTGTATGTTAGTCCGATCACGTGCAAGTGGGTGTACGAGATTAAGACCCGGTCTGATGGTACTATCGAGCGCTACAAGTCTCGTCTTGTGGCTCGTGGTTTTCAGTAGGAGTACGATCATGACTACAATGAGACTTTTGCCCCTGTTGCCCGTATGACCATTATTCGCACTCTTGTTGCGGTTGCTTCTGTTCGTTGGTGGTCTATCTCTCAGCTCGATGTTAAGAATGTCTTTCTTAATGGTGTTTTGCGTGAGGTCTACATGCAGCCACCACCTGAGTATTCTGTTCCCGATGGGCACGTCTGTCGTCTTCGTCGTGCTCTTTATGACCTCAAACAGGCTACTCGTGCCTGGTTTGCGCATTTTACTTCAGTGATTACTGCTGTTGGTTTCATTGTCAGTTCCCATGATCCTGCTCTTTTTGTCCATGTATCATCTCGGGGTAGGACACTGCTTCTTCTGTATGTTGATGGTATGCTCATCACTGGTGATGATTCCTCATTCATCACGTATGTGAAGAAACATCTCAGTGAGCAGTTTTTTATGACTGATCTTGGTTCTCTTACGTGCTTCCTTGGTATTGATGTCTCTTCCATGCCTGAGGGCTACTACCTCTCCCAGCGGAAGTATGCCCAAGATCTTCTCGATCGGTCTGGTCTGACTGACACTCGCACTGCTGACACTCCCATGGAGTTATCTCTGACAGCTTTGTGCCACTGATGGTGATCTTCTTAAGGATCCTACTCTGTATCGCAATCTTGTTGGGAGTTTGGTGTATCTTATGAGCACTCATCCTGATATTGCTTATGATGTTCATATTTTGAGTCAGTTCATGGCTCGTCCTACCCATCTTCACTACAGTCACCTTCTTCGTGTTCTTCGCTACTTGAGTGGGACTATCTCTCGTCGTTTGTTTTTCCCTAGCTCTACCTCACTACAGCTTCAGGCGTACTCCGATGCGACCTGGGCTAGTGATTCTTCTTATCGTCGTTCTCTTTTTGCTTATTGTGTTTTCTTAGTTCCTTCCTGATTGCCTGGAAGACTAAGAAGCGCATCGTAGTTTCCGTTAGAATCTGGTGAGTTAAGAGCTATGGCGTGATGTGTGAGAGGTTACTTGGTTGAGGTGGCTATATGCAGATTTTGGAGTACCTATGATGGGACATACTACTCTTTTATCTGACAGTACGAGTTCTATCAGTATTGTCCGAGACGCAGTGAAGCATGAGCTCACCAAGCGCATTGGTGTGGATGCTTCATAGACTCGCTCACAAGTGCAGGAGGGAGTACTTGCTTTACAGTTTGTATCATCAGAGTTACAGGTTATTGACTTCTTCACGAAGCCACAGACTAGTGCACAACATTTGTATTTTCTCTCCAAACTCAATGTGTGTGATCCACTATGAGTTTGAAGGGGGTGTTAGAATAGGACTCTTTCGTATTTCCTTATATGTATATGGAAACCCCCTTATGCATCCCTATATATATTAACCATTAGACCCTCTTGAATACATACACAATATTCATAACAAATCTAAGAAATTTTAATGTACCTTCCGTGGCTTGACAGGAATATCCAATGTAGAACTCGGCCCTAGAAAACTATGCAGTAAGGATCTAGTCCAGGCACCAGAAGCAATTACAATAGCTTTCCTGCCATACAAGATGTTCTTAGAAGTTTGGACGGCTTCAACGGTTCCAGTAACCTCTGATCTGCATAAAATGAAATCCACCACCAGTAATGCAGAAAAGGGGAAATGGCTTTGGCATCACTTGAAAAGAATCCCAACAGACAAAATAGACATCACCATTGTCAAGCAAATTTATGGAAAGCTACTTTTCTGCAGATATAATGGCTCAATTCCAGTAGTCTGATAGCTGGAGTGTTGTTCTGTTAACCAACAAAAGTTGTCTGAAAGGAAGAGACCTTGGTACCTTATTAATGACATGGCAGGATCATTATAGAGCTCAATATATCTCCCTTCTGAGGAATATGAGCTATTGATCTAATAAAAGAAAATGTTAACGATTAGAGATGTGCGAGATTCTGTTAACTGCACATATTATAGACGAAAATTGAAATTCTGTAGAAGAAACCTTTTCAATCAAAGAGACAGCCTGGAATGCATCAATCTGGCAGTCCTCGGGCAAAAACATAGCACCACCATCGTTTCCAACATAGAGTGCCGGTTCTAATGCATGCAATGACGATGCAGACATGCACTCCGCATGTATGCCTGCCTGAGACAGAACCTTGGTCCTTTCCTCCAATGTAGCCAGCTCTTCGGATGTTCTTCCAACTAATAAGCTTCCTTAACAAAACCGATAGTAGTATTTCACTTTCTATTCAAACTTTGGTCGAGACCGAGAAACAGGAATCAAGTAACACGGAATAAATCATATATCATATCAATAAGATACATCATCAAACGAGCACCGGAGCAAAGTCAATTCAAGTTTCTGTCTAACTACACATAGCATCAGTAAGTACAGAGTCCAAATTAAGTAGTCTAAATTACCTTAGCCGTCAAATCTACTGGACCGTAAGAGATGCCACTAATATTCTACTACCGTTTCTAACTAAATATACTGTTATTACAGTGGTAGTAACACTTAAAAGTTAAACTTGTCTACTAGTATTTGAGAAAAACCAGCAATTCAATAACGACGAATTATAGATAATCATCACATGACTTTACCTGCCTTCATCCACCCCAGCCTCTCCCGCGCACCGCCGCCCCCAAGGCCGTCCACCTCGGCCGCGAGCTCCTCCCACAGCTGCTTGCTCCGCACCGCCAGCTCCCACGTGACACTCCCGGGCGTCCGGTGCGACATCCATATGTACCCCTGCCCTGCAGCAGCACAAACCCAAATCAAAACCATATAGGATATAGCCTAACTCAGTCGCCGGATATATACGCGCACGCACGGAGGGGAGGCGCGGAGGGTACCTGCGCCCGTGGCGCCGGAGCATGGGACGGCGGCGTCGGCGACGGCGACGGAGAGCGGAGTGTGGAGGAGGAGGTGGCGGGCGATGGAGAGCCCGACGATCCCGGCACCAACGACGACCACGTCGTGGTGGGAGGCGGATGCGGAGATGGAGGGCTGAGCTCGAAGGGCGGGGAGCGGGCGCCGCCGCCGTGGGCTGCAGACGAAGAAGCGCTGGGCGCACGAGGATGGCGTGAAGGAGGAGAATGGCGTGGGGTTAGGGTTTGTAGCGGAGGAGAAGGCGATGGCGTCCATTGGAAGCGGAGAGGAGAGGCGAGGAAGCTGCCGATGCGAGGTGGTGAGCTCGAAGAGTGGAGAGGTAGGTAGACTGGGAAATGGATACTCCGCGTTAGAATACCATCTGCACAGAACACTATTCGCGAGGTAGGCGGAGGAAATGACAAGTGAACGGCCTTCCTTCTCTTTTCTCTGATGATAAAAAGATGGAGCACCTATAGAGTATGGAGGACGATCGTGGGCTGTGTTTTTTTGGATTAACTCAAAGCACGATCGATACGATACGGTCTAAACATGGCATGTGGTGGACTGAGCTGGCACGGCATGTGGTGGGCGGCCGAAGACGGCAGCGAACAATGGTCGGGCCGGACTCGAGAATGCGATCCGTTAGGCGATGCGGCGCGACGACGATCAGTGGAGTCGTGCTTGGGCCGGCACGACACGAAATAGGCCCAACCTTTCCGTTCTAACCCAATCCCTCCCTCAGCCTGGTCCAATCACTCCCCCACACCGGCCTAGCCCAACCAATCATCCCCTTCTGCCACCCGACTTGAACCACAAGTGTCTTTGTCTTCCTGGACGGCGGCGGCGGCGGTTATCGTCTTCCCAGGCGTCTATGGTTACTTAGAGCCGGGCTTAGGCCGGCACGGCAAGCTTTGGGTCGTGCCTGGGCCTAACTAGAGGCGATACGGACCGACACGCGACGCGAGACGGTGGGATGACCGGCGAAGTGGCACGACGACGATGCGGTCCGGCACGGTGGCTGTGCGCGTGCAAGACGGCCGCGACCCAATGCTCACCCCTAATCGTGGGGAAAAAATTCTCAGCGATCAAGAAATGGGAAAAAAATTCTCGGCGATCCATGAGGCCGCGACTCTACTTATGCATCCGTGCGCACCGTCCCCCGTAACTACTCTATCAATCCCATCGTGGCAAGAGCCTCACCACGATGTGCCTGTGCCGCAACCAACGTTGACCTCAGCTCGCCAATCACCATCCCAGTAGTTGATCGCCTCGCTCGTTGTCCTCGAAGCCGGGAACTGCTGCCATGCTTCGATCTCCTCGTTGCTTCCTACCACGAGCCACATGTCGCGCTCGCATCTACCTCATTGATCGCCTCGTTCGCCATCCTTAAATCCTGGAGCCGCTGCCATGGCTATCTGCTGGGATCAAAAGTGGGAAATCACCGATGAAGACGCACAGTACCAAACCATAAACCATAGCCATGCAACAGCACGATGGGCGATGCCAGCTTTCACGTGCTATTTGAGTACGTGTGCACCTGTTTGTTGCCTTTCGCAACAGCGATTGCCGAGCACCCCGCCAGTGCCCTCAACGACGTCATCGGCTCCATGGGAATGGGGGGATCGACGAGCGGATCAGCTCTTGTATTCGCGAGGACAGGAGGATGGGCTACTTCAATTCATCTCCCATAGCAGGATGGGCTACTTCAATTCTTCTCCCATAGCCCCCTCACTGCCACGTCTGTATCGGGGTGTGTCGCAGCTTGCAGGAGGTGGTGGTGGAGAACCCGCAGGTCCGATGGTGGATGGATACGATGGTGGATGGGTGTTTTGACTTGCCTCAATTTGGCGATGTAGCCTTTTAGCCAAAAGGCTTTGAAAAAGATGAAAATTTTAACAAGATCAAAATTTGATTTCAAATCAAAATTTGATTTTTTTAATAACCCAAAAATTGCTAAAAATATCGATCAATTTTTTTGAAAATAAATTGTGGTCCAAATTTATTCTATATTTGACAAAATTCATGCAAATTGGAACCAATTTCAAATTTTAACCGCGGTGAGGGGATAGAAACAATTTTTGTCAAAAAAATCGCCGATAATCGGCTAAAATTTTGAACTGTGACCACGCCTAGGTACTGCGATCATATCTACTGTGGACAACGGACACCAGCCGTCACACAACGTGTGAGTTGTGACCGTGGGTGTGGTCTAGCCATCCTACCTAACAGCACGCATGAGCTCTTTCCTTAGGATTCTCTTTCGGTGACTAACCTATCTCTATGATTCTCTCTAGTAGTCTAATTCGCTAAGCTCCTCCAATTTCAGGTTGAAGGTTTGAAGCTAACTATCCAGATTCTCTCCAATTTAGTACTCTATCTCTCTAATTCCACTTAGGATTCTCTTTCTCTCTCTCATTTCGCCAACACCTCACTACTACAAAAGGCTAATACTGGACGTTTCATCACAGACGATTGACCAAAAATGTATGTATTAAATACAATGACATACGATTTTGGTTTAGCAAACGTTTGTGTTACTTTCTGCGCTAAAAATCATCTGTGAAGATATAATATCATAGACGCTTCATATTAAAAACCGCCTGTCAAGTATCACGACGGTTCTGAGCAAGAACCGTCTGTGATATTTAGTAATATCACAAACGGTTCTTGATCAGAACCGTCTGTGATACTTCACAGACGATTTTCAATATGAACCATCTGTGACTTCTCGTCCTCATCACAGACGGTTTGTATTAAAAACCGTCTGTGATAATCTCATTTATTGCAGACCCGTCCCTCACAGATCGATCTGTCTTAAATTTCAGCTCTGCTCTCGCTACTGCTGCTAGAGGTGGGGCTTTGAGAGGTGATTTGGTGGAAAGAGACCACAGATTTGGTAATTTATTATTGACTATCGACGGTTAGTATGTAATTTGTTCCTTGCATTATATTATAGATCTAGCTTGGTAAAGAGAGATAATTGAAGATGGTTTAGATCGGTACAAAGAGAATTGAAGATGATTTATATCTAGTTTTTTGTGTTGTTTTGCAAGTGTTGGCTTCTTGCCATCTGAAGTTGGGCATAGGCTATCTATAATGTGTTTGTGATGAACAACTTGGCCCTAGGGTGCATTGTTGTTTTTTAGTTCATTATAAATACATATTTCAAATGACATATCAAAAGTTGCATCTATAGTATACTAATTAATTAATTCAATATTTAACACTAAATTATTATATACGTCGCGTAGATGGGCTGAAGCTGGATGATCGCTGACAACCGTGTGAGTGAAGAGTACATTAATGACGTGTCTGCTTTACAAGAGCTGCCGAGGAGGATATGTTGAATAAGGGGGTGGAATATATGTACTGTTCATGCATTGACTGTGAGAATATGAAGATATTTAAGAACTGAGTACAGATCAAAGCACACTTGATTCAAATGGGTTTCAAAAAGGGTTATACACGTTGGACCAGTCACGGTGAAGAGCGGATTATACAGAAGGTAGTAATAACGACATCGTCGATGAAGTCAACGATATGCCGCCGGATGATATCGATTGTGGTTCTGATTCGAATAGGCTGCAAGATGACAATCTGGATCAGATGTTTTACGATGCAGAAGGGAACTGTGATGAGAGGGGAGTATGTAAAATTCTGAGGCTTGATGGAGGACTCGAAGAAACCTTTGTTTCCGGGCTGCAAGCTGGAATACACAATGTTGTCATATGTGCTTGGACTGCTGAAATTGAAGACAAGCAACGATTGGTCTGACAAGAGTTTCACGACACTATTAGGTCTCTTAGCGTTCATACTTCCGGAGGGAAATGAGTTGCCCAAAACTACATACAAAGCCAAGAAGGTTATTTGTCCATTGGGAATGGAAGTGAAAAAATACATGCATGTCCGAATGATTGTATTCTCTACCGTAACGAGTATGCAAATATACATGTATGTCTGGTGTGTAACGCATCCCGATATAAGTGTAAGGATCAATCATATGATAGCGCGGGAATCGAGGTGAAGAAATGACCTCCTTCTAAGGTGGCGTGGTATCTCACTGTAATTCCAGATTTGAAATGGTTTTTTTGCGAACCCAAATGATGCAAAACTACTACATTGGCACTCAAAGGAGCGTAAGAATGACGGAAAGCTAAGACACCCTGTTGATTCCGTTCAGTGGAGAAACATTGATAGGAGGTTTGCAGACTTCGGTGTGGAACCGAGGAATATAAGGTTTGGATTGAGTACAGATGGAATGAATCCTTTCGGTAACATGAGCATCCGCCATAGAACTTGGCCTGTGACTCTCTGTATCTACAACCTTCCTCATTGGTTGTGTATGAAGTAGAAGTATATTTTGCTGTCGATACTTATCCAAGGGTCGACGCAACCTGGGAATGATATTGATTTGTACCTAGCACCATTGATGGAAGATCTAAAAATACTATGGATTGAAGGGGTACATATATGGGATACGTACAAACGAGAGAACTTCACTTTACGCTCCTTGTTGTTCTACACCATAAATGATTATCCTGCTCTTGCTAACTTGTCGGGCCAGAATACAAAAGGAGTCAAATCCTATACTCAAGCAGCAAATATATCAGCACTTGCACTTCAGCACAGCAACAACACTTCACTTCTTCGGTCTTCACTCCACTTCTTCTTCTTGGCCCTGAAGCGCTACCGTCCGCCTCCCAGGTCCCCCATCACCATCGCCACTGACCTCCCGCCTGGGCGACTAGCCGCCTCCCCCACCCGGCCTCCGGGCTCCGGCTCCCCCACCCGGCCTCGGGTCTTCGGTCTCCCCCTGTCCCCCAGAGGCCCAGATCCGCCTGAGTCCTGACCGCCTCCGTCCTCCCTCCTCTCCCTGTCCCCCACCCGAGCGCCGGCAGTTCCTTGTCTCGGCCCGATCGCCAGATCCGCCCCCGCGCTCCAGCTCCTGAGCTCCCCCCAAACACAGCCACCGGCGGCTCCTTGCCTCAAGAGCTCACACCACGGGCCAAATCCGCCTCGGCTCCCCTCCCACCCGGCCACCGCCGCGGGTTCCTCGCCTCGGCTGACGCCCGATGGCCTCCCTCCTCGTCCTCGGCGGTCGGCCTCCCTAGCTCCCTCTGGCTCAGGTGCACCTATGTGAAATCGCTCGATTGAATGAGGATCGGAGAATTTTGGAACGGAACAATAGGGACTACCGTGTGGACCGGTGATGTGAGTTGGGCCTGGTCTTCGACGAGGGCAAAGCCCACGCGCATTTGCTTTGTTGCTCTGCAGCCTCTGCTTGATTGCTTCTTTCTTGTTTGATCAGGCGCAGCCACAGCAGTCAGCCCGAGAGCCGAAGTTGCCCGGGGGGAGTTGCCGGGGGTGGTTTCAGCTGCTGGTGGAGGGTGGACTTCAGCCTGACGAAGGATCCGCTCCTGGTTGTCGTGGGGCGACGTCCGTGCCTGTTGATGCTGCCCGCCTGGATCGGATGGTACTTCTCCGCGTAGAACACCGCGCCCATGCTAGTCCTGCCGCACATCTCTCCCCGGCCGCCGGCTTTGCCTATCGCGGTTTTGTCCTTCTGACAAGACCGGTGCCGCGGCAGCTGCTCAGGGAGGCGAGAAGAACAGGGATGGATGGGCGCGAAAGCAGGTTGGCTCGGTCGGTCTAGGGGTGCGGCGCGGTCGCAGTGTGGTGCGGACCCGGGCCTGCGCGCAATTTAGCGTCGAATTCTAGCGTACGTGCGCGATTTTTTTCGCTGTCGCGCCGTGCGTGGGGTGTCGTCTACCGGTAATGGGCGCAATTTATCGTCGAATTTTAGCGTACGTGCACGTTTTTTTCCCTGTCGCGCCGTGCCCCTATGATCTACCGTCGTCTAGCACCGCGATGCTATTTTTATATATTCGCTCGCGACGGTTATTTTTGTTATTTCCTCACTACTGCCATTTTAAGCTTAATAACTCGACCTGGTCTGCGCGGAGTGGACCGGCGAGCCAGACCATTCGAGTGGCGAATAGCAGTATCCAGAAGCTCAGGTACGGACCAAAGTTTCTGGACAACTCATGCGGTCAGACAGATAATCGAATGAACAAGAATGCGAACAATATCATTCTTAGGCAAGCACACGCTAATGAGCTGCACGATCAACAGATTATACAATTGACGGGGGTCAGCTCAAAACTAGACAGGGGCAAAGCCATGAATAATTATAATTTTCCCATGTTACAGTGTAACTGGCCAGCTGAACACACATCACGCCCGGACAACGAAGGCAGCACAGCACTCAGCGAAAGCACAGAACGACAAAGGAGGCATCCTGTTATATCATCCTATGTAATGATAAAGGATTCAAGACATGTATTAGTCCACAATACCACTACTTATGGTGGTGCAGTAAGCAATTGGCGAGAACGAAATTGTACCGTAAAACGACGCACGCACCGATGAGGAAATGTTCTCTCTTTACATCCAATGTTTAACTGATAAGTCAGGCATCTAACGCCGTTGAGTTAGGAGCAGCGGCTGGTGGCGGCTGCGGTTTATGTTGAAGAAGTGGAGAGAGTGCCTTGACGACAATGCTCATGCTTGGTCTAAACTCAGACTCGTATTGCACACAGAGTGCCGCCACCGCTGCAAGCTGCAATAGACAGAAGTAAACCATTGAGTTCAAATTTGGTTTAATTTGTTGCTTAGCTGCTCATAGTGACCATACGAGAGGGAGAGGGAGGGAGAGGGCGTGCGCACAGAAGGGAGGGAAGGAAAGAGGCAGACCTTGGCAAGACCTTTTGGGGGATAGTCGCCCTTCAATCTTGGGTCAACACATTGTTTCACTGTATCCTCAGTCAAACGAGGTGTTGCCTGTGTTTAAAGAAAGTAGCAAGAAGTACTCAATTCCAAAATATGCAGAGCAGCTTGTACATACCTTTGAATGGTTTGTTATATACAACAATAGCACCGAGCACAAAGTGACACTAAGAGTAGTAAGCACTCTGGACCCGAGGACATAGATCAAGAAGAACATTGATTTGTTCTTCAAATTCTGGTCATTTTCCCGATGTTTGTTTTTCTTACGTTCATGTGCAAGTCTAGTCTCAGACTCTTTGAAGTACCATTCAAATCCTTGAGTCCATCAGAGTTCTATGCCCCAGCATCTTGTCGTTAGCACATATTTTCCTCGTTTCATTTGGAACAGTTTTATCAATGAAAAAAATTCCCTTTACCACAAACCAAACAGCTCGAATGTTGAATACTGTAGTAAGATTGTTAGGAACCAAATGCTTACCCATGTAACTAGACTCTGCTGACCTCTAGGCATTGTATGATCTACTGGTTTCCTTCCTGTTAGAAGCTCTAAAAGAACAACTCCAAAGCTATATACATCACTTTTCTGAGTTAGCTGGCCAGTCATGGCATACCTGCATTGTCCAAAAAGGGCATTTCTTAAATTTAGTAAGAACAAATATACAAGAACTAATAAATCTGGTGTGATAGCAAATCCGCATATGTAAAAATAACTATTAAGGGGAACTTCAGTTATTCATTCAACTATAGGTCTTGTTTAAGAATGGCAGTCTTCTTTAGCTATAGTGAAAGTTGCCTGATGATACTATTAGTCTATCACCAATACCTAATATTAAAGGTAGTACACAGGTCATCTTCTAACAATAATTAGGGTGTAATTGTTGGAACAGACCCTTGATTCTATTCCAATGGACCAAAGACCAAAATATACAAGTTATAGGTGTAGGAAATATGCAAAGAGCACCCTATACAAGTTACATATCTAACATCTAACACCCCATCAAACTCATTGTGGATCAACAACACTAAGTTTCGAGATGTAGAAACTGTGCTGAGCTCGAGTCTGTGCCTTGGTGAAGAAATCAACTAACTGAAACTTCGAAAGCACATACTGAAGAGTAATAACTTGGTCCTGCACCTGCGATCTCATGTACGAAGCATCCATGCCAATGTGCCTGGTGAGCTCATGCTTCACTGGATCTCGCGCAATGCTGATCGTGCCAGTACTGTCTGATAAGAGAGGAGTCGGTGCAGAAGCTGAAACACCGAAATCCTCAAGTAGCCACCGAATCCAAGTGATCTCAGCTGCCAACACCGCCATGGCTCGCAACTCAACCTCAACACTCGAACGGGAGACAACAGTCTATTTCTTGGTCTTCCAGGCAAATCAAGGAAAACACAATAGACAGAAGAAATCGCGATCAGAAGGATCGCTAGACCAGGTCGTATTAGAGTATGCCTGAAGCTGCAGAGAACTGGATCGAGGAAAGAAAAGACGACGACTGATGGTTCCGCGAAGATATCGCGGAACATGAAAAAGGTGATTGTAGTGGAGCTGGGTGGGAGCTGAAACAAACTAACTCAGAATGTGAACTGGACGAGAAATGTCAGGTCGAGTGATCCCAACGTAAACGAGGTTCCCGACAAGATAGCGGTAGCGTGTGGGATCCTCAAGAGACAGATAGTGGTAGTGTGTGGTATCCTCAAGAGGCTCCCCATCAGTGAGACTGAGGTGAACACAAAGCTCCATAGGAGTGTCTACCATGCGCTGATCAGTGAGACAAGCGCGAGCAATGATATCATATCCTGAATGTACTTCTCTTGGAAGAGGTAGTAGCCCTCAGGCGCAGAAGTGACCTCAATCCCAAGGAAGTAACGAAGAGGACCCAAATCAGACATCAAGAACTGCTCACTGAGACGCTCCTTCACAAAATCAATGTACTGAGAGTCATCCCCATTAATAATCATATCATCCACATAGAGGAGGAGCGTCCGACCCCGATGAGAGGTGTGAACAAAGAGGATAGGGTCGTGATCACTGGGAACAGGGCCCATCAAAGATGAATGCTCAATTGGAAAGGGTGGAATCTCAACAAAAGAGTTGGAAGGAACCTTCGACGGAGAGGGAACAAGTAGAGCCGGAGGAGAGGGAAGCGAAGAAGGTGGAGGCGCAAGAGAAATAGAAGTGAAAAGCTAGAAAGGAGATCGACTCAACAAGAAAATCTGAGCTGACAACAGGGGTACGAGGGTAGTAAGGTAGGGACTCATCAAAGGTAACGTCCTGAGAGATCCTCACTGATGAGGACATGACCCCTATGGATACAATCATATTTGCTATGCTTGCTGTTCCAAGTACAAGAGCTCGTACGCTTCACTTAAATTATCAGGTGAGTTTGTTTTTAGGAGTGTCTTTATATTATATGAACTATATGATGCTACCTAATGATGAAATATATATATGTGCAACACCATGTCACTTTTGGTCCAAGACAAGCAAGCAGTTCAAGCTGGACCCGTTTTGGAATCCAGTTCGGCCTCCGGAATCAGCCTGACAGCACCAACTTAAAACATGTATAACTTTCACATACAGAGTCCGTTGTAGGTCCACGAGTACTTGATGGAAAGCTTATTTCGTACTCTTTCCAACGGATCTGACCTCACCTCCAAATTCCTTATGGACTGATCGCAATCATCAAAAGAAGATATCATATCTCCTTTTTGGACCAAATTGGGCTTTGTAATTATACTCAACTTGGCCCATATGCCGGCGGCCCACCTGGGGCGTGGTTACTGTTTACATGAACAGTACCCACAAGTTTAGTCCCACCCCGCTATTTCTTTTAGATTTGTGGCTCCTCATCCCCTATTTAAGGAGGACGCACCCCCTCTAGTTTTCTTAGATTTTGTTTATGTTTAGTTTGCCTTCGTTGCAACTGGTATCTTTTGCGTGTGTCGACTAGACCACTCAATTAAGATCCTTATTCAAAATCTCAATTCAATTCAATATTTCAATTCCTATTTGCAATTTCAGATTGCTTTATCTTGTTCTTGCGTGGTTCTTCGGTGTATGCAGGAATTCGACCTTCGTGGTCAGGTCATCCGGGTATTCGTGCACGGTTGATAACGACTTGTCAATCAGTTCAACGATTGCGTGGTTTCGAGCCTTGCGTGTTCGTAGCCAGGATCGTGAGAGTTGAGCGACGACTACCGAACTTATCGTTGTCATCGAAAGATCGGACCAACAAACAAAGACCTTCGTGTTCATCACTCACCTGGCGAGCAACATAGTCGTAGCAACGATAACCCTTATGCTCAAGACTATAGTCAAGAAAAACACACTCAACTGACTGAGCAGTCAGGACGAAGGAGACAGCCGAAATAGCGAAGGTGATTGTACTCTGGAGCCCGACCGTAGAGACGCTCGACAGGAGTAGAGCCCTAAAGAGCAGTGAAAGGCTACACGTTGATGGGAAAAGCAGCAGTGGAGACAGCCTCAGCCCAAAAGTGAGGTGGAACAGAAGAGGCAAGCATCAGAGCACGAGCTGTCTCAAGTAAGTGATGATGCTTACGCTCAGAGACACCGTTCTGAGCATGAGCACCAGAGCAAGAGTACTAGAGAAGAGTACCCTGCTCAGTGAGAAAGTGACGCAAAGCAGTAGATAGGTATTCCCTAGCAGAGTCAGCACGAAATACACGAATGATTGAATCAAACTGAGTACGAACCATGGTGGTGAACATATGATAAATAGAGAACCTGACTACGAGAGGACATGAAGTAGATCCAAGGATGACGACAATAATCATTAATAAATATCGCATAGTATCGATGACCTCCTTTCGAAAAGAAGGGCGGACCTCAAACATCAGAGTGAACCAGATCAAAAGGATGAGCAGAAACAGAATCACTATAGGGATAGGGGAGTTGCAGCTGCTTACCAAGCTTGCAACCCATACAACGTAAAGAGGTGTCACCAGAAACAGATTCAAGAACACCACGACCTACTAGTGACGACAGACACGATCCATAGAGATGACCCAAACGATAGTGCCACTGAGCGAAAGAAACAGTAGAGGACGCAACAAAAGTAGAGGCGGTGGTAGTGGCTGACTAGCTAGTGGCGATAGCGGAAGGAAGGTGTAGCCAGTCAAACCCCCAAAGATGTTACAAATCACGGCACTGAGGACCAGTACCAAGTAGAGTCCCTGTGCAGCCGTCCTAGACACAACAAGAGTCAGACTCACGAACAACACGACAAATCTGACTGACCGACATAAGCTGCATAATAAGCTTGAGAACATGAGAGACTGCATGAATATGAAAGGAAGAAGTGGAAAGATGTTAGGGTTATGGTTTTTGGAGAGGAGAGAGCCATATGATTTTGATATCATATTGGAATGAGCCCTTGATTCTATTCCAACGGGGCAAAGTCCAAAATATACAAGCTACAAATGTAAGTAAATTTGCAAAGAGCACCCTATACAAGCTACATATCTAAATCTAACAGTAATATCTTTATAGCAGAAAGGATAATTTAATATTTTGCTTGGAACAACTAATCTAGAAATACATATAATGCTCAAGTATTTGAGTTGAGTAATTACTCAGGAGCATGATAGCCGAAGGTTCCAAGGACACGGGTGGAATGCAAACGAGCAGCCATATCAGGAGACTGATTTGAAAGGTTAAAATCTGCAATTTCTGCTTTATAGTCCTCAAATAGAAGAACATTGCTAGACCGAATGTCCCGATGGACTATAGAAGGTTGGACCTTCTCATGAAGATATTCTAGCCCTTTAGCAGCATCTATAGCAATCTTGACCCGCTGCATCCAGTCAAGTGCTGGGCCAGGCTGTGCACCAGGAACACCTTTTCTTCCTTGTGTATGACCAAAAAAGTAGAAAAAAAATCAAAATGGATCAGAGCATTGTAATATATAAATTGTTGCAATCATGAGGTGCTAATAAAGAAACAGGCAATTAGGCAAACAGCTCAAGACCTTGAATACAGTATATTAGAGGGCCAGCATGCATTTACTGAGATACATTACACATACCATGCAAAATATCATGTAGAGAACCCATTGTGGCAAATTCATAGGCCACTAGACGTTGATTTCCTTCCACACAATACCCAAGCATTTCCACAAAATTTCCATGTTTTAATCTCGACACAATGGAGACCTGCAGACACAGGAGGAAAACTGAGGTCAAAACTGAAAGGTTAAAGTTAATATATAATAGATCAAAGAGTAAAATTCATCATAACTAGTAAAAGCTGCTTATAACTATGCAACCATACCTGTGTTAAAAATTCATTGTCGGGCTCAGGGTCTGCTGTAGTATCAAGCTTTTTAACGGCAACATGTTTTCCGCTGTCTAGAATAGCATAATACACTCTTCCATATGATCCTTCACCAATCAAAGCCTTTGACCCAAAATTATCGGTCTTTTCTTTCAGTTCATCAAATGACAACTCAGGTACTTCAATGGGAGGAGGTGCTTTTATTGGATCACTTTTGGAAGCAAAACCATTTCCTGGTAGCCATGTGTTGACAAAATAACTTCAGGCCCCAGCAGAAAAAGGCAAAAGCACAACAGGCAAACAAAGAACAGCTAGGAGCAATCAGGGATGTATGGCACAATCCTTTTTTAATAAATATTCTTTTAGCATTGATACAGATAAAATATCAATACCTAGCCTGTAATGAAATGTGACTGAGTTCAACTGTTAAGGAAAAAATATCTGAAAATCTGTTGACAACTATGCTGAAAATGCACTACCTTGTAGAAAACAGCCTTGCATAAACTAATTTTACTTTGATTTGCATCGAAGAGATTGGTGTGACCTTCTTATCAAAGTTTTCCTTCACTTGTAACATTAAGATCATAGATCTGTTTTGGTGCTCATGCTTAACTTGTTCTAGATCAAAAGGTCATGAACACAAGCTAGGTGAAGATGCTACAAATGTTTGTACATGGATTTGGTCTTACTAGAGAAGGATTTTATTGTTGAGGGAGCAAATATTGTTGACATGGCAGAAAAATATCGACATTTTGATGTAAAATTATTGAAAATGGACAATATGATTCTGAACAACCCAAAAAGGCTACATTTAAATGTAGCAACTAAAGTCAAGTTTCCACAGGAGTTTCAAACTCATTTCCGAGCAGTATTATAATTTGAGAACATAAGCCTCATAACAATAAACTTAGATTTGCTGCTTAAACATGAGACAAAAAAAGCACTCAATATGAAGAAGGATACCTTCTTTCTCATCGGGGCTGGCAGGAAATTCATTTTCATGTTCACGATATGGTGCGTGAAACTGAGTGCAGCAAAACCACCGGCGCATAATGACCTTTCCTTTTACTTCTTCCTGCCTCTGCCTTCAGTTCCTAAGAAAAGGGGTGAAATACGGGTACATTTAGCATCAATACAAAAATTTAACGAGTATTAGTACTACTTCAATTAGAACATTCGTAGCCAGCATGGAAATGTTCAAATGAAATAAAAAATCTATTACAGAAGAATATATCCATGGATCATGGGGCAAATATTACATATGCACTGACTGGGAAAAGAAAGCTAGGTTTGCATCCACTTCTGCAAACCACCCATGCAAGTGAACTATCATTGTCGTATTCTACCTTTCTGTTCTTTTCTGGATTTCTGATGTTCAACGCAAGACGAGCTGCAACCTTTATATTCTATGTCCTAATCAATAACAACTTTGGCCCTACATTTTTTGTTTCAGTTCATGTGCAAACTCATGCACAAGGATGCTTAACTAAGAAGAACTAGACATTCCCATCTACAATTGCATGTAGTGCTAGGCAACACTCATCCATCACATTGCTTGCATAGTCCTTTTCAATTTCTACCGTTACCTAACGAACCAACACTGCACAAACCTTAATTACCATAACCAGCAACGAAAGCTGAACATGGAGGCAAATATACCTCCCGGAATCAGAAAGCCGTAGGCATCCGCATCCGCACCAAGTTCTACATGCAAGGACAAAGCGGCACAAACCAACCTACTCCTAGACCGTCACAGACCAGGCTCAAGCAATGAGACGCAGATCACGACGCCTCCCCAGCGCAAGCAGCAGCACCTCAAGACGCCAAGCTCCATAGCGCAAGGCCCCACGCTGCCCCCGCCAGTCCCCAATTCACACCGTACGTTAACCCCGGCGGTGCGCCCAGCGGACTCATGCCGGCATCCCAATTCAGGGCAAAATTGAGCGCCCCCACCTCAAATTCCCAGAGTCCTGCAGGTCAGCAACCTCGCCTCCGCAAACGCGACCCCGGCACAGCAACATTGCGTCGCCCCGACCGACCATCTCACACCGAGATTAACACGAATCCCCGTATCGAGAACCTACCAAAGCACAATCGGCTCTCGCATCACATTCCACAAACAAACCCGCCGCGTGAAATTAAAGGGGGCCAGAGAAGCGTCACCCGAGAGACGACGAGACGGTGGCTTCGATCAGCAGTCGGAACGGGCGGGCTCCGGCGGCGAGGAGAGGCGGGAGCGGAGGCGGAGGAGGACGCGGTGCAGGTGCGATGAGCTGGGGTAAGGAAACGAATGATTCCGTTTCGTGGGGGGTTTATTTCGTTGGCGTGGTGCGGTGGGCAGGAGGCGAGGCGAGGCGACACGAGGCGACAGCCGTCACGGCGACGGCGCAGCGCACCGCGCACGACAGCGGGGACGCCGTTCCGTGTGCCGCCCGCGTTTACCTGACTTAAACTACCTGCGCAATGCGCACCATCCGAGTTAGCTTGGGCCGCCGACACGGCACGGTATGGCCTTGTGATGGCCCAACACAATTAGGCCTGGGCATTAATTGGGTCGGGCCGGACACATGTAGTGATCGCCAGATGGCCGTCGGCACGACACGGTATGGCCTTGCCCACGATTTGACCCCGGAATTAATTGGGCCGGGTCGGGCACGTATAGCACGACGGTCGGTGGCCGTTTGATCTATATGATATAAATTTTTTAAAAAATGTAAAAAAATCCTTATATATAATTTAAAAAATCAAAATAAATTTATATATTCTTATAAAAAGAAAAATATAAAATTAAAGAATATAAAGTAAAATTATATATATTAAAAAATGAACGGGCCTAATGGATTGTGCTGAGCTGAGGTGACGACCCAGGCACAGCACGGCTCAAGCCGTGCCGACCCAACCCAGCTATAGTGTGGGCCGGACCAACAGTCGGGCAGCCTAGGAAGTATGGTCTATCTAGCCATCTCTAGTTTCGTGTTGCTGTGACGACAACTTTCAGTTCTTACTGCCAGTTGAGACCACAGGTCGCCGGATGTCATATACGTGTTTGGTGATCAGCTCTACTGCTTATGCCGGAGCTTTGGATTTGGTTGTGGGGTTTGGGCAGCTCGACTCACCATTGACTTTTTTTGTTGCCATTATAAGAAAGACACACACGCTACTACACATGCACACGTCTAACCTCACAAATTTCCTACTAAAGCGCAATTGCATGTGCGTAATAGGTAGACACTAGGATTTGAATCCTGGTGGGTAGATAAAGGGATAGGACACGAAAAAAAATCTTTGGTAATTAATTATCGCAAAAGGGATGGCAATAACTAGCATATAAATTAACAGATGATTCATCCCCCGAAAAAATGGCTGGCTATTATGAGAATAAGCATGATGCCAACCAGATGAAACTGCATTAAGGGCATATATAATGGTAAAGACAGTTGTTGTTCATAGCAACCCTTTATGTCACATGTAGACAACATTAAAGACAGCTCATACAATTAGCTACAGGATTGTAGACAGCACATGGACACAATCTTTAATGCATTCATGGACACAATCTTTATAGTCTATTTGGTTTTGATGATACAATCGGCTACATAATTATAGACAATATATTTCTCTCTCTTTATTCTCTTTCACCCACGTTAGCTTAAATCCTATACGGCAGAGACTATAGACAGCTGATGTAAGCCCATTGTACATGACCTAAGATTAACTTGGAATTCTTACGGTCAAACTAATATGTATTTTTTTGAGAGAATTTTTTTACGGTCAAACTAATACTCCCACCAGTTAAAAACAAGTTGTTTTCGAATGGGTGCAATCAAACTTTGACTATCGATATCTTTTAAATATTTAGATTATATACATGAAAACTATATATGTATATTCGTCTCAAAAAATAATTTTATAATATTATTATATGTGACAAATATATTATAAAAAAATAGTGGTCAAAGTTGTATTTTGGGGACTGTATTGACGTACAAATCGGTCCAAAATGACTTATTTTTGCGAACTGGATGGAGTAATATGTATTGTTTGAGAATTTGGGTTCCTACAAAAATTCTATTAAATAACATCCATTTTATTACAAAAAAAAATCTAGTGTATCAAAGGCAGAACTACTATATTATACATCACCAGCCGAGTGTCCGTGCGTTGCAATGGATCACAATGAAAATAATATAATTCTAAATTTGAAAAATCAATATTTATAATTTAATTATTCCTACACATGAAGACACATGCACATATAGTCTAATTAGCACAGAACATACTTCATGTACGATATGCTATATATATATATTCACAAAAAGATGAAGAGGTTTTCACTCCGGATCCTGCATTGTACATTTCTACTCTATGCAAACAGGCCCACTGTGTAATTGGATTATATTGTTCCTACGCTACAATTTCCAAAGGAATTCCATGGTTGGAAACCTACCGGTCCTAACATCCCTGTATGAAAATTTTGCCAGGTGGCTAAGCAACGCAGTCTTGGATTCTTGCTTAATCCTAGTCAGTTGGATGATCTAGAAAGAGCACAATCAAAGTATTTTCAATAATAAAGTCAATACTATCGTTTAACTGCTTCTTCTCACTAATAGTGAGCACCGCAGTTGGTGCATGGCGTCCACGACGATTCTAGAAATGCACGATAACGAGTAGTTGTGTTTATCTTCGGTCGCTCTTGTTTCTCGGATGGCCTTAGGCCTCCTTTTCTCTCTCTTTGCTGTTGGTTTCCATGTTACTGTATTGGTTTCTTTGTTTTAATGGAATGATGCACAAAACTTTTGCACCTTCTAAAGGGGGTGGGGGGTGGCCTCTAAGTTTTTCCTCTCGGCCATCCAATCAACATAGGATTGCATATTCAAGAGACCCAATCAGTATAGGATCACATACACATTTTTAGAGAAAAGGGCAAAGGCCCAGCTTTATAATAAGCTAGATTACGAGTTTAGTGCTGGGGACAGCAGCTTACGAGAGGTGCAGCAAACAAGACAAAGCAGTTAGTTACACCAGAGGACATCTGCAAAAGCAGGGGACCACATGCTCGGTGCAGAGAGACCAGGAGAAGGATCACACATACATGCAATGGATAATCCACTGTCAGGAAGAATTGTGCTGAGATTGCCGTTTCATTTGTCTTCGTTCACTTTGCAGTAGATGGACAATTTGTTTTTATGAAACCATGTGGACAAGTGTGAGACCTTGTTTTTGCACAAAACGTTGTCCCGATTAAGTTAGCTTTAGTATGTAGACGCACACCTTGTCTTCACTCATTCAGCTATATAACATACCTGAATTGTTCTCATCAATTTGTTCCATTTGAGGTTGCATCACACGCTCCAGGTCACAGCTCCAAACAAAGCCCTGCAACTAAGGGTGTAGAGGCAGTTTAGATCAACCGATCAGGACTGATCTTGCATTCTTGCTGCTAACATTCTCCGAAGGCACCAAGCTTGTCATGTATCACGTGCAATAAGGGTCACACCTCTAGTTCTTCAGACTGGCATAGTGTCAGGGCCCGTGAGAATATGCTTCCGACGTATCGATTTCAGCAAGCTGATTTGGGGAGATTCAGCGTAATACGCAAGTATAGTAGCCAAGACAAAGAGTAGAGTAACGTGAGAAAGAACTAGGGTTTTCATTCATGTCTTTCCCAATTACAAAATGGTTGTTTATACTGCACTTAGCAACAGAGACAGCTAATAGCAACAAAACGATCGAGCTTGATGATAAACAGTAAAGGTAACTACTTCATACGGTAAACAGTAAGACTCCATCGATTTCAGCCGATAGATTCACTCAAAATGCCATCTTGCGATCTCGTCCACACGATCTTCATGAGCCAGCCTCCCCTTCTCTCCACCTGACGATTAAACTCATCGAACCGGTATCTGAGCTTCTCAGTCGTCCGATAATTACAATAACGGTCTCCTGCAGAAGAACAGGTTCAGACTCATGAGAATCTGACAATTGCCCCCTCCTTAAGATCCTTGTCCTCAAGGATGGAATTATGGAAATATCCACGCTATGAAATTGGCATCCTCCCAGGTGCTAGCTTCTGATAGATTTCCCAGTGGATCTTCCAATGAACTACATGTTCATTGTTC
Organism: Hsuehochloa calcarea; assembly: GCA_036346395.1. Lineage (NCBI taxonomy): Eukaryota > Viridiplantae > Streptophyta > Magnoliopsida > Poales > Poaceae > Hsuehochloa > Hsuehochloa calcarea. The sequence goes on from CM070610.1 coordinate 5,858,578, forward strand.
CTCGGAATTACCCTCCTTTCTAAAACAACAACAGGTCCACAAAGTATATGTCCCTCTTCATCTACCAACGGCAATTCTCTACTGGGAACTACCTTAGAACCAAAGTGTCCCTTTAATCGACTGACATGGAAAACGAATGAATTTGAAAACCAACAAGGAGTAATAGCTTATATGAAGCTCTACCAATCTTCTCCAGCACTCGAAAAGGCTCATAAAACTTGGAGTGCAGCTTCAGGGTCCTAAAGCATTATATCTACAAGGTTGCATTTTCAAGTATACCATTCCTCCCACTTCAAATGTTCTTTTAGTTCCGTGTTTGTTAGCAAAATGCTTCATCCAGGAACTAGCCTTTCCAGATTTTGATAGCTTTAAAAGCAACCCTCCTGGCTTGAAGCCTATCCCTTGATTCCTCCATGGTATGATCGTTTAACATAGCTTCAGTAACTACAGGAGGTTTCATGCCATATAATGCCTCAAATGGAGTCATTTTCAAAGTTGTATGGAAAGAGGTCTTGTACCACCATTCTGCTTGAGATAACCAAGAATGCCATTTCTTTGGACTAGCAAATGTCATACACCTCAAATAATTCTCAAGACACTGGTTTACCCTCTCGGTTTGTCCATCTGTCTAAGGATTGAATGCACTACTCAACCTCAATTTGACTCCTAGAGCCTTAATGAGTTCTTACCATAAGGTACTAGTGAAAATCCCATCTCTATTAGAGATGATCACTGTGGGTAGGTGTAGCATCCCGCTTTTTTAGAGTTTTGAAAATTTTCAAAATTTTAAAAGAGAACCATTTGCTTTTAATTGCCAAAAGCTTAATTGGGAATTCCAGAATCAAAAGCGGTTTAATATGAATTAATCATACTTCAATTAAATTAAAGTTGGTTTAATTGAGTTTTTCTGGTATTTAAAATCAAAATTATTATTTTAAGTGTTTTCTTGGATTTCTTGGATATTTAAATGGTTTTTTCCTTTTCCGAAATTAAAAAATAATTTATTTGCAAAAGTTAAAGAAAAATTAAAGTTGAAACTATTTTAATTAAGTCCATAATAATTCAAGTAATTTTTATGAATTTTTCTAGAATTTTTGGACTCGATTTTCTATTTTCTAAAAAGCTTTTTCATTTGTTTGAATTTTTAAAAATAAAAAAATCTCAAAAATCTCTTTTACTGTGCATCGGCCGAAACCCCTTCGGCCCACGACTGTTCCGCCTCCACCGGCCCATCTTACGCGCGCTCGGCCACGTCCTCTCTCGCGCGCGACCATCGAATCGTCATCTGATGGTTCCGGCTCGCCCGCGTCCCCTTTCTATCTCAGCCGTCCGATCAAAATCCGGCCGCTCCCGATCGCCCACCCCTATTCTTCTTCTTCCCCGCGCCGTCTCTCTCTTCCCCGCTCACGGGCGCGCGCCGCCGCAGCCTCGGTCCCGCTGCCGCGCCACTGCCTGTCCCATCCCGCCTCGGCCTCGGCCCCTTTCCTCTTCCCAGCGCGCGTCTGAGCCTGTCGCCCAGCCAGCCTCGCCGCGCCCGTGACCTCCTTCGGCGCATCCTCCGCCTCGGCTCCTCCCCCTCTTTGTCACCTTCTCGCTCAGACTCAAGCCTCCTCTCCCCTTCGACTATTTAAGCCCCCGCGCGCCCCCTTCTTCTCCCTTCCTTGCCTCTCCTCTCTTCTTCTCCTCGGCGCCGCCCCCGTCGCCATTTCTTCTCCTCCGCTGCCCCCTCTCCCGAGTCCCGCCGCCCCGGTGAGTCTCCTAGCCCGCCGCTGAGCTCCCTTCGCCGGCGCTTAGCTCAAGCGCCCCTCGCCCGCCTCCATGCGCCGGCGCTGCCTTCACCCGAGAAGCACCGTCGCTGCCGCTCGAGTGCCACCGCCCCTCCCCTATTTCTCCCTCTCTCCCTCAGCTCTCTCTCTCTCATTCCCTCTCCCTCGCTGCCGGTGGGCCTCCCACTGTGTTGTGGACCATGCCCACGCCTCGGTGGATTGTTCCGCTCAATGTGCTGTGGACCGGTGGCGATGTCAGCGCGTGAGCTGACGTGGCCGTCCACGTGGCGCCACGCCAGCGCCACGTCGGCGGATTCGCCCGCGTGGCTGCCCATTCAGCGCCACGTGGCCGTTGACGTCAAAATCCCAAATTTTCAGTTGAAAAATAATTCTAGAAATTCCAAAAATCCTTTTTTCTATCAATTTATGTGAATTGAAACTTCAATCGGCCATAACTTTCTCATCCGAACTCCGATTTGGGTGACCATGTTGTACCCATTTTGCAAAAGTATATTGTTTTAAAGTAACATGCATGGCTAGTTTTATAAAAATAGTTTTGGGAGTAGTTAATTACCAAATTGCCATTATTCCTCTTTGATAAATTGAGAATGAAATGTACCCTCGAATGACATAAATCCATGGACACCTTAGGATGGTTAATTACTAGTTGGACATTTGTATTACCAACATGGGCGCGTATTATTGCTCAGTCGTGCTTTAGTACCGCGGGACTCACGATCATGCTTAAAGAATGAATGAAATTTGACTAATGGAACTACGGAATTGTGGTGTGAGTTCACTATAATTAAAATGTGTTGAGCCATGGCAGGGATTGCCATTTGGTCGGGATGAATTCAAAAAATGATTTATGCTCGGGCTTGTGGGCGGTGGTGAAGGTGGGTGCGTGAGTCACATTGGGATGCGGAAAGTCTCGTCTGAGCAGCCAACTAAGGACTTAACCTTGTACGCCATTGATCTGGATCACACCGTGCAACCACAAGTCCGGTATGGGACGGGCCTGGCCAACTAATTAGGGAAGTTTTGAGTCGGTTCTGTTTTGGATGGGAAAGGCGCAAGAGGGGGCCGTGAGGGCGAAACCTTAGCGAGCAGAACCGAGACAAAATGGACCTTTGTAAAGGCTTTGTGATAATCACTTAGTCGCACACCTCGGAAGTGTGTGAGCGGACAGTACGAGTGATCTATCTCTTGTGGGTAAAGTTGTACAACCTCTGCAGAGTGTCAAAAATCTATTCGAATAGCCGTGTCCCGGTTATGGACATGCCTGGGTCTTTCACGCAAGGGGTAGCATTTTCAAAAACTATGGTAATGGTTCGATGAAAAGTTTTGGTTGGAATGGTTGGGAAGTGAACGGGAGGTTCACTATTTATTTCAAAGAACTTAATTATTTATGTATTAATCCTCTAAAATCCTACTTTGTAATATGATTATTGTATTTACTATTAAACTTGCTGTATGCATATTAACCATAAAGCCATCCTTATTTATGCCTTGCATGAATACTATGTGCATACATTTCTCTATGACTTGCTGAGTACTTTATGTACTCATGGCTTTATGCCCTTTGCTGATCACTCCCAGCAGAAGAAACAGGGAGCGTCGAGTTCTAAGGAAGGCTACTATGAAGACTTCGCGAACTAGGTCGCGTCTTCCACTCGACTGCCTATGGGCATATCGACTGGCCTCCACGTTATTTTGGATTTTCGCTGCAAGAAAACTCTGTTGTTACTAAGCCCTGCGTGGCGACTTTTCTAAGAACCTGACCATAAGGTCCTTTGCTGTTAACTAATATTACTTTGTCTGCTTCATTATCTTCGTTGTTGTATGGATATGATAACATCATTGTTGCAACTGTGCGAGCTAGCTACTGATCATGGGACTAGCTCAGTATGCATAGAGGGTCTTGGGGTTGTATGACACCTGGGGTCCGACAGTAGGCCATGTAATTTGTAAATGTGATCTAAGAAAAGATCCACTACATTTTGAACTGTGTATGGTTGTCTCAGAGACAAGAAATGAGCATATTTAGCTAACTTGCCTACAACAACCATAATCACATCCTTTTGTTCTGATCTAGGTAGCCCTTCGATGAAATCTAAGGTTATGTGAGCCCAAGCCATGTGAGGTATAGGCAAAGGTTGCAAAAACCCTAGATATGGAACATTCTCTGATTTATTTTTCTGTCAGACTGCACATTCTTTCACAAAGGCAGTAGCTTCATTTTTCATTCTAGGCCAATAAAATTGCAATTTCAATCTCTGATATGTAGCTCTTTCTCCAGAATGCCCACCTAGTGTTGATTTATGGAAAGAACTCAGTATCTATTTTCTCAGGTTTGTGCTAGCACCAATGAAAATATTTCCTTTGTACCTCAATACCCCACTCCACAGAGTATATGGTGGAGTATTGTTGGCATCAAGCATTATCGTCGTCTTGATAACTTCGAGTAACTTCAGAAATCCGCACACGAATAGCCATTGTGATAGCCATGTTTTGCTCAACATGAGGAATTCTAGATAAAGCACCAGCTACCTTGTTCTCTCTTCGTCTTCTATACTCCATCTTGTAATTGTATCGCATTAACTTGATCATAAGCTTATGCTGAATCCCATCAACTAATCTCTGCTCAGAAATATACCTCAGACTTTGTTGATCAGTTCTAATGATTAGACTAGCCCCCATGAGATAATGTTTCTATTTTTTAATTACCTGCAATATAGCTAATGCTTCTTTATCATAAGTAGATATTGCTGCAGATTTTGGCCCAATTACCTTGCTCGTAAAAGAAATGGGTCTTCCCCTCTGCATGAGTATAGCTCTAATCCCATAGCCACTTGCATTTGCATCAGTTTCTAAATCAAAAGACTGGCCAAAATCAGGCAGGGCTAATACTGAAGCATTGGTCAAAGCCTCTTTGATTTTCATAAATGATCTCTACTGCTCATTACTCCATTGAAAACCATTCTTTTTTACAGCATTGAACATTGGTTTATAGATTTACCCAAAGTCTTTAATGAACCTTCTATAGTATCCTGCTGGCCCCAAGAATCCTCTCAAATGAGTTATATTTTCAGCTATTGGCCATTCCTTAACTGCTAGCACCATTCCAGGATCTGTTGCTACCACAACATGACTGGTAATATGGCCCAAATACTCCACTTGCAACTGTCCAAATACACATTTGCTTAACTTGGCATACAATTGATTCTTTCTCAATACCTCCATCACCTACTACCCTACTGCAGATGTTCCTTGTGATCCTCCACAGTTGAACTGTAAATGAGAATATCATCAAAGAAGACCAATACAAAACTCACGAGGAATGGTGATAGTATCTTGTTTATGAGTGATTGAAATGTGGCAGGGGCATTAGTCAACCCAAAAGGCACCACAAGAAATTCAAAATGGCATGTATGAGTGCTGAATGCAGTCTTAAAGATGTTAGAAGGCTCCATTCTGATCTGATGGAAGCCAAATCTAATATCTATATTGGAAAAGTACTTATCTCCATTAAACTCATCTAACAAATCTTCAATAATGGGAATTGGGTATTTATTCTTGGTTGTATTAGCATTCAACTGCCTACAATCAATGCAAAGCCTCCATGTGCCATCTTTTTTCTTTACCAAGATAGCTGGAGAAGAATATGGACTCACACTGTTTCTAATGGTATGATTCTTCAGTAATTGTTCAATCAACCCCTCCATAACACCTTTCATGTGATGAGGTAGTCTATAGGGTCTTGAATTCACAGGTCTAGCATCAGGTACTAAGAGCATGGTGTGATCACATTCTCTTACCAGGGGTAGTTGTTTTGGTTCTTGGAACACATCAGTAAACCAATCCAAAATTGGTTGAATCTCTGGTGGTATGCCTTGAACTGCATTTCCAGTTTTCAAGACAACCTTGGAGTATATAACAGCTCCAACCACTCATTTATTCATCATTTTCTTCAATTGTAATGCATTGATAACACAATTTTCATTTGGATAAGTGTCATCATTAAATTTCACTATCTCTTCCCTTGCAAATGTTGAATTCTCTAGATCTCAAGTTGAGATTTACTGGGCTGTGGTCATAAATCCAGTCACTCCCAAACACAATATCACACCCTTTGAGCTCCAATAGCCTAAAATCGGTATGAAACTTCTCCCCTTGTATTTCATATGGACAACCAAGACATTGTGAGTCACTGTTAAGTATATTGCCATCTGCAACCACCACTCTGATTTGGGTATGATTAGTGATTTCACATTGAGATCTTAAAGCAGATGAGGGTGTAAGGATCGTCGTAGTACTTCCACTGTCAACTAGGGCAATGGCATTGATTTTTTCGATTTTAACCTTCAAGGTGAAGGTACTTGTTCCTGGACTAGTGCCAGATATGGCATGTACAGAAACGTGTAGTTCTTCACACTCATTCTTATGTTATGGACTACTTAGGAGGTGTCGCAAAAACCCATTCTATGTTCTCTTCACTCACCTCATCTTCATCCTCAATGGTAATCAAATGAAGCTGCTTCTGGAATTTACATATCTTGTTGTGACCAGGTACCCATGGTTCATTGCATTTAAAGTATTTTCCTCCATTCCACTTGTTTCCACTACTCGCAGTGGTTTTATCACTGGACTCTTGCTTAGCTCATGCACCCTTCCATTTGCTCTGAGCAATGTTCCCCTAGGCGGGCACCTAGGCTGCCTAGGCGCTGGGTGCAAGCTCCCCACCATGAATTGGGCAAAGGTGCTTCCCTCGGCGGCGCTCGGCCCGCCTAGACGGTCAACATCGATCCTAGGCGCAGCGGAGTTGGGCGGTTTGGAGTAGGTGCTGGGCGGCCTGAGGCAGAGCTGGGCGCTCAGAGTCGGCGCTGGGCGGGTTGGGGGAGAGCAGAAAAGAAGGTACCTTATGGTCACAAAACCCTACCCGATTTGGCTATTTCATCCCCTCTTGCGATGCTCCACGTCGCGCGCCACCGCCTCCCCCGTCGTGCGCCCCCCGTCGCGCCGCCTCCTACTAGCGACAAAATGATTGAGCTTGACGATAAACAGTAAATGTAACTACTTCATATAGTAAACAGTAAAAGACTCCATCGATTTTAGCCGATAGATCCACTCAAAATGCCATCTTGTGATCTCGTCCACACGATCTTCATGAGCCAACCTTACCTTCTCTTCACCTGACAATTAAACTCAACGAATCGGTATCTAAGATTCTCAGCCGTCCGATAACTAAAATAGCGGTCTCCTCCAGCACAACTGGTTCAGACTTCTGAGAATCTGACACATAGCTAGGTTGCACTCCATTAGAATAGATTCAGCTCTCACCTGGATTAGATCAACTTTAGCACTGTTCCAAGCTGGCCCACGAACAGTCTAGAGGACGGGAGGCAGCAGAGAGTTGGCATGGCGAGAGTTCATCCACAGAAGCTGGGTGTAGGTAGTTTGCAGTGCGGGGAAATTCCTTGGTGCCCTTTCAACAATTCAAAGTTGATCTTCTGCCTTTTTGCTAGCAACGTCCTGGTGGAGATGCCCATCTGATCTGCAAGACTGTACCTTTATTCCAAGAAGATTGTTCGATGCTGAGTACATATCCCTTTACTTACAAAAAGTGGGTTGTGATCTCACCATCTATTAGCATGTCTCCAAGCAACTTGGTATCAGTACACGTGCAAAGTAGTTATCTAAATGTCAAACAGTTTGTACTATACGCAATTATTTTTCTGGAACTAATGGTACTGATGAACCACACAGATCCTAATCTGGCCTGATCTTTTGATGAGAAGGTAAATTCGGTAGAAGTCGCTCAACTCTCACAATCCTGACTACGAAGATCAGGTAAAGTAGTGATTGCATCCTTAGAGTTGATGTCCTCATCAGGTACCCATTATCATGTAATTTCCTTAAGGCCCCATTTGGATGAATGAATTGGGTAGGAATTTTGGAGATTTATATTATTTTCTGCAAAATTTCTGTTATTTCATGTATTCCGAATAGGCCTAGTTGTCTTACACGCTGACCAGAAAAGGGGAAAAAAAGCCTTGGCACAGTACGGAGTACTCATTCTGAAATTTACGCAAAATTAAAAGGTGCAGAATGTAGTAGCTAGTGGTCCTCGCCTTTTATTCCCAATTGAAAATATAAAATCTGCATGGATTCTTCATGGCACTCCCGATATTGATGTTTATGTGGAGAGCCGAGGCATCGGCATGTGGTGTTCTTGCAGGTACAATTTAAACGCAAGCTACATGACAGTATCTATCCTCCGTTGCTTGGAAAGTCCAAATGCCCATTCGTACCATCAAAGGTGAAATTTCCGCTTGCAACCAGATTTTAAATGCTATGTGGAATCTGGAATATGGCCTCATTCTAATGAAATCAAGACATTGATGTTGCAACTCGAACCGGGAGATGCTTCTCTGGTTCCTGTTTGGTCTGAATGATCCTGTACAGCTGTATTCTGTGGACAAGGAAAGAAGTAGCTACACATGAATTGTCATGGCCTGAATAGTTGAACACATGAAGATGGTGAAAATGGAAACAAACATTAAAAGATCAGGTACATCATGACAATGGGCACCATATGGACATATCACAGAATAACATAACCATGGTAAGAACATGTACCACTGGATGAAATAGGGAACTGCGGTGAAGTCCTGTGCAATTCTCATCTCTAACAGAAGTGTCTATAGTGAATAGCTTGTTTTACACTCTTCTCTAATAGTCAAATGTCAACTAACCTTTAGTTAACAAAATATTTTTATCCCAGATATACGCACAGTAAACTTTTTCCTTTGAGCTACCATTTTGTCAAAAGGGACTCTTGTACAAGCATCATATTCTACTTTTGTCAAGCAGTTGCATAGATTTTATTTGAAAGCTTGTAGAAGATAGCCATAATCATCACATTGAGTTAAATTGAGCGTTGCAAGTGATGATAAAGATTTTCCAAACCCATTAGATTAGATTGCCCAATACCTCAGTAATGAAAACGTATGAGATGAGTGAAGGACCAGTTCTTCCATTCAGAGGATGAGCAAAATCTTTTTAGTTTCAAGTTCAACTAGTACCAATCATAGCAGTTGCCAATACATTTCTGTCATCCACTTGGTCCTCCTGATCAAGACTTGCCACATCTCTACGTACCAACAGTACAACATAAAAGAATTAACTATCGTTAACAAGTCAAGCAGGCTACTTCGAGATACCCAAATATAGGAAGATTGAGCTTTCCTAATCTGGTTATAAGATGTCATAGTCCAAAAGGAGGTCCAGGTTAAGTTGAAATTGAATTACAATAAGACAACCTGTTACTCACAGGAAAACAAGAATAAACACATCCTGTTAATTTCATTTCCATGATTTCAAGTTTTGAACATTATACTGTCTCTCATAAAGCAACTCTGGCTGTTTTTACGGTCCATACGAAGCCTCAGTAGGTGACTGGTGGAACACATACCATACCATGGTACCAAAAGAAGAGACTTAACTACTCAGCTAGCATACATGGGAGACAAGCACGTGAACAAGGGTCTAGTAGGACAGGTCCCGGGAATAGTTTTCCACTCAAGGGTGAAGGGTGAAGTTCTAGATATTCCCATTACCGTCAAGGGAAAGCATAAAAGAAGAAAGAAGATTGCTAATGACCTGCCTCTACCTCCCCACCCTTGCATTGTGATGTTGATTAATATTGGAGAGTTTATGTTAGAACTAAATAACATGTTGTATTAGAGTTGGACTTTACTTTGAGACTATAAATAAAGGGTGTGAGATCCTACAGGATACACACAATAATTAAACCCCAAAAACAACATGGTATTAGAGCCGTTCCTCACCACCCAACCCTAACCCTAATCTGGTACTCACCTCAGATCCAAGCTGCCGCCGCCGCCGTAATCACATTAAACTGTGAATGGTATGGCCTTTTGAATCGTAGTGGTCGCCATCACATGGTTCCACGGTGATGTCCTTCGCCACACTTCTGTCCTCTTTGTCATCATGCTTGAAGCCACTATGGTAAAGAATTAAACTATTACAACTAATAGCTAGCAAATGAATTACATGAGGAGCTCAAGCATCACAAGTCGACACGCAGATCGTTATACAATTAAAGAACAACCTCAACCCAGCTGTGATTAATACGACACACAGGCCGCAAAAACACACATGCATCACATGTACATCTATGCCATACCATTCACATCATTCCCTCATGACCGATTGATCTAATCAACCCGTGCACCGAAAGATCCATCACATGAAACTAGCATAAGAACAGTAATAGATCGCATCAACTATAAACAACATATCATCTACAAGCACATGATCCAGACCTCAAGTCTGATGAACAGTTGGCTGACTATTTTACTAAAGGGTTAGGTCCTAGTGATGGTGCTACAATATGCAACAAGATGGGTATGATCGATATCTTCGGCCCATCTTGAGGGGGTTGGAGAGTTTATGTTAGAACTAAATAACATGTTGCATTAGAGTTGGACTCTACTGTTGTATTAGAATCGGTATGGTTATTAAGGCGGTAAGGCGAGGCGAGGCGACTCACCCCCTCACACCTTTTAAGCGGTAAAGGCGCGAGGCGAGGCGACGCCTTACACATCCTAAGGTGACAGTGCAGAGCAGTAGGTTAGAAGCAGAGCCAGCAGCCAGCAGGCTGGAAGACTGCAAAATATCACGGCAGCAGGTTAGAAGGCCACAGAAGATCCGGCTACCCGCTGCTGCCTTCTTTCCCCATGCCCGTTAGAAGGCCCTCCTCCTCGATCCCACGACGCCTACCCACGCCGCCTCCTCCTCCGCTTTCCCTCCCACGCCGCCATCCTCAACGCCCACGCCGCCTCCTCCTCTCCCACAACGCCACCTCCTCCTCTTCCACAGCGCCACCAACAACTAGGAGTCCCAGATCTCGCGGTCGTGGTGGTGGCGACGAGCGGAGAGTAGCGACCATGGCGACGCAGTGATGAAGAGGAGTGACGACGATGCTTGATGCAAGCAGCAACCATGATGGCGGCGATTGTAACGACGGGAAGCAAGACGACGGCTTAGGTTAGCTATCTCTCTCCCCTTTGATCCAGATCTGGGTTTGGTTGTGGTTGCTGGAGACGGGCGTCGGGGATGGGCTAGAGACGGGGACGGGCGACATGCGACGGCAAGGCGGGGAGACGCCTCAACCCTGAGCTGTCGGACTCTACTTTAAGACTATAAATAAAGGGTGTAAGATCGTACAGATACACACAACAATTAAACTCCAAAAACAACAATCAAAAGATTCTTTCTCCAGCTGAGTTAAGCGACACCTTAGTAAGCATGAGAGTCGGACTCTACTTTAAAACTATAAATAAAGGGTGTCAGAATACACACAACAATTAAACTCCAAAAACAACAATCAAAAGATTCTTTCTCCAGCTGAGTGCTAACCACTCAGAGAAGTACATTGAACATGAAATGACCCATCACAAACCTTTGGCCATGTGCAGGCAAGGCTCTATGCAGGGGAGGCGAACTCTTGCAGCTTTACATTGAACATGATATGACTCATCACAAACCTTTGGCCATGTCCAGGCAAGGCTCTATGCAGGGGAGGCGAACTCTTGGAGCTTTAAACATACTTCCAGATCTTTGGAGAATATATGCAGGAAAAACTGACCATAGATATCATTCACAAAGAACATACAGCTTCAATACAACTAGGGCCATCTGGAGGTTGATAGGTGCTCTACATTTCCATGCAATAAAGAAGCAACTATATGGGGAAATAATATTATATGAAAAGTTAGATTCCATTTGCTCATAGTGCTCAATGGAATGTTGTGAACATAAAGTGGATGCTTCACTCCTAATATAAATTTACGACGAACTACCCTGTTCTTCCCCCACAGAAACAATTTATGAGCTAGCCCTTCCACCATATTGAATATTTCCCATCTCCTTGTTAACCAAGGATCAATAAAATTGTCTTCTACAGCCATCAGTTCAATAATTATACCAAATTATGTCGCAAGGCAGGGATCCTTTGGTATTGAGCCAGGTAATCGGTGATGTGTTGGATCCTTTCGTAAAGTCAGCTGCGATGAGGATTAATTATGTCGAGAAGGAGATTACAAATGGCACTGGGCTACGATCATCTGCAGTGCTCAATGCACCACAGGTTGAGATTGAGGGTCGTGACCAAACGAAGCTCTACACACTTGTAAGTGACATAATAACTTGTAGGATCATGATCTTAGTAGTGTGCAACTTTTTTGGGCATTGTGTTAGGTAAGGTGAAACATGGCCTTTGATCCAAGCAAAGGCTTCAACTAAAAAGATTACTCTCGTGTGAGAAGAAGTAATGCAGACAAGCTCTTAAGACTCATGCATACCACAGACTAATTTATACAAGATCCTGCTTACTCAAAGCAACCTACGTTTTAAAGAACTCATGCACAAGTCTAAATGCTGTATCAGTAATTAAAAAAGAAGCTACCAAACTTGCACAAATATAGGTTATTCAACAAATCCATAGGTGACTCCTGATAATAGAAATAAAAGGGATATAGTTAATTAGGAGGCACAGAATATTGTAGTGAGATCAAAAATATAGTATTACTCCAGACGGCATTTGTTGGTTATACAATGAACATCACATGATAACCTTTCGATAATGATTAAGTACATGTATGGTACGTACATGCCGCTTTAGAATATGCTTCTGCACCCTATCTTGTTTGTACAGTATGGGTACAAGGATATTGGGTAGGATAAGGCCCTAGTATGTCTGCGTTGCTTAAAGTTGGAGCCTGAAGCTCTATCGTATTAAAGTTTGCATACTTGCTGCCTATGAACACCCTCTACACAACTGAACAGTTACACAGAGAAAAATAGTTAAGACTGTCCTGGGAATATCCTGTATGCAATTCTCCAGCTCAGACCCACTATGGAAAAGTAGATAAAATAAGATAACTGACCCCATCATCCCTTCTCTCTTTATCTCTCAGTCACAGGCACATTCGCGAGCCGACACACACATGGCCATAGGCATTTCAGAACTAGTATTTCACCACAGGCAACCCACATGTCCCAACTCAATTTCTCTGAGGAATTGCAGGACAGTTTAAAGGTGCACTGAGTGGATTACCATGGAGAGGAGGAGGGTTTTCATTAAATGCATATGCACTCCAGGGTACCATATAACCAAATGAAGAACAATCATATATTTTTTTTGAGTCATGTTCTAGTTCCTCTATAAGATATGCAGCTGCTTCTTTATCTATATATAAATACTAAAATACAAATCTCCCTCTTATAAGGTTATGGTGGATCCTGATGCGCCAAGTCCGAGCAAACCAGAATACAGGGAATATTTGCACTGGTGAGCTTATTAAATTTATTATACAAGTAAAGTGTTGCGTAGCGTCTTCTTTAAACTCTCAATAACGCCACATTTCGTAAGAAACCAATGAGTGCTTCTTGCCACATTGTTGTCATGTTTATAGTTCAAGAACTCCTTACCTAGATAACATGCAGGATTGGAATGCAGCCCTCTCGAAAAAGGAGGGGGATGTTTCTTATCCATCCATCAACAGGTGAAGAACTCTTGTTCTATATGCTATTGGGTAAGAAAGTACATTTTCTGTGATGACCTAATTCTTTTCTATCACCGTAATTCCCTTAACCTAAGTCTTTGTTCAGATTGTCATTTCTTATCAACATTCACTAGTTTTTCAGTTAGATTGATATTCTGTCGACCATGGCGACGATGATGAAGAGGAGTGACGACAATGCTGATGCAAGCAGCAACCATGATGGCGGCGATTGTAACGACGGGAAGCAAGACGACGGCTTAGGTTAGCTATCTCTCTCCCCTTTGATCCAGATCTGGGTTTGGTTATGGTTGCTGGAGACGGGCGTCGGGGATGGGCTGGAGACGGGGACGGGCGACATGCGACGGCAAGGCGGGGAGACGCCTCAACCCTGAGCTGTCGGACTCTACTTTAAGACTATAAATAAAGGGTGTAAGATCGTACAGATACACACAACAATTAAACTCCAAAAACAACAATCAAAAGATTCTTTCTCCAGCTGAGTTAAGCGACACCTTAGTAAGCATGAGAGTCGGACTCTACTTTAAAACTATAAATAAAAGGTGTCAGAATACACACAACAATTAAACTCCAAAAACAACAATCAAAAGATTCTTTCTCCAGCTGAGTGCTAACCACTCAGAGAAGTACATTGAACATGAAATGACCCATCACAAACCTTTGGCCATGTCCAGGCAAGGCTCTATGCAGGGGAGGCGAACTCTTGCAGCTTTACATTGAACATGATATGACTCATCACAAACCTTTGGCCATGTCCAGGCAAGGCTCTATGCAGGGGAGGCGAACTCTTGGAGCTTTAAACATACTTCCAGATCTTTGGAGAATATATGCAGGAAAAACTGACCATAGATATCATTCACAAAGAACATACAGCTTCAATACAACTAGGGCCATCTGGAGGTTGATAGGTGCTCTACATTTCCATGCAATAAAGAAGCAACTATATGGGAAAATAATATTATATGAAAAGTTAGATTCCATTTGCTCATAGTGCTCAATGGAATGTTGTGAACATAAAGTGGATGCTTCACTCCTAATATAAATTTAGGACGAACTACCCTGTTCTTCCCCCACAGAAACAATTTATGAGCTAGCCCTTCCACCATATTGAATATTTCCCATCTCCTTGTTAACCAAGGATCAATAAAATTGTCTTCTACAGCCATCAGTTCAATAATTATACCAAATTATGTCGCAAGGCAGGGATCCTTTGGTATTGAGCCAGGTAATCGGTGATGTGTTGGATCCTTTCGTAAAGTCAGCTGCGATGAGGATTAATTATGTCGAGAAGGAGATTACAAATGGCACTGGGCTACGATCATCTGCAGTGCTCAATGCACCACAGGTTGAGATTGAGGGTCGTGACCAAACGAAGCTCTACACACTTGTAAGTGACATAATAACTTGTAGGATCATGATCTGAGTAGTGTGCAACTTTTTTGGGCATTGTGTTTGGTAAGGTGAAACATGGCCTTTGATCCAAGCAAAGGATTCAACTAAAAAGATTACTCTCGTGTGAGAAGAAGTAATGCAGACAAGCACTTAAGACTCATGCATACCACAGACTAATTTATACAAGATCCTTACTCAAAGCAACCTACGTTTTAAAGAACTCATGCACAAGTCTAAATGCTGCATCAGTAATTAAAAAAGAAGCTACCAAACTTGCACAAATATAGGTTATTCAACAAATCCATAGGTGACTCCTGATAATAGAAATAAAAGGGATATAGTTAATTAGGCCGCACAGAATATTGTAGTGAGATCAAAAATATAGTATTACTCCAGACGGTATTTGTTGGTTATACAATGAACATCACATGATAACCTTTTGATAATGATTAAGTACATGTATGGTACGTACATGCCGCTTTAGAATATGCTTCTGCACCCTATCTTGTTTGTACAGTATGGTACAAGGATATTGGATAGGATAAGGCCCTAGTATGTCTGCGTTGCTTAAAGTTGGAGCCTGAAGCTCTATCGTATTAAAGTTTGCATACTTGCTGCCTATGAACACCCTCTACACAACTGAACAGTTACACAGAGAAAAATAGTTAAGACTGTCCTGGGAATATCCTGTATGCAATTCTCCAGCTCAGACCCACTATGGAAAAGTAGATAAAATAAGATAACTGACCCCATCATCCCTTCTCTCTTTATCTCAGTCACAGGCACATTCGCGAGCCGACACACACATGGCCATAGGCATTTCAGAACTAGTATTTCACCACAGGCAAGGCAACCCACGTGTCCCAACTCAATTTCTCTGAGGAATTGCAGGACAGTTTAAAGGTGCACTGAGTGGATTACCATGGAGAGGAGGAGGGTTTTCATTAAATGCATATGCACTCCAGGGTACCATATAACCAAATGAAGAACAATCATATATTTTTTTTGAGTCATGTTCTAGTTCCTCTATAAGATATGCAGCTGCTTCTTTATCTATATATAAATACTAAAATACAAATCTCCCTCTTATAAGGTTATGGTGGATCCTGATGCGCCAAGTCCGAGCAAACCAGAATACAGGGAATATTTGCACTGGTGAGCTTATTAAATTTATTATACAAGTAAAGTGTTGCGTAGCGTCTTCTTTAAACTCTCAATAACGCCACATTTCGTAAGAAACCAATGAGTGCTTCTTGCCACATTGTTGTCATGTTTATAGTTCAAGAACTCCTTACCTAGATAACATGCAGGATTGGAATGCAGCCCTCTCGAAAAAGGAGGGGGATGTTTCTTATCCATCCATCAACAGGTGAAGAACTCTTGTTCTATATGCTATTGGGTAAGAAAGTACATTTTCTGTGATGACCTAATTCTTTTCTATCACCGTAATTCCCTTAACCTAAGTCTTTGTTCAGATTGTCATTTCTTATCAACATTCACTAGTTTTTCAGTTAGATTGATATTCTGTCGGATAAAATAACCAATACTGCAACTTTTTTTTAGAATCTTAATAGTTTCTACAGTTTTCAAGAAGATATTTGACCAACTTACATGGACAAGGTAATCCGTAAATTTTCCTATTAATTATTTCATGGACAAACTAAAAACAAAACAGTCATGGACATCGGTACTTTTAAGGACATCATTGTCAAGTGCTACAATCATTCAACATAAAATGGTGAACTGTGACAAAACATTAATCAAAGAAGACATTAAGTATTTATGTCAACATGAAAAGCGCCACAGACATGCATGCATGCAAGCTAAATTATACAGCTATGGGCAAACTATGGGGAAAAAGGCTGACAATGCTTAGAGTTCAAAGAAACTCATAAAAAAAGAATCAACTGTTAGTGTCAATGCTTATAAGTAATGGCATATATTGCTAGTAAAACAGTTATGCATGTTAAAATCACAATTATGGTTGTTTATTTTGTTTGGAAACAAGATAAATGCAATTTGAATTTATAAACATTGAGAATAGTGGATAGGAGTAGAAGATAACCAAGCCAGCAGAAGATATTGACAACCATTTCTCATGACAAAGTAATATAGAAGAGTCGTAACATTTCCCACCAAAGAAATATATAAAGAACTGATTCATGTACCAAAAACTCTCGTTTTTTTTAAAGTATAACGCCGGAGTTTTTTGTTTGGTTGATTGAGCAAATTCCTGGTTGTTGCAATCAAGATTCAAGAATGTGGCACCATAATATATCTTAAAATGTCATATAATAGACTGTTTAATGTGACTAGCCGAGTGCGAGTGTGTTGCGACAGATTTCAAATAAATATAATATAAGTTATAAACATAGAAAACCAATATGCTTAAAGGTAATTATCCCTACATAGGAAAGTTTTATACATAATTTGCATCCAATCAACAAGTCACATGGAATCTTATCATAAGCTATATGCACAAAAAATCTAATTATCCATAGGAGATCATTCACGTAACATGTGCATGTATACACATTAAAATATTCACAAAAGATCTCACAACCTCAAGAGGTGAGAAGGTATGGCAGACTCATCACCACCACCAAATCCTTCTTTTATAAAAGTAAAGATATGTGGTTGTGCAACTCATTACTCCCTACAGAAACTCCCAACTTGACCATAGATGAACATTTTTGTTAATTTATATACCAGTTATGTACTTTATAAATTTGTAACATGTATTAGTAGTTCTGATGCTGATCAAAGATCTAAAGGTGGGGTCTTGCTTCTTTCTTCTTGGTTATTTTCTACAGGTTGGTTACAGACATCCCTGAGGCAACTGATGCACGTTTTGGTGGGTAACGTCTTACATAACCTCCAATAGTTGAATTAACTAAATATTACATATAAAGATCGTTCAACATTTTTATTACAATAACATAATCAGCAAACGACTCAAAATTATTTTGGTATTACAATCTTTGTTCAATTGTTCCAAACAAAAAAAAACAATGATGTTTATTGTTCTGTACTTTGATATTCAATTGATCCCAAAAATCACATAACCCATGTCAATGTCAACTTCCACTAGCTGTAAACATTTCACTGGCACTCTAGCAAAGGAATAAGCCACGTGGTTAGTAAAATCTAAGTCAAATGGCAAACATATAATGACAGAAACAGAAATAAGTAATTATGGTAACACCACTATTGCTTATGTAACGTGTTTGACAAAAATCATTGCTGTGAACTAAGCAAATACCTGTAATGCTTTGATGAAATAACTGTTTTGCTAAGCAAGTGTTTGCACCAATTTCTAAGATGCTAAATAACACATTTACAATGCAAGTCTTGATGCATGTATTTGGTGTAGCAGACTTGTGTTTTAGAGTTTCAAGCTAGAAATCTGAAAGGGAGATACCTATGCTATGCAACAACTCATACTTTACACTACACCAATGCTAAGGAATTGGCAGACTCAAGAGTTATCGCTCTTCATAAATATAAGCCTGGCATCCATGCTTAGTGGTATCACAGTCAAATTTTGCAAGGAAAGATGTGCACATGGACTTTTAGAAAAATTAATGCATCTTGTACTGAACTAAGAAACTGGGATCAAGTCAACAGTTGTTTTAATCATCCCCAAACAATGCAAATGGCAATTGGTGTCATATACACTTTCACTGACATCTGCATCAGGTGCATTTAGTATGTTATCATACCATACTGAGATTCTTCGTCTTTAATCAGACATTCTGGTTCAATATCCCTATACTTCTTGTCTTTTATATATATATTTAAGGAGACATTGCAGCAATTGATAAGAGTAAAGATTACGTAGTAGTAAAACTAGGCTTGACGATTGATCTAATGAAGAATAAACTATACAGAATCATGTTAAATTAAATATACATATCTGTGAGGCTGTGAATCAAATGCAAAGCACCTTAGAGAAAGGGTCATGAGCCCTGCTCTAATATGTGACTGCACCTATTTTTGATGCAGGTTATGCTGTTGGGCGGTTGTTATCTGCCCAACAGTGCCTCAAGTTGAGTATCTGACAATCTGACATCATGTAACTTTCCGTGGGCCCCACTTAATCGCGTTAGTCAGTTTGCTGAGATTTCAACTGGAAATCAAGTTGATGGACAGCTGTTACCTGCTTCACTGCTTGACAATATACAGCGATTGACCAATGGTATCTTCTGTGTGGGCCCACGTAAATACGAGATACAGCTATATACAAAATGTATGAGACATCCTTCAAACTTTTCAAACATCCTTCAAACTTTTCAAACATGGTAACTTCCATTTGCAAGTGAAAACAAAAGGTCAGAGCACGAATCATGACACAGATCTAAAGGTCAGAAATCTGACTGATTTTCTAAAAAAAAATCATTCGACTGATGTATAGCAGATTCGAAACAAAATACTAGAATGGAACTAGCGTTTAGAGGAAACACAAGTATTTGGAATGGACCTAGCGTTTAGAGGAAATACCAAAGAAGCTGCCTACTACAGCACACAAGTACATGCTAGCATGAGCAAATAAAACATAGTAATGGCCGTCACAGAACATTAGTACCGTGTTCACATATAAAACACTGGTATTGTGACTTCGCCACATTAGCTGTAAGAAAATGGCATGGCATACTTCTTTGGAGCCAGACAGCATTGTAACAGTTATAAACATACCTTCAGCAATGCATGCACAATATATTAGCCCAATCCTCTCGTCTGGCTTAGCCAGTTTTATCTTTCTTAGGCTAGCAGATAGACATACTTCTCTGCTAATCCATCAAGATTGCAAGTGAATTTTAAGTGGTAAACATAAGTTTTATGTGAATTTTGGACAAATTCAACAGAAGTAGCATATCATAGTAGAACTCGTGCATTTACTAATTTTGTGATTCACATTTGATGGTAGGCACTTCAAATGATCTACCTCCCTTTGAGGCCAGACAGGGCTCCGGCCCTCCTTCACAGCAAATGTTTTTTGATCATCTAGTTATATATGTAGGCCCATATGACATTCAACCGATTATTGGCCCATGCTGAGCCCTTCAACACTCTTGTGTCCTTCTCCCCACCACACACCGCCCATGGTTCTCTCTCACCACTAGTTGTTGCGGCCCTATACACTCCTCTTACTTGTGTGTTGTGTCATGTGTGAGGCTGCAGCTGCTGCTGCTGCCGTCAAGCCGTGGGTGTGGGGGAGGTAGAGAAGTGAAGAGAGGAGGAAAGGGAAAGAAGAGTAGGGAAAGTGGAAGAAGAGAAGGAACTGACTGTGCTGCTTCCATGGAGGAATAGGAGGTCGAAGATACTGCTGTCCTAGGAAAGAAGAGAAGGCTTGATTTTAGGTGTAAACAAAGAGAATTTCAATAACCACTGATTGACATTGGTAAATTGGCCCCCTCTTGTTTTCAACCCATGCTCTGCCACTGCCATAGATATACATGAAGTTCTAATTTTTATTAAAAATAATTAAAAACTTTACCACAGGGTATCGTCTATCTTCGTTGAATTTGCAGCGAGTAGCAAAAGAGGTGATATATCACAAGTTCATAGCATGTAGTCCAAAACAGTTAGAACAATCTGTAATCTGAAGTGGTGAAAGATTAACCTTCACCTTTAAATTTTTTTTTTATCACAGCAAAGCAAGTCTAATAAGGAATACACACTGTTTCAGGCAATGAAATAGTTCCATACGAAGGTCCACGGCCACCAGCCGGAATTCATCGGATTGTTTTTGTGCTATTCAAACAGGAGGCACGGCAAACAGTTTATGCGCCAGGATGGCGCCAAAATTTCAACATCAGGGACTTCTCAGCGTTTTACAATCTTGGGCCACCAGTTGCTGCATTATACTTCAACTGCCAAAAGGAGAGTGGTGTTGGTGGAAGGAGGTAGGAAAATAGGAAAGTTCATATTTTACTTAAGAGTAATAAAATGATAGATATTTAAATACTCACAAAATCACACAAAAGTCAGGAGGGCCTTCTCTCAAGATAGAATTCATGACATTGTTGTTGAAAAGTAGTAGACCCAGACACAGAGTTGGCCCATTAACATCTAATCTAACACAACCATGAGGTTTACAAGGTGCTCTGGAGAGTAGATTATAAGAATTGCTAAAGTTACGACATCAACACATATATTTAGAAGGGGAAGATATTAAATCTAAAATATATACATTTATTCCCAGAATATAATGAATAGAATTTGAACATTAATTAGGGTATCAACTCTTTATTTATGAAAAAAATAGGCTCTTTCTCATCCTTGTAATAATGAACAATTATTCTTACCCACTACTTTACACTGCTGTTGTTTCAAGAAACAAGGAATAAAATAGAACAGTACAAAGAAGGATAGCCTAATTCCCCTCTAGATATATGCAAGAGGCACACAGAAATTCACTAACAATGCCAACAAAACAAGAACCCCCTCCCTCCCTTCACCCTCTTCTACATTGATAAGAGAAATCCGGCATGTTATTTCTAGGCGAATAGCTTTTCATTTATCAGTTCTTACAGGATTTATTAATAGGTTTCAAGGACCAAGCTGAAGGATGGATACAGAAAATCTCTAGGACCAGGCAATACCATTCAAGATATAGAAATTAGAATCCACATAAAGCAGTTGGCAACCTATATAATGTCAGTTGACAATCTAGTAGCCCAGTAATCGACATATCATATAAAACAAACTAGCATTTTGAGTTCTTTATATGTGTCACCTATGACCTATCTCAGGAAAAATATTATGATGTTCATATTAGCAATTATGAGAAAAAGTGTGATCATTCAGTTGCTAACACCACTTTTCTTCTTCTTCTTCTTTTGATGAGTATGGATGCAAAAAAGAGAAGGGAACAAAGGCATGTCGAGATAAAATGAATCAAAGGAAACCCAAAGGTGAAGAACCACCATAATAGCTACACATGGATAGATGCAATACAAATAAGAGTGTAAAAATAGTAAAACTGTTTATTGTTTAGAACAAAAAAAAGAGGATAATTTGCTCTAGTAAGAAATTGTGATATAAAACACTCTCAAGAACAGTAAATAAAATATTCTTTTACGGGCTCACCACATTCCCCTTTGTTTATACATCAATAAGGTGATGGAAAAAATAGTGCAAGTATCAAGTATGAGTTGAACAATGAACGGGAGGAGGATTGTAAATTACAGACATAATGGTATTTGTACTAGACATGGTTGAAATAATATTCCATTTATAGTATTTCGGTATAGTACAAACTAGACCGCTCGAGCTCACTACGACCATATAGATAAACAACCTAAGGAAAGGAAGCAAAGTATTCACACCGAGCGACAATGAACATGAGTCTGCAACTGCACATTCCAGTTTCACTACAAAAGACAAGTCATACCGCACTCCAGAAAGTCCTCTAGTACCAAGCAGCTTCCTTCAAAGGGACCATGAACCATCTAAAGTGCTGCTAACCTGCAATAGCACACTCCATACAGTGCATACTCAAATAGTACCATTTGGCAACCAACAAATTAATTTAGCTTAATTCCTTATTTGCCACTGAAAGTTGGCCGCATCCCTTAAATGTGATCGCGAAATTGCTCCTCCTTTCATTGAATTTCAAATTCTATCTCATTTTTGCCACTCCCGTTAGTCTCGTTAGCTCCAGCCGCCGTTAACGGCTAAAAAATAGTCAAAATACCCACCAGATTGTCAGCTCCATTGACTCTCGTCAGACAAAACTGCCACTTCGATTGTTCAGCAACCAGACATACCAACTTGTCTCCCTGCTCGATCAGCCACGAATCAGGAATATCACCACCAATCCCAAAACAGAGGGGAGGAAAAAAAAGAAGGCATAGCAATCTGAATTAAGTGAACCTACAGAATCGGGTTCAGGAGGGGAGCTCCGCGACCAAGCCGGCGGCCTTGGCCTTGGGGTTGGGCGCCGCCTGGAGGTCCTTGGACCGGACGTACTCCACGGCCTGCTCCCCCGCGGCATCCGTGGCCGTGGCCCTGGGCGCCGAGTTCTCGTCGTTCCTCTTCTTGCCCTCGCGGGAGGCGGCCGGGACGGCGGGCGACAACTTGGGGACCTTCTTGGGCCACTCCACGGCGGCGGGCAGCGTGTTGCCGAGCGCGCGGAGGGCCATGGATTCGCTGGTCGAGCTCGTTCGGCCGCCACTGCTGCTGGATGGAGATGGAGATCAGGAGATGTGGTTGATGCTTCTGCGGGTGTAGGAGAGGCGGTGGGGAGGGAGGAGAGAGATGGGGGAGACAGAGAGTGAGTGAGGAGGAGGAAGATGGGAGAGCTAAAAAAGGGTAAATATGGTTTTTTTTCATATAATTTGACAGTTAACGAATGGTTGATCGATGGAAGTGATAAAAATGGGATAGAATTTGAGATCTGGTAACTAAAAAATAAAAGAGTAATTTTACGATAATATTTTAGAGATGCAGTCAACTTCTGATGCAAAATAGGAAATCAACTCAATTAAATTACTCCAGTTCCCTACCAGTTGACGATCATTTAAGCAATTAGATCACATTTAGCGGCGATCTACACCTTTCAGCGTAATGCATCTACGAAGTTTAAGAGGGAACGACGAATTATGCTTTCGAAGTGCACGTGTTTGATCTCAAGTTCTCAACCATGTGCTCATCATTCGACACTGCAGCAATACCAAAACTATCAATATCAATCAGACCTAAGCAATTACATAATCTCACGGAAGCAAGAGGGGATCGGGACAGAGACATTACCGATTACGCGGTTCAACGATTGGATGACCGACCAAGACGAGCACATTTCAAATTCTCAGTTGGTCGTGAGGATCGCGGGAGGAGGGGATACACGGCGGCGCAAGAGAAGGGCAATCGCTTCTCTTCGTCTCGGGCTCCGGCGCCGCTTACGCAGTGTCTGGGTTCGGTTCGACTGCGGTTGGGCTTTGGTGGGGAACGGAGGAGACGACGGAGGACGACATCGACGCTGACAAGGAGGAGGTGGTGGTAGGCGTGGTGCGAAGTGTGGATCGGACCTATCCTCTCGAACGCAACTGGGCCGGGCTGGAATTGCGCTATGACTAGTATACTGAACTATAAGCCCAAACATAAATGTACATATCTTTTTTAGGTAACATAAATATACCTATCGTGTCTCTTGGAACAACTATGTTTTCACAGCGAAACTATGTTTTTATTACAGGGAAGATGCACATGCACACGAGTGAGTCCCCTCATTACACATTTAGAAAGACGAAAGTCAGGATAGATTTGAGACCTCACAAAATTCATACTGAAAATGTACTCACGTGTGCATAAAGGTGGACATTAGGCTTTGGACCCTAGTAGGTGGTGTAGTACTTCCACAACTCCATCACCCCATTACCCCACCAAGAGATGGTTCCCACGTTAAAATAATATATGCCTCACATGGAACAGTTTAACAGGGGAATTCCGTTGGAAATTTATGCGCCCAAACAAGGCGGTTAGTATTGGTGTTTTTCTGGTACTGCGTACCAGCGATACAAAACAATGGAAAAAGTAGAAACTACAATATGATCTATTGATAAACACAAACCTTCCCATCAGGGACGGACCCAGGGGGCAATCGGGGCTAACGCCCCTACCGACGACCGACTCATAATGTACCCCTTAGTACCCACAGCTCAGTCGTGCTCAAGCAAACAATCGTTGGCCGGCAACTCGGCATTCGGTTAGCCGCAAGCAGGCGGGCAAGTCTCATTATGTTGGACCAAAGAGGCGATCAGGGCGGCGGCGGGGGGTTGAATAGGCTCCACACAAAACGACATCTTTGAAATCTTTTGCCTCAAGAAATTTAAGTTTCTTTCACTCCAATAGCTATGTGGAGCTACGAAGATTAGAGATAATCATTCCAATAATAATCGGGCAAAAAAGGATCAAAACTCGTCGAAATCCCCACTAACCAGTCACACTGGTGAATAGTTGCGTTAAACCAGTGAACAGTAAATCAGCACAGAAACTGGTTTTCAACCAGATTTTAAAATCGTAAATTGATCCAACTTTTGATCCACAACTCCAAACTTCATGAATCTTTAAACATACATTCTCTAGGATGTCGGAAACATATTCCAATCAAAGATTGTGAGGATTATTACCAAAGTTCTGACCTTTTTCCGTTTGAGAGAAGGTTGCTCCAAAATCGGGCCAAATACGAAAACAACGATTGAGAGGATTTCGTGGGAAGAATCAATCCAAGATGGCTAAGGTTGGTCTCTCATACGTCCTAGCATCCTCAATCACAAAAAGAATCAAGCTAAAAGCCCCCATGTGACAACCATGGCAATTAGATTAAGCTAAACAACGATAAATGATAATTAAGTAGTAAATTAAAATTCATATAAGCAAAAATAAAACATAAGTTTAGATTAATTTTGAACGCATCGCCAAACAGTTTCATACAAGTTAAATCGTTAAAATAATTCATAAACAAAAATGGCAATATAAATTATTACAACAAAATTTAAATCATCGATACCATCTCAGAATCATTTACAAAAATTCGTTACAAGCAGAAATAAAACAATAATACAATCACTAAATTAATTACAATAATGCATTACATCATATCACAATACAAATTATAACTTTGAGTATATTACAAAAGAAAATAATAAAATATTGCATTACATGTCGCCGAAGCCTTCCTTGCATCTTTGTCCGTATATCACCAGCTCGTCGAACCCTTCCTCGATCCACATTTCCATCATTCGCCAAAAACTCAAAAGACCCTTAGCAAACCAAAGACTATAAAATGAAATCAGAGTAGAGAAGGACCGCCGTTAGAATAAATGAAGCTCATCGAGGTTCCCTGACTGACCTAGGTCAGTCGGCACCGTCTCGCTTCGGTGGGTTTCATCATCCAACAATTTTAGAAATCCAACACCCACGTCGTAGCGACTTACCTTAACCGCAGAAAATATGTCAAATATTTCCCTTTGGACCGATGGTCCAAAGCTTTTATCCAGCCCAATAGTATCACCAGAGGGAGAAAGAGATAAGGCAAGGGCAACTTGGGCATGGCAAGGTAGGGAGAGAGAGGATGTTGTTGGTGATATGTCCTAGAGGCAATCATAGAGATGATTGTATCATATATATGTTTATGAGTTATTGAATAAATATTATTTTATTCCTTGAATGAATCATCATTAATAAAGATTAACAAGTATGTGACTTGTTGGTGAAGCTCTTTAACTTATATGATATCGTTCTAAATGTATCTCTGGTCGGATGTCACTAGTCGGAACACTAGTGACTCTATCGACCAACACATGTATTGATTGATGACTATGTTTCACCGGTCATGGATATAGGGATATCACATCAATAATGTGAACACATGTTAGAGAATATGGTGTTGGACTGGCCCACCTTGAGACACTACTGAGGTTGTTATGATTTCATGTGTCATCAGTTGGTCTCAAGCAATGATGATGTATAATCCTTAGACCTGAGATCATCATAGTTTTCTACATGTGTAAGAGTACACATTGGGGTTGCCAAACGCTACTCCATAACTAGGTAGTTCGACTTTCAAAATTTGCTAGTCGTTGTGATGTTGGCTTTCTCCTTGGTTATTCTTCTAATAATAAAGCAAATCGTGTCTTTAACAAAACTAGTGGTGTTGTTGAAGAAAGGCATGATGTGCAATTTGATGAGACTAACGGCTCTCAAGAAGAGCAAGAAGATTTTGATGATGTAGAAAATGGAGCTCTCACGGAAGCAATGAAGAATATCCAAATTAGAGATCTCAAGCCTAAGGAGGATCCCAATGAACCATCATCTTCTATTCAAGTCGAACCGGCTACCTCTTCGGCGACGAATCAAGTTGATCCCAGTGAAGATGAAAGCAAGGAAGATGATCAACCAATGAACCTACCTCTAAAAATCCACAACGCAATAGCTAAAGATCATACAATAGACCAAATATTGGGTGACGTAAATAAGGGTGTCCAAACTCGATCTCGAATTGCTTCTTTTTGTGAATATTACTCTTTTCTATCTTATCTTGAACCAAAACGTATAGATGAAGCTTTAGAAGATCCAGATTGGTGAATGCCATGCATGAAGAGCTAAACAACTTCACCCGCAATGACGTTTGGACAATGGTGGAAAGACCCAAGGAGCACAATGTTATCGGTAAAAATGGGTCTTCCACAATAAACAAGATTAAAAACGGAGTTGTGGTAATAAATAAAGCAAGGTTAGTTGCTCAAGGATATACTCAAGTCGAGGTTTAGATTATGATGAAATATTTGCACCCGTGGCAAGACTTGAGTCTATCCTCATCTTACTTGCTTTTGCTTCTAGTTTCGATATTAAATTATTTCAAATGGATGTTAAAAATGCCTTTTTAAATGGTAAAATAACCGAACTTTTTTTTTGTTGAACGACCTCCGGGTTTTGAAGATCCTAAGAACCCAAATCATGTGTATAAACTCTCTAAGACGCTATATGGCCTAAAGCAAGTTCCTAGAGTATGGTATGAGCGCCTTCGAAATTTTCTACTTTCAATGGTTTTAAAAATCAGGAAGGTTGATACAACTCTATTCACTAAAATTATTGATGGAGATTTCTTTGTTTGTCAAATTTATGGTGATGACATAATTTTTGGTTCCACTAATCAAGACTTTTGCAAAGAATTTGGTGATATGATGTCTAGGGAGTTTGAGATGTCAATGATAGGAGAACTTAGTTTCTTTCTTGGACTTCAAATCAAACAACTCAAGAATGGGACTTTCATAAGTCAATACAAGTATGTGAAGGATTTGCTCAAAAGATTTAGCATGGATGACGCAAAACCTATCAAGACTCCTATGGCAACAAATGGTCATTTTGATCTAAATGAAGGAGGTAAAACTACTGATTTAAAGCTTTATTGGTATATGATTGGTAGTTTGCTTTATCTTACCGCATCTAGGCCCGATATTATGTTTAGCATTTGCATGTGTGCACGTTTTCAATCGGCACCAAAAGAATGTCATTCAGTGGCCGTTAAAAGAATATTAAGATATTTAAAGCATTCCTCAAGCATTGGCCTTTGGTATCCAAAAGGTGCTAAATTTAATTTGATTGGATATTCGGATTCGGATTATGCGGGTTGTAAAGTGGATAGAAAAAACACCTCAGTGAATTGTCAATTCTTAGGTAGATCTTTAGTGTCATGGTCTTCCAAGAAACAAAACTCTGTAGCTCTTTCCACCGCCGAAGCCGAATATGTATCCGCATGTAGTTGTTGCGCTCAATTGCTTAGGATGAGACAAACATTGATGGATTATGGAATAACTTTTGATAAAATGCATCTTTTGTGTGATAATGATAGCGCAGTAAAAATAGCCAACAACCCTGTCCAACACTCAAGAACCAAGCATATAGATATCCGCCACCATTTCCTAAGAGATCATGTGTGCAAAGGGGATATTGAAATTAGCCACATATGCACCGAAAACCAATTAGCGGATATTTTTACCAAACAATTAGATGAAGGCTATTTTTGCTTGTTGAGGAATGAGTTAAATGTTATTGGCTATTCAAATGTTGCTTGAACTCTTGCCACATGCACTTTGGGTCTAAGTTGCATTTTTATCGTTTTTAAGGTGTCATTTCTCAAAAAAAAATTCTCCAAATGTGAGATGTTTGTAAAAATTATTTTCTTAGATAGACATTAGTCTTCTTGTTGCATAATAATCCTGAATGATACTTGGTTGAGTGCAAAACTAAGAATTATTTGTAAAATCATCAAATTAAGAACCATTTTCCTGAAGTGTCAGGATAATCGGAACTACCGGCCTTCCAGGTCCGGAACTTCCTCTGTTAAACTGCGGAACTTCTGTTTTTCGGCAGTTGGGAGACATTAACTCCCGAGCGGCCACTCTTTCCTCCTCCTCTCTCCTGCTGCCGCCATTATGAGTTAATGGAGTGTTTTGGTGATTAATGACAAATCCAATTGTGAGACTAACAATTCTATTTGTAATATCCTGTGTAGTCTCATTTGGATATAAAGGTGAAACACAACAAGGTATGCAATCGACATCTCAATCTTATATATTGTTGCATTCCTCGGATCCAAAATATAGGATTGAACTCAACCATAAGTTAAACTTGAATATGTGCATATGATCTTATTACACATTTGTGTATGCACACATTTAGGGAAGTTTTATCCTATACTTTGTGGTTTCATTAGTATTGATCCATATTCCATTCTCCACATATATTTGGGATCTTTACTTTGAAACAAATCCGTTTGAGTATACAAAACTTGTGTAGTTCTTATATACTCATGTTAGAGTATATATAACTTGTGTAGTTTGTATATACTCATTTGTTCTCTCATTTATCATCATTAAATGTATGAGAAATTAAGTGGTTATCATCAATTACCAAAGAGGGAAAGATTGAGGTATCTTGTCCCACCATTATGAGTTAATGGTATGGTGTGGTAATTAATGATGATCACGTTGTGGAACTAATATTTTCCATGAGTTGGATATATAGGTTATGTTCCAGGATGATGAAGACTTGGGATGATCATGAGTTGATCATCAAGTCAAGAGCTTGGTGTAAATGATGCATCATGAGTTGATGCTTATCAAGAAGAGATGATCATGAGTTGATCATCAAGATAAGAGAAGACCCATCATGTGTTGATGGAGGTCAGGTGAAGGAATGCATCATGCGTTGATGCATGTGAAGAATCGGGATGAAGAAATCATCATGTGTTGATGATGTTCAAGACAAGATCCCGAAGTGAAGAAATCATCATGTGTTGATGATTGTCAAAGTCAAGGACCCGGACCTGAAGTGTTGATGTGCGTCATCAAGCTTCAAGAAGATGCAAGGCAAAGGTATGACTAGCTAGGGCTAAGGATGTGTTCCTAGTCTTTTACCGATCTCGGTGTTTGGTTGATAGATCGGATTGCTAGTATAGGATTGCCGTACTATTAAGAGGGGTCTTGACTAGTAGCATGAGTTAGTCATGTGTTGATAGCTCATTGTGTTTGCTCTAGCTCATCTATACATGGAGCTATTATTTACGAATATGTTTTGCAAATAGCCGAGGCTCATGCGTTTAATCTTTGTAGCATGAGACTATACTTTGCAAATGTGTTTTGCAAATGGTTGAAGTCCATGTGCCTTAGCCTTGTACCATGATGATGTTATTTGCGAATGTGTTTTGTAAATAGTTGATGCTAATGTTTGATTTCTTGTAGCATGTGACTTAAGTTTGCAAATGTATTTTGCAAATGGTGTAAGTCCATGTACCTTTTCCTTGTAGTATGATTCCAAAAGTTGGCAAATGTGTTTTGCAACTTGTTGGGAATCTTGCTTATGATCCTTGTTGGCATGGCTTATCAATTGGCAAATGTGTTTTGCAATTAAAGTTGTTGAAAAAGCCATTGCTGTTCTCTGTCAGGATAATCGGAAGTTCCGGTTGTATAACTGCGGAAGTTCCGCAGGCCGGACGGTCCGATTTCCAGCGGCTCGTTTTTTCCAGAGAGCACCCTTTTTGGGGAAGTGCGGAAGTTCCGCCATGATACGAGCGGAACTTCCGATTATCGGTTGCTCCGAAATTCCGGCGGTTCGTTTTTTTCCAGAGAAGCACTATTTTGGGACTTAGCCAAAATTTAGAAGTGCGGTAGTTCCGCTATGTGTTATGCGGAACTTCCGAAGATCGGAACTTCCGCAACTTGGTTGGCGGTAGTTCCGCACTAAAAATCAAATGGCTAGTTTCTCGTCTGACATAGCCGTTGCTGTGCTTTTCTCTCAGGTGCGGTAGTTCCGGCCTTTACATGGCGGAACTTCCGATTTCCCTGATTTTTCAGGGGTTTGTCTCCCAACGCTAGTTTTTGTGTGTGGGCTATATATAGCCACCTTGGCCGGTTGGGAGATATTGCTGGTGCTATTGTTAAGTGATATACTCATTCTTTGAGCTAAGAGTAAGCCTCTATTCTCTTTTGTGCATGTGTTGCACTTGGTGAGATTAGAGAGTAAACCCTAAGTGCATGTATTACCTTAGGTAGTGGATTGTGTATCCACGTGAGCATTGACACTTGATTAGTTCAAGTGAAAGTTTGGATTCGTTACTCTTGGTGTTTGCCGACACCTAGACGACGTGGAGGCGTCGTGCGCGGTGATCTTCTCAAGAAGCTTGTGAGAAGACCCGGCGGTTTGTGAGTGGTTTGGTGCTCATCATCTCCGGAGTGGAGGAAAAGCAACCATAGTTGAGTGAGGTGTTGGTTCGGTTAGGAACCGGTCCAAGTGTTTGGACTTACCTCGGAGGTATTGGCTTAATTAGTGGAGCCGGTCCAATTTGTTTGGGCTAACCTCAACGTGGATTAGGAGAGACCGGCAAGTCTCCGAACACCACGGTAAAACATAATCGTGTCAACTTTTTTTTAAATGTGCTTTACTTTGAGCAATTTACATTCTTGCTTTAATTGCTTATATATCTTGTATGATTGCTCATAGTGTATTGTGTTCATATTGTTGGTGCACTTAGTTGAGCCTAGTTGGTTTAGGTTTTAATTGTGCAAAACCAACTCGCTATTAGCTTCCGCTTTTATATATTGGTTTAGCGCGAAAGATTTTTAAAACCGCCTATTCACCCCCCTCTAGTCGGCCACTTCGATCTTACAGCTACTGTCTTGGAGATAAAAGCATCTCAGGAGGCCTTTCAGGCAGCAACCAACACTCGTTTGGATGCATTTGAGGCTGCTACCTCCTCCAGATTGGATGCCCTCTCCACCAGCTTTGCGGAGCATTTTCCTCCTCCCGTTTGTTTTGGACGTCGTCGCCTCCGCTCTCCTTCTCGTGATCCTCCGCAAGACCCTACAGAGTGAGGTGCTTTTTGGTCATATGATGACAAAGGGGGAGAGAGTGTGATGAGGGAGCTTCTAGCTAGAACTTCTATTATCTTTATTATGTATGGATGTCAATGGATATTTACTCTGCCTGTAATGATATCTTATGTTATATGGATATTTTTTGTTGTACTTTGATTTTTGTTGATGGTTGATGTTGAATGACTATGATATGTGATTTCTTTATCTACAAACCTTGTCATTGTTCATTTCCAAGTCTCAACAATCTACAGAAACTCCGCCAAAATTTTCTGAAAATTCAAATATGTGCTTTGCATTATCTTCTATTTTATATGCACATGTTAAGGGGGAGCTTTCTGTTTCAAACTCAATATTTCTCATATTTTTATTGTGTTGTCATCAATTACCAAAAAGGGGGAAATTGAAAGCATGTAGGCCCCTAAAATGTGTTTTAGTAATTAATGACATTATGTTAATATGTGACTAATATGTTTGTTGAAGTGATTACAAGGTTTAGTCCTAAAATGACAAAGTCAAATCAAGGAGTTGCATGTCAAAGGATGTCAAGACGGTGGAGTTTGTCTCAAGGGCAAGGTACAAATAGTCTAGGACCTGTTTGAATTTTACCGGTCTTTGGAGTATAGTGAAAAACCGGATTTAAGGATAAATGTCGTACTATTAAGGGGGGCTTGTCTGGTAGCTTGAAAGCACTTCATTATGCCTTTGGATCAACTTAGGATCATGCATGCTCTCTTGTTCTGGTTTTAAAATCAAAGTCATCTTTTCAGTGCATAATCGGCAGTTTCGGCGTTATAACTGCGGAACTACCGCCGGGCGGTAGTTCCGAAATTCTCGCGGAACGTTTTTCCCAGAGAGTACCTTTTTGGGACTTAGCTATTTTTCCGCAAGCGCGGTAGTTCCGCCATGATATGAGCGAAACTTCCGATTATCGGTAGCTCTGATTTTCTTGTGGAATGTTTTTTCAGAGAGTACCTTTTTGGGACTTGGCCATTTTTCCGCAAGCGCGGTAGTTCCGCCATGATATGAGCGGAACTTCCGATTATCGGTAGCTCTGATTTTCTTACGAATATTTTTTCCAGAGAGTACCTTTTTGGGACTTGGCCATTTTTCCGCAAGCGCGGTAGTTCCGCCATGATATGAACTGAACTTTCGATTACCGAACGAACCAAAATTAGTTGGCGGTAGTTCCACACATAAAATCCAACGGCTATAATCAGAGCATTTAAAGCCACTGTAATGACCGTTACAGTGCACTCGATGCAAGGGCGGTAGTTCCGCATGATACATGGCGGAACTTCCGATTTCCTAGAAAAATATGGTTTCTTCTTGTAACGGTCGTATTTGGTTGTGGGGGGGGGTATAGATACACCCCCACCAGCTCAAGGATATTGTTGCTGAGCATACATTCAATACACTTGAGCTTAGAGCACTCTCCTCACACTTCACTCTCTCTCTCTATTTGCATTAAATTGTGAGGTTTGAGCAAAACCT
Organism: Hsuehochloa calcarea; assembly: GCA_036346395.1. Taxonomy (NCBI): domain Eukaryota; kingdom Viridiplantae; phylum Streptophyta; class Magnoliopsida; order Poales; family Poaceae; genus Hsuehochloa; species Hsuehochloa calcarea. Next base: position 5,891,716 of record CM070610.1, read on the forward strand.
AGAGCATTGCATTCTAGTTGATCGTTTGGCTCTTGGTTGCTGTCAAGCGAAGGTCAAGGTATATTCTCTTGGTGCTTGTCGGCACCTAGACGGCTTGGCGGAGGTTGCGTGGTGATCTCTTCAAGAAGTTTGTGAAGAGACCCAGCGCCAATTGTGATTGATCGGTGTTCACCAACTCCGGAGAGGAGGAGGAACAACCAAGTGATTACGAAGGAAGGCTTAATTTGTGGAGCCGGCTTGATCGAGTCAAGCTTCCTCAACGTGGACTAGTGAAGATCGACAAATCTTCGATACCACGGGAAAAACCTCATTGTCTCCCTTGCGGTTATTTCTTGTCTTTACTTACTGCAATCAATTTGTGATATATATCTTGTGATAGTTAGCATTGCTTAGTTCATCTTGCAAAAATGTATAATTTAATCTAGAATTTTTAGAAATCTTCTATTCACCCCCTCCAGTCGGTTATCTTTGATCCTACACACAAGCAACACAACGGTCAACTAATGATCCCTCGAAATAGATATACTATACTTGAAGAAGTGGCCGATAGTTCCCTCCTTGGATAATCACACAATAATAAAAACACTAACATAACAATATCGTCTTACGCCATGGCAGATAGAAGCAGCTGTCTGGTGGTTTTTTATAATTAGTCTCATGTCAATGCAACGAAAATAATTTCAAAGTGGAACTCCAAACGTACGCAAGATGACAATGCTTTTCTTACTACACAAGTTAGCAATTGTGCATACCAACTACCAAAGTTAGTTTAGATTAATTTGTTCTTTACTTCTTTACACAAATTAATGCATGATTTTTTCAGGGGCGGATCCAGGAAAATAAGCTTTTGGGGTCATTATAGATAAGAATTAATAATGATACTTTGTAATAGCATCATAAGCATTAATTTCTTCGTGGGTTAAACTAAATGGCATTGGGGTCACTTGACCCAGCCCTTGTATGCTGGATCCGCCCTGTTTGTTTTCAACCTTTCACGACCGATTTTATATCGTCGTGTGTGGTGTAGTTCAAGGCGTGTTGACAATAGAGCATATACTAGATGTGGGAATCATCTATTGTGCGGTAGTAGAGTTGTGGGTATACGATCGTATCCATCAATGTTCAAATCTTGAAACTTACCTTAATGTGCATACGAGTGTGTTTTTAGTAGAAATTTTATGAGGTTACGATTTATCACCGACATCTGTCTTTCTACGTGTATGCTAAGAGACACACCTGTGTTTGCCGGTGATGTGTGTGCGTGGTGGATTGGTGGTATGTTTGTATGAAAAAAGGTGAGTACTAAATACAATGTAAATTAGGAGTTAATGTGAACATAGAGATAAATAAAACTGCATATATTCTGCCTATAGGGCTGCACAGCTATCCGCAGCGAAATGATCCGAGTACTTAGCCTGCACCCGCCAGCTTAGCGCCACGAGCAGCGGCAGGGCCCCGCAAAGCAGCGACGCTAACGAAGTGGTATACTAATATAGGGGCCCCTACTATACAACAGCTACGATAAAACATTTTTTATGCCATTAGTTTGTTTGGCTTCGTGTTTTATATGACACCACCAGGACCGAGAGGACGGCGACGTTGGTGTCTAGGAGCAGAAAACCTTGAAGGGGAGAGCAAGGGGGAGAAGCAATGGCACCGCCGGCGAAGTGGCTGCTGCAGGAGGTGTTCCTGGGGATCGTGCTGGGCCAGTTCGTGTCGCGCTACTCATTACCTCCACCGGCTTCTCCTCCTCCGAGCTCGCCCGCCGAGGTACGCCACGCTATCTACTGCTCACCTATGTGACGATGGTGTGATGTCTCCTTTGGAAGGAGTTATTGGTTTTGGACCATATGTAATTGGGGCATAGCTTGATAGGGTATTGTTTGCATTACCATTCTTAATTTCGTGATCCTCCCAAGTGATTAGTGCTGCAAAGACTGGATTTTGGCAACACTCTGAATACAAAATAAGGGTTCTTGATGAGTTGTGCTTTTAGTTCAGAAAGTCTTCGTGCCTGTCTTAGACACCGGCATTTGACTTTTTGTAGCTTGAACTGCCAAGTTTGCTTTTCTTCTTCTTCTTTTTTTTTAAAAAAATATATATATTGGAAAACATACCATGTATACCATGTTCAGATGACAGATGGATATGATTTGTCAATGGAAGGTTACAAAAGTGTTATGATGAGATTGAAACTTCAGGTTTCACTGTGCCAACATCACAGTCTCTGCTGAATTACATTCTTCTTGCACTTGTTTACGGAGGAACATTGATCTACAAAAGCCGACAGTTTACGGTATGTTCTTTTAGACCTACCTGACGGTATGTTTCTGTGCTACCTTTTGCTTTCAAAAGAAATGTTTGAATGCAACTTTGGTTGAAAGTTTGATCTTGGGAAATGGTCAGCAGTCATAAGTTGTTCTTCAGCTCTTGTGCTAGCTCTGGTGAAATTTCTATAGCAGAATGAAAAATGACAGAGAAAGACTGAAGTAGTGAAGTGTTTAAAATCTCATAGGTTATTAATTTTTCACATGGACCGGCAGCGGGTGGCAGTGCGGCAACTGAGGCGGCGGCTGGATCTGCATATTCCTCCCCTTTGGCGACCTTCTTCCTGTCATCCAACAGTCGAGCAGCGAGCGACGATGGATGGTGGCTTCGGTGATTGGATATGCGTCGTGACGGCCGGAACCAGTGGACCCCGACGTCTCCCTCTCCTCCGACGTATGAATGATCGGCGGTTTCATGGCAGTCGAGGCAGCCGGATCCAGCATCTCCCTCACCTTCGGTCGCCAGATCCGGTGTACCCAGTCGCCCTCGCCTCCAGCACACGCTGAAGGTGCGTATCGAGGTATACCTCCACTCCATGGCCATTGCCATCACTGATGAATGCACACCTCCGTGGCGACCAAATATGCACCTCTCCTCTCCCCTCCCCCACCGACGACGGGGAAGATAACAATGGTGCTGGCCATCGACGACCTCTCTTGTCCCAACCGACGACGGGGAAGATGGCACTGGCGCTGGCTGTCGAGGACATGGCGTCGGCAGCTATCAATGCTTGTAAGGTCCCTACTCAAAGATAGATATGACTGGGTGAAAATGTCATTTTACCGCCAGAGTGTTATTTTCCAGCTTATTGGTTGTTCACAGTGTCACTGAGAAGTAAACTATGAATGTGATGTCATTTCTCTAAATTCCAATAATTCTTCTTTGCGTGTACGTTGCATGTTTAACGTATCTTATTCTTATCCCCCTAACTAGGACAGATGATCAGTGCCTTTATGTTACCAAAGGATATTATGCTTCTTTGATTATGTTCTTCACAAGTTGCTCAGGTTGTTTCATCGTCAACCCGGTGTTTTATGTGGCGATGGAGCAATGTGAATATTTCTATCAGCAAGAAGACTGAAATATTTATGACATTCTGTATCTGCAGATTAAATGGTACTACTACTTGATCCTTGGCATAGTTGATGTGGAGGCTAACTACATCGGTGTGTAGCTAACATTAGCCAAAAGAATGTGGTCTCATTGGAATTTGATTTCCTTTTTCGTTTACTATGTAGATGCTATACTTGACTTTTTTTGTTCACACAGTTGTGAAGGCTTATCAGTACACATCCTTGACGAGTGTGATGCTCCTGGACTGCTGGTCGATTCCATGTGTCATTGTCCTCACTTGGATCTTCTTGAAGACAAAGTATGGGTTGAGGAAGTTCATTGGTGTTGGAGTGTGCGTGGCTGGCCTTATATTGGTAGTGTTCTCTGATGCGCATGCCTCTGATCGAGCAAGTAAGAACATGATTCCTATGAAAGTTCTCACACGCTTAGACTTCTGCACACCTATGTCTCAGCGTGTCATTATTTGCTCAATGTATGTTCAAAGTTTCAATTTGGTTCCGCACTCCTCAATTTCATTTGGTTTTAATAGTGGATACTTGATCTTCCAGACACCAAGCTCTGCTAGAACATGGCAAATACTAGATAAACACATGTCAGAAGCATAATACGTAAATGATTTTCACCTTACACTTTGGAATGTCTTGCAGAAGGACCCAACCCCTTGAAAGGTGATTTGTTTGTCATTGCTGGGTCCATGCTTTATGCTGTCAGTAATGTTACCGAGGTAGCAATCAACTACACCTCAACGGTCAACGCTTCATTTCCTTAGAAATATAATAGAGGTGTATATATATGAAAAACTTTACAGGTTTTTGTCTACAACATTTCAGGAGTACTTTGTCAAGAAAAGTAACAGAGTTGAGGTGATGGCTGATGCTGGGTGTTTTTGGAGCAATTATAAGTGGTATACAAATGTATCCTTTGGCTTAATGCAATAACGATTGATTACATTGTAGTTTTTTTTAGTACTTTCTTATGCGGTGTGTTGGACCGAAAAAGCGACTAGAGGGGGTGAATAGAGCACGCTCACTTTTTCACTTTTTCATAAATTATGAATTCAACACAATTTCACTCCAATAGCTATGATGAAGCTATGAAGATCAATATACCAGTACAGCGGAAGACTAGTATTGAATCCAATTAATACCCCTAAGCAATGCGACAAATAACAGCAAGAATCAAATCTAACAGAGTCTGGCCGGTCTGACCGATGTTGTACTGGCGGTCTGACCGGTACCAAATCGGTCTGACCGCTGGTGTGGGGCGGTCTGACCGGCCGACTCCAGAACAGATCTACAACAGTAAAAACAGCCCGATGACGAAGTTGCAATTAGGTCTAACTTTTGATTCTCGACTCCAAACTTCACGAAACTTTGCACAAACCTTCTCTATGCTATTGAGGACCTATTCCAATCGAGAATTATGATAATTCTTGGCTAGATCCTGAACAGTTGTCAATTGAGTAAGAGAGGGTCTAAAACCGGGCAAAAACGAAAACTTGATCCTAATGATTGTTCGTGAGTAATTGATGATCAAGATGATCCTAGATAGATTCACACATATCACAGCAAGCTAATTCACGTGAAAGAATCAATCAAAAACTCGTAGATCAAAGAAAGCCCTAAAATCACGATAATGAAAGCAAGAACGAAAAGAGACTTATCCCAAGCAAACCTTGCGTAGATTAAGAACGTGATTGTTGTTGGATTACACCCATGCCATCAAAGATCAGTGGTCAATCCAAGATCACGAAATTCCAATCAAACCTTCATGAACCCTAGCCTCCACGCCTATCTCTCCCTAAGACGAGATTAGGGTTTCTACCATAAAAAGGGTTAAGGGTTCTGGTGCAGCCACCACCCCCTCCTATTTATAGTGGAGGCCTAGACCTTCTGAAGTTTGACTCTATTGGGCTCCCGTTAAGGCCCACTAACAAACGGGTCACACACGCACGCTTCGCAAAGCGCCGTCTTTAACATTTTGACCTAAACAGCTTCACCTAGCGCCATCTTGCGCCTCGGATTTGCTAATAGGTCACCCTTATCCATCTTGCGTCACGCTTGAGTCATTGACCTCACCCGGCATCGTCGATCGTTCTGGACCTCAACTCTCCAAGTCTAGTCCCGATCCTTCTCACCGTTGACCGTCGTTGACCACCAAGCAACCTGCACAACCATAGACAAGCAAACACGAATTCGGGAACAAGTTCTTCACAACTTGACCTATGTTAGTCAAAACATGCATCATGCAACACATATGCACTGAAACCCATGACTTTGACCTAACACATCAACATCGCCACGAAGTTGGCCGATGAACAAGTCAAAACCGGTCGATCCCCTCGGGGCGGTCGATCCCACTTCGGCCGATCAGCAACCTCAAGGCGGTCGGATCACCAGAGGGACTTAGCCGAATTTCAAGCCCTGAAATTCCGAAACCTTCTGGAAATTTAAAACGAATAGAACTTTTGACTGGAGACTCCAAAAATCATGAGACCAAGTTGTAAGATCGAGGTGGCCGACTAGAGGGGGGTGAATAGGCGGTTTTAAAAACTTTATCGGGCTAAACCAATAAATAAATGCGGAAGCTAATAGCGAATTGGTTTTGCACAATTAAAACCTAAATCAACTAGGCTCAACTAAGTGCACCGACAATATGAACACAATACAATATGAGCAATCATACAAGATATATAAGCAATTAAAGCAAGAAAGTAAATTGCTCAAAGTAAAGCACAAGTAAACACAAGATGACACGATTATGTTTTACCGTGGTGTTCGGAGACTTGCCGGTCTCCCCTAATCCACGTTGAGGTAAGCCCAACCCGCGTTGGACCGGCTCCTCAAATGAGCACACACCTCCGAGGTAAGTCCAACACTTGGACCGGTTCCAAACCGAACCAACACCTCGCTCAACTATGGTTGCTCTTCCTCCACTCCGAGATGGCGAGCACCAAACCACTCACAACCGTCGGGCCTTCTCACAAGCTTCTTGAGAAGGTCACCGAGCACGACGCCTCCACGCCGTCTAGGTGTCGGCAAACACCAAGAGTAACAAATCCGAACTTTCACTTGAACTAATCAAGTGTCAACGCTCACGTGGATACACAATCCACTACCTAAGACAACACATGCACTTAGGGTTTGCTCTCTAATCTCACCAAGTGCAACACATGCACAAAAGAGAATAGAGACTTGCTCTTAGCTCAAAGAATGAGTGTATCACTTAACAATAGCACAAGAACCTCTCCCAACCGGCCAAGGTGGCTATATATAGCCCACACACAAAAACTAGCCGTTGGGGAGAAGATTCCATCAAAACAGCCCAGGGCCGGTCTGACCGCCAACCAATGGCCGGTCGGACCGCCCCATGCGCCAACGGCTAGAAAAGTAGCCGTTGGGCCTTCGGCCGGTCTGACCGCCATGCACTGGCCGGCCGGACCGGTATATCGGTCCGACCGCCTGCCGTCTTGGCGGGTCCGACCGCCGCGCGAATTTGGCTAAGTCCCAAAAGGAGCTCTCGGAAAAACCGTTCGCTCGAACTCCGAACTTCCTCACCGCGAAGTTCCGATTTTACAACAATGAACTTCCGCACAAGGAAATCGGTTCAAGTATAATCGGTCAGACCGCCCGTAGCACACCGGTCGGACCGATTTGCCACCGGTCCGACCGGTGACCACTGCCGGTCCGACCGGCAGTTCACAGAGCCAACTCCAATTGCTCTACTTCAAATGGCAAAACACATTAGCTCATTTGAATGCAATTTTCGACAAGGTTTCAAAGATGATATTCTCAGTAGGTTACAAAACACATTTGCTAACCCTTAGAATACTCATCACAAGGAATAAGGTACATGGACTTACACCATTCGCAAAACGCATTTGCAAACTTAAGTCACATGCTACAAGGGTTATGCATGAGCCTCGATTATTTGCAAAACACATTCGCAAATAAATAGCATCATGCCTAGATGAGCTAGAGCAAATATAATGAGCTATCAACACATGACTAACTCAAATTACTAGTTAAGACCCCTCTTAATAGTACGGCAACCTATACTAGCAATCCGGTCTTCCAACCAAACACCAAGACCGGTAAAAGACTAGGAACACATCCTTAGCCCTAGCTAGTCATACCTTTGCCTTGCACCTTCTTGAAGCTTGATGACGCACATCAACACTTCAAGTCCGGGTCTTTAACTTTGACAATCATCAACACATGATGATTTCTTCACTTCGGATCTTGTCTTGAACATCATCAACACATGATGATTTCTCCATCCCGAAGTCTTCACATGCATCAACACATGATGCATTCCTTCACTTGACCTCCATCAACACACGATGATTGGTCTTCTCTTGTCTTGATGATCAACTCATGATCATTTCTTCTTGATAAGCATCAACTCATGATGCATCATTTACACCAAGCTCTTGACTTGATGATCAACTCATGATCATCCCAAGTCTTTATCATCCCGAACATAACCTATATATCCAACTCATGGAAAATGTTAGTTCCACAATGTGATCATCATTAATTACCACACCATACCATTAACTCATAATGGTGGGACAAGATACCTCAATCTTTCCTCTTTGGTAATTGATGATAACCACTAAATTCTCATAAATTTAATGAAGATAAATGAGAGAACAAATGAGTATATATATAAACTACACAAGTTATATATACTCTAACATGAGTATACAAGAACTACACAAGTTCTATATACTCATAACATGAGTATATACGAACTACACAAGTTTTGTATACTCAAAGGTTTTGTTTCAACGTAAAGATCCCAATAAATGTGGAGAATGGAATATGGATCAATACTAATGAAACCACAAAGTATAGGATAAAACTCCCCCTGAATGTGTGCATACACAAATGTGTAATACGATCATATGCACATATTCAAGTTTGACTTATGGTTGAGTTCAATCCTATATTTTGGATCCGAGAAATGCAACAATATATAAGATTGAGATGTCGATTGCATACCTCGTTGTGTTTCACCTTTATATCTAAATGAGACTACAAAAAGATAATACTTGATAAAAGAGTTAGTCTCATATTTGGATTTGTCATTAATCACCAAAACAATCCATTAACTCATAATGGCGGGTCTAGATCTTTCACAAGTGCATTGGGATCTCCTCACTTGCCTTCAACACCTATTTTTGGCCCAGCCTGTTCTGACCATTCTTGGTCACGGCCGGTCCGACCGCCGTACATGGCCCGGCCGGACCGATTTGGGCCGGTCGGACCGCCATGCCATGGCCGGTCGGACCGCCCCTGTCCAGAAACCCTGAACTTTGTCGAAAACCTTGTGAAACAACAAACCATAAATGACATTGCCAATTGTCACATCATCCTAAGATCTGGAGCATATCCCCATGATATCCACACGGTGCTTCTACTTGACAAACAAAAGAAGCAAATCAGATTTTCTTAACGATTGACAAATTCAATTGCATCCCATTTTGTTTGATGATTTGATATCTCCTTGCTTGGCAGAAACCCATATTTATGCTAATATGATAAAGTAATAACTAGTTCTGCGTGACATGGAGGCTCAACCTACAGCATACTATGATCTTGATTAAACTAATGATAATGTTCCAAGTGTGCGCCTTCATGTTGAAAGAAGTGCACAATTTTAAATCGTTCATGGTTACTTGATTAGTGATTAGATCAAAACAAGGAAGTAGTGAAACTGAAACCTTTTCAACTATACACGTAATTGTAGTTACTTTGAACTTTATATTACCTCATCTCTATTTGGAATAGCAAGAAATGCCACTCCCACATCCCATTCCCTTGACATTGCAACAGAAGCATACTTGAACGGCAAGAACTTAGATCAACCCACTGGAATGCTGGCGCGGTGAGTCTCCATCCCTCCCTGTGCTTCAGTCAATTTTAATTTAGGGTCATTTAAGTCCTTTTGATTGATGAATTGAAACTTCTGTCCTACTCCTAGCTAGACTATTACAATTCCTTTTGTCTAAACTCTAAACAAATAAAGCATAAAGCAAGTGAATTATGACCTTGTTGAGCAATACAAACTTTTCAGAAGTTTTGACAGAAGAAAAATGTCAAAGGTTATCAGTCACCCAACTAATTTTCCAATTTCCAAAGCTTCCTTGTGGAGGTCAGCAAATTTCCAAGGCACACTCTTGTAGAGACTAGAGACTCACCTTGCCAATCATTACTTTTAAATTTTTTGACACTGTCCCTTCTATATCTTTTCAGCTGCTCCCTTTTATTGGATTTGCTCTAGCAATGTTCTTGTTCTACTCGACGGTACCTATTATCCTTAAGGTAGACCACTGTCCTCTTGTGGACAAATCCATGATTGTCCTGAAATATTTTGCAGAATTAAGTTTGCATTTGGTTGTTTCAGCTATATGCGGGGAAACCATGCTGAACCTCTCACTTCTGACCTCGGACATGTGGGCCGTTCTAATCCGTATCTTTGCTTACCATGGACATGCTAGGCAAGGCTTTGGTGCGAGGTGTGTGATGTGCAAGGTAGTATTAAGAGCTAGCTTAAGTGCGTTGCATAACGTAAAGTATACGTGTATCATTCTGTTATTGTTTTGTAAACACGAGTTAATATTGGTGTTGGTTAAGGTTGAAGGAGCTGCATGTTGTTTGGTGCTGATGCTACTATGCTTCATGTCTGGTTAAGCAAGGAGCTGGAAAGACAACGGTTCAGAGCTTTCTATGGAGGAGATCGGCTGTACGTGGTGACGATGTGTTCAGTGGATCATCAGTTTTGTTTTTTCAAGAACATTTCAAAGTCGTATCAAACGAAGGAAATCCTTTTTTTCACGTGTTTACAGAAACTTCAGCGTAGAGTTCAGAATTGAATCATCAAAAGAACTTGCAAGTCCAAGCACCACCGTAAGGTGATATCACACAACACGGTTGATACACAACCAGCAATGGGAAATGCAAGGGGGGGAACGAAACATATATCCTAATGCATTTGTTAGCAAACAATTCCTTGACAATTCTCTTGCGCTTTTCCTAAACGACAAGGAGGGTCTCTGATAAAGTAGGACTGTACCAAGAAAATTTCCTAGCTACAGTATCCAAGAAGCAACTTATTCTAACGAACAGAAAGGTGAACCTTCAAACTGGTCATAAAACATAGATCATTGAAATTGACCTCACTCAGCGCCCATGTCAACGCCTTTCTTTGCTAAGAATTCCTTTGCTTCCACAATATCCTGCATAGTAAGTTGAGCTATTAACAAGTTACAAATGAGAATAAACCAAGCATATAGTTTCACAGCAAAACGAAAGTGTCAATATCAGTTGGCCTGGCTTTCTCTGTAATGGCCACTGGCCAGTCTGAAGATTCATACTACATACTGTGAAAAGAACTTAAAAGAGTTCTCAAAGTTCCTCTCCATTATCTTTTGCAAAATATCTTGAATATCCACTCTGTCTTATGCCAGCAGAAAGCCAAAAGAAAGGAAAGGATAATAGAAAACACACAGGCATATAAATAAAGCAGAAAAAGTCATAGGTCCTAACTAATATTAGTTTTCAAAATGGCAATGAGATAGCCATTATCTTTTGCGAAATAACTTGAATATCCACTCTCTTATGCCAGCAGAAGGCCAAAAGAAAAGAAAGGATAATAGAAAAATACACAGGCATAGAACTAAAGCAGAAAAGGTACTAGGCTGCTAGGACAAGCACAGATACCTGCTGTAGTAGTATAGCTTCTTAAGGACAAGTTGGGAAGAACATCAGTCCAAATCCAACCATAAAAAGGCCGTAGCATCCAAGTGCTACTACCAAGTAGATGGGAAGCTACAACAACAACAAAAGTCACAAACAATCTTAATCACCTTGCACCGTGTTCTTCGAGACATTAGCGAGTGAAAATTGATGGCACTCACCAACCAAGTATACGTTCGAGGAACAGTTGAGGTTTCAAGTATGGCAACCCAGACGGCTGAGATTGCCACCAGCATTGCAATGATCTTGAATATGTGCTTCATTTAGGAAATGCAGAACTTTTCTGCCAACAAAAAACAAATGACAACTAAGGAAGCTAGTTACTGCTTAGACAGCCAAAGCATGCCAAATTGAACTTAAACTTGACCTGGAAGTCTGGATCTGATTTACCAGCCTATGAACCTGACTCCAGTATTGACCAAACATGCACAAAACCCACATCTCCAATTGATGCTCCAGAATGAGCTCGGTCTCTTCAGGAAATCATTAAGTCCCCCACAACAGTCATAGGTTTAGGGATAATTCATTAGTTCAACCACACATTGCATCGTATCACCACTCTGGTACATGCGATACATACATTTAGCAAGTCATGTTGACACAGGCAAAGTTTAATTTACTACTCCCTGATCTCTCCGGTATCGGCCTTTATTTGATTTGATTGAGTAGGTCTGGTGCAGCAACGACTAATTCACACAGGGAGGGAACTAACCGTGCCTGAATGCTGAGGCACTAACAAATACAGCAAATCAACGGCAGAATCGACCAACTAATCAATCAACAAACCAACAGAGCTCAAATATTAAGCAGCATCTAGCGGAAGGCAGCAAACCCATACCTCAGCCAGCCAGGGGGGGGGGCGCGACGGGCTGGAGAAGTGCTCGGAGCATAGAGTCGGGAGGGAGATGGACCGAGGCGAGGCCTGCCGCTAACACGCGGGGCGGCCGCGGCACGGTGCTAGGTCGACGCCGGCTTCCGGGAAGGCCGCAATGGGCGAATCGCGGCGGGTGGGAAGGCCAAACGGGGGAATCGCACGGCGGCCGGCGCGGGCAACGGGGAGACGTCGGATCTACACAAGAACGATCAAGCTTTCCCCCTCTCCGTCGTGCTCGTGCGCACTGCGCTCCGTCTGTATGGCGTCGGGTGGGTTGGGCCGTAGCTGGGAACCGAACCGAGCCCACCGGGAAGTACCTAGTGGCCAGTGGTGGCCTCTGGAGGCACCAATTTGGGGCCAGTGGATGCTCGACTTTTTTCTTTCTTTTCTTTTTTTCCCCCTTTTTTAAGACTCTTGCCTCCTTTGTTTTTTTTTTCCTTTTTTTCCGAGGGCTCCTTCCTCCAATCGGCTGTTTGAATAGTGGAAAATGAGAGATGTAAATGAGATTGGGATATGAGGTGAGATAAATTAAGACAATATCCAAATGGCTCCTCTGTGTTGTACTGCATTGGACTGCAGACGACGAACCTTGTAGAGACGGACCTGCTGGTGAGAAGCAGAGGACCGGCGTAGTCGGGGGGCGGCGGGATCCGATTGAAAGGGTGAAGGTGGCATTGCTGGACCAACCGGTGAGCCGCCGGGCAGCGGCTTGGCAATACGCGCTTGGTGAAAAGCCGAAAATACATCAATATGCGTGTTGATCTCCTAATCCCAGAATACATCAGTATGCGCTTGGCAAACGATGCTCCATTTCATCATTGCCTCGCTATGCTATGCTCTGCTCTGCTCTACTCCACTGTTGGAGGAGAGCACAACGCCGTCAAGAAAAAGAGTGATAACGTTACAGCTTTGCTTACATGGGGGTATACGAGCCTTTCTGCGTACATCTCTTCGAGGGAAATGACCAAAATAACAATTCTCTTGAAGAGATTGCGATGATATCTATTGAGGAATTTACGTGTAAGGTCACCCGATCGGCAGCTCCCTCATGGGAACATGTCCATCACTTTCGACTTTGATATCCGATGCTGCGCTTTTCGGCTTACGCCGAGCCATTTCTTCAGAAGTTCGAACACATTATCATCGCATAGCAGTCCCCGGTGGTCAGCCTTGACGCCAACTCTTTCTTTTGCTGCAAACCCATCGGCCTGTCAACAACCATAAGTATGTTGAGAAGCTGCATCCAAGATTGTGAATGGCGAAGTTAAACGAGCTAATCATATGTTAAAGGAGCTAATTAGCTAAGGTACAGTGTAGTCCACCAAAGCTTTTGCTTGCAAACAGATACAAAATAGGAGGAATAGTAGTTATCTTATTAATTAGTTTTATAACAACTATAGAAACTAGATAGTTGAACATACTGCACTATGACAGTGAAAGAATGGTTACCATAGCTGATTCGACAGGAACTGTGCAATCTCCATCCACATAAGTGTATTCAGGCTGACAATGGGATAACAAGGTGTCATATTCCCCTAAACAACCATTCCAAATTTACAACTAGAACATTTTAGATTTCAAGTAACAGTACCATTGTGTGGCACACTTCTGACAGATCTCCGATTGGGGAGCTTTCAGAGCCGTAGCTGTGCAAAAAAGACAGAAGATATTTAAAGCCAAAGCCAGGAGGAACGAAATTGAGTACATCACTGAGTTCTGAATTTCTATTAAAACAACTTCGAATTATCCTCACAAAAAAATAATTATAAGTTGATTGCTCCTGCTCTGGAACGAGAATCTACTGTAAACCAATCATCGACAGGAAATTGCTTCATTTATATTCAATCATATTGGCTATGTAGAGAAACAGCCCAACTGATGACCAATGCTAGAGTTGCAATACCTTAATTTTTGTACAGTGATAAGTTGTTATTACTCCAAAATAATGATGATGAATTTCACAAAAAAAAATCCATAACAGTATGAAAAGCTTAATGTGTTAGTATTAGTTGTCATCATAATACTTACCAAACATCATATGGTGTGTCATAAGATGTCCCATATATGCTATAAAAACTAACAGTATCTGGTAGTTCAGCATTGTCGAGAATTCGGCGGGTCTCAGTAGCCCATTTGAAGATGGACATATTGAATGGTAGTGCAATTGTCTTCCCGTTATACTTGAGCTAGAGACAGATGAAAAAATACAATGAAGAAAGTATCAATCAAATAGCTGACCGAGATTGGAATCAATACAACATCGCGCCAAATTCATTACATAAAGCTTTATGAAAGAGTTGTGTCAATTTCCCAAAATTCTAAATAGTTCATTACATTTTTTGGTTAAACATGTCATGATAATTAAGAGTCAACATGCCTAGGAATTAGGACTGAAGCTTAAGTAATCACTAGCTTGTGCACTGCCACACAAAATGTAAATTCCTCTGTAGTGGACATTATCACATGCCTGTGCAAAATAAAAGTCTGAATTCTACAAATAATGTGAACACCGTGAAATCAATGGAGTGGACAATGTTTATGTTCTTTTCATGTGTAATACAACAAGGCCTCCTGTATGATCTATCCACCACAAACAAATACTAAAAATATTATTATATCAAAAACATATAAAATCTGAGTATGACTACCTCATTATTCTTTAAAGCTTCTTCAAACAAAGAGACACAATCAGCTGCTTCGTAGAGAACTAGCTCCACCATTCCATCCTTTTCAGGATTCTTTCGCCAAACCTGAACAATTGGTTTTTCCCTCCAATTGAAGTATGGATTTGGCAGCATTTCGTAGATTGACGGGCATTCAACGAGCTGCACATAATGGTACCAAACTTAAAAGGGAGACAGACATAATTTTGAGCAGTGTCCACAGGTCATAGCAACTAGGTCATGCTTCAGTTGAGTAAAAATTCCAAAAACACAATATATGTCTGATTTTGGTATCAGTGTGACCAACAAAATAGTAGCTTAAACAAACCAATAATATGAGTCATGATATTACAATATTAGTAAACTAAAACAAAAGAAATCAATGCAGAACATAACGACAAAATTTGGTGATAAAAGAAGAATCCTTGCATAATAATCATGAAATAACCTAAGATAGGTAGATCTAAAAGAAGAATCCTTGCATAATAATCATGAAATAACCTAAGATACGTAGATCTAAAAGAAGAATCCTTGCATAATAATCATGAAATAACCAGGGGTGGAACCAGCTACGGCCCAAGCCTCAAGCTGTGTCAGTTATTCTTGGGCCGAACTTGTATGTTTGGTGATTTTTCAAGAGAATGTTCATGGGCTTTTGATCCTAGACCTCTGGCTATAGCCCAGGTAGCCCGAGGACTGATTCTGCCACTGCATGCAACAACTGTGCCTGGAGGGTATGCGGAGAGCGATATTTTTAGATAGTATGGAATATCAAGTATACAGTAGCAATCATCGATAAATTCAGGTAGCTTGGTTGCAACATGGTCAAGAAATTACCAGTTGGTGCATCACCCATTTGGAAACGAAAAAGAAGCTTTCAAAACCATAAACAAACTGCAAACCAGTTAGTAGAGAATCATTGATGCATCCTGGGGCACCTACCAAGATATGAGAGCTATTATAAAAGCCAGGTTCTATCAGAGGTCTGCAGTGACAGAATACAGCAATTGATTGAAAGTGAATTACCTTGAAATGGACAAGCAATGCAAATCCATTTGTTGACATACTTTGCAAATATCTGGAAAAATGAGAGAAAAATATTGAGAAACGGAATTTTGTTGGCATAGCAACAAAACATAGCAAACAAGAAAACTCACATCATGATTCATAGACATGAAGCAGCGTACTAGCAATCCACCCATAGAATGTGAGATTATGTTAACCTTTTTCCCTCCAGAGGCCTTATAAGCTGTCTCAAGTTTTGCTCTCAAACCAACCATTGCTTTGTCTATCCTGCCAGATAAAACTATTATCTTGTGCTTGCTCAACCGTAAAATATTTTAGGTTAAGCCATTCATCTATTGATGCTACTGAGTCAAGAACATGCAAACAAACCAACTTAGAATTGGAGTTTGTGGATTGTACCTGTTGCTTTGACGAAAATCGTAACCATATCCAAATAGTGTGGACCCTTTCTCAAATCCGCAGTCAATGAGCATATCGATCATATCATGGAAGTGATACACCATAGACAGATGGAGAAGTTCTACAAACTAAAGTTAAAAAAGACAAAGAACAAATCAGAAAACAAAAAAATATGCTCTTTGGGGGCAACTAGTTAAAGCATAAAAGTGATCTGCCACTTAAATATTGTTGGACTACAGAAATAGATGTCTGGTATGGGATTCTATCTGTTAGAGATAGAATTTGTCTTTTGTATTTCCTTATCTGTACAGGGTAAATCCCTTTGTACTCTACATATATTGCTCATTGGGCCTCTTCAATATACACACAATATTCATAACATGGTATCGAGCAGAGTTAGATTTAGGGTTTACTGTAGCCACCGCCTCCTAGCCGCTGCTCGTCTTCCGCTGCTCGCTGCCCCCGGGAGGAGCTTCTCTGCTCCCGGGGGGGCCTCTCGTCGCCGCCTGTGCTCTCCCGCCGGGCTGCTATCGTCTCGAGCGTTGGCTTCTTCTTCACCCAACGCCGGATCTATCGGCCGCTTCTCAGAGCGACCGTTCCATGCGACACAGGCAACACAAGTAACGGCCGTCCTCCGGCCGCCAACAAAACAAAACAAAACTCACCCGCTCCGGCTACCAATCCCCACCCCAATACCAGCGATGTCCGGCGCCGGCGGCTTCCTCGCCGACGTGAACGACCACTGGCTTAAGCCGGGGCTGCTCCAGGTGGTGGTTGGCGAGCGGCTGCCGCAGCCGGGGAGCGACATCTCGCCGGCCGAGTTAGCCTCCATCCTCGACGCGGTGCGCACAGCCTCCTCACTGAGAGCCTCCCGGACCCGAAGCTCGCTGAGGTGTGGAGCGCCGCCGTGGACGACTGGGTCAAGCGCGTCGATGAGCTTGTAGAGAGCGACTCGCCATATAGTTGTTGGTTGGGTACTTGCTCTCTCGCGTGTGTGTGCTGCTCTCACTGGAGGAAGACGACGGGTGGGAAGAGGAGAAAGAAGGCTCAAGATAAGAGATTTTTTTCTCGATTGGTTGCTTGCAGGTTGATCGTGTTGCACTTATGGGCTGGGCCATGTGTGATGGAGTTGCACTTATGGCTGGGCTGGGCCATCACGTCATATGGGCTGCTATCTGCTGCTAATTTTTTTTCTTAGTGTCGTTTTTTTTCCGCTGCGTCCATCCAAGTCTGTACCACTCAATCTTTGAGATCATCTAAGCCATGCGAGTCCACAAATTTATCGTCAATCATAGAAGTATAGGAATTCTCTTTTGCATAGCAGAAGCTGCCGCTCTTTTCTTCGAGATGCTGCAGATCGTCGTTATGATGCCGCCGCTCTCTCTTAGCCGCCGTCCCGAGCTTTTAAGGCCGCCGCACTTCTTGTGCACCGCGCCTCTGTTGTGCTTCTTTGTGCACTGCGTCGCCGCCGTCTTGGGATTCGATCTGCACTGTCATGCTTATATCTATTCCTATTCAGCTTGATTTGACGGTTTTATCTATTTTTGTCGGTTTCACCTTCGTAATGTTGCCGCGGTCGACTTTGCGCCCGCACCTTGTGCTTTATGGGTTGTCGCACGACATCGGATTAGGGATCTTTTGTCGACATATTTTCCAAAAGCTGCATGCTACGACGACATTATCAAGACTCGGACTTTGGATTTTCCCTAGTTTAGTGACAACCCTTTTCAAATGCAATGCTATTGCATACGCCTTGCATTTGAGGGGGTGTTAGAGATATATTGGAGATAGAATTTGTCTTTTGTATTTCCTTATTTGTATAGAGTATATCCCTTTGTACCCTATATATATTACCCAGTAGGCCTCTTCAATATACACACAATATTCATAACACTATCCATCCCATGTAGTCTGAGCAACGAAATGATTTGTTATCAACAGCTAAGATACTATGCTTTATACTGTACAAATACTCTTATCCATTTCAGTATCCACATCAAAATGTTTTTTTTCCCAAAATCAACATCAAAATGTTAGTTACCAAGAGCAATTATGCAGCAGCCAGGGATGAAGCTTCGCCTCGGCTAACATGGGCCGTGCCCCCCCCCCCACATTTCAAAAGAAAAATTAACAGCATGTATACAGTTCACTACCGGCCAAGTTTGATTAGGTCAGGTTGGCGACGAAGCGCGAAATGCTGGCCGCTTGTGCGTCGCCCGGCGGTGATGACAGATACACAGCCGATGGCCGAAGAGTCAAGTAGTGAGCAGTATGCTTCTGAATTTGCTTTGATCTTTGACCCCCCTTGATATTTTGGTCAAGCTCCATCACTGGCAGCAGCCAGGGGCGGATATGGGCCTCGGTCGTTGCCCAGGCCGGTTGGGCAACGGCCCGAGGCCCAGAGAAAATACTAGTGAAAAAATATTAAGATGTATACCAAAAAAGCCATATACAGTAAAGAGGCCCTAGCCTTCTAGGTCGGCCAAACAATGCCCCAAATGACCACCCACTCCCGCCCGACTTGCCCACGACAACCCCACCCCCCATTCCCCCCGTGACCCCGTCCCCCAGCCCCATCCCATTTCTCCCCCGCCCCCCACCCCATTTCTCCCTCCCGCCCATGTCTCCTCACGCCTCACGCCCCAGACCCAACCCTTGTTCACCCTGGCGCCTCCAGCTTCCCGCCCCACCCCATTTGTCCCCTCCCCGCCTCAGATTCCCGCCTCGCCTCCGCCCGGCCTCGGCCGGCCTCGCCGGATCTGCGCGGCCGGCGGCCATTTCTCCCGGCAAAGCCTGCCAGACGGCACTGGCCTCACCCGCCCAAAGACCTCACTCAGATCTGCGCCGGCCGGTTCCAGCTCCAGCTCCGGCGCCATTTCTCCCGGCCTCCACGCCCCGGCGCCTCGCCAGATCTGCGCGGCCGTGGCCGTCCCATTCTCCCGGCACTCCGCCTCCGCCAGATCTGCGCCGACGGCCGGTGCCTTCTCCTCGGCGCCAGCACCACAGACGGCACTGGCCCTCGCCCTCCCGCCAGATCTGCGCCGGTCGGTTCAGTGCACTGCAGCTGCCATTTCTCCCGGCACTGCTCCCCACCGGGCCGGCGTCTGAGGTCCCTTGCCGCCGTCGGCAATGGCCTGTGGCCGCCCAACGCCCGCAGTCCTGGCAGTGGCCTGTGGCCGGGTCTCATTTTGGGCCCGAGACTCTCTCAAATCCTGGTTCCGCCACTGGCAGCAGCAGGCAGCATGTTAGCACGTATTAGCACTGTCCCGCTACCCTATCTGCTGCAACCAGTACACCAGCATTAGCCCCCTATGCTGAATAGATGAAGTGTTCCCACGGCTAAGTATCTCTAGGAAGTTCGCTTTAACACTTTATGGACCAAAAGCATGAGTTATATACATACATATATAAAGTTTGTGAACCTTTATATATTTTAAAACAGAAAAGTTTATGTCGTCCTGTTAGTTTTACGCGTGACTAGTGTCCCTGAAGCTCAACTTTCTTATCCTCGCCTGTCCACAACCCAATTGCAATATAGAGCCCATATCTACCAAATGCCTGTCCCTATTCATTCCCCAAGAGCACTCAAGTCAAAGGACGAAAAAGGTTTTACATACAACACCAATAATCATCACTATTTCGCAGTTCCTCCATGTGTACATTTCATCTTCTCCCCAGCCCATTTGCACATTTGCACCAATTACCACGTACCAAGTGTCACACGATTCACCACCAAAAAATCCCAAACCCCAACGCTCAAGGAAAGGGCAAAAACTAACCCCCATGACCAATATACCATTCTTAGAAACCAAGAAAAGATCACTTTTTTTAATGCCTTCAATTGAACTACCACCAAGAAGCTCACCCAGGAAGGATCAAGAATGTCGATGGCGAACAGCCCGTGATCGTCCTCCGGCACGACAATCTCCACATCATCGTCCAACGGTTCGACGTACCCTGCGCGAGAGCCACCCGATGAGTATGCTTCGAACAACCACCCCCCACTCCACTGAAACGTTTCATCGAACACCTGACGACCACCGTAAGAAACAAGGAAGGCAACCCACCGGTCTCTGCGTTGTAGAGCGACCAGAGGTACTTCTTGAACTCGAGGTTGGCGAGGAAGATGCGCACCCAGACGCGGAGGTCGAACTTGGGGTTGGACCGCCGCCGCGCGTGCAGCACCGACCCGCCCATGCCGGACACGAGCAGCACCGGCTCGCGCCCGGCGCCATCCTCCTCCTCCCTCGCCCCGCCGCCCCTCCGAGACCGGCGGCGCCGGCGACCGCGGAGGCGGCAGCGTAGCACGCGGAGCCGCAGTCCGAGGGCCCCGAGCATGGTGATGGCGCAATCGCGGCGAGGTGGTCATGGAGGGGAGCGCGAGGTGGGTTTGGGTATTAATGGGCGCGGTGAGGAGGAGCGAGGGGAGAGGCGGCAGCCGAGGCTTCTCGAGCAGTCGGTCATCCGTGCCGTGGTTTCACCGCCCGGTCGATCGCTCGGACGCGAAGGCAAGTGGGTAACTGGTTGTGGAACTACGAGATCCCGGACGTTGATTATCCATCGGACGGTTTATATTGCTCGGTCGCGTGCCCCTGCGACGACGATCGACCTACCGGTCATTGACGGGCTTGTGGAGTGAGACTCTTGCGGTCTTGTCAGGGAGAGAGAGAGAGAGCGCTGTGGTTCGAGAGAGTTCGATAACACTGAATGACATGTGGGTCCTGGGGCATATAGGCCCAGCGTCAGTGGGTACAGGGGCTTTTGTTATAAGTGCACGTTCGGTGGTGTGATGGTAATACTTGCCCACGCGTGGATCAGTGTGGTATATACGCGTGGATCAGTGTGGTATATTCTGTACCACCGGCACTTTTAAAGAGGAAGATGCTGACGTGTGGCCTAACCTGAGTGTGGGCCACCTGTCAGTAGCAAATAGAGGGCATGTTTGGTTTATTACGCAGGTGGCGAGACCAAAAATTTTCAACGCTAAAACATTAAACAATACCAAAACCTATGCTAAAAATGGTGTTTTGATCGTAGGCACACAAATTCGACTTGAATTCAAATACATATCAATTTGAATTGCAATTATGCTAAAATTTGCTAAAATTGTGGGTATAGCATGTGGGCCCCACATAGCATAGAATTTTTTGCATCAAAATATAGTTAATATGGGTCATGTGTTGATTAAATAACAAGAAATACGATGGTCCAAACGGATTACAAATAGGATATCTAATATAAAATGTGGATATTATGGGGATATGCTCCTGATCTTATAATGATGTGACAATTGGCAATGACATTAAAGGTTTATCGTTTTGCATATTTTCTAAAAAAATAAAGTCTTTGTTAGGCCATAACCGGCCCGACCGGCCAGGTATTGTCGAGCCGGCCCATGCAATGATCGGACGGCCAACTTCAGAAAGTGAGGTTTTGAGCTGGGCCAAAAATAGAGGGTGTGGGCAAGAGAGGAGATTATATTGCACTTGGTCCCATAAATTTTGGAGTCTCCAGTCAAAAGTTCTATTGGATTGAAAATTCCAGTAGGTTTCGAAATTTCAGGGGTTGAAATCGACTAAGGCCCAACTGGCGGTCTGATCGGCCAATAGGTGGCGGTCAGACCGGCTAGGGTGGGTGGTCGACCGCCGCCCGGGTGGTCGGCGACGTTTCACTGGATCGTCGACCTGGCGTGGCGGCGATGTTGATTGTTAGGTCAAAGTCATGAGTTTCAGTGCATATGTATTGCATGATGCATGTTTTGACTAACATGGGTCAAGTTGTGAAGAACTTGTTCCCGGATTCGGTTTACTTGTCTATTGTTATGCAGGTTGCTTGGTGGTCAACAACGGTCAACGGCGAGGATGATCGGGACTAGGCTTAGAGAGCTGAGGTCCAGAACGATCGACGATGTCGGGTGAGGTCAATGAACTCAAGCGTGGTGCAAGATGGACAAGGGTGACCTATTGGCTAATTCGCGGTGCAAGATGGTGCATGGTGTAGCTAATTAGGTCAAGAGGCGTTAAAGACGGCGTATTAAAATACGTGCGTATGTGACCCGTTTGTTTTGGGCCTTAACGGGAGCCCAATTGAGTCAAACTTCTAGAAGGTCTAAGCCTCCACTATAAATAGGGGAGGGAGGTGGCTGCACCTCCTCTTCGTCTCTTTTGCTATTTGAAACCCTAATTTGCTTAGGGAGAGCTTTTGTGGAGGCTAGGATTATAGAGAGTTTGATTTGATTTTTGTTCGCTTGGATTGAGTATTGTCCTCCATTGATGGAGTGGCTGTAAGCCCAAATCATATCAAATCAATCTAAAGAAAGTTTGATCAATGTCTTGTCTCTTTGTGTTCTTTCTCTATATTTGATGATTTTGAGTCTTTCTTTGATCCGCGAGTTTTTGATTGAATTCTTCACGTGATCTAGCTTGCTGTGACATGTGGAAACATATCTAGAATCATCTTGATCATCAATCACCCATGAGCAAGATTTTGGATATAGTTTTTGTTTTGACTCGATTTTGAACCCTTCTTCAATCAAACGGAAAAGGGTTGTTATTCTTCCAAGAATTGTCACAATCTTCTATTGGAATAGGTTCCTGACATCATAGAGAAGGTGTGTTCCAAGTTTCATCGAGTTTCGAGTTGTAGATCAAAAATTTCATATATTTGCAACTTCGTCATCGGGCTGTTTTGATCTGTTCTTGATCCGTGATCGACCGCCAAGGCCACGGCCGACCCAGGTCGATGGTCAAACCGCCAAGACCCAAAGGTCAGACCGCCAGTGCACTGAATTGCTTTAGTCTTTGTTGATTTTGTCGTATTGCTTAGTGGTTTAAATTTGATTCAATAATAGTCTTCCGCTGTACTAATATATTTATCTTTATAGCTTCCATAGCTACTGGAGTAAAATTCTATTGAATCAATTATTTATGAAAAAGTGAGCGTGCTCCTATTCACCTCCCCCCCTCTAGTCGCCTTTTCGGTCCAACATAAAAAGATACGTTTATTTGAACCTCACTAATCAAGCAAATCAATGTATTTAATGCAGCCAACCATTGCTCACCACGTCATCATGGCATGGAGCAAGGACGTTGGCCACATTTCAGCGACCATTTTGCTCGCCAACAAATTGGCTCTGCTTTGGCAGCTTTTCACATGTGTTCTTCTTTTACTTGTTTCAACTAGGTATGATCAACTACACCTTATAAGTTGGTCTCCTTCCACCTAGACTAGCAATATGGTATACTTTCCACCTTTCACCATGCATGAGTGGGCCTTTGGGATTTTCCTATGATTTATGAAGAATATTATATGGACCAAGCCCACATACTCCAACAATATGTAACATCTAAAAATTTTAATTCTGTTTAAAAAATAATTTTTCCCTTGAATTTTCTGGATTTTAAAAGCTTTTCCCTATTTATGTTAAAGCCAAAATAATTTATTTACAAAATTAAATACCAATGTTAAGTTGAAACTATTTTTTTAAGTCCAGAATGTCTCAGGGAATTTCTATGAATTATTATTATTAGACTTTATTTACAATTTTCTAAAAGCTGAATTGATTTAACCAATTTCTAATATCAGTAAACCAAAAGAAATTTGAAAAATGCTTTTGGGCTGAATCTCCTCAGCCCATTTCCTTTCTTCCACATGCGCGGCCCCAATCCCCAGCCCAACCCCGCCAGCCCACTCCCTCCCGCGTCTCTCTCTCCCTCTCACTTACAGGTGGGACTCACCTGTCAGCCTATCATCCCTTCTTCCCCGCGAGCGCAACCCCGTGCCGCTCGCACACCACGTCACCTCTCGCGCGCCACGACATCCCCCTGCGTGCACCACGCATGCCCGCATCGCCTCCGCCCCCCGGGTGCCCCCTGCCTGGAGCTCAACTACATGCGCAACTAGGGATGGCAATTGTGCCTGATTACCCGCGTGCCCGCGGGCGAATACCCTAATAGAGGCGGGTATGAGCGTCTTTCTTTGCCCACGGGCATGAAAACGGGCATAATTCCTTGCCCATCGGGTAAACGAGTATGGGCATGGGTAAGCTCCACCCGTAGCCGCTTCGCCTGATTACCCGTAATATATCCACATGTGTAAGTAACTATATCAATTTGTATTTGTATTTTATTTGTTGAACTTGATTAGTTGTCTTGTTGAACATGATATGTGAATTGTGATGAACTTTATTAGTTGTTGAATGCGTGATGCACCATTGATGTGCGAATTATGATGAACTTGTTGTATGCATTGCTCGTGGGTAACAAGCATGTCCGCGATCGATGGGTACCCACAGGCGGCGATGCATTATTCGCGGGTAAACGGGTATGCCCGCGGGCGACGGGTATGGGCGAGGTTTTTCGCCCGTCGTCCTTCGCGTGTATGCCCGTGGGGGAATTCGGGGTCGCGGGTATGGGTATGGGCGAGCACTACCCATACCCACCGTGCCCGATTGCCATCCCTACGTGCAACCCACGCTCTCGTCACCTGCCTAGTTGTAAGATCAAGGAGGCCAACTAGAGGGGGGATGAATAGACAGTTTCAAAATCTTTTAGCTAAAATCAAGTTTTATGCGAAATTGTAAATCAATTTAGTTTTGCCCAATTAAAACCTAAATCATACCCTCGTGACCTCAGATGCCAAAGGCAAGAATGTCATCTTCCTTGATGGCGGGTTGCCTACCCTTGCGATGGGAGAGGTTGTGGCTCTGCCGTCTGAGTCGGGCGCATGGCAAGAGGTTCGTGGCGCAGGAATCCACCACCTCGCCGCAGGCAAGCTCCCACACCACGACCGGTTCTGCGTGACCTACTAGGTCTGTGCTTCAACTACTTCTTCGGCGACCACATCGCGGCGGATTGCAGGAGCCAAACCCAATGTTTCCACTGCAAGGAGGTGGGGCATACATCAGTTCGCTGCAAAAACGCGACATGCCCCGCCTCGGCAAGGCCACCACCCGTCGCAGACCTGTGGGATGCTTTGCTAGCGCGTCCGAGGTGCATCGGCGTCGCTTAGCCCAGCTTAGCCTCCGCGCTTAGGTTGAAGATAAGCCTAGAGGGCCTGCCGTTACACGCTTGGAGCTTGGCCGCGGTGTCGGCCATTCTCTCCCCTTCGTGCTGAATAGAAGCATTTGATGAATCATCAACCTCACGCGTAGACCTTTCGACTTTCCAGCTCGTAGCTTGGTCGCTAAACCTGATTTTGATCCCTAAAGAGAAAATTGTTGTCCTGGCCGATCCGGATCTCCTCCCGGATGGGTCCATCTTGGATCATGGGAGGCAAATCTTTAAGAAGCCTTCCAGCTCCAGGGAGTTGCGGGAAGCCTTAGGCTACAATGTCATAATCCATATTCACGATGTCGAGGACTTCACTTCTTTGGTCGAGCGGCCACTGGCCTTTGCGCCCTCAAGCGATGACTTAGGTTTTAGCGGCCTTCCCCGTGACGACTCCGACAGCTCTGGGCCGCGTCGTTTTTCCTTCCGCATAAAACTAGGGGTTGTCGACGGCTCTGGTCAGTCTGCGGAGGTTGAGAAGAAGATATCTAAGGAAGAAGATGTCTTGGGAGTTCCTTAGCTCCTTCCTGGAAGTTGCCTCCTCTGTCAACAGTAGGACCTAGGGCGGTCAGGAAGTCTATGCCCTCGGGCCTTGTTCTACGACAAAAAGTGGAAGAGGTTCAGAGCGTGCCTTGCATCCTCAGGCATGTCACTTCAAAGCCTACAAGACCTCCTCCCCGCCTCTTGCCATTTTTAGATTCCCATCATGACGCGCGGAGGCCCGCAAAGCACACACAAACTTTAAATGTTGTAGCTATGCCTTTTAGCCCTGTCCGGGAGCCTCGCGGTCTCGGTTTCGAGTCAACGCTTCTGGCCCCACTCCTCGAGGCTACTGCTCTGGATTGCGTGTCTGAACCCGCCATCCCCGTGCTCGATGTTGTTGCTCGGATTTGCTCCCCTCATCCCTCTGTGGTCCCTGCTGGGGAGGCAGCAGCGATTCACATGGCGCCTGAGGTCTCCATGGAGGATGGCCTTATCCAAAGGGCTTTGAGTCCACCTCTGTGCCGCTCGCGCATCATAGGAGGGTAGGCTACTATCCAGGCTGCATGCCCCATGCAAGGGCATGTGATCGATCAAAGCCCTCGTAGCCTAATCGTTTCTTGTGGTGAGACTCAGCTGGACGAGACCGAACCCCTCTCCCCGAGGTCTCTCGAAGTCCTGAACGGTTGGTCTCCTCCTGCTGCTGAAGCACCGGCCGCCACCTGCCAGCTCTTATCTTACTCGTGAAGGGCGAAAGCTGACCTGCAGGCTCTGCTCTTGACTTTGTTGGACATCCAGAGACCGCCCCCTCAGCAACCAACGTCCTTCACCCCAAGGCGCAACAAGCATCTGGACGCCTCCTGCAAGAAATCTATCCTAGCTGTAAAGCGTGCTCAGCTAGTTTTAGCGGATAAGCTTGAGTGTAAGATCGAGGTGGCCGACTAGAGGGGGGTGAATAGGCGGTTTTAAAAATCTATCGCGCTAAACCAATATATAAATGCGGAAGCTAATATCGAATTGGTTTTGCACAATTAAAACCTAAAACAACTAGGCTCAACTAAGTGCACCGACAATATGAACACAATACAATATGAGCAATCATACAAGATATATAAGCAATTAAAGCAAGAATGTAAATAGCTCAAAGTAAAGCACAAGTAAAAACAAGATGACACGATTATGTTTTACCGTGGTGTTCGGAGACTTGCCGGTCTCCACTAATCCACGTTGAGGTAAGCCCAACCCGCGTTGGACCGGCTCCTCAAATGAGCACACACCTCCGAGGTAAGTCCAACACTTGGACCAGTTCCAAACCGAACCAACACCTCGCTCAACTGTGGTTGCTCTTCCTCCACTCCGGAGATGGCGAGCACCAAACCACTCACAACCGCTCGGCCTTCTCACAAGCTTCTTGAGAAGGTCACCGAGCACGACGCCCCACGCCGCCTAGGTGTCGGCAAACACCAAGAGAAACAAGTCTCAACGATCACTTGAACTAATCAAGTGTCAACGCTCAAGTGGATACTCAATCCACTACCTAAGGCAACACATGCACTTAGGGTTTGCTCTCAACACTCACTAAGTGCAACACATGCACAAAAGAGATGAGAGGCTTGCTCTTAGCTCAATAGAATGAATATGGGCACCAACAACCTCTCCCAACCGCCAAGGTGGCTATATATAGCCCACACACAAAAACTAGCCGTTGGAGGCAAAGTTGCGAGAAAAATCGGGAAATCGGAAGTTCCGCCAACTAATATGCGGAACTACCGCTTTCTCTGCTTCATGGGCAGACGGTGCATAACGGCTCAAAACTAGCCGTTAAAACTTTTGGTGCGGAAGTTCCAGAAGACAAATATCGGAACTTCCGATAATATCGGAAGTTCCGCAGTACAAAAATCGGAACTTCCGCAGCCCAATTTCAGCACAGGCGATACTCGGTAAAAATGTCATAACTTTTGACTCCGATGTCGGAATTGAGTGATCTCGGACTCTATGGAAAGCTTATTCAGAGGGCTACACAACCCACCTATTTGATTGACCTCAAACACATTTGATCAAATCAAAAAGCACAACTCCAAAGAGCCACTATCATGATCTAAGTCCAAATAAATAGCAATAAGCAATCTTAGACCATGCCAAGGAAAATGCATGAATCCCAACGATTTGCAAAACACATTTGCAAACTTAGATCATGCCACAAGGTGTAGGTACATGGACTTCAACCATTTGCAAAACACATTCGCAAAGTATAGTCACATGCTACAAGGATTAATCAGATAAGCCTCAACTATTTGCAAAACACATTCGCAAATAATAGCATCGTGCCATGTAGAGCTAGAGCAAGTAAGATTGAGCTATCAACACATGATGAGACTCAAGCTACTAGACAAGACCCTCTTAATAGTACGGCAACCTATACTAGCAATCCGGTCTTCCAACCAAACACCAAGACCGGTAAAAGACTAGGAACACATCCTTAGCCCTAGCTAGTCATATCTTTGCCATGAGCATCTTCTTGAAGCTTGATGACGCACATCTTCACTTCAAGTCCGGTCATCGTCTTGACATGCATCAACCCATGATGCATCCTTTACTTGACCTCCATCAACACATGATGGGTCTTCTCTTGACTTGACGATCAACTCATGATCATCTCCTTCTTCGAGATCTTGTTATGCATCAACACACGATACATCCTCTTCTTGAACCTTGACTTGATGACGATCAACTCATGATGTCATCCAAAGTCTTCGTCACCCTAGAACATAGCCTATTCATCCAACTCATGAAAAATGTTAGTCCCACAATGATTAACAATAATTATCAAGATATACATGCAACAAATGCTTCTAAATAAACTATTGTAGAAAGGTGCGGTACTACCGCCAACTATCATGCAGTAGTTCCGATTATCGGAAGTTCCGCTCATTTCATTGCGGAACTACCGCACTTGCGAAAATGGCTAAGTCCCTAAAAAGGGTACTCTCTGGAAAAATCAAACCGCGCATTTTTCGGACCATCCGATAATCAGAACTTCCGCTCTTATCATTGCGGAACTTCCGCACCTCGAGAAATCGGCTAAGTCCCGAAACCGGATGCTCTCTGGAAAAATCAAGCACGGAAATCGGATCGTCGATAATCGGAACTTCCGCACGTATAACGCCGGAACTTCCGATTGTGCACAGAGAGAAAGATTTTGCTTTTAAAACCAAACCAAAAGACAATGCATGATCCTAAGTTGATCTTTTACCATCTTTGCATTTCCTTTTCATGTCTTCATTCAGACTCCGGGACTAAGCTTTGAACACATCTTAGCACACACATTAGTCCCACAACACAATTGCAAATAATTGAATATAAAGCAATATGAGTATATATGAACTACACAAGTTTTATATACTCAAAGGATTTGTTTCAAAGTAATGATCCTTAATATGTGAGGAGAATGGAATATGGATCAATACTTATGAAACCACAAAATATAGAGTGAACTCCCCCTAAATGTGTGCATACACAAATGTGTAATAAGAACATATGCACATATTCAAGTTTAACTTATGGTTGAGTTCAACCTATATTTTGGATTCGAGGAATGCAACAATATGCGGAACTACCGTTTTCTACTGTTCATGGGCCGTACGGGTGCATAACGGCTCAAAAACTAGCCGTTAAAACTTTTGGTGCGGAAGTTCCATGATACAAATATCGGAACTTCCGATAATATCGAAGTTCCGCAGACAAAAATCGGAACTTCCGCAGCCCAATTTCAGCACGCAGACGATACTCGGTAAAAATGTCATAACTTTTGACTCCGATGTCGGAATTGAGTGATCTCGGACTCTATGGAAAGCTTATTCAGAGGGCTACACAACCCACCTATTTGATTGACCTCAAACACATTTGATCAAATCAAAAAGCACAACTCCAAAGAGCCACTATCATGATCTAAGTCCAAATAAATAGCAATAAGCAATCTTAGACCATGCCAAGGGAAAATGCATGAATCCCAACGATTTGCAAAACACATTTGCAAACTTAGATCATGCCACAAGGTGTAGGTACATGGACTTCAACCATTTGCAAAACACATTCGCAAAAGTATAGTCACATGCTACAAGGATTAATCAGATAAGCCTCAACTATTTGCAAAACACATTTGCAAATAATAGCATCGTGCCATGTAGAGCTAGAGCAAGTAAGATTGAGCTATCAACACATGATGAGACTCAAGCTACTAGACAAGACCCCTCTTAATAGTACGGCAACCTATACTAGCAATCCGGTCTTCCAACCAAACACCAAGACCGTAAAAGACTAGGAACACATCCTTAGCCCTAGCTAGTCATACCTTTGCCATGAGCATCTTCTTGAAGCTTGATGACGCACATCTTCACTTCAAGTCCGGTCATCGTCTTGACATGCATCAACCCATGATGCATCCTTTACTTGACCTCCATCAACACATGATGGGTCTTCTCTGACTTGACGATCAATTCATGATCATCTCCTTCTTCGAGATCTTGTTATGCATCAACACACGATACATCCTCTTCTTGAACCTTGACTTGATGACGATCAACTCATGATGTCATCCAAAGTCTTCGTCACCCTAGAACATAGCCTATTCATCCAACTCATGAAAAATGTTAGTCCCACAATGATTAACAATAATTATCAAGATATACATGCAACAAATGCTTCTAAATAAACTATTGTAGAAAGGTGCGGTACTACCGCCAACTATCATGCGGTAGTTCCGATTATCGGAAGTTCCGCTCATTTCATTGCGGAACTACCGCAACTTGCGAAAATGGCTAAGTCCCTAAAAGGGTACTCTCTGGAAAAATCAAACCGCGCATTTTTCGGACCATCCGATAATCGGAACTTCCGCTCTTATCATTGCGAACTTCCGCACTCGAAATCGGCTAAGTCCCAAACCGGATGCTCTTTGGAAAAATCAAGCATTGAAATCGGATCGTCAGATAATCGGAACTTCCGCACGATAACGCCGAACTTCCGATTGTGCAGAGAGAAAGATTTTGCTTTTAAAACCAAACCAAAAGACAATGCATGATCCTAAGTTGATCTTTTACCATCTTTGCATTTCCTTTTCATGTCTTCATTCAGACTCCGGGACTAAGCCTTGAACACATCTTAGCACACACATTAGTCCCACAACACAATTGCAAATAATTGAATATAAAGCAATATGAGTATATATGAACTACACAAGTTTTATATACTCAAAGGATTTGTTTCAAAGTAATGATCCTTAATATGTGAGGAGAATGGA
Organism: Hsuehochloa calcarea; assembly: GCA_036346395.1. NCBI lineage: Eukaryota > Viridiplantae > Streptophyta > Magnoliopsida > Poales > Poaceae > Hsuehochloa > Hsuehochloa calcarea. The sequence goes on from CM070610.1 coordinate 5,922,666, forward strand.
ATATGGATCAATACTTATGAAACCACAAAATATAGAGTGAACTCCCCCTAAATGTGTGCATACACAAATGTGTAATAAGAACATATGCACATATTCAAGTTTAACTTATGGTTGAGTTCAACCTATATTTTGGATTCGAGGAATGCAACAATATATAAGATTAAGATGTCGATTGCATACCTCATTGAATTTCACCTTTATATCCAAATGAGACTACACAAGATATTACTAGATAAAAGAGTTAGTCTCATATTTGGATTTGTCATTAATCACCAAAACAATCCATTAACTCATAATGGCGGGTCTAGATCTTTCAATCTCCCCCTTTTTGGTGATTGATGACAAATCCATTTTCAATAACAACATTTGGATATAAATAGACATAACAGAGAATTTAAGTTAATGAACTATGTCTATGCATGCCATAAGGTGAAATTTTAAAACGTCAATCATTATGCATATGAGAATGATATACTATACATTTAATGCATTCTCCCCCTTTTTGGCAATTCTCCCTCTTTTGGCATTTTAAACAAATGAAACATCCAAATGGAAGAGTATTGATATAAACATTGAGCTCCTCCCGGGATCCGACCAGGATGATCACTTGGCTCTGTTAAACTGCGCTTGGTTGTTTGACACAGAGCTATCACAAGACCACATCATCGCCCTCACGTCATTGTTCAAGATTCCAGTTCTGGAATCCTTGCCTCCCGACGTGGTAGGGCTGGCAGAGGCAATGTCGGCCCGAGGACCACTTGCAACCATCTGAGTTTGGGGGCTCGGATCCTTGGTCACTTTAGCACTCTGTAAGATCGAGGGGCCGACTAGAGGGGGTGAATATGTGGTTTTTAAATATTTTGGTTAAAACCGAGTTTTATGCGAATTGTAAATCAATTCGGTTTTGCCCAATTAAAACCTAAATCAACTAGTTTCGACTAAGTGTACTAACAATCAAAGACTATTGATAATTATAGCAATCATACAAATACAAGTAAGCAATTTAATTCTATGAATGTAAATTGCAATATAGTAAAGCACAAGAGGAACAAACCACAATGACACAATGATGTTTTACCGTGGTGTTCGGAGACTTGCCGGTCTCCCCTAATCCACGTTGAGGTAAGCCCAAACTAATTTGACCGACTGCACAAATTAAGCCAAACACCTCCAAGGTAAGTCCAACCACTTGGACCGGCTCCAACACGAACCAACACCTCGATCCACTCGGGGTTGCTCTTCCTCCACTCCGGAGATGGCGAGCACCAAACCACTCACAACCGCTCGGGCTTTCTCACAACTTTATTTGAGAAGACCATCGACGCAACTCCTCCAAACCGTCTAGGTGTCGACAAATACCAAAAGTAACAAGTCGAAGATGCTCACCTGAACAAATCAAGTGTCTAAGCTCAAATGGATACACAATCCACTACCTAATGCAACACATGCACGTAGGGTTTGCTCTCTAAGCTCACTAGGTGCAACATATGCACATAAGAGAGAAGGGACTTGCTCTTTGCTCAACGAATGGGTAATAGCACCAGCAACCTTGCCTATAACCGGCCAAGGTGGGTATTTATAGCCCACATATAAAAACTAGCCGTTGGAGACAAGATGCTGAAAAAAATCAACAAGAGCGGTAGTATGCCGTTCATCGGCCGGTACTACCGCACTTCCTCTGACGCACAGTGATGTCATCAGATCCGCTGGCTACGTACTCAATGGATGCCATCTCCTCTCCACCTGAGTGTCACTTCATTTCCATGTCAGTAGACATGTCATCTCCTTACTTATGTGGCATCCTCATCAGCATCCTTGCAAAAACAGAATCTCCAACAGATGCAGGAGTAGTGGCAGCAACCACACCACGACAACGGCGGTGAGATGCAGGTCGTAACTCTAGATGGAGTCGATAGCACCTCTGAACATGATGTCCAGGCTTCTTGCAATGAGAGCATAAAGTCTGGTTGGATGTAGCAACAGAAGTGAACTAGGCTGATAGACCTCCTGACGAGGTGCCGCACGAACAGACTGAGGTAATGTCGATCCGAAAGACAAAGAGCGAAGTTGAGTCTCCTCAGCAATCAACACAACAAGGGTCTCCTCCATGGATGGAAGAACAGCACGTCTCAATAGTTGAGCTCGAATAGACTCATACTCGGGCGAAAGTGCATAACAAAGGTGAACATCAAATTATGTGCATCATGACCCGCTTTACCTACACAGCCAGTACATCCAGCACAGGAAGGAGGAACCATTGAGATCAGCGTCGTGAAATACGAGTAAAAGAAATGTAGTACTCCTCAATGGACATCTCCTGCTAACGTAGATCATGAAGAGTTTGTAGAAGAGAAAATCGACGTGCTGCACTAGTTTGCTCATAGCGCCGCTAAGATACTCCCACATCTTGCGAGAACTTGGAAGATCATTGAAATCCATCCTGATTGAAATTTCAGCACTATGACATAAAATACCCATAACACGATCATCAGCATTGTGCCATGCAACAGCCTCCTTCGCATCAGTCTTTTCAATCGAAGGCTCCGCCATAATATATGAAAGAAGACCAATAGACCGAAGAAGCATGCGAACCGAAGACGACCACTCACGATAATTCTGGCCGTCTAGTTTGATATCTGAGGCCAGAAGACTACCTCCCATACCGAGAGAAGCAGAAACACCAAAAGTCATTTTACCAACTCAACTGTGACACGAGGACTTTCAACGCCTACCGAGCACCTCTTCCTCCTCTCTCTCTCCTCGATATCAAACCGAGTGACCGACACCTCTTCCTCCCTTTGCCTTGTGAGGAGGCGGCCCGTGAGGAGACCCAGGCGAGGCGGCGAGTGAGGAGGCGGCCTCGTGAGGAGGCGCAAGCAAGGCGGCGCCAGCGACCGGTGACCGGCGTCAGGGGAGAGCCGGCGTCGGAGAACCTGCAATCCTCCGTCGACTTGAAGGCAGAGCAGCACAGCGGCGGTTATAGGGCTCACGAGCAGGATCTCCCTCGCCGGCAGCTAACACTGGGTGGCTCGACATCATCACGGCCATAACACTGTAAGGCGGTGGCGGAAACCAAGCTCTGCCATGATACAAAAGAACATCTCAATGTATTTGATGGATACTCAAAGATATATATATAGTAACTACAAAATCCTAAAGCTACTGGGCCTCATAGGTCATATATATCTATATATACATATACATAACAATTCCATCTATAGCAGGCTAAGTGCGCTTTACATTTACATCTAACAAAGGACGCATGAAAGAACAGAACAATTGTGTTGTAGGACGATCGATTCAAAACCTAAAATTACAACTACCGTGTAACACGATAAAACTCTAAATCCACCACTTCACACTAATCCCTAACCAAAGGCCTAAAATTTTGCACCCATTTCATCGATCTAAACCGAGCCCTACCAACCAAACATGCCAATTCCATCGCGAAAGCCAGAATACATCCCAAAATCACAACCCCTAATGCAGATCTATCGGCTGGAGTCTGGCCGAGGAAGGGGTCATCAAACAGCGTGGGAAGAACGCCAAAATAATCCTCGAAAACCCCATGAGCGGCGGGGAAGGTCAACCGGGAGGGACGTTCAGAGCTAATTACCGGAAGCCATGGCGGAATCGGATGGACTGGTGCGACGACGCGGAGGCGAGATCGACTTGCGTTATATCTCCTGCTATTACAGGAAGAGAAAATTGCAATGTTGGTTCTAAACTTGTAACATTGTACCTCTTAATTCTCTAAACTTGTATTTACTTTCTCGGTTCTATGAAATTGTGAGGTTGTGCTACTTAGCTCACTGAACATGCGAGGTTGTGTCACTTAGCTCTTGAACTTGCGTTGAAGTGAAGCTCGTTGGATGCAATGCCGGCGACTTCATCCCCTCCGAGTTCGGTGGACTCGTCACCGCCTGTTCCGATCGTGTTTATCATTTCCATCATCTCACGCCGACAAAAATTAATTCTTCAAGCCTGAGAACGCACTGTGCTCGTGTCTTCACCGGAGCTCCACCGTCGTAGCTTGTCGCTGCCCTCACCCTTGCCTCCTCTGAGTTGGTCGTGAGAGAGAAGCATATTCTCAGTGCGCGAGGCATAATACTTCTCTCTCATGGTGATTCGTCAGCTCAGCCTTTTCTGTTAGCAAACAACCAAATGGACTTCGTGCAAGGTGAGCAGCTTCTGCTTTGGCAGTGAGAATGTACTTCTCTCTCTCACGCTCAACTCAAAGGAGGCAAGGACGAGGGCGGCGATAAATTGCGACGGTGGAGATGCTTTCTCGGGCCCGAAGAATCCATTTTTGTTGGTGTGAGGTGGCGGGGACGATGAACACGGCCGGAACGGGGCGACGACGAGTCCATCGGACTCGGAGGGACAAAGTCATCGGCATCACATCCGACAAACTTCGCTTCAATTCAAGTTCAGGGAGCTAAGTAGCACAATCTCGCAAGTTCAGGGGGCTGAAGAAGTAAAATTCATGTTTCAGAGAGCTAAGTGGTATAACCTCATAAGTTTAGAAGACTGTGAAAAGTAAAATACAAGTTATGAGAGCTAAGTAGCATAATCTCGTAAGTTCAGAGACCTACAATGTAATTTTTCTTATAAGAAAGTATCTTAATCTAATCCCTTTCTTTACATACGGAGAGGAAGTCCAAGTGTTACCAAATCTAGCGGTGGTTCGGACATGGAACCTGTTTTTGATACCATGTCAAACTAAACCAAATATTGGTAACATCGATGAAAATAGCTAATGTTTGGTTTGTTAATAAAATTTAGTAACGTCGTTGAAATTCAATGTCACATATGGGCAATCTGAGGGTAGGAAAATTGCTCACTAAAATTTTAGTAACACTAAAATTTTGTTTGGTCGTCATCCAAACAACGTAATTTTTGCCGATATTTAGATTTACCTAGGTTTTGGCTCTACGAAAATTTTGTTTTAGCTTATTTGGGCCACCAACCAAACATTCCCCCAATCTTTTTTTTAGACGTATATGCAGTTGAGTTACAATAGTGGGAAATGGCAAGCCACGGAATTGGAATTTGTGGTGTTTTGGACCGTTCGATTGAACCCAATCTTATAGAGTCGAGTTACAATTGTGGATTATACACATCGATGATCCATCGATACTGAGTGTTGGCTTTCGATCCAACCAGTTGCGCATTTGTGTGGTTAAAACCTACAACTCCATTGTAGCAATCTCGAGTCCTCTAGCATCATGGACATGCTTGATGCATTTTGGTAGAATTGTCTTCAATTTATATCTCAACAGTTAGCCAAAGCTGCAATTGCTGGTAAAACAGAGGGCACACAGAGACACACACAAACGAGGGCAGAAAAGACGCAAGGACTGAAACTAACAAGACGAATAACTGTGTTTTGGTATCGTCTGATTGATCTTCCATGGAGTTAACGTGTGATGCAATACTGCAACAGAACCAGCAGTAAATGTTATTGCTAGTATGGTTCGAGTAGTGCTCATCTCATAATCCAAACAACCATATTCAACGCTAAAATTCCAACAGATCACTGCATATGTACATTATTGTTGAGACAGGATCTTGCAGCAAAATATTTGTACTGACATAATGCCACGATTCATGCCACACCCAAACACAACTCAGTTGTGATAGACGCTAGAAAGGTGAAATGGATATGCTCACACAACAGATAATCGAGCACCAGAATTTTGTGGCAATCCAGCTAGTATGCATTATCAGCAGGGCCATGGTAATTTCTCCTCCTCAGCTGGGACTCCGGTGCAGGCTGCTGAAGGAAAATCTTGGTTGGATCATTTGGATCAACGTACCTGCGGATATCCACAAACGTGAGTTTACAGCAGAGCAAATGATAAATCAAGAGCATCAGAAAACGGATATTAGATTGGGCACTCACGCATGACGCATCATATCATCAACAGGAGTCTGCGCAGCTTGCAGAGGGTCCATACGTGGTGCCACATTTGCCGCAGACTGAGCTTCAAACTGATTATAGCGTCGCACAGATGCAATCAGGTTAAGGAAGAGAGGAACAAAAGTACCACAGCCACCTTCCTTGAACAAGATCTTGAAGGTGTGAGTTGAGTACAGAGCCCTGTTCTGGTTGTCTGGAACAACCTGCATTGAAACTTCTAAGGTTGTGTTGTGCGAGAAATGTCAGATGTACAAGTATGCTCTATGTCCAAGTGTTTTGTGATACTCACTGGCTCCACAAATCCAGATATGTTATTACAGTGAAATATTGGCTGATTGAATTTCTCACCATGCACATACAACTGCAAAAAAAAAATTGCCATGCAAGAGCATTTATATTTCGTCAACAATTGTCCTATCACAGGGGATAGGAAGAGACAACTTTCAGAATGGCATTACTCACCAGGGGCATATCAAAAGCAAAGAAGTTCCCAACAGGCTTGCTGGCAACAAACACCATCCTTATATTAGACAGGTAAATCGTGCCCTTTGCTTTAACATGACCGCCAGGAGCTCTAAGAACAGGCGAAGCAACCATGACAGGTAGTATCCAGTCAGTTCATTTTGCCCAAAGCAGTGAATAATGAGATAAATTTTCACGACAATCACAGGTGAGAGCCTTCTACAACGACCAAAGCATCCGTCATCTAACCCGGGTGCTTAATGGGATGACAAACGATGCTCAATTGTGGTTATTCGCAACAGAAAGCTCCTAAGTGAATCACAAAGTTTCTGCTATAGCTATACTTTGTACCCAAATCCCAACGAACACAAGATTTAGCATTGTTTTCCTTTTTCTCATCAAACAGTTCCCACCTCGTGTTCCAAATTCTAAAGTAGTGGATAGAAGAAAGCCATGCAGGTCAACAAAATACCATCCAACACTTCTATTTTTCAATATTCTCTAATTTGTCATCCCTACTAAACAAATACCAGCATAACCAGACTACGACATGCAGCAGCAGATGGCCACTGGACGGCAAAAATCCCCTGTCGCCCGACGGCAGTGTCCGAGCTCGTATATGCTCGAGCACGGGCTGCCCACCCCTTTACCACCGGCTGGGTGCATGGGCCTTCTTGGGCTGGCATCTTGGAGGCGCATTAGGGATTCACGTCTAGCGGAAGGCTGGAAATGGAATGGAAGCCCAAGTCGGCCAGACCCCAAGCCCCAACCACAGTCGCTACTACGAGAACCCTAGAGGAGGCCGGCAGGGCACGCAGGCGCGGCAGCGGCTTGGAGAGTGGAGGCTGGGAGGACGTGCAGGCGCGATGACAGCTTGGAGAGCGGAGTAGGCCGGGAGGGCGCGCGGCGGCGGCTTGGAGCCTTGGAGAGCAGAGGAGTCCCGGGGGGGCGGGTGCGGCGGCGTCTTGGAGTGCGGACGAGGCCGGGAGGGCGTGCAACGGCACGGGCGCGGCAGCAGCTTGGAGAGCAGAGGAAGGGAGGGCGCGCGGGCGCGGTGACCAGGAGAGCGCCGTTCTTGCTCCTGCTGCATTTTTGGTATGCTTGTCTTACCTTAGCTTCGACACCACCTCTGTCCACTGCCTGCCGAGGGCTCGATTTTGGCCGCCCGCGCCACCACCCCCGTCGTGCCGTACAGCACCACCCGGAATTTCATATGGACAAATCCTGAAACTCACGTCCTCTTCGATCCAATCCCTCGCTGTCCCCCCCCAAACATAACCCTAATCCCCAAGTCCCCCCCATCCAAGAAAAAAAAAGCCCACAATTTCTAGATGAATCGCACTCCCGACAAAGCTAATCCGTTTTGTCGCGGCAAAAATCAGGAAGGAGACGCAGGCAGGCAGGTAGAAGGGGCGAGGAGAGGGGTACGTACGACGGGATCTTGTCGACGTGGAACTCGACGCCGTCGCGGGCGAGGACGAATATCTCGCCGTAGAAGGGCACCGGCATCCCGTTCCCGAACAGCTGCGGGTTCTCCGCCATCTCTCCCCCGCTCTCCCTGCCTCGACTCGTTCGGTCCCTTCCTCCGCGTCGCCGAACGAAGAAGACGACACGCGAAACTCAGCGAATGGGCTGGCAACTTGGCACGCGATTCGATTCCGCGGCTATGCTTTTAGCAGCACTCCACGAAGCGGTCGGTTGCGTCGGGTCGGGTCGGATCGGTTGCGTCGCGTTGGTTTCCGTCTCCAATTTGGGGTTTATCTAATGTTAAAATTTGGGTTACTAAGATAGTGATTTTGACCGAATTTGGCACTCATTTGATTTGTTACCGTACTTTGATAAGATTATTGGTTATTTTTTAATGTAGCCAAAACTTGAGCAGTACTTGATCAAGAATTCAACATTAAAAATTGGTAGTGCCAAAATTTAGCACACGTGGGTAGGAGTTTTGGTGGGTCATTAACTAAACGGCCGGATGGGTTTTGTGGGTCATGGCCAAATATCCCACATTGATATGATGGGTTGGTTAGTTATGTGCGTTTGGTGGGTTGTGTTCTAGTTTTATACTTGTGTGCTCGAGTTGTGTGTAGGAATGGCAATCTGACGCGATGAGCACGCGTGTAGTGTTCATTTATACCCATGCCCACTAGCCCAACTCTCTCCTACGGGTATGTCAACGAAGTGCGACGAGCGAAGAATCTCGCTTATGCCAGTCGCCCACGGCATCCCTTGTGCCCGCCACCACTTCATGCAACCAGCATCTCATTAGATCCTCCTTGCTGAGAGTGAGGACGGAGTATTGAGCTTTGCGAAGATGTCCCGGATGGCTACTACTTCTTAGAGTCGACATCTGAGAAATATGTAATATAGCTCACAAATCTAAGAGTTCAACACATATCACAAGCAACAAGTCGGGATTTTAAGAGGGGAATTGAAAAAAAACAAACCTAGTGGCGAAAGGAGCCGGCCAATGCGGTGAGCCGACGACCGCAACCACGAGGGAGTTGGCCAGTGCAGTGACCACAAGGGAGGAAGAGGAACCGAGGGAGCCGGCCAGTGTGATGACCGCAAGGGAGGAGGATCCGAGGAAGTTGGGGGCAGCCGCCAGCGTCGGCGGAATGCTTTGCTGTCGGCTGGATGTGCTGGCAACGAAGGGATGGAGGTTTATGCGAAGAGGAGAGAAGGAGGGGCAGATGCAGATGCAGGACTGGAGGGGGAGGCCGAGAGGATAGGATGGTTGGCGGTGCGTATGAGACGATAAATCGAGTGGCAGTGAGTATGCGTTGGGGACTGGGGAGTGGACCGAGACCTAGGGTTTTCTCTAAGAGCCCACCTATCAAGGAGGCTTCCGGGTAAACAAGTGTGACAAAACACGTGAAGCTCACCCATGACCGCGTCCGCTTGCCGATGGGCAAAATATTGCCCCTCTTTTTATGCCAATGTACAAAATAAATCCCTTATACTCAGCTCTATTAGAGTATTTACTCGCAAACACACAGATAATTATCATCCTAATTGTGTGGACGGTTAGATTTTTAGGAGAGCCCGGAGTGTTCCAAGATAGGCCCGAAGCCTACTAGCCTGTAGGTGAGATAAACTCCAGTCTTTTCTCCTTTTTCTCCAGTCATTTTCTCCTCTTTTTTGCGACATAATGCGTGCACTCGTCAGGTCTTAACAAGTGATTAATCAATGATCTCAATAGCACGCACAGAAACAAGGGAAAAAACGATACCAATTAGATAACGAAACAGCATTTCGATACGACTTTCCTCCTAGCTGGATGAATTTTGCATTACATGGACTAGGACAACAAAGGCAGCGACAGAACATTCAGGGGGGAAGCGCGCCTGTGACGTGATGCTACGCAAAGAGCGAAAATTTCTCGAGACATGAAGTACTCTCAAGGGCATTTTCCTACCCACGTTATGGCCAGCTCCACGGCAGAATGAATCTCAAAAGTCGTCGTCCGATCTATGGAATTTCATCCTGGTGGTACAGGTACAGGCCGAAACCAAATCGTGCGCAGGCTTTGCAGAATGCTGCTTCCTCCGCAGCTGCAACAGCGTCTTCGTTACGGCCCTCGTGTACTGGCGCTGTGCCAGTGGCCTCTCTGTATGCCTACACCCACACAAACACAAGCATTATGTCGACCTACAAGACAAGGCAAACCAAGAAAGGAATTGCTTCGGCATATGTTAATGTTATGATCAACCATAAGAAGAGTAGATCAGTTTGCTTCGACTATTTCCCACGTATTACTTCAAAATTAATTTGGATTGGACTGCAGGCAAGTTCAATAAATTCCCAGTGGAAGATATAACTAGCGCAGCATAAATAAGCAAACAAATATTATTTCAACAGAAAAGGGAGAAGAAATACCTCTCCATCTGTTCCTCTCAGTATCACCCGATAGACCACAGTTACAGTTCCATTGTCAGAATAAATAACATTACGAACTTCTCCACACCAACCTGAAAATATCAAAAACCAATCACTTTTGTTTATATAGCATGGTAACTTTTGTATCCAATATTCCAAATTTAAATACCACCTAGTAGTAAGAATACAGATAGTTTCTTGTAATTTCACAGTTTTTTTTTTCTATTTGGAAATCTTCAAGTATTGAGCTGCAATCAGAATGGCTCAAATACCCAACAAAACTACATCCAAAAAATTTGAGCACCTTCATTTTAGATTAATTAAGTCAAACAAAGACTTTGATGTAAATAATCTATATAAAAAAATCTTTGATGTAAAACATGGCACTGTCGCCAAGCACTATATCAGCAAAATGTAGCAAGCAATCTTTCAGATTTTGTATGACAGGTTTGACATGGTATAAGTTGGTTATTTGTGCTTGATATTGCTTAATACGAAATTTGTGAAGACACTAATAAGAACATGCATCCAAATACGACCTTGAAGCTAAATTTGTATGAAAACACATCTGGAAGAACCAGTATTAAGTTTAGTACAAAAGTACTGTACACTCAAGTTAGTATTCACCAGAAAAGAAAATTCTGATCATAGGGATAAGAGAAGAAAACACAGAATGCTTTCTAATCTTAAAAAGAGAATTCACCTGGTGCATAAAAGCTCAGCATTCTATTGGCATGGTACCTGCACAATCAAAGATCAATAAAGATTATGTAAGGAGAATGACATCACACACATGTTTCCCTATCAAACTTATAAAAAGAGTAGTTATTGTAGAGTTCCTAGTTCTGTCAGTACAATTTAGTGTCAACGATCGATATTGTGTGTTAACGTATGTCGGGGTTACTTTTCACTGGATCTTTTTCAAAAAAAAATAAAAATCACTGTCCAAAGTAATCCACACTCCTTTGGACTTTTACTGAATATTACATCACCACAGCTTAGGAAATGTAGCGACAGCTTTTCGTATCAAAAGACTAGAAGCAGTGTTGATAATTCCACTATTCCTTCAGCAAGATGAATGATGACCAAAATAATTATTCATCCAACAAATCCAACTCATGACAGAAGATTGTGGGATCTAGACCCATGTAACCCACAGAGGATTGTAACTAATGAAATGACTAGACAGGACTAGCTTCAAGATTATGGGATCTAGACAGCAATAACCTTTTAGTCCCTGTGCTGTCAAACAGAAAAACAAGTCTCGTTGTATTTTTAGCTTAAGAGATCTGCAGATAGATCGACAGTAGACATGTCACTTTTGTTTCGATATAATTAAAGGCATATGCAGTACTATATATTTTTTTCCTTTAAAGGCACGGAGAAAAAGCATGAAGCAATTCAGCTCGCCAGCCCACTCCAATTTAACTGAGTCAAGAAATCAGTTAGCTATGATATTTTTTAGACTAAAAACTAAAGGCCCCAGCTTCATTTGAAACCAAAATAGGTACATCCGTTTCAAAAAGGTTGATTTGACAGCATACACAGAATTATATAGCTCTAATCATTTTACAAACTCCAAAGTACCAGAACTGTCCCTCTTTTTAGACTAATGAACTATCCCCCTTTGACCATGTCTGAAATCCAGAACTCAATCAACACATCAAATAATTGACCATTGACTTTATACATCTTTTCTAAACAAAGCTTGAAGCAGGAGAACAAGTTACTCAAGCAACTTTCCCATATAATGGATGTTCCAAACCTACCAACAAGGCAGCAGAAATCCTTTCTTTACACCAACAAACAGTCATCGACTCACGTAGAGAGCAAAGCAGGTCAACCTCACAACCATCCTAATATCCTATACTAATGAGTCGTGAGTAGTCTCAACCATCTGAATGATCAAATGTGCTGTTAGTTGGAAGGTAGAACCAATTAAGGCCCTTCTAATTTCTAAGGAGGGCAATGGTGACAAAACAATGAATCGAATTTGTGCCACAAATGGGACTTCATGAACTATCACAGTATCTATTCAATACAAAGCTCTTACATAAAATGTGTTGGCCCAGGGGCACTTTTTGATGTCCAATCCAGAGGATAAATAACCACAGAAAGGAAGAGACAGTAGCTCCTAAATTATCAGGGGGGAAAAAATACACAGCAATATACGACCTTTAGCTTCCAAGCTACAACAACTAATCTACCCAAACTCTCCTTCTCCTTCCACTAATTCCCAGTTTCCCACGAATCTCTTAAACACATTTTGTCCATCAAATCGAATAACTGATAGCTTTACTAGGCTGAAATCCTCTCATGGCAGCAACGGGTCATGCCTTCTTCTCTAAAACCAACAGGACTGACCAATAGGACAATAGCAGCAGCACGACCCGAAACAGATCAAAGCGAGCAAACAATCAACAAACGAAACGGGCAGGCTGGGGAACCGCGCAGCCACCACTCACCAGGGGACGGTGTTGGTGTCTGGGTCGATGATCTTGTCGGGGACGCGCTTGTTGAGGTCGCGCAGGATCTCCACCAGCGGCCGCGTCATGCCGGTGGCCTTGTCGAGCGGCACGACGTAGTTGGTTGTGGGCACCCCCTTCCCCCCGCCGCCCTCCAGCTTCGCCACCACGGACACCCCCCGCCGCCGCCGCCGAGGCGCGCACCCCAAGCCCACCCGCGCGTTCCTCCTCGCGGAGGCGGCCGCCGGGACGACCGGCGCCGCGGAGAAGGCGAGGGCGGTGGCCGCGGCCTCCATGCCCGCGGTTTGGTGGCGAGGTTTGACTTGGGAATGCGCGTGTTCGTTGCTGCTGTTATGGCGCAGAGCGGTGGTAGGGGTCCGAGGGGAGGGGAGGGGAGGTTTCGAGAGGAGGTTCGGTTTCGGGAGGAGGTGGGTGGGGAGTAGAAAACGACCGGGTTTTGGGGTGGGAAATGGCCAACCGAGCGGGAGCGCGCGGCCGCTAGTTGCCTCACACCGTGCCGTGCCAAGCAGCCAACAACCCCGCGCGGCGAGGGCTAGACAGATGGGCTTCAGGTTTGGCCGGGCGCGGCGCGAGGGGTTGGTGAGGGGCGGCGGGAGCTGGGACGAGAAACTGCGGTGGATTTAGGCGAGTTTCCTCGTGTTTATCTATGTTCGTCACGGAGAAAGTGTTCTGGTACTCTGGTCCACGGCACCGCCGCGAGAGCCGGCGCGCGGGGATGGATATGGATCGGCGATAAGGCCGTCAGATTTGTCCATCGATCTGACGGTGCTTCGGTTGACCGAGTGGGCGAGGGCCGAGGGAGCCGCCAACGCATGTGCTTAATAGGCTGCTACCGAGAGAGGGAGCAAGATGCCGAAGGTAGCGCTGCGTTTGCTCGGAGCGGCTGATTGGAGCAATTTTAAAATTGTTGGTTTATGTTGAGTAATCGTCATTTGGTGAGTTCAAATCCGACAGGCACTCGTATCTGATGATCGAAATCGTAAGAACGATGAAGAACACAAGAACACAACATAGAATGAACACGAGATATCACGGGACTTCGAGTGCTGCTTTATTGCTTCGGATCAATTAGGGTTCTGATGAGAGGGGTGACCTCTATTTATAGACTACGGGATGAGGAGTTCAACCGGGCGGGACTCTCCGGTCCCGGGCTCAGATCTTGGGCGAGACTCTCCGAGTCTTGGGCCCGTTTCTTAACACTCCCTGAACACTCATCCAACATGTTCATGTCTCGTTAAAACTCCATAAAACCCAGTGGGAAAAATTTTGGAGAAAGAGTACATGTCATGCGTTCTATTTGTGTTGCACTAATTGCCTCATTAAAACCTTAGTCGAGAAACTTGAAAACTCATCAAGGAAAAAGAGTACAATCCACCTCGCTTCATTTAATCTCCGTGATTTATTCTTTGGGTACTTGATCTTCGTGATCAAGATTCAATAATGAGTTCGTGAAGATTCTCCCCAGATCTGCACTTGTCTAAGTCTTATCATTCCAATTCCACGTGTGCATCTTTCAAAACTAGACGCTGGAAGTGACTTAGTGAATAAATCTGCAAGATTTTCACATGACTTAGTATGCAGTACTTTAATTTCATCCATCTTTTGCATTTCGTGAGCATAGAAGAACTTGGGATTGATATGCTTTGTAAGGGACTCTTCACATAACCCATTTACTCTTGTGCGACGCAAGTCGTATTATCTTCATAGATAATAGTGGGGTTTGCACGCATATTCAATCCACATGATTGCTTGGATGTGGTGAATCATCCGTCGAAGCCAAGCACATTCTTGTGAGGCCTCGTACAGCGCTATGATTTTTTTGAGTGGTTCGTCGAAATCGATACAAGACTTTGCTTAGACGATTTTCACGGAATTACAGTTCCACCACGTAGGAATACATAGCCTGTTTGCGACTTGGTTGTATGTGGGTCCGACAGGAACCCAACATCTGCATAGTCATTCATACACAAGTCTTGGTTCTTTACGAGAATAGACTAAGTTCTTTGCTTTCTTGGAGGTAACTAAGATGTCCATTATTTTCTCGCCAATGCCTTTGGTAGGTTACGTACTATACCTTACTAATAGATTTACAAATGCAATGCCCGATCTAGTACAGGTTTGCTAAAACATAAGTGCTCCTCACTGCACTCGTGTATGGGAATTTTGGTCCCAAGACTTCCTCCCCTCTTCTTTAGATCTCAGAGTCCTTGTCTTGCTGCAAGGATCTCCCACCATCGGCACTTTCAAGGATATGCCTTTTCAAAGCCGAACCTTTTCAACACTTTACGAGTGTAGGTTGGTGATGTACTAGAATCTCTTCCGGATATGCTCAAGCCGCAAGCCTAGGCGATGTTGGTTTGATCCAAATCTTTTATTTCGAACTCTGACTCCAGGTAAGAGCTTGCTTTCTTAATACCTTCTAAGATTCCAATGATATTCAGATCATCTTTATACACTGAGATTTATACAAAATCCATCCTGGGATCGTCGTATAAATACACAGGGATAATTCTCATTGTTCGTGTAGCCTTTCTTGCATAGAAAGTCGCTTCGAGCGATTATACCACATTCTGCCTGATTGCTTCAGTCCATACAGTGACTTTCTGAGTTGCACACTCATAGATTTCTATTTGTTCTATCTTGGTTTGGGATAGGGATACATTCAGGTATCTTCATAAATGTCCGAAGCTAAATTTCCATAAAGGTATGCAGTTACTACATCCATCAATTTCACTTCTAACTTCAAGTTCACTGCCATTGAGATAAATATCTAAAGGTAATTCCGCCCATGACCGGGGAATAGGTTTCTTCATAACAATCTCTCGGACGTTGAGTGAAACCTTGTGCAACGAGCCTTGCTTCTTTCATTTCTCTTTCGAACAAATACCCACTTATGTCCTACAGGGTGCACATGGGGAGGTGTGCGGCTTACATGCCCAAACACCTCTCTTTTATTCAGAGAGAACGATTCAGTTTCTACTGCCTTCTTCCAATCTTCTCAATCTGACCTTTTCTTATATTCAACGAGCGATGCAGGCTCTGGATCAAGATTGATGATTGTGACAATTTTCTTTGCAACATTGGCTGTTGGCTTATTCATAGATTCTCCCAAGATCATAAAGTTTATAGCTATGTCTTCAAGGGGCGATATTTCTAATGCTTCTATTTGCTTACCGCTACTTTCAATTGCGGGGGCAAGTCCCTTTAGTTTTTCAGCTCCGATGTGTGCGCACGCATCCATGCTGATGTATCCCTTCATGAGGATGTTCAATTATAGTATGCCTTTTACGAAGGTTCCATCTCGGTGCGGTCTCAACCGGCTCCCTTCCGTTCTCGAGTATTTTGGTGATCGGCTGTGTCAAGTCCTTCTTATCCTTTTTCACCAGGCGTCCCCGGTTACTTCGGATTCGAGGGGCCGGAGTTCTCGTCCTTTCAGAGGCCTTAGAACGGGATTAGGGATACCTTCATTGGTATTTCAACCCTCTCCTGCATTGCGTGCGAGCATATGCGACTTGGTCACGCTCTTCAAATCACTAAAGTGGTTAGGCGGTTGATTCGCTAATGCTTGCAAATCAATTATCTTACGGATCGCAATTATTTTCTAGACTTCAATTGTCTTCTAGACTTCGATTATCTTCTGGACTTCTCTATTTGCTTCACTAGTGCGCGGGTCATATGCATGGATTTCAATTATCTTCTAGACTTCAATTATCTTCTAGACTTCAATTGTCTTCTCGACTTCTTACATTTTACATCAAGGGTTGATTTCCTCTCCTAATGACGAAATAATTCTCATCTAATATGCTATCGTGAGCTGGTCGCATGCAAATCTCCGACGTGGGGTCCAAATACCGATTATGGATCTTTGTCTCATAACCAACGTATATCCTGACTTTTGGAGAGTGCCCATTTTAGTTTGCCGTGGTGGTGGTATAGGTACATAAGCCTTGCAACCAAACCTTCAAAGATGAGAAATTTTCGTGTTGACCCTTGCGCTAGTTGCATAGGTGAATGTATGTTATATGCCTGGTGGTCTAAAATTGATGAGAGTTCTTTGCATGCAGATGCGTGTCCCCAACATGTAGTTGGTAAATAACAATTCGCTAGTCCATTCGGTGTGGACATGTGGTGCAGGATGCTCAATTTTAATTCTCATTTTCACACAATAATCATCATATGCCCTTGAAGTAAATTCTCGGCGTTGTCCATTACGTAGACTTTACATGATGATAAGGAAATTATTCTTAATGTTAATTATCTATGAGATTAGCTTTGCGAAGCGGGGTTTCGTGGACATTAAACAAGCGTCGGCACCGTTTCGAGGAAGCATCGATAAGCACCATAAAATACCTAAATGACCCTTACAGGGCCTGTTTAGGACCGCAAATGTCTCTCTGGATACGGTCCAGGAATGCAGGGATTTCGTTCTTTACTTTCAGAGTAGAGGGTCTAGTAGTCAGTTTCCCGATGGTACATGCAGGGCACACAAAATCTTCAGTTCGGAAGTTCTTTAAATTGACACTATGTCCTCGTGAATTGTTAATTATATTTCTCATCATCCTAAGACCTAAGTGACATAATCTATCATGCCAGAGATAGAAGAGGTTTAGAGCTTCTAAATATAGTTTTCAGGGCAGTATAGGCTGCAAATGCCTTAATATTAGTGTAGTATAGCCCATTTTCAAATGAAGGAAGTCATTCTAATACCATTTTTTTTCGTCACGCTCTGTAATGAGCAGGTGTTCCTTACCATGCTCTTCTCCAGTCTCTACGTGGAAACCGTTAGCGCGAATATCCTTGAGAGTTCTAGTCGATTATGGGCACAACAAGGCTTCTTTAATGACCAAAGTTGTGTCCGTCGGGAGTATAATTGTGGCCCTTCCTGAGCCTATTATACATGTATCGCTGCCTGCGATTGTCGTAAGGCTACGAGCATTCTTACTGATCGACTGAAAAAAATTTATCTCTCTCAAGGTGGTATTCATTGTGCCGCTACCTGCTAAGCACACTTCCTCCATAGGGCGCTACATGCAATCTAATATAATGTACTTTATTAATATGTAGCGTAAATCCAAAGAACACATAAAATAAAAATACTTGGATATTAGAACATAACTTGCTATCGTAAATACGGAGATATAAGTCTTGCAGACTCATCATAAGAATTTAATGCTTTGCTCTTCTAGAGCCTACAACCATTATTCAAAGTTTCATCATAATCACAAAATGCAAGTGATCAGAAAAGGATCTAAGTGCAATGCGTGCACTAGATCGAATCGTAAGTATTCGAAACTTACGCCTTAATCGCTACATGGCGATCTTCTCCTCTTGGGCAATTACTACGGTGGGCGGCTGCTATGTCCAAAGGAGGCATGATGGGGTCACTACTAGGTCATCCACATCCATAAGTGCAACTAATGGGTGTGGATCTTCCGTGCTTGCAATGGTGAGGTGTGCCTCATGCTATCCTTTGCCCTTTTTCTTAGACCGTAAAAACACCAATTACGTGCGACTCACGACTTTACCCTTCTTGCCCTCTACTTCGTGAGAGGCTTCATTACCTTGTAGCTACTAGTATTGGCTTCATGGCCAACATTGCTACTAGGTGGCTGTGAGATGTAGTTCTTCCTTAGAACATCATCTTGTGCTTTCGCAATTTTCACGGTGTCAATTAATGCGGCATACTTCTTGTAGCCATTTTGACAATAATTGCGTGCGGATTGCACCGCATTCGGGTGAAGGTAGAGAGGGTCTTGTCAATCTTACGCTCATCCGTGATTACCTTATCACGAGTTGAAGATTGTACAAATTCAGCCATCTTTGGGCCAACTCTTTCGAACTTCGTTCGTGATGCGATCATTTTCATATTCATGCAAAAAGTTCATAGGGTTACTGCTGGTAATTTACATAAAATGGTTGCAAGATTCTCATAATGCTCTTCGAACTCCCAGTTCGTGTTTCCGTATTTTTCCATGTATTTTCATGATTTACTGCTATTTTCAGTGATTAAAAGCAATATTAATAATCACAAATAATCAAAAACAAGAAATCTGATAAATAAATTGCATAGAAATAATAATAACAAGGTAAAATATGCTTCAAACGCAAAAACCGATTCAAAATTTGAATTCCCGAGGCCCTTTTCTGCTGGAATATGAAATTTTGGCGAATTCTGCAATTTCGAGGGGTTAAAACGTGAAAAATTCAGTTCAAAATTTTTTCATGTAATTTACGGAAACTCCGAGGGCCTTTTTGCAAAATGGCCTTTTCTTTTCTTTTCTTCTTTTTTTTTTTTTTTTTTTAGCTGGTTATACGGTAACCTTTTAAGTGGCAGTTTGCAGATAAGAATCAGTGAGGAACTCGGGGTAGGTTTCCTACCCCGAGTTCCTCTCGGGCGGCGGCGGCTCCCTTCATGGGAGCCGCCGTGGCCGGAGCCCTTCTTCGGCTTGGGCCGGCTCCGAGCGGAGCCGGACTCAGCGGCGCCCGTGGTGGCCTTCTCTGGCGAGGCGGCGGGGCCGGCCACGGGCGGCCGGTGTTGCGCGTCGGCGGGCGGCGGAGGCGAGCACGGCTTCTGGCGGCGGGCGTTGCGGCCGGGAGCGCGTCGGCTGTTCGTTCAGCGCCGGAGCCGGACTGCTTCAAAGCGGCGGCGGAAGTCGGCGGCAGCTGCGATGGTGCGAGGAGCGTCGGCCGGATCCATGGCGGCGGCGGCCCTACCTCCTCTCTCCCCTTTTTTTTTTGAGTGGCCGTGGCGCGTGCGGCGCGGCTCGATGTCAGTGCAGCCGGCGGTAGTCTGAGGAGGCTTGTGCGGGCGGCGCTGTCGGTGGCGGTTCTAGGCCGTTGCTTGGCGCCGCCACCGTGGCGATGCGGCGGCCGAGCCGGGCAGCGCCCTTTTTCTTACTTTACGTGATGTGCTTGGCGGCGCTAGCCGGAGGTGGTCATGGTCGAGCGGCGGCTCCAGTGCGTGGTGGTGGTGCGTCTGAAGCGTGCCGTCTTTGGCGTTAGGTTGCCCGTCGCGGCTTCAAGCCCGAGCGCTACTGTTCATGTGGCTTACTTTGCATATGCAATTCCGTGAATATATAATCACTTGCTTATGCATTGCAATCTTCGTTCATGCAATTACGGCCGGCGACTTCGAGTCGACCGAACGATTTTGCAATTTCAATCTACAAGATAATCGACATCCGATCTTTCATGCAATCTACCGATCGACATTGTGTCGGCGACTTCAAGTCACCGCGGTAGATTAAAACAGATTTGCACCGTAGAAAAACAATCTAGAAAGCAAATTTGCAGAATTGAAAGCAATCTAGAAAATACGATTCAATCTACGAGTGTCGTTCTTCGACGGTTACCTTTCGATGCGAGGAGAGTCGATCGTGCTGATAACGTGTTGAGTAACCGTCATTGGCGAGTCCAAATCCGACGGTACCTCGTATACAATGATCAGAATCGTAAGAACGATGAAGAACACAAGAACACAACAGTAGAATGAACACAGAGATATGCGGGACTTCAGGGTCTGCTTTATTGCTTCAGATCAATTAGGGTTACAATGAGAGGGGGGTGACCCTCTATTTATAGACTACGGGATGAGGAGTTCAAGCGGGCGGACTCTCCGGTCTGGGCTCAGTCTCGGGCCAGACTCTCGAGTCCTCGGGCCCGGTTTCTTAACAGTTTACTCGGACGACAAACAGGTAGTAGTAGTAGTATTGGGAAGGAAATTGGCTAGGGTGGGGTCATCTTCATCAGTCGTTGGATCGACTCTCAATAAATTGACTGGGGTGATGCCCTCCCCATCAGCCGTTGGATCGACTCCCAATAAATTAGCTAGGGTGATGCCCTCTCCATCAGCCATTGGATCGGCTTTCTCAAAGCCGATCCAACGGCTGATTGGGGGCCTCACGGTGAGGCCCCCCATCACATTTATTTCCGTAGTACTGGGAGTATCACATGTAACGACTCTATTTTTGAGACTGTTGAACTTTTTAAAATCACTTAGATGTACAGTTACGAGGTAAAAAATAGAATCATAAGTAAACTTTTGATTATAATAAAAATTAAACCTTTATTACACAAGATTAAGGCTTAACAACCGGTTTTAACACTGACAAGGGCATCCAAGCCGGATCGATGCTTAATACCAGTAATCATTGTCACCCGGAGGTCCACCAAAACCTTTCTCATTGAGATTCTTAGAGTTTTCTCAGATTTCGGTTGTAGTTGATTTAGCAAGAATGAGTACACAACCATACTCAGCAGGCCACATGAAAAGGCTAATTAAACTATATGCTATGAGTTCAATGGATTGTTTAGGTTTTACCATATCGGGTACATGTGGATGCATCTTTTGAGTTAAAACGGTTTATCTTTAAAACTATAAAATCGTATTAATATAACCTGAGTGGTTTATTCAACAATTGAAATTACCAACTTAACATATCAAAAAATCTACTTATGCCTTATGTACTGAAGTCACCCATGAACACAGTTTCATTAACCAAAGCACAGCGTATCCGAATACCATTAATTATACTCTGTAAAATTGTACAACTTTACCCACAAGATACCTCAAATTCATACTGTCATACCATAAATACGCAATACGTTAGCGTGTAACTGAGCTGAGATAACAACTTAATCTTTTTAGCCTCTACCTGGTAGGTTCTTGGACCATACAGCGATCGGGAGACCACCGGCCAACAGTGGAATGTGCAGTCCGATGCTGACAGTCCCTACCGTTGTGTAAACCAGCGAGTGTCTCTCCGGGCCTACTCCTGTCCCACCCTCAATCCACAGCTACACTGTACACAAGAGCATGTGCGCTCATCCTGTAGATATTCAATCAGAAGAGTAGTGTACTAAGCCAAGTTTGATATACCAAACCCATGGTTGAGCGATTTATATGTCTGTTACTTGGCACAAGGTTCTAGTCCGTCCCGATCTCCAGTGAAGATATGGACCACAATCAACTCATGGCTGTCCACCTTCTCGGCCCCACCTTCGACTCACTTTTATAAAGTCTATTGGGTTGTCCAAACTCCTGGTCTCAACCCTCAACTCTCCACCAAAACCATTGGCGGCTAGTCAATACTCTTTTCCAGAATTTACAAACACATTGTGTGACAATGCTAAATATTTAGTATCATTTTATGAAACATAAACTTGTCAAGGTGAATATGGCCTACAAAGAATAAGTGGGCTTGTATGTGGGGTGATAAGATATATCTAATCATCATAGCATTCAAAGGATTATTTCAATATTAAAATAATTGGTATTGATAAGGATCTAGAAATCCTCATTTAATTATTTATCCGTAATCATTATTATAGATAATGACACCATTATATGGTTCTTGAGTATACCCCTTAATGTTCATAAGGGAGAACCTGGAGTCGTAAGATCTTCTACGACTACCTCATGATCGTAAGTTCTTCTACGATCACTTCATGGTCGTAAATCCTTCTACGACTAGGTCAGCTACAACCACCCTATAGTCGTAAGTTCTTCTAGACTAGTACATAATCGTAAGTTCTTCTACGATCACCTCATGGTCGTAAGTCCTTCTACAACCAGGTCAGTTACGACAACCCTATAATCGATCGAGCTTACAGACAAGTAGGCCCAATTGATTAGCGTATCTAAACAGTTAGTATACGCTATTATTCTTTGGAATAACTGCACGATTAATCTCTCTATCCTGGTGATAAATGCCTGGCGAGGTGGGAACGTTACTTCTCCAATAGTAATCTCCGATAACTGCTCCATCATCTGAAGTATTGATACGCCCTTTAGCCTGGAGAAATTATCGCCCACTTCGAGCACGCTATAAAAGGAGGAATCACTAGACGGCGGAGAGAGAGAGAAAGGAAGAAAGACACAATCAGGAGCACAAGACATTGCATTTCAGTCTTTCTCTTGATCTGTAACTAGCATACTCAATATAGCCACACAGGAGTAGGGTTGTTATTCTCTCCGAAGAAGGTCCGAACCTGTATAAAAATCCATGTGTCATTCTCTCTACGTGATTTGAGTCTTTGAGACTCTCCGAATCAAACAATCATTATAGAAGTCTGGTTCTAAAACACAGATAAACGCGACGCCGCGAAGCTCCAGGTGTGGACGACGACACCAGAGATCAACGGACGGCAGCGTAATCGACGGTGCTAGGGCTGGCGGCGGAGAAGCTTCGGCTTCGTTTCGGTGGATAGAAACTAACAGCATGGCCGTGGGTGCGGGGACTGGAATGAGGGGAAAAAATGCGAAGGCAATGCCCCCTTTTACAGGGCAAGGAGTAGCCAGATCGTCGGGGACGTGCGCGGGCGATAATGGTCGATGCGACGGCGCCGAGTACAGCGAGTTAAGAAGGAGAAACGGTCGATTGAGTGTGGTTGGGAGTGAATGATTGTTGGGGAACGCGGCAATGCTACGATAGCACAAACAAAAATTTACCGCACAACCAAGGAACCACCGCTGGTAATAGATCACGAGATTACCGCTAGACGCGCCGACTCGTAGCGGAAGTAGAGTCGTCGTAGCGAGTTGATGCAGTCGTAGTCGTACTCACGACGAGTCTCCTGCTTCGAGTGGTCGTACTCGTCACGCGTCTGCTCCTCCGAGTGGTCGTACTCGCCGCGTGACTTCTCCTCCGACTCCGGTGAACGTCACGAGTTGCGGATCATCCTAGTGCTGATGCTTCGCAACAACACCTCCGAGATATCCACACGTACGGGGCAGAATCACCACGCGCTGGAGTGCTAGCACCGATAGCGTGGTTAAGAAGGCGTGGCTATTAGAGTTTCGGGAGTTCTTCCAAAGATCTTCCTCTCTCCCACCCCATGCCACCGCCCCTCTTTTTATAGGCATCCATGATGGGTCTCGACCTTGAGGCCCATTAGGAACTCGAGGCCTATATGAATTCGGATCATCATCCAAAACACATATCATAGCCCTTTAAGTGTGCGACCCCACAGGTTCATGTGTAATCAGTTATGACTCGAAAACTCTTTTCCGACCACCAGTCGTTAGCGGTGCCTAGCAGCACATAACGATTCCCAAATACACATAGAATATATCGAACGAATCTTGATGTAATATAATCTATGACCAGGTCCTCATCACATACGAACAGTTTGTATCTCTATACGACCAGGTTGAATTTGGACACGACCAGTTCGTAACTCCTTACGACTAGGTTCTTTCCATTATGTGATTACGTTCGACCAATCTACGACCAGCTCGTATCTCCATACGACTAGTCCGTAACTGATCGAACTAAGCGACCTACTCAAGCATTTTCCCTTTGCCTCACGATGTCTGGTTGAACTCCAAGTGAGATGTGTGTCATCCATGGACTGTTTAATACTTTCTCGATCGAGTGGCGGATAACTTCATGTGGTCGACACTTCGACCACTAGTGGCATGGCCATGCACTTTCTTTATCTGATCACCACGAGGGGCCCAGAGACATCTCTCCTGTTATGTTAGGAGGGACAAATCCCATCTCGACCAGTCACATCCCTCCGCATGTTTCATAGCATACCCGAAAGCCACCTCTATAACTACCCAGTTACAAGTAGCGTTTAACAACCCCTAAGAGTGCCATTACACATGTAGGGAACCATGCTTATCTCAGGTCTAAGGATTATACATCATCATTACTTGAGACCAACTAATGGCACATAGATTCATAACAATCTCAATAGTGTCTCAATGATGGGTCTATCCAACCCCATATTCTCTAACATGTGCTCACATTATTGATTCGACATCCCTATATCCATGACCGGTGAAACCAGGTCATCAATCAATACATGTGCTAGTCATAGAGTCACTGGTGTTCCGACCAGGGATACATTTATAATGACATCATATAAGTTAAAGAGTTCCATCAACAAGTCACATACTTATTGATCTATATCTTATGATTCATTCGAGGAACACGATAACATATTATCAAAATCATGACTATAACGAAATATCATCATCTCTATGATTGCCTCTAGGGCATATTTCCAACAATGATGACCATGGCCATTATTTGGGCACGATCTCGAGTATAAACGGAAGAATCAATGCCCTTTTACGACCAGGATTGGGTGGCGCTCTCCTTCGGTCGAAGGAAGACGAAGGGCGATGACAGGGATGACAGGTGGGGTCAGGCGGGCGAGAGAGAGAGAGAGAAAGGTGTTTGGTCGAAACGGGTCGGTGTTGACGGAAGAGGCCATGGGTCGAGAAGGAATTTAGACCGACCACTGTTCTAGATTTTCAAGTGGTTTACTGATTTAAATAATTCAGTTAATTTATTTAGGCTTTAGTAAATAGTAAAATAAAGTCCAAATATTATGGAAAAATACACAGAAATTCCCTTAATCATTTTTGATTTAAACAAAATATTTCCAAATCATAATTGGTAATTAATTTTTGCGCATAATTTATTTTGGCTTTAGAATAATTAGGAGAAAGCTTTTAAAATTTTAGAAAATTCCAGAAAATAATTAAATTTTATTTTTAACTAGAAAATAAATTTGGACTGTTACAAACCTACTCCCCTTAAAGGGAATCTCGACCCCGAGATTCAGACTTGGTTAGCAAAAAGATGGGGATACTATGCTTTCATATTTCTTCTCGCTCCCAAGTGGCTTCTTCTTCTGAATGATTACTCCACTTGACCTTTCACGAACAGATGACTTTGCTCTGGGTGATACGTTCTGCAACGTCGAGAATCTTGATTGGCTGCTCCACCTAGGTGAGATCCTCCTTAAGATCAATGCTCTCAAGCGGTGTTTGTTCTGTTAGAACTCGAAGGCATTTCTTCAACTGAGAAACATGGAAGGCATCGTTAACTGCAGACAAGGATGTTGGTAGTTCTAACTGGTAAACAACTTCACATCTTCTTGCTAAGATCTTATATGGCCCAACAAATCTGTGTGCAAATTTTCCTTTAGTCTGAAATCTTCTTACTCCTCTGAGTGGAGTTACTCTAAGATAAACAAAATTTCTTATCTCAAAAGACAATTCTCTTCGATGATTATCCGCATAACTCTTCTGTCGGGACTGAGCAATTTTCAAAAGTTCTTTATTGCTTTTACTTTACTTTCAGCTTCTTTTATTAGGCTCAGGTCCAAAGAACTGATGCTCTCCCACTTGATCCCAAAGGAGAGGAGTTCTGCACTTCCTGTCGTACAATATTTCAAATGGATAGATCTGTAAACTGGCTTAGTAGCTGTTGTTATAAGATAATTCTGCATCGAGCAGGTTCTGATCCTAACTTTTTTTTCATAATCTATTGCGCAAGCTCGAAGCATGTCTTCTAGAATCTGATTTACACGTTCTGTCTGGCCATCTGTTTGGGGATGATATGTTGTGCTAAAGTTGAGTTTGGTTCCCAATGCTTCATGCAGGCTCCTCTAAAATCTTGACATGAACTGTGAACCTCTGTCAGACACTATCTTTTTGGTACTCCATGCAGAGAAACAATCCTGGCCATGTACAACTCTGCTAACTTGTTTCCTCCATACTTGGTCTTGACCGGAATAAAATGTGCCACTTTAGTCAAACGGTCAATCACGACCCAGATAGAATCATACCCTGATTGGGTCCTAGGGAGTCCGGTGATGAAGTCCATACCAATTTCTTCCAACTTCCATTCGGGAATTGGTAATGATTGTAACAAACTAGCGGGTCTTTGATGTTCTGCCTTGACTCTTTGGCATACATCACAGCGTGCAACAAACTCAACAATCTCTCACTTCATGCTGATCCACCATTACTTTTCTTTCAGATCCTAGTACATCTTGGTACTTTCGGGATGAATAGAGTAAAGTGATTCATGGGCTTCCTCTAGAATCATCTGTTTTGTTTCCTGATGATCTGGTACATAGATGCGGTCTCCAAACCATACTGTACCTTGCTCATCCTCAGAAAATCCTAGGGCTTTGCCTCTTCTCACGTTCTTCTTGATTCCTTTAATATCTTTATCTTCTTTTTGCTTTTCTCAGATTTGATACTGAATGGTTGGTTGAACTTCCAAAGTATTTACACAGCCCTGACTGACAATCTCCAAGTTCAAATACTTCACTTCCTCATACAACTTTGGCTGATTCTCCTGAACTAACATAGCATTGCAATATGCCTATCTACTCAAGGCATGTGCTACCACGTTTGCTTTGCCCAGATGGTAATGGATTCTAAGGTCATAATCCTTTATCAGCTCCAACCATCTCCTTTGCATGAGATTAAGTTCCAACTGTGTGAAGATATACTTCAGCTTTTGTGATATGTGAAAATCTCACAACGGTTACCAATAAGATAATGTCACCAAATCTTCAGAGTATGCACAATTGTTGCTAACTCCAAATCATGAGTCTAATAGTTTACTTCATGTGGCCTCAACTGACGAGATGTATAGACTACGACTTTACCTTTCTGCATCAGCACACATTCAAGACCCTGATGGGAGGTCCTTATGGATGTCTGGCAAAACCAACACAAGTGCAGAAACTAGCATTTTCTTTAACTCTTGAATACTTTACTCATAAGTATGTGCCCATTCAAAATTCTTCTCCTTCTTTGGAAGCTAAGTCATAGGTCTAATGGTTTTCGAGAAACCTTCAAAGAATCTATGGTAATAACCAGCTAAACTGAGAAAACTTCTCGCATCTGTGACAGACTTGGGTTGCTTCCAATCCATTACGGCTTCAACCTTGGCTGGGTCTACTGCAACTCCTCCTGCTAACACAATATGTCCGAGGAAAGCAACATGTCTTAGCCAAAATTCACTCTTGTTGAATTTGGCATAAAGCTGATGCTCTCTAAGTTTTTCCAAAATTATCCCAGGATGCTTCTCATGCTCTTCTTCATCTTTTGAGTAGATGAGAATGTCGTCGATGAAAACAATCATAAACTTATCCAAGAATTCCATGAACACTTTGTTCATCATATTCATAAAATAAGTTGGGGCATTTGTCAAACCAAATGATATTACCGTAAACTCATACAGTTAATATCTTGTTGTGAAGGCAGTCTTCGGGATGTCCTCTGGCCTGATCTTCAGCAGATGATAGCCTGATCTCAAATCAATCTTGAAGAAAACACTTGCTCCTTTTAGCTGATCAAACAGATCATCAATCCTGGGCAAAGGATATTTATTTTTTTATTATAATCTCGTTGAGTGATTTGTAATCTACACACATTCTCATACTGTTATCTTTCTTCTTGACAAACAGTACTGGCGCTCCCCAAGGTGATGAGTTGGGTTGTATATAACCCTTATTATGTAATTCTTCAATCTACTTCTTCAATTCTGCTAACTCATTAGCAAGCATTCTGTATGGTTTCTTTGATATGGGTGCAGTCCCTGGGACTAAGTCGATTAGGAACATGATGTCCCTATCCGGTGGCATGCCAAGTAATATCTCAGAAAAAATATCCGGGTACTCTTGCACCACTGGTATCTCTTCAGGCTTTATTTCCTTCAAACTGGTCAAGAGGGTATTTTCTCCCGTAGAAATCTTGGATTTGAATTCCATTGTAATTCCTTGTTCATTGGTGAGGATGATAGACTTATTGACACAGTCTATCTGACCCTGATTCTTGGCTAGCCAGCCCATTCCAAGAATCACATCCAATCCTTGGGAGTGCAAGACTATTAAGTCTATCACGAAGGGTATTCCCGATATTTCCAAGGTAAGATTTGGGCAGAAGGAACTAGTCCTTAGTTTCGAGCCCAGGGAATGGATTAACATAGGGTTAACTAACGGAGAGATAGGTAACCCATATTTTTTCATAAATTTATTTGCAACGAAAGAATATGAAGCTCCTGAATCAAATAAGACTGATGCTGGTATTGAATTGACAATGAACATACCAAGAACGACATTAGGTGTTGTCTGAGACTCCTCTGCAGTGATATGGTTCACTCGGACCTTCACAAATTGATTCTTAGCAATAGAGGTGTTGCTAGCAGCTGGAACTCCCTCCTTGAGTCCAGTTGGAAGATATTTCTTAGGACACTTATTGGCAAAGTGCCATTTCTCCCGACAGTGAAAACAAGTAATATTTGAAATATCTTTTTGAAACCTGCTTCCTGAAGTAGAGTTGCGGAAACCAGGGTTGCTAGGGCACTGAGCTAGCACAGGTGCTCTGGTTGAGGAAGACTGGAATCTTTTGCGCTGAGGTGGCTGGGGCTGAGCAATGCGGGGTTTTGAGAATCCCCCGGAGTTGAACTTCTGGGTCACCATTCTTCTCTTGTGGTTCTCCATTTCTAAGTGCTTGCCCTCCTGACGAATGGCCTTATTCGCCGACTGTTGGAAGTCGGTGTAATCCTGTGCAATCAGACGAATAGAGAGATCATCGTTAAGTCCTTCCAGGAAGCGTTCATGCTTGGCTTCATCAGTAGCTACATCTTCAGGGGCATAACGGACCAATTGGTTGAACTTGTGCAAGTACTCGTTGACATAGCAGTTGCCTTGACGCAGAGTACGGAACTCCTTCTTTAGAGTTATCATGCCTAAAGGAATATGTGCATGGCAGAAAGCCTGCACAAACTCGTTCCACGAGATGGACTGGGCGTCTGCATGAGACTGAGTGAAGTTGTCCCACCATTCTGATGCGGGTCCATCCAACTGATGCAAGGCAAAAAGGGCTCTCTCGCGATCAGTACATTGGGCAATATCCAGCTTCTTGCCTATTGCCCTGAGCCAATCATCTGCGTCCATAGGCTCTATGTTGTTGCTGAAAGTCGGAGGGCGCATCCTCATAAATTCTGACATATTTTCCCTTGAATTATGCGGAAATGGGACCTGAGCTGCTGTTGCGGTGGTTGTGTGAACATTCTGAGCACTGTTCAGGGACTGGGCGAAGAGATCAAATAAGTGTGTCTGAGTGGCCATCATCTGGTGCAAGTTAGGTCCATCTGCAAGTGGTGGGGGTGGCTGTGGGATTGAATTGTCCTGATAGTCTGCTTGATCGTTCCCTTGGTCGTTAGCACTGTCACTGCATGTTCTGCAAGTGGTCACCATCTGTCTGATCCTCCAAAGACTTAGAAAAGATAGAGAGAGAGAGCTCTAAGGGGGATAAATCTAAAATATCCCAAAAACCAAACAACACAAGGCAAAGAACAACTTTTCAAAATATTTTATTTCATTAATCAATTATGGCTACCACAAAGGGTATTGGTAGATCATAATTTGCGTCTAACGGAAGAACTAACAAAATTAAGGGGTCTCAGGGGTGTAGTCTGGGGTACTGGAACTAGCCTCGCCTTCCTTGTAACGGGCCAATTCCTCCTCTGCTGCCTTTAGTTTCTCCTGGGTGGCGCGTAGCTCATCCAAGGTGTGCCAGTAGGCATGATCCATAGCAGTCATCAGATCCACCTGGTGTGTCAACTCCGGATGGTCCTCATCTCTAGCAGAACGAAAAGTATTACCGAGCTGGGTGGGGATGTGCATCGGGTAGTAATGGAATCCGGTGTTGTGGAAGCGATGGTCGCAGATGTAGTGAAGTTGGTGAACAACTTCTCTTGCAGTGTTTTCTCTTGTAGTGTCTTGAATACCCTCGGGGAAGGAGCCACGCTGCATTGGGGCCTCAAAGATTTGGAACTCTCTATTAGGCTATAGGTTGGAGTAGAGTATTACTTCTACCCTCCAATGATCTTGAGCGCCCACCACGTACTTGTATCCCTGGTATGATGGCCTCTCCTGGAAGTGCAGATGCTGCATCATCTTCCAGAGCGCTGCAGCCCAATATCCGGCGAAGATCCGGTGGAAAGTGGCGTGTGGTACTTCGACCATCTACAAATTTTTGAGAGAGAGATGAGTTAGTAACAAACTTAAAGAGAAAGGTTGAGAAAGGACACCAGAAAGACCAAAGTATTTTTAATTTTCAAAAATAAGTCCTTAAGGTTTTATCCATCCTAAGGCAACGACCTACAGTAGATATGGTTTTAATACCACTTCTGTCGAACCCGAGAACGAAGGATCCCTGATTCTCTGTGTTTCATACACTAGTTCAGGAATAGCTAGTGTACACAGTCAAACAAAAGTGATAGTAAAATCATATCATATATTTATTAATTGATAATTAGAGTTTATTACAAAATTAGGCACAAGGTCGAACATAAAGAATCAACGAAAAAAATAAGTAGGTAAGCCACACAATTCGCCACAGGCGATCGTCTGGGAGAGTAGACTTGGCATCTTGATTTGCATCGTCTTGATAATAATCTTCACCTGAATAGATTTTATTCAGCAAGGGTGAGCGTAACTTTCGTGCTCGCAAGTTACAAACTATTAACATAATATAATGCATGCATGTGTAAACAAGAGATGCTGATAGGGTTCATTTTGCGTAAAGCCATATTTTCAGTTTTAAATATTTCTACTAAGTTAAAGGAAAATTTCTAAAGTTATAACTAAAGAAATCAAAGTTTTAATTTTGATTTATCAATCCTCAAGTGTAGGATAAACCTCCATACACTAGTGGTAAAGGACTAACCCCCTTACACCAAGCATTCTTCCCAAATTTTCCCAATTGAATAAACTATCCAAAAAAAACATCTGAGTTTGGGATTTATTTAAAAATAAAACTAAATCTAATCCACGAAAGGCTTTGCTCAGCATGTCCATGACCGCGGACGCGGCTATTCGAATAGAGTAATACTCTGCAGAGTTTGTACAGCTTCACCCACAAGAAATAATTTGTTTAACATGTCGGCCATTACACGCTTCCATAGGCGTGCGACTAAGCAAATATCACGAGGCCTTTACCCTACACCATTTCAATTTAGTTGTATCCGCTAAGGTTTCACTTCCTTTGGACTCACCGCCGGAAGCCCCCTCTTACGCCACGTGGGAATAACAGTAAGTCACTCAGACACCCACACCTCAAGATGACACAACTATGGTGAAATAATATAGATTATTTGACCAAGTCTGTCCCACTTCAGACTTGTGGTGGTATGAGTTTGGCTTAACAATCCGCAGCTCGCAGACCGGTCCTTATATGACTGGGTGACCTCCAGAATAACCCATGGGACTCAACCTTTTCTGAATTGAGCTCGTGCATAAACTTGCACTCACCAACGGTTCAATTCTCCCAAGTCCAAACTAGTTTTATTTTATTTCTCAAGTAAAAACATTTTATAAGGCTTCCATGGTAAAAACAATACCATAGTCTCCAAAACAAAATCATATTTGTCATTTGGTTAAAATTCCCCAAATTCAACTTTTGGTCTAAGAATTGTCTAAGCATATAATTTTTCTAATTTATGTTAACTAAGGTGACAAGGGAAATACTATTCAAACATCAAAATTGGCCATACAAAGGAAATAGATTAACTAGGAATCTAAAATAACATAATAAAAATATGCATGCAACAATAATTTAAAACATAACTAAATAATTTTAAAAAAATAATGGGCTCAAATATGATCAAAGATGTAACTTTCTTTGCTCAAATTCTTCTTCTTCAACTACCTCAAATTCTTCGGAGTCGTCGAAGTCTAAATGTAAAAAATACAATAAGAACAAATAAATTCAAATGAAAATACAATACACTCTAAATTGAATAATTTGAGCTCTGGAAGGTAGATATTTAATTTATATGAATTTAGGAACAAGAATCGCCAGATTTTGAGTTCGTATGAAAAAGAACGAACATCCGGAAGTTTGGATATCACAAGAACAGATAGAATTGCAAGAACTGTCTATCTTCAAGTACTATTTACTTTCTAGTACTATTTATCCTTGAGTACTATTCACTTCCTAGTACTGTTCACTTCCGAGAACACTGGTCGAAGGAGATTACGACTACACTGGTTGGAGGAAGGTCTCGACAAGGCTGGTCGTAGGAAGGTCTCGACTACACTGGTCGGAGGAAAGTCTCGACAAGGCTGGTCGAAGGAAAGGTACGACAATCTAGTCGACAGAAGGGTTATGACTACTTAGTCGAAGGAAGCTACGACTATCTAGTCGACAGAAACTATGACTACCTATTCGAAGGAAGCTACGACTATCTAGTCTAGGAAGTTGCAACTATCTAGTCGATAGAAATTACGACTACCTATTCGAAGAAAGCTACGACTACCCTGGGCAGCAGCGGCGGAGCTCAACTACAAGGTCGGCGGCGAGAAGGTTTGGAGGCGGTGAGGTACGGGTTCTGGTGGCGATGGTGCTCCGATGATCCTCCGGCGAAGAAGAAGTACGCATGAGGTAGAATACGACGCGGTGAAGCTCCAGGTGTGGACGATGACACAAGAGATCAACGGACGACGACATAATCGGCGGCGCTAGTGTTGGCAGCGGAGAAGCTTCAACTTCGATTCCGGCGGATAGAAACTAACAGCGTGGTCGTGGGTGCGAGGACTAGAATGAGGGAAGAAATGTGAAGGGAGTGCTCCCCTTTATAGGGCAAGGAGTACCGGATCGTCGGGGATGTGCGCGGGCGATAATGGCCGATGCGGCGGCGACGAGTAAAGCGAGTTAAGAAGGAGAAACGGTCGATTGAGTGCGGCTGGGAGTGAATGATGATCGTGGCCATTATTTGGACACGATCCCGAGTGGAAACAGAAGAATCAATGCACTTTTACGAACGGGATTGGGTGGCGCTTTGCTTCGGCTGAAGGAAGATGAAGGGCGATGACGGGGATGGCAAGTAGGGTCGAGCGGAAGAGAGAGAGAGAGAGAAAAGATGCCTGGTCAAAGCGGGTCGGTGCTGAAGGAATAGGCCATGGGCCGGGAAGGAATTCGGCCCGACCACTGTTCTAGATTTTCGAGTGATTTACTGATTTAAATAATCCAGTTAATTTATTTAGGCTTTAGAAAATAGTAAAATAAAGTCCAAAAATTATTTAAAAAATTCACATAAATTCTCTGAATCACTTTGGACTTAAATAAAATATTTCCAACCCATAATTGGCAATTAATTTTTGCACATAATTAATTTTGGCTTTAAAATAATTAGGAGAAAGCTTTTAAAATTTTAGAAAATTTCATAAAATAATTAAATTTTATTTTTAACTAGAAAAAGGAATTTAGGCTGTTACAAAGGGGGATGGACCCGGTGGGAGGAGGCGGAGGTAGGGTTCAAGTGCGAGGGCAAAATGTGTGGGTGGCCGGTGAGGAATGAGGTTTGAGGGGCAGGGTTAGGGTTAGGGAATATATATGTGGTAGGAGTGGGGATAAATTTCTAGGGCGAACTCAGAACCAAGGCCTTATTGGGACGACTTTGGCTTTGATTTCGCTTGGAAAAGCCAAAAACCATCCCAAACGGATGTCTTTTAGTAGCCGCTTTTTAAAAAGCCAGACGCCGTTTTCAACATGGGGAAGCCGGAAGCCGACCTAGGGCAGCTTCCCACGGCTTCAGCGGGTTGTTGTTTTTTTTTACTTTGCCACTGAAGTTGGAATGAAATTACTTACCAATGCCATCGGTCTCCCTCCTCCTCCCCCGCCCCGACTTCCCTCCTCCTCCTGCCACGCGGTTAATTGCGGTTAATTGTCGTTAATTACAGTCAATTGTCAGTAATTGCCGTCATTTGACTTAGAGATATTTAAGACATTTTTCAACTTATAAGCTTCAACCAACAACTTAAAAACTAAACTGCCAAACACCAAATATTTTCAACTCAGCCATTCAGCCCAATCGAAAACTATTTTTCATAAAAGCGATCATGCCAAACATGCCTTATATAACTGGGATTCAGCTTCTACAATGATCTCAGCTTTCGAGACAAACATTGACAACAGGCAACACCAAAAGGATTGAGAAGTCCCAGAAGACCAGGGATCGAATCACAAATCACCCAATCTGCAAAATTCTAGCACGTCATACACAATAGCTGCAAGTTTGCAGCTAGTGCGCGTGCGGTTTCCGTGCCAACGTGTATGAACACTGTGCATTCACATACCGTTCCCGTCGCATGCATGTGTGAACATGAGAAAACGGTGCAACAATTGGTCCGAGATCTCGTCACTTACGTTAGAACAAATAAACACATCACTGTTTTGCCCGAGCACTTTTGCTAACTAGCATTTCAATAGGAAAATCGGAGCTAGTTCAGCCGCAAAACTAGTGACGTGATCAACATAAGTCCAATACAACATGATCTCAGAAGGGCGACGGTGCGACAGCACAAGACAAAAAATTGTTTCATTGCAGTGCTTATATTACAGAACAGGGAAGAATCATGATTAGTTTTGCAAAAAGAAGTGAGTTAAGTGTCTAACCCACCGTTCCATCAAATCCTACAACACCATGCCACCACCTTCCCGCCGATTCATCCATAAATGCTCCATCCAAAGATTCTGATTACTGCAAGAAAAGCCCAAAGCAGCCATCTAACTATACCATCCGACAAAAAAAGGGACTCAAATGAGCACTGCATCCCAAAGGGCTCTTTGCTTGAGTTCATCCAAGTATCATGTTGCGGTTGTTGTATCCTGCAGGTCATAAGCCGAAGAACCGCAAGTTAAGCTCAGATAATTGCTGCACCTCAATTGAAGTCACGACTGCACAAGGACACTTGTTTACCTGCTTGAGCTTCTGTTGGAAGAGTATTTGCAGTTCTCTCCGGAGGCCATCAACCTCCCCAGCATACTCTTTTTGCTCCTCTGATGTCAACTCCTCCAACTGTACCCCCAATCTGTAGAGTACGTTACTGAGGCCACAGAACTCAAAATC
Organism: Hsuehochloa calcarea; assembly: GCA_036346395.1. Lineage (NCBI taxonomy): Eukaryota > Viridiplantae > Streptophyta > Magnoliopsida > Poales > Poaceae > Hsuehochloa > Hsuehochloa calcarea. The sequence goes on from CM070610.1 coordinate 5,958,092, forward strand.
CGTCGCATCAGTTGATGAAAGCTTTAGTAGACTCTTAATAACCAACAAAATCTGCATAGAAATCAAATAAGAATCCATATTAGTTCATTAGGTAGGTGTCACAGGCTAGGTTTTACTGCCAATTGGAAATCTTGTGAAGTGCAGTAGTCATAACTTCCAGCTCTGGACAAGCATAATATACACTTCTAGATCTTTCTGTTCAGAACTTCATACATATAGAGAGAGAACGTATCTAGTGCTAATTGGTAATTCAGTGCTAAGATGCTAATACCAATCTTAACCGTTGTATCTGAATTGAACAACCAAGATTAATGCGGGCTCCCACCTCTAAACCATTTAATCACTTTGCATGCTCTCACCTTCAATGCACCTTCATTAATGCGTCTTTATTAAACAACATGCATGCTCTCAGATCCAACGGTCAAGATTGGTATTATTATTATTATTATTATTATATATATATATATATATATAACACAATTTATGAAGGAAAATGACTTGTATAAACCAAGAAAATAAGTTTAGTACAAAAACTGATAGAACAGATTCCATACAGAAAATAAGTAAAGCATGATCCTGTCGCAGGCTTAAAAAATGCATATCCACGTATGAAATGAACAAATTATTGCACACAAGGGACAAATGTCATGAAAAATGCTGACTATGACTGCTAGATGCTAACCAATGCTAACCAAAAGGATGCAAAGAATTGGAGAAAGCTCTGATCATACCTTTTCTTGAAGGTCAAGGTCAAACCTTGATAACATATCAACCATCAACTTTAGAAAAAGGCGTTCACTTAAGAAAGCAAGTCCTGAGTTTCCAGAATTTAGCTGAAAGTCTGCTAGATCTGTTACTAAAGACACTGCCTTCTTCTGAAGCTGAACATCAATACTATTGCTTGCCAATATGTGCTGCAAAAGGCCAAAATTACCACAACAGAACCAATTATGTGCCTGTATTCCCAAGACAGGATTTTCAGTACCTGCAACATTGCACTCCCATTTTCTGAATGGAATGCCTCCTGACCATTTACATTATCTCTAATCAAAGCAGATATAGAATACAATGCCTTTGCAGCTTCTTCTGTAGAAGTGGAATAGCCCATCTTCACTAGTCTTGCCAAAGCTCCATAACCAATGATCTAGCCAAGGATGAAACAGTCAATACGAGCACTAGTAAATGATAACTGAAGCCATATTACATAGCTAGAACAGAAAATAATGATAAATGATACCTCAACAAAGAGGCGCCCCTGTGCTCTGAGGGGAAACACACAAGGGAAACTACTGTTAACAAAGGACATCCACTACTGACTAAGTAAAAATATGAAAAGAAAACAAAGCATTAATAATAGCAAGGGTGAAATGCAACACAGGGTAATCATCATTTTTAAGCATATGTAATCAAGTTAAAAGGACAAAATTACAGTAACATTTGTTGTCACATTTGAACAACACAGGAACTGCAAATTTGGCTAACTAGAAAGAATATGTGCTTTCAAAAGTCAAAATCTGCACAAGATAATGAATTGTGATGTAGATGTTCTGCGGACACAAGATACAGTGTTGGAATCAAAATGCACCTTTGTGTATGATTAATGACATTACCTGGTTTTGGACAAGGGCATTATTCTGACTGGCTTTGCCCAGGACCCATGCAGAGGTGGTCCGTATTTCTTCATTCGCATTAGTAAGATCTTGAATCACAGGAACAAGGCCCCCAAGTTTGTCAAGGTCTGAGCACAAATGCAAGAACAAGATAGAGTTTCAGAAAATCTTATAAAAATCCCCCAAAAAAAATCTTATAAGAAGTCACATGCACAAACATAAGCCTTTGTTGCATCCAATCCGCACAAGAATTCATGTGCATTATGCCCTTTTTTTTCTATTGAAAAACATAGTCTCAACTTGTAGTTGCATGGTTATAGTCATATGCTGCCGGTTTTTTTCTGAAACACAAGTGAGCAACTTCAAATCATGCCTCTGTTTTTTTTTTAAACGAAAACTAGTTAACTACACATGTACTTGATGCATTAAGCATCTCAATAAATCAGTACAAGTCTAAAACAATGGCTATGATAAAACCCTACATTATTTCAGTGGCCTAAACTCTAAACGCTAAAAGTTAGATGCTTCAGTTTTCCATAGCTATACGCATACATTTTGGTTAATTTGCAGAGCAGTGGGCAACTAGCATATGGATGGATTAGTAAAAAAAGAAGAGCAGATTTACCATTCGCATTGTCAATGAGCTCAACAAGAACTAAAAGCTCCTGCAATGCACGCTGGCGATCCTCCACTGAAATGGAAGAATTATTTAAGTCTGCAATTGCAATCTTCATTAAGTCAGCATCTGATGGCATCTTTAACTTCTCCATCAACTCCTGCAAGAAAATTGGTGCGGCTGAGCAAAGTGTGCCATCATGCTTAAGCTTTGTCTTTCATCTATATAGAGAAAGACCAGCTGCCTGCCTATTGATAGAATAGAACTCACTCCCCAATAGGTTCCATGCCCATCTTATCCGGTTAACATAAGAATTTATAAACAATTATTTTTATTTTTGTTTTTATTTTATTCATAACGGTTACAATGAAAAGCATAAGACAAAATGCAAACCTTACATGATCTAAAACAAATATGTTAGCAACTTGGGGGGCATTCAGGAATAAAGATCTTAAGATAAAATCAGCAACATGGCAACCACTTAGAGATAAAGTTTGTTCACTTGACGTCAGAGCTAATCTGGTGGTGTCCAAATCACAGCAAGCACAGAAACATATCCCCAGATGCAGTCATAAAACGACCAATTCACCAACTAGAGGTATGTACTTTACAGTACAGCTGCGGACACCAGAAAAGCACTAGTGGATTCTCAAGTGAATAGAATCAGACATGCCAAGTTTTTACATCACAATAGTTTTTTGACAGAAAAAGTTTTTTAAAACTATTGTGGTGTGTCGATGCATAATGCATTATCTTAAGACGTTTTTTTAGTGGCAATACAAAATCAGAAGATGAATCCTGAAGCAGCATTTCTCACCTTAATCTCCACCCGCCGCTTAAGCAGCCCATCCGCCGACAGCTTCTGCACATCCGCCGCATTTTCTTTCAGCTTCTCAGGATCAGAATTCCCTGCCTCACCAATACCAGATAGAACTCAGCAAAATGCCAGGCATATCTCCAAAGCCAACCATAAACTACAAGTTCTTACAGCTTAATACCACAATTTATTACCCTCCATGTCTCATAAACCGGAGTATAAATTACCTTTGGGCACAATACTAAGTTACTAACTACTCTCTACTTCCAACATCCAAAGCTAACCCAAAATCAACACAATTTGGAAATTTTCGTTGCAATACTACTAAGCGGCAACTTTCCAGCACCGCTAAAAGCTGAAACTTTTGCGGTTCAAAATTTAACATTGCCAAAGCGAATCGTGTTTTATTTAATTACAGAAATTGGGGTTTGGGGTTCCCGTACCGATCGCCCACTGCAGCATGCTGTCAAGCGAGCCGAAGCCGCCCGCGAACTCGTCCTCCACCACCGACCCACCACCGGCAGCTTCCTCCTCTGCTACAAGCACCCCCTCGTCCTTCCCCATCGCCCACTGCCTCGCCGCCCCCGGCGACGACCAGTTCTCCCCGCCCCCCTCCGCCACTGCCACCGCCACGGAGGCGGTTGCCACCGGTAGAAGAATAGTAGAGGAGAGGACCACGGCGAGGAGGAGGAGGAGGAGGTGGTTGGATTGCTCCGAGTGCAGCAGCCTTGCCTTCGCCATGGCCACGAAAGGATCGACAGAAGCAGCAGCTAAGTGGGGGAGGGAAAGGGGTTTCCGGTACGAAATTCTCGGGATGTTGGGGCTGGTCTCTGCATACTTACTTCCGCGTAAGTACATATATTTTACAGTATTTATATTGGACCTCATTGCCACGTAGATAGGTATCTAAATGCAAATCCAAATTCACAGGGAGGTATATGGATAAAATCCTTGGCGTGGGCCCGGCAACTCGGTGTTCGGGCTATTCCTATTGGCCGGGTGACATCACGTCGGGGCCTTCCCTCCGATCCAGAGATGCGGACCGTTCGTTTGGAAATGGACGGATGTGATACAATATCGCTGGGACGCCAATGGCAGAGATCAACGAGCCTTTACTAATTGGGTCCGGGATCAGAATTAGGCGCCGGTGTGGGTGTCCTCAGGGCTTCTCAGGCCTTGTTTGTTTGGACATGGATAAAAAAAGGGGAGAAAATTTGTTACATACCACCGAGTAATTTCATTTTGGACATGGATAAAAAAAAGGGGAGAAAATTTGTTACATACCACCGAGTAATTTCATTTTGGACATGGATAAAAAAAAGGGGAGAAAATTTGTTACATACCACCGAGTAATTTCATTCTTCTTTATATATCACCGAATAATTCCTTCATAATATGTCATCGAGTTCCAAATTTTCTTCGCAATATGTCATCTTCGTCACTTCTCCATCTAAGCCCCTCCGTTAAGCCACGAGAAAAGACCATTTCGCTCTCGGTTGTCACATTTTATTGCTTCTCATGTGTTTTAGATTACCACGTAGCATCCAATCCACTTGTAGACTTTGAACAAGCGTAATTTTGCAGTGAGCCACACTTTTTTTTTGGCATGGAGTGAAATGCGATAAAAATGTGACAATGCGGCATTTAATTGTTGTTCCGGGTCCGCCGTCGCTTACCAGACTAATTAGGGCGCGACTAGCGCTCGGACGTACGGCCCAAGCGCTAGCGTCGTACGGCCAAGCGCAATAGTAGGAATGCAAGGGCGAGCCGAGGTGGCCGGAGGTCGAGCCGGTCGGGCACGGTGCAGGAGCCGAGCCGAGGGGGCGCAGGGGCGCGGGGAGCCAAACATCGTCTCAAAGAACATCAGAATTAAAATCAAAGCATTTGAACAAAAACGAATTGAAAAAATTGCAATAACATCGTGAATAGTATGCAACACTTTTGTTCTACAGATGCAACACTTTTGTTCTATAAATGCAACATATTTTCTCTACATATGCAACATTTCAAAGAACAGTATACAACATTATTCTCAATGGGATGCTACATTATTTTCAATGGGTCGTAACATCAAAACATTCACAAACATCAAAACACCCGACTCACCAGCCTTGGCCTCGAGAACGGCAGCGACGTGCTTGCCTTAGGATTTGGGATGTCTCCTTAGGCTCTCCATGCCCACTCCACTCCGCTCACCATCCACCGCCCTGACTACTTCGACCGCCATTAAGCGCTCCACTGGGATGCCCTCTCCTCATCAGCACAAACGACAACGGCCTCGGAAAGGGACACCTCCCAGTGGACTCCACTCACGACCACAGAGAGAGGAGAAGATGAACACCTCTGGTCAAACCACGGTCATGTGCAGCAAAGAGAGAAGCAAGTGAGCAGATATGGTTTGACTAGCTGAGTTGAGTACATGGAGGATGAGAGGTGTGGATTGTGTGGTGGTCATTGGAACACGTGGTGCTATAGCGTGTGGGTCGGTGGGTGTGAAACAATAATTGGATTGTGTGGTGGTTGTTGGATTGTGATGAGTGGTCATCGTTAGGGGTGAAACGGATCGAATACGGACGGATAATTGCTATGCTATATTTGTTTTCATATTTTTTCCCTGGATGCGGATACGAATACGGATACCCCAGATACGAATACGGATACAAATAATATCGAATACGAATATGGAACGAATACGGTCACAGATATTTTTTCGGAATATGAAAGCCCCTTAAATTGCATGGTATGAATTAACAAAAACATATAACTATTTTGTTTGATGCGAATATTCATGAATTGTTCATATTTTTAGCAGTCACACATAACATTCGCAGTTTGGCACTATCAAGCCTCCAAGTCTCCAACTTCTAGCACAAGATAGTGGAGGGAATACATAAGATATCAATCAATCAATGAGGCATGTATATTAATAAACAACAGAACATTTTATCATAGAAGGATTGAACAACGTCAAACTGATGTCATATGTCAAATACAAGAGATCTCATACTATATAAATGACCTCATTATCATTAGCAGTATAGCACTAGGAGGCAGGAGCCCATCACCACATCAGCATTCAGCCATTCATATTTCATACTACAATACCACATCAGCAGTATAGCACTAGGAGGCAGGAGCCCATCACTCCATCAGCACTAAGATGAGAGCCTACTAGTTGTATGTTGTATCTTGACAGCATTGATAACACAAAAAAAAATTCTTCTGTACATTAATGGTCCAGGAGGAGATGTAAGAACTTGACAATTCTACACTTGTGTTCACATGCATAGCCGGTGAATGGACTGCCAATGATTCATCCAATGCTACTCCATATGTTTGTAAGCCAGTATAGCACTAGGACTCTAGGAGGCAAGAGCCCATCACCACATCAACATTCAGCCATTCATATTTCATACTACATCAACATCAGCATTCAGCCATAGCCATTCATAGTTTCATACTACAATACCACAGAATTTGCTTACCGCTACGGATGGCCGATGTGGGAGGGAGCCGTCACCGGGAGGGGAACCAGCGCCAATGGGTCCGGCCGTCCGGAATGGCGAAGTCATGAGATGGCCGGCCGAGGCGGGCGAGGTGGCCGGCCGCGAGGCGAGGACGGCGCGGTGGAGATCGAGAGTGGCGGCGCCGGTGTGGCGATCGAGAAGAAGTGGAGATTGGAAAAGCCGAGAAGGGGAACGACCGAACGGCGGAACAGGGAGGGCCGGAAGGGAACCCTAAGGGATTAGGCAAAGGCCACCGGTTGTGGTGGGCCAGGCCGCCGGCTGGGTGGGCCTAGTGGCCAGTGGGGCTTTGGCCTGTGGGGGCTGCCGGGCTGGGCCAAAGTTTTGGATATCCGGAAGTGCTATTATCCGGAATATCCGTATTCGTATCCGCAGGATAGTACCATTACCATATTCGTTTTCGTTTCTGATATAAAAAAATCCGAATCCGTTTTCGATCCGAAAATTATTCGGAAAAAATCTGATCCGAGACTATCCGAATCCGCTTTCGTCCGGATCGGACGGAAAATATCCGATCTGTTTTCATCCCTAGTCATCGTTGCGTCCGGCAGAAATACGAGAATCCGATCAGATCGGACTCGAATGTAGGAACGTAAGCATTACCCGACTAATTATGTATGTATATGTACTAGAACGGTAGAGCGATGGCCTGTATTATTGTCTACTTTTCATACGTATCGTGTGCTTTTTTTGTTTGTATTTAGGATGGATGCGCAGAGTAGTTTGTTGATTGTTTTAGTTAATGATCACTGACGAGGTGTGGCTGTTGTATGGTCAGTTTGAGTAAGCAAGGTGTATATCATATAAGACAGACATAACGACATGTTGTGCGTTGCGATAATGTATTAAACATAGTTATATTGGGCATAGTATATAGACATCCAGAATGGTGCGTTAGGCAGCAGAAAGCGTCATGCAGGAAGTGTCTATATTTCGAGTGATTGAAATTTCTTTATCTATTAGTTATCTGTTCTCACCGTTCGATTCACGTTCTATAGGCTGGATTGTCTCATTCTAAAATAGACAAAAGTAAATGTAATTGAACCTTACAAATACAAAAAAATCTAAAATAGACAAAGGTAAATCTAGGTGAACTCTACAAATACAAAAACAAAGTAAATAGAATTAAAAGTTACAGTAAAATTATGCTAAAATTGTATATAACTTGGTACTGTAATTTCAGACTTACTACTGTACAATTATATATAACTGATGGATAATAAAATCTCAAGTAACTAAATATTAACAAATCCGATGTAGTCAGATTATTGTTGTCAGTTTGCTGCAGCGGAGACATCGTTAACGGTGATAGTGCGAAATGAGTTAGTGTGTAGTATGTATTAGTACAGTAAAAAGTCATGTTTACAGAAGAAGACGTACTTAAACAAACAACAAAAATAGGTTTGCATGAACGGCTTGTGTAACGTTCTAAAATTTTATTTCTAGTTAAAATAAAATTTAAATATTTTCTTTGATTTTTTGGATTTTAAAAAGGTTTCCTATTATTTTGAAGCAAAAATAAATTTATTTGCAAAGCTAAATACCAATTTTAAGTTGAAATTATTTTATTTAAGCCCAAAATAACTCAAGGAAATTATGTGAAATTTTTTATAATTTTTACACTTTATTTGCTATTTTCTAAAAGCGTAATTGTATTATCCCAATTTCTGAAATTGCTAAAGCATTAAAAATCCAAAATTTAGCAAATGGGCTGAATCTCTTAGCCCAATTTTCTTTTTTGCCTGTGCCAGCCCATCTCACGCCTCCCCCCTCAATGACATGCGGGCCTCGCCTGTTAGCGCCTCTGTCTCCCTCTCCATCTCTCACTGACACCCGACCCCCACCCGTCGACCCATCTCTTCCTCCCCTTTCTTCCTCCTCGCGACGCCGCCATTGCCGCCCGCACAGAGCTTTTCAAATCCGGCCGAAACCACTTGTTTTCTTCGCGGTTCCGCCGCCATCCTTATCCCCTATCCTCTTTGCGTCTGTTTCGATGATGGTTCCCCTTTTTTCTGCCACCAAACTCCGCTTATCTCGCCATTATTTCCGAATCAATCACCTCGCGCGTACGCCCGTACCCCCCTCGCCCTATAAAAGGGAGCACCGGCTTCCCAATTGCTCCCTCATCCCACCGCCACGACCCCATTGCGCTTCTCCCCTCCTCTCGCCACCGCAATCCCGAGTTGAAGTTCGCTGGCCGAGCGACCTTTCGTCGTCAATTGCACCGCTGTCGACGACGCTCCGCCTACATCTTCACCACTATTGGCCTCGCCATCTCGCGTTCTACACCGGGCGCACCTCGACATCGCCGAAGGACCACCAGAACATCGTCGCCGCCAACCCGATCTCGTCTCCGTTCTCTCCCCGCCACTGGTAACGTTGTCACGTCCTCCGTCGCAAGCGAGCGCACCAGGTTCCCCTCGACCCCCTCTTCCTTTTGGTATCCTTGTCGGACGTCGTCGTGGCGCATAGCACCGGCGACCTTCGGGTCCAATGCGCCGCCGCTGATCTGGTGTGAGGTAGCAGCCACGTGGCGCCACCTAGTCACCACATGAGCGCCACGTCACTTCTTTTGCCCACGTCAGTGACCATTGCCCTCTTGTGGAGCCGGTCTATAAACCAAAGACCCACATGTTAGTAACTAATTGGATTTTCCTGTAAAAAATAAATCGGTCTCACACCACTATTTGGCAAGCTTGGTCCACCATGGACCATTGCCCTCTTGTGGAGCCGGTCTATAAACCAAAGGGCCACATGTTAGTAACTAATTGGATTTTCCTGTAAAAAATAAATTGGCCAAAAAAGAAATCCGGGTGCTGATGTCATGCTTACATCAAAATTAGATTTTTCTTTAGTAAAATAATTCATAAATTCATGAAAATTGAATTTAGGGAATTTCTTTAGGATTTAATCTTCCGAGGACCCGTTCTCCTTCATACTAACTCCGACTTCAGCGATTCAAATTTATAAATTCATCTAAAATCAAGATCTAGATATCTATACAAAAATTATTTAATTTGGAGTTCATTTGAATTTATTTTCTATTTATTTTAATTTAGCTCATTTTCACGTATAGATTTTGACGACTTCGGAGAGACCAAGTTATTTGACGAGTTAGACCAACAAGAATTTGAGCAAGGTAAGTTATATTCCTTGATCATGTTTGATCTCAGTATTTTAAATTATTTAAATTCTATTCTAAATTATTATTGCATGCTTATTTATATTCTAGTTAATTTAAATTCCTATTTTAAATTTTTAGTTAATCCATTTACCTTTGTATAGCCAATTTTGACATTGAATTAGCCATACCTTGTCACCTTAGTTGGAAATCTAGTAGTATGAACTAGAACACGTCGGAAAACTTTATGCTTAGTCAAAGTTTAGACAAAAAATATTGAATTTGTGGAGTTTAGCCAAAATATTCAACTATGATTTAAAAATGAGACTATGGTTTTGTTTTTATGATAGAATTTTTAGGAAATGATTTGACATGTAAAATATCCACGTTGATCTATCAGAAGGGCACTGGCACTTGTGTGGATAACATAGGTTGAAACATGGTTAGTTACTTTTCTACTGCTTTGGCAGTTCTTTTGGCACTGGGGACTGGGGTCATGGGAGAACAAATGGTTGAATGTATTCTGTTCTTGCGTATTTGTGCTACGGTCAACCGGTGTTGCTTGCCTTTTCCGATTTAAATATTATTGTGGGATTTTATTGACCAAACGAAAGAGGTGACTTCATTATCTGTCTGTAGATATATAGATTAGTCTCCGTGTTAATTAGATTTGTTTCCTTTCAATTATATTCCATGCAGTAGAGTTTAGAGGTAAGTTTCTTTAAGTTTATAGATTACTAGGCAGTATCGCGCGCTACGCTGCGCCCGGACTTCGAGCGCGCAATGATGTATCATGTATTACGTATGGATTAAAAGCAACATACGACATGAAAACTATGACAGTATTAGAGACGACGCCAACGCAACAAAGATGCACGGAACCGTATGATAACCAGGTAAACAGCATACTGCAGGATATAATGCAGTATCGATCCTAACCAGCAGAGTACCTAAAGCGCAACCAAAGGTAAGGAGATCCTAACCAGCAGAGTACCTAAAGCGCAACCAAAGGTAAGGTATTATGATGTATATATAGCTTACATAGCTGCACCATGAAACAATATGTTAGCAGCCTTTGGACTATGTTGATCATATCTAATTAAAGATAGGACATACAAACCGTACATCACAGGAACTACTATGCAAATGTCATTTGCAAGAAGAGCCAGTGTGCAGTGTTCTCGGAGCATGCCGATGCCCTGACGACTGTGATGAAAAGAAGAACAATGGTGCTAGCTGAAAGGCCAGACCAGGTATACCCTTGCTGCACAGCATAAAGAAGCTACATCTTGTAAGCTGCAATGATGGCAGCAAGGCAAAAGACAATATGCCTAAAGCATATACATGCATTCTTTGAAGAAGTGCCTTTTTTTAATTCATCAAAGTCAGTCTCTTTCATCACCTTTATAGTTGTACAATCAGCTATATCCAGGCATGCGTGCTTCAAGTCTGTGTTGCACTTGCCCAACAGAAACAATATTAAATTCGATCAAATGATCTGATTAGGAAGGAAAACTGAGGCAAAAGGTAACAAAGAAACGACTAACATGATTTAGCTGTATGGTCCAACCCTACATATAATAAATCGTTAAATGAACGAAACTGAAACACACAGTGGCATTATTATTTGTTAGGAATAGTACAATTAGAACCATAATAACTATCTAGACCACAAATCAGAGGTAAGGCACAATATAGAAGTTTCATTCTGTGGGAAAGGTCCCAGGCAAGAGTTATTTATATCATAAACTAAGTAAGATTAGCTGTGAGCGGAGTAGGGTATGCTTAACCTAAAAGCAACAGTAGCAAAATATACTAAGGTTTGATGCATAAATAAACATTATCGGTCGAGAACTCAGTCTCTTTTTTAATAAAAAAGAAAACTGAACTCAGTAACCATGTAAGAAAATTTATACATTGTATTGCTAACAAAAAAGAATTACAGTTCGCACAACATGAGGAGCAAGTTGTTGGAATTAGCACCTAGCCTAGCACAAACTTTTAAACATGTCTTCTATCATTACACAAATGAAGGACACCGTAGGAGAAGAATTTAAAATATACTAAGGTATCAACTGTAGGCATATCTATGGAACCCAAGGCACATGAATCATCATGTAAACAAGAAAAGCAAGCTTCCCCTCAGGTGTTGCCAAAATATTACCAGGATGAGGGTCAGCATGAAAGTAACCATACTCTAGGAGCTGCCTTAAGCTACACTGGATACCAATGTTCACCAAATCCAGAACCTTCAAACCTTGCTTTTCAATGGCTGCTTGCTGATTTAGTTTTACGCCCTCAATCCATTCCATTGTGAGAACCTTTGCACCTGTGTAATCCCAAAATATATCAGGCACTAATATGCCTTGCTTGTCAGCATATAACTTTTTAAACCTTCGTGCATTTTGGCCTTCCTGCATTCATTATTCTTAATACCATTCAATAATCAATAAAAGCACACGACCAAACTAAGGAGAAATAATAGGTCCGGATTCTGCTGAATAAGCAACCAAGGATGTCTTTGCGCGTCTGAATTTCATGTTCTCATTCTGTTAAGAATTCACAAGTACAGTGTATATATAGATTACAAATATGGATAATAGAATATACGCAGAGAAAAAGTACCTGGACATAATTAAGCTTTTGGCAAACTCTTCGAGCGAATTCATCCATTAGGGCAACAACATCACTGGATATAAAGTCGACGTACCTGTTTATCAGAAAACCAAGGCCCCTCAGTAGGTAAAAATCAAGCCCTATGGCATCGTCGATACCAGGTCTTTGCACCTTGACAGCGACCAGCTTCCCAGAGTATTTCAACCGTGCCTTATAAACTTGGCCTAAACTTGCAGCTGCAATTGGGGAAGGTGATATTGTCGAGTAGATTGAATCAAGAGGAAAGCAGAGCTCCCTCTCGATACATGCAAATGCCTCTTCATCTGGAAACGTGGGAAGCGAATTCTGCAAGACAGCTACGTGTCAACCATTTGAGAGACCTTAAATCAGTAATAGAAGTAAATCCCCAGGTTATGAGGAAACATCCTGAATTGGTAAACTCTAGCTGATGCCATTGGTTCCTTTCGAAGCAACGACCATTTTTGCAAGCCATTCACCCTTTTCAAGACAATAAGCAAAGCATAACGGGAGGAACCTCTAGCATGGTTCTTGAATGAAACACCATTGAATAAACAAGGAATTAAGTCAAGTAAGCAGTGACGCTCCATTCTTGAACAAGAACACGACTCATTGGCCAAATCTTATTGTACCATCCAACTATCTTGGAGAGAACTTGTCCAGTACGTTGGAAACAATACTAAGCATTTTATATCGTGAGCACAGGCAAGAAAGAATGTCCGCCTGCAGCTCAGAGAGCTCCTCGAGGTACTCCGGTGGGCAGAGGTCGGGCCGCGTGGACAGCCCCTACCCAGTCTTGACGAACTTCGGGCCGAGCCTTGTCAGTATGGTTCGCAGCTCCACTGCCTTGGCGCGCCTCATCGCCGACGAGTACCCCCTCCGCTCGTCCAGCAGCAGCTTCAGCCCAAATGCCCCCAGCTTGGACAGCACCTCCGCCGCTCTCAGCGCCACCTAATCAAACAGCAGCAATCCACTCCACACAAGTCAAAATTTGAGCACCTCAGTTTCCGCTGTTATCTAGTTGAGGTTAAATAAAGGCTGGGGTTTTAGTTTGGGTAGTTTCCTTGAAGGGGTGGGAGTCGTAGTGGGAGGCGAGGAGGTCGGGGCTGAAGACGGTCGTGTTGGCGGCGCGGACGGCGACCGCCATCGCCGACGTGGAGGTGGTGGCAGCCATGGCCGGCGGGGGGAAGCGAAAGGGGTGGAGAAGGGAGAGGGCCACGCCCGCGCGCCGCCGGAGGGAGGAGCTGCGGCGGAGCCGTGGACGGGAGGCGAAGGGGAAGAAGATAGAGGCAGACCGAGAGGGCGGGGGGGGGGAGGAAGGGGAAGAGGACTGAGGGAGCGGCGGCGGGTGGCGAGGGAGACCGAGCAGCCGGCGTAGGAGGGAGAGGGAGGGGACTGGAGGCGGAAGGGGAGGAGCGGCACCGCGCGACGGAACGAGAGTGGGGGAGGAGTTGTGAGGAGAAAGGGAAACGAGACGAAACCTCGCGACGCAGAGGGTGTCGGGGCGACGTGGCTGCGCGAGCGTCGTGCGTTCCTACCGAGCGCATCGGCCCGGATCGGACGGTGCGGATGCGAGGGCGGCGCGATCGGACGGCCGAAGCATTCCGGACGACGTGGCCGGCCGGCTGAGCGGCAATCCCATGAGCTTAGGAGTAAGTCAAATCATCCTGTAAAAGGACAACAAACTTTACCCCTTAAAAAAAGGTAGCATCCTTTTTTTTTGCGAGGGAAAAGGTAGCATAAGAGCATCCAAGCCAACCTTGGCACAATGTAACATCTGCAAATCAAAACTGATCACGAAGATTCAGAATTTCAGATGTTCTTCCTTTGAGGAAGCAACTTGACCCTCCGAATCTGTGATGCAGGGACGATTACACCGCATACGCCAACGTCAGCTCCAAGAACTTCGGGGATAGGGTGAAGCACTGGGCCACTGTCAATGAGCCAAACATAGAAACTACAAGCGGCTTCGACGGCGGTGCGTTGCCGCCGCAGCGCTGCTCCTATCCCTTCGGCACAGAATGCACTGGAGGAAACTCTACGACGGAGCCATACATAGCTGCTCACCATCTCCTACTTGCACACGCCTCAGCAGTGTCCCCGTATAGAGACAAGTACCAGGTCTCGCATCAGTATATCACCCTCTTCCCTACCTGACATAGACTAATAGAGATGGTACTTGATAATTAACATGAACATGCAATGCCCATTCTGAAGGCTATTCGAAGGGGACAGATAGGAATTACTCTCTTGGGCTGGTGGAATGAACCTGCTACCAACAAATCACAGGATGCAGCTGCTGCAATGAGGATGAATGACTTCCATTCCATACTGGACGGTTAGTTTGTACTTAGTAGTACTAGTAAACTACTACAGTATTTCTGAACACATGTAGCAAGAACTCGTGCCTTTCTGCACAGGTTTATGCATCCTTTGGTGTATGGGGGTGGGGACTACCCTCCGGTAATGAGGAGTAGAGTAGGCGAACGATTGCCGACTTTAACGGCGGAACAGTCGAAGAGAGTACGCGGATCATTCGACTTCATCGGCTTCAATCACTATATTGTTGTTCGCGTGCAAGCCGGTGAGAGCATCTTCAATCTGAAGCAGAGAGACTACTACGCCGATGCAGCTGCCATTGCAAGTAAAGAAGCCATCATTTCTTCAGTTCTGAACGAAAAGAACTTTCGCGCCAGTTAAATACCCAATCCAATACAATTTTGTGTTCCAATTGAGCTCTAAGCTAGTAGCTCGGTACACTCAATTCAATACGGGTTGTCTATTCTTTTTTATTCAATGATTCATATTAGTTATGATTTAGTTATACTACACCCAACTACACCTGACAATATAAGTACGAGAATTCCGAGGGGGTAGAGTTGTAATTATCCGTGGGATCGCATGACACAAAAGTAATATTTTATGCATCCTTTGGTGTATGGGGGTTGGGGACTACCCTCCGCTAATGAGGAGTAGAGTAGGCGAATGATTGCCGACTTTAACGGCGGAACAGCCGAAGAGAATGCTCGGTGTTAGAGATATATATGTTAGAGATATGTTTGTGTTAGAGTAGGACTCTAGATATGATTTGGTTTCCTTATCTGTAATCTATACTCGTGTATATATTCTGGCCCATTGGCCTCCTGATAATACAAGTTGCTATTCCAACATGGTATCAGAGCATTAGGGTTACCTCTTCTAGTCGCTGCCGCTTCTTCCTCTCGCTCGGTAACTTCGCTCGCCGCTTCGGCATCATCTTCTCTTGCTTCGCTGCTCATCACCGACGCCCGCGCCGGCCTCATCACCGACATCTCGCTGCCGGCCTCCGCATCTTGCTGCCTGGTGATCCACCGCCGTCCCCGCTCGGATCTTCTAGCCCTCGCACCGAATCCGGCGACAGCGTCCGCCGCCGCTCGAGATTGCACAGGGACTTCGCCATCAGAGGCTCGCCATCACTTGATCCGCCGCCGCTCGGGATTGCGCTCCAGCACCGGATCCGACAATCGCGCCCGCCGCCGGTTGCATGTGCCTTCGCCGCCGGATTGCGCGAGGATCGCAGCCGCCGCTCGCCTCGCTGGCCGCGCCGCCGCCTCGCCTCGCTCCCGTGTGGGCCGCCGCAACGCGCCTCCGATGGAGCCGCTGCCGGATTGCGCGAGGATCGCATCCGCCGCCTCGCCGCCGGTGGCCGCCGCCTCGCTTCTCGCTCTGTGTGGCCGCATCGCTCCTCCAAACACACGCCGGATCTGCCGCCGCGTGGATGGGCCGCCACCACCACAAAGTTGCCGCCGCCAGACGTTGTCGCCGCAGAAGTCGCCGCCGCGAAGAAGCCACCGCCGCCACCATCGTAACGTGGGGGAACCCTAGTTCCCCCTTCCCAGTTTTGACGTGGGCTGTGCGGGCCGAAATTGACGGTTAGTTAAAGAAGCGGCAAAAAAAGTTGTTTAATACCGCGCCGCCCGGGCCGCCGTTAGACCTCGTTGTTTTAGTCGCCGCGCCGCCCGGCCGCCTACCAATTGGTACTGCTTCCTTCCTCGCCGCTCGGTGATCTTCGACGGTTAACTACACCGACTTCGTGTCTCACATGCGCATCCACATGCGTGGTCTTCGTCTCTGGGCCGTCCTCTCTGGCGATGTCACCTGCCCGCCATGCCCTACTCCTCCGACGAAACCTACGCTCGCTGCACTTCCCCGACACCGACAAGGCCGCTATTGAGGTCGCCGGTCTTGCCGATGAGAATGTCGATCCGCCTATCAAGAGGCTCGATTTCTACATGGATCAATTGACTACCTACACTGGTGCGACGACGACGCCGCTCGTCGCCGCCTTCATCGCCGCGCTGTCCAAATTTCGCCTTCTTTCGAGATTGTGGATTTTCTTCTACCGTCCGTGATGTGGACTCATCTTCGATAGCGCTTTAACCCTCCGAGATGCCCTCTACTCGCCGAAGAGTTCGCCAGAGCACTCTCTTCAAAGCAGGCGATGCATCGTTGACGCCTTCTACGCCGTAGTTCTCGCACCGCGCCAATCGACTTTCTTCGCACCGCCGGGCCGCTGCCTCGCTCATGCCGCCCGGCCAGACGCGGCCGACATGGAGTTTCAACGTATCTACGAGTTCCTTACTCGCCTTCGCCCCGAGTTCGAGCGCAGGCGCGCCCACCTACTTATACGCCACCTCGTGTCACTCTTCCGAGGCCCTTACCGAGATACATGCGAGGAGACTCGCCCGAGTGGTGCCGGTCCGATGCCACTCCTCCGTGCTCGCCGCCCGTACACTGCTACACCGATCGCTTCACGCTTCAAGACATCGCTTCCTCCAATGGGCCGCCACAGTGGTGGTGGCCGCCCCATCCGGCGGTGGCCGCCCTCGCCGCTCCTATCGCGACAAGATCGCCATATTGAGTCCCGCTGCAAGAAGCGCGGCATATTTCATGCCGTTCTTCTCCTAGCACTAGCACCGCATTTCTACATCGACGCCCGACGACTACTTCGCGCTTTCTCTCACCGAGCAGAGATAGCCGACTTCGACGCCGCTGCCGCTTCGTGTTCTTCCTCGACAGTTCTGCAGTTCTCGCGACCGACTCTTCTGCACCGAAACCACCTCCTACACAACAGTACCTCCCGTGGATCCTTGATTTCGAGCATCCTTCCACATGACTTCCGATTCTTCCACTGCCTTTTGTTACACCTCTTGATTCCCATGTCGTTGTACTTACTACCGATGGTACCTCTCTTCTCGCTTTCTAGTCGAGGATCTTTTAGCAACTCATCTTTTCATGTTCCTTCGTTGCTCATGTTCCTCGCCTAACCATACGACTTCTTTCATCGACAGACATCGACCTTGGTTATCGGGTCATTCTCGACTCGACTCTTGTTGTGTTCAGACCGCCACACGGAGTTCTCGTTGGTTCGCCCTCGCGCCTTGACTCACAAAGTGTCTCTGGGAGCTTGACTGCTTCACCTTCCTTCCGCGCGCCCATCGCCGCCTGCCTCCGCTCGGCTACTCGCCTACCTGGCTCTTTCCAAAGCGGGCATCACCGCCTTGGTCATCCGTGTGGATCTCGCTTGTCATCCTTAGTTCGCCGTGGTCTTCGGGATCCGCCTCGTGTGACGATCTTTAGATCGCCAGTGGTCGTAAGTTAGGCAAATGATTCACTTCCTTATCCTCATAGTGAGTCGTTGTCTCGGCGTCCTTTTGATCTTGTTCATTCCGATGTTTGGGGTCCGCTCCTTCGCTTTGAAAGGGGTCATCGATACTATATCATCTTTATAGATGATTTCTCTCGCCACACTTGGATATATTTCATGTCTTCTCGTAGTGAGGCCTTGTCTATCTATAAACAGCTTTGCCACCATGGTTCGCATACGCTTCTCCACTCCTATTCGTGTCTTTCGTGGCCGACTCCGGGCGAGTACCTCTCTCATCACCTACGCAGCTTCCTTGTCGAAAGCGTGGCACTCTCGCCGCCTCCGTCCCGGTGCTCATGCTCGTAATGGTGTTGCCGAGCGGAAGTGTCGGTGTATTAGAACCGATCTTACGTAAAGATTATTTGATTCGGGGTCTCCTAGAGATGAAATCACGCAGTGGTTGACACGGATGTTTAGACAGTTCATCCTTCTCCGAGAGAATAACAACCCTACTCCCGTGTGTATGGTATTGATCAGATTCTCGATGATCAAGCAAGAAACTAAGACTATTACAAAGAACAAGATTTGTGTTTCTCCTTGACTTGCTCGCTTTCGCCTCCTCTTGCTCCTCCGATTGATGTCTTTATATAGTCGTGAAGAAGTAGCCGCTTTGTCTCGCGGAAGAGGCGCCTTAATTAAGCCGAGAATGGGCGATGATGGCGAATTACCGCGCATTGGCTTCTTCACGCCGTCGCGCTATCATTCGGATGTAATGGGGTATTTAAGCACTATTACTACGCAGAATAATAGTGCGTAAGGACCGCTCGATTCCTTAATCAATTGGACCCACTCGCTTGTAGGTTTGATTATAAGGTGGTCGTGGTTTATTTGGTCGTAGTATGACTTACGACTGGGTTTAAGTCGTAGTAGAGCTTACGATTGGGCAATAGTCGTAGAAGGACTTACGACTGGGCAATGGTCGAGAAAGACTTACGACCGTAGTGGTGGTCGAGAAGGACTTACGACCATGACATAGTCGTAGTAAGACTTACGACTTGGGGTGATTGTAGAAGATCTTACAATCACTTGGTAGGTCTCCCCTTATAAATATGAGGGTACTGGGACTATGTGACATCATATTTACTCATAATAAGAATTATAGATAAAAGATAAAATGAGGATTATTAGATCCTCGTCAGGAAGCATCGGCACCTTCGTGAATCGGCTCGTGCCCTGATGATTGCCGCCTCTATTCCACCTCACTTTTGGGCCGAGGCTGTTTCCACTACCACCTATCTCGCCAACATCCAAATTCTTCTTCCGCTTCTTCGTGCGCAATCCTCGTTGAACGCCTCGGTGGTCTCCTTCCTAACTACTCGCCTTTCGTCGCTTGGTCGCGCTTGCTACGCTCTCCTCGCCCCTCGAGAACGCACCAAACCGATCGCCACCGTTGAGTGTGTCTTTCGGGATACAAGGGCCGAGCATAAGGGCTATCGGTCTTTGGGATCTTGTTGGTCGACGGATGCGGATTTCTGATGTGACTTTCGACGAGTCTCGCCCCTTCTACCCACGCCCCGCCTCCTTCGGCTTCCTCTCGTGGAGTCTCTCTTTTTTGACTTTTTCGATACACCTATCTCTCGCCTTGCCCTCGCCCACCACCACACCGAGTCTCCACATATTTCTCCCGTGGCCTCTCCACCGTTGTCGCCACCGCTTCATCCTCGCGCTCCTCGTGCTCCCCACTACACTCGCCTACACTCGCCGACCTCGTATTGAGGATCTTCCAAATGAGCCCTCTTATACCGATGATTCATCGCCTTCGATGCTTCATCTTCCTCGATGGGCCGTTTTCTCTCGCTACGCTCCGCGATCGCCAATCGATTCGCCCCTTTCCTGCTTTGCCTTTGCCGCGCAGCCTACCGTGAGCTCGCCTCCTACCGGATGTCACATTACATCCCGAGTGGCGCATGCCATGGCAGAGGAGATTGCGCCTCGAGCGCATCGGGTACTTGGGATCTTGTTCCATTTCCATCTCACTCGCCCCATCACATGTGAGTGGGTCTATAAGATTAAGACTCGCCTCGATGGCTCTCTTGAGCGCTATAAGGCGCGCCTTGTTGCTCGTGGCTTCCAACAGAGTATGGTCGTGACTACGACGAGACTTTTGCCCTCGTGGCCCACATGACCACCGTCCGCACTCTTCTTTCGGTGGCGCCTGCTCGCCACCGGTCCGCCTCTCTCGCCTTGATGTCAAGAATGCCTTTCTTAATGGCGAAGTTGCGTGAGGAGGTCTACATGCATCCGCCACCGGGTATTCTGCCTCGAGGGCATGGTCCGCCGCCTTCGCCGCTCTCTATGGCCTTAAGCAAGCCCTCGTGCTTGGTTTGAGCGCTTCTCCTCTGTGGTCACCGCTGCCGCTTCTCACCTAGTGATCATGATCCTCGCTTTTTTGTCCACACTTCGCCTCGTGGTCGGACTCTTCTTCTTCTATATGTTGATGATATGATCATCACCGGAGATGATTCTGAGTACATTGCCTTCGCCAAGGCTCGCCTTAGTGAGCAGCCTTATGTCGATCTTGGTCCTCTTCGTTACTTCCTTGGGATTGAGGTTACTTCCACTCCGATGGTTTCTTTATGTCCCAAGAGAAGTATATTCAGATCTTCTTGATCGTGCTTCTTTCATCGACAACAGATCGTTGAGACTCCCATGGAGCTCAACATTCATCTCCGCCTTCGATGGCGAGTCTCTTTCTCGATCCGACTCGCTATCGCTACCTTGTTGGGAGTCTTGTTTACCTTGTCATTACTCGTCCGATATCACTTATCCAGCTCACATTCTCGAGTCATTCGCTTCGCTCCCACTCAGTCCACTACACCCACCTTTTTCGAGTTCTCGCGATACCTTCGTGGAACTATCTCTCGCCTCTTCTTTCCACGCTCCACTGCATGCCTTCAGCTTATTCGGATGCTACTTGGGCCACGATCCTCCGATCGCTTGGTCTATCTCTCGCTACTATGTTTTTCTTGGTGGTTCGCTTATTGCCTGGAAGACGAAGAAACAGACTGCAGTGTCTCGTTCGAGTGCAGAGGCTGAGTTGCGAGCTATGGCTCTCTTGACAGCAGAGATTACTTGGCTACGTGGTTACTTGAGAATTTTTGTATTTATGTCACTACACCGACTCATCTCTTGTCAGACAGTACATGTGCTATCAGTATTGCCCGTGACCCTGTGAAGCATGAGCTCACCAAGCATATTGGTGTTGATGCTTCCTTCATGAGGTCTTGTGTACATGATCAGGTGATTGCTCTTCAGTATGTGCCTTCAGAGCTTCAGATAGCGGATTTTTTCACGAAGGCTCAGACTCGCGCACATCACGGCTTCTACCTCTCCAAACTCAGTGTTGTTGATCCACCATGAGTTTGAGGGGGGGGTGTTAGAGATATATATGTTAGAGATATGTTTGTGTTAGAGTAGGACTCTATATATGATTTGGTTTTCTTATCTGTAACCTATACTCGTGTATATATTCTGGCCTATTGACCTCCTGATAATACAAGTTGCTATTCCAACACTCGGATCATTCGACTTCATCGGCTTCAATCACTATATTGTTGTTCGCGTGCAAACCGGTGAGGGCATCTTCAATCCGAAGCAGAGAGACTACTACGCCGATGCAGCTGCCATTGCAAGTAAATAAGCCATCATTTCTTCAGTTCTGAACGAAAAGAACTTTCGCGCCAGTTAAATACCCAATCCAATACAATTTTGTGTCCCAATTGAGCTCTAAGCTAGTAGCTCGGTACACTCAATTCAATAGGCGTTGTCTATTCTTTTTTATTCAATAATTTAGATTAGTTATGATTTAATTATACTACACCCAACTACACCTGACAATATGATTACGAGAATTCTGAAGGGGTAGAGTTGTAATTATCCGTAGGATCGCATGACACAAAAGTAATATTTTTTCAACCCTAGTTGAAAAAATCCATTATACATTCTAAAAATATATAAATACAATGAAAATCTATTATACCCTTAACATATCAATGATAAGATTTGATCCATATAATACTATCGCTATATAATACTAGTAGAATGTACTCGTAAAATTTCTCAATTTCTATTATTACTCTACTCGTATGGAGTGATTCAGCTTGACTTACATGTAACATTTTTTTCTCTCTGGATTCAGATCCACTTGAATTCGAAGACATCCAGGAGGTACGAAGCAGTGAAGCGAATTGTTTCAGCACAAATAGCACATCAGTTGCTACGGGTTTCTTCTTTTTTCTCTTCAGAATCATAAGTTGTGTAATTTTCTCGATGTAACATGTGCAGGGCCACCTTGAGTATGCTCCCGGGCTCTATGGAAACTGATGGAGCACCTGAAACTGAAGTACGGAAATCCTCCGGTCGTGATCCATGAAAACGGTATGCGCAAAAAGAAACACCTGAATTCTTAAGTACTCCTTGACCTTGCTGTATTTGTTGTCCTGTTTTCTGAAGATGAACTGACACTGTCAAACATACTATGAACTGAAAATCGATGCATAAGAATCCGTCGTTTCATGAATCATGATTCAGGAAACGGAGAGGCCCAAAAGATTCCGGGCAAGATCGAGTACGCCGACGACTACAGGTCAGAGTTCCTGCAAGATTACCTGGAAGTTCTCTATCTGTCCATACGGTGCATGCATGATGCATTCACCATCTCCCCTTCCTAGCCTGGTCGTTAATTTGCTCATAAAATTTCATGAAGGATGGACTCGAGTTACCCACGAACAGCTTCTGAAAATTGCTGTGGTTGCAGGAACGGATCGAACGCGCGGGGATACTTCGTGTGGTCATTTCTTGACGTGTTCGAGGTCCTGTTCGGCTACCATCTACGCTTCGGCCTTTGCGGCGTCGATATGAACGCCGAGGGCAGGACGAGGTACGCGAGGAACTCGGCCCGCTGGTACTCCGGCTTCCCCAACGGCGGCGAGCTGCGGCCGCCGTCCAGGAAAGCCTTCGACGTCGCATGACGAGGCTTCTCTAGTTCTCTGATCAATGCTGCACAAGCACAAATCGATATTGTGCATAGACTGCACGTGTATTTCTGTATGCAACGTATACTGCATGCCCAATTAGTACTACACAGATTCTCAGTAATGTGACGACGTCTCCGATTCCTCGCCAAGATCAGTAATGGAAGCACTACTTAGAAAGGGAAACATACATGTTATACATCGCCTTGGTGTCGGACCCGGATTTTCAAATCCCGAATCCTCTGTGAATAATATTGTGCTACTCCCTGGATCAGTGGGTAGCACTCACAGACTCATTGTTGAATCATTTCATACATGACGCGAATTGAGACATTTAAATAACAAACATCAGAGTGACATAGATCACGTCGGATCGAGTTTTACATAAGGGCCACCATGCCAAATTGATTACAATACACAAAAGCACGTAGCTGCAGCGGAAGCAAAAGAGAGGATGGGGCTCATCTCTCCACAGGCAAGCGACTGGGGTGACCGACGTACGACCGATATTATCCAAGGATTGGGTAATATTGGTTGTACGTAAGTACCGACGAGTCCTCTAGACTGGGGCGAGACCTACACTACAGAATCTATACTACTCTTCAGGGTTCCCTTGGCCATCGACTTCAGAATCCTCGTAGTATGCGTAGTCTCCTTGATCCAAATCATCTGCAGGGTTTGGGGGAGGAGCGAGAGTGAGCACAACTACCGTGCTCGCGAGCCAACACACAGTATGCAACAGTATACATGCAAGGCTTAACAAGGGTGGCTCAGGTTCTTTTATTTGCTAAAGGAACATTTTCAATTATTATAATTACAAAGTCCTATGACTTAGCATTTTAAACAAATTGCATTTTTATTAAAGAGAGAAACTGCAATATTAAATAACAGCGAAGGTTACCTACACCTCATGCTTAATTTTGATAACGGTTACGTCCACCGATTATCAGAGCTGGGTAAGGCTACCCAGGAAAGATCCAAAACAAGGGCTAGATGAGCCCAACACATTTTCATTCCACCCACAAAGGTTTTTAAAATAGAACTAACTC
The DNA here is from genome assembly GCA_036346395.1 of Hsuehochloa calcarea. Lineage (NCBI taxonomy): Eukaryota > Viridiplantae > Streptophyta > Magnoliopsida > Poales > Poaceae > Hsuehochloa > Hsuehochloa calcarea. The sequence continues at coordinate 5,982,122 of CM070610.1, forward strand.
AGGTTAAGTTCTCATGTCTGCCTTTGACCGTAGGCGCGGCTGTTTAAACAGTTTAGACTCTGCAGAGGTTGTACACTGTACCCACAAGAGATAATCATACTCGTTACCCCACATGATTCCTTAGTCATGTAGTTGAGCGATCGTCACAGTAACGTTTCAAACTACCTTGCCCCTTCCGTCAACTCACCCCTATGGCCAATTCCATAAGTTGTGAGGGATGTTCACCACAACGACTAGCGCAGCTGGCCCCGGCCACAGCGACTAGCGCAGCTGATAACTTCATCGTTTTCGGTGTCCCATTCAAGCTAGCATACGTCCTGCCACTTGCACACTTCTAAACACCAATTGTGGGATGAGATTCAAGGTTCAATAGTTTTACTAGGCCAAGTTGCACTTTGCAGACTTGCGGTTGTACTTGTTTTACACAGGAGGTCATGACAAGATTAAGTCCTTAATTCATCTGGACGGTTCATACCACATACCAACCATTCTCGTGCTACGTCCGCACCCACCACTCTTTCCATCCGTCCAGATGTGGTACTAGCAAGTTGTTTAGGGTTTTAGGGAGGAAAACCAATTAACGCAACACACCAGTCATCTACATCCAATGACTGCCCAAAACCATTTTTCATGTTTAAAGGATGATGATTGGGACATTTATTGTCCTGGTACTTAAGCAAGACTAGCATGTCGCTTAAGTACAACCTATACTAGTATTTACCACATATTTACTAGGGTGACAAAGAATACTGGATTCAATTATCAAAGGATGGGAAATAATTAATTAATCATCAAATGGGTGTTTAACTACCTTAAGCTTTAACATATCATTGATTACAAAATTAAAGCATGCAACTTTGATATTTTAAATAAACATAGTTTGCATAAAATGTAGGCTCAGAATGATCAAAGTATTGACTACCTGGGTCAGGTTATCGCGGCCTTGATCTTACTCAGGGCCTTCTCTGCCAGGGGTTTTGAGTTCTGGGTCTGCGTCTTTATCCGAATCTTGATCCTGCTCGAGTCACTGCTTCTTCTGGACTCTGATTCCTAATTACGCGATACAAGTAAGAACAACAACTAAATCCAAAGAACTTTAAAAGACCAAAGACAATCAAAACGCTTTAAATAAGTTTTGCGATGAACGAGCTGAAGAGACAAGATTCAGCGAGGAGGGGATGATTGACAAAGTCAACCGATCAGCTGAGTACACGAGGCAAGGGCGGAGATACTCTGCCGAGGGAAAAGAAGGGGGAACAAAGTCGAATGAACTATCGCAGGGATACTTCACTTTGGATACCGCTGATCGGGCAAGATTAGGATACACGATAATTTTTGCCGGGCTTTAAAAAAAACAGTAACACATTTTAACAAAGATGACTTTTGAACAGGGATAAAAGGATGGGATAAACAATATTTGGACTGAGGAACACTGGATAGGATTACAAGATGAATGTATAAGTTTTCAAGGTAAGCTATCGAGATTAAGAAGTTAATCCCGAATAGTTTTCCAAGATATTTTGAGAAAATGCAAATTCATTTCAAAGCATTTTACACAAACGCGGAAAAATTGGAGTAAATCTGTTTTAACTAAAATAGTCATGATTGCGGAGACGATTACGAAGGTCATTTGCATAACTTCGATTTCCCGAGATTTTGCAAATTACGCTCTTAATCGATGGCTCTCAACTAAAAGCGAAATGGATAATTCTACTAGTACTTGTCAATCGACGAGTTAACCATTAACAAGGGTTAATCGAATCAACGCAAGTCGTAGCACAATCATCGAGAACAAATATTTTGGAAATATTTTCGCCAAAATAGAAAGCTACTAGTCGACCGAGTAATACAAAACAATACATACACAATCGCCATACAACAACTTCCAATACACAACCTCAATACACAAAACTCAATTTCCACTCCACGACTACCCTGCACAGAGTTGACAAAAACAATAAAGATCAATACACACATCGACAATACACAGATCGACTGCTGCCAAAACTTGCTCCATTGCGCTGCAATCCACAAGGGGGGCACTGATCAGAGAGACAGAGAGCAGGCGGCCAGCAGAGCTGAGGAGAAGGGGAGCAGCCGGTTGGACCGAGGAAGGGGCGGTCTCGACCGGGGAGAAAGAGAGAAGGGCGACGGGGCAGCTGATCGCCGCAAGGCCGACGACCGGAGGGCGGCGAGGCCAAAGCGAACTGGGCGCCGGCGAGGAGGGATGCCGAGGAGGCGGTGTAGCCGGGATGGCTCGAGAGAGAGATGGCGGCGGTGGAGCGCACGGCCAGTAACGTCCGAACGGCGGCGATGGCGACCGGAGGGGAAAAAGAAGGGGAGGCGGCACGGTACCAAGGAGGCGCGGAGGCTCACCGAGAGGTCGGCCGAGGCGGGGGCGATGGAGGTGACCGCGACGGAGCCGAGGCGACGCCGGAGAGGCGCATGGGGGCCGGGTCAGCAAGCGGGAAGCTCGACCGACGCAAGCGAGGAGCGTCGGGAGAAGGCCGGAGCTCCGGTGGCGGCGACACGGCGAGGCGCGGAGGAGAGGAGATGGCGCGCGGCCCGAGAAGAGGGAGGCGAAGAGGGAAGAAGAAAGGGGCGGAAGCTCTCGCTTTTATGGCCGGGAGAGGGGTGCGCCGTGGAGGCGGCGAGATGGAGACCAGCGACGGAGGCGAAAGCCGGACGGCGTGGGAGTCAGCGTCTTGGCGCTGGAGCAGCGCAGCGCGCGCAGATCCGGAGGAGGCGGAGCTGCTGGCGCGGTAGGACGAGCGAGCGCGGCGCAGGCGCGGAGGAGGCTGAGCGCACTAGGCGAGCGAGAGACGAGAGGGGAGAGGAAAAGCGAGTGCGGCGCTGGGGAAGAAAGAAGCCGGGCCGAGCGAGCGGTCGCGGGGAAGATAAGGCAGGGGCGGGGAGAGAGAAGAGAGAGTGGACCGGGAGGAAAAACCGGCCCAAGACGAAAAGAATGAGTTTTGAATTTAAAAATAGAGAATTCAAAGCAAATTTTTGAATCTGAAATTTGAAAGAATATTTGAAACACAAACCCGAGCTTATTGAAAGCTAGGAGTTTTTGAAGATAACGCCAAATTTAAAAATTCGAATGAAAATCAGAAATCAAGGTAATTACTATTTATCGTCCGAAAACAGGACGTTACACTTGGGCCGACCCAGCTATAAATATTGGGTTGGGTCAAATACTAAGCATCCGGGTGATCAGAGTTAGGCTGGAGACATATCGAACATTTTTTGGCAGAACACGTCGAGCGACGAGCCAGCGCCGTTTTTGTAACTTTTTTCGTTTCTAAAATAGCACCATTTCACCGCGAAATGGGCCTTTCTTCTTCTTTTTTTTTTTGTTGTGTTTTCTTACTAAAATGGCATTGTTTGACGACAAAAACAAAAATAACCATCTCGTAAAACAAATTGACAAAAATATATCTCAAAACGTACGGGAGTAAATCTATCACACCCCACGATACAGTAGGACAAGTGTTGGCCGCACGCGTGCCATACCATGCTGATAGGTTGCTTCCGTTTTGAGTACGGTACAGTGACATTTTTACCGATTCGTGACAGAGCTGTTTTTTTTTCCTACTTGGCTTCGGTGCCATTATAGCCGTCAACAAACGCTTTTGTCGCCTTTGCAGAAGCGTCCCGACTCCCGAGCCGCGTGGTCAGCGACAAGACACAGAGAGAGCTCGGCTGCGTCTTCTCCGTCCAACTCCACGGGATCAGCGGCTTGCCTGCAGCTTCTGCTCTGCAGAGCAGAGGCATGGCGGCGCTCAGCCTCGCAGTGCTCCAGCTCCGAGCGCTCATGCCGCCGCTGTTCTTCTTCCTCCTCCTCCTCCTTGCTGTCTTACCAAGAGATGCCTCTGCGCTCACCAGGCATGACTTCCCCGAGGGGTTCATCTTTGGCGCAGGCTCCTCGGCCTACCAGGTACTAGTACGCAACTCTCGTGATTGAATTGTTTGATTGTTTCGTAGTAACTGCATGCATCGCCATGGCCGGCAAAAAAATGTGATACGAATTTAATGTTTTTTTTTAACAGATGAATTTTAATGTATTGGCTAGCTGATCCTCTAATCTTGAGTTTTGTGTGTAATAGCATATATCGTATCTTGAGGCCCATACTTGTGAAATTAATGGGTTTAATTCCCATGTACGCGATTGTTTTTTTATGCGCTCAATGAACTACAATTGTCATTGAGTGCGAATTAGCATTTCAATGTAGGGAAGAGGCCAAGTAAAATTAAGTACAGTAGTATAAAGGAAGTCAATTATCATCTCATATCACAAGCTTTCTACTGTGCTAACTTTAGTGTCCAAGAACTACATTTTTAAACAAAACCAGGTGGAAGGGGCAGCTGCAGAAGACGGAAGGAAGCCCAGCATTTGGGACACCTTCACCCATCAAGGTCCATCAAGATGATCCTACAGATTTCTTGTCACCATGCTTCAGCAATAGAACACTTATAGTCTAATCTTTGTGAAGGCTTCAAGGTTCTAAAATGTGTCCGTGATGACAGGTTACTCTTATGATGAATCCACTGCAGATGTTTCAGCAGATCAGTATCACCATTACAAGGTTAGTGTCGTGCATGTACAGTAAAAAGGTTCAGATGTAGCACAAGTTATACGAAAACAGGCTTCAATCTTCTTTGATGTCAGGAAGATGTAAAGCTTATGCATGAGATGGGTTTAGACGCGTACAGATTCTCCATTTCTTGGCCCCGGCTTATTCCAGGTAGTTACAGTACAAATAGAGCGCTAATATCTTTCTGGGAAAAAACCCGATAGTGAGCACCAAATTGTGTAGATGGAAGAGGGCAGATCAACCCAAAGGGCTTGGAATACTACAACAATTTGACAGATGAACTGATACTACACGGTATAGAATTGCTTCTCTGAAAACTGACATGGTGATGCAACTCTTCTTGTTGATGTGAGATTGAACCGTACAAAAACCTGTCGTTCTCTCAAGCTTGACTCAAGCTCGACTAATCCAGCTCCTTTTGCTGTCATGTTTGGTAGGAATACAACCTCATGCCACTATCAACCATTTTGATCTTCCTCAGGTCCTTCAGGATGAATATGGTGGACTTCTTAGCCCCAGATTCATGTAAGCGCCCAAAAGCCTACTTAATTTAGCACAATGTTACAAGTCGAATGTTAGCATCCGGATCATGAAAATTCAGACAATTCACTTCAAGGAATTAAGTTGACAGGGCTAATGTGTGGTGCAGAGAGGATTACACTGCTTATGCCGAGGTGTGCTTCAAGAATTTCGGGGACAGGGTGAAGCACTGGGTCACTGTCAACGAGCCAAACATAGAACCCATCGGTGGCTACGATATCGGCTCTGAACCGCCGCGACGCTGCTCCTATCCCTTCGGCGCAAACTGCACCGGAGGGAACTCTTCGACAGAGCCATACATAACCGCTCACCACCTGCTACTTGCACATGCTTCAGCAGTGTCCTTATACAGAGAGAAGTACAAGGTCTGTTCAGAGTTCAGACTCCACACTCTTTACTTTCTGACACATACCAAGAATGACTCTTGAACGTGGAACCGATCGTCTTGTAGGCCAGTCAAGGAGGCCAGATAGGAATCACTCTCCTCGGTTGGTGGCATGAACCTGCTACCAATACATCACAGGATGCAGCAGCTGCAATGAGGATGAATGACTTCCATCTTGGATGGTTAGTACTAGTGTACTGTTATATTTGTTTTTTTTTTCGAAAACAGTTTACTACTATATTCTTGTTTGTATCAGGTACACATCATAATTCCAAAGTGTTAAGAGTTTGTGGACACAATCAGCAAGATAGAACTAATGCCTTGCTAAACAGGTTTATGCATCCTTTGGTCTATGGGGATTACCCTCCTGTAATGAGGAATAGAGTAGGCGCTCGCTTGCCATCTTTAACGGTGGAAGAGTCAGAGAAAGTACGTGGATCGTTCGACTTCATCGGCTTCAACCACTATCTTATTCTTCGCATACGATCCATCGAGGCCAATTTCAGTCAGAAACTGGGGGACTACTACGTTGATGCAGCTGTCGAAAGTAATGAATCCTGAACCACAGATGTAACAGCGAAGCAATCATATGAATTGTGCTTAAGTTTCTTCCGATTGCAGTCCATTAGTTGTATTCTACAGTCGTTCAACTGTAGGGTGACTAAGCTGACTTAGGTGCCATTTGTTTCTCCTGATACAGATCCACTTGAAGGCATCGCGAAGGTATAGCAAAGCAGTGGAGCAAATTGTATCAGCACATGTAGCACATCAGCTGTGACAAATTTCTTGATGCAACAATGTGCAGGGCCAGCTTGAAACTGCTCCATGGTCTCTGGGGAAACTACTGGAGCACCTGAAACTGAACTATAGAAATCCTCCGGTCTTGATCCATGAAAACGGTAGGCACAGAATGACAGAAAGATCTGAACTCAGGATTAAGTTGGCATGGCTGTGTGAACTGTGAATTATCAAGTATGTATGAACTGTTCTTTCTTGGTTCAGGATACGGAGATGCTCCTGACACTGTAAGCAAGATCGAGTACGACGACGATAACAGATCAAAGTTCCTGCAAGATTACCTGGAAGTTCTCTACCTCTCCATACGGTGCGGACATCATCTTTCTCATCTTCTTCTTCCCTGCTTAGTTGCTTTGCCCAGCACAATGTGATACCGCCACTTTGGTGCATTTTGCATGAGGCCAATCGATTAATATATATACATGTACAAGTATAATATATATGCAGATAACTCCTTATATAACAAGAGAAATACATATATAATAATACATCTAACACCCTCAAACTTATGGTGGATTAACCACATGAAGTTTGAAGTGGATTAACCATATGAAGTTTGAAGAGATAGAAGTTGTCTTGGGACTCGCCTGTGCCTTTGTGAGAAGTCCGCCAACTGAAATTCTGAATGTATACACTAAAGAGCAACAACCTGTTCCTACACCTGTGTCCGCATGTAGGAAATATCAACACCAATATGCTTTGTAAGCTCATGCTTCACCGGATTTGTAGTAATGCTAATAGCCCATGTACTATCAGACAAAATAGCAGTGAGTGCTGAAACAGAAACATCAAAATCCTCAAGTAACCACCGTAGCCAAGTAAACTTCGCAGTCAACAAAGCCATAGCTCGCAACTCAGCCTTAGTACTCGAACGAGAAACTGTTGTCTACTTCTTAGTCTTCCAAGCAATGAGAGAACTACCACGAAAAACACAATAAGCAGAGAGAGACCGACGACCATAGTGATCACTAACCCAAGTGGCATCAGAATATGCCTGGAGCTGTAAAGAGCTGGAGCAAGAGAAAAATAGACGATGAGTGATGGTTCCACGAAGATATCGTAGAACACGAAGAAGATGACTATAGTGGAGCTGAGTGGGAGCAGAAATAAACTGACTCAAGATATGCACAGGGTATGAAATGTCACGACGAGTGACACCCAGATAAACAAGACTCCCAACAAGGTGACGATAGAGAGTAGGATCGGCTCTTACTCATCATCAGTGGTCCGAAGATGAACATTAAGCTCCATGGGAGTCTCAACGATGTGCTGATCAGTAAGAGAAGCATGATCAAGAAGATTCTAGATATATTTTTCTTAGGACAGATAGAAGCCCTCGGTGTAGAAATAACCTCAACCCCAAGAAAGTAGCGAATATGGCCCAGATCAGACATAAGAAACTGCTCATTAAGATACTCCTTGACAAAAGTGATGTACTGAGAATCATCTCCAGTAATGATCATATCATCAACATATAAAAGAGAAACGTTCAACCACGAGGCGAAGTGTGAATAAAAAGAGCAGGATCATGAGTACTGCAAAGAAACTAGCCGCAGTAACAACAGAAGACAAATGATCAAACCAGGCACGAGGAGCTTGCTTGAGGTCGTAAAGAGATCGACGAAGGCGATAAACCATACCCTCAGGAACAGAATACCCCAATGGTGGCTGCATATAAATCTCCTTACGCAGCTCACCATTGATAAAGGCATTCTTGACATCAAGATGAGAGATGGACCATGCCCAAATAGACGCCACAGCGAGAAGAGTGCGGACGGTGGTCATGTGAACCACAGGAGAAAATGTCTCATCATAATCATGACAATGCTCCTGTTGAAAACCACGTGCCACGAGACGAGCCTTATAGCGCCCAAGAGAACCATCAGAGCGAGTCTTAACCTTATAGACCCACTTGCACGTGATAGGAGTAACACGCGGGAAGAGGGACAAGATCCCACGTGCCAGTACGCTCAAGGGCATCAATCTCCTCTGCCATGGCATGCTGCCACTACTGATGAACAACAACATCACGATAAGAAGTCGGTTCGGCAAGAGCCGCTAAACAAAAGCGCAGGAGGTTCAATAAACTAGTGATCACGAAGAGCATATCGAGAAGGAGATGTCAAGAAGATAACCCATCAGAAGAAGATGACGCATCAGAAGAATGCTCAACTTGCGGATGACGAGTGTAGTACAAAGGAGAAGAAGGAACAAGGCCGGGAGGAGCCTCTAGAGAGGGTGTCGGTGGCGAAGGAGTCGGTGAAGGAGGCACTAGAGAGGCCAAAGACTGAGATGGAGGTGTGGTGATTATGTGGGTGGCAAGAAAAGTCAGAAAAAAGTGTCTCGACAAGAGATGCTGAATGGTGGAAGGAGAAGGACGAGACTCATCAAAAGTAACATCGTGAGAAACCTGCATCCGTCGGCCAACAGGATCCCAACAACGATATCCCTTATGCTTAGCGCTATAGACCATAAAAATTCACTCCACAACCTGGAGCGATCAGCTTGGTGCGCTCACGAGGTGCAAAAAGAACATAGCACACACACCCAAAGAGGCGAAGACTAGAATAATTAGGAGTCTTGCCATAGAGACGCTCAACTGGGATCCCACCTTAAAGAGCCGAAGAAGGCTGAATATTAATCAGTAAAGTAGCAGTAAAAATAGACTCAGCCCAGAAGTGTGGTGGGACAGCAGAAGCAAGCATAAGAGCACGAGTTGTCTCAAGAAGATGACGATACTTTCGTTCAGCCACACCGTTCAGGGCATGAGCACCAGGGCAAAAAAAACTGTGAGAGAGTGTCCTGCTTAACAAAAAAACTACGAAGGACTCCTGACAAGTATTCTCCAGCAGAATCAGCACAAAAACACGAATAGAAGAGTTAAACTGAGTACGGATCATAGTTGAAAAAGTCTTATAGATGGATAGAATCGCACTACGAGGTGATATAAAGTATATCCATGTGTGTCGAGAAAAGTCATTAATAAAAACAATATAATATCGATATCCTCCTTTCGAAACGAAAGGAGCCGGACCCAATACATCAGAATGAACAAGATAAAAAAACGTTGTGACGCTGACTCGCTAGAAGGATAGGGTAGTTGAAGCTGTTTAGCAAGCTTACAACCATGGAAATTTAGAAAATCATCACCAGACAGAGACCCTAAAAGACTACGACGAAGTAAAGAGGAGACACGACCCGCAAAGATGTCTCAAACGATGCCATTGAGCAAAAGACGCAGTAGAGGATGCAGCAGAAGCGAAGGCCGTGGTGGAGGCGACAAGACTGGCAGGGGCATAGGAAGGAAGATGAAGTCAGTCAAGCTCCTAGAGACGTCATAAGTTATTGTGGCGAGGGCCAGTACCAACCAGAGTTCCCGTGCGCCGATCCTGAACAAAACAAGAATCAAAATCGAGAATAACACGACAACCATGTTCGGTGAGCTAACCGGCAGATATGAGATGCATGGTTAGTTTGGGAACATAGAAAACAACAGGAACATGAAAAGAGGAATTCAAAAGAGTGCCTCGTCCCGCGATAGAGACAGAGGTATCATCTGCTGTCTGAACAGTGATAGGAGCAGCTAAAGGACCAATGGAAGTGAGAGTATTGGAATCAGATATCATATGAAAGGAAGCACTAGAGTTAAAAATCCAAGGTGATATACCTGAGGAAGAAATAGTAGAAGGTGGTCTATCACTAGAAAATTGTACAATAGAACCAGACGGTGCAAAAGCAGCCATGCGAGGTAACAATGTGAGGAACTCTTGAGAATCAGACGCGCCAGAGCTCCTCTGAGAGGAGGAACCGCTAGTGTCCTTCGGAGGTTGGCAACTATGACATAAATCCTTCTTCTTGTAGTAGAACTGCTTCACATGTTCATTCTTGTTGTAATAGGTGTAGTGAAGTCCCCTACCAATAGCAGCTATCACTGGTGAAGACAAAACTGGTGATGGAGAGTAGCTGTAGCAGGTGTAGAAGCTGGAGGAGCTGCTAGAACCGAAGGAGACGACTAGAACAACAGCAGACCCGAAACATGAAGGTAAATCATCTCAGCACGAACAGTTGCAAGGGACTCCAACAAAGTCACACGAGGGTGTCGTGCTAGCAACTGAGCATGAGTCTGCTCATACTCAGTCCGAAGATGTATCAAGAAGTCATAGATGTGATGAAACGCTAGGTGAGATTGCTGACGCTGACATCACTAACACAGGGGTCGTCAGCCTTAGGGTTTGCAACCATGAAGACATATTGTATTTTAATTATGTATTTAAAGTAATACATAGAGATTTTAATCCTCGTCAGTTAGCCCCCGAACTTTAAATGAATTGGGCGTGTGAAAACTTTTTCCTTATGAAGTCGTATCAGGCAGACCCTCATTTAATGCTTTGACATTCGAGGTGGTCTCTATTCATTTAAACTGCCTTGGGAACTGAAGAGTTTTTTTCTCTGTCTATTGGAATTTTGGGTAATTCCCTAGTGCAATTAAGGAATTACGGCTATAAAATCCCCTCGACGTAAGGCTTCATGGTTTTTACGCCTCATGCTTTTCATTTTTATATTCTAATAGAAGGAACTCCTCCGACCTCTTTTGCCTTCAACCTTCTACGACATCCTTTCTTTCTTCGATCCAATACCTAACCATGTCGGACTTGATTACTAACTGGTCGGTTTCTGTTCTGAGTGGAAAGAAGCTTGAAGCCTTAGAGAAGATTGGGATGCTTTCCGACAAGAATATGATTTCTTGGTGATCGGCGGTCGGAGAGCACTCTCCAAGCAGTGAAGATGCTGAAATCCATGTTTTCCTCGCATATATCGAATGCAGATTCAGACTCCCGGTTCATTCATTCCTCCCTATGATCTTGGAGCATTATGGAGTTGAATTGGTGAACATTTCTCTCAATGCGATTGCTAACCTCAACGTCTTCGTCTACGTCTGTGAAGTGTACCTGGGAACTCCCGCAGACCTAGAGCTCTTCAAGTACTTCTACAGAATGGCGAAGCCAGGGAAGATAACGGGGACACATAGGGAATGCACCTTGCGCCTCCATGAAGGAAAAGCTGATGAGTAAATCCGTATGTACTCAAAGTCTCGTGGTCGTCATGGAAGAACAGCTAGTTCTACATGACGGTCACTAAAAAAGACAGCCTCTACTATACCAGTAAGAAGACGGTCGAGAACCCGGAACGACGCTCCTTTGTGAAGGAGGGAAACGTGGGGAGACGGGTTGAAGCCATCTAACACCTTAGTATCATGGGTTTAACCTCCCAACACGTAGTAAGAGATTTCTCTATGCGCCAGATTAGTCCCCTGAAATCCCGAGCGCATTCAATGATCTGGTAGATTGGTCATGATGACGTGACCAAAGATTCCAAGGAGGGTAAGTCCCAAAATATTTCGACCGGTTTGTTTATCTTGGCTGATTACTTTTGTAGCCCTAAAATCTCTCGTTCATTCTTGGAATCCTTTCTCCTAATGAGGTTAGAACCGGATCAGAATGATCTGCGCCGGGTAGCTTGATGAGAAGGCTGATTTCCTCCGGATTTTGACGATTATTTCTGCAACAGAGAGAGTCGAGAGGCTTAAGGTAAAAATATCAACTATCTTTCACCATTTATGTGTTTTATCGATCGATTTATCGTAAATCCTCTTTGATGTGTAATCGGTCGGATTGAAGATCAATGAGGCCACTGAGAGTTGTGAGCCGATTGATACTCCGACTGCTCCTACGACCACCCCATCGTCTTTCCCGACTTTGCCATTCTGTAGAAGTACTTGAAGAGCTCTAGGTCTGTGGTAATTCCCAAGTATGTTTCACAGAGGTAGACGAAGACGTTGAGGTTAGCAATCACATTGGGAGAAAGGTTCGCCAATTCAACTCCATAATGCTCCAAGAGCATGGGAGGAATGAATGAACCGAGTGCATGAATCCACATTCGATATATGCAAGGAAAACATGGATTTTCCCATCTTTGCTGCTTGGAGATTGCTCTCCGCCGTCGATCTCCGAGAAATCAGATTCTTGTCTGGAAGCATCTCAATCTTCTCTAAGGCTTCAAGTTTCTTTCCACTCAGAACAGAAACCGACCAGTTAGTAATCAAGTCTGACATGTTAGGTATTGGATCAAAGAAAGAAAGGAGGTCGTAGAAGGTCGAAGGCAAAAAAAGGTCAAAGGAGTTCCTTCTCGTAGAATATTAAAATGAAAAGCAAAGGTGTAAAAACCCTAAAGCCTTGCAACGAGGGGATTTTATAGCCGCAATTCCTTAACTGCACTAGGGAATTACCCAAAAGTCTAACAGACAGAAAAGACTCTTCAGTTCCTAATGCAGTTTCTCAACTTTAAAATGAATACAAATCACCTCGAATGTCACGGCATTGAACGAGGGTTTGCCCGATACGACTTCATCGGGAAAAGTTTTCACACGTCCAATTCATTTAAAGTTCGTGGGCTAGCTGACGAGGATTAAAATCTCTATGTATTACTTTAAATACATAATTAAAAGACCTTATGTCTTCATGGTCGTAAACCCTAAAACTGACGACCCCGTGGTCGTAAGTGTCGAAACCCTAAGGCCAACAACCCTCGTGGTCGTAGGAGTCGTAACCCTAGAAGCTAACGACCTCTGTGGTCATAAGGGCTCCAGAGATTACTTATAGGTAGCCTGGTCGGACAAGGTATTGTACCTAGTCCCCGACTAGATAGCTGCCCCTACAAGCAAAGAACTGACATCTGGATTCAACTCTAAGTATATCCCTTACTGTGTGATGAATGGAGCACATGTCGTATTGGCTCCATGCCACACGAGGCGGGCAAGGCAACTCGCCGGTGAGAAAATCCCAAAGGCACTGACCACGCATATGGAGGCGCATATGCTGAAGCCAGTCCCGATAATTGAGACCTTCAAAGATCACTGGACAACGAGGAACAAAAACAGTGCCTGAAGATATTTTTTTAACCGGGCTAGCTCACCTTAAAGAACGGTCGAAGTCTGCTCTCTCATGCTCGGCCTGCAAACCTGACGGAAATTAAAATCTCCATGTATTACTTTAATACATAATTAAAAGACCATATGTCTTCATGGTCGTAACCCCTAAGGATAACGACCCTCGTGGTCGTTAGGATTCCAGAGGTTACTTATATGTACCCTGGTCGGATGAGATTCTGTACCCGGTCCCTGACCAGATGACTGCTCACAGAAGCATTGAACTGGTATCTGGATCTGACTCCAAGTATATCCTTACCGTGTGACGAACGGAACACATGTCATATTTGCTTCATACCACACAACGGTTTATGGTGCTAAGACACTGATAACAACTACCATACGGCTGAGTCTCTCACAGACGCTAAACCGACGGCCAATTACGGTTTCACTAACAGCAACTGTCCCTCCGACTAGACGTGTCCCTTGTAACAGACATCTTCTCCAGAAATAACTGACACCTCTTCGTTGGTTATTTAAAGACGAGCACGGAGGAACAAAGGGATCGATTAAGGCATCACAATTAACACCAGATTCATGTTTCAACTCTGATTTAATAGCATAGCAAGCATTACACTCGGTGTAATTAGGATTAGTCCACTGCCTTGTTGAAGGCACCGCTTGTAAATGATCCAGTTCATAGCAATAAAGAGCGACCATATTCTCTCTCAAGAATATTTGGTCATTTTTCTTTGTTTTATTTCATAAGATCGGCGACTCGATCGTCGACAAAACCAAAGAAAAAAAAGCACGAGGGGGAGACTAGAGTTCCCCTTTGGCTGCGGCGGCCGAAGAGAGTGAAGGAGACGGGGCCCCGGAGCGACGACGACCGGCGCAGATCGGCGACGGGCGACGAGGAGGCGCAGCCCGGAGCGAAGACGATGGCCAGGCGAGCTACGGATCCTACCGGGCTACAAGCGAAGGAGGAGGTGGCAAATCAAGGCAGTGTCGACGGCCGCACGGGCGAAGACGACGTCGGCGGCGACCCGGCTGGCGAGAAAAAACCAGTCGGCGACGGCGGCGGCGCAGCAAAATCAGACGACGGCCTAACGGAACTCTAGGTATTGCTCTGATACCATATTATGAATAGAGTTTGTATTGATCATTAGACCAATAGATCAATATATATACACGTACAAGTATGATATATATGCAGATAACCTATTATATAATATGAGAAATACACAGATAATAATACATCTAACAACTACTACTAAAATTGCTCAAGAAGGATGAATTCAATGGAACTCAGGTGATCCTTGTTCCTTTTTCTTCTTCTGAAAATGGTGTTGCAGGAACGGATCAAACGCGCGGGGATACTTCGTGTGGTCGTTTCTTGATGTGTTTGAGTACCTGTTTGGGTACCAGCTGCGGTTCGGCCTGTGCGGCGTCGACATGAGCACCGAGGAGAGGACGAGGTACGTGAGGAACTCGGCTCGCTGGTACTCCGGCTTCCTCAACGGCGGCGAGCTCCGTCCTGTTGATCCGTCGGAGAAATCCTACGTTGAGTGATGAGAAAATATAGACCGTTCTGTGCATCTGTACACACAGCAAATTAAAGGGGCCCTAAATGGAATGGATACAATACAAGTACAGAACCTGTTATTCTTCCATGCCATATGTCTGATGTAACTCCGATGAAATCATCACTTCATTTGAAATAAAAATCGTCCACTGCAGCTTTGTTCTCTACTACTATCTTCGTCAAAAAAATTATTGTTTTAGACAACAGTCCGGTCACCAAAACGTAACTTTAATCTTTAATTTCTATTGTAATAGATTTATAAAACTCAATAAAATTATATTTTTACAAAAATTCTTTATAAGACAAATCTATAAAAATCGATTAGCGAAGTTTAAAAAGTTAGACCGTAGGTACCCAAGACAACCTTCGGAGTAATTAGTACGGTGGTGATGCATCCGATCACTTCAAGATCCTACTTCAAAATCTGGCGACCCTACGCTGCCTTCTCGTAGAAACGGGAAGCGGAAGTGGGCCCCACCACCGTCGTTTGTTGCACACGTGGGCAGGGCAGGCAGGTTGCACTCGACCTGCAAAATCGTGAATTGTGGACTCAATTAGCCCCATTGCGCAGTAAAAATTCCAAAAATAGCCTCATAAATCCAAAAATTCCAAAAATGACCCCCTGGTAATAGGTATCGCTGTCGGACGGCGGAAGAATTTGGTTGTCGCTGTCCGGACTCAAGAAGACTTCTGTCGCTGTCTCGACTCAGCAAAGAACAGATTATTGCTTTCAGCACGTGGGCAAGACTTGTGCCGCCCCACGCAAATATTTTTATTTTTTTGAATTTTTTTAAAAAGTTATTAATAATATTTGTTGAAAGATTTTTAAAATATACAAAATGTGCTCAAACAATTATGAAATTTTTGTGAAGCCTCCCGCATAGTTTTTATACTTGTGTAATTTTTTGAAATTTTATGTATTCTTTTTTCTCAAGCAAAATTCTATAAAGTTTAATGTTTGTAGGAATTTTATAATATAGCAAATGAGGTCCAAACATTATGAATTTTTTTCCATACTCCCTACACAAAGGACTTGATTGTGTAAAATTTTACAAAATTTTATATGCTCAGAATTGTCTCGACAAATTGAGGGTTTTAGGTCTCAAAATTAGGGCGAGACGTTTGAAATTAGGGTTTCATGAATTCATGTGACTTGAAATGTGCGAAGTATGGTTCTCCATCACATTTCTTCCGTGATAGTAGAGTACTAAAAGCAGAGTAATGGAAATTAATTTAATCGAAAGGGCTTAGAACGTTGCGATTACGGAGAAACCCTAAAACATAGCAGAATCGAGACCGATGTGAATGGCTATACATTGATGGCTCAATGAGGCACATCACCGTAACTACATTGCGGCTTCCGTGCGCGTAAGCCCGCTACATTTGGTCACATCGCATGATGGTTCGGCTAATTACTTTACCATGGACGCTACTACTACGGTGAATCGCGACACGAGCTTAGAACCATGTAATCGCATGCCTTTGGGGATAGTTAAAACATGGCGAATAGGAGGTGGAGTACTACGGACTAGCCCGACCTCTGCGTGGGCCGGGCCATTTGCCCTTTCTTGCGAGCTCGGATTGTAGTCCTCGCCGCCGCTCGCCTCGCCGCCATTTCCGCTTTTTCTCAAGCTCCTCTCGCGTGCCTCGCGCTCCTCGCGCCGCACGCTCGAGATGGGCCCGAGTCTCCCGCGGATACGCTCGTTGTGCTCTTCACCCGACGATCCTCCTCCCGGATCTCGCGTCCCTTTCTCGCATTCCACTCCTCGAGCCGCCATCGGTCGTGTGGGTGGATCTCTAGGTCGATCCACTTGCGGAAGCCACATAGCGGCTCCGGACCGCGTAGACGGAGAGATTGTTAGTGCATACTCAAATAGAATTGGTACGATATATTATCGTTAGTACTCCTTACCGGCCGATAGTCGCCGTATCCCAACGGCGCGGGATAGTCGAGGAGTAGTTAGGACATCCCCAAGAACGCATGCCGAGGCCGAGCCGGTGCTTGGATTTGAAGAACTTGCATGTGTCCTGCACCAACAGATGGCGGCGTCTCCCTCCGGCGGGTGTTGCTTGCGAAGGCTCGCTTGGAACGCTCGACAAGGGTTGCCGGTACGCGGGTTTCATTGCGAGAGCTGCCATCCCGCAAGTCGCTTGTCTGGACCCGGCCTCGGAGCCCTAGCTTGTTCGGCTCGTCTGCTTGAAGCCCTTGCTAGATCACTGATCTCGCCCCATTGCTTCTTGAGGTTGTCCATCCCAGCCAGGTGAAGCAAGCTCGTGTAGTGTTTGGTTTGGTTGTGTGGTTTTCTCGTAGATGACTTGCACCTCCTTTTATAAGCCGAGGGTTGGCATGACGTAGTTGGCGAGTGTTGTCTAATCTTTCGCAGAGTAGTCATGGCCCTTTTAAGTCTTTGATTTTTGGTAGGAAAAGCTCGAGGCAGAGCGCTTTGTCATTTGGTCCGAAAAGTCGGGCGAGGCATTGAGTTGTCACGCCTTACTCGCAGAGTGTTGTCATTTCGGTCCAAAATCGGGCGAGGCGTTGAGTTGTCACGCCTTACTCGCAGAGTCCGCCATTTCGGTCGAAAAGTCGGCGAGGCGATGAGTTGTCACGCCTTACCTCGCAGAGTGATGTCATTTCGGTCCGAAAAGTTGGCGAGGCAGTGAGTTATCATGTCTTACTCGCAGAGTCTTTGTCATTTCGTCCGAAAAGTCGGGCGAGGCGATGAGTTGTCACGTCTTCCTCTGCAGAGTCTTTGTCATTTCGTCCGAAAAGTCGGCGAGGCAGTGAGTTGTCACGTCTTACTCTCCAGAGTGCTGCATTTCGGTCCGAAAAGGCTGGCGAGGCAGTTGAGTTGTCACGCCTTACTCGCAGAGTGCTGTCATTTCGGTCCGAAAAGCTGGCTTACAATTGAAGTTGTTTTGAAAGCCATCTGCTGCTTTGTTAGGATGATCGGTAGTTCCGACGATATAAGTGCGGAACTACCTCTCGGCAGAACTTCCGAAAATCCTGCGAAACATTTTTTTTTTGCAAAGAGCACTCTTTTGGGACTTAGCTGATTTTCTACAAGCGTGGTTCTTACCGCCTTGTTGGGAGCGGTACTCCTGCACCGCGATAATCGGAAGTTTCGCAAATTAGATAGCGGTACTTCCGCTACCGATTTAAAATTATCGCTTGATTAATTCACACGCAAAGTGTTCACAACGGAATTAGATAGACGCATACATGATACAAAATACTACCACAACGCCGCAAAGGCATACATCACGTAGTGCAGGGATGCATAGATAAAGACTGGATATTACAATCTTATTAAAACTGAACTTCTACTTAGCAAGAACAAGAAATAATAGAAGAAAAATTACCAAAGTGGCCATGTTAACTAATTTACGAGCGATTTCTCAACCCTTCCCATCCTTTCATCCAAATCCTTTAAGAACACTATCTTTATTTTCCGTCGGTTCATCCGATGGTCGAGGCACTTGATTTAAATGCGCCACACGACGTGTGTCCTCTTGCAAGGTCGCAATTTGCATTGCAATGCCTCGAACCTCCGCATACCTTCATCACCACACCCGTAACCGACATGTTGTGTTCTATAAAAATAATTGGGAATACAAGTGAAAAATATTATGTTTGGAAAGAAGTTCAATGGGGATGATCAGACATAAGTTACCGTAAGATTCGAACACTTCATGAACACTCGGGATGGATTCGTTGGCGTATGGGAGGTGAACACATTCACCGGATCCCTGCAACGAGGGCAATCCAAGTCTTGTCTTAGTGCTTCTAATTGCCTGCTCACTCGAAAGTTTGATGAGGCCGTGAGACATCCCGCTTAAGACCGGAAGGAAGGAGAAGAGGAATCAAGAGTGGTGGAATGGAAGCCAAATGATGCATATATATAGCTTTGTTGGTAAATTGTAATTTGTTGAAGAAAATTACGCCCGCGAGGTAGCAGGCCGAGGAGGTATCGTGGGGGCAGCATTGAGTTATGTCTTTAAGGTTTAGTAAGTTTAAATCGGGAGTTACAGTTGTTGTTAGTACTAAATATTTCAGATAACATGTTGTGTACATAAATCAGAAAGGCGTAACGCACATGGACATTACATAAATCAGAAAGGCGAGATGCATGATGGCATTATGTAACAAGTTTTACACGCCCATGAAATTAGTTAGGCGCATGGTCGTGTCGCTGTCGGACGACGAGATGATCCTCGTGGAATGTGAACTCGTCCGGAGTGGCGTGCGCCTCAAGGCCGTAGTAGGGCCCCGTCGGGAGGCGAATGCGGGTGATCTCATCGTGGCGGTCCGGCCGAGGCCCGAGCATGTCGCCCACCCATCGTGCTCGCCCCGCGGGAAGCGTCTGAGGTGAGTTAGTCATTGCTTTTGTACGACGGAAAATTGGTGTTAGTACGCTCACGTGTACCGAGTAGGTCATTGTGTTGACGAGGACCCTCCCGCCGCCTCGAGCCGTAGTCTTTGCCGGTGTACCCTCGTCGTGTCGCCGAACCACTGGTCGCGCTCCCGGAGGTGTGATTGAACGCCGTGCGAAGAAGTCCAGTCCTGCGCCTCCCTCCGTGATGACGATGGTTGCAGCAGAGTGCTGTCCCCTCGCAACTGCTGCAAGAACAAAGGGTAATGTCAGATACGTCCGAAATGAGTGTATGGAAAGGTACTCACGATAAGAACCGATTGACAGATGACATACCTGTGGCTCGAGGCGGGTCGGGGCCGAAGCGATCGTAGTTCAACGACTCCGAGTCGCGACGGGCGTCGCGAGGCGGTCTTGACGAGGTGCGAGGGCGGAGGTGGTGGAAGGTACCGCCACGCGTCTGCCAAGATGTACGTGAACGTCGCTGTGGCGACCACAAGTTATGGATCTAATCGCAGAAATTACATCCTCGCGCATCGTGCGCATCGCGCCTATGATACGATCCATTGTGTTGTTGTTTCCACGGTCTATAGCTTCAGTGAGCTGGTTGCGGACACGCTCCAAGCGGTAGTGCTGCACGAAAACCGATAGTAAGTGCGAAAAGTGTTCTTTGAACGAAATTATGCGAAGAATGTTTTACCGTCTCGTCGAGGCGGGCCGCCCGGTGACGGTCCGGACCAGCTAGTACGACGTCGTCCTGCATGGCGCCCATCGACGCCGCGGCGCGCTGGCCCGAAGCTCGCACCTAGTCGCGCGAACGATACCACCGCAAGTACGCCGCGTGCGTCCGGATGGCGTAGCCGCGAAACTCCAAAGACCACGCCCGTCAGAACCTCGCTAATCCACGCCGTCCCGTGGTCGCCAGATTCGCCTCCGATCGCCGCTCCTCCGCCTCTCCTCGCTCGCTCGCAATTGAATTTACATGTCGTAAAATCTTACTCAAAAATGCCTCAAAATAACACCAAATAATGACATACCGGTGAGCCTTTCTTTGAGAGGTCGCTCCGCGCGCGTGGAACCTCTGGTAAAGGCCGAATTGCCTCATGACCCACCGCGGGTTGTACCGCCGACCATGTGCGAAGACCAAGTGGCGGTCGTCATCCGAGTGCCTCGCCCGTAATGCATTTGGGGCGATAATCCGAACGGGCCGTGTCGTGAAGGAACCGTCTCCGCCCATGGCCACGGATGACCTCGTCCTCGTGGAGAGTCTCAAAAGGTTATGGAACTCGGGTATACGCGCCTCGGTCTCTCCCTAGCCCACCCTAGGGTAGCACGTGTCCAACGTGTTCCCATCGTAGGCCCGCCGACGGTCGCCCCTCGCAGCGTCCCGTAAAGCTCGGTGGTCACCGGTAGGGTGCACGCTGCGCGAAGTACGGCCGGCCGATCGAAAGTGCTCCCACGACCATAATCGTAGGAGGCGTAGCACACCGCGAGGATCGCTCCTCGCCTGTGCTCTGTTGACAAGCGCCACACAACCCTCGGTAGGTGGCGCAGCACCGCAGAGCCCCAATCAGATTGTGGAACTCGTCGGGCCAGCGCCCGCCAGAGATCGTGCCGGATGGATGTAGCTTCGCACACGCAGCTCTCCTGCGTGGTAGGAAACAGATCCATCCGAACAAGAACAACAGTACGCTGACTAAATGTGTCCTCACTTCCTCCCGAGTCGCATGCTCGGGCGGATCATGTACCGCCGCGGCCAGAATGTGGCACACCCGACGCTGTCAAAGAACCGGTCACCAAATTGTCGCCAAACGGACCTTCCAGCCATCGCCTCGGAGGGCACTACCGAAGACCACGCAGAGGTAGACTCGTAAGGCGAGACACGCCCTCCGTAGTAATGGTCATCTCCCCATCGGAAGTGGAAGGTGTGAGTCTCCTGTCTCCAACGGTCCACGAAGCGCAGACAGAGTGCGCGTCAAATCTGCAGCCGCGTGCGGGAGGTCCAACATCCGGCGAGGGGCAGAGCCCGGCCTCCGGCTCGGGACGTCTGCTCGTCAAGGCCATCTCTCTCTGGGCGCCAGACTGTGCTCGGAGGGCCGACGCGGCGGACCACGCCCGACAACGGTGTCCCACATCCTGCGTGGGTCGAGCGGCTCGTCTGCGTCGTCAAGCGAGCTCGCGCCATCTCACGCCAACAGGAAACAACATGTCGAGCACGCATGTAAAACATATTATGTGACACAGGAAAATAAGGCAAGACATACGATAAAAATTTCAACAATGCAATATGATCATAATGAGTTAACAACAAACCCGGATAACTTAACAAGTACTACATAAAGGCATGGATAAACAACAACAGAGTCCATCAAAGACATTGAAATAAGCAAGCGACATCACGACGTAGTAATTATATCTTCCTCACTACGGCCTTTGCTTGTCTTAGGTCCGCTTGGGCAATGGTGATGGAGTGCCCAACATCTTACCGCATACCGCAACGGGTCGGCGAACTCGCTGCCGCTACCGTCGTCGCCCATGTCGTTCGGATGTCGGATCGTCGCCTTCCACGACCGGGTGCTTTAGTCGTCGTTGGGCACCCACTTCACCTGTCCCAGCCAAAGGTCCCTGTAGTGCGTGTCCAGCCCGTATGAATGGAACTCAGCACTCCAAGTTGCATACAGGTGGTGGATGTCATAGTACTCGGAGATGTAACGCTCCGAGGCTTGCCGCCACGCCGCGCATGCCGCGTACACATGGGAGCATGGTTTGTGCAGAGCCGCGCTTGTTGCGGTGCACGACGCTTCTTCACCAATCGTGCGCACACCCACGATCCCTAACATGGCCCATCACGCACTTCTCCACGAGCCCGATCTCGAACTTACCGACGCCATCCATGGTACGAGCGGTGTGCGATCGAGCCTTGCGATCTTATTCTCCATGTAGGCATGCATTACTTCGAGAATTGCTTCCGCCCTCCAAATGCTTCTTGGCCATCATGGCTCTGTTGACAAAGTATCCGATGGTACGGCCCGGCTCTCCTCCACGATCGCAGTGATCGGCAGAGATCGGACACCCTTGAGCACACCGTTGTACACCTCCGACATGTTGGTCGTCATGATCCGCACCTTGCACCGTCCGTGTCGTGCGGCGGGGACCATTTCTCCATGTCGGTGCGTCGAAGTTAACCCATCGTAAACTCCCCAACTCGCGACCTCTAGCCGCCCACTCGCGGCATGCGCCGAGTCCCTTACATGCTTCCCCGTCTCCTCATCGAGCCGTCTCCACACCGCTCAACTTCCTCCTTTGTTCGCATGCGAGCTTCTTGAACATCTTCATGAGGTCCTTGCTCCAAACCTTGTGTGGAAGTTGGCCGCGAGATGCCTCATGCACCAACGGCTCCTAACATCGCTCCACCGATGCACGGCGGCGTCCCCATTTTGCATCATGCACAACGCATAACAAGCCAAAGATTGCGATCCGAGATGACACATACATCCGCCGATCTTGCACGATCGCCGCTTCACATTGCACAGAACCACAACCAGCTCTCCGTGTTCTCGCTCTCAACAATTGCGAACGCCACGGGGACTAATCGGTCATTCGTGACGGCCGCAACGGCGGTGAGGATGGTACCCTGCACTTCCCACATAGGAAGGTACCATCCATCGTGAGCACGGGGCGACAATGTTTGAACCCTTCGACGCTCGACGGAAGGCCCGTAAGACCTTTCAAGAACAAAACAATTGGGCCCCTCCGTCGGATGCACCCGCCAAGCTTGTTTACGTCGTCCCGGATTAGATTCCGCGATTTGATGCGATAATCTTGGTACTAGGTTGTAAGCCTCTTGAATGTGCCAACATTCGCTCCGAACCTCGCGTTTCGCACGCCATGCCGCCTTGTAGCCGACGGGGAATCCCACCATATTGGCAACATCCGCCGCCAGGAGCTTGGCGAAATGGACACATCTGCAGCGACGAGGTGGCTTATCAAGCCGCAACATACGAGGGCGCCATGTTGCGGTGCTGTAGCGGCTCACCTAACTCGCATGTGTGGTCCTTCAAAGACCGTTATCCGGAAGCCCATGGCGTGATGCGTGAACCTCTGCGCACGGACCTTGCCAAAGACAGATTCATCAACACACCGACGATGTACGTGTCGGGGTTGGACCTCTGCACCGATACGTCCGTCCGATGTTAACGGCGTATCTTGCAATAGCTTGTTGTGCGCGATCTTGTCGAAAGCGCCGTTTACGAGCGGGGTGTCCTCATGGAACCCCACTCGGCACCCTCGGACGTGGCGTAACCGGCGATGTCATCGCAACATCGCCCAATCGTGAGGGGACGTAAGCAATGTCGCGGGTTACAAAACCACCAATCGCACCTCCCGCGGCGGCTTCTCCGTCTTCGCCGTCTTAGAACTAGTTGTTTCGACGCCCTCCTCGCTTTCCACCTCATCCACCGGTGGGTCGGTACTGTGACAATCAATACGAGCCGACCACCATCTCTCCGCCTTCGTTGGGCTCAAAATTGACCGCACGCCTCGGTCTCCATCGCCCACGTGTCCTCCGTAATGCAGCACCAACGCAAACTCCTCCTCACCAAAGCAGCCTTCACCTTCATCGGAACCACCGCGCCGATGTCCCGTGCTCTCCAAGAATCGAACGTAGACCATCGGCGCGCATATATCGCAAAGAATGGGTTGCAAACAACCCCATGTAGTTGGCCCATGAAGCGCCACATGTGACCTTCATAAGTTGCCAAACGGTCTCGCCGCACCACCCACCACCGAGGCATAAACCGCCTCGATCGCGCTTCTTCCTTCCATGGCGCGATCGAACGCGGATCGCGACGCACCGCCTTAGCTCCGAGGCTCATGTCCTTCGTGAGCCGGCGCGGATCACGGTGCGGTGACAATTTGACAGTCCGCACCAGACGGTCCGTCGTCAGACGAGACCGCCCCCGTGGAACACGAACGTATCTTGAATTTCCGCCATAAAGTACCTAACACATGTGCATATGAAACCATCGAATTATTCTACAAATTTAGTTATGCCCATCTGAGACGAACGCTTTGTCGTACATGTTTTCAAGCCCGATTGGAGTTCGTATGATTTTTCTATCAATGAAATGTCCAAGCTAATATTATTTGTAGTATAAATAATTCATAGCCTATTCTATGTTACACTTGAAACTTCTCGTGGTACTACATAGTTACGAATTTTTAACTAGTTCGATATTACGATTGCAAAATAATTCACTTGAAATTCTTATTGCATTTCTAATGTTTCCATACCCGAGTTAGACCTAACTTACACCAAAGACATGTGTGGTCCACGATAAGGTATTCTTTTTCATTAAAATCGTAGTGCATGCACCTAACGCGATATGCCCGATCAAGAGTACATATACAAAGCGTTCCTGGTGGGGCTATTTCTATTTTGCTTAACGACTCCAAAATTTTACTATTTTATGACCAAGTTCATGAAACTATAAAAATACAGAAAGAAATTTACAACACTACTAGCAACATGTCCATTAAGTCAACTAATTACGACATAATGACATTATTAACTACTAGGTCTTCAAAATAAACTAACTACACAACTAAAACTACTCTGTTGCTACAATTTATCTAATTGCATCCTAATCACATTGCTAAAAATACCGATAATACTAATCGAATGCGAATGACACTTACCTTTTGTAGGTGCTCGCAGCAGGCTTCGAAGCTTATTTTCTACGTGCTCGTGATTTTTTCGGACTCGTAAATTTTTTTTTCACAAATTTTTTTTTTCACTATAGTCGTGTCGCGACGAGCCAGGTGAGGAGACTCCACCGCTCGCTCCTTTCTAGGCGCCGCAGCGCCCGGTCTAGCGCTGGCGTCTAACCACAGGCGCTTCTTGTGCACTCGCGCCGGCCTGCGCCGGGGCTGGCCGGGCGCCTGTATGTACCGGCTCACCATGCAGCCGCGTGGCCGTGCCGGGCCATGCCCATGTGACCCCATGCCGCGTGGCCGCCACGCGGGCGCATGACCGCATGTATGACCCAGGCCGCGTGTGCCGCCGTTCGACGCCCGAAGATTCGCCGCCTTCTTCGTCTGGCAACAACGGTGCTTTGCGGGACCTTGAAGCGACACCAAGTCTTGCCCGACAACAAGAATTCTTCTTGCCGTCGAACAACGACAACAGTTCTTTGACGGGCAAGACAACGATACTATTACTGGGGCTATTTTTGGAATTTTTAGATTTATAGGGCTATTTTTGGAATTTTTACTGCGCAATGGGGCTAATTGAGTCCACAATTCCAAAATCGATCGCGATCAGCCACATGCCGACTAGAAAGTAAGGCACCAAGCGGCGGCGGCGGAGTGCCTGGTGGTGACCGGTGTGCACTGGTACTTAAAAAGAAAAAATGGATAGAGGTTATGTATGTATTATAGTATTATAGGATGACTTGTTTAAATTCACTTATTAGATAAATTTTTAGCTCCACCGCTAGCATCACCGTACGTATAGATATACTTCGGAGGAGAACATGGTACAAAGCAAACCATGCACCGCAAGAATTACATGGCATTACAGGGTGGTTTGTTTAGATTCACCGATCATTCCAGAATTAATCTCAACTCCAGCCCCAGACACGATACTTCCTTCGGCTTATAAAAATAAGTCGTTTTAGAATGTGTGCAGTTAAATTTAGAAACTTTGACTATCGATATACTTTTAAATATTTATAATAGATATGTTAAAATTATATGCGTAGATTCGTTTCGAAAAGTACTTTTAAATATTTTAATTTTATTAGATTTTATAAATATATTATAATACTAATTAGTAAATAATATTTTATTTTATCCAAAACGATTTTTTTAACGAAGAGGAGGGGAGTAGCATTGGATAATTAGCACAGTAACAGCGGTGGTAGCGAAACAAATGGCCTCTGCTTTATCCTGACAGCTCGGATTCCTTTCTCTCGTCGGGAACAGCTCAGATTATATCCGTACGTGGCACACCGCCGCTATCATCCAAAGCTGCGGTCGCACGAGACGACGACGGCGCCCGATGGCGCCACGTGCCGAGCCCGGGGAAAGGAGAGGAGCCGCACGGAGCCGAGCAGAGCGCGGGAGAAGCTTCCCCTCCCCTCCCACTTGCTGCTTGCGGTGCGTCAGCGACCACGTCCGCCGCGTGGACGGTAGCGCGCGGCCGCAGCTCGATCGGCGCGGGCGGAAAAGCCCAAATTGCCACCGAAAACGGCTGCCTCTCCCGTGTATAAAACCCGCACGCACGCCATCAGTGCAGGGGCAACGGAGAGGCCGGCCAGGATGACGGTGAAGACGGCGCTCTCTCACGTTCTTCTCCTCGCCGTCGTGTCGACCGCGCTCGCGCGCGGTGCGGCGGCGATCACCAGGGGTGACTTCCCCAGGGTTCGTCTTCGGCGCCGGCTCCTCCGCTTACCAGGTACGTACGGCACACATGTGCAAACACGTCTTTGTCGTGTCACCATGAGGATTCGCATGCATGTTTCTCGATATATAGTATATTCGTGCAGTTAGCGTTTTTGACAACGCATGTCGAGGACCGCGAACAGTTGTTTGTCGATATCCTAGTACCAATTTTCCGTCAATGCGTTGCCGCTTAATTTGAACCACACATTATTCATAAACAAGATTTCCTCCTACCTTACTGAAGAAGTTTTTTCCCGGAGAAAAAAGTGGTACCTTTTTATGAGTTTTTGCTTTCCTAGTGAGATTTACAAAACAGTAGAACACTAGGCCTCTTTTCAGTTTACCATTTAATTTTCTCCTCAAAGTTACTGTCCTGCAGGCTTCCTGTTACCATTCTTATACGCAGCGGTACTAGACCGGATAATCACGGTATAAAAAACGAATTAGATAAATCTCGTAGAGTGAATCAAATAACAGTGATAAAATAATTACAGTGAGAGAAATATTTGGCGAAGCCGGTCGCATATTCCTTAAGCATAACCTCTAAAGAGTACAAGGGGCCAAAGAGTACAAGGGGTTGTCACTATCTCACAACCCACTTGAACCCTTTAGGACCTTCGGATCCTTATCCTTTACAAAAAAATCTAGTTCTAAAGAATAACTTAGCATTTAAGCTTATCGTGTACCTCTTGCTTTGGATAAGTTGGTTTGTGGCTTGTATTATTCATAACCACCCATCATGACTTTATATAGTGTCCCCTAGTTCTCTAAAAGAAAGTAAGAATTCTAATCCTGATATTAGGATTAGGATAATAATCCTTGTAGAGCACATCTTCAAGTTCTAGTAGGTTAGGATATGAGTCACCCATACTCAACAATCTCCACATTCACTCCTATTTGTTGAAGTCACCATGCACCTCTAAGAATTAGCTCTAAGTCGGCTCCACCTTTTTTTCCTCCCACCTTTAGGAGTGCCCTCACCACATGGGCTCATGCATATCACCGCAATGTGTGTGTCGGACACTCCGCCTAAGAACTCTTTTATTGTGTAGTTTGATTAATCACACCTTCTGTTCCTATAGCCATCCATGCCATAGGTTTATACCGCCTTCGAGATCCACCTGCTCATCAGTACGACAGTACCGCGTGGTTGGTCCCACTATGTCTGCTTTCTTCCAACAACTCGCACCTTTGCCTTTGCGCCTGCTAGATTTTGCAACCGTCTTTGCAGTTCCACACATAACTGCATATGGAATCTGAGTACCTACCGTTGACAATACAGTTTCCTTCTCCTTATCAGGATTTTTATCAACCTCCCATTGGTTGTTCTTCTTTGACAATTACCCAACAATCGGTATCCTCCATTGCTCTAGTACTTTTCATGATTACTTGCACTTTTGAAAGTAACTCGCATGACTTCGACTCGATGTAATACCTCACAACCTTCAAATTTAAGTGAACTAGCATATATTATATTCTTCTTTAAGCCGGGAACATACCAACTCCTGTCAATGTTCGATGTGCTATATTTATACATCTCCAATGTAACCGTTCCCACCTTAGTAATTGCATACTCCTTGCAATCCGCTAAGTGAACCTTTCCATGTGTCGTGCATAGAGATCATTCGTTAAACATCTCCCTCACTGAATATAGATGGAAGTAACAATCTAAATCTAATTTCCATCCATGAGAAGTACATGATTGACTAACGATTAGTATGTCTGAATCATCTTTCACTACTGCCATTGGGCATGCACACCTCATTTGCTTCAAACTTGGATAATCGTTTTGTTGGACCGTAAAGGCGACTAGAGGGGGGGGTGAATAGGAGCACGCTCACTTTTTCACAAATTATGAACTCAATACAAATTAACTCCAGTAGCTATTAGGAAGCTATGAAGATCAATATACCAAGACAAATGGAAGACTAGTATTGAATCCAATTAAACCCTAAGCAATATAACAAAATCAACTAAGATTACCAAGACTCACAAAGACAGTGATCGACCGTTATACTCAACCGGTCGGACCGATTGCACGCTGATCGGCCGGCGTTGTCTTTGGCGGTCGGACCGCTCAAAATCGGTCGGCCCGGTGATGACGATGATCGGACCGTACCGACTCGTAACCGATCTACAACGATAAAATCGGCCGATGACGAAGTTGCAATTAGGTGAAACTTTTGATTCTCAACTCCAATCTTTATGAAACTTTGCACACACCTTCTATATGCTATTGAGGACCTATTCCAATCGAATATTATGATAATTCTTGGAGCGATCTTGAGCAATTGTCAATTGATTAACGAAGGTCTAAAACCGGGCAAGAACGAAAACTTGATCCTAAAGCTTGTTCGTGAGAGATTGATGATCAAGATGATGCTAGATAGATTCACACATATCACGACAAGCTAATTCACGTGAAAGAATCAATCACAAACTCGTGGATCAAAGAAAGCCCTAAAATCACCAAATTGAAAGCAAGAACGAAAAGAGACTTATCTCAAGCAAACCTTGCATAGATTGATTTCGTGATTGAAGCTGGATTACATCCACACCATCATGGATCAGTAAACACTCAAGGATCACGAAATTCACCACAAACCATCAAGAGCCCTAGCCTCCACCTCAACTCCCCTAAAGACAATTAGGGTTTTGAAACATCAAAAGGCGAGAGGAGAGAGGTGCGACCACCATCTCCTCCTATTTATAGTGGAGGCCTAAAACTCTTAGGGTTTGACTTAATTGGGCTCCGTTAAGGCCCACTAACAAGCGGGTCACACACGCACGCTTCGCAAAGCGCCGTCTTTAACCTTTTGACCTAAACCGCTTCACCATGCATCATGGATTCGCCAATAGGTCACAATTGTCCATCTTGTGTCACGCTTGAGTCGTTGACCTCACCCGGCATCGTCGATCGTTCTGGACCTCAACTCTTCAAGTCTAGTCCGATTCTCCTCGCCGTTGACCGTCGTTGACCACCAAGCTACTGCACAACCACGCACAAGAAAACACGTGTTCGGGAACAAGTTCTTCACAACTTGACCCATGTTAGTCAAAACATGCATCATGCAAATCATATGCCATGAAACCAATGACTTTGATCTAACAAAACAACATCGCCACGGTTGGCCGACGTTCAAGTAGTTCTGGTCGGCCGCTCCAGTGAGCCTGTCGGATCATTTCATGGCGGTCGGACCGCTCCTCAATGAGCCGGTCGGACCGCCTTAGACTTAGCCAAATTCAAGCTCCCAAAATCCAAACCTTACGAAACTTTAAACCAATAGAACTTTTCACCGAGGCTCCAAAAATCATGAGACCAAGTGCATTGGGATCCCTTACTTGTCTACAACACCTATTTTGGCCCGACTCGATTTGAACACTTTTGGTCATCGCCGTCCGACCGCTTCAGGATGGCCGGTCCGACCGATATGGGACCGGTCGGATCGCCGTCTGAGGACCGGTCGGACCGCCTGAGCGATAAGCTCAGTAACTTTGTCGAAAACGTGAAGCGACAAGCCGTAAATGCCATTGCCAATTGTCACATCATCCTAAGATCCGAGAATATCCCCATGAAATCCACAATCTCCCTTGATGAACACATTGGCAATTATCCAAAAATGTAAGTAAGAGGTTTGAAAACGAGTTTACTCGGTTTTTCGCACAAAGGCACAACTTGGTCCATAAGCAAGAAAAAGCAATGAACATGACCAAGCCGCATCGAATAGTATAGGCATGTAAGACAAGGCAAAAGAAAGCATAAAAACTTTGATTTCGAGAAAGGGTCAAAATTCTCACATGAGGTCCATATGAAAGAACAATTGTTCAATTGACCTATGATCATTGTGAGTATAAAAGAATGCAATTCAAGTTCGAATATTCAATAAGACAATAAGAATGCAACTCAAGAACTCCCCTCACTATGATCATCAAATTCCAAATTTTCGTTTCTCCCTTTGTATAAACTTCTCCCCAATCTTCTCATTAACACATCTTCTCCAAATAAGAGTAGCAAAGAAATATTACACATCTTCTCCCAAAGAAATATCTTTTCATTTAACACATCTTCTCCCCCTTTGACAATGGATTCATCAAGGAATCACGCCTTCCTCTCATCCAGGAATAACAAATAGAGAATAAAGAAAGAAGCGAAACAAAAGAAGCATAAAGAGGAATATGCATGAAGTGCAATGGGTGGCTTCAATTTTTGTATTTTTCAATTTTGATTACAAGAAGCTTTGGAGATTACCCAAAAGAACAAGCTAGTATCTCGAATAATGCACAAACAGCATATCAAGCTTGACAGCGCTAGCAAGATCATGGTAAGACATATATATCAAAGCTAAGCACAAAGGCTCAAAAGTAAAGCAGTAGATTTGATCAATTTAAGCAACGCTTCAAATTCAGCAAGTTCATCAACAGAGATCCTAAAGTGAAATTGGCCATGTCAAATGTCAAAGTGAGATCAAAATCTAACAAAGACCACAGTAAGAGTCAATCAAGTCCGGTATTGAATCATTTTGCTCAAAATTTTGTAAACGCCCATTTGTCAACATTTTTCTCATTTGCATTGAATATTGAGGTTGACTAATGATCTATCTTAGTGACAAGATCCTGGACTAGGAGCCATCCACAAACTCATCCTAAGCTTGACCAAAAGTTGTTTAAAGGTATATCTTAGTAAAGAAGATCCTGGACTAGGAGCCATCCACAAACTCTTTCTAAGCTTCTACCGGGGCGACAAATCTTGAGGTTCATGTCATTTCTGACAAGCAGTCCCCATGAGATCGTCTGGTTCATCAAACTATCTCCAAGTTCATGTCATTTGACAAGCAGTCTCGTAAGAATAGTTTGGCACAATTTAAGCATAAGACAATCTTGATTTTCATTTTTCACAAGAGCAGTTTTTAGAATCTCAAGAACACAAAAGCTCAAGTAATGGTCAATTTTAGATCAAAGAGCTAACAAAGCAATTCTGACAGGGCCAATGTCACAAGAGGAGCACTAATTACGCAACTCGCTAAAAACATCCACAAATTGCAATTTCTTAGTTTGAGTTGTTTAAAAGGTTCTAGCTCATATAGCAAAGACTTAGCTACACATGTAAAAGCATGATAATTCTAGCAAGTCAAAGAACTAGACATGACATTGAGCAAGAATTGAAATACAAAAGCTCTAAAGGGTAATAGGCAAAGCTTCATCAATTTTAAAAGATAAGCAGAAAATCTTATATTACAATGCATTTTTTTAAAAAATTTTCATACCACTTGTTGTATTTTTCATATGAATGCAATATGACACAATGAGATGCAATTAAAAGGCCTAAAAATCTAAAAAGTTCGAAAAGATCACTAAGTTCAGAAAAAGAACAATAAAAGATCAAAAGAACAAGGAAAGATAAGAAAAAGATCAAACTCCCCCTCAAACCAACCCATAAGGATAAATTACCCCTAACTCACTTCTTAAGGAGGAAAATCTGGTTTGATCTAAAGGCTTGGTAAGAATATCTGCCAATTGAGCTTCGGACTCTACAAAGTGCATCACAATATCACCTTTTTCAACATGATCTTTAAGGAAGTGAAAGCGAATGTCTATGTGCTTAGTCCTAGAATGTTGCACTGGGTTTTTAGCAATATTAATAGCAGAAGTGTTATCACAGAAAAGAGGAACACTAGCAAAGTTTAACCCATAATCTTTCAAAGTGGACGTCATCCACAAAATCAGCTCTGACAACTAGCGTGACAACATACTCGCCTCGGCGGTGGATTGTGCAACAGGGATTGCTTTCTAGAAGACCAAGATACAAGAGGCGTGCCTAGAAAGTGGCAGTGCAGGGTACTCTTCCTATCTAACCGACGACCCTTAAAATCGAATCGAAAAACCTCTAATGGACAAAGTGAAGAGCGGGAATACCAAATGCCATATAAGAGGGTAGAGTGTAAATACACGAATATGCGCTTAACGGCTTAGCGATGGGAAGTTCTCGAGACGCTGAAATCTTGCACAAAGGCATACAGTGAAGTGAATGTCCTGGTCTCGAGGCCGTCAAATCTGAAGGGAGCCGATCATCTTTGCGGTACTCGCGTTGATCCACGACTTCTCCTTCCTCATCTATTATCATTCTGGAGGATCTTTGTCTCTGAATCACGAAGTGGGCGCCGGGTGAGATGTCGTTTCTTCGACCTCCGCGAGTCACTGCGATGATGATGATGCGGCGAGAGCCTCAAGCCGAAGGTGAAGTAGGCGTAGCGAGTTCTTGTATCAATATGGGCGCTTAGCAGCAAAGCAGATGAGGGAATGACATTAGCTTCGTCCTCATCTTCCTCCACAAAAATACTCTCTCACACTGTAAATCATCTGCAATTGATCTAGCTCGAGGCTAGTCTCATCAAAAGTGACATTACAAGTCTCTGAATAATGTTAGTCTCGATATTAAAACTCGAAAACCCCTCGAATGAGCGGGATAACCCAAAATACCCCATCAAAAGTTCTTGATTCAAATTTATCTAAATTGCTGTCTTAAGAATAAAACATTTTGATCCAAAAACTCGAAAATGCGAAAGCAGAGGTTTTCTACCAAAACGAAGCTCATAAGGAGTCTTGCCTAAAGAAGGTCTCAAAAGACACGATTGGCAATATGGCAAGCGATAGCAATAGCTTGACCCAAAATCTCCTAGGTGTGCTATACTCATCTAGCATCGTCCTAGCCATTTCGACCAAGGTCCTATTCTTCCTTTCCACCACGCCATTTTGTTGAGGGCGTGTGGAGAGGAGAAGCGATGCTCAATACCACGCTCGGCACAAAAGAAGCAAAGAAGCATTTTTGAACTCCGTGCCATTATCACTGCGAATCGCTCTCAAAGCACCGGGAAGCTCGAAGCCAAGCGAAGAACAAGATCATGAAAATAACCAAAAGCTTCATCCTTTGAAGTAAGAAAGAACACCCAAGTATATCTTGAAAGATCATCGACTATGACTAGAATATACCATTTTCCACCAAGCGATCGGACTCTAGCGGGACCAACAAAGATCCATATGAAGCAAGCTGTCACAGTCCGTTCAGTCATAACCATAGTCCTGAGAAGGGTGTGAGGCGAAGAACTTGTTTGCCATGCCTACAAAGCGCACATACTGACATCTTTGTGACTTTGAGCTTAGGCAAACCTCTCATGAGATCAAGGTTGCTAACTCGCGTCAAATGATCAAAACCAATGTGCCCCAAACGTCGATGCCAAAGCCAAAAATCGAGAAGAAGATGTAAGCAAACATTTAAGAGATCCGGCAAGAGATTACGAAAAGTCGGCTCAAAAATTCTACCAATTCTAGAGATTCCAAACACAAGCTCACGGTAGAGAATCAAGCACACGACAAGCATTTTTCTTAAAAGCAGTCTCATACCCATCATCAAGAAGTGAGAAACAGAAGGAGATTATACCTAAGCTTGTCCACAAGGCGACATCCTTTAGAATGAATTTGTTGTTTACCCTAATTGATCCTGTTCCTTCAATTCGCCCTTGTGTATCATCTCCAAAGGTGATGAAGTCATCACTGTTGCTCGCGTGAAAGAGGTGAACCATTTTGAGTTCGGTCATGTGGCGTGAACATCCGAGTCAACGAACCACGTGTTCTTCCCTTTCCGCGGTAATCCTAAAAATCAAGGAGCAAAAGAGCGATGTGTCTCAATCTGGGATTAGATAAACAAGATTTAGGAATCGATCTTGAGACACACGTCTCTGAGGAGTATACAAACCGTAAGTACTATCCTTGATTTCATTTAACATTTGGTTATGAGCAATGTTCAAATTAAAATGAGACTTGAGGCATCCATGGCGGTCGACCGGCTTTGTCTTTGTGGTCGGGCCGGTGACCAAAACAGTCGAGGCCGTGAGCACCAGTGATCGGACCGCCATCGATACACATTAGAATTAGGATGTCTAGAAACATAATGATTTGCATGAGATAAAAATCCTAATCCGAGTTTATTCTTTTCGGTGTTACCATGTCTCATAGAAGCTCTAGGTTGCATGAATGAAATTCTATCAAAATTTTTCCTATCATTTTTCAACCTCATGTGATATTCAATCAAATGTCCACCTTTTTGCAATAAGTGCAATGGTACTTGGTACCACTAGAAGAAGCATCATTTGAATTAATACAAGGTTGGGCAAAACCTGCAGATTTAAAAGATGTTTTTGCGAGGTTGGGTTTTGAATTCAATTAAACCCTTTTCCAAGACTTGAATGACTTTTGGGTTGAATTGTCTTGAAAAGAATTGAATCCTAAACCTTGCTTCTTATAAGGAGTTTTAGACTTGTCAAGAATCATGTTTAATTGTTTCTTACCTTTAGAAAATTTCTCTAATGTATCATGAAGGTAAGCATTTTCTTTTCTCAAGTTGACACAAGAATCACAAGTTTTATCCATAGATTTTTCCTTATACAAAGCAATTTCAAGCTTAAGAGTGGAACATGAAGCACAAGTAGTATTTTCAATATTGTCCTTAAGCTTAGCATATTTGACTCTAGCGACTTCTAAGATATCTTTGATTTCACGTTCTTTTCTAAGCATGAAGTGCAAGGGCTAGAATCAAAAACATCAAAAGCAATCAATTTACTAGATTCTAAATATTTTTCACAAGGAGCACTTTTAATTTCATTTAGTTCAGATTTAGCATTCTCAAGTTGTTGTACACAAATATTGTGAGCAGATTGTAACTTGGTAATTTGAATGCATAGCATGACAAGATAAACATTCATCGAGTTCAAGAGTCTTAGCGGTTTAAGCTCTACTTTCGGTTTGCTAATTTTGACTCTAATTTCTTATTTTTGTCATAACAAATTCAAGCGCTTCATCTTGACTAAGCAATTGCTCAACTATAGAATCATATTTAGCGAAAGCTCATCATAAGAAAAAGATACCTCATTATCATCAATGTCGTCAAGTGTCGACCATGAAGCACATGCCGGTGAAATCTTTGGCCTTCCCTTTCTTTTTACCTTGAGGATCTCCTCCTCCTTGTCCTCCTCACTCCAGGTATCCACATCGCTCAAGGATTGATCCTCAAAAGCGGCAAGGACCGGTGAGCGACCTTCACAAGCTTATTTGCCTCATACCTTGATTTGTTGAAAGGAGGCTTCTTCCAAGTGGCTTTCCTTCCTTATGATTGCTCTTACCTTTGACTTGGGGCAATTTGCGGATATGATTGAGCTCACCACATTCATAGCATGTTCTGGGACCACCTCTCTTTTGTTTCTCACATTATTGTAGGCCGTGTGAATTTCTTAGCTAGAAGAGCTAACTCTGTTTGAGAATACTTTCAAGCTCCTCTTCATGAATAGCAGATAAACAAGCAAATGAAAATCCGAAGAAGATTCACAAGAGTCATCAAAAGCCTTTTGAGAGGATCGCTACAAAGCTAAATTATCTTTCTTAGGATGATCAACTCTTTTAATTTCATGAGTCTTGAGTTTACTATAAAGCAATTCTAAAGTAAGACTTGAAAGATCAACATTTTCTTCTATAGCGTAGCTTTCATCTCCCACTCCTTGGTGTTGATTGCGGCCAAGAGATGGGTGGCATTTTCGATTGAGAATATTCAATATCAACGACTTTCATTTGATTAATTACTTTATTAAAGCGATGAAAATGTCATCGATGCTCTCTCGGGGCATCTCGAATTTATTGTACTCACGCTTGTAAGCAGTTTGGCGCACCTTTTTGATTTGGGACGAACCCTCATGATATGTTTCGAGTGTTCCAAATTTCATCTTGTGATTGAAAGATTGCAAATTCTATCATATTCTTGTCTACCAAGTGCACCATATAAAAGATTCTTAGCCTTATTGTTGTTAGCCAAAAGAATTGCGAAGCGGTGTAGCAATTTCGGGAATAACCAGTGAGGCTCTAACAACATCCCAAATAGCTTGTCCTCGCTCTCAAGAAAGACGCATACGATTCTTCCAATAGGCATAGTCGTGCCCATCGAAGATATGCGGTTTAGTAGAAAACTTATCCATCGCCAAAGTTCGGTGGCCTGTTAAGATCAAGATTGAACTAACAGGGCTCGATACCACTTGTTGGACCGTAAAAGCGACTAGAGGGGGTGAATAGGAGCACGCTCACTTTTCACAAATTATGAACTCAATACAAATTAACTCCGGTAGCTATTAGGAAGCTATGAAGATCAATATACCAAGATCTGTGGAAGACTAGTATTGAATCAATTAAACCCCTAAGCAATATAACAAAATCAACTAAGATTACCAAGACTCACGACCGAGTGATCGATCGTTATACTCAACCGGTCGGACGATTGCCAAGCGATCGGACCGGCGTTGTCTTTGGCGGTCGACCGCTCAAAATCGGTCGGCCGGTGATGACGGCGGATCGACCGGCCGACTCGAACCGATCTACAACAGATAAAATCAGCCGATGGCGAAGTTGCAATTAGGTGAAACTTTTGATTCTCAACTCCAATCTTTATGAAACTTTGCACACACCTTCTATATGCTATTGAGGACCTATTCAATCGAATATTATGATAATTCTTGGAGCGATCTTGAGCAATTGTCAATTGATTAACGAAGGTCTAAAAGCGGGCAAGAGCGAAAACTTGATCCTAAAGCTTGTTCGTGAGAGATTGATGATCAAGATGATGCTAGATAGATTCACACATATCACGACAAGCTAATTCACGTGAAAGAATCAATCACAAACTCGTGGATCAAAGAAAGCCCTAAAATCACCAAATTGAAAGCAAGAGCGAAAGAGACTTATCTCAAGCAAACCTTGCATAGATTGATTTCGTGATTGAAGCCGGATTACATCCACACCATCATGGATCGATAAACACTCAAGGATCACGAAATTCACCACAAACCATCAAGAGCCCTAGCCTCCACCTCAACTCCCTAAAGACAATTAGGGTTTTGAAACATCAAAGGCGAGAGGAGAGAGGTGCGACCACCATCTCCTCCTATTTATAGTGGAGGCCTAAAACTCTTAGGGTTTGACTTAATTGGGCTCCGTTAAGGCCCACTAACAAGCGGGTCACACACGCACGCAACGCATGCGCCGTCTTTAACCTTTTGACCTAAACCGCTTACCATGCATCATGGATTCGCCAATAGGTCACAATTGTCCATCTTGTGTCACGCTTGAGTCGTTGACCTCACCCGCATCGTCGATCGTTACGGACCTCAACTCTTCAAGTCTAGTCCGATTCTCCTCGCCGTTGACCGTCGTTGACCACCAAGCTACCGCACAACCACGGACAAGAAAACACGTATTCGGAACAAGTTCTTCACAACTTGACCCATGTTAGTCAAAACATGCATCATGCAAATCATATGCCATGAAACCAATGACTTTGATCTAACAAAACAACATCGCCACGAAGTTGGCCGACGTTCAAGTAATTCTGGGTCGGCCGCTCCGGTGAGCCGTCGAGGATCGCCATGGCGGTCGGACCGCTCCTGTGAGCGGTCGGACCATATAAGACTTAGCGAAATTCAAGCTCCCAAAATCCGAAACCTTCCGGAAACTTTAAACCAATAGAACTTTTCACTGGAGGCTCCAAAAATCATGAGACCAAGTGCATTGGGATCCCCTTACTTGTCTACAACACCTATTTTTGGCCCAGCTCGATTTGAACACTTTTGGTCATCGCCGGTCCGAGCCCCGGATGGCCGGTCCGACCGATATGGGACCGGTCGGACCATGCAGTGCAAGGACCGGTCGGACCGCCCCGAATGCATAAGCACAGAACTTTGTCGAAAACGCGTGAAACGACAAACCGTAAATGCCATTGCCAATTGTCACATCATCCTAAGATCTGGAGAATATCCCCATGAAATCCACATTTATCATGTCACATAGGTAGCATACATGAGTGTCCTTGCTTTTGTCGTTCTTCCTATGTCTTTGCTTTTGACTGCAACACCTACGACAGCCAATGCTTGATCACTGAGGATAAAGAATCCGCTGGCTTCTTCAAGGACTTCGCCTTTAATAGATATGCCAACCTCATTAAAGTTGAGTGTTTTTCCCGACGGCAATATTCATCACCAATTGCTCCTATGATGGTGGTAGAGACAACACCAATATGACAACCTTTTCGTTCTCCTTAATTTTTCTCATCCACACTAGTCAGTTGTGTGATGAGTTTGTTGAAAATATCGAGATGATCAACAAATCGTGTGCCTTCCTTCATGCACAACTTGTAAAGTTGTCGCTTCAACACCCATCGGTTTGTTAGCGACTTTGCCATATATAATTCTTCTAAGTCACCGAATAATTTTTCGGTGATTTTTTCTTCATCATAGAGTACTTTACCTTCGGAGAGACATAGACGGATTGTACTGACAGCCTTCCGCACCATCACCTTCCATTCTTCAACGGACGTCTTTTTCAGTTTGTCTGTCCCCTTCAAGAGCATCAATTAACCCTTATTGGACAAAGACATCCTTCACCGAGCATTGTCACATGCTGAAATTTCCTCTGCTGTCAAATTTCTCCACTTTATTCTACATCATCGACATCGATTTTGATTTTGTGCCACCTGATGCTTTATCGACTTCGCAAATTAGATTAATCTGGCCTTAGCTCTGATACCACTTGTTATACTCTGATATCCCTTCTTATGCACAGTAGCCCTAGATTAGATCAGAGTTTGTGAGAAACATCACGAACGTGCATGATATCAAGAACGAAATAGGTGAATCTCGTAGAGAGAATCGAATAACGATGATAAAATAATCACGAGAGATAAATATTTGGCGAAGCAGACCACAAATTCTTTAAGCACAATCTCAAAAGAGTACAATAGATTGTCGCCCTCTCACAACCATCTCGAACCCTTTAGGACCATCGGATCCTTACCCTTTACAGAAATCTAGTGTTAAAGAATAACCTAGCCTCTAATCCTCTCGCGCGTCTCTTACTTTGGATGAGTTGGTTTGTGGTTTGTGTTCTCAATGACCACCCCTCAGGGGTTTATATAGTGCCCCTAGTTTTCCTCAAAAGGAAATATCAATCCTAATCCTAATAGGATTAGAATAGGAATCTTTGTAGAATACTTCTCCAAGTTATTGTATGTTAGGACACGAGTCATCCAATTTGTTGGTATATTCCCATATCGATTGTGTGATGAAACGGAGCATGATTTATAAGAGTGAGAGTGTACCCACTTATGATTTTGATTGTTGCTCTGTAGTTGGGCTTGCTAGTATAGCGGCCCAATGACATAGGGCCAGGACATTGGTTTAGCGGCCCAATAGCGCTGTGCAATAATTGGTATCAGAGTACAGATATTCTGAATATATCTCAAACCTTGTAATTGCCATAGAGCCCACCTGATGTGTGAGAGAATTTTGTTAGAATAACCCCAAATGGAGGGAATTTTGTTAGAATAGCCCCAAATGGGTTGTCCTACCTCGATGACGTTGCACAACACCTCCCTTTCCTTCCCCTACTTGCTTGTCCTAACTTCTCCTGATTGGACTTTTGTTCACGTAGATAGTCAGTATTCTGATGTAAGGAGCCATCAGTTGAACAGTACGTACAGAAAATCTTGGACCGGGAATTCCTGTAGTGATACGAGATCTTGGCGCTTTTCTCCCTCTCTGTTCTGTCTTGTTTTTACTTTGTTTTTCACTGAACTGAAGCGAGTAGTGTGGTGATACTGATAGGCCAGTAATTGTCTACGTGGGGTAATAAAATTCAACCGGACTAAATTTGAGTTGACTTATTAGACGAAGCGAGGGCGAAAACCAAAGCACTCTTCGTTTGCTAGTGGATGCTAGTGGATTAGCCTTATATACTGTAAAGCTGGATATTTCAGGCGAAAGGTTGAGTTCTACGCCACCACCTGGACTACAAATACAGTTACGCGTTTCACTTTCAAACGTCAAAGCAGCCGGCGGCAAAAGTCTATTTCCCCTGCATCTTTCAATCCCTGAATATATCTTAATTAACTCTGCTGATTGCCACGTGTGCTTCTTGTTTGAGACGACGAGTCCTAGTTCCTTCTAGAAGCGTAGATTCAGCATCGGTGGTTTGATCAGGACATATTTTGTACTGTTCTTCCTGTAGTGCAACTCCCTAGTTAACCACTACCAGCCGTCCTCCCACCAGAAACAATGCATACAGAATACGGCTCTTGGCGATTGGTGGCCTTTCATAGAAAATCGTACTTTGTTTCTGACGAAGACATGTTTGTTCCATGGTCCTCACAACACAACCTATATGTCATTTTCTCGCCTTGCTTTTTTTTTAAAAAATAGATTTTTCTCGCCTTGTTGTTTTTTTTCTCTCTAAAGTTCGATATCATTGGATGGATTGCTCTTCTGCTACTTATTCTGTTTGGCATTTGTGTTGAGCGCATCAGAGTATCTTAATCCGTGTAAGTTGCAATTGAGTCGTGGCATTTGGCAGACTTGAAGAATAGATGGCCTGAAATTCTGGTGTTGGAAATGTAGTGTGCGGTTTATGGTTCTTATGATTTTTCAGTTGAATCAGCGGTTGGGACTTGAGAGTTGAGACAATGGTCAAAATTAAGTACATAAATTTTTTTGCGAGGAATTAAGTACATATCTTAGGCAATGTGTTGTTCTATAATTTTAACCATAAGGTTTACAAGATGTATTGTGTAACATACGTTACTGACCGGAACATTCGCAAAAATTCTTAGATTGAAGGTGCAGTTACAGAGGATGGAAGAAAGCCTAGTATCTGGGACACATTCACACATGAAGGTTAGTTTAGTCTATGACCCCTTTGCAACCTGTAAGCCTAAATCTATGATGTATTTTAATTTTCTTCATTCTAACAGGAACCTTCTAAATTTCACAGGCTATTCTATTGACCAAGCAACTGCTGATGTAACTACAGATCAGTACCATAAGTACAAGGTTTTTTTTGATAAAAAAGGTTGCTAAATGATTTTCAGATCAAGAACACTTTGTCAACTTAAAGCAATAAACTATTGTGTGTAACAACAGGAAGATGTAAAGCTTTTGCACGAGATGGGCGTTGATGCGTATAGAATGTCCATTGCCTGGCCTCGGCTTATTCCTGGTAAGGCCGTACTGACAGTATCAATAGAATCACTGCATACGTTGAATAGTGTGTTTCAGAAAAGTTGGCCGATAGTCCATTGATTTGGTCGTTTGTAATCCATTTTTACCCCCATGCAGATGGGCGAGGAGCTGTCAATCCGAAAGGATTGGAGTACTACAACAATCTAATAGATGAACTCCTGAGCTATGGTATGCAATCCTTTGGCAATCAGAATTGATCATTTGAGTTTTTTCTTCTTTCTGATACTGAAATATCCAACCGTGCAGAAACATATGATGCATCTTTCTGTGTTTATGTAGGAATTCAACCTCACGTAACGATATACCATTTCGATTTTCCTCAGGCTCTTCAAGATGAATACAACGGGCTGCTTAGTCCTAAATTCATGTACTTTGTTGTTACCTCCTAAGCATTACCCTTACTGCAAGTACTTACATAAGAGATGAAGTAACGTTGCTTCTGCAATCTGTGCCATGATGCAGAGAGGACTTCACAGCTTACGCAGATGTGTGCTTCAAGAACTTTGGCGACAGAGTGAAGTACTGGAGCACTGTCAACGAGCCTAACATCGAGCCGATTGGCGGATACGACCAAGGAATCCTCCCACCACGGCGATGCTCATTCCCCTTCGGCCTCGGTTGCGACAAAGGCAACTCTACCACAGAGCCATACATAGTAGCACACCATCTTCTGCTTGCACATGCCTCAGCAGTGTCCCTCTACAGAGAGAAGTACCAGGTTTGAACCAATGCTACCTTTTAAAGAATGAAACTGTTCTTGTGGGACAAATCATTCTCACACAGGTGCAATCCTTCTTTTGTTTCTTGCTGATCAGGCCAAGCAAGGAGGAAAGGTTGGACTCACATTGCTCGGTTGGTGGTACGAGCCTGCGACGCAAACGCCTGAGGATGTAGCAGCAGCTGCAAGGATGAATGATTTCCACATTGGATGGTTTGTTCTACTCTAGATCTCATGTTTCTTGTAAAACAACTGTTTTTTTTTGTGTAACTACAGCTGAGGTCACGAGTTTACGGTATAGGTTTATGCATCCCTTGGTGTATGGAGACTACCCTCCAGTAATGAGGAAAAATGTTGGGTCCAGGCTACCGTCTCTCACCGATGAAGAGACGAAGAGAATACTAGGATCGTTTGATTTTGTCGGATTTAACCACTACATTGCCGTATATGTGAAAGCTGATCTTAGCCGACTGGATGAGAAGCTGAGAGATTACATGGGTGATGCAGCTGTAAAATATGACTGTAAGAATTCTAACGGCCTATTTTATTATTTTTCAAAGAAACAATGTGAACAGTGGGTAGTCTAATTCCTGTGCAATTTTATTTTTTTTCAGTGCCATATCTGAAGTCAAGGAACGAGGTATTTGCCGATACAACTTATAATTGCCCATCTCTAAATTTAGTTGCAAATGAACTGCGTTTCAATCATAGCTGAAACATTTGCATGTCTTGGTGGCAAAATTAAACTACAACAGTTTCCATTTCGGTTGAGAAACGATTTCATGTCGTCAACGCCGTGGGCTATGAAGAAAATGCTGAAGCATCTCCAAGTGAAGTACAAGAACCCCGCAGTCATGATCCACGAAAACGGTAACTCAACAACGCTTTAATTAAACCTGAAATACTGCCGCACGAAATCATCAACATGTCACTGCAAATGCACATCATAGCGTGCTGCGACGATGTACTCAATTTCCGCATTCATGTCCCTATCAGGCGCTGCCGGCCAGCCTGATCCATCAGGTAAAAGCACCGATGACGACGACTTCAGGTCGCAGTTCCTGCAGGATTACATCGAGGCCACGCTGCAGTCCATCAGGTTCACACCAATACCACTCTACTCTGCAACTGATTGCACTGCAAAAGAGCCAAAAAAAACGTATCTGATCTCTCTTCTGTGTGCAGGAACGGATCGAACGTGCAAGGCTACTTCGTGTGGTCGTTCCTGGACGTGTTCGAGTACCTGTTCGGCTACCGCCTCCGCTTCGGCCTCTACGGCGTCGACTTCGGCTCCGAGGAGAGAACGAGGTACCAGAGGCGCTCGGCGCAGTGGTACGCCGGCTTCCTCCGCGGCGGCGAGCTCAGGCCGGTGGCTCTGCCTGACAAGGCGTACTCCCAGTGATTTTTTTCACGCTTCACCCTGCACCTGCACTGCACGGCTCAAGAAGAAGATGATGCACAATAAGCCTGGATAGTAGGTTGTTATCATGCATGCTGTTTTTTTTGGGGGTAAATCCGTAAATATGGCATAAGTGTAACGCGTAGGGTTTATATCCATGTTCCATTTCGGGTGTGTTTGGGAGTAGGCAGCTTGCACGAAACTAGTGTCGGGAGTATGTGGTGATGTAACATGTTGTTATGCTATATAAATTGCGAATTTCCTAGATAATTTGGGTTTCGAAATTAAATATCCTGAATTCAGATAGCAGTTATAAGATTTTGAATTTAGAATTCAATACCATCGGCAAGCGCCGTCGCTGGAGCCTGGAGCTTAAGCTTCCGCCATGGCACATCAGCAGCAGCTAGTAAAACGATGATTCCAGACTAGCA
The DNA here is from genome assembly GCA_036346395.1 of Hsuehochloa calcarea. Classification (NCBI taxonomy): domain Eukaryota; kingdom Viridiplantae; phylum Streptophyta; class Magnoliopsida; order Poales; family Poaceae; genus Hsuehochloa; species Hsuehochloa calcarea. The sequence goes on from CM070610.1 coordinate 6,026,409, forward strand.
CATCGGGGAAAAAAATATATCCTATAATGCATGCGTGATTTAAGCTAAACAGCAGCAGCATTGATTCAACAACATTCTGGTACAATGGCAACACCATCAGCGGCCGGTAAAATCATGATTTATCCAGATTCCAGACTAGTTATGTGACATCCCGTTTTCGGACGATAAATAGTGCCTCAACTCGGTTTTTCACTTTCATTCAATTTTCAATTCGTCGCTTAAATTCCAAAATTTCGAGTTCTCTTTAAGCCCGGGTTTGTGTTTCGAACCTATCCTCAAATTCTAAATTCAAAGTTCAAATTGAATTCATCTTTTTCAGATCTTGGACCCCTCTCAGAGTTCTACCTCCTCCTATTTTGTTTGGTGACCCATTATTTTTGGCCCACTTATGTTTCTCACTCTCCCCTACCCTTCTCCAACCCCATTTCTTTTATGACCGGCCCACAATTCCTCCCTTGGCCCACCATTCGTCCCGGCCCAGCCGCACCTTCCCGGCCCGGCTCCGCTTTTCCAATTTTTCCCCCGGCCCGCTCCTTTCCTTATCCTTTTTCCTTCCATCGGCCCGGCCCGCTCGCCTCATCCCTTTCCATTGGTCACTCCGCCCGACCCTCCGTCTTCCCCATCTCTCTCTCCTGTGTGCGACGTCCGCTCACCTCCCATTCCTCTCTCGGCCTCCTCCTTTGAAGGCCGCCTTCTCCTCCCGGTTGCGGCCGCCTCGTGCTTTCTCCGTCCCAGCTCGCCTCTCGGCTCGGCCCAGCCCCGCTATCCCTGGCTCGTTCTTCCCGAGCCGCCGCCCTGACCAACAGTCGCCTTCACGGCCCCACCGAGCGCCGCCCATCCGTCGCCGCCCCGCGCCGCGTCACCTCCACTGCCCGGCGTCCGCCTGCCGCATGACGTCAGCGCTGTCCTCTCCGCTCCCGTGCGTGCTTCCGACCGGTCCAAGCCGCGCGTCGCCCTCTGTCAACAGCTGCATTGCCTGACGAAGCCCCGGTCCGAGCCATGTCGCGTCCTCCGTCAACACCTACTCCCCCTGCGGCGCCGTCCCATCGTCCTCGCCGGGTCTGCGCGCCAACTACCGCCATGGTCGTCCCCTCCGTCGCCATGCCGCCAAGATCCGCTGCCGTCAACACCTCCACCTACTCCCCTTCTCCTCGGCTATAAAAGGCCCGGCGCTCCCTCTACCTCTCCCCGCCCCACTCCTCCCTTTCCCAGGTAAGTGTTCCCAAGAGCCCCCGATCCTTCCTTCTCCTTCGGCCGAAGGCCCTTACGCCACCGGCCGCCCTGTCGCCGCCTTGACCCAGCCGCCGGCTCCTGGAGCGCCTCCTCGGTGCCCCCATGCCTCCCCGACCACCGGCCGCAGCATCCGCCTCCCGAGGACCCCTGCCGCTATGCTCTTCCCCGCGCCGCCCTCAGCTCCGTCGCTGGCCACCTCTGCCGCTTCTCTGCCTCCACCAGTAGCCCGGTGAGCCTCCCCTCCTCCCCCCGGTGCCCTTCCTCTCCTCCCCTCTCCTTCTTCCCCGGCCACGCCGCCCAGCGCCCGTGCGCCCTTGCTCCCCGGTGAGACCGGCTGCCTCGCCCGGTTAGACCGGCCCGCACCCCCCTCCCCTGCTCCTATGGCCGAGCGTCTCCTTGCTTCCCTGCTCTCTGTGCTTTTCCCCCTCTCAGCTCAGTAGCCATAGTTGATCAACCGCATCATCATTTGATTTGGTTGCCCTTAGTTGCTGATGGTTGCTACCAAATCTTGATCTTCCATATATTGAGTGAGCTGGATTGTTAATTACTGATTGTGGCTCCCCTAGATCAGTAGCAGTAGCTGGTGCAAACCTTAATTCAGGCCGTTGATGGTTGAACTTGGAATTATGATTGTTGATTAGTGCCTCCCCAGTTCAGTAGTTGATTGGTAGTAAATTGAGGATTCAGTTGAGCTGGCATTTGGTGAAGCCTCTGTGTGTAATCTGTCTTTTGTAAATCCCTTATTAATGCATGTATTGCTTCTCCAGTTATTGATTGTTGTCAATGCTCCTTGTTCATCAGTATCAGTGAATTCAATTGTTGATTGCTGTTTACTACTTCACCAGAACTTGATTGTCAGTAGGTGGCAATGATCTTCAGTGTTCAGTGATGCTGGCAGTGGTAGCAAATTGTGTATTAGCTTTTGAAATCTATGTTTTATATATGTCATTTGGAACCTCAGAACAATGATTGTTGGCATTGAATTGTTGTTGGATGTCTACTATAATTCTTGTTTCTCCAGTTCAGTATTGAATGGTAGTAGAGCTAGCATCCTTGTTTGTGTGGCTTGCAATTGAATCTTTGTGTGCACTCTGTCATTTGAAAGTCTGTGTTAAACCAATAGCTGAGTTTGTGTTAATCTGTCAATTGAGTTTTTGTGTTGTAGAAATTACAATCATTTGTGATCCATCTGTTTCAATTGTCAATGTTTGATTCGTAGTTACTTCCCAGATCATAGCGGTAGCAATGAGGTTGCAATCGATCCGACAATTGAGAATTGATGCAATAGGGTAGTAGGATGTTTTGCTGGTAGTAAATTGAACTATTGATTGTGATCTTAATTATTAGGGATAGCTTTGATCTTCAGTAGCACTATTGTCTATTGGTTTTGCTAATCAATTGATAGTTGTTGGTTAGTGTTTCATCAGTAGGTCAATGATTGTGGTGTTTTTAGTACGAGTATTTTGAATAAACTGAGTTCTGCAGATCAGTGTTTGAGTAAGCTGGAAGTATTGATTTGTTATATTGATTGCTTTATCAATTCGTACTGTTTGGCATTAATGGGTGTTCTGGCATCGATTAGTTGGCGATAGAATCTGTGTCTTGATATGGCAGTAGGTTGTAGTAGTAGGTTGAGTAGCTAGCAATTGAATCATTGAGTATTATCTGGCAGCTGAGATTGGTATTGAATTGCCATTGGATTGTGTGTTGATATGATATCTAGAATTGGTGTAGAGCATGTAGTTAAGTTGCTTTGTCGCCTGTAGTACTATAGTCTTGCTATCTTCCGAATCCGCAGTAGATCATTCTGGCAAAAACTCTTTCGACCTTACCCTCCTTTGTATCCTCCCTCCCGGCAGAAATTCTCTGTCATTCCTCCTTTCGCCCAACTGGTCGTTTGACTCTGTCAAACATTCCAGCATCGCCCAACCCATTCTCTCAAGCTCGTCCTCCGCGAATCTTTTTGAGGTTTTTGTGTTTCATTTGGTATTTTGGAGTTCTTTGGTTTTTCGATCGTTGTTGCGTAATTAGAAATCGAAGTCCATAAGAATCGATGACTCGAGTAGGATCACGATCCAAGTAAAGACGCCGACCAAGACTTCCAACCTCTGTCTAAGAAGGCTTTGAGTAAGATCAAGACCACGGTAAAATAGCCCAGGCGAGTCAACACTTTGATCATATTGAACCTATATTTTATGCTAATTATGTTCTTTTAAAGTATCAAATTGCATGCTTTACTGTCTATGCAAATGTATGTCGAACACCCTAAGGTACTTAAATGCCTATTTGATGATTAAATAATAATTATACCATGTCCTTGATAATTGAACTCCCAAAAACCCTTGTCACCCTAGTAAATATATGGTAACCTACTAGTTATAGGTCGTACTTAAACGCCATGCTAGAGTTGTTTAAGTACCGAGGTATTACTACCCCAAATCATCATCCTTTAAATCATAACAATTATTTTGAGCAGTCATTGGGGAGAATGACTGAATTGGTTGTGATAATTTGTTTTATACTACTCTAAAACTCTAAAAACTTGCTAATACCCATCTGGGCGGACGGTATGACTGGAGGGTATATGGTTGGGTACTAATGTAGCCCAGGATATTTTGCGGTGGGTATGTGGTAAGAACCGTCCAGATGATCTTAAGGACTTAAACATGTGACGACCTCCTATTGTAAAACAGTACAACCACAAGTTTATAATGGTGTCGACCTGGCTAACTAATTGGTGACCACCGGTACACGCTGCACCATTGGGGGACTCCCCTTCACCGTGAGCCCACGAGGCTACTGGTTGGGGTATGCGACTTACGGGACCCTAGGCGTAAGTCGTATGGCGCAAGAGGGGGTCTGGATAAGTGGTTCTCGGATCACAGTAACCGAGACCCTACTAAGGTGAAACCTTACCGGGTGTAGCAAATCCCGAGGGATGCCTTGTAAAGGCCTTGTGATAATCTCCTCTTGATTCACATGTCAAAGGTAACATATGTATATATTAAGACGATTATCTCTTGTGGGTAAAGATGTACAATCTCTGCAGAGAATAAAACTATTCGAACAGCTGTGCCCACGGTCACGGACGGGCGTAGGAACTTACAAGATTTAGTTATATTTCAAAAACTTTTGTGGATGGGTTGAAAAATGTGCAGGGCTCACCTAGCTCTTGATTTGGATTTTCCCTGTGTATTCTTACCCAGCGTTGGTAATAGGTGGGTATGACCACCATCAAATATAAGCATAGAGGTGGAGGTAGCATCTGCTTTTATTAATTATTGCACAATTAATCTCTTTAAAAATACAATTTGGTTAAAATGCTAAGTGATATGATTTTCTAATATCTGTATTTATAAATGTTGCTTTACGCAAATAAAAAAACCCGAGCAATCCTTGTTAAACCATGCATATATATTATTGCATCTGTTGTGTTGGCTCGCGAGCACTGTAGATGTGCTCATACTCGCTCTTTTCCCCAAACCCTCAGAAACAGGAACCCTGGAGCTTTCGACTGCAACAAGGATCCAGAAGTCTGAAGACCCAGGAAGTCGTTGAAGCGTAGATTAGTCCTTAGCTGTTCTAGTCTCACCCCAGTCTAGCTGACTCCGTCGGTTCCTGTGTGCCTCCTATATTGTCCGATGTTTTGGATAATATCAGGCGTACACGGGTTCCCCAGTCACTTACCTATGGTAAAATGTGCCCTCACCCCTTTGCTTCCGTTGTTGCTTCCGCTATCTTTTGTAATGTATTCATTTGGCCTGTTCGGCTCTTATTGTAAAAATTGATCCGAAGCGGTCTATGAACTTTGATGTGTAAATTAATTAATAAAATAATTTTGCGTTATGTATGGTTTGATTCAGCAATGTGCCTGTGAAATGCTATCTACTGATCCAGGGAATAGCACAATGGTCTCACAAAGGAATCCGATGAATAAATCCGGGGTCCCACAGATTTCCAAATGGTAGAAAACACTAGTTGTTTCTTCACTCTCTGCCGAAAGCAAATCAATGTCGACCAATTTTGGAATGTACACAATGGTGGAAGAACAGTCTTCACAGGAATGGCGGCATCCTCTGGGGAAATACAGGCGGATAACCATTCTCTGCACCATACATTGACAGCAGCTGTGTGGCCGATCTTCCGGCGGAACTACCATATGCTTGATTATGTACAGGCTGATAACCCCACCCATGAGGTTCTCCTTCACTTGATGTCCAAAAGGTCTCCCAACCCCCACTGTACAGTCGATCAGAATGTCTAGAGGCACCCTCACTATTGAGTTGCATGCACCAACCAATTCACCCAAAAGCTTAAGCTGATGAGGAAAGACGTGCAATTCACTTATACTTCAACACTCCCCCTCACGTGTAGGCTCCTTTAGACCTCAGACGTGGAATAGAAATGGGTTGCAATTATCATTTTTAATTGCACCAACCGGGTCTTGAACTCAAGACCTCTTGGCTCTGATACCATATTGAGTTGCATGCACCAACCAATTCACCCAAAAGCTTAAGCTGATGAGGAAAGACGTGCAATTCACTTATACTTCAACACTCACCATTAGGAAGGTTACTGTTCATCATGTTTGCAGCTCCAGTGAGAGAAAAGTCATGGCCCCCTCCAGTCTCAGTTGATGACGATGCTGCAATGAAAGATGTGATTGACAAAGCACTCGGCCGAACCCTTCTTGTTGTAGGAGGGTATGGATTACTTGGCATGGTCGACGGGATTGTCTGTTGAAGGACATGACCTCTCAGACCATGACCATGGCCTCTAGCTTCAGACACAACAGCTGGTGCTGACCCTAATTGTTCAACGGGACTGCTTCCACTGCGAGGTGTGGGCCTGCATAGATCATGCATTCTAAGAGCTAGCAAGAAAACTGATCTAACACAAAAGGGAAGTGAATTGACAAATTAAAGCACAGTTCACCATACGAAGCTAGTTTTTCTTAATTTCCATGTAAATCTTTGTTGGCATTGGTGGGTTACTGGGACTGAGAGTTGTCGGAGACTGCTAAGAAGAGCAAAATTCGAGTTTCTCAAGGCAAATAAAAAGTTGATTAATATTTAATACTATTGATTAAGACCTTGCAGGTTATTGGGCATGGCCATGTGTCAAAATATCAGGAATCGTGACAATAACAAGGAGTCCCTACATATTGGGAGTTAATGACGAACAAGTCTTGCTTCCAAGACAGTAAACCTACCTAGAAACACGTTTCTGAACTAAAATTTTGAATATAAGTAAATAAACACAGATGGCAGCGGTGTGAATCCACTGAAGGGGCACCACTGAAACCCAAATGGCTGAAATTACATCCAATGAGGACAAATAAGTTAGAATCGAGAAACAGCTAAAACTAGGCTAGATCCTGGTGTTGTGAAAAATCTGAAATAGTGAAATGTCTCTTGGTCACTATGTACTAAATGCAATTAGAATCAAGAAACAGCTGAAACTAGGCTAGATCCTGGTGTTGTAAAAAATCTGAAATAGTGAAATGTCCCTTGGTCACTGTGTACTAAATGCAACCTTTCCCCCTTCAAATATAAGACTGAGATACATAAGACAACTTGAATAGTGAATCTGGGGTAAAAAATGTCATGAGAAAACAGATGCACACACTTGCCCCTCTATTAATTCCTTATTAGCGTATTTATGCCTCCAAACAAGTTCCCTATTTCCCTAAAAACACTCCAATCAAATTTCAATTTTACCATGGTCTAAAAAATACCCCTGGAGTATTGTTCTAGACAATAATTATGAATTTTGGTCTGAAACTTTGAATAGTAATGCTCTAAATGCCTTTAGTAACCCTAGCCATTTAGGCCATGGAGGGGCTGAAGGGTCAGGCTTAAGTTTTGCAGGGGAAAATATGCAAATTTACTTTTATCTTTAGTGAGTCAACACTATTGAACAGCACAAAAATAGGCCATGAAAGGTTGAAAGGGGTTTTTGTAGCATGTATGTTGCAAGAGTATATCCCGAGGGACCAATTTTTCAGGGGAATTGTTAGTTTTTCACTTTTGATCATGTATTCATGTGAATGGTAAGTTAAAACAATTTATTATTCACCAAGCCTATATTGTCGTGTCATACACAAAAAATCATTATTATGCAATCACTTACATGGTCAGAGATTATGTCATATGTCTCGCTAGTCACCCAGTCACCTATATCAAAATCACTAGATGGCCGGTGTCCATTTGCATAGAGCCAGCGGCCATTCTCAATCTTCCGACAATTCGGGCACTGCATCGCTCCTTTTGGGTTAAAGGCCGATCCAATGCAGTCTAGCAAACAAAAAAGTAGATGTATTTTAGTTCAACAATCTGATACAGAATAACTGCATGCAACTAAGTTTGCCTGTGCTTGGGAATGGGAAGTCACCCACATGAATGCACACAGATATCTCACATGTCACATCTGTGTGCACAAGCAAAATGTATGCATTGATAAATTCGCAGAATGCAGACAATTGCACAGATACTTGCTATCACAAATTCATATCAAGTGATAACTCATTCTTGAACTTTCACGTTTCACTTAAAGACCTTTTGATTTGTTACAGTAAAAAAGAGAAGCAAGCCAACTAGCAAGCTCATTTAGAGATGTTTCAGAAGTCTAATTTCATGTTAACCTATTTCACGCTTTCCAATCACACAAAAACAACTCAAAAGCTATGTTGATGGCAATAAAATGCTGCAACAGACAGAATAAGTCGTTCACCATTCAAAATGCATTCAGAGAATAACCACCAAAACCTTGATTTGGCCTGTAATAAGACATTTGGTGACGAGTGATCCAATTGTGACGGAAGCAATCACCAAAACCAGTTTCACTTTGCAGAGAACATCATAAATACTGTCCATGGTGAACCATTACAAATTAATTCGTGCAGGAACAGGACTCATTAATCCAATTGGGATTCTCACAAGAGCAGAAATAAGCATGGTTACACTCGGCAGCCTCGTCTACAGCCCAGGAATCCATCCACGATCCGTAAAATTCAGGTTCTTCACACGAATTACCCAACATAACCCGAGATGAACCAGACTAATCCGACCTAAAAAAGGCTCAATTTTGCTCGCAAGATCGGACTACAGCCACAGATTTTCACGAACTAGCCGCGTATGTTCAAAACGATCCAACCAAGAACTCGAAAGGGGCGCGAGAGGAGAGGGCCTGACCTAGGTGGAACTCGTGGCCGCACTGAAGCCTCGCGGTGGACCTCTCCCCGGCGCGGCCCACCACCGGATCCAGGCAGATCGAGCATGCCGCCGCCTCCGGCGGCGGCCTCTCCAGATCCATCGCCTCCGCGAAGCCCATAGCCCAACGCATCACCGCGCCGGCCTCTCGGGCTGCCCCGCGCGTGCGGTTGTGGTGGGGCCGGGAGGTCAGGGAGACGAGATCGGGGCACGGTCCTTACGCCGTTACGCGTCTTTCGGTTTGTTTTGATTATTAACGAGTTGGACATGGAAGGAGACTCAGACTAGGGATGTCTATGTCCAAACGAAATGCCACGTTATGAGTTATCCATGACAAAGCCAATAAATTATGTTTTTCTTTCTATTTCTATTTAGGACCAGGAAAAGGTTATTTGGAACCAAATCTTTGGGATTTAGCTTAAATTTGAATCAAATTGAAAAATTCTAGAGCAATCCCTCTTTCAAACAGGCCCATAGATATGTCCGTGCATTGCAACAGAGTACTAAAATAAGGTGAGATGTACCAGCAGACAGGATCATAAATCATATAGTAAATATCAATTTCTAGTGAGCGTATCGATGACGACGATGGTGGCCGACCGAAGATGTGGAGCAGAAGCGAGATCAGAGCTCGAGCCGCTGCTAATGCGGGCCGGCACGACGAGCCCCCGCTTCCCCTCCCCATCCTCCTCCCTCCGTCGCCTCCCTCTCCACTCTCGTCACCCTCACCTCCCTCCTCTCCACCAGACCCACCGCACGTCGATGGTGACAATGGTGGTCGATCAAAGTCTCAGAGTTGTGGCGTGGAAGCGAGGTCAGGGTGTGATGGGGAGGGGAAGTGGTGTGCGGTTAGAGGGGAGAGGAGCGGTTGGGGTGGGCGAGGGACTCGCGAGCAATTCGGGTTAGTTGGATTTTTTTGTATGAGGGGGTGGGACAATCGTCCCGCTGCGCGGAGGTAAATCCATTCTTTTATTAGTTAAGATAGCTTGTAGTTGCTTTTTTGTAACATCCTGTTTTCAGATGGTGAATAGTAATTATCCGTTTTCCGTTTTGGAGTTTCAAACCTATTTCAAATTAATTTGTATTTGCAAAATTCTCAGCTTCCACCTCGATTCAAATTTTCGATTCAAATTTCCTTTTCCCTCTTCTTGGGCTGTCCCATCCTCCCTTGGCACATCTCCCAGGCTCTCCTCTGGATCAGCCCACCTCCCCCTCCTGCTTTTCCCTTGGCCGGCCCAGCCATCGAGCCACCCAGGACGCCTCGACGCACTCCCGTGCGCCCTGCCAAGCTCTGGCCGTGCCGCGCCGTCCCGTCCCATCGATCTGCCGCTCCAACATGCTGCACGAGCACGCTACACTTGCCTTGGCCACCCAAGTCGTCGCTCCCGTCACCGTGATACCTGCCCATCCCGTCGCCCTGCTAGCCAGAGCGCGCCCTGCGCCGCGCACACCGCCCCCGGTTCTCTGCTGCCCCATGCGCCGGACCAGCTCCCTACCTGCCCGTGGACTCCACGCACCGAGCAGCCCAGTTCGCGCTCTGCTCGCGCGCTGCGCTCGCGCATGCGCCCCCGTGCTACTCGCATCACCGCCTACGCCCCGACCCTCTTGGTCTTCACCGTGACACCAGCACCTCCGCCCCAACCCGTCTCCCGCGCCACTCCACCTGCTCGCCCTCACTCACGTTAAGCCCACCAGAGCGCGCCTGTGTCACCGCACCTGCTCCCTGCCACGCCTTGGGACCATGCGTCCGCCAAGCCGCACCAACGGCTCTATCCCTCTCCCACCTCCCTCCTTGCGGCTATAAGAGCCTTGGACCACCCCCTAGCTCACCCATGTCACCCCTTCGCCCTGGTAAGCTCCGATCAGCCTCTCCAACGAGCTCCCCGCCGCCCCACCACCGTCACCCCGTGTTCCCAGCCACAAGGAACTCCTCCCCCAAGTGGATTGATGTTTGGTCCACCGCAGCACCCAGATTCGATTTTCTTCTCCACCTCTGGCCGAATCACCCCCTTCCGGCGCTGATCGAGCTTCTCTCTCCTCTTTTATTTCTTTTGATTTATTTCAAATTCAAAACTTCAGAGGCTCTGTTCTCCTCCGTTATAACTCCAAAAATTATGAGATTTAATTCTAAATTTGTCTAAATTCAAGATCTTACCAATGGAAGTGGTCTTGTTTCATTTGGAGTTTATTTACTATTTCTTGTGTATTTATTTGTTCTCTTTGCTTGTCTGTTTTTTTCTAGCACGTTCGTCCGAGTAGAGTTCGCAGAAGCAGGAGATCTCCACTTTGATCAAGCACAATACTACAAAGACTCTATCACCTTCAATCCAGATGAGTCAATACTTTGATCATATTGAACCTATATTTTATGCAAATTATATTCTTTTAAAATAGCAAAATTGCATGCTTTAACTCTTTATGCAAATGTATGTTAAGGCTTTAAGGTAGATAAATACCAATTTGGTAATTAATTAATTATTATACCATCATTTGACAATTGAATCCCAAAAATCATTATCACCCTAGTAATTATATAGTAACTATTCTTGCTATAGGTTGTACTTGAGCGACATGCTAGTCTTGTTTAAGTACCGGGGTATTAAAGACCCCAATCATCATCTTTTATAATGAAAAATGGATTTAGGCAGTCATTGTAGGTAAATGACTGGAATGTTAGAGACAATCTATTTTATGCTTCTCAAAAACTCTAATAACTTGCTGTTGCCACATTCTAGACGGGTGATGGATGGTATGATGATGAATGTTATGTAGGGTATGTGGTATGAACCGCCCAGATGGTCCATAAGGACTTAATCTTGTGATAACCTTTCTATGTAAAATAGTACAACCACAAGTCAATAATATTGTCGATATGGCTAAATAATTTGTATCCATCAACGTGAGTTGCACCAGGTAGATGACCCGCGACGCTGTAAGCCTTCAGGCGATGGGTCGGGGTGCACGACGAAAGTTGTTATGAAAGTGCAAGAGGGGGTCTGGGTAAGAGTTGACACACGTGCGGGAGTGTAACCCTTCTCAGGTGAAACCTTAGAGGGTGTAACAAATACTGATGGATGCATTGTAAAAGTCTTGTGATGATCTCTCCTTGATTCACATGTCTAAGGAAGCACGTGTACATGTCAAGACGATTATCTCTTGTGGGTAAAGTATACAGTCTCTACAGAGTATAAACTGTTCGAACAGCCGTACCCACGGTCACAGGTGGACATAGGAACTTACTAGAGTTAGTTCTATTTATAAAACTTTGTGGCTGTAATGAAAATGTATCGGGCTCACCTAGCCCGTGTTTTGGATTTTTCCTGGGTCGTTGTACCCAGTGATGTTAATAAGTGGATGTGACTCCAATTAAAATTTAAGTATAGGTGGAGGTAGCCTTCGCCGTTATAAATATTGCACAATATCTCTTTAATAAAACAAGATTTGGTCAAATTGCTAAGTCATATAAATTTCTAAGTATTGTAATTGAAAATACTGATTTTAGCAAATAAAAGAATCCGAGCCATCCTGGTTAAGCCTTGCATGTATTATTACTGCATCCTATGTGTTACCTCGCGAGCATGAAAGTTGTGCTCACCCACGCTCTTTCCCCCAAACCTCAGAAGCAGAAAATTATGGACATTATGGCCACTACGAGGATCCAGAAGTTGGAGGTCCAGGAGATGATGAAGAGTAGTTTAATTCTTTTAGTATAGGTCTCGTTTCAATCCAGCTGACTCCGTCGGTGCTTGCGTGTATCTAATATTATATAAATCTTTGGTTAATATCGGACGCACACGGGTTTCCCCAGTCGCTTGTCTGTGGAGAGATGTGCTCTATCATTTTGCTTCCGCTACTGCTTTCGCTACTTTTGTAATGTAATCATTTGGTCTGTTCGGTCCATATTGTAAAACTCGACTCGACATGGTCTATGTGACTCTGATGTTTGTAATATAATATTTGGTTCGATTTACATCGTGTATAAAATAATTCAGTGATGTATGATCTAGAGAATAGCATAATATTTTCACAAAAGATTTGAATTTATGAAATCCGGTTCTAATATTTTTTTTATTAAAAAAATACTGGGATAGGGATTCGCGTAACGAGAAAGGGGCACAATCATGTATTTGCAAGTTTGTATTAGTCGAGGCCCTCGAAGAGACCGGGGGATTTCTATATTCGAATGAAATGGTAGGTCCCGGATTCATGGGTCATCCGTGAGAAAGACAACAAATTATGATTCCCTTTACACCGCTATTTGGTTATATTTACATTATTATAACATTTATCTACATTTTATGATGAATGATGGTAGTGGGATGAGAAGCTGGACAGATGGAATTTACTATTCTCCAATGTCCGTGACTTAGCAATTTGTATTTGTTAAAGACATCAAAAGAGACTACCTGAAGCATATATAACGAAATGCATTTACAAGGTAACAAAGGTGAGATTGCAGTGCGTACAACTTTGTGTTGGTTAGGCAAAAGAGTGAATGGGCTAGTTTGTATCAAATTCAATAAAGGGCTTGGGTTTAGGGGATACAATTTCACATAACCCAAAAAAACTCTATTTCTAAAAAATCGGATGTGAGAACCCGCATAATTACACAAAATCGTACTAACAGTAATTCACATAATTAGACTAAATTAACCAACAACAATCAGTAATTAGCATTAAATAAAAATCCATCAACCCAAGTCAAAAACATAAACTCATTTAATTATCAATCGTATAATTAACACATTTGACAACACGAAGCATTGCAATAAACAGTACAATATCATCTCAATACATCAATTGTTACAAGATTAATTTTACAACCAATTGCAATGTTTATAATGACAATTAATTAAAACATAATCCACTTCTTGCATTCTTGTAGCAGCAGCCATCCTTGCCACCTTGTCCTTTAAGCGTCAGTACATAGAACCATCTCGCGATCCATTTTCATCGCTCGTTAGGAAAAATCAAAAAACGGTTAGCAAGCTAAGTTGAAAGCTTTATTCATGAGCATTAGACTATAGGAAGTGGCCGTCAGATTTCTCCAAAGTGCAGTAGGATACCCGAACAACCTGATTAGTCGGTCCCTTGACCATCAAGATATCCAGACCAACAGGAGTTAGTCGGCCCCTTGATCGTCAAGATATCCTGGCCACCCGAGGTCCTCCGCACTGTCACTTTCGTGGGTCTCCTCATCCGGTCTTATTAGAATCCAACACCCAATATTTGCAATTGTCGTAACCACAATATAATCCCTCAGTGCATATCCCAGTAAACCACACCCTCAGTCAAAGCGTCACTGGGTGTATCCAACCCAACACCCCTGGACACAAGAAAGCACAGTCCCAGCACAACAGAGCCAAAGCAAAACAGTCGAAGCCAGCCCCCCTCGCTCAGAATTGCATTCCCCTCCTCTGTTCCTCAGAGCCACCTCATCCTCACGAACAACACAGCCACCTCAAGAAACTTCCCTCACTCCATTCATTCCCCCTGGCCGAGTTCTACCTTTAACGTAGCAACACAATCCATTCCCCCTCCCACTTCTCAGCCGAAAGGTAAGACCACAGCTTGCAAACCACCAACAGCAAGGGAGAAGAGGAGAGCACCAACACAGGGCCGGCACTTCCATCCTCTTCCCCCACCCCAAATCCCAACAAGAGGTAACCTCAGTTACACCTCAGTATGCACTACACATACACATCATTCAAACGTAGAATATCTCACAGTAGAAGCATCATAGCTCTCAGTTCATCGCATCACAGAGCAATAGGGGGAAGAGAGTAGAGAGATGGGTTAAAGAAAGTAGTACTACCTCAACATAGCAGTGGACTGAGGTGGCCGACGGCCGGAAGCTGAGCTGGTTGGGTCAAAGTGCACCAGGCTAGGGATCGAGTCGAGGCGGCGCAGCGCCGTGGGGGAGACCAGAAAGAGAGGGAGCGGCACAGGAGCGCGGCGGCGCCATGAAGGCCGAGCGGAAGGTGAGGGGGTGAACCGAGGAGGTGGAGCCAGAGGCGACTGCGGACGGAAGGAGCGGCCCTGGACTAACAGACCGGGCCGGGGCTGAGCCAAAGGAGGCGCGCACGACTGACGCCGGGCCATCTGGCCGCTCCGGGGGCAAAAGGGGGCTGCGCCAGGGAAGCGCTAGGAGAGGAGGTGGTGGCGACGGCGCAGGGAACCGAAGCGGGGAGTGGGCCGGCAAAGCCGGAGGCGACGCAGCGAGCCGAGCCGGAGGGAGGCGATGCCAAGAGGAGGAGGCGGCGCCGTGAGAGATTGGAGAGGAAGAGAGATTGGGGGAGGATTAGAAGTAAGAGAGGTGTTGTGAGGGGGAGTGTCGGCCGGTTTAGAAGGGGTGAGGAGAGAGAGTGATTAGGGGTTAGGTGAGAGGGATTAGGGTTATGAAATTAGGTTTAGGGTATTTAAGTATAGGAAAAATTTAGGAAAAATGTATAAATTCTAATACGTTGTGTTAAGGAATGTTTGTAACAATAGAATTTAGCAATAAAATTTATAAGTGTTAACGTTGTATATATATACTTGACTAAACGGGTGTAAGTAGGTTGTATGGAGATAAGCAGAGTTAAATCAGTCTGGTATGTAATAAAATAAAATAGACAAAGTGTCATAAAACATGTTAATAAAGAGAGAGTGGGTGCGTAACAAACCTGTAATTACTGAGCAAATAATTCGGTAAGTTAGAATATGTTAATTGTGTTAAGTTAATTAAGTTAAAGCCGCCCGAGTTTAATTTGAGAAGAAATGATTGGTATACATACCCAGAGAAAACCCTATAAGCGTAATTCCGTGCAAAGCGTGTAGTATATTATTTTCGTGTGATAAAACATGAGTATCAGGCATCTTGAACCTAAAACCGGTATACTAGAACGACAGTAGCGGGGAGTGCTAACTTAGCGGAGGACCTGAAAAGGTTAATAAATTAAAACATACTAACAAAATAGAATCTACTAACTTATGTACGCATAATATCACTCAAATTCAACTCAGTATTTATTTATATACTATTTGTGTTGTCGTATTGCTACAGAGGACGAGCCAGCACCGACAAGAGTAGCTGATACCGACTTCGTCGACGCCGATCCTTTCTATGACTACAAAGGCAAGCTATTCTCTTGAACATAAATATAGTTATATTAAATGTAAACCGCATATTGCTCTATCATATATGTATTGCATCAAAACTATTTCTCAAATTTAAATCAGATAAAAGATGAAACTATGAAGATAAGAAAAGAGATGAAAGAGAGGAAGAAATGAGAATTACTAGGTTGGTAAAGGGGGGCTGAGCAGGGGAAGCGACGACGACGATGATGATGAGATAAAAGGTGAGACACTTTTACATATGGTTATAATATAAGGACCAATAAAACTCTTACTCGGTCAGAGGACGTAAATTCAGTGCCAACCATTTTCCCGTTTCGACAGACAGAAAATGATACCTTGTTACGTAATTTTGTTCTCCACAACGGGTCACGTTGGAGTGTTTGGGCACGGAAGAGAGTCGCCTCAAGGTGGAGTGTTGGGCACGGACGAGAGCCGCCCCAACCAACATTACTGGAACTCGGTGTATGATGAGGTCAACACCGTGACTAAATCAGCATCGACGGAAAGTAATGGGTGGAGACCTAATCACGTAACATGGAAAATGTTATGTATTTTTAACTCGAAATCACATCAAAGGAAATACGGTGGACTTAGCTCAGAGAGAGTTCAGAGTAGCTATGGGTAAAGTGGTACAAACCTGCGCAGTGCTATATCAAATCATGAATTCATGCCATCCTGGATTGGAGTTTACCGAAACCGCTAGGGGTCTATTTTCTCTCCGAGTGACAAGTAGTGTTTTCAGAATTAAAATTTGTCATCTAATGTTTTAATGAGTTATTTTCAGAAAAGAAATGATATAGAAAATGTGATAACAAATAGAGATCAGTCATACAATGCATCTTTTGCTATTAATGCTTGCTGAGTACTTTTGTACTCAACCTTGTTAGTATTTTCCTTTGTTAGATCCTAGTCCGGTCAGGAACTATCTCAAGTGGGACGAAGGACTTGCAAGTACCGATGCAACCACAAGAGGAGAAGGCACTGATTACGAGGACCAGGGCGAGATGGATAATGACACGGAACGTCACAGCCGATCCGTGTTCCAAATAGTAATCCGTATACCTAAGTGTGATTACCCTGGAATAATAACACGGAACGTTACAGCCGATCTGTGTTCCAAACTAGGGCCCAACTTGTGTGTCACACCAAGTTTGTCTGCTTTATATCCAAAATTCAGTAATCTCAGTATCTCATTCTGCTCATCTCCTAACTCCACCGAGGAACGACCATGAATCATTATTCCCTACAGGGTAATTACGTTATTGAGAGATTAATTTTGTGTACGTACTACATGCCAATTCATCATGCGTATCGTGCAGGGCATCTAGGCGCGGCGGTACCATGCACGGCACGGCCGCACCGGAGACCATGTCCCCGCCGCGCGCCACCTCACATGGTACATTGGTACGGCGCGCGCGCCGTGCGTTCGTGCACGCGCCAGCTCCAGCGCCATGCGTGCGCGCGGCGGTCCGCCGCAAGCTCGCGCTCCGTCCACGCGTTCGCGGATCGAGGTGTCCCGCGAGGCAGAGACAACCATGCACCACGAATATCAGGCACAGCGCGCGCGCCGGCGCTTGCGCTTCCCACCCACCACCGTGCCGCCGCGCGCCGGCCACCGGCATGCATGGCAACACGCGCGAGCGCGCGGCACACGAACGTCCCAAGTCCCAACTGGCGCCAACGTGCGTGACACTAGACCGCCGTCTCCTCCAGGCCCGATCGATCCTCCGGCGGCTGACTTCCACACCGGTGGCTCGCCCTACGTGCTTCTGAGCAAAATTAAGTTAGTCCACAAGTGTTTTCCAAGCTACCTAATCGATCCTATTATACATACTACCCAGCACAGCATGTACTATATATATCTTAATTTGCAGCTACTACTGCTATTAGGCCGTGGTACTATAGCTTTCGCGATCTCTCTCGTCAGTGCAAATCTACCACTGTCGTTGCTTGCCAGTTTCTGAAACTCTGAGGTGGCATGCAATAGATTGCTCTAATCTTCCGGGGTTTTTTAATAACTAATCTCCAGAATTTTGATGTTGATCGCGTCACGATTTACAAGATCAATTGGGAATCCAGTCAGTGTATCAAATGCGTCAGCAACTGGCCTCCTAAAGTTCACTTTCTTTTGTTTTGGAAAGCTGGAAAATCGCCGATTTTGTTGTTTGGACATGCACCATGCATCATCACGAATATACGAGAGTGGCCAGTGGGCTTTTCTGTAGTATATACAAAATGCTGATGAGACATTGTTCTTTTCGGTCTATAGCTAATAGAAGTAGTGCAAACTTTCCATGCCCAGTAAGATGCTTTGACGACAGCAACTGAAATTTCTTCAGAAAAATAGGCTATTAAGTTTTGAAAAAGGAAAAAAATAGGCTGGTTTGATGGTCTAATGGAAGCACTGGGATTTGGTCTGACCACTCACATGTCGGCAACTAAGTCCTAACAACCCCAAAACTACAGTGATTCTAATTAGTTCAACCGATATGCAAAGATGAATTGCCACAAATTAAAGAAGCCTCCAAAATGCACGCCTGAAAATCAAAAGCTACTAAATGTTTAATTGCAGTGTGATTTTGATGGGCACTTGAGGGATATGATATTGCCTTATGGTCCCTCGAATTACTCCACTCATAGCTGAATACCTTTCGGCCCTCGTTTAGTAGTAATCGTCGGTGTAATGCTGCAATACTTCACTATCAAGCTTTATAAGCCTTTGGTACTTAGGTGAATAACTGGAGCAACTTACCTATCACTCATCAGTAGTGTCTGAACCACTTCTTGGGCTAATCTGGAAGTAGCATCATGGGCCACTGAAGAATATTAATGCTGGTCAAGTATTCAAAGTAACTTTTTTAAAAACATCTAAAAGCAATGTATTTCATCAGGAAAAAAGGAATAGCAGAATCATGTGAGCTCTGCATAAGTGGTATTAAAATGAGTGTTTTCCTGATGATTTGTTGCCTAAGCTAATTTACCTCTAAACTCTGAAGATTGATGTTCACGCAGTGGATGTGCTAACTGCAGAGAGCTTAAATGGGCATCAAGGGTTCATAGAAGTACACAAATATTTCAAACTTCTTGGAGTAACATTCTAGGGAGAATCGCATTTGTTGAGGTGCCAGTCGATGTCTAATGGAAAAATGTACAGCGTAAGGACACCTCAATCCAGCCTTACCTGAAGATGTTAGGATCATGTAGATGATAGCATCTCTTTCTATTTTTGACACCCCATTGACACCCCAAGTAACCAAGTACAGAATGAAAACATTCTTGGCGAAATTTCGCCGGTTACCGCGCGGTAACCGGTAGAAATTAAAACCGGCGGCGAAAAATCGGTTTTGATAAAATTTGTCCAAAAAAAAATCAAATTTGCATGAATTATGTTTGAATTTTATTTTTTTAAAAAAAATCAAATTCGAAAATTTCAAAATGGAAAATGAAAAATGAAAATTTCGGCCGAAATTTCAGATTTTCTCCGGTAACCGGCCTTACCGGTCCCCTCCGGTAAAAATTTCAAACCGAGAAAGATTTCACAGCTGAAGTTAAAAAAAATATAGTAAGTACAGCTGGAAACCTAGCTAATTAAGGTTTACAGTTCTACGCTCGGAGACGTCCCAGAGTTCAGTTGATTCGGTTCATGCATTAGGTTAACTGGCACATCACTGCATCAAAAACAACAGATGCCCTTTTACTGCATAGATTTCTTTAGAACAAACATATATGGGAAAACTGTATATATTTCATTAGAGCAAACACTGCTGTGTGTATGACCTGTGTCACACTACAAGGTGCTGCTTATGTGTTCATATCACAACATATTCATGTCCTTCCATCCTAGCTGCGATATTTCATCCACCATCTATCGTCACTTTGTCAGTACTACTACTACTCTTCAGCCTTACATCAGGCCAGTAGACCGGGCGCTATGCATACGTAAATCAAGCATGGAAACAAGATCACTAAAAGCTCCGGTTCATCCGCTTGCGGAACCTCGTTATGAACATGCCGGCAGCCTGGTCGATCTCATCGTCTATGTTGAACTCCAGTCCTTCAACCTCTCGTTTGCTCCTGATTATATCGATGACCGAGGGTTCATCGTCGAACGCATCAAGTAGCACATCATGATCATCACCATTGTTCTCGTTAGTGTAACAGTTGTCATCGTTGAACAGGGAGTCAGTCCAGTCAGGGTAGCCACCACCATCTTCTTGATCAAACAGTGCCAGATGATGAGAGAGATCAACAATCTCACCATTAACCGGCTTCTCGCGCCCGGCCATCACCCTGCGCAGCACGAGAGCCTTGTCCCAGTCCACCCTGGCCTTCTCCCGTTCGGCCATGAGCGCGTGGATCCTGTTAGATAGAGCGCCGACCGTCGCCATCCTGCGGCGAAGCGAGGTTAGGATGAGGAGCCTGGTCCTGAGAGCGCTGGTCCTGCTCTTGAACACCGTCACCGCCTTCTTCAGAAGCTCGGGGGCCTTGCTGATCTTCATCTTTGATGTGGAAGACAATGAAGAGATGGTTGACAACTGATGAAGCTAGGAGATGCACTGCCTCAGGCTTGGCATGAGTAGATGTAGATCACTGAAATGCAGAAGAGATGAGACAACAAGCTTCATAGACATGGGCATTGTCCTGAGGCCCCAAGGGTGTATTTATAGCCAGGAAATTAACTGAGCATGCAACTTTGCTCATATCAAAATCAAAACTTTTTTGCAGCTCAAAGCGTATGAAAGAAACATTTGGAGAAAACAGTGGGCATGTGGAGTAAGCACTAAAAGAAGTTGGGAGTGGAAGCAAGTTAAAGATGGCCTGTGGCAAGGAAAAGCTTGCAAAGGGGGAGGTAGGATACGGAGAGTATTCCAATTAGGTAACAAAGGACGCCTGTCCCAGAGCAAGGATTGGCTCCTTGGGATCCCAGTATCTCCGTTAATTACACTTGCGTGATAGAGTATGTACAATAGTTTGCGTGATAGAGTATGTACAATAGTGTAATGCTAGCTGTCTGTAAACTTTATCACGTAAAATACGGAATGATATGGATAAGAAAGAGTAGGAAATTGAGTCGCCTCTCGTATAGTAGTCGACTGTAACACGACATACAGTAATCGACTATAACACGAGAAACAAGATATTATATATGGAGAAATTTTCTATAGAGATATGTAAAAAGACAAACTATTAAGATATTATATATGGAGAAATTTTCTATAGAGATATGTAAAAAGACAATCTATTGTAGAAGTTGTATTTAGTGTTATCTATAGATAACACGAAGAGATATTACATACATAAATTATTTGTATCAGTATATACGCCTCTAGTAGTAGGGGACGATGGTTTAACCTGAATGCCAAAAGGAGCCAAACCGGGTGGCTTTTGCTTTCTTGGCTGTTTCCTTGTGATTCATGCCCAAAGCGAGCATGGGAAAGTTGCGGCACGCAAACAGCGCGTTCAGGTAACTTGAAGTGCTCCTCGCTTTCCGTTGCTTTGCAGTGCTGTAGTTGCTGCTTCTCTGCACTTTGCTGATCGTCAACACGCAGAGCCAATCGCGTGCTGGATGAGAGCTTCCATTCTTTCTTTCTTTTTCAATGAATGCATGCAACGGTGGAGCTAGAAATTGAAGTTGAACAAAGCTATACAGTGAAATTGCATTATATGAGGTGGGTAAAATAGTAAAAATACAGATAAAATTTTATAGATCACCAAAAAAATTAATAGCAACCCCCCTCCCTCCGCCTCTGCAGACATGCAACTAGTCACACCGTTATAAAGAGTTCGGGTAGTCTCGAACGGTATGTGTTCCCCGTGCGCGTACTGTGAGAAAACAACATGATACAGTAACGGAGCCAGCAAATAAATCTAGCCTAGACAAGTTTAATATGACTATGAACCGGAGTTCATCGTGACTCGAGAATGCTTTGTTCTTCAGTTCCGGTGGACAGTGGTAGATATAAGGTGATTAGTGGCGGAGCCCTGGCAAGTGCCCACCGTTCTCGGAGGGTTGGCTCCGCCACCGACATGATGTGGTTTTGAGATTTGTACTGTGATCAGAAAAACAGCAGATCGTTGGTGCAGAATTCCATTATTAGTAGAAAGGAATTGGAGGCGCAAACCGATGGAGCATGAAACATGCTTCACGGCTGTCAAAGACGGAGAAGATATTTGTTGTAAAGATATTTGTTGTGCCGCACTTTTTCATGCGTGTATGCGCTTGAAATTGTGATTCTTAATCTGAGGGGTTTAGTGTGCAGCTTTCTGGTAGTAGGTATCTTTCACCTTTTTTTTGGGGTGGCTTTTGAACTTTTGAAATTGCTCGGTTGTGGAGTCGGTAAGGAAAGAATCGTTCGTATCTCGTCGGTCAAGACATGTCCAACAGACTGTACGTAGCAGACCGCGGCACGAGCCGCCTCCGTGCGTGCGTGCGCGCGCGGAACGAGCGAGGCAGATGGTGGCGCAAGACGGGACGGGACGAGCATGCGCGCGGGGGTGGGGGGTAGGGGGAAGGCTCATCTGACGAGGCAGGCGGGCCCTGGGTGGGCGCGGGTATGGCACGCAGGACGCGCGCATGGGCATACGGAGCAACGAGCGGCGTGGCGTGGGGATCGATCAGATTGCTGGCGCGGCGCGCTGTGTTGGATTGGACCGGAGGAGCGGCGGTGGAGGGCACGGTCGCGAGCAGCGTGGCTAGTACGAGGCAATCCTGAGCAGGACGGAGTGGATACGGATTAATATTGTTTATACTGTAATTTTTCTTCTTCTCAGAGTCGGAGTTAGAAACAGATAGTTTTGAATACTTATTTATTCATATCGTATTCGATTTACGAGACTTCGGTCAGCCAGTGCAATCAAAGCAAACGCAGAGATACTAATCGCCGAGATATTGAAGAAAAAAAAACACTTTGTATCTCCTCCCTACTCAAATGCGGCAATACACCTATATATTAACTTGTTTCTAAGTGAAGTCACAACATGTTTTCATCATACCACCTGACAAACAGATACATACAGACTTATATTGCTCGTCTTGTATCATATTTTGTATTTTTCTCGCAATCAGAGTTGAACACGGATATTATCGGATACCTATCTCATATCTCATATTCGCTCAGCAAGCCTTCGATCGGTCGGTCGAGAATGATCCGCTCTGTGTTGCACCCCTGTGAGCTCAGAACCAGCGGGCGGGTTAGGACTCAGGAGCTATCAGTAGGGATGAAAACGGATTCGGACTGTCTCAGATCGGATTTTTTCGGATAATTTTCGGATCGGAAATGGATTTGGATTTTTTTGTCGGAAGCGGAAACGAATACGGTAGGTATACTATCCGGCGGATACGGATACGGATACGGATTATCCGGATAATATCAAGTCCGGATATCTGGATTTCGGCCCAATAGAAGAGGATTTCAGCCTAAAAGAGAAAATAAGATTTTAATTGATTTCTGAATTTCAGAAAATGCAAGAAATCAAATAGCCTTTTAGAAAATAGCAAATAGAGTTAAAAAAAATATAGAAAAATCACAAAAATTCCTTAAATTATTTTGAACTTAAAAAAATTAATTCCAAGTTAAAGTTGGTATTTATTTTTGCACATAAATTATTTTTAATTTCTAAAAAAATATGAACAACCTTTTTAAAATCCAAAAAATTGAAGAAATTAATTATTATTTTTTATTTTCACTTTAAATACAATAAAATCCCAGAAATCTTAATAAATTTTTTTAACATTGAAAACTATGAAATTAAATAATTGACTTTATTTTATTATTTTTTCCTTTTTAACCAAGAAAACTCTTTTAAATATCAAAAAATCCAATAAAATAATAAATTTATTAATTTTCTTTTTGGTAACATACTTTGGAATGTTACAGTCATTTGTGTATAGATTAACCATCTAGCCTGATCAATGTTAGTGTGAACTAAGTTTTATGTATGTAATGAACTAAGTGTGAATGTGTGATGACTTGTGACTTTGTGAGTTATGACTTATAAGCTAAATATGGTAAACTAAGTGTAATGTTTATGATGAGCTAGTTAATGCAACTTGCTAGTGCCAATGTTATGTGTGGTTGCTGAAAATATGAACAATTCATGAATGTTTGCATCAAATAAACTAGTTATATGTTTTCGTTAATTTCTGGCATACAATTTAAGGGGTTTTCATGTTCCGAAAAATATCCGCGACCGTATTCGTTTCAATTCGTATTCGCTCCGTATTTGTATTCGTATCTGGAGTATTCGTATTCGTATCCGGATCCGGAAAAAAAATATGAAAATAAATATGGCAGAGTCATTATCCATCCGTATCCGATCCGTTTTCACCCCTAGCTATCAGCAACAGGATAGGCGCCGGTTGGGTTCACAACTTAGGACTGCTCGGCACGCTGCCGGCATTGCGAGGGCAGTAGTAGCCTAGCAGGTCGACTCGGCCCAGAGTGAGAGGGGCGACGCAGCCAGGCAAGAATCCACAATGTACGGTGGTGCACTTGCTGCAACTGAAAGTCTGAAACTAGTTTATGTTGAGGAACCATCGCTGGCGAGTCCAGTCCGAACGATGACCTCGTAGACAAATATAGAATCATATCAAACAATGCAAGAACATAAAAATAAAATAGTAGATAGAACACAAAGATGTATGAGACTTCTTGTTTCTCTTTATTGCACTTCAAACAATCAGTCTTTTACAATGACAGCTGCCGATGATCAAATCGTCGATCTTATGAAAATATAGAAATAGAGGAAAATGATGTGTATCTCCTGAAAGAGAATGGGGTCGATCAAGAGAAATACTGAAATGCAATATCTTGTGCTCCTGATCGTGTCTTTTTCCTCCCCCTCTGCCGTTTAGTGATTCCTCCTTTTATAGCGTACTCGAAGTGGGCGACCATTTCTCCAGCCCAAATGGCGTGTCAATACTTCATATGATGGCACAGTTACCAAAGATTACTATTAGAGAAGTAACGTTCCCACGTCGTCAGACAGTTATCACTAGGACAGAGAGTTTAATCGTGCAGTTATTCCGGAAAATAATAGCGTATACTGACTATTTAGATACCCTAATCAATTGGGCCTACTTGTTTGTAAGCTCGATCAATTATAGGGTAGTCGTAACTGATCTGGTCATAGAAGCGCTTACAACAATGGGGTGATCATAGAAGAACCTACGATCATATGCTAGTCGTAGAAGAACTTACGACTATAGAGTGATTGTAGCTGACCTGATCATAGTAGGACTTACGACCATGAGGTAGTCGTAGAAGATCTTACGACTCCAACTTCTCCCTTATAAACATTAAGGGGTATACTCAAGAACCATATAATAACGTGATTATCCATAATAAGGATTACATATAAATAATTAAATGAGGATTTATATATCCTCATCAACATGTATCCTTAAACACCATAGGTTGGGTAATTTTAGTTGGACATCATTGTAATACCAACTTGGGTGCGTATTATGCTTTAGTTATGCGATGGTCTCACGATCACATGATTCAATGATAATAAATTTGACTTAATGATATATAGAATTGTGGTGCAGCCAGTGTTGGTAAAATTTGTCGTGCCATGCCAAGGGTTGCCATTTGGTTGGGTTGAACCAAAAATGATTTCATACTCAAGCGAATGATCGTGCAGTAAAGGGGGTGCTAGAAGCACACTGGGATGAGGATGTTTCGTTTGAGTAGCCACTAAGGACTTAACTTTGTGCACCATTGATTTGAGCCATACCGTGCAACCACATGTACAGGATGGGGTGGATCTGACTGAATAATTAGCAATGTTTTGGTTTGATTCTACCGTGGTAGTGTGATATCTGAGTTTATGGATGGATTCACATGACACAAGAGGGGGTCTAGAAAGGTAAAACCTTAGCGGGCAGAACCAAGTTAAAACGGAGCTTTGTAAAGATCTTGTGATAATATCTTAGTCGCACATCTCGGAAGTGTGTGGGCGAACAGTATAAGATGATTATCTCTTGTGGGTCAAGTTGTACAATCTCTGCAGAGTGTAAAACTATTCGAATAGTCGTGTCACTAGTTATGAACAATGTCGATAGTTTTTCTTAAAAAATGTTGTCGTGGATGGTTCGAGTGGTTTGGGAAGTTGACAGGATGTTCAGAAGTTGTTTGAGAAATGAACAAGGTGTTCACGAGTCATTTCAAATAAACTTGTTTACTTATGTATTAATCTTTTAAATCATGCTTTTAATCTACTTATTGTATTTATAGTTAATACTACTTTCTGCAAACTAAACATAAAGCTATCTTTGTCAAGCCTTGCATTAAAATTATCTACATACTGTTCCTTACGACTTGCTGAGTACTTTATGTACTCACGACTTTGCGCCCTTTGTTGATCAGTTATCGAAGAAGACTCGGGGAGCACCGAGTTCTACAAAGAGAATTACTTCGAAGACCACGCGAACTAGGTCGCGTCCACCACTCGATTGTCTGTGGGCATGTCGAATGGCTTTCACGAGTTTGTGTTGTTCCGCTGCAAGGTTATTTGGTCGTAGACCTGAACCTGGTCGTGACTCTAACCCTGCGTGGCAAGCTCTGTAAAATCTTGACCATAAGGTCCTTTTGCGGTTAAGTATTATTAATTTGTCTGCTTCTTTAGCCGTGTTATTGTATAATTTCGAGTACACCAACATTATAACGGTGTGAGTTAGCAATTGATCTTAAACCAATTCAGTACAGTATTACATACTCGATATCCTGACATTTCGGAGTCCACAGCTCAGAGTTCGCTCTCGGATGAAATATTCAGAGCAACCACGACAGATCTCATTGTAGTCCTCATCTTGCGCGCCTCATGCGTACATGATCTGTCATTGCATTGATAGAGAAGGAGAATACAGAGTCAAGTCAGCCAAGCAAAAAGGCAAAGAAAAACAAAAGCAAAGCCAGGAGGCTCCTAGATTACGCGTCGGCCAATATTTCTGCTTGCCGTTTGGCTCCTGCAACGGACCAAGTCTTTGATCTTTGCGAGGAGAGTAACGGGCGGGGTGGCTATATCTTGGTAAACTGGGGTGGTTACATTTTTGGAAAACTCTTTCGTTGCGCTTTTTCCAGATCTCCCACGCCGCGAATGATTGTCGTTTGCAACCCCTTTTGTGGTGTTGGCCTTGTAGCGGCCATACTAGTCCACCAGTCGGCCACGTTATTGTTTTGGTTCCAGTTAATCGCCGGTTTCGAGCCGGGCGATATTTTTTTCTTTTATTTCTGCTCAATGAACATTAACGAACAGATATAATCCATCTAGAATCTAATTTCTATTTAGAACACTAATTAATCTGATAGCTAATTATCTGTTAACAGACCTGTTTTGAATCAAAATTAATCTACCAAATTAATTCATAGCAAAATTAAAGATTGAAAGATGGAATTCCGACGCCATACCGATTCGGTCGTGTAGAACCGTAGTCGCAGGAAACAAGTAACCAATCACCACGCAATAGACAATTAACAAACCGATTACTATGTCATTGCTATTCAAATGTACAATGTCAGGTTGACTACAGGTTATCTACAACAGAGTTATACATACAGTGTGTGTGTGTGTGTGTGTAAGATCAATTTAACCCCCAGGTATGAGGTTAACCAAACCTCGGTTCTCCTTGGACTGAGAACGAGTCCATGTCCCGGAGTTCGCTCCTGGATGAGAGCGCCATCAGAGCAACCACGACGAATCTCATTGTAGGCCTCATGTTGGGCTCCTCATGCGTGCATGACTTTGCAAGGTATGCAATCTGGTGCAAAGAACAGAGTACATTTTCAACACAAAACATGTGTTGAATTTACTCAACAAAAGCTAATTCTGAAGCTAGCTAAGTTGCCTGTATAGCTAACCTTGAGAACCGAGTCAATGGGGTAATCGCCTCCTAGACTTGGATCAACCAGTTCGTGCAGAGCTTCCTTCGGGTCTGACATGTTGAGGGCCTCCATAAACTGCGAAAACCACATGCAAGCATTACCACATATAACCCTGCTGGAGCTTTTCAGAATCTGGTGCAGTGCAGTGTTTCATATATGGTATTACACTATTACTGTCATCAGTATGGTCGTAGCGAGGGGGAAAAAATCCTGGCCGGTTACCACCGGTAACCAAATTTACCAGCGGGGACATGGTGAACAGTAAGCCGCCGGGAAATTTAAATCTCAAATTTGAATTTTTGAATGCATAATGCACTTCCTAGGTTGGTTTAAGCCTATTTTGTGCTTGATTATGTATTGTATGAGCTAAATATGCTTGAATTATTGTTTCTGGCCGGTTTACACTTCATATGAGCTAAATATGTTAGATTACGTATTGTATGAGCTAAATGTGCTAGATTACGTATTGTATGAGCTAAATATACACTTCATTAAACACTTTCTAATTCAAAATTCCGACAGGTTTTTCCGGGTTTTTTTTACCGGCTTTCAAAATCGGCAATTCAAATTTCAGTTTTTGAAATTTGTCCGGGTTTTTTTTCCAGGATTTCCGGTAACCGGCCGGTTACCATTACCGGCTGTCGACCGGGATTTCAACCGGTAGCAGTTTTTGGATCCTTGGTTGTAGCCTTGTAAAGATCCACAGTAGACAGTACGGGTGTTACAAAATCATAACTACTACAGGTGCACTTATGATGACACAAAAAAGATTTTCTACACATGTAATGACACAAGCCCCTGGATTTAATTGACCATGAGAATTTCACCCCAAAATCAGACAAATCTATTATATACTAAAAGCTCATGACATGTGATTTGCAGTTGCAGGTGCTAAGAAAAAAGAAAATACGTTAGAAATTCTCACAAAAAATAAAAACATTTGCCCCTTGATCTGGTGGACCCTAATTAAAGTTGAAATTGTGGCCATTGGATGTTATTAGATGAAAAAAATGCTAGAAATTCTCACATAAAAGCAAAACATCTAGCCCTTTATTTGGTGGACCCTAATTAAAAATGCATTATAGTGGCCATTGGATGTTATTGCTTAGAGATATGTATTATTTTGTAATTTGAAACCAAAATAAAAGATGAAGTTTCCTTGTGTACGTCAAGGAGAATTTTTTTTTGAAAAGCTTGCGTCCCCTCAAGGCATCAACCAGTGCACGTACCTAACTCAAAATAAAAACCATGTATTGCAGTAAAACGAGAATTAGAGTGACGGAAAAAAAACTATGCACATGGAAAGAGAATAAAAAATAGTGTTGCAGGAAAATGAAAAATAGTGACGCGGTAATTTTGTCACAAAAGTGGTAGTTTTGCTAAATTTACTCACTGAACACCCTCATTTATCCATGAACTATCTGGACTTTTACACATGATATGAAAAATGGTGTTAAATCCCCCATATATATATATATATATATATATATATATATAATGGCACTATTAGGAGTACGTACTCACACTTCTCATATACCACTTAGTTAAGAGTATCTTATAATTGGTATTTAAGTATACTGAAAATGATAAAGAAGTATATATTTAAGTGATATATTAGAAGTGAGAGTACATACTCCTAGGTACACGATAAAGTTTTTCATTTTGTATGTGTTTGATCAAAATTTAATTAGCATATTATGGATGGATATTGAAACTCGAACATCATATTGTTATTCATTGTGATAAGCTTTGGGGCACCACATACAGTTGCACACATGCAGATGGAAACAAGATTTATGACGTACATGGAGACAGCATGAAGTAGAAGCACAAGGGATCAAAGGCTTAAAAAGAAAGTGCACCACGTTTTAGATGTAATTTATTTCAGAGTCGGCGCAATTAACTTTTTAAGATCTTCAGTGTAATTAGTATAAGGTTTACGATAGACTAAAGATAGCTTAATTAGCACTAATTAGATGATAAACTAACTAATTCGATGAACTCTCAGAATTCAGAGCAATACATATATAGTTCTATATGTACGGTATATCAGTTCCATTAGGAAATGAGATCAGAGACTATACATACAATCAAGGATAGAAAAACTGTTCTGGAGCAATTCCCGGCCGGCGGAAACCAGGTCGAATTTTGTTTAAATTTGCTTAAAAATCAACCGAAGTTTGAAATTTGAATTTGCAAACTCTGGAAAAACCGGCAAGGATTTCAAATCCCGCCGCCCACCAGTAAGGCCGGTTACCGTTGGTTACCGGCCAGGATTTCTATCCTTGCATACAATAATAGGGAAAAAACATTGACTAACAAATGACCCTAAATAAAGTTGAACTATAGTGGCCCTATTAGAGAAGAGAAACATGCTAGAAATTCTCACGTAAAAGCAAAACATCTAGCTACAGTAGGAAGTTGAACAAGAAGAATACATGTTAGAACATTGTTTCAATTGGATCATGCATGTAAATACTGTTGGAGAGTTCGTGTTAGAGTCTAATATAGAAGTTGTGTTAGAGTCGGATTGTATCTTGAGACTATAAATAAAGGGTATGGGGTCCTGCGGGATAACACACAATACTCCCGAAATTCTACATGGTATCAGAGCCCCTGTGTCCATCTACCACCGAACCCTGACCCTGACCCTGACCCTCACGTACCTCAGCCGCCGCCGCCATCGTTCCCCCCTCACATCGTCACCTCGCAGACGAGTCCGGACCACCACCGCGGGCGCGCCGCCGCCCCGCTCGGGCGCGTGGGACACCAGCAACCGCAGGCGTGACTGCGTGGGAAGCCGCCACTCGGGACGTGCGGACCGCCTCCGCCGCTTGGGTCACCATCGCCGTCGTTGCTGCCGCTCGGGTCGGTCTGGAGGAACCCGAACGGGATTTGAAGAAGGAAGGGAGCAGAGGAAGGAAAACGTTGCCGGCCGAAGAAGAAAAGGATTTCGAAGAGAGTGAGAGAGAAAAGGGATTGTCAGCCGAAAAGAAGGGAAGAGAAAAAATAATTCTCTGTTCAAAAGAAAAAAATCATGTTACGGCTATGCAATATTTTGGGTAACCGTGGCAGACATCAAGGTTCGAAAAGACGTTGATGTGTGAAGGATTATCGTGATCGTAGGAGATACGCACAACATGGATTGTTGATTGGCATTACTCCAGTTGTTTGAGAAGATGACCCCTGATGAAATTGAGGCTGCGAGGAAGGAGGAAGAAGCCGCAATGAGGGCGGTAGAAGAGAACAGGAATGCAGTTGTTGAGACTACTTCCGTGCTAGTAATTCAAGGTGACATGAGAAGCATGTTACAAGACCTCTTCGCGGCAGATATGATAGGCCCGAGGGCTGGTGCAGGGTCATCTGATTTGAAGCTGGAGCTGGTAACGAATGATGTAAAGTTGGAAGGAAGGAAGAATTACCTGAGTTGGTTTAGAAGGGCTCAACTAATTCTGAGGACGAAGGGGGTGGAGCACTACCTGCGGGAGACTTGTGTTGAGCCTGCAGACAAGACGAGCATGGATTGGAGGATGTGGAACACCACCAACTTGTGGTGGTAGCTTGGTTGTTAACTTCGATGTCTCCATCCATTGCTCGGATGGTGGAGATGATGTAGAGTGCACCGGCAATGTGAAAGACGCTAAGCAACATGTACTCTAGGACAGGAAATGTGATGATGATGGTGGAGGTCCAGGGTAAGGGTGGAAAAAAAAACTCGAAACTCGCGAGCCAGCTCGGCTCGACTCGGCTCGAACTCGGTCCCTTAACGAGCCGAGCCGAGCTGGCAATTTAGCTCATTTTCTTAACGAGTCGAGCCGAGCTGGCTCGCAAGTTGCCCGTTAACTCGTTTAGCTCGTTCACTCACCAGACGTCCAGAGTTCCAAACCATCTCGATTGACCACGAGCGGCCATCTGGCGATTCTAGCCCGACCCGCTAGCGATTCCTAGCCCATCCATCGCCACTGGGCTCAGCGCAACCCTCACTCCCTAAGTCCCTCATCCCTAATGCTCGATAGCTCGGGGCTCGTGCGCTTGGCCTTCCAGTTCCTTCCCTATTTCACCCACCCCCGCAGACCACCGCCCGACCCGTCCTGTTAGTGGCTTCAGAATGAATGGTAGTTTTGCATGTAATACATAGTGGCATATGTTTAATGGCTTCAGAATGAATCAAGCATTCTGTTAGAGGCTTGAGAATGAATCAAGCATTTTCACATGCTATAAGCGGGTTGATTGCATAACAGAGATGGTGCATGGTGATGGTAGCATGATCGTTGATTAACAAAGATGGACTGCATGTATTTTTATTGATAACGAGCCTAACAAGCCTAACGAGTCGAGTTCGAGTTTTTAACGAGCCGAGCCTGGTATTTTGCTCGTTAGCTTAACGAGCCGAGCCTAGCTCGTTTTCTTAACGAGCCTTAACGAGCCGAGCCGACTCGTTATCCACCCCTAGTCCAGGGCAAGATGGAGGCCCTGAAACATGAGAAGATTGTCCAAGAGTATGCTAGTGAACTACAGTAACTGTGGGCATATTTACATCACTATGATTCACTGCAGTTAACATGTGCTGGTGATATTGAGGCTAGCAAAGTGTGGCTGCAACGCAGACGGGTTGCACACTTTCTAAAGGGACTTAACCCAAAGTTTCGGGTTGCACACTTTCTAAAGGGACTTAACCCAAAGTTTGAGAGTAGAAAGGCTGCCATGTTTCACTTGGCAAACTTACCTACTATGGAGGGGCTATTTCGGCTGGTACAGGAGGAGGTTCGACTACGGGTAATGGAGGACAACCAGGTCAGATCTGCATACGCCATACCAGATGATAGGGAGTGCTACAACTGTGAGATGAGAGGACATCTGAGCCATGCTTGTCCTTCTTCATAGTATGGAGGTCGTGGTGATCGTGGAAGCCGAGTTGGATATTATCGAGGCCGAGGTGGAGATCGTGGTGGTGGTGGAGGTGGAGGTCAAGGAAGGGGCCAAGTTGCCCCCAGGGCTAATGTAGCCCTGACAGAGGAGATTATGTCGATTACTCTGACAGACGAGCAAGCTATGCAGTGGGAGAAGTGGCAGCAGGGAAAGGTATTGGAGACTTCTCATGATTCCACCTCCTTTGGTAACATTACAAACTACGTCCACGTGTGTGAAGGTACTCAGGCATATGCACTTGCATCCACATATAAGCACGCTCGTATTGATTGGATCATAGATTCAGTGGCATCCAAGCATGTCACTGGTTCACTTAGTGCTTTTGCATCTTACACCTTATATACTCATTTTGAAACTATTCAAACAGTTGATGTAACCTCCCAGCTTATTCAGGGTGTAGGATCTGTAGAGTGCACACCATCCATTGCTTTGTTCTCCGTTTTGCATGTTCCCTCCTTTCCAATCAACCTTCTTTCAGTTAATTCTACATTGACCAATTCAAATGCATTGTCACATTTGATGAGGATTCGTGTTTGTTCTAGGAGAAGAGAACTGGGAAGATGATTGGGACTGGAATAAGGTGTAATGGAATATGGTACATTGATCAGGTCGATGTGGCATTTGATGTGGCTATAGGAGGAATCGATGGAGAAGTTTTATTACAATATCGTCGCTTTGGACATCTATCATTTGAGAGTTTAAGTCAGTTATACCTTGATTTGTTCAAAAAGGTAGACAAGAATAAACTTGTATGTGATGCTTGTGAGTTTAGAAAGCATACACTGTCTATCTATAGTAGCATTGGTCTTCGGAGTTATGAACATTTTATATTAATACATTCAGATGTTTGGGGTCCGTGCTTAGTTACTTTTGTGGATGGTTTTAAGTGGTTTACCATATTTGTTGATTGCTATACTCGCATGACTTGGATTTATATGATGAAGCACAAGAGCAAGATCCCTTCAGTGTTTTCAGGACTTCCATAGGATGGTTGCTACTCAGTTTAATGCAAAGGTTCGGATTCTTCGAATAGATAATGGAACTAAGTATGTTAACAAGGAGTTTGCAGTATATCTCTCAGAAGAGGAGATACTTCATCAGACTACTTGTCTAGGAACACCACCTCAGAATGGAGTGACTAAAAGGAAGAATGAGCATTTGTTGGAAGTAGCACGTTCACTCATGTTTCAGATGAATGTGCCAAAGGGATTGTAGAGCGAGGCAGTGATGACGGCAGCGTATCTCATCAATCGCATGTCGTCTCGAATACTTAGGATGAGGTCTCCAGCTGAACTTCTTTTGGATCAGCGGAAGTTCAAGGTGACTCCTAAGGTGTTGTTAGGTACCGAAGATCCTTTCGTGGAGGAACGCAACTTGTAACAATGCGAAACCAGAACTAGACAGGTAGAAGACAAGAACTATAGGGAGAAAATTACTTGTATTGATTCCCCTCTTTGTTACAATACTCTAGCCCTTTTATACAATGCAAAGGCAGAGTCCCAAACCAGATAACAGGAATCGGAATCTATTCTGATTGTAACAATACGAATTGGAAACTAATCTTTCTATGTTTAACCTTCTATATTTAAAGACTTGCTATGAGTACTTGGATTCCGATGCTTGTATTGGATACCCACAAAGCTATCCATAACACTTCCCCCTTCCTTTTGAAATAGCTCGTCTGCGAGCTTATATTCCAAAAATTCTTTTTGAAAATCATCACGCTTCACCCAAGTTTCCACAAGCTCGAGCATTTAATCCATCTTCCATTGAACTTGTAATTCCCACACACCTCGATTCAGTCTGGCATGAATAACGTTGGCGGGTTGAAGCTGAACCTGTCCATGATGAAGAGGAGGTAAACTCGAAACCTGTCCCGACGGAATACCATGAAATGGCTTAAGAGTAGAAACGTGGAAAACATTATGAACGCCGGTCTGCTCAGGCATCTCCAAACGATATGCAATTGAACCAATTTTTTAAACCACCTTGTATCGTCCGAAAAAATGAGGGCATAATTTGACATTGAGACCAGGAGCAATTGATGAAATTTGGAGTTGATGTAATCACAACCAGACCCAATCTCCCTCCTGAAAATGTGATTCTCTTCGCTTGTTATTAGCCAAGCTTTTCATATGTTGTTGAGATTGAAGCAATCGTAAAAGAACTACTTGTAGGAACTCATCTTGAGCGCCCAACAGTTTCTGAACATCCTGAACAGCCTCGAAGTCTCCGGTATATGGTATTAATGTCGGAGGTTGCCGCACATAAACGACTTCAAAAGGAGTGGCTTTGAGAGGTGAATGATAAGACATGTTATAACTGTTAGAATAGCAACTTGTATTCGCAGGGGGCCAAAGGGTCATTATATATAGACAAGTACAGGAGGTGAATATGCAAATAACCCCTCATAACAATGGGGAATAACACAACTATACATATATCTCTAACACCCCCCTCAAACTCATGGTGGATCAACAACACTGAGTTTGGAGAGGTAGAAGCCGTGTTGTGCTCGAGTCTGGGCCTTCGTGAAGAAATCCGCTATCTGAAGCTCGGAAGACACATACTGAAGAGCAATCACCTGATCATGCACACAAGACCTCATGAAGGAAGCATCAACACCAATATGCTTGGTGAGCTCATGTTTCACAGGGTCACGGGCAATACTAATAGCACCTGTACTGTCTGACAAGAGAGGAGTTGGTGTAGTGACAGAAACACCAAAATCCTCAAGTAACCACCGTAGCGAGGTAATCTTTGCTGTCAAGAGATCCATAGCTCGTAACTCGGCCTCTGCACTCGAACGGGATACTGCAGTCTGTTTCTTCGTCTTCCAGGCAAGGAGAGAACCACCAAGAAAAACATTAAGCAGAGATAGATCGGCGATCAGATATATCGCTGGCCCAAGTAGCATCCGAATAAACTGAAGGCAACGCAGTGGAGTGTAGAAAGGCGACCACGGCGAGAGATAGTCCCACGAAGGTATTGCGAACTCGAAGAAGGTGGTATGAGTGGACTGAGTGGGAGCGAGACGAATCGACTCGAGAATGTGGACTGGATAAGTGATATTCGGACGAGTAACAGCAAGGTAGACAAGACTCCCAACAAGATGACGATAGCGAGTCGGATCAGAATGAGGCTACCATCACAGGGCCGGAGATGAACGTTGAGCTCCATGGGAGTCTCAACAGTACGCTGATCAGTGAGAAAGGCGCGATCAAGAAGATCCTGAATATACTTCTCTTGGGACATAAAGAAACCATCTGGAGTGGACGAGGGCAAGACAAAGATGGTTGTATCTAGAAAAGTCAAAAAAGACAGGGACTCCATAGAGGAAACCGAAGGGGAGGAAGAACGTGGGTAGAAGGGACGAGACTCGTCGAAAGTCACATCCCGAGAAATCCGCATCCGTCGACCAACAGGGTCCCAGCACCGATAGCTCTTGTGCTCGGCACTGTATCCCAGAAAAATACACTCAACAGACTGAGCAGTCGGTTTGGTGCGTTCTCGAGGTGCGAGGAGAACGTAGCAAACGCAGCCAAACATACAAAGGGCGAGTACTCTAGAGGAAGGCCACAAACACGCTCAACAGGGATCTCACCCTGAAGAGCAGAAGAGGGCTGAATGTTGACGAGATAAGTGGCAGTGGAAACGGCCTCGACCCAAAAGTGAGGTGGAATAGAGGCGGCAATCATCAGGGTACGAGCCGTCTCAAGGAGGTGCCGATACTTGCGCTCAGCGACACCATTCTGACCATGAGCACTAGGACAAGAGAACTGAGCGAAGGTGCCCTGCTCGGCAAGGAAGCTGCGCAGGTAACAAGGTAGTACTCGCCAGTAGAAAGTCAGCACGAAAGACACGAATAGGAGTGGAAAACTGTGTGCGAACCACGGTAGCAAATTGTTTATAGATAGACAAGGCCTCACTACGAGAAGACATAAAATATATCCAAGTGTGGCGAGAGAAGTCATCTATAAAAATGATATAATATCGATGGCCCCTTTCGAAAAGAAGGGAGCCGAACCCCAAACATCTGAATGAATAAGATCAAATGGTCGCCAAGACACTGACTCACTATGAGAATTGGGAAGTTGAATCCGTTTCCCTAACTTACAGCCCTGACAATCTAAATACACGTCTCCTGAGACAGACCCCAGAAGACCACGACGAACTAAAGATGACAAACGAGATCCACACAGATGACGAAGACGGTGATGCCACTGCTGGAAAAAGCTGGTAGAGGGAGTGGCAGAAACGGAGAGACTAGCGGCGACGGTGGCAGCGGAGAGAAGGTGAAGCCAGTCAAGCTCCCAAAGACGCTATGAGTCAAGGCGCCGAGGGCCAGAACCAACCAGAGCCCCCGTATGGTGGTCCTAAACACAACAAGAGTCAGAGTCAAGAATGACCCGACAACCAAGATCAGTAATCTGCCCAGCAGAAAGAAGCTGCATAGTTAAGCGAGGAACATGAGCAATTGAAGGAACATGAAAGGATGAGTTGCTAAGAAGTCCTCGACCAGAGACAGAAAGAGAGGTACCATCAGAAGTAAGAACACTGACAGGGGAATCAAGAGGTGTAATGAAAGACAGAGTGAAAGAGAGGGTACCATCAGAAGTAAGACGGCGGTTAGAACGATGTTTTTTCCTTTTTTTTTTCTTCTACAGGCCGGCTTAAAAGGCCTCTCGACCGAATGGACCAAATCATCGATTCGATCGAGGCCGAAGCGCGCCACAGGGATAACCCTAGTTCACTAGCGGCGGCGCCCGTGCGAAGACCGGGAAGCGGCGGCGACCTCGGCTCGGCGGCGGCGGCCGGCGCTGGCGACGACGGCCGGGAGGCGGTAGCCACCGGCCGGCGGCGGCGGCCGGCGCCGAGGGCGCCATCTAACCCGCGACGGAACCCTAGTTCCTCTCAGCGGCGGCGCCCGGCGGACGAAGGCCAAAACAACGGCAACCCTCGATTCGTGGCGGCGCTTAGCGGCAAGCTGTGCGGCGGAGCGGCGACAAGTCGGGCGGCGGCGATCCTCGGCGGCGGCCAGTGAGCGGGCGGCGTCCCAGCGGCGGCAGCGGCCCTCGGCGGCGACAAAGCGACCCTGGCAGCGGCGGCAGCGGCCCCGGCGGCAATGATGACCGTGCTTAGCGGCAACTCACGCGGCGGCGTCCGGCGACGACGGCGCGGCGGACGACAAGCGGCAGACGGCAGAGGATACGGGAAGAGCGGCGGCGGCGGACGGCAGAGAAACCGTCGAAGGCAACTGTAAGACCCTAACCCTAACCTTGCTCTGATACCATGTTATGAATAGCGTTTGTATTCAATATGAGGCCAATGGGCCAATATATATACAAGTGCATGGGTGTTACACATATGCAAAGAGCCACTTGTACAATACACATCTAACAGTAATGTATACTAATAACAAATCCATTAACAACTTGAGGAAAGAATTGTAGTCGTGCATGCATTCAGATTGACATTGAAAAACGACAAACACAGTCGCCCTACATATGTTATGAAGCGCAAGAACAGAAAATAATAGATTGGTTGCGGGGGAAAAAATACCAAGTAAACCAGGCTTTTTATATCGCTAGTGGATCCAGTTGATCTCACGATAGCTTCTTTGGCTGAAAGAAGTTCATAAAGGACAACACCAAAAGCATAGACATCGACCTTTGGAGAAACATCACCATATCGAGCATACCTGTAAATCATATATCCCTTTGATGACAAACTGTAGTTGCACATAAGATAACAAATAGTAGTTTATGGTCTACCTGATAATGTGCACACACAAATGCGAACACAGATATTTCAGACTCTTGGTACTTACTCCACACACAATGCGAACACAGATATTTCAGACTCTGGGTACTTACTCTGGAGGCATGTAACCAAAAGTGCCAACAACTCGTGTAGGAAATGTCGTGCTTCCAACTTCTGTCAGCCTTGTTAATCCAAAATCTGCAACCTGCGAGGTACAAATCATTATCGCAGATAAGATGAACAAAACATGGGCAATTTCATGAACTATTTCAACCTTTGCTCGGAAGTCCTTGTCAATCAGGATGTTTGCAGACTTGATATCCCGATGAACATACACGGGAACAGTGTGTTCATGAATATACTCGAGACCTCTTGCTGAATCAAGGGCAATTCGCACTCTAGTAGCCCATGAGAGAGGTTCATAACCTATAGACAAATATACGTAATGAATAATTAATGGAAAGCATTAGTACAGCACCGCAGTGTGCTTAGAATGCATTCAGGTAGCATTATTTTACCGGTCCCACGCAGATGCTGGCTTAGGTTTCCATTTTCTATAAATTCATAGACAATGAACAAGCAACTCTCAACACAATAACCAATTAGGCGGACCTGTATGAGATCATACACAATAAAAGAGGCAGATATCAAAGCACAATTAGAAAATTATTTGGACAGGAAAAATCTGATAATATGTTGCATATTGAAGGTATCCTGATCTTCCACAATCTCTAATCAAAGGTTTATTACTGAATTTTGTGAGAAAAATACAGGAGAATATAAAGGTAAGTTGGTAACAGAGCTTCATTTGACCATTTCTATTATCTTATCTTTACTATTATAAAAGAATGAATTGGTGGTGGTGGTGAGTCTGTCATCCACCACCTCTCCTCCTTACCTTTTGAGTTGGTAGAATCTTTTATGCATAGATATGTATACATGCATAAGTTACTTGAAAGATTTCTGTGGATAATTAAATTATCTACGTTTGTGGCTTATGATAAGATTATATGTGGCTTATTGATTAGATGCAAATTATGTATGAAACTTTCATTTGTAGGATAATTAACTTATGGATATTGGTTTTCTAAGTTAATAATTTATATTATGTTTATTTGAAAACCGTTGTAACGCACTGGCACTCGGCTAGTCTCAGAAAATCGTAGGATCACTAACCAGATTCAAGTGATGAACATGTGTTAAAACCTTCAGTTCAGCAAGGAATTCTTGAGTTGCCTGCATATCCATTTTCTTTATGGCTGCTTTCTGCAAAAAGAAGAGAGAAAAGGCAGGTCATTTTAAATCAAGAGCAGATTTTTATGGATTTTTTTGTCTTTTTTCCCCACTTGTATGTGTGAGTCCATAAATGGTCATGTTATCTATTGATGTGTGAAATGCACTCTGCTACATTAGTTATCCATGTCCATGCTGAGAAAAAGATTGAACTAACCTCACCTCTAAGCTCAGCATAATAAACAGAGCCAAAACCACCTTGCCCAATTTTATGATCTGTACTAAAGCCCTGTGTAGCATTAAAAAGTTCTTCATATGAGAACTTTATGGATTTGTCAACCTTAATGCCCTCAGCCTGTGAAGCATCACCTGGAAAGATATACGTAATTGAAAAAGCGTATAAATTATGTGTTATTGTATTTGTGGAGAGATAATACAATTTATGAGGTTGAAGAAAAGTGGCAGCTACTTCCCTCACAAACAACCGCAGACATAAAAATAACCTCAACAGAAGCAGTTTACTTATCCAATTATAGTTACTAACAGAAAAGTAATAAGTGCATGTGTGTGCTTGCATCCATGCCTAGGTGCGTGTATGTGTAAGTGTAATGGGTGCATGAAAGAGCAATAGTGCAATATGACAGAAAACAAATCAACAGGTTCTATCTGATTGATCAAGAGTTGGAAATGTTATTTTGTAATATATTCAACGGTTTGACACAGTTTGATCTACAGGAGTGGCACAGCTAAGAAAAGGAGCTTATCATTACCAAGTTGGACAGGCTCTTCTGGAGATGGAAGCAACACGGTCTTTCTCACTTTTCGTCGCCTATAAAACATGACAAACAGCCAGATGCCCACAATCGAAACAAAAATACAGGATATCACAATTCCTGCTACTGCTCCTCCAGAAAGGCTATTTCCTGTTCCACGAGGTAGAATGTGAGTTAAACATCACTATTTCCTGTCAGTTGAATAATGCCCTTCAATTTTGCTTCTTGATGTTTTGTAACCTTAATAGTTGATGCAAGCACAATAGCTCACAAAAGAGTAGATAAGTGCCTGCACTGCTCAAGATGAGGAATAGATATCAGCACAAGACCAAATATAAATAATAGTTGTAACTCACCAGATAGTGCAACAATACTTACCCTGATTCCAGAGGGTGGTAACTTCCACTTGGATCTGAAAAATAAACAACAAATGTACAACACTTTAGCAAGATTAGATCGATTCTGCATGATTAAATTGTTGAAAGAAAAGAGACAACAAATTCAACTCTCATTGTACCAACTAAATAATTACAGAGTATCAATAAGTAAGGTTGACAATTTGACTTGAACGATATACCTCCAATTCAGCAACTACAGTAGGGCATATGAGCACCAGAAAATTTTCGTTCATTTTAAATGTACGGAATTGTTGACTTACTATATAAGGTAGCTAGGCACTACCAAACTAGATGTCAAACAACTGCAATCCAGGATAAATAAGGTTACCAGACATTAAAACAGTAACATACTATGGTGCAATATCGATCTGTGTCAATGAAATGGTACATTACAGGGATTGCATTTTTGGTAACCAAAAGATCAGTCATTTCATTGTCTGCAATCAAGCTAAATGGGGCAGGATTGCCACCCAGAAAAGAGCACAAAGACATACTACTATGTTACTCTGAAGTATGAGCCACTCACAAACACGCTATGAACATTAAACACTATACCACCTCGATCAAATTCTAGCTGAAATCAAACTTCCTTTTTTTCTCTCGAGAGGAGAAATACAACTACCTACAGAAAACAATAGTTACCCAACCCCTTCACAATTCACAAATTCAAATTCCCAAATCAAGCTGGAAAAGAAACCCTCACCTTTCACCGGGATAAACACAATTCCCTTCCCGGAGACCCCGTCCATCCCGGGGTTGTACCTCCTGAGCAGCTCCATCTGCGCCGGCGCTGAGAACCCGTACTGCGCCGCCACCGAAGCGAGCGTCTCCCCGTCCCAGAGCGGGTAGGTGACGAACAGCCCGTACCGCCGCGACACCCCCTCATCGCCGCACGAGCAGTTCACGGTGACATTGACCGTCCCGGCGTTGGGGAACCTGTTCGGCGGGTAGGCGTTGGTGGCCTGGAGCCACGCGGCGGTGGTGAGGTTGGCGAAGTTCGCGGCGACGTCGTTGTAGGTGCCCCCGCGGGAGAGCGCGTAGGGGAAGGAGGCAGCAAGGAAGGTGGAGGCGGGGGCGGCGGGGAGCGGGAGGCAGGAGCAGGGGAACGGGACATTGACGCGGTATCCGGTGACGATG
Organism: Hsuehochloa calcarea; assembly: GCA_036346395.1. Classification (NCBI taxonomy): domain Eukaryota; kingdom Viridiplantae; phylum Streptophyta; class Magnoliopsida; order Poales; family Poaceae; genus Hsuehochloa; species Hsuehochloa calcarea. Next base: position 6,068,093 of record CM070610.1, read on the forward strand.
TAGTCCGGGTCGGTGACGGCGGGGTTGTAGGGGAGGAGCGCGTGGTAGTCGTTGATGCCGAAGAGGGAGGCGACGAAGGTAAGGTTGGAGTCCTGGAAGTAGTATGCTGCGAGGGCCAGCGGGCAGCCGACGCGGCAACCATCGCCAGCCTCCGCCACTGCCGTCGCTGCGGCACCGGCGATGAGGAGGTGCAGGAGAGAGAGCATGAGCAGGCGGTGGTCAGTGGCTCTGTGCAGACTGGAGGAGTAAGGATGACGAACACGACGCGGCTGTTTTGACTCGCTACAGTCACAGAGCGAGGTCACTGCAAGTGGGTCCAGCGCTGACAGTGGCTTTGGTGCCACCTCTCTCTGTTTCGGAATTGAGACTTCTTCAGTTCCGTACTCAGAATTCTCACTCGCGCTAGTACGATCTACGAGAAAAATCTAGAGATATTTGATATGATTAACTGATTATTCCTATTTATATGACACGTTAAGATACTCAAAAATATTCTAACAAATTATTCACAAAACCATGATTGCATCCTCTCCTCCAGGACAAAATGCTGCAAAGGATGTCAAAAGACGCGGTCGGTGTTAATCGATCGCAACGGAGAAGAAAATTAAGCGAGGCTCGCGCGCGTTTGCACCTGGCGCCACAGGGCGGAGTCGTTGGCCTTACGTCCGCACCGTAGGGGCTGTGGTAACATAGGACCGCGGCATCCATACTCCATGTACCGCGGCATCCATACTCCATGTACGCTGAGCTACTATTATCTATTACTGATAGTTAGCTCGTACGATACAATATCGATAAATATTATATATATATATATAGACACACACACTACAGTAAAATATTATTTGTTATTACATAAACAATCACAAATATTATTTCTCACTTAATCTCATAGGGGTGTTCTTATTGCAGATGACATTGTTCTGATAATAGAATGTGAAGATAAATCTATTCTTAACCTCAAATTGTTGTTATATTGTTTTGAATAGCTGTGTGGTTTAAAGATCAGTTATCATAAAGGTGTGGTGTTTGTGTTAGGGGTGGGTCAATTGGAAGCTTTGAAAGTCTCTAGTAACTTCAATTGTAAGCTTGGGGTGCTCCCTCCTACTTATCTGGGAATTGATATTGAGGAAAGGCATCTTTATAAGAAGGTAAGGGCTGCATGTAGAATTTTGAGCAAGCTAGATAAGAGGTTAGACAACAGGAAAAACAATCTGTGGATATCGTGGGGATATGTACATGATCTTAGGATGATGAGTCAATTGGCAATGACGTTGTTGGTTTGCCGAATCTCGCATTTTCAGAAAAGATTCCAAGTCATTAGGTCTCGGTAGGTCGGGCCAAACCAAGAGCTTTAGGGTGAGTTTGGAGCTTGAAAGATCTAGACCCGCCATTATGAGTTAATGGATTGTTTTGGTGATTAATGACAAATCCAAATATGAGACTAACTCTTTTATCAAGTATTATCTTTTTGTAGTCTCATTTGGATATAAAGGTGAAACACAACGAGGTATGCAATCGACATTACTCATGTTATGAGTATATAGAACTTGTGTAGTTCTTGTATACTCATGTTAGAATATATATAACTTGTGTAGTTTATATATACTCAATTGTTCTCTCATTTATCTTTATTAAATTTATGAGAATTTAAGTGGTTATCATCAATTACCAAAGAGGGAAAGATTGAGGTATCTTGTCCCACCATTATGAGTTAATGGTATAGTGTGGTAATTAATGATGATCACATTGTGGAACTAACATTTTCATGAGTTGGATATATAGGTTATGTTCCGGGATGATGAAGACTTGGGATGATCATGAGGTGATCATCGAGTCAAAGCTTGGTGTAAATGATGATCATGAGTTGATCATCCGGACAAGAGAAGACCAATCATCATGTGTTGATGGAGGTCAAGTGAAGGAATGCATCATGTGTTGATGCATGTGAAGACTCGGGATGGAGAAATCATCATGTGTTGATGATGTTCAAGACAAGATCCCGAAGTGAAGAAATCATCATGTGTTGATGATTGTCAAAGTTAAAGACCCGTACTTGAAGTGCTGATGTGCGTCATCAAGCTTCAAGAAGATGCAAGGCAAAGGTATGACTAGCTAGGGCTAAGGATGTGTTCCTAGTCTTTTACCGGTCTTGGTGTTTGGTTGGAAGACCGGATTGCTAGTATAGGTTGTCGTACTATTAAGAGGGGTCTTAACTAGTAGTTTGAGTTAGTCATGTGTTGATAGCTCATTATATTTGCTCTAGCTCATCTAGGCATGATGCTATTTATTTGCGAATGTGTTTTGCAAATAATCGAGGCTCATGCATAACCCTTGTAACATGTGACTTAAGTTTGCAAATGCGTTTTGCAAATAAGTGTAAGTCCATGTACCTTATTCCTTGTGATGAGTATTCTAAGGGTTGGCAAATGTGTTTTGTAACCTACTGAGAATATCATCTTTGAAACCTTGTCGAAAATTGCATTCAAATGAGCGAATGTGTTTGCCATTTGAAGTGGTGCAATTGGCTTTAGCTCTGTGGTCTGCCGGTCGGACTGGCGGTAGTCACCCGATCGGACCGTGTAAAAATCGTCGACCGGTGTGCTCTGGTGATCGGCCGGTTTGACTTGAACAAATTTCCTTGTGCGGAAGTTCCATTGTTGTAAATCGGAACTTCAGCGGTGAGGAAGTTCGGAGTTCGAGCGAGCGGTTTTCGAGAGCTCCTTTTGGGACTTAGCCAAATTCGCGACGAGCGGTCGGGACGGCCAAAGACGGCGGTCGGATCGATATCTCGGCGTGATCGGACCGGCCAATGCATGGCGGTCGAGCCGTGAGAAAACCAACGGCTATTTTCTAGCCGTTGGCGCATAGAAGCGATCCGGCCGGCCATTGGTTGGCGATCGACCGTACCGGGAAATTTGATGGAATCTTCTCTCAACGGCTAGTTTTTGTGTGGGCTATATATAGCCACCTTGGCCGATTGAGAGAGGTTCTTTGATGCTATTGTTAAGTGATACACTCTTTCTTTGAGCTAAGAGCAAGCCTCTATTCTCTTTTGTGCATGTGTTGCACTTGGTGAGATTAGAGAGTAAACCCTAAGTGCATGTGTTGCCTTAGGTAGTGGATTGTGTATCCACGTGGCGTTGACACTTGATTAGTTCAAGTGAAAGTTCGGATTGTTACTCTTGGTGTTTGCCGACACCTAGGCGGCGTGGAGGCGTCGGCGCGGTGATCTTCTCAAGAAGCTTGTGAGAAGACCGGCGTGTTTGTGAGTGGTTTGGTGCTCGCCATCTCGGAGTGGAGGAAGAGCAACCATAGTTGAGCGAGTGTTGGTTGGTTTGGAACCGGTCCAAGTGTTGGACTTACCTCGGAGGTGTGTGCTCATTTGAGGAGCCGGTCCAGCGGGTTGGGCTTACCTCAACGTGGATTAGGGAGACCGCAGAGTCTCCGAACACCACGGTAAAACATCATCGTGTCATCTTGTTTTTACTTGTGCTTTACTTTGAGCAATTTACATTCTTGCTTTAATTGCTTATATATCATTGTATGATTGCTCTCTTGTATTGTCGGTGCACTTAGTTGAGCCTAGTTGATTTAGGTTTTAATTGTGCAAAACCAATTCGCTATTAGCTTCCACATTTATATATTGGTTTAGCCCGATAGATTTTTAAAATCGCCTATTCACCCCCCTCTAGTCGGCCACCTCGATCTTACAGAGCTAAGCCAAAAATAGAGGGTGTAGGCAAGAGATGGGAGTGCTTGCCGGTTCGACCGGCCAGAGCTTTAGGGTGAGTTTGGAGCTAAGCCAAAAATAGAGGGTGTAGGCAAGAGATGGGAGTCTCCTACACTTGGTCTCATATTTTTTTGGAGCTCCCAATCAAAAGTTCTATTCAGTTGAAAATTCCATAGAGTTTCGGATTTCCACGATGGAATTTTGGCTAAGTCTTTTCGAAGCGTCATTTGGCACATACAAATCGGTCGAGCCAGTTCGGACCAAACTAAATAGGGCGATCGGCCGGTGTCCACTTGTTAACAAGCCATCTTGGCGGCGTTGTGTTTTAGTTATGTCTAGTGCATGAGTTTCAATCGAGCTTTAGGGTGAGTTTGGAGCTAAGCCAAAAATAGAGGGTGTAAGCAAGAGAAGGGAGTCTCCTACACTTGGTCTCATATTTTTTGGAGCTCCCAGTCAAAAATTCTATTCAGTTGAAAATTCTAGAGAGTTTTGGATTTCCACGATGGAATTTTGGCTAAGTCTTTCGCAAGCGGTCCGACCGCACATACAATGGTCGGACCGGCCTGACTGCGCCAGGTAGGGCTCGACTGCAGTCCACTTGTTCGCCGGCCATCTTGGCGGCGTTGTGTTTTGGTTATGTCTAGTGCATGAGTTTCAATGCTTTAATGTTGCATATTGCATGTGTTGAGCTAACGTGGGTCAAGTTGTGAAGAACTTGTTCCCAGAAATGATTTCTTTGTCTATTGCTGTGCAGGTCAACGACGGTCAACGGCGAGGAGGATCGGGACTAAGCTTGGAGAGCTGAGGTCCAGAATGATCATGGATGCCAGGTGAGATCGTGTGACTCAAGCATGGCGCAGAATGGACAAGATGGTTCGAACGGGCAGTTTGTTGCTGCTGGTTGGATCAAGCGGCGCGGGGGTCGGTGCAAGTGCCTTGGAGGTTCCGATGGAATTCGGACGGGAGAGAATTGCCGACATGATGAGAGCCGCTGATCAACCTACACGTGGTGAAGCAGGCGATTGCTTCAACTGTAATGTGTGTGTTTGTGTCCCGTGTGTTTTGGGCCTTAACGGGAGCCCATTAAGTGAACCCTTATAAAAACCCTAGGTCTCACTATAAATAGAAAGGGGGGTTGGAAAATAACCCCAAGCACTCCATTTGCAAAAACCCTAGTTAGGGTTAGAGTTTGGAGAGGAAAGGAGAGGCTAGGTTCTAGAGAGATAATTTGTGTGTGTGCTCTTGGATTGAGCTCTTGTCCTCCTTGAGAGAGTGGCTGTAACAAGCAACATCTTGAATCAATCTATGGATGTTTGTTCCAAGATGAGGCCTCTTGTGTTTTCCTCTCTCTTTTGATGATTTTGGTGCTTCCTTGATCCAGTTATTTTTTGTTGGTCTCTTGACCTCTTTTACCTTACTATGATTTGTGGAAATACTCCTAGGATCATCTAGATCATCAATCCCCCACAAGTAAGATTTGGATCAAGTTTTTCATTTTGCTAGGTTTTGAGCCCTCCTTTGTTAAACCTAAAAAGGTCAAGACTTTGACGTGGATCTGGACGATCGCTGCTAGGAATAGGTTCCTTATATCCTTAGGGAGGTGTGTTCCAAATTTGATCAAGTTTCATCTGGTAAATCAAAAGTTAGACCGAATTTTATTTTGATTTGGCCGCTCGTGACCTCGGTTCAGCCGTACGGTCCGACCGATTTAACAACGACGGCGACCGCCAGCTTGGCTTTCGTCCGACCGCCTGAAGGAGATTAAATCTCTATTTTTGAGTCTGGTATTTAAGGAGGTAATCGGATTCAGCACAAGGCTTCCTCTGTGCATTTACTGATCTTTTTAGCTTTCATAGCTATTGGAGAAAAGTTCGTGTTGAATTTGATTAAAGAGAAAATCAAGAAAGCATCTATTCACCCCCCCCCCCCTCTAGTCGCCTTTCCGGTCCTACACAATCTTTTGTCATCTGAGGGTAGGCTGATTCTGACTAACAGTTGCCTTAGCAGTTTACCCATTTTTACACTGGGGTTCTATAGATTAGATGAGGAGACTCAGAGAAGAATGGATGGTATTAGATCAAGATTTTTTTGGAGAGGAGCTAGTGACAAGTTTAAGTACCACATAGTCAATTGGAAAGCAGTCTGCAGACCTAAAGATTTTGGTGGTTGGGGGTGATTAATACCAGATTGATGAATGATTGCCTCTTATGTAAACGGTTATGGAGGATCAGTAAGGCTGAGAATGAGGTCTTGTATAGGATTTTAAAAGCTAAATATTTTTCCGGGGGTGATTTTAGAGACTCATTTCCTAGCATAGCTTCTCAGTTCTGGAAATCTGTCCACAAAGTGAAACACATTTTTAATCTGGGGGCTTCTTACAAGTTAGGTAATGGGAGGAATGCTTACTTTTGGCATGACGTTTGGTTAGGAAGATTAAGTATGCTTTGTTGTATCGTATTTGTTCAGATCCTGACATCAAAGTGTTAGCATGTCTGTTGAAAGGGGTCTGGCATATTAATTTTGATAGAAACTTTGGTAGGAAGGAAGTAGTTTTGTGGAGAGATCTTAAAGAGGATTTAGATGGGGTTTTGCTTAATGGGGAGGGGAAAAGGACCAGGTAGGGTGGTGTTTGGAAAAGAAGGGGCACTTTACAGTTAAATCCTTATATAGACATTTGGCTTTTGAGGGCATTGTTAACATGAAATTGCAGAAACTTTGGTCTAGTAGGATCCCTCTAAAAGTTAAAATTTTCTTGTGGCAAACTTATCAAAACAGGATCCAGACGGAGGATCAACTTAGTGCTAGAAACTGGAAAGGGAATGTTAATTGTATTTTGTGTGGGGTGTTGGAAGATGACAATCATGTGTTCTTTCAGTGTGTCTTAGCCAAATTTGCTTGGTCTTGCATAAGGGAGATTCTAGGGTGGAAGAGATGTCCGGGCTCTTTAGATGATTTTCATCTTTGTTGGCTGGTTTCATGGGGTGCTATTAACTATCATATTGCTCTATTCATTTTTGCAGCTTTTATCTGGACATTATGGAAAATCAGGAACAAGTTGGCGATTGAGGGACTTTCCCTAAGCAACCTCCTAAAGTGATATTTTAATTTATGTCGTGTTTGCAGCGGTGGCGGGTGCTGATAAAGAAGGAGGAGTAGATGAAGCTGGATAGTTTGGTTAATTCAGATAAATATGGATGAAATAGTTCTGTTTGTTGGATAAAATGTAGTGTTAGTTGAAAACTTTGTTGTCTGGTTCTGGTAGGTCTGGGCCGACTGGATCGGCTTGGTTCTGTGTTTTTGTTGTTCGACCTAGGGTTACTGGTATCTCCAGCTTATTCTGTATCATTTTGTTTCTGTAACTTTTGTATATTAGCTTTCTATAAAAGCTGTGAAATTTCCTCTTAAAAAAACAATCACAAATAAGCCTTAAGACTAAATTCTTACGTAACGGGTCGATAGGTCGTCGAGTTTAAAGAATAAACAACAACGAAAGATAAATAAACCAAAATGGCATCCATGATTTTCCACAGGCAATCGACCGGAACTACAACCTAATTATCGTCGTTAACTTCATTTTCAAAGCCGGTGCATAGAAGTATTAATACATCTGGTCTTCAGTCTCACAGTCGGAATCCACATATTTGAGCAACAATGAGTACAAATGTATTCAGCAAGCCCTTATACCAAATGCAATTATAGGGATGCATGGCTTACCAAAGAAGGGGCTTTATGGTTATTTTAGCACAAAGCAGATTTTGCTCAAATATTGTAATTATTTTCTAAGTCTATGACCTAACCTTTTTAACTTAAAACTAATGTGTCATTTGTATAGGCAAGTTTTATCATGTAATAAGGTTCAATCCACACATTACTACTCATGGGGTTCTATCCACCTATCCTCATATATCAGGTTCCATCCACCTGACTCTAGACACCAGGTTCCATCCACCTGACTCTAGATCACAAGGTCTCATCCACATCCACGTGACGCTAGACATTAGGTTCCACCACCAAATTCTAGACATAAGGTTACATCCACCTGACTTAAGACAACTGGTTTTGTGGATTTCATGGGGATATGCTCCAGATCTTAGGATGATGTGACAATTGGCAATGGCGTTTACGGTTTGTCGTTTCACGCTGCTTTCGACAAAGTTACAGCTTATCATTCGGGCGGTCCGACCGGTCCTTGCACGGCGGTCCGACCGGTCCCATATCGGTCGGACCGCCATCCGGGCGGTCGGACGGCGATGACCAAAAGTGTTCAAATCGAGTGGGCCAAAATAGGTGTTGTAGACAAGTAAGGATCTCAATGCACTTGGTCTCATGATTTTGGAGCCTCCAAAGAAAAGTTCTATTGGTTTAAAGTTTCCGAAGGTTTCGTTTTTGGGAGCTTGAATTTCGGCTAAGTCTTATAGGCGGTCCGACCGCTCATTGTGGAGCGGTCCGACCGCCATGGCGGCGATCGACCGGCCACCGAGCGGCCGACCAGAATTACTTGAACGTCACCAACTTCGTGGCGATGTTGTTTTGTTAGGTCAAAGTCATTGGGTTCATGGCATATGATTTGCATGATGCATGTTTTGACTAACATGGGTCAAGTTGTGAAGAACTTGTTCCCGAATTCGTGTTTTCTTGTCCGTGGTTGTGCAGTGGCTTGGTGGTCAACGACGGTCAACGGCGAGGAGAATCGGGACTAGACTTGAAGAGTTGAGGTCCGTAACGATCGACGATGCCAGCGAGGTCAACAACTCAAGCGTGACACAAGATGGACAAGGGTGACCTATTGGCGAATCCATGACGCATGGTGAAGCGGTTTAGGTCAAAGGTTAAAGACGGCGCTCGCGGCGCAGCGTGTGTGACCCGCTTGTTAGTGGGCCTTAACGGAGCCCAATTAAGTCAAACCCTAAGAGTTTTAGGCCTCCACTATAAATAGGAGGAGATGGTGGTCGCACCTCTCTCTCTCGCCTTTTATGTTTCAAAACCCCAATTGTCTTTAGGGAGTTGAGGTGGAGGCTAGGGCTTTTCATGGTTTGAGGAGAATTTCGTGATCCTTGATTGTCTCTCGATCCATGATGGTGTGGATGTAATCCAAAGATCAACCACTTAAATCAATCTATGCAAGGTTTGCTTGAGATAAGTCTCTTTTCGCTCTTGCTTTCAATTTCGTGTTTTTAGGGCTTTCTTTGATCCGCGAGTTTGTGATTGATTCTTTCACGTGAATTAGCTTGCTGTGATATGTGTGAATCTATCTAGCATCATCTTGATCATCAATCACTCACGAACAAGCAATAGGATCAAGTTTTCGCTTCTTGCCCGCTTTAGACCTTCGTTAATCAATTGACAATTGCTCAAGATCGCTCCAAGAATTATCATAATATTCGATTGAATAGGTCCTCAATAGCATAGAGAAGGTGTGCAAAGTTTCGTGAAGTTTGGAGTTGAGAATCAAAAGTTAGACCTAATTGCAACTTCGCCATCGGCCGATTTTATCGCTTTGAGATCGGTTCAGAGATCGCCGTCCGACCGCCATCACCACCGGTCCGACGATTTGGAGCGTCCGACCGCCAAGATAACAAATGGTCCGACCGCCCGCAATCGGTCCAACCGTTCACTACGAGGTCAAACCGCCATGATTTGTGTTGCTTTGATTCTTAGCGATTATTGTCGCATTGCTTAGGGTTTTATTGATTCAATACTAGTCTTCCACAGATCGGTATATTGATCTTCATAGCTTTCTAATAGCTACCGGAGTGAAATTGTATTGAGTTCATAATTTGTGAAAAGTGAGCGTGCTCCTATTCACCCCCTCTAGTCGCCTTTACGGTCCAACAGTGGTATCGAGCCTTGCTAGTTCAATCTTGATCTTAACCGGTCCCGAACTTTGGCGATGGATAAGTTTTCTACTAAACCGCATATCTTCGATGGGCACGACTATGCCTATTGGAAGAATCGTATGCGCGTCTTTCTTGAGAGCGAGGACAAGCTATTTGGGATGTTGTTAGAGCCCCACCGGTTATTCCCGAAATTGCTACACCGCTTCGCAATTCTTTTGGCTAACAACAATAAGGCTAAGAATCTTTTATATGGTGCACTTGGTAGACAAGAATATGATAGAATTTGCAATCTTTCAATCACAGATGAAATTTGGAACACTCTCGAAACATATCATGAGGGTTCGCCCCAAATCAAAAAGGTGCGCCAAATGCTTACAAGCGTGAGTACAATAAATTCGAGATGCGCCCCGAGAGAGCATCGATGACATTTTCAATCGCTTAATAAAGTAATTAATCAAATGAAAGTTGTTGATATTGAATATTCTCAATCTGAAAATGCCACCCATCTCTTGGCCGCAATCAACACCAAGGAGTGGGAGATGAAAGCTACCGCTATAGAAGAAAATGTTGATCTTTCAAGTCTTACTTTAGAATTGCTTTATAGTAAACTTAAGACTCATGAAATTAAAAGAGTTGATCATCCTAAGAAAGATAATTTAGCTTTGGTAGCAGATCCTCTCAAAAGGTTTTTGATGACTCTTGTGAATCTTCTTCTGATTTTCATTTGCTTGTTTATCTGCTATTCATGAAGAGGAGCTTGAAAGTATTCTGAAATGCGAGTTAGCTCTTCTAGCTAAGAAATTCACACGGCCTACAATAATGTGAGAAACAAAAGAGAGGTGGTCCGGTAACATGCTATGAATGTGGTGAGCTCAATCATATCCGGGCAAATTGCCCCAAGTCAAAGGTAAGAGCAATCATAAGGAAGGAAAGCCACTTGGAAGAAGCCTCCTTTCAACAAATCAAGGTATGAGGCAAATAAGCTTGTGAAGGTCGCCACCGAGTCCTTGCGCTTTTGAGGATCAATCTTGAGCGATGTGGATACCGGGAGTGAGGAGGACAAGGAGGAGGAGATCCCTCAAGGTAAAAAGAAAGGGAAGGCCAAAGACTTCACTGGCATGTGCTTCATGGCTGACACGGAGGACATTGATGATAATGAGGTATCTTTTACTTATGATGAGCTTTCTGCTAAATATGATTCTATAGTTGAGCAATTGCTTAGTCAAGATGAAGCGCTTGAATTTGTTATGACAAAAAATAAGAAATTAGAGTCAAAGATTAGCAAACTGAAAGTAGAGCTTAAAACTGCTAAGACTCTTGAACCTGATGAATGTTTATCTTGTCATGCTATGCATTCTGAAATTACCAAGTTACAATCTGCTCATAATATTTGTGTACAACAACTTGAGAATGCTAAATCTGAACTAAATGAAATTAAAAGTGCTCCTTGTGAAAAATGTTTAGAATCTAGTAAATTGATTGCTTTTGATGTATTTGATTCTAGCCCTTGCACTTCATGCTTAGAAAAAGAACGTGAAATCAAAGATATCTTAGAAGCTGCTAGAGTCAAATATGCTAAGCTTAAGGACAATATTGAAAATACTACTTGTGCTTCATGTTCCACTCTTAAGCTTGAAATTGCTTTGTATAAGGAAAAATCTATGGATAAAACTTGTGATGCTTGTGTTAACTTAAGAAAAGAAAATGCTTACCTTCATGATACATTAGAGAAATTTTCTAAAGGTAAGAAACAATTAAACATGATTCTTGACAAATCTAAAACTCCTTATAAGAAGCAAGGTTTAGGATTCAATTCTTTCAAGACAATTCAAACCCAAAAGTCATTCAAGTCTTGGAAAAGGTTTAATTGAATTCAAAACTCAACCTTGCAAAAACATCTTTTAAATCACGAGCTTTGCCCAACCTTGTATTAATTCAAATGGTGCCTCTTCTAGTGGTACCAAGTACCATTGCACTTATTGCAAAAAGGTGGACATTTGATTGAATCTTTGTTGGCGTGAGGTTGAAAAATGATAGGAAAAATTTTGATAGAATTTCATTCATGCAACCTAGAGCTTCTATGAGACATGGTAACACCGAAAAGAATAAACACGGATTAGGATTTTCTCTCATGCAAATCATTATGTTTCTAGACATCCTAATTCTAATGTGTATCGATCAAGCGGTCCGATCACGTGGTCACCGGTCCGACTGTTTGGTCACCGGTCCGACCACCTAAGACAAAGTCGGCAGACCGCCCATGGACATCTAAGTCTCATGTTAAGTTAAACATTGCTCAGAATCGAATGTTAAATGAAATCAAGGATAGTACTTCGGTTTGTATACTCCTTGCGACGTGTGTCTCAAGATCGATTCCTAAATCTTGTTTATCTAATCCCGAGATTGAGACACATCGCTCTTCTGCTCCTTGATTTTCGGATTATCGCGAAAGGGAAGAACACGTGGTTCGTTGACTCGGATGTTCACGCCACATGACCGGAAACTCAAAATGGTTCACCTCTTTCACGCGAGCAACAGGTGATGACTTCATCACCTTTGGAGATGATACACAAGGGCGAATTGAAGGAACAGGATCAATTAGGGTTAACAACAAATTCATTCTAAAGGATGTCGCTCTTGTGGACAAGCTTAGGTATAATCTCCTTTCTGTATCTCAGCTTCTTGATGATGGCTATGAGACTGTTTTTAAGAAAAATGCTTGTCGTGTGCTTGATTCTACCGTGAGCTTGTGTTTGGAATCTCTAGAGTTGGTAGAATTTTTGGAGTGACTTTTCGAATCTCTTCTTTGGATCTCTTAAATGTTTGCTTACATCTTCTTCTGATTTTTGGCTTTGGCATCGACGTTTGGGGCACATTGGTTTTGATCATTTGACGCGAGTTAGCAACCTTGATCTCATGAGAGGTTTGCCTAAGCTCAAAGCTGTCAAAGATGTTGTATGTGCACCTTGTAGGCATGGCAAACAAGTTGCTGCCTCACCCTTCTCAGGACTATGGTTATGGTACGGACGGGTGATGCTTGCTTCATATGGATACTTGTTGGTCCCGCTAGAGTCCCATCGATCGGTGGAAAATGGTATATTCTTGTCATAGTCGATGATCTTTCTAGATATACTTGGGTGTTCTTTCTTACTTCAAAGGATGAAGCTTTTGGTTACTTTCATGATCTTGTTCTTCGTTTGGCTTCGAGCTTCTGGTGCTTTGAGAGCGATTCGCGAGTGATAATGGCACGGAGTTCAAAAATGCTTCTTTGCTTCTTTTTGTGCTTTGAGCGTGGTATTGAGCATCAGTTCTCCTCTCCACACGTCCCTCAACAAAATGGCGTGGTGGAAAGGAAGAATAGGACCTTGGTCGAAATGGCTAGGACGATGCTAGATGAGTATAGCACACCTAGGAGATTTTGGGCCGAAGCTATTGCTACTGCTTGCCATATTGCCAATCGTGTCTTTTGAGACCTTCTTTAGGCAAGACTCCTTATGAGCTTCGCTTTTGGTAGAAAACCCTCTGCTTCGCATTTTGAGTTTTTGGATCAAAATGTTTTATTCTTAAGACAGCAATTTAGATAAATTTGAATCAAGAACTTTCGATGGGATATTTCAGGTTATCCCGCTCATTCTAGGGTTTTCGGGTTTTAATCTCGAGACTAACATTATTCGGAGACTTGTAATGTCACTTTTGATGAGACTAGCCACGAGCTAGATCAATTGCTCTGAGATGATTTACAGTGACAGAGAGTATTTTTGTGGAGGAAGATGAGGGCGAAGCAAATGTCATTCCCTCATCTCGCTGCTGCGAGGCACCCATATTGATACAAGAACACGCTACGCCTACTTCACCTTGAGCTGAGGCTCTGCAGCATCATCATCATCAGTGATACTGCGGAGGTCGAAGAAACGACATCTCACCCGGCGCCCCACTCGCATTCAGAGACAAAGATCCTCCGAGCGGATAATAGGTAATCTACATGAGCGAGTCACTCGCTCCGGTATAATGATCCAAATCTCTACTCTCATTCGGCTTTTGTTGCTTCTTTTGAACCCCGCGATATATCACATGCTTTATCCGATTCTAGCTGGTAAATGCCATGCATGAGGAGTTAGAGAATTTTGAAAGAAACAAAGTTTGGAACCTAGTAGAACCTCCTAGTGGTCATAATGTTATAGGAACCCGCTGGGTGTTTAAGAATAAACAAGGTGAGGATGGTTACGTGGTTAGAAATAAGGCAGATTAGTAGCTCGGGGTTTCACCAAGTTGAGGGGTTAGATTTTGATGAGACATTTGCTCTGTTGCTAGACTAGAAGCCATTCGCATTCTCGCTTGCATTTCTTTGCATCAAAGGTTTTAAATTATATCGGATGGATGTTAAAAGTGCCTTTTAAATGGTTTCATAGATGAGGAAGTGTATGTTAAGCAACCCCTGGTTTTGAGGATCCTAAATATCCAAATCGTGTTTTCAAGCTATCTAAAGCATTGTATGGTCTTAAACAAGCCCCTAGAGCACTGTATGATAGACTTAAGACCTTCTTGCTTAAAAATAATTTTGAGATGGGTAAAGTGGATAAAACCCTATTCATTCTTAGACGTGACAATGACTTCTGCTTGCTCAAATTTATGTGGATGATATTATCTTTGGTGGTTCCTCTAATGCTCTTGTTTCGACTTTTCCGACACTATGTCTAGGAATTTGAGATGAGTATGATGGGAGAGCTTAATTACTTTTGGGACTTCAAATCAAGCAATGCAAGGAAGGAACTTTCATCCATCGAACGAAGTACACTAAAGATCTTCTCAAACGCTTCAACATGGGTGACTGCAAGCCAATTTCCACTCCATGGCAACTTCAACTGCTTTTGGATCCAGATGAGGAAGGAGAAGTCGTGGATCAACGCGAGTACCGCAAAGATGATCGGCTCCTTACATATTTGACGGCCTCGAGACCGACATTCACTTCACGGTATGCCTTTGTGCAAGATTTGAGCGTCTCCGAGAACTTCCCATCGCCAAGCCGTTAAGCGCATATTCGTATTTACACTCTACCCTCTTATATGGCATTTGGTATTCCTGCTCTTGACTTTGTCCATTAGAGGCTTTTGATTCGATTTTGCGTCATTTCGGTTAGATAGGAAGAGTACCTCGTGCACTGTCACTTCCTAGGCACTTCTCTTGTATCTTGGTCTTCTAGGAAGCGGTCTTACATTGCACAATCCACTCTTTGAGCGGAGTATGTAGTCACGCTAGTTGTCAGAGCTGATTTTGTGGATGACGCCCACTTTGAAAGATTATGGGTTAAACTTTGCTAGTGTTCCTCTTTTACGTGATAACACTTCGCTATTAAATATTGCTAAAAACCCAGTGCAACATTCTAGGACTAAGCACATAGACATTCGCTTTCACTTCCTTAAAGATCATGTTGAAAAAGGTGATATTGTGATGCACTTCGTAGAGTCCGATGCTCAATTGGCGGACATTCTTACCAAGCCATTAGATCAAACCAGGTTTGCAACCTTGAGAAGTGAGTTAGGGGTAATTTATCCTTATGGGTTGGTTTGAGGGGGAGTTTGATCTTTTCTTATCTTTCCTTGTTCTTTTGATCTTTTATTGTTCTTTTAGAACTTAGTGATCTTTTCGAACTTTTTAGATTTTTAGGCTTTTTTAATTGCATCTCATTGTGTCATATTGCATTCATATGAAAAATACAACAAGTGGTATGAAAAATCCAAAAAGATGCATTGTAATATAAGATTTTCTACTTATCTTTTAAAAATTGATGAAGCTTTGCCTATTACCCTTTGGAGCTGTTGTATTTCTATTCTTGCTCAATGTCATGTCTAGTTCTTTGACTTGCTAGAATTATCATGCTTTTACATGTGTAGCTAAGTCTTTGCTATATGAGCTAGAACCTTTTAAACAACTCAAACTAAGAAATTGCAATTTGTGGATGTTTTAGCGAGTTGCGTAATTAGTGCTCCTCTTGTGACATTGGCCTGCTGTAATTGCTTTGTTAAGCTCTTTGATCTAAAATTGACCATTACTTGAGCTTTTGTGTTCTTGAGATTCTAAAAGCGCTCTTGTGAAAAATGAAAATCAAGATTGTCTTATGCTTAAATTGTGCCAAACTATTCTTACGAGACTGCTTGTCAAATGACATGAACTTGGAGATAGTTTGATGAACCGACGATCTCATGGGGACCGCTTGTCGAAATGACATGAACCTCAAGATTTGTCGCCCGTAGAAGCTTAGAAAGAGTTTGTGGATGGCTCCTAGTCCGGGATCTTCTTTACTAAGATATACCTTTAATCAACTTTTGGTGAAGCTTAGAAAGAGTTTGTGGATGGCTCCTAGTCCAGATCTTGTCACTAAGTTAGATCATTAGTCAACTTCAATATTCAATGCAAATGAGAAAAATGTTGACAAATGGGCGCTTACAAAATATTGAGCAAAATGATTCAATACGGGACTTGATTGACTCTTCATGTGGTCTTTGTTAGATTTTGATCTCACTTTGACATTTTGACATGGCCAATTTCACTTTAGGATCCTGTTGATGAACTTGTCAATTTGAAGCGTTGCTTAAATTGATCAAATCTATCGCTTTACTTTTGAGCCTTTGTGCTTAGCTTTGATATATATGTCTTACCATGATCTTGCTAAGCGTTATCGGGCTTGATATGTTTGTTTGTGCATTATTCGAGATACTAGCTTGTTCTTTTGGGTAATCTCCAAAGCTTCTTGTAATCAAAAATTGAAAAATACAAAAATTGAAGCCACCCATTGCACTTCATGCATATTCCTCTTTATGCTTCTTTTGTTTCGCTTCTTTCTTTATTCTCTATTTGTTATCCCCTGGATGAGAGTGATTCCTTGATGAATCCATTGTCAAAGGGGAGAAGATGTGTTAAATGAAGATATTTCTTTGGGAGAAGATGTGTAATATTTCTTTGCTACTCTTGTTTGGAGAAGATGTGTTAATGAGAAGATTGGGGAGAAGTTTATACAAAGGGAGAAACGAAAATTTGAAATTTGATGATCATAGTGAGGGGAGTTCTTGAGTTGCATTCTTATTGTCTTATTGAATATTCGAACTTGAATTGCATTCTTTTATACTCACAATGATCATAGGTCAATTGAACAATTGTTCTTTCATATGGACCTCATGTGAGAATTTTGACCCTTTTAAAATCAAAGTTTTTATGCTTTCTTTTGCCTTGTCTCACATGCCTATACTATTACGATGCCACTTGGTCATGTTCATTGCTTTTTCTTGCTTATGGACCAAGTTGTGCCTTTGTCTGAAACCGAGTAAACTTCGTTTTCAAACCTCTTACTTACATTTTACGGATAATTGCCAATGTGTTCATCAAGGGAGATTGTGGATTTCATGGGGATATGCTCGGATCTTAGGATGATGTGACAATTGGCAATGGCGTTTACGGTTTGTCGTTTCACGCGTTTTCGACAAAGTTCTGAGCTTCTCGCTCGGGCGGTCCGACCGGTCCTTGCACGCGGTCCGACCGGTCCCATATCGGTCGGACCAGCCATCCAAGGCGATCGGACGGCGATGACCAAAGTGTTCAAATCGAGGGGCCAAAAATAGGTGTTGTAGACAAGTAAGGGATCTCAATGCACTTGGTCTCATGATTTTGGAGCCTCGGTGAAAAGTTCTATTGGTTTAAAGTTTCCGAAGGTTTGGTTTTGGGAGCTTGAATTTCGCTAAGTCTATATGGCGGTCCGACCGCTCACGAGGAGCGGTCCGGCCGGCCATGGGCGGCCTCGACCGGCCACCCGGAGCGGTCGGACCAGAACTACTTGAACGTCGGCCAACCGTGGCGATGTTGTTTTGTTAGGTCAAAGTCATTGGGTTCATGGCATATGATTTGCATGATGCATGTTTTGACTAACATGGGTCAAGTTGTGAAGAACTTGTTCCCGAATCGTGTTTTCTTATGCGTGGTTGTGCGGTGGCTTGGTGGTCAACGACGGTCAGCGGCGAGGAGAATCGGGACTAGACTTGAAGAGTTGAGGTCGAGCGATCGGCGATGCGGGTGAGGTCAACAACTCAAGCGTGACACAAGATGGACAAGGGTGACCTATTGGCGAATCCATGACGCATGGTGAAGCGGTTTAGGTCAAAGGTTAAAGACGGCGCCGCGGCGCGCGTGTGTGACCCGTTTGTTAGTGGGCCTTAACGGAGCCCAATTAAGTCAAACCCTAAGAGTTTTAGGCCTCCACTATAAATAGGAGGAGATGGTGGTTGCACCTCTCTCTCTCGCCTTTTATGTTTCAAAACCCCAATTGTCTTTAGGGAGTTGAGGTGGAGGCTAGGGCTTTTCATGGTTTGAGGAGAATTTCGTGATCCTTGATTGTCTCGATCCATGATGGTGTGGATGTAATCCGGCATCAACCACTTAAATCAATCTATGCAAGGTTTGCTTGAGATAAGTCTCTTTTCGTTCTTGCTTTCAATTTCGTGTTTTTAGGGCTTTCTTTGATCCGCGAGTTTGTGATTGATTCTTTCACGTGAATTAGCTTGCTGTGATATGTGTGAATCTATCTAGCATCATCTTGATCATCAATCACTCACGAACAAGCAATAGGATCAAGTTTTCGTTCTTGCGGTTTTAGACCTTCATTAATCAATTGACAATTGCTCAAGATCGTTCCAAGAATTATCATAATATTCGATTGGAATAGGTCCTCAATAGCATAGAAAGGTGTGTGCAAAGTTTCGTGAAGTTTGGAGTTGAGAATCAAAAGTTAGACCTAATTGCAACCGTCATCGTGCTGATTTTATGCTTCAGATCGGTTACAGATCGCCGGTCCGACCGCCCATCACCACCGGTCCGATCGATTTTGGAGCGTCCGACCGCCAAGATAACAATGTCCGACCGCCCGACAATCGGTCCAACCGGTTCACTCTGAGGTCAAACCGCGATGATTTGTGTTGCTTTGATTCTTGCGATTATTGTCGCATTGCTTAGGGGTTTTATTGGATTCAATACTAGTCTTCCATTGACTTGGTATATTGATCTTCATAGCTTTCTAATAGCTCTTGGAGTGAAATTGTATTGAGTTCATAATTTGTGAAAAAGTGGCGTGCTCCTATTCACCCCCTCTAGTCGCCTTTACGGTCCAACGGGTTTCATCTACCTACAATTATCTCGTTACTACCATAATTTTTAAGTTGCATGTTCATATCCCAATTTTAGCAAAACTAATCAGTGTGGCTTTTTGGACTACACCCATGAACAGGAGCACAACTATTCAAACAGATTATATATAAACTATACAGAGTTTGTACAACTTTACCTACAAAATAGGATCAACTATTGATGTTTGGTCGACACACTTTTGCAGGTGTGTGACTAAGAAGATCATAATAATGCATTTACAATAACTTGCTACAATACTACACCATCCAGTTGGTTCAATCCTAAGACGTTTGAATACATGAACTCCGAGGAATACCACTGTTGGGGGAGTAGAAATATCCCGACTTGGTACCACCACAACCATCAAAGGGTACGTACCCACATATACACCCTCCAACAGCCTAGATCCAACCACCCGGCCCAAACTACCCACAATATGACGATGACATCATAACTCGGTAAATTATTCAGTCAGGTCTATCCTATACAAAACTTGTGGTTGCACAATTATTAGTTCAGAAAGTACGGCACATGGTTCGGTCCTTAATTGACTCAAGTGAGACAAACCACAAATCCAACCCTCGTGCAACCCTTGCACTAGTCTTATACATCCACTCGCTCGAATCCCACTATTTTGCAAAACATTTTTCTTGTTTCTAGTGGTAACCCACGTTACCAATGTACGATTCATATTATAACCTAAGTTTTGTAATATGTTTGTGTCATATTCAATTCAACCACTAAGCATTTCTAGGCATGACCATTATCCATTTTTAATTAACCAAGGACAAGTTTATTATGATATTTAGCCTAGGGTGACAAGGTAGTCATAAATATCAACAATCAAGGAGGGGATAGTAAATAACAACTTACGGCAGTCATAAATATCAACAATCAAGGAGGGGGATAGTAAATAACAACTTACGGCATAGCTAAGTATAAACATTTAACATAGTATTTCATAAATAATAATAAGCATGCAAATAATATATTAACACAAAGTAATTTGTATTTGAAATGTAGGTTCAACATGATCAATTGTAAGGGATTGACTTACTCAACAGTGAATATTACTTGGTCTTGATCATGTCCTGAAGCAGTGGCGAAGTCTTCTGTGACGTTGGAATCAATTTAAGAGCAAAACGACTTTAAATAAATACACATGAACTCAAATGAATTAAAATTCAATTAAAATGAACTCCAAAATGTATGATTTTGGAACCGTTGGAAAGTTTTTTAATTTATAATTGAGAAATAAAAATCAAGTCATTTGGATTTAAACCGAGGGAGAATGAGTTCTCTAAAGTTGACACGAGAAGAAATTCTAGAAAATCTGAAATCCCTGACAGGTGGGTCTAGTCGGATTTCATTTTATTTTTTAATAAATATTATTAAGAAAATCCTTTGCAGGTGACACGTTGAGTCCAGCTCAGTTTTTATTTTCTTTACTAATTATTTTTTAAGGAAAAATATATGTGGCTGACATTTTGGTCCAACTGGGTTTTTAATATCTTTTCTAATTATTTTATTTGGAAAACACACGAGAGCAAAGTTCAAGAAAGCGTTGGGCGCTAGTCGGGCGATGGCCCGACGCCTAGCACCTAGGCGAACTAGGCAGCGCCTAGGCGGCAGTGCAGAGCAGCGGGCGGCAGGTTAGAAGCAGAAGGCATCAAGTTGGAAGCCACATAAAATCCCAAAATCCATGCATTATTCGACTACACATGCCAAGCTGCACATGCCAAGCCGAACAGCCAGCGCCAAATTCCAAAAAGGGGACAACAAGCATTGGTCCACTGCGTAGAAAAAACCACTACAAGCCCCACGTGGCCACATCTCTCTGGCCCTCTCTCTCTTTTCTACACGTCTTCTAACTCCAAGACCAGTCCTCCAACTCCTTCCAACTCCAAGACCAGTCTTCGTTTCCCCTCACTTCTTCCTCTTCCACGCACGAAGCTTCCATCTCCATCCTCCACCCACACGGTCGACATCCAGCGGCGGCGGCAGCGAGCGGCAAGGCGCGGTGGCCAGTACGGAGAGCGATGGTAGCGGTGGCTAGCGGCAGCCTCTCTCGCGGCGGCGGTGACGGTTAGGTTTGCCCGGCCCTCTTCCTCATCCATCTCCCCTCGCCCATCTAGTCGCCTCTCCCCTCACGCCGCCTCGCCTAGAGCCGCCGCGCGCCGTCGAGGACCGGCTTTGACTGCCTAGCCGATCCAAGGTGGCCCTCCTGCCTAGCCCACCGCCTTGGGAGAAATCGCAGCAGCAGCTCCCCACCAAACGCCTAGGCGGCGCCTGGAGTCAACTTCTTGAACCCTACACGAGAGATTGACAAGTGGAACCGTGGTCCATACGGACTTGGTCCACTCAAGAGTTCACAGGGTCAAGGGCCCACATGTCAGCAGCTTCAGTCTACTGACCGGGTCTATGCACAGAGTTTAAGGGTGGGCCCGCGTGTCATGCCCATGTACACTAACCTACGGGTTGATTAGATTTTTCTAATTACCGAGGGCCCACATGTCATATGGATATTAACTACTAACTAACCCCTAACTAATTACAGTTAACTTAATTACCTCGGGCCAACACGTGAGCGACTCTACGATCATCGTCTTTCTCCCGAAACATAGGAGCGGGCAGAGGAGCCATGGTCGGGCTTGACCAAGCTTGGCGCTGGTGGAGAAGGCTCTGACAACCACCCCTGACCCCAAAATGGGTTGCGGTGTCCAATGCGACCATGGTAGGGGCGACAACGGTGCTACTATAGGCGGAGGCAACTATCCAACATGGCTTAAACTTGTAAATTAAACTACCATCTACAAGCTACTATGATGGTAGGGGTGATCTCGGTGCTCCAGCAAGATGTGGCAATCCGAGGTCTCCATAGCGGCCTGCGGCGGCGCAAGCGGCTACGCTATGGTCGTCAAGGCGATACATTGACTATCCTACCAGGTTTGCGACTAAATGGAGCATACTGGAATGGAAGGGGTTGATGGTGGCGGCAAGGTTGCGTGCTCTGGGCCGGCGACGGGGACGAAGACGTGTTCCAATGGTTCTGGTGCACAGAAAGAATGAAAAGGTTGCATGTTAGAGAGAGGAGGTCAAGGCGACCACAAAAGACAAGGCCTTCGAAGTCGAAGCTCACCGAAAAAGGCGAAATGAGGTGGTGACAGTGCAGGTGTGCTTGGCTAGCTATGTGGACGATGATGGTGGCACTATCCTCCCTGTGGAGAAACAAGTTGGGAAAGGTGAGCATGATGAATATGTGGTCGAGGAGACCAAGATGCATGAGATAACAAAGGCGAAGGCTCACCTTAATGGCGGAAATCAACGGATGAAGCCGCGGCTGGAATTGGGGAAGGTGACTGGTGCGACTCAAGTTCTTCTCTACACGAGGCAGAGAAGAGGGGAGAAGTTAGGGAAAACATAGAGGAAGGCGTAGCATGGAGGATGACACGCTCGAACGTGGCTTAAATAGCGAGGAATAGAGGGGAGATGAGCACGACGGCATGGCTCATCTTGGGCGCGATATCTCGTGAGCGGAACGGTGGCAAAGGCTCTTGCGCTCGGATAGGATGAGGTTGTGGTTGTGCGAGAGAGAGTGACAAGCTTTGGCTCTGCGACGCATGCGTACGGAGCAACAGGCGAGGGCGAGCTGGCGCGGGGAAGAAACACAACGCTTCTCCTAGGCGGCCTGACAGGTGGGGTCAGGCCAAAATGGGTTGCCCTCGCCTCACTGATTCTCGCTGCACCACCCGACACCACCGTCGACCACCGCCACCGCCGCAATCGCCACTGCCGCTGTCGGCCAGAGAGGAGGAAAATAAACAGAGGAAACTAGCGAGAAAATATATATAAAAAGGAGTTAGGCTCCCTTTGGTCAAGGCTGAATTTGGCCAAGAACCCTTTTAGGCCGCCATGTAAACCCAAAAGTCAATTTAGCCCAATACTGTGTATTATTATGCGGCTCAATACTATTCAAAGCCCAATACTATTCAGCCCATTAACACCTCAACCCAAACTCATTAATATTCATCAAACCCAACACATCATGAATGGTGTTGACCTAACACTATTCACTAGAGACGTTACGATTCAACCCAAACCCGATGATAAATAGTACTAAACTGGTACTATTCACCCTAACCCTACATTGTTCATCCCAGACCCATTAACCACATGTATATCCATTTTGACTGTTTCGAGTCCAAGAATCCCACTTTCAACTCCGTTTAGCCAAATCAAGCACCCAATAAATTCCAACCATCCCACACCATCTTTCTTTGTATTCTTATAATTTATTTATTTTATTTTGTTCCCAGCTCGCTTCTTGTTGAGCCGAACTTATTTATTTAATTTTGTTCCACGATAGAACCCGAATTTGTTGACCAAGCTACAGAGCGAGTTGATCAAGACGCAGGAGAGGTAAATCCAGTCAAAGACCGTGGATGTGGAGGAAGTCACATTCATTTGATCATTTTCACTACTACAGAAAAGCCATCACAGACGGTTTTTGAACTGTCTGAATTTTTGTGTCTGTGATGACACGAGGTCATCACAGACGGTTTTTTAACCGTCTGTGAAAAATGCTATCACATACGGTTCTATTCACGAACCGTGCGTGATAGCGAGTATCCTGAGCATTTCGAGAATAGAACCGTGCGTGATGGTCATTTTTACGAGACGGTTCTATTCACGAACCGTCAGGAAAGCAGACTATCGCTGCATTTCTATTCTCGAACCGTCTGTGATAGTCTATTTTCGCAGCGGTTCATGAAAAGAACCGTCAGTGATATTCTATTTTCGCTGAGCGGTTCTAAAAAGAACTGCTCGTGATAGTAACTATCACGTCTGTGATAGTTTTTTCTATGGCAAAAAAATGAAAGCGATTTTCGCCGTATGGAGCCTCCGAGCCTCACGAATGAATCGATATTGCTTTCCAGATTTCGCTAGCTTTCCCACAATAGCGAGCATCACGGTAGCATCAACTCAATCCATTCACGAGCACTAAAACAACACGACATGCATCACCCATATCACAAGAGCATCAACTCAAACAATTCACGAGCACTAACACATCACGGTAGTAATCTACATCACAGAGCAAAAGGGGAGTAGAGAGAGTGAGGTCGTGGGAGGCAGGGTGGCGAGGTCATGGGAGGCCGGCGACGATGAGGCCGGGGCAAGGTGGAGGAGGCGCAGCGGCAACTCGAGGAGGGACAGGCGGCAAGTAGAGGAGGCCGGGGTGACGGGTAGAGGCGGGGCGGCGAGGTCGTGGGAGGCCGGCGGCGACGATGTCGTGGGGGCCGTGGCGGCGAGGTCAGGCGAGGTAGAGGAGGTGGAGGAGGCCAGCGGGAGGGTGGCGGAGGAGAAATGACAGAGGAGGAGAAATGGCGAGGAGGAGATGGAGATGGCAAAGGAGGAGATAGAGATGGCAAAGGGGGAGATGAATGACTCTGTTAATATAGAGAGATTTTAGGGACCCCGCCATTATGTGCAAATTTTCGTTTTCCCGTCTAACGAAACCAAAGTATCACAGACGGTTTTATACAAAAACCGTCTGTGATAAGTGTCTCATCACAGACGGTTCGAACCACGGTAAAACCCTA
Source organism: Hsuehochloa calcarea (assembly GCA_036346395.1). NCBI lineage: Eukaryota > Viridiplantae > Streptophyta > Magnoliopsida > Poales > Poaceae > Hsuehochloa > Hsuehochloa calcarea. Next base: position 6,092,434 of record CM070610.1, read on the forward strand.
AAATCACAGACGGTTCTAACCACGAACCGTGCAGCGATAATGTTTACCACGCACAGTTCGTCTTGGAACCGCTGTGATTACTTTATCACGAGCGCTTCCAAGAAATGCGTGATGAGGCGTCTTCTATGGCCTGTTTTGTAGTAGTGTTTGGACCTACATTTTATGTACTTTTATTGTTACTTTCATTACCATATTTATGCCAATTACTTTGATATCGAAATAATACTTTTGAATGCTATGATGAGTAGATAAATCCCATCACCTCACTCATTCCTTTGTAGGCCATATTCACCTTGACAAATTTAAGTTACATAAAATGATACTAATGTTCGGCATTGTCACACAATGTGTTTATAAATTCTAAAGAAGAGTATTGGCTATCCGCTAATGGTTTTGACAACCCAATAGACTTGATAAAAGTAAGTCAAATGTGGGGCCAAGAAGGTGGGTAGCCACGAGTTGGTTGTTAGTTCACCTCCCCACATGAGACAGGTAAGGACTACAACCTTGTGCCAAATAATAGACACAACTCGCTCAACCATGGGTTTGGTATATTTAACTTGGCTTAGTACACTACTCTTCCAATTGAATATCTACAGGATGTCACATACTCTTGTTGTATAGAGCTACCACAGATTGGGGGTGGGACAAGAGTGGGCCCAGAGGAACACTCGCTGGTCTACACAACGATATGTACAGTCAGCATCAAACCGTGCCTTCCACTATTGGTCGGTGGTTTTCCGATGGATGTATTGTCCAAGAACCTACCGGGTATAGAGGCTGGAAAGGTTGAGTCACTATTGGTCGGTGGTTTTCCGATGGATGTATTGTCCAAGAACCTACCGGGTAGAGAGGCTGGAAAGGTTGAGTGGTGGGAATGCATTGTTATCTCAACTCAGTCTGCACGCTATCATGTTTGCGTGTATATTGCATGACAATATGAGTTTAAGGTATCTTGTGGGTAAAGTTTAGCAACTCTGCAGAGTACAATTAATGATATTCGAATACGTCGTGCTTTCAGTTAATGAAGTTGTGTTCATAGATGATTCTAATATATGATGTATAAGCAGGGTTCAGAATTTCAGCAAAAATTCAGAATTTTCGGTCCTTTCGTTAGCCTCCGAAAAAAATCAATTCGTTGAAATTTTTTTGGGTTATTTGAATTTGGAAGGTCAAAGAGAGTAAACGCTAGTAAAGAAACAACAGGCTGAAGATAGCGCGGTGGCCGGTGGGGACCAGTCTCGGCATTAACTCCGAGACGTGTGGAACCTCCCAACTTGACATGCACGTGCAAAACGTACGCCACGCATGCAAACAAATCAATCAAGTTCGACTTAGAACCTGCACCACACTCATCGGCAAACAAACCACTCGACCAATCGACTGGTCCCCACCGGCCACCGCGCACACGGATGATTGATGGGAGTCTAACGTACGAACCGCAGAGCCACACGCATCATCGTCATGCAACGTGTTTCACTTGATCCCACCGCGATCGTGACCGTCGTCCGGTTGCGTCGCCGGCGGCCGGCGCAGCAGCCCGGAGGCCGCCGCCCGCACGTCCGCGTCGCTGCCGCTCTGGAGTATGTTCGCGTACTGCCGGAGGTCAGGGAACTCCTCCGCGACGGCGGGGGCTATGTCCGGGTCCGGCGGCCACGACGACGACGCGGTGGGATGCTGGCGCGGATGACGACGACGCTGCTGCGCGGTGGCGGCGGCTTCGGATGGGAAGTTGAGCTTGGCCTTGGCGCCCTTGAACCGGAGCGCGGCGTCGTCGTAGGCGCGCGCGGCCTCCTCGGCCGTGCCGAACGTGCCGAGCCACACGCGCGCCGCCTTCGCTGGGTCTCGTATCTCCGCCGCCCACTTGCCCCACGGCCGCTGCCTCACGCCCCTGTAGTGCGCTCCCGCCTGCTCCTCTCCTCCCCCTTGCCCGCGAGGAGAGCCACGTTCCACTGATGACCACGCACGCATGTCACAGAGACAACATCTCAGAAACGAGACACGTACAGTTCCAAATATTGTCGTGCATGCATGAGTGAATCAAGCATGGCAAGAAGCATGCATGCAAGTAGAGACCTTGCTGCTGCGGCGCCGGCAGGATCACCTCCCCGCGCGGCTCCGTGGAGCAGACGACGTGCGTGAGCGCCGCCGCGACGACGGCGGCGTCGTAATCCGCTCGGGCATAGTACCTGTGGCCGAGGACGCCGCCGCCTTCCTCCTCCTCGCTGGCCTCACCGTGCCAGCGCTGAGAAACGGCAGCTCTCTTGCCATGCCTCGGGCTGTGCCTGCTTGGATGAGCCACGCTTGTACAGTAGTACATTGGTTGCCTTTCTCACCACCCCAACACATCCATACGCGTAGCAAGTAATCGCTCTCTAATCGTTGTGTGGCTGTTAATTTATACTCAGTAGGAACAAGACAACTCTCTGGCTCTACTCACCACGTTGCTAAGAACTGAACAGAGAATTAACACTGTAAAATGATCCGTAAGGACGGAGGACAGTAACACATCCATCCAACAGCTGTTCAGTGATTACGAGGGACGTCTTTTGCGTACAAGCATGGTTAACACATGAAAAATTAAGGCAATGAGTGGCTGCTTGATGTGAACCCAGAACCCTGACAGGATGTGGCGATTACTTGTCTCATTATGAACCAACCGGTCGATCGATGCTACGGTCCAGAGGGATCAAATTAACACTAGTTTAGAGTTGGACGTAAAGATAAGCGCACTAAACTGCAAAGCAACTAGGTACAAGTGGGAAACAAACAAACTCGATCAGGAAATTTCGGCTCAGCTTCTCCCGGTGCAAGTCAAATGCTCGAGTTGTTGCATTCTCACACAAGTCGAGTTACTTAGACGAACAAATATCAAGTACTAGCGCCGTGGCTGGCCAAATCAGCCTATTTGCAGCCTCTGTTCGACGGAGCCGGAGACCTCCTCCAGAATTGGCTTGACGTCCCTCTCCAGCTGCCCTCTGTTCATGAAGAAAACATTGCGTCCTGGTGGCGCACCGCACGGCTCGCAATGGCGTCGGCATCCGGCAAGAAGTTTCGCATGGCCTTGCATTCGCTTGTCATAACTGTGCATTGGCTAATTTGGAAGGGACGAAACGCAAGGATCTTCAGATCAGAGTGCAGGAAGCGCTTTGGAACCGCTTTGTCTCGTCAGGGAAGAGTTTCGGACGTGGCGAGCAGCAGACAGCTATGAACATGATTCTTATTAGAATACAATTTCCTACCCTCTTTGTTAATGCACCATATGGTGCTTGTATTAGTTTGGCATATGAACAGACTGCGAGGCAGGTTTCGGCTGTTGGGTTTCGGATACTTTGCTGTGCACATTAAGGAAAAGCTTTTTGTGTTTGGGTAATCGTCAGAGGAACTGCATGTGTGCTGACACGAAGTGATTGATGTGTTGGGGTCATTAACAGGGAAGATAGAAAATTGCCTAAGGGGCTTTTGGTGGATGTGGTAGTTCATGCATGATCTCCAAAGAAAAAGTGGTGGAGAAACTCTATGCTTTTGTCACGTCGGGTCATCCATCCATCGCTGCATCCGTGAGAACAGAGAATAGATTTAGCAGCCCCTGTGCGTCGGGCGGCGAAACAGAACGCAGTTCAAGCACATGCAGGCGGTACAAGTGCAGGAGTCGAAGCTTTGGAGTTTTGCTCAGGCACAGGAGGCTCACGAAGCAAGGCATAAGTAGCATCAAAAAGAGTACAAAAAAAAATTCTAATCACAGTCATTCATCATTCTCTAATTATCATTAACGATCCTACAACTACAAACAGGGGCGTAGCCAGCGGTTGGCTGGGACTCGGGCCAGCCCAGCCGACCAACACTTTCAAGCTGTAGCTTTTCAAGTTCACATTATGATTTCACGATCTAGCAAGAAGTAATTTTGAGTTGAGCCTCGGGCCATTGCTTCGCCTCTGACTACAAACATTATTTGTAGTTATGTGCATTTCTTTTTTTTTCTTGTCGTAGAAGAATGGCTCGTGGCAAATCATCTAGATGGCATGGTGGAAATAATTTACCGGGAACAACATTGAAACAACAAAAATATATATGTCGAGCTGATTGGCTTTTGTCAGTCTATTGGTCGTTGAAGATGCCTGACCTTATAATACTACAAAGTTTCATGTCATGCCTTTTCATTACGATCTTTATTGGGAATCGAGGTGACCCTATACCCACACTAACGGGGACATACACACACGCTACTCTAGTTAGTTTTTCTTCTTACAACTTATTGCTTTGTTTATATGCAGGCGCCAACGCCGAGCATGGGTCTTCGGATGACCGAGCCTCTCACGTTAAAGCCAAAACTGTTGTGATACCAATCGAACCGTTTGCATCAAATCACAACCCAAAACACTAAGTACTAGAAGTACACAACTTATGAGGGAGACCAAACCTACATAGAGAAACTTTTTATTCATTGCTAACAAACTTGATATATGTTGTAAGGGCGGCCCACCGGCCCCAGCGACCCAGTGAAGACCGCAAGAAGGTCCCCCGAGGGCCGAGAGCCGGAGGTGCGGAGAGGGGCCCTCGAGGATACCTAGTACATCTTTGGGAGGGCCCCGAAGGGCACGCAAAGGCCACCAAGAGACCCATGAGGACTGAGAGCCAGAGGCGCGGAGAGGGACCCCCGAAGGTGAAAGGCACGCGAAGTCCACAAAAAGACCCATGAGGGCCGAGAGACAGAGGCATGGCGAGGGTCCCCGAGGGTACCAAGTGCTCCTTCGGTGGGGGCCCGAAGGGCCACAAGCCGAAGGCACACGTCGTCTCCCCTCCCTCGAAGGGTACCGTGTGGGCCTTTGAAAGAGCCGGAGGGCAAGGGAGACAGCCGAGCACCGCATCTAGGAGCGAGAAGGACCCTGGGACCCCTGCCGAGATCACCTCAAGGGCACCGAAGGGTATGCTTTTATGACAGTAGATATGAGATTTGCAAAAAGATTATAATATCTATCCCATGCAAAAAAAAAAAGAAGTATGTCATGATCTTTAACTAACTAAAGTAATGTCATTTTTAGGTTATTTCTAATGGTATTTACCGAGCCTTGTTGATTTGCTAATAGTATTCTCCTCGATTTAGGCTTTTTGAAATTTCTCGGAGAAGCTATCTTTGCAAAAATTAATCGTGGTTGGATCAACATAGGTTGTATGCAAATAGATGTTGCCATTATAGAAACATTATAAGGTCAATTTCACTCTTTTTGTTGCTGCCACATCTCTGGATTTTTAGTGCGCTGTGAGTGATTGCCATAGCAAGGTATGTTTTGTAATGTCTGTGATTTAGAATACAGATGAGCCTCGTTGATTTGTACTGATCCTTTTCTATGTACTATGTTTCCTAGCAGCAGTTTAGTCTTTACTGTTGGTGACATATTCCATTTACTGTAAATTAACAATCTTGCTCATTATTTATACAATGCCCAGCAACTATAACAATCAATTATTCACATATTGTACAACGCTAAGCATCTCACTGAGAACCTGGATGAACCGATTGACAACCTTGGATATTATTGCCACTGGAGACGGGGAGCCACTGGAGAAGAAGACATCAATGTCAAAAGACAACCACGCTCAGCTAAAGAAAAAGTTGCCGCCATTCTTGCGTTAGTTCAAAATAAGGGGGCGGTCTATTTATTCTGCTTTGATGATACACTGGGACGAAAATGTTGGTAGCCTACCATATAATAGGTACTGTCCTGTGCAAAATTAATGTGTTGTCTGAGTTTAATCAGCTGCAGAAACCTACCTAGATATAGCCACTAATGGTATATGTAAGGAACTTTAGGAATGATATTGAAACATGAGTTGTGCGATAATTGGTAACAATCTACCTAATGCCGACTTATTGACACTGTAACCGACTTACCTTGCATTCGCACCTAGTTACTTCGAAATGTCATTGATGACATTTTCAAGCATTACTGACCCCTATTTGGCATTTGGTTTGCAGTTTTGCAAGACTTCTGTGGAGCCAATGTGTTGAGGAAAAAGCGATCATGTACACATAATTGCCTTATCAGATGCACTGGGTGTGCCAATTCTTGTCATGCACCTAGATCGAAGCTCATGCGATTCTGGCAATCCAAGTGTGAACCATCGAGGGTTTGCATCGACTCCTGCCGATAAAAAATCTTCATCAATTCTCCACCGAAAGTGGTTAGATGCTGCCCCGGCTTGTACTGTAGCTTCACTTCACATACGCAGCAAGTAGAAACCTACAGTTATATCTGCTGCTTCGTCAGGTTGCCAGAGGCCTGGCCTTGCACTCATTAGCTTCCTCCTACTGCAACCGGCCGAAAGATCTCCCCGTTTTCTGCTTGTTTGTGGATGCAGATATATACTAGTTGGAGTTTTGATTCACGATCATCTTATCGCTCACTTCGTTTTTCTCTGAATCCTTTCTCGGACTGTTAGCGTATATAGGCTCACCGGCATGTATTCCGGATATACATCACAACGAGCGGACTCCCACGACTCCCACAATTCTAGGCGCCAGGATTGCATACGGCAACAGCTTCGGTTATTCCCAGATTCTTCCCATGCATACGTATCCTTGTTTAGCACGTATGCATGCGTATCGCTAGTCTGTTGCCTTCTCTCCTGTAATCTATATATGTACCAATATCTGGCTAATAGATTAACTTGTGTGAGCATCCAATCTATACACGCTCTCATGGTATCACGAGACGGTTCGCTCCTGCGGCCTCTCCGCTTCCGCAAATCCTAAGCCGTTCGCCGACCACCGCGGCTGCCGTTGCTGGCCTCTTCTTGCCGCACGACACGCCTGTGCTCGCCGGCTCTTCCCTACTCTTCTCCATGGCGTCTCCTGATGATTCCCATCTGACGCGCACGGAGGACGACCACGCTGCGCGCACTGCTGCCGAGATCGAACGCACTCGCCTTGATGCGCAGCGTGCCGCGGACATGCGCGCCCTCGCCGTCACCACTGCGCGCAGTGGCCTCCATGCCCAAGCTGTTGCTGTGCAGTCCATCAAGACCCTGGTACCCGTCGTCCTCGACGTCGACTCCGCCAACTACAGCAAGTGGTCGAACCTCCTCCTCAATACGCTCGGCAAGTACGCCCTCGACGACCATGTCCTCTCTGACGCCGGCGACCCCGACGACGACATGTGGTCCCAACTTGACTGTACGGTGAAGTCGTGGCTCTATGGCACGATTTCGTCGGACCTCCAGGAACTTGTCATGCACCGCGAAGCCACGGCACGCTCCGTCTGGCTCGGCCTTGAGCAGCAATTCCTTGGCAACAAGGAAACTCGTGCTCTCTACCTCGACGCCTGATTCGAAACCGTCCAAGGCGCTCATTCCATCACGGACTATTGTCGCCCGAAGGGCATGGCGGGCGCCTCGGAGATCTTGGCGAGCCGTGCGTTCGACCGGACTCGTCCTCAATGTTCTTCGCGGCCTCAACGAAAACTTCTCCTACATGACGGCACTCCTCAAGCGCCAGAAGCCCTTCCCGACGTTCATCGAGGTTCGTTCTGATTTGCTTTTGGAGGAGCTAACTATGGCCAACAAGTCGTCTACTCCATCTGCTTTCCTAGCGGGCACGCCTACTGGAGGTTCCTCCGGCCGTGGAGGACCGGCATATGGCTCCAACCAGACCTCTGGCAATTCGCGCGGCACCACCAACACCAACCGACGTCACGGCCGTCGCGGCAAGTCCAGTGGCAGCAGCACTTCCTCTGGCGGCCACTCTTCATCCAGCGCCAATAGCGGGCGCCCGTCCGCCCAGGATGGCCAACGGTGTACAATCCGTGGACCGGATCCATTCAGCTGTGGTCCGGGTCACCATCTCCTCGCCCGGCCCCTGGCCTGCTTGGGCCCCGTCCGGCTTCCCAGCACCATCCGCAGCAGGCGTTTGTCGCAGAGGGACTCGGCGGCATGCAGTCGCCCACGCCTGGTGCCATGCAGCAGCTTGCAAGTCTCGGCGGCATGCAGGGAAGCATGCAGGCGCTCCCACCTGGTGGCCACAGTGGCATGCAGCCACTTGCTCCAGGCGGATACAGCATGCATGGCATGCATCCTGCCAGCGGCATGCACAGCAGCCTGCAGCCTGCCAACGGCATGCAGCCGTCCTTCGGTGGACTCGGCTGGGACCAGAACATGTTGGCTCACTCGTTCAACACGATGACGCTAACTCCACCTACCAACTCGGAATGGTACCTCGACTCTGGTGCGACCTCCCACATGACTTCGGACGCCGGTAATCTATCAGTCTCCCACCCACCCTCTTATTCTACACCCTCTAATATTATCGTTGGCAACGGCTCCTTCCTTCCTGTTACATCCACCGGTGCTACCTTTTTCCCCACTAGCAACGGATCTTTTCACCTCCGTGATGTTCTTGTTTCTCCTGATCTTATTAAGAACTTAATTTCCGTTCGTCAATTTACTACTGACAATCTTTGCTCAGTTGAGTTTGACCCGTTTGGTGTGTCTGTGAAGGATCTTCTCTCCAAGAACGTGATCGCCAGGTGCAATAGCTCTGGGCCGCTCTACTCCTTGTGTCCGGAGGCGTTCCTTCCTCATGCCCTCACCACAGCACCTCCTCAGCCCTTTGGCATCGTCGCCTTGGTCACCTTGGTCATGAGGCTTTTCCAAACTTGCAAATTCTAGTGACATTCCTTGTAATAAAGTTGAGCTAAACTCCTTCTGTCATGCATGCCAGTTAGGCCGCCATACGCGCCTACCTTTTGCTAGCTCATCCTCACGTGCATCTAAACCCTTTGATTTAATACATTGTGATCTTTGGACATCCCCTGTTCTTAGTGTCTCAGGTTACAAGTATTATCTTGTTATATTAGATGATTGCACGCATTTTTTATGGACGTTTCCCCTACGTCTTAAATCTGACACCTTCACCACATTATCACATTTTTTTTCCTATGTCACCACGCAGTTTGGCACCTCCATTAAAAGCATTCAATGCGACAATGGTCGTGAGTTTGACAACTCGAGCTCCCGCACGCTTTTTCTTACCCATGGGGTCAACCTTCGATTATCTTGTCCCTACACCTCGCCCCAAAATGGTCGAGCCGAGCGCATCATTCGCACGACTAATAATATTATTCGCTCTTTGCTCATCCAAGCCTCTCTCCCGCCCTCATATTGGGTCGAAGCCTTACACACTGCAACACACCTATTAAACCGCCATCCCACCAAAACCTTAGCTTTCTCCACCCCCTTCCTTGCTCTTTATGGCGTTCCCCCCTCCTATTCCCATCTCCGGGTCTTTGGTTGCAGGTGCTACCCTAACCTATCTGCTACCGTCCCTCACAAACTCTCTCCTCGCTCGACCCTTTGTGTGTTCCTTGGCTATTCTGCTGACCACAAAGGCTATCGCTGTCTTGACTTATCCTCCCAAAGAATCATCATTTCTCGCCACGTCACCTTTGACGAGTCTTCATTTCCCTTCGCCGCGTCAAGCTCCACACCTCCTTCCTCTGACTTTGATTTTCTCTTGGAGCTTGACGTCGTTCCTTTAGCTCCTGTTGGCTCTAATCCTTTTGCAGGTTCTCTTCCACATACCGGCCCTGCTGCCCCTGTTGGTCATACACCTCGGAGTTCTTGCCACGTGAGCCGTATTGCACTAACACACTGGAGTCACCGTCGGGCTGCCCTCGCGACCTTGCCAGTCCAGGTGCTGCGGCCGGCCTCCTCCTCTTGGATGCGTGACCTTGCCGCCACTTCCTGTGCAGCTTGGCTTGTCACCTGACGATCAACTGCGCAGCCACCACGGGTTACTGCGTCGCGATCGGCCCGCCCCGCTTCCGGTCGTGGGTCATCTGCGCCGCCGGCCTCTGGTCCCGCCTCCGGCCTGAGGCGTCCCCATGCAGTCCCCACTTCCGGCCTGGGGTGTTCCCATGCAGTTCCTGCTTCTGGCCTAGGGTGTCCACATGCAGTCCCAGCGCTACCTCCTGTGTGCGCTCCGCTCGTAGATTGTGCTCTGCGATCACCGGTCACCAACAGCACCAACACCGTGCCTCCTCTGCGAGTTCGGTAATACCCGTGGCTAATGACCATGTCATGATCACACGCGGCAAGGCTGGATTCCGCAAGCCGTTGACACGAATGAATCTTCACGCTGATATTCTATCTCCACTGCCGAAGTCTTACAAGGGTGCTTTGGCTGATCCTAACTGGCGTGATGCGATGATTGAGAATTCTCGACTTTGCGAGCCAACCATACCAGGATCTTGTCCTCGCCCATCCGCGGCCAACATTGTAACAGCAAATGGGTTTTTCGTCACAAGCTCTCTCCTCGGGTGATCTTGGCGCTACAAAGCGCGTTGGGTTCTTCGCGGCTTCACCCAACGGCCTGGTATTGACTTTGATGAAACTTTCAGCCCAGTCGTCAAGCCTGCTACAATCGGGCGATTCTTCTTCGTTGCTCTCTCTCGAGATTGGCCTATCCATCGCTTGGGCGTCAAGAATGCTTTCTTACATGGCACACTCATCGAGACAGTTTTTGTGCTCAACCCTGCAGGTTTGTGGATCCAACTAAACGACCATGTTTGTCGCTGAATAAGTCTTTATATGGCCTCAAGCAGGCTCCTCGTGCGTGGTTCAGTCGGTTTGCATCCTTCATTCTCTCTATTGGATTCACTGGGACTAAGTCTGATTCTTCACTATTTATTTTTCGCCGCGGCAATGATACAGCATATTTGCTCTTATATGTTGATGATATTGTTCTTCTGCTTCCTCGAGAGCACCGCTTGCCGATTATCGGTGCCCTTCAAAGATGAGTTTTCTATGAAGGATTTGGGCTCTCTACATCACTTTCTTGGCTTGTCTGTCCGTCGAAGTAATGGAGGTCTATTTCTCAGTCAGCGGCAATATATTCTGGACATTCTTGATAGAGCAACTATGCGTGACTGCAAGCCCTGTTCAACGCCAGTCGATACAAATGCTAAACTTGCTTCTGATGCTGGTCCTCCTGTGGCTGATCCTACACACTATCGTGGGCTAGCTGGTGCTTTACAGTATCTCACTTTCACTAGACCTGACATTGCTTATGCCGTGCAGCAAGTTTGCCTTCATATGCATGATCCTCGGGAGCCTCATTATACTTTGGTCAAACGCATTCTTCGATACGAAGGCACACTTGACTTGACTGCGGCTTCACCGACCTCCACCTCGGCGACTTGTGGCTTATTCTCGATGCGACGGGTCAATGGTTGTCCGGACACTCGCCGCTCCACTTCAGCTATGGCGTCTTCCTCGGGACAACCTCATCTCTGGTCCTCCAAATGGCAAGATATCATTTTCGCTCCATCTTGAGAGGTGAGTATCGGGCGTCGCTAATTTGTGGTTTGAGACCTCTTGGTCGCGCCATTACTCATCGAGCTTCATTGCGCGCTTGTGGCGCGATTGTCTCGCGACAATATCGGTGCGATCTATCTCTCTACCAACCCCACGGCATCAGATCGCACTAAACACGTGAGATCGACTTGCATTTTGTTCGGGACGCGTAGCTACCGGGGCCGTCAGTGTTCTACATGTGCCTACCTCCTCCCGATGACGCCGACATATTCACCAAGGGTCTACCATCTTCCTTATTTACGAGTTTGGTCCAGTCTCAGCGTTAGCTCGCTCTCGCTCGATCATGGGGCGTGTTAGCGTATATAGGCTCACCGGCATGTATTCCGGATATACATCACAACGAGCGGACTCCCACGACTCCCACAATTCTAGGCGCCAGGATTGCATACGGCAACAGCTTCGGTTATTCCCAGATTCTTCCCATGCATACGTATCCTTGTTTAGCACGTATGCATGCGTATCGCTAGTCTGTTGCCTTCTCTCCTGTAATCTATATATGTACCAATATCTGGCTAATAGATTAACTTGTGTGAGCATCCAATCTATACACGCTCTCACGGACCTCGCTTGGAACCGGGGGGGATCACATCAAGAGACAGAGAAAACACGGCCTGTCTCAGCCCAGATAGCTCGCTTGGAACCCCCAGGGGGACAAGTACAACTCATCTGGCGCCATGGAGAGATCACATCAAGAGACACAGAAAACACGGCCTGTCTCAGCCCAGATAGCCCCGCCGCCGCCTGCCGCCTGCCGCGGCAAAGCAAAGCCTCTGTCTGCCTGACGCGGCGGAGCGACAGCGACGCGAACGGTATCTGCCCCAAGGACGGACAACCACTCTGCCCACCACCGCCCATCGCCTCAGGCCTTCACGTCGCCCCCTTCCTCTACACCTGACAAGATCACAAGAAAACTCCTACTAAAATGCTTCTCCTCTTGGCGTTGGTCCCTCTTTTATCTTTTTGTTCCCATGTATGTATGGGCCTGGTTGGGCTCGTGGTCTCTCTGCTCTCGCTGCCAACCGATCCCCTGCTTGAGTCGTCGTCATCTCATCTGGCGCCATGGAGACAGTATTGTGTCCTAAGAAAGGGGGCTTTTCAAGGACAAGTATGGGCTTGCATTGGTCTTTCAGAGGAAACAAGAGACAAGCATGTGTTTGTATTTTTGTATCGTGTTTAGATGCTTGACCTCCCTGTATATTCCGTGGAGAAATTTTCATGTCAAGGAATGGATTGTATGGTGTTATGAATAGCGTTTGTATTTAATATAAGATCAATGAGTCAATATATATAAAAGTATATGGGTGTTAGATATGCAAAGAGCTCCTCGTATAACATACATCTAACACACTCCTCAAACTTATGGTGAATCAACAACATAGTTTGGAGAGATAGAAACTGTGTTGTGCTGAGCTCTGGTCTGCGTCTTTGTGAAGAAATCTGTCAACTAAAGTTCCGAAAGCACATACTGAAGAGCAACAATCTGATCCTACACCTGGGTTCGCATGTAGGAAGCATCAATACCAATATGCTTTTGTAAGCTCATGCTTCACCGGATTTGTAGCAAAGCTAATAGCTCCTATACTGTCAAACGAAAGAGGAGTGAGTGCTGAAACAGAAATACCAAAATCCTCAAGTCACCACCGTAGCCAAATAATCTCCGCAGTCAACAAGGTCATAACTCGCAACTCGGCCTCAGCACTCGAATGAGAAACTGCTGTCTACTTCTTAGTCTTCCAGGCAATGAGAGAACCACCAAGAAAAACACAGTAGGAAGAAAGAGATCGGCGATCAAAGTGATCACTAGCCCAGGTAGTATCAGAATATGCCTAGAGCTGTAAAGAGCTGGAACAAGGGAAAAACAGACGACGAGTGATGGTTCCACGAAGATATCGTAGAACACGAAGAAGATGACTATAGTAGAGATAAGTGGGAGCAGAAACAAACTGACTCAAAATATACATGGGGTACGAAATGTCAGGACGAGTGACACCCAGATAAATAAGACCCCCAACAAGATGACGATATCGAGTAGGATCAGTAAGAGGCTCACCATTAGTGGACCGAAGATGAATATTAAGCTCTATGGGAATCTCAGCGGTGTGCTGATTTGTAAGATAATCACGATCAAGAAGGTCCTGACTATACTTTTTTGGGGACAAATAGAAACCCTCAGACGTAGAAATAACCTCAATCCCAATAAAGTAGCGAAGAGGACCCAGATCAGACATGAGAAACTGCTACTTAAGACGCTCCTTGACAAAAGTGATGTACGGAGAATCATCTCCAGTAATGATCATATCATTAACATATAAGAGGAGAAGCGTTCGACCACGAGGCAAAATGTGAATAAAAAGAGCAGGATTATGAGCACTGATAGAGAAACCAGCTGCAGTGACAACAGAGGAGAAACGATCAAACCAAGCACGAGGAGCTTGCTTGAGGCCGTAAAGAGATCGACGAAAGCGACAAACCATACAATCAGGAACAGAATACCTGGGGGTGGCGGCATATAAACCTCCTCAGGCAGCTCACCATTGAGAAATGCATTCTTGGCATCAAGCTGAGAGATGGACCATGCCCGAACAAATGCCACAGCAAGAAGAGTGCGAACAGTGATCATGCGAGCCACAGAAGCAAAAGTCTCATCATAATCACGATTATGCTTCTACTGAAAACCACGTGCCACAAGACGATCCTTGTAGCACTCAAGATAACCATCAGACCGGGTCTTAATCTTTTAGACCCACTTGCACGTGATAGGAGTAACACGCGCGGGAAGAGGGACAAGATCCCACGTGTCAGTACGCTCAAGGGCATAATCTCTTCTGACATCGCATGTTGCCACTCTTGATGAACAACAGCATCCACTACTACAAAACAAGCCAAAGAAAACGCCTCATCACAGACAGTTCTTTGGAACCGTCTGTGATAAAATAATCACAAACGGTTCCAAGACGAACCGTCTGTGAAGTATCTTCGTGGTTAGAACGTGCAGTGAAGTATCACGATTCGGTTCTAACTCGAATCGCTCTGTGATCTTGAGAATATCACGAGAACGGTTCGTGATTTTAACCGTCTATGATTTTAGATTTACCATGGTTTTAGAATTATACTTACTCTTTGATTTTACTATAGCTTGGATTTTTACTATGGTAAAAATCCAAGCCATGGAAAATTCTAAGCCATGGTGACAATTTTATACAAAAATCGTCTGTGATGAGACGCTTATCACAGACAGTTCATGATACGAACCATCTATGATATCTCATCAAAAACCGTCTGTGAAACTTTGTTTTGGTGGGCGGGAAAACAAAAATTTGCACTTAATGGCGGGCTGCCGAAAATCTCTTTATATTAACAGAGTCCTCCATCTCCTCCTTTGCTATCTCCATCTCCTCCTCTGCCATTTCTCCTCTGTCATCTCCGTCTCGCCCTTACCTTGCGCTCCGGCCTCCCCCGAGCTCGTCGCCAGCGGCCTCCTCCACCTCGCCCCAGCCTCGTTGTCATCGGCCTCCCACGATCTCGTCGCCCCCGGCCTCCTCCACTTCGTCGCCCCGTCCTTCCCTGAGCTCGTCGCCCGCGGCCTCCTCTACCTTGCCCCGGCCTCATCGTCGTCGGCCTCCCACGACCTCGTCACCCCAGCCTCCTACGACCTCACTCTCTCTACTCCCCCCTTTTGCTCTATGATGTGGATTACTACTGTGATGTGTTAGTGCTCTGTGAATGGATTGAGTTGATGCTACTGTGATGTGCGTGATACCGTGTTGTTTTTAGTGCTCTGTGAATGGATTGAGTTGATGCTACTGTGATGCTGTGGCTAGCTAATGAAAAGTTCAATCCGAAAATCCATATCAGATTCATTCGCGAGGCTCGGGAGGCTCCAGACGAAGTGAAAATCCATTTTTGTTTTTTTTGCAATAGAAAAAGCTAGACTATCACAGACGGTTCTAATCTATTTTCACATACGGTTCGTGAATAAACCATCTGTGAAAATAGAATTTCACAGACGGTTCGTGAATAGAACCGTCTGTGATAGTCTATTTTCACAGACAGTTCTATCTATCACAGACGGTTCGTGAATAGAATCGTCTATGGTAGCCTTTTTCACAGACGGTTCAAAAACTGTCTGTGATAACCTCGTGTCATCACAGACATAAAAATTCAGACGGTTCAAAAACCGTATGTGATGATGGTCTAGAACCGTCTGTGATGAGGTTTTGTGTAGTAGTGATCACGATAAGAAGTCAGTTCAGCAAGAGCTGTTAAACAAAATCGCGTAGGAGGCCGAATAGACTGGCGATCACGAAGAGCATATTGAGGAGAGGCCGAAGAAGATGAACCATCAGAAGAAGATAGCGCATCAGAAGAATCCTCAACTCGCGGACGACAAGTGTAGTAAAGAGGATAAGAAGGACGAAGGCCAAGAAAAGCCTCTGGAGAGGGTGGCGGTGGCGAAGGAGGAACCGAAGAGGGCAAAGGCGGTGATGGAGGTATGGTGACTATAGGGGTGGTAGGAAAAGTCAGAAAAGAAAGCGACTCAACAAAAGATACTGGAGGGGTGGAAGGAGAAGGACGAGTGTAGAAAGGAAGATACTCATCAAAAGTGGCATCCCGAGAAACCCGCATCTGTCGGACAACAGGATCCCAACAACGATTTCTCTTATGCTCAGCACTATAGCCTGGAAAAACACACTCCATGGACTGAGCGGTCAGCTTGGTGCGCTCACGAGGGGCAAAAAGAACATAACACACACACCCGCACCCGAAGAGACGAAGACTAGAATAGTTAAGAGTCTTGCCACATAGACGCTCAACTGGGATCCCGCCCTGAAGAGCAGAAGAAGTCTAAATATTAGTAAGGAAAGTGGTAGTAGAAACAACTTCAGCCCAAAAGTGTGGTGGGACAGCAGAAGCAAGCATAAGAGCATGGGCTGTCTCAAGAAGATGACGATATTTCCGTTCAGCCACACCATTCTGGGCATGGGCACCAGGGAAAGAAAACTGAGTGAGAGTGCCCTTCTCAGCAAGAAAACCACGAAGGACCCCTGACAAGTATTCCCCAGCAGAGTCAGCACGAAAGACACGAATAGGAGAATCAAACTGAGTACGGATCATAGTGGTAAAAGTCTTGTAGATGGTTAAAACCTCACTACAAGAGGACATAAAGTATATCCATATGTGGCGAGAAAAATCATCAATAAAAATTATATAATATCGATAACCTCCTTTCGAAACAAAACGAGTCGGACCCCAGACATCAGAATGAACAAGATCAAAAGGACGTTGTGACACTAACTCACGGCAAGGATGGGAAAAGTTGAAGCTGTTTACCAAGCTTACAACCCTGATAATGTAGAGAAGCATCACTAGACACAGACCTTAAAAACCGCGACGAAGTAAAAAGGATAGACGTGACTCGCAAAGATGTCCCAAATGATGATACCACTAAACAAAAGACACGGTGGAGGATGCAGCAGAAGCATCACTAGGCAGTGGAGGCGACAAGACTGGCAGGGGCAGCGGACGGAAGATGAAGCCAGTCAAGCTCCCAAAGACGCTATGAGTCACGGCGGCGAGGGCCAGTACCAACCAGAGTCCCCGTGCGTCGATCCTGAACACAACAAGAATCAGAATCGAGAATGACACGACAACCATGATCAGTGAGCTGGCCGGCAGATATGAGCTGCATGGTTAGTTTGGGAACATGAGAAGCAGCAGGAACATGAAAAAAGGAATTTAAAAGTGTACCTCGTCCTGTGATAGAAAGAGAGGTGCCGTCTACTGTCTGAACAGTGATAGGAGCAGCTAAAGGACGAATAGAAGTGAGACTGGTGGAATCAGATGTCATATGAAAAGAAGCTCCAGAGTCAAGAATCCAAGGTGATATACCTGAGGAAGAGGTAGAAGGTGGTCTCTCACTAAAAGAATGTGCAGCAAAACCAACAGAATTGGACGGTGCAAAGGCAGCCATGCAACGCAGCAATGTGAAAAATTTCTGAGAATCAGAAGCACCAGAGCTCCTCTGAGAAGAGGAACCACCGGTTCCCTATGGAGGACGGCCACCACGATGTAAATCCTTCTTCTTCTTGTAGCAGAATTGTGTCTGATGTCTATCCTTGTTGTAATAGGTGCAGCGTACCCTACCAACAGCAGCAAACACTGGTGAAGACACCACTGATGAAGGAGGAGTTGGAGACGTAGCGGGTGTAGAAACTAGGGGCGCTGCTAGAATCGAAGGAAACAATGGTGATGGCAGCAGACCCGTAACACGCAGTCGAATCTCCTCAGTACGAACAGCAGCAAGAGCCTCCAATAAGGTCACACGAGGGTGGCGTGCCAGCAATTGAGCATGAGTCTACTCATACTCAGCCCGAAGACGAGTCAGGAAATCGTAAATCCGATGAAGCTCCAGGTGAGACTGCTGACGCTGACAGCACTGACCATGTGACAAACATCAGGTTCCAAAGAGTCAATCTGACGTCATACCGCAGACAATTGGGCGTAGAACTCATCCACATCAACTGCGTCGACTGCTCCTAACGCACAATAGAAAGATACAACTGATCACGAGACAACTCGTAGCGGTTGCGCAGATGTGTCCACATCAACTGTGTCGAAGCCAAACCAACCACATCCCCAGTGAATTGCACCTCCATACTAGCAACCAGAATAGCAGAGGCACAAGTATCCTTATCAACCCATGTCTTTTAGGCAGCATACTGAGTCTGAAAAATCTCCATGGCATCCTCAAAAGACTCAGATGCCTTTGTATGAGCGTCTTCGAAAGCATCCTTCGGGAGTACAGGCTCAACAAGCGGAGTAGGGCGAGGCGGACAAGACAACTCGCCTGTAAGAAACTCCCAAAGACGCTGACCACGCATGTGAGATGCATATCTTGATATCTTGAGACCATGGATTGAACCGACCGCAGATAATTGAGGCCATCGAAGATCAGCAATCCTACCGGTTTTTCCGAGTTTGCAAATTCAAATTTGAATTTCAAGATTTTAAGCAAAATTTAACGAAATCGACAAAACCGAATCGCCTATTGGTGTACGGTTTTTGAATCCGATTGACACCATCGTCAGCGCCGGGCGGCCCATTGGTAGGCGGCGCTGGACGGCGCAACGACCAAGGTGACGAAATCTAATAGGCGGCACTGGACGGCGCGACGGTTAGAACGACGCTTTTTCTTCTTCTTTCTTTCTTCCGGCTTTCGCTCGCTTTACTTTAAACGTGGGCCGTAACCAACACGGCCCGCGAGCGACGCCATGGGGGAACTAGGGTTCCCCCGTGTGGGTGGCGGCGGCGGCAACCGGCGGCGGAATGCGGCGATGACGGCGGTCGAGGCGATGAAGGAGGCGGCGCCACAAAGAATTTCCGACCCGTGCAATGGCTATGGCGTGTGGCGTGTGCGGCGATGGCGGCCCTCGGCGGCGGCGACCCGTAGCGGCAATAGCCTGCGCGGCGGCGGTGATTCTCAGCGGAGGCGGAGGCGTTGGGCCAACCGAACGAGCCTTCAAGAGGTCAGGGAGCAGAGCGGCAACGGCGATGAAGACAGCCCAACGACAGCGACCCGTGCTCGACAGCGGCTCGGTGGTCCAAGGCTTGATGTCGGCGTCGATCGTCTGCGGCTTCCGAGCCACGACGTCGGCGCGGCTTCAGGCGGCAACGGTGGCGGTGTCCGAGGCACGACGTTGGCAAGACAGTGGCATCGACAAGGCAGAGGACACGGGAAGAGCGGTGGACGGCGGACGACTAAAAAACCGGCGGTAGCAACTGTAAGACCCTAAGCCTAACCCGCTCTGATAGCATGTTATGAATAACGCTTTTATTCAATATGATACCAATGTCTCAATATATATACATGTACATGGGTGTTATATATGCAGAGAGCCCCTTGTACAATACACTTCTAACGCATGGGATCAGACACCGGTAAACCTAAAGTGTTCAAGCACGAATGTAGGTTGGTTTTGATGTACACGGAGGATTAATAGAAACGCTAGATGACGGTAAAGGTATATTTCCCCCTGTTCTATCACTGATTTTTTTTTTTGACTAAAAGGGTCGAAACATAGAGCTATCTATCTGTAACAAAAATGCTTAAATACAAGAACCTCTTGCACAGAAAAGAGCGATTTTATCGCATCATCATCATACCTTAGTAATGCACACGTCACTGTTTTTTTTTTCTTCTGGAACGTCCGTAACAACGAGGTCAAGCAAACGCTAACAAATCTTCCGTCTCTTATCTGCAACTTTTGTGCAAAACTATATATGTTCATATTCCCATCAGATCGTGCAGAAAGCTTAAGACTGTTGGTTGTATCAGCTGACCAAGCTTCTGTTTGAGCATGACAAGTCGACAGGAGGATCAACAGACATGGGAAACACCTCATTAATCAGCTAATCAAATTAGGTGGTACCACTCTCTACAAAAGAGAAACGTTTGCTTGAAGCTTCCTCCGGGTGGATGACCAGAAAGAAAGTGAGAGCTGGAGAGAGAGAAAGTGGTAGTGTATAAACGAAACAGAGAGATTCCTTGGATAAAGGTTGCCGACGTCGATGTGACCTCGTGGACTTTAATGTTCACCGGGCTTAATTAGCCGTCCCTGATGGGACCCGGTTGCTGTCGCTGTGGTACGGGGAGTGTAGGACTCATTTAGCTATTTTTTAAAAAAGAAAATAGTAAAGTTAGCCTTCCTCAAACGAAATAGCAAAAAAAAAAACTGTATTTCTACAGCGCGAATTCGGAATTAGTCCGATGAACGAAACGACACTTCTACCGCACGGATTTACCGTGGCAGATGGCTACCACCACAAATTCGCACGATAAAGATTTTTATCATTTCATTTGTCGGTTAGTTTTACTATTTCGTTTAAAAACTTGTCATTTTAGCCAACATTCGTGGTGCTAGCCCTGATATTGCACTGTCACCGACTACTTGCTCGGAGACCTGACCGAGAAATATGTCACGGAAAAGCCCTATCCTTGCCGCGCATTCCGCTTGGTCATCGCCGTGGCCGTCTTGTGCGGTGGCGACATCTGCGATGTGAATCAGAAGCTGTGCATGCCGGCCACCAAAGACTGCGGCACCATGCAGGCATCGTTGCCAACCCAAAAGGAGGTGGCATCTTTAGATCTCCGCCTGCTTGGACATGTTTTATTGTCCGCACACAGGTTTCACAGCTCGTGAGTCGTGATGGTAAACTGCTAATCAGAAGGTGTCGGTGTTTTAGAACCGATCTTACGTAAAGATTGTTTGATTCGGGGGGTCTCCTAGAGATGAAATTACGCAGAGCGATTGACACGTGGTTTTTATACAGGTTCAGGCCTTCTCCGAGAAGAATAACAACCCTACTCCTGTGTGTGTATGGTATTGACTGTGTTCTCAACAATCAAGCCAGAAACTAAGACTATTACAAAGAACAGTACTTGTCTTTCTCCTTGATTGTCCTCGATTGGCTCTTTTTTCGCCCTCTCCTTTTGTCCTTCTGATTGATGCCTTTATATAGTCGTGAAGGAGTAGCCGTTTTCCCTCTGCCAAGAGGCGCTAATCAAGCCGATGTAGGCACATGATGGCAATAATTACGGTGTAGTGGCTCCTTCACGCCGTTTGGCAGTTATCTTTCAGAGGTAATGGGGTATTTAAGCACTATTACCGCGCAGAATAATAGTGCATGTGGACCGTCTGGATTCCTTAATCAATTGGACCCACTCGCTTGTAGGTTTTATTGATTATAAGGTGGTCGTGGTTGACTTGGTCGTAGCAGGACTTACGATCGGGTACAAGTCGTAGCGAAACTTACGATTGGATAATAGTCGTAAAGGACTTACGACTAGTGCAGTCGTAGCGTAACTTACGACTGGACAATAGTCGTAGAAGGACTTACGACTGGGTAATAGTCGTAGAAGGATTTACGACCAGGTAGTGGTCGTAGAAGGACTTACGACCATGACATAGTCGTAGTAAGACTTACGACTATGTGGGTGATTGTAGGAGAACTTACAATCACTTGGTAGGCCTCTCCCTTATAAATATAAGGGGTACTTCTGGGGACTACGTGACATCATATTTACCTATAATAAAAATTATAGATAAAAGATAAAATGAGAATTATCAGATCCTCGTCAGAAGGCATTCGAGCTCTACCAGGGAAAGGGTACCACCGACACATGAGGGATTAACGTACCATTTGAGGCACCACTAGCATATGAATTTACAGCACTCGAAAGGGTTTTCACAAGAAATTCCGCAAAGTCTTCGACTCGTTTGTAATTTTGGTGCACTGGCTCGTTTAGAAGGAGAGAAACACGAAGATTTTTCGTGCAAAGCATAGGACGTCGGTTGGGTTGTTATGGGTGATCAAGGAGGAATTGTGGGCATGAAGAGCTGCGGGTTTCTTTAAGGAACAACTGACTAATGATTGATCTAATGTCTAAACTTAGTGTGTTGGGCGGCGAGTTTCGCGCTGCTGTTTGATTTAGATGTATTGAGCGGTGAGTCCCGTGTTATTGTTATTTTTTGTTGGTTATGTACTTTGTTAACAGCTTTAATGTTGTTTTCTCCTGCTTCTTAATAAACCTCGGCCGGCCCGGCTAACAGGGAAGGGTAAACTAAGGTCTTGTGCTAACAATTATGGAAGGAAATTTGCAGCCGTTAGATCAGCTCTCTCAAAAAATAATTCAACGGTTGATGGGGAGAACCCATGGTGAGACCCTCCCCTGTCATATTTTTTTCCAACAATTAGTTGGCAGCCATCAGATAGAGTACCAACCATCTACACACCTGCCGACAAGCGAGGAGATCAGGAGAAGCAGAGAGGTAAGCAGACCGACGAGAACACCGGACACAGAAGTGGGCGCCAACCCCACTCAAAACGAGGAGGGAAGCCGAGCTCAATGATGTCCCCAATCCCATCCATCCCCGTTGCCTTCTGTCTCCTCCAGTGCCCACCCACATTTCCTACCCAAAACTAGTGCAGGCATAATATACCAGAGCATCTACCTGCTGGATTTGCTAAGGCTGTATGATGTGTTAAAGAGTTGTCGATCTTTGATTTATGGAATGCGAAAGGTACCAAAGCTTTGTAAAAGTATACACACAGTTGATTCTTTCTTTCATGTGCATGCAAAGCTATTTTAAAATGCACAATGGATTCTGGAGATCTCCGGTGAGTGTGTAATTATGTTAGGAGCTTATGCTAAAGGAAATGCATGGATCTTTCCTAATTGTTTCGAGCTTCCTTTGGTTAAATAAACCAAATGCCAAACAAGTCGTGTGCTATAATTGACAATTCTAAAATTTTAAACTATTTAATCTATGCTACAGCTGAGTTCATGCGCTGATCGTGTGCAAGTAGTTAAACAACTTGGATAATAAAAAATAGTTTATGTTGGAAACATTTCACTTTATGTCGCTTTACATTTCTATTAGAAGAAATCGAATTACAAAAGATTACCAAGCATTCCACTGCAAATACAACCCCAGCAGTGTTTACAACTAAAGGTAACAAGACATAGTTAAAAATACGACAAAAGACAACTATCCTATGAAGAAAACAGTCCAAACAAGGAAACCAGGATAGCTACCACGGTGATCATGCTCCCTTCAACTAAACATGAGTTTATGAAAAAGAACACTACCACGATCATGATCATGTTAGCACAATCATTGAGAGGGTTTATATATATATCAAATTTTATCCTATTTTAATTAGATATTCCTCGTTTGCTAATGCCATGTACTCACACGATACGAGTAAGACTACACTGGAATAAACGATTTTTCTGCATTTTTTCTCAAGGGATTACACTGTTTTGTCTGTTCCTTATGTATTGTGATCTTGTACCTCTCTGGTTTTAATACGAAAAGTTGTTATTTGTCTGTTTATTATTGCAACCACTAACAATTAAAAACTAACCATTTTTGGGAGAAGCAAGTGCATGCAGACAATGAAACAATCCAAGGGCTAGGAGTGCTCTCTTTTTCCTAGCATCAGGTGTGTGGCAATTCCGAGGGGCTGGTGGGACCCGCGGGAACGGCATCCAATAAAGCCAAAACGCAGAGGCAGCATTTGCGGCCCCACTCATCAGTGTCCGAATTTTCTTCCGTATTCGATATTTTCCCCCGGTTAAGATCCCACACGAAAACCTTTTTTCCCCCACCAAAGTTTTTTTTCTTCTGTACTTCGATTAAATCTTGAGCCCGTGTTCTTTGGTCCTGGAACCAAAAGAATTTGAATTAAAAGCTGCACTGTTCGTGCCATGATTACTGTCGCCCTCACGATCGCTGCTGATGCCACCGCCGGTGAGGTTACCCTCGCTCCTTCCGTCACATTTTTGCTGGTACTTTTCTCTCTCTTCTGTTTCTTCAGCTAAGGAAGCATGCGCGAATGCACTGAGGGGGCGGATCCAAGCTCGGGGCAACCTGGGTTTTAGCTTTAGATTTAGAACCTAAAATCCATAGAGAAATTAACCAAAAAAAAAAAAAGAGTTCAGCTGAGGAAGGAGTTAGCCCAGCTTAGGATGTGACCTAAGTCTGGCTCCATACCTAGATGCACTCCTTTCTACCATGTCTTAAGCTAAAAAAAGGAGAGAAATAAACATTGCGTATTTGAGGCAGCACGAAGCTCAGTCAAAATAGTTTCTTATGAAATTCATGAAATCTGTTGTTTTAGAAAGGTAAGTTTGTAATGGATGCATGTGTTAATTTACCGGGAGAGAGTCTCTTGCATCTGTAATATAGAAGTGAAGTATGAGGTGATATATTATAGTATGCACTGCAACTAGAAGCTACCAGTTTCGGTTACACGGTAATTGACCCTATCACAAAAATCCTGAGATTTTGAGCTAAATGGTACCATTGCTAACCTTTTTTTTTTTACAGTAGCCATTGCAGCGTTGTATTGCCAAACATATCATCATGGACGTGCTGGTACAAAAACAAAGTGTGCAAAGCTTTGCATCTGACGCCCAAATTCAATCTTCACCACTCATCTAGCGCCCAAACCTCCCTACTCCCGCCACATGATCAACGCCGCTCTCCTAGCGCATGAGCAAGTCTTGTCCGTGCGCCCAACGCGTGTCGTGCCCCTGACTCGCCACCTGTCTCGCTGCCGCTCACGCACAGCCCGTACACGCCTTGCTCGATCGCTGGTGGCCCGGACGTGCCCCTGTAGACACGTCAAGCTGCGAGCAATCAAATTACTGTTGTGTAAAAAATGAGCACGTGTTTTGCTGTTCGTAGCAACATAAGTTAATGGGACAGTCTAGTACGTACGCAGCTAGAAATGTGATGGTAAAAAACAAAGCACTTCATTGATCTAGTACTTCATAGCTGAACTCATCTAATGAAGCTAGCATCCAACAGAGGCATGTCTCCAAGCTCCAATTGTACTTGCCTTTTAATCCCAACTAGTTAATTACCATCTACTTTAATTCCTCCGCCCGTCAATAATTAGTTATAGTTAATTAATCAGAATAAAATAGTCGTAGTTAATTAAATCCTAATTAATTAGTCGTTATTAATTTAGTACCCTTATCGAGTCGTATTTAATTTAGTTGTTTTATTAAGTCATAATTATTTATTTACAATTAATTTGTGGTAATTAATTAGTCATGATTTTTTAGTGGTATTTAATTTAGGCACAACTAATTTAGTAGGACTTAACTAGTAGTAGTAATTTAATGGTATTGAATTACTTGTATTAATTTAATCACAACTAATCAAGTATATAAAACATACAAAGTGCGTATAATAGTTTACTGGCAGGGACACGTTGTGGTAACTGGTTGGTTAACCCCAAACTGCTGCCAAAGACAAGTACAATTGGAGCTTGGAGACATGCCTCTGTTGGATGCTAGCTTCATCAGATGAGTTCAGCTAATGAAGTACTAGATCAATGAAGTGCTTTCCTTTGTACTGTTACATTTCCAGCTGTGTACGTGCTAGATTGTCCATTAACTTCTGTTGCTACGTACAACAAAACACACTGATGCTGCCCATTTCCGCCACAACCGCAATTTGATTGCTCGCCGCTTGAGGCGTCTACAGGGCACGTCCGGGCTGTGTGCGAGCGGCAGCGGGACAGGTGGCGAGTTCGGGGCACGGGGCGGGCAAACAAGGGTGCGCTGGGCGCGCGCCAGGAGAGCAGGGCTGACCATGCGGTGGGAGGAGGGAGATTCGGGCGCCATATGAACGGTGGAGGTTAAAATTGGTCGTCAAATGCACGGTTTTATACAAGTATTAAGTATCGAGACATGTTTATAGTGATTTTTTGACAATACAACGCTGCAGCGGTTACTTCCGTAAAAAGCGTGACAAATTATACCATTTAGACAAAAACTCCAAAATCCTAGGTTGAATATCGAGTCAAGGTTTTGCACAAGTATCAAGTACCGACATGTTCGTAGTGATATTTTTAACAATAGAGCGCTGCAGCGGTTTCTTATGTAAAAAACGTCACAAATCGTATCATTTAGACAAAAACTCCAAAATCCTATGTTGAATATCGAGTCACATAATTGGAATTTTTCTCCCTGTTGATGTTGGCGTCGGCAGCTTGTACCGCGCATGTCCATGCTCCATAGTTTCAAGAGAGTGTCAAGTTGAGCGCATACATTCCATGGTTTTTCGGCTATTGGGATTAATTATCTTTCAATACCTTCAGACTTAAATGAATGCCTATGGAGTAAGTACACTACAGTGATTTAAGGTCATTATCACTTTGCTCCCTCGCTGCATTAATTGATAGTCCGATGTCGGTCAAAATTTACAGTCAAGCGACAGAAGTTGTAAATACATGTTAATTACCGTTTTAAAGATATTATCTTTTAACTTTTCAGATGTCTATGCCTTTTTGTTACGTATTCCGAGTGCTGTCCTTTCTCTTTGGAGAGAGCCAAGTAAGCAAACTTCTAATATCGTGTACAACGAGTTTACAGATGAAATTGAGTAAAGAAAAGAGAAAATATGTTATCTATAATTCTGTAGTCGATTGTATCACTAAAATCAAAGACAAAATGTTTTAAACACATAGACACATGAAAGCATTAAAAGATTATATCATCTATAAAGACAACTCATCATATAGGTTGTCTATATTGCTGTTTACAGGTGACATAGGGAGTTGCTATAGACAACAATTGTCTGTACCATTGTACATATCCTAACAATTACTCTATGCTTCGCATATACTCCCCCCGATTCACGAAAAAATATATTATTTTAGACATCGACACGGTCCCTACAGCTTCCCGAAATACAACTTTGAACACTAATTACTATTGTAATATATTTGTAAAACTCAATAAAATTATAATGTTATAAAAGTACTTTTCGAGATAAATCTACATATATAATTTTCATGTGTCTCATTTAATTTTTTTAAAATATTAATAGCCAAAGTTTCTAAAGGTTAACCGCATGAATTCCAAAACTACTTGTTTATTTTTAACTAGAGGGAATATGATATATCATTAAAGCATTCTTCTGAACTAACGAGAATACCGAAAGAGAAAAAGAAAGTTAAATACGATTAGGGCATGTGTAGTAATATATACAACTGCTGTTTATAGTACTCCTCCATATCATTTATAGATAGCGCTGGAGATATCTTCTACGATGAGTTGTTTTTTTTGTATGTAGCTTCTTTATGTACAATGTGTCTTATTTATCATATTATAGTCGATTATTACATAAAAGACGATTCAATTATCTGTACTTCTAATCTCTTATCTATATTATTTTATATTCTACATAACAGTACTTACGGACAGTTAACATTGTAATGTAATAATGTTGTATATGCTCAGGGGAGCCAGTCACCCACACACACACCGGTAGGTGACCGGCCTCCTCCCAACGCAAACCCCCACCGCACCTTCCCCTGCACCGTCTCCTCCGACACCCAACTCACTGTCTCCGGGCCCCACGTCCCAGCACCCGTGTAGACCAGGACTACCACGATGCACCCTACACCCTCCTTAATTAATCACATAAGATAGTAATTAATCTTAAGAATAAAGCGCACCATTATTTCCATCGGACCCTTTTCTCTTTACCCCCCCCTCTCTCTCTCTGCGTGTTCCGTCCCCTCCCCTCTCGACGAGCCATTCGATTCCTTTCCCCCACGCGAATCACCGCCATTTCGCCAATTCCGGCGGCCGGCTAGGGTTTCGCGGCGAGCATCAAAGGAGGGCCCCGGAGTGCGTTCCACACCAGCCGTAGGACACCGCGGCCGGAGGAGGAGGAACGGCTCTCCGACGACGAGGTGGTGGTGGCGGCGGTTGCCGCGAAGTGGGTCCCTGGCGAGTTAGGTTTCGCGGAGGCGAAGGCGGCGCGGGGGTTGATGAGGAGCTAGGAGTCCGCAGTGTGGTTGTGGGGTTGAAGTGGCTGCGGCGGCGGCGGAGGCGGAGGCGGAGGCAGCCATGTATTTCACCAGGCTCGATGACTCGCCCATGTTCAGGAAGCAGGTGAGCGAACTCGTTGGATCTCGATTCCTGGCGTTCGGGAATCCTGGATTCGTGGTTGGGAGGTTGGTTTCAGGCGAGTGGGGAGCGAAAAAAAGGTTGCAACTTTGGGTGTAATGCTTGGCGCTGGTGGCTCCCGGATTGTGCTGCGGGTGGCTGGTTGGATCTGTCCTGGTTTTTGGGCTGTGCCGATGAGAATGGGTGGAGGAAGCCTGATCCCTTTCGTGTAATTTGTGTCGAATCATTTGAAATTAGAGTAGCTTTGTCCTAGTCCAGGTTTCTTAGTCGTTTTTGGTTGCTCGGACGGTTTCACAGGTGAATTTAGTGTCATCGGTCTGTTCTGATGCGAACATCTGAGGAAAATTTCTCCTTTAAGCTTGTTTCGGGCTTGAGTTCCTCAGAACAATCATAGATTTTGCGTTGTGTTAGATGTTATATATCTTTTGTCATACTTGTGTTTGGTAGTTCAATGTTTGTTTTGATGCAAACGGGATAGCAATGTTTTCTTGTTTATGTGTAAATTTGGTCTGAGTTGTGTTAAATTGGTGTAAGGCCTTTCGGAATGCAGGAATTTCACAGGAAATGGTTCAATTCCTGCGTTCCAAACGGTGCCGTACATTTTTATGATTGTTTGATTCTTTTGTCGGTTGCGGATTGTTTGTAGTATGTGGTTTGGAATTGTCTTGATTTGTAGAGAAAAAGGAGTGCCTTTTTTTTAATGCAAGGGGTATGAGCCTGTAAGGAGTACATTATAAACTGTACGCAATTCGGCCAAAGGAGGTGCATGCGATTTGATCCCTGTTTTTTTTTATTTTATATTATAGATTATTCCATTTCTGTGGGTATCAACTCAGTGCAGATTTGTACCCTGCTTAACCTTTTTAAGTTGGTTGGGGATCTTGCAATTCACTGAAATTATAATAGTTGTTTTCTTTGGTTCGTGTACACTGTCTAACCTGTTCTCCTTGCAATAAATAGATACAATCACTTGAAGAAGGTGCTGAATTGCTGGGGGAGAGATGCTTGAAGTTTCACAAAGGTTGCCGCAAATACACGTAAGTGATCATTTGCATCTCATTTAAGTGGCATTTTTATACTTAACAAACCCGAAAGTTCCCCAATTTGTGGATTCCATTGGAGAATATGGGCAGGGTTTTCACGATTTCACCTGGTGTTCTCTCAGCCCTTTTCTTGTTCCCAATTTGTGCTTGTATGCTGCTATGTAGGATTAAGTATATTTACATTTTGCCCTTTATTTTAGTGAAGGACTAGGGGAAGCATATGATGGAGATATTGCATTTGCAAGTTCACTGGAAACATTTGGAGGGGGTCATAATGATCCAATCAGTGTTGCTTTTGGAGGTTAGCAATGTTGTTCTCATTTAAATATATATATTTAGTTTAGTTTTATTTATATTCTCTTCTATTTTGTGGTATGAGCATGGAGGATTCCTTTTGTTTTCATGCTTTTTGAAACTGGATATCTTGCTTGTGTCAATTAAAACTACAAGACATCATAGCTTTCATTAGATTTCATTCTTCAGCAATGTTGTTTTTCTAATTGCTTTACACATTTGTTGGTTCTCTTGTAAAGTTTGACTTTTACCTCTTTTCCAGGACCTGTTATGACCAAATTTACTATTGCATTAAGAGAAATTGGAACATACAAGGAAGTATTGCGCTCTCAGGTAGACATTCATATATACATTACTACAACACATGCATTTTTTCATCTAAATGTTTTTGATCAGTCGCGATTCTTTCCTATATTGTCACCCAGTTGCATGACTCATTTACTTGGCTGTGCAATTCTACATTAACAAGTCATTTGACTATTACATGGTGAAATTCATTCATGTGGTTATATCATAATTCATAACTCTATGCTTTCATCACCGAGAATTTAACTAATCCCATTCTACGAGATGTTGCAATTATACTTCCACTTTAGGTGGTATAACTTCTGATACACTGTTCTGGTAGGTTGAGCATATGCTTAATGACAAGTTGGTGCAGTTTGTGGACATTGATTTGCATGATGTGAAGGTACTGGCATAATTTGCTATTAACATCTAATCTACAAAATTCCCATTTGGATTTGTACATGGTATTAAATTTGATAACATTTGTTCAGGATGCCCGGAAGCATTTTGACAAGGCTAGCCTTCTGTATGACCAGGTAATTTTGTTTTGAAGCCATTTCAAAATGACAATATTAAACATTTTCCAAGGTTGTTCTGCAGCTTGTATGATTCAATATATTGGCTTATTGTGACCAAAACGGCGAAAGGATCTATTTCCCCATATTTTCCTTTTTGACGTTTGTTGACTTTGTTCCCTTTACCTGCCAGTATGATAGGCAACTAGCACTGGAATCAGAAAGATTCTGTTGGCCAATTATGTGTAGGTGTTGTTTGTATTTTTTTCTATCTACTGACTGCCAATTGAGGTCAAAGTGATTTATTCTAGCAAATAAGTTAATTTAGGATAAGCAGAGTCTGCTGTTCGTTTCGTGGGGATAATTTTACTGCACTGTAGCACCAATATTGGTAGCTTTGTTTCCTTTCTGCTGAGTGCCAGCATGCTTAACATTTGCACTTGATGATGCATTTTCAACAAAAGTCAATTTGATTTTTAGAAAGATTCTATCACTGACTTTGAGCTGTCTGTCTTTACACCCAGGCTCGTGAGAAGTACTTATCCTTGAAGAAAGGCACAAGAACAGACGTAGCAACTGCAGTAGAGGATGTAAGTTCCTTTCTTAATTTGACCTTATGGAACTTTATTTAGAAGGTAGGATCTCTACCTGCTACTAACTTGCTTGTGACATAACCAGGAGCTCCACATCGCCAGATCTTCATTTGAGCAAGCTCGTTTCAACCTGGTAGATGCACTGTTTGCCATTCTGCTTTCTGTACTTATATATTTGCCACGCCTTTTGTTTGTCTTATCCATGTTAATTTTCAGGTTACTGCACTTTCAAATATCGAGGCAAAGAAAAGATTTGAATTTTTGGAGGCTGTTAGCGGAACAATGGATGCACATCTTCGTTATTTCAAACAAGTACTGGCTTGTCATTATTTGCATTTGTACATTCCTTGTCTATATACAAACGTGATTCAAGCTTCCTTTGTTGCTATTTCTTCAGGGATATGAATTACTCCATCAGATGGAGCCGTACATCAATCAAGTAACTATTTAACCATGACCTTTCCTTTCATGTTGTTTGTAGTGTTCCATACTAGTTATTATCTTAATTGAGGTAATGCACATTTTCTGGTTAATGGATACATCAACATTTTCTGCCGCTGATGCACCATCGATTATCCCAACATGTTATATGCTTATTCACCTTCAAGATATTGACCTAATGACCTCTTAAGACCTTCAACCCCTGTAGTTTGGGAGTTGGATGGTCCTGCACTCCTGCTACATTTGCTTCATTGCTAAAGTCCTTTTGTCATTTGGTCATGCTGAATGGGAATCACCTACTCAGTTCTTTTTGTTTGTGTTTATGATTCCATGAAGTACAATGCAACACTCTTGGTTACTGAATTCTCCAATTATTCACATAGCTGCTTTTCTCCCTTCATTTTTGAAGTTAACAAAGGTTGTTTTAACACATTGTGGATTCTCTCTTTTGGCAGGTTCTTGCTTACGCACAGCAATCAAGAGAAAGGTCTAACTACGAGCAAGCTGCTCTTGTAGAGAAGATGCAAGAGTTCAAAAGGCAAATTGACCGGGAAAGTCGATGGTCACCAAATGGCATGAATGATTCCACAAATGGTGATGGAATACAAGCAATTGGTAGGAGTTCTCATAAGATGATCGAGGCAGTGATGCAGTCAGCTTCAAAGGGCAAGGTAGCACATTCTGTTTGACTTGGAAATTAGCATTCATGCATGCAAACACAGGTGTAGATTTCAACAAGGAAAATGCATGTTATATTGAAATAAGTAGGTATTTTTCAGGTTCAGACCATTCGGCAAGGCTATCTCTCAAAGAGATCCTCAAATTTGAGAGGTGACTGGAAAAGGAGGTTCTTTGTCCTTGATAGTCGAGGAATGTTATACTATTATCGCAAGCAGAATAGTAGACCATCCGTAGGTCCCCCCATAACACTATTCAAATACTCAATCTTGCTTGATATTATTGACATGCTTAGAGTGTGTTTCAGTTTGTATTATTCCAATATTTTCTTTCGTTTTTTCATTTTGTAGAGTGGCTATTCTAACCAAAGAAGTAGCACTCCCTCCGAGCATGGTTCTGGGTTGCTCAGTAGATGGTTCTCTTCTCATTATCATGGCGGTGTACATGATGAAAAATCTGTAGCGCGGCATACAGTAAACTTGCTAACATCAACCATTAAAGCTGATGCAGACCAATCAGATCTACGGTTCTGCTTTAGAATAATTTCGCCCACAAAAAATTACACATTGCAGGCATGAAGCTTAACCAGAAATCTATTCTTTGTATTTTTCTTTAGACACAGAATGATGTTGTAGGAACTTTTTAATAGATGTTAAGTTGCTTCCTGTCTATTCACATGCACCTATACTTGGGCAGGCAGAGAGTGCAATGGATCAGATGGATTGGATTGAAAAAATTACTGGTGTCATTGCTTCTTTGTTGAGCTCCCAATCACCTGAACGGGTTAGTGATGAATGACTTAGTGTCTTTTGCTGAGCCCTAATCCCAATTTGATTTTTACATGGCATTAATATTTTGTTTCAGCGTCTTTTGCTGAGCCCAAAGGGCAGTGGCCATCATCGAACTGCCAGTGAAACTAGTTCTTTTAGTAGCTCGACAGAACTTGACCATTCCATAGGTGAGGATTGCATGCTGGAAAAGAACTCAGGAAGTGGGTACTTCGAGCACTCTGCCAGAGTCACACAGCATCACCGAACCAGCATGAGACCTGATAAGCCAATTGACTTGCTTAGGAAGGTGGTTGGCAATAATATTTGTGCTGATTGTGGTGGTGCAGAGCCTGATTGGGCATCCCTAAACCTCGGAGTTCTTCTATGCATAGAGTGTTCTGGGGTACACAGAAATCTTGGTGTGCATATATCTAAGGTAAACATGCAATATTCTTGGTAATTTACACATGCAATAAGTCCATCATACAACTGTAGAGTGTAGATATATTGTTGGTTCTGCATTCAGATTTTGTAAGGGTCAGTACTCTGGAATGATACTTGTGTATCTGTGCATGGTCCCCCATGTGCTTTGTACAAACCAGAAACTGTAGGTGGGGATAGCCTGCACCTTTAATTGGAATGCAATGAATTTTTGGGATGCATTGGTGTCTATTTCACGCAGATATTTAAAATAGTTCGGTTCTTGTAGACACATTTATCTAACAACTTACATCCACACTTTTTTTTTGGTAAAAACTTACATCGTTGTAGATTTGGTATTTTGTGATTGATATCATCATTCGTGTGACCGGCGGACTGAACTTTACCTAAACAAGTACCTTGTGTTTGCAGGTAAGATCTCTGACACTTGATGTCAGGGTCTGGGAGCCATCTGTAATCAATCTCTTCCAGTCATTAGGCAACACATTTGCCAACACTATCTGGGAAGAAATGTTACCTTTGTCAATCAGTGTTGATCATGGTGATATTTCAAGGTAACATTGATGCTGTTTGTAAATATACGAAAGTTGTAGAATCACTATCCTTTTATTATCATGCAGTTAAGTTGCAAGTTTTACTGTTTTGCAGGGCTGATGGATTAGAAAACACATCACATAACTTAGTTGTCAGCAAGCCTAAACACTCGGACCCTATTGCTGTGAAGGAGAAATTTATTCATGCCAAGGTACTTTATAGTTTGCCTATTGCTTCAGCCTATTCTACTTTGTCAGCAAACAGTTAGCAATCACTGATCAGGATAATGCAATTTCATGAATCGCATACGATTTGGTGGTATAGGCAACATCTATTGATTAGAAGTGATCTTAGGACATGCCCATGAAACTGCCTGAAAAGCGCGTTGCATTTGACATAATTTGTAATGCCTCATCAACTGTCTTCCTTGAAAAAGAAGAAATTGGTTTAGAGGGTGCATAATAATGCTTTGTAAAATGTGGGGCTAAGAGATAAATTCATTTGCAATATTCTAAGTGATGTTTAATTGTTAATTATTATTTTCTTTTATATTCCAGTATGCTGAAAAAGATTTTGTACGAAAGCATAATATGGATGAGATTCAGCTAGCACAACAGATGTGGGATAATGTAAGTTCAAACAACAAGAAGGGGGTGTACAGTTTGATTGTGGGGTCAAACGCCGATGTAAATCTCACTTACGGGCAGATATCATTTAATTCGGCTTTGACTCTCGGAAAAGCGCTTCTTCTACAAGAGCAACCAGCTTCGCCATCAGATGGAAGTTCAAGATGTTTTGATCGCAGTTCGCTTGAGAAGATTTCTCCCAGGGACTCTCTTTCTCCTGCCAGCACAAGTGCACGTATTGATGAATTGGATGACTGCGTTGAGGGATTATCTTTGCTTCATCTAGCATGCCGTGTTGCAGATGTGGGTATGGTTGAACTACTCTTGCAGTATGGTGCCAATGTAAATTCTACAGATTCGAGGGGTCGAACACCGCTTCATCACAGTATTTTGAAAGGAAGACACATTTACACCAAGCTGCTGCTTTCCAGGTATGCAAATGCCTATAATCTATGACTTGGATTTTTTTTTGTATGCTTGTATTTCCAGAAAGTTGGGCATACTGAGTTAAACAGGATGTAAAAGGGAAGTGTCTTATATACTATCAGAATCGGAGAACCCTACAAAGATAATCGAGTGCGGTTTTAAAATGTTAATTGTTATTACAACGTGTCTCTTGGTAAGTTGGTACTAATCAAGTGTGGTTTTAAAACCTTTGGGTATGAGACATCCATGTTTGCTCGGTAGTTGGTACTAATGAAATCAATCTTAGCCTCCCTCAATGAGAACTAGTGGTTGCTGTTCAAAAGGCCATGTATAAGCTTTTGCGATTGAAATTCTGTTATTATCTATCAAGGATTTATCCCTTCTTTCGTTCTCGCCCATATTAATAGTACCTTGATTGAATGTCATGGTTGCTTGACCACTGTAGGTATATGGTTCATCCATATAGAACAGACAACTTTAAATACCAGGAGAGGTTTAGCCACTTACGATGCAGGACCTCAGGGCTAGGCTGACATATTTTCTTTGGGAAATTTCGTTTTTGCCACTAATCTGGAGTGAATTTCGTTTTTGCCACCGACTTTTCTTACTGACGTGCAGGCCCATACCCCACCTGTCAGTGAGATAACCAGTGGCAAAACTAGACGAGGGCACCACTTAGTGGCAAAATTGAAATATTTTCTTTGTGTATATGTTACCATTGTAGGTTGTAGCCTGCATCAAACCTGGGGAGAATGTGTGGAGATGCTAACTTGCTCGACTTTCCATGCAGGGGGGCTGATTCGCAAGCCACAGACCAAGATGGTAGAACAGCATTGCAGTATGCTATTGCCAGTGGAACTACTGACGATGAAGAGATTCTTGTTTTGTTAGAAGACCCAAATAGATAATCCCGTAGCTAGCCAGACCTTCAGTTCAGCAGCATCTTGTGCTTGGATGTGCCTTGTGCTGCAGTCAACTGGCACAGCTCCAAGTTTGTCTTGCCGATGATCCCAGTTTGTGTCATGAGAACAGTAGTGTTCCAGAGCCACAACGCGCCTCCTCGGTTTTGGTCTCGTTTTTAGCGTGAATGACCCCTGTTTATTGTGGTTACAATTTGCAAGCTTTTGGGTTTTGTTTGCACTGTAAGTTTGTACATTGCGTTGGTCCCTAAGTCCCAACCTGAAGTGGTTGCATGCCCTTCCAATGACAGATCATGTATATATAGTGATCGATGGATGTACCGTAATGATTTATGCAAACATTAGTTTGGTGAGAAAAAGAATATGCCGCTCTCCTGTTGACACTTCTAAGTAGCTAGCTACGAGCATTAATTTGTTTTGTGACTGCATAGCTTGGACTGTTCCAATGGAGCAGCTAGAAGAACTTGAGTGTCTACAACTTAAAATACTGTTTATTACGATTGACGTAGCGCCTGTTTGGTACAGCTCAACTAAAGTAGGGGTGGGAAAAAAAATCGGCGTTCGTTTAAAAATGGCTTCAATTAGACTTGTTATTTGGTTAAATATTAAAATGAGTTAATTTCAAATGAAATTGGATTTTATTTTGATTCGGCTCGGTTAGTTAGCTCGGTTCTAAGAATGCTAATTATAAATAAAATAATATTAAATTAAACTGTGCCAAATTTTTTAAAAACTCAGTAAAATGACTACCTAGTTTGATATCCACCCTTAACTAAACACCTATGCTCTTAATTTTTAACTAGCGTGGAGCGGAGTGACCTGTCAGTCGCATTTTCGCGGAGCGACATTGGGGTCGTTCCTTGTAAGGAGCAGCATCTTAGTTACCAAAATGCCCATGAAGTTGAAGGATATTTACCCACTATTGCCACCGAACAAAATCACCTGATCGTCCCCCCGTTCGCCCCTCCCCCCTCATTTTGTGCGCTCCACCCCTCGCCCATCTTTCTTGATCGCAAGGAGCTCTCCAAACCCTAGGCGTCGCTAGCCTCAGATCCCCTCGTCACCGGTACGTACTGCCCCTCGTTGCCGGCCCCAGATCCCCTTGTCGCCGGTACGTACTGCCCCTCATCGACGGCCCCGAATCCCCTCGTCGTCGACCCAGATCCCTGTCAGAACTGAACTTTGTATGCTTGAAACTGAAGTTGAGTTGAAGTCTGAAGAAAGTAATCGATTAGTGCTAACTTCTTTTGATGAAGCGTTATGCTCAGAAGGAGTGGCTGAGATGAAGGGAGGTGAAGTGATTACTAAGATCCAACGCTCTAGACTACAAGTAGTAAACACTGTGCTAATTTTGGCGCTCAAGCACGGTTACTCATAATGTATTGTAGCTAATGAACTCTTTTGCTTAAACTACTTTGGTTGAGCTCTATATAAGCTCACAGAAGACTTTTGTAAGGAATATGCTGGATTATATATCAAAGAAAACCCTAGCCGCCTCATCCTATTGTTCACCCTATTCTCATCTCTTTTCTCTGCATCGTCTCACCCCTGATTTCTTCTCTGAACCTACCGAAAGTTGCTTAGAGTTAGAAATTCCTGACAAAATAGTATCAGAGCCCCGATCTTGGCGAGTAAGGGGTTGGGAACTTGTTTTCTTGTGAAATTCCGGAGCTTAATTTGTTCTTGAGTGGATTTAGGGAAACTGTGGAAGAGGATCAGAGATCTGTATCGGGTTGAGGAACATCTCTTGATTCCTCGGTAAAATTCCTAGTCAGATCTATGAATCTGGGAAATGGCTAGACATGGAAAGGATGATGTGGTAGAAGAGAATCAACCATATGCCACCAAGGTTGAGTTGGAAGAGGTGAAAGGAAGTGTGGATTTGAAGGAAGTAGATGTTAAGGAGACACCATTTAGCACCCATTTGGGACATTATGAGTTCATTGTTACGCCCTTTGGGTTAACCAATGCCCCTGCCACCTTTTAGGCTTTAATGAATGAGGTTCTATCTCAGTTTTTGAGGAAATTTGCACTGGTATTCTTTGATGATATTTTGATATACAGTAAATCAATGAAAGAACATGGACATCATTTAACCAGAGTGCTAGAGGTCCTTAAAGACGATAACCTCTTTGCAAGGATGAGTGAGTGTGCCTTTGGGCAAAAGAAGGTTGAATACCTGGGTCATGTTATACATGGGGGAGGAGTAGTCACAGATCCTACTAAGACAGTGGTAATAAAAAAATGGCCTACACTCTTGAATGATACCCAGCTGAGAAGCTTCTTGGGTCTCACAGGGTACTATAGAAGGTTCATATAGAATTATGGAATCATATGTAAGCCATTGTTTGAGGCTCTCAAGAAAAATGTATTTGTTTGGCAAGAAGCTCATAATTCAGCTTTCTTAAGATTGAAAGAGGTAATGACCAAAGCACCGGTGTTAGCACTTGCTGATCATAGCCAACCATTTATTTTGGAGGCAGATGCAAGTGGATATGGAATTAGAGCTGTTTTGATGCAAAACTACAAATATATTGCATTCATGAGTAAAGCACTAGGTCCCAAAGTTGCATTATTATCAACTTATGACAAAGAGGCATTGACAATCATTGAAGCCCTAAAAAAGTGGAAACATTACTTTGCTGGATCTACTTTGATAATCAGAACTGATCAGCAGAGCCTAAGGTATATCCATGAGCAGAAGCTAACAGATGGAATACAACACAAGTTATTGATCAAGCTGTTGGGATACAATTACAAGGTGGAATATAAAAAAGGTAGGGAGAATAGAGCAGCAGATGCCTTATCCAAGGTTGTCAATGAAGAAAACCTCAATGCAATCTCAGCTGCTGTACCAATTTAGATTACTGAAATTCTTAGCATCTATGAAATGGATGACTATTACAAGGAGTTGATCAGGAAACTAACCGCAGATCCTCTTGCTGAACCTAATTATACATTGAATGGGGGAATATTCAGGTACAAGAAGAGGGTTGTAGTAGGAGCAAGTTCTGAACTAAAACAACAACTAATCAGGTCTTGTAGCACTTCAGCATTGGGGGGTCATTCTGGGGAAATCGCTACATATCAGAGGTTAAAGCTTCTGTTTCACTGGGTGGGTTTGAAACAAGCAGTCATAGCCTATGTTAAGGAGTGTCCTATTTGCCAGAAGAACAAGAGCGAAAATACTCCATATCCAGGGTTGTTGCAGCCCCTACGAATCCCTGAATAGGCTTGGACTCACATAGCAATTGACTTTATTGAGGAGTTACCCAAATCTGAAGGAAAAGATGTGATATTGGTGATAGTGGACAGATTCACTGAGTATTCACAATTCCTTGCAATGAGTCATTCTTACATAGTACAACAAGTTGCACATGAATACCTTAATGGGGGTGTATAAACTGCATGGACCGCCGGTGTTATTGTGTTTGACAAAGACATGATTTTTACAAGTCATCTTTGGTAGAAATTGTTCAAATCCTTAGGAGTGAAACTGAGGTTTAGTACGGCTACCATCCCCAAACCAACGGGCAAACTGAGATGGTCAATCAATGTCTTGAAGGGTATCTCAGATGTATGTCCTTTGCTAGTCCTAAGAAGTGGATAAACTAGTTGTCTCTAGCCGAATGGTGGTATAACACCAGCTACCACACAAGCTTGGAGATGACTACTTTTCAAGCTCTCTATGCCTTCTCTCCCCCAATGTTCACTGAGGTTATATTACCTGACTCACCTAATGAGGAGGTAAGAGGTTTACTGCAGAGAAGACAATTGGAGAACCAAATCATCAAAGAAAATCTGATTAAAACTCAAGAGAGAATCAGCAAGTATGCTAACAAGAGAAGGAAAGAAAGAGAGTTTGTAGTGGGAGATATGGTATATCTTAAGATCCAGCCGTACATACACACTTCTCTTTGCCTGCATAAATCCTTGAAGCTGCACCCGAAGTTCTATGGACCCTTTAGGGTGATGGAAAGAATTGGAAAGGTAGCTTACAAGGTACCCGGAGGGCTGTGTTCCATGTGAGTCAGCTTAAGAAGCACATTGGCCCCAAGGTAATTCCCAGCTCTGAGCTTCCTCTTGTCGATAACGATGGGAATGTGAAGGTTTATCCTGCAGCAATTTTGGAGAGGAGTGGTTCCGGGGAACAATGAACCTGTAGTTCAATGGCTGATACATTAGGTGAATCTACCACAGGAAGTATCGACCTAGGAAGACAAGAATGCTCTGAAGAGGGAGTGATTGTCAGAACTGAACTTTGTATGCTTGAAACTGAAGTTGAGTTGAAGTCTAAAGAAAGTAACCGATCAGTGCCAACTTCGTTGATGAAGTGTTATGCTCAGAAGGAGTGGCTGAGATGAAGCGAGGTGAAGTGATTACTAAGATCCAACACTCCAGACTACAAGTAGTAAACACTGTGCTAATTCTGGCGCTCAAGCACTGTTACTCGTAATGTATTGTAGCTAATGAACTCTTTTGCCTAAACTACTTTGGTTGAGCACTATATAAGCTCATGGAAGTCTTTTGTAAGGAATATGCTGGATTATATCAAAGAAAACCCTAGCCGCCTCATCCTATTGTTCATCATATTCTCATCTCTTTTCTCTGCACCGTCTCACCCCTGATTTCTTCTCTGAACCTACCAAAAGTTGCTTAGAGTTAGAAATTCCTAACAATCCCCTCGTCGACGGCCCCGGAGCCCCTCACCGCCACCCGACGTCGTCCCTAGATCCCGTAGCACCTGATTCCTCCCTCGTCAAGGTAAGAGCTCGCTGCCCGCCCTCCCCCTTGGCCTCCCTCCTCCCCTTTGCCTCCATGTGGTTTTATCTAAAATTTACGAATCTGACAAAATAATAATGCTAGTGGATGGAACATGTACATGGTTCGGTCCTAATCTCATGCTTTGGTTGTGATTTTCTTGCCCACATATGGTTGAATGCTTGAGTTGATCTCCTCCTCCCTCCATGTGGTAGAATGGATGTTTTTGTATTGTGAAATTATTCCTCTTTTTTTTGGTGCCTAACAAACACATAACATCTGAATTTTATTGGATTCATATGTTCTGGAATGATTCATTATTTGCCTATCAAGTGCCAGATGTGGAATGTCCAGAATTATACACTATTGTTGATAGTTCTTGTATGTTTTACTATCCTGGTAAGTGGTAATTTTGGATATTCATGTACTGTTAATGGAAATGCTGGGGAGAATCATGATCTGGAATTTCTATGCAGTACTAGTGCTGGGGAGAATCATGATCTGGAATTGTCACGCATTAGAAAAAAATTTAGAAAAAAATCATACTTTGTGTACAAATACAAAGGAGTAAGACATCAATACAATTGAAGTATTACAACTAAGGATAATATGATCTATTTGACTTTAATCTTCTTTTATGATTTTTGGAGTTAACCTAGCAGCTAAATGCTTTTCTGATATAACTCCAGATTATCAAATAAATAAATTCTCACATAATCAAGGACCGAAAAATAAAAAATCTAAAGCTCCACCAAGCAGTTTGGCAAAACTACGAGCAGTGAGTTACTATTGAGGAAGAGAATACCCGTGTAGCTACGCACATGCTGGCACATCCAATCATACTTTACAAGGGCTTTCAAGCTTTTAAAAAAAAACTGTGCTTTCTCGTAGTCACAGACCACAGTAGCTGAGACAAATGCCTAAGTACGAGAGGACACTGCCAAGCTACGTTGCACGGCAGCCGGTGCCTGTTCATGGCCACAGAATCCAGACTTGGCACGTCAAAATCTCACCGAAAAACCAAACTCCATCAGTCACCAACAGTACACCCAGCTAGCGTCGTTTTCACGGCCCAGGAAAGCCGCGCCATCTCGCACAGATGGATAACTGTGCTAGCTGTATCCATCATGAACAGCTAGCTACGCAGCATCGCAATGTCAATGCCAATGCCAAGATTAATCGCAGAGGTACAAACAGATTGCCGGTCAGCTGGGTCTACACTTGGAACCTGGACACGCATGCATGCCACAAGGTGTAGGCGTTTTCTGAAGTGAAGTTTCTTGTGCTGCGTGCTAATTTCCTTCTACAATTAACGGTGCCGGAGCTAATAGATTTATGTTCAGATACACTATTGTTGCTTAAAGATGAGGGTAACTGTAGAGCGATTATCGACCGATCAAATGTTAGCGCTGGGGCAAATCACGCATCGTGAATATTGTATTCATATGGCACTTAATCGTCCCTGTATAATTAGTTAGGCTTTCTTTTCAATTAATTGGCTACTTTGCACATGTAGTTGCGAAAATAACTTATTTTATAGAGTGATAATTATAACAAATACTAATATTGATAAATAAATTCTAAATATGTGTCAACATATTATAAAAAATGTATAGACATTTCATAGATTTTGATTAGTATAGCACATGGTCCGTATGACAATTCGCGTACCCTACCACACGAGAAATACATATGTTTTTTTAGCACATCTATACTTAGTAGACTAGTATTGATACGGCCTATTCATATCACATATAACTTTCAAAATTTATAAGTAAATATCTCATATAAGATACCCAATATTAATTTTGAATCATCGCACTTATTGTGACGCCATAATGGACATAATGTGTGGATTTCATGGGGATATGTTCCAGATCTTAGGATGATGTGACAATTGGCAATGACGTTTACGGTTTGTCGTTTCACGTGTTTTCGACAAAGTTACTGAGCTTCTTGGGCGAGCGGTCCGACCGGTCCTTGCACTGTGATCCGACCAGGTCCCAAATCGGTCGGGCCAGCCATGTGGGGCGGTCGGACCGGCGATGACAAAGTGGTCAAAGCGAGTGGGCCAAAAATAGGTGTTGTAGGCAAGTGAGGGATCCCAATGCACTTGGTCTCATGATTTTGGAGTCTCCAGTAAAAGTTCTATTGGTTTAAAGTTTCCGATGGTTTCGGATTTTGAGGGTTGAAATTCGACTAAGTCCCAAGAGGCGGTCCGACTGCTCACGAGGAAGCGGTCCGACCGGTCAAGAGCGGTCCGGCCGCTCACTGGGCGGTCGGGCCGTAATAACTTGAACGTTGGCCAACCGTGGCGATGTTGTTTTGTTAGGTCAAAGTCATTGGTATTGTGGTATATGGTTTGCATGATGCATGTTTTGACTAACATGGGTCAAGTTGTGAAGAACTTGTTCCCGAATTCGTGTTTGTTTGTCTATGGTTGTGCAGGTAGCTTGGTGGTCAACGACGGTCAACGGCGAGGAGGATCGGGACTAGACTTGGAGAGTTGAGGTCCAGAACGATTGACGATGCCGGGTGAGGTCAACGACTCAAGCGTGACACAAGATGGACAAGGGTGACCTATTGGCAAATCCATGAACATGGTGAAGCGGTTTAGGTTAAAAGGTTAAAGACGGCGCTTTGCGAAGCGTGCGTGTGTGACCCGTTTGTTAGTGGGCCTTAACGGGAGCCCAATTAAGTCAAACCCT
Organism: Hsuehochloa calcarea; assembly: GCA_036346395.1. Classification (NCBI taxonomy): domain Eukaryota; kingdom Viridiplantae; phylum Streptophyta; class Magnoliopsida; order Poales; family Poaceae; genus Hsuehochloa; species Hsuehochloa calcarea. The sequence goes on from CM070610.1 coordinate 6,135,337, forward strand.
AAGAGTTTTAGGCCTCCACTATAAATAGGAGGAGATGGTGGCTGCACCTCTCTCTCTCGCCTTTTATGTTTCAAAACCCTAATTGTCTTTAGGGAGTTGAGGTGGAGGCTAGGGCTCTTGATGGTTTGTGGTGAATTTCGTGATCTTTGATTGTCTCTTGATCCATGATGGTGTGGATGTAATCCGGCATCAACCACGAAATCAATCTATGCAAGGTTTGCTTGAGATAAGTCTCTTTTCGTTCTTGCTTTCAATTTGTGTTTTTAGGGCTTTCTTTGATCCGCGAGTTTGTGATTGATTCTTTCACGTGAATTAGCTTGCTGTGATATGTGTGAATCTATCTAGCATCATCTTGATCATCAATCTCTCACGAACAAGCTTTAGGATCAAGTTTTCGTTCTTGCGGTTTTAGACCTTTTGTTAATCAATTGACAATTGCTCAAGATCGTTCAAGAATTATCATAATATTCGATTGGAATAGGTCCTCAATAGCATAGAGAAGGTGTGCAAAGTTTTGTGAAGTTTGGAGTTGAGAATCAAAGTTAGACCTAATTGCAACCGTCGCATCGGGCCGATTTCTTGTTTGGATCGGTTCACGTATCGCCGGTCCGATCCGCCATTACCACCGGTCCGACCGATTTGAGCGGTCCGACCGCCATATAACAAATGGTCCGACCGCCCGACAATCGGTCCGACCGGTTCACTACTGAGGTCGATCGCGCAGTACTTGTGTTGCTTTGATTCTTGCTGATTATTGTCGCATTGCTTAGGGGTTTTTATTGGATTCAATACTAGTCTTCCGCTGTACTGGTATATTGATCTTCATAGCTTTCTAATAGCTACTGGAGTGAAATTGTATTGAGTTCATAATTTGTGAAAAAGTGAGCGTGCTCCTATTCACCCCCCCTCTAGTCGCCTTTTCGGTCCAACATAATGCCATGCACATATGTAGAGAAAAAAAAGTATCCTAAAGGAATACAATGTGCATCTAACTCCTTCAAGTATTATCAAATTGCAACATTGTCCAAATTCAATGTCAATTTATGCAAAGTACAACGAGCGTACGTATGCATAATGATGGGGAAACGGTGAGACGTATCCATTAGGGCAGGATACAAAGCTGGTGTGTACGACCCGGGAGTACAGGGACAAGCATGAATCGCTACCTCGTATCCTTGACCTTAATTGTATATGCAGGAACAGTTGAGCGAGTGTACAATATTGGCTACATTATCACCATCATCGTCGTCATCTCCACTAGACTACCACTGATCAACGAGTGGTACGCACGTAGAATTTTGGTGGTTAATGAACAGTGTAAGTACGCGCGTGTGCAGGAGCGCGAGAGGAAGAAGATGTGTGGATATCATGGGGATATACTCCTGATCTTAGGATGATGTGACAATTGGCAATGGCGTTAACGGTTTGTTGTTTCACGTGTTTTCGGCAAAGTTGCTGTGCTGTCAGGCCATTGGCGGTCTGACCGGCCTAAGGGCGGTCGGACCGGCAATTTCAGAAAGTGAGGTTTTGAGCTGGGCCAAAAATAGAGTTAGCAGGCAAGAGAGGGGATTCTATTGCACTTGGTCTCATAATTTTTGGAGTCTCCAGTCAAAAGTTCTATTGGTTTTAAAATTCCAGTAGGTTTCAGAATTTGAGGGGTTGAAACCAGCTAAGTCCCAACTGGCGGTCAGACCGGCCAGGGTGGGCGGTCAGACCGGTCATGGGGGTGGTCTGACCGGTTTTCACTTGGATCGTAGGTCTTCGTGGCGGCGATGTTCGGTTGTTAGGTCAAAGTCATGATTTTCAGGGCATATATGTTGCATGATGCATGTTTTGACTAACATGGGTCAAGTTGTGAAGAGTTTGTTCCCAAATTCGGTTTACTTGTCTATTGTTGTGCATGTTGCTTGGTTGTCAACGACGATCAACGGCGATGATGGTCGGGACTAGGCTTGGAGAACTGATGCCCGGTGAGGTCAATGAACTCAAGTATGGTGCAAGATGGACAAGGGTGACCTATTAGCTAATCTGAGGCGCAAGATGGCGCAAGGTGTAGCTAGTTAGGTCAAGAGAAGATAAAGACGACGCATTAAAATGTGTGCGTGTGTGACCCGTTTGTTTTGGGCCTTAACGGGAGCCCAATTGAGTCAAATTTCTAGAAGGTCTAAGCCTCCACTATAAATAGAGGATGGTGGTGGCTACCCCCTGTCTCGTCTCTTTTCATTGTTTGAAACCCTAATTTGCTTAGGGATAGCTTTTGTGGAGGCTAGGGTTCTTGAGAGTTTGATGTGATTTTCGTGCTCTTGGATTGAGCATTGTCCTCCATTGATGGAGTGGCTGTAAGCCCAAATCATATCAAATCAATCAAAGGAAAGTTTGATCAATGTGTTGTCTCTTTGCGTTCTTTCTCTATATTTGATGATTTTGAGTCTTTCTTTGATCCGTGAGTTTTTAATTGAATTCTTCATGTGATCTAGCTTGCTATGACATGTGGGAATATATCTAGGATCATCTTGATCATCAATGACCCACGAGCAAGATTTTGGATCTAGTTTTCGTTTTGACTCGGTTTTGGACCTTCCTCGTCTCAAATGGAAAATGATCGTAATTCTTTCAAGAATTATCATAATATTCGATTGGAATAGGTTCCTGACATCATAGAGAAGGTGTGTTCCAAGTTTCATCGAGTTTGGAGTTGTAGATCAAAAGTTTCATCTATTTGCAACTTCGCCATCTGGGTCGCTTGATCATTCTTCATCTTGCGTGATCGAGAGGGCCCAGTGATCGACCGCCAGTGCACTTGTTTTTAGCTTGTGTTGTTTTTTGTCGTATTGCTTAGGGGGTTAAATTAGATTCAATACTAGTCTTTTGCTGTATTGGTATATTGGTCTTCATAGCTTCTATAGCTACTGGAATAAAATATTATTGAATTAATTATTTGTGAAAAAGCGAGATGGTGAAGATACTTCTAACCGTGAAGGACTGGGCAGTGGCCGTGGCCCGTGGTGGTTGTACTTGTTCATATATTCTATCTGAAGAATATATTAACAAGTAAAATGTAGATATGTGACGCAGTAAATCCAAAGGAGGGGGATGGTCGTGGCCCGTGGGTAGTGGACTTTATATTACAAAAAAACTTCTCATGTGTTACGGTTGTTATTGCCAGATGTAATGTCTCACGCGGGGGAAGGTCGTGGGTTCTTGGCCTGACATACAAAAGTCCGTTGTGACATGATGAGGCAGTAGAATGGGTATCATAATTACTTTCGCATATGTTACAAGTTACTGTCGGACGTAACCTTGCGCGGAGGGTGATCTTGGGGTCGTGCCCCAAGAAAAAATTCGCTTATATGTGACCCGACATTAAAAAAGAGGATCACAATTTCTTTGCTCACCTTTGCGCATTCGTGTCAGGTGTTTGCGGGTAGTGTGATCGTGACCCGAAAAAAGTTGTACCCTATATGATGGTCTGGCGGTAAAAATGGTATTATAATTGCTGTCACATATGCTACCTATTACTGTCGATATGCGTTGCGTGTGGGGGGCAAGGGTTCCTGTCCCATAATTGTTCTTACTGGGCCAACTGGATGAGGTTTGCGCGCGCACGTTCCAACTAGACTAATTTGCGTAGTGGGCTGACTTCCACGTAGAATATCTATTCTACGTGTAGCTACATAATAGTGTGTGTGTATAGAAAAAGGGTAGGGTACTCTTGAGAGTACGTACTCCCACTTCTCATATACCACTTAAATCGTGTGTTGATACCTCTTCATCAATTTGAGTATACTCCAATAGTGATTATAAGATACCCCAAAATGAGTTCATGAAAGTTTCATTAAAGTTCGCTTTTTATAGCAAAATTTGTGTATATACTTCTTTTATATATGAAAAAGGGTATATAGCAAAAATAAATGCCTCCACTGATTTTTTTTCTCTATCAAGTCGCATTGGAATATTTTATAAGTGATATTTAAGTATACTGAAAATGATAAAGAAGTATAATATATTTATTTAAGTTGTATATTTGAAGTGGAGTACGTATTCCCACGAGTACGGAAAAGGCTTATGTATATCCTTATTCCTTGCATGCCTTTTACATTGTGTTTAATTTCTTAACAAAATTAACCTAGATAGAATATTTATGAACTACCACTCTACCTGCAAGCAAGGAGATAAAAGGCAATCTTTTCCTGCGGAGTACAACTAGTTATGGATTAATTTATGACCTTGTTGGTGAAAACTAGCCAGATGGATATATCAAATGGTACGTAGTTGCATCATGATCTTTACTAGCTAGCTAGACTGCTAATGCATGCATGCCATGCTCTGCCAGTACTAGAAAGTAGAAAGAATGCAACGTTGCAAGTCTGCCTTTAGCTATATTCGTTGAGTTTGTACTATGGACCATCGACCCCATCCTATATATGCAGCTACATGTGCTACATACGCTTTTGTGGCGATGCTTCTGCATGCATGCTTGTTTCATGTATGCTGGTGTCTAAGCTGCCTCAACAAGTCAGCATGCCTGTGTAGTGGCCGATCCACCGTGGGACGTGAGGGGTTGAAGCACCGGCTCTGTTCGCTGCATCCTTTGTACTCTTGTAGTATCTCTGTTATTATTTACATCATAAATCTAGTTAATTTTATTTTTAAGATTATTTATATTTTGGGTTTTTGAAGCACACTATCTATTATTAATATACCATCACCGGGATACCTTTGTCCAACTAGCATCTCCTCTATTTTCATCGCGTGTACACTACTGTGCATATATAGATAAGTAATTAATCACTGCTAGGTTATGCAATGTAAAAGGTTTGAATTCTGCACCTACTTATATAACCTGACATATACCACCACAGCCCACTGCCAACTTATATCCATTAATAGTAACTGGAGTCGGTTTAGCTGAAGGAGCCAGCCAATAGCTGCACCTGCATGCAACTGCGTGGCCGTAATCACAAACGGAAAACGATGAACGGGCCCACTGACTGACATGTATCGTCGGACTGCATGCAGTGCAGTCACACCCAAAAGCCTCTTTTGGTTGGTGTCCGGAAATCTGTTACAACACTCGAGTAGTTAATATTTACTGTCAGGAGGTTTTATTTTTGCAGTTAATGATGCAGCCACTTTGTAGGCTATGTTGCAGATGGTAGAAGAAAGATACTATGAGTTAGGATTTATTCAGACCCGTGGCATGTTTCGACGAGGAGATTTGAGTCGGAGATGGATCTCAATGTTGAAATCTATAATACTGCGCATCAGAAGTCGATCCCGCCGAGCAAAAAAAAAAAAGGTTCAGACTAACAGCTATGTGCTACAGTAAAATACGATATCCTGTTATGGTACCGTGGTATAGTACTGTTTACACATACAGTACTGTTCACACAGCGATCCTCTGCATCAGGATCAATATCTATTTGAGTCTAAACAGGCTCTTATTGATGACTCTGAACAGACAGATATACCCTCGCATGAACTGAGGAAAATAGAAAAAGAAAATGAGCGGTTCTACATATTGACGACTCTGAACTTTAGCAATAACTTCAGAAAAAAAAGGATAACTAGAGCTAGTTCTTGACAAGATAATATACTGGGAACAAATGGTCTTAGCTCTTAATCAGTGAGCTATTTGTATATATGGTCAACATGCTTATTATGTACACTGTATATTCTTATATAATATATACATAAGTAGCTGCCGCCAGAGTAAAAAAAAGTGCAACTTGGCCAACAAATGGAAAAGAGAAAGGGGAGCCTACGTATCAGTATATAGCGATGGACATTTCTTCCATTATTTCGTCCCACGTCAAGAGACACCGGGGCCCTTTCTTAACACTGCCCACTGCCAACTTATGCATCAATAGAGATGTAATGATTTGGCCTTATCATATATCTCTCTCTCTCATTCATATTACTCCCTACCCAACTTTTATACAAACCAGTAGCAGGGTCACCAAGGACCTAGCCAACTTGTTGCTTCTGAATTCCTAGCTTGCAAAGAAAACTTCATCTAAGTGAAGCATCAACACAAGAGGTAGTAGCTAGGAACAAAGCTATTGACCAATGGCAGGCTTCTCACACCTCCCACAGCAGATGGAGTATGGGTATGGCATCACCAATGCCTCCCACAACGTGCCAGGCTTCCTGTTCTGCCATGACCATGGGGCAGCCACAACAGCTTCAACCATCCCTGAAGACGCCACAATGGAGACCTCATCTGTGGTTCTTGACACCTCTCCACAGGTCATTGCTTCTGTGGAGAAGAAGTCCAGGGAAGACAGTGCCAGCCTCAACTCTGCTCACTCCAAGGTAGCATAGATAGAAGCACATTAACTTTTCAAACTGAAGCTTTCAGTTCTTGTTAAAACTTTTTTTTCATCTTAATGTGTGGATTACAGCTTGTCTTGTTGTGGTTGAACAATTAGGACTCAAAGGAGAATACCAGAAAGAGGGGAGGAAGGAAACACAACAAGGAGATGGAGGGGGAGGCACCTAAGGGGTACATCCATGTGAGGGCAAGGAGAGGGCAGGCAACAGATAGCCACAGCCTTGCAGAGAGGGTACTGTTCTTGATTATCTTCTCGTGTGGTTGTGGCTTGTGTAGCTTAGCTTGGTTTTTGGGCCACTTTTTTCCTTATCTGTCCTGGCATTTTCATCAGGTGAGGAGGGAGAGGATCAGTGAGAGGATGAGGATGCTGCAGGCCCTGGTCCCTGGTTGTGACAAGGTTAATTTAGTTGATTACTACTAAGTTACTATATATTAACAATTGTTGGCACTAACTTTAAAAAGGAAAAAATGAGTATTAATTTGTGCAGGTCACTGGGAAGGCCCTCGTTTTGGATGAGATCATCAACTATGTGCAGTCCCTGCAGAACCAAGTTGAGGTAATAAAGATGGCCAAAAAACACTATTGAATGATTAATGTTGATACCATAGAGAGTTGTTGGTCAATTAACAAGTTCCCTTTCTGATTGTGATGCAGTTCCTTTCCATGAGGATTGCTTCCCTGAGCCCTGTGCTGTATGGTTTTGGCATGGACAGTGATGCCTTCAGTGACCACACACAGGTCCGGGACAACTCAAACCATTGTGCTGAACTGCTGAACTACATATTTTGCCGGCTCTTTCTTCTCCCTCCTGTCAGGATGCTCACAATGTCTTTGTGTACCAATTCTGTTTGTTTCAGAAGATTGAAGGAATGTTCGATGAGGCAGTTGCAATGCCTATTTCTTCCCTGAACAGAGCTAGTCCAGCTCCATCCCAAGCCATCATGGACACAGACACCTCCTCTGCACCCTACTCACTTCAAGGCCAGGGAGGCATCTCTTTCTCCCAGGTTTGGCTTCTGTTCCTCCCCCTTATCTCTATGAGATGGTCATTCAGTATTCAATTCCAAAGTACTGTGCCCAGCTGAGGCTGCGCTGTGTGCATGCTTTTCAGGACAATGGCAGCTACATGATGCAAACAGTAGGGGAGCCAAGGCAAGAACTGTTTAATCAAGTGGTGTTCAATAATTACATGTGAGGGGGAGAGACAGGGCAAGAAAAGGACCCTACATTGATAATAGGTAATGCAGCAAGGTTCAGTAAAAGTCTTTTGCTATATATGTTGCGTCTGGTTTTCTTAATCTAATATCATTATGAACAATAATACCATGGGAAATACAGTATTGGGATACACACATTTTATAGACAGTTATTCAATTTTTTGTTTAAATAGTTCTGATTTGTACTTTTTTTTTGTTTAGCAGGAGGGAATAATGCTGCGATGGCGATAGAAGCACCAGATGAGTTTGAGATGTTGGATCTAGTCCATCCCCTTGTCTGGTGGCTGTAAAGAGTGCAGTAGCTAGGATTAGAGCGCAGAGTACTAGAGACTTGTCATATTAGTTAGTGTCTCCTCAGTTAGGCACTGCTCATGTCATGGTGTTCTTCCCAAGTGTTGCATTGCCATCGCCATTTCCCAAAACAAAAAGAGAGATCATTTGTTGATATAAAAAGGGCCATTTCTGCTGTCTCAACTCTGAAAAACTGACTCAACTTCGCTTCTGAACATTTACAGTATTGAGAGTTCAAAATGTTTTTCTACCTGTGAACACATACACACACGCACCTACCTATAAGATTTACCCTAATCTTGAGGAGTAATGTTGCTGTTCCATTAGGTAGTGGTCCCTGCATGGACATTTAGTAGGCTCTGATTCTTCTTCAGATTGGTGTTGTACCTCGCGAACAATTTGTCTGACCCTAAATGCAAGAACATACACACCGTTTATTCTGCTCTACCAATCTTGGTTATTGGCGCCTTTAATCACGATTATTCTGTTCACAAAAGAGAAACCAAACACAACTATCATGTCGGTCATTATATCTGTACTCGAATGACAAACGAAGATTCCCATGGCTCATTCTGAGAACATGATGTAGATTTCAGGTGAAAAAAAAAACCACTAGTAGGAGTACTTTTGAACAGCCTGAGATAACATAGTCATAGAAGGAAGCTATATTTAACCTTCCAATAATATTGTGAGAATGATAAACAAAATTTATTCCTCATTGTTACTCCCTCCCGTCACAAAAGAGTGACGTACTAGAATGCGTGTATTAACTTTGACCAAAGATATGATTTGAAACATATGGTTTGGATATATAAAAATTATACAAGTGAATTTGCTATAGAAATATTTGTATGATATTATACTTTTAATACTTTAGTTAAATATAAGATAAGGGAATTTAGTAGCGAAATAATGGTACTATCTGTTGCTCAATTGTAGCTGCTCCACTACAGTCTCGTCTTATCAAATAAACGGCGCGTATTCTTCCTCGAAGAGGAGGAGAATTTGATCTTCTCAACGCGCCGCGTGCGAATCGATTGACTGGTCGACACGTACCGCATGCACATGCGTAGCCTGCTCGTCAGGTATCTTTCACCGAGACGATCGATGGAGCGAGCTCTGTCTGAGCCAAACGCGAGCCGGAACATGCGTCTCTGAAAAGAGGGCCGGACCGAGAACGCCGTCATGCCGCCCAATTAATGTGCAGAGTAGAGTTACTACACATTGACGATGGTTCAGTGACTTCAGTCGCTGGCTAGCTAGCTAGCTGCTCGACATGCATGCGTGCACGGAGAGCATCATATTTTCCGTGTCGTGGTCCGGGCAGTCGTCCCGTGCCATACAAAGAAAAAAAAGAAAGATATATATCATCTGCATCTGCAGATTGTACAGTTTTGAAATGTACTATGGAAGAGTTTATTTTTTGAAATATACCATTAAAGAGTGGTTATATTGAAAGATATACAATTACATATTTTTTATATCACTTTCGTACTTATAACAAGATCGAGTCATGCCAATTTCAGTTGAGCCCATGTGGATGCTGTGATCGGTCCACGGTCAGACCCCAGAGTCCGACGTATCTTGACCGAGTTATGGTTAACAAGACAAAATTCTGTATAAATTTCAGGTAATTGCCTTTATAATTTATGGTATAAATTATAACTAGGATATCAATAGCTACTCCAACTCCAAGTCAGATTACCATAGTAAGGCCCTATTTGGCAGGACTCCAACTCTTAGCTCCACCCCCACCCCTTCCTCCGCTTCCCCACGGTGGTTGACCTCGCCCGCGCCTGCACCCCCTCCGCCTCCCTCCCCGACACCTCTGCCCTCCACCCTTTCGCCTCCGCCCCCACGGCAGCGACTCGACGGAAGATACGGGAGCTCCTTGGCGAGCTCAAGGAGGACGGCGAGGCCGCGGCGTTGGCGTCCGGGAGCGGCGGTTAAGTTGTTTCATTGGGTTTTTTAGGATTTCTAGCTTCAATTTGGACCCATGTCACCTATGTGAATTGTGCTGCTGCTGCTTAGTTTTCATGGTTAGCTGCTGCATCGCCAACGTGAATTGCGCCGCTGGTTACTTATGATAATGATAGTTGTTTCATTAGACTGGTTAGCTACAATCTGGGAATAGTGCTAAGAACTAGGTTTTCAGCGCGTTTTCTGGGATCAGACGTTTATCGAAGTTTCTATAAACTGCAACTGGTCAATTGCACTGGTTCTGCCCACCTATGGTTTTAGACTTATCCAAATGCCATATGTGGTGCCAACAATACAAGTTACTTTGTATGTTCTCTTGTTATAGAAATTTCTGGTGAAGTTCCTCTGGGCATTTGCAAAAAACATCATGCAAAAAAACATCAGACCTTCGTATGTATGATCAGCAATTCGGCATAATTTATGTTGTGCTGCCTTAGCGAACTTTGCACCTTAATGGTAGGAGCCATGGGAAGCGTGTAAGAGGACATGGATGGGCAATTAGTTTTTTTTAATTGTAAAGTACACCAGGATGATATGAACAATAGGATATTCTGAATTTAAGATGGAGTACTTGTATTTGTTGATCTTAGGCGATGCTGTGAATTCATCTAGCTGTCGTGTGGGATATCATGTTTTAACAAGATTTGGTACATTTTTTTGGTTGTTTGATAGCTATATCATATGTATATACCACCGAACGTAATTTGTTGTTCTTGTGCTATATCATAATTCATAGGTAGGTGCTGTCAAACATGATTTGTTTCCTTCTGCTTGCTGCTTTTGATACCAGTACTTGTTTGACCTCCATAATCATGTGAAAGAATTTCCCCAAATCATCCATTTTATTTGTGTGTAGGGATGAAGATTATAGAAGTGAGGCCAATGGAAGCAATGGTAGTTTTATTGGTTATAAGCCCCACATTGAAGAACTTAATAAGCTATCCCATGTAAAGATTGAGTGTTTCTCCTAGCGAGGATTGAGTGTTTTGTAAAGACTCGAGAGTTATCTTAATTTTCTAATGGTACTATTAGCATGCGTGTTGGTGCCACGGCATGAATTGTATTTGATTGATTGATGTAATCTCAGTGAGATTGTTGGACTAGATATTTCTCTGAACAACCGGCACAATCCCAGTTTGTAATGAAGCTTCGGCTGCTAAAACTAATTACCAAAAGCGTAGCATCTCCCCTGCATCAATTTCCTAACGCACATCCTGCTGCCGAAGTGACTAACTTAATTAATCACTGAGCTCCTGATTAGCCATACAAAAAAAGATTACAAGTCACAAAACAAGTGTAGTACAGTATTTTTACAAATATATTTCTCATTTCTGGAGTTGGAGTTAACTTTTTAACCAAATACCTTCTCAGATTGCTCTAACTTCTCATATGAGTGGATCCAAGAGTGAAGCTGGAGTTGGAGCTGCAAAAATTTGGAGCAGAGCCATACCAAACAGGGCCTAAGAATAGTCTCAGATCTCATAAAGGTACCTAGAATGCTCAGAACCCTTTTCCCCCCCTCTAGAGTCTAGACATCAAGGCAAGGTGTTCACCAAAAAGAACATATGTAAATTCAAGAAGCAAAACTATATACTCACAAAGTTAAGCTCCAATACAACCAATAGGCGATAACCTTTACTATACCACACCATATTCAATGCCTATCTCACACTAAGATAACAAAAAGGTAAGATAACTGCCCACTTGCAGATATGCCTTTGCCAACAATCAGAAGCAGATAATGCTTTAGCATTTGACATATTGATCCCAAACCATTTGAGACAATGCTCTTATTCGGAGTCAGCAAAACAAAAATAAACAAAGAAAAAATATCTATAGCATAGGAATAGTAGAAAATTAAAGTTAAGACAACCCCAAACATGAACATGGCACACCTTCCTTGTCACGTATCTGCAATGGCTTGGTCCTGGCCAAATGATAACAGGAAAACATGATATATGAGATATCCAAAAGTTAAATAAACTGTTGTCAGTAGTAATATAGTACTCTACCACGAAACCAACAAATCCACAACAAACAACATGGATTGAATTGGAGAGAAATAAAGATTTGGATTAGATTGATTGCTCGCGGAAAATAAATGATCTTCTAAAGGAAGACATGTTCATGGGCAGACTGATCCGAATTTTCTGGACTTGGGCCTTGATTTTCGGCCCGAAGGACCGGTTCAAAGCCTGAAAAAGCCCGACAATAGCAATAAAATAATAAAAAACTACTTTTTCTCGAAATGAATTAAATATTAACTTTTATTCCCAAAAAGAAATAAAATAAATACTATTTTATTGAAAAACTCAGTTTTTAGGCTGGGCTCAGGCCTACCTATTCAAGACCAGGCTATTCCAGGCCCGGCCCAGCCTAGCCTAAGATTTGAACAGGTCTACACATAACAAAACGATATAATAACAATCCAAGCCAGCTAGGGCTTCCTTACCAACGAAAGAAGAAATCAATCCAAGCAAACCCAGATGGGATGGATCTCCACTCCACGCCAGTCAAGTAGCGCGGAGGAGGAGGAGGATGACGATGCCTCCTACGAGAGAAGGATTCCTACGCTTGGGGTGACATGAGTGGCTCTATCTTGGTGGAAGAAAGCCTGGCAGGGCACAAGTTCGGCGGAGAGGAGGGTTTGATAGCGCTGGCGACTTGGCGTGGCCGCATGAGTAGCCAGGGGAGGAGGAAAACGATAAGGATAATTGATGCAGGGGATGAGGGGCTAGGCCAAGGGGGTATTTTTTATATATTTCTTGGGTTGTTTTCGCACACACAATGTGCATGGATGGGACAAAAATTGCCAATATCTTTTTTACAATTTTTTCATTAGGGATTCGGTTTACGCGCTAATTGTCACTTTTAAATTGGACTTTGGTTGCATACCTAGACAAGGGTAGTTTGGTCTGTAATGTCATGCTATTTTGATGGTTGTTTGGTTGGAGACACGAATTCTCGTATTCTTGTGGAGGCGGAAAGCATGGCTTGACCCCTCCTAAGAGCATCTTCAATAGTGTTATACCAGCAGTCGATTAGTCCTTCAATGTCAATAAAATTCATTAGTCCTTCAATGTCAATAAAATTCTAGGTGGAAGAGAGAGAAGCATGAGAAAGAAGGGAAGCTGTCTCTTCCTCAAACAATCCTTTCTATACACGAACCAAGACAAAGCAACCAGTACATGCAAGAGATGGATAAAAGGAGTGGAAATATTATAAGTTTGGTATGAATGTTAGAGACAACATATTAGAGATGCTATCTCTAAATCTATTTTTCAGTGATATAGAATTGATATAACAAAATTAGAGATAACACTGCTTGAAGATGCCCTAAACATTGTTAGCCTGAGTTAATCATCCGATTGAGGTGTCCAAAACCAGACGTCAAACTCCGTGCGCTAGTAGTTAAGCAAAGGTAATTACCACCTCTTAGCCACCACAAACCACACAAGAGCCGCCACTCAGGAGCTCACGAGGACCGGGCCATGGAGGAAAAACCAATCGTCGGGATGAGTCGCCCACCGCCTGGCCGGCTAGGAGTCATGGAGAGGGAGGCGAAGGGTAGGGGCAGAGCAATGAGGGAGGGAGGCGAGCCCTGAGGCGTCGGGGAAGGGGTGGGGAAGCCATGGAGGCGAAGGCGGAGGGAGGGAGGCGAGCCGTGGAGGGGGGGGAGCGAGCAATGGAGGGAGGGAGGGAGGCAGGCATGGATGCGCTGGGGGAAGGGTGGGGCGAGCCAGAGAGGCTGGCCATGAGGCGGAGGCGAGGAGGGAGGCGAGTTGCGGAGGGGTACGGAGGGAGGCGAGCTGGAGGGGTAAGGGAGATCTGCGGGGAGGCGGCAAGGGGGGGCGAGCGAAGGGGTGGGAGGCAGAGCCGCGGAGGCATTAGGAGGGAGGCGGAGGCGTGGGAGGGTGGGCGGAGCCGCGGAGGCGTCGAGGGAAGGGGTAGGGGGGGCGGAGCCACAGAGGCGGAGGGAGGGAGGCGGAGGCGGACGCGTCGGGAGGGAGGCAGATGTGGAGGGAGGGAGGCGAGCCGCGGAGGGGGAATGGGGTGGGGGGCGGAGCAGCGGTGGAGGCGAAGGGATGGAGGGAGGCGGAGTCGTCGGAGGAGGCGGAGGCACCGAGGAGGGAGGAAGGAAGGGCGGGGGGTGGGGCGGGCGCCGAGGAGGGAGGCAAAGGGGGAAAGGGGAAGAGCGGAGGCGAATGGGGGGGATGCACGAGAGGGAGGTTTTGTTGGATGGTATTTGGTGGGTAATTTCATCTTAACTCTAGGGGTATTTTCGTAACCGGATGACTGCTCCATGCGGTGAGCAACCTTCTCGCAGCTCTGATAAAATACACTGCGGCCTGCTCCAGATTCTCAAACTCCAGATTCAATTTTTTGTTGAAGCTGTACCGTTTGGCATGGCTCCACCTACTTCAACTATGAAGCTGAGAGTTGGAGCCATACTAAACAGGGCCTAAGACCCTATTTGGCAGGGCTCCAACTCTTAGCTCCACCCCCACCCCTTCCTCCGCTTCCCCACGGTGGTCGACCTCGCCCGCGCCTGCACCCCCTCCGCCTCCCTCCCCGACGCCTCTGCCCTCCACCCTTTCGCCTCCGCCCCCACGGCAGCGACTCGACGAAAGATACGGGAGCTCCTTGGCGAGCTCAAGGAGGACGGCGAGGCCGCGGCGTTGGCGTCCGGGAGCGGCGGTTAAGTTGTTTCATTGGGTTTTTTAGGATTTCTAGCTTCAATTTGGACCCATGTCACCTATGTGAATTGTGCTGCTGCTGCTTAGTTTTCATGGTTAGTCATTGATCGCCAACGTGAATTGCGCCATTGGTTACTTATGATAATGATAGTTGTTTCATTAGACTGGTTAGCTACAATCTGGGAATAGTGCTAAGAACTAGGTTTTCAGTGCGTTTTCTGGGATCAGACGTTTATCGAAGTTTCTATAAACTGCAACTGGTCAATTGCACTGGTTCTGCCCACCTATGGTTTTAGACTTATCCAAATGCCATATGTGGTGCCAACAATACAAGTTACTTTGTATGTTCTCTTGTTATAGAAATTTCTGGTGAAGTTCCTCTGGGCATTTGCAAAAAACATCATGCAAAAAACATCAGACCTTCGTATGTATGGTCAGCAATTCGGCATAATTTATGTTGTGCTGCCTTAGCGAACTTTGCACCTTAATGGTAGGAGCCATGGGAAGCGTGTAAGAGGACATGGATGGGCAATTAGTTTTTTTTTAATTGTAAAGTACACCAGGATGATATGAACAATAGGATATTCTGAATTTAAGATGGAGTACTTGTATTTGTTGATCTTAGGCGATGCTGTGAATTCATCTAGATGTCGTGTGGGATATCATGTTTTAACAAGATTTGGTACATTTTTTTGGTTGTTTGATAGCTATATCATATGTATATACCACCGAACGTAATTTGTTGTTCTTGTGCTATATCATAATTCATAGGTAGGTGCTGTCAAACATGATTTGTTTCCTTCTGCTTGCTGCTTTTGATACCAGTACTTGTTTGACCTCCATAATCATGTGAAAGAATTTCCCCAAATCATCCATTTTATTTGTGTGTAGGGATGAAGATTATAGAAGTGAGGCCAATGGAAGCAATGGTAGTTTTATTGGTTATAAGCCCCACATTGAAGAACTTAATAAGCTATCCCATGTAAAGATTGAGTGTTTCTCCTAGCGAGGATTGAGTGTTTTGTAAAGACTCGAGAGTTATCTTAATTTTCTAATGGTACTATTAGCATGCGTGTTGGTGCCACGGCATGAATTGTATTTGATTGATTGATGTAATCTCAGTGAGATTGTTGGACTAGATATTTCTCTAAACAACCGACACAATCCCAGTTTGTAATGAAGCTTCGGCTGCTAAAACAAATTACCAAAAGCGTAGCATCTCCCCTGCATCAATTTCCTAACGCACATCCTGCTGCCGAAGTGACTAACTTAATTAATCACTGAGCTCCTGATTAGCCATACAAAAAAAGATTACAAGTCACAAAACAAGTGTAGTACAGTATTTTTACAAATATATTTTCCATTCCTGGAGTTAGAGTTAACTTTTTAACCAAATACCTTCTCAGATCGCTCTAACTTCTCATATGAGTGGATCCAAGAGTGAAGCTGGAGTTGGAGCTGCAAAAACTTAGAGCAGAGCCATACCAAACAGGGCCTAAGAATAGTCTCAGATCTCATAAAGGTACCTAGAATGCTCAGAACCCTTTTTCCCCCTCTAGAGTCTAGACATCAAGGCAAGGTGTTCACCAAAAAGAACATATGTAAATTCAAGAAGCAAAACTATATACTCACAAAGTTAAGCTCCAATACAACCAATAGGCGATAACCTTTACTATACCACACCATATTCAATGCCTATCTCACACTAAGATAACAAAAAGGTAAGATAACTGCCCACTTGCAGATATGCCTTTGCCAACAATCAGAAGCAGATAATGCTTTAGCATTTGACATATTGATCCCAAACCATTTGAGACAATGCTCTTATTCGGAGTCAACAAAACAAAAATAAACAAAGAAAAAATATCTATAGCATAGGAATAGTAGAAAATTAAAGTTAAGACAACCCCAAACATGAACATGGCACACCTTCCTTGTCACGTATCTGCAATGGCTTGGTCCTGGCCAAATGATAACAGGAAAACATGATATATGAGATATCCAAAAGTTAAATAAACTGTTGTCAGTAGTAATCTAGTACTCTACCACGAAACCAACAAATCCACAACAAACAACATGGATTGAATTGGAGAGAAACAAAGATTTGGATTAGATTGATTGCTCGCGGAAAATAAATGATCTTCTAAAGGAAGACATGTTCATGGGCGATCGATCCGAATTTTACGGACTTGGCCTTGATTTTCTACCCAAGGACCGGTTCAAAGCCTGAAAAAGCCCGACAATAGCAATAAAATAATAAAAAACTACTTTTTCTCGAAATGAATTAAATATTAACTTTTATTCCCAAAAAGAAATAAAATAAATACTATTTTATTGAAAAACTCAGTTTTTAGGCTGGGCTCAGGCCTACCTATTCAAGACCAGTTATTCCAGTGCCCTACCACCTAGCCTAAGATTTGAACAGGTCTACACATAACAAAACGATATAATAACAATCCAAGCCAGCTAGGGCTTCCTTACCAACGAAAGAAGAAATCAATCCAAGCAAACCCGGATGGGATGGATCTCCACTCCACGCCAGTCAAGTAGCGCGGAGGAGGAGGAGGATGACGATGCCTCCTACGAGAGAAGGATTCCTACGCTTCGAGGTGACATGAGTGGCTCTATCTTGGTGGAAGAAAGGCGGCAGGCACAAGTTCATGGAGAAGGAGGGTTTGATAATGGCAGCAACTTGGCGTGGCCGCATGAGTAGCCAGGGGAGGAGGAAAACGATAAGGATAATTGATGCAGGGGATGAGGGGCTAGGCCAAGGGGGTATTTTTTATATATTTCTTGGGTTGTTTTCGCACACACAATGTTCATGGATGGGACAAAAATTGTCAATGTCTTTTTTACAATTTTTTCATTAGGGATTCGGTTTACGCGCTAATTGTCACTTTTAAATTGGACTTTGGTTGCATACCTAGACAAGGGTAGTTTGGTCTGTAATGTCATGCTATTTTGATGGTTGTTTGGTTGGAGACACGAATTCTCGTATTCTTGTGGAGGCGGAAAGCATGGCTTGACCCCTCCTAAGAGCATCTTCAATAGTGTTATACCAGCAGTCGATTAGTCCTTCAATGTCAACAAAATTCTAGGTAGAAGAGAGAGAAGCATGAGAAAGAAGGGAAGCTGTCTCTTCATCAAACAATCCTTTCTATACACGAACCAAGACAAAGCAACCAGTACATGCAAGAGATGGATAAAAGGAGTGGAAATATTATAAGTTTGGTATGAATGTTAGAGACAACGTATTAGAGATGCTATCTCTAAATCTATTTTTCGGTGATATAGAATTGATATAACAAAATTAGAGATAACACTGCTTGAAGATGCCCTAAACATTGTTAGCCTGAGTTAATCATCCGATTGAGGTGTCCAAAACCAGACGTCGAACTCCGTGCGCTAGTAGTTAAGCAAAGGTAATCGTAACCATTATTTGTCAAAGTTGCTATTGCTACACCCGCCGCGGTCATTACCATGGGCAGCCATGCAATTGCTTCCATGGCGCCTTGCACGGTCGAGTAGGATGGACCGGGCCGTTGCACTCGTAGTGAAACAAAAAAGCTCGTAGGCAAATAAACTTAAATTGTAAAAAAGAAAAGGGTAAAAAAGAGAGAGAAAAAGGAGGTTTCCGGGAGGAAGGAGAGAGCAGCTTACTGATACTTCGACAAAACGAAATAGGATTGGGTGTTGCGCTCGTAGGCAAAACAAAGTTAACCGTAACACGTATTTTTGTTATGAATTTTTCAAGATTTGATTATTTGACCTCTTGATTGCTGATGCTTAAGTCCAAGCTCCAAAGGATCTCAAACACCATAAAATCGCAGATGCGTGCAGCCATCCCTAATTCTTCCACCAACTTAAGCTTTCAGCAATCAACCAAATCATGTTTGGATTCGTATTCTTTGTATAATAATATTAGGATCCCATGGACCAAACAGTTCAGAACAGTCAGAGAAAGAAGAGTCCTGAAACAATGTAAACGCCTTTTATTCTGAGTAACCCAAACACAGGTTGCATAATACACTTACATACGAATAATAACAAGTTGAAGATTCACTAATTATTGGTCAACAATCACAGCAAATCAACTGCACAATTAAAATTTTGCCATTCCAAAATTCCAGAAACAAGGAGCTTCGAAGTGTGTATGTCAGCAGCAGCAGCAGCAGCAGCAGCACTCCTCCAGCACGCAGCAGCAGCAAAGAGCAGCCAACCTGCAAAAGGAAACACGGAGAGCTTAAGCAATTTAAGCTATGAACCACTACAATTTTGACATAAAATGAAATAAAAATCCCTGCAGTATTCTAGAATAAAATGTTTCATCTGTAAAGCTTGTGTGCATGACTTTCTCGAACATAAACCTGTAGATCAAGATATAGGCAAGGATCAGTATGAACTTTACTTTCAGCTACGTTGTACAACCAAAATCCGGATCAGTATGAACTTTACTTTCAGCTACGTTGTACAACCAAAATCCCCCACACAGACAGATTACCAGGTTGTGATAAACCTTACATCCACTTATAAGTTTTAATAATTCTTACAGGTTTGCTGTTATTTTGCTTAACTTAGAATGTAGAGTAGACTTTCAACTAATCCACGAGTTTAAGTTTCACATGGCCCAAAAACGACATTTCTTGCCATCAGTCCTTTACAAGGGCTTGCATAACAGATTGGCAATGTGTATATTGTTTTCTTAGTTCAGTTTAACATGTATATTCAAACTAGTTCTAGCCCTTGTCAGATGGCATATTTTTTTGGTGGACAAAAGTGATTGATGCACGTATTAGAGAACATCTATCAGTTATATGAGATTGTCACTGTTCAATGCCAGCTGTTGTCTGCATCAGACAAGAGTATGCGCTACTCTAGAAGACATAAAATACTTCAGAGCTTATCAGGTTATCCAGTAATCTACTCAGCCTAGCATCCAGCAATACAATTTTTTTTTATGGTGTGCCAAGCAAGGATAGAAAACCCGTTCCCGGGGGGAATCCCGGTCGCCGGCCGGGAAAAAAACTGGATGGTTCCCGGATTTCCCGGGGAAAAAAAAACCAGACGAATTTCGTTTGAATTTACTTAAAAACCAGTCAAAATTCAAAATTTGGAATTTGAACTGCCAAACCAGGAAAACCAGCCGGTTTTCCTCTTCCCGGAGCCCACCGGTAAACCCGGTAACACCGGCCGGTTTTTTCTTCCATGGTGCCAAGCATTTAGCTCTAGTGTTTCAAAGATGTGCAAGAAATAGAGAATGGAGTTATACTTATCGATTAACCATGATAAATATGTTATTGTTTATTTGGTTCCAACAGTACATGCAAGACTATTCATAATCAGGTTCCTTGGTTAAGTCTATGTTCTATCTTTGTTCTAGATCTTACTTATTCAGATTCTTTGTGCAAAACATATTACCAAAGACAGCAACATACACTAAATTTTGGTAGTAGTTCACCGACCATCCACGGTTACAAGTTACAAGACAATTAAATGCTCCCTTTTTTGACATATTTCTCATCTACAAGTCAGTAGTAAACTAGTAATGATTATTCTTCAAAGCCATTCGACATTTGATGCTGCTAAGATGTCGTAAAGAGAACTTCCCAAGCCTTATACAGATTCAGCAATCAGCACAGGTAGCATATCCCAAAGCTACTTTCCTCACTAAATAATTTCGATCAGCACAAGAAAATCAGTGCTTGAATGATCTAATTGCAACATGGATACAATTTTCTATAGTTTTCCATATGAAACAACTTGAGAACAAGCTAAGCATAACCCGACGATCTCACCAATCAACTCCTGAGATCGTATAGCAACCGTAAACATAAACTAGATAATAACCCAACTTATACTACTTCAACAAGTTAGGACCCTCTAAACGTCTGTTACCGTATCAAACAAAACCTGAAAACCACAGGAACACCCAAAGAAACAAGAATCCTACTTAACCGCACCCAACCACACATATGAACACAACCAGGACACATGAACCAACATACACCCAAAATTCACAAGATGTGAAGAGAGCAAAGTCTGCATTACCATCCTTTGAGGAAGCCAAGGCAGCAGTCGTCCTCCTCGTGGTGGTGGTGGTGGTGGCTATGGTGGTTACCGTGGTGGTGGTGGTGGTGGTGGTCGTCGGTGTGGTGGTGGTGGCGGGCATCATGCGGTGGCGGGTAGTAGTAGGGCGGCTGCTGCCCCTCGCTGAAGTAGCCCTGGTACCCTGGAGGAGGCTGCTGGGGCGGCGGGTAGTAAGGGCCTTGCTGCGCACCGTGTGGGGGTGGTGGGTATGCCGGTGGATACCCTGCAGACACAGAACAAGAACCCAGATTAGATCAGGCACGAATTTGGCGAAATTGTCGCACCATCAGAATTCAGGCACGCTTCCAATCGATCCAGAATATGTTCGAGGCATGGCATCCTGTCAATTCAATTCCCAGAAAGATTACAGAAGAATCCTAAAGAATCGAAGAGGAGGGACTTCTAAACCGGGAGAATACAGATCAAGAAGATGATCCTTGCTGCCTAGTCACTGAGACAGAATCGGATGAAAAGTATTGAGAATCTGCAAGTGATGGGAGGGAATTTGCCTGGCGGAGGGTAGGATTCCTGAGGAGGAGGGACCTTCTGGTAGCTCATTCTCTCGTCGTCGTCGTCAGCGGCGACTTTGCCCTTCCCCCTGATCCTCTCGCGGACAACCGATGCGATGCGATGCGATGCGATGCGACCTGACGTTTTTATCTCTATCCACAGTTCCCCTTGCGACTTCGGGAACTGGACAGCGACCGCACGCGCACGGGGGTGGGTAACGTACGTCTGCAACTGCAAGTAACAGAACCAGCGGGGAGGATTAGGCAGCCCACAGACACAGACAGGCTCGCACGAAGCTATCCCCGCCCGCTGCCGTCGGGCGTGAATGTGATGGATCAACGGAAGAATCGTTTCGTCGGCGTCGGGGGCCGACGGACGGAGGAAAGACGACCGAGTCTACTACGCCTTTCCCACCGCGGCGGCCCAACCAATTTTCCTTCCGCTCGCTCGGCTCGGGCCGGAAAGAAGTCACAAATCCATACATACAATACGCCTGCTTCGCCGCCGTCTTTGCGGCCCGCGGGTCCCAACTGCCCGCGCCCAGTTATTACTACATCTAAGTTAAGAAATATTTTTAATAGAACCAGCACCGCAGCTGGAATAGCTCAGTTGGTTAGAGCGTGTGGCTGTTAACCACAAGGTCGGAGGTTCAAGCCCTCCTTCTAGCGTTGTATTTTAGTGTTTTTTTTTTGCCATTTGTGTTTTGACAGAAACGATAGAATATGATCATGAATTAGTTTGTGTGTGTGTGTTGATGGGGGTGGTCATGGCTCCCTCTATTTTCGTATGTGGCCTTACGTGAGTAGGTGTGATACCAAGACAAATCTATCCTATTTAAACTCTATTTGAAATGTTTTGCTGAAAAATATGTTCTTAGTAAAACTAGATCTATGGTGAGTAAGTATACTTTAACGCTGTAAAATATAATTAATGTGTCTGAGCACAGCAACCGACCGTAAAACCGTTCACGCCCTTAATCCAACACCGCACTCACTCTTCCACCGCCCCCTTTCGACGCTTTGCAAATTCTTCTTTGGACATGCCCCCCAAAGTGCAAATTCTTCGCATAGTTAGCAATCCAAAACAGGCTTTGGACCTCAGACAGATTGGAAGCTAAGGGATGGCCTAACCAACTTTTTTGCCCCCTATGCATACACACTCCGGAATCGGCTATTCATCTTTTCGCCCAGTGCCGTTTCTTTGAAAGAATTTGGAAGCATATGACGGATTGGCTAGGATTTGATAGCCTACAACCACCCCTTTGGGCTCCTAGCACGAATATTTTGGCTTGGTGGTCTAATGTAGCGGAGACGGAAGGTTCCCCTAGGAAAGCCACGACTACAAGACTACAACATCTGGAAGGAGCGAAACGTAAGAATCTTCAACAGCAGAGCCACCGCACCACTGGATTTGCTAATGAAGATTAAGGAGGAGGGTAGAACTTAGTACCTAGCGGGAGGAAGTGTCTGGAGCATTTTAATACTTTGTAATTAGGTCCTTTCTTAATTTTGTATTGTACTCTGCAGTTTTGTCCCGCCCTTTCTCTATTAATATAACAGGCAGTCCTCCAGCCGGTTTCATTCAAAAAAAAAGTTGTTTATCATTTAACGGAACAATGAATAGTGTGACAATAAACAGCAACGCTTGTTAATTTATTCTTTCTTTTATCACCCTAGCTAACATAGAAAACTAATAGTGTGTTACTGCTGCTTAATCACCTATCTAGACTCTGCCTGCAATCTGCAGATGCTGGAAGTGGTCGTTAGAGCATGACTTGTTCTGTTCGTATTCATCCATGCGCAACAAGGTAGCACTCCTGTCTTAATTTTGCTTCGTTTCGTCGAGCAAAAAAAAGCCAACCACTGCATGTTCTTCACGTCAATATTTCGTCCAAGCGTAGGCCTCTCTTGAACTGCTTCTGCTGCACAGAAATCAAGTGAAGTGAAACAAAGACAGCAAACAGAGAAGAACAAGATGTCAGAACTCAGAACTAGCTCGCAGTTGATCTTTCACAACTTCCGGAAATCATGTACATAACTGATATGATCATGGACCGCAGATAGTGCAGCGAGTATAGTTCTGTGCATTCTCTGGACTCGACTGCTCTGTTTGTGAGTGGAACTGAATACTGAAATAGCATCAGGTAAGGGATAGATTAAGAAGAGATGAGAGCCTGGCATGAAGGATAAGAGCCACTCAGTCTAGCCAAGGAGATTGCCTGTGAGATCACATGCAGAATTTGCATAAACAGATGGAGTTTTTAGTAATGTGTAGCTAGCCTCCTGCAGGAAGCCACAGGCAAGTCATCCTTGGCTACCAGAGCAAGCTCTCATCGCCATGTAAGGCCCCTCTCCTGCTCTGCTATCTGCTCTCTCTGCTCTCTGACACTTTCCTAATTTGGCTTGGGCGCTTGGCCGCTGTTATGCCACCCTCCCTATCTCCTATTTGTATAGCTGGAAAGTGATAATGGATTGCAAAAGGTCAAGAGCAACCCATGCAGAGCAGAACAAACGTCGATCTTTCCCTCATTGGAAAATGTGCAGAATTTGTTCTCTGCAATCCGCAGTGATTTGTGCGGCCCATGCTGCTAGCTCATGCTGCCTCCACCTTTCGACGTGCTGGGATAGCACGCATCGGTATCTTTGCAAATGGAAAGGGAATGTGTTGACCCTCGTAAGTAAGGCCCGATTTGGAACAGGGAATTTGATCGCATTCTTATCGGAAAATAGAGTTTTCTACGAAATTTATATGAGAATCCTCAAAAGTATGAAAGTACTGGATCAGAATGCTACCGCCTGTTTAGCTCTAGTTCCCCGGTTCACCTGCGCTGTAAACTGAAATGAAATCTTATCCCCTTTTGTTTTCCCGATTGAACCTGTCCCCAAATCTCTCCGTCTAAATTTTTTTTGCTAGTTCCCCGGTTCACCTGTGCTGTAAACTGAAATGAAATCTTATCCCCTTTTGTTTTCCCGATTGAACCTGTCCCCAAATCTCTCCGTCTAAA
Organism: Hsuehochloa calcarea; assembly: GCA_036346395.1. Classification (NCBI taxonomy): domain Eukaryota; kingdom Viridiplantae; phylum Streptophyta; class Magnoliopsida; order Poales; family Poaceae; genus Hsuehochloa; species Hsuehochloa calcarea. The sequence goes on from CM070610.1 coordinate 6,159,458, forward strand.
TTTTTTTTGCTAGTGGTGAGATTTACCATTAGTTTATGATCCACATGCCGCAGCGAAGGCGTCATGCGTGACCTCAATCGCTCGCGCTTCAATCAAGCCCATAATAACATGTCGCTCGCAGTCACCGAGTTTGGGCGATCACTGGAATCTTTTTTTTTTCTCAGGGCATCAATCAGTTGCTCCGTTTGCTTTCCCCGCGCGACTCTGCTGCGCCCGTCCGTGCGCGCCACGCGTCGGCGGCGGCTGTACGCGCCGCCGCACTGGATCCCCGACTGCTCCCATGCCCCCGTGCCTCACGACCTCGCATAAACAAACCAACGGCCCGCGCGCTCTTATCACTCCTATTTGCAGTAATTCTTCGTATATGCGGTATACATCACTGTAGATAAGTTATCTTTTTTATTTATCTTTATAGATGATATAATTTTTAAATATTTTTAGACTTAAATTATTTTTTACTTAGTTGTGATGAATTGTAAACAAGATATTTTTTTCTTCAACAAATGAGAGTTTTCGGTGGAACCGGTGAACCACGCGAGCAGGTTGGTTAAATCTTACGTAGGAAAAACTATAAACATATGATGTAAGGTCACCACCATTCCCTACCAGCTGGCCACCACCACCCCCCTTCTCGTCCTCCTCCCCTCGCGTGCAGGCTGCTGGGTGACGTGGCCACGCCGGAGGAAGGATGACGTGGCCCTGCGACTACTGCGGGGAGGCGGCGGCGGCGCTGCACTGCCGCGCCGACGCAGCGAGGCTCTGCGTCGCCTGCGACCGCCACGTCCACGCCGCCAACGCGCTCCCGCGGCGGCACGTGCGCTCGCCGCTCTGCGACGAGTGCGACGCGCGCCCGGCTGCTGCGCGGGTCGCGGGAGCCGGCGGCGGCGGCGAACCGAGGTTCCTCTGCGCCGGGTGCGAGGGCGGGTGCGCCTCTGCTGCGGCAAGGGTGCCTGTCGAGGGGTTCTCTGGATGCCCAGCGGCGGCCGAGCTCGCCGCGGCCTGGGGGCTCGACCTCACCGGTGACGGTAGTGGCCGTGGCGGAGGGGCAGGAGGCGACGTCGACGACCCATTCTCCTCTGAGCTCGACTACTCAATGCTGGCAGTGGACCCTGTGCTGCGGGACCTCTACGTGCCCTGCGACGCCCCGGAGGTCGCTGCCGGTGGATGCGGCGGGCGGCGGCTCAAGGGGGAGGCGCTTTGCCACCAGGTCGCGGAGATTGCGCGTCGTGAGACGGAGGCTGCGCCTTCACGACCGACGCAAGCGCACTCGGGATTGATCCCTCACGCTGCTCGCCGTAGCTCTGCTGCTGCAAGCAGCCACTTGCCAGAGAACGCTGCGGCGGCGGCTCCTGAGCTGCCGAGGCAGCCAACGCCCTCGCCGTACACTTCTCTACTGATGATGGAGCTGGATAGTTGCGCCGATGTCGGCTGCCGCGGTCGGCTTGCCAACGACGACGAGCTTGTATGGGACCGTGCCGCGCCCTCAGATCCGCCCTCACAGGCAAGAAGAAGGAGCATCACTATTATTGCTTCTTGGAACTGTTTGCTTTCATTTCTTCAAGTGATAAAAGAATGGTGCCATACTCATTACATGTTTCATTTTTGTATTCTTGGATTGATGAACGACATGATCGCATGATTCACATTGTTTGGTGGTGTGGTGAGAAAGGCTAGCTGTGTAGTTTGTCACTTGGTTGCACAGCAAAAGCTTGAAATTTAGTAGTAAACTGCCACATATTGTAGCCAAGAACTAGAAATGCCGTGGTTAGATGGTGAATTAAAAACCTAGCATACTCTTGTTCCTGTGTGATAGTGTTGGTGTTTGTTCAAATTTCTGAAGCCATCACGGTGGCTTTGCTGGTATACACACTGTTCTCCATGGCACTCCCTTTAATTTCAAACGTTTCATCAGCCAATTGAACATAAACACTGTCTGTTTCCTTTTCAGTGATGTAAACTTTGATGCGCACTGTACAATGACCATATTAGCTTTGCGTACAAATAGATTTGGTCTTTTCAAATATTTCTTTTAGTTGGAATGAAGGTTGAAGAACACTGCCATTTTGTATAAGTTAAACGTGCAATTCTATTGAAGAAAGGTCTAATTTTCTTTCAGGAGAGGTACGTGTTGTAATCGTTAGGCTTTAGGTGTTCTCTATGATGATTGGTTTGCACAATCGTACAGGACTTCCTAAAAATGAGCTGCCGAAAAGTGCATTATTGATTATATATGTAATTTCACTCCACACTTGATATATCTTCATGGCTATGTGGTAAGTGCATAAATCATGGTTCACAGATCTTGGTGCTATTTCTTCAGACTTTTGACTACACATTGAGAATTAGCATCATTTTTGTGAGTTTTGCTCTGTGCCTATTTTCAAGGAGGAGAGAAAATTCGAAGGCTGAAAATTGGAGTTTGTTATCGTCATGGCAGATATGGGATTTTAATCTAGGAAAATCAAGGGATCATGATGAGAATTCCGCACTTGAAGTTCGATTGGGCTCAAAAGATGAAGGTTTTATGATCAAGGGTTATAATGACATGCTCACGGAACTTTCCTCTGGCTCAAGGAAAGCTCTTGAAAATATTTATGGCTCGACATATTCTTTCACTACTGAAGAAATCATGTCGAGTAATATCTGCCGGCTGACACCCAAAAAGGTGAGCCACATTTCCCTCTTTCTGCTATAAACGCATATGTTGTCTGCAAATTATTGTGCTTTGGGGACTTAGGAGTGGCATGTAACTCTAAAACTGTATTGAAACGTGAATAAAATGTCTGCACTTATGGCTGTACCAATGTGTGCTGTTCTTGATCTTACATATAGGGTTAGCCAGAGCTATCTCCTGGTCCTCTTGACAGGTCTGCTGGACCATATAGCAGAGGTCTGCTGACGTTGATGCACAGTTGCTGTTTAGTTCAGGCTGGCTCGTTGTCAATTCAATCTTATCTCCTAATGGATTGATTTTGACAAATTAGGCCATGTGCTCCCATCTGGTGTGAGATATTAGCTGGATTGGGTCACCATTATGGCTCACCATACAGGCATACACATCCTCCTGTGCTTTGGTCCGGCCACTTAGTCATGGAAGCCTCTTGTTCTTTAATGATACACTGAAGGCCACCTTAATTAGTCATGGTAAATTACACTGTTGACAGCCCCATGGATTGTTCTTGGTTTGCATTCTTTTCTTTTTGAAGAATTGGTTTGCGTTCTTTTAAGACCCACTGTGTAAATTCTTTGTATTATCTCTCACAGTAGACTGTAGAACCTAGCAATATGTCTTAAGTTCTGTGTACTTGTGCCTATTTGCAGCTGAGCACTTCTACCATGTTCAGCAACAAACAGAAGATTAACTCAAGCTCCTCGACAACCGACAGACCGTCAACTTCAAGGAATTGTGCATCTGCTGGTAGACCTTTGAGCTCTTCTCCTGAAGATGCAGCAGTTCTTGCCAGGGAAAATTCTTTCGTGGATCAAACTATACCTGCAACCGGAGCTGCGACCATGAAGATGGATAGCCAGACGCTGGCGATGAACAGGGGCAACGCGATGCAGCGCTACAGGGAGAAAAGGAAGACTCGCAGGCACGATTTGCCCGTGACCATGTCTGTACAGCAACGTCTCTACTCCAGCTTTCTTTCTCACAAATTTCTCATAACATGGTGCAGGTATGACAAGAACATCCGCTACGAGTCCAGAAAGATGAGGGCTGACACAAGGAAGCGAGTGGAAGGACGTTTCATGAAGTCCATCGACACCGCCAATGTTAGTGATGGTGATGGTGGGTGAAGATGCTGCATCTCAGTTCTGAACCACGTGTGAATAACTGAACTTGTATGCTGAGTTAGCATACGGAGCTATCCATATGTTGTTGCATGGTCATCTCACCGAAGGTGGCTGTTTATTTTAGTACCCAGGTAGCATTGCAGGCCCTGAAATCCTAACGATGTAACAGATTTTGCAGTATTTGTGTAAGTTCTTTTGTACAAATACATTGAAAGGGTTAGTAATACTGGTCTACTACTATCAGTCGAGGCAGGACTGTGATACGGGCCATAGCCTCATAGGATTGTACAATCCCACGTAGCCGATACAGATAGGGAATTCGAAATATGAATCAGAACTTCGTATAATCATGATCCTGTTGGTTGGATCGCATAAGATCGAGTAGTATCCTTAGGATTGGCTTCAGTATCGAGTAGGATCATGACCATGATAACAAACTATATCGGCGTATAAAATTTGATTTCCCTAATTCCTATTGCCAATTTAAGTTATATTAGTATAATTTACTTTTATTTTCTCTTTTAAAAATAAATAATGTTGAAAATTAAGTGTAATTTAATGCAATGTGAATAAGTGCACCCAAATTTACAAAATTTACTTAAAATTAAAATTTTGTCTTATAGACTTGCATATTTCAAAATATAATTCCTTTATTATATAATATGTATACTCTTTTCTAAAATACGGTAGAACGGTGATTCTACGATACGATCCCTTCAAACAAAAAAATAATCTTACCTAGGATTTGCTATCAATGCAAACAATTAGTGTACCGCTGAAATTTGAACTAGTTAAAGGTAACACATCCAAAAAAAGCAACCATATAAGGAGATCTGAGTCTGAAATTAACTCTTTTTTTTTCATAAAGCAATTGGAACAATGGCTGCAGTCCTGCAGATGATTCGAGCTAGGAGTGAAATCCATGATTGGGCATGCTTGTTGCAACCTGTCAGGAGGTACAGATAAATGCAACCGAATAATTTTCAGGAAGCAATTGGAACAATATTTGCATATTTGCAAATGATTCGAGTTAGAAGTGAAATCCGTGTGTTAGCCTAGCCATGCTTGTTTCAATCTGGAAGGAGGTACAGATAAATGCAACCAAAACGACGAATGATGATTAAATTTCATCAGATTTGTGTTCGTTTCTCCTTGGCCTCCAAGCGTTCTGTCATTCTTTTTTCGTCCGACTAAATAATGTTGGAAAGTCCATGGATGCTAAGGACGACCGAGATGAGGCTGAGGTCCGGCGAACGGCGGCGGGGAGGAGGCATTCTTGCGACCGATTACCTTGACTATTTAGTCCACGTAATATGCACCCACATGTCAGCGAGATACACATCAGCAAAAAAAAACCTTGGATTTTTTTGTGTTAATATTTGAGTTCACACTATGGTCGCAGTTCAAATTTGCGATCCAAATCTGGACTGTTTTTATCGTTGTATCGAATAGAGCGGATCATACTGGGCTAAGAGCATAGCTTATATATTTGAAATTATACAATCTTTTTCTTAATTTATTATTTTAAAATATTAATAATCAGTTATTGAAGAAAATGTTTAGGCAATGCTTATAGCTAACTTGAGAAACCGCAGCGGATCATACCGATTACCTTCCTCCCCACGCACCGTTGGCTGCCCCCTCCCTCCCTCTCGCTCCCCACGCGCCGCCGCCCTCCACCCTCTCTTCAGCCACCTCCTCGTCATCATCCTTCTCACCCCTTCGCAAGCGCACGGCGCGATCGAGGTGGGCAGATTTCTTCATCGGCATCCAAGAGGGGGGTATGGCGAGGGGGAGCAGGCGTAGATGATGCACTGATGTCTTTGTTTTCCTAGGTGAGGCGACGGACGTCTACAGTTACTTAGGGCTGAGCTTAGGTCGGCACAACACAATCCCAGCACGACGGGTTTTGAGCCGTGCCTGGGCCTGGCGGAGACAAGGTGGGCCAGCATAGCACGACGCGACCCGAAACACAGCGGGTCCGGCCTTGCCGGCACGGCCCGATGCCCACCACAACCCAAGAGTGGGGGGTGCACGCGCCGGCTCACCGAGATGACGATGGTGCGAAGGCCGCTGCTCCGCCTGGTCCAGGCGAGCAGGTCGCACTCCGAGTTCCTGGACGCCTCGTGCAGCCGCTGCGCGCTCTCGCAGGACGCCGCCATGAGCCGGTGCAGTAGCGGCTCCCCGTCGAAGACGGGGGAGCTGACGCCGTCAACAAAGCCACGGAGCACCCCGGGGAGCGTCTCCTCGCTAGAGACCTCCACCGCGCGGCCACCAGAGGCCTCGCCGTTGTCGCTCTTGCCTACCGCCGCGTCGGATTCGTCCATCTCTGGTTCCGGGTGGAGCGAGCAGTCAATGGGACTCGTGGATGGGAGTCGAGGGGGGTCGGCAAGAGGAACGAATGGAGATAGGGGGTGGTGCGTTGTTGGCGGAGGGATGAAGGCACAAAGAGGAACAGTGAGGAGGAGGGGGGTAAGGTGGATATTTTTATAAGTTTTTAGTAGTTAGATTCGATGGTAATAAAGAGAAATGATTTTGTGATGATATTTTAAGGATTTAATTAACTTCTAGTTACAAATAAAGAATTAATTCAAAAAATATTCTACGTTGCACTTATTTAAATTCTAATTGGTTTGTTGACAACTAGGACGTCTAAAAGATTAAATGAACTTATTATTGTGCAATTAGGAGTTTAAATGTTTCATTTTTGGGAGAAAGATAGTGAAGATAGAATAGATAGGTTACTTTCTCATTAGTTTTCCCTTAATCTAAACATTCTAATAAGAACAAGATTACTTTTCTTTACATTTAGTACCCCTTTAGATATCTCTAGTAGGAACTAGAGTGTATGATCCATATACTGTGTGTTTGTGTCTAAGTTAAGTACAATTTCCCTTTAGATTTATAATCCCCTAAAGATTTAGTGCCCCTCAAATATCTACATTGCTTTTTTAATAGCATCTCTAGTTAGTTCTAGAGTGTGTGAAATTTAACTGTCTATAGGAGGTGCAATTGTGTCTATTGAATCTGAAATCAAACGGCTAAGAGAAAAAGTGATGACGTGGCTTTCTTTTTCCTCTTGTAATCAGCTTCAATAGAGATTTAAGATTTTCTTTCGTTCATTCAATATACGAGACCATGGCCTCGGTCGGGAAGCCGGGAAGGAGAGGGACGCCGACGGTGGGAGCGCGGCGGAGCTCCGGCGACCGGCGGTGGATGAGGCGCCGCCTATGTTCTTTCGATCGGCACTCCTACGTGTAATCGCGCAACTTGGCCCCACATTTGCTCCCCAAGAGCGTATTTTCTCCCGAGTCCCTGGTATCTTCAGTTCCCGGTAAAGACTGCAGTTTTGGGCTTCCATGGTGTAAAATCTGCATCTTTTCCCCAATTCTCGCGGAGTTTTGGCGTCATGGTTTCGTAATTGGACACAAACTTTGCAGAGTTACCCCTGAAATTTGCAGTTTTTTTTTCTCTTCCTCTCACAATTGATGGCATCGTCTTGGTGTGATGGTGTCTGCCTGCCCACACTTTGCTGAGTTCCTGGACTCGTACAAACGTTTCTCTTGAGCTAAGAGTGCTGGGATGCATGGTTGCCTTGCCTGACGACGCTGAAACCGCATACATAGTAGGAAAAATACCAAATCTGTCCCTGTACAAATACCTACATGTAACATAACTTCACACAACCGATACCTAGTAAACCTTCTCGCTAGTCGCTGTACCTAACCCACATGCTGACCTCGCCGCGGACTGCATATATGGCTATCAGAGGAGTGCTTCTAACTCCAACTGTTACTGAAACTCTCCGTGAATTCTTCCTACGATCTGATCTACTCGATTTTTCTCCCTGTTGGCCTTGGCGAATGGTCCCGATTTAAGCCGCTGCAGAGAGGAGATGCGCGAGTCGCTTCCCCGGATTGGGAAAAAAAATGATAAGAGAGGGTCTTACCCTGAGGCTCTCCTCATTAGTTATAGGATTGTTTTTAACAGATTCGATTCAACAGCTGATTCAACGGCTGATGGGAATGTTTTTAACAGGTTCGATCCAACGGCTGATGAGAAGGACCTCCTCTGGCAAATTTCCTTCTGACTTGGGAAGGAGGAGAGCGAGGTGGCGTGCGTGCTCCGGTACAGATTTGGCGCCTTCGTGCGTGCGTCGGTCAGACCGAATCTCGGCTCGTGGGCCACGGCGACGTCGCCGGCCGGTCGCGTCTTGAATCCATGTGGTATGCAACTACTGAATACTGATGGCACCCTCTACTGTTCGCTAATTAATTACCCTAATCTGGTTTAGTTGCTGCTCGAGGTGCGACACATGTAGGATTAGCTGCGCTGATATAGGCGCATGTCCCATGCGCCGAGTGAGAATTCCGGTTGAATTTTACACGAAACAATTCAATTACTAAATAAGAGATCCTTTTAAATTTCACATAAAATACTTTAAATCCTATAAAAACTGGGGAAAAAAACCGCATATGAAATACGGCGTAAGACGATGAGAACGGGAACATGTGATGAGATCCCTTTTGTGGCGTGGGAAAAAAAAACACACCAAATGCAAATGCAATAAATACACCAGATTAGCAGTTACGAAGCCATATTGGGCGGCCTTTCATAAACAAGTCTTTCTCGCGCTTACTACTTGCTACACACGACTGACACGAGTGATCAAGAGCTGGAAGCGCGTAAGCTCAGAGCCAACCTCTTCGCTCATGGCTGCCGCCGCGGCCCCACCGCTGGCCCTCCTCCTCGGCCTGGCGCCGGCTGCCCCGCGCAGGAGGGCGCTGCCGTGGTGGAGCTCCTCCGCCTCCAGGGGCGGAGCGACGAGGCCGAGGCCGAGGCCGCAGCCGGCGTCGTCGAGCACGGCGTCGTCGTCGCTGGACGCGACGGTGATGGCGGCAAGGAAAGGGGTGAGGGAGTACGTGGAGGCGGCGCGGGAGATGGCGCAGCGGCAGGATGGCGGGCCCGCGCGGTGGTTCTCACCGCTTGAGTGCGGAGGCGCCGGCGGGCGCGTCCCCGGCGCGCCGACGCTGCTCTACTTGCCCGGTATGAACATGTCTCTCCTCTTTTTTGTATTCCTGAAGAAGTTGTCCCTCCCCCCGGGGAATTCTGACTTAGCATGAACTTGAATATTCGTAAGTGGAGTGGAGGTACTACCTTATTGGTGTTTTTTCTCTCTATCATTTACCATAAACTCACTTTTGATATATACCGAAAAACCTCGCCTTTTCGCATGGTCTCGTTTAGGATTATATACAGACTATATGCTATGCATTAGAGATGAGTCTGATTTTATTTTCTCTCTAGAGAAAGTAGTCCTGCACTCCTGCCTGCATCCTTGGTAGGCCTAAATTAGAACTAGCGACCAATACTATTATTTAAGCATAGAACAGTGCAACAGCACTAAAATAAGAGAGACAATGTCGATGATTTGGTGGCTTGCCTGGTCATGCCAACCAATTTTCTTGACTTGCTTGCTCACTTGCAGCTGTATATCCTGCGGAAACAATAAACAACAAAAACAGTTTGACGAATTCATACAAGTGATGGTGGACCATGTGTTGCTTTCTCATTGTTAAAGTATGACTTGAATTCGTATCGTGTCCATGCTGGACACGGCACCGACCGGATCAAGTGGTGTCAGACATAGTGTTGAGTGACGCAACCGATTCTGACTCGATTTTCTCTCTATTAGAGAATCTTATTACCTAGTTTATATATGTACCCCTGTAGCTGCATGGTTAGATGCGCTGAATAGCCTCGTGCCTGTAATCTCTCCTCATATAGTGATTTTTGTTTTCATGCATATGTGGTTTTCCCATAATGATTTTTCATGTAAAATTTATGTCTCCCCTTTATACAATTTGTTGTGCATTTTATAACAAGTAATATCAAAGCTCCGAGTTCAAAACCCTATCCGTTGTCCTCGGAGGAGCGACTCCGGGGGTGGCATCCAGAGCATCTGGGCTCGATCGGAGTACTTGTGTGTTTTTGATGAGAAATAGACATCTGCTGTCGAGCGACGAAAACTACTACCGAAGCTGCTTGCTGCAGCCGACGGAAAGCAATTCCGTCGACATCGCGCGGAAGAAGGAACCCACATCTGTGTCCGTGTCAGATCCGAAGTCGTCCGTGCGTTGAGATCGTGGACTTCAGTACAAAAGCCATCTTCGTTTCAGAGTCGAAACCAAGAGCTTGCGGTAGCATAGAAAGTCGAGGAGCAAAACTGATTCATCTACACGGCTCGCGCCAGGAGAAAAAAAAAATCGAAGGACACAGCAGCGGTTTTCCACGATTTTTCTGAAACCGAAACCACTCATAACGTAGGAAAGCCGGAAACTACCGAGGAGCAGCTTTCCATGGCCCCTATTTCGACTTTACCTTTGAGGTTAGGGGTAATCCCCCCTCCCCCGATGCTGGTAGATTTGCTGCCCGCGCGGATGCCACCACCCACCTCCCTCATCCTGCCCCTCCCCGCCAGATCTACTACCCCGCGCTGCCACCTCCCTCTCTCCTCCTCCCTTGGTGCCTTTGCTTGCCCGCACTGCTGCCTCCCTCCTTCCCGACTCCCTTCGCCTCCCTCGACCTCGACCATATTTCCGCCACCCTCCTTCCCCCTCCTCTCTCCCTCGCCGGATCTTCTACCCCGCACCGCCTCCTCCCTCGACGCCTCCGCCCGCTCCATCGCTCGCCTCCGGCTCCGAGCGCCTCCTCCCTCTTCCCTCTTCCCTCTTCCTCCGGCTCAGCATCCCTAGCCGCCGTTTTTCCTTTTTTTCCTTTTCTGTTGTAAATGAATTATTTATGTAATTATTATTTCTTGCAACAATTATTTATTGCAATTATTTATGTAATAATTATTTGTTGTAATAATTATTTATTGTTAATTGTCATTAATTACATTAAATTCCGATCAATTGTGATAATTGCGTTAATCGTCGTCAATTGCGGTAGTTGTCGTTAATTGTAGTCAATTACGTTAACCATCGTTAATTGCAGACAATTGCATTAATTGCGGTAGTTCTCGTTAATTGCGATAGTTGTCATTAATTGTCAATTGCGTTAGTTGTTGTTAATTATCGTCAATTGACGTTAGTTCTCGTTAATTGCCTTCAATTGTCATTAAATGGTATCAAACAAGCCATTATTTGCCTTAGGAGCATTTCAGATATTTTTCATCTCAAAAGATGCAACCAACCTATTAGCCAAACACCAAACCTCTTCAACTTAGTCGTTCAGCCCTACAGCTGTTCAACCCTGCTGCCTAACCAGAAACTGCTTTTCAGGAAAGCTACAGCCGTGCCAAACAGGTCCTAGATTCATTGTGTCGTGACTTCATTCAAATTATCTTGTTTTGCTATGCGTACACAGACATGTACCAAGGTTTTCCACAAGTCCTTGTTAGGTACACAAGGAATCGTACCAAGAGATTCTCAGTAGCCTTGACTCGACGATTTTGACTCACCTCGACTCTGTTCCGTGAATTGACTCCAACTTGGTGCCGACCCAAACCATACTGAGCGTCGACCCACACTCTACCCCGAGGTCCCCGACGACTGTTCTAGCGTCGTTTTTGCTAGCACCATCACCCGTGTCGCACGACGCCTTGTCTTGGCGTCGTCCTGCGCCACCTCTATCGACAATCTCCTGCCTTAGTCGATCGCCGCTTTCCATGAGAAGACTATGTCGTCAGCTCTGCATGTTTTTGCTGGAGGTGGAGTTTATTGCAATCTAGGCCATTGTGCCTATTATTGGTAGCATCCTTGTGGAATCAATCATTGGGGATTTCTTTGATGATCCATCATCTTCTACATGTTACTACTACAAGATCTGCAGATGTGGAGTCTAAGGTGGAGTTGCAGACTTTTGTTGTTACTATTGAGTTAATCGGGGATACGTTTGGTCGAGGAGACTTCGGAAGAAGAAGAAAACATTGTCAGTTAAAGAGACAGTTGAATTTGGTGTTTCAATCACCGTTTGGATATGTTGCAATTTGGATCGCTTACACGACTGTTATGGAGGCTTTGGCAACATTAATTCTCAAGATTTTTATGACACTTTGATGGTAGCTAGCATAGTACTCTCTGGAGTTTTGTTGTGTGAAGTTTTTTGCTTCAATTTTAGTTTAATGAAGGATTAAGTGCAAGAAGGAGTTTGTTTTTGCATAGATGCTACAACGTCTGTTTAGTTGTCATAGCTCGATATGAGGGGTTTACTATAGTTTCTACTCATTGACGGCACAATAGTTCCTTTCATCCGGATAGTTTTACAGAAGCAATTTGACCATATCATAGATTCCAGTTACCTTTGAAGTCGGCAGTTTGATGTGTGTGATGGCCACGAGTGCTAAGTTGCTCTTTCAGCGAGCATGTTTGCCAAGTTTTGTGTTCCAGGTGGAGCATGTCAAATATCCATCAGATGAGTTCTTTGTTATCTATCCAGCGCCACATGTGATGTGTTTGCTTATGTCATTTGATGATTGAGAATTTGTTTCAGGAGGTCGGTTGTACAGCCTCAGACTTTGCAGTGGTTATGAATTATCAAAGATCCAAATTTGTTTGTCTTCTTTTGTTGATTTTTTAAAGTAATGGCAGGGAACTGCCCTTAATGCATTAAAGAAGGTTATGAAATGTCCATACAAGTGAAACCCAATAGCGAGACATCCAGTTTGCATGTCTCAACGAAAGATATAAAGGAAGAAAATCAAGCAACAAATGTTGCTAAAAGGAAAGTAAGGAGTAAAATAGAAGAATAGTAGTTGTTGTTTCGACGGTTAGGGTTGAACAATGTTTCTGCTGCCCCCCTCCCGGTAGATAGGCATCAAGCTTGATCACCCCGCTTATCATCCACGCCGGGCCTCCTCTTTGATGATCGCCATCGTCCCTGCTGCCTCATTTCTTTGTTGTTGGAAGACTTAGATTTGTTTGTCTGCTTTTGTTGATAACTGTGTGTTTAGACCTGCTGGTGGTTTGCTCAATTTGGCTTCATGAGAAACGTTTAGATAAGATTGTTCCAGTCTTACTCGTTGAGATTAGTCCTATGGATTTTCGAGGCACAAGTTATATTGATGAAGACTTATTTGGTGGAGATTTGATATTTCGGCTACAGGAGCGAACTTTGACTCAGTTTTCTTCTCCGTTAGTGGCTCTTATTCCCTAGTCTATAGATGTACTCCTGCAGTCGCACGGTTAGATGCGCCGAATAGCCCTGTGCTTCTGTAATCTCTCCTCATATAGTGATTTCCGCCTTAGTATATCCATGATTTTTCGTGTAAGGGTTTTACACGTAAAATTCGTGTCTCCCGTTTCTACAATTTGCGGTGCATTTTATAACACTCACTATTGGCATGGGAAAACTGGGCTTTCTTGTGCAGTTCACTGTGTAGTTGATGCCTTGATGACCACTGGAAGTGGCAAAATTAGATGGACAGATACCTCTCTGTACTGTTTGTCTGTTGGATGCAGCTAACATACGTGCAAAGCCTGGATTCAGATGGAAAATCACTGAATCAGAGCTCTGGTTTTTTGCCAGATTCAGATATTGTACTAGAAATATAATCCTCCTCTGATTCAGATATTGTACTAGAAATATAAACCTCCCCCAATTGCCTTCGGAAGCTCGTATCCATGATTACTTTTCTGTTACCAACTGCATTATGGCTGGATTGTTGGAACGTAAAACATTTTCTCATAGATTTCGCTACTTTGGCTTCGGCCATTTGAAAGAGAAAGGAGCAACTGTTTTTAGTGTTTCGATCTTGCAGGAATTGATGGAGTTGGTTTAGGACTGATCCGGCACCATGAGAGATTAGCAAAGTAAGAGCAATTAGATGGAAGTTACTATTGCTTTTTCTTCACTGCAACTAATGATCGCTCTTTTCTGTAGGATGTTCGAGATGTGGTGCTTGCATATACCCGTTGAAGACCGTACGTCCTTCGAAGGTACGAGTTTTTCATTGTAGATTTTTTGGGATGAAGTAAACAAATGCAATACCTTATTCTTCAAGAATCGAGGAAAATGATCATGCACTTGTAATTTAGGAAATTTCATGTTAATAATCTTGCAATTCCAGTTTGCTTATTTCCCGCATATTTTGAGGCCCTGACTGATAAAAAGCGCTGAAACTTTACCGATGAATGCAGGACTTCTTGAGTATGTAGAGAGGGCAGTGAAATCAGAGAGCTCAAGAGCACCAGGCAGACCAGTCTATCTTGTTGGAGAATCTGTTGGAGCATGCATTGCTCTTGCCGTGGCAGCGCGAAACCCAGACATCGATCTGGTACTGATCCTAGTCAACCCAGGTCTTGCAGCAATCAGCCATGGTTTTTGTGTTGCTCTGTTCTTTCAGTGATAAGAAGTGCTTACTAACTCATCTGCTGTATGGCATCCTGCAGGGACATCTTTCCACAAGTCACAGCTGCAGCCTCTCTCAGGCTTCTTAGATTTGGTTCCTGAACCATTCCATTTGAGTACTCCACAGTTCCTAAATTTCCTGACAGGTTTTGCTTTACTTCTATATTGAAAATTTATGGCTTGTTCGATGGATAAATAACTTGCTTCAATTCAATTGGGGGACACGTACCATTGCATTTTTTTTAGTTCGCTGTGTGCATTTTTAGAAGTCTGATGCATCCATACAAAATTTATAATAACCTCTCATTTGAAATATTCTAAAAGACATCAAATGTGATGTGTATCTACTGATCACAGTTCAGTGTTTTTAGGTAACTTCATGAAGATGCCATCAACCTTTGTTGGACGTGGTTTTTCTCTTGAAGAAGCTGGTCAGGCATTATCAGAGATCACTACTAGTGTGTTGCCTTCTCTTACGGTGAGCTGCAAAGCGTTGAGGAATTGCTGTCAATTTCTTATGTTGTGTATGCACGTTCTAGCATATGTTACTTTTGTCGGTTCATGTCCTGAATGGATTTGGCGTTCTGTTGGATATATGATTATCCACATTTCTCCGTATGCCGCAATCTTAATGCTGCTTTTATGCGCTTCTTTTTGCAGTTTTTGGTTGATATTTTGCCAAAGGAATCTATTGTTTGGAAGTTGAAAATGTTGAGAACAGCGTCATCATTTGTCAATTCCCGATTACATGCAGTCAAAGCCCAGACTTTGGTGCTTGCTAGGTATGACCTGCAATAGGCACTGACAAAATATAGCTGGGATCTGAGAGGAATGTTCCCTTGAACGATAACATTTTTAGAGTTTCTCTTTACCCGATAATAGCATATTATGAGGGATTGAAAGTAGCATAGTGCTCATTGTTCCTGGACTATAGTCTGCACATGATTTTCATGGACTATTTGTCAAATTCCAATAATTTTATTTTTGGACATATTATCCTTATTTAGACTGGATCTGAAGTTGGTGTTTTTTTCCTCAGTGGAAATGATGAACTGCTGCCAAGCCGCGAAGAGGCTGAAAGGCTACGTGGCACGCTAGAGAAATGCAGAGTCCGTCATTTCAAGGATAATGGTCACAAAATCTTGTTGGTAAGGCAGCCAAATATGTTTCTCGTCTGCGTTACATTATTTGTTCTTAAATACCAATCATCCGGGGGGTGCTTCCAAAATGTAAAGATTCATAGATCAAAGATACAGAAAAGCATCCTATTTTTCTTTATTTATTCAGTTAAATTCTTCAATGGACCAAATTACCAAAATCACTATTTGCATCAATTCATATTCCTATTGGTCATAGTCACTGTTAATTCTAGTTTTCAAGCATTTCTAAATTCTAATCGATCACTCTCCAAAATATCTGACAGGAAGGTGAATTTGATCTAGCGACAACAATTAAAGGAGCTGGGAACTATCGCCGCTCCAGGCGGACGGACTTCGTTTCAGACTTTCTACCGCCAACTCCTGATGAGCTCGAAAAGGCTATGGATCGCGACAGGTACCATTTCTCTAAAGTTAAAAGTTCGAGGAGTGCTTCTATGCTCCACAAAAAGAAAACTACGTGAAGCTTCGACGGATACTAATGCTTAGGCCGGCTTAGGCGGTAGACTCTCGGGTCTCTGATTTGTTCAGGATCCATGAAGTTTTCTTCCAAAGGGAACAGTTTCCTACTATCTGAGTAACCAGTTGTTACATGAGACTGAATTGCTACTGAATTTCTGAAACTTCAGGATCTTGAGTTTTGCCACCAACCCAGTGATGCTATCAACACTGCCTGATGGGAAGATAGTGAGGGGACTGGCAGGCCTGCCAAAGGAGGGTCCTGCTGTGCTTGTTGGATACCACATGCTCATGGGGTTTGAACTTGGTCCTCTGGTTACAGGAGTTCTGAACAGCACCGGAATCCACATCCGAGGCTTAGCTCATCCGTTCATGTTCGACAAGAACTCAGAGCAGCTCATGCCGGACTCGTCGCACTTCGATTTCCATCGGATCATGGGTGCTGTGCCTGTTACGGCGGTCAATTTTTACAAGCTACTTTCAGAAAAGCACTTTGTGTTGCTGTACCCGGGAGGTGCGCGCGAAGCTCTTCATAGAAAGGTAGGAATTTTTGGCATGTAGAGATTGAGGTCATCTGATTCATTTCTGTCATGCTCCATTTCCAAAAATATCACTTATCCTGGAAGGAAAAAAAAAAGGGGGTATGATGGGAAGGAAACTGACCTGAGGAGAGCCTGAAATGCTGTAAGCATGTACTTAATTTGAGGTGTAGCTGTTTTCAGGGAGAGGAATATGAGTTGTTTTGGCCGGAGCAGTCTGAATTTGTGAGAATGGCGTCAAGGTTTGGAGCAACAATAATACCATTTGGAGTGGTTGGAGAGGATGATATATGTGATGTAAGTGCTATCCTACCTCCTAATCTGCCCAGACAAGAAAACCTCAACTAGACTACTGTGTGATCTTCCTTTGTTATCCTCTAGATTTATCAAATTTAGTATACACTAGAGAGACAATGATGCTTTGCACTTGGCTGACTATTTATCATCTGCCCTCTGGTTATTTGACTTATTTCGCATGACTTGGCTGATGATGAATCGACTACCCCAGGTGCTGTTAGACTACAACGATCTTCTGAAGCTTCCATTCTATGATATCCTTGACAAGACGATAAATGAAGATGGTCTGAAGCTAAGGTATCCTGCCCATACTCAAGAGAGTCTGAATTTAATTTAATTTAATTATGGAGTGGGTTTCATTTCATGTGTCCAAAAGGCTTTGTCCAAAACAATCCTCTGATCCTGATTTACCTTGTGGTTTCGAAGGACTGATTCTACGGGAGAGATAAAAAATCAAGGCTTGCATCCCGTAGTGGTTACACCAAAGTTGCCAGGCAGGTTTTATTTCATCTTTGGGAAGCCTATTGAAACAAAAGGTACGTCTTAAATAAATAAATAAAAACTATATAATAACCCCTCTTACCATTCTGTTGACATCGTCTCTAGGCTAGTTGGTATGCCCAAAGACGATGTCAATCAAAAAATGAGACATAAGAAAATACACGTGTTTTCAGAGGCCAGATGTTTGATAATTTGATTAGATTTGCTCCTAGTTTTCATTTGTTTTGCTTGTTTGCATAGGGAGAGAGGAGCTAAGAGACAAAGAAAACGCCCAGCACCTCTATTTGCATGTGAAATCCGAAGTGGCGAGCTGCATCAAGTATCTGAAGGAGAAACGAGAGGAGGATCCCTACAGGAGTATAGTGCCCAGGCTTCTCTACCAGGCAGTTCATGGGTTCAATGCAGAAATACCCACATTTGAACCCTGAGATACTCACTTCCAGAATACCATTAGTTAGAAACTTAGAATTCAAATAAATTGTTTATATTGTTCTTGTAATTTTTCATTTTCACATAGTTATTTGTTATTGTTTTCCCTCAGAACAATTATACTCATCGTTCTACAAGTAGTTTATTCAAACCATAGGGGTCAATAAAATTCAGTTTACAACTGTAAATTTGTGTACTGTACAATTTGTGTATGTACAGTACACACCGTAGAAGCACTAATCTAGGCAGGAGCTCTCATTCCAAATGGCGTATGAGAGCAAGACCAGAAGCCCTCCACTCCAATTGTTTATCAATATTTATTTTGTTACTTTGTACCACTAAATTGTGCTGAAAGTCAACAAAAGAACCTAAGCACATTGGCTGAAATGCTTAATGTGTCATTGCAATGGTAATTTGCTGAAGAACAAACTACGCATCCATGACAGAGATGACAACCTCTCCAGGCAGGTTTTAAGGCGAAAACATTACTTTGACATCATACACAAAATTAGAACGAAATGAGATATTTCATTGGGAGATTAGTCCTGTACATCTGGGGATGTGGCAATAAACACGAGACTAATGGCCAAGTTAGTGACGGAATGATATGTACAGATTCCACGTGAAATGTGCAAGTAAGTATCAGTTGCTTATGTCGAAGTACTTGGGATCAGCAGGGAAGTCGTGCTCGACCCGCAGCTGCCATAAAACATAATATCCTTTAGAGCTACAGATACACAAAAAACCAAGCAACTCTCCTATATAAAAGGTCTTACAGAAGTTTAACCAGTGAATACGTGGAACAACATGACCAGCACCGTCACTCTTAATAACACCATACACTCAATTTATGTTCGAGTATTTACATGTCAAGAAAGCAACACAACAGATTATTATTTTAGCATCCCAATCAGCAATTTTGTGAAATCTAGAGTGCTATCTATGTTCTGCTGCAGAAATGTAACTGTCCAAATTCTCATTTCCAGTTAAAAATAAAATTTAAATTTTTTTTTTGGAATTTTCAGGAATTTTAAAAGTTTTTCCCTAATTATTTTAAAACCAAAATAATTTATTTGCAAAATTAATTACCAATGTTGAGTTGGAGATAATTTTATTAGGTTCAAAATAATTCAAGAAATTTCTGGGTATTTTTTAAAGAGTTTTTGGACTTTATTTACTATTTTCTAAAAACCTAAATGAATTATTTAAATTTCTGTAATTCAAAAAATCTTCAAAATTCCGGAAAATGCTTCGGGTTGAATCCCCCACAGCCCGTTCCTATTCCATCCCCACGGCACGACTTCCCGACCCGCTTCGCCCACGCTTCTCCGCCTTGCCCTCGCCGACAGGCGGCCCCACCTGCTGGCCTCACCTCCCCGTCCTCTCCGTCTTTACCCCGTCTCCTCCCTCACCTGCCCTCTGCTCCGCCCCATGCCAAGCCGCGTCCGCGCTGCGTCACGATTGCCGAAACGTCGTCATTGCCAAAGTGTTTTCCTCCCTTTTCTTCTCTGTTTTTTCGCGCGCATTGAATGCCTGTCCCGTCGCTGTCAATCCCGCACCTGCTCTTCTCTCTCTGCGAATCCCACTGGTCGCGCCATGCCCTGCGCCGACCAGAGCTCGCTCGTGCAAGGGATCGATTCATTTCTACGATCGAGGCCTAGTGTTTTATTGGAAGTCACCCAAGTCAGTTAAGGACCGGTCTTCAAGCCACATCTTGCTAAGCCTCATCGTACTACCACATGTCCTGTGTGGGCGGAACCTGACTCAATAATTTGTATCATTTCACCGTGGTTGTGCCATCCGGTTGCGTGGGTGTCTTTATGGTCTACTTTTATGTATTCTCACATGGTGCAAGAGAGAGCTTAAGTCCGGTGGGTTCTATCCAAAGGAAGCGAAACCTTAGCGAGGCAGGACTACGGTGAGATGGTGCATTTTAAAGGTCTTGACATGTGTTCTAGACTACTTACCTAAGGTAGTGAGAAGTGGTATCAACGGATGCCAAACAAACTAGAGAAGTTGTGTTGTGTGAATAAAGTTGTACAACTGCAGAGTGTAAAAACTATTTGAAATAGTCGTGTCCACGGTCATGGGCATGCTTAGCAAAGCCAAAGCAAAGTTAGAATTTGGTTTGATTTTAAAAGACTTTATTAAATGACTTTGGATAGTTTTATCCAATTTGGAAATTAGGTGGTATGCCATGTGATAGGAAGGTAATCTTCACCACTCGTTGATGAATGTTATCTCACTATAAAACTTGAGATTTAGAAAATGAATTTTAGTTATAGAATAAACTGCTTTATAACTTAGTACGAATATTTAAATAGAAAACACCGTTTTATGTAAATTGAGCCATATAAGCCTCCCTTTGATGAATCCTTGCATGCATTACAATCTGCTATTGGGTGTAACTCGCGGAGCACGATTGGCTGTGCTCACGCTTGCTTAATAAATTGTTGAGTTACGTGGATGATGAGAATATAGACGACTAGACTGTGCTCCCAGACGATTGCCTGTGGTGAATCGTGTGACTTCCTTACTGCTTTTGCTTCCGCCATATTTTACTTGTTAGCTTTATGCCCCTTTCGTAACAAACTTAAATTATTAGCCATGAATGACGTATTATAGTTTTGTTACCCACTTTTGTTTGACTGTGCACACTAGCTGTTCCTGGACTAGTGTATAAAATATAGAGAATTTGGGAACCTTCACTCCCGGGTTCGACAAGAAAGAAACAAAAACAAAGTTGTGTTAAAAGAGACTGGTAGACAAGCTACATACCTCGCCTTCGTCTGAATCTGAGTGCCTTTGAGGGAAGACAACTCTAATATCATTGTACAGATAAAATCGTCTCTCTTCCCTGGTCACTGTATTGTGATTGCATGGTTCTGATGACAGATCAGATTTGCACCGCTGCATTGATCTTGACGATTTCTTGGAGAAGGGGCTTAGAAAGCGCAGGTGCAAAGCATAACGAAGAACACCTCCAGCTGAACTATCATTGACCTTGGAAGGTCTGCAGCAAGATTTCTTTTGACCTAAGTGAAATGTGTCTATTTGACAGCAGCAACCATTAGCATCAGTGCCATTTTCTGAATTCCCGAGAGCATTTGATTCTCTAATGTCACATTCCATTGAGCAACATGTTGTGTTTGTGCAACCTCCTTTTTCTGATTCATCAGTAGAGTAGCAGTTCTGCCCCTGTTCACAGCCTGCAAAGTCAAAACAATTTGTGAGCAACTTGAACTCTAGAATCTGGATTTAACTATCAATGGTATTGGCTACATTACATTCAGAAAATAGAGTGCCGCATTCTCTAAGTTCACTTCCATATTGGACTGACTCGACCTTTATGTCACTGGCCTTGCTTCCTTCTTTCATTGGATTAGAGGGAGGAACAGAGGATAGTGTGACCTTTTGCCGCACGAAAGTCTGTCCCATTTTACAATAACAGAAATAAGATGAACTCGATAAAATAAGTAAATAATAATTTAAAAAAAAATCGTGAGCCCTTCTAAACAGACAACAACATTCTTGCACCCGGCAATACTTTAAAAAATGGCACCTTTTGATACATCTTAAGCTAGTTTTTTTCTTCACACCCAGCACACCAGTATAGTTGCAGATAAGAAACTTGGTGGCTATCCAATGAAATGTGTAACATTTTCATTTAAGGCCAGAAAGCTAGTATACCGGCTACAATCAATGTCATTAATTATTAAAATACTTAAAGCACATGAAGCCCTGCTTCCACACAAACTACCACAAAGTTTTCACTTCTATTATCATCTCTAGGTAAGACTACTGACATGAAATGCCCAAACCTTTAATTGTGTCCATCTTCCAAAAATAAAAGTTTGAATGGCATACAACCACAAATATGTGTCCAGTATGAAAATTGGGAAATACAACAGAGTATGTCAACACAATACATATTCTGCTGCCACACCATACGAAAACAAGATAAACCCGAGCCATACGACAATAAGGAAAAATCTGCAGTTATCTTCGGTATATAAGTCTGAGGCATTAATAATAGACGTTATAGGTCTTATACCAGCTCCCAATTTCACATACCTTGGTTCCAGCAGGCATGTCACTCAAATCATAGTTGAAGAAGAAGGTGTGCAGCGGTGTCTTCTCTGGGTTACTGACAACCTGTCAAGGCCAACAGTTTTGCTTCTAGTGAACTAGATATTTCAAAATATGATAATTTATTATAACTTTTCAAGAAACTAACCAATAAAAAACGATTTGAGGGTGGTGGAAGCAATACACCAGCCACACAATTAGCATCAAACATTGACATTAACCTACATCCGAGCTCAACATCCCATACACTAATAAAACAATAGATTTATTTTTCACAGCAGTGAGCTACAATAGTTTCCTTCTAGATGGGCCACCAATTAAACCACACCGAGTTTGGGTCTCATGCAAAAGGGCATGCACATTTCTTCACACTCAACATGCAACACACACCATCATGACTAACAGAAGTGCTCCAAACATGTGAAGTTATCAGCCACTTGTTATTTATATATTTTATGTATACACAATCAAAGCATAAGGAGCAAACTGTAAGATGTACCATTCCATTTCCCAAGTGACACAATATAGTGAAAGGTCAGTAGAATCATCCGTTATAATGAAGAGATAAAAGGTTTTAGAGGGTTTGATAGTTCTGCATAGTGGTGTAAGCTAGTAATGATCTAGTGATAGCCTGATAGGGTAAGGAAAAGGCAATCAATACAAAACTACAAAGACAAGTATGCACCCACCTATTGTATGTTTGTATTTACTGATACTGCAAATCATTACCTATTAAAACTTCAGGGTGTCCCCCATAGGCAAAGGAGTGGAGTGTTATATTGGGCAGATAGTAGTAAGGACAGGCAGTTAAGATCACAGAAATCTTTCTACGACAATAGGACCTAAAACAAGATCACTGGTGCAGGTTTTTAGACTATGATCATTACAAAGAGAATACATTGCTAGGCACAGTGCATGATAGTTATACATACACAGTCACACGCCAATTCATCAGAAACAATCTGTCAAAATACGCGGTAAACTGAAAAATATATATTATTGTAAGGTCTAGAATTCGGTACCAGCTGCATGCGCCCTTTAACTGGGATGCGTAACCGACTTTTTGTTGATCGTGAATCATTATTACTAAGGCTTCTTTTGAGTTTTGGGCTTTTGCTGTTGTTAGTAGAGAATCTTCCCACAAGATCAATCGATGAATAGTACAGTAAGGAGCTATCCTCATCAATGCTGGTTACTGCAAATGGAAGCTTCTGAGTTGGGGGAGAGAAGTTACCACCAGTCACATTCAGGACAGCCAGGAAACCATCAATATTCTGCATTCAAGGAGAAAATGGAATAAATACCAACAATAACATGTAGGTATCCTACTAAAAAACTCAGTTAGGAGTGTTAAAAAAAACACTGAGGACCTGATTGTCTTTTCCACACGAATAGCGACCAGATAAAAGGGACTCCTCAAAGGAACCAACTAGTGACCTTCTTACAGGAAGGAGGCTCAAACTCCGAATACATCCAATGCGAGGAGATACAGGGGCAGATTCTGGGTCCCAGTTTTGAAATCTTCTATCCGAACTCCTCTTAGGGGTCATCATATCAAAGTCATCATGTAAGATATTAGTTCTTTTACCTTTTTCTAACGCATCTCTTATCATTATTCTACCCTCATCTTCTGAACACTCTTCACCAATTGATCTTTCTGTTTCCTTCAAGTCCAGGAAATCATATTCTGTTTTTCTCATTAAATCCCTGTGAGCTTCTGCAATCTGTGTTCTGTGCATCCATTTTGGGCCGAGAGGAGACAGGGTGAGCGGAGGAGAATGCGCTAATGTTGCAAGTGGTATAGCTACCCTTTCAAGATTCATAATCCTTTCAGCTTCTACGTGATCTGGAAAAGAATATGAGTCCTTGCCCTCAAGCAAAGGACCATCAGTGAATATATTACTGCTAAACTTATCGACACCCTGCTCTGTACTCCAATTGGTGTATCTCAAGGCTGGCCAAGTAGGTGACAAGGAATCAAGAGTTGCAGTGTTGGCTTTTTTACAATCTTGAAAGCCAGAAGTATAAAGTTGCCTAGCACTATCAGAATGCTGAATTTTGGCATCATCAGAACCAATATTCAGCACATCACCACGGAACTGTCCAGGGAGCACACTATTCAAAGGCGACAACACCCTTTTCCTTGCCTGAGGCCCGTGCTGTTCAATCGATGAATGACAATTATCAATGACTAAAGACAACTGCATTTTGTCAGCTACCACCATATCGGAACCTCCAGTGGAACTAGTATAATCTGATTCAAACCCAACAACCCTCATTGCAGGCATCTGAACATTAGGTCCGAATTTAGAGCATGATCTAGAACTTGGATCCTGCGAATCAGGTTTTAGGCCTTGGAAACCTGCGGGCATATCAACAGCATGGCTAGCTCTGAAATGTCCATCAAACCCATCCAAAGAATCTAACTCAGATTTTCTCTTGAAATCATTGATGGATGGGCATGGAAATGCCCTGCTACTTGAGCATCCTGCAGGAAGCTTACCCAAATCACAAGTGCCACTACCACCAAAACAAGGACTAGGTACAGATGTACTCAATGTAGGAGGAACTTCCTCCTTGACCGCAGAAGCTTGAGGCAAACCCATCTCAATACGGTTCCTTCAGCAAAAGTTAAAACGAACTTGCTCTTGCAGATGAAGCACAACTTGGAGCCTGAACAAGCAACAAGAAACCTAGGATGAACCATACCAAGAGATCAGATAGCAGTCCTGCAGACAAAAACCAAAGTCTGTCACCACACTGGTAAATAAGCTTCATGGCCATTTTCTTCTGCACAAAGAGGCTTCCAGTATTAACTTACAAAGCTTCTACTTGACACATAAAAAACAACAGTGAAATATATGAAGTAATGCAGCAAAATCAGCAAACATAAGCCCATCCATTTCACATCAGCAGTGAGTTGGACACACTAAAGATTGACCAAAAAAAAACCGTCAATGCATTAAGCACAAACATAGACTAAGTTCTTGGTAACTGCTATCAAGATTACAGAATCCACCAAATCTTAGAATTAGAACTGTTCAGACAGAAATCTGGCAGTTCAATCTTTCCAGCAATTGAGGGGGCAAAAGACATCCAAAAGGCCCCAAATCGATAAACTAAGAGCAATCTGAGAGCGATCAGAACACGAAAAGAAACAGAATCACATCAACGACTTCAAGATCCCCACCAACTGAACAAAATCCATAAAAAAGAGAAAAGGAAGCCGCAGAAATCCAGAACAATAACCATCATCCCACAAACTAAATCAAGAAACGGACCGCAAATTAGCCACAGAACAACGATCGGGATTTTCAAGAACCGCCGAATCGGAATGGCTTTCTGCAATCGGGTTATCTCGATCGGATCATTGGAAATTTACGCAAAATAATGTTCCCAGCGATTTACCAAGAAACAGATTGGCCCATTTATTTGAGCAATTTGTCCCCTCCCCTTCTCCGTTCCCGGTTTCTGTGTGTGCTTGCTTGGGCCTTGGGTTCTTCTCTCTCCTGTCTTCCAAGCTAAATAGATTCTGACGGTCTAAGGATTCTCTTTCTTCGGTCTATTTTTCCAGCATTTTTTTTGAAACCCAGTATTTTTAGCAGTCTTATTCGTACAAAATACTAACAGAAGATAAACAGACCAGATTATATCTTACTGATGTTTTTCTCGAAAACAAAATATGACTGATGTTTAACCATGATGTAAATTATGAGTTTGGTACCCTAGCCTATTAACAGTCCATATATTATTCTTGTCATGTTCAAGACACTATGTTAGCATTGTCTAACCTTGTGTAATTGACATTGATACCGTCTCTTGGAAAGTTTTTTTGCTCATTTGGTGCGACTTTGAATCGAAATAGTAAAAATAACCTCTCTCGCCGCGCGAGCGAACTACATCACCTGTCGTGCGGTGGCGGTAAAAGCAGGCTGACTGTCGCGCGGCGGGGGCACGGCAGGGCCCTAATGAGGTGCTATTTTGCCCATTCATTTGCCGGGGGGCTATTTTTGCTATTTCAGTTCTAAATCGCGCTAAATGAGCCAACAACTCCCTCAAGGAAGCAAGTGTGGGGCCTCTGTGTTTGCCCTAACTAGGACGATCTGTCATGGCGTTACGAGTAATCAACAGAGCTACTATTGAAGAAATGAATTGCAAATGGAACTTCCGTAGTCAGACGGGTAGGCTAACAAACAAGCAACTAAATAAGGCCCGCTTGATTTTCCAACCAAAGAGCCAACCCTATATGAAAATTTGTCATTTGGCCCATCTTTCATGCATCTTCAACGATTTACCACTATTTTGGATGCATTTAATTATTTTACCCCATCTTTCACATTTGGCTTGGTTATTTGCTATTTTTCGCCTTTTTCATATTTTGTAATTCATTTTTTGTATTTTACCCCACCTAAAATGATCATTATGCCACTGGGACTGTTTGGCTCCAGGCATATGGTTTGGTCTAGCCCGGTGCACGTACCGACCACGTCGCACTCCCCGACCTCCTCTCCCAAATGCCAAGGCGACCAAGGTAGCAACGCTCTCCCCTTCAACGGCGATGTCTCACAGTAGCTCCTTCGCGTGGTCTAGCAGGAATGTGGTGCCCTTGACGGGGCACGAGAAGAGCGGGGATGCCCCTCATTGATTTCCCTGTGTGTGGACGAGAGAAGGTGGTGGTGCTCACTTCGAAGACGAAGACTAACCCAGGGAAGAGCTTTGTGAAGTGCCCCAAGAATTAGCCGAATGTAAGTTTTGCAATGCTTTGTGACCTCCTCCCAAGTTGGATCTATGGTATTGGTACTTATCACGGTAGGATAGCAGATGGAGTAGGGTTTGATTTAGTTTTTATTGTTCGTGCAAATGAACAGTAATTTGGGGGAAATCATTTGTTTTTTGGGTTTTAGTTATTTTTCCTTTTTTTGCTCAGGTGCCAAATAGTTGCACTTTTTCCATGTGGTTGGATCAGTACCAAGATCACCTGGTGGACATTGGGCTAGTTAATGTGGACAAGACTTGCCCTGGGATGTTATTTATGAACTTCTTGAAGTGGCCTTTGAGCTGAAGGAAGGATATGGTTCCATGAAAGGTGAACTCGAAATTCTGAAATCTGGAATTGCTGGTATGAAGGTTGAGGTTGGTTCCATGCATGTTGAAATGGTTGTGATTAAGTCCTTCGGCTCTAACATGGATGGCAAGATGAGCAAGCTCGTGAAATTTGGAGAGTTGCAGATGCATGCCAATGAAGACACTATTGTGCTTCTTCTCTTACTTGCCATAGTGATGTTAGTAAAGTAGTTGTGGTCTATAATCGTTATGCACTGGAATGGATTTTTGGTAATGTAGTTGTGATCCTAGAATCCATATAATGAAACCTTTATGTAATGGTTCTAAGCTGGATGTAGTTGCTATCCTAGAATGCATGTATTGAAACCTTTCTGTATTGTTTGCATTGGAAGGTATGGTTTGCAGTGAAATGAGGACACATTAGTCAAGCTTCACAAGATATTTTTACATAGAATTGAATAGGCATGAACTGACCTTGACATTTTCTAGAAAAGCACATAGCATTAAACAAAACTTAGCATTCAACAGACCCTGCCAATGCAATGAGTTCACAGCTCACATAAAATATAAATTAACTGAGTTCACAAAGTGCATACTAAGTGAGTTCACAGTTCACACATAATACAAATTAACTACAGCCACATCTCACACCTTGAGATTACAACATAAGTTGTTATGGGCCATCAAACCAACAAAATTAGTTTTAGGTATTATGTTTCTTCCTAGTGATTATGTGATCATTGTTGATTGTAATGTTGCATCTCAAATGGACAGGGCCACGTGTTTGCCAAAAAAGATGAATTAGCATCAAATTGCAAATGCATATGAATTGAAAGGACATGGTTTTTAGCGGTTGGCCTTCTTGTGAAAGATCCACGACTATCATGCAATTGGGGAGTGATGTTGAGCCTTAGCCTTAGGGGTGTAAAAGGAAGTCAAGTGCTTTGACCTGCAGCCCTAGGTGTGCTTGGACCTGCAGCCGTGGATATGCTTGGACCTGTAGTTCTTGATGTAGTCTTCCTGATTCATTGTTTCCTGTGACAAATAAACATGGCACATCATTGGGTTACACATCATACACACCAGCTTATTGCAAGAAATTTACTTTTACATTTTCTTTGTGCCATTCAGATGACAACCAGCTTGACTATGACCTAGTTCCCCCACATCTTTTGCACATGTTCTCACTTCCTAATTGAACGTGTTTATTTCCCTTGCCACCCTTTTCTAGGAAATTCTTGAACCTCAATTTCTTAGGTCTTCCAACATACATTTTTGCAAGTGATGGTAGCAACTGAAACCCTAGATCGACCTTGGTCCATTGACTCTTTGTCTATTAGTGGTTCTACTACACCTTCATATGTAGCCTTGAACCTTTCTAGTGAGTACTAGTCATGTACATAGTCCTCCAAATTGATATTTCTCTGGGTAGTTAAAAAACCTCAAAGCATGTTTACAAGGTTTGCCAGTGTGTTGTTCAAGGCTAGTGCACTCATGTGTAACTATCTTCACTACATGTACATGCCTAAGTTGGTCATTGTTAGTATCATTCACCTCTGCACTCCAATTAGCATATCTCTCAACCTTTCAATGGCTCGATCTTCTAGTTCTGCCATTCAATTGGTATATTATAGCTAGTAGTATTCTCCATTGTAGCCTTTCTACAATCCTTGTACTCTTATAAAATAGCACCATGATCATCTCCCTGAGCTTGTCAACTAGTTGATCAATAGGCATATCCTTTGTTAAAGCACTCTGCATGGTTATTATTAATGTAGTCCCATTTGATTTCTGTGTGGAACATGCATCTCATCCATAGTAGACTAGGATGTCTTTGAAGGTACTTAGCCATCTCAGGGGATGCAGCCAACACCTTTTTCGTGTGGTACTCGGCCACTTCAGGCTTGTATGCCCTAGCTATAGGCCATATATAGGCAAAACCATCACCATGTAATTTTTTCACAAAATTTAGCATTAAGTGTCTGAAGTACTCCATTTGTTCAGATTAAGGGAAAACCTCCTTGACTATATTTTCTAGACCCTAAATCCAAAAGCAATTGGAAACATCCAGTTATGTCTATCTAGAAATGTAACTAATGCTAAACGCACAATCCACTTGCCATGTAGAGCAATTGAATCTATTCTAATATATGGTATACCATTCACAAAACCCTCAACGTAGAGCCTAAATGCAACAAAAAATATATGGAAGTACACATTACCTTTAACTATTTTAGTGTCAATCTTTACAACACTACCTAGCGATCTCATCTCAATATCAGCCTTGAAGTTGTACAACGATCGAAAGCTTTCATCTCAACTCCCATATATCTCATCCACTACTCTTTGTCTCCCCTTCCATATTTTGTCATAACCAATTGTATTGTGGTCACCCTACAGTTTCCCTTGCAACTCCTTGGCACCTATGTTAGGGTTGTTCCTTAAATCTGCCACCAAGACTTGAGATGCCATACTAGTCTTGACCCTGCTGCTCGATACACATTTATGACCATCAACTATCTTGGTAACCTGCAAAAAACAAGTGGAAGCACTAAGTACAACCACTAGTACCACTAAGTGAAATAGGATATTGTTAGCGAAAAGGTTAGTACCCTGATACTTTTTTATCTGGCATCTTGTGAGCTACAATTTTCAAAGGGCATCCTTCGGCTCTACAATGGACCAAGAACCTTGTAGGGTTAGATTTATGAGTGTCCATGTCAAACCCCTCATTAATGACATACTGTCTAATGGCCAACCTAAAAGCTTATATTGAAGGATAAGTCATGCCAAACCCCATTACTAGGTGATCCCTATCATACACAATGTGCTTCTCCTCAGGCTTATGATCATCCACTGGAATAGTTGCCCCTTCAGTGTCATCTGGTGCAGCATCTACAACACCAACAATAATAGAAGAACCAGCTGCAGGGTCAGGAATTGTTTGCTTAGCTTCTCTGGCTCTATCATTCTCATTCCTCAAGCCCAGAATAACATGCATCTCCTCCCAACTCATAGGGACATCTCTGTCATCCACATCAGGGCCTTGAACAATCTGAAGAGATGGTCAATCCACCTTACCTTCTGAAGCCCAGATATTTCCTGATGCCTCCACTTCTGGCTCTACTATTGCTACTGATGAATTCAAAAGAATCATTGGACTATCTAGATTGGCAACACTGGATTGGCTAGATTGGTATCCAGCATTGTCCATGATTTCAACATAAAAGCAAACCCATCTCAACCACCAGCGATGATTAAATTCCTCCATCATCTGTATGTTGTCATGAATCCTTTCAACCAACCCACTATTACTACCAGTGCTAAAAAAATTGGGCTTCTTAGCATGAACCCCAAATTTCCCTCCCTCACAACTGTGTCACCAACTTATCCAGTGTATAACAAGCCAAATTGACATCTCATTCTAGATTCTGACAATCAATTTGGCGCATGCTACCATCATCAAGCCAATCAATGTACATCGCAACTCTAACATCTACTATAAAGATCGCTCTAGATCAAGAGATGTATGTATACTTGAGATTACAAAATTAAATAAGTTAGGGGCGTACTATTTCGTTCTTTGGTCCATTTGGTTCTACTCCAGATACGAGTGAAAAACAACAAAAAAGGGCGCTAACAAGAGAAGTTACATACTCATTAGGGTCCATCGTGTATTCGTGCGTGCTCCCACTAGTACAAAACAGACTATTCTGGACGCTTCATCACAGATGGTTCCTTTGGAACCGCCTGTGTTGTACTCATCACAGACGGTTCGAAAGGAACCGTCCTTGGAACCATCTGTGATACTTACGTATCACAGACAGTCTGTAAATAGAATCATTTGTGATAATTTACAAACGGTTCTTAATCATAACCGTCTGTGAAAATCATATATATCACAGACTGTTATTAAATAAAACTGTATGTGAATTATCACAGACGATTCTTAACAATAACCTTCTGTGATAGTGGAAACTTCATAGACGGTTCTCAACAATAACTGTCTGTGATAGTGGTGATGTACTTTCCCGGCTACTTAACAAATATGCCATAAATTACAATAATGATACATGCACACACACAATCTTCTCCAGCTACTTGATATGGTCTAGAATGCGCTCCATCTTCAACTCTAGCATGCTCTAGATATATAATTATCATAGACGGTTTTTAAATAGAACCGTCTGTGATGTTTACCACAGACGGTTATTAACAAGAACTGTCTCTGATAATTAGTTTTTTCGGCCATCATCCACACAACATGAAGAGTATGAGACAACAGCCACATCAACTTCATCAAGCCTGCAAGTTCAAGAAGTATGACTGCCAGGAGATCGCATGAAGATGCTATTTCGCTGGCATTCCTCCAGACACAACTGCAGGCCTCGGAGGTGCCCAAGTAGCATAATGAGGAGGATTCTACATACTACATGGCACATCCGAGGCCTGCAGTTGTGTCTGGAGGAATGCTAGCGAAGTAGCCTAGCCTCTTCATGTGCTCTCCTGGCAGCCATACTTCTTGAACTTGCAGGCTTGATCAATGAAGTGGTGTGGCTACTGTCTCATCCTCCTCATGCTGCGTGGACGACCGCAAAAAAAAGCAGTCGCATCAGAGACAAAGGAATACTAACTTTAGATCACCAAGAATAAATAGTAGATCTAGCATACTTGAAAATCTAAGGTATTTCTTTCAATAACGTGTCCCAGAGCCGGCCGTCTCCTTCAAAACAGCTGCATATATATCACATTTCTCACTACAGATAGATCTAGTTCCGAGGGAACGACCATATATTTAATGGTGCATATCACAGATGGTTCTTGTTAATAATCGTCTGTGATATGTCTTACAGATAACAGTTT
Organism: Hsuehochloa calcarea; assembly: GCA_036346395.1. Classification (NCBI taxonomy): domain Eukaryota; kingdom Viridiplantae; phylum Streptophyta; class Magnoliopsida; order Poales; family Poaceae; genus Hsuehochloa; species Hsuehochloa calcarea. The sequence goes on from CM070610.1 coordinate 6,191,001, forward strand.
TGAACCGATCGACGGTCTTGGAATGTCACAGATGGTTCTTGTTAAGAACCGTCTGTGATACGTATACAGTTTCACTAAAAAGTGATACTTCTTATATATGATACTAGCAGGAGAAAAACAGAACATTTTTTAGAAATGGAAGGAACTATCACTGGCGGTTTAGTGGGATAAACCATCTGTGATACATATCACAGCCGGTTATAAACTACAACAGTCTGTGATATATAATTATCACAGATGGTTTGTAATTGGAACCATCTTTGATGTTTATCATAGACGGTTTTTAACAAGAACCGTCTATGATAAGCGCGGCTGCTTTGAAGAAGACAATGAGTACACCTAAGAAAGCAACAAAGCCCACAACGAAGTATGATTTTTTCCGCGGGGGGGGGGGGCGTCCACGCAGCATAAGGTGATGAGACGGTAGCCACGACCTATTTCATCGAACCTGACAAATTCTCCTAGCAGCCATGCTTCTTGAACTTACAGGGGCTGGTCATACCGACCAGCCAGAGAATGCTGATGAAGTAAGAGTTTGTGATATATGTAGCACCGTGATTCCTAATTAACGAGCTAAAATATTTCGCCTCGCGTGCACGCGTCCAAAAATTCCCGCGCTACCATCACAGACGGTTTCATAATAGAACTGTCTGTGATACTTATCACACACGATTCTTAAGCATAACCGTTTGGGATATGCTCGCTTATCGCAGACGGTCCTGGAATAGAACCGTCTGTGATATACCTACGACCAGGGGGTGGTCGTAGCTTGCCTACAACCATAGAGCTTAGTTGGGGGTGGTCGTAGATTGTCTGAGACCATAGAGCTTATTACAAACGGTTCAATAATAGAACCATCTATGATAAGCTACTTTACTACGACCACCCACCCCCTAGTTGTAAGCATATCACAGACGATTCTTTAACATAACCGTCTGTGATATATGATATCACAAATGGTTCTTTTAAAGAACCGCCTGTGATATACATTTATAAATAGGGGGCCCCGCTAGGGTTTGCGTTCTTACTCCTCAAAGCTACTATATGGGTTTGCATTATTACTCCTCAAAGCTACTCTGCGACCTCCGATCGACCTCTTCCCACGCCGGCGTCATCCCTCTGCGACCTCGACGACGCCGCACCCCTGACCTCGACTACCTCTTCGTCCACACCTCCGTCAAGGTACGATCACCGCTTTGGATTGTGCTAGAAGAAGTTTCAAATTGTGCTATTTTGATTGACCCTAAGAAGATATTGCTTTGTTAATCTTGCGAGATAGCAAGTAAACGAGATGGAGTCCGCACCGTCTTCCCCGCCGTCATCGACGTCGCCGAATGTGTCAGGATCACCGAGGAAAATGGTACCAAAGCGACATGCCAGAGGAATATCGAAAATGCATGTGGGCTGAATGACCATCACGGCTGTCAGTCCCTCTGTGGTCTCTCTGCTTCCCCAGAAAACAGCAGCAGATTTCGGACCACCTACAATATACTTGCAAGGGAACGAGTCCCTATCACCACACAGAATGGAAGGATGTGACGGACGAAGAGAAAGTGCAGTTGTGGACTGAAATTACAACTTTGTTTGAGATCCCACCAGAATTCTCCGAACTCGTACGACGGCATGCGTTCCTCGCGATGGCACACACTTGGAAGACCTTCAAGAGCAAGATTGTCACGGAGTATGTGAATAAGGATCAGACGCCCTACGTGAAGTATAGTTTCATGTCATTAGATACATGAGACACCTTTGTGCACATGAAGACAACAGATGAATTTTAGCAGCAAAGTGCTGTGCACAAGGCTATCCAGGCATAAAATATTCATCCCCCACACACTCGACACCACTGGGTACATGGGTAAAATCCAAGAATGGATGCGTGAGGATGATCTGGCAATCCAGTCGGAGGTCTCCCCGCCATTTGTCTAGATCACAGATGAGCGCGCCCGAAACTGGATAAGAGCAAGGGCCAAAATCACGTTGTCGAGCGCCATCTCTTTCACAAACCCGGCAGACGAGGTAGTGTGCCAACGCATGGTAAGATATATTGAATTGCCTAGTTTTTAATAAGTCCATAACTTTGTAGGGTCTAATATAACATGATGGCCTCCTGCAGCAAATATTGAGTACTAAATCATCCCAAGGCTCCTTCGAACCAATCAGGGAGAATGATATACTATCCACGGCCTTGGGAAACAAGGAGCACCCGGGTCGCACTTGGGAACTTGGGGTTTACGTACCTTAGAAGCATGGATTCCCACACGACTCCGAGGCGTATAGGAGTCGGAAGAGATCCAAGGTCGAGCACGAAGAACAACGGAAAGCAAAGTTTAAAGAACATATTACTACACAATTTCAAACTAAGATAACAGCATTGCAGGAATAAATAAATCAAATCCTCAACTGGTCGCAATACGCCCCCGTGATTTTGGTATCCAGTCCCCCTCAACATCAGAGTAGCGTTGCGTCCACGCCTGCACTTCCTGAACTTGGTGACGCCCAATTATCTATCGACCTTATCCAGGTAATGTACATCTCTGGGATGCTCTAAATATAGACCTATATGACGCCTTAGCTAATTGTGTATCGTTTTGTAGGTGCTCACGCCCTGCAGGCTCCAAGTGCTGGTTGGGTCCATTCATGTTGAGGCTGGGCGGGGGTGGTGTTTCCATGCCATGAAGAGATAGTGGTGCACGGTGCCCAGCTGGTGCTGGGTTACGCCAAGATCCAGGTGGACATGGTACATGATAATTTGGTGCCCATCCCACTGGAAAACCGCCCGAATGAAGACATCATAACACTAGGGGGTGTCGTGCACACTTTTGAAGGCCTAAGAGGGATATCGCCCTGGACCCTGCAGTGCCGCTTCAGAAGGCCTCCGTATCCCGTATTGTGGAGACGATGCCCATGGAGATGGCACCGAAGAAACAAGAAAAGGTTGTCGAGTCGTCTTCCAGGAAGACAACTAGCACACGAGGCACTAAGGCCAAATCAAAAAAGATTAAGGCACCTCACAAGCCTGGGACATTCTCCCTCGGAATGTCGTTGGTCTCCCATACAACATTACACAACATTGGTTTGACTTGCCAAACTTTGCATGACCAGTATATGCGGCAGATCGACGAGGCGAGGGTAGACCGGCCTACCGGATTCACTGTCAGCTACAATGAAAACCATTTCCACCACAAGCCGAGCTATTTCGTCGTGTGCTTCGAAGACTTATTTGATCTATTCAACCTCGACTCTCTCGACGCCTCACTTCTACGATGTTGGACACTGTAAGTGTGTACAATCAAGTTTTACATTAACGTAATACCAATAAATGTCATAACTTATTATTTATGTATAGATACATGATGCAACAATGCCGGTGATGGCGACAACAGGTGGGTTTCCTCGACCCACATTTGATCTCAGAGCAATGCATCCGCGAAGACGCAAGCTACGTCGAGAAGTACATAACAAAGGGATTGCATACTCATAGCGACAAGGACTACATACTGGTGTCCTACAACCAGGGGTAAGTGCTTCACTACTTGCTATACAAATTTTATTTGTTCTTTATACGCAACACGAACTTAGGTTTAATGACTAAAACGATATACATGAGTAGGTGGCATTGGGTTCTTCTAGTCATTGTACAAAAGTGGAACAAGGTAACATACCTTGATTCTCTAGTCAATAACAAGCACGACTTCACCCTTATGCAAAAAGTACTCGACAGGTATGCTCATTTCCTCCATACGTAACTCCATTGTAGTCTGTATTCGTTTGAAATGTCCGAGGATAACTTTTTGGAATCACGTAGGTCGTTTAGTGCCTATGCTGCTAAGGGAGGGACACACAATGAACCGGATGCCAAACTGCAACACATGACACGATTTCCGGTACCTGCTCACACTTCGTAACCTGGCCTCTCGAATTGACTATACATATATCCTATATCACACTTCTATTTTTGCAATGCCACCAGCAACTACGTTAAGGCAACATATGTGCATTCTATGTTTGTCGTCCTATGCTGAAAATCACGAGTACTAAGCCGAAGGATCCAGAGGTCTATCTCTTAATAATTGTTTCGTAATTATGAATGTACATATATATGCTTACTACTTTACCCTGTCCATTGGAGACGGCTACTACTAACACCCGTCTGTGATACGTATCCGATCACAGACGGCTACCACCTACAACTGTCTGTGATATATCACATATCACAGATGACTACTATCAAAAACCATCTGTGATACCCTTTATATCACCAACAATTTTTGGTGGAAACCATCTGTGATAGTTGGACTTCACAAATGGTTTCAACAAATAATCATCTGTGATATCCCACATATCACATACGGTTTTTGGTGGAAACCGTCTGTAATAGTAGGCTTTCACAGACGGTTTCTACCAAAAACTGTCTGTGCTATTTGGGATATCACATACGGTTTTTTGGTTGAAACTGTCTGTGAAATCCAACTATTACAAACGGTTTCCACCAAAAACCGTATGTGATATGACTTTTCATAGACGGCTCACAAACCATCTGTTATTGCAGACACATAGATACAGACAGTTCAAAAACCGTTTGTGGTGACGGTTTGGAGCCGTTTGTGATGACCATCTCTGTAGTAGTGTCCACACTCCATCAAACTTAACCTAGATCCATCAAACAAACAACCTAGGGTTTCATGCATTTAACTAATATATTACAAGGAAACTCGTCGAGGGGACTAGAAATAGGGAGAAAAGGTCATTCTAAACGACGATATTACCTGAACCAAAGCATACCTTGCCGGAAATGGTGAGGGGGAGAGTGTCGTTGCCTTGGTTACCTTGGCAGTCGAGAGAGGAGAGGAGGTCGAGGAGGTGGCACGGTCAGTGCGTGCAGCGGGTCCGACCGAACCATATGCGCTGGGCCAAATGGTCCCAGGAGCATAACGATCATTTCATGTGGGGTAAAATGCGAAAATGAATCACAAAATACGAAAGGAAAAAAATGCAAATAGTCAAGCCAAATGTGAAAGATGGGGCAAATAATTAATTGCACCTAAAATAGTGGCAAATCGTTAAAGCCGCATGAAAGATTAGGCAAATAATCAACCGCATCTAGCAAATCGTTAAAGCCGCATGAAAGATAGGGCAAATGATCAACTTTCCCTAGTTCGTTAAAACCGCATTTAATGTGTTTACAGAATCAAACCTAGTTCGTTACTCCCTCCATCCCGTAATAAGTCCAAGCCCACCATACATACGGACTAATGAAGTACTAAACCTAAGAAAAAGTTGATATTGTTGGACCATACATACCCTATTAAATACCATAACATAACTACTCATCAACTTTTTCTGCATTAAAACAGATGTATTGTATGAAAAAATTGTAATAGATACAATTTAATTTTCTCAATGAACTTACACTGTAAGTACTGCGAGAAGCTACGGGACAGAGGGAGCCGTACCGAGCGAAGGGTCATAAACGTAAATGGGTGCTTAGGACCGCAAAAGGTGCAAGCCATTGCTTCATTCAGCGCTCCTCTTCCTCTGAAAAGAAACCGTACAGAAAAGCGTAAACAAGTGTGCGTAGCCACCGACCAAGCACGCGAAAGCGAAGGTCGCATTGCGTGCCTTGATAATCGCGCCACTCTCTCTCTCTCTCTCGCAAACTATTTCGATGTGACACAGGCACGACGAACCTGATTCTGTTCAAATCGTCGAAAAGACCATCGGAGAGAGAACCAATCTGGGGATACACGTCCCTGAAGAGCTGAACCTGACTGACCAATCACATGGTTTGCGATTCCGGGTTGGTGAATAACCTGATTTCAGTACAACATTTCACCTGCATCGTTTCTGGTCCAGTGTCCTTCCTGTTTCATAATTGAGGCATGTGGTAAAGGTGTGCAGTCGCCTGGTCATCCCCTTTATAAAGGTTACAAGTTTGGTGTTGATATTTTGCTGCTGGTCCATGTACTCGCCGGTAAGCAGACTTGATAAGTGCCTCGTACTACGTTCTCCAAAAGAGAGAACCTTTTGTACTTCTGAAGCCAAACATTGGTACAGTCTGCAGTACTCTGATGTGATCAATCTTCAGTAGTAGCATGTTAACACTCAGGTACCTTACAGCTATCTCCGTATGCAAGCACAGGTTCATGGAGTTAGATCAAAAGCTAGCCAAATCTTTGATCAGTTCTGAATTCTGATAAGCAACCTAGCTACACTGACCTACACAGTGCAGCTAGGCAGTGATGAATCCAGAAATAGAGCAAGTGGATACTAACAGTAGAAGTGATGAGTAATTAGAGTCTCGAAGGACTGAAGTGAGAGAGGATGACCGGTGGCAGAGGGTGAGCCGGACCGGTGCTACAGCCCTGGGCCCGGTCCTAGGTCTACCGTTGTAGCTAGGTGAATACACTGAACATCGAATAGATATTGCGACATGAGTTTGGTGGTGGTACTGGTATCCATTCAGAACCTTAGCCTCCATCGAAATGAGGAAGAAACGCCTCCTCCACAGCCTCCATGAAAGCGTAATAATAGTTCCCAAACAATGGGTAACAATTTGGACAAAATTCAGTATGTAGTTCATCATGCACTTACGATGTGTGTAGATTCATCGGGGTGACCTCTCGAGTTTGAGCACGCTACCTGTAGCGATGTAGAACAGATTGGAACATGGACGGAGACATCTCACCCCATGCCAAGATCGCCGCGTTGTGCTCGCTTTGAGGCCGCACACCGGCACGGAGTCACCTGACCTGACGCGAAGAAGCCAGCAGCGCGGCCCATGTTGGCCCACCCATGTCTAGCCCACTCGAGGTTTCCTTTTGTCTACAGACAAACGACACAACTAAAGTTCGGCGCATCCAATTTGGATCGCGGATATTATCTGAGATCGGAATAGGCCCGCCAAAATTGAACCGCGCATAAGATGTGTGTACTAAGGCAGCCCACACACCGAATTTCGATCGCGGTCGAGATAGATCCGCGTACGATATGAACGATGCCTCCACCTCTGGCTCCGCTTCCACTCCCGAGGTCGCCGGCTCCTACGAGGGGTGTCCAGCCGGGCTGCCATCCTGGACACCATGGACGCCTGCTTCAAGGATCTCAGGCGCACCAACACCCGGTCACCGCCATACTACCAAAGCCTAGTGGTGCTGTTCACACCAGGGCATCATATGTGCCAAACATAAGTTTAAAAAACAGTGGCCACTAGGAGCATCATCGAAAGTTAAATGATAATTGTCGTAGGTGCGGCCCCATCGGTCCCAACAACCCAGCGAAGACCGCATGGTCTCCCCCGAAGGCTCTGCGATCGGAGGCGCAGATGCCTCCCTTCAGGGTATCAGGCATATCTTCGGGGGGCTCCGAAAGAAGACCGAAGGTTGCGATCGGAGGGGCGAAGGGCCCCTCCCCCCGAGGGTATCAAGCATACCTTCAGGGGGAGGGGGCCCGAAGGAGGCCCGGAGACTACCGAAGGGTCGCCGAGGCGCCACGAGCCCAGAGGCCCAGGGCCATCTCGGGAGTGTCAGAGGGTATCTAGGGCCCCTCGGCCGAGGACACCTCGCACGCTGCGAAGGGTGGAAGGACACCGTTGATCCAAGCGTGTCAACCAGGTGGACCAGACCTAGGAAGGTCTACCGTGAGCCGAAGGTTACGCGTAGGGATAGAAAAAGGTCATGCAACCTCTATAAGCGTATGACCTGTTTAGGGGTAGATCCTTAATCTCATGTACCCTATCGGAATACTATAAATAGCCACCTTCCCTCGTGTAATAACTCAGACCTGATTTTTGGGACAATTAATACGCATTAACTCCTGACAATCGACCCCCTCTTCGAGGATCCCTCGGTCCATCGCATAGACACTGGGGGTCCCCTTTTTCTACTGTCTAGTCTTTCTCGCTACGACAGTTGGTGCCGTCCGTGGGGCTCGGCAGGAGAGTCATGAAGCATAGCTCCGAGGCACTTGCATGACCCTTGGAAGGTCATGCCTAAGGTCTCAACGACCGCAACTCCAAGCACCCCGAGGGCCAAGCGAAGCGGGACCTCTGCGGCAGCAGTGGCCACCGCCTAGGCCGCGGAGGAGGAAGCCAATAACTCCACACATGAAAATATCGTCATAATTAACACCCAGCCCACCGAAGCATCCCTCCCCGAGATCCACCCAGCAGGCCCACCCTTGTTTGGGGCGGTGGGTATGACCCGGGATGCCTACGAAGCACTCCAGCGGGAACTAGCCGACCTCCGCCGGAGATGTTGGGTTTTTAGCAGCCAGCGGAGGTGGCCCTCGCAGCCTCGCCCTGGCTCACGGCCCTCACTCAGGGGCAAACCACCGAGCGGAGTAACTTCCCTTCGGCACTCGCGACCATACCCCCGGCTTCGCTGCTTTGAGGGGACCCTAACTCCCCATTGAGCGTAGGGCTAGAGATGGCCCGCTAGCCGCAGGGCTTCAAAATGCCAAACGTCAGGCCCTTCAAGAGGTGCACAGACCCCACGGAGTTCCTCCAGGTGTATGAAACCACCATCGAGGCGCCGGAGGAGACGACAACACCAAAGCAAAAGGCATCACCCTCGCCCTCAGGGGTGTGGCGCTAACATGGTTCTTCACCATCCCTCCCCGGTCCATATACACATGGGAGCAATTGCGGGATCTCGTGTGCAACAACTTTTAGGGAAATTGCGCTGAGCAAAGGGCGCATGACACCTGTTCGCGATAAAACAGGCCCCGGGCGAGTCCCTTCGTAGCTTCTTCAAAAAGATCATAGAGGTGAAATGTCAAGCGAAGGGGGTCAATGAAACCACCGTCATAAACGCACCAACATGCGGGCTTTAGAAGGGCCCCTGTCGGAAAGATTGGCTCACAAACCCATACGCATAGTAGCGGAGCTCTTCGATAAGATGGAAGAGTACATCCAGGCAGAGGAAGATAGCAGCCGAAGGGATGAGACCTAGGCCCCTGTTGCCCCAACACCGGCGCTGAGAGCGCCGCCTGAGAAAGAGGGATCCGCACCCACCACGGTAGGGACAGCCGCCAAGCCATAGGCCAACGACTATCGTCAAAAGGGGTGGAATGTCTACCAACGAGAAGGGGGAAGCAGGAGGCGGCGAGGTGGCCAAGAGGGGTGAATAGGCCTTTCGCTCTAAACCAATATATAAATGGGAAGCTAATAACGAATTAAAACCTAAATCAACTAGGCTCAACTAAATGCACCGACAATATGAACACAATACAATATGAGCAATCATACAAGATATATAAGCAATTAAAGCAAGAATGTAAATTGCTCAAAGTAAAGCACAAGTAAACACAAGATGACACGATTATGTTTTACCGTGGTGTTCGGAGACTTGTCGCTCTCCCCTAATCCACGTTGAGGTTAGCCCAAACAAATTGGACCGGCTCCACTAATTAAGCCAATACCTCCGAGGTAAGTCCACACACTTGGACCGGTTCCTAACCGAACCAGCACCTCACTCAACTATGGTTGCTCTTCCTCCACTCTGGAGATGGTGAGCACCAAACCACTCACAAACCGCCGGGTCTTCTCACAAGCTTCTTGAGAAGATCACCGCGCACGACGCCTCCACGCCGTCTAGGTGTCGGCAAACACCAAGAGTAACAAATCCAAACTTTCACTTGAACTAATCAAGTGTCAACGCGCACGTGGATACACAATCCACTACCTAAGGCAACACATGCACTTAGGGTTTGCTCTCAATTCTCACCAAGTGCAACACATGCACACAAGAGAAGAGAGGCTTGCTCTTAGCTCAAAGAATGAGTATATCACTTAACAATAGCACCAGCAACCTCTCCCAACCGGCCAAGGTGGCTATATATAGCCCACACACAAAAACTAGCCGTTGGGAGACAAACCCTAAAATCGGGAAATCGGAAGTTCCGCCATGTAAAGGCCGGAACTACCGCATGTGAGAGAAAAGCACAGCAACGGCTATGTCAGACGAGAAACTAGCCGTTTGATTTTTAGTGCGGAACTACCGCCAACCAAGTTGCGGAAGTTCCGATCTTCGGAAGTTCCGCTCAACACATAGCGGAACTACCGCACATCCAAATTTTGGCTAAGTCCCAAAATGGTGCTTCTCTGGAAAAAACGAACCGCAAGAATTTCGGAGCAACCGATAATCGGAACTTCCGCTCATACCATAGCGGAACTTCCGCACCTCGAGAAATCGGCTAAGTCCCTAAACCGGATGCTCTCTGGAAAAAACGTTCCGCTGGAAATCGGGCCGTCCGGCCTGCGGAACTTCCGCAGTTACACAACCGGAACTTCCGATTATCCTGAGAGAAAACAGCAATGGCTTTTACAACAACTTCAATTGCAAAACACATTTGCCAATTGATAAGCCATGCCAACAAGGATCACAAGCAAGATTCACAACAAGTTGCAAAACACATTTGCCAACTTTTGGAATCATACCACAAGGAAAAAGGTACATGGACTTACACCATTTGTAAAACAAATTTGCAAACTTAAGTCACATGCTACAAGAAATCAAACATGAGCATCAACTATTTGCAAAACACATTCGCAAATAACAACATCATGCCATAAGACTAAAGTGCATGGACTTCAACTATTTGCAAAACACATTTGCAATTTATAGTCCCATGCTACAAAGATTGAATGCATGAGCCTCGGCTATTTGCAAAACACATTCGCAAATAATAGCTCCATGCATAGATGAGCTAGAGCAAACACAATGAGCTATCAACACATGACTAACTCATGCTACTAGTCAAGACCCTCTTAATAGTACAAAGAATCCTATACTAGCAATCCGGTCTATCAACCAAACACCGAGACCGGTAAAAAACTAGGAACACATCCTTAGCCCTAGCTAGTCATACCTTTGCCTTGCATCTTCTTGAAGCTTGATGACGCACATCAACACTTCAAGTACGGGTCCTTGACTTTGACAATCATCAACACATGATGAGTTCTTCACTTCGGGATCTTGTCTTGAACATCATCAACACATGATGATTTCTTCATCCCGATTCTTCACATACATCAACGCATGATGCATTCCTTCACTTGACCTCTATCAACACATGATGGGTCCTCTCTTGTCTTGATGATCAACTCATGATCATCTCTTCTTGATAAGCATCAACTCATGATGCATCATTTACACCAAGCTCTTGACTTGATGATCAACTCATGATCATCCCAAGTCTTCATCATCCTGGAACATAACCTATATATCCAACTCATGGAAAATGTTAGTTCCACAATGTGATCATCATTAATTACCACACCATACCATTAACTCATAATGGTGGGACAAGATACCTCAATCTTTTCCTCTTTGGTAATTGATGATAACCACTTAATTTCTCATAAATTTAATGATGATAAATGAGAGAACAAATGAGTATATATAAACTACACAAGTTATATATACTCTAACATGAGTATACAAGAACTACACAAGTTTTGTATACTCAAACGGATTTGTTTCAAAGTAAAGATCTCAAATATATGTGGAGAATGGAATATGGATCAATACTAATGAAATCACAAAGTATAGGATAAAACTCCCTCTAAATGTGTGCATACACAAATGTGTAATAAGGTCATATGCACATATTCAAGTTTAACTTATGGTTGAGTTCAATCCTATATTTTGGATCCGAGAAATGCAACAATATATAAGATTGAGATGTCGATTGCATACCTCGTTGTGTTTCACCTTTATATCCAAATGAGACTACACAAAGATAATACTTGACAAGAGAATTAGTCTCATATTTGGATTTGTCGTTAATCACCAAAACCCTCCATTAACTCATAATGGCGAGTCTAGATCTTTCAGCTGGGGCCGAGGTCGCGGGCGTAACGACGGGAGGCAACCAAACACCCGAGTCGGTGCGAGTCCTGCGCTATTTTGTGATCTCCACGGCGAGGGACCACACACAACCAGGGAGTGTCGCACCATCGTAGCCATGCAGGACTACATGAACCACGGCCAACAACCGGCCGAGCCCGAAGATAGGAGGGGAACAGGCAACCAGTTGCCCTCTCCGCCACCGAGGCCACACATAGAAGGAGGCCACGGTGAGCACCATCAAAGGATCATAAACATTATCGAGGAGGATCCTTACTCGGCTTAACGTCAAAAAGGCAATGGTGTGCATACGCCCGACAGATCCACCACGTCACGACGTACCCTGCCTCTAGCCCACCTCGCTACATCGAAATACCGATCACCTTCAGCAAGATGCTAGGGGCCTATATTTCCCTCATCAAGACACCCTCGTCATCTCCACCAACATCGCGGATTTCGAGGTCAGATGTGTCCTCGTGGGCGGAGGAAGCTCCGCGGACCTACTCTTCGTGAACGCTTTCGACAAGATGATGATCCCCAGGGATCGTCTGTCACCCTGAGCATACCCCTAGTAGGCTTTGGGGGGAGGTCCGTGATGGCCCTAGGCCAAATTGTCCTGGTTGTCATGTTCAGCGATGACTTCGCATCACAGATTGAGGTCGTCACGTTTGATGTCGTCCAAATACCCTACCAATACAATGCCATCCTCAGTCGGGCCACGCTGAATACCTTCGGCGCGATAGCGCACCACAATTACATGTGCATGAAGATCCCTACGTCAGAGGGCATAAATCACGATGTGAGGGGACCAGGACTGCAAGGCAAACAGAGTTGGAGACAAATGGGCACCGAAGGCCAAACCGGTGGGACAGCTCCAAAGAGTCCCTTTAGAGAAGCAGATGCGAATGCCCGGACGGATGCCTCCTCAGCCAAATGGGCACCGAAGGACAAACCGGAGGGACAACTCCAAAGACTCCCTTTAGAGAAGCCTCCACAGAGAAGACGGTGGCCCTCAGAGCAGAGCTCCCAGTGGAAGCACACGATGCCATCCTCAAAGTACTTCGCAGCAACACGGATATCTTCACATGGAGCCTGGAGGACATCCCTGGGGTAGCGGGAGACCATCGAGCACCGCTTGGCCATCAAAAGCGACTCATCCCCCAAGAAGCAGAAATTGTGGCGTATGTTGGCGGAGCGGCTGGAAGCAGCCAAGAAATAAATCGGAGCGGCTAGAAGCAGCCAAGAAAGAAATAGACAAGCTGCTAAAGGCGGGAGTCATTTGCGAGATCAAGCACTCTGAATGGCTAGCCAACCCTGTTCTGGTGCAGAAAAACACTGGCAAATGGCGCATATGCGTCGACTTCACCAACTTCAACAAGGCATCCCCAAAGCATGATTTTCCTCTACCTCGCATTGACCAATTGGTGTATGCCACTTTGGCCTGCGAGCTGATGAGCTTCCTGGATGCCTACTCCGGGTATTATTAGATATTTATGACCAAGGAGGACGAACCAAAAACCGCCTTCATCACCCCCATCGGCACCTACTGCTTCACCCGCATGCCCTTCGGCCTAAGGAATGCTGGTGCAACTTTCACCCGACTCATCATGAAGGTGTTGGTAGGACATCTCGGCCGCAACGTCAAAGCGTGCATCGATGACATAGTGGTGAAAAGCCGCCTCGCAGGCTCCCACACACAAGACCTGTAGGAAACCTTCGTCAGCCTTTGCGTGGAGGGGATCAAACTCAACCCTGAAAAATATGCCTTTGGGGTAAGGTGGGCAAGCTCCTGGGATTCCTTGTATCCGAGAAGGGTGTCGAGGCCAACCCCAAAAACATTAAAGTTGTCTTAAGAAATGGAGCCCCCTTGAAGCGCCCAGGAGGTGCAAAGACTGATGGGGCGCCTTGCAGCCCTCAACCGATTCTTATCCCGCTCTGCAGAGCGGGCTCTACCCTTTTTTTCAGGACACTCCGGGGAGCGGAGCCGTTCCGATGGATAGAAGATTGCCAGAAGGCATTCCAAGAGTTCAAGCAATACCTCATCCAACTACCAAGCCTATCTAGCCCGAAGCCCAGTGCAGACCTCCTATTGTACCTCGCTGCTCCTTGTCAGCGTGAGTGCAGTCCTCATCCAAGAGAACAGTGAACAACACCCTGTATATTACGTTTTGAAGGCACCCTCCAAGGGGCCAAGATCAAATACACAGAGTTGGAAAAGGCGCATACGCCCTGCTCATGGCCTCGCAAACTCCAGCACTACTTCTTAGCGCACACCATCACGGTCCCGACGTCCTACCCGCTAGCACTGATGCTACGAAACAAGAATGCTTCAGGCCAAATTGGCAAGTGGGCAATTGAGCTGGCACCCTTCAACATCACCTTCACGGCACACACAGCCATCAAGTCACAATCCCTCACCAATTTCATCACTGAATGGAACCCCCAGATCGAAGAGCAGCCCCAAGCAGGATCGAGGCACCGTGGGCAATCTACACTGACAAATCTTGGTCCACCGCCGGGGCCAGCGCAGTGGCCCTCTTGGTCACCCCGGACGGGCGAAGCATGTCACACGCCGCCCACCTCAACTTCCTGACAACAAACATTGCTTCAGAGTATGAAGCCCTATTGTTGGGCCTCCGCAAAGCGAAAGCATTGGGGGTGAAGCGCATAATCGTCAAGAGCGACTCCCGTCTGATGGCGAGACACTTCAACAAGTCATTTACCGCCAAGGACCCCGAAATGGCCAGATACCTAACTGTCGTGCGGGCAGCAGCAAAGCACTTCCTCGGCGTCACTGTCCAAACCATCCCAAGAGGTAACAACGAGATAGCGGACAAGCTCACCAGCTTCGATGAGCGCCCTCCGCCGAAGTATTATACGAGATACTAAGGGCCCCTTCGGTTATGCCTGAAGTACAAGGGGTTGCGCACCTCGTGCTCCTTATTGATGGGGCCGACTGGCGGGACATCATCATCAAATACCTCATAGGTGAAGAGCCAGAAGATATTGCCGAAGCAAAGCGCCTCTGGCACTGAGCAAGGAATTTCTTCATCATCAGCGGCCAATTATACAAAGGGGTGTCGTGCTCCCTTCTTGTGATGCGTGTCTCTGCTGGAAGGTCGATCCCTCCTAAGGGACATCCACGAGGGGCCCTGTGGCGCACATCAAGCCAATTAGGGCCTCGTTGCGAGTGCCTTCTGCCAATGTTTTTATTGTCCAACAGCACTCCGTGATGCATAAGACCTCGTCCAGCGCTACCAGAGGTGCCAGTGGGCTAGTCGCAATTTGAAGGCACCAGTGGTCCCACTGTAGCCCTGCCTCCGGACTGACCTTTCGCGCGATGGGGAATCGACATCATCGAACCATTCCCGGCAGCCAAGGGCAATCTCCGCTTTCACATTTGTTGCCATCGAGTATTTATCCAGGTGGATAGAGGCCGAACCAATCGGCAAAATCACGGCCGCCGCAGCACAACGGTTCGCCGGGAGAAGGGGCGTGGTTTCATCTATATTCTATGGTGAAGCAGGACCTCGACCGCGAGGGGCTTATCGTATGAGTGGCCCCACCGACCCCAACAACTCAGCAAAGACCGCGGGGCCTCCTCTGAAGGCTCTACGACCAGAGGTGTGGATGGACCCCCTCCCCGAGAGTATCAGACATACCTTCGGGGGGGGGCTCCGAAGGAGGCCCGGAGGTTACCGAAGGGTCATCGAAGCATCACGAGCCTAGAGACCCGAGGCCACCTCGGGAGAGTCGGAGAGTGTGCGAGGCCCCTTGGCCCGAGGACACTCCACACGCTGCGAAGGGCAGAAGGACACCGGTGGACCAAGCGCGCCAACCGAGTGGACCAGACCCAGAAAGGTCTACTGTGAGCCGAAGGCTGCGCGTAGGGATAGAAAAAGCTCATGCAACCCCTATAAGCGTAGGACCTTATTAGGGGGTAGATTTGTAATCTCATGTAACCTGTCGGAAGACTATAAATAGCCACCTTCCCCTCGTGTAATGACTCATACCCGAATTTTGGGATAATTAATATGCATTTACTCCTGACATTCGACACCCTCTTCGAGGATCCCTCGGTCCCTCGTATAGACACTGAGGACCCCTTTTTCTACTGTCTAGTCTTTCTCGCTACGACAATAATACATGGGAAGCAAGAGAAGCATTTCTTCGGTCATTCAATCAATCAATCGTAGACCATATATACTCAAAATCAAGGATGGTAACATACTAACATCATCACTGGATAATTGTGCTTCAAAGTTGAAGCCACTAAACCTATGAAATCTTTCACCACCAAACTAAAATCCACTATTTTTTTTTGTCTCGAGCATACGCAGGGAGTTCTGCGTATCATTTCATTGATAGGTATAAACAGACACAAACACCGCTGTGGAAAGGCAAAGATTCCAATCAACCATTTGGACGAGCAGAGGAGCGATGTCATGTATGGAATATGAATTTCCCTTCTGTCCATCCATCCGACCAGAAGGTGGTATTTTTCGCAAGTTACTTACGTGCATGGAGTGGAGCGGTTTTACACTTTTACTGCATCTCGAATCGTTTGGCGATTAGCATGCTCATCTCGAGAAACCTCGGCTCACAGGAGCACTTGCGCCTATGCATTTGTCCCAACACATTGGCAGACTGGCGGAGACATCTCACCCCAGGCCAAGATCATCGTGCACGTCGAGGAGGAGGGTGGTCGGGAGCCAAGCGCAATGCGGCCGCCGGTGACACGTTCCCCCGCAAGAGGCGGCGGTGGAGGGGCTGGACTGGACGTCGCTCCACCCCGACATCACGAACCTCATCGCCGAGCGGCTGCTGGACGGGGACGTGATGGAGCACATGGCGTTCTGCACCGTGTGCTTGTTGGAAATAATCCGGACTTGGGAGATGTTTGGCCCGAGTCTTCTGGCATAATGTGCACCAGCGTAATGCCCACTTATTTCGGATCATGGATCTGAGATCGTGAGTCTGCGACGCTCTCTGAATTCCAGCGAGTCTGTTAGAGAGTAGTTTTGTTTTTCTGTTTTGTCGCTTAAGTTCGATAACGTAGTTTTGTAAGTGCCGCTTCTTCTTGGAGAAAGGGAAATCTCAAAACTGCCCCAAAACCGAGAGTGCGTGTCTTCCTGTTTGAACTTTGTTCTTGCGTGTGTAACTGGGATCTCATTCCACACGTGGTATCAGAGCCTGAACACACAAGAACATGCAAAAGGGAGATGGTTCGAGCGGCTCCGGCGGCAAGGAGTTGCCGCTGGCACTGCCGGTCATGGAGAGGACGGCGGCCAGGGAGGGCTCCGTTTCTCTGCAGTATCCCATGCTTTCTCGCAACAACTACGCAGCTTGGGCCATCAAGATGAGGGTCTATATGGAGGCGCAAGGCGTCTGGGACGCCGTCGATCCCGCGGCCGGTGTGGCCGTGGAATTCAGGAGGGATAAAATGGCGTTGGCGGCCATTTATCAGGGGATTCCTGAGGATGCGCTCCTGTTGATTGCTGAGAAGAGGACGGCGAAGGAAGCATGGGATACTCTAAGAACCATGCATCTTGGGGCGGACCGAGTGAAGAAAGCAAGAGTACAAACTCTGAAAACTGAGTTTGATTCTCTTCAGATGAAAGACAATGAGAAAATCGACGATTTCGGTATGAAATTCATTTCTGTCCTTAACAAGATCCGGTCTCTTGGTGATAAGATGGAGGAGGCGTATGTTGTGAGCAAGCTACTTCGGGCGGTGCCGGGAAAGTTCTTGCAGGTCGTCTCGACGATCGAGCAGTTCGGAGACATTGACAACATGTCTCTGGAAGAAGCTCTTGGGCGCCTCAAGGCCCACGAGGAACGCATCAACATTTTTAATGATGCCGGTGGCTCGCATCTTCTGCTCACACAGGAAGAGTGGACGGCGAAGATGAAGAAAGGAGGAGGTGAATCCTCCTCAGACGCCAAGGTGCGCGACGGGAACCGTGGCCACGGCCGGGGACGTGGTCGTGGGCGCGGCAACAACAAGGGAGGCCGCAGTGGCAATGCATCTCACCAGGAGGGTGAGGGAAGTCGTGGTCCTTCCGGCGGACGCGACAAAAGCAAAGTTAAATGTTACAACTGTGACATTTATGGCCATTATGCCTCCGAGTGTCGCAAGCCCCGCCGCAACCGTGAGGAAGCAAATCTCACGCGTGCACAGGAGGATGAGCCGGCACTGTTGATGGCCATTTGTGCAGAGGAGTCGAATAAACTGGCCCTGCTGAATGAAGAGGACGCTACACCAGAATTGGTTACCGGTGACACTGAATCCGGTTTGTGGTATCTCGACAATGGGGCGAGTAACCACATGACTGGCGAGAAGAACAAGTTCAACGAACTTGATGAAAGCATCACTGGCCAAGTGCGATTCGGAGATGGCTCCACGGTCCAGATAAAGGGGAAAGGGTCAGTGCTTCTCAAGTGCAAGAATGCTGAGCAGCGGCTTCTTTCCGAGGTGTACTTCATCCCGAGCTTACGGAGTAACATCCTCAGCCTCGGACAGCTGGCCGAAGAAGGAAGCAAGGTGATGTTGCACGGTGCATATCTGTGGGTGTATGACAGGTATGGTGTATTATTGATCAAGGTCGAGCGCTCCCACAACCGGCTGTACAAGGTTTCACTTGAGACATGTAAGCCAATTTGCCTGGCTGCAAGTCTACTGGAACCAGCATGGTTGTGGCACACGCGACTCGGTCATCTGAACTTCCAAGCAATGAAGACTCTGGCTGAGAAGGAGATGGCGATAGGAGTGCCAAGGATTCAACACCCCACGCAGCTGTGTGATAGTTGCATGGTCGCCAAGCAAACTCGGTTTCCCTTCCCAGCTCAAGCAATGTACCGTGCAGATGAACCACTTCAACTGGTGCACACTGACCTGTGTGGCCCTATCACACCTCAAACCAGTGGCGGTAACACATATTTCATGCTTCTAGTAGATGATTTTAGTAGGATGATGTGGATTTATGTGCTAAAGTGCAAGAGTGATGCCCCTACTGCATTCAAGAAGTTTCAAGCCTTGGTGGAGAACCAAAGTGAGCACAAATTGAAGGTGCTCAGGTCAGACCGTGGAGGAGAATTTTTATCTCATCAATTTGCAGAACTGTGCAGTGAAGCAGGTGTGGCTCGGCACCTCACAGCTCCATATACTCCTCAGCAAAACGGTGTCGTTGAAAGGAGGAATCGAACTGTAATGGAGATGGCACGAAGTTTGCTGAAATCTATGCTCCTACCAGGGAGATTATGGGGAGAAGCAGTCAGGCACGCTGTGTATATTCTGAACAGAGTGCCGACTAAAGCCTTGGATGGCATGACACCATTTGAAGCTTGGACAGGGAAGAAACCAAGACTGCAGCACCTGAGAGTGTTTGGTTGTGTTGGGCATGTCAAGGTGCCAAGTGTTCACACAAAGAAACTAGATGACCGAAGCAAGCTAATGATTCACTTGGGAGTGGATGAAGGATGCAAAGCCTACCGCATGTATGATCCTAGTACTGGGAAGATACATGTCAGTAGAGATGTGCATTTCGAAGAACAAAGGAGGTGGCAGTGGGATGAGACCGTGAACCACAATGAGCAAACATGGTATACTTTCATGGTTGATGATGTTGCAGGTGAATATGTCAATCAGCAGGAGCAAGGAGGTGGGGACGAACAGGAGCATGTTCCATCCTCACCTGCACCCACCTCATCGCCAGAGCATGCACATGGCTCGCTCACGGCGGCATCGGCTACTCCAGCGACATCTACCTCACCATCAACGCCCATCTCAACAATTCCTTCAACCAGTAGCTCCGGTTCATTGGGGACACCAAGTACTGGTGCAGTTTGCACCGGTACAGGAGCATTATCACCGAGTGGAGGCATTATGTCATATTCTGAGGAGATGCCAAGGAAGTTGCGGTCTCTGCCTGATATATATGCAGAGACAGAGGAGGTACATCTAAATCAAGAGGAATTGTACCTCTTAGCTGCTGATGAACCTGCTTGTTATCGTGAAGCAGCCGGAGTTAAAGAATGGGAAGATGCAATGCGTCAAGAGATCCAAGCCATAGAGAAGAACAAGACTTGGTGCTTGACTGAACTGCCATCAGGTTATAAGCCAATTGGTGTTAAGTGGATTTATAAGTTGAAGAAAGATCCAGAGGGCAAGGTCATCAAGCACAAAGCTAGGCTAGTGGCAAAGGGTTATGTTCAGCAAAAGGGCATTGACTATGATGAAGTGTTTGCACCTGTCACAAGGTTGGAAACTGTGAGATTGTTACTTGCTCTCATTTAACGAAGATGGCAAGTTCATCATCTAGATGTTAAGTCAGCATTCTTGAATGGGAACTTGGAAGAAGAAGTGTATGTCTGCCAACCTGAAGGTTTTGTGAGAAGTGGACGTGAGCATTTGGTGTATAAACTGTCCAAGGCCTTGTATGGACTTGGCGCAGGCTCCTAGAGCATGGAACATTCGGCTGGATCAGTGCTTGAGAGAGCTCGGGTTCAGCAGGTGTCCTCAAGAACAAGCTGTGTACAAAAGGACAGTAGGAGGTGAGACACTAGTTGTTGGTGTCTATGTTGATGATTTAATCATCACGGGTACCAGTGCAAGTGAGATTTCAACTTTCAAGCACCAGATGATGGAGGAGTTTGAAATGAGTGACCTAGGGTTACTCTCTTACTACCTTGGCATTGAAGTTGACCAAAAGAAAGATGGGATTTTGTTGAAGCAAAGCTCTTATGCTAAGAAGATACTCCAACAGACAGGAATGATAGACTGTAATGCAGCCAAGTATCCCATGGAGCCCAAACTGAAGTTAGACAAAGATGAGAAAGGAGTAGAGGTGAATTCTCTGATCTGGGGAGTGTGGTGGGCAGCCTGAGGTATTTACTCCACACACGCCCTGACCTTTCATATGCTGTTGGCATTGTGAGTAGATACATGGAAAAACCGAAGATATCTCATTTCCAGGCAGTCAAACAGATACTGAGGTACATAAAAGGTACACTCAGTTTTGGCTTGATGTATAAGCAGGGAGGAGAAGAGAAGCTAACTGGCTATAGTGATAGCAACCTTGCTGGTGATCTGGATGACAGAAGAAGTACTAGTGGGGTGGTGTTCTACTTCTGCGGAAATGCTGTGACTTGGTGTTCACAAAAACAGAGAAGTGTGGCGCTCTCCTCCTGCGAAGCAGAATTCATGGCTGCCACTGCAGCGGCTTGTCAAGGCATATGGTTGAGAAGTTTATTATGTGAGCTCACAGGTTCTAGGCCGGAACCATTTAAGCTCTTTGTGGACAACAAATCAGCTATTGCCTTGATGAAAAATCCAGTTTTTCATGGGAGAAGCAAACATATAGACACAAGATTTCATTTCATCCGTGAATGTGTTGAAGAAGGGATGATTATTATTGAACATGTCAGTACTGAAGAGCAGCGTGCTGATATTCTAACCAAAGCGCTCGGAAGAATCAAATTCGCTGAAATGAGAGAATTGTTGGGCGTCAGTAATACCGAGCGTTGAAGTCAGGATTAGGGGGGTGATGTTGGAAATAATCCGGACTTGGGAGATGTTTGGCCCGAGTCTTCTGGCATAATGTGCACCAGCGTAATGCCCACTTATTTCGGATCATGGATCTGAGATCGTGAGTCTGCACGTTCTCTGAATTCCAGCGGAGTCTGTTAGAGAGTAGTTTTGTTTTTCTGTTTTGTCGTTTAAGTTCTGATAACTGTAGTTTTGTAAGTGCTGCTTCTTCTTCAGAGAAAAGGGAAATACTGAAAACTGCCCCAAAACCGAGAGTGCGTGTCTTCCTGTTTCTGAACTTTGTTCTTGCGTGTGTAATCTGGGATCTCATTCCACAGTGCTCGCACTGGCGCGCTTCCACCGCCAGCTTGCCGCTTCCGCCCGCGCGGTTTGGTCGCGCTCTGCGAGGGCATCAGCCTCCGCCCGGTCGAAGCCGCCGCGATCATCCGGTATTGTCGTGTGGTGATTATCCGAACCTGTCTTACCTTTCTTCATGGTATCAGATTATTGATACGATCCTGTCTCCGCCTTTCCTTCCCAGGGTTTTCGCCATGAACTCTAGCTCCTCCACTGCTGTCCTTGGGCCGTCGCGGCAAGAAATACGACATTGGTGATCGCCCCTCCACCAACAACCGTGGTACTACACCACCTGTTGGTCCTTGTGTTTGCTACTCTCCATGGAAACACAAGGTGCCCAAGGACTGGCGCCTGTGGACTGGCGCCTGGTGGCCTGCTGCTGGCCAAGGTCTTCTCAACCCGCGCCCATTGTCGAATCAACACCAGGCTTACACAACTTCTTACGCACCGTCATACATGTCCTCCTCTCCTGTCGCGCCTTCATGGGATCAGTCTGGCCTCGTCTCCGCCATGACCAACCTATCCATGCAACAGACCTCGTTGTTCGGTGGCTGGGTCATGGACAATGGCGCCACCTCCCACGTGGCCTCGGATGACGATATGCTTTCTTCTTCCTACCGTGTCAATTATCCCTCACGTGTGACTGTTGGGAACGGTTCTAATGTTCCTATTCTTCGTGGTGGCCACACCCCCTTTGCACACCGTTGACATCTTTTCCTCTTCGTCATGTTCTTGTCGTTTCCTCTTTTGTCAAAAACCTAATTTCCATTCGTCAATTTACTCGTGATAATTCGTGTTACATCGAATTTGACTCCTTTGGTTTCACTGTCAAGGACTTTCTAACCAATAGAGATATTCTACGCTACAATAGTGATGGCGACCTCTACACAATACACAACACTACTTTCACATAAACTTCTCAAGCTCTCTTGTCCACCGCGACACCCTCCGGAGTTTGGCATCGTCGTTTGGGACACCCTGGGCGTGATGTCATGACTTCTCTTCAGAACTCATCTTTTATTTCATGTAATAAGGCAGACACCTCCACATGTCATGCTTGTCGCATTGGCAAATATGTTCAGCTGCCCTTCTCGAGTTCTAGCTCATCCACTGTTGCCTCCTTTCAATTAGTGCATTGCGATCTTTGGACATCTCATGTACTCAGTATTTCGGGTTTCCAATACTATCTTGTTCTCATTGACAATTTCTCACACTTCTATTGGTATTTTCACCTTCGCAAGAAATCAGAGGTTTTTGAACACATTACCACCTTTCATGCATATGTTCAAACCCAGTTCGGCATTCCACTTCAGTCCATTCAGGCAGACAACGATACATATATAATTTGTTAACTCCAAGACTTTGGATTTTTGTAGACGCCATGCCATACACCTTCGCCTATCCTGCGCATACACCTCCCCACAAAATGGCAAAGCCAAGCGTGCCATTCGTACCATGAACGATGTCATCCACGCACTCTTATTTCAAGCCCACATGCCACCCTCCTACTGGACTGAAGCCCTCAACACCGCAATATACCTCCTCAACAGACGTCCATCCAAGTCCATCAACTTTTCCATTTTGTTTGAGTGTCTACACAACAAACGACCCTCCTACGACCACCTTCGCATATTCGGGTGCCTTTGTTATCCAAACCTCACCTCCACCTCCGCTCGTAAACTCTCTCCCCGCTCCACGACATGCATCTTGCTTGGCTACCCTAGCTCTCATAAAGGATACCACTGCCTTGATCGACCTTGCCACCAAACGAGTCATCCTCTCACACCATGTCGTGTTTGACGAGTGTGTGTTTCCCTTTTAAACAAATACAACTCCAGTGCAAGCTCAAACCTTCGATTTCCTTGACCTGGTCAATGCAGATCCTCCCATTCTATTGTTGCTAAAATCCAACCTACCGCACCTCCAGATTCTCCTACCGCGTCTGCCACGGCAAGCTCTCCCATAGCGCGCTCCACACTCCTTTCCGCGTAGCCTATTTTGGCAACACCAACTTTTACCGCGACAACTGCCTCTGCCGCACACTCTGCCATGTCAATTCCTTCGCTCATACCATCTGCTGCGTCAAACCCCTTTCCTACTGTGGTGTCACTCCCAGCTGCTGTGGCAACACCAGCCTCCTTGGTGCCGCCCACCGCATCAGCTTCTGTTGCTCGGCCAGCACCTGGCCCGCACATGATGACCACACGCACCAAGTCCGGTCTTGTGTTTCCAGTGGACTGACTAAACCTTTCTGCCACTGTGACTTCTCTCTCTCCCATTCCAAAGACCTATCGTGCTGCTCTACAAGACCCACACTGGCGTCAAGCCATGACAGATGAGTATCAAGCTCTCCTTGATAACCACACCTGGCCTCTTGTTCCTCGCCCCCTGGTGCTATGTTGTCACCAGAAAATGGATCTTCAAGCACAGTGTCCTTTCCTATGGTTCTCTCGCCAGATACAAAGTATAGTAGATCGTCTGCGGTTATTCCCAGCAAACAGGCATCTACTACGATGAGACCTTTAGTCCCGTTATCAAACCATCCACTATACGGGTAGTTCTCAGCCTTGTTATTTCTCGTTCCTGGCCCATCCATCAACTCGATGTTAAAAATGCCTTCTTACATGGCTCCCTCAATGAGACGGTCTCATCACAGTCGTCTGGTTTCCTTGATACCACTCGCCCTCAGCATGTTTGTCGTATCCACAAATCTCTTTGCGGGCTTAAACAGACTCCACGTGCCTGGTACCAGCGCTTTGCTACGTACATACGCACGTTGGGTTTTGTTGCCTCATCCTTGGAACCTCTCTTTGTGTTCTTCCTGTCTCCTCCTCCACATTGTTGGGTCGGCTCATTCATAGCCTCCACACCAAGTTTGCCATGACCAACCTTAGTGCTCTTCACCACTTTCTTGATGTTGCCGTCACCCGCACACCGGGAGGCCTATTTCTTTCTCAATGACAGTACGCCACTGACTTACTTTGTCATGCTGGTATGCTCGAGTGCCACACTACTACCACACCTGTGGACACACGAGCAAAGTTGTCCGCCACCGACGGGTCCCCTGTAGCCGACCCGTATGAGTATCGGAGTTTTGCAGGTCCACTATAATATCTCACCTTGACGCGTCTCGACATCGCGTATGTCGTTCAGCAGGTTTGCTTACATATGCATGCTCCACGGGAGCCTCACCTTGCCCTCATCAAGCCTATCTTACGCTGCGCTAAGGGCACCATTGCTCACGGTCTGCAGCTTCATGCCTCCTCCACGGACACCTTGACCGCTTACTCCGACGTCGACTTCGGACTCCCACCGTTCTAGGTCCGACTACTGTGTTTATCTTGGGGACAATTTGGTTCCTTGGTCCTCCAAGCGACAAACCACAGTCTCCCATTCGAGTGCTGAAGCGAAGTATCATGTTGTTGCTCACGTTGTCGCCAAGTGCTGCTGGCTTCGACAACTCCTCCAGGAACTCCATCATCCTTTGTCTTCAGCTACCGTGGTCTATTGTAGTAACATCAGCGCTATTTACATGTCGTCCAATCCGGTTCAAAATCGACACATCAAACACATTGAGATTAACATCCACTTCATTCAAGAGAAGGTGTCCCTTGGCCATATTCGTGTGCTCCATGTACTGACTTCTCTACGGTTCGCCGACATCACAACCAAAGTGCTTCCTACTCAACTATTTCAGGATTTTTATTCTAGTCTCTACGTTCGGGAACCTAACAATTCGATTGCGGGGGGCTGTCAGGATCGTGTATAGTGTGATTGTATTTGATTCACTTTGATCTCCTGTATGATTTGACAGATCATGTAGATCATGTAATCCTTCCTTGTATAGCTTGATTATGTAATCATTGTTGCCAATCCGGCACTTGACTATATAAAGGACAGTCCGGCATTGCTATCGACGCGCGGTGATTCTCCGAACCTGTCTTACCTTCCTACACGTTCAAGACGGATTCTTTCGTCTGGATGAATGCCAGCTCCATCGCCGTCGTGGTCTGGTTTCCGATCACGCCCGTGGTGATCTGCGCGCAGCCCAGCCGCAAGGACTGGATCACCATCCGCACTAACATCCAGTTCTCCAACACCTTGCCCTTCAATGGCGGACTCTACTGCGTGACGAAGGTGGGGAGGCAGCTGGTGCAGTACCATCTCATGACAAACGGGCTAACCCAGTGGTCGCCCAAGTACCAAAGGAGCTCGGTCTCCCTCATGGCTGCTGCTAGCCATGCTTGTTGCCATCCTTCACAGAGTTGTCAGCAACAGATCCAACTCCAAGGCCTTCTCACTCTTCAAGGTGGACTCGCTTGACGACGGCTCGTTCGAGAGACCAGCCCAGAGACGTTTGTGTCATTTACATGACATGACGAAGATGATCCGGCCGTCAGTGCAGCCGTTCACCATCGCCGATCACCTACTGCCATCGCTGCGAGTGGACGAGAGGGCTCATGCTCCACGAGTTCCACTTCATAGTTCATACCCACTTCTTGGAGCAAGCTGCGAGCCTGCGACGGAGGGTTGCCGCGCAGGATTCCGAAGTTGTAGCTCCAAGGCTGAGAGGAACGGAGAGCGACCTGAAGAGGCTATCTGTTTTTTTTTTCTGTTGAACAACCAAATGGTTTACAAAACGGCAAGTAAATTTGTACATCACTAGATATACACTCATGGAGAAACTTCAAACTTTTTTTAACCAGCGAGAAACTTCAATCTTGATGCACGAATGCTAGTCACACCCATCGGGGCACATAAATGGTACTAATTGTAATCAGGACATACATGATGCAGTGTGTGTGAATGAAGATCAGCACTCGTTTTGGCAAAATTGAGGAACTTCTGGGAAACAAGATCAAGGATGATTACATAAGCAGCAGAAACCAGGAAGCATTGATTCAACTAGTCATGAAGTGCAGGTGCTTGAAAACAGACAATGGCATGGACAGCCCAAGGGCAAAACAAACATATCTTACATCAAATAATCAGGGAGAAAAATGGAGATTTTATTCCACAACTCGTTATTTGCACAACTTCATTCTTAACCATAGGGGATACGAAACACCAACTACTTTGCAATATTGCCTGAGTTCGCATACTACTATGTACAATATTCTTCCACAGAGGTGGCTGAGCCCCTTGATTAGCACGATATCATAAAACTCCACCTTAATACCAAATACCCTGCACAGAAAAGGTAATATAGAGTGCGGTTAGTCTGACATGCTATGCCGTGCTGTGCTACATACGTGGCACGGCAACTATACAAAAGCAGGTGCTTAAAATTAGTTTGTCGATTAAAGCAGAAGGATGATTTGCCAAACCACCTTTCTATTTGGGCCCCTTATTTGAAACACGTTTGAAGACTCAAAAGGAGTTAAGGAACCACATGGAACAATGCAAAATTACATTCCAACTATGAAAATGATGTATGCATATGTAATTGTGAATGGAGTTGTGGCATGAAAACTTGTAGGGCCCACGTGTCATTTGTGTGGATGCACATCCATGATCATCAAACTACTGTCCTACGGTCACAGCAACCAAGTCAATGGAAAGGGGCATAAGAACTTGTACAATCCAAACTGCACCACTGACTCTCCTTGTTCCCTTCTCATATGACAGTCAACTTCATAACTATTTCAGAAAAAATCTTCAAACGTTAATTCAAACTTGGCTGTGCTTCCCATGTTCTAATAAGAATAATGAACTATGAAGAATAAATTGTTACTAAGAAGGTTGCTAATGTACGGAAGTTTGCAAACTTTGGGCTGTAGTATTACAGAGAATGAAAACTCACCCTATGTTTTGCTAACTGACTCGGCAGCTGCTGACAAAGGCTGATGGTCCTCCAAGAATGTTTGTGCTGAAGGAAGAGAAGAAAGGCTCATTCTGGCAGCCCCTTTATCCTGAAGATCGTCTGTTTCTTTACCATCTGAAATACCTGTTCTCATGCCCCTAGAAGGTATAGAAAAACTACGGGCTATAGGCCCAGGCGGTGTTGGTAAAGGTGACGCAGTTTGTGGAGCATTTGCTGGTGTTTGCCTTGCCCTAAAATGGTCCTGGCCTCTGGGTGCCAAAGGGGCAGAATTTGGTACCAAGGGGGCAGAGTGGGCAACTAAACTAGGAAATGCTGTATTTTTTGATGAACTAGTGGGTGGTCGAGGTAGCTCATGAAGCTCCTTGATTTTGGGTGAGGACATGGGTGGTGGTGAGGTACTGGGCGAAACTCTAACATGAATTGTTGACTGATGTGCAGAGCTGTGCCTCAGCGCTGCAGAGACAACATCAATATTCTCTGTTGACCTTGATCTGGGAGCAATTGGACCAGAAAAGGACCCTCTTTTCACCTTTTTGTTGTCAGAATAAGTCTTCAAGTCATGATAGCCTGGTAAAGCTAGATCACCCACTGGGAGCATTGTCCTTGTCTCTGCAGTATTGGTATTGCTCTCTTTCAGCACTGACTGCGCATTAGATAATCTGGTAGGACTTGGTAGCTTATTGTCTCTCAGATCTCCCATATTTGTACTTGGGTTGAGGGGATGAATGGAATGCACCTTTGCTCTCAAGAGGAGATCCAGAAGTAGGATTTCCTGAAACTATATGAGAGCTGGCTCGAACATCATTTGGAGTAGGCAAAACATAAGTATTTAACTTCCTCGTCGCAGAACGCCGCAACTCTTTTATTCTCTCTGCTGTCTCAAGCTTTTTCTCAGGAAAAAGTGGGGCTGACTGACTTCCGGATCTTTGTCTTTCACCAGGAAAAGAGGAATACTCTCCTTTGCTTCTATCAAAAAATTCCTGCAAAAATCAGAAAATCAGATGAAGGGCTCCAAAGACAGGAGAAGAAACAGTCTATGGTAAATAAACTGGAATATTTTGAACAGGAAAAAGAAAACAAATTAACAAAAAAAAAAGATGTACACAAGTTAAATTCTATTTACAAACAGTGACTTGAGTTAAAAGCACCCACCAGGCCACCACGCTATTGAAAGCACAATAAGTAGTATACGTGGAAATTTAAATATGGGTTGACATTTTACAATATTTAGATCTTTCCGATACATGGAATAAAATTCTGCCTAATTTAAACTCTCAACAATTTCCAGTTTGTAATAAATTATATTTAAAAAATTGGACAGATAAGAAACACTAAGGCACATGTATTAAATTCTCATGAAGCAATAAAGTTTTATACAAGTGCAGTGAGACAGAATTGTAACAATACCAGATCAAGCAACACTCTAGAATATATCCTTCGCAAGGATATTTAACTATGATTAAATTGCAAGCTATATTAGTACCTCCGTAGGACTCATGGAATCATGACCAGCTTCTGTGGCTTCCTTGTTCTCTCCATAATCAAAAGACAGCTCGCCATCATGACTGTCATTGTACTCGTCGTCATTTTCATCTTCAACATAGTAATCCTCCTCCTCAAGTGCACTGAACTGATGATCAATGTGTTGTTGCTCAGCAGCAAGCCTAACATGTGGCTCTACAGCCTCAAGAGACTTGAGCCCCTTTCTGAATAAATTTAGCTGGTTGGCATAAAATATCAACCAATTTACACCAAATTAGTTTCTGCACAAATTGCCAAAAACAAGATAAAAAGAGGAACATTTCCAAGTGATCAAATGTGCACCTGCGCGGCATGGTGCCGAGCAGCTTGTGTGAAAAGACTTCGGAACTGTCCTTGCTTCAATGACTTTAACCGGAATAGAAAAAGAGTTGCTTCCTCTTGATAATCATCCTGGGCTTGTTTCAATTGCTCTGACGCACCAGTATCACCTTTGGCATTCTTAGATCTTCCCTTTTCTTTCTGCGCATTTAGCATGAATTCGAACAATTCTCTGAAAGGAGTATTGGAAACTTAAAAACCGTGTCACCAGGGCAAGAACATAAGCCACATTCTGTATAAACACCATACCTTTTTTCATCACAATGGCGCCTCATTTCCTGCAAGAAAACAATACTCTGCAAATTAATTGTCATTCCTCCTGGAATAAGAACATGGTTGTCTAATGGACACATACAACTAAATTCTTTCAACAAGTACTCTTACTAAATAAATATTTTAACAAGAGACACATCATTAGAACATAAACAAAATTAAAGTCATCAACCTGCCTAGGAGAAAACAAAAAGTGGGTTCAAACTAGAAATTTGATGATGCATGCCAAGCAAGACCATTTTATATTATCAATGACACATCTTTTAATAAAGGAATCCTTTAATAAAACATAGGTCAAGTCATGTGCTATACTAGAAAGTTGATTTGAGCCCCTTCATTATACAAATCAATGTTTTATTAGTCAAAGATTAATTTTTTAGCTCAAGGACCATGGTATATATAGCAAGTATTTGAAAACATGCATTGCATTTATCATGGCCTAAACTGCTGTCTTTTTCTCCTC
Source organism: Hsuehochloa calcarea (assembly GCA_036346395.1). Lineage (NCBI taxonomy): Eukaryota > Viridiplantae > Streptophyta > Magnoliopsida > Poales > Poaceae > Hsuehochloa > Hsuehochloa calcarea. The sequence continues at coordinate 6,221,153 of CM070610.1, forward strand.
TTGATAGAACAGATAGCCCATTTCTATATTGCTTATATGATCAGAAGACCACAAGCCGGATAAGAAGGCGGGAAAAAATAGCAAAATGATATGATACAGGGCAGGAATAGACCACATAGAACAGGGCATGAGCGTAAAAATAGAGATGCACATAACACCTGAATGCATTTGAGTGAAAGGCCATACCTCTACAGTTTGAAGCTCATTAAGAAGGGACTGCGATGGAGTCGTAATGGTGTTAAGAACATGAACACGCTGAGGAAAAGATAATGGTACAAATCAGCAGTAGAAGATTATAGTAAATAGGCAGCTTTAATAAATAAGCAACTAGAAACTTACATAACTATCTACAAGTTTCCGAAGTTCAAATTGTGCTTTCCCTAGCAACAGCAAAACCTTATCTGGGGAGATATTGTTAAATGTAAGCATCAAGCAGCAAAGTGTGCAACGGTAGAAAGTTATATGGCATGTTCAATAACATTAGGAGGGACACATTGATCTTTTTTATTCCCTCTTTTCTTTAATTTTCTTAATGATACAGTGACTACTTTCTCTCCAAAAAAAGAAAGAAAGAAGATGATGACTACTGACTAGCAAGAGAAGATCGGTAATGCAAATAATTTGCAATATTTCATTTTCTCATCTTCCTTGAAGAGCCTACTGCAGTTGTTGCAAGAGATATTTTTTAAGCTGACGAATGCGGACGATGACTTCTTTGTTATCTTAAATGCTATCATGATAACTGCTCTAGTTAAGCTGATTGGTGCCACATCTTGGCACAAAATTTGCACTGCTTTGGCTTCTAATCAGCAACAACAACTGGCAGCGGGCAGCCACATATTTCGTCAAAAAGTAACAAATAGGACAAGGTGATATAGCATGTGAATTTTTGGGGTGGCCAATATAGGTGGAGAAATAGGATAATCTAATTTAATAGTTGAACAAACACACAATATCTGGAGATAATTTGCGTTACATAGGGCTAAAAAGGAATGGAGATTTACATAAGAGATTGCTAAACTTATAAAGATAAGATCTATCACATATCGGTACTGAAGGTTAACCTGGTAGCTTTAAAACGTTCAGGGTGATGACAATAATGTATTGATACTTGGACTATTCATTATAATTTATAAGCATGTATTAGTATTGCCATCAAATCATCCATTACTAAAATAACAAGTTCGGATAGAAAAAGAATACACAAAATGATTACCATTAGTTCCATCCTTATTTGGTGCGACTCTTTTAAGTAAACATGTCCCCATTTCCTGTAATGCTTCAGAGAACTCTGCATGCATACATCAACTACTTACTGATATCCAATAAAGACTCAAAACACATAGATTTGTAGCAGCAATAACCCTATAAAGCAATAACCTACAAAGTCATATAGCTGTTAACATTTGACAAATGCAAATGAACTGAGGTCACACAATGTCAGTATGATGAACAACCCAGAAATGTTTAAGATTGTGTGCCACTGTGCCCTGCATGCGTGATTGAACAATCATGAAATATGGGTCATAAATCTCCAGTCAACCAAAAAAAATGTAAGACAATATTTTTCCATCCATCTGAAAAGGGACAGCTAGCTATTCATGTGCAAACCTAAGTACTCAACAGAAAAGAAAACTTAAGTGATCGATCGACAAAATATCTCCATTAAGTATTGTAGGAAATCTGTAAATTGAAATTAAGATAACACATAAAGGTATTGCAACTGATCTTAAAAAGAAATATATATTTTCGGAAAAGAAAATTACCATATGCACTGTTTGCAATTGCTGCCGCAACAGCGAGCAAGTTATCATAACAGCTCCTCATATCTGCCATATCCTGTTAAAGTTAAGTAGCATTTTGAAACAGTATTAGCAAAAAGCTGGTACAGAAGTTCTTCTTAATACAATGAAAAGTTTTAGAGTTTTAACTTTTAACAGAAGCAGCTTGTTTGGACTTTCGATTAAGCTATACTGTTGGTAAATAGCACCACCTGCTTTCTCATATTTCGTCACTGTTTTCATTATTCAATATACCCCTCAATCCTCATTCAAATGTTTGATTTTGAACAATTAAACACTCCTGAATAAACTGACACTTGGGAATGGATCACTATCTTGTCAGATTCAACTAAATTTGATCAGATCCTAAATTTGATCAGATCCAAATGGAGTAAAATGCCACCCTCACTACCTAAAAGACTGAATAGCTTAATCATGAGGCCTGTTGGCTACGGCGCTATTGCAGCTAAACTTCTCGAATGTTTAGTTTTTCCTCACACCAGAGTAATACTGCACGGCACGCAAGCAGCATAGTCACTCAATTCTCACCTCATCGAACAAAGGAAGCAAAAGTTTACCGATCAAAACTGAACCACCGGCGCCAAAACCAAATCACACGTGAATCCTCCAGAAGAAAAAAAACACAAAAACTCAGTTGAAATTAGCAAAACGCCAAAACCGCAGCACCAGTAGCAGATCAAAGAAAACTATCTGAGAGTTACATGAAACTGTGCTCATGACAAAGTAAATGTGAGCAGATGATCATCCAAAATTCTCAGATTTCCAGCCAGAAACCAAACAATTCCCGGGCGTCGCACTAGGAAACAACACCAGGCTCCTTCTTCCCTTTCAAGCTTCAACAATCTCCCACAGCTATTTGTACTGAAATGGAGCGCAGATCCGAACACTAACATCCCAATTTACTCCGTCCAGAAGGGAAAATTCCCAAACAATTCGCACGGCAGAGAAGGTTCCAGACCTACACACCAACTCCGGCAAACCCATCGCAAACCAATCTCCCGGACCCCAACTCCCGACAGCCCAGTAGCTCACCGCATGCACGCTGCAAATCACACGCGGGACCGCTCCTCCCTCGCAAGATCTCCACGCCCCAACTCACTCACCCACCCACTCGCGCTCCACGAGCGAAAGTAAGAGAAGTAGCACCGCACCTGGGCAGCGGCGAGGAGCTCGTTCGCCGCCGCCGCCGCCGCGGCGGTGGAGTGGCCGCGGTGGCGGTCCACGCGCTGCTCGTGGCGCTGCAGCGCGAAGCCCCGCAGCTTCCGCAGCGACGACTTCATCTCAGCCCCCCGAACCCGGATTAGGCGCGCCGCCGGACCGCCGAATCGAGCTCCAGATCGCCGCAATTCAACGGGCCGAGCCGAGGCGGATTCCCGAAAACCCTAGCTAGCCCTACACACTATCACTGAGGGGAGAGCGTGGAGACATGAGAGATGGGAATCTTCCTTTTCCTTTCTATCTTTCCGAGCTCAACTGCGAGTGGTCTACTACTGGTGCGCTTTCTTTCTTTTTTCTTTTTATTTTCCGCACTGTTTTAAGGTGCCCTTAAATGTTTTTATTTTCAGTTGCTTCTTTCTTTAAGTTTGAATAGTTTGATCCTTGCTCCGGCCTCTGTTTGGTCAAAGAAAGAGAGCAACCGGCGAATGGAAGTCATGCCTTGCTTATCGTTCAATCGAATATAATCACATCGTACGGATCAATGGTTGTTTTTTGGCTAGAGTATTCTAAAGTTTATCGAATCCACGGGGAAACATATGTTTTGATTACTAGGGTTTACTAATGATCCATCTAACTACTCACGCATCAAGGGGCGTTATCCAATCCACAAATTCAAGGAAAATTCTCAACCAATGATAACTAGTTGTGTTCTAGAGTCCTTAGCCAAAGCTGAGGTCAAGCTATGATGCAAATAAATTTAACTAACCCAAACTTCTCAAATGTTGATCTAAGGCAGTGGCGAATACACTGGGTGGACTTCGTCAGGCTCAAGCCCACCCTCCATCCCCCACCCATGGCGCAACGGCCGACTCGTGGTCTGCGCCTCTAAGGTCAAGAACCCACTCCGCCGCCCAAACAAGAATGAAAAGAAAGAAGAGCAACAAAACAAATTCTAGTGGGCCTTACCCCTACCGAAGCCCAGGCCCAACTCATATCCACCGGTCCACACAGTAGTCCCTGTTGTTCCCGTTCCAAAATTCCCGATCCCCATTCAATCATCCTCCAATCGAGCAATTTCACCGAGGCGCACTGCGCACCTGAGCGGCTGAGCCAGAGGGAGCTGGGGAGGCCGACTGTCGTTGCCACTGTGTCGGAGGAGCTGAGGAGGGAGGAAGGCCATCGGGGCGTCGGGCCGAGGCGAGGAGCCGTGGCGGCGGCCAGTGGGGGGCCGAGGCGGATCTGGCCTGACCACCGAGGAGGAGCCGGGGGAGGCGGGAGGAGCTCAGGAGGCGGAGTTGGAGGCGAGCTGCAGCAGCGATCTACCCACCGGGCCGATGCCCGACTTGCCGAGGCAAGGACCAAGAGTCAAGAGCCGGCAGACGCAAAGGGTGGGGCCGAGGCGAATCTGGGCGGAGGGGGAGCCGGAGGACTGAGGCGGCCACCGGCCAGCGGATCTAGGGACAAGGGACGAGGGCGGGAGGCCGAGAGCCCACGAGGGGAGGCGAATCACCGGAGGCCGGGTGGGGGAGGCGGCCAGGCGGGGAGCTCGAGTGGCCAGTGGGGAGGCAGAGTGGCGGACGGTCGGACGGGGACGAGGCGGATGAAGTCTTCTTGTTGAGGGCCGAGGTCGGTGAGGAGCGAGGGCCGAGGCCGAGGAGGGCCATTTCTTCTTGAAGAGGCTTGATATATTGGAGACTTGGAGTATTGGACATTGGTGCCGACTAGCGACTAGGTCATTGGGGAACAGCAGCCGAATTGTGCTAAGCTACTGATATTTTGGAGTTGGGCTGGTAAAGTGGTAATCTGGTATATACTTGTTGCTCATTGCTCAATTACAAATTAATTCGTAGGTTTATGCTGATGATTTCGCGATGGCTGATCGATTCTTGTTAAGAAGTCAACTTCAAATCTTCATTCTCAACATTAGGAGAAGTGAGGAATTTCATGGATGTCGTGATATTTCAAAACTTGCTCAATTGATGGTTGAAAAAAAAAGATAGAACTTTTCCATTAGTATATCGCCTCATCGAGCTGATATTGATCCTTCCAGTGGCAACGGCATCTGTTGATAGAATATTTTCGGTAATGAATATTATCAAATCAGATTTGCGCAACAAGGTATCGGATGAGTGGCTGAATGATTTGATGGTATGCTATACCGAGCGAGACATATTTAGATCCATTGATGATGATAAAATCATAAGATCCTTCCAAGACATGAAATCTCGCAGAATGAATTTGCCTCATGAAAGTCGTGATTCAAGCTAGCGTCTTAGTGGTATGGTTCGTTTATTTTAAATGTTCATGATCATTTAAGTACAATTTATTATTGTATCACTAATTTTTTAATATTAATGTACAGGTTGTTAACTACTGGAACCATATTTACATGTTTTGTGGATGTACTTTCCATTAGCGAGGTACATTAATTGTAATTTTCTTTTTTTGCTCTGCTTTTATTAATGTATAAATTTTATTGTGCAATAATATAAGACTATATTTGTTACAAATAAGTTTAGTCATTCAAGACTTTGAACCTACATTTATTTTTCATCCTGGATTCGCCACTGATCTAAGGCAAAAAGTAATCTAGCATCTAGTCCCATGGAATATCATTAACTATCTGGTCATCAACTTACATCTAGACACAAGTATCGTCAGATGCCATGGGAGCAATAATAAACACCAGACTCTAAATCAACCTAAAACACTAAAATCAATTACAACCTAGATCATCCACTAGCTAGGCCTTCAACGAAATGAATGTCACCCTTCAGTGCGACGATGGTGAGCGAGGTTAGCGGTTCCTCCCATGCCGTGGCGGAGATGCTGAGGAAGTGGTGTAGATCGCCGAAGTCCGCGATGCGTCGGAGTAAGGATGTGTTTGCCGGGGACGTAAGGATGATGTCGTCGACGCATGAGGCGTAGGCGATGGCGCCCTCGTGAAGTACAAAGAGGATGTGTCGGAGACGGAGGCGACGGGTCGAGTCACGGAGGTAGGTGGCGAACGCGTACCGGGCCGAGGAACTCGTTTGACCCATAGAAGAGCGCGTAAGACGGACATCGCCGTGGCGAGCGGCGAAGTCGACGAAGCACGGAGGCCGCGGGCAAAGCAATCTCCTCAAGATTTCCATGAAGAAAAGCATTCTGTACGTCAAGCTGGTGAATCGGCCAAGAGCGCGAAGTAGAGATGTTGAGGACGACTCGTATCGTGGCAGGCTTGATGACGGGCCTGAATGTTTCGTCGTAGTCGATGCCGTGGCGTTGGGAGAACCCGCGAACCACCCATCGCGCTTTGTGGCGGGCAAGGGAACCGTCCGAGTGGAATTTATGTTTAAAAATCCATTTGCCCGTCACAATGTTGGCGCCGGGAGGACGAGGAACGAGGCGCCATGTCCTGTTGTCGACAAGCTCCTTGTATTCGCTGACCATGGCGGCCGCGCCATCGAGGATCGGCCAAGGCACTCCGAATTCGCTTGCACCGCGAGATGACGGAGTGGGTGGCGAGAAGCCGTAGAGCCGAGCCGACGAAGAGTCGATCAGGACCGAGTGACCATCCGGAGGCCAAGACGACATGTGCCGCCGCCAGAGTAGGTCGCCCGCTATTGTAGCAGTTTCTTTCCGCCGGATGACGGGGCCCGGGACGCCGATCACGTCGGTGGAAGTCCCGGCCGCTTGTGGGTGTGTAGGCGCCGGAGGAAGGGCAGCGGCACCACCAAGCCGAAACGGTAGTGCCACCACCAGAGGACCGTGATGTATGATTGCGCAGTCGTCCTGCAGCTCGTCGAGGACCGCCTGTGTAGGGCGCGGTTGCTCAACGTCGGCATGCGACGGAGCGACCGCGTGTAGGCGTGTGGTCATGGTAGATCCTGCAAGCAAAAAATCCAGGTCGCTGGGCGAGGACCCAGAAGTGTAAAGCTCGAAGGGAAAACAAGTCTCGTCAAAAACAACGTGGCGCGAGATGATGATGCGCCGGGTTGATAGATCAAGACAGCGGTACCCCTTATGCGAGGAGGGATAGCCGAGAAAGACACAAGCCGTCGAACGAGGAGCGAGCTTGTGGCGAGTCGTGGCGGTCAGGTTGGGGTAGCAGAGACACCCAAAAACACGAAGATGAGTGTAATCAGGTGTTTTGTTGTAGAGTAGAGTATATGGAGTTTTATTGTGAGCTATGAACACGCAGGCGGTTTAGCGAGTTATTCTTTGTGGCGGCGCCTCGGCCCGAGAAGATGCTGAGGATGTGCGCATGGATGAGCATTGTGCGGCTGATATTGTTTAATGTGCGAAGAATGCGTTCGGCCTTGCCATTTTGTGGGGAAGTGTAGGGACACGAGAGGCGTAAATGAATACCACGAGAGGCAAAAAGAGTATGGAGGGCATTGTTTACGAACTCAGTGCCGTTATCGGCCTGGATGGCTTTTATGGTGAGGCTGAATTGCGTGGAAGCATAGTTGCAGAAAGTAGTGATGTGGGCTGCAACCTCAGATTTGCGAACAAGGGGAAAAGTCCAACAAAAATGAGTAAAATCATCAAGTAAAACAAGATAATATTGATAACCCGAGATACTAGCAACAGGGGATGTCCACACGTCGCAATGAACGAGTTCAAAAGGCATAGAGCTAAACGAACTAGATTTTGAAAAAGGAAGCCGCACATGTTTGCCAAGTTGACACGAATGACATAGAGTATGCTCTATTTTATTACAGCTTATAGATGCACTATGGCGAAGGATGTCGATGGTGGCGGGACTGGGATGACCGAGACGATGATGCCATAGGTTGGTGGAGGTGGCGATGTTAGCGTGTGGAGTGGGAGGTGCTGCGGGGATGGTGTAAAGGTCGCCAGCACTATTGCAGCGAAGCATCACGCGCCGGGTCGGGATATCCTTGACAGAGAAACCAAGAGCGTCAAATTCGATAGAGCAGTTGTTGTCTCTAGTGAACTGACGAACAGAGAGCAAGTTGTGCACTAGAGATGGAACAACTAAAACATTATGAAGTGGAAAATTTGACACAGGTGTGTGAAGGATAGACTCGCCATGACATGAAATAGGAAGAGTTTGACCATTGCCAACGGTAATGTAAGAATGAGAGGAAGGATGGCGAGAAAGGAGTATACCATCCGAGGAGCTCATGTGAGAGGAAGCGCCGGAGTCCAAGACCCAGGGATTCTGATCCTGGACGGTGAGCTGGTTGAGGGCGGCGACGAGGCCAGCTTGGTTCCACATGGGAGCCGGCTGGGAGAGCGGCGCGAAGGTCGTGGTGGGGGGTTGCACAGGCACGAATGCCGTGTGAGCTGAGGCGCCAGAGATACACAGGCGCCAGCCACTGGAACTCTGCTGGGTCGGAGGTGCGGCCTGTGGAGCCCACGGGTTGTAGCAGATCCAGGGACCCATGGGCTGTCTTGGCCGGCTTCTTGGGGCGCCGCAATGACGTCAGCGGTGGCCACGCCGCCGAGCCGCTTGCCCTTGCCCTTGCCTTTCCTTCCGCTTGCCGCCCTTGTTGCCATTCTTTGCCAGAGCGTGATCGCGGGGGTTGTAGGAGCCTGCCGGAATTGGTCCGGCGGTGGTGGGCGGCATCATACTGGCCCGGTGCGGCCAGAGCGGCCGTAGTGAGTAGGGCGGTGTTGGCGACGGTCTTCTCGTCGTTGGCCAAGCGGAGTTCTTTGAGAACTAGCATATCGTGGGCTCTGGCGAACGTGGGAAGAACAACGGAGTTAGCGATGTCGTCGGCGGTGTTGGAGAAGCGAGGTTGAGGCAGCAGCAGAGAGGCGCAGGACGAGCCGCGAGTCCTCAACAGGATGGCCGACGTCGCGGCGGCGGCGCTTTGGTCTTCGTGCGCCGGCAATACTGCCGAGATGGTGGAGTCACCTTGTACCATGGAATGGAACTCGTTGAGGAGGAAGATGGCGCGCGGTTCCCTGTTGGCGTGGAAAATCTGCTGGATGGCCACCCACAGATCACGGGCGGTCGGATCGGCGTCGTCCATGGCGAGGTCGAGAACAGAGTCATCGACGGAACGAGAGCTACCGCGGACGCAAAGATCTGCGGCGTCCCATCGAGGATCATTGGGTTGGGAGGAGCGGAGCCGTCGATGTGCGGCGAAGTCGAATTTGCCGCTGCAACGACTTGAAGAAGAACGCCCGCCGTGTAGTTGGAGTGAAGATCCATCGTGATCGGAATGTGGGACTTAGCGTTGAGCGTGGGCGCAGGATGAGCCACGATCGTTGGCGGTGGTCGGCGGCCCGGCGGCGGCTCGCTTATGCGAGGAGGGCGGCGGCGTCCACGGTGTACTGCTTGCCATCGGAGGGAATGGATGGAGCCGCCGGGGAGAGGAAGGCGAGGTGCGGTGGCGGCGTGTGGCGGCGGGTTGCAAAGCAGAGAGGAGCGGAGAAATAGGATCGGCGGGTGGAGGCGGAAGAAAAGGATCTAATTGTCTGATACCATGTAGAGAGGTAGAGGGATAGGAAAGCACCACACCTGTTGGGAGGGGGTGACCTTTTATATATATAGCCCAATGTGGCTTGGAGTACAAGATGTACAGATACAACGTATACAAAGGACTATACATATCTAATAACCCCTGTCACGAGTTCATCGAGCTAATAAACACTAACTAGCGATTAGTCTAAACTATAAACTCACATGCAAGGATCAACTAATATTTAACCTAATCACCACAATTAGAGAAAGACTAGCTAAAACAATATATCATGTAAATAGATCGACGATAAGAACACTGCACACAAAACAATCGAGGAAGAAAGTATAGTAGATGCAAACATAACCATGGATTCAACCAACAAGTAATCGATACATCAACTTAGGTTTAGATGTTACCTCTTACAAGTTGACAATGAAGGCTCCCAGACCTCGGCTAATTACTTGCCCTTCTAGCCGGTAATTAGACGATCTAATCACAACTAGAGGAGCTAATTTTCCAGATCTAGAACTAGGCTAATCTAACATAAACAACTAGACCACAGAGGCTTTGGGAGTTGAAATCTCAGTGACATCTCGATGAAACTCGTGGCAATCTACGGATTTGATGTACAAAACCGAGGGAGGGTGCCCTTTTATAGTGCTCGATCCCAGGACCCCTCAAGCGTTGGGTAGCGCTCGGCTTGCGTCGAGTAGTGCAGGGAGTCATGAGGTGGTTCCTCGCTTCAAGATGCTTCCATGTGTGTATTGTAACACATTGGCCCATCCTTTGGGCCCAGAATGCTACCATTACATCATAACCATTACGAAGTTTGTGCAGCTAACTTAACAACTAAATATATTATAGCATAAGTGATTATCTAGGGAAACTAGTTTACAGTAATGGCAGCATGTGACATAGCTATGCTATTCTCTCTTCCCGATGCATGCCATTGTCGTGTTTCACCTAAACACACAAATAAACAAGGGTGTGTCCGAAGACTCAGCAAGCACATAATAGAAATAATAAATATTGTCACACAAACATAGTCATATCAATATCATCATCTTCTCATTAATGCAATGCACCTATATTCTACATGCTCATTTGCTCATATGCATATCATCAGTTGATATCGGTATCGCGGAGTGTTCACCCGTCGGTGACACACTCTTCCCCCATCTTCGTTAGGATGGGGTCTTTACATTGTAGGACTTTATCAAGTCTCTATAGATGTAAGACTTTATCTAGAGCACTTCGGATTAGTTATGTATCTTTCTTACCGACCACACCGGAATAGTTACATGACTTTCTCATCGACCTGGCTCGTGCATTCTTACCATGATGCAAAATGCATATGTCCATTGTCATCATTAACAGGGTAGCCCCATTGCTCACCCCGTCCCATCATCATTGTTAATACCATAAACATCATCATAATACAAGAATATCACATTTTTCATACCATTTGCATGATATCAAACAAATCTAGGCAAAGGGTATTTATTCTTGATGGTCACCTGATTAAGAGCACGATAGTCTATGCATATGCACCAACTCACGTCCTTCTTCGCAGTGAATAGGACAGGGGCTCCCCAAAGTGACACACTACGATGAATCAGCCCTTTGGACAATTACCCATCCAATTGCTTCTTCAATTCCCCCTGAAAAGGTTGTGCCAAACTATACGGGGATAGAGAAATAGGTCGTGTGTCAGGAACAAGATCAATTTTGAACTCCACATCCCTTTTGGGTGGCATACCCGGAAGCTCTTCGGGAAATACATCGGGATAGTCACATATCACTAGAATATCCTCAATGTGCAAAGGTGTGCTCGGCTTCTCTGTAAGTGCTAGAAGTGAACCAGACTTCACCGTTCGTCGGCCAGGGAACAAGCTGGCCAACACAAAAAGAGAACACGGAGGTGCATTACCCTGAAAGATTATCTCCTCTCTGGAAGGAGCTTGCAAAGTAATTGTCCTCCAGAAGCAGGAAATCACAACCCGGTAGTGATATAACCAGTCCATGCCAAGAATAACATCAAAGGTTCTATCTGAATAACCATTAGGTTGGCAACAAAATCCTCACCGTATAATGAAACCACGCATCCGGACATACCGTGTAAATAGCAATGATACCTCCCGGAGAAATGACTATAACAGACTGCGAGATCTGCTGCATACTCATCTTTGCTTTTCTAGCAAACTCGCGGGACATAAAGGAATACATAGCACTGGAGTAAAAAAGAACAAGGGTGTCACACGAATCTACTAACAGGGTACTTGTCATCACGTCTGATCATCCCGCGGACTCAACGGCAGGCAATGCGTAGACTCCAGGTGGTGCAGCATACTGAACTGGAGCAACTGGTGTAGGGTGCCAGTAATACCCGGTGGCTGGTGCCTAGGAAAGAGGAGGCTGTGGCACAGGGGAAACCGCCAACATCTGGATAGACCTCCCGAGAGGAAACATTTGTCGATGACGCAGGTACCATCTCCCACTTGATAATACTGGAGGAGTTCTGATGACAAACCCGCTCCATGTCACCCAACCGACCACACAGTCGACACTCTCCCGTCTAAGAACATTCAACAGCACGGTGCCCACCACCGCACTTGAAACAGATCATGCCCTGCCCTGGGACAGGACGATAGGCTGGGGTTGCTGATGACGAACGAGGCGCTGCAAAAGACGACCTTGAAGATTTGGACTTGGATGACGGTGAGGAACGCTGGCCCCACTTGGACTTCTTGGGAGTAGGTCGCTGAGATGACCCACCCTCCTTGCTAAAATTCATCTTCTTATCATTACCAAAAGCGCTCGAACCACCAAAGGGTTGTATCCCTTTAGTGAGTTGCATCTTCATCTCCATTCCTCTGGCCTACTCTACCACTGACCTAAAGTCATGTGGTGCAGTGGCTCCCATAACATGCCGAAACTCAAAGTTAAGCCCTCGGCGGAATCTCTTAGCCTTCTCCAAATCATTGCTCATGACCGATGGTACGAAACGGATCAGATCATTGAACCCCGCTTCGTACTCATCTACGGTCTTCTTCCCGTGCACGAAGGTCGACAAGGCGACCTCCATACTCTCCACAAAAGATTCCGGGTAATACTTTTCCTTGAACTGCTCGACGAAGATCTCCCAGGTAGCGGAACCCTGGGCAGGGGTCCTAGTTGAAAGGATTCCCTCCCACCAGATGTCCGCATGATCCTTTAATTGAAATGCCACATAGCGAGCTCTTAGTTGTGAACTCATCTCTAGGGCTTCAAACTACCTTCCCATATAGCACAACCAATCCGCAGCTTGGACTGGTGTACCCGTCCCATCGAAGGTATCTAAACGTAAAGCCAACCACTCACGAAGGCTCATCCTTGCATCCGACACGGTTGGAACGGCAGTAGGGACCGCAACGGGTACAACGGCTAACGGCGCTTCTCAGCGAAGCGCCAGACCTCTTCCATGAACTCTCGCAGTAAGGCCAAAGACCTTGCCTAATTCCTAGCTACAGACTGCTCAGCAGAAACATCCTATGCATCAGGTGCTTCTTGTTGAACCTCAAGCGGTGGCTCCGCTTGAGCACAGCCATGGCCACCATGGCCATGACCGCGACCGCGACCTCTACCTCTCAGCATCTCTGTTAACCAAGCATTCACACGATCAACTCACAAGCAATTACCTCAAAATATTGCACATCAACAGTATAACTAGCCAAAAAATATATATGCAATGCTTGACCCAAAACCCATCCTACTGTGTACCAGAGTGTGTCAAGTTAAATTTAATTATTTGGCCTAAGTCAAATTTTTAGTAATTAATTCAACCTAGGTCTAAAATTCACTATGGACCTAACGCCCGCTCTGATACCAACTGTAACACCTTGACCCATCCTCTGGGCCCAGAATGCTACCATTACATCATAACCATTACGAAGTTTATGCAGCTAACTTAACAACTAAATATATTACAGTAAAAGTGGTTATCTAGGGAAACAAGATTACAGTAATGATAGCATGTGACGTGGTTGTGCTATTCTCCCTTCCCGATGTATGCCATTATCGTCATTCACCTAAGCACACAAATAAACAAGGGTGAGTCCGAAGACTCAGCAAGCACATAATAGAAACGATAAATACTGCCACACAAACATAACCATATCAATATCATCATCTTCTCATTAATGCAATGCACCCATATTCTACATACGCATTTGCTCATATGCATCTTATCAGCTAATACTGGTATCGCGGAGTGTTCACCCGTCGATGACACACTCTCCCTCCATCTTCGTTAGGATGGGGTCCTTACATTGTAGGACTTTATCTAGTCCCTACAGAGGTAAGATTGTATCTAGAGCACTCTGAATTAGTCATGTATCTTTCCCACCAACCGCACCAGAATAGTTACATAGCTTTCTCACCAACCTACCTCGTGCATTCTTACAATGATGCAAAATGCATATGTCCATTGTCATCATTAATAGGGTAGCCTCATTTCTCACCATGTCCCATCATCATTGCCAATACCATAAACATCATCATAAGCATCATCATAATACAAGAATATCATATTTTTCATACCATTTGCATGATATCCCTCTACCATGTACTTGCCTGTTAACCAAACGGAGCGAGCAACATGCGGATGGTGCCGTTCCCAAACCTCCACCTGCACAGGTAGTCAACCAAACTCAATACATTACAAGATTACATGCACACATACGGACATCATCGTCCCTACACGCAATCCGACATGAACAAAACCCCTCTCACTGGGCACTATTCTACTGACCCGGTGCCCAAAATAAAAAATGGGTTAGGGACCACGTCGTGTAGACTCGCAAATAAAATTTATCTGTGTGCCCAAAATTTCTTCCCTCTTTCTCTCTCTTCTCTTCCTTCTTTTTTTCCTTTCCTTTCTCTTCTCTTCTTTCTTTCTTCTCTCCTGGACAACACCCTTGTGCTCGGCCTTATCTCTTCCTTTCCTCTCTCTCTCTAACTCACTCACTCACGCGGCTCCCCGTCCAACTCCCTTTCAGTCGAGCAGCTTCACCAAAGCCGCCGCCTCCCGCCGGCCGCGCCTAGCGCCACCGCCCGTCGGTGCTGCTTCCACGCTGCCTCTCCCAGTCATGGCCCGGCAGCTCCTCACCGCACGCCCCCCGCCTCTGCAGTCTGGCCCGCGCTTCCCCTGCGCGGCTTGCCCCGGTGGCTTGGTCGCGCCTCTATGGCCCGCGCCCGTCTCGGCCTCTGGCCACCGTGCACTTGCCCCTGGCTCCCGGTCGGCCCTCTACTCGGCTTTCCCCCCTCCTGGCCTCTAGTGCCTCCCCTGCCGGCTCTTCCCCGCCTCGACTATGGCTGCCACTGGCGCAACCGGCTTCGACTGGCCCAGTCGTCGCCTCCTACTAGGCCTCTAACCAGGGATGACCTACTCTCCTCTACCACGTCCTCCCTTGCTGCTGCGATGGTCTATGTGGACACTGGCTATGGCAGCATATGTTCTTTGTGCAAGGTGTAGGCTCCCATGGGTGGTCCGGCTTGGGGCAAAAATAAATGTGGGTGCAAGGTTGGTAGGTTACCTTGATGGTCTTGGCCGGTTTGGGGAAATGCCGATAGTGGCGGTCGTTAACGGTTCGGGATCGTCGCTACTGTCGTCCCCACTCTGTCGTTTTCCCCATCTTCTTTGCTCTCCTTCTCCTACACTATTATCTCTGTGGGTGTGTTTTGGTCGTGGCAAATGGGGTGGTTGCCTGACTTGGTTGCTCTCTGGTGTTGGTGCTTTACTTGGTTGTGCTCTCGGCTGGATATCTCCCTGTTGGTGGCTTGGTCTTATCCCTCCCCCCATCTTATCCCTTACCCCTTCTCTCTCCCTCCTGTGGGCTTGGTCAAAAGAAATGAGGTTTTACCTCATTACCAAAAAAACTTGTGGGTAAAAATGACATTTCTACTGCGGAAGGTAAGATGGTAAAAATTATGGGCGTTGGATTTTATTGTCGAATGATGATGCCCACATATGTGAGAGACGTCGACCGACCGCGGACGATCTGGGAACCTCAGCGAGCGATAATTTAATCAGCACTTCTAAAGCCGAAGGGTTCTAATGGCAAAACCCTTTTTATCCCCTATTATTCTCCCTTGGATTATTTTGCATTTTTGCTTTCATTTCTAGTGGCATTACATGTATGATGTGTGGGCCTCTTCCGAATCATATTGGTTCTCTGTCCAAAACTCTCATTGGTTTCCAAAAATTGAGTAGAGTATGTTTTCTTAACGTGCAAGTTCATCATTTACCGAGTTGACCTGAACTCCTGATTTTGGTGGACTTCGAGAAGGTTCTTGAATGTCGAAAAACATAATGAAGAGATGGTTCGTGGGGCAATGCACCCTTGAGCATTGGGCCGTGCTGGCTAGGCCAACGACCCAGTTGTAGGTGGGCTTCGGCCCAACAGGCCCACGATGTTCTTTTCATGTTTTCCAAATGATTTTCATTGATTTCTGCAAAATACATGAAATGACGAGACGGCTTGGTTTTGGATTAGGGTTAGCTGCCAAGTGGCACTAATATGCACATTTATCCAAATATAAGCATAATATTGGCACATAAAATAATACATAAAATGAATGCCAACACTTATATTTCCCCATATATATATATATATATATATATATATATATATATATATATATATATATATATATATATATATATATATATCTTTATTTATTTAAGCATACTTCAATAATGATTATAAGATATTCCAAAGTGAGTTCCATGAAATTTTCATTAAAGTCCACTTTTTAGAGCAAAATTTGTGTATCTATTTTTTTTTATGAAAATAGGTATATAACAAAAATAAAGGCCTCCAATGGTATCCATTGCTACTCCGGTTTGGTAGAGTGCTATTTCTTGAGCAATAATTTAGCTTTGGTGTTGCTGTTTGATCTTTGCCTAATTGGACTATTCTTCTTTTTGCTTCTTTATTTCTTCTTTGTTTCTTTTTTTTCCTCTTTGATTGTTGATTGTTGCAGTCTTTGGTCTAGTCAAAGACTGTGTTTTCGGAAAGCAAAACAAAGGAGACATAAATGTACAATTTTGCATGGGTGTGAATCACTCAAGTGACCCTTTTTGTTTAAGATATATAAACTATCTACGCGATGGCCTCGTTTACAGCAGATTTTAAGAGTTGTTTAGAACTTGAAACGTGCTTCTGTTAGGTGACGGAATATGTTATTACAGTATTAATTATAGTGATGCTTGCAGGCACTGGATCCGTGCTCAATTAGGACGGTACGTTTGACTGAATCATTAGGTTTTCGTAGTTAGCTCAGCTGTACTGTACGACAAAGTGGTCACTACTGCAGAAATGCACCAGCAAGCGGTGGGGAGCACCATGTAATTCCAACGATGGCGGCAAACGCATGCTCCGTGTGGGCTTCCCACCGGTCTTGGAAGGCAATTAGAGAGAACGTAAAAAGAATCCCCACCATCTATTTGTAATATCCTGGATCCAATAAGATGACCCGACGAATGATGCAGCCATTTTCCATGCGTATTCAACACTGCCCTACCACTCACCAGTGTACAACCTACAATAATGATGGAAATGTCCACCTCCGCATGGCACAAGCACCATTGACGACAAAAAAGGTTTCAAACAAATTCAAGATATTGACTATGAATTTTAGACACATAGCCAGGTGCCAGATGCACAACCATTTGTCATTACCATTCATCTGGTCTAAGTTGCAAAAGATGCAACAAAAATGTCCATCGAGAACCTCGGTTTTTCATTTATACAACTAGCATGATTAGGCCGCGTGAATCAATCACCATAAGCTGCGTAATTCACAAAAAGAAAGGAACCGGGGAGGCCAATGAATGCAGTGGTCCAACTGCAGCTAAAAAGATAAGGATGGCGATGGCAGATCTACAAAACTAGCTCGCTTTGAGTTTGGGCAATTGCGGACACCATTATGGAACATTTGTTTCTGGCCAGACAGGAAAAGCACGGAGAAAGTAAATGTCTCTTGGTCAAGCAGTTGCTGCCATGGGTACCGCTCTGTGGCAAGCCCGTTTCGCTGCACGGACAATATCCTCAACCTGCAAGCACAAGAGCAAGGTTGCTAAGTAGAGCAGAACAAAGAAATGATCGACAGGGTCTAAAAGGTACAGGTAAGAGTAAGACACATCGATGCATTTTGCAAATTTACAGACATGTATGTTCAACAGAATTTAGCCTTCCTTTTCCATGGACACTCCAAAACATATAATTTTTAGTAATGTTAGGGTAGAAATGCAATATTAATTTGGACCACTAAATGTCTTCTGAAACTGAGTCAGGCCACTACCAACAAGTTCCACACCCAAGTCTTACCAATCTTCTGCAAAGAAGCTAAGCATCAAGCATTATATCCAAAAATAATAATACTGATGCTGTGACCACCTTGATCACAATGGCCACCAGGTATCCACAACTAGACAACAGGACAGAGTATCACCAACTTCTTAATTATGAAGGGGCAACTCCAGGCATAACCGGGAGGCAGACAACATTCCACAGAAAGGTTAAGTGATTTTAGGCTATGGAAAAATGTTGGTGCTGACAATGTTGTGCTGTTGTGTGCCATTTTATGTGTGGCCATGTGCTTTCCAACTTATAGTCAAATGACCATGCAGGCGTGCACATCAAATGGTTCAAATGAAAAGACAAATCAAGGAAAAAATTTTGTCTAGGAGGATATATGCAAATTGACAAACTAGAATAGCCCCACCCATTCTTTTTTTCTGCACTTCACTACTTAACATTGTTCCTGCAAACATTTCCCAATTACAGACACAATGCATGACCTCTGCATTGCAAATTATTCTAACAAACAAGGTGTTGCAAGGTATGGATTAAAGCATAAGTTCATCTTCAAAATTCATATATTCTCCACCGTCCAACCTCACTTGAATGAACCACGGGATCAGCTAGTGATTAACCCTCCATGTGAAGTGTACCCCCACTATGAACTAAAACAGCTGTTTCCTTATTCCCTGTTGGTCCTAGATTCATGCAATGCAGTCGTTTGAAATGACATGAAAAAATGGCCACCTTGCATAAAATAGCCTTAGCCAGGCTACCACCATTCAATTCAGCAAGAATAGATGCAAGCAGCTCCCCCAAAACCACAATGCAAAGGATTGAACAAAAGTACCTACTAATCAGTTGTGTCAAAGAAAATAAATATTAAATAGATGCAACTAGAAAAGCTAGCACCATTCAAGTCAGCAAGAATACATGCAAGCAGCTCCCCCAAAACCACAATGCAAAGGATTGAACAAAAGTACCTACTAATCAGTTGTGTCAAAGAAAATAAATATTAAATAGATGCAACTGGAAAAGCTAGCAGTCATGCACAACAGCACTACTTGTGAAAGTCCAAGCCATAAATTGTATGGAAGAAAACAAATTGTTTAACGTATGGATGCCGCGTATTACTCAAATCGTGGTTTTTGCAAGAGTTGCGTTCTTATATGCAAGAAGAAGACTTAGAAAGAACAAAGTTTGGATCTACAAAAGTATATTTAGGCAGTTCCTTCGCTGAGCACAACAGAATGAAGAGGAATTTGTTCCATTTCAATGAAGAGGAATTTGTTTCATTTCAAATACTTCTTCTTATTGAAAAGAGGGAAGGAGAAAAACCGAAATCTTCCTACTCGAACAATAAGTCCTTTTGTTTACAAGTCCGCTTTATATAGTAATTCGACCTATTGCTCCAGATCCCCGTTTACTAGGAAGATAAGAATCAAAAGGATCGAACTACCTACTCGTTTGAAATGACATGAAAAAATAGCCACCTTGCAGAAAAATAGCCTTAGCCAGGCTACCACCATTCAATTCAGCAAGAATAAACGCAGGCAGCTCCCCCAAAAACACAATGCAAAGAATTGAACAAAAGTACCTACTAATCAGTTGTGTCAAAGAAAATAAATATTAAATAGATGCAGCCAGGGATAGAAATCCCGGCCGGTTACCGCCGGTACCGGTGGGGGCCGGGATTTGAAATCCCGGCCGGTTTTTCCGGAGTTTGCAAATTCAAATTTTGAATTTTGAATTTCAATTGATTTTTAAGCAAAATTTAACAAAATTCGACCGGGAAAAACCGGTAACCGGCTGGTTACCGGTACCGGCCGCCGGCCGGGAAATGCGCTGGGACCGGTTTTTGAATCCTTGGATGCAACTGGAAAAGCTAGCAGTCATGCACAACAGCACTACCTGTGAAAGTCCAAGGCTCCAAGCCATAAAATGTATGGAAGAAAACAAATTGTTGAACATTGTATACAAGACCCAATAGAAAACTTTGGATAGAAGCTAAAGAAGCATTAAGTAGGACCTGTGGAACAGCCAATCTCTCAAGGTTGGCAGCATAGGGCATGGGTACATCAGCTCCAGCAATCCTCTCAACTGGTGCATCAAGATACTCAAAGCTTTCTTCTACAACAGACATGCTGCAAAGAAGGCATGTGTCAGAATAATTCCTTGTACACACAGGGGGGTGGGGTGGAGAGAGAGAGAGAGAGAACCATATCTCAGCACCAATCCCGTGTTGGGGGAAGCCTTCTTCAACAGTCACCAATCTATTGGTTTTCCTAACAGACATGTTTATAGCAGCTCTATCAAGTGGTCTAATTGACCGAAGGTTGATCACCTGTTTACAAATACCAGTACAAAAGAAGGAAACATTGATGGAATGTACCATTTAGAGAAAAGAAGATATCCTGTTGATTAGTTATAAACTTATAATGAACATATATTGTACAAAAGAAATTACCTCAGCGCTGATTCCTTCCTTGGACAGTATGTCAGCAGCCTGAAAACAAACTGAGCATGAGAATACAGCAAAACAGTGCAATATCACACAAATGCTGAAAGTTACTTAAACCCATCTGTTCAGCAAACCATCCCTCGGGAAAAGAAAAATACAATTTTCAATAGGGGCACTTTGCAGATCAGTTTGACTTAGTAGCAAAGGGGCAGTACATTAGACTCGTTAGAGAAACAAGATATGCAACATCATAGAGGATTGGAAGCTAATGATGTGTCAAAACCTATTGAGTTAACGATTTAACATTCTCAATCCTCCTCGACGTTGTTTACCAAATATAGTATGACACACCTGAAGAACATAACCGACCATCTTGGAGAATGCAGTAATTGTGACATCTTTTCCCTCACGTTCTATCTACAGAAAGAAGAGATCCACAGGTAAGTGCATAGAATTTCAGTAAGTATATTCCAAAAATATATATCTAAGATTATGCATCTGATTTCTAGAAAACCATGTATCCATCGAAAGAAAACTCTTCCAACGAAACCATCAATGTATTTGTATGCAACTATGTCACTCTTAACTAGTAACTACTTTCCTTCCAAACACATGCAATGATGCAAATAACAACATACCTTAGCTTTGCCAATCGGCAGACAGAAACTAGAATCAAGCACTTCAGCAGAAACAGGGAATGATTCTCCATAGCTGTAGAAAACAACATAACAACATCTCAATGAAATGACAGCTAGTTATTACTTATTAGTAAGTAAAATAACTCAGCAAGGTCAGATATTGCATACAGCAATTCATTTTCCAGGAAAACAACAGGATCGGGGTCCCTAATTGCAGCTTTTAGCAAGCCTCGAGTATCTTCTGCAGAATATGGAGCCAGAACCTTAAGTCCTGGAACATGTGCATACCAAGCTGCATAACACTGCATATCAATTCAGTTAGTATAGTTTAACCCCATTATCGAAGTGTTAAAACAATAGATGTCATCACTCATCACATTGTATTAAAGACAGATGCAACTCATCTTAGGAGCTAGTAGCAAACTAATTTTGCACCTGTTGCTCAGTTCAATACAGTGTTGCATGCTGGGATAAAGAACTCTCATAATGATACTTTTGGTTTCTTGGCCTAAAATTGATCATTTTAGTCTATGATGTTACTGTTTAAGTATTACCCAAGAGGTTTGCAGAACATCAAAAGGATGCTTTCTGGCTAGTGTCTCTTCTAGAAACAAGCGCAGAAAATTGATGGCAACAACATAACAAAGTAGACAAGTAGTAACTTTCTTTTCTAAATCATCGAGTATTAGGATGATGAACTGACACATGAACCATTCCCTATTACCAACCTGTGAGTGTTGAGCACCAACACCAGCAGCTGCTCCATTTGGTCCTCTGAAAACAATAGGAACGTTGATCTGACCAGCCGACATGTAGTTTGATTTGGCAGCTGAATTGATGATGTGGTCAATTGCCTGAATGCGCAGTATAGATTAGTTAAGTATTTTTTGCAGCATAAAAAAAGAAGTAAATATGCAGTTGGTACATATAATGGAAAAGTGCTCTCTAATGAGGTTCACTTGAACTAACGGATTTAACTTCACAAAAAAAGTTGAATGGCTTATATTATATAAAGGTGGGCCTGTGTGTATCTCTATATGGCAAATGGTGAAAAGACGAGTGACAAACTTCTTGTCAGTCACATGAGTAAAGCATGTATGATGTTTGCTTTTAACTATAATGCAGGGAAAATAATCATGGACATTAATACTGATAATAACAGGTATCGTCAACTTCTACTACGCCCATGGACCATTTACAATAAATATGGAAAAACTACGCTTGTACTATATAACTAAGTTATAAATTGCTTTTCAAATAACCAGAAACTGAAAGGTACAGACACTGTAAATGTTGTCCAAAAAAGTTTACAAACAAGAAAACTGAGATGTAACTGTCTAACATAGAAACTGATTCTTGTTTAAATCAAGGTCCTGAGAAAACTTCTAACTAGCATCAGTTTGAGATGCTTCATTGCTAAACTAGGATCTCGTTAACACCATCAGTAAGACACATATGTAACTAAAAAGACCATAAAAACATGACAACTGAAACATCAACAAAACTTGGTACACAGCAAAGAGCTTCTTTAGAAAACTAGAAATCAAAAAGGGTGGTAACAGCTTGCATTTAAATCAAGCAAATAAAATAATTTGATTTCGACAGTAGAGTGCTTTATTGATATTAGCAAATGACTGACCTGCATTGAGAAATTAAACGTCATGAATTCTACGATGGGTCGAAGACCTTGATAGGCTGCACCGACACCAATGCCAGTAAAACCAGCCTGGAAGAGCAGAACAGAACAACATAAGTGCTTGAACAGAAATGAGCCAGTCTGAAAAATTATAAATGGACAGCAATTATTGGATGATTTGAAGATTTGATGAGTGGAACCTCCGTAATTGGTGTATCAAGAACTCTATCAGGACCATACTTGTCGAGCAAACCCTTCGAAATCTGCAGAAGACCCGTGAATATATGATCAATAATGATAAGAGTTCAGAAATTAATATTCAGTTGCAAATGGACCTAAAGCAAAAACAATAATCTTTAAAAACTTTACACACCTTGTATGCACCTTGATACTCTCCCACCTACCATAGAAGAACAGGTATTAGAAAAAGAAGCTACTAAATAAAAAAGAACAAGATTGCATTCATTCAGAGTGCTACCTCTTCGCCCATCAAAAAAACAGAAGGATCAGCAGACATTTCTTCATCAAGTGCAGAGTTCAACGCTTCACGAACAGTCATCTGAACAAGTACATAATACTGCATATGACTTGCCATATCAAGCTGTATAGCCAAAAAAACTACTCCTAAAATTAAGAACAAACTTCCCCCGTTTCCCAAGCAACAACCACTTCTCAAAAGTAAACTCTCAATATAATGCCAGGTACGCAGATCCTTTCAGCACAAGGACAAGACAACCATGTCATCAAAACTCCCAAGACAGGGAAACATGTCTCATCACGCAGAACTGGGAACCATTCCCTGCTTGTAAGCTCCGGCAACCAGCCAACCACCCTTCGTTCCCCACAAAGCCCAAAGGAAAAAAGAGGGCAATAACAAATACAATCAATGACAACAATGACCACTGTTATTCAATCTTACTGCCATTCATTCTGATATACTGTCAAGTAAAAAAACAATTTAAACATCACCATGCAAAGAGGAAAATGTCTGGCCATATGTAGGCACAAGTACAGTACGGTTTGAAGCCAACAAACTATACCGATAACATTCACCCGTACATGTAACCACACATACACACACACATATATGCACCCCAAGTAGAACTCCTGAAGTCAAATAAGCAGTGTCCAATCTATAAAGCATTATCATGGTATAGCCAAAGAAAAGATCACATTTATACAAACCAAACCCCAGCGACACTTCATCTCCAGAGCAGTTACAATCAAATGTCAAAAAGAAGAAGAAAAAAGGATCAAGTGATCAACAAAGCTTCGACTCTGCAGTCTAGAGGGCATTTGCCCGCAAAATCCACATCTACAGGTACTCACAAATCTATATACATAAAAACAACAGTTCACGGTGACATCATTCTACAGGTAGCCAGTAGCCCAGTACTAATCATCGATGCATTACAACAGCCATTTCTTCACCAATTTAAATAATACACTAGAGATATCTAATACAATTGAGGCACTTAACAAACAGCTCACTAAACCAAAGTTCATCTCACTAAGACAAAGCCACACATTAAGAACAATGAATTATTTCCATGACCCACCAACCACTTCCAGAACCAACCAACCGCCCCAACACCAAACTAGAAACTTGACACCATCGAAAAACTAACCACCAACCAATCTCCAGTCGAACAGACAGACAATCAACAAACAAAACAACACAATTGCGCGAACCCGAGCACATCATGTAACACCAATGCAGCAAGCACGATTTGGAAGGGGAAAAACTAGGTTTCGGCCAGGCCCTCACCTCCTTCGCAGCGGCGGAGTACCCCCTCGCCGCCTCCGCCGTCGCCGGGCGGAGCCTCCGGAGCACCTGCCCCAGCATCTGCACGCAGATAAAACCAAACAACGAACACCAAAGCCCATCAGCGCAACCGCAACACAGATCGAACCCAAACAGAAAACCTCACGAAACGATCGGGGACCGAGGGTAGCGGGCGAGGGAGAGAGGGGTTTGGCACTCACGGGGCCGGATCCGAGCTGCCTCCTCGCGGCGCCCAGCATCCTCCCCCTCGCGATCGGAGCGGCGAATGGGTGGGGGCTGGTGGTGCGGCGCTGGATTTGACTCTGGATTGGAGGCAGCGAGAGAGACCGGGAAGGGAGGAGACGAACGCGCCGCCTCGGAACGGGAGAACCGGAGAGAGCAGGGATCAAACTTCTCACCAGCTATACGGATTCGATACCGGTCATATACCGGAAAATACCAGCTATATCAGTAAAATTAAAAATATTATCTATTAAATCTATTGAAGTACATGTATACATATTTAATTCTGCTACTATACATTTAAAGTAATATTATAAGTAAAATTTAATGTATATATAATAAATATATATTATTGTATTAAACTCTAAAATGATACTCTTGTATAAATTGATACCAAAATGTATCATTGGGCGTGGATACGTCTCAGAGCGAGATTTTTATTAGCGCGCTTTTTGCAGGAAAGTTCCCTCTTAATGCGACCTTACTCTTTTTTAGTGTAGACCTACGGCCCACCCAATTAATTGAGTAAACAGCCACCAATATATGATCGAAACTAGCAAACACCGTAACGAAGGCCTGCTTGGAACAAATTATTTTTTTGATTTTATTTTGTAGGCTTGTCGTACTCTCTACTATTTAAAAGAAGCAATTGGTGATCGTTCGTCCTCCCATCATCGTTCACGTCCGTCCGATCGTCGAGTCACTAACGGACCGGATCAACTAACATTTGCATTTACCCCCCAAGTGAGAAATCGTCCACACCTCTGTTGAAAACGTAGCGTCGATGCTTCTCCTTCTTTTCACAACTACTCTTCCTCCCCCCCACGATCTCCTGCCATTCCCCACTATCTCCTACCATTCCCCTCCCCTTTCCCCCTTCTCCACCGAACGCAGCCACTACACCCTCACTTCCGCTTCCCTACCTCCATGTGCTCCGCTGCTCCCTCGTGCTTGGCGCTCGCTGGTTGTGCTTTCGTGCGTTGCGTTGTGCTGCCTCCATGATGGGGATCGACCTCAATACCGTCGAGGAGGACGAGGAGGAGGCAAAGGAGGTCGCCACCAACTGCTCCCACCACAGCCAGGCCAGCTCCGCAGCCATGGTGATTCCGCCCAGACCGAGCGCGGTCTACCTCAAGCTGTGGCACGCGTGCGCGGTACCCATGGCGCCACTGCCGCGGAAGGGGAGCATCGTCGTGTACCTTCCGCAGGGACACCTTGGGGACGCGGCGGCGAGCAAGGTGTCAGGCACGCCCTCCGTAACGGCGGCGTCCACCATGCCACCCCACATCTTCTGTTGGGTGGTCGACGTCACTCTCCATGTGCGTGCGCCAGCTTGGTGCTTCCGAGATCAATGTGTTCGTTTGTGTGGTTTCCTCTTCGAGTGAGCGTCTTGTTGATTGGTTTATGCTTCTGCTTTGCAGGCGGACGCAACCACGAATGAGGTTTATGTGCAGCTCTCACTGGTCGCCAAAAACAAGGTACGAACAATACAACATGCAATAACATTCAATTCGATTTGTGTGTGTTGGTTAAGATTATGCCTGATTTGTTTTTTCAGGTGTCCGTTTCTGATGTGTGAAGGAAAAGAGTCAAGATCGTGACTGGGAAGGGGCGATGAGTCTCGAATCCACACAATTATTTTGGGTGGGCAAAGAATTAATAACTCTCCTTTTTAGTTGTTTCAAATCTGGGTGGGAATTATGTAGAATCATTTATTCCGATCTCATGGGGCAACCAAACAACCTAACTTTTGGAATTAAATTCCAATTCAAGGATTGCATGCCAAATTCCTGGCAGCCAAACGGGGAGTTAAAGAATTTGTTGCCAATCCTTCATACTCTAAGGTTGTTGTTTACTCATTCATACGGCTACATACTCTAAAACGCATATTGTTAATATTAATGGGAGTTTCATGATACTCTCATTGTGTTAAGGCAGCATGTATTGTTTTCTCTATCCAAACCCAATATTGAATGATATAGCTATATAATTATTTCACTGCTTGTTTCACCATTTTTCTGATGAGCATGAGTCGCTTATTATACTCTACGACAGATGCTTATCTACGAGTAGTAATAGTATTGTCATGCCGAATGTGTCTATTTGGTTACTTGCTTGCCTTCTGTTTGTGGTGCGCTATGTTTTATTCGTGTTGCACACTCTTATGCTTGTTATAAAGTGATTGATCGGATATTATGGAAGTTGAAATTTACCGTATATATAGAACTGCCATAGCTTTCAACTATGTGTGTGTGGGTACGAGTTCATATGGTCAACCTTTCATATTCCTATTATCGCATTTAATAATTTTTCTATTTATTACTTACCGAATCAATTTTGAAATTGGGAGCTCTGTATGAGATGTGCAGGGTCATTCAGTAGTTTTCGAAAAATACTTTGATGTGCATAACTGCATATACTATAGGGTATGAGATTCGCAACTTTAACAAGACTTTGCTCTCACCTCTACCTATATAGAAGCCATGTTGGCTAATTATAATCTATCTAGGAATTCTATCTGAACACTGATCCATTGCCTTCACGCGTAATTGTCATTACATATTGGAAGAGTAATATGCAAAAACTAACGAAAGAGCATGGCTGATATCTGCTGGCGAAGGTATTTTTCCAGCATGAACAGTTGTGCTCTGACATAGACGATGTGTTTATTGAGACTAATTGGTTTGGAACAAATCCAAGAAAGAGGGATGGATTATCTGTAAAGGTGTTTTCTCCTCTCACTGAAGAGCGATTTAGTTGCGCGGTGGACACTAAACATATATTGAACAATTAATGGATGTGAATTTTAGTACTTATCCTTACTATTCTATGTTTCTTTTTTCGTGAACAATTCAATCTTGTATAGATCTGTACACGGTGAACCTGTGGTGGAGGGCTCGGAACAACACCAAGATTTCGAGTGGTGCAAGGCAGATGAAGTATGGTAACCTTGTGAGATTCTCCACCAAAATCTATGGCTTCCCCTCTAACGTCCCCATCCAGGTACCCATCTATACATCATCTATCTTTGTGTCATCTGTCATTTTTTATGCTTCTATTCTTCCAAAATTGCAGTCGTTGACACACAGGCAAGTGCTTGAATGGATAGTTATGTTTGTTGTTATCCTGTTCAAATCCTTTGTTCCTTGCAGTTCAATGGGTGTGGCAGCACACAATAGATTCCTTGCTCGTTAGTGTCGGCAAAAAGCTGAATCTTTGCTATACCAATGCACAAACTGATCCTGGAAGAAGTCCAGTTTTGTGTACGTAGATGCTTATCTCTGCATTTTTTAGTCATTTATTAATTGTGAGTTAATTTCAGATATGCAGTCCTTCACACTTAAGTTGATGGTACTCAAATGAAATTTTATATCAAACTATATCCAGCTCTAGAATTCAAGGATTTGTTTGATGACTTAGTGTTTTACAAAGAAAAAGCCAATGTAGCCTTTTAGTTACATGAAAGGTTTAGAAGCATAGAGACAACATTTAAATTTCACATTTTGTTTTCCAACAAATCACTATAATCTGACATGTTAAGAAATCGAATGAAATTTGGGTTGCCTTTGTTGGTTTTTTGGATGGTCATGTTCCATAATTTTAATTTTAGTGACTTTACCTTTTATCACTGCACTAATTTATTTCTCATTTAGTAGTTTTATTAATACAATTTAAGCTTCCACCAAATGAAATAAAAGTGCAGACCATGAGTGTGCACATGAAATGGGGGAAGGTAGGGATTTAGTAGTGTGCAGACAATCTAAGAGGGAGTACTACAAAACTATCATCGTCATTTCCTTGCAGTTCCAATCAGAGTTCTTTAATTATCGCCATCATTTCATTGTGGTTCCAATCAGAGCTCATCAAATATCGCCATCATTTCATTGTAGTGCCAGGATTGATTATCAGTTTAACAAGAAGGATAAGAGCATTCCAAACATTATTAGTGAGGCTAGAGCCTCTCAGCTTCATTACAGACTTCAATGAGGCTGATGACAACTTCAACATTCACCTCAGACAAAATCAAATTAACAGTACATAACTTCTTAACAATGGTTTTTCACTGATGCTTTAAGAGCAGGAACTGTTACTTTTGGTATAGGCATCAATATCTCCATTTACGCATGCTCAACTCAAATGCAGGTTGCAAATTCATGCTCACGAGGACCAGTCTTCTTCAGCTTTGAAGGTAGAGACCAAGGCGCTACTACAAGGCATCATGGTGATCAATCTCTTATAAACTCTCTCCTACAATTTTTTTTTGTGGATTGTCAAGTCCTTTTCCAAGCGCTCGATGGAGTGCCAACAGGGAACCCGGGATATTGGAGCATCAGACCTCTCCCGCTTCAAATCAAGGAATCATGTCAATCTATGTAGGTCAAATTTGTTCATGTCAATAGACAAAATAACTGAGAAGCAGTTAGCTTGGCAAGGCAAGCTTTACAGCATCACCAGGCCACCAAACGTCATCCTGTTGTAACTCTGTTGTAAGTTGTAACTCTTTTGATGCAAACAACTACCCAGTTTTGCCAGTCCTGCGTAATCATCCAATGTTCATGAACTGTTATACAATCAAATGCTTGCAGTGCCAGTATGTCTCCTGCACATTTCAAATAGGTTAATTATCATCTAAACACAAGAATATTATTTCTGTAAGATTTGAGATTCCGTTGCAACACACGGACATGACCCGATAATTCCAATGGATAGAAAGCACACCTCACTTCCTAGGTAATATTTGATCATATGCTACATGTTGTTCATTTTCTCTATCTTTTATCATATCAGTTGCAGGAGTTCAAAACACCTTGAAGCACATAGCAAAGCTTATAGAATGGTTAGGGTCCCTTCCTCTGACCTATGTTTGAAATGGTGAAAGAACCATCTAAAAAAATTGTTTAAGGAAAGGCCACAATTTGTACACCGATGTTGGCCAAACATAGACGCACCTAATGACAAGGTTGTCTCAATATAGCCTTCACAAGAAGGTTAAGTGGGCTCTATTGACAGGGCAAAATAAAGGACATTTTGGACTTCAGTGACTGTAGCTAAGATGCCAAAATGAATGTGTCTGTTGCTGTGCTCCTGCAGTACTTTAAATTTAAGCATAGTACCAAACTAGGAGTAACACCTAGATCAAGCTGAAATTTTAAGGGGTTGTTCGGATCTTAGATTTTATCAATACCATATTACATTAACATTGATTTAGAGCCTGTTAACCTAAAACTTGTTTGGTTAGATAGGATAAAACTAGGATTCTCACATCCTGGTAGTTGATTAGTATGCATTCATTCAGAGTAATCGCATCTGAATCCCCCTTTTTTACTTTCTTCTATTTCTTCGTGATACCAGCCCCACCCCCACACGAGGTGCCCGAGGCGGGGCCACTACCAACACCCGGGAGAGGTCACTGGCGAGGAGCACCGTGACGCCATCACACCACCGCCCGCGTTGTACCACGTCGTGTAGGGGCTCTTCACGGCACCGCCCCCGCCCTTGTTGCGCCCGCACGAGGTGTCTGAGGCGGAGCCGCTACCGCCGCCCGTGCACTATGCACTATGCACTAAATGATGTGCTCTTCACATGATGTATCTTAGACCAGATCATAAGGTCTGATTATTTTTATTGATGAGAACTTTTACAAATGTGGTGGAAATGATAATATGAATTATTTTGATTTTCATAACAGATTAACACCAATTTGTGAATTAACTTATGTATAATTATTTAAGTAGCATACCACGATGCATTGAAAGTTCATTATTGAAGTATTGTCTGTAATTCTGTATATGCTCCGGAAGCTTGATGAACAATTAAACATATAAATGGACTTAATATAATAGACTTAACAGGCAAATATTATTTATGTAAAATTTAGAGTTTTCGTTGCAACGCACGGAAACATGACTAGTGTAGTATCAATGTTCCACTTCCAAGTCCTGTGAGAATTTTCACTTTCTTGCGAATTTCGGAGAAATCCAAACTTCAGGTTCAAAAAATATTTTCCGTGTTCCAAGTCAGTCTGTCTTTATCACTCGTTCTCTCCTCTCTATTTCCGTCTGAAATTTCAGTATTTTTTTTTTCTGTAACGCATCTAAACACCTGTCAGAGCCTCAGTCACTCACAAGGCTACTCAGGACTCAGGAGGCAACAAATCAACCCCTAGTGCGCCGGTCACCATACGGAGTTCAGAGCCCTGGGACTACTCGAGCCAATCACCATCTGCTGAACTGTCACCACTGTTCTGACGTGATCCGCGGCCTGCGCGATTCAAAAGCAAAATCTTGGAGCGGATTCGTTTCGGCTATGGGCCAAGGAATTGTTTGTCGCTGGCCCCATTCCCTCCTGCTAATCAAATTCTTCAGAGTCTCTCTCATTTTGTCTCTTGAAAGCTGGAAAGTTTCTCCTACTCAGGCCACTATAGCACTTATCTTGTTTCTTTCAAAAACCATAGCACTTATCTTGGAAATATTGACCATGTTGCCTCTACAGATTCATGTCTAATTTTGGTTCCTTTTTTGTTGAAATTTTTTACATCTGAATTGTTTCCTGGTGATTACAAGATTTGGATCAATCAAGTCTTAACAGATGCAGAGATGACAGCTGAACAGTAGCAAACTGCTGCTCCTGCTTAATCCAGGTTCCCTTTCCTTAACAAATGTATAAGGGGAACTTACAAGTTACAGTTGATATAGATGTCACAGCTGCTTAATCATAGAGCTTTCTGAAGCTGGACTTCTCATCAACCCGGTGCTTAAATCCTCACCATTATGGTACAAGGAGAAGTACAAGAAAAGCAATGAAGCAAGAAGAAATATTGGAAATTTCAGCATGCCTAGGCCTCTCTGAGAGGCAGCTGGAGCGTTTTTTATGCTACTTGCTATTGCTGACTTCTTCTTGGTCTGAAATGTCTGTAACACAGCTTGAAGAAGACGACGATGACAGCAATGGCTGGTGAAGACCATCATCTTCCCGGTGCTGCGCTGTGCGGTGTACAGCGGCGGCACGATTGCCCGGCGTTTGGCTGTCGGCCTCCCCGGTTGCCCTTCTTGATCTGTTCTTCAGAAAAACCCGGCACACAACCCATTCTTCTGGCGGAGCCATGCAGTTCTGCAAGTCATTTGGCACATCATAACTCAGTCACTACATGCATGTTTACAGCTGGAAGACTGTAACAAGTAGCAACGGCAACGGACAGTCGGCAACAGTGGGGCATACAAGATATGATAACAAGTTGAGTAAATTTGGATGGAATATAAGTAACAGTGAACTGTCCCGATCGATGTTGCGAAGAAGATTAAGTTACTTTGAAAGGAGGCAAGATTCTCTTATCTGTATGATTGAGTGCTCTGCCGTGCAGTGTGAAAGGCGGGAAGCCGGAAACTTTTCATCAGTTTGTGCACTCAATTTGGTACCTTTTTTTAGATAGCACACACATAAGTTTTTTTTATAAAAAAACATATATATTTGATGCTAATTAAGCTGGGTTTGACGCAACCTACCGATGACTCAAATTAACATTTAACTTAACTTACCTGTAATTGTTAACAGTCGCATATACTACTAGTTACACTTGGAGTACGAACTGAAGAACTTAAAATTTCACAGTGGTGAGTGGTGACTACAACTCTACAAGAAGGCTGATAAGGAATACGAATTCTCACATGGCTTGCACTCTTCTTCTGCTCAGCGACGCCACCGGACACGGCGGCGAGGCGGTACTCGTGCATGACCCAGTCGGTCCGCGACGACGGCTTCACGCGGTGGAAGACGAGCGCCGTCTTGACGCCGACGAGCTCCTGATGCTTGCCGCCGCCGCCGCACCTGGAGCCCTGCAGGAACACGGGCTTCTCCTTCCCCGTGGCCTTCCAGTAACCGCTGCCCGCTCTCCGCCGGCGTCCACCACCGCCCTTCCGGTCTCTCGCCGGCGCTTGCTGCAAGCTAAAGAAGTACTTCTCCCCTTTGCTCGCACCTGTATAAATCGAAAACGCAACGAAATTCAGAAGCTTTAGCTAATCTCCATTCGAGCATGCATGCATGTCTTCGGACGCGCGCGAGCACGCAGTGACCACGCACTCACCAGGGAGGTCCCAGGGGTCGAGCTTGGCGACGTCGTGGACGACGGGGATGACGGCGGCCGGCAGCGGGCGTGAGAGGGCCTTGCGGCGGAGGTACTGCACCACCAGCTCCTCGTCGGTGGGGTGGAACCGGAATCCCGGAGGCAGCTGCCTTAGCGCCTGCATTGCTGCTGCTCCATGTCTCACTGCAGCAGCCACTGGCTGCTCCATTACAGCTGCACTTCACAAGGACGTACTGTGCAGTGCAGTGGCAGCTAGCACTGCAAATGAAGCTGATTAGCGATTCAGGGAGAGACAGCACAACAGCTCAAGGTTCACAGCTAATACTAATTTGTGAGTTCATCAGGGTGGTAGATTAGCAGGCACTGCACTTGGCAGGAAGGCCAAAGCTGCAGCTGATGTTGCTGCTTGGAATGTTCAGAGAGAGAGAGAGAGATGGGTTTGATGAGTGAAGTGGAGAACAAAAGGCGGGGAATTTATAGGATCCCTTGTGGCGTGGAGCGGACTCCATCCTGCCTCTCCCCTTGCTTAAATAGTATGATTCCTTCTCCAACTTGACAAGATCCCATCTCACTCACCCCTAATAATGTCTTCTAATTAAATTTACTTTTTGTTTTGTTCAATTACCAAATAGAAGTGTTTATAAGGTAGAGAAGGAAAACAAAAGTAGAAAAATTCT
This sequence comes from Hsuehochloa calcarea, assembly GCA_036346395.1. Classification (NCBI taxonomy): domain Eukaryota; kingdom Viridiplantae; phylum Streptophyta; class Magnoliopsida; order Poales; family Poaceae; genus Hsuehochloa; species Hsuehochloa calcarea. The sequence continues at coordinate 6,254,377 of CM070610.1, forward strand.
AAGTACCACTTGAAAGAGATGTGATTGAAAATACCGGTTTGCAGAAGAAGAAAAATTAAGACGTGCTAAATTTTCACGAGAAAATTCAGATTTATGAACGGTCTTTGTAGCGAGCGTTGATTTTTTTTATGGAACAGGCGAGATCCATGTAAAGATATTTGCTACTGAAGCTCCATAGCGGGGAACACGGCTCCAGGCCCGGGGAATTGGATCCAAGCCTGGTCTGGCCTTTGCAAGTGATTGCCAAATAGATTAACAGGCAGATGTTTTGTCAGTGCTATCTTGTATGTTAATCAAAAGCGTTGAGTGAGAGCTGAGTTTGATTATACCATGTGTTGCGCGTGTGTATGCGATACATGTGGATTGGAAGGAATCATTAGATCCTTTTCTTGCTTCTAATTGTAATCATGCAACCCATGTCCTTTTCTTGAGCCTCTTTTGAGCGTTGCTTAATGCTTAGTTGCTTCCTGCCCCCTCCTTCGAAGCAATTGAGCATGACCGATGCCTGAATCTAAGGAATTCTTGAGTCCGCACGTGATCAGATATTTCAAGGGCACCGTCAGAAATTTTTAACTGAAATAGATTTATCTGCATCAGCCTCTGACTTTTCAGTTGGCATCCTCCAATGCTTATAACTTCCTTTGGGTCTTTTCTGAAGAAATATAACTTTTCTTTGTGCAATTATGAATAAAAGAACAAATTGTCTAATTCAATGGCCGTTTATCTAGATTGCTTCCTTTTCTTCCCTCAAATCATCAGCATCAGCAAAACAAAAGCTACACGAAACGGGTGCGAACATATCACCGCGGCCCAATAGTTTTCGAGGTAAAGAACTGCAAGCCACATATAACAACATCAGATTACAAAATAATGACGTCAAAGCCTATTCCCACCCAAAAAAAGATGACGTCAAAGCATAGCTCATCGAGCAACTTCGTGCAAGCAAGCCAAGCTAGAGGGTAACTTTGGTCTCCTTGTCACCATTAGCATGACAAATACAGGCTTGTATTGGAATAACTCCAACAAGAGACCTGTGGACTTGCTTGCCTTGGCCCAATCAAATTAAGTGCCCTTTTGGTGAGCACAAAGGATCGTTTTTTACCCAAAGGGGTAACTTGTTCAGTGTTACCACCTGCTTGGTGCCTAAATGTCGATGTGATGCCCATGCATCTAACTGAACAAGGAAGGATACGGGGCTTCGAACCTGTTACCTTAACTGTGACAACCCGCATCATTTACACATTTGTTAGTATAAAGCATTTCTATATCAGTGCAGTATCATTTCATTGCATCAATTTTTACAAGATTTATTTTACAACTATTTGCAGTGTTTTTGGCAACAAGTAATTAAAACACTAGTCCTCTTCTTGCCTTCTGGTAGTAGCAGCCTTCCTCGTCACCGTATCCTTTGAGCGCCCGTCCGTAGAGCTGTCTCGCGATCCATTTTCCTCGCTCGTTAGGAAAATCAGAAAGCGGTTAGTAAGCTTAGTTGAGAGCTTTTTCGTGAGCATTAGGGTATAGAAAGTTAGATTATAGGAAGTGGTAGTCAGATTTTCCAAAGTGCAGTAGGATATCCGGAGCAACCTGAGTAGTCGGTTCCTTGACCATCAAGATACCTAGACCAACCGGAGTTAGTCGGCCCCTTGATCGTCAAGATATCCTGGCCACCCGAGGTCCTTCGGCACCTGTCACTTCCGTGGGTCTCCTCATCCGGCCTTATTAGAATCCAACACCCAATATTTGCAATTGCCGTAACCACAATATAATCCCTCAGTGCATATCCCAGTAAACCACACCCTCAGTCAAAGCGTCACCGGGTGCAGCACAGTCATTCCAGAGCCTTCCCTCGCAATACATCTCCCCTGGCCGAGCCTCACAAAGCATAACAGCAGCCCATTCTTTCCCCCTGGCCAAAGTGCATCTCCCCTACAAAGCCAGCAAGCCAGCCAGCCGAAAATATCAAGCATAGGGAGACCAACAGCACAGGCTAGCCCCAAATCCATCCCCCCAAAGCAGCAGCACAAGCAATACATTCCCCCTGGAAGCCATTTCTCTTCCACAACCAGCAGAAGCAAGAACCGAAGCAAAGCCACAAGCCTTCCACTGCGATTCCCCTCCTCCCACCCTTCTCAGCCGAAGGCCAGCCCAGAACAGCAAGGGGGCCAGAGCAAGAAGGCAGCCAAGGAGCCAGGAAGAAGAGGAGAGCACCAGCACTGTCATCCCGCTTCTCCCAACCCAAATCCCAGTAGAGGTAACCTCAGTCACACCTCTGGATGCTCTACACATACACATCATCCACACATAACCACCAGATCTCAATAGCATCAGTAGATAGCTCTCGGTCATTCCATCCCAGAGCAATAGGGGGAAGGGAGTAGAGAGGAGTTAAGGGAGTAGTTCCACCTTAGCATAGCGGTGAACTGAGGCGGCCGGTGGCCAGGAGGCCGAGCCAGGCCAGGGCGAGTAAGAGCGCGGTAGCACCATGAGGGCCGAGCCAAAGAAGGAGCCAGAGACGGCGGCACCAGGCGCCGAGCCGACCGGAGGAGGAGACGCTGTAGAGGGAGCGCGCCAAGGGCCAGCAGAGTGAGGTGCAGGGCCGGCCGGAGAGCGCCAGTCAGACCGAGCCGGAGCTGGCTTAGGCTCCTGGGAGGAGCAATCGCCGAGGAGAGCGGAGAGGAGAGTAGATCTGGAGGCAGCGTTGGTCCAGAGCCGAAGCCGGTGGAGCAGAGGCGACGATGGCGCGCCGGGCCTCGGCCGCGCCAGATGAAGAGGAGGCGACAAGAAATGAGCGGCGCGCAACAGCCGAAGGCGAGCCGAGGAGGCGCAGGAGCCGAGCCGGCCAGCGGGCGAGGCATCGCCGATGCAGCCGCAGGAGGAGAAGGAACCGACTACGAGGACCAGGCGAGATGGACGTCATCTTTGACTCGTGGGATGAATAGGAGGGCGGTACTTCAGAGCATACTACAGAAGCGGAGAAGCTCCCTTTTGTGTTTGTGTAATATTTGTATTAAGAACCATAGCCTTGCGTGGCTACTACTAAAATAAAGATGTACAGTTTCTATCTTATTGTTCTGCTGCGCAATTCTGATAAAAGGCTTGCTATTCGTCGGAGCGGTGTCTGCTGAGCAGATGAATAGTAATATATGTGCCTTAGTGTGATTACCCTAGAGGTAATCACACGGGTGTCACATTAACCACGACAAATATGTGTTTTTCCGGCACAAATGTAACGATCTATACTCCATAGAGAGAGGAGCACAGATGAAAACGTCTCGACGAGAAACAGAAACTACTGCTCCAATTCAAAAATAAGTTGTTTTTTAATGCTAGCAGACAGATTTTGGGAATTTTGGCTATCGCTAGCAGACAGATTTTGGGAATTTTGGCTATCTCTATCTTTTTAAATATTTAGATTAGATACATGAAAAATTATATGGGTAGATTAGTCTCAAAACATACTTCCACGATATTATAATGTTATTGGTTTTACAAATATATTACCATAGTAATTAGTAGTCAAAGTCGCATTTTGGAGACTATGTTGATGTCCATAACAAAATGTTTTTTTGAATGGAGGGAGTACTATGCATCTATCCAGGCTTACACTCGAGAAAATGGGGACAGAGTTAGGGCTAAGTTGGCCTGCCCAAGCAACAGGTCCCCTTCAACTCTTGAATCAAAGCACCATATGCAATAATGCAAATGTTGACACATGGACCAGAAATAGGAACCCAGAAAGAAAACCACCAATTTCCATCACATTTTTTCGTCGATTTGCTGTCGCGTGTCGACATCGGTTCGACAGAGCCCGACCAAATTCCATGAGACATTGAGCATGTCCTTTAGGGCGCCTTCAGGCCTAGCTAAGTTGGATGGATCAATGGATTAGGAGAGCATTTGCATCTCACAATGTCCAATCCAATCCAATCGACTCACCCTTATGTCATGTCCATTCCTTAAACAAACAGCAAGAGTACTTCAGAAAATGGCTGCAGAGAACAAGCAAGAAAGCTATCAGCAGTAGGTAAAGATCAATCATAGGAGGGGAGCTTAGCTAGAATGTCTTACATTTCCTCAAACACAAGGCATTACTACCGAATCCTTCTCGCGGTGTTAACGTATCGATCGATCGGTGGATGGTATGCTAATGTGAACAGTGGAGCTGTCACTCAATACTGAAAGCTAAAGACTAATTAATACACTTCTCTAGCTCTTCAGATTGTGCCTCTGAACAACTGTTCGCCATTGCACATTTCTCTTTGGTTGGGTTGCTTTCTCCTGCAGGGCCCCCCGGTGTAGCACATTGTCAATGCCTTTGGAGTGCGGGTGCCTCTGATTTGTGCGTGGTGAGACCTTGCCCATGAAATGAAGCAACTCTGCATTGCCGTCTTAATTAATAACAATCTTTAGTAAATTATTGTGAGCTGAAAGACCCCATCGAAGCAATAGAAAAACAGATTAGGTTGGTGCCTTCTGTCCTAGATAAGTGTTATGAATATTGTGTGACTACAAAAGGAAAAGTCCGAAGTTCGAATCTTGATAATATCGTCGTAGCATGCAGCTCTTCAAAAAAAAGTCGACAAAAGATCTCTTTCCATCCGGTGTCGTGCTACAGCCCATAAAACACAAGGTGCAGGGGCAAAGTCTACCACGGAAACACGACGAAAAAGATGATGAAACCAACAAAAATAGAGAAGTTGTTAAATCAAGCCGGAGAGGAATAAATAAAAGTATGACAACGCAGATCGTAACCCAAGACGGCTGGGCGCGGTGCATAAGAAGCGCAATGAATGCACAGTGCAAAAGAAGCACGACGCAATGCACAAGAAGCGCAACGGATGCGCAGTGCGGAAGAAGTGCAGCGCAATGCACAAGAAGCACAATGGAGACGCAGTACGGAAGAAGCGCGATGGCCTTAAAAACTTGAGGCGGCAGATCTGCTGCCATGCAAAAAGAATTTCTATACTTCTATGGCTGGTAATAAATTTGTGGACTCATATAGCTTAGACGACTCAAAGATAGAGTTGTAGGACTTGAACCGGACGTAGCGGAAGAAAAAAACACAAAGAAGAGCCTGAAAGGACAGCTAGCTAGCAGTAAGAATAGCTAGCACACAAAGCTTCAGCAAACTAAATCTCCACCAGCTAGCAGTAAGAACAGCTAGCACACAAAACTTCAGCAAACTAAATCTCCACCGATAGCTAGCAATAAGAATAGCTAGCACACAAAGCTTCAAACTAAATCTCCACCAACAGCACTCACGGACCATGTTTTCTCGAGTCTCCCCCGGCTCTGTCCTCGTCTCCTTCCCCCAATCTAAATCCAAAGCAAGCCATAGTTGAGCCATCCCGAGTTCCCAATCGGGCCAGCACACTCCAAATGGCAAGCTAGCACAGCCGGGTTCCCAATCAAGCATCAAGACGAGACGCGTTCTCCCCCGGTCGAGCCAAAAGATTTCGCCCACCGATAGAACCCGAGCAACCAATAGAAACTCGAGCAGGCAGCGAGTTGGCAATGGCCATGGTGGCGATGGACCGACGTGATCCAAGAGCCTGGCGACGAGATGTGTCAGATCCAACGACGGGATGCCCGGATTCGGCACCAGCGGTGCGAGAGCGGCCGAATCCGGCGAGGAAGAGCAGGAGAGGACAGGGGCGCGGGCAATAGTGGTGATGAAGACGGCGAGCGGCGAGCGGCGAGCGGCAGCCGCAAGATAGCAGCAAAAACACAAATATTCGGTGAGGATGATGCCACCGAGCAGAGGTGGCAAGGATCCGGGCGAGGCTGGAAAGCTCCACTGCGACCGAAGGATACGACATCGACGGGCATGGCGCATGTGCATCCGAGGCAGCGACGGATTTAGAGAGCTCGGGCAACGTTGTTGTTGCGCCGAGGAACTACAGGCTACCCCCGGGAATGGAGATAGCTCCTCCCGGGTGGCGGCAATGGAGAACAAGTAGCGACTAGGAGGAGGCGACGACGGAAACAGTAAACCCTAACCCTAACCTTCGCTCCAATACCATGTTATGAATATTGTGTGTGTATTAAAGAGGCACCATGAGCAATATATATAAGGTACAAAAGGGACACAAAACTAAACCCTGGTACAATAGAAAATACCAGAAACACCCTTAACAATAAGCAACTAGGAACAGGGAACTGCCAATGATTCTCATATACTTCAAACCTTGCTCTCATAGTTCAATAAACCTGAGCATATTTTTGTCGGTCCGATCAAGCTCGACTGGGTTAGGACTTAGGACCTAGTCTATTCTCAATAAAGGTAAATAAACTTTTCTAAACTCAACCTAAATATTTTGTCATGACCTTTCTGAACCTAGTTTGACTCTGACGGGCTCAATTAACTGTGTGTTTGTAAGTTGGGAAAGGCTAGGCATTGTCTTGGCTGGCCTGATTAAAGTTGGTAGTTGGTTATTTCAACAGGTATATATGCATAGGGCTCCTCAAGACCTTCCATTTATGCAAAGGTTAAGAAGGTGAAGAGATGGGTATTGCTGCTGCAAGATCTTATCCTGATAGAAATTTTATGGTACAATCTACTAGCAGTACATGGTGGTAGTATAAGTTAAATTTGGCTATTGATTTGTTAAGAGCATTGTTGGTGTTTTAGAACCGAACTTATGATTCAGGAGGTCTCCAAGACTCAAATCATGCAGAGAGAATGACACATGGATTTTTATACATGTTCGAGCCTTCTCCGGAGAGAATAACAATACTACTCATGTGTGGCTATATTGAGTATGCTGGTTACAGATCAAGAGAAAGACTTAAATGCAATGTCTTGTGCTCCTGATTGTGTCTTTCTTTCTCTCCCTCTCCGCCGTCTCGTGATTCCTCCTTTTATAGTGTGCTCGAAGTGGGCGACAATTTCTCCAGCCCAAAGGGCATATCAATGCTTCAGATGATGGCGCAGTTACCGGAGATTACTGTTGGAGAAGTAACGCTCCCACGTCGCCAGACAGTTATCACTAGGACAGAGAGATTAATCGTGCAGTTATTCCAGAGAATAATAGTGTATACTGTCTGTTTAGATGTCATAATCAATTGGGCCTACTTGTCTGTAAGCTCGATTGATTATAGGATGGTTGTAACTGATCTGGTCATAGAAAGACTTACGACCATGAGGTGATTGTAGAAAAACTTACGATCATGTGCTAGTTGTAGAAGAACTTATGACTATGGGGTGGTCGTAGCTGACCTGGTCGTAGAAGGACTTACGACTATGAGGTAGTCGTAGAAGATCTTACGACTCTAGCTTCTCCCTTATGAACATTAAGGGGGTATACTCAATAACCATAAGTCTATTTTCCTTTGATTTCTTTTAGTCCATCTAAGTCCGATGCATCTCTCTATTTGAGTTCATCGAAGTGTTGCCACTCCATCAAATCCTTTGTTGATCAACCAATCGCTTCTTCCTTTTCGAGTTACCTCGGTCCGTCCATTGGGTTGAGTGCGGTCCCCCCATCATCGTTGTTGATGCGAGTTTGCCCTCTTGGTCCTCTTTTATAGCTATCTTGCTACACATCTTCGCATCATTGCGACTCATGACCAATGGCCTTCTTTGTCGTCATCATAACTATCTCTTCGTCTTTGTTTTCGTTGGGCGCTAGATTCGACACCGTCACCTCACTTTTTGGGTGGGCGGATCTGGTCCGCCGTCTTTGCCTTCGTCGGACGCCGGATTCGACACCGTCATCTCACTTCTTGGGTGGGTGGATATGCTCTGCGTTTTCGTTTCTATCTCTCTCTGCATCGGTTTGATTTGACATATCTCTCTATTCATGTCGATTTAAACATATCCAAATCAAGACATTAGTGTGTGAAGAGCCGTATGACAATTTTTGTTCAAGATTTGCATGCTTCGACGATATCTTCAAGCCCAAACTTCGATTTATCTTTTTATTCTAGTGTTGTCTTTTTCAAACTCAATGCTATTGCATACGAATTGAGTTTGAGCGTGGGTATTAAGGGTAGTAGTGTAATATATGGTAGAAGCGTAGTAGTCATGTAAGTGTTGAGGGTAGTTATAGAATTATAGTGTAGTCTAGCGTTTCTAGTCTATGGTACACTGTATATTGCCCCTTAGGCTCATGCAATACAACTAACTATTCGGCCTCTATTCCTCTCTTGTCTCACAATTCTAACAATCCACACATAGGTAATTGCAATTCTACCCTATTGGGATTATACTACAATTAATTTGAACCATTATATCTTTTAAAAATGAATAATTCAGTGTACCGTAAAAGCAGCGTTACTACGTTCTCCTGCCGAACCAACAAGCGGTCAGGCACACATGTGATGGTGTGAAGTGCCTCACGTTAATTTGGCGGAACTTTGGTCTGGCCACATGTGCATGAGGCACGCATCATGCATGCATGCATGCACCTGATGATGCATATCAGTGTTAGCTAGCACACGGAAGCGCCATTCATGTCATGCGCTGAATGTCGTAGATTGTACGCAAGTGTCAAGTGCGCAATAGTCATATTTACAGGGCAGTAATCGCTTGGATCTTAAGTGACTAAGCTATGAATTATCATGTCAGGTGATGATGACAGAAAACGGCAACGTTAATGCCGTCCATGGTAACCTACAATGCAAAGTGTCAGCGGATCACACGACTTTGAGAACTCTGCCTCTGAAGAAAAGAAAGGAGGTCGTCAGTGCTTAGTTCTTTTTTTTAAACGCTGATCGCCGTTTGTAAATATGCCAACGTGAGGTGCAGGATTCCAAGTCGATTTTTTTTTTGTTCTACAAATTTAGGCTAGCCTTCTAGATGAACTGTTAAGTAGCGATATACCAGAAGTTTTGCATAAAATGGCAGCCTATAATAACTTCACGGTTGTCTCTACTGCTGTTTATATAAAATGCACGTAATGCTCGTTCGTCCGCTTGCTCGACGTGCGTACTCGCTGTTTCTTCTTTAATGTAAGTCAATTAACCATGGAAAAAAAACAATGAATGTGTCCTACTGTTGTAACATCCCCGTTTTCAGTTGATAAATAGTAATTTCTTTGGTTTCTGATTTTTATTCGAATTTTCAAATTTTGGTTTAAATATCAAAATCTCTTAGCTTCCGTTAAGCTCAGGTTTGTGTTTCAAACATTCCTTCAAATTCTAGATTCAAAATTTACTTTGAATCCACCTTTTTGAAAATTTGAGCCCATTCCTATTTTCTTGGGCCAGTTTTTCTCCGGCCCACCGTTTTCTTTCGGCCCAACTGGCCCGGCCGTTTTCCTCTCCCGGCCCAGTTGGCCCGACCGGCCCAGTCGGCCCGATCGGCCCATCTCCCCCAGCCGTCCGCTCCCGTTCCCCCTATCTCTCTCTGCCCCCTCCCACCGAGTGCGCCGCCACTCGCTCCCTCTCCCCTCTCCTCTCTCGCTCGCCCGGGGCCCTCCCTCCCGCACCCGCCGCCGCCGCCCCCGCTCGTCCTCTCCTCCCGACACCCCGCCTCCTCGGATCTGGCGCCGCTGCTTAACTCCCAGCTCACTCGCTGACGCTTCGCGCGCTGCTGGTCACTGATTCCCAGCGCCTTGCCAGCTTCGCCGCCACGCCGTCCGGCTTTCTCCCCGTCTCCGCTGCTCCCGCCCGCCTCACACTTTTTCTCTCTCCCGGCTACAAAGGCCGAGCTCGCCTTCCTCCCTCTCCCCTCTTGGCTGCAGCTGGCGCCTTGGCAACCGCTCGGTGCCGCCGCCGCCTTCTCCCCTCCTCCGGTGCCTCTCCACCCACTCGCCGCCCAGAGCTCCGCCTGGCCCCTTGCTCCCCAGCTAGACGGCTTGGCTTCCTGCGCGCCGTGCTCCTCCCCAACCTCGCCTCCACTCCGTCGCCGGCCGCCTCCACCGCTCCCCGCCTCGGCCGACCTCACGGTGAGCTTCCCGCGCCTCCGATGCTCGTGCCTCCTCCCTAGCTCTCCTTTCTCCGGCCGCCGACGCCACCGGTTGGCCCAGTCCGCCATCCTCTCCGGCCGCCCGGCCGCGCCGCCTCCTCCTTGGCATCTTCTCCTCGGCTTCCATTTCACCTGCCTGCCGCCCCGCCGCCGCCGCCACGCCAGACAGCTGCCATGTGCCCTCCCTCTCTCTCTCTCTCCCTCTGTCTCTGTCTCTCTGTGTGGTGGCCCCCTGCAGAGCAGTAGCAGTGGAGCAACCGCAACGGAGAAGCAACAGTGTTTTTGTGTATGCAATTGGAATGATTTGTCGGTGTATGAAGATTGTGTATTGATCTTGCGAATATTTGTTAGTGCTGTGCAGGGTAGTCGTGGATCAGTAATTGCGATTTGTGTACTAATGATTTGTGTATTGAAGTTTGTATGGCATTTGTGTGTTGTGTTGTTTTGTAATCCTCGGTCGTCAGTAGCTTTCCATTTTGGCGAAAACATTTCCAAAATATTTATTCTCGTATAATTGTGCTACGACTTGCGTTGATTTGATTAACCGTTGTTAATGGTTAACTAGCCGATTGCCAACTACTAGTAGAATTATCATTTTCGCTTTTAGTTGAGAGCTATCGATTAAGAGCGTAATTTGTAAAATCTCAGAAAATCAAAGTTATGCAAATGACCTTCGTAATCGTCTCCGCAACCATGTCTATTCTTGTTAAAACATATTTATTCAAATTTCATGCGTTGTGTAAAATGCTTTGAAATGAACTTGCATTTTCTCAAAATATTTTGGAGGGCTATTCGGGATTAACATGTTAATCTCGACAGCTTACCTTGAAAACCTATATATTAATCTTGTAATCCTATCCAGTATTCCTTGGTCTAAATATTGTTTATCCCCCTTTTATCCCCGTTCAAAAGTCGTCTTTGATAAAATGTTTTACGGTCTTGTTAAAAGCCCGGTAAATTATCGCCCGATCAACGGTATCCAAAGTGGAGTATCCCTGTGGAAGTTCTTCGACTTCGTTTCTCCCTTGTTTTCCCTGGCAGAATTTTTCAGCCACGACCCCTCTCGCTCAGTTGGTCGGTTGACTTTGTCAATCATCCCCTCCTCGCTGAACCTTGTCTCTTCAGCTCATTCATCGCAAAACTTATTTAAAGCGCTTTGATTATATTTGGTCTTTTGGAAGTTCTTTGGATTTATTTGTTGTTCTTGCTTGTATCGTGTAATTAGGAGTCGGAGTCCAGAAGAAGCAGCGACTCAAGCAGGATCAAGATTCGGATAAAGACCCAGAACCAGAATTCAAAACCCCTGTCAGAGAAGGCCCTGAGTAAGATCAAGGCCGCGATAATCTGACCCAGGCGAATCAATACTTTGATCATTCCGAGCCTACATTTTAAGCAAACTATATTTATTTAAAATATCAAAGTTGCATGCTTTAATTTTGTAATCAATGATATGTTAAAGCTTAAGGTAGTTAAATACCCATTTGCTGATTAATTACTTATTAAGCCATCCTTTGATAATTGAATCCAATATTCTTTATCACCCTAGTAAATATGTGGTAAATACTAGGCTATGTTGTACTTAAGCGACATGCTAGTCTTGCTTAAGTACTGGGACAATAAATATCTCAATCATCATCCTTTAAACATGAAAACTGGTTTTGGGCAGTCATTGGATGTAGATGACTGATGTGTTGCGTTAATTGGTTTTCCTCCTAAAACCCTAAAATAACTTGCTAGTACCACATCTGGACGGATGGAAAGAGTAGTGGGTGCGGACGTAGCACGAGAATGGTTGGTATGTGGTATGAACCGTCCAGATGAATTAAGGACTTAATCTTGTCATGACCTCCTGTGTAAAACAAGTATAACCGCAAGTCTGTAAATTGCAACTTGGCTTAGTAAAATTATTGAACCCTGAATGTCATCCCACGACTGGTGTTTAGAAGTGTGCAAGCGGCAGGACGTATGCTAGCTTGAATGGGACACCAAAACGGTGAAGTTATCAATTTGCGCTAGTCGTTGTGGCGGGCCACCGCGCTTAGTCGTTGTGGTAAGCATCCCGCACAACTTATGGAATTGGCCATAGGGGTGAGATGACGGAAGGAAAAAGGTGGTTTGAACCGTTATTGTGACGATCGCTCAACTACATGACTAAGGAATCATGTGGGGTAACGAGTATGATTATCTCTTGTGGGTACAGTGTACAACCTCTGCAGAGTCTAAACTGTTTAAACAGCCGCGCCTACGGTCAAAGGCGGACATGGGAACTTAACCTGAGTTAGTTCTATTTCAAAAATCTTTGTGGGTGGAATGAAAATGTGTTGGGCTCATCTAGCCTTGTTTTGGATTTTTCCTGGGTAGCCTTACCAAGTGTTGATAATCGGTGGAAGTAACCGCTATCAAAATTTAGCATGAGGTGGAGGTAACCTCTACTATTATTTAATATTGCACTTATTCTCTTTAATGAAAATGCAATTTGTTTAAAAATGCTAAGTCATAGAGATTTGTAATTATGATAATTGAAAATGTTGCTTTAGCAAATAAAAGAACCTGAACCATCCTTGTTACGCCTTGCATGTATACTATTGCATTCTGTGTGCTGGCTCGCGAGCACGGTGGTTGTGCTCATTCTCGCTCTTTCCCCAAACCCTTAGAAGCAGGAAATATTGGAGATTACGACTACTATGAGGAACCAGATGTCTGAAGACCCAGGAATTCCTGAAGCTTAGCTTAGTCCTTAGTGGTTCTAGTCTCGCCCCAGTCTAGCTGACTCCGCTGGTACTTATGTGCATCCTATATTATCTGAGTTTTTGGGTAATATCGGATGTACACAGGTTTCCCCAGTCGCTTGCCTGTGGAGAAATGTGCCCTCACCCTTTTTGCTTATGTTGTCGCTTCCGCTACTTTTGTGATGTAATCATTTGGCCTGTTCGGCCTTTATTGTAAAACTTGACCCGATGCGGTCTATGTAAACTCTGATGTGTCAAATTAATGAATGGTATGATTTTAAGCCATGTATGAAATGATTCAGTGATGTACCTGTGAGTGCTATCTACTGATCCAGGGAATAGCACAGTGTATTCGCAGAGGATTCGGGATTAGAAAATCCGGGTCCGACAGAGCTGATATCAGAGCATTTGACTGTAGGATCTTTAGTTAGACTGGTCGAGCCTAAGGATTTGAGTCCTATTTTCAAAATTTATGAAAAGCTTTGGCAAAATATAATGTATTTATTGCTCTTACTCATCTATCTTAATTCTTCACTTCCCCTGACTTCACTTGAGTTTGTACTCAGTTCTGATTCCCTCGCTTGTTTTTCAAAAATTTGTAGATGACAACCCCGTCGTCCGATGGCCCGTGGGACTTTTGCTCTCATGGAGAAGGCGGAGTTGAATTCGTGGATATTCTCCACCAATTCATGCACCACCTGGATTACCTCCGCAAGCCTATCTTCAGAGGCCGAAAGACTCAAACCCTGGACCAAGAGTCATGGACCATGGAGGTTTTCCTCTATGCCAAAGAGGGTGAGTTCATCGCTCACACCTTCATACCTGAGACCTCCCAGAGCAGTTGTTCTGAAGCAGTCCAAGACGCAGCACGCTTCGCCTTCAACCGCCTGAGCCAGATGCGCCTAGATCTTCTGCGAGAAGCGCCCTTCTACTACTACCTGCCTCTCCAGGAGGGAGAGACCGATCCCGAAGTCTTCGCCGTCATGTGGGAGTAGTTAGCTTAGTTTAGCTAGCAGTGCTTACTTTAGCAGTTTTTTGGTTGCAAGCACTCTTTGCTTCCTTCTTTTGTAGACGATGTGTGTGTATCTTGTGTCGTGACTTAGCATAGCCTATATGCTGTGTTTCTAGAGTCATGTAAACACCTGACCCCATTAATATAATGCAGCCATTCTAGGCTTTGTATTGTATTTGATCGAATTTCCTTTGGTTGGTTTGAATTTCTTTTGTTGTGCTCTAGAGGGCCAGTGAACCCTCGTATATTTCCTCTCGATCTTATCTGAGTTGTTTTCCTCAGATGGCACCAAAGATGCCAACAACCCAAGGAAGTGGTGCCAGTTGTAACAGGAAGTTGTCAGCGCAAGGATCACAAGATAGATATCCTCAGCGGTCAGTATTTCTCGGCAGCTCATCATCCACTCAGTCAGCAGCCCAATCACCAAGAGCCCCAATGCCAACTCCGCGCTCCGGTGGGAATGTTTTCTGCACTCCCCGCTCCGCCGATCGATCTGCAGCATTCAAGCCGGTATCCTGCCTTCACTGCCTTAGCTGTGGAGAAAAAGGGCACTTTGCCAAGAGATGCCCCCAAAGGAAGCAAGGTCAAAGGATCAACTGTTTCTATTGCGGCAACCTAGGGCACCGTATGAACAGTTGTCCCTAGCAAAATCCTGAAGAACCAACAAAGAACGTCATCGTCATCAACCTCAACCCTGACAACGAAGAACTCATTAGGAGTCCCAGCGGAAAGCAAGTTGTACATACTGAAGTTCTACTACTAGACTCAGAAGCCCCGTCAAACGCTTGCTTGGAATGTGGCAAGACAGGACATGTCCTCCGTTAAGACAAGTTGTAAGAGGAGCATGTTTCACATGTAGACAATTTGGACACTATTGCTACACGTGTCCAGTTCCCTACTGTCCCAGCTGTGAGGAACACCATCAATCAGAAGATTGCCCTGTGAACCAAGTAGCATGCACACATTGTGGAGAAAAAGGACACCAGGTAGACCAATGTTGTGTAAACCCCAACTGCGATAAGGATCACCAGCCCGGTGAGTGCCCGATGAGTAAAGTCATGTGTTTTCTCTGCGAAGGTCAAGACCATTGCCCCAACGATTGCTTCATGCGTCCACTCCTGATCAAGGCTGTCGAGTTGCAAAGGACTTGTCTTCAAGTCACTGCAATACTCATCACAAATGGAAATGGCAAAGATAACCAATGTCGGACTTTGAAAGATAATAGCCAGATTCCCGGAAGTGCCCAAGTACCCCAGTAGAGAAGGAAAGAAGTGAGATTGTTCTCCACCCTCCTCGCCCCGTCAAGCAGCCTGCAGTACGGAACCCAAGAGCTCGCCTCTGCTGTTTCAAGTGTGGTGAAAAAGGATATTTTGCCAACAAATGCCCTCAACCAGTCACACTGGTAAGGTTCAACTTCAAAGTCACACCAGCTCAAGGCCAGACTTTAGTTTCAAGCAAAAGTCATCCAACATCGCAGGCATTCGAAGTTGCTTCCGCGCCAAGCCAAAACCAAGGCCAAGTGAACCCTGTCGCTTCTAAAGAAGCCCAAGCAACTTCAGAAGTATTGAGAGGTACGCTCCCCGTCTCATCTGGGTAGCCGAATCTCGGGGTCGAACATGTCAAATGAGTTCATTACACGAAATACAAAAATAGGCGCGAAAACAAAAGGGGCAACACGACTCCACACAGGCAAGCGACTATAGCATCTTGTATACAACCGATATTAACTAACGATTTAGATAATATTAGTTGTACACAAGTACCAGCGGAACCAGCTAAACTTTGGCGAGACCTAGCCTACGAAATTGACTACTCTTTGCCTTGATCTTGTCCATCGACTCCTTGATCCTCGTAGTTGGCATAGTTGTCCGGATCAACGGATTTTGAGGGTTTGGGGAAAGAGCGAGCTAGGGTGAGCACAACTTCCGTGCTCGCTAGGCAACACAACAGATGCAATAATAAATATGCAAGGCTAAACAAAAATGGCTCGGGTTCTTTTATTTACGCAAAGTAATATTTATAAATACACATATTAGAAAGTCCTAGCACCTAGCAATTTAACTGAATCATATTTTTACTAAAGAGATTACTTGTGCAATATCAATAACAACGGAGGTTATCTCCACCTCATGCTTAATTTTGATAGCGGTTGCATCCACCTATTATCAGCACTGGGTAAGATTACCCAGGAAAAATCAAAAAATGAGGCTAGATGAGCCCGTCATATTTTTCAACCCACCCACAAAGTTGTTTTGAAACAGAACTAACTCTTGTAAGTTCTCATGTCCGCCTGTGACCATGGGCACGGCTGTAGAAACAGCTTATTTCTCTGTAGAGATTGTACACTTTACCCACAAGATATAATTACATGTTTCCTTAGACGTGTGAATCAATAGAAGATTACCACAATACCTTTACAATGCATCCCTCAATGATAATTGCACCCGCTAAGGTTTCATCTAGGAGTGGTTACACACTCACACCCGTGTCAACCATGCCCCCAAATGCCCCTTGCGCCACACGACGGCTTATACCAGCATCCCGACCCGTGTCCACGACGGCTTACACCAGCGACACGACTCGTGGGTCACTCTAGTGGTGCAACTCGCATTGATGGATATAAATTATTTAGCCAGTCGACACCATTATAGACTTGTGGTTGTACTGTTTTACAATAGGAGGTCATCACAGGATTAAGTCCTTAAAGTTATCTAGACGGTTCATACCACATACCAATCACATACCAACATATCCTAGGCTACGTTAGTACCCAACCACATACCCTACAACATACCATCTGTCCAGATGGGGTATTAGCAAGTTTTTAGGGTTTTGAGAAGAGCAAAATAAATTAACTCAACCATTTCAGTCATTTACCCCCCAATGACTACCCAAAATAATCTTTAAGTTTAAAGGATGATGATTGGGGTGGTTAATACCCCGGTACTCGAGCAAGGCTAGCATAGTGCTTGAATACAGATTATAACTAGTAGGTTACCATATAATTACTAGGGTAACAAGGATTAGGTAATTCAATTATCAAGGATAAGGTATAATAATTATTTAATAATCAAGTTAGCATTTAACTACCTTAAAGTATTTGACATACATTTGCATAAGAAATTAAAGCATGCAATTTGCTATTTTAAAAGGACACAAGTTGCATAAAATGTAGGTTCAACATGATCAAAGTATTGACTCGCCTGGGTCAAGGGCTAGAGAATCTTGGTAGTCTTGAGCTTGTGTGAAGTGGGGACCTCCGGCTTCTTCGAACTCTATTTGGTCGATCGCACCGGAAATGAAAAGACAAGCAAAGAAAACAAATAAATACAAAATTCACAATAATCAAACTCTAAAATTAACCAAACCAATACCAAAATATAGGTTTTGAAATTACAATTTTTTGGTATAAAAATCATAATTTTTGGAGTTACAACGAAGGAGATATGGATTTTAGAAGCTTTATTGAAAATTTACAGTTTAATAGGAAATCAGAAAAAGAGTATTAATCTCCGCTTACACGTGGACCCTTGGCACAGAACCGCGCTCGGTCCCGAGGATGTGCGGTAGTACCGAGGATGCGGCGGTAGTACCAGCGGGTACCAAGCGGTAGTACCGACGGGTAACTCGCGGTAGTACTGGAAATGGTAGCTCCGGGGAGAAGGAGGGCGGAAGCGCCGGGGTGGAAATGGGAGCGGTAGTACCGGCGGGTAAAGCGTTGTAGTACCGGGGGTTTGCGGTAGTTCCGGGGGATAGGAGGGCGGAAGTACCGGAGTGGAATGTGGGCGGCAGTACCAGCGACGAACAAGCGGTAGTACCGGAGGAGGAGAGCGGTAGTACAGACGTGAAGTGAGCGGTAGTACCGGAGCTCGGCTTTCGGTGGTCGAGAGAGGAAAATGGCGCCGCTGCTTGCTGGAGGAGAGGAGTGGAGCTGGAGGGGGCAGGGACGAAACAGAGCAAGGGGAGGCTTGGCTTTATAGCCGGAGAGGTGAGGGAGAGAAGGAGCGAGGAGGGCGGCCTCGGGAAGGAGGGAGGACCGAGCGGCGTGGCGTCAAGCGGCTCTGGCAGCAATGAGACCGGGCGGAGAGCTGCGGCGGCGCGGAGACACGCAGAGGCGCGGCGCGCAGGCGCTGGGAGAACCGGGTGCAGGTGTGGCAGAGGGTGAGGGTGAGAGAGAGAGAGAGAAACGGGGGAGGAAGAAGAAAGAAAGAAAGAGCGCGGGGAAAAGGCCGGGGGAGGGAAAAAGAAAGGGAGGCGCGGGGGTAGCGGGCTGGGGAGAGAGGGGGCGATGGGCCGACCGGGAGGAGGGAGAGAGAGAGAAATTTGATTTTTTTCTTCTAAATTTTGATTTTTGAAACCCAGCAAAATATTTTTTGATATTAATTTTTTGCGGAGTTTTTGAAATTTAACAAAATATTTTAAATTTCTGAAAATGGATGCTACATTAATCTACCAAGTCTGTTATTTTTTCCTTTCTTTTTAGATGAAGTCCTTTCTTGTTGTGTTTGTGTATGGGAAAGAAGTCCGTCTCACTAAGACCACAACATAGAGGCACATAATGGAATTATTATATGACGCACGCCAACCCACGCTCACACCTCTCTGTCTGTCCCCACCAAAAGACGATTTTGTGACGTCCGCAGCTCCAAAACCTATTTTCAAGATTTTAAAAGTCCGTATCTTTAAATCAAGTACTATTTGTGACAAATCGCACTATAATTTATATTTTGAAAAAGACTGTTGTCATTAGTTTTATTGGGCCCCCTCGACAAATGAAATTACACTCCCTTTTATCTACTATTTGACCCCTCATCAGATGAAATTAACTGTGTAGCTTATCTGATCCTCGCGTCCCTAAATCCTGGCTACACACATGGGTGGCTAATTTTTTAAAATAATAATTTTTTTTAAAATTTATAAAACTATGTAATCACCTCAAAAAAGTGCAAAATAGGTTCTTGTCGCTAATTCAACTGACGACAGGAACTTAGAAATTTTTAAATATAACAAATGAGCTCAAAAATATGATTTTTTGTGTAGGCTCCCAACATAGTTTTATTAATTTTGTATTTTTTTCATAATTTTATCCATTCTTAATTTTTCTCTTAAATTCATTTAAATATACTATTGTATAAATTGGTAAATATATAAAATGAGGTCCAAAAATTATGAATTTTTTGTGAGCTCACCTCAGATAGTTTAATTGATTGTGTAATTTTTTATGAATTTTTATATTCTAAATTGCCTCAACAATTAAGGGTTTACACAATTAAGTACATTGTATCGGAAACCTAAATTCAGAATTTTTAAGATAATTTCAGAACATATTAAATTCTGAAAATTTTAAATAATCAATTACACTATGTAATGAGTGTTCACAAGAATTTTTATAATTTTTGGACCTAATTTTATATATTTACAAATTCCTACAAACAATATACATAAATAAATTTTAGATAATAATTCAAGACGGATAAAATTATAAAAAAATTACACAATAAATAATACTGTGTTGGGATGATACAATTTTTTTTAAATTTTTTTGATTTAATTTTCTATATTTAAAAATTCCTAGGTTCTTGTCGCTAGTTGATTCTTGTTGACAGTTCAACTGGCGACAGGAACCTAGTCTCACTGTTCAGGGTCCCTGTCACCAGTTGATCCGGTTGCCATATGAATTGATGATATAGATCTATTTTTGTAATTTTTTAGAGCGATTATCTTGTTTTGTTAAAAAAAATTATTTAAAAAAAAACTCCATGGTGGCACAGCCTTCCCCTAACTCGCCACCATCTTCCACTGGGGCGCAACAAATCTCGGCCCAAATCCATTCCATCACGGAGATGGAGGCCCATATCCACTCTGGTTACTCGGTTAGTCAGCCAGGCCGAGCCCGGAGGATGGAGATATTTCCGCCATACAAATACGACTCCTCTATAAAGCAAGCAGCCACTCTGCCGAGAAGCGGGCCTTAAACCCTCTCGCTTCTCCCGTTCCGCCCATCTCCTAGGGTTTTCCCTATGGCGTCGGCGTCGCGCGCGCTCCTCCTCTCCAAGCTCTCGCCCCTCCCCGCCGCCGCCTCCCGCCTCCTCCGCCCGCTCGCCGCCGCGGGGAGCCTCCTCCCGGCGGCTTTGTGGTCCGCCCCGGCCGGGGCGCCCGGGTTGACCAGATTCTTCGCGACGCAGCCGGCGACCTCGTCGCTGCGGGACTCGTCGCCGAACTGGAGTAACCGGCCGCCCAAGGAGACGATCCTGCTCGATGGGTGCGACTTCGAGCACTGGCTAGTCGTCATGGAGCCGCCCCCCGGCGATGTCGGCAACCCCGACGTCACCCGCGACGAGATCATCGATGGCTACATCAAAACCCTCGCCCAGGTCGTCGGAAGGTATGGCCGTATACCATCTCTCGCTCTCACACAAGCGCGGCGGCTCACATCCGCGAGGTTTTATGGATCACTTGTTTTGATTTGGTGGTTGGTTGTTGATCGGGAGGATTGGGGCTAGGATGGGGCCAATTGATAAGGTGGTTTGGTAAATGTTGTGTTGTGTTGTTTGTTGTGATAATCACTTTCCCTTGTTGTCCCTTGTTGTAGATGTGCTGACAATTCCCCGTTTGAGTGACCGGGATTTGTTATGCTTGTGCAGTAATGATGACACATGAATGGTTGAAATTTCTGTCTGTTGAATAGAGATGATGATTCGATGATCTAATCACCATTTTAGGTGTATTGTGACAAATGACTATGTTTATACAGAGATTTATTAGAGATTCTGCTTATTCATGCCTTTTTTTACAAAAAAAAAAAACTTTGCTATGTATGTCATTGGCTACGGTAGTCTGCTTGTGTGACAGAATGGGTGAATTCATTTAGTTGTTCTACGTTGGTAAGGTTGAACTATGATGTACAGTTATATTTGAGTAAGTGTTATGAAATTAACTAGTGAGACAACATGTTGAGGAGGGGCAGATGGTGTTGGTTTATTCTCTAGATTTATGGAGGAGCTCTTATCAATTTGATGGGTGGTGATTCGGAATTGGAGAAGTGTGATAAATGTGCAATACCCAGTACCCACCAGTTTTTTTTATCAAGTTATTATCATTTGCATGGTGCTTCCTATGTAAGTTCATTCAAAAAAATTATGTTTGTCACTTGTGCTGATGGTTATTTTTATTCAATGACCGTGCTGTGTTTTATTTTTTGAACCTAGCCAACCATGAATTCACTGGCTTCCTAGGACATCTGTTTGCAATTTTATCATGTGTTGGTATTCTTTGTTTATCTCTTAGAACCATTGCAGCACTTGGGTTAGATGACAGTAGAACACAGCTATACACTCAATGTTTTGCTTGTCTTGACATTTAACGGGTCTTAATCATTTTATATCTTTTTCAGAACTTGTTTGTATCTCAAGTCTATCCCATTGTTGCAGTGAACAGGAAGCAAGGCAGAAGATCTACTCAGTGTCAACTCGGCATTACTTTGCGTTTGGAGCCCTTGTATCTGAGGAACTATCCTACAAAATTAAAGGTATTGATGGTTACATGAAATTATTTGGAGGTGATCTTTTATGAAGGCTACTTTAAAAAAATGTTTGCTTTGACCTTGTGCCATTAAATTATTTGCAGAGTTGCCCAAGGTCCGCTGGGTTCTCCCTGATTCATTCTTGGATGTAAAAAATAAGGACTATGGAGGTAATGATGATGTGCTTCCTATCTGACTAAGTTGATTCAGTCTAATATTTTGAAATGGTTGTTGCTTTCTTTCCTTTTTTGTTATAGATTTATCACTCCATGGTGCTTGTTGTCTATGATGCCATGTTATGATTGTCTTAGGATGGTCCAGAACAAGGATCAAAATCCCGGTACCGGAGACAATACCGCCCAGCGGTTATGCTCTTGTTACTGACTGGTAACCGGAAATCCCGAACAAAACCCGGCTGAATTTCGAAAAATGGAATTTGAATTCGGGATGTAACCGTCGGGATTTTGAATTTGAAAGATTTCGGCCGGTTTTTAGGATCCCAGTCCCCACCGGTAAAACCGGTAACCGCCGGTAACCGCCGGGATTTCGATCCTTGGTCCGGAATGAGGAATTCTGAATATCCCTATGTAATATTAGTATTTGAGCTTGTAATTTTCTCTAGCTCTTGCTTTTATTAATTTTTGTACTTAAAGACTTAAGCACATGCTTTACCTTTTATAATATTCTTCCACTTATTGGTTATTGTTCGTATGTGATTTCTACTGCTGATTGCTTCTGTGCCCTTTTGTATTCTAGCCTAGCACTGAACTGTTTAGAAATGAATTTCTCATCATTGGTATCATGTGAAGTTTCCTTGTCTTAAGGATATCTTGAATGGACTTTGTAACTTTATTCCTACATCATGTATTGAAGAATCTCACCAATATGTCAGATACCCTACTCAACTATGACAGAAATGCTGACCACTTGATTAGTTGTAAATACCAACTTGGAGCTTATGTTGGCCACTGTAACTTTGGTAATGTTAGTAATTGCAAACTTCTGTGTTATGATGAAATTTGAATATCACAAATTGCATGTGTAATTGATTTTGAGAACTATGTCATCTAATTGTGGTTGCTAAAGACTTCAAATATATATTGTTCTTTGTAATGGGATGTTTTTTTTTGCTGCTGTGGTTTGGTCAAGGAATGCAGTATAATCTAAGACAAAACTGCCGATCTATGTCACTCCCTAGCCTATCAAGTGTTTGGGCAATATGATTTATCATTTCGACTGCTTTGTATATGTGCCTGATGACTGATATTTTGGTCTACATCAGAAAAGAAAACGAAAAAGAGTTGCTGTAATTTATGTCATTTCTGTCCTGGGCTTCTGAGCCCCCTGAGATAGCAGTTTTATCATTTTATCTATTGCATCTTTCCTATGGCAACCATGGATGCCATCTGTAGGGCTTGCTGATGTTTGTACTCTGTTTAAGCAGAGTTAATTCTTGGGTTAGCTAGGTCAGTATGCTTGGATGCATTAGAGGAAGCTCATGAGCTGAGTTCATGCATACTTTTCGTATGTATCCATGTAATCAACAAGATCTGGGTATATGCATATCTGATGCCTTTTCTTGTATTGCAGGAGAACCTTTTATAAATGGAGAAGCTGTTCCTTACGACCCAAAGTACCATGAGGAGTGGGTGAGAAACAACGCACTTGCCAATCAAAGATCCCGGCGCAACGACAGGCCTCGCAACTTTGACAGGTCAAGGAACTTTGAGAGGAGAAGGGAGAACATGCATAATTTCCAGAACAGAGATGTGCCTCCTGGGCAGGGATTCAACAGCCCTCCCCCACCAGGGCAGAACCAAATGCCACCCTGTGATGCTCCTCCGATGCACCATGCGCAGGGCAACATGCCGCCACCTCCACCGCCAAATGCGGGTGCTCCACCAAGTTACCAGCCCCACGCACCAAACCCACAAGCAGGCTATACTCCGGGAGGTGGACCAAACTATCAGCAAGGTGGTGCTCCTGGCTACCAAGGTGTACCCCCTGGCTACCAAGCTGGTAACCAAGGTTACCAAGGTAACCCTGGTGGCAACATGCACGGTGGGCCGGGCCCTGCTTACCAGAGCAACAACCCTGGATTCCATGGTGGAGGGCCAGGTTACCAGGGTGGCAGCACACCTGCTCACCAAGGTGGCAGCCAGCCTCCTTTCCAAGGTGGCAACCCGCCTCCTTACCAAGGTGGCAGCCAACCTCCTTTCCAAGGTGGCAACCCACCAAACTATGGTGGTGGTGCACCAGGCTACCAAGGCCAGGGGGGCAACCCAAGCTATGAACAAGGCGGCAATAACTACCACGAGGGGAGAGACGGGCCAGGGAGGAGTTACCAGTAGAACACCGCTAGAACAGACGCTGTGTAGAAGTTAGTACGAGCCCAGCCCTAGTTGTTGCCTGTTGTTTTCATGGAGTCAATGCGTATATATTCTCTATCCTTAATGGTGCTTTGAGAAGTCAGTTTCCAAACTTGGTTTCACTTCCAGCATTACCAGTTTGGGTAACTTGTGTTCCCAATAAATACACTGCTGGCTATGTGTTCAGTATGGAGCTGTGCTTTGTTAATTCTCTTGCCGTATTGCGATATCAGGTTCTCTCCGTTCTTACTATTATTCTGACGTTCTTCTGGATCCTTTTGAGCGTTCTGTTTCTGCTTATATTGTAGGCACTTTTCTATCCTGTGTAACTGTTATATGAAGGGTTGTAGTGTAATAATTCATGATGCTGCAGCTAGCTGATTCTGCAGTTCAGATTCAGATTTTGCAGCAGCTGATCGTTCGGTTTGCTTTCTTTACGACTGCACATGCGCAGAAACACACTACTTGATTCGTGTGAATTCGTCCGGTGTGTCATCTATGTGTGCGCAATATTTACATGATTCGCCAACATCTGAACATGCACGCCTAAACAAACATACTCTGCAGCCTGTACCGCCCACATTGTACGTACTTGAGAGTTGGGCGAGTGCGACTTAATGCAGCACAACAGAAAAGAAGCAATTGATGGCTGACCATCCTGGTTAACAGTGACTTTCCAAAAGACAAAATCTGCATGTCTGAGCAAGACCTTGCACTAGCGCTGGTGGTCTGAATCTGAGAATCATCCACCCCTGGTCCCTGCTCTACACAGCCTACGCAGAAGCAGTAGATCAACATTGCTTTCTGCAGTTACTCTGCCGCAGACATACCAAATCACCCACCTGCACGCTCATCCTCCCGTCCACATCTCCTGTGCCAAGCATCCCTGTCTCATCGGTTGCACACCTGCACTTCACCGTCCATGCTTTACTCGCCACGTCCCGAATCCCAATGCCCGCACACACACACACACATGTACTAATGCTAGCATCAACATCTCGCGGATCGAGCGGTTGGGTTCCATTTCTTGGCCGGCAGATTGCGAAGAAGGCAGGATGCTACTAGTGAACTGAACTAGTCTACTACAGAGAGATGAAACAGTGCAAGATCAGGTCTGATCGATGCCATGCCATCTGAAGCTCTGAATATATGTATCTACTGTGGATGGCCCCTCTTGATTGGTTGCCGATCTGAAATGGATGGAATCCACATCGTAACATACTGTGGGTCTGGTTTAGGAGTGATCGAGCCTGTCATGCACACTGCAAAGTTTCTGAAGTTGGTCGATCCGCCGTACTGTTGTTGGCGATGACTGATGAAGAAGAAGAACACATGTCCTGACGCGTCCTACTATTTGTTACCACCAACGTCGTTCTCAGTTCGCATTAGTTGCTTTAAAGATTGTAGGGTTAAGATCGTATGCATGGCCAACAATTGTGATATGACAACTACGATAATGGTAACAGACTATTACTTTTCTCTCTACTTCCGTCCATATATTATTTGAGTATTAGTTTTATCCGCTGAGCCGAAATGAAAAAGATTGGAAATTGTATATATACACCTTTTTCTGTCACAGGCTCTCGCAGAGGCATAAAAGCACCTTTTTCTGGCTAGGAAATGTACAGATGGAATTTGTAGTGCTGCCATGCATGGCCGTGTACTGCATATCGCAAGGCATCATCAATTCATAGATCGATCCCCTGCACCAGATACGACTGGAGAATTAAGGGGTGGGGGGGGGGCAAAATGGCGTAGAACCCTGAACAATTCTCTCTTCTCTGCCCTCTCTTCTGTTTCTGTTTCTGTTTCTGTTTCTGTTTCTCCTCCCAGTGAAAGCCTGCCTTTAAAACGGTGACGTTAGTACAGCACCAGGGGAGAAAATTCAAAGTTCAGAGATGGTGTGCCTACTGCCAGTGCCCATTAATATTACTAGCTAGCACATCCATGGATACAAACAAGCAAAAAAAAATGTGAGAAAAAATTGCAACCTTGCCGTCATTTTCAAACAAAGAAGTGAAGGCTGGTTGGAAGGAAGAAGAGAAGGGGGCCAGGAACATTTACATCGCGCACCAGTTGAGGTGATGGTGCACAGGAAAATAATTGCTTTGGTTGCAAGTTTTATACGGAAAAGGAGAGGCAGCGCAGGTAATGCCCATTAAGGCAGAACCCTTCCACGGTGTGAGCTTTGTCTAGGGCCAATCAGTGTGACCATCTGCTGCACCTCCCTGGTTATATTTTTTTTCAAATAAAAAATATCCGTGTTAATTGTAGAAAGGAATCCGACGCGTCGTAGAGTCATCTATTCACGAGTGCAGAGTATAAATGTGATATCCCGGTCCAACATGAATAGAGGACATGTGTGTCCCATCTCTCTCTCTCTCTCTTTATATATATATATATATATATATATATATATATATATATATATATATATATATATTCTTTTCCTACTCCCGAGAGTAGTTACTCTCTATTTCGTATCTCACAACGTACGAAGTATCTTGCGTAACCGAGAGTATGTATGTGTAGTATACGAGTATATAAGACCATATAAGTGGTACCTTTTCAGGGGTGGTATGTACAATTTTTTAGATATACTCCTTTTTAGTGTGAATACGAAGGTATTTGCATATGCTAAAAGCTGTGAACTCTCTCACAAAATTTTCGTGTGGTTCGCATTGGAGTATCTTATAATTAGTATATGAGTATACCCAAAGTGATAAAGGAATATGTAAGTTCTTTTAGTGGTATATCAAAGGTGAGAGTAACTACAACAGGGAGTAGAAGAGTATTATATATATATACACACACACACACTACTTATAAGAAGGAATTGGTGGCGGTCCGTCCTCCATCGTACGATGTGAACCGTTAGATCTATATTTCTTCGTGAGATGTGAGCCGTTGGATCTCGCTCTTTCTCGATTCCTTTCGTGCGTATGGTTGGCCATCCATAGCCTCCTCTGCACTCCCCCATACCCTAACTGCCCAAACTGGTGCGCAAGAAACCTAAAGATTCCATCGATCTTTCCAAGAACGGGTTACCAACGAATCACTTGCATTGTAACCGAGCACGATGACGATTGACGAGATATAATTTTTTTAATCCATAGAAAAGCACACGCATTGGACTAGTGTGTGTATGTATGTTGTATATGCGCGGCGCGCATGAGTGTGTTGTTTAATACCATCTTGCTAGTCTAGTTTGAGAAACACCAACATATAAGGTCACTTGAGTCCAAACTACTAACCCTTGATTAACTCTTTTACGCGAAGCGAGTATGAATGCGTAAACGGGGTTAGTGTGTGTGCGTGGTTTATTTCTAGTGGGAGTGGGTTTGTGCCGATTTGGACCCTAGGGCGTCACAAATGGTATCAAATTCGACCCTCGCGGCTATATGTACACGCGGGTCAGGGGTGTGAGCATATGGTGCATATGGACCCAGCTGAGTGGTCACACGTCATGACATATATGTCGGACTGGACGCACGGACGTGTGCTAAGAGGGGAGCTCCTGGTCATTTGCCCCAGTCTAGGTATATTGGACTGACGAAGACGTTGGATTTTTTTAGGGTATGTGTGATATCCCGACCGAAGATAAATATAGCCCATGTGTATCTCATATATATGTGTGTATGACTGTGGTGTTTAGTACCATCTTGCTAGTCCAGCTTAAGAAGCGCTAACATATAAGGCCAGTTGACCCAGAAGAGTGGTCACACGACATATCATATGTGCCGGACTAGACGCACGAACGTGTGCTAAGAGGGAGGTCCTGGACATTTGTCCAAGTTTGGGTATGTTGGATCGACGAAGACATTGAGTTTTTTAGAGTGTGTGTGATGTCCCGTCCGAAGATGAATAGAGCCCATGTGTATCCTGTATATGTGTGTGCATGACTGTTATGTTTAATACTAGTATGCTAGTCTAGCTTGAGAAGCACCAACATATAAGAGCATTTGAGTCCAAACCACTAACACGAGTGTTAGTCCTTTTACGTGAAGTGAGAACGAAAGTGTAAGTAAATTTAATTCATGTAATTTATTCCGAATAAGAGTGGGTCTAAGCTAATTTGAACCTGGGCGTCACAACGAAGCAATCATCGTAAATGTATCCCTTCCTTGTGTATCCATTTCCTTGTGTATACCAGGCCCTGCGATCAAGTAAGCTCTGGTTGCTTACAACATTAGGTCACGTTTGGAACTCGTGAAATTTCATAGGCATCCATCCTTTTCCGATGTTGCAAACATCGCCCGAAGTGGAACACTCGCGCGACAGACATGAATGGAGCAATAACAGTATGGCACAGTAGGGGAGAGCACTAACACGTTTCTTTCTTTGGTTGCTAAGTGGATTAGCAGCAGAGGAAGCAGAGCAGGTCATATCGCGTCGTGTCCACGAGCGCAGGCTTTTTGAAAACCATGTAAGGGTGGACGACAGCAGCAGCAGCAGCAGGTGGGAAAGAAGGGTCTGATCGAGAAGAAAGAGATGGAAAAAATATATATAAAGGTTTTCTCGCATGGCGGATTTCCAGCATGGCCCTGCAAGGCTTGGCATTGGTCAAATCAAACCTGTCCGGGTGTCCTGGCCGGTGGGGCCGCGGCCGTGTCCAAAGGATGTACATGTCAGTGTTTCAAACTGCTATCCGAAGATGCTCGCGAACAGAACAGAGCCCAGGTGTCCAGGCTGGCTGCTGCCTACAGTTCAACCCGGGCTTTTTTCGGCCTGGGCCGGGCTGGGTTGGACCCGACTGGCCCCAGCCCAGTCTTGCATAAAATGTAGCGGTCAGAAGTCAAAACTTCCGGACAATAGTCAAGCCGAACAGCCCGTTTTCTCTTATGTTGTGTGTAACACTCTATCTCAGTTAAATGCAACAATAGAGACAACTCCTTCGATACATTATCTCTAACATACTCTACAATATCATCTTTGAATTATTTTACAATTAATTTTTTTTAAATAAACTATCTTCTCCTACGGACACCCTCTCTTTCTTGTATCCCCACCGACACCCTCTCTTCCTCACATCCCCACCGACACCCTTTCTCTCTACCGACGCCTCACATCCATCGGCGCCCTCTCCCCCACTGGCGCCCCACCGGCGCTCTCTCCCCCACCGACGCCCTACCCCCGCCTTCTCCCCAATTGGCACCCTACCCCCGCCCTCTCCCCCACTGACGCCCCAAACGGTCTCCGCCTCCAGACTCCGAGGACGCCGTCGAAGCATCTAGATCCGGCCAGATCCAGCCACGGCCGCTTTTTTAGCAAATGACTCGTCAGACCGCGATCGACACCAGAGATCGACGTCATCACGGTTGATGTTGTCGCCGGGTGTGGAGGTCGTCATCGTCCTGTTCTCAGCCAGCCAGCGTATTTTCGTTTTCACCAGATGCTTTGTCTTGGTTCGCGTTTCCGCCGGCATCTGGAGTCGGTTAGCTCCATCAGTGTTTTAACTCGTCGCTTTCTCTTGGTTCATGTGTAGTGCTTGTCGTGTGAGGAGACGAAGGCTTCCCTTCTCTCTCATGTTTCTCTCTCTTCCACCTAGGATTTTGCATACATGGAAGAGCTAACCGACGGCTAACATGTCACTATTGGGGATGCCCTTAGCTAGCTTGAGTGTAGGGTCGTCAGAGCTCAATCTAGCCTAACCGGGTAGCTCAAAACCCGCCCGCCAATTATCCCCAAGCCCAACACGACCCTAATTCAGCGACAACCCAAAAAATGCACCACAACATATGTTCTCTTGGCCCCAAGCCCGACATGACCCTAACTCAACGACAAGCCAAAAAGAATACACCATGGTTTTTTCCTTTTAAATTGGGCCAAAAACACTAGCATTCTCAAAGAAAGGAGTGAGAACCCGGGTGCGACAGGAGTGGGTCTAGAGGGACACTTGCTGGTCTACACAATGGTAGGTACCGTCAGCATCCTACCGTGTATTCCATTGTTGGCCGGTGGTCTCCCAATTGTTGTATGATCTAAGAACCTACCAGGTAGAGCCTAGAAAGGTTGAACAGTGAAAATACCTTGTTATATTAAGTCGGTCGCACGCTATCGTGATGCGTGTTTATAGCTTGACAATATAACTTTGAGATATCTTATGGGTAATTTTAGACAACTTTGCAGAGTATAATTAATGGTATTCGAATACGCCGTACTTCCGGTTAATGAAGTTGTGTTCATGAGTGATTCCATTATATGAGGCATAAATAGAGATTTTGAGATGTTAAGACAATAATTACAATTGTTGAGTAAACCCCCTGATGTTATATTAATATGATTTTACTATTTTAAAGATAAATTATTTTAACTCAAACGATGCATCCACATATACCTGATATGGTAAACCCTAAACAATCCATTGAACACCTGGCATGCAGTTAAATAGCTTTCCCATGTGATTTGCTGAGTACGTTGTGTACTCAATCTTGCTAACTTTTCATCATAAGACATATCAGAAGATCGAAGGACACCTTGGAGAATGTGTTAGGGTTGTGACCGCACTCAAGCTTTCATGTGGAAGCCTTTGGTTCTTTTGAATGTAAGTAAAAGCTTTGGGCTTAATATGCCCATTTTGTTACTGCAAAATAGTTGTTAGGCCATAATTTAATTAAAATAATGCTTATCAACTGTTCATAAGCATGTTTGACTCTATTTCGGTTCACAACTGAAATACTGGGCGGTTACACAAACCGGGTACACCTTGTTTGAAAAATGGGGTCGGTACAGTATCTGTTCTCTTGGCAAAAAGAATACACCCATGTTTTTTCTTTTAAATTGGGCTAGAAGCACTAGCATTCTCAAAGAAAAGAGCGAGCACCTAGGTGAATCCTAGGATTCAATCCCGACGACGAGGAGGACAATGCCAACTCTTTCCCAATCGAGCGTAGCTCAGTTCTCACCATGATTGTTTTCAAAGACACAATCTAAACCTTATCGATCCCAGCTTTTGCACATATGAGGAAGGAGAACCAACAACCAGAGTCATGAACCAAATGTTATCCTTCTAAACTAAAAAGATTACACCAAAGAGATAGAAGAAGTATGTGACTTGGTACTGGGTTATTGAGATATGATATAGGTAAACAGTACCGAGACACACAACCGGCAAGAAGAGCAGTAGGTGATCCAAAGATCATATAAGCATATAAGTAGTGTTCAAACCTCGGGCCATGCCAAGGTTTGGGCCAAGACTGGAAAAGCTCAATCCTAAACGGGCAAGACTGAGCCTGGCCTGGCCCTGCCCGAAGCCCAAAATTCGCATTTTCCCCATGAAATAATACAATTTTATTTATTTTTAGAATAAATACAAATATTTAATTCATTTTAAAGAATATAAAAAAGTAATACTTTTAGTTTTATTATTATTGCGGGCCTTTTTGGGCTTCAGACTAGGCTTTTGACATAAAAAACAAGGCCCAAGCCCGGACCAACTTCGGGCCCAGCTTGAGCCCTGAAAAATCAGACTGGGCCACTAGGGCGGGCTGCCCTTGAACATGTTTACACATAGACAACAAATCAGAGCATGAGCATGAATGGATAGGACATGACAATGAGCAAATCATGTGTGTGTTCTCCGTCCCGTGTCCCCAGTACCTACACATGAGAAGAGCATGATGTCAAAGTCTTGGACCTCGATGGGTTAGTGAGCAAATACTTGTGAACCCAAATCTTGAACACACAACCAATAGAGGCAATTGAACTATTATTCGAGTTAGCATGATACAAATGATGATTCATGCAAGAAGATCCAACAACATCCTTGGAGGCATGTCGCGGGTGGACAACTCGATGAGGAAATCGAGGGCCATCTCTAGAAAAGCGGCGATGGCCTTGCTAGAAAACACCATGATAAGAACCAACAAAAGCACGAAGGAAACTCACAAATCCTTGCCGTGGGTGTACACCTCGATGAAGAAAACGAGGTCCACCTATTGGGAAACAACGAAAATCCTGTATCGGTCTAAAACCAGAACCACAGAAACCGAGTCCACGATGTTGTCCAACACTACTAGAAAAGGTGTTAAAGACACCATAAACAAAGTGAGTCCTCGTGCTAGGCTCTTTAGTGTGTGTGTGTGTGTGTCATGAGAAACACTATGTCCACTCAGAGACTTAGAAGCACGAGTTCGACGTATGTGTTTGGCACGCCGAAAACAAAAATCGACGAGATGATCATCATTCTCACAAAATGAGCAATGGTGTAGAGGTCTACTATGAGACACGTTCCGAAAGGACGAAAAACACCATTGTCGCTCAAAGACGAAGTCCCTTGGGACAAACTAGAAGAGTCACCATCACTACTCATTGTCGTGTCGGCACTAGGCACACACATGCCATGAGGGGCAATGTCTATCGCTAAAGGCTAAACCACACACCGGATGCTTGTATTTGACACAGCGGAAGCAAAACTCAACAATGTATCCATCTTTCTTACAAAAGATGTAATTATACTTATCTTTGGGAGATGTAGTACCATGTGAGGAAGAAGCATCATTGTCTTTAGAAGTCCCATGGACAACACAAGAAGAATC
The DNA here is from genome assembly GCA_036346395.1 of Hsuehochloa calcarea. Classification (NCBI taxonomy): domain Eukaryota; kingdom Viridiplantae; phylum Streptophyta; class Magnoliopsida; order Poales; family Poaceae; genus Hsuehochloa; species Hsuehochloa calcarea. The sequence goes on from CM070610.1 coordinate 6,286,456, forward strand.
AATAAGAGTCATACTTTCTAAGGAAGAGCTACTCAAAGCAATGGCACAAGTGCCAACATCAAATGACCCACGCTCAACACGAGAAGACTCCAACTCCAAATGCAAAGAAGCAAGACAAATCTTGAAAACATCAATCTTGGAGTCTAGACAAATATAAGAGTAACATGACTTGGCGCTCATATCGTCGCACACTATCTTCAAAGAGTCAAGCTTATTTGTCAAGGCAATGCAAGATGTGCAAGCGATTAATGATGCTTTCCTAGTAAGCATGCAATTCAAAGCATCTATTTCAATTTTAAAACTAGCACAATTCTTTCAAGAAACTAAACCATCCTTAATCAATTTTTCATACTCAAGGGCTAGCTCCAATCTCAACAATTTCAACCCTAACATTCTCTAATTGCTCAAAATATGTGAAAATGCTCAATTTTATTTTTTTTTTCATTTTCAATCCTAGCAATATCAACATGTTCTACATATGTAGAATGATCTAATGTCAAGTCCTTATTTTCGGCAAGCATGCCAACACAAGAATCACATTCATTTATAGCTAGTGATATAAGATTGCTATTTCTTACTTAGCACTACCAAGCTCATGATATAAGGCAACACAACAATCACATGACATAGAAGCATTTGATTTTAACAATTTATTTTTAGATTTTAGACATACAAGACAATTGTTCAAGTTATCCATGTCTACAAGCAAGGAATCAAAAGCATATCAGGATGTTTTCAATTTTGCAAGCTCATGAGACAAATCACCCTTCTATCTTTCTAGAAATTTCACTTTGTTTATAAGAACATGATTTTCAATTCATAGGACACCAACCCATCAATACATTTTATTTGCACACCTTGTGTAGCTTGAGTAGAGGATCGTCCTCGAATGACTTATCATGATCATCATCCAAAAGCTCTCCATCACGATCATCCGCGATCGCCACTCCACACATGCCAATAGGCTCCTTTTCCTTCTTGGGCTCCAAGCGCATCTCATCCCTGAAAGTAGGACAATCAAAACCAAAGAGATTGCTACAAATAACACATAAGAATTCCTTGTCAACCGACAACACATACACCGTACGCTCAAGCCTCTTGTCACGATGGACATCATCGGCAAAAGAACCACGACAAGATGCAAAGAAGCGCTCACACGTCCACATATTAGCCGCCATGCTCAAAGATTGGTTAAGATCACAAAATAGCAAACCTCACTCTGATAACGCTTATTGGACCGAGGTGGTGACTAGAAGGGAGGTTGAATAGGCATCACACAAGCAAAGTCTCTATTAAAAAAACTTTCCTTAAGGAGGAATCGACACCCTTCACTCTAATAGCTATTTGGAGCTACTAAGATAATAGAGAATCATTCAAACAAGAACATGGCAATAAGAAGATCAAGACTCGCCAAAAACACCATTGGACCAATCCATAAATACAAACTTCATGAACATTGAAGGGATGAACAACATGAAGATTACGTTCGACTAGATCAATCAATTCCAAAGACGATTTCAAAATCACAAATTGATCCATAAATACAAACTTCATGAACATTGAAGCACACCTTCTTTAGGATATCTGAACCTATTCCAATTAAAGATCATGAAGATTACTACAAAAGTTCTGATATTTTTCCATTTGAGTGAAGGTTGCATGAAATGAGCCAACACCTCCTCACTCACCTCGAAGGTCACAGCACCACCGCCACCGAGCTCCCGTCGAGCCGCTGCCACAGCCGATTTTCATCACGATGATGTCGTTCCCACGCTCATTGGCGAGGGGGATGCGGTTGCCATTGATGTGCACCTCAACGCCCGCAACGCCATCTCCACCTGCTTCGACCGACTCTGGTACCACCGCAGCCTCCTCCTCTCTCGCTTCACTCTCCACCTTCTCTTGTTGTCCTCTTCTCTTTCCTCCTTGACAGTTCACCGGGTGCAAGCCACGCTTGCTGACTGTGGCGATCACACCGGAGTGGAGAGGAAAACGAGAGAGCCACAAAGGGAAGAGGTGTTTGAAAAAAATTACGGAAGGGGACCGTGGGCGGTGAAATTTGGCTGGGTGGGAGGTGGTGTAGGAAAGGGGTTGAATAGGAGGTTTCTAAAAAATTTCAATAAATTAACAAATTGCTCTAGTATGTCTTAACAAGACTTTCTAGCACAATTCGAGTAAGCCCTACCTCGTTGGGCTGGCTAGTCAAATGAGCCAACACCTCCGAGGTAAGTCCAACCACTTGGACCGGTTCTAACACGAACCAACACCTTGCTCCACTAGGGTTGCTCTTCCTCCACTCCGGAGATGGCGAGCACCAAACCACTCACAACACGCCGGGCCTTCTCACAAACTTCTTGAGAAGATCACCGGACACGACACATCCATATCGTTTGGGTGTCGGCAAACACCAAGAGTAACAAGACTCAACTCTCACTTGAACTAATAAGTGTCCAAGCTCAGTGGATACACACTCCACTACCTAAGACAACACATGCACTTAGGGTTTGCTCTCAAATCTCGCTAAGTGCAACACATGCACAAAAGAGAAGAGATGGTTTGCACTTTAGCTCAAAGAATGAATGTGGGCACTAGCAACACAGGCAACCACATCAGCAATACTACCAGCAACCTCCAACCATCCAAGGTGGGTATTTATAGCCCACACTCAAAAACTAGCCGTTGGAGGAAAGATTCCCTCGAATCTGACAAGGGCCGGTTTGACTGCCAATAAATGGCCGGTCGGACCGCCCATGCGCCAACGGCTATAAAACTAGTCGTTGGACTCACGGCCTGTCGGACCGCCAACTAATGGCCGGTCAGACCACCGCCAAATCGGCCAGACCACCAAGGGAGGGCGGTCAGACCGCCCAAGCAAATACAGCACAATCCGAAATGGTGCTTCTCTGGAAAAATCGTACCGCAAGAAATCCGGTACTTCCGCTCTCCGGTAGTACCGTTTATTTAACGGCGCTACTACCGCACAGAGAATCGACTCAAGATGAAATTGGTCGGGCCGCCAAGTACGCAACGGTCTGACCGATAAGCCACCGGTCAGACCGGTGACCACTGGCGGTCAGACCGCTAGACCACAGAGGCTTTGCACTTTTACTTTGCTCAAATGGCAAAACACATTTGCCCATTTGAGTGCAATTCCAACAAGGTTTAAATGTGATATTCTCAACAAGTTACAAAACACATTTGTCAACTTTTAGAATCAACACCACAAGGAATAAGATACATGGACTTACGCCATTTGCAAACAAAAGTCACATGCTACAAGGGTTATGCATGAGCCTCGACTATTTGCAAAACACATTCGCAAATAATAGCATCATGCCTAGATGAGCTAGAGCAAACACAATGAGCTATCAACACATGACTAACTCAAGCTACTAGTTAAGACCACTCTTAATAGTACGGCAACCTATACTAGCAATCCGGTCTTCCAACCAAACACTAAGGCCGGTAAAAGACTAGAACACATCCTTAGCCTTAGCTAGTCATACATTTGCCTTGCATCTTCTTGAAGCTTGATGAATCACATCATCACTTCAAATCCGGGTGATTAACTTGATATGCATCAACTTATGATACATCTTTTGCTTGACCTCCATCAACACATGATAGGTCTTCTCTTCTCTTAATGATCAACTCATGATCATCTCTTCTTCTTGATAAGTATCAACTCATGATGCATCTTTTCACCAAGCTCTTGACTTTAATGCCGTTGACTCATGATGACATCCAAAGTCTTCATCACTTTGGAACATAACCTATTCATCAAACTCCCATAGTCGTAAGTTCTTCTACGACTACATCATGGTCGTAAGTCCTTCTACGACCATTACATAGTCGTAGTTATTCTACGATCACACCGATCGTAAGTCCTTCTACGACCACTACATAGTCGTAAGTTCTTCTCACGATCGCTACCGATCGTAAGTCCTTCTACGACCAGAAAACTACGACCACCTTATAATCAAACCTACGCACGGGTAGGTCCAATTGATTAAGGAATCGAACGGTCTACACGCACTATTATTCCGCGTAGACATGGTGTGTAAATACCCCATTATCTCGGAAGATAATTGCTGACGCGCTGAAGAAGTCAAGGCGCGGTAATTACTACCATCATGCGCCACATTACATTAATTAGGCGATCTTCCGTAGGGACTAAACGGCTACTTCTTCACGACTATATAGGGCATCAATCGAGAGATAGGAGAGCAAACAAGAGCCACCAAGTAGGAACACAAGTGCTATTCTCTCGTAATAGTCTTAGTCTTTACTTGATCATCAAGAATACCATACACACAGATTTAGAGAGCCAAAGAGGTTGGTAAGGACAAAAAGCAAAAAGTCCAAGAAGAAAATAAAAGTCAAAACCACAAACTAGTGGTTTCAAGGAGGTCTTGGCCGTGAAAGATAGAGAGCCCCAAACCATCAAGTCGAACCTCGATCAAGGCAAAGGTAAGCGCCACGATCGAAGGAACGACAAACCAAGGTGGTGTCCTTTTCATAAAAGGAAGGACATGACCTCTCAGAATCGCTAGAGTTTTCCAAAGAAAGCTCGAGGACTACTACAACCAAGAAGCACCACTCCCTACTCGACATACAGTGGTCAAAAGTCGCCGATGATGAGGAGATGCCATTCCAAGATCCGCACCATACCGTTGAGCATATCTATGGAGGATCATCGATATACGACTCCAAACGACAACTTAAAGCTGCGGACGAGAGGTAAATTCCATACATACTCCTCTTGTCAATAAATTACCAAAGTGGTGGAAGTTACCATCTCTTTTGAGAAGGACGATTGCCCGATCACTATGAGTCGATCAGTCGATTTCGATTGGAATGAACCCACCATCAACAACTGTCGGGTCAATCGAGTGTTAGTTGATGGTGGTAGTTCTTTAAACATATTATTTACTAAAGCCCCGGGCGAGATGCAAGTACCGGGACAAAGGTAAGGCTTCGACGATATTCCTTTCATGGAATCGCAGGGGTCTTCACCAAACCCATTGGCCAAGTTTCTCTTCCTTTAACATTTGGCTCACCAAGTAATTTCTGAGACTGAGAAAGTCTCCTTTGATGTGGTCGATTTCGATCGGCATATAACGCCATACTCGGACGACCAACTTTGGCAAAATTCTTAATGGCTACTCATTATGGGTATCAATGTCTTAAGATGCGAGTCCCAAAGGAGTGATCACAATTCAATGTGACAAAAAGATGGCGATAGTCACGATCGCCGATCCTCGAGATGGTTGGTCAAATACCAACTCGAGATGAAAGTCACCTTCGACTAGCAAGTCGAAGCCTAAAGCCGCACCAAAGCCGAACGACCAAGTCAAAGAGGTTCCTCCGACGCAGAAACCCTCAAGATCGCTCGCATTGGGAGACTTCCGATCCCAAATAGGAAGACGCCTCATTACCTTCCTCCGAGCTAACGCAGATGTCTTGGCGTGGCAAGCATCCGACATGCGGAGTCCCTGGAGGTAATCGAGCACAGGCTAGCTTTACGGCGATAAAGTACCGTAAAACAAAAATTACGGAGATTTGCCCCGATCGACGAGATGCTATTAAGTCGAGTTGGATAAGCTACTTAAAGCGTGCTTTATAAGAGAAGTCAACCACCCAGTGGTTGGCTAACCTGTAATGGTCAAAAAGTCAAACGGCAAATGGCGATGTGCGTGGACTTTCTTGATCTTAATAAAGCTTGTCCAAAAGATGATTTCCCTTTACCTCGTATTGATCATTTGGTTGATTCAAGCTGCAGTTGTGAGATATTAAGTTTTTAGATGCATATTCGGATACCACGGATCAATATGTGTTTAAACGATGAAGAAAAGACCGCATTCATTACTCCATTTGGTACCTTTTGCTATGTCAAAATGCCATTTGGTCTAAAGAATGCCTGCTTCTTTCAACGCTTAATGCAATCGACTTTTCATCTCAATTAGGCCGAATTTGGAAGCCTATGTTGATGATCTAGTCGTAAAAAGCATTAAGAGACTTAATCATATCACCGACCTACAAGAAACATTCGACAACCTCAGAAAGCACCGCTTAAAACTCAATCCAGAGAAGTGTGTGTTTGGAATTTCTTCAGGAAAATTGCTTGGATTCCTAGTATCTGAACGAGGAATCAAGCAAATCTGAAAAAATAAAGCCATCCTCCGATCGCCCTCCAAACACAAAAAGGAAGTCCAAAACTCATTTGGGTGCATGGCGGCTTTAAGTCGTTTCATCGCATCGACTAGGAGAAAAAGGACTACCTTTCTTTAAACTTCTCGAGACATGAAGGTTTTGAGTGGTCGAACGAGGCAAACGTTGCCTTTGAGGATGTCAAGAGGTATCTTTCGAGTGCCCTGCTCGTTTCTCCAAAGCCGTAAGAGACGCTCTTAATTTACCTAGTCGCCACGCCACAGCAAAGAAGCGCAGAGACTAGTCGTAGAACGTGGCGCATAACGGCCGGTTTACTACGTCAGTGAAGTTTTACACGGGCCTAAGGAGCGTTACCCTCAGGTCCAAAAACTTCTATATGCCCTCCTCATGTCTTCGAGGAAACTGCGGCATTATTTTCAGGCGCACAAAATAGCTGTGTCGTCTGAGTTTCCTTTGGGAGCAATCCTCCATAATAAGGAAGCAATGGACGCATGGCAAAATGGTCAGTCGAACTTGGGGAGTTCGACCTCCATTTCGTGTCCCGAACGGCCATAAAATCCCAGATCTTGGCAGACTTTGTCGCCGAATGGACAAATCCTGAACCTGTTCGGGATCCCCAGTACGATTCCCACGACCAGTGGATGATGTACTTTGACGGGTCACTTACTTTAAGTGGCTCGGGGGCTGGGGTGGTCCTGGTATCTCCTACCGGAGAAACCTTAAAGTATGCCATACAATTAAACTTTCAGGCCACTAACAATGTGGCAGAATACGAAGGTTTGCTAGCTGGCATACGAGCTGCGAAAGCACTCTCGATTCGTCGACTACTCGTGAGAGGAGACTCTCAACTAGTCGTGAATCAAATTGGGAAAGAGTACCAGTGCTCTAACTCAACAATGGCTCGGTACTTATCAGAAGTACGTAAGCTAGAAAAACATTTTTTAGGTTTCGAGGTACAATTTATCCTCGAAGGATAATTTCCTCAGCATGAGACCAACTTGCTCGGATGGCTTCTTCCCGATCCATAATACCAAAAGGAGTTTTCTTGGAGCAACTCCAAAAACCGTCTCTGGGTCGAAGAACCAGAGACACCTCCTCTTGAGATGGCCTCATTAGATTACGAGGATACCGGATGACTCCCATCTACGAGTATCTTTGCAAGGGTTCCGTACCCGAAGATGATCTTGAGGCAGATCGATTATCCCGAAAAGCCAAAATGTATACTTTGGTTGAAGGAGTCCTCTATAAACGAGGAACCCAAGGGATACTCATGCGATGCATTCCGCAAAACGAAGGAATAACACTCCTTCACGATATACACAAGGGCATCGTGGGACACATGCTTCTCTAGAACATTGGTTGGTAAAGCCTTCGACAAGGTTTTTAATGCCTACTGACCTGTCGCGATGCTATGGAGGTGGTTAAAAAGTGTGTCCAGTACAATTCCATGGTAGATGATACACCAACCACTCAAGCATTACAAACAATACCTCTTTCTTGGCCTTTTGCACTGGGGCTTGATATCCTAGGACCGCTTCCCAAAGCTCCGGAGGTTTCAATTCCTTTTGTGGCTATTGACACGTTCACAAAATGGATCAAGTGAACTCAGAATCGGATAACAACAAGCGAAAAAAGGTTCATGATGAGAAGCGTAATTAGTCGATTTGGAGTTCCGAAGTCGGATAATTACGCATAATGGTAAACAATTCGCAAGTGCAAAATTTCGTGAATTTTGCGACGAGTTGGGTACCGTTATGCTATGCTTCGCTGCACATCCCCAAAGCAATGGGGCGGTCGAACGTGCAAACGGCCAAATAATGCGAGGAATTAAAACTCGAGTCTTCGACCCGACTTGTTAAGCGCTCGGGGCTTGGGTACAAGAATTACCCTCCATATTATGGGCGTTAAACGACCACCAATGAGCAACAGGAGAAACACCATTTTTTCTAGTTTTGGAGCGAAGCCATGCTTCCTCCGGAGCTAAAATTGCGGTCGACACGAGTTGAAACCTTCAACAACTCGGATCAGAACAACTTCGAGCAGATGACATTAACCTACTCAAGAGAGGAGAAACCTAGCCTTAATCCGTTCGCAGCCTACCAACAAGCCCTCGCAGATACTATAATCGTAAGGTCCAACCTCGCAGCCTTGTCAGAGGTGACTTGGTATTGAGGCTCGCCAATCCAAGTCTAATCGAATAAACTTTCCCTAAATGGGAAGGTCCTTACACAAATGGTCGAAGTAACTCGGCGAGTCGGTCACGACTAGCAATGGAAGATGGACAGTTCTCTCAAACTCTTGGAACATCGACCCGATTCACGCAAATTCTATGTGTGACCGGGCTCGTGCAATAAAAGTCCGAGTTCTTTCTACCTCTTTTTGCCTTAATTTTTGAGTAGTGCTTTTTAATCTTTCGACTATGATATGAAAACACGAGCTTTCTTTACACCGCCGGCGAGAAACATCATCCGGTCGAAACTTCTCTCTCTGCATGTGGTTCCGCCCACTAGAAGGAATTTCCTAGCATCGACTCTTACTCACTTTTACGCCAATACAAAGAGCTCGGGTTTTATCTAGTCGTAATGTTATCAAAGCCAACTCTCTCAATCTTAGTCTATTTTTTCCAAGAAATTCAAAACTTGAAAATATTAGTTCTACAATGTGATTATCATTAGTTACCATAACGAACCATTACTACATAATGGTGGGACAAGATACTTCAATCTTTCCCTCATTGGTAATTAATGATAACCACTTCAATTACACATAAATTGAATGTAGATGATTAATGTAACACAAGATGAGTATATATGAACTACACAAGTTATATATACTCACCCATGAGTATACGAGAACTACACAAGTTTTGTATACTCGAAAGGATATATTTCCAAGTAAAGATCCTTAATATATATGGATAATGGAATATGGATCAATACTAATGAAACCAAAAAATATAGAATAAACTCCCTAAATATGTGCATACACAAATGTGTAATAAGATCATATGGACATATTCAAGTTAAATTATGATTGAGTTCTTCCTATATTTTGAATCCGAGGAATGCAACAATATATAAGATTAAGATGTCGATTGCTTACCTCGTTGAATTTCACATTTATATACAAATGAGACTACACATGATATTACTAGACAAGAGAGTTAGTATCATATTTGGATTTGTCATTAATCACCAAAATATTCCATTAACTTATAATGGCGGGTCTATATCCTTCAAGGGGACGTGCGCATGTGAGAGGGTAACCACACCGTGGGGATGGCGAGCGAGGTGGTGCTGTGCAGAGGACAGATGCAAGGGCAACGGGCACATCGCTGACTTTGGCGGTGGAGACGTGGGCCCGGGAATATAGGGCACGAAAGGCGAGCTCGAGTGGCGCGAACGGGGTATGGGGAGGAGAGGACGTGATAGCATGAGGGGAGATCGATCGTGCGCGAATGCGTGGATATTATGGTTGGGATTGCAAGCAAATCGGGGGAGCAAGGCTACAGCAGTTTTCACGAGGAGTCTCGTGGAGCCACATATGATCGTCCCGCTGCGCGGGGTTAAACTCCGTTTTTATTAGTATATATTAGTACAAAATTACTATAGACTATAAGTGATAGTCACTTTTACATGAACTACAAGGTTAGAAGTCCTATTATATCTCTATGTTCAATCTGTTATTTTGTTATTGTATTCTTGCATCGTTCTTACGATTCTACATTTTTCTACGAGGTAATCACTCGGACTGGACTCGCCAGCTGATGGTTCCTCAATACGTTATCAGCCCGATAGACTCTCCTCGAATCGAAAGGTAACCGTCGTAGCACGACACTCGTAGATCAAATTATTTTTCTACATTGCTTTCAATTATGCAAATTTGGCATTCTAGATTGGTTTTCTACTGTGCATATCTGCTCTAATCCACCGCGAGCCGACTTGAAGTCGTCGACACAATGTCGATCGATAGATTGCATGAAAAATCGGATGTCGGTTGTACCGTAGATTGGAAATTACAAATTCGTTCTAATCTACCGTGAGCTGAATTGAAGTCGTCGGCCAAGCTGATCGATAGATTGCATGAACAATAATTTGTGCATGAATAGTAAACCACCGCTGCTCCTGCATGAGCGTCGCCTCCGACGTCGGCCTGAAGCCACGTGCCATGCCGGACAAGCCACCGGCCGCCCTCGACCGCCGGCTCGGCGTGGAGTCTGCGCAGTTAACCACCACCACCACCCTTGCAGGTGTAGCATCGCGATGAAGCGGCCGCACACGACCGTGCCACCACTGTGCCATCGGCCCGCAGCTGCGAAGACCCACTCGGCCCTGCATAGCCCCGCACGGACCATCGTCGGCTTGCGGTCGCATCCCCACCAACCAACCTCCACAACCTAGTGCCGCCGCACGGCCATGGCATCGCTCGAGAGAAAAAAAAATAATAGGGAGAAGAGGGTGTTGCTGTTACCGCACGGCTGTGCCATGCCTCTCCAGCCCCAGTCGGCAACTGCATGAGCATTCCTTGCTAGCTACCATGTGCCGATCCCGCACGGTGTCGCCGCCTTCAGCTGCACCGCGTCGGCCTCGCACGGCTCCTGCACCTATCGCCGCATGCAGCTCACACACCCAATCGCCACCTCCACATGGGGTGGCGCCGCCGAACCGCGCCACCCCGGCCAGCAGCCATTGCCACATCGCGTCGCGCCAGCACGAGCTCCACGCCTCGCCAGCCCGAAGCCACCGCAGAGCACACGCCCATGCACCATTCACCGCCGGCTGTGCCCTATGCCCACACACAACGCCAGAGCTACCCGCCTGCACGCGACGTCGGCGCCTCCCAACAGACTTGAAGTGCCGCCGCCACTAGGGTGAATAGAGGCAGGGGTTCCCTACCCCTCAACGATGCTTGAATTGCCTGATATGGGCCATGGCAACTTGGGCTAAGAAAGGTCGGGCGCGACGAGAAGGGCTGGCCCAGAACCAGCCCTGCCCAGCCGGAAAGATAAAGAAAAGAAAAAAAAATGGAAAATCATGGTTGTTTTGCAAAAGGGCCCTCGGGAATTCTAAAAATTACACAAAATTTTCTCAAAATAGAAAATTAGCTGTTTAGCCACTGTAAATTGCAGAATTCGCAGAAAATTCATTTTCTAACAAAAAGGGGGCTCGGGAATTCAATTTTTCAATCAATTTTAGCATTTGAAGCATGATTAACTTTGTTATTATTATTTCTATGCAATTTATATATTGTATTTACTATTTTTGATTATTTTTTATTTTTATATTACTTTTAATCGCTGAAAATAGTAGTAAATAATGAAATGCATATAAAAATACGGGAACATTATGAGAATTTTGCAACCATTTTTAGTAAATTACTAGCAGTAATCTTATGAACTCTTTGCATGAATATGCAGATGACTGACATTACGAACTGGGAGTTCGAAGAGTTGGCCCAGCATGGCCACAATTACCTAACTTGGACATCAGATGTCGAGATCGTACTTAGAGCCGAGAAGCTCTGTGCTGCTATTGGACTTGACACCTTGAAGGATAGCACTCCAAGTCTGCTGAGAAGAATGATCAAGCACTTCATTTCCTCATATACCATCTCTGTCTAATGCTCAAGAATGAGTATATGGCAAAAAGAACACACTAGCTTTATGGACCGCACTGAAGAAACGGTTCAAGAAGCTGAAGTACACCATTCTTCCTCGGACAGAGCAGGAATGGAATCGACTACGTTTTGCTGAGTACAAGACCGTGGGGGAGTAACATTCTGCATTGCACAGAATTTGTATAAGTCTTCAACTCTATGGTAAGGTAACTACGGACGTGCAGAAGATCGAGAAAACTCTCTCTACCTTTCACCCAAACACGGTGCAATCCACACACAACTATCGTCAGAACGGCTACAAGGAGTATGCCGAACTGATTGATATCATGCAAGTCGCGGAAGCTCAAGATGACGTTCTCAGAAAGAACTACATCTCACAGCCGCCTAGTAGCAATATTGGCCATAAAGTCAATGCAAGCAGTTACAAGGTGGAGAATCCTCACTCAAAGGAAATAAACAAGAAGGGTAAGGTCATGTGTCATAAAACCAAGCAGCATGATCAAGCCAAGATGACAAAAAAAGAAGCGATGAGAAGCCCTATGGTCAGCAGGACCAAAGTTGCTACAAATGTGGCACTTGGGGATATTGGTAACGTATTTGTCGTGGGCCGCCGCACGTGATTGATGCTTTCAAGTCTATGAAGAATGGTAAAGGACGACATGAGGCACACCTCGTCATTACAGGCACATAGAATCCACAGTCATGGGTTGCACCTATAGATATGGATAGCCCAATCAGCAGCCCCATCACACCTTTTCTCGACATCACAGCGGCAGTAGCGGTAGTTGCTGATATTTTCTTACATTCTGAGAGCCATGACATTCGTTGAATGTAAGAAAAGATCAGTTTGAAAAGATTGAAAGAAGGCAATAGAACCAGAATTATTATCTTTGAATAAAATAGATCTATTTGGGCCTGTAAACCGCACGGCTCCCCATGTGCATCCAGTATGGCATAAATGGGTATTTGTCTGAAATGTAAATGAAAACAATGAAGTTCTAAGACATAAAGCAAGACTCGTTGCACAAGGTTCCACTGAACGACAAGGAGTCGATTTTGAATAAACTTATTCCCGGTCATGGGCGGAACCACCTTTAAATAATTAATATCAATGGTAGTAAACTTGAAGTTAGAAATGAAATTGATGGATGTGGTAATTGTATATCTTTATGGGAACTTGAATTCGGACATTTATATGAAAGTACTTGAAGGTATCCCTGTCCCGAACCAAGACAGAGCAAATAGAATTCTATATAGTGTGCAACTCATAAAGTCACTGTATGGACTAAAATAATTATGCAGAATGTGGTATAATCGCTTGAGAGACTTTCTTTGCAAGAAAGGCTACACGAACAACGATGATTGTTCCTTTGTTTTTATACGACGATCACAGGATGGATTCTGTATAATCTTAGTATATGTAGATGATCTGAATATCATTGGGACCCTAGAAGATATTAAGAACACAAGCTCTTATATGGAGTCGGAGTTCGAAATGAAAGATTTGGGTAAAACCAAATATTGTCTAAGGCTTGCAGCTTGAGCATACCCCTGAAGGGATTTTAGTATATCAGTCAACCTACACTCAGAAAGTGTTAGAGTTGTTCGTCTTTGAGAATGCAAATCCTTCGAAAGTGTCGATGGTCGGCAGATCCTTGCAGCAAGACAAGGACCTGTACAGACATAAAAAGAGGGGGGAGTTCTGGGACCGAAATTCACGTACTTGAGTACAATAGGAGCACTCATGTATTTAGCAAACTGTACTAGACCCGACATTGCATTTGCCATGAACCTACTAGCAAGGTATAGTGCAGAACCTACCAAAAGACATTGGCATGGAATAAAGGACATCTTCCGATTCCTCCAAGGAATCAAAGATCTTGATATGTTCTACAGAAAGAACCAAGACATAACTATGACGGGTTATGCAGATGTTGGGTACCTGTCAGATGATTGACCACATCCAGCAGCCAAGTGGATTGAATACCACCCAAACCCCTACTATTATCTATGAAGATAATGCAGCTTGCGTTGGACAAGTGCAGATGAGTTATGTGAAGAGTCCTCTCACTAAGCATATTAACCTCAAGTTCTTCTATACTCATGAATTGCAAAAGATGGACGAAATTAAAGTACTGGACACTATGTTATGTGAAAATCTTGCAGATTTATTCACTAAATTACTTCCAGCGTCTAGCTTTGAAAGATACATACGTGATATTGGAATGATAAGACTTAGAGAAATGCAGAATTCATGAAGAGAATCTTCACGAACTCTTTATTAAATTTTGATCATAAAGATCGAGTACCCAAAGGATAAGTCCTGAAGATTAAATGAAATTGGGTGGATTATACTCTTTTTCGCTTGACGAGAAATTTCTCAGATAAGATTTTTAATGAGGCAATTCATGCAACACAGCAGAACGTGTATCATATACTCTTTTTCTATAAAAAAAATCTCACTGGGTTTTATGGAGTTTTGAAGAGACGTGAACACGACGGATGAGTGCCCAAGAGGAAGTGTTAAAAAACCGGGCCAAGGCCGGGAGTCATGCCCCAAGGTAGGTTCCTTATCCAACTAGTAGGTTATATAAAAGAGGAGGACCCCAACCATTGTACGATAGTTTTTAGTAGAGTAATAAAGAGAAACCAGAAGTCTTATTGTATGTTTGTGTTCAATATGTTATTCTTTTTTTATATTTTTTATATAATTTTTATAATTCTAAATTTATCTACGAGATAATCGTTCGTCGAGGATTCATTAATCCTCGGTAACAATCTAGTCTAGTCTCTTTAGACAAACTAGACAAGTCTATATACACGCGGTGAAAGTTTCGTGGCAGAACCAACCAACCAACCAACCGCGAGCGCGCGCGCGCCCGGATATAAGTTCGCCTGATGTGAGAAAACGCCGCATTTACCCTCGATCGCACGAAGAATGGCACATCGGCCACCGTACGCGCTAAGCCTTGCGTCGCCGTCGCCGTCGGCGCCGCGTCGATCGATCGTAGCGACGGGGCAAGTCAAAGCGCCTTAAATACGGTGATTACATCGCGCGCGCCTGCACAACCACTCCTGCCCCGCAACCGAAGGAGACGGCGAGTTATAGGTGGCCGGCGCGGTTGACTAAGCGTGCATGGATCCATGCATAAACAAAGCTTGAAATGGCACGCCGATTCGTAGCGTCTCCTTTGCAATGTGTACAGTATTCTAGTGAGTGTTTTTGCGCTGCGAGGAGGACGACGAGGGCCCGCCGGCTCGTCGCTAACGCGGAGCAAGTTACCGCGCGCACGAGTAGAGGACGAGGACCAACAACATATAGCTCAATATCTGGGCGACGGAGCGCGAATATCAAAGCGGCCGTCGTGGCTCGCGTCGTGGTGGGCTCGCGTGCGGCGTGGCGTGGCGTCGCGGGACCGGACTGGACCTAGATTGCGGTGGTTGATGCCTCCACCCACCGGCGTTTCTGCTGGTATCGTAGATTTTATGTTTAATTATCTTGTGTTGTTGGGTATATTTAATAGTATTTTTTATTATCGTCTATTAACTATATTACATTAATAAAATTTTACATGGAGGGGGAGAAAATATAGATCGTTTCTTTCTGAAGATACTGTTGTGCACGTGAAACAAGATATGATACATTAATCTACTCTAGTTAACATGTAGACCCATTTCAAAGAAAAATTATAAAATTTAAATGTTGGAGAGTGTGTTAGAGACTATCTATTGGAGATAGATGTTATTTTTAAAATGATGTAGCATTTGTTAAAGATAATGCTATCTCTAACTATTAGAGATACCATTATATACGCCGTGATAATTAATCTGCACATTTGTAGCCTTGTGTACGTAGAGGGCAGCGTACGTGGTTTTAGCTATCTATATCTGGCTAAATCCTGGTGCGAACCATTTTCTATACTTCTTATTCCAAATATAAGTCATTTTTTATATTGACATGGTCTTCACGGCCATCAATTTTTATGAAAATATGTTATTTTAAATAAAACTGATTATACATTATAAAGGTGTATTTCAAGATGGATATACTAATACAAATTTGATGTTGTCAATCTTGATAATTCTTTATATATTGATGGTCATATCTACATATATTTTATGAACCAGATTCTAAAATGATCTGCATTTGGAATGACACTTAACACAGATAATATGAATTGATCTGGTTACGTTCCATACGGGACCTAAATTATGGTTAGCTTTGAAATCATTTACACGACACTTTGAAACAGGGTATGGCTCTTTCTTCTCCGATTGATTCATTATTCGTGATCTCTCTCATGGGGTATCTCGTTTCTCTCTTTTAAGGGTGGACTCCTATACTGATGGGAGCATTGATAGAGGAAGACAGTGCTCACTAAATGGCCACTGGCCTCCATTAAAGCATGCCTGCCACCCCTGAGAAGGCAATAAATGTCTGTGCTATGCCCATTAATGTCTAGGGATGGAGAGAGAGTGACCACACATCCATCTCTCTCCTCATCTCCAACCTCTCTTTTCTCTCTCTCCTTCCTCCCTGTGCCTTGCCATTGCAGCATCATCTGTTCTCACATTGCTATCTGCTCCTACTCGGCTACTACTACCTGTGACTCCTCCCTTCCTATGATGCGGTGGTGGATGAAAGAAGAGAGGAAAGAAAGAGGGGATGGATTATGTCTTTTGGAAGCTCCAGCCTTCACTTGATGGATGCTAACGACGTGTTTTTCGACGATTTAGACGTCTCTCCTGTTGATTTGTGATCCAAATTCTATACATCAATTGATGGATGCTAGGCCCGACTTAGGGCGGAGCGGGCGAAGTCCCTGGCGCCCATAGTCGACCCATGGACCCTGTGGGCGCTTAGACGTCTCTAGTCGACTTAGGGTTTCCCTGCTCTATATTCCCCGTAAGCCGCCGCCGTTTGGGATAAGATATCGAGTTGTAAATCCGGCGTTGTAACCTCACCCGATATAGTGAAGATTGTTCTTTGGTGGCGCCGTGGTTTTTCCTCTCGCATTGTGAGGGTTTTCCACGTTAAATCTCGTGTCTCTCTGCGATTGATTCTTGTGTACTTCGTCGTTCCTCCGCCGTCGCGTATAACAAGTGGTATCAGAGCTGAGGTTCGTCAGATCTGGCATCGCGATGGCGTCGATGAAGTTTGATCTACCGCTACTCGACTACAAGACGAGATTCTCGCCGTGGCAAGTGAAGATGAGGCGATACTCGCCAATCACGAGATCTGGATGAGGCCCTAGATTGCTTCGGGAAGAAGAAGAAGGATGAATGGGCTCTCGAGGAGAAACGTAAAGATCGTAAGGCTCATGCGCTCATTCAACTTCATCTTTCTAATGATATCTTGCAAGAAGTGTTGCGGTGGAAGCTTGTGAGAACTTTAGTTGAAACTGGAATCGATCTGTATGTCAAAAGATCTCACCAGTAAGATGCACATGAAGATGAAGTTGTTCTCGCACAAGTTGCAGGAGGGAGGATCGGTGATGAACCACATATCGGTCTTTAAGGAGATCGTGGCCGATCTGTTATCCATGGAGGTAAAATTTGATGATGAAGATTTAGGCCTTCATTTACTATGCTCCTTTGCCAGTTCATATTCAAATTTCCGTGACACCATATTGTTAAGCCGTGATGAACTAACCCTAGCGGAGGTTTATGAGGCGCTCCAGAGTAAGGAGAAGATGAAAGGTATGGTGCAGGGTGAGTCGTCGTCCTCCAAGGGCGAGGCATTGCAGTCGTCGGCGAGATCGGCGGTAAGTCCTATGATAACAACAATCGCAACAAGAGCCAGCATGGTAGAGGACGTTCTAAGACCAGGGATAAGAAGTTCTGCAAGTACTGCAAGAAAACGAACCACTTCATCGAGGATTGCTATAAGATAAAGAATAAGGAGAAGAGGAATCTCGCATACCAACGTAAAAATAAATCAAGGTAATGCCTCTGTTGTCTCAGTCTCGATAGTATTGATTCGGAGATTGCCTTGTCGTATTCTTTGGTTGTGTTCTTTGGTCATGATGAATGGATACTCGATTCGGCATGTTCATTTCATATCTGCATTAACAGAGAATGGTTTAGTTCTTATAAGTCATGCGGAGAATGGAGATGTCGTTCGCATGGGAGATGACAACCCATGTGAGATCGTGGGCATTGGATCTGTTGGATCGGGACACATGATGGCATAGTTCGCCTGTTGGACAATGTGCGACATATACCAAGGATGGCAAGAAATCTCATCTCCTCAAAGACACTCGATGATGATGGGTACAAGTACTTCGCCGGTGGAGTTTTAAAGGTATCAAGAGGTTCTCGTTTACATGGTTGGTAATATGAATTACGCCAAGTTATATGTGCTTAGAGGAAGTACATTGCGTGGTTCCGCTACTACCGCACTCGCCTCTCGATAATAATACTAACCTCGGCATAAGCGTCTTGGACACATGAGTGAACTTGGTATGGCGAAATTGATGAAGAGGAACTCACTTTGGATGGTTGCACTCGAGTAAGATGAACTTCCGTGAGCACTTTGCATTTTTGGTAAGCACAAGAGGGTAAAGTTCAATACCTCGATTACATCGCTCCAAAGGTATACTTGAGTATGTACATGCTTGATTTGTGGGGCCTTCTCGTAAGACCTCGTATGGTGGTGCAAATTATATGCTTACTATCATTGATGATTACTCTAGAAAAGTGTGGCCTTATTTTATGAAAGGTAAAGATGATACATTTCTTTGCTTTTAGAGAGTGGAAAGTAATGATAGAAAGGCAAGCGAGAAGAAGGTAAAGCTACTTCGTCTCGATAATGGTGGTGAATTTTGCTCGCATGAGTTTAATGATTATTGCGGGAAGGAAGGCATTGTGAGGCATCACACCATCCCGTACACTCCGCAACAAAATGGTGTGGTGAGCGCATGAACGAACCATCATATCAAAGGCTCGTTGCATCTTTGTCCAACGCAAAAAAGATGAGCAAGCGTTTTTAGCGAGAGCCGCCAACACCGCATGCTATTTGATCAACAGTGCGCTTTCTATTCCACTCAACAAGAAAACTCCCATTGAGGTATGGTGCGGTACATCTGCGATTATTCACGGTGAGAGTTTTTGGTTGCACCGCTTATGCTCATGTTGATAATGGAAAACCGGAGCCTAGAGCTATTAAGTGTCTGTTTCTTGGTTATGGTTCTGGAGTAAAAGGATATAAGCTATGGAATCACGAAACAAGAAAGACCTTCATAAGCGAAGTGTCGTGTTTAATGAATCTGTGATGTTTAATGACGGTTTACCCATAGATATTGTACCGCATGATCGATGATGAGCGTGAGAATATGAGCGTGCGGTGGAGCACGTGGATGATCGAGGAGATGAATTTATTGATGATACTATTGATCTTGTTCAAAGACTTATCTCTGTTTTGCGGCAAGGCGATCGACCTATTGCACTTCGCAGAGAAAAGAGGAGTTGTGGTCCTCGATCCGGCTAATTGAAGAGTGTAATTTGATTCATTATGCTCTTAGTTGTCTTTGAGCAGTGGAGAACACTCATGAGCCGCTCATTACTGCGAAGCCATTGTTTCGGAGATCATGAGAAGTGGATCTCGGCTATGCAAGAAGAGATCGATCCACGGAGAAAAATGACACATGGGGCGTGGTGCGCTTGCCTATAAATAAGAAGGCATGCGTTGCAAATGGATCTTCAAGAGGAAGGATGGTCTATCTCCTAGTGAGCCTCCAAGATTTAAGGCAAGGTTAGTAGCTAAAGGTTTGATCAGTTAGGGTGTTGATTACAATGATGTGTTCTCCCGGTTGTGAAGCATAGCTCAATCCGTACATTCTTTAGTATTGTTGCTATCGTGATCTTGAGCTTGAGCACTAGATGTGAAGACAACATTCTTGCATGGAGATCTTGAGGAGGAGATATACATGGACCACCGGAAGGGTTCATAGTGCACAGTAAGGAGGATCATGTTTGCAAATTGAAGAAGTCCTTATATGGTTTGAAAGCAGTCTCCTCGTCGGTGGTATAAGAGGTTTGATTCATTTATGTTATCAAATAACTTTAAAAGATCGATTATGATAGGCGTGTCTACATTAAATTTGTTGATGGATCACCTATATACTTGCCGTTATATGTTGATGATATCTTTGATTCTTTGCCAAGAGCAAGAAAGAAATCAACGCATTGAAGACTCGATTGAGCGATGAATTTGAGATGAAGGATCTTGGTCTTTGCTAAGAAAATTCTAGGTATGGAAATTACTAGAGACCGTGCTTCGGTTTATTGTTTCTTAGTCGACAAAATTATATTGAAAAGTGCTTCATCGTTTCAACATGCATGATTCAAAGCTCGTTAGTACTCCCATTGCACCTCACTTTAAATTGTCGACTTCACAATGTCCTAGCAGCGATGAGGAGGTTGAGTACATGTCCGAGTTCCGTATGCTAGTCTTTGTTGGGTCTTTGATGTATGCCATGGTTTGCTCTCGTCGGATCTATCTTATGCTATGAGTATGGTCGGTAGATATATGGCTAATCTGGTAAAGAGCATTGGAAGGTCATTGATTCGATGGATTTTCGGTACATGCAAGGCACATCGAATGCTTGTTTGAAGTTTGGCGGGGTGAAAAGGAACTCGTTGGCTATGTTGATTGATTATCTTTGGTGATTTGGATAAGCGTAGATCGCTCACGAGTTATGTTTTTACCATTGGAGGTCGTCTTTGTGGTGGAAGGCACATTTGCGAGGATGTTGTTGCTTTGCCCACCATGAAGCGAATATATGGCTATTTGTGAAGCAAGTAAAGAGTCGGTTTAATTTGAAAGGTTTGTTTCTTGAGCTTCTTGGATTTGATTCTTGCATTAATTTGTTTTGTGACACCAGTGCAATTTATCTCACTAAAGATCGGATGTTTCATGAGAGGACAAAGCACATTGAGATTAAATATAATTATGTCAGAGATATTGTTGCAAAGGGTAAGCTAAAGGTATGCAAGATTAGCACTCATGAGAATCCTGCTGATATGTTCACAAAGCCAGTTCTGTTGCTAAGTTTGAGCTTTGCTCAAGCTTAGTTAATACTGACTTAGCCCAAGAGGTGTGTGTGGCGCCGAAAGTATTTTCTTTCTTTGTTGTGTTGGGGTGAAGGATTGATTTATGCTACAGAAGGAATTTGTCTCAAGGTGGAGTATGTTGATTTGTGATCCAAATTCTATACATCAATTAGGCGACTTCGGGCGAAGCGTAGCGAGCCCGTCGCCGGAGGCTTAGGGCGGAGCGGGCGAAAGTCTGGCAACCCATAGTCTGAGGCCCATGGACCCGAGGGGCGCTGAAGTGCGGGCGAAGCCCCATAAATGTATGGATCCTAGTCGACTTAGGGTTTCCTGCTCTATATATTCCTCGTAGCCGCGCCGTTTGGGATAAGATATCGAGTTGTAAATCCGGCGTTGTAACCTCACCCCGATATAGTGAAGATTGTTCTTTGTGGCGCGTGGTTTTTCCCTCTCGCATTGTGAGGGTTTTCCACGTTAAATCTCGTGTCTCTCTGCGATTGATTCTTGTGTACTTCGTCGTTCCTCCGCCGTCGCGTATAACATCTCCTTGGTGTCATGTGCCGATTTGTTCAACAGTCAAGATCGCCATAAAACTCTGCATGTGAAATGTGTACCTTTTTTCTTCCTTGAATGTTTCCTCACGTACCACCATCCGGAAGCCGATTGCAAGCACCAGTTTGCTGCGTAATTCTTGAGGATGATGATACGGCCGATTCATTTACTCCGGTCATCTTTCTTGGTCTGTGCCTGTGTGTGTAGTTGTGATCTCATTTGTGCCCATGAACAGAGTCAAACAAGAGCATGGAATGTCTAGTTAATTGTTGCATCATCACCATGGTTACATCTGATAGCAATGTGTTAGTGCAGCATTTTGTTTAGTTATTATCTGCGTATGATGATTTTGATTTTTGAATAGTGCTGAAATGGTTTTTGAAGAAATCAGAAAGAAGGGTTCAGCTAAGAAGGAAACTATGTATGAGCTAAATTTACGAGGCAAGACATATATATAGAGCCGAAGTGATGATAAGCTAGTTAACACAGGAGGAGCATGGCTTCTACTGAAGCCCTAGAACTATATTCATTTGTCCATCCATCTAAAACCCTTCATGGCTGCCTTTCTAAAGAGTTCACCGTCCACAGAGAGCATGGTCAAACCACAGAGCAGAGCAGAGAGAGAGAGAGAGAGAGAGCAAAAGCTGATCACTAACACAATTTAGATGCAGAGAAACTTGTGATCAAAATTCCCCTGCAAGAACCAGACTCATATATAGCTACTGATGATTTCTTCTCCTCTTCTTGATCCTCAAAAGCTGGCCGCGAGCTCACACCCTCCTGCCTGCTGCTGCTGGTGAGCCCTTCCGCTCGTCATCCTTGGCCACCGGCTGCGGCGGTGACGGCGGCGCGGCGCACACCGGGATCACAGACCGCACGCTCACCGCCGGCGCCACAGCCATCGCCGACGAGTGGAACCCGCCAGCCGCGAAGGATCTTGGCGCGCTGCCGTGGTGGTATGCCGAGGCATGCGCGTAGTAGCGCGGTGACGACATTGCCTCCGCCCTGTCCCTCAGCATGACCCTCTCCAGCATCTGCACCAGCTCGGCCGCCTTCCTCCTCTCTTGCTCCAGCTCGGCGGCCGCGGCGTCTCGGGAGGTGGACGCCGCTTGCTGCAGCAGGTGCAGGGGAGGCAGTATCTTGGGGCCGGCCGGCTGCGGCGGCGGCTGGACGGGGCGCGTCCTCGGCTGAGTGGCAGAGGAGTTCAGAGGCCGCCATTGGTGTCTGTACAGCGATGAGTTCAGAGCAGAGGAAGAAGAGCCAGCGGTGCAATGCTTCAGTAAAGGCGCCGCCTTCCCGTCGCTGCAATCGTCTCGCGGCTTCAGGGCGGAGAGAACTCTGGCGACGACCACCTGCTCCTGCTCCTCACCGCCGCAGCCGGTGCCGGGCTCCTTGAACGCCTCCGGCACTGCAACAATCGTAGCGTTCGCTGTGACTCGTAAATAAAGATCTGAGCAGAACTGGAATTGCAGCGAGGGTTGTGGTTAGCCAGTTACTCTGCTTCAGGGAGGACCAGGCAGCCATGGCGGCGTTCTTCTCGGCCTGCTTCTTTGTCTTGGAGGGCTCCCCCGCGAAGCTCATGCCGGCGAGCTCCACCGTGGAGCCGAACACCGGAGAGTGGCCGGGGCCAGACCTCACCGTGGTGTACACCGGCAGCTTCAGCCCTGCCCGGTGCGCCGTCTCCTGCAGCAGGTTCTTGTACACCCCCGTCTCATCCTACACGAACAATTCTCATCAACGACGACAGCAAGAAACAGAGGAGCACTTCGAGAAGAAGAGGGGGGAAGGAGAAGGTACAAGGTGGATGGATGATTACGACTTACGAGGACTCTGGCAGTGAGGGAGGTGGAGGGGCCGCGCAGGGAGAGGCGGGAGAGGGCGACCTCGGCGACGGCGTGCTCGGCCTGGCGGAGCGTGGTGCAGTTGCTGGGGCCCTCGAAGGTCTCGCCGTTGAAGGTGACGGTGGCCTTGAAGCGCGGCGCATGGTCGGGCCCCTCCCGCGTGCACACGTACGACGGCAGGATGAAGCAGCTCCTCTGCGCCAGCTCCTGCAGCTGGTTCTTGTACATCCCTTCCACCGCTAGCTCCTACCCTACCTACCTATATCTACCAATCAATCTCCTCCTCTTCTTGTCCTTCATGGGATCATGGCGTCCAGGTCGCCACTGCTGCTGCTGCTGCTGCTGCACACAGAAGGTGGAGAGAGAGAGAGAGAGAGGTGGTTGTGGAGTGATGAGTTCTCTGCTTGCTTCTTGGGAGGGAGGAGGAAGAAGACCGGGGAGGGTGAGAGTATTTAAGTGAGGGTGCAGCGCAGAGTCCCCAAATCAAATGGTGCACTGTTTCTTTCTCTAGCTTCCGCTGCTTTCTCTCTCTACTTGTATTGGAGGAGGAGAGCATGCTTCTCTCCCTAGAGAGGAGAGGGAGAGGGAGAGGGAGAGGGGATGGGGTCGGGTCGGGTGAGGGGAGGGGAGAGGGGCACAGACACCCTCTGGTTGTATTAATGGGACATTTATGGTGTTTTGTAAGCATCCTGGATCACACTTACCTAGTCAGTCACACTCCCTCTCTCCTCTAATCTCCACCATTGGCCAAAGGTGTAACACATCACGTCACATCTCATACCCGATCCATGCAAATCAACGCTCGAGATCAACCAACATTGTCCAACAGAGGATATCCGTATATCCTTTTTGGCCTTTTAAAGAAAAAAAAATCAAAGTAATCATCTGGACATATTTAGGTTAGCTTAGCTTGGAAACCAATCATCCGCCAGGAAGAACAAAATGCACATGCTACATTGTGGTGCATTAAGCATTCAAGCCGTTGGATCAAAAGCAAAAGGTCTGGATGCAATTGCTACCGCGAAGTACTATTTAAACATTGTAGCATTCTCGGCCAGCACTAATAATAGACGATAGCAGATGATCTGACCGTTCGGTTTTCGATCTAACGGTGGAAACATGCCCCTAACGCAAATTACCGTAGCTTTTATGCATTTTGTTCTTCAACACAGAGGATCCTTTTCCGCTTAGCTAAGGGCATATTTAGAGCACAAAATTTTACTACACCCGCACTGAGACCATACACGATTAGTGCTTCGTACCCAATCCATGGTCATGGTCTTGTTGCAGAGGATTCACACAGTTATAAATTAGGTGGTGGGGTTACCGTTGCCATACCTGTCTAAATGGGTCGTACCTGCCGGGTCGGACCGAAACACAACACTGTTAGCCCCGCCCAGGCACGGCTTGCACGGTCCGGCGCGTGGTGGCGGCTGCTCTCGTGGTGGTGGAGAAGGTGGAGGTGGCGGCCACGACACCCTTTTGTAGATGGGCTAAATATGTTGACTCTAACCCGTCAGGTTAACCATGCTCATGCCGACACAACACGGTCCATGAGCTCAGCATGTTATACCTGGTTAACACGATAAATGGACCAAAAACTAACACAGAGAGGTTAACACAGCTCATTTGCAGCAGACGTTCTCGTTGGGGGCGCGGGATGCGTGCAGAGTGTTCAAAAGGTGCGTCTATACATGTATCACCGAGTGCTAAGAAATCACGAGAAGTTAAAATGTTCTGATCATAAGCTCATTGCTTGTGTTGTTGTGCTCCGTAGGGGCCAAAAAAATGTTGTTAATGTATCGCATTTTTTTAGTCCACATGAAAGTGCACTGACCCAGCGATCGATATATTCTTCAACAGCGTCTATGGTCAACCACTAGACCACAGTCTACTTAAAAATTGTAGTTAGTGGTTGGTCGTCCTTCTCACCATCTCACTTATGTCTCTCTCTATTGACATATGGATCACGTTATCAGCAAACTATTTTCTCACATCATGCGCTCCCAACTCCTCTCCTGACATCGTCTGCGACGCCGTCTGCGCTTCCTCCTCCTCTCCACCCTCGCCTCCACCCCCTCTCTGCTGCTCTGCTCTGCTCCGCATGCCTTGACGAATTGAGATATATTATATCTACTTAATTGATAAATGATTACATTTATGAGATATTTCGTATCAACACACGGACACTTAACTTTTAAAAACATACTTCAGCAAGGAGGATTGGCTATAATTTAGTTCAAAGGGACCCTAAGGTTTCAAAAAAAAAAGGCCACCCATGCAACGGTGCCCATGATGGTGTTCTTTATTTTTCTTTTTTCAGAAATGAAAGTAACACACCTGTCTTGACTTTTGCCATTGATAATGGATTAGTAGCTGTCATGTAACCATGATTATAATTACTTCTAAAAAGTCTTCTTTGTGTTTTGTTGAAGCTATAAACTTTCAAAACAGAAATGAAGAGGAAAAGGAAGAAAAACCGCCTCTTGTGACCTTCCATGTACCGCTTCTATTTTTCCAATGCATAATGATAGGAACCTCCGTATCTGATGTAATATGGTTTATCTTCAAGTGTTCGAAGAATCTTTCTCCGATTAGGAGAACGACATCCCCTATTGTCGCACCGATCTCCGTGTGGTGAGTTGTTCCAACGACTGGAAGCTGATGGAGTCGTACCGCTACGACTTTCGAAATGTTGACAGGAGGGTGCTCGAGTCTGGTCATCATGCTTCGAAGCCTTCGTGTGATCTCTTGTATGAAGAGGTCATAGCTAGGTGCTCGGGCAAGCTCTCGAGTTGGGTTCTCGAGTAGATCGTTGATATGTTGGAGTTCCTGAGCTTCCTCTGACTGATACTGAAAGCACTCAGGCAGATTTCTCTGAGCTGCTATTCTTTTGTGTCGAGTTGTCTCGAAATTGTCGATTTTTGATTCTTGAGTTTTCCTCAATGAAGTGTGATTATCTCGAGTATTTCTCGCACGCTCATTAGAGTGTTGACCCTGTTCAACACCGAAGATGTTCTTACCATTGCCACGAGGGGTTGCAATATGTGATCGTCGGGGAGTGTCCTCAATCATGTCTCTAGGGGAGCGATCATCACTTGAGGGAAGGACAAAGACCTCCCGTTGGTGACCTCCACTTACACTTGAGGTCTCCTCGATTGAAGAGTAGTCGA
The DNA here is from genome assembly GCA_036346395.1 of Hsuehochloa calcarea. NCBI lineage: Eukaryota > Viridiplantae > Streptophyta > Magnoliopsida > Poales > Poaceae > Hsuehochloa > Hsuehochloa calcarea. The sequence goes on from CM070610.1 coordinate 6,312,863, forward strand.
AAAATACCGTATGACGACTTGGAGCAAACCCCTTCAGGAAGGGGAATTCTGGGTTATAACCGTATCTGTCCACAAATGAGCCCTGCAATGGGATGGTCGAACTCGCAAGAAAAGCGTGTTTTATCCCATCCTCTATGAGGCTATCCGGAGAGATAGTACCACTAGGTGCTGATGAAGCTCTAGAATGATGACTTCTAGAACTTACCGTGCCAGGTTAGACTGCCTTAGCCGGAGTTGAACATTTGGAGGGGGAGGCCTCACCATGTTCTGGGTCTGCCTCAGGGCAGTCCTAATTGTGGTCGAATTGACTCTTACCTTTTGAGGAAGTTGGTACCTCATTTGGACATAACGTTTTGAGGGATAAGGATCCCTCCTCAACTCCATTAGTGGTATGGTCTTCTGGAGAATGATCTTCGGAGGCGACATCACCATCGGATTATACAATACTCGGCTCGTAGTCGAAGCCAACATCCATGTCGATATCTGCATAATCAGGCAAGTCGAATCAGCTCCCGTTCCACTCTCCTGCCATGAAAGCATTATAATTGGGAGAAAATAAAGGAAACCTGATGACCAGAAGTCCCCACGGACGACGCCAGCAGTCGGTGTTTTAAGACCGAACTTACATAATGATTGTTTGATTCAGGGGGTCTAATACGGGGTCGCCCGATCTTTTTGACGTAGGATCAAGATACTCACGTATAGCCTCTCGAATCGTAGTGATCCTCCGTTGCTAATGCAAGAACAAACACTCTTTAATTCGCGAGAACACACGTGCCGGATTTCACGACCACCAAGCGAAGCCCTATCACGCTCCCAATTCCCAACGGAAAGGTTGAACGATCTCGATTAGCAACAACTCTCAATTTTCCTCGTTGAAGCCATCGATCATCAAGAAGAAGATACGCAAACGAGTTTCAATCTATTATCAAATATCTCGTCCCCTTACACTAGAAATGCGGCGGCTACTTAAACCCCAACCTCCTGATGCACACGCACACGCATGGGCCTTGGGGCGGATTCTCTTCTAGTCGGTCATGAGACCGATTCGTGTCCTGCTAGGTGATGCTAGACGTGCTTGGTTCGGCCTCCCTAACAAACAAAAAAAAGGTTCATATTTTAAGCAACTACATGGCCACGTGAATGCACCTGACGCCGAAACTCATTACCACTCTATTGGCTAAGTATGGTTGACTTCGGTCAAAGAGAACACACAGGCCCCTTGGACAAGACTGCATGGATGTCCCTTTGATGTTTGGCCGCATGAACATGTTAGCTTCAGACTTGATGGTTCCTCGTGTGGTTGGTCCTTGTTCCATGCAGCCAATATCCTTTATTCCTTGTTACAGCAATAGCAATGCAATCTTGGACCCTGTCGTCACAATATTCGAACCTGAGAAGGCACAAAAGTTAGCATGAGGTAGTAAATCGTTCTCATCATTAGAAGGTAATGTATTAAGAAACAAATTCACCTGTTTATTGAAAAGCTTGCTCGTGTTCTAGTCATTGGACCCTTTTCTGTGCTTCATGAACACTTAAAGATATGGTAGTAGGGATGTCCTCATCAGGGTCTCTAAGACTCAAATCACGCAGAGAGAATGACACAGAGATTTTTATACAGGTTCAGGTCTTCTATAGAGATAATAACAACCCACTCTGTGTGGCTATATTGAGTATGCTGGTTACAGATCAAGAGAAAGACTGAAATACAATATCTTGTGCTCTTGATCCTCTTCCTTTTTCCTCTTTTCTGTCCTTTCTCTCCCGCTGTCTGGTGATTCCTGCTTTTATATCGTGCTCTCAGTGGACGATAATTTTTCTAGCCCAATGGTGTATCAATGCTCCAGATGATGGCGCAGTTACTAGAGATTACTGTGGAAGAAGTAACGTTCACACGTTGCCAGACAATTATCACCAGGACAGAGAGATTAATCATGCAGTTATTCCAGAGAATAATAGCGTATACTAACTGTCTAGATGCCCTAATCAATTGAGCCTGTCTGTAAGCTCGATCGATTATAGAGTGTCGTAACTGACATGCTTGTAGGAGATACGACCATGAGGTGATCGTAGGAGAACTTATGATCTCGTGCTATTCGTAGAAGAACTTACACTATGAAGCAGTCGTAGCAATCTATCTGTCGTAGAAAGACTTACGACCATAAAGAGATCGTACAAGAACTTACAATCATAAGGTAGTCGTAGAAGATCTTACGACTCGAACTTCTCCCTTATAAATATTAAGGGATATACTCAAACATCATATATTAATACTATAATCTATAATAAAAATTATAAATAAATAATAAAATGCTGATTTCTAAGCCTCGTCTCATCTCACCATATCTTTACAAATTTTAAACCCCACCGGTTAGGGCCGCGACCCGCCTTGCCTCCGGCACTGCCAAGTGGGTTCCACGTGTAAAGCCCGGGAAAAATAAATCGTGCGGCCCCACCGCTGGCACCCCATGCCCAGCGGGCCAAGGGTTGCTGCTAGGCGCACGCCGCCGTGTCCCCCGAAGCGTGCGTATATGCTCGCGCAGTCGCAGACACATTTCTCTCGCCGTCTCGCGAGTCGCGAGTGCTCGAAGTCTTCCGCTTTATTCGTTCCCCCACCCCCCGTTTCCTTCGCCATTTCGCCTTCGCCTTCGCATCTCCGCCGCCTCCACGCTTCCTCCTGCTCCTCCGCCTGGTCCCGCCTGGTCGCGGGCGGTGGTCTCCGCCGCCGGGGGTGCCGCTCTGGGGCGGCGCTTCCGCGTTGGGCGCGCTCGGTTTGGGGAGATCTTGGGGGTTTGCTGCTTGCGTCGTCGTAGAGGAGGCGGTGTGGTAGCAGGAGGAGGAGGAGGTGGTTGTTGGGTGGGGACGGGTGAGGTGGCCTAGGGGTTCGGGCTCTGCGGAGGTACAGAAGGAGGAGGGGAAGTCGTTGTCGGGCAGGTGGGGATGTACGTGCCGCCGTCCCGCGGCGGAGGTGCCGCCGGCGAGCAGCCTAGGGTTTACCAGGTTTGGCAGGGAAGCAACGTAAGCGCTCACTCTCCACCTCTCTTAATTTGATTTTGTGTGCTTATGTACAGCGGATCTGGATCTGGGCGTGCGGTGATTGGCTAGGGCTTTGTGAGGGGATTTATCATTTTGGTGCGATTCGTTATGAGTGTCTATTAAATTAGGTGTTATGCCGGTGTGCTTGGTTCACCTGTTTGCAATTCGTGCGATGCTAGGTTTGGAATGTGTGGATTAGGGACTAAGGATCGCAGAAATTTGAGTTCTATTGGCGGGGCTGTTGTTCTGTAGAGGTTTTTAGTTGGGAAATGTCGCTCTGGACGATTGGAAAACCAGTACATGTTTGAGCTTTTTGTGCCTGTTGCACAGTTGTGTTATGAATTATGAAATGTTGATTGAAGCTAGGGAATGTTTTCTTTTATTTGGGCGTTATCACGAGAACTTGCAATGTATATGGTTTTATATTTGCGTCTTATTGATCAAGCTTGTGTGATGGCGAAATACTTCACTTGGAAATGTTTGAGATTTTCGTGGTTGTTGCATAATTTTGATACGATGGTAAGAATTATGAAATGTGGGTTGCGACTAGGGAAGGAACATGCTTTATTCCTACTGAACATTATTTTGAGAATATTTGGTACAAAGGGTTTTATGTTTGTAGTGCATTGACCAGGTTTGGCGGGAAATATTAGCTTACGTAGGATTGCAAAATACTGCAGTTGGAGATGCCTACTGCACTTCTACTCTACTATTTTGGTAAAGAACAGAAGCGTAATGGGGAAGTGGCGATTTTGGTCTAATAAATAGAACGGCCCTTTCAGTTATATTAAGGCGATACTTTTGATGCATTCTATATAGAATAATTTGTTTAAGGATAGTGGTAAAGTGTACCTTATATACACGGAAGTGGCCAATGCAGAGCCCCCTGCACATAATATGTGCAGGTCCAATCACGCATTGACACATGTACTGGCAATAAACTAATGGGTCCTCCATATGTTCAACTAGATGTGACCGAGGCATTCGTTAGTGGACAAATCCTCCCTCTCACGGTCTCTTTCCTGTTATACCCATTCTTTTCACTTCTCGAGATTAATCTATTGGGCTATCAACAGCCTTGACCATTGATCCGTTCCAATATCCTTCGCAAATTAGTGCTCCATCTATGAGGGCAGTGCTAATATACTTTGTCCACGAGCCATAGGGACTTCTTTGGATGTAGGCTACGAGTGGTGTGGAGCTCCTGGACGGGCAGGGTGATATGTTTCATCCTGCATGGTTGAGACAAAAAATGGTTGGCAACCACTTATTGGACATGTTTTTATTCATGTGGTTCTTGTGACCTTGTAAAAAAATCAAGGATTTGAACCTATCTCTGGGAGTTAAAACAAAATTGGCCAAGAAGATAGGATGAAATGTTTAAGGACGGAAGTTGGGCGTGGGATGCACACTTTTGCATTGCTTAGCTTTTGGATAGAATTATACAATTGTGCAGATTGCCTTCCAATTTTTAGCAAGTTAGAGAAGCTACCAAGTTAACTATCCTCCAGTAAGTGCTTTCATAAGTATGATAGGGCCTGCACAGGTGCCGCTTCCTATCGACAAAGCCACACTAGTACATGTTTGGATACTTCTTTAGTTTCTGATAATTGTTTGCTCTCTAGAGCTTTTAGTTTTCTCTTGCCTTTTATTTTCCGTTAGCAGCTCTTAACTTTGATGTGTTGAGAGGATATTTGTGTTCTTTAGTGTCCAATCGGTCAAGTTTTTGCAAACTGAATCATTCTTCATTTGATACAGCTACTTTTACATTTGCAATGATCCCTTTCAGTTTCATGTATTGGTCTTTGTTTATGACAGTTATGAATATCCTTTCAGGAATTCTTCTTGCAAGGGCGGTTCATATTTGGACCTGATGTGAGATCCTTGTTTCTCACTATAGTCCTCATTCTTGCACCAGTATTGGTCTTCTGTATATTTGTGGCCAGACATTTGATCAATGACTTTCCTGATCACCGGGGGGTTTCAGTTATGGTTGTAGTGGTTGTCTTCACAATATATGTAAGTGTTGTTACTACTCTGTTTCTGTTCGTTCTAAATCATTTTAAGGCATTCTTAGCCAGCTAGTCTGCTGTTGGATAGCTCATATACAGTTATACCATGCTCCCTTGCATGATCATCAATGTTTTTGGACAAAAGTAGTTATGGTAGTTTTCAGAAAGCCAAATAATCATACATGGGGGATTCCATCTTTATCACATTAGTTTTGTTGATGAAAAATTGTTAATTCCGTCTTCTTTTAGATAGAATTTTGGATAAATCTGGCAGAAGTTACACACAATGAACATTAATATAGAGTGGCCTAGAAATGTAAGGTGTGTGTGCTGTCAGGTGATGATTTTTGAGAGCGTAGGCGGTAGGGCACGATGAGCTCTGGCGGATGAGGATCCCGACGGTCAGCCGTGAGAGGGAGATGCGGCTAGGGCAGAGGCCCTAGACACAAGGAACTGGCCGTGTAGTACTGTTCACACGTAAACAATACCCGGCTCAAGAAGAAAGACAGATAGCTTGGTGAACAGCAAAGGATCAGAATATGATCCAATCCTTGCTTACTCTTTTCATCTCACGTGACTCCCTTATAAAGGATCGCAATAGACTCGCCAAAATAAACCATCCTAATAGACTCTTGCCAAAATAAACCTTCCTAATAGACTCTTGCCTAAAGTAAACCTTCCTAATTGGAGACTTGCCATCTTAGTTCTGTAGAGCCGGCGCCTCCTTGGCCCTGCGACGCCGGCCATAGACTTGACCCCACATGACATTTCTCCCTCCCTCGACGAACAACTCGTCCTTGAGCTGAAAGGAGGGATAAGTCTTCTTGAATTCCTGGACAACTTCCCAGGAAGCATCCGAGGTGGATGAATCCTGCTACTGAATCAACACTTGCCACTTGTCTCGATAAAGCCTGGCACGCAGCGCCTCCATAGGTGCTGGAATCACCCGCCCATGGAGGAGTGGCGGCACTGGTGTTGGGGGTGCCGGGGGTACCTCGTCAAACTTCTTGAGAAAACCCACATGGAAGACATAATGTGTGTGGGCAATCTTGGGAAGGTCCAGCTGATAGGCCATGTCATTGATCTTGGAGAGGATGCAGTAATACCCGAAATAACGAGGCCCAAGCTTCCCATGGCTAAAGAATGCGATGGTACTCCACAATAAATGGGGATGAAAAATCTGGCAATTGTAGGACCGGCGCCGAAGTGAGTGCCTTTTTGACTGCCGCAAAAGCCTGTGCGGCTTCGTCCGTCCAAGTGAACCCCTCTTTATGGAGGAGTCGAGTCAACGGGGCAACCATGGCGCCATAGTTCTTGATGAAGCGGCGGTAGTAGCCCGCTAAGCTGAGGAAGCCGCGGAGGGTGCGCACCGACTGGGGCTGTGGCCAGTCCTGTACACCCTCCACCTTGGACGGGTCCATGGCGGCGCCTTCGGCCCGAATGATGTGTCCAAGGTATGTCACCGACGGTTCCCCAAAGAGACTTGGAGCTCTTCAGGAAGAGCTGATGTCGATGTAGAAGCAGAAAAACAGCTCTCATATGTTGCAGGTGATGCTCCCAGGAGGACCTGTATATCAAAATATCATCGAAAAAATACAAGGACAAAGCAACGTATAGTAGGGCTGAAGAACTTCATTCATAAGAGCCTGGAAGGTGGCCGGTGCATTTGTTCAGCCAAATGACATGACCAAGAACTCGAAAAGGCTCTCATACGTCCTGAACGAAGTCTTCTCGATGTCCTCGGGGTGCATCCAGACCCGATGGTACCCGAGTGCAAATCCAGCTTGGTGAAGAACCGAGCCCCTTTGAGCTCGTCAAGCAGCTCCTAGACCATCGGAATTGGGAACTTATTCTTGATTGTCTTGTCGTTCAGTGCCCGGTAGTCGACGCAGAAACGCCATGTTTCGTCCTGCCTTTTGACCAGCAGGACAGGTGCTGAAAATGACGAGCTGCTGCGCCGGTTGATTCCCTAATCGAGCATGGTTGGGTACCTGTAAGGCCGGACTACCACAGGACCAGAGCCAGGAAGGAGATTAATGTGATGATCCCGGCCTCTTGCTGGAGGCAGGTCCCGTTGTTCCGCGAAGACGACCTGGAACGCCGTCAAAAGGTCGCCCATGTGGTCCTTTGAAGTCGCCAGGTGGAGGTGTGGGCCGATGCCTGGTGGGTTGGCACCGTGCCATACTATTTCCTGCCCTTGCCGCTGGAAGCGCATCGTCCTGTGGTGGAAGTCCTAAGTGATGGGTCCTAGTGAGCCTAGCCATTGGATGCCTAGTATGACATCAAAGTCGCTTAACGGAATCGTGAGGAAGTCGAGGACGAAATCTTCGTTGTTGTTGGCGATGGGCGTTGTGCGGCAGATGCCGCCACTTGTCACCTGGTCGCCGTTTGCAACTGCCACTAATAGTCCCGTGCGTGGTGTAAGGGGCAACCCAACTCGCGTGACCAATTCAGTCGCCACGAAGTTGTGTGTCGACACCGAGTCCAGCAGGGCCACCAGGTGGACGCCGTTGATGGTGACGGTGAGCTGCATTGTCCGGTCTTGTGGATGCATGTGAGGGTGAGAAGGGAGATGGTTTCCACCAGCCCACCACCTTTGGTTCCTCCTCATCCTTTGAGTCGGGCTCCACCTGTAACGAGAAAATGTCCTTACAAAGCTTTTGATGCCCCGATTTTTCGTCGCAATTGTAGCAAAGTCCTTGGCTTCGACGTTCCTCCCTCTTGGCCGGTGGCAGGCGCTCAAATGGGCGCACGATCTTGGAAGCTCTTGTCAATGACGCGGACGAGCGTGCCGCTCCTGACACGCCGGTTGACGCCACGCTCTCGGCGGGAAGGGGAGCCGAAGAGGCTGCGCCACTAGCCATTGGGGATGGCCGTGCTGCCACGGGTCGAATGCGGCCGACCATGGCGCGACAGTCAACCCTCCTGCATCGCACGGTAAGGTGGTCAGGCGTTCGTAAGCCCGAGCTAGGTCCATAGCCTCTTCCAAGTCGTCGGGCTTCTGGAGCTCCACGTGAGTCTTGAGTGGCTCGCCCAACCCGGCCGTGAATAGCATACGCTGCTGCTTGTCGTCCAGTCGGCCAACGCGTGCTAGCAGTATCAGAAATCGCTCGGTGAACTCGTCCACCGTGCCAATTCGGCGAAGCGCCATTAACTTGCCTTGGGGATTGTGGTTGGTGATCCAAATCGCCAAGAGACCAAGTCGGTGAAGTGTCGCTAGGTTGGCGTGACCTCCACGCGCTCCAGACGCATGTACCAAAGCTGTGCCGCCTCTGTTAGGTGAAATGTGGCCAGCCATACCTTGTCCTCAGTCGCATCTGCTGATCCCAAAAGAACTGTTCGCAGCGATTGAGCCATGGAAGCGGGTCTTCCTGGCCGTCAAAGGTCGAAAATGAGAGCTTGGTGTAGCGTGGAGGGTTCCGAGGGGCTCCTATCCGACCAAACTCACCCCGGTGGTGAGGCTGGTATGGCCGGGGCGGAAATCCCGGCGCCCCGTCCTGACCACGCGCGTGTGGCGGCATGACCACGATGTCTGTGGCGGCTGTCGTCTCCTGAGATGCCGCATCAGTAGCCGCGTAGCAGCAGAGGCTGCGACCTCCCGTTCATCCTGATCAACGACGCCTTCTTCACTGCCGGATGGCTCTCCATGCGTACCATCCGTTGGTCATGACGGTGTAGCCGGCTCCCGACCACTACAAGTTGGCCGTCGTGATTATCTAGACGATCCAAGACCTGAGGTAGCAGCTTGAGTTGGCTGCTGGTGTCCTCCATGAACTTAATCATCACCTCCTTGAAATTGTAGTCAAAACAGCCGCTGTTCGCCATGGGAGACGGAACGACGGATAGCTCTGATACCAAGATGTCAGGTGATGATTTTTGAGAGTGTAGGCGGTAGGGCAAGATGAGCTCTGGCAGATGAGGATCCCGCCGGTCAGCCGTGAGAAGGAGATGCGGCTAGGGCAGAGGCCCTAGACGCAAGGAACTGGCCGTGTAATACTGTTCATGCAAACAGTGCCCGGCTCAAGAAGAAAGACAGATAGCTTGTTGAATAGCAAGGGATCAGAATATGATCCAATCCTTGCTTACTCTATTCATCTCACGTGACTCCCTTATAAAGGATTACAATAGACTTGCCAAAATAAACCTTTTTAATAGACTCTTGTCAAAATAAACCTTCCTAATAGACTCTTGCCTAAAGTAAACCTTTCTAATTGGAGACTTGCCATCTTAGTTCTGTAGAGCCGGGCGACGCCGGCCATTGACTTGGCCCCGCATGACATGTGCATGCATGTAATTATGTATAGAAAGTAACATACCATAATATGTGCATTTCTGTTAAAGAGTATTTTTCATTGTAGGTCCCTCATCTTTACTCCAGTTTTATTTCAGCTCCACATCTTTTGGTGTTGCCGCTTTGGGTTCCACATTTGTTGAAATTAAGCTAGCTATTAGAACCTTAACAATTGCATTGACATGGATGACCACATGGTATTTTGACTTTTCTGAAAAATGGTGATGGAGACAGCCACATCATGTGCCAAGTCAGAAGTACAGTTAGGTTTCTAACTTTCAGTTGATGGAAGGGAAGTGGGTACCAATTGCTGATATCTTGAAAGAAATAGGTCCTGATTATCAAATAAAAAAATGCAGAAGAATTACTTTTTTATGTACACAGCTAAGTCCTTTTGCACATAATTTAAAAATAATGGATATAGATGAGGCTGCAACTTTTTTATTCTTGTTAAATTTTGTTGAGCTCAGATCAATGTTGGTCACTACTCTTCTAAGGATTAATTGACTGAACCTGGATTAGTTGAGCTCAAAACTTAAAATTCTTTTAGTGTTTCCTTGATTAGTTGCAGTCTAGATATGTTTCAGCAGTAGTCCTAGATAGTTTCTCTTTTGGGCATGCCTGTGAGCCGCTTTCGTGTAATCTGTAAACAACCACGCTGAATTGCCAGGACGCGCTTACAAAATCACTTGAACTTTTTTGTGCATCCTTTTAATAAAAAGAGACATGGGTTTATTGCCCTTGGTTGCAAAAAAAAAAGTGATCAAGGTTGGTCACTACTGTACGGATCATGAAGAAGCACATGGCACAAGGAAGGTTGTGATTGACCTAAAAGTCTAAAACTGATGCCTCACTGTTTTAACCTCAGGTCATATGAACTTGCACTGTTGTCAAGTGTGCAATTGACTGAACCTTGTTCTTTTTATTTTTCAGGATTTGACACTGCTGCTTCTTACCTCTGGTAGAGATCCTGGTATAGTGCCTCGTAACACCCATCCTCCTGAATTTGAACCCGAATCCATTGATGTGAGCAATGATAATGGAAATGATCAGACTCCACAACACTTGCGTTTGCCACGAACAAAGGATGTTTTTGTAAATGGAGTCGTTGTGAAGGTCAAGTACTGTGACACCTGCATGCTGTACCGACCACCTCGATGCTCGCACTGTTCTATATGTAACAACTGTGTGGAGCGTTTTGATCATCACTGTCCTTGGGTTGGACAATGCATAGGACTGGTATGCATCTTAATGTCTCGAACAGTTCTATAGACATTAGCTACTGTCTAGCACTATTATTTATTCAATGCTAACGGGCAGTTTATCTGCTGCAGCGTAATTATCGATTCTTCTATATGTTTGTTTTCTCAACCACATTACTCTGCCTCTACGTATTTGGCTTCTGCTGGGTGTACATAGTCAAGATCAGAGATGCAGAGCATTCATCGATTTGGAAGGCAATGTTGAAGACACCGGCATCAATCATTCTGATCATCTACTGCTTTATTTGCGTGTGGTTTGTTGGTGGTCTGTCTGTCTTCCATTTCTACCTGATGAGCACCAACCAGGTTGGTAACCCTTTCATCTTTTTTCAAATTTAAGTAGCTGGCCTTTTAAGCATTGTGCCATAACTTGGTAATGATGCATTTTTTTACGCGTTGGCAGACTACCTACGAGAACTTCAGGTATCGCTATGATCGACGGGATAACCCATATAACAGAGGTATCGTGAGCAATTTTCTGGAGATCTTCTGCACCACAATCCCTCCTTCGAAGAACAATTTCCGAGCTAGGGTCCCAGTGGAGCAAGGTTTACAGCAAGCACGTGCACCAGCTAGGGGTTTCATGAGCCCGAACATGGGCAAACCTGTTGTAGATCTTGAATTGGGTAGGAAGCCAATATCATGGGACGAACCTCGGTCAGCAGCTGATATCAGAGATTTTGAAGTTGGTCTTGGGGGCTTGTTGGATGAGAAAGAGGGCAGAATAGCCCATGCATCCCCCGATCTGAGCAGAGAAGCCCTTCCGGTGGAGCTTATGGAAGGTAGGGCCGGTATGCATTCGAGACGATCAAGCTGGGGTCACAGAAGTGGGACCTCAGAGTCGATGGACAGTATCGCCGTGCAGATGGGAACTGGTGAAGCTAACTGGGGCTCAATCAGTAGCGCCCATGGCACCACCAGTGGAGCGCATTAGCAGACTGCACTACTGCAGGCCTCACTGCATTTTGACGCTGCATCGGGCGGACCCGTCTGATGGCAAGAATGAACAACCAACCTTGTGTACTCTCTGCGCGCTTGTGCTTTCACCTAGGATATACATCAATGCTTTCTTCCTCGTGTCTCTGTTGCTTCATACCGGAAGCGCATCAGTTCTAGAACTGATGCGCTTCCTCTCTGGTGTTTTAAGCGAAAATAACAGAAGGGCTTAACTCCTGCGTGGCTTTGATTATCTATCTGTATATATTATCGGAAGTCTGTAAGAAAGGCTGTCTCGTGTTTGGTTCTCGCACCATGCTGCTCGAATCTGACTCCAGTAATGTTACCTGCCATATCATCACATCATCCTTTTCCATGGATTTTTTCTTCATTTGTCCAACTTCAGAATTGTGAGACATGGAGGTTCGAAGAACCTCAAGTTGATGTGGAATTCCTTGTGCTGCTCATGACGGTAGCCTTGCTGCCTCTACAGGGTTGAGAGGTGTCGCAAGTTGACAGGACATGCCCTACCAAGGACCAACCCGTCCGAACAAAGCGATATATATGCCCTCGTTCCTTCATCGGGGGGCTCCACTGGGTGCAGATTCCACAGCTCGACCACCGATTCGTGCAGCCTCCATTTCGTGCCGACCAATCACTCATCCTGCTGCTTTCCAACGCAAAATGCAAATGCTCGGCTGTACTTTCCTGCTCCTGTAGCATTTGTTTCGTTCGAGCCCTCCCATGGAACTCGGTGCCGTAGTGCGTCTTGCTGTGCCGACCGTTCAATCGCTGCAACTATCCTGGCATCCTGCTGCCTCGTTGCTGGCTGTGTCAGGGTAGAAACATCGGTCATAACTTTGGATACTAAAAAAAAATCAAGGTACACAGAAAGGGATCAGATATCGTTACGAGTTAGTTTATCAAAGTGTTCTGGATGTTAAAAGTTGTTTAATTTTTTTTTATTCGTCTAGTGCCGTCGTTTAGCCCAAATTTATCGATGGAGGGTTGAGGAACAACATCCCCTCAAAATGGCTTCAATCATTTGGGCACCCAAGTACCGAATTTTAAACAAGGACAAGTGATGAAATATCTGTTCCCCTGTCCGGATGCAAGTAGAAGAGGTAGGTCCTCCAGCTCGAGCAGCACCAGCAACTTCAATCTCCCATCAGAAAATGCAAGGAATATCAAAATTTTCTTCACAAGAAACTCATACTACACACGTGCATGGTAGATTCATTCACGCCTTCATCGGATCCCCTAGATGTACATGCAAGGAATGGTACTACAAGAGGCAAAAGGAGATGGTCGAGTCTGAGTCAGATGGTATGAGGACACAGCACAAGGCATTTGTTGCAGCAACAGTGAACAACAGCTAGCTATGCCAATTTGCTGTTGCTATAGCAAAACTACGCATGCGCCTAGCCAACTATCATGCCCCAGCTCCCATGTAACGGTCGTTCTTGTTTCCTTACCAAGTTACTGACCCGTGGATGGAGGCAGGTGAAAAGGAAATGGGGAATCTTATTGATTTCCTAGCTTCTTTTCCAATTTAACTGAGATTAATGGGCACATCACATCACAGCATTGTAAATGGTTAAGAGTTAATACTCAAGTTAACCTTTGGTTTAATTAGCTCGAGGACAACTTAACTGGTCTGTCCTTTTAACGTGGACGACAGCAAGAGCTGACGATGGATGTGTTGACTCTTGCTCAACAAGAAGCTATCCTAGTCTCCTCTGAGTTTCATTCAGGTAACAATGAGCTCATCTGACCATTCGTGCATTTCATTCTAACACGTTATATATGGTGTAAGAAACTTTGCACCTGAGCTGGACTCCGGCTCTGCATTTTCTAATATCGAAAAAAAGTGCCATGAATGCAATGTTCTTTTTTTTAATCTAGCGGTGTATGCTCTTGTTCTAACTCTCTATCTACCATTGGCTAGCTGCCTCAAGGCCCCAACATGATACACATACCTCGTACTCTTACCGGCAAAGATTCTTTAGTTGCACGTACGAACTCCACTTGAGCAATAATGGCATGGATGCATGGCAGGCACTTGTGTCATCGTCAGCTTTTTTCCGCTCTCGGAGAGGGAGGCACAGTTTGGCAGCTGCATTATTAAGCTGGATCGGTCATCAGTCTAATAGTAGAAGTACTGTCGATGCCAGTGAAACAAGCACCCAAAGATTTCCACTTCGTCACCTCGATCGATCGATGGTGATGTGTAACCTTCTGAGTCCGGTAATTACTTTGGCCTTGCATCTATGCAACTTGTTTGTGTGTGTGTGTGTTGAATCATATATCCATATACACACCTGCGTGCATTGTTCGGTGCTGGCTTAATTTCATGGCTTGTGGATTTGTGATGGGTCATCTTGACTGCACCGGCCACTTCGGCATTCACTGCAGGTTTCTTGGTTCGGCGCATGCATGAATGCATGATCGATGCATGCATCTCTCTTATCAATGAGATCACCATATCTTGTTGGTGAATGGATCCACCAGTGATGAATAGATAGACGGACACATGCAGTGGCGCAGCAGCAGCCGCACCAGCTGCTAGTCAATCGAAGGCTGCATCATGAGATAAAGGACCCGGATTTTACAAATCTAAATTTTCTGTAAAAATAATATAATATTCATTGGATCAGTAGATAGCACTCACAGATACATTACTGAATTATTTCATACACGATGAAAACTATACCATCATTATATTAGAAAACAACAGCGTCACATAGAATACATCGGGTCGAGTTTTATAATAGGGTCGAACATGCTAAATACTTACATTACATAAAAGCATAAGCGACTACGGAAGCAAAGGGGGTAGAGCACATCTTTCTACAGACAAGCGACTGGGGAAACCCGTGTGCGTCCGATATTAACCGAAGACATGGATAATATTCGATGCATACACAAGCACCAACGGAGTTAGCCAGACTGAGGTGAGACCTAGTCTAAAAGAACTATACTACTCTTCATCATCTTCTGGGCCTCCAACTTCTGAATCCTTGTAGTAGGTATAATCTTTATGATTTCCTGTTTCTAAGGGTTTGGGGGAAAGAACGAGGAAGAACACAACTTGCGTGCTCGCGAGCCAACACACAAATTGCAGTAATAATACATGCAAGGCTTAACAAGGATGGCTCGGGTTCTTTTATTTACTCAAAGCAACATTTTCAACTACAATATTTAGAAATTCTCATGACTTAGCAGTTTGACCAAATCTTATGTTTAAAGAGTATTGTGCAATATTTATAACAACGAATGTTACCTCCACATATGCTTAAATTTTGAGTGGAGTCACCTCCACATATTAACATCATTGGGTACGACGACTCAGGGAAAGTCCAATCCTCAGGGTAGGTGAGCCGACACTATAATCATCCCATCCATAAGGTTTTATAAATAGAACTAATTCAAGTTAAGTTTTCATGTCCGCCTTTGACTGTAGGCACGACTGATTAAACAGTTTAGACTATGCAGATGTTGTACACTATACCAACAAGAGACGATCATAGTTATTACTACACATGATTCTTTAGTCATGTAGTTGAGCAGTGTCATTAGTAAAGTCTTGAATTTAGACAAATTTAGAAGAAAAAAATCACTAGAATTGGAGTTATAACGGAGGCGAACGAATCTTTTGAAGTTTTGGCTTCAAATACTGCCGGTTCCGAGTATTGTTCGTTTCGAGTACTGTTGGCTTTAGGTACTGTTCGTGTCGAGTACTGTTCGTTTCGAGTACTGTTCGAGTTGAGTATTGCTCACTTCGAGCTGACGAGGTCGGAAGGAGGTTGGACTACAAGGCATAGTCGGAAGGGGTTTCAACAACGCGACGTAGTCGAAGGGTTTCGACAACATGCGGTCGTAAAGGGTATCGACTACATGCGGTCGTAAAGGGTATCGACTCTTTGCGGTCGTAAAGGGTATCGAATCCATGTGGTTGTAAATGGTTTCAACTACATGGTCGAAAGAGTTTCGACAACACAACGTGGTCGGAAGGAGTTCGACAACGCAGTGTGGTCTGAAGGAGGTTTGACAACGCGGTGTGGTCGAAAGAAGTTCGACAACGCAGTGTAGTATGAAGGAGTTTAGACATCGCGACTACCTGGTCGTGGACGTTAGACGTAGGCATAGTCGTAGACGTGGTCATAAACATGGTCGTAGACGTAGTCGAGAAGGAGTTGCGACCGCTCGGCGTGGTCGGAGAGAGGTTTGATAACACGCCGTGGTCGGAACGACAAGAGGAACAACCTGAAACAGGGAAAGGGGGATTACCAAGACCGAGAGGGAGGTTGGAGGAGGTCGGTGGACGACGGACGGTGGCGGGGGAGCTCGCGGTGGCGGCAAAGAAGGACGGCAGTTCCTGCGACACAAAACTGAATGCAGGTGAGGGGATCACTCCAAGGAGCTTTGGGGCACGAATTGACGCGGGTAGAAGAATGGCGGCACTGGTGCAGCGAGAATCGGAAGGAGGCGCGCGGCGGCGGCTCGAACTCGCAGCTAGGTGCTTCATCAACCACATCGACAAGAGTGAGAGTTGGGGCTCGGAGAAGAAAGGGGTTGCTCGGGTTCTTTCTGGTGGCACTTACCAAAATGAAGGGGAGATGAGGGGAGGCAAGGGAAGGCTTGGTGCTCCTTTTATAGCTCGCGAGAGGGCAAGGAAAGGTCGTTGGAGACTCGGAGGTGCAAGGGTTCGTGAGGCGGTTGAAGCATGGGCGCTCTAGTTGGAGAGGATGGGGCTAGACGCGCGCAGTGCGGAAGTGACGAGAGCGACGACTTGGGAAGTCGAAGCCGGTGGCGGGGCGACACGAGCAGGCAATGGCGACAAGATGGGGCGCCGGAGGCGCCGGAGTCAAGGGTAGGTGGAAGGGAGCAGATGGCGGGAATGGTCCAGAAGCTGCAGGTGCGCAACCATGACACTGACGCGACGGCGGGACTGGCGACAGGACGGGGCGATGGAGGCGGTGACTTCGAGGGTCAAGCTGGTGGCGGAGGCGATGGGGGCAGGTGGGCGTTGCAGGCGTTGGGCGATGAGGAGGGGGGCGGTGCCGGAGTCCACGAGCCGATGGCGGAGGGGACGAAGCCGCAGAGGCTGGTCGATGGGACAGGGGCAGCAGAGGACCAAGGTGATAAACTAGCATGACCGACCGGAAGGGAAAAGGGAGGATGGGCGGGGAGAAAAGAAGAGGGGGTGGTCGCCCAGCCCAAGATGGGGAGGAGATGGGTTGGGTCCGACGTGAGATATTTTGAAATTGATGTAGAAATTTGAGAATTTGAAAATACAACTTAAGTTGAAATAAATTTTTAAAACTAACTGGTAAAAGTATAATACTATTTATAAAACAAAAAAAAGGATGTTGCAATAAGATGGTTGGTTCCAAAAGAAATTAACTGCTATGTAGGTTAATGTTTTTCGGCTTGTAGCTGTTTGAGATACACTTCTGGCTCTGTACCTCAAAGTAATCGGTCAGTACGTATTGTCAGTCGGCTAGATATATTAGATTATGACGTGTGTTTTCTATGTTATCACATGTCTGGCCAGAGGCTAAGAATAGTGCATAGTATAGTAGTAAGCGGTACTCTCTTTCCAGTCACGTTTTCCTATTTTTTAAAGTCATCGGATGCCACTTTAATTATTCTATTTTATCATTGTATAGTCATTAAAAATTATAAGAATGAAATAGTATAGAAGTATTTTTCTCAACAAATTCATCGTATCATTTTTATATATTTAAACCATACATTATGAAAAATATGTTTGGTTAAAAACTATTCTGTTTTGACTGGACGACGCTTTCTAGAATGTCGCTCTTTTGTGACGAGAGAGTAACTTTCTTCCATTGGTTTTGAGCCCCGGTAATGTCCAAATGCTGATACATCTGACAGGCTTGAGCCCTGAGATGCAGTTAATTTGAAAAGAACACAGGAAATGCATTGCACGCATGATCAGTTGTAATCACGTAAGATGTCCCAATGTTTTTTTTTGGCAGATGGAGGAACACAAGATAACTAATTTGTGATTACTTCCTATCACGCCTGTGTTACACGCTAATACACGTTCTGAATTGAATGGAGATCGAGATTACTGACAGATCAAAATTGGTTTGGAATGTTCAGATCAGAAGAAAGCCTTGGCAAGTAGTATCTCCTGCCAATATGCCGTTTTCACCAATGTGGCTGGCAAATCATGCCCTAGAGGACCACTTACCGTATCCGGAAAGAGGAGGAGGGGCTCTACTGTATATAGACACTACTCCTTCCCCAATGCCAAAGCACACAAGCATTGGCTGGAGAAGAACAGATATCTGATCTTCCTCTCTTCTCACATCTTATTCTAGTAGCTAGATATATAGCGCTGCTTAATTGGGCCCTAGTTAGTTAGTTACAATCAGAATGGCAGGAGGGCTCTTCTCTATGGCTCACCCATGGCCGGCCTCTGCTTTCGGCATCCTAGGTGGGTGATCACAAGCATGCTGAAAGGCTGAATTGCTGACCATGTGTGTGCATGGTAACACGACATAGTTTCCAAACGATTGTTGGTCACATCAATCTTACTGACAGAAAGTGCTATTTCCCTTTTTCTTTTCTACAGGAAACATGATATCCTTCCTGGTGTTCGTCGCACCAACGTAAGTTCCATATTCTTTGCATGTTCAGGTGTTGGATCATTATGCAGCAACAGATCGATCGATCTGAAGCTGCTGCGAGCATGCATTATATTTAGTTAGTTTCTGACGAGAATGCGTTTGCACATATGCGTGTGTACCGGAAGAAGTCGACGGAGGGGTTCAGCTCGGAGCCGTACGTGGTGGCGCTCTTCAGCTGCATGCTGTGGATCCTGTACGCGCTCCTCAAGACCAACTCCAGCCCGCTGCTCACCATCAACGCCTTCGGCCTTCTCGATCATCGTCGTCGTCACCGTCATGCTCGTCGCGGAGCCCCACCGCGTGAAGGTGCTCGGCAGCATCTGCCTCGCCTTCTCCATGGCCGTCTTCGTCTCCCCCATGAGCGTCATAGTAAGCAAGATATACACTACGTACCCACCCATTTTTAGTGATGTGACGAATAATTAATCAATCCTGCATGCATGTAGTCTAAACAGTACATTGCTTCACACGTGAGTATGCATGCAGTTTGTCGTGATCAAGACGAAGAGCGCGGAGTTCATCATGCCCTTCTCCCTGTCCTTCTTTCTCACCCTGAGCGCCGTCTCCTGGTTCTTCTACGGCCTCTTCACCAAGGACCTCTACGTCACGGTATAAAACATCGATATCTTGATTCATCCAAGCATGCATGCGACGACCGATCGATGTTGTGTTACATGCATGGCTCTGGTTGTAACTTGTAACCGTGGATGTTGACCGCTTCTGCATGCAGCTCCTCCCCAACGTGGGCGGCTTCTTCTTCGGCTGCGTCCAGATGGCGCTCTACTTCTGCTACCGGAAGCCCAAGTCGGGCGTGGTCCTGCCGACGACGACCGACACCGTGATGGTGGCGCCCGTGACGCAGGCGGAGGAGCTGGAGCTGCCGGCCGGCGCCCACGCGGTGGCCGTGCTGCCGGTGAGCGCCATCCCGGTGATCGCCGAGCTGCAGAAGATGGAGCAGGGGATTGGGACGCCGCGCAAGGGGGACATCAAGACCGTCTGACCATGGCTGAGACGCAAATTACTAATGGCAAACCGGCCGCCTATAGAAAATACGTAGTACTGCCTTCTTTCAGTTGTTTTGTTTTGTGACGTACGTTGCGTCTGTGTGTTTTTAAGTTCGTTTTGGGCAATCTAGTTTGGGCAGTAAAAAGAAGCATGCACGCGTTGATTGTATCCCGTTTCCATGTATAGTAGTAGTCGTAGATCTCGAGCAGTGGCGAAGCCAGAACGAAAATAGATGGGCGCTAAGGTTGAAGTTAACATGGGAAAAACATACATTGAATCGTCTTGTTCAATCCAAACTCATTGATAACTAGATAAAAAAATATACAAATTACAGTGAAGAACAACCCAGATTCGCTTGTCTTCTACCTCTAACTCCTGGACCATCTTCTTCCACGGAGAACAACCGGTGCTCTTCCTCCCATCCCCCAAATTTCAGCAGAGGTAGTAGTGAGGGGTACCTTCGGTGCGGTGAGAGGAGCCAGTGGCCCAGTGCTCCGGCACACTGTACACACATTTGGCCCATGCAGCACTCTGCAGGCCAGATAAGAAGCCCATACAGCCCATTAGTACAGTTCCTCTGCACTCTGCAGTGAACATGTTGACAGATTTTGGTCGACCTTACTTGGAATTAAGTGGGGAGCTTCTCACTCATAAACTAGCTTCTGGGGATAGGAAGGCCCTTGCGATCCAACAGTGACACTTGCACACCTTCTTCTCTGTTTCTCTGTGTGTGTGTGCATTCATAGTGGTACGTGTACTAATGTGAACCAGTGGCCCAAATTTAAGTCTTAAGTCTTGTTATATTTGATCTGGGGACTGGAAGGTCAAAAACTGACTTGTGCTTGATAAGCACATACCCTAGTTACATATCCCCCCTCCAAGCATTGAAATATTGGACCATCAATCACAGACAATATGTACTCCAGTGATATTGCACTGAAGTACGATGATTCTATAATTGCATATTGGAGAATCCTACGAGGCCCCAGAAACGCAGTCACATGCACCGTCTATCTACCTACCTATCAATCTTCACTGAGTGAGAAAAGAAAAGGGGGAAAAGGAGAAAGAGGAGACCACACATCAGCAGCTAGTGCCAGACCAGCTTCTTCATGTCTCCACACCAGTCCAAGCCGATTCACATGCATTTGTTCTGTTGCATGTAGGCTTCCTCCTCTCCTCTCCTCTCCTCTCTCTCCAATCTGATATCCATTGCTCCCCTTCCTTCCAAGCTACCACCTAGCTGATCCTATGGCCACAATGGTGAGCTTGAAAGCTCCCATTGCCGTGTTCTTGGCACTGGTGCTGGTCACCAGTGGCACTCAGGCCAAGTTCCTGTCCAACAACATCACTGTGGTTGGCTCTGTCTACTGTGACGCCTGCTCCAACAATACCTTCTCCAAGCATAGCTTCTTCTTGAAAGGTGAATAAACATGCGACCTGTTACAGTAGTTCAGCATTACCATTGATTTTGATCATTGTCTCGTTCTGCATTGCAGTACAAGGCCAGTTTGCTCTGAAATGAAATGTGCTAGAGAAACAAGTTTTTTTACATCGAGTAGTTCTCTGCTGCTCTTTGTAATATATTTACAAGATGTGTGAATCTCTTGCTCAATATACAGTGCTACGTGTCATATGTCTTAGGAGGACTAGTTGTATATGTCTTAGGAGGACTAGTTGTTTCTACCCCCCTACTTTTTGTTTAGTTTTTAGAGAGATGTACTGAAAACTGATAAGCAAACATGCCAAGCTGTTCCAGAGTTAAAGTGCTCTGTAGTCTCACTCAAGGAACATTGCCACTAGAAGGTTATATTTGATATGAGCTGAGGAGGCAGACTTTTTTTTTACATTGATTTGCAGCTAATGAAGACAAACATAGTTGGCATACACACATAAATGTGGCTGTGGCTTGTTCTAGATTTATACTTGGTTTGGCCTATTTTCTTGCTCCCAAATTGTAATTCTAGTTTAGCTTTGGCTCGTGCTAGACGAGATGTCTCCCAAACAGAAGTTTTCTGAGGCCCACTTAGAGCTTAGCATACATGTGTTGCAAACGAACTGACGAACTCCCCAGTGGCTTCAGCTGCATAAATGTATTATTGCCTAGTGTCTACTTCATTTGGCGTTGCAAGTAAAAGTTTTAGTTGTCTGTGAGATGTGCTTGAGAAACTCGAATTCAAATTCAGAGCTGTGGTCTTTGTTTAATTGCAAATGCTATTGTTCGTACCAGATTTATTTCATTTATTTTGAGCAGCATGTGTTATGCCACGCGCTGCAATCTAATGCTCTACTCCAAAGAGATTTTTTTTTGCCTCAGCAACAAGTGTTCTTATTTTTATTTTGTTTGATCTAGGCCTGTCAGTACGTTGTGTGTATGAGTTGCCAAAGCATGGTATGCCTATGATCTGCATTCGATTGCCGATACCTCACACCGAAATGAAATACATCCCCTGCTCTCTCACTCTAGCTACATTGCTCTCTGACTATAGCTACATTGCTACTGAAACTAGAGAGAGCTTTCATCGTTGCATATTTGCACTGAACTCTGAACTAAATAACTTTAGTTATGCAGGGTCTAGTGTTTCCATCTTTGACAAGAGCTCAGATGCTGAATCCACCACTAATGGCCATATGCTGATGCTGTGCAGGAGCTAGGGTGCTGATCCAGTGCAGCTTCAAGGTGAACTCCACCGTGACCGAGGAGCTCTCCCTGGAGGCCGAGCGCACCACCGACCAGAACGGCGTGTACAAGCTGGACGTGCCCTCCGTCGACGGTTTCGAGTGCCGCGAGGGCCACGATCTCCGGTCGGCGTGCCGCGCCACGCTCGTCCGGAGCTCCTCCGCCGCCTGCAACGTCCCAGGCCTCCGGGGCTCCACGCAGCACATCGCGCTCCGCTCCCGCGCCACCAACGCCTGCTTCCTCAACCTCAACGCGCTCAACTTCCGTCCCGCCAAGCGGGACGGCACCCTCTGCCACGGCGGCGGCGCGTTCGGCTCGTCGCTCTTCTTCTGGCCGTTCTTGCCGCTCTTCTGGCCGCCGTTCCGGTTCCCGTTCCCCGCGCCAGGCGGCACCGGGACGGTGTCGTTCCCGTGGCCGTTCCCCGTGCCGGACTGGCTGGCGCCGTTCCTGCGACCGCCGTTCTTGCCGTTCCCGCTATACCAGCCGGCGCCGGAGTCGTCGGCGCCGCCCCCGTTCTACCGTTTCCCGCCTTCCCAAGGAGCGGCGTCTCGGCCTTGAACCGGCCGGGTTCAGAAGAAGCTTGTCAAGATACGAGATTTTAGCCTTCTTGCCAAGATTAATCTTTAGATTTTGCTTGTCAAGTTAGGTGGCCTCCGCGCCGTGTAATTGGAGCTAGCTAGCTTGTTCTGGTGTTGCCATGGTGTTCATTGACCTGATGAATGTACGGATGTGGTAATTTTTAGTGATGGTTATTAGTGTTCTCGTGTAAGACCCGCAAAAGATGAGTAGATTGTCCACGTTTCATCAACATACTCCGCTAAGTTTGTGGTTAGTCGATTGATCGTTGATGCATGATACTGGATATTAGGGTGCAATTGAAGCGGATACGGTAGGATATCGTTTATTCTGTATTATATTCTTTTTTTTCTTGGAGTTGAAGTCGATGACGGATAGTGTCGGATACTCATTTATCCATCTCGTATTCGCTTCACGAGCCTTTAGTTGGATGGATATTATCCACTTCTTTTGCACTCCTACACATAACATTAGATAGTAAGGATGGAATAAAAATGAACACGAAGATATTAATCGCTGAGATGTCGAAGGAAAAACACTCAGTATCCCCTACCCGTCAGAGGCATCAACCTATCTATCTGTTATCGTATTTCTAAGTGAAATCACAACATGCTTTCCTCGTACCATTTGATATACAGATACATAAGAATGAATATCGCTCATCCTGTATCCTATTTCATATTTTTTACTCGGAGTCGGACACGGATAATATCAGATAACAATTAATCTCTTCCGTATTGGTTCTGCAAGCTTTTGATCGGTCAGTCAGAAATTATCCACTTCATTTGCACTATATATGATACAGTGTGTGTTTGCACACAATAATGTTGGCTCACACGTGGAGTCAATATTATAGGTTTGGTTGAGCCTAGAACAAGGATAAGAAAAAAAAAGTCGGTGGTTACTAGTCGTAATGGCCCTTAAAAAATTGATTCGAAAAAGTTCTAAATTTAAATTTTTGAATTTATATCTGATGAATAGTGATTTCGTTCGGTAACCCGTCAAACCGGGCGGCAGCTGGCCAAATTCAATTTTTTTAGTTTAAATTGTATATTTAAACAGTCCGATATAAACCCGGATACCGCTCGTAACCACTACCGGCCATGGTTCCATACTTTTTTCCGTAACCGGTTTTGAATTCTTGGCCTATACTTACAGCAAGGAAAGGTTGATTCATCTTCTTGTACCAAGAAAGGAGTTACTCAATTTGCATATGACACTAAGGAATAGGTACAGATGTCTGTAACTGATTGCCGGAAATAGAGTTTATCAGAATGGTTGCTTTGTCTTTTCTCTTGGATCCTACTAACATGGTAGTTTTTTTTTTCTTCAGTAAAAGTGGAAATGCAATTTGACAGAGAAAAGATAGAAGGGAAGCAAACACAAGGTACGACATTAGGTCCTTCTCATGTCATTCGACGTGTTCAGAGGAGATATGTTTTGCTGAAAATTCTTAGCACTGGCAATCCAAATTTCAACTGGATTCAAGAAACCAGCTAACACATACACATATAGCTCTCTTAAATCTACGCAAACACACTCAACTAATAACATTTGGTTCATAAATTCTTAAATCCCGGTGTCAAATTCGAGTGTGTTGATATGGACGAGCAAGTCTGAATCCATAAAACAAATCTCCATGAAAACCGACGGTTTGGAGCGTTGCATTGGGGGATGTTGTTAAGCTAAACAACCCTTGTGGTTGGGAAGTTTGACACCTCCAAACTAATTGCAATCACGCACACACAAGTCAGCGATGATTTGTAGCTAAATCTAATGCATTATTGCCGTGACGCCATTGGCCCCTCCAAGTCGACCATGATGTCAACACTTGCACAAGTGCATCTCCTTCATTTGGCCTTCCGATGCTGCCAAATCGTACCCCAATTGTAGTACTACATGCATGTACAACAAGTGCTACTAATCGATACAAGGTGGCTACTTAAGTACTTAATTCTTTGGGTTTGTTTACACATAATTCGACTATTTTTATTAAAAATTATCACATTCTAAAAATTCATTTATAGTTTCGTTATACATAAATCATAGTAAATTATTTATGTAATTTTAGTTTTTTTTATCACTGAAATTATTCTTAAAAGTCGTAATAACTCATATTTTCATCACATGATTCAAAATCTCACATATACTTTGAGAGATTGTGCAAAAACAAAGATAAAAAATAAAATTATATATCAACAAAATACGACAATGCGGTGAACCTATTATATTCTTCATATGTACTTTGAGGGGTTGAGCAAAAATAAAGACAAAAATAAAATTATATACAAATAAAATACGACAATGTGGTGAATCCGTTATGTTCTGAAGAAAAAAATATAATAAATTCGGACTCAATCCATTAGATGGGAAAAGTGCAAATCTCAAAGCACAATGGACAAATGAAAATTCGACCATTATAAATTTTTTTCTTGCAACACATCAACAACAATACGGATCTTATAACACATCTAACGAACAGAAAAGTGATTATTTTGATTTCAAAAAACTGTCGGAAGCTGCGTAACAATTCTCTAATTCTATATATATATGTAATCATTGAGCATGAAAACCATGGAGTCTCTCTCATCTGCTTCTAATCTAAAAAATGGCCAGCCAGGACTCTCTCTCTCTCTCACTCACTCACTCACTATATATCATCCAATCCCTCTCTGTGTCACCTTCCCATTCTTGACTGATCCTCTCACTACACATCTACGCTAATCGTGATCTCACTATGATACTATGATCATTTGTTCATACACCTTACTAGCTAAATAGCATACCTATACGTGTTGAGAAGAAGCTGGCAATGGAGAGAGGGAAGAAGGGGCTGATCATGAAGACGCTGGACCGGTGCCGGACGACCTGCGGCCGCAGGCTGACGGCGAAGAGACCGGCGGAGGGGTGCTTCTCGGTGTACGTTGGCGCGGGGAGGCAGCGGTTCGTCGTCCGGACGGAGTGCGTGAACCACCCGCTCTTCCGGGCGCTGCTGGAGGAGGCCGAGGAGGCGTTCGGGTACGCGGCCGCGGGGCCGCTCGAGCTGCCTTGCGACGCCGAGGCGTTGGTCAGGGTGCTGGAGCAGATCGAGGAGGAGAAGGCGGCCGGCGAGACGGCTTCGAGGTGCGGCCTTGTCAGGGGCACTCCGCCTACCGGCTGCTCGTCCCCGGCCGGCCGCTCCTCGTCGGCCGGTCGTAGGATGGATGCTGAGTGCTGTCCTTGTCCATCGAGCTCTCTGTGTTTGTACTACTGATAAAGTATTTAATTAACCTGTGTGCAAATCACCTGAATGGCAACAAGTGGTTAGTGCGTCTTAGCAGTGGTTCACGAGTTCTTGAGCTCGATTTTTCGTTGAGCTAATATTCTCAGATTATCATGACTATTGGGTAATTTTAAATGTTGATGCTGTGTGATCCTCTCCTAAGTTGCAGCAGTAACTGTTGAATTTTTCAACCTTTCAATAGAAAGAGCGCAACTCTCCTGCGTATTCTCGTTTTTTTTTTGCAGTAACTGTTGGTTCAAGTGTTACAGATACACAATAGCTTTCGTGATGTCTATGGTAAAATTCAAACTGGAGTGACACACTTCAATGCATCTCCACTGATTGATAACTGATAAGTGATTCATTCACATGGAATTACTCTAAGCATTCCTCAACTACAATGTTTTTTTCTTCCATTCACTTGTTATGCAAGTATTCACTGCTTTGCTATCCAAACTTGTTTGAAGTCCATATATTGTTCAATACACATAGGATTACAAAGCCTCAATTCATCACGAATTAATCCCAAAGCAACAGATATCAGAAACACGGTGAAAACTAGACACATGACACACTAATGGAGGTTTAGCACTAAGTGACCTAACATCAACAAAAACTAAACACCGATGGAACGACCAAAAAACTCGGTTAGAGATTTTGTTCTGGCTACAAAAAATTAAGGCAAGGAAGTGAGGAACCAATGAGTACCAGTTTTCGTCTAGTAGATGACGTAAACCACTTAACAGACAGCACAAACGTACCAGTTCCTCAACCTCATTTCAGTTTGAAACTGCCAAATGTTTGCATAACAACTAACATGAACCCTAGATCAATTAGAGAACACCTAATAAACTTTAGTGCGGAATCATTACATACCGTTAGATGAGGATGCCATCGTGATTGTTTGAGTGTCGGTTGATGTCGGCGCAGATCTGAGCGCCATGACTTAGGGCCTGAGTCGCGGAGTTGAAGTAGCGGCGATGATCCAGTGGCCGTCGGTCCGGTCTAGTGGCCGTCAGTCGATCTCGCGATGTCGTAGTTGAGGCCTTCGTTCTCCTCAACGCTTCGTTACAGATCGGGCGTGTGTAGGGACGTTCTTGAGTTTTGAGTCTTAGCCAAAACCCTGCCGTTTCCCTCTGATTTTATCTAGCGCTAAAGGAGACCGGGACCAGAACCAAATGGCAGTTGGAACCGCCCCCGATCAGGGCGCGTTGGTGGGCTTTGCCCCGTGAGAATCGGTCTCGGCAGTTAGCCGAGATCAATCCAACATTCTCCCCTTTGATCGTAAGGCTAACAACATAAGTCCATCCTCAAATGAAAAACAGAATACCAAGGTAATGTGTGGCATGGCCAGTGAAGTGCCATACAACCTCAGTACCTATAGTATACTATCACATTTTAAAATGGAAAAACATAATACTTAATGGGAGTTGGTTTGTTTTAAGATCCTTTATCCAGAATCAGAGGCTTTCCAATAAACCCATGCCGGCAACATGATCACAAAATATATTGGGTGGTAAGCCTTTAGTAAGCGGATCCGCAAGCATTGACTTAGTACTAATATGCTTGATACTAATGGTTTGATCCTGGATTCTATCTTTCACAACATGATACTTAATGTCAATGTGTTTGGCAGCACCACTTGACTTGTTGTTACTCGCATAAAAGACTGCGGGTTCGTTATCGCAGTATAAGTTGAGTGGTTTAGAAATCTTTCAAACCACTCTAAGACCTGAATAAAGTTCTTAAGCCATACTGACCCTTGATAGCCTCATAACATGCCACAAACTCGGCTTGCATCGTTGAAGATGCCGTAAGGGTTTGTTTGGAGCTTTTCCACGAGATAGCTCCTCCAATGAGTGTGAAGATGTAACTGGCGTGGATTTCTTAGTATCAACACATCCCGCAAAATCGAATCGAATAACCTACAACTTCAAGGTTATCGGTATGCTTATATGTGAGCATGAGATGCTTAGTAGCTTGCATATAACGCAAGACTTTCTTAACGACCTTCCAGTGGTTCGGTCTGGATTTGGTGATATCGCCAAGCATTCCGTTACAAAAGCTAAGTCGGCGTGTGCTTACTTGAGCATACATAATGCTTAAACGGTGAGCGTAAGGAATCTTCATCGATCGATTTCATATTGGTTCCTTGGACATTGAAATGTCCCAAACTTATCGCCTTAACGATAGGGCGGGTGAGCGAGCATTTATGCATATTGTATCTCTTTAGTACTCTGTCAATGTATGCTTTTGAGATAAACTTAATACTCCTTTGGACCTGTCCCGGTGAATTTCAATGCCAAGAACGTAAGAGGCATCACCGAGATCCTTCATATCAAAATTGGATAAGAGAAATCTCTTGGTTTCAAACAGCATATCCTTATCGCTGCTAGCCAATAAGATATCATCCACATAAAGCACTAAGATGGTGAATTTACTCCCTTGAACTTAACATATATGCAGTTATCAACTTCATTTTCCTTAAATCCAAAATTCCTTATGACTTTGTCAAATTTGAGGTACCACTGCCTCGATGCTTGTTTTAAGCCATAAATAGATTTCTTAAGTCGACATCCCATATGCTCTTTGCCTTCCACGACAAAACCTTAGGTTGAGTCATGTAAACATTTTCTTGCAAATCGCCATTAAGGAATGCCGTTTTAACATCCATCGATGTAGCTCTAAATCATAATGAGCTACAAGTGCCATAACGATTCGAACGAATCCTTAGTTGAGACAGGGAGAAAAAGTGTCATTATAATCAATCCCTCTCTTTGTGAGAAGCCTTTTGCTCTGAGTCTTGCTTTGAACCTTCGATATTTCCCTTAGAGTCATGCTTTGTTTTGTAGGCCTATTTACGACCTCTTCGTTTTGACTCGTCAGGAATTTCTACTAAGTCCCATACATCATTAGTGCTCATAGACTTTAGTTCATCCTTCATGGCATCAAGCCATTTAGGAGAATGTTCACTTATTATTGCTTCCTTATAAGAGGTGGGATCATCTACCTTCCCGATATCATTAATATCCTCATTCATGTAAACAACATAATCATTTGGGATGGCAGATCTTCTCTCCCGCTGTGATCTTCTAATAGGTTCAGCAACTATTGTAGGAGGCTGCTGAGGTGTAGGAGACTGCTGAGGCTTGTCATTAGGTATGACATTAGGAATTTCAGAGACCTCAACAGTGGGTGCATCAACAGTATTTGGTACTGGAGGTGCAACCACGAAGTCTTGAGAATAAAAATCTCTGGGATAAGCGGTGAAGGAACGTAAACCCGCTTCTCTTCAAGATCAATTTTCCTAGGCTCCAGGTTCTCATTATTTTCTAAGAACACAGCATGCCTTGTTACTACAAACTTAGTTGTTCTATCAGGACAATAAAACCGATACCCTTTAGATCTTTCAGGGTACCCTATAAAATGGCAACTTACTGTCTTAGGGTCTAATTTTCCAATATGTGGATTAAATATCTTAGCTTCAGCACAACAACCCCATACTCTTAAATATTTCAAACTCGGTTTTCTCCCAGTCCATAATTCATAAGGTGTCTTAGGTACTGATTTACTGGGAACCCTATTAAGAATATGTGCTGCTGTCTTTAGTGCCTCCATCCATAAACCAGGTGATAAACTAGAGTAGCTAAGCATGCTCCGTACCATATCCATAAGTGTACGGTTGCGTCTCTCACTACCCCATTTCTTTGAGGTTCACAGGTGTAGAATATTGGGCAACAATGCCATTTTCTGAAGGAACTTAGCGAAGGGGCGGAATTTGGCCATAAGGGCATGTCTCCCATAATATTCTCCCCACGGTCCGATCTTACCACTTTAATTCTTAGGTTGTGCTGATTTTCAACTTGACCTTAAATATCTTAAATTTATCAAATGATTGGATCGGTCCTTAATGGGAAAAATATAACCATAACGAGAGAAATCATCGGTGAATGTGATGAAAGAATCAAAACCATCCACGATGTCACGGAAAAGGACCACAAATATCGGTGTGAATTAACTCTAATAGTCACGAGTGCGAGTTGCTCCCTTCTTTATTTTCTTTACGTATTTTCCTTTAATGCAATCAATGCGTTAGTGCGAGTCGAGAAATCTAATGGTTGGAGAATCTCTTCCTTAATGAGACGCTCCATTCTCTCCTTCAAATGTGGCCTAAGCGCGATGCCACAGTTTGAAGAAGTCTCATTATTCTTTTAAGCATAGTATCACACACATTCAAAGATATCGGTGATTCATTAAGGGAAAGCATATAAAGCTTGTCTTGTCTAACAGCAAGACCAACATTATTTGAATTAAATGTGATAACACACTTATTGTTACCAAAATTACATTTAAATCCATCATCGTCCAATAAAGATACTGAAATTAAATTCCTCTAATGGAAGGAACAAAACTACATTATTAAGGCGAAGTGTGAAGCCGCTATCTAAAACTAAGGAAACAGAACCAACTGATTCCACTTCGACTTCTTTTCCATCCGCGACTCTAAGACTTCGCTCCCCCTTTCTTAGTGTTCTCACGGTATGGAATCCCTGTAAAGAGTTGGTAACGTGCACAGTTGCACCTGAGTCAATCTACCAAGATTTAAGGGAAAAATTAGTATAAAGGGTTTCATCAACAAACGTTATAGAATCATTACCCTTCTTGGCGAGCCACTTTAGGAAACCAACACAATCCTTCTGGAAATATCCTGGCTCCTTGCAGAAGTGACATGCATTCCCACTTGGTGCTTTAGCAGAAGCAACATTGGGCTTAGGTGTATTTTGCACCTTAGGCCCTGATTTATCTGAATTAGGAGAGTAGTGCAGCCTTTTCTTGGATTTGAAGTCCCCTGAGAACTTCCTTTTGCTAGGACCGCCAACTTGATTCACTAAATCTTTCTTTTCGGCCCTAATCCTTTCTTCCTCCTGGACACACATGGCGATAAGATCGCTCATGCTTCATTTATCTTTCTGAGTATTATAGTTTATCTTAAAAGCAGTGTATTCAGAAGGAAGAGAAGTCATTATGAAGTGAACTAGGAAACCATCAGATATTTCCATGTCCATGCCCTTGAGTTTTCCAGCCATATCAGTCATCATCATGATGTGCTCTCTTATCTTCTTTGGACCGTCATACTTAGTGGATAGAAGCCTCGGATTAATGTCTTGGCATAAACCTTAGTGGAGCCTTTGAATTTCTCCTCTCTTGAAGCGGATACTCCTTAGCATTTTGAATCAGGGATTGCTCCCGATTTCGATCGAGATAGAAGTCTTCATAATCATTAGTGATAGCGGTTAGACCGCTCCCATTTTTGACATTATTATCATATATTTTCTTTTTCTCATCGTGTCGTCCTCACCAATGGTGGGGAAAGCGGGGCAGCACCCTTAATGCATAATCAAGGTCTAATACTCCAAGGACAACTGAAATTCTTTCTTTCCAAGCGGGGAAGTTGCTCCCCGTAAGCTGCTCAATGTTGTCAATTGTAGCAGCAACATTTGAAGCATTCATTGCTGAACATTAAAATACAGGGGAAAAATTAGAAATGACATAAAAGTATTGCATGCAATTAACCCTACGTTGGTCTGATTAATAACATGCAAAAATTACAGTTCTAATTTATATCACCGTTGGGCAGAAAATAAAAAGAACTATAACAATTAATGTGGCGACACATGACTACAAACAACGTTGGTCAGTATGTAATCATGTGTATACATAATGCCAAAATAAATCATAATATTCTCTAATTAAAATATCTCGTTGGTTCAATTTTAATCAGAGACCGAATTTATACCGAAACATGAGCAATTATCATTAATTAAAACAGTACACAAAATAAATAATAATAATAAAACATTAATCATAAAACCACATTACAAAATGAAAAGTTACATTACATTATTAGATAGTTAAGTAATCAACATTAGATAAAACAATAAACAAAATAAATAAATAAAAACTTAATCAGAAAAACATTTTGTAAAAAGAAAAATGTCACTGTTCATCCGTGGGCTCGGCCCGCGTCCGCACACGGCCCATAAGAAAAAAAACGTTTCGGCGTTCGGTGGCCGTTGGATCAAAATGAGCGGCTGAGATGATTGCGCGTCGACACTGCGTCGGCTCCGATCGGACGCGAGCCGTCGGATGTGATCGAACGGCCGTGAGACAAAATCGCGACGTATAAAAGCCGGCCGAACGCGAAAACCCTAACCCTAAAGCCATTTCGTCCGCTCCCCCGAAAACTCCGCGCGGCGCATGAGCAATAGCGCCGCAGCAGCGACTCCGCTGGAGAAGAAGGCCGGAGCGACCGCTGGGGTGCGGTTTCATGAGGTGGCGCAGGCACCCCCTTAGCTCTCTTCTCCGGCGAGAGCGTGCGACCGAGGTCGCGCGCGCTGCCGTCGAATGGAGCTACGGCGGTGCCAAAAACTAGAGCGACGGCTCTAGATCTTCAAGGAAAAACGTAAGTACCCGCCGCTCCTTTTGCTTCCAGATCTGATGGTCTTATTGTTCCGATTTGGGGTTTCGGATTTGGGGATTTTCTGGGTCACATTAGGGTTTTCGCTTAAGAGTTTCAAATCTCCTCCTTCTAAGTGCTAAGCCGAGCCAATAGAATCAGATCCGGGCGAGGCCAGATCGGCTGAGGCTGATTTGGTACATCATCGGGTTCACTATGAGTCTAGGGCTAGCTCTGATACCAATGTTTGCATAACAACTAACATGAACCCTAGATCAATTAGAGAACACCTAATAAACTTTAGTGCGGAATCATTACATACCGTTAGATGAGGATGTCATCGTGATTGTTTGAGTGTCGGTTGATGTCGGCGCAGATCTGAGCGCCGTGACTTAGGGCCTGAGTCGCGGAGTCGAAGTAGCGGCGATGATCCAGTGGCCGTCGGTCCGGTCCAGTGGCCGTCAGTCGATCTCGCGATGTCGTAGTTGAGGCCTTCGTTCGCTCGGTAACCGTTACGGTCGGGCGTGTGTAGGGGCGTTCTTGAGTTTTGAGTCTTAGCCAAAACCACGCCGTTTCCCTCGATTTTATCTAGCGCTAAAGGAGACCGGGACCAGAACCAAATGGCAGTTGGAACCGCCCCCGATCAGGGCGCGTTGGTGGGCTTTGCCCCGTGAGAATCGGTCTCGGCAGTTAGCCGAGATCAATCCAACACCAAACAGATAGCCTAGCTAGAAGGAGAAATACAAAAGCCTGTACAGTAAGACTGCAGCGGCCGGCGACACCGGCGACAAGGACCCGAGGCGGTGTGGCTGAGCTCACACGGTGGTGGCGCTGTGGAAGTGGGAGGGCCGGAGTGACCGGTGGGAGGAGGTCAGGGGAGGGGAGGGGATGCTCCTGGAGGGAAGCTCAACGGAGTGGAGGGGAGGGGATGCTCCTGTAGGGAAGCTCAACGGAGTGGAAGCTGTGGTGGCGGCGGCGGTTTTTGGCTGGAGCGAGAGAAGATGACCGCGTCGTGAGATTCTGTGGGGGAATCCCAAAATTTACTGGGAAAAGACTTGTGGTGTTCTGTAACACGACGTGACGCGGTCGGCCGTGGGGAGAACCTCCGGGTTGGCCGGAGCGTTGGGACGAAGGCGGCAGCCGGCACGGGGAGCGTGACGGAGGCACGGCCGTTCCAGGCGATTCCGAGCGGGGAAGGGCAGAAGATGATGACCGTGGGGCGGAGGGGACCCAGGTGGTGCTAGTGCACATGGAGGGGACGGCCGGAGCTCACCGGGGCGGCGGCGCAGGGCGTTCGGGGTGCTCTGTGACTTGCGCGCTTGAGGAAGAAGAGGAGTGAGGTAAGGAGGAAGGAGGCCGTGAACGTGGGGCGGAGGGGACACAGCCGGAGTGTTGGGACGAAGGTGGAGGCCGACAGCGGGGTGACTCGGCAAGGCGCGTCGAGAATGGGAGGAGAGCGTGACAGAGAGGTGAGCGCACGGAGCCGGACGAGCTTGGACGGCGTGGTTCGGCCAATTTTGGCGAACGAGATGGTTCAAAATATTTTTAGAATATTTCTTAAAGTTGAACCACCTCGTCCCGAACGTTTTGATTCCATTCGTACAACCAAATACACGAATCAGTCCATATCCCCGAACCATCCCATTCAATGCCACCTAATACTCCAAACACACACTTAATAACCAACCTCCCTTGATTCAGGATGCTGATCGCTGAGCTGGATTGCTGCAATCCGGACAAGCTTGTCAATTCCGTATTCTTTGATTCTTCAGAATCCTGAAGAACAACAAAGACTGAGATTCTCAGTTGATTGATCGTTAAGGGGAAAATGTCACAGCTAACTGATTATTCCCCAACAACAATAATAAGCGCCACCTCTCCCACGCCCTAATCGCTCGCGCGGATCTAGCCGTCCGGCGTCGTCGCTTTGTCCCGTCGTGTGGATACCTTTGGGCGCCAGCATCGCATAGCGTTTGGACGAACCGCAAGAGGGGGCATGCGTGGGGCCTTGCGACGAGGATGAGGAAGTAATCGACTACTCTGCCTGACGTGTTGCATCAACTTAGTCACGACTACTCTGCCTTGACGTCTTGCATCGGTTTCGCTTTTCTGCGCGTCTAGTGGTAAGACCGTGATCTATAAGCTGCAGTGATCTTGGTTTACTGGTACAATTTTTTATTAATTTGCGCTAGTGTAGCCTACCCTTAACCCTTCATTTCCCACTTCTCTACTTATCGAGGCCCGGATCACGATGGTGGATTTACTCCTTATCCCAATATCCTTCCAGTTAAAAGGTTCACTACCTCTTGAAACATTATTGCCTGGAAAATAGTCTCCCTTCAAGTATTAGTCTATGATTGATTTCTTGTACATTGGTAATTCCTCATAATTTCTAGCATGAGCATGATCTTGATTTTTTCTCTCTATAGTTTGAACTTGCAAACCAATCCGTTGAACACAGTTACAGTTACCATATCGGCATGATTAAAAAAAAATAGAGGTGATATTCTTTGAACTCCCAAAGACAAGGCAACAAAGCATGTATATCTGCCATCTTGATGAACAGTATTTACAGCACAGCTTGTCAGATCTCTGGCTCCACATTGAGAAGCTAAAGCCATTAGGTTTGGCTCCAAGTAACATCAGTACTCCAAATATTTAGAGACGTAAATTCTAACATCTCTTTTATAGAATTGCAACTAACATTTTGTGACTCCATGAACAAATGGGAATATTACGCAGACGTGGAAATCTTTGATATAATTAATATTGACTTAATCACTGACTAATCAATCCAGTGTTACCTTTTGGAGAGTTTGAAGCACCAAGAAGAGAGCGTCAACTTTAAAATGAGTTAGGCTCCATCTCCTCTTGACTCCTCTAGAGCCAAAAGTTGGGGCCACCTTGTTTTTCCCTAGCTCCAACTTCATCTGAAAAGCTGAAGACATGAAGTCGGCCAAGCACCAAGTAACTGAAATCTACCAGCAAGAATAACATATCGAGGTATATATGTAAACTAGATTGAACCTTTGAGGAACAAGTTTTGGAGGGGGGGAAAGGGTAGCTAGAGATTGAATGTCTCAGGCCGGTAGCAAGCCGAAGACACTTAAAAGGAGAGATAAAATAGTCAAGAAAGATTTAAAAATTCAAAAATAACAAAAGACTATGAGCAGTAAATCAAATTCGGTAGACATTAAACGCATCCTCGTGGACCGTCCGATTGAATTAAAACTCTCCAACCGATTAAGTCATGGACTGTCCAATTGAATTAAGACTCTCCAACCGATCAAATCATTGATCGTCCGATTGAAGGGGTATTATAAAATCATAGCCATCTGTTAACTGAAATAAACTAAACTTCATTAATCTTTATCCAATTCCTTCAAATCTGAGGTTGGGTTCCTCTTAAACCTGTTTGGTGGCCCAGCAGAGATTGGTCCGAATTGTTCGGGCTTGGGCCTTGATTTTTGGCCCCAAAGCCCAGAAAAACCCGACGAAGGCAATAAAAATAACAAAACTATTTTATTACCGAAATAAATTAAATATTAATTTTTTTATTCTAAAAATAATTAAAATAGTATTATTTTATTAGAAAAAACAAATTTCGAGCTGAACTCGGGCCTACCCATTCAAGGCTGGGCTTTTCTAGGCCTAGCCCGAAGCCCAGCCTAGCCTGGGTTTGAACAGGTTTAGTTCCTCCCTGGACGTTCACGGGTATCCCGTTCGAAGTGACTTTTTTTATTATTACCAGTAGGGTATCAACAGACGGATTCTACACCGCATAATAAACATTAATTTTCTTTTACACACATATAAAAAAATATATTTAATATGTCTATTGCATCATTTGCTACTACTACCCAGAAATTAAAATTTTAAGCTCATAGATTGTTTACCTTTGGAAGTTAAAGTTGATGCTGACTTCTCTTCCCGATGCGTTGTCTATTTTCATCCATTGTCGACCGACAAGGAAGAGGGCTACATGTCGACATCCACCTTCTTCCATCATGAACCCAAGTTGTTGCTTGGTTCTCATGACCATTGGCCTCTGTAGCTATCGTCAAGAACATCGTGGCGAGGAGGTAGGAGACCGTGGAGGAGGTGGTGGCGGCGTCGCGGTGGTAGGCGAGGCGGTGGCGACGATGCTTTCTCGGCCGATGCAGAGCAGGAGGCGGCGGCGACGCAGAGGAGGATTAGGATGAAGAGGACGCGGTGTGGTGAACTCGAGACGATGACATATTTTAGTGTGTGCATGTGAAGAAGAAGTGGGCGGGGGTGGTCTAGGTGATTGTGGAAGAAGTGAGGCATGGAAGCGCTCGCGAAACGCGGGGGAGGAAGATGTTGGACGCGCTTGCGAATCACAGGGGTATTTTGTCTGAGGTTTTTTTCCTCATGACATCGGTGGGTATCTAGTCCAGGGTGTTTCCCCATTTTTTCCCACTTTTTTTCTCCCTGGACGTCTATGGGTATTCCGGCCAGTGCGTTTTCTTTTCTCTTTTCCCCTCTCTTTGGAGTATATAGTTTTTAGGTGATTTAGTCTCTTTTTAAAACTCAATAGCAAAACAGCCTTCTCACACCTGAAATGACAAAAGTGGTACCCCTACTCAGCCCGCGGTATGCCGCTTGCCGTGCTCTGGGTGCACGGCAGGTTGTCTGTCGCGGGTTGGGAGCTCGACATGTTGTTTTCCGCGGACTAGGTGAGCATCACGTGGTTTTCTGTGACGATTTTGCATATCTTTTTTGTCATTTTGAGCGCGAGCATACTAATGTTACTATCGTGTTTAAAAAAAGTATCATTCAGCCAAAGACTCCTCGACGTTTGATGTGTTTTTTCTTCATGTTTTGCGGGGAGGTTAGGCAAAGAGAGATGATAGGCACCATAAGAGATTTTCACTCCAGACATTATCATCTATTCTGCGTGGGTTTTCATGCAGTTTTTCACCATGGGATAATATTTTTTTATATCAAAATCCGCACCATGCTCTTTTTTGACCATGCTATATATTGTAGGAAACGTTACCGAATCTATTTTCATAAACCGCAAATTATTAGTCATCTTAATTTCTATGTGAAATGCTATAGTTATATTTGTAGACGCCAAAAGTATCCTAGGTACAATTTGAAAGTCTAATGAACTCTAGTATCCACTGCTGGTTCTTGGAGGCTTATTAAACCTTGTAATCTACTCAAACTTTGACAAAAAAAAACAAATTAAAGTTTAGTTTTCCTTAGAATTTCCAGTTTTTTAGCGAGGGGCTTAAACACTATTATTGTCCGAACATTGTGTCGAAACTGAATGCAACCAGTATTCTGTGCTCAAACTATTTGTTCTTTTGATGCAGGGCATTGACCCCATTTTCCATTAATGAAAACGGAAACTACCATCAGTACTGAACTTGTTATCAACTTTACGTACCTAAGATGCTCCTCTTTATCCAATTGCTCGTGTGGGACACCACAGTTGTTTCTCTCCCGGACCATTCTGCCATCCTGCATTTTTTGCCTGAATTTCCCAAGTAACATAAGTCTCATTTGTTCATTGCCTACTGGTGTTGGAAGTTGTACTTACCAGAAACACAGTTCGTCTAGTGCAAGATTCAGGTTCGTAGCTTGTTATTTTTTTCTTTTAATTATCATTGTGGACACGAATATGGTACCCTAAACAAGTTCAGATTCAATGATTCCAGTTCGCAATTTGCGGGATTTTATAGCGAATCCGAGTGTTTCAAAGCGGGTGCCGATGCTCTCTTTAAGTTTATCTTTCACTGCTACTCAATAAATTGGGCTGAAGCAAGTTGACCTGAACACATGATATAACGGTCCGCTCCATTATACACCTCGAGCGATCAGAACTCTTCTTGCTTTGCCTCAAACATCAATCAGCAACGCGAGAAGGAAGTATCTGATTAAGCGATCTGAAAAAGACATGGAAGAATACGGCATTACGGTCATCCCCACGGAGCATTGTTTTAAATATTACGCTACAGTGGCGCTATAGGTGATCCCCGCTATAGCAGTCAAGTACACCGAGCGATATATATCGGTGATATTACACTAAACCGAACAACAATACTGATCACTGAAGCATTCAAAAACTGATGCAATATTCAAATCTACGAGGAGTTTTAAAAAGAAACGATACGGTGTCAATGCGCTTGAACTAAAATTCGGCCCATGCAATCGCGGCCCACCCTATCTCCACTCTCTTTCTCCGCGGCTGCGGCCCAGGTGCCATCTCCTAAACCCTAATCCCAGCACTGGACGGTCGTACCTCCTAGCTCCCCCGCACACCCCGCATCCCACGCTAGAGAAGCGTCCACGTCGCTCCGACGCTTCCTTTATAAAACCACCTCTCCTCTTCCAAGAACCACTCGCCGCCGCCTCCTCCTCGCCGTCTCCCGTTCGGAACCCCAAGCTCCCCACCGGCGAAATGGTACGGTCTCCCCGCCGACTTGCCCTTAGTGCTAGTGGGTCGATTGCCGCTGTTCCAATCTGCTTTCGGTTAAAAAGCTGGGATTTTAGTGGTATTTCGGTGTTTTTTTATATATATCTAGTATCGTGGATCAAGGGAGTACTGGCTTAGATTATTGCAGCTGTAGCATAGATGCGTTACAGATGGTCTTTCTAGACTTTGCTTGGAATTCATCTGTGGATCTTGGAATGTGCTAAGAGTTTGGATCGCAAATCTCGCAGGCCCCGAAGCGAGGTGGCAGGGCGCCGGTACCGGCGAAGAAGAAGACGGTACTGCACTCTATACCTTGTTCTTGCTTTAAAATCTGTGTGTTTTCATGGTTGGAGTTTTTGTATTTTGACTGGGTTGGTGTATGTGCAGGAGAAGGTGACGAACCCGCTGTTCGAGAAGAGGCCGAAGCAGTTCGGAATCGGCGGCGCGCTGCCGCCCAAGAAGGACCTGCACCGGTTCGTGAAGTGGCCCAAGGTCGTGCGCATCCAGCGCCAGCGCCGCATCCTCAAGCAGCGCCTTAAGGTGCCCCCGGCGCTCAACCAGTTCACCCGCACCCTCGATAAGAATCTGGGTATATTCAAATTTATTTACTCATTCATCCCCTCTTTGATTTAGTAGATGTGCCCGTTGATTTTGTTGCAATCCTGGAATGGTCGATGGAGCCAGTCATAACTCTTGTCATTTGCGGCGTAATAGCTTGATAGTGAAGAGGAGTTGATGTATGGGTTGATAGTTTTAGGTGACCTTTGGGCGTTGTAGTTTCACATGATTAAGGCAATATATGGTGGGCTGTGTTTAATATA
Organism: Hsuehochloa calcarea; assembly: GCA_036346395.1. Classification (NCBI taxonomy): domain Eukaryota; kingdom Viridiplantae; phylum Streptophyta; class Magnoliopsida; order Poales; family Poaceae; genus Hsuehochloa; species Hsuehochloa calcarea. Next base: position 6,352,308 of record CM070610.1, read on the forward strand.
TGTTATCTTGTTTAGCACAGGAAACATTCTTGAGTGAATGGAGCCTTTCATTAGTGTTTGCTTGGTCTTCTTTGCTAATGTTTTGAGGGGTTTGGCTTCCCAACTTAAGTATGGATAGTAGATTGTTTAAGCCTTCTCTATTTGCTCATAGAAGTTACTTAAGAACTATAGAGTGACTGACATCAGCTTCTTCCTCTGGTGATGCCATCAATAGAAGAGGCCACCGTGCTCTGTTTTAATTCACTATGGTTGTTATGTTTGGACATGGAATCAAGCCTTCTCTATTTTCATGCCGTTTATGTGTAGGGTGTTTGGCTGCTGCTGTTGCTGGTCTTTTTAGTTGTTGTTGATTGTTTGTTTGCTTATTTGATTAAGCATGTCGTCATATACCATGATTGTGCTATCGATGATCTCTGATGTAAATCTTTTGTTGCAGCAACCAACCTGTTTAAGATGCTTCTCAAGTACCGCCCTGAGGACAAGGCCGCCAAGAAGGAGAGGCTTTTGAAAAGGGCCCAGGCTGAGTCTGAGGGGAAAACCATTGAGGCAAAGAAACCAATAGTTGTGAAGTATGGCCTTAACCATGTGACTTACCTCATCGAGCAGGTACTACAACTTCACTTCTTTGTTTCACCTAATTAGTCATTAAACAAGAGTCAGCTTTCATGGTAACAAGCAACGATGATCTGATAATCGAATGTTTTCACTGCAGAGCAAGGCCCAGCTGGTTGTCATCGCCCATGATGTTGATCCAATTGAGCTGGTTGTGTGGCTTCCAGCCCTGTGCAGGAAGATGGAGGTCCCTTACTGTATTGTGAAAGGAAAAGCTCGTCTCGGATCCGTATATTTCCTGATGCCCATTGTTTCACTTGTTGAATGTATAAAGGCTGGTAGAAATAAAAGCTCATTCTTTGCAAATAACCATCTGCAGATTGTTCACAAGAAGACCGCTTCCGTTCTGTGCCTGACCACTGTCAAGAATGAGGACAAGCTTGAGTTCAGCAAGATCTTGGAGGCTATTAAGGTACGGCATCGTGAAATCCCTTGCATTCTTTGTATCCACTATCCAGTGCTGTGCTGTTGCTCCTCATGACTAACGCCACAACTCATACTCCCCAGGCGAACTTCAACGACAAGTTTGATGAGATCAGGAAGAAGTGGGGAGGCGGCATCATGGGCTCCAAGTCGCAGGCGAAGACCAAGGCCAGGGAAAAGCTGCTCGCCAAGGAGGCTGCCCAGCGGATGACCTAAATTTAAATTTAGCCTCAGTGTTTGAGTCTGCCCTGTAGTTCCCCTTTCAGTGCCCTGATTTTGACGAGGAACCCATTGCGCACTGTGCAATCGTACTGTGGTTTTCTGAATCTAGCTTCATATCTTTTCGTTTACTAGGCCATGTTGGAAACTTTGCAAGATCAGAACCTACGGTGTTTGGTTTCTATAGAATTTATGCCATGTGTTGAGCCACAGCTTGAATTAGTTTTTTTTTATAGGAAAAATCTCTCTGGTGGCCCTCGGCTGTCTTCGGAAGCCTCGGGCTTTGCCTCCGGCTCCTGGCCTTCGGGGTGCCTTGTGGTATTCTTTAGGTTGTGAGAGTCGGTGGGCCGCACTTATGACAAATCCCTTGCAGTTGTAGTCCTTTCCTTCAAAGGTTTAGGTACACCATTCCCTTCGGCGTGGTGAAAGGTGTACGTGTAGGGGCTTCTTGAGGTGTATGGGCCGCTCCTTATGGTGTGTTGGGTGTTGTGCGTCGTGATGTTCCTTCGAACCGTGCAGATTGTTGGTTGGTGTGCACCATAATACCGGTGGTTGGCAGTAATAGCATTCCTTAAGATCGCGCAAGCTGCCATTGGTTGTCGTGCGACATAATATTGGTGGTTGGCGGTAATAGCGCTCCTTCAGATCACATGAGTCGTCGTTGGTTGGTGTGCACCATTATGTCCGTAGTTGGTGGTAATGGTGCTCCTTTGAACCGCGCGATCGTTGAGGGGGTGGGGGTGCTGTGCGCGTGGCATGTATCACCTGATGATTGGCTTGTGCCTCTTTGGCTTCCCCGCCTTGTCCTGTTGCGATCCTGGGGTAACAACCCCAGTGACCTTGGGAGGTCTACTGTGATTGAGCGGGTTCTCCGGGCCCTCGTGGACGAGGGTAAGCTGGAGAGCTTCGCGAAGGTGCGAGTTCCGGGGTGGAGACGATGCCGGCACCTCAGTCAGATGAGAACGTGGTCTTTGTCGTCTTCTTCGACGTTGGCCTTCGGATTCCGTGCGTAGAGTAGGTCTCGCGGGCCCTTCGGCTTTACGTGGTGGAGTTGGTGTAGCTGACGCCCAACTCCATTGTGAAGCTAGCGGTCTTCGAGTGGATCCTGCGGTCCGCTGGGACGAGCGACGAGGGGTGTCTGTTCGCCTGCTTGCACGACAGACGTTGACAGCCGAAGAAGAAGAAGAGCACGGGCGAGACACTGAACTTCGGCATCGTTAACTTCCAGCCGAAGGCGCAGTGTCATATGTATGCGCTTGCTTCGGCAGCACAGAACCGGTGGGACACAAACTAGACCCGGAGGTTGTTTTACCACTCTTCTCCAGCGGGCGACGGTCTCCACTCCAGCGGGGGCCAGATACAGCTTACCGCCACCCCGGAGATCACTCTCACCTCGCAGGAGGAGGCCCTCCTTTACCTGTTGCTGAATACGACGACGAAGCTCTCCATACGAAACCTTGTGGATGAGTTCTACGCCTTCGGGGTCTGGCTCCTGGCACAGGGCTGGAGCGTGAAGCTTGGGCCCCGAGAGGCGGGCTTCCCACCATTATTGTGGCTGATCGCGAAGGTTTTGTTCCTTTCCTTTACATTTTTTTATAACAGAGCCTGTTGGTACCATTGCAGTTGCGCCTATCGACGAGGTCGGCCGCGCCACGGAGCAGCTCTTGGGCTCCTACACCGGTGAGGAACATGTAAAGCACGGGCTGGTTGTGTGCGAGGCCCACCTGAACCGGACGTACGCAGACTCATCGGTCCACCTTGCGAAGTGTGTGGACCCGGACGAGGGGAGGAGGAAGCAGGCTCGGGTGCCCGAGGAATTGGATGTCGCGGGGCCCATCGCTGCGAGGCCCCTGCGCTCTTTTGGGTCTGACAGTGCAAGGGTGGATGAAGCGGAAGGGCCATCGAAAAGGGTGGCCTAGAGCACTCCGGAGTGGGCGACGCGCGCTCGATCGAGCAGCCCATCCTTGGAGGAGGACGGTGCGTCCCCAGCGGCTGGCACTGTGCTGAGGTCTGCAGGTCACACTGTGGTGGAGGTTGGGAGGCGGTGGCGAGCTCGTTTGGGTAGGGCTCCAAGGGAGCCCTAACTTTTTTGCGAGGGGAGGCAAAGCCTAATGACGCCCTCATACTTTTTTAGGTAGGGTTCTGGGGGAGCCCTAACTTTGTTTTGCAAAAGGGGACGAAGCCTAGACGCTGTCCCTCATACTTTTTTAGGTGGGGGAGTCCTAACTTTTTTAAAGGGGGGGCGAAGCCTAGCACCGCCCCCCATGCTCGTTTAGGTGTGGCTCCGGGGGAGCCATAACATTTTTTTGTGAGGGGGAGGCAAATCCTAGCGCCGCCCCCATACTTTTTTAGGTAGGACTCCGGGGGAGCCATATTTTTTTTTGCGAGGGGGAGGCAAAGCCTAGCACTGCCCCCATACTTTTTTAGGTAGGGATATGGGGAGCCCTAACTGTTTTTTTTTGCAATGGGGAGGCGAAGGCTAGCGTCGTCCCCCATACTTTTTTAGATAGAGCTCCAGGATAGCTCGAACCATTTTTTACGAGAGGGGGAGAAGCATAACACCATCACCCATTTTTTTAGGTAGGGCTCCGGAGGAGTCCTAACTTTTTTTTACGAGTGGAGGCGAAGCCTAGTGCCGTCCCCTATATTTTTTTTAGGTAGAGCTCTGTGGGAGCCCTAATTTTTCTACGAGGGGGAGGTGAAGGCTAGCACCGTCCCCCATACTTTTTTAGATAGGGCTCCAGGGGAGTTATAACTTTTTTTTGCGAGCTGGGAGACGAACCCTAATGTCACCCCCCGGTGGACCTCGGTTCTCGGGGCCAGGCACAGTGTTCGTGTTTTATACACTCATGCCCGCAAGGGGCATCGGTGTGCACCAGGGTTGTGAGCCATGTGCGGTGTCTTCATTTATACACTCGTGCCTGCGGGGGGCATCGGTATGCACCAGGGCTGTGAGCCAGACGTGGTGTCATCGTTTATACATTCGTGCCTGCGGGGGGCATTGGTGTGTGACTGGGGCTACGAGCCATGCTCGGTATCCTTGTTTATACACTTGTGCCTGCGGGGGGCAACGGTGTGCACTGGGGTTGTGAGCCATGCCCGGTGTCCTCATTTATACACTTGTGTCCGCTAGGAGCATCGGTGTGCACCGGGGCTGTGAGCCATGCCCGGTGTCTTCGTTTGGTTGTCCTGTTATTTGCATCCGCACGTGGTCTATTTCATTGATGAGGGCGAAGTGCCCAAAGTCGTACATATGCTTTTGAACATGCCTCTGCGGTTTTAGAGCGGCGGGGCGGCGATTGCGCGGGAGTAACCTGGTTTTTACAATTGAGTGATCCTAAGGATAAAACTTGCGGAGGCTTTTGGCATTTCATGTGTGGTCTAGTTGTTGTCCCTCTGGTGTTGCGATGTAGTAGGAGCTCGTCCTCGTTGCGTGGGTGATGATCTATGGCCCTTCCCATTTGGACTCCAGTTTGCCCATGGTTATGGGATTCGTGACACGTTTGAGGACCATGTCGCCTGGCGCTAGTGGGCGGAGCCTGACCTTCTTGTTGTATGTCATCGTGATGCCTGTGGCATATCTTGCCACAATTGTTATGGTGTGTATGCGGTTTTCTTTGAGGTCCAGGGAGACCTCCCGGTCTGTGGGCTCATGATCCGCCCTGGCCCGGACTTTGACGCAAGCTCCCTAGGGTTCATTGCTTCATCGCCGAAGAGGAGTCTGTGGCATGGATGGGTAAGGTGCTGACTTTGAGGAGCTCTTCGGGCTAAAGGTCCTTCGGTATGCCAACGAGGCTCTTCGTTAGCCTTGTCAGTAGGCTGCCATTGGCTCGCTCGACCGCCCTGTTGGATTCGGGTGCCCTACTGATGTGAAGCATATGCTTGTTCCTAGGCCTTCACAAAATGTTTTGAAGCGTGCTGAATCGAATTGGGTGTCGTCGTCGGCGACGATATAGCTCGGCATCACGTATCTGCAAATGATGTTTTTCCATACGAACTGTTGGGCTGCCGCATGATTTTTGGTACGGGCTCCGCCTCTATCCATCTTGAGAAGTATTCAATGGCGACAAAGGAGAATCAAAGATTGCCCTTGGCTGCGGGGAATGGGCCAATGATGTCGAGCTCCCACCGTACGAAGGGCCAGACCGGGAGCAGGGGCTGCAGCGAAACCGCCGGTGCCCTCGGGATGCAGCCAACCCATTGGCATCCCTGGCAGCGTTGTATGAGGTTTTGCGCCTTGTGCAGCGCTGTCGGCCAGTATAAGCCTTATTGGAAGGCCCTTCCAATGAGACCTCGAGGCGCTTGTGCGCGCCGCAGGGCCCCTTGTGGATGTCCCGTAGGAGGGATTGACCCTCTTTCCGCGATAAACACCGCAACAGTGGAGCGCAGACGCCCCCTTGTATAGTAATCCATTTATGATGTGGTAGTTTCGGGCACGGTGCTGGAGGCGCTTTGCTTCAGCACGGTCCTCGAGCTCTTCACCTGTTAGGTATTGGGTGATGGCGTCCCACCAATCGGCTTCATTGATAGGAAGTATGAGGTTCAATTTTTGCGCCGCGACTTGTGCTTCGGGCGCAGCCGAGGGCACGTTTAGTACCTCGTAGAAGATGTTTGGCGGAGGACATTCGGCGGAGCTGGCTAGTTTTGCGAGCTTATCAGCTACCTCATTGTTCCCCCTTGGGATGGTTTGGATGGTGATATCTAGAAAGTGCTTTGCTTCCCTGCGGATCATGGCTAGGTATCTGGCCATCTTGGGGTCTCCGGCTGTGAATGATTTGTCAAAGTAGCCCGCCATAAGGCGGGAGCTGCTCTTGATGACTATGCGCTTGGCCCCCAAACCCTTTGCCTTGCGGAGGCCTAGCAGCAGTGCTTCGTATTCAGATGCATTATTTGTTGTTGGGAAGTCAAGGTGGGCAGCGGACAACAAGCTTTGCCCGTCCGGGGTGACCAGGATTGCCGCCGTGCCTACCCCCGCGGTGCACCAAGAGCCGTTGGTGTAGATTATCCATGGGGCCTCGCCCTAGTTTGGTGGTTGCTTCTAGAGTTGTGGAGTCCATTCGACGACGAAGTCGGCGAGGGCCTATGATTTGATGGTCATGCGTGCGGTGAAGGTAAGGTCGAAGGGCGCAAGCTCTGCGGCCCACTTATCTATTTGGCCCGAAGCATCCTTGTTTCACAGCATCAGCACACGAGGGTAAGACGTCGAGACCGTGATGGCATGTGCTAGGAAGTAGTGTTGTAGCTTGCTCAAAGCTATGAGTAGGGCGTGGGCCAATTTTTCTAGCTCTATGTATCTGGCCTTGGCTCCTTGCAGGGCCTTTGATGCGTAGTACACGGGGCGTTGTCCGTTGTGCTCTTGGAAGAGGACCGCGCTCACCACTGAGGAGGAGGCAATGAGGTACAACATCATATTTGTGCTAGCCATCGGGCTGACCAGGGTTGGCAATTGAGCGAGGCATTGTTTAAGCTCTTCGAATGACCTCTTGCAGTCCTTTGTCCATCGGAACAGCTCTGCTCCCTAGAGCGTCTTGAAAAAGGGCAAGACTCACTTCGCGGAGCAGGATAAGAATCGACTAAGCGCTGCGATGCGTCTTGTTAGCCTTTGCACCTCTCAAGCACTGTGGGGGGATGGCTCCATTTCTTGGATGGCTTTTATTTTCTCAGGGTTGGACTCGATGCCTCTTTCGGACACAAGGAATCCCAGGAGCTTGCCCGTCTTTACACCGAAGGCACATTTTTTCGGGTTTACCTTGTCCCCCTCCACTCGAAGGCTGGCGAAGGTTTCCCGTAGGTCCGTTGTGTGGGAGCTTGTGAGCGCACTCTTAACCACGATGTTGTTGATGTAAGCCTCGACATTGCGGCCGAGTTGCTTGTCTAGCACCTTCATAATGAGCCAGGTGAAGGTTGCCCTCGCGTTCTTGAGGCCGAAGGGCATCCTGGTGAAGCAATAGGTGTCGATGGGGGTGATGAAGGAGGTCTTCGATTCATCCTCCTTGGCTATGAATATCCGATGATAGCCGGAGTAGGCGTTGAGGAAGCTCATCAGCTCGCACCCCGAGGTGGCGTCCACTGGTTAGTCGATACAGGGTACGGGGAAATCATCTTTCGGGGATGCTTTTTTGAGGTCAGTGAAGTCGACGCACATGAACCATTTGCTAGTGTTTTCTGTACCAGAATGGGGTTGGCTAGCCATTCGGAGTGCTTGATCCCCCGAATGACCCCGCCTTCGTAGCTTGGCTAGTTCTTTCTTGACCGCCTCCAGTCGCTCTACGGACATGCGACACCATTTTTGTTTTCTTGGGGGATGCCTCGCTTTTGATGTCCAGGTGGTGCTCGATGGTTCCCCGGGCCACTCCGGGAATGTCCTTGGGGCCCATGCAAAAATGTCCACGTTGCTATGGAGCACCTTGATAATGGCTTCATATGCCTCCATCCGGAGGTTGGCTCAGAGGACCATCGTCTTCTCCGGGGAGGCTTCTCTCAGGGGGACCCTTCAGAGCTACCCCTCTGGTTTGGCTTTTGGTGCCCATTTTGCTGAAGGGATGTTTGCGTGGGTGTTTGCGTCTGCTTCGACCGTGCGGACGTGGCAGGCAGGTGTGATTATCTCGAGCTCCATTTGCCTTGCGATGTCCTGGTCCTCGTGCACCGTAATTACACCCTCAGGCGTAGGGATCTTCATGCACTGGTAGTTGTGGTGCGTCGCACCGAAGGTATTTAGCGTGGCGCGGCCGAGGAGGACGTTGTACTGGTAGGGCATCTGGACGACGTCGAATGTGACGATCTCGGTTCGCAACGCGAAGTCGTCACTGAATGTGACAACCAACTCAATTTGGCCTAATGCCGTCATAGGCCTTCCCCCAAAGCGTACCTGGGGCGATAAGCGATCCATGGTATCATCATCTTGTCGAAGGCGTTTGTGAAAAGTAGGTATGCGGACCTTCCCCCGTCCACGAGGATGCGTCTGACTCAAAGTCTGCGATGCTTGCGGAGATCAGTATCTCGGCGCAGCGAGGTGGGCTTATGACAGGGTACATTGTGACGTGGTGTATCTGCTGGGCGTATGCGTTCCGCTGTCTCTTTGATGTCATGCCGAGCGAGGACCCTCTGGTGATCATGTTTATGACCTTTGATGGTGCTCCCCGCGGCCCCCTCTATGCGAGGCCTCAATGGCGGAGCTAGTTATTCGGTCTCAACTCATCTTCGCATTCGGCCGCTCGTAGCTCATGTAGTGTCGCATCGCCATGATGGTGCGGTAGTCTCTGGATCGCACGTGGAGGTCACAAAATAGCCGGGGGGGCTCCGGCATCGGTTCAGGTGTCCGGTTGTCGTCTCCCGTTATGCCCGCGGCCTTGGCCTCCTCGCCTCCCACCTTCTGGGGGATCCGCCCCTTCTGGCGGTAGTCATTGACCTATGGTTTGTTCGCCGCAGGTTCCTCCTTCTTGGGCGGACTGCTCGGTGGTGGTGCCGAGACGGCCGACGCTTGGACCTCTGGCCTTCGAGTGTTGTCTTCCTCCGCCCAGGCGTGTTTCGCCATCTTGTCAAAAAACTCTGCTCTGGTGCGGGTGAGCTCACAAGCCAACCTTTCTGATAGGGGGCCTTTGAAGTCCGCACGTGGCTGCGTTTATAACAGTGGTTTCATTGTCTACATGCACATCACTTATGTGAACTTCTTGAAGAAGCTGTGTAGGGACTCGCTCGGAGCTTGCTTTTATTGCGAACAGGTACCCTGTGTCTTTTGGTTAAGCGTAGTTTTTTTAAAAGTTGTTGCGCATGAGGTCCTGCAACTGCTCCCATATGTATATGGATCGGGGAGGGGAGATGGTGAAGAACCAAGTCAACGCCACGCTATGAGGGCGAGGGTGATGCTGTTTGCCTTGGTGGTATCATCTTCTTCGGCTGCCTCGATGGCAGTCTCGTACACCCGAAGGAATTCTGAGGGGTTCGTGCTCCCCTCAAATGGTATGATGTCCGACATTTTGAAGCCCGGAGGCTAGCGGGCTGTCTCCAGTCCTGCGCTCAACGGGGAGTTTAGGTCCCCCTAGAGCAGCGGCAACAGGGGGGGCAGCTGTAGGTGTCGAAGGGGTGATCTCCCCCCTCCGACGGTTTGCCCATGCGCAAGGATCGCAAACCAGGGCGGGGCTACGGGGCCGTTGTTGCTGGCTGCCGAAGGCTCAACATTTCCCCATGGAGGTTTGTCTGCTCTTGCTGGAGGGCTTCGTAGGCCTCCCGGGTCACACCCGCAACCCCAAAGGGGCGGCCCAGCCTAATGGTTCTCCGGGAGAGATGCCTCGGTGGGCTGGGTATCGCTTCTGATGATGTTTCCGTGTGTGGAGTTGTTGGCTTCCTCCTCCTCCGCGGTCCCAGCGACGGCCGCTGCGGAGGTCTTGCTTCGCTTGGCCATCGGGGTACTCAGAGCCGCAGGCCGCCGAGATCTTGGGTGTGACCTTCCGAGGGGCCATGCTGGTGCTTCAGGGATGTGCTTCGTGACTTTCCTGCTGATCCCCACGGACGATGCCAATTGTCGTAGCAAAGAGGAGTAGATAGTATAAAAGGGGACCCCACTTGCTACAAGGGGAACTAGGGGATCCTTAAAGGGGGACCGACTGCTAAGAGAAGTAAATATGTATTAATTGTTTTCCAAAAAGTCATTGTTTATTACATGGGGAGGCGACTATTTATAGCCCTCCGATAGGGGTACCTGAGATTATTGATCCACTCCTAAAAAAACCCTATGCCTATAGGGGTTGTATGGTCTTTTCCCTACTCTACGCGTAGCCTTTGATTTATGGTGGACCTTCCTAGTCTTGGTTCATCCAGCTGGTACACTTGGTTCACCGAACTTTTCCTCCCTTCGCACTGCATGGGTTGTCTCCGAGCCGAGGGGCCCCGGGCACCCTTCGGCGTCCCCGGGCCGAGGGGTCCCGAGCACCCTTCGACGTCCCTGAGGTGATCACGGGGTCTCCTTGCTTTTGAATCTACAGTGCTTAGTAGCCTTTTGAGGGTCCTCGAGGCCTCACCGAAGATATCCTTGGTGCCCTCTAGGGGCTCAGGCCCTGCCCCATGTGGGCTCTCTTGTGATCTTCGAGGGTTCTTCGAAAAATATATTGTTTTAATCATCTTAAAAATATGTTCAGATTTGAAGTAGTACTATAATAATATACATGTGCGTTCTTGCACAATACTGATCACTAAATCATTCAAAAACTGATGCCATATTCAAATCTACGAGGAGTTTTAAAAAGAAACGGTACGGTCCCAATGCCCTTGAACTAAAATAACACAAACCACTGCAACAATCGGCCCATCCGATCACGACCCACCTTATCTCCATTCTCTTTCTCCCGCGGCTGCGGCCCAGGTGCCATCTCCTAAACCCTAATCCCAGCACTGGACGGTCGATACCTCCTAGCTCCCCCGCACACCCCGCATCCCACGCTGAGGAAGCGTCCACGTCGCTCCGACGCTTTCTTTATAAAACCACCTCTCCTCATCCAAGCACCACTGGCCGTCTCCCGTTCGGAACCCCAAGCTCCCCACCGGCGAAATGGTACGGTCTCCCTGCCGACTTGCCCTTAGTGCTTGTGGGTCGATTGCCGCTGTTCCAATCTGCTTTCGGTTAAAAAGTTGGGATTTTAGTGGTATTTCTGTGTTTTTTTTAATCTAGTATCGTGGATATAGGGAGTACTGGCTTAGATTATTGCAGCTGTAGCATAGATGCGTTACAGATGGTCTTTCTAGACTTTGCTTAGAATTCATCTGTGGATCTTGGAATGTGCTAAGAGTTTGGATCGCAAATCTCGCAGGCCCCGAAGCGAGGTGGCAGGGCGCCGGTACCGGCGAAGAAGAAGACGGTACTGCACTCTATACCCTGTTCTTGCTTTAAAATCTGTGTGTTTTCATGGTTGGAGTTTTTGTATTTTGACTGGGTTGGTGTATGTGCAGGAGAAGGTGACGAACCCACTGTTCGAGAAGAGGCCGAAGCAGTTCGGAATCGGCGGCGCGCTGCCGCCCAAGAAGGACCTGCACCGGTTCGTGAAGTGGCCCAAGGTCGTGCGCATCCAGCGCCAGCGCCGCATCCTCAAGCAGCGCCTTAAGGTGCCCCCGGCGCTCAACCAGTTCACCCGCACCCTCGATAAGAATCTGGGTATATTCAAATTTATTTACTCATTCATCCCCTCTTTGATTTAGTAGATGTGCCCGTTGATTTTGTTGCAATCCTGGAATGGTTGATGGAGCCAGTCATAACTCTTGTCATTTGCGTAATAGCTTGATAGTGAAGAGGAGTTGATGTATGGGTTGATAGTTTTCGGTGACGTTTGGGCGTTGTAGTTTCACATGATTTAGGCAATATATGGTGGGCTGTGTTTAATATATGTTATCTTGTTTGATATCTTGATTAACATAGGAAACATTCTTGAGTGAATGGAGCCTTTCATTAGTGTTTGCTTGGTCTTCTTTGCTAATGTTTTGAGGGGTTTGGCTTCCCAACTTAAGTGTGGATAGTAGATTGTTTAAGCCTTCTCTATTTGCTCATAGAAGTTACTTAAGAACTATAGAGTGACTGGCATCAGCTTCTTCCTCTGGTGATGCCATCAATAGAAGAGGCCACCATGCTCTGTTTTAGTTCACTATGGTGGTTATGTTTGGACATGGAATCAAGCCTTCTCTATTTTCATGCCGTTTATGTGTAGGGTGTTTGGCTGCTGCTGTTGCTGGTCTTTTTAGTTGTTGCTGATTGTTTGTTTGCTTATTTGATTAAGCATGTCGTCATATACCATGATTGTGCTATCGAAAATCTCTGATGTAAATCATTTGTTGCAGCAACCAACCTGTTTAAGATGCTTCTCAAGTACCGCCCTGAGGACAAGGCCGCCAAGAAGGAGAGGCTTTTGAAAAGGGCCCAGGCTGAGTCTGAGGGGAAAACCATTGAGGCAAAGAAACCAATAGTTGTGAAGTATGGCCTTAACCATGTGACTTACCTCATCGAGCAGGTACTACGACTTCACTTCTTCGTTTCACCTAATTAGTCATTAAACAAGAGTCAGCTTTCATGGTAACAAGCAACGATGATCTGATAATCGAATGTTTTCACTGCAGAGCAAGGCCCAGCTGGTTGTCATCGCCCATGATGTTGATCCAATTGAGCTGGTTGTGTGGCTTCCAGCCCTGTGCAGGAAGATGGAGGTCCCTTACTGTATTGTGAAAGGAAAAGCTCGTCTCGGATCCGTATATTTCCTGATGCCCCTTGTTTCACTTGTTGAATGTATAAAGGCTGGTAGAAATAAAGGCTCATTCTTTGCAAATAACCATCTGCAGATTGTTCACAAGAAGACCGCTTCCGTTCTGTGCCTGACCACTGTCAAGAATGAGGACAAGCTTGAGTTCAGCAAGATCTTGGAGGCTATTAAGGTACGGCATCGTGAAATCCCTTGCATTCTTTGTATCCACTATCCAGTGCTGTGCTGTTGCTCCTCATGACTAACGCCACAACTCATACTCCCCAGGCGAACTTCAACGACAAGTTTGATGAGATCAGGAAGAAGTGGGGAGGCGGCATCATGGGCTCCAAGTCGCAGGCGAAGACCAAGGCCAGGGAAAAGCTGCTCGCCAAGGAGGCTGCCCAGCGGATGACCTAAATTTAAATTTAGCCTCAGTGTTTGAGTCTGCCCTGTAGTTCCCCTTTCAGTGCCCTGATTTTGACGAGGAACCCATTGCGCACTGTGCTAGCTTCACATCTTTTTGTTTACCAGACCATGTTGTAAACATTGCAAGATCAGAACCTACGGTGTTTGGTTTCCATAGAGTTTATGCTATGCAGTTTTCGTTTGCAACTGGTCGCTTCTCTCTGCGGAACTCCTTTTCCCGAGATATCGCCATGGCAAAGTTATACTGCTAACATTGAAGACACAAGAAAGAAAGAATCAGCCGTACATAACAGTTAGCATTGAGTCTGGCCCATGTTAATAGTTGGGTCGGGCTTGCAATTTGGGCCCGATTCGTCGTGGATGACGTCGTCACCGGCAAGTGGGCCCCGTGTGTCACAACCGCACGTGCTCCTCACGCCTTGGTCGCATAAAGGCCATGGCCCACATGAGCAAGCCGTTAAACCAACGAAAAGACTTCTCGTGCTCTGTCTTCTAATCAATCCTCCGAAACGAACTCCTTCCACTCCGCGTTCTCTGGTTGCTATTATGTTAGTTTGTTATTTTGTTCATGATGCATTGTCATACAGAGGCATTTCTTGAATAATACAATAGCTGGTATAATTTTGAACAATAGTGATAGACTCTAAATTTGTAACTTAGGAGCCAATGTGTAAATTCGTGCTATTTTTCTGAATCAGTAGATAGCACACACAGATACATCGTTGGATCATTCACATATACCGCATTCATATTACAATAACATATTATATTACAACATGGGCCATACGACCAACTGTCTTACAAAAGGGCCAAACATGCCAACATAATACACATAGTTCTATAATACATAAAAAAGAGATAAGAGCGAAAGCAAAAGATAAAGATGTGGATCCATTCACTCTGCCCACAGACAAGCGACTGATGGTCCCGGCATAAGCTTCTCCATCATCCGACCCTGATGCCACATAGTAAGCATAAGGATCTTGATCAAGCAGCTCTGAAAGATAATATTAAGCGAGTCTGAGTACACAACCGTACTCATGAGCCAACATACAATGCAATTGTTATATATGCAAGGCTAATCAAGAGAGGTTCATGGTTCTTTTATTGGCACAAAGCTAAGTTTGAATTAGTTTATGTAGTAGCAAATTCCTGAGACTTATCATTTTAACTAACACAAGTTTTGATAAATTGAGATTTGTTGTGAAGTACTAGTGGAGGTTCCAACTTCCTATACCATCTCATATTCTTTCTCAGGTCACATCCCGTGCTTATCACTGGTCCTCGACCAGGCCATCTCAAATCTCTATGCTCCAACTCATCTTTTCATTCCACCCATAAAATTGTTTTATAAAAATGAAAGCTACCTCAAGCAAGTTCTCGGCACCACTATGACCGTGAGCACGGTTATCCATATATTTTTCTTACTCTGCAGAGTTTGTACACTTTACCCACAAGAGATAGTCAACTTTTAATGTCTCTGACACACTTATTCCATCCACAAAATTGTTTTATAAAAATGAAAGCTACCTCAAGCAAGTTCTCGGCACCACTTATGACCGTGAGCACGGTTATCAATATATTTTTCTTACTCTGCAGAGTTTGTACACTTTACCCACAAGAGATAGTCAACTTTTAATGTCTCTGACACACTTCCAGAGGTATGCGACTAAGTTGATTATCATAAGACCTTTACATTACCCTACCCAACACAACCTCATCCGCTTGGTTTCGCTACAGAGGTGGTTTCCAAATGTAATACAGTTGTGCCACCCTTTGGACCTCCATCCTCCGGGTGGTTGTCCACTAAGGCCGTAGTGCATGCCACACCTTGTAGCCCCCTTTTGTGCCGTAGTGGTTTCCTATTGTATCATAGCCGCGCCACCCCGGAGTGGTTGCCCACTAAGACTATAATACATGCCACATGAGCGGGATGATGAAAGCAGTGTTGAGGCCAACAAATTAATCAGCTAGCGTACCCATTATAGGCTTGTGGTTGCACTGTTTTTACACGAGAGATCATCATAAGATTCGGGTCCTTAATTGACTTGGGCGGTATATCCACATACCCACCTTGTTATGCCCCTAAGCACCAGCCACTCTTTCCAGCCACCCGAGTTGAAATCTGTTTTTGGTTTTCTTTTGTTTAAAAGTACTTCTCTAGCTCAACATACCAGCCAGGCTCCAGCTTGGACTACCCAATCTCATTTTTAAAGGGGATAATGATGTCGGGGGCAAATCATTGTCCGCATGTCAATGTCACTACGCATAGCTAAGTTTGACTCTTAACTATGTATTTAGTAGCTATCAGGTATTCCATTAATCTATGGTGACAAGGAAAATATGTCCAAGTTCAATGGTTGGAACTTTATACTCAGTATTAGTTAAGGCATTATCTGTGAGCTAAAGCAACATACATGTATAAAACATAGCAATGCACTTTCATAATTCGAACACAATATAAATTGCATTAAAACTTAGGAGAAAAATGATCAAAGTGTTGACTCGCCTTGCTCTAAGTATTGCAGATCTTAATCAACTTGAGGTTCTTTGGGAGCTTCGCCTTTTATGTACGCAAAAATAACCAAAGTTCAAATAAGCACATAAGGATTCAAATTGCATTAAAAAATTCAAATGAACTCCAAAATGGGTGTTTTCGGTTTGGTTGGGTAGGGTTTGAATTTATACAAATTTAAAAATAAAAAACACTCGATTTAGAGTTGAAACAAGTGAGAACGGGTTCTCCGAAGTCTAAACCCTAATTTAAATCCTAAAAAGAAGAGAGAGAGAGAGGTCCCTCACTGACGGGTGCGGCCCGCTGCCTTCTCTTCTTCTTTTGATTTATTTTCTTATCGCAAAATACCTCAGTGAATGATAGGTGGGCCCAGGTATTTTGTTTTTGTTTTCATTTATTTTCCTATAGAAAACTATTCACCTCCTATAGAAAACTATTCACTGACGAGTGGAACCCAACTGTCATAGACTTGGCTTACAAAACAGCTCATGGACCAGGGTCCATGTGCACATGCCTCGGTCTATGGACTTAATCTAATCGTGCATTTAAAGTGGTGGGGCCGCGTGTCAGCGACTCAAAGCGAAATCCAGAACATATCTAACCTTACTTTCTGTTCGCGGGCCCATACGTCATTGACCCACCGTGCATTTAAACCAGATACTAATCAATGATTAGCCCTAAGACAAAGATTCGGTAATTAAATGACTATGCTACAGCGTGTGTCTGCTTCAGACAAAACAGAGAAAATAGGGTGCCTCTCAACCCGCGCTCGTCGAAGGCGAGTGGGTCCACAACGGTGGCTGGGGATGCCCAAAATGGAACCCCATGAGGCAGGCGGTCCCAAAGGTACCAACGGCGAGGGTTACAGCAACCCGTAGCGGCGGCGCAATGGCGTTGAGCTACGGTGGCTTTCGAGGCTGCGGTAACTTCAACGTTCCGGATACGCTTCCGGCAAACCGGCGCACACATGAGCATCTATGGAGGGTAAGGAGCTTACCACAGCGGAGATGGGCGAGGGAGGTAGTCGGTGGAGGTCTGGCGGCGATGACCTGCGGCGGTGAGGGGAGATCCTTGCGGTGGCGGTGTCCTGAGAGGGAAGGAGAACCGTGAGTGGTTGTGGGTGTACATGTGAGGTGAGGAGATGGTCAGGGAGGGAAGAATTGGGGAAAGGCTCACCAGAGGCAGTGCGGCGGCTGATTTGACACTTTTGGCTGGAGATGAAGAAGAAAGGGGTTTCGCGAGCTCCTGTGAACAAAAGGTAAAATTAGTTGAGGGGAAAGGTTGCTTGGGCTCCGGAACACGCGGTGACGGGGATGGCGAGACGTGGAGATCACCGGAGTGCCGGCGGCGTAGTGGCGGCGCGGCGGGCAAAATAGAGCTTGTGCTTTCTTTGCGGTTTCACTCGGTGAGAATGAGAGGGAAGGAGGGGAGGTAGAAGATTCCGGGTAGCTTTATATAGCCAGGAGGGCGGAGAGCACAAGGTGGCCGGCGATGCTCTCAAGAGGAAGCATTGGCGATGGACATGGCTGAGTTTGGCAGGACAATACCTTGGATGCGATGCCGGCAGGGTTAGGCGAGGGTTGAGTGACGGGTGAGCGTCATACTCTGCTTGCATGGCCGCGACGTGGCTCTAGAGCCAGAACATGCCGACGGTTGAGAGAGAGCAGCGACGATGCAATCGGGAGGGAGAAGAAAACAGTTGAATCCGTTGACCGAAGTGGTTCGGTGGCAACTGCTATGGCTCAAGCTGGCTAGAGGAACAGGAAGAGAGGAAAAAGAACAGGAGAAGAAAAACAGGGAAAAGGAAAAGAATGGAAAATGTGGTGATTGATAAAATCTGGTATTTGCTAAGAAATTCTCATGTGGTGATTGAATGTTAGAATGATCTCCCGGAGAGGCATTTGGCCCAACGGCCAAATGCCTCGCTACCGACGATCGGCGCCGGCCCAATTCTTGGTCAGGGCCTGTTGCAAGCTATAAAAAGAGAGGTGGGGCGGTGGCACGGACGACGCGAGATTGAGCGGAGCCACAAAACCCCACCCGGACAAAACCCTAATCCGATCTAAGAGGGGGCGCAGCCAGCAACGGGAAGAACCCCAGTCGGATCTCCGCCGCCAGAGGATCGCCTCCGCTCGGGACACGCACTAGGCAAGGGATCGACTACCGCCGTCTCTACCGACTCTACGCCCGGCCTCGCCTCGCTCGGGATCAACCACCGCCGCCTCTACTACACACAAGCGCGATGGCCAACCCGTCTCCATCTCCATCGGACGGTAAACCCAAACCCGAAACCATAATCTTCTCGGTACCCTCAAGAACACCATGAACCCAAAGAGAGAAAGAACCGAACGGATCTAACGGATCTAACAATGGTATCAGAGCCACAACAGGCGAAGATCCAAAAGAAAAAGATTCAAAAGAAAAGAATCCGAAACCCTAGCTCCAGAACCGCGAAACCCTAAGAAGGGGAAACCCTAGATCTAAGGCGCGCGGTACTTACCTGGCCGTGAGGGACCATCGGGCGAGCCGCGCGCTCGCCGGGGCTCCAAACCGGCCCGGAGCGCCGCCAAAAGCTCGAGAGCGCCGGTCTGAACCTGGGTAAAGACGCGGAGCCGCTGACGGCGGGCGCTTCCTTAGGGGAACGCGCGCCGCCGGCGAGAGGCTCGCTGGCGGCGCGGTCTTCCTTCTACCGCCGCTCTCCCCTTGCAGCCGCTGCCGCTCGATTTCTTCGTAGCTCGGGAGCGGCGAGAGAGAGAGAGAGGCGAAGAATGGGTTAGGGTTTTCGCGAGTCGCCAGCGTGGTTTTGTTCGGCGAAAAAGCCGCCCGCCGCTCGATTTGAATCAACGGTTGTGATCGCGTCGAGGCGGATCGGTCGCCGAAGCGCCTGGCTGTTGGAATCCACCGTCGATGAGAATCCGACTACCGAAAACACATCGTGAAACCCTAGCAGGCCGTGGGCCTAGAAACAAGATAATCGTAAGACAACACGAATGCGGGCCAAATGGCGGTTTAAATGCAGTTTTTCACGGTTTTGAACAAGAAATCCGAAATTGATTTTATTTATTTTGAAGTATTTTTTGATTCAATTTCAATAGAAAAGTTGTATAAAATCTCTGTAAATTTTGCACCAACGTGTTATTATTTTTCAGAGATTAAATGTGTACAGTATAATGCTTCTGAATATTGAATTATTTTAGAATAATTACAGTTTCCTCTGCAAAAGTTAATGTTGATTAATTCTTTTAATTAAATTCGAACCAACGAGAGAATTTAATTTTTAAGAATTTATTGTGAATTATGATATTGTTATTTTCGACCAAAGTTGATAATAACAAGATTATAATTTTAATTGATGTTTTTATGCATTGTTTCTATTTACGCTTACGGTGATATAGTTTTAATGTATAGATAAAATTGATTTAATTGTATGTCGTATTTTTTGACCAACGTTGGAAATAAGGCATATAATTTTAATGTTTCGTTCTCACTTTATTTGATCTAAATTTTGGAGGATACAACTTGATGAGTTGTATCGAGAAATACCCACTCTCAAAGGAGATAATTATGGAGAGTGGAAGAAAAGATAGACTTAGCGTTTATCTTAGCCGAGGTGGACCGGGTCCTCACTCAAGACGACCACCGAGCCTCGGCACCAAATGAGGGGTCAAAATGAGGATGATCTTGCTTGGCGAAAAGACAGAGAGATCATGCTCCCTTACGATGTCTTATGACCTAGAGCATAAGAATGGACCACACCAACAAGAAATGTATGGTGTGATAAAGAACACGATTGAGCTCGCAATTGTGGGCTCAATCGCATCGTGACACCGCACGAGATACCTTGATAAAATAAAGAGTCGGTTCTTGGCTCTTCAAAGACATATGCAACACGATTAACTTGGCATCCAAGCTTAAACCAATGGATTTGGCGACTACTCACATGGTGGATCGAGGAACAAAGAAAGGTGAGAACATTATTACATTCATAAATGAATGCTTGTATGTACAATATTCAAAATCCACTTGGTGGATTGACTCAGAACAACTGTTCATGTTGCTAATTCCTTCTGAGGATTCCGTCGACGAGGACTACGCAAAGAAACGAAAGATGTAAAGAAAATTAAGAAAGGCGCAAAAAGAAGCACATGAGTTCTACAAATTGTTCACACAGACATTTGTGGTCCTTTTCTGTGAAAAGTGTGGATGGTTATGACTCGTTCATAACATTCACAGATGACTACTCCGTTATGGATATATTTATCCAATCAAAGAAAGAAATGAAGCCTTGGATAAATTCAAGATATTTAAGGTGAAGTTGAAAACCAACACGATTTAAAGATTAAGATAGTTCGATCCGATCGTGGGGGAGTACGATCGACATACCCCATATGGACAAGTTCCTGGACCTTTGCGAGGTTCTTACAGAAAATGGCATAGTAAGACCCGAGTTCTTGAAGCATAGTTTAGCCCTTAGTTGTTCTAGTGAAGACTAATAAAGTCGGTCAGAAATGGGTCTACAAAACAAAACTCGACTCCCAAGGGAATGTAGAAAGATACAAAGCGACTTGTGGCAAAAGGATTTACACAAAGAGAAGGGATTGATTACAATGAGACATTTTCTCCAGTCTCATGTAAAGATTCCTTCGAATCATAATGGCATTAGTAGCACATTATGATTTAGAGTTACATCGATGGATGTAAAGACGGCATTTCTTAATGGGGATTTGGAGGAAAATGTTTACTAATTTATGGGTTAAAGCAAGCTTCAAGACAAGGGTACTTGAAGTTTGACAAGACAATAAGAAAATTTGGGTTTAAAGAGAATGTAGAAGACAAGCTGTGACTCACTATCACAAAGACATACATAGAGAAAGTCTTAAAGAAATACCTAGGTGCATCCTATATTATCCGAGTTTTTGGGTGGAGGCGTTAAAAACGCCATTCATATTCTCAATAGTAACTGTGCTGAGTTGTGGAAGAGTTCCTCTCTAAACCACTCTACGTGTGTGGGGAGTCTGCGAGGCTAAAGTATTTAACCCAAACCTTGGGAAGCTATATCGGATGTACTACAAAGTTTAAAGATGGGAAGTTTATCTTCCTAATCACGGTAGTGATGTCGATCACATCCTTGGTGAAGCCGTTCGTTCTAGGGATCGAAATTCAGGGATAGAAACAAACATTCATTGGAAATTGATAAAGAAAGTCTTGCGTTATTTGCAAGGAACAAAGGCCTCATGATGACATACTGAAGATCGATTTACTCCATATAGTGGGGTATCTGATTCGATTTTGCGGAGATGATAGAAAGTCGACATCCGGATATGTTTTCACTCTCATTTGGAGGAGCTATATCGTGGAAAAGCTCAAAGCAAACCGTCACTACATCGTCCACAATGTATCTAGAGTTTGTAGCATGTTATGAGGCTACGGCGGTGAGCGGCTTAAGTTCATACCGGTTAAAAGTGGTTGACGACATCAATAGACCACTTAAGTTGTCTTGCGATAATGAACCCGCATAATGTATGCCCACAACAATAAGTCAAGTGGTCTTTGCCAAACACATTGACATAAAGTACTATGTTGTGAAAGATAAAGTTCGGGATCAAATTATAAGTCTTGAGCATATAAGTACCGCAAAGATGTTAGCGGATCCGCTTACTAAAGGCTTACCACCCAATGTGTTCGAGAGAACATATAGCGGCATGGGTTTAAGGAAAGCCTATGATTCTGGACTAAAAGATGGCCCAAAAGATTAAAGTAACTATTTGAGCAGGAGGTGTCTGTATTATCGGCGATTGCCGTGACGATGAGACATGTTCTATACATTAATCTGTGATGGAATAAGTAAAGTCAAAAGCAATTAAGAGATAAAATATAGAATGAGATCAAGGGGAGAATGTTAGAATGATCTCGAGAGGCATTGGCCCAATGACCAAATGCCTCGCGCTGATCGGGCGTCGGCCAATTCTTGGTCAGGCCTGTTGCCTGCGCTATAAAGAGAGGGTGGGGGCGGTGGCACGGACGGCGAGATTGAGCGGAGCCACAAACCCCACCCGACAAAACCCTAATCCGATCTAAGAGAGGCGCGGCCGGCAGCGGAAGAACCCGATCGGATCTCCGCCGCGGAGGATCGCCTCACTTCGGGACACGCACTAGGCAAGGGATCGACTACGCCGTCTCTACCGACTACCGCCGGCCTCGCCTCGCTCGGGATCAACCACCGCCGCCTACTACACACAAGCCGCGATGGCCAACCGTCTCCATCTCCATCGGACGGTAAACCGAAACCCGAAACCATAATCTCTCTCGGTTACCCTCAAGAACACCATGAACCCAAAGAGAGAAAGAACCGAACGGATCTAACAGATCTAACATGAACATTTAGGTTTCAAACTTTAGGTTTTCGATTTTTGGGTTTACACTTCATATAATATTTAAAAGTATTATACAAAAGTTTTTAAATCCCATATTTTTATATTCGTTTAATGTTGAGTATGAAGGGGATACAGTTCATGTATCCTTCGTTGTGATCAAGGCTGACACCCCATGGCATTATACTGAGGATGGTGTGGATCTTGTGGTATGGTGTTCTTTGTCTTTTTCATTCCTTTTTCTCTGTCTACCTTTTTCTTCATGTGTATATACCCCAATTGTACATAGTATTTTGAAATTGTTGCTTGCATTGAGATGTGCCTCACCCTTTTCTGGATTTCCCTGCATTGGTAGCAAAATATTACCGCAACAGTTCGGCTCATTCCAATGTGTTGGTTGTGCTAAATGATACTTTGGCTTTTTAGATGTGTTCTTGGCTTCTTGCTTTGTTGTGGGAGAGAGTTTCTTGCTAAACGGGCATAGTATTTAGAACATTCCTTTTTTGTTTCCATGAAATCTATCGTTTCTTCCATGGATGGAATCGGTTAATCAGTTGGGATTGGTTGGTTATTAGTTAGTGTACTCTACTTTGTAATGAGGATTAATTTTCAACAAATGAATTACTCTTTACATCATATATGCTGTACATCTAATCTACTTTTGTGATGTAATCATTTGGCATGTTCGGTCTTTATTGTAAAACTTGACCGACATCCCAGCGCAATTCATTATCTGTCTATGTAAACTCGATGTGTTAAATTATTGAATGGTATGGTTTCGCCATGTATGAAATGATTCCATGATGTATCGAACTGAGTGCTATTGGTCCTTTCTCATATTTTGACCAGATTCCAAAGAGGTAATAATTTAACTTATCTAACAAACAACATGCTATTGATTCCTTTCTTCTGAGAATTCAGAATTAGACAATCCGAGTCCGACAAACATTCAGTTTGAACAGCACTGGCTAGAGGCCCAAACGGACCGCCAAGCAATATGCAAGTTTCTCCTGTCATGCTGTCTCCTCTAAATACTAGTAAATTGTAGTATGTAAGGCTCTCCTGTTGTCCTCTCTCTCTCTCTCTCTCTCTCTCTCTAACTAGTAAATACCACTGCAACTTTCCAGTTGCTTTACTACCAATACTTTGCCCTACATTAGGAGCTCAAGCCTGTTATTTAATCATTTAGGCTGAAGGTGCCAACGCAAACCATCTTCAGCTAGAGTCACTACCAGTTACCAACTTGGGAAGGGATGGCTGGTTTTGAATTTTGAGACCTATTGTGTACACGAATTAGCGACATGAGCATGCATGCCAAATTATATTTTGTGTAAACCTCATGTTTTGCCTGATTCCTTCCGCTGCATAGTTCCTGAACTCACCAACCCAACTGCATTTCAATACTGCATTATATGGTTGTAAGACATGCTACACCCTGTTCAATTATTCATTCATTTTTGTTCCAGAATTTGGTAATTCAGTTGACACAGTACCGTGCAGCATTAAGTCATTAATCTTTGATCCATCAAGGTATACCTAAGAACAAGGAACCCTAACATTCTTATAAAAATTGAAGCGATAATTCTTTTATTGACAAAGAACAAGGACCCTCTAAACTTCAACTCATGATATGGTAGTTTTCTGAAGAACAAAAAATGACGGAACTGAAAGGAGCACTGCCAGCCCAAACCTGCTAACCTTTGTATGGCAATCACAATCCATGTTTTTTAATGATGAGAGATTATTTAGTTCGAATTATCTAAACATATTTGATTCGGCTATTATTCCTTAATTTAATTGTCTGGACTTAGAGAAGCTCAGATGATACCAAATGCAATGAGATGATGATGCCCACTGGTTTGTTGTTGTACTTCACCATCTGGTCATGAAACAGCTGGAACCCATGTGCAGCCTCACTAGTCAGTACCCATAATTCTTTTTCTGTCTAGATTTGATTGAGTTTTGGATAATGGTTAGCACAACTGCTCAAACCGATAAGCATAAGGAACATTGCTATGCACAGTTCAAACTTCAAAGTCCAATATGATTGTGGCATGGCCCTCTCTTTTCTCTCACTAACATCGAGTGAGGAATCTCTGACCAATCTTTCTCTTAGCCGTCAGTGACGCGTATCAATGTCATGAGCATAATCTATACTCTTAAAATGGGTAATTAGTAGTATTGCTGATACTACAATAGATCAGGCCTTAGTGTCGGCATTTCCTTGAGACTTGAGAGCGATTCTACGTGAAACCTTTCAAGGTGTGAGCTCCACCAGAACACAATTAATCAGTGGAGTTTGAGAGTTTAACAATAGCCCGAATCTTGATGCATGTGATGGTGACGTATCAAGGGTCATCGGGCCGCCAATTTCGGAATCAGACGACGACTCGTGCAGCAGTACTCATCCACTGAATGTGCCCTTATATTTTGAAGATCATACATAGTCTCATTAAGGAATAGTCTCCTAAAGGATGAGCACGAAGTAGTCACGGAATTAAATCCCAGAGAAATCTAAATCTACAAATAAATCCACATAACATGCAGGAGTTAGTAAGGAATCGTGACCATAACAACACATGAGTGGGTTAACCACCGATTTGTTGACACTGTGTACTAGCACTACGTGGAAATGAATCATCTGCGTTAAAAGGTTAGAAATGAATCATCCGCATTGAAGGGTTCCAAACAAATCATCTACAATGCTACATATTAGAAACCGATCTTCGTGGTCCGATGAAAGAAAAAGGTTCATATCACGTATCAAGGGTCATCCGGCTTAGCGGGGGCAAACACTGCAGTGGTAAATTGTATAGATCGTACAGCATTAGGTTCACCCTTCGTTCCAATTCAATCACCATCCCAACCTCTCCTTTTAACTAGCCTGGTGCCCACCTGTATACATAGGCCCACCCTTCCCGTCTCTTCTTCTCTCACCCTTTTAGTCACTGGTCAGTGCCTGCTTTCTCCCCATAGGAACCAAAATCCAAGACACGCGCACGCCAAGCACCACAGCTTGAGCTCCAAGGCTATGGAGCAATGGAGAAGACGCGGCTACCAGTTCACCGTAGCAGTGGTGGTGGCCGTGGCGGTGGCGGCAATGGCGCCGTCCGGCGAGGCGAAGCTGTCGCCGGACTACTACCGGTCGACGTGCCCCGACGTCGAGTCGATCGTGCGGTCGGTGGTCGCCAAGAAGGTCAAGGAGACCTTCGTCACCGTACCGGCCACGCTGAGGCTCTTCTTCCACGACTGCTTCGTGGAGGTGAGTGAGATCGATCAGTTTCCGCGATTGCGGATTGGTGTTTGGCAGCAGTAGTACACGGCTTCTTTAGTGGGTTATTTGACTTCTTTCTTGATGCAATGCGTCTGATTCAGATTTGTCCAATTAAAGTTTCATGATTCGTTGTTGACAGAACTTTAATTTGATCAAGAAATAAAAGGATTTCAACTTTCAGGAAGTATAGTCAGTTGCATTTGCAACCTTGTAAAGTTTGAGCTGCTTTTCAGGCTTTCAGCTCAGCAACATCAGTAGCTTGTCTCTGTACTGATCCAATTGACCTGCCATTTGTTTCATTTGAGATCAAGAGTGAATTTGCTTTGTTTGTCTCAGCAAAGGGGGGGAGAGATGATACTAGTATGAGAGGTTAGGTGGTAGTAGTAGATTATTGCTGCCAATGCCAACTCGATTGGCTCAGAATCACGCATACTCGTCGGTTCTGCCATGTGACTGCACGACCTTTCTGTCAACTGGGCTGAATTATCAAATATTCAGGTCAGATTTGCCGGGCGTCCCTGCTGGACGTTTGTCGTTTCCGACGTGGCGAATGCTGAATTTCATGCGATCCACGTCATCATTCCTCATTCTCATGAAATTTGCTTATCCAAAATTCCAAATCTTAAATTTTAGATAGATGTGATAGATGTGCTTTCTGCTGAGTAAAACTGAAGTTGAGACATGCTTATGGGGAATTACATTTACAGGGTTGTGACGCATCGGTTATAATCGCGTCCCGCAACAACGACGCCGAGAAGGACGCGCCGGACAACTTGTCCCTTGCCGGAGACGGCTTCGACACCGTCGTGCGCGCCAAGGCCGAGGTCGAGAAGAAATGCCCCGGCGTGGTCTCCTGCGCCGACATCCTCGCCATCGCCGCCAGGGACGTTGTCAGCATGGTAATTATGCTCTGTCTTGTCATGGTTATCGTTACAGCTCCCAAGTCCTGACAATGTCAATGTCTGATTCTGTGGTGGTGGTGGCAATGGCATGGCAGTCGTCCGGCCCCCACTGGACCGTCGAGCTCGGCCGGCTGGACGGGCTCGTCTCCAAGGCCGGCAACGTCGCCGGCAGGCTGCCCGGGCCGGACATGCACGTCAAGGACCTCGCGGCCATGTTCGGCAAGAACAACCTCACCACGCTCCACATGGTCGCGCTCTCGGGCGCGCACACCGTCGGGTTCGCGCACTGCACGCGCTTCACTGGCCGGCTGTACCGGTACAGCGGCTCCGGCGCCGACGGCGCGACGGTGGACCCGTCGTACAACCAGGCGTACGCGCAGCAGCTCATGGAGGCGTGCCCGCCCAACGTCGGCCCAACCATCGCCGTCAACATGGACCCCATTACCCCGTCCGCCTTCGACAACACCTACTACGCAAACCTCGCCAGCGGCCTGGGGTTGTTCACCTCGGACCAGGCGCTGTACTCCGACGGCGCGTCGCGGCCGACGGTGAAGGGATTCGCCAAGAACCAGACGCTTTTCTTCGAGGCTTTCAAGGAGGCCATGGTCAAGCTGGGGAGGGTCGGAGTGAAGACCGGCAAGCACGGAAATATCAGAAGAGATTGCACCGCCTTCAACAATTAGTAGACGCACACTGAGACTGCAGCACTTGTAGTTGCGATCTCTCTTGTTTGGGGCTCGTATACTGAAATGGATACATTTGCACACAGTTTGCAATGTCTTCTTCTTGTACAGACTAATGAGTGTTGTTAGTATCATGGACACGCAGTTTTGAAGTAAAAGCGATAGGAAGAAGCAAAGAACACATGATCAGAGCACTTATTCGTAGATGGAGATGAATTTTGGTAGCCCTTGAGATGTTTTACATGCGAGATTTCCCATACAGGCTGCTGTACACAACCTTCGTCCGGTACATAAGAACGGAGCTCAAGGCGACAGCGACGACGCAGAACGCCGACATGATCGGCGACGAGAGGAAGAAGCAGACGGCGCCTTGGCACGTGATGTTACAAAATTAACATGGCCTACTGTTAATTTAATTCCATAATTATGCAATAAAAGAAGGGAATTCTTTTCTGTTCGTTAGACGTGCTATAAAATTCGTGTTGTTAATGTGCTGTAAAAAAAATCATAATAGTCGAATTTTCATTCGTCTGATATGCTTTGCGATTTGTACTTTTTCTCATATGATGAATTGGATCTGAATTTATTATTATTTTTTCTTCAGAATATAACGGGATCACCATATTGCTGTATTTTATTAGTATGTAATTTTTTTGCCTTTGTTTTTATTCAACCTCTCAAAGTACATGTGAAAAATATAATTGGTTCACCACATTGTCGTATTTTATTGGTATATAATTTTATTTTTTATCTTTATTTTTTCTCAACCTCCCAAAGTACAAGTGAGATTTTAAATCATGTGATGGAAATATGAGTTATTAATATTTTCATGAATAATTACAGTGATCAAGAACTAAAATTGCATAAATAATTTACTGTAATTTATGTATAATGGAGTTCTAAATGGACTTTCAAAATATGATAATTTTTTACAGAGAAAACAATCGAATTATGTGTAGATATACCGGTGGGACCAAGAAGGTCCTACTGTGTATAAAATATAATAGCCAAAGCAAAGTTTGAGAAAAATACAGGAAAAAAAGAATGTACAAGAAGAAAATCAGAAGATGTTATCTCGCCATTCTTGAATTCGTAGGAAAAATTTCGTCTTCGCACGATGGATAACCATAGTGAGATCCTGTTTGAATCGAAACTTCTGACCATTCTCTGAAGGGTCCACATTTTGAAAATTTTTATTGTTTCGAACCATCCATAAAATCCAGCAGGCAAGAATGATGATTTCCATACTAAATGGCAGATTGAGAGCGCGAACTCCAGGTTTTCAAAAGTTGACAGAGCAACTTGCCTGGCTGGATAGATCAAATCCCAACAAGCTTGTGCAAAGTTATAGCCAAAAAAACAAGAGGTGTAAATGTTTCCTCTTCCTGGTGCTTGCACAAGACACAAAATGTAGCTCTCTAAGGGACATTGTTTCCTCCTGAGTAGGTTCTCTGGTATTCAAACGATCTTTCTTTTTGAATTGAAAGAAGCAGGAGAGCTGCCTTGTGCATTGATAAAGTAGGAGAAAACAAGATAAAAAAGATACACCCTGACAGGAAAAATACCCTCGGTGGGACGGAAACCGCAACTGAGGCACACCTTGCAACACACTATCAACAACACCAGAGTTAGCGACACCAACTAGCAAACTCTAACCACGCCCTAACCCCAACCATCTCTGTCACACACACAACAAAGCTAAGGGAATGACAACACCTCCCATTCAACCCATAGGAGCTTTGGATTGGTTAAAACGGGACAATGAAGAGAATCACCCTAACACCGACTTGAGAGAGAAGAATAGAAGCAGGTACCGGTTGGTCCACACGCTGACAGGGCCACCAGCGAGGAGCTTCATATGAATTAGGTGAGGATGCATCTTTTCCTCTTGGCAGCAACAGTGGACAATGCAGAAACCGGAAGACGGTGACTCCGACTCCTCTCCCCTCCACCCGCATGGCTCATTCAAAGGTGGACTGGACCAAACTGCTACAAACGGGGCCTTCGAGACAGTCATCTTGTGCCTTTTGCATCTCGAGACGACACTTCGACTGCAATAGCCCCCTACTCGAGCTCTTCCACCGGCAACAGCCCCCTACCTAGGCTCTTCCAACAGTCGACCCGCTACTACTCAGGACACAACCTACACTCGGGGCGCCCCCGACAAAGCAGCATGGGAGACCGACCTTCTCCTCTCCGCCTCACGCAGACCGGCGAGCATGCAACGAGATCCCAAGGGTGGGGGTTCTGGAGCCGGGGGTGAGGAGACTTATCTAGTTGTGGTAGGATGAACTCTGGATAAACTTGCTAACGGGCGTGCCCTAGCAGTCTGGCAGCGGCGAGCATGGGACAGCGTGACACAGCAACGGTTTCCCACGACGCTGACGGTCGACAATCTCCCACGACGCTAATGCCGATCGAGCCCACAGCCTCTGCGGCCACCCTGTCCGGCCAATGGCAGCATCCGCAGGGGGTGGACCTCTTCGGCGTGGAGCACCGAGACCCACCCGGCACGTGCAAAGACGACAGCCCCAGATGCAGATATGGTAGCTCCCTACACGACGGGTCCTCCCGACGCGTGCGAAGACGGTGGTTCCCCGCACGACGAACTCCTTGGCGTCGGCACCCCCGAGCCCGCATCTGGTGGCTGCATGGCGAGTGGTGGTCGCCCCTGGGTGGCGCGGTGACCGGTGACCGGGGGGGGGCAGATCTAGGTCCCCTCCACCCCCTAAAGCTCAAACTTTGGTCAATTTGATCGGAGCAAGTATGTAGCACCGTCGCCATCTTCCCCTGCTCCGGTCATGCACCGCCGCCGTCAACCCCTCCCCAAGCCACCTTGGCCCAAGCAAAACCCAAAAATGGGTTGCTCAGGCCACAGTGGTTCTCACCGCATCTCCCGTCCCCGGCTCCCACCACTAGAGTGAAAGATCTAGACCCGCCATTATGAGTTAATGGAGTGTTTTAGTGATTAATGATAAATCTAATTGTGAGACTAATTCTCTTGTTTCGTATTATCATGTGTAGTCTCATTTGGATATAAAGGTGAAATTCAACGAGGTATGCATTCGACTCATACTCTTATATATTGTTGCATTCCCCGGATCCAAAATATAGGAAGAACTCCATCATAAGTATATCTTGAATATGTGCATATGTTTTCTTTATACATATGTGTATGCACACATTTAGGGTGAGCTTATTCTATATTTTGTGGTTTCACTAGTATTGATCCATATTTCGTTTTCCACATACATTTGGGATCTTTACTTTGAAACATATCCGTATGAGTATACAAAACTTGTGTAGTCTTTGTATACTTATGCTTTGAGTATACAAAACTTGTGTAGTTTTTTTATACTTATGTTTTGAGTATATAGAACTTGTGTAGTTCGTGTATACTCATGTTTCGAATATATAAACTTGTGTAGTTTTGTATATTCATGATTTGAGTATAAAGAACTTATGCAGTTCTCGTATACTCAAGTTTTGAGTATGTAGAACTTGTGTAGTTCTCGCATACTCATGTTGTGAGTATATATATATATAACTTGTGTAGTTTATATATACTCATAACGTGTTACTTTTATCAATTCAATTTATGTGTAATTAAAATGGTTATCATCAATTACCAAATAGGGAAAGATTGAGGTATCTTGTCCCACCATTATGAGTTAATGGTATAATGTGGTAATTAATGATAATCATATTGTGGAACTAACATTTTCCATGAGTTGGATGAATAGGTTATGTTCCAGGATGATGAAGACTTAGGATGATCATGAGTTGATCATCAAGTCAAGATTCAAGTGAAGGATGCATCATGTGTTGATGCATATGAAGACTTGAAGTAAAGGTTGCATCATGTGTTGATGCACATCAAATCAAGAGAAGATCCATCATGTGTTGATGGAGGTCAAGTGAAGAATGCATCATGTGTTGATGCATGTCAATACTCGGGATGAAGAAATCATCATGTGTTGATGATGTTCAAGACAAGATCCCGAAGTGAAGAGATCATCATGTGTTGATGATTGTCAAGTCAAGGACCCGGATTTGAAGTGTTGATGCGCGTCATCAAACTTCAATAAGATGCAAGGCAAAGGTATGACTAGCTAGGGCTAATGACGTGTTCCTAGTCTTTTACCAGTCTTGGTGTTTGGTTGGAAGACTGAATTGCTAGTATAGGTTGCCATACTATTAAGAGGGGTCTTGACTAGTAGCATGAGTTAATCATGTGTTGATAGCTCATTGTGTTTGCTCTAGCTCATTTATGCATGGAGCTATTATTTGTGAATGTGTTTTACGAATAATTGATGCTCATGCATTTAATCTTTGTAGCATGGGACTATAGTTTGCAAATGTGTTTTGCAAATGGTTGAAGTCCATGCACCTTAGCCTTGTGGCGTGATGCTGTTATTTGCGAATGTGTTTTGCAAATAGTTGAAGCTCATGTTTGATTTCTTGTAGCATGTGACTTAGGTTTGCAAATGTGTTTTGCAAACGGTGTAAGTCCATGTACCTTAATCCTTGTGGTATGATTCTAAAAGTTGTCAAATGTGTTTTGCAACTTGTTGGGAATCTTGCTTGTGATCCTTGTTGGCATGGCTTATTAATTGGCAAATGTGTTTTGCAATTGGAGTTGTTGAAAAAGCCATTTGCTGCTTTGTCAGGATAATCGGAAGTTCTGGTGTGTTAACTGCGGAACTACCGCAGGCCGGAAGGTCCGAAATCCGGCGGAATGTTTTTTTTTCCAGAGAAGCACCCGTTTTGGGACTTGGCCGATTTTCAGAAGCGTGGAAGTACCGCCATGCTGGGTGCGGAACTACCACAAAGCTGAAGTTTTGATTTGGCACGGTACAATTTTTCCAGAAGGTGTCATGTGTTGGACCTGAGTGAAAGCGGAATTACCGCCCATCAGAATCGGAACGTCCGATAATCGGAAGTACCGCGTGTTGAACAGAGGAAGTTCTGGATTTTATTTCCAACGGATAGTTTCTCGTATGATATAGCCGTTACTGTGCTTGTCGCTGAGGTGCGGAAGTTCCAAACTTTGTGCGGCGGAAGTTCCGCATTTGCTAATTTTTCAGCAGATTCTCTCCCAACGGCTAGTTTGTGTGTGTGGGCTATATATACGAGCCTTGGCCGGTTGGGAATGGTTGCTGGTGTTATTGTTGAGTGCTATACTTATTCTTGAGCTAAGAGCAAGCCTCTCATCCTCTATTGTGCATGTGTTGCACTTAGTGAGATTTGAGAGCAAACTCTAAGTGCATGTGTTGCCTTAGGTAGTGGATTGTGTATCCATTTGAGCGTTGACACTTGATTAGTTCGAGTGAGAGTTGAGATTTATTTATCTTGGTGTTTGCCGACACCTAGACAGCGTGGAGGCGTCGTGTGCGGTGATCTTCTCAAGAAGCTTGTGAGAAGGCCCGGCGTGGTTGCGAGTGATTTGGTGCTCGCCATCTCCGTAGTAGAGGAAGAGCAACCCTAGTGGAGCGAGGTGTTGGTTCGTGCTGAAACCGGTCCAAGTGGTTGGACTTACCTCGGAGGTGTTGGCTTAATTAGTGGAGCTGGTCCAATTCGTTTGGGCTTACCTCAACGTGGATTAGCGGAGACCGGCAAGTCTCCGAACACCACGGTAAAATATAATTATGTCCATCTTGTTTTTACTTATGCTTTATTTTGAGCAATTTACATTACATGCTTTAATTGTTTATATATCATTGTGTGATTGCTCTCTTGTATTGTTGGTGCACTTAGTTGAGCCTAGTTGATTTAGGTTTTAATTGTGCAAAACCAATTCGTTATTAGCTTCCGCATTATATATTGGTTTTAGTGCGAAAGAATTTTTAAAACCGCCTAGTCACCCCCTTCTAGTCGGCCACCTCGATCTTACATAGAGCCACCACATTCCTCGTCGACGTCGTCGTCACCGACTCGGGAGCGCTGAAGCTTTCTCCCGACTCATGGGCTGCACATGGTTTCAAGCGTCATCGAAGTGGGTCGAAGGTCTACCCCAGTTGGCCTTTAGGCTTGGCCAAGTGTTGGGCCGAGCCTAACACTATGCTCTACTATATTTAGCCTGCTACTATTCATAACCCAGAACGGGATAGACAAACACTGTCCATCCGAAACCCATTACTGCGTAAATCGTTAACCCATGGTCCAAAATCAATTACTATTTATCTAACACGATCCACAATGAACAACACTGAATCCGATACTGTTCGTCCGAACCCATCTCTGTTCACTCCAGACCCGTTTAGACATAATATGTCTATTTCGACCGTTTCGAGCTCGTGAATCTCATTTTCAACTCTGTTTAGCCAAATCAAACACCTAATAAATTCTAATTGCCCACACCACCTTTCTTTGTATTATTTCTGAATTTTTTTTATTTTATTTTGTTCCCAGCTCGCTTCATGTTGAGTCTGGACTTATTTATTGGATTTTCTTTCACGTCAAAAGTCGGATTTGTTGATCAAACTAAAGAGGGAATTGATCAAGACACAGGAGAGGTAAATCCAGTCAAAGACCGCAGATAAGGAGGCAAGTTGCATTCTTTGATCATTTTTAGCCTATATTTTATATACTTATATTATTAATTTCATTATCATATTTATGCCAATTACTTCTTTATTGAAATAATACATTTGAATGTCATGATAATTAGGTATATCCTATCACCCCATATACAAGCCACCTATTCATTTGTAGGCCATATTCACCTTGACAAATTTAAGGTACATAAAATATTAATAAATGCTCGGTGTTGCCACACAACATGTTTACAAATACTGAAAAAGTGTATTGGGTAACCGCCAATAGTTTTGGTAGAGAGTTGAGGGTTGATACTAGGAGGTTGGACAACCCAATAGACTTGATAAAAGTGAGACGAATGTGAGATCAAGTGGTGGACATCCATGAGTTGGATGTTGGTTCATCGCCTCACTGGAAGACAGGGAAGGAGTAGAACCTTGTGCCATATAACAGACACAGAAATCACTCAATCATAGGTTTAGTATATCAAACTTGGCTTAGTACACTGCTCTTCGAATTTAATATCTACAGGATGTCACCTGCTCCTATTGTATAGAGCAGCCACAGATTGAGGGTAGGACAGGAGTGGACCGGTTATGTCACTCACTGATCTACACAACGGTAGGTACAGTCAGCATCAGATCACGCACTCAGTCGATGGTTGTATTATCCAAGGACCTACATGGTAGAAGCTAGAAAGGTTGAACAGTGGGAATGCCTTGTTATCTCAACTTAGTCGCACGCTATCAAGTTTCGTGTATATTGCATGATAGTATGAGTATGAGGTATCTTGTGGGTAAAGTTGGGTAACTCTGCAGAGCATAACCAATGGTATTTGGATACGTCGTGCTTTTGGATAATGAAGTTGTGTTCATGGGCGATTCCAATATATGAGTCATAAGTAGATATTTTGAGATGTTAAGATAGTAATTACAATTGTTGAGTAAATCCCTGATATTATATTAGTATGATTTTACTGTTTAAAAGTCAAACTACTTTAACTCAAATGTTGCCTGATATGGCAAACCTGCACCCTCGTATTCTTCCTCCACCCTCATCTTCCCCCCTCTTCCTCTCTCTTCCATACATGCTACACGTTCATAGCAATGAGAATCCACACTGACCCCTCCTCCTCTCCGGCCTCTTCCTCAACTCTTCCTCCCCGTCCGCTGCTAGCGCCGCCGGCCACCTTAGGCTCGTATATGCCCACCCATGCTCTCCTACCACGATCTCGCCGCATCGCTCGGGAAGGGCCAAATCTTGCTGTCGCTGCGCTCGCCTCCCCTCCACTAATGTGGGTCTCCTCATAGCCCAACAGTGACCTGCTCATCCGCACAAGATGGTCGATCGTGTTAGAGAGATAGAGTCCTACTTGGAGGTTACTCAGTTACTCTCGGTGGCTGTACCTGTCGTATATATCATGTATAGATATGGATTGTTGTAGAGTTCATTTCCTATACGAAATCATCTCTTTCTTGCAATGCAAGTTCCCTTGTAGTATATATTCTTATCAATACACAAGGCTAGGGCGTGACCCAATTCTTTCACGTTCGCATGGTATCAGAGTATGAGTTTCTCCTTTCTAAACCCTAGCCATCGTTTCTTTTTTTTTCTGTCACCCACCATGGCTGACAGCAGCTCTTCTCCTGCCCTTAGCGACAACACCTCCAGCGCCCTCCACTCCTCCAACCTTGGGGCAACTTCTGGCATCATGGCTTCCACCCTAGCCCCATCCTCCTCCACCTCAGTTTCAACCTTGGCACCATCCTCTCATACGCTCAATGGCACTTCCATCAAAACCCATATTCCCTTCAGCCTTGATATCAAAGCATGCAACTACTCAAAGTGGCAAAACCTCTTCAAAGTTACGCTCGAGAAATATGGCTTACGTCATCACGTCACCCTTCCTCTTCCCCAGCACGACAATTCCGAGTGGGTTCAGCATGACTTCATCGTGTTCTCCTATCTCCATGGATCTATTTTCATGGAAATTCTTGATATTGTCATGATTATTGATGCTACCGCTTGCATCATCTCACAACACATTGCGGATCTCTTCCGTGATAATAGAGAGAGCCGAGCTCTTCATCTCCACATCGAGTCCAGCAGTCTCTTGCAAGGTGATGTGATGATTACAGAGTACTTCCACAAGCTGAAAGTTCTCGCCGACGTCAGTCATGTCATCCCTAACAAAACCCTTATCCTGACTACTATTTATGGTCTCAACGAGAATTTCAATAACGTAGCATCCATCATCGCCATGAAGACACCGTTCCCCAGCTTCATCACAACCCGCTCTCTCCTTCTTCTCGAGGAGACTGAGCGGGCCAACCGCGCCAAGGACAGAGCCACCACTGCTCTCCTTGCAGTGGGTGTGGCCCAATTCTTTCACGTTCGTAGATCACGATGAGAGCCTAACATGACCAAGAAGATCAAAAGCCAGGGATCTACATCGATCGATCAGTGCTTGAATGAGTGATAAATATTCTTTACGGTGAGGGAAGGTAGGACTCTCCTCATCCTGATAGAACCTTCAGCTAGGGGTGCAATCGGAGCAGATACAGACGGATATCACCCATACTGTATCCTATTTGTATTTTTTTCTTGAAGTTGGAGTCAGACACAGATAGTGGCAAATACCTATTTCTCCACCCCGTATTCGCTCTACAAGCATTCGATTGTTCGGTCGAATGGAAATTACCCACTTCTTTTGAACCCTAGGACATTAAACAGTAGGGGTGCAATCAGAGCGAGTATAGAGTGACTAATCGTTGAAATGTTGAAGGAAAAATACTCAGTATCCTATGCCTGCTCAAATACAGCAACCCACCTATCTATTATCCTGTTGCTAAATTAAGTCACAACAGGATTTCCTCATACCACTTGACATACATACACATATGGACTTATATCGCTCATCTCGTATCCTATTCCATATTTTTTCCTTAGAGTCGGAGTCAGACAAGGATAATGCTAGATACTCATTTATCTTTTCCGCATTCGCCCTGCAAGCCTCTGATCGGTCGGTCAGACCGAAATTATCAGCTCCACTTGCACCCCTACCTTCAACAACAACCTAGAACAAAGTGATGCCTGCAATTCAGCAATTCTCTTCCGCCTCTCAGAGCCTGGATGTAGTTCGGCTCCTGGCTCTAGGCTTCTCCTCTCCACCTCACTCGGTATGATAACATCTATCATAGCAAAGAAGACTAGACAGTAAGAGAGGGGACCCCCGGTATCCTCAGAGTGACCAGATAGTCCCCGAAAAAGGGACCAGTTGTCAGGAAAAGCATGTATATTAATTGCCCTGAAAACTAGGTCTGAGTTATTACATGGGGGAAGGTGGCTATTTATAACATTTCAACAGGACACTTGAGATTACTACCCTACCCCTAAAAAGGTCCTATGCGTGTAGGGACTGCAGGGGCTTTTCCTGCCCCTACGTGTAGCCTTCGGACCATGGTGGACCTTCCTAGGCTTGGTCCACCTGGTTGGTGCTCCTGATCCACCGGTGTCTGAGGCCCTTCGTGGCGTGTAGTACACCCCCGGGCGCCCTTCCCTCTCCCGAGGTGGCCCTGGATGATCCGTGGCTTCTGGGCTTGCGGTGCTCCGGTGGCCTCTGTGCTTCCCTCGGAGCATCCCGAAGGGGCGTTTGGTACCGCTGAGGTGAGGTCAGCCACAGGAACCCTCCGGCTCCCCTAAGGTGGCCCTGGGACCCGTGGCTTCTGCCCTCGCGGTGCTCTGGCGACCCTCAGGCAGCCTCCGGGCCTTCCCCGGAGCCTCCCCGAAGGGGCACTTGGCACCCCCTGGGTGGGGGGCTTCGCTCTCGTGGGTCATGGGGTCTGTCCCGCGGTTTTTGCCAGGTTGTTGGGGCTGCCCTTACGACAACATCCTTCTCTAAGCGACGAGAGACGAGACAACAAATCTGACTACCTTTACCGGAGCAAAGTAGCAGAGCCCACAAGTCCAACGCTAGGCAAAAGACTAAAGGTCTATTTGGTTTGTTACCAACGTGTTCCAAACCAATTTTTGGTAACGCTAATGAAAATTGACTATCGTTTGGTTTGCTACCAATATTTGGTAATGCCAACAAAAATTTGGTAACACCAATGAAATCCAATGCCATATGCTGACAATCGATGTTGAGAAAATTGCTCACCAAAACATCCATTTTACCAAATTTTGTCTTTACCTAAATAGCTTCTAACATACTTTGAGCCACAAAACCAAGCCTCCACAAATACCTGCCCAATTGGAGGACCCAAACTACAGCTTAATAAGGCAAACTCTAAAGACTATCAGTGCGGTGCCCCGTGTCATTACCCTGGAGGGTAATCACACTTAAGCATACGGATTACTATTCGTCTGTCCGGTAGAACACCACTTTGATGAATAGTAAGCTTTACCAGAGTTTACACATCAGAACAATAAGATAGAAAAATTCACTTTATTACACAGTTAACCACACAAGGCTCTAGTCTTTAATACATTTATTTAATAACAACGGGAACAAATTCCCCTCGCTTGCCTGCCTTACTCCATCGATCGTCTGCTCGCCCCACTCACCAAATAAGGCATCCACCTCGCCCTGCTCCGTGTAGCAAGTGCCCTCGCCTCCTGCGGCCTCCTCGGTACCTGCGTATCCTTCATCCCACTCGGGATAGTTCCCGGCTAGACTAGGATCTACAAAGTAGAATAATAGCAAGATTGAGTACTAGTGTACTCAGTAAGCATGTATTAGCAAATATGCACCAGATGGCTCATCTCTGTTCGTTATCACATTTTCTAACTCATCTCTATTTCTGGAAAATATTTGTAGTTTTAACTATGAAAAGACTACTTGTCACTCAGTAAGAAGATAAAATCCTGAGCGATCACCGTAGACTCCAATCCAGGAGACATGTATAAATTTATGATTTTATTTAGCACTGCGTAGGCATTGTACCACTTTTACCATAGCTAC
Organism: Hsuehochloa calcarea; assembly: GCA_036346395.1. Lineage (NCBI taxonomy): Eukaryota > Viridiplantae > Streptophyta > Magnoliopsida > Poales > Poaceae > Hsuehochloa > Hsuehochloa calcarea. Next base: position 6,390,452 of record CM070610.1, read on the forward strand.
TTTGAACTCTCTCTGAGCTGGGTCCCCCGCATTTCCTTTGATGCGATTTCGAGATAAGAATACATAACGTTTTCTAGGTTACGTGATTAAATATCCACCTATTACTTTTTGTCGGTGCTGACCCCATCACCCACCAAGTTCAGGTAATGTTGGTTGGACCGGAGTCCATCCTGTAGCGCCCAACACTCCACCTTAGCGATATAGCGCCATACCCCATCACACTTACACATATTACTTACCCGATGTGGAGAGTATAGTCACGTAACAAGGTAACATTTTCTGCCCACCAAAACAGAAAAATAGTTGGCACTTAAATACGACCTCTTATTCGAGTAAGTTTTGTTGGTCCTTATATACTACCCATATGTAAAGGGTCCCACCTCTTCCCTCATCTCTTTTTCTTTTTTCTTTTCTTCTTCTCTTCCCTACCAAGGGCCCCTTTACCATCCTAATAAGTCTCTTTTCTCATTCATCATCTCTTTCATCTTTATCTCTTTTATCCAATTTGATTTTGAAACGTAGTTTTGATGCATATATATATGATACATCAATATACAGTTTACATTTAATATAACTAGGTTGGTGTTCAAGAGATAGGCTTGCCTTCGAGTCGTAGGAAAGATCAGCGTCGACGGATAATGGATCAAACACTCCTGCCTGCGTCGGTTCATCTTCTTCATTTATACGGTAGACGTGAATAATACGTAAATAAGTACTTAGTTGCTTTTGGGTGATATTTTGCGTACATTTAGTTAGTTGATTTTCTTTGTCAGCATATTTTAATTTAATAATGTTTTTGGATGCTCCAGTTAAGTTAGCACTCCCCAACTACGGTTGTTCTACGGTCTACTGGCTATAGGTTCGAGGTTTCATATTCCTGCGTTCTATTGTGCAAAAACAAAATACTACACGTACTCGCATGCAACTATATTTATTTAATTTTACACATGCAAATATGCCTAATTGGTTTTACCTAGGTATGTACGTATTTATTTATTTCTCTAAATAGACACTAGGTTGTTTATTTTAATTATTCTATCATGATTAAATTATTTCTACGCATTAGATTAATTGTCTAGTTTTAGCGAGTTATGTTGGTGATTAAATTTAGTTATATAGTCTCAGATTCATTTTGTAATTTTCCTGCTTTTATTTTCTACCGGTTGGTTTACTGCTATTTATCCTAACGTTGTTCACAAATTTATTTGGTCTAACAATTTCACAGCGTCGACACCTATTAATACTGGTGTTTATTTTTATGGTTACATCAGCTACCATTAATCTTGACTAGAAATTATCTCTTTACCCTTTTATTTATTTCCTAAATTTTGCACACCTAATTTCCTAATTTTACCCACCTAATCTCATTTCTCTCTCTCTCCTCTCTATCCACCCATTCGACCGAACCACCCAGACCATCTCATTTGCTTCTTCCCTAGTCTATTTTCCCCACTCTCTCTCCAATGCTCCTTCTGCTGAAAGCTCCGGCCGGAGCTTGGCTCTTGGCGCCGCCCCTTGCCCGGCTCTTTGGTGGCCGACGCTTGGCCACCGCCACCCCTCGGCCCCAGCTCGGCCCTTGTGTTGTGGTTGAGGCAAAGATTTTGGTTTATTCCCTCCCTAATATTTATTTTTCCTTTTTTTGTTACTTTACTTTTAAGCTTGTTTTTTTAGTTTTAGTTATTGTCTGTTGTGGGCTTATGCTTGGCGAATGGTGATGGGGGTGGCTACCACAGCTTGCTATAGCGTGCATGGTTATGCTCGTGGTTGTGCTATCACCGTTGCCGCGTCTCACTGAGGTAACTACCCCCTCTAAACTCTATGCCGTTCCCTCCCCTTGCTCTGTGATGAAAATGGTCGATGCTCTAAGAGCTATTGTTACATGGGTTAGTTTATATGGGGAGTTCGGATGGGCAAGAAATGGCTGTGGGAAAATGGTGATTGATGAATGTATTTGGTTGGCTCATATGATGTGGTTCTGATTGAGCAAAAATATGGGTGGGTGGAAATGGCAGTTGACCTCTGTTGGGTTGGGTTGAGGATGGCAAAGGTGGCCGAGTTGGTCATGCTGGCCGTGTGGGTGATGTTGGTGTTCTTGTTGGTCACCTCGGTCCTCGATGGTCGATGTCGGTCCTTGTTGTCACTTGACGTACGGGTTTCGCCGGTCTTCCCCTTCGCCTTTGCTCCTCTCCTCCTTTTACCTCTTCTTTGTCGGTGGGTTTTGGGATGGTGATAATGGTGTGGGTTGATGTGGCGAGGCTTTGCTTTGGCTTGGTTGTCTTGGGAGGGCAGTGGGTGCTTGTGCTTGGTTTTGGCTTGCTTTGTGTTGGCCTTCGTTTTGCTAAGGGCAGCAGAGGCTTGCTGGCTTTCTTTACTTGCTTGCTTGTGTGCTCTTGGCTGTGAAGGAGCTTGGGTTGTGAGGGAGAAGGCTTCTCCTGGGGGCTTTGTTTTGTTTTGGCTATGAATGGAATGTGTGAGGCTTTGGTTGGCTTGACTGGGGGAGAGGCTTATGAGGAAGGGAGCTTTCGGCTGGTTCTTTGCCTTGCCCTGTGCATGACCACATTACCCTCCCTTATCCATTCCCTTCTCACATGGGACTATTTAGCTATTGTCCATTGGTCCATGGGGAGCTTCCTGCACTACACACTGGCGTTTCTACTGCGGACGATAAGTTAGTAAAATGGAAAGTGGGTGTTGGGCTAAGAAATGGAATGGGCCATTGGTCCATAAGACATTGTCGGATTTTTCTACGGTTGAGGTAAGTTGGTATACGTGGGTGTCCGATTCTCTAAATTATCGGGTGATGAAACCTATTGAAGGGCTATGGTGCCGACTAACCTAGGTTGGACTGGGAACCTTAAGGAACTTCAGGCAATCTGATGACAACCTCTCTTTAGCCTTACTCTATTTTACCGTGCTTCTTTTGCTAATTGTCTTTCGGGTTTTTGGCGGATGAGGAAACGTGGCAAGGGTTCGGATTGGCCGCGGAATGGGTTCAACGGGCTGGCGATACATGGGCAAGGATGCAAAGAAGGCTTTGGCGACATGCAATGCAAGATTTTATTATTTTATTCTTTTGTAAATGTACTCGTGATGTAATATTTTTATTTTGATATGTTGTAATTAATTTTTGTAATAAATTTGAGAGTGTAATAATATTGTATTATATATTGTGATCTGATGTAATGCATTCTTTTAATTAATGCAAAGATTGTATTATTGTTTAATTTTTGCTTGTACGAATTCTTGTAAATGATCTCGAGTTGTAATATTTTACTTTAGCTTGTACTGAATTCTTTAATCAACATAGAGGCATTTGAGCGGCTAGAGTTGCTCGCAGATGGGGGGTTTTGCATTTGGGTTGAAAGGGTATAGCTGTTTGATCGATGATTTGTTCTAGGGACATCTGAGAGATCATATTGGACCAGGTGCACCACGTCCACCACACAGGATGACACATACATGCTGATTTGGAAAAATACAACCACTTATGCAAAGCCACCACTTCAAACCGGCATGAGGGGTTTAGTGATTGGATTTCACAAATTTAGGGGGGTTAAATAACCGGTTTTGAACTGGCGGCAGGAGGGCTCTGTATTTTTAATTTTTTAATTTATGTGTAGCGGAATTTTAAATTTTTTGTAAGGTTGTTTTTAAGATGTGGTAATATGTTGTAGTGTTCGCTAAATCGGAATGCAAAATCGGAGAAGACGATGTAATGTGAAGTAGAGAATGGGCAAAAATAATTGGGTTTAGGGTTGCCTTGCGCGATGTTGTCCCGATATTTGGGGGAAAAGCGATGTAATTTGTTGCATCAGATATGTGGACCATTATTTTTAGAGGTCACTTCTACAACACGTCTTTTGGGCCTTTATTTTTATATTGTTCCCTGCCTTTGTATAGAAAAAAAATTCAATACCATAAGAGAACCAGAATTGTAGTTGCGAATTGGAATATACTTCATAATAAAGTTGTGGATTACACGGCACGCTGGGTTTGGTTACGTGCATAAGGAACGACCACATGCACTATGCAACAAACCGAAATACACCTACGATACATATGCGCCTTTTTAGAACATAAATAAAGTTGACTGGAACAAAGATCATTAGTTTCAGCAACCCATCGCTCCCTTCCCCTTGTCTCCTTGCTACCCGCGGTGACGGCGGCCAGTCTCAAAGTTATCCATGTCCTACGAGACGGGCTGAACGGTTGAATGATGTTAGGATAATACAACGTCGGGCCAAATTAATGATTATGATGCATACTGAATATAACTTACCTTTTGGATCTGGCAGTGCGTTCGGGTGATAGGGAGCGGTAGTACGGTCGACAGTCCCACTTGCAGGTGCCTTCCTGTAACATCCAAAAAATGCATAAATGTAAAAATATGTAATTTTTAAAACCTTTATATGTTTGCATGTTGCCATCATTTTTGCGTGCATTTTCGGGAGTTATTTGATCTGCTTCTTCCTTGCCAACACCGGTGTAAAACAAATAACCCTGAAAACATAAAAACCCTAATATCTGAAAGTATAAAAGCAAAGTTAACCTAAAGTGTTGCCCTGCTAAATATTACCTGAAATATAAACCCTAAAATCGATAGTGTAACATTTGAAACCTGATTCTCTTAATGTTCAAAAGCCCAATTCGAATTCTTTAACAAGTATCAGAACTTTAGCACGCCTAAAATTCTGCTCTATTTCAATTTCCCATTTTCTCCAGATCCTTTCTTGTCCTTTTCTACTGGTTCATCTTGGTCAAACTCCGGCCCACCTGCAGCCTCTGTTCCTTTGCTTTCTTCATTGGCGCTCAACAACCAGCTCCAGCGCCCATCTCGCTCACGCCCAACTGCTCCTGTCACCATGATCATCACTCGCCATCACTCAAACCGTCACACGTTGGCAATGTGCTGCTGACCTTGTCAAAAATCATCAACCACTCTTCAGTGTCGAGCCACACCAAGCGCATCAACGCTCTTGGGCAATCTCTGCCCTAGTGGCTATAAATAGCCCCATGTCTCCCCGGTGACCTCCCTTCGCCACACCCGACCACAATACACCCTCTCCCATAGTCAATTGAGTCCGAAGCACATGGTAAGACCAAGCTCCGATTTTCGGCCGTGGCACCACTCCATTGTCACTGGCGCTCAAGAGATCCCCATGATCCTCCACCCCTTCACACTACAGTCCAGTCTACCATAAGTAAAACCCCTAAACTAATTTGATGTTTTATTAACAAGAGTAGCCGCTAACCTCATTCTTCCCCCCCGACCAGAATAGCCCAAGTAGTTGAATTGACCTTTCCGGTCATCAACGCCGCTTGGAGCTCCTCTCGCCGCCGCTAGACCATCTCCGGCCACCTCCGTTACTCCGCACCATATTGGTGAGTTTCTAGTAGCCACTAGATGCTCATGCTCACTTTTGTTATGCATGAGCATTACCAGATCCATGAATGCGTTGTAGACCCGAATGGTAGTCGAACCTCCTTCCGCTTGGAATGTAGTGAACCTCCTTCCGACCAGGTAGTCGAAACTCTTTCCGATCAGATAGTTGAACCTCCTTTAGCCTGGAATGTAGTCGAACCTTCATTTGACCAGGTTGTCGAACCTCCTTTTGCCTGGAATGTAGTTGAACCTCCTTCCAACCAGGTAGTCAAAACTCCTTTCGACCAGGTAGTCGAACCTCCTTCTGCCTAGAATGTAGTCGAACATCCTTCCTCCACCTCCTTCTTACATCCATAGAGCAAGTGCACAAGTTTGTAGCACGCTCCAAGTTCGGCCGCCACACCACTCTGCGCCGCTACCTCATCGGCGTTGCTCCAAAGGGTTTCCCTCCTCTCTAATTGTGCTACCATGTGTTCTTAGGGCCATGCATTAAACTCCCCAATTAATTTAGCCTTTCCATTGTAGGCCTATCCGACATTGTGATCTTCCCCCAAATTCGGGCAGAATTCTAAACCCCCTTGCCGCGCTGTCTCCGGTGAGTTGTGTTCCGATTAATTTCACCTTAAGCTCTCTCAGGAGTCATTGGTGCCTCTCTAATCACTCTCGGCCTTCCTCTTTGCTCAGGTTGCCTTCTCCACCCATACCTCCCCCTTGACGGCACCGACCACCATCGACCAAACTGCCCAGACCACCTCCCTGGTCATCTTTTACACCAGTAAGATCTAAGTATGGTATAGGAAAATTAGGAGTGTTCAAAATCGCAACCAGTCTGGACATCTCCAGATCGTATTTGAGGTCGAGTCCATTACTCTCTAGTAACTAAACAATAAAGCATATATTAAACCACTAGTAACTGCTAATTCAAAACTAATTAATGATAATAAGTAATGTTTAACAGATCCTGATTACACACTGGTCTACAGCTCTTATCACTGGTCTACAGCTAAGACCAGTGTATTTCGACCACACTGGTATAAGGCTTCGACCTCATTGGTCTTTGCCACATTGGTCTAAGTTTTCGACCAGTGAGTTTCGACCACTCAGTTTCAACCACTGAGTTTCGACCAATCAGTTCCAACCACTGAGTTTCGACCACTCAGTTTCGACTACTTAGTTCCGATCACTGAGTTTCGACCACTCAGTTTCGACCCCTGAGTTCCGACCACCCAGTTCCGACCACTCAGTTTCGACCAATGAATTTTGAGTTCGACCGCTCAATTTCGATCACTGAGTTTTGACCATACTAGTCTATGCCTTCAACCAATCTGGTCTAAGACCTCTAATTTGAAACTTCGCCCATACTGGTCTAATACTTCTGGTCTAATAATTTGCATACTTTAGAATTTTAGGAATGAATGGGCCTTTACGCATATGTGCTCAATTCTAACATCAAGTACTTGGAGGATTCATAGTTAGCATGACTTTAGCATAAGGATGTTAAGAGGTTAGTTAAGTGTGGACATTCAACTAGTAGCCAGTGAGTATGATCCAATAGCTCTCAGTGTATGTATGTGTGCTAAGTTGAATTTCAGTGGACCCCCTAACAAATGAAGTGGCTGGTTAGTAGGTAATCAATAAAGTGATTGACCGTAGGTTCCATTGAAACTTGAAGATCATTAGAAAGCAGATTAGAGAGTCATACCTAACCAGGTAACCACTCATCCAAGTAACCATTTAAGAATGTTCCTTGGACATTCTCTCCCTCTCTGTGGATTCATCAAATTCTTTGGTTATAATTCGTCTGAAGTATTTCCTTCATCAACTCCAAATGAGTATGTTATAGTCTCATCTGAAGTACTTCGTTCTCTCAAGTTGTCGTTAGATATGTTAGCTTTCATTCAAATTATTTGCATTTGTTTGAATGTATTTGGATTTACTGGATTTCATTTGGTTATTTTTAGTCGTTTTGGAGTACAATCGTATTATACGTAATTAGACTCTGAAGTCATGAAGGAACAACAATCCCAAAAAGTACGTAGCCGGGATCAAGATTGTCAGAATATTAAACATGATGATTATCAGCACATTGAGCGAGATTGTTATCAGAGTATCGAGAAAGGTGAATATTAAAATCTTGAGCTTTATCAGCACATTGAGCAAGGTAAGTCAACACTTTGATTATATTACACCTAGTCTTTACAAATTGTGTTGCTTTAAATTATAAAATTTGCCTTGCTATGATTTATACAACTATATTGGTCTAGTTCATAGTTATTGCATTAATAATAATTATGTATAAACTTCCAATCCTTGAACTTAGACACTATCATTTGTCACCTTAGAATTAATTATTTATATACTAGTTAATAAGTATGTATCTAAGTGTCATGCTTAACCTTGCTTACATACATTGCCATGCATGCATTAAATTGTCCGACAACAATCATTCAAAATATGAAAACTGGATTTGGGCAGTTGAGGCTGGAGCCTGGCTGGTATGTTGGATTAAAGGTTATTTTAAAAACAAAGGAAAACCTGAAAAATAGCTTTCGACATGGGTGGCTGGAAAGAGTGGCTGGTGCTAGTGGTGCACGATGGTGGGGTATGTGGATGTACCACTCAAGTCAATAAAGGACCGAGTTCTCGTGATGACTTCTCATATAAAAACAGTACAACCAGAAGTCTATAATGGGTATGACCTGACTAACTAATTTGTTTGCCTCATTGCAACCTCACCATTGGTGGATGTGCAGTGTGTGTATGGGTAGTAGTCACTGAAAAGCTACACGACGCAAATGGAGACCTCCCGGGGGCACGACCCAAGGAGGTGATGCCTAGCGGTGCAGGGTTGCATTGGGTAGAGCATTGTAAAGGCCTTTTGATAATCAACTTAGTCGCACACCTACGGAAGTGTGTATGAGACATTATAAGTTGAATATCTCTTGTGGGTAAAGGTACGAACTCTACAGAGTAAGAAAACTATCTAGATAGTCGTGCTCACGGTCAAGAGCGGTGCTGGGAACTTACTTGAACTAGCTTTCATTTTTATAAAACAATTTGTGGATTGAATGGAAAGATGGGGTGGGACTCCAGGGAATTGAGATGGCCTGATGGAGGACCAGTGGTAAATACGGGGTGTAACCCGAGCATTGAGTGGATGGAGCCACTCAATGGTACAGGAGATGGAATCTCCACTAGTACTTTACAAACAAAAACTCAGTTTATAAAACATGTGTTGGTTAAAATGCTAAGTCTCAGGATTTGCTACTACTTAATCTAATTCAAACTTGGCTTGTGGAAATAAAAGAACCATGAACCTCCCCTTGATTGGCCTTGCATCTATAATAAATGCATTGTGTGTTGGCTCGCGAGTACGGTTGTGTACTTATGTTCGCTATTTATATTATTTTAGTCAGTACGCATAAAAGAAGACTACAACGACAATTATGAGTATTGATCAAGACTGGAGATCAAGAAGGCCATGAACTAGGTCGCGAGCCCACAGTCGATTGTCGATGGGCATATCATGCGGGTTCCACATGTTATACTTTGATTCTTATTCCGCTGCTATTCTCCGAAAGTATTTGGTCTATCCGACCATTCTGCAAGCCAAAAGCAGTAAGATATATTTACGCTTTTGTTTAATATTATGCAACAACTCTGCATTTTTGTGATATATGTTTGAACCAACAATGTAACTGTGTGTGCTATCTACTGATTCAAGGAATGACACAAGTTAACACATTAGGTCCCAAGTTACAAATTTGGGGTCCGACACTTCCCCTTGTCCCCTTGCTACCTGTGGCGATGGCCAGTCTCGAAGTCATCCATGTCTTGCGAGATGGGCTGGGCGATTCAATGATGTTAGGATAACACAATGTCAGACCAAATTAATAATTGTGATGAATATTGAACATAACTTACCTTTTGGATCCGGAAAGCACCCGGATGACGAGGAGTTGTAGTATGACCCACGGTTTCACTTGTAGGAGCCTTCTATTTGTTCGCCATCCGTTTGGCCTTGTCGTATTCATCTGCTTTCTTGGGCTCGTCCAATGCCTTTTCAGTTGGATTGAGGTTGGGTACGTAAGGTGTTTAGCGCTGGAATACCTCGGCTCACCATGAAAAGTTCAACATGTACTTCTGCTGGATGAACGCCCTATCGTACATTTTCGGGCCGTCGATCCATTGGAAGAAGTTGCATTGCATCTTCGGCTGAAAGAAGTGTGCAATCAAGGATTTGCAGAATGTAACGTATGTTGTGAAAAATCTTTATATGTGCAAGATACGCTTACTAGGTGGTGGCCGCACGTGTAGTACGCCTGAGCGGACGTCGTCGGGTGTGTGGACTGGATGATCTTTGCCGGTTCTTCGCACATGCATTGCGGGATTGGGAACTGCGGTGGTACCGGCGCATCCTTCATAGACTTATCCAGGTAGGGTTTATCCCTCTCGGCTAGCCACTTGCGGTTCTGCATTATCCTCTTGTACATGTTCGCCGAGTCCTCTATCTCCTTCCTCCTAGTTGTGTGAAGTGAGCTCTGTTGTAGTGTTGGGTTTGGTTGTGTAGTGTTCTCTCCCAGATCTATTCTATCTCAGTGTGCGATACGTCGCGATCTGGATCCCTCGCCTCGACTTCTCGATGAACTGCCCTATGACCCCTCTAATGTCTTGCGCTGTCATGCTGAAGCGCTCCCTGAGCGTCATCTGATGCACGGAGCAGGCCAACTTGTGCACCTCCCGGTGTAGATCCACATGTACACGTAATCAACAAGTTGAAAAACATAATCTTGCAAATTAAATATCAAGTACCGACCATTAAATACGTACCATAAGGTGGCATGCGGAGTTCAGCTGGGTGGGGTACGTGTTAGGCGTCGCAGCTTCGTGTTGTGGTGGGTCGTCCACGACCCTAACGCAGCGAACCCTCGTCCAACTGGAGTACCACTCCATGTACTCCGCGTATGCCCCTGGGGTCGTAGGGAGCAAGCTCCTCGACGACGTCACTGTAGGTGCTGAGCGAGCCCTGAACTCAAGAGAACATCCTCTCGGTCCAGGAGGTAGTACCAGGTACTCCCTTCCTAGTGTACCCGTGGAAGGCAAAACAATAATTTTGTAGGTAGGTAACGCAAATTTTATGAAAGAAGTAAAGTGGGAACTTACCTATGGATGTTCGATGGTACATGCTACCCCTAGGGTATCGGGACCTACTGTCGAAGACCGAACAGCGCATGACCTACTGCACCTAGTACTCCTCCATGAGGATGTCGTGCACTAAGCACGTCCGTGTGTACCAGTACACGTAGTCTCATGTGCACAAGCTCGATAGTCCTCGGGGCGCGTGCACATACAATCTTTCAGGATTGTACGGTGTCTAGACGACGCGGTCATCCGTCAGCTGATCAAACATCGCAACATAATCCGGGTAAGATGCGTGCTTAGTGATCGGCGTATAGGTGACCTGTCGAATAGAACAACGAAAACTTAGCACATGAATTTGTGATTACATTACAAAAGTCAGCGCAAGGCAACCCGGTCAGGTAGGTCACGTCCTGAAGGGTCGGCGCCATCTCCCCGCATGGAAGGTGAAACATGTGCATCTTCGGCCTCCTACGGTTAACAAGTGTCGTGAGTAGGCACTAGTTGTATGGAAAGTGCCTGGACATACGACCGTTGCCCGTGCGGTCCTGGTCGTCCTCCTACGTTGCCTCAATCATCCTCGCTAGTGGAAGGAGGCCTATTGCCCTCAAACTGCGTCAAAAATGGGTTAAGTAAAACGTTAGTCCACCTAAAATAGTCAGGCTGCAAATGAGTACACGAAGATCGTAACCCCACATACCTCGGAACCCAACGTGGGTCCACCCTCCACGTCCACATAGGCGCACGTAGCCGCAACGCACCAAGCTCAATCGCCGCCTCACCCTCCTAGGGAGAATGGTACTCAGGCGGCTACGGTGATGCGTGTCAATCAACGAGTCGAACAACTCGTACAGCTACTGCTTAGCCTGCCCTAGGTCTGCCATACCTGAAAATTCAGTGCATGCATTGTAAAAACTACGAAATATGTACATAAGTTAATAAGAAGCAGCATTAATAAAAATAATAAACATACCTAGTTTAAATAGTATTTTCAATTTTAATAGAATTTGTAATAGGGTCTTCCAATTTTAACATAATTTTTAAATTAGAACCGAGTACAACTAAAAACAATAAACAAAATTCATAATTTTATCATTCAACTATACGTAGCCTATGTAACAAGTCTGGATTTTCTTTACCATTATAAGATGTGTTATACTATTTTCTTAGTTTACATAATATTTTCAGCACTAACAAAATAATTATCGCGCACAAACTCTACAACCCGTACTAAGCTACTCTTAATTTTTTTTACAGATTTGCAATAGGTATCTTGCTACTTTCCTAGTTTAAAAAGTGTCTCGAGTATTGCTTAAATATTTACCGTGTGCAAATAGAAACAACAAAATAACGAGCCCATAATTTTATTTCATCTCTACATAATCTATGTAGCAACTCCAGATTTGTTTTTACAATTTAAGATGTGTCATGTTATTTTTCTAGTTTAAAATTAATTTCGGTATTAACAATATAATTACCCCGCACAAATGGGAAGCTAAATAAAGCTGAGATTATTTTGATTACGCTCTACCTACCTTATTTAGCTACTCTACAATTTTTTTTACAAATTTGTAATAGGCATCTACCTATTTTTGCATATTTATCCAAAATCGTTCGAGAGCAGAAAAATCATAATATGTGCACGATGAACTAGACTATACACAGCTCAAATGATGTACTACATAATTTGACTAAAAATATATAATCTATTGAATTCTATGTCGCTATTTTTATTTGCTAACCAACAATGTTTTGGCATAATGTAAGAATAATGTAAGAAGTTGCAAAAACATGTACCTGTAGATGGCCGATCGGATCTGATGCCTCGTCTCTCTCTCCTCCGCTACGAACTAGCAGAGCTTCGCTACCTTTCTTCTCCCCCTCTCCTTCTCTCTCTTTTGTTTTTTTTTTTCTGGAATTAAAATAACATTTGAACTAATTTTTCAAGGTTTATATAGATGGATCCCTGTCGCAAGTTGAACTGACGATAGGAAGAGAGTTAGACCGACGACAGAGAATAAAGAGGGTCTCTATTGTCATTTTAAATAACAATAGAAACCTAGTTCTGTAATTATTTAGAATGACTACCTAATGTTATAATTTTTTTTAAATAATATTATTTTAAAAAATTCGACCCATCGCAACGCGTCCTTCCCACGCAAAACTCAAACCCTCCGATCCAAACGCCACCGGACCAAGCCCAAGCCCTCCTCAAACCCTAAGCCCATCTGAGGCGGCGGAGATGGACCCCGACGGAGTGGCGACGGCGTTCGTGGAGCACTACTACCGCACGTTCGACTCCAACCGGGCGGCGCTGGCGGGGCTGTACCAGGAGGGCTCCATGCTCACCTTCGAGGGCAAGAAGTTCATGGGCGCCGCCGCTATCGCCGGGAAGCTCACCTCCCTCCCCTTCGCGACCTGCACCCACCGCATCACCACCGTCGACTGCCAGCCGTCCGGCCCGCCCGGCGGCATGCTCGTCTTCGTCTCCGGCTCCCTCCAGCCCGACGGCGGCGAGCACCACATCAAGTTCTAACAGGTGGGAACCGATCCGTTGGCCTGATCTGATTCGTGGTTGCTGGAATATTTTGCGGTGATAGTATTGGGGCTAGATCTCTGTACTTAAATGTTCTAGAAGCGTGTTGGGATCTATTGTCGCGATCAGGTGTCCGATTGCAGTTGCTGCACTTAGATCTCCACCCTGGAATGTTTCAGGAGGGCGTGAGGTCGTAGTGATTCATCATGTGACTGTTGTTGCTGGCTTGCTGCTGCTCTGATGGATTGTTATTTCTCCATCAAGGATGTTATGTGAGTGTGTTAGATTGTAGTGGTTTGATTACCAATTGTTAATTGTTCCTGGTCTGATTTGCCTGCTCTTAAAATAGTTAATTTTGATTCGCATTTTAACTGAGATTTGTTTAATTTGATATCTGGCTCATGGTTATTACCCTGGAAATCGAAGGGGCGCTGATCTATGGTCCGATGAGCTGAGTCTAAAGGATCTAATTTCAGGTCTCCTGGGACGGTACTGCTCTTGTGATTTACTATTGGCCATGATTTGATCGTTGTACCAGTCTATTTCTTCCGATGTCTGATTTTGTGTTAGCTTTCAGATGGCCTCAAGGATTCTCGATGCTCTGTACCTGTTAGGATTTGACATGATCCGCCAATATTGTTTGCCATTAGTGCTTCCTGATCCTCCTTGTGACGACATGCTGGTTGTTTGTTGACCTTCATTTATACTTATTTTTGTCATCAATGCTGGTCCCTGATATCCTTTAGTGCTTTAGGGATTTGAGATTTATGTGGTGGTCTTGGGAGTTTCCTTGCTTGATCACTCGATCTGGTTCATTGTTATTGGTTTATGTGGAGTTGGTTTTTCCTGTGTGTTCATTGTGTTGTTTGGATAATGCACTATTAGATTGGAGTAGGTACCAGTGATGAGGGGTTGTGTTCCAATTTTTTTAATAGATTCCTGCCGTAGTTAGGTTTAATGTAGATGTGGCAAATTTCACAGATCTTAATTTGACTTTATGTAGGTTCTTAACTCTGAATTGTGATGTTGCATAGCTCTACCTTGGATATTGCATTTATACGCACTTTATACCAGCATTCCCTCATCTTATATTTCTGATTTCCTCCTCTGCATAATTGAGCATAAAGCTTGTGAACACAAATGTGGCATGCTGTGTATTCAGTAACAAGGTGGTTTTACTTTTAACTGGACCAATCGACCTGGATGTTTTCTATGTCTGGGAATATCAAAACTGCTTTTGTCCATGTTTTTTCTTCTGGCCGGCATATCATGGAATCTTGTAGAGTTGTATATCACTGTTCTCTATGTTTTTTCTAGTTAAGTTTAGTTCTTAAGTTGCTCAATAGAGTAGTTAGTACTTACTACCGTTAGGCGCAGCCTTTACTTAGGTCACATCTCATCACTTATTAACTAAAAAGTAGTATGCTCCAGTACATATATTCTTATCAGATGGATTAGATCAAATTCCTGCAGTTGGCTTTAACTAATCCATGGTGAATTTCTGCTACAATATTCTAGATTCTAATTAAATGTCTTTCGATAACCTTGTTGCCTGTTTGTTTGTTTTTTTGGCGAGAAAATATTGCACATGCTACTGCTATGTGCATGCCCAGTTGGATTTGTGTTTCTAGCAGCCGTGTTGTGTCTCTCTATGAACTGTGGCATTTATGTTTGTGATTTTTTAGATAATTGATCTGAATCCCTAAGGGAGCTAGACCACCTTAAATTTTATTCTATATATCTGTTGACATCTGATTGTTACGGACTGTCTTAATTTACTGGAAAGTTTTTGGTTGACATGCTCAATTCTTTCTTTGCTGACATTGCAACCTGCTGTTGCTGCAGATGTTCCATTTGATGCCAGTTGGACGAGGGAACTTCTACGTGCAGAATGACATGTTCCGCCTGAATTACGGCTAAAGATCCTTCCTCGTGAATTCATAGAGATTGTTCTCCCTCGATGGAAGTCACACAGAATGTTTTTCCGGAAACAATCTGGTTGTGCGCCTTTTGTGTTGAATGATGAAAACTTTGTGGTGCTTTGTTCTCAGTACTTGTGATTTGTTCCGAGGAATTGTGATTCCTTAGGGCTTGTTTGGATAGGGAGGGATTAGAACCAATCCCTTCGGATTGGAAGGGATTTTAGTTCAAATTCCAAGTCAATCCGAAGAGATTGAGTCGGATCACAATGTATCCAAACAAGCCCTTATATGGACCTGTACTCTAGGATTTACTATTTTACTTGTCCTATATACTAGCTATGTTATCTTCTGATGGCTGTGGAGAAAATTTAGCAGGTCTATTCGTGTTTGGTGCATTCCTGACTTCCGCTACGGCCCTTCTGTCTTGGTGTCTTTGAACTTGGAAAATATTTGATATTGAGATTTTGTAGACTACATATTTGATATTACAAATCCTCCATTTCTTACTAAATCTGTAGAGTGAATACAAGGAGGAAAAGGGTGGTAAAATTTTCGGGTACATGTCATTGTGAAGCGCAAACACGCGATGATGAAACCTGAAAAGCATGACAGCATAAAAGAACACAACCTGAATTGAAATTTTATCTCATCTGTGCCACCAAACAAAAAAATCAGTTAAGACAATTGGACAAAGAACACGATATAGATATAGGAATATACATGTCAAAGAGTAACAAAGTAATTACCCTCTTAGCAATTTTTTGTGTTATTTTACTTGGCAAGGTAAGTCTGGTGGACACAAAACATATTGTCTAGAGAAACGTAAATGACTTATCCCCTTCAATCGGGTCTTTCAAATGATGATGGATCGATACATGTATATATAACTACAGCATGATAGAGCCAAAAAACATATGCATTCTTCCTTTCCAAATCTTTGTTTGAAGCATTTTGCGATGTTCCCTACCCTTTCAACTATCGGTCCTTTGAAAATACAGAGACGCTCTCTTATCTATCACATACCTTAAAAAATAGCTACGGAAATAAGCGCAAAGCATGACATATATTGTGACGCCCCGTGTGATTACCCCAGGGGTAATCACACTTAGGCACACGGATTACTATTCGTCTGCCCGGTAGAACACCGCTCCGACGAATAGTAAGCCATTATCAAAGTCTTGCAGAGAACAACAAGATGGAAACTGTTATTTAATTACAACGATTAACCACACAAAGCTAAGGTTTTATATTACACATATTTATTACAAATACCAAAATAAGACCAAGTCTTCCTCTTGCCTGCCACGCCTAAAATGTCCCCTAGTCGTCCCAGGCACCAAATAAGGCGTCCGCCTCGCCGCCTCCTCATTGCCAGGTCCAAGTCTCCTGCGGTCTCATCTCGCACTGCAACTCCTCGTCCCACTCGGGATAAATCCCAGTCGGACTAGGATCTACAAAGGAGAATACTAACAAGGTTGAGTACAGATGTACTCAGCAAGCATTAATAGCAAAAGATGCATCTCATGACTCATCTCTGTCTGAATCACAAATTCTATCTCATCTCATTCATTCTGAAAATAATTCATTAAAACAATGGTGGCAAATTTTATACTGAAAACACTACTTGTCACTCGGAGAGAAGAAAGACCCTCGTGGTTCCGTGAGACTCCAATCCAGAGACGGCATGAATTCATGATTTGTATAGCATCAAGCAGCTTGTACCACTTTACCCATTATTCTGAACCCTAAAAGGAACCAGGCCCCCAGCATTTCCTTAGATGCGGGTCCAGGCTCAGAATACAGAACGTTTTCCAGGTTACGTGATTAATTTCTCCACCCATTACTTTCCGTCGGTGCCGACCTCGTCATCACACCGAGTTCTGGTAATGTTGGTTGAGGCAGCTCCTGTCCTGCACTCAACACTCCACCTTAGCGCTATAGCGCCTTGGATCCCCCACTTCCGGACTTCTCCTACCGGTTCTGGGTTCCTCCATATCACACTCACACCTATTACTTACCCATTGTGGAAAGCATAATCACGTAACAAGGTAGCATTTTCTGCCCGTTGAAACGGGAAAATGGTTGGCACTGATTTACGGCATCTGACCGAGTAAGAGTTTTGTTGGTCCTTATATTTTACCCATATGTAAAGGGTCCCACCTCTTACCTCATCATTATCATCTTTTTCTCATTTTCTTTTCCTGCCCTGGGCCCCCTTTACCAGCCATATAATAAAATTCATCACCTTTCTTTTCATCTTTCTCATCTCTTTCATAATCATCTCAATCAGTTGATTTAAGTTTTGGGAAATAAATTTGTGATGCAATACATATTCTACAGCAATATACGGTTTACATTTGAAATAGCTATATTGATGTTCAAGAGGATCGCTTGCCTTCGTAGTAATAGTAGGTGTCGGTGTCGATGAGTCCGGAGTCAGCTACGCCTGTCGGCTGGAGCTCGTCTTCTGAAGCAACGCGGTGATACAAATAGAATACCGAGAATTACTTAGTGATTTTTGATGATATTCAGATATTAAACCGCTAATGCGACCTCTACTGGTTAGCCAGTTTTTAACTTTCAAATATTTTTCCCGAAACCCGAATCAGTTAGCAGTTCTTCCTAAAATCCTATTTTAATTATTCTATTAATCCTAATTTCTTTCAACCCTAATTAACCTACCAAAAATCCTAATTAACCTAATTACTAAAATACCTAAAAACCCTAACCCTAACCCTAATTACCCAATTTACCTAATTACCCCTAACCCTATCTAACCTACCCCGGCCGCTCTCATCTCCCTCAGTCTCTTTCCCCTTCCCCCCCGTCTCTCCTTCTCCCGGGCGTCTCCTCCTCGCGCGCTCCGCCGCCGCCTCTCGCTGCCGCTGCTCCCCGTGGCTCCACCGGCGCTATCGCCTCCCCTCGCGCCGGCCTCTCCGAGGTCCCACCGGCGCGGCCGAAGGCCAAGCGCCGCCGCGCCTGAGCTCTCCCCTCGGCGCCTTCTCGCGGTCCCTCCGCACCGGCTCCGGTCGCCGCTTCGGTCGCCGCTTCGGTCGCCCATGGCTCCATCGGTTTGATTCACACCCCTCCTCCGCTCTCTCTCTCTCCGCCGTTTTCTCTAGATCGGCCGGCCCGGCCTCACGGCCGCCGGCCGCTCTGGGCTCAAACCGCCGCCGCCCGGCTGCGCTTTGCCCCCTGGCTCCGGCCCTGGCCCGGCTCTGGTCTCCCACTCCGGTTCCTCTCCGGGTGCCCTAAGCCCGGTTACTACCCTAATGATTCTGCTTAAATGATTTTGCTACGGTTGATTCTTTAGTCGATTTGGGTGATGCTAATGCTTATATTAATTTGATGCATGCTCATATTGATGGATCGGGTGAATCGGCCATGGCTGGGGGTTGCTGGGGGTTTGGCTGGGGCTGGGTTTGCTGATGGTGGTTCGGCTGTGCTGGTAAAATTCATCTCCCTCTCTACTCCCTGATCCCTTGCTCTGTGATGAGGATGGATTGCTGCTTTGTGATGCTGTGGAGGTTTGATGGTGTAAATGCATGCTGTGCAAAATGGCAGTGCACACTAGTGGGATTTGGGTTCACCTGTTTGCTGGAAACTGGGCTAGGAGGGGATGGAAGTGCCGGCTTGCTGGTGCTCTCCTGGCTCCTGGCTGTCTGCTGGGGGGCTTCCTTCTTGCTCCCTGGATACCTGGTGCTTGGTTGTGGCCTTCTTCCTTTGCTCCTGTGGTGCTGGCCTTCTTCCTGCTTCTTGGTGCTGGCCTTTGCTCCTGTGTTCTTGCTCCTTCTTCTGGGAAGAACTGGGAGAGGGTGCACTGGGAGGGGCTTGTGTGTTGGCTTGGAAAGGGAAATGGCTTCAGGGGAAGAACCTGGGGCTGGCTTTGCTGGTTTTGCTGGGTGCCCTGATCTTGTGCTGGATGCACTGGTTGGGGGATGTATGGTGGCTGCTGCTGGGCAGAGGGGTTTCGGCCAGGGGGATTGCACCTGGCTGAACTTATCTCTTTGCTGTGCAGATTGTTTTTACCAGGCTTCCTGTTCATTTCTACTTTTACTCTGTTCTTATCCATCTGCCAGTGCACTGTGGGCTTGAACAGGGGAAAGTGTGGCTTCCTGTGGCTGGTTATTGGCCACTATTCTTTTGTGCTTTCTGTGGGGTTTTTGCTGTATGATTTGAGCTGAGGCAATCTGGTATTCGTAGGTGTTGGATTTGAGAATGCCGAATGATGAAACCTACGGTAATAAGACGGCGCCGCTCGCTTAGGTTGGGCTTAGGTATCACGGGTATCCAGGTGCCAGCTGACTTGGTTTAGCCTCGGTGACTTGAAAATCAAGCTGCCGGTTAATCCAGGTCGGTTTGGGTAGCCTCGATACTCGAGGTGCCAACTAACCTAAGTCGATCTGGGAACCGCGGTGATTCCTACTGTACTCTGACGGCAAACTATTCTATTTTAACTCTATGCTATGGTTTTCTATTTGCGAATGGTCTTATGCTTGGTTGACTGAAAATGGAGCTGGTAGTGGTACTTCGGATCGAGTCGAGGAAGGCGATTCGATTGACTACGACGGATGATCAAAACTCCAAGGAAGGCTTGATGATATGCAATGCAAGATCTTAGTTTAATCTTTTTTTTAATGAACTCAAAGTTGTAATTATGATTCGATCCGTTGTAATATATTCTCTTGATTATGCGATGCAAAATCAGACTTTGATTTGTTGTAACAATACTCTTATAACAATGATGGAATTGAATGCCCTGATGTTATAATGATAATTGAGCAAGCTTTTGGAAGAAATTTTAAAAGAGTGATTACTGTGATTGATCCTATTATTAGCCTTTAATTATGATTACAAGATTTTAATTTAGTCGGGTTCTTACATCCTCCCCCTCTTGGAAACAATTTCGCCCCCGAAATTAAAAGCTTACTTGAATAAGTTAGGATAGGCTTCACGCAGTTCTTCCTCCTTTTCCCAGGTGGCTTCTCGTGCTGAGTGATTTTTCCAGAGTACCTTACAGAACCGAATCATCCTATTTCTTAACTGCCGGTTTTCTATTGCTAGAATTTTCACTGGACGTTCTTCATATGTCAAGTCCTCTTGAAGGGGAATTTCAAGATTGGTTAGATGATGTGAGGGCTCTCTTAGACACTTTCGGAGTTGGGAGACATGAAATACGTCATGAATCCGCGATAGTGAAAGGTGTAGTTCTAGTTTATACGCTAGATTACCTTTATGCGTCTAGAATCGAAAAGGTCCAACGCATCGTGGACTCGCTTCCTTTAACCCGAATCGGCGTATTCCACGCATAGGTGATACCTTGAGATATACGTAATCACCAACTTCAAACTGAAGGTCCTTTCTATGTTTATCCGCATAGCTCTTTTGCCTACTCTGGGCAATCTCCAGGCGTTCTCGAATTAATTTAATCTTCTCATCATTCTCCCGTATCAGTTCAGGTCCTAGTAGTGGTCGTTCTCCGACCTCATACCAACAAATAGGTGACCAGTTGAGGTGCAAGAGATATGTCGTAGATTCGTGATAACTAGTTTGGTAATTCCAGTCGATATGCTAAGGTGCCTTTACACTTTATTATCCGAACTGGTTTCTCTGTTAATCCATATCAGCGCACCCTGTATATAGGTGATACCTTTAAATACTCCTGATTCCAGACTTAAAGCTGTAGGTCTTTCCTATGTTGGTTGCGTAGCTCCTTTGCCTACATTAAGTGCTCTTGGGGTGCCTTCAAGTTAGTTGTATTCTCGTCGTTTTCCTGTATCAGATCAAGGCCTAGTAACGGTCTTTCTCCGACCATAAATCCATAGCTGGGTCATCTGTATTTTCTTGCGTAGAGGCCTCGTATGGTGTTATTTGGGTACTATACTGGTAGTTGTTCCCGAAATTTAGTTGATAACCAATTCCATCTCCCGATTTGGGGGCATACCAGGTAATTTCTTAGGGAGTATATCTGAGAAGGCTATCACTACTGGTATGTCCTTTATCTCCTTCTATCCGGATGGTCAATGCAGGATGAGATTGTTTTGGTGGACTTGATTACGATATATTGTATAGCAAAGATAAAATTTTAACGATGTTCTCTGCTCTAGGGTGCCTTCACATGGTGTACTCTTCTCCGTTATCTTTGAACAATATACTAAATCCCAAAAGCAGGATCCAGCTCAATTGCCGATCTCTAATGGAATTAGGCGATCTCCAATAAAATATAATCTCGATCATAGCAATAGATTGATCATGTGCATCAGTTTGCACCATCCTCATAAATTCATCTCGCCCAAGTCTACACTAATTTCTATTTGTCTTCCAAGCGAAATCATTTGTTAAAATTTCCGTGGCAAAATCAAATATCATATCCCCATTTTAAATTGCAATGGAACCTTTGGCTAAAATTCCCCAATTTCTATCATGTTATCATTTCTAAGATCAGTACGTCAAGCATTCATATTAAAATCATACTCTCCCAATCAATCTATTACCTCTGTTGATCCACCATACCATTGTTCACCTTAGTCCACCAACGACTGTAGATTAATCAATCACTACTATTCAATTAACCCCACCAATTTTATCAATTGCTTATAATTCCACCAATACACCGCAAGATTCCAATCATAACTCCGATAGTTATCCAACTTCATTCCTTATTCATCACCTATCAAGATCCGATTGCTCATATTAGATTTCCAACAATCACTAATAATTTATTTGGATCCAAATTCATTGTGCATTCATGTCCCATAAATCCAATATGACCTAATCGTCCAATTAGTTTAACAAAGTTTACCCATATATATATCATAATTCAACTGATTCACCGAAAATTAACATCATGCACTGTTATGAACATCCAACATTTTTGTATTTCAATCATCACCTTTACGGAATCAATTCTCAATACTAATTTACCAACAATGAGCAAAATCTACTTGAATCCACTAAGATGTATTCTATAATCCAACCAAGATTTATCTCTATATACCAACAAAGATATACTTCTTTGATCCAACCATAACACATTCCAATATTGAACAAATACATTTCTATCATCCACAATAATATATTTCTAATAATCCGATTACGATGTAATCCCATAATCCAACAATGAGGAAATTCAATAGTCCAACTCCGCAATTATATAATCCCATAATTCAATCTTCAGTAATAATCTATTTCCATAATTCAATATCCCTGACTCCAATAATCCAACAAATGTGTTCCTATAATCCAGTAGCCAACATTTAGTTCTACATCCAACGATAATCCAATATTCACTAATCAAGCATTTCTAATAATCCTACATCCCTCAATCCAATATCGACAACAATTTATTTCTAGGATTCGACATTCATTCATCCAATACCCAATAATCCAATAGTAATATATAGCTATGATCCAATCATCCAGTATCCAACAATTATCTAATTCTATGATCCCATATCCAACAATTCATTACTCCAGTATCCAACCAATAATTTAATTGTATAATCTAATATCCCCAAACAATGTATTTCTAGTAGTTCAATACCCAATAATCGCGTAGTCCTTTAATCCGATATTCAACGATCGTGCTATCTTCCGTCGGGTGGCGTGCTATACACTTCGCACATCTATGGTTATGTCAACAAGCTGCTATTGGGATATGAGTCTCTCAAAGGATGGATTGAAAATTCTTGGCCCGGATGGTCCATATCGGGGTGGTGGTTGTTGTGGCATGCTTGGACCAGGTTCATGGGTAGGTGGTGAATGGTATGTGGTGGTCCTTAAGCCTTGGCCTGATGTAACGGCAGAGGTGGTTCCTGAGTACTGGGGGGTGTTTCAATTATTTGCCCTGGTGGCTCTCGATATAACAGTAGTTCTGGATTGATCAGGGGTTGGCCCGATGAGATCTATTCATGGGTTTCCTGTTGCTTCATCCTATGGTAATAGATCCCCTCTTAGTCCCAATCCTTGTTCCTCATTTCCTTGATCTTTCATCCTTACCCGCATAGGAAATCTCCAAATGAACGTTATCACTGTCATTCCTGCTACTCGGTCCATGATCATTGCTAGGAAAGAGGATTAAATACTTTACAGTGATTGTTGGAGACAAAAAAGAGGAATCATTCCCTTTACTGATGTTTATCTTGACTCTATTGGCTTTGCTGCCGGGAAAGGAATTTGTTTTCTCAAAAGATGGGAGTATTTTATGAATCACTGACTTGACTTGGGTTGAATAGATACAACCGTACATTGGATGTACTGCCTACAATTGGAATACGTCCACGAGTTGAGCCACTTTCTATGGTGTTTTTACCATAGTGCTCCTATAGGCCGAATGTAAAATTTCTTAGGAAGCAAATGTCTCTCTTGGAAAGAAGGGGGAGTAGTAGTACCAACAATATTTGCAGATTCTTGTTTGGAAGAGATCAATGGTTGCACTCCTAGAATACCACTGGTTGATGCCAATTTGTCCTCTGGTATTGCCTTACTCTCAACAGGAAAAATGGAGTTGAAGGTTGCGCCTATCCAGGTATGTTGTAAGTACCACAATATTCTGGTTGCTAGGTAGATATTGGAAAATTTGAGCAGGTACAAGGTGTGTGAGGAGGACGTCGGAGGTAGGGTCCTTTCTTTATTGCTTTGCTTTGTGGTGTAAGATAATTGGAATAATCTCGGACAACCGACCCTAGCCAGTATACCGGAGAAGTTGGGGCTACTGTTGAAAATAAGATTTGACGGTAAACTCTCATCCTCCACTTCATGGCTCGAAGCTCTAAATTCTCTCCTTTGAGATTCGTGTACATATACTGAGATGTGTGCTTCCATATATAAACTTCTACGAGTTCAGTTGGTGGAGAACCTGTATCACGCACATTTGACGGTGCAAGGATATCGGTTTCCCCAAGACTGCCCTTCATCATCTGGATTTGCGGGTGTTGACAATTTGTCAGAAGGTGCAGAGGCTTCAAAAACCCTTTTTTGCAAAAGATCAGAGCGCTCTGCTCTTTACCACAAAGACCATGAATCCTCGAATGTATGATCTCTATTAGGCGTTCCGCTTCATCTCTATGAAATTGATTCTGTGTGATGATCTTCTCAATGTCAGCAAGTCCACTGCCATCACTTCGATTTCTGCAAACACTTTCCATTCTCATGGAGGTGTTAAGAAATGGGTTGAGTCAGCTGTTGTACTCATAACATTTTAATTAACGAATTCTTCGGTTGGTTGTACGAATTTCTTACTTCTTCAGCAGTGATTTGTGGTAGGGAAGGGGGTATCATATTTATCTAGCAGAGACTAACCCGAGGGTGAGTTGTTATGCCATACACAGTAAGCAAATAACACCAAGAAACAAAGAGATGCAAAAAGATCCAAATCCTATACTACCTGAGTTTATCGTGCTCGCCACGCCGAGATCCGTTCTCGAGACCGCCCAAATCCACAGGTTTGGGACTGCTCAGAGCTTGCCCCTGAGTGCGAACCTACATCTATCCTGGATCCACGCGCCCAGGCACGCTCGAGGTCTGGCTCGAGTCCACCCAAATCACATATTTGGGATCGCCAGGCTCATTCTCGAGTACGCCTGTGATTTCGCTCTGGTACGCCAGAGCTACACGCCGAGTGCCACGGACCACTCGTCCGAAATCGATATCGAAAATGAGAAAAGTCACATTTTCTTACATCGTCAGCCTTTATATGCTCTCTTTAAGTACAATTACTTTCTTTTTGGAAGGCTGACGGATTCATTTGGTGATACAGGGGAATAGGGAAGGTGTCCTATGGGTATGGTCTACACTTATCCAAAACTGGAGAGTGAGTCCATGCCAGAATTCCTATGATCTAAATCTTATATTGATACACCCATGCTAACATTTTCGAATGACCTATCCTATGTTGAATGGCTAGCCTGACTGATCATTAACAGGAAATAACAGCATGGATCCTACAACGAGGCACACGATTCTCGGACAAAAGACTGGACCTAAACCTCCTGCGAAGGAATGGTTCTACGTTAGTAGGTTGTCACTTTAAGAAAAGATAAGCTTTTAACATAATAATTTTGAAAGAGATTGGGATTAGAAATTGATGTGGAGGCAAGGGTTACTAGAGTACTTAGTGCCATATAGCAAGCGAGAAGGTATACTTATGTCCTGCGACAGTTTCTATTTTATTAGCGTGGCCCGAACCTATTGCTCTGATACCACCTGTGACGCCCCGTGTGATTACCCCAGGGGTAATCACACTTAGGCACACGGATTACTATTCGTCTGCCCGGTAGAACACCGCTCCGACGAATAGTAAGCCATTATCAAAGTGCGCAGCAGAACAACAAGATGGAAACTGTTATTTAATTACAACAGTTAACCACACAAAGCTAAGGTTTTATATTACACATATTTATTACAAATACCAAAATAAGACCAAGTCTTCCTCTTGCCTGCCACGCCTAAAATGTCCCCTAGTCGTCCCAGGCACCAAATAAGGCGTCCGCCTCGCCCTGCTCCTCGCTGCCAGGGTCCAAGTCTCCTGCGGTCTCATCTGCACCTGCAACTCCCTCGTCCCACTCGGGATAAATCCCAGCCGGACTAGGATCTACAAAGGAGAATACTAACAAGGTTGAGTACAGATGTACTCAGCAAGCATTAATAGCAAAAGATGTATCTCATGACTCATCTCTGTCTGAATCACAAATTCTATCTCATCTCATTCATTCTGAAAATAATTCATTAAAACAATGGTGGCAAATTTTATACTGAAAACACTACTTGTCACTCGGAGAGAAGAAAGACCCCAGTGGTTCCGTAGACTCAATCCAGAGACGGCATGAATTCATGATTTGTATAGCACTGCGCAGGCTTGTACCACTTTACCCACAGTTATTCTGAACCCTAAAAGGAACCAGGCCCCCAGCATTTCCTTAGATGCGGGTCCAGGCTCAGAATACAGAACGTTTTCCAGGTTACGTGATTAATTTCTCCACCCATTACTTTCCGTCGGTGCCGACCTCGTCATCACACCGAAGTTACGGTAATGTTGGTTGAGGCGCCTCATCCGCACTCAACACTCCACCTTAGCGCTTATAGCGCCTTGGATCCCCACTTCCGGACTTCTCCTACCGGTTCTGGGTTCCTCCATATCACACTCACACCTATTACTTACCCATTGTGGAAAGCATAATCACGTAACAAGGTAGCATTTTCTGCCCGTTGAAACGGGAAAATGGTTGGCACCGATTCTGAGATCGGACCGAGTAAGAGTTTTGTTGGTCCTTATATTTTACCCATATGTAAAGGGTCCCACCTCTTACCTCATCATTATCATCTTTTTCTCATTTTCTTTTCCTGCCCTGGGCCCCCTTTACCAGCCATATAATAAAATTCATCACCTTTCTTTTCATCTTTCTCATCTCTTTCATAATCATCTCAATCAGTTGATTTAAGTTTTGGGAAATAAATTTGTGATGCAATACATATTCTACAGCGAATATACGGTTTACATTTGAAATAGCTATATTGATGTTCAAGAGGATCGCTTGCCTTCGTAGTAATAGTAGGTGTCGGTGTCGATGAGTCCGGAGTCAGCTACGCCTGTCGGCTGGAGCTCGTCTTCTGAAGCAACGCGGTGATACAAATAGAATACCGAGAATTACTTAGTGATTTTTGATGATATTCGGATATTAAACCGCTAATCGACCTACCTTGTTAGCCGCTTTTAACTTTCAAATATTTTTCCCGAAACCCGAATCAGTTAGCAGTTCTTCCTAAAATCCTATTTTAATTATTCTATTAATCCTAATTTCTTTCAACCCTAATTAACCTACCAAAAATCCTAATTAACCTAATTACTAAAATACCTAAAAACCCTAACCCTAACCCTAATTACCCAATTTACCTAATTACCCCTAACCCTATCTAACCTACCCCGGCCGCTCTCATCTCCCTCAGTCTCTTTCCCCTTCCCCCCCGTCTCTCCTTCTCCCGGGCGTCTCCTCCTCGCGCGCTCCGCCGCCGCCTCTCGCTGCCGCTGCTCCCCGTGGCTCCACCGGCGCTATCGCCTCCCCTCGCGCCGGCCTCTCCGAGGTCCCACCGGCGCGGCCGAAGGCCAAGCGCCGCCGCGCCTGAGCTCTCCCCTCGGCGCCTTCTCGCGGTCCCTCCGCACCGGCTCCGGTCGCCGCTTCGGTCGCCGCTTCGGTCGCCCATGGCTCCATCGGTTTGATTCACACCCTCCTCCGCTCTCTCTCTCCGCCGTTTTCTCTAGATCGGCCGGCCCGGCCTCACGGCCGCCGGCCGCTCTGGGCTCAAACCGCCGCCTCCCGGCTGCGCTTTGCCCCTGGCTCCGGCCCTGGCCCGGCTCTGGTCTCCCACTCCGGTTCCTCTCCGGGTGCCCTAAGCCCGGTTACTACCCTAATGATTCTGCTTAAATGATTTTGCTACGGTTGATTCTTTAGTCGATTTGGGTGATGCTAATGCTTATATTAATTTGATGCATGCTCATATTGATGGATCGGGTGAATCGGCCATGGCTGGGGGTTGCTGGGGGTTTGGCTGGGGCTGGGTTTGCTGATGGTGGTTCGGCTGTGCTGGTAAAATTCATCTCCCTCTCTACTCCCTGATCCCTTGCTCTGTGATGAGGATGGATTGCTGCTTTGTGATGCTGTGGAGGTTTGATGGTGTAAATGCATGCTGTGCAAAATGGCAGTGCACACTAGTGGGATTTGGGTTCACCTTTTTGCTGGAAACTGGGCTAGGAGGGATGGAAGTGCCGGCTTGCTGGTGCTCTCCTGGCTCCTGGCTGTCTGCTGGGGGCTTCCTTCTTGCCCCCTGGTTACCTGGTGCTTGGTTGTGGCCTTCTTCTTTTGCTCCTGTGGTGCTGGCCTTCTTCCTGCTTCTTGGTGCTGGCCTCTTGCTCCTGTGTTCTTGCTCCTTCTTCTGGGCAGAACTGGGAGAGGATGCACTGGGAGGGGCTTGTGTGTTGGCTTGGAAAGGGGAATGGCTTCAGGGGAAGAACCTGGGGCTGGCTTTGCTGGTTTTGCTGGGTGCCCTGATCTTGTGCTGGATGCACTGGCTGGGGGAAATGTATGTGGCTGCTGCTGGGCAGAGGTTTTGGCCAGGGGGATTGCACCTGGCTGAACTTATCTCCTTGCTGTGCAGATTGTTTTTACCAGGCTTCCTGTTCATTTCTACTTTTACTCTGTTCTTATCCATCTGCCAGTGCACTGTGGGCTTGAACAGGGAAAGTGTGGCTTCCTGTGGCTGGTTATTGGCCACTATTCTTTTGTGCTTTCTGTGGGGTTTTTGCTGTATGATTTGAGCTGAGGCAATCTGGTATTCGTAGGTGTTGGATTTGAGAATGCCGAATGATGAAACCTACGGTAATAAGACGGCGCCGATCGCTTAGGTTGGGCTTAGGTATCACGGGTATCCAGGTGCCAGCTGACTTGGTTTAGCCTCGGTGACTTGAAAATCAAGCTGCCGGTTAATCCAGGTCGGTTTGGGTAGCCTCGATACTCGAGGTGCCAACTAACCTAAGTCGATCTGGGAACCGCGGTGATTCCTACTGTACTCTGACGGCAAACTATTCTATTTTAACTCTATGCTATGGTTTTCTATTTGCGAATGGTCTTATGCTTGGTTGACTGAAAATGGAGCTGGTAGTGGTACTTCGGATCGAGTCGAGGAAGGCAGTTCGATTGGACGGCGACGGATGATCAAAACTCCAAGGAAGGCTTCAGTGATATGCAATGCAAGATCTTAGTTTAATCTTTTTTTTTTTAATGAACTCAAAGTTGTAATTATGATTCGATCTGTTGTAATATATTCTCTTGATTATGCGATGCAAAATCTGTACTTTGATTTGTTGTAACAATACTCTTATAACAATGATGGAATTGAATGCCCTGATGTTATAATGATAATTGAGCAAGCTTTTGGAAGAAATTTTAAAAGAGTGATTACTGTGATTGATCCTATTATTAGCCTTTAATTATGATTACAAGATTTTAATTTAGTCGGGTTCTTACATATATCACATACTTTGGATCAAAATCAGTTAATATTCCCTAATGAATATTAACTATGCAAAATATGAATAGCTGATCACAATTATTCAATGAAAACCTTATGCTTTTGAAGTGAGGATGTATTGTGGACACTATTGAAAATCTGGTGAACAGAGACTATGAACACATTGATGTAGCTATAACCTGCAACAATGCTATATTGCCAACACATAGGTAATACATGATAAAAGCCATCGAGTTGCATGCTTTAGGTAAGGGAGCACTTGATAAAAAAAACATGTTCCTAATCAAGACCATCTCACACGCTTATTACAAATTTAGCCAACTTAAGTATGAAGGGAAGCATTATATTAATCCTTTTGGTACCAAACACATTGTATGGAATCCAATATATGAATGGAAAGTTTCAGATATAACAAACAAAAGAGTCTCATTGGCTTAACAAAAGAACGCAGATAAAGTCTAACATCTTTAAAGCTGGTTGTGTAGAGATTGACAAAGCAGGAATGCACAAACAGTTGTTTCAATGAAATATGAAACAAAAAGATAATTAATTCAACCTTGGGAAGTGCTCATAATAAAAAAACCAGAAGTCAGAATTAAAAAGAGGAAAGCAGCACTGATTAAAGCTGCTCTTTTTCTCTATACACTCTTCAGCCTGAAGCTTTCTACCCAGTAGCGAACAATGCAAAGTGGCTCGAGACATGTAGTATCACATTACATTTGCAATGACCAAACATCATTCTGAAGTTTTTCAAAAGCAGTATTGCGGTGGGCTGAAGAACTACAACAAATGTACAACTAAATGACAGTATCATACTTTTGCATATGAATTACTACAACAAATGTACAACTAAATGACAGTATCATACTTTTGCATATGAATTCACAAACTAGCTAGTTGCCGAATGATAAGGTAAAAGAGACCAATGAGCAATTCAAGAACAGGTAGTATGTACCAGGGATTTTTTTACCGGAACATTTTTTTACTGGGTGCCAGCAAGGCCGGTTTGGACGAAAATCAGAAAATTTCGGCCGATTTTTTCTTCTTTTTTTTTCATTTTTTTTATTTTAAATATAAAAAAAATCAATTTCGAGCAAAATTCAAATAAATTCGATTTTTTTTGCCAAAATTAATCCAAACCGCCGATTTCGAGACCAGTTTGTAGATTTACCCGCCCCCACCGGTAAACCGAAAATCGGCGATTTTTGAATCCCTGATATGTACTGACTGTTATCTTCTGAACTGCACTGGAACAATGTCAGCCTTTGCCTTGGCAACCCAGAGGAACGAAGCTTCCGATATCTCGAAGTGCTTCCTGGGGAAGTTGCACCAGCTGCCGAAATCGTCAAGGAGGCCGAAGTTCGGGGCACAAAGTCAGTTGTCGTCAGGACGACCTTCGAGCTGTCCCGCAGGCACCAGAGGATGTTGTTGACGCACTGGAGCTCGTAGCAGCCGCCGTAGGTGCTGCCCCTCATGAACAGTGCGCTGCTCAGGCCGGCTGTGTACCTCCCGTATTTTAAGATGTCCAGGTCTCCGTACCCATAGGCACCACCACCTTCGGAATTGAAAGAAAGATTGCATAAAAAAACAAATTTGCTTTCTCATTGCATTAAACAAAATCATACATCATATGATCAATTCTAAGGAAACATAGAACAGAGAGAATTGTCATTAACCAAATGGATGTAAAGATGGGTATCCTGGAATTTAGGATTCTGACCTACATTTAGAAGAAGTTTGTTTTCTCATGAAGTAATATAGAAAGAATCAGCATTGACCAAATGGATGTAAAGATGGGTATTCCCGAATGCAGGGTTCTAAGTTGGATGTAAAGATGGATGGATGTAAAGATGGGTATCACTGAATCAGCTACATGTTTTGGAAGGATAAACTCTTACCTTATGCTTTTGAAGTGAGGATATATTTTAGACGCTAAGAGGTACTCCAGCTTCATGTTCTGACGCCCCGTGAGTGCCCGTGGGCTTGGTGTAACATCTCAAAGTTTTGTTACCAAAATTAAAATTAATAAAGTTATTATTTTGGATTTTTAGATATTTAAAATAGTTTACTTAGTTTTTTTTTTGGAATTTTCTGGATTTTTAAAAGTCAAAAAATTAACTTTACTGAGATTTTATTGGATTTAAAGTTAAAAAGGGGAATTTTAATTAATTCCTTGGATTTTATGGAATGTAAAAGGTTTTGCCCCTATCTCCTAGAAATGAAAAGAATTTATGTGTAAAAATAAAAGCCAACTTTAAGTTGAAAATAATTTTATTAAGTTTAAAATAATCCAAGGAATTTCTGTGATTTTTTTTATAATTTTTTAACTCTATTTTCTATTTTCTAAAAGTCCTTTTTATTTCTAAAAATTGAAAACGAATTTAAATTCTCTTTTTCCTCTCAGGGCGAATTCCCTTTGATGGCCCATTTTCTTTCTCCCTCCGCTCGGCCCACTCACGCCCAGCCCAGTCCACCCTGCCCCCTTTCTCTCTTTGACCAAGTGGCCCTACCAGCCTCTCCCGCCTCCCTCTCCTTTGCTCTCCCTCTCTCACCGACAGAGCAGCCCCAACCGTCGATGCCTCTCTCTCTCTCTCTCTCTCCATGACCGCCCAACCCTACCTGTCACCCCCTCCTCCTTCCTTCCTTCTTCCCTGTGCCATGTGTCGTCCACCATGACCGTGCGTGGTCAAGCTTTGAACGCCGCCATTCCCTCCCCTTTTTCTCGCACCAACGTGCACAATAACACCCACGCGTCCCAGTTTCGGCTCGTTTCCCCCCTTTTCACGTGCGGTTTCACCAGATGGCGTAACCATCGCCGCAAATCCCGTCGCGCCGATCTCCCGCCTCCATGCCCATCTGCCCCTATAAATGGGAGTCCCGGGTGCCCCTCTCCTCCCTCATCTCTACAACGCGAGCCCATCTCCTTTACACATCTCCCCTCGTCGCAATCGCCATTTTTCCCTCACTGGCTGCAAGCTTCTCCGCCGTCGTTTCCATCGCCGCCCGTGGAGCTCTGCCGCCTTTGTCACCACCCTCGGCTTCTCCGAGCCGTGTTCTACACCATGCGCGCGCCTCTGCGCCATGCCCAAGCCAAAACGCACCGCCGCCGCCATCCTCCTTGCGCGCCCAACCGCCAGGCTGTTCGTCATTGGAACCATTGGTTCCCGAGCACGCTACCACCACGTGGGTGCCACGTAGGACAAACTTGCCTCGTTAGCGCCCGCGTGCGCGCTTACGTGGCACCGCCTCGTCACCCGCAAGCCCGGTCCATCGTGGACTAGGCACAATTCCCGTGGACCCGGGCCCACTCGTTAGTGACACATCCCCATTTTCTTTTGGAAAATATTTCGGTCAGAAAATTAAATCCTCTTACTGACATCATCATGACATAATAAATTGTTTTTCCTTCAGAAAAATAATTCCAAAAATTCCAGAAAATCCATTTCCACCATTTCATGTGAATTTGAATATTCCGAGAGCTCGTTCTCCTTCGTTCGAGCTCCGATTCAAGTTATGCATGTTATGAAAATATTGTGTGTATATTGAAGAGCCCCAATGGGCAATATATATAGGAGTACAAGAGGTGTATACCATATACAAATAAGACAATACAAAAGATAGATAAGAAAATACAAAAGAGTCCCTATTCTAACTCCTATTCTAACACCCCCTCAAATGCAAGGTGTATACAATAGCATTGCATTTGTAAAGGGTTGACACTAAAATATGGAAAATCCAAAGTCCGAGTCTTGATAATATCGTCGTAGCATGAAACTCTTGGAAAAATATATCGAATATCAAAAGATCTCCTTCCATCCGGTGTCGTGTAACAGTCCATAAAGCACAAGGTGCAGGGGCTGAAAAAGTCGACCGTGGCAACACGATGAAAAAGATGATAAAACTAACATGAATAGAGAGTGTTGTCAAATCAAGTGAATAGAAATAGATGGAAGCATAGCGGCGCGGATTGAAGCCTAAGACGGCGGTAGCGCGGTACACAAGAAGCGCAACAAAGGCGCATTGCACAAGAAGAGCAGCGGCTTTAAAAGTTCGGGGCGGCGGCTAAGAGAGAGCGGCGACATCATAACAACGATCTGCAGGAGCTCGAAGAAAAGAGCGGCGACTGCTGTCATGCAAAAAAGAATTCCTATACTTCTATAACTGACAATAAATTTGTGGACTCGCATGGCTTAGACGAACTAAAAGATAAAGTGGTATGAACTTGGATGGACGCAACGGAAGAAAAACGACACAAAGGAAAGCTAGTAGATACTAGCAAAACTAGCTGCCGATTCAATCTCCACCAATAGCAGCACCCGTACATAGGCCGCAGCGCAGACGAGCCCAAGGCGATGGCGAGCTCAGGCGAAAGTGCGACGAAGACCACAACGACGAGGCGACCAAGCGTCACGACTGTTGGAGCAGAGCGAGTCAAGGTAGGCTGTAGCGCCGGCCGTGCGAGGCCCACTGCGAGGCGCCGTCGAGCAGACCACCCCCGGGAGTGGAGATAGCTCCTCCCGGGGGCGGCGGTGGCAGAGGCTAAGAGGCGGTGGAGGTAGCAAACTCTAACCCTAATCTTTGCTCTGATACCATGTTATGAAATATTGTGTATATATTGAAGATCCCCAATGAGCAATATATATAGGAGTACAAGAAGTGTATGCCATATACAAATAAGACAATACAAAAAAAACAAATAAGAAAAATACAAAAGAGTCCCTATTCAAACTCCTATTGTTAGCAATGTAAACAGAAGACAGTGCCATGAGATTGAACAAAAAAGCACCTTTTTCTAGTTTTTTTAAAGCACCTCTCTTCCTCGTTTTCAATTTATGATCCACAACATCAGACAAAAAAAAAATTCAAGTATAGGTGACACTAGCAGCCTTCTATTGAACAAAATATGCAAATTACAGTCATTCCACTCAAACAGTAGCAAAGTTCGCGCCAGACAGCACAATTTGGGGAGAGAATGCCAATGGAACAACAATAAGATAATACAAACTTATTGATAAACACGGAATTTCCAGTCATTCTGAAACAATTATAAGCCACACGTAATGATTAAACCAGAACATTCCTCCCGTATTTACAAAGTTTGCTGTCAAGAAGCATCCTCCTAGATATAGTATTATAAAACCATTTAAACTTGTTGCAGTGTTACATGGTAAAAAGTTGTCCAGGAAGGAAAATATAGGTCGCAGCAGCGACTGTGCTGCCCAACTCGTCTGCTTCTATACACCTCTGTGGGGAGCCTATTTCGTATTCGACTTCACATCTGCATGAATGGGGGCTTGGAAAATATATGCCCTGCCAGAATAGGGCAATCAAAAGGTCATGTTATACTGTTCCGCTGGATAGTTAAGTAAGCAATATAGGCAAAAAGTCTTGGCAGCATGATAATGACATATGCGTAGCACTACTTACGAGCAATGAAAAACATAAAAGGAATTGCATTGATATGATCATATGAACTAGGTTTTAGATTGAAATACCGGATCATGGACGTGTACTTAAAACCGATCAGCATTGTTTATTATCACAGAAAAAATTAACAGTATAGATTTTCATGTCTGAAAAAACTTCTCTAGAGCAAATCGAGGTTGGTGGGGGATTTGAGGTTCAGGATCACCACTATTGCTCCCTTGGAAAGCAGTCTCTAATTACAGTATTTAATTATCTATCTCAAAATTTATATTCCTATAGGGGATGTACGAGTGATAGAGAAATGCTGAAAGGAATACGCTAGGTCAAGCTCCAATTGTCTACTCTCTCTTTTTCTTCTTTTCCTTTTGGCTAAGAGACTAAGAAAGCTCTTCTTCAAAATCATCAATCCTTACGTTTTTTCCCTTTCAAGACTTTTTTCCTTAAGAAATTCCGCCTGTCTCCCATCAACATGAACCAAGATATAAAGTTTCTTTTTCTGGTCTCCTACTTAACAAGCACTAAGGCACTAGGCAATCAAATTCCCATGTCCTTTTTGACATTATATGTTTACTTTTTGACATTATATGTTTACTGCTGCTTCCCTCCTTTAATTTCATAATTTTCCACTAACATAATTCATCAACCTGCAGCTCTCAATAGTCTTTCTTGACCTAACTACACAACAAAAACATACAGGAAAGGAACTTGCACTTGCTCGCACCAACAGACACCGCTTCCTTGTTTCCTTTTCCCCCTTCCCCTTTTTTGAGGAGTGGGATGGTGTTACCCGACGCTTAAATCCTAAGTTTATTTCATTAGTTAGGCAATATAATTTCTATTAAAAAAGGGCCAAATTAACTCCTGCACGCTGTTCACATTGTTTAGAAAACAGTTAAGCATGCACATGATGTCCTACTGAACTTATTCAACAGACCAATCCTAAAATCACTACTTGCATCCAGAAGTTAAGTAAATTTCAAGTATTCACAACAATTTAAGGTGCACAAAGACCATAGATGCCTCAAACTTGGGCAGAATTTATGCAAAGACGCTAAATTTGGCGCATTTGACCCCAATCGAGCCAGGAAACCCCACCAATTCTTGTGTTCAATCCCAATTATGTCAAAATTCACACTGAATCTCAATGTTGACCGGCCTAAACATACAAAAGACGAGCCTTTCTTTTCCCCAAGCATGTAAACCTAAAAGGCCGAATCACGTACATATGGAGGCCTCCTTCGGCGAGGACGAGCACGCGGCGGCGGGCCAGAGGATGGCCCTCCAGATCCCGGAGAGGTTGGTGACGAAGCCGACGAAGAGGAACACGCAGGCGAGCCCGATGACCCAGGGCATGAGGAAGAAGCCCAGCATGAAGGTCACCGACCCGCAGAGCATGAGTGCCATGGACACGCCCAGTAGCATGGACGCCACCCCCGCCGCCGTCACCTGGCGCGGCCGCGGCCGCGGCCGGGCCCCATCCTCCGGCGACAGGAGTACGGTGAGCAGGAGCGCACAGAGCTCGTAGAGCAGGCGCGACTGGTGCGCCTCCGCGTCCGGCCTCATGCCGCCGCCGCCGTGGAACGCCGAACCTGGAATATTGGACGAGAAGAGGAGGAGGCGGAGAGGAAGACGAAGAGGGGGAGGAGATGGGAACACCGAAATGGTTTTGCTTCGCCTTGCTGGTTTCTT
This sequence comes from Hsuehochloa calcarea, assembly GCA_036346395.1. Lineage (NCBI taxonomy): Eukaryota > Viridiplantae > Streptophyta > Magnoliopsida > Poales > Poaceae > Hsuehochloa > Hsuehochloa calcarea. The sequence continues at coordinate 6,426,570 of CM070610.1, forward strand.
CCTCTTTTTGGTTGGGTTTGCGCTCTTTTTTTTTTCTTTTCTTTTCTTTCTCGCTTTCGTGTAAAGGAATACTTAATGAGGGGAGAGATGACAACTACCATCTACGAGAGGATAATGGTAGGCTGGTTGCTCCTGGATAAACTATTCTTTATTGGTTGGCTATTTCCGGTGTGACGTGGATATCTGTGCAACTGATTCTAATTACAGGCAATCGATCACTGGTTCTTGACCATTGAAAACGGCAGCTCATTCAAGGTTGAACCGTAGGAGAACTAGACACGCACTGCATGGAGTACCTCGGAAAGATAGGTTTGGAAGAGAAAATGGTATCATTTCCTACTGTTTCTTTTTTAAATAAAAAAACGAAACGAAACGAAATTACCCGTCGAGATCAACCAGGTAAAAATATCGGGAAAAGGTGGAGCTGATTAGGCGTATGACATGGCAGTGGCGGCCTTTTTCAGATTCCTCTTGGATAGGAACCGCCCGGACTCTTTCGCGTAAATCCATCTGACCTGTCGCCTCACGGTCACGGTCACGGCTCCCGCTCAGCTCTTTTTAGTCCCGTCCAGCGCTTCCTATAGCTAGACCCCACGTACGGGCAGCTTGGTGATCAGAACGCCCAGGTAGCTCGGTGCTCGAAACATGTGTACCCCGTGCCGTGTTGGTCTTATCCAAATTGCACTACTACCACATACATACATAGTATATATATATATATATCTGATCGTATATGGATCTGCGCGCGGTTGGGCTTCGCGGCCGAGAGTTTCGGCCGTGGAGGCGCCCACCTCACCACGCAGCGCCGCGGTGGACTGGTGGTTTCTCTCGGACGCTTACGGAGAGAGACGCAGGCTGTCTGTGGTAGGGACGACGCGCGAACGCCATGCAGGCCTTGAGACGAGCTAACGGTTGGGCTGGACGTGAGCCATCTGCTTGGCGGGGCGGCTGAGTGGAGCAGGGCCGTGCAGACTGCATAGGAGAAACGGGACGCACGAGCGTGGGCCGTGGGCGGAGAAGATAGATTAGCGTAAGGTGGGTGGAGTCGAGAAGCGAGGGGGAAGACATGAGTGAGAAGCAAGAAAACTCGTGCCCGTTTGATCTGAGTGATGAGGATTAAATCTTCGAATATTACTTTAATATTTTATAAATGATCGTATATCTCTCGTGATCATAACTCCTAAGGCCAACGATTCTCTGGTTGTAAAAATTCAGAGATTACACTATGGGTACCCTGATCGGACAAACTCATGTACCTTGTCTCCAACCAGGTGACTACTCGTAGAAGCAATGAACTGTCACTTGGACTTAATTCCAAATATATTTTTACCGTGTGATGAATGAAACATATGTTATATTTGTTTCAAACCACACGACGTTTGATGGCCCTGAGTCACTGATAACAACTACTATACGGTTTTATCTTTCACTGACATTAACTGTTGATTGGTTATTTTTTCATCGACTGTCACCATCTCTTTGACCAGACGTGATGCTTCCAAAAAGTATCTCCTTCGGTAATAACTGTCACCTCTTCAGCGGTTGCTTAAGGGTAGATGATGGACAGCGAGAGGACAATCCGATTCACAATCCCATCTCACAGGCCAATTCATAATCCAATCCAAAGTAATCTGATCCAGAAATTTGAAGACAAGTACATACTCTTAGTATAATTAGGCCTAGTCCACTGCCTAGTCGAATGCACCTCTCTTGTAATAGCTAGTTCATTGCAATAAAGAGCAACCCTATTCTCTCCAAGAAATTCTTTGTCATTTTGCTTTTTTTTTTATTTCGTAAGATCGACGACTCGATCGTCGATAGCTAGCGCCGTCCGTGCGTAAGAAGGCGTTGAGTTCTTGAAGATTACTTCGCTCAACAATCCTTATTCACTTTCATTCATTCCATTATCGCTAATATGATCATGGCAGTGACTTGGGATGAGAAAAAACTTGTTTGACTTGGCGGGCTACTCCAACCTCGACATAGACGTATGCATCCGCGCCATGGAACATGACGCGGTGTCGTCATCATCCTCTTTCGCCGCCGACTCGCGCTAGCTGAGACCAGTGAGATCAACTGGATGGAGGAGTATTCACCGCCACCATCAGTGACGCTCCTAGAGAATTTTGTTGTTCCAACCAGTTTTGATACGGGATGCCCGATCTTCACGGCGTAGGATTGATAATAACTTTGGATCATTGCAACCTGGCAAATCGATGATACCAACCACTGTCAAAACAACAACCTACGATAAAAGAATTAGCCCAACCACATGCTCGTGATCCCATCCACCCGACTACAGAAAGTAGATGTGTCGCTGCTCCTGCAAAACGCAAAGAATCACAAGAAAAACGGGGTTGAGAACACCCAATTCCTCTAAATTATAACTGTATATCAAACCCTATAAAGAATAAGTGGATAACTCTCTCTGAAAAATAATACATTGATATCTCGTCGTCCTCCTACATAGAGGCGCAGCCAAGGCTTTAATAGCCGGTAAACCGTGTGCACATAAGCCCAAGGCCAAATCAATCGTTGGTTCAGTCAAACAAAAGGAAAACATATTCGAAGTCCTAGTTAGTTCGGCTGGTGCTAAGACTGATTAATTGGCCAAACAGGCCCACATGTTTCGATGCTAGAATCAATAATGGAAACCATGATTTCCTTCCTTCGAAATCCAAATGCCATGCACGTACAACATACATGACATGCTGTGCGGTTCGGCGAAGCCCACGCTGATTAATTTCCATTGCAAGTGTGCACCTCTGGACGCTGCCATTTGACACTAGTTCCGTGCCAACAATCTGACTTATTTCTCTCTCTTGGCTGTTGACAGGAGCTGCTCCTTGGTGATTGATGTACTTGCTCCGCGCCACGTTACCACGCATGACCCCGAGAACAATTAAAATACTAACATCAGGTAGCAACAACTTTTCATAAAAATAAAAATCAAATTCAACTAGGAGCGAGTTTACATGTTGATTAATCTTTTTTAGCTCGTGCTCGTGTAATCGATCCAATCGGGATATCCTCATCAAGTTCGGAATTCCGAACACCTCTACAAACCCGGTCCTCCCGACCGGCAAGAATGGAGATAAAAGTCCAACGCTGCAATCAAAGAGTCAATGTGTTCTCGATACGGTCATGGGCGACCAGTATTTGCCAAAAGCTCCTATGTATTCCTGAAGCCAACCGACATCTGGTGAGGGTGTCAATGAAGTTACCACCGATCGAAAGCCAAGTGGGAATGATAAAACTCAGCATACGATCGGCAATCTGTCGGACCAGGCTGAGTCCACCACAAAACCTACCGAAGGTGGTGATATCCGACCGCTCCCCATCGTGGAGGCTCTTTGTTGAAGCACTGGAAGGCTCTCCCTTAGCTACGACGGGAGCTCGTCGGAAGACCGCTGTTGGAGGCATGAGATTTGCGCAATCGGAGATACCAATCAAGATGTCGTGCACAGTTCTCCACAGCTTAACCCGCCTCCACCTGCTAGTGGAAATGGCACGGGCACTCAAGCACCAAATGCTAGAGGTAATCGAACTGATGGATATCGACCAATTAATTCGCCTGTTTCTACCGCCACAGAGTGTGACGGGTCGGACAGGACAAACCGGAAGGTCGGGGGAAATTCGATTCATCGTCCTGCTAATGGGAATCCTCCAAGACCATTGGTAACGATCCAAAATCTACAACGAGTTCGTGACATTCTAAATAACCCAGATCCTACTCTGGCGAAAACCCCAGGTTATGTTCAACTCATATGGCAGGTATCGGAGATCCTCCAACAGACCATGCAGCGTACAAAAATGTACTAGGAGCAAAGGAACTCGCAAAGTCAAACCATGGCTTCTTCCCAGCGCTCTTCACCCAGTAGAAGACAACATGGTCGGACAGTGGACCAGTATATACTTAGACCTTCTCGAAGATTCTGACCAGAGAGTCACGAGGGAAGACGACTCTTCTAAGCAACCACTCCCCCCCTCGTCAAGAGGAACGACCGCTTGGTTCGAATGATCTTCGACATTATTTGAACCGGACAGCTGGTCAGAGGTGTTATACTAACGTCCACGACCGGATTGGGACACCAGATCTTCGGTGTGCCAATCCAAAGAATTGGTCCCAAACCGATTATAATCCGACTCCTTTTCAGAGAAGGTGTCATAACTCTATCATAGGCTGTCGAGCATTATCGGCAGGTCTCCAAGCTGTTCGCTGGCCGGACAGATTCCGACCAGCTAACATAGAGAAACTCAATGGGACCCAAAACCAATTATAGTTTCTCTAGATTTATACTACCGCCGTCAGGGTTGCTAGTGGCGACGACAACGTGATAGAAAATTAATTGACCACAGTCCTTGAAGGATCTGCCCGGTCGTGGTTGCTCAACCTACCGGTCGGATCAATCTACACTTGGAAACAACTCTGTGATTTACTGATCGCCAACTTTCAAGGGAAGTACGATCGCCCGTAGAAAAGAAGACGATTTACATCGGACCAGGCAAAAAATCAATGAAACTCTTCGACAATACATCAAGAGGTTTAGCCAGGTCTGTAACTCCACCCCGGAGGTCGCAGATTCCTCTGTTATCCAGGCTTTTAAAGCAGGAATGAGAAATCAAAGGTTTACGGAGGATATCACAATAAATCCTCCACGAACGACCATTAAACCCTTTGACATAGCTGAAAGATATACAACCGCTAGCAAAGCGGTCGAATGGAATCAAGCTATTAATCGAAAGGAGAAAATCCCTCAACCTGACCTGGAGAAATAAGAGAAGAAGACTCTAAGAGGCAAGAAGAATTGCAAGCCCGGCAACAAAGAGGTTCTTGTAATTTCAAAAAAATTCCAAGGGCAAGAAAGATTATTCCGATTTGCTTGCTATACCATGTAGCTCAAATGTTGATTCCAAGATTGAAAATGCTAAATCTTGTAATAAGCTATTTGTAGAGAACAATGAGTTAAAGGAGCAAGTCACCAAGTTAAGTAAGAGCTTGGAAAGATGTTTCAAGGGCAAATCTACCCTTGATAAGCTTTTGAGTGATCAAAGGTGCTCATTCAACAAGGAAGGACTTGGGTATGTGCCCAAGAAAGGTAAGAAACCGGTAAACAAGCACTGTGAGGTTTGTTAATCAAAATGGTAAGCATTGCCAAAAATCAGGAAATAGGACATGTACAACAAAATTGTCCTATTGGTAAGGTTTCATCGGTTGGCTTGTTTGACTCTTGCTAGGAAGGATTGGGTGCTTGATAGTGGTTGCACTCAACATATGACCGGAGATCGGAAAATGTTCACCTCATTTGAAAATAGGAGCGGTAATGAAAAGATCACTTTTGGTGACAATAGCAAAGGAAAGGTAATTGGCTTAGGTAAAATTGCTATCTCAAATGACCTTTCCATTTCAAATGTATCTTTAGTGGAAACATTAAATTTCAATTTGCTATCCGTTGCTCAATTATGTGATCTTGGATTAACTTGCTCTTTTTCTAAAAAGGAAGTTACCATTTTCAAAGAAAAGGAAAAGGAAATGATTTTTATAGGTTTTAGATTTGGCAATCTTTATTTGGTTGATTTCTCCTCAAATGAATCTTGTTTAAAAACTTGTTTAATTGCAAAAACTTCAATGGGTTGGTTATGGCATAGAATGTTAGGTCATGTGGGAATGATTCAACTCAAAAAGCTTTTTAAACATGACTTAGTGGTTGGATTGAAGGATGTGAAGTTTGAGAAAAATAGATTGTGTAGCGCTTGCCAAGCCGGGAAGCAAGTTGCTAACTCTCATCCTTCCAAGAGTATCATGTCAACCTCTAGGCAATTGGAGCTCTTACATATGGATTTGTTCGGGCCAACAACCTATAAGAGCATTGGGGGCAATAGCTATTGTTTAGTCGTTGTAGATGATTACTCTAGATATACATGGGTATTCTTCTTATATGACAAAGGTGAAGTCTCCAAGATTTTTAAAAGTTTTGCAAAAAGGGCTCAAAATGAATTTGATTTCAAAATAAAGAAAATCCGTAGTGATAATGGTTCCGAGTTCAAAAACACTAATATTGAAGATTATTGTGATGAACTTGGAATAAAGCATGAGCTTTCCACTACCTACACTCCGGAGCAAAATGGAGTTGTAGAGAGAAAAAATCGCACATTAATAGAAATGGCTAGGACAATGCTTGATGAGTATGATACTTTCGATCGCTTTTGGGCGGAAGCCATTAATACCGCTTGTCATGCCATAAACCGTCTTTATTTGCATAGGCTTTTGAAAAAGACTTCCTATGAACTCTTTATTGGAAGAAAACCGAACATCTCTTACTTTAGAGTATTTGGTTGCAAATGCTATATCTTAAGAAAGGGTGTTCGACTCTCTAAATTTGCAAGTCGTTGTGATGTTGGCTTTCTACTAGGTTATTCTTCAAATAGCAAAGCATATCGTGTCTTTAACAAAACTAGTGGTATTGTTGAAGAAAGACACGATGTACAATTTGATGAAACTAACGGCTCTCAAGAAGAGCAAGAAGATTTTGATGATGTAGGTAATGGAGCACTCATGGAAGCAATGAAGAACATGCAAATTAGAGACATTAAGCCCAAAGAAGATCAACATGAACCATCATCTTCCACGAAAGTCGAGCCACCTACCTCTTCCGTGACAAATGAAGTTAATCATAATGAAGAAGATGTCAAGGAAGATGATCAATCATTGAATCTACCTCAAAGAATCCACAATGCTATAGCTAAAGATCATCCAATAGACCAAATATTGGGTGAAGTAAGTAAAGGTGTCCAAACTCGCTCTCGTATTGCTTCTTTTTGTGAACATTACTCTTTTGTTTCCTCTCTTGAACCAAAACGCATAGATGAAGCACTAGAAGATCCGGATTGGGTGAATGCTATGCATGAGGAGCTAAATAACTTCGCCCGGAATGATGTTTGGACAATGGTAGAAAGACCAAAGGAGCATAATGTCATTGGCACAAAATGGGTCTTTCGAAATAAACAAGATGAAAATGGAGTTGTGATAAGAAACAAGGCAAGGTTAGTTGCTCAAGGATATACTCAAGTCGAGGGTTTAGATTATGATGAAACATTTGCACCCGTAGCAAGACTTGAGTCTATTAAATATTTTGCTTGCTTTTGCATCATGCTTTGATATTAAATTATTTCAAATGGATGTTAAAAGTGCTTTCTTAAATGACAAAATATCTGAACTTGTTTTTGTTGAACAACCTCCGGGTTTTGAAGATCCCAAAAATCCTAATCATGTGTATAAGCTCTCAAAGGCGCTATATGGTTTAAAGCAAGCTCCTAGAGCATGGTATGAGCGCCTTGAGATTTTCTACTCTAAAGGATTCAAAATCGGAAAGGTTGATACAACTTTGTACAATGCCAAAGCTCCAACCAACGAATACAAGATGAACAAGAAGTGGTGTCCACTTCATCAAGTGGCAGGGCATGATCTGCGGACTTGTCGAGTCTGGTAAAAGAAGCTGAAAGATTACTATACAGGTAAAGGGTATTTCCCTTCCATAGAAGAGTTTGGAGAGCCAAGCTCCAAAAAGGACAAGGATGGCGATGAAGAAATGGAGTACTAGGAGCCTCAGCACACTGTGGATATGATCTTTGATGGTTCCTTCTTGTACGAATCAATACGTCATCTAAAGGTCGTGGAGCGAGAGGTGAACCTTGCCGAATCTCCGATCACTGTCAAGCCATCCAAGTGGCCAGAGACAATAATCTCCTTCAGCAAAGAAGACCGCTCATCCCTTCGACTCGACCAGGTAGGTTCCTTATTGTTGTTGAACCTGTAAGATCGAGAAGACCGACTAGAGGGGGGTGAATTGGCGGTTTTTAAAATTCTCTTGGCTAAAACTAATATCTAAGGCGGAAGCTAATAACAATTTGGTTTTGCACAATTAAAACCTAAATCAATTAGTATTTACTAAGTGCACTAACAATATGAAGAATAGAATATAAACAATTTACCAAATACAAGTAAGCAATATAATACTACGAATGTAAATTGCAAAAGGTAAAACACAAGAACAAACCACAATAACAACGAAGATATTTTACCGTGGTGTTCGGAGACTTGCTGGTAATGCTCGACAGACCGCTTCAACCCGGTAAGACCGCCAAGGGAGTGGTCAGACCGCTCAAGGAAACGAACGACATTCCATAAAATGCCTTCTTTGAAAAAATCATACCGCAAAAGACTCCGGTACTACCGCTCTCCGGTAGTACTGTTTCTTAAGTGCAGGTACTACCGCACAAGGTCTTCGGCTCACTAGGAAACCGGTCCGACCGCCCAACACATGGCGGTCCGACTGATAACCCACAGGTCAGACCGGTCACTACTGGCGGTCAGACCGCCAGAGCTGAGAGAGACATATTGCAATTTTGCTTCAACTCAATTTGCAAAATACTTTTGCCAATTGACGTGCTATGTAAACAAGGGTTAGAGGCAAGGTTCTCAACAAGTTGCAAAAAATATTTACCAACTTTTAGAATCACACCACAAAGAATAAGGTACATGGATTTAAACCATTTGCAAAACACATTTGCAAATTAAAATCACACGCTACAAGGATCATACATGAGCATCAACTATTTGTAAAACACATTCGCAAATAATAGCATCATGCTACAAGACGAAGGTGCATGGACTTCAACCATTTGCAAATTATAGTCCCATATTACAAAAGAGTTAATGCATGAGTTTCAACTATTTACAAAACACAATTGCAAATAATAATACTATGCATAGATGAGATAGAGCGAGCACAACGAGCTATCAACATATGACTAACTCAAGCTACTAGTCAAGACCCCTTTTAATAGTACGGCAACATATACTAATAATCCGGTCTTTCAACCAAACACCAAGAGCGGTAAAAGACTATGAACACATCCTTAGTCCTAGCTAGTCATACCTTTGCCTTAAGCATCTTCTTGAAGCTTGATGACACATATCTTTACTTCAAGACTGGGTCCTTGACTTTGGTAATCGTCAACACATGATGATCTCCTTTACTTCGAGATCTTAACTCGATGCACATCAACTCATGATGATAGCCTTCATCTCGAGTCTTGATATCCATCAACACATGATGGGTCTTCTCTTGACCTGATGATCAAATCATGATGTCATCCAAAGTCTTCGTCATTCTGAAACATAACCTAATCATCCAACTCATGAAGAATGTTAGTTCCATAATATAGTTACCATTAATTACCACACCATATCATTAACTCATAATGGTGAGATAAGATACTTCAATCTTTTCCTCTTTGGTAATTGATGTTAACCACTCCAATTGCACATAATTGAATGTAGGTAAATGAAAGAACAAATGGGTATATATGAACTACACAAGTTTTATATACTCATGGATATTTTTCAAAGTAAAGATCCTTAATGTATATGAAATATGGATCAATATTAATGAAACCACAACATATAGAATGAACTCCCCCTAAATGTGTGCATATACGAATGTGTAATAGGAACATAATGTGTAATAGGAACATACACACATATTCAAGTTAAACTTATGATGGAGTTCAACCTATATTTTGGATCCGAGGAATGCAACAATATATAAGAATACGATGTTGAATGCATACCTCCATGATTCTCACCTTTATATCCAAATGAGACTACATACTAGATATAACAATACAAGTGTTAGTCTCACGAATAGATTTATCATTAATCACTGAAACACTCCATTAACTTATAATGACGGGTCTAGATCCTTCAGAACCTACTATTAATAATTGTAAAGTTAATCGAGTTCTGATAGATGGAGATAGTTTTTTAAATATCCTATTTACGGGAGCATTGGAAGAAATGCAAATTCACAGGTCCAAAGTAAAGCCTGTGAAGTAGCGTTCCATGGTATAGTTCCAGGATCTACTGCCAAACCGATAGGGCAACTCTCCATACCGGTTACGTTCAGAAGACCAGACAACTTCTGAACAGAAAAGGCTCGATTTGATGTAGTAGATTTCGAAACTGCAAACAATAGAATCCTTGGTCGTCCGGTGTTGACAAAATTTCTGACAGTTACACATTATGGCTATCAGAGTTTAAAGATGCCGGGACCTAAATGTGTCATTACGGTTCGAGGGGATCGGAAGATGGCTTATGCGTGTGATCGAAAATCCCTAGAACTAGTCGACGGACTTCCGACTAGGGATACTAATCCACTTTTCACACAGGTCAAGCACTCGAGACGAAAGATAGCGCCAAAATCATCCGACCAGACCAAGGTGGTTCCATTTTACCAGTACGCTTCCTCGGAAAGAGTCAAAACGTCACCTGGGTCAGGAAATCCTAGCACAACCACCCGACAGGTGGTGGTCAGAGCAGGACTCAATCCTAAATTGGTAGGGTCGTTCGTCTCCTTTCTTTGAGCCAACTTGGATGTATTCGCCTGGCACAGCCTAAATAGGAAGGTGATCGAGCACAGGCTAGCTCTCCAGCCTGATGAAAAAACCCGATCAAGCAGAAGCGGAGGCGAATCGCACCAGATCGGAAGGAGTCAATCCAGTTAGAGATTGACAAGCTCCTCAAGACTGGGTTTATTCATGAAGTCGACCACCCAGAGTGGCTCACCATTCTTGTAAAAGTTAGAAAAAGTAATAGAAAATGGTGAATGTGTATTGACTTCACAGATCTTGAAAAAGCTTATCCGAGGGATGACTTTCCCCTTCCACGCATTGATCAACTTCTAGATTCTACCTCTGGGTGTGAATTATTGAGTTTTTTATATGCATACCTAGGGTACCACCGGATTAATATAAGTAAATAATAATAAAGACAAAACTTCCATCATGCCATATGTCACTTACTGTTATGTAAAGATGTCATTTGGTTTCAAAACCGCCGGTGTAACTTTTCAAAGGTTCATGCAAAAGTCCTTTAGTCCACAAATAGGTCAAAATTTGAAAGCCTACGTTGATGACTTGGTCATAAAAAGCATCAATGTTGGCGATCACATTTCCAACCTACAAGAAACTTTCAATAACTTAAGAAGGTATAACCTTAAGTTAAATCCAGAAAAGTATGTGTTCGGAGTTTTCTCTGGAGAGCTTATTGGATTCCTAGTTTCAGCTAGAGGAATTGAGGTAAATGAAGCGAAGATATCAACCATCGACCAAATGCGCCCTCCGACCACAAAGAAAGAAGTTCAAAAACTAACCAGCTATATAGCAGCCCTAAGTCATTTCACAGTACGGTTAGGAAAAAAGGATTACCTTTCTTTAAGCTTTTTCGGAAATATGGAAATTTCGAATGGACTAAGGAGGCAAATGATGCTTTTGAAGAGCTCAAAAGGTACCTTACGAGTACCCCGATTTTAGTATCTCCAAGATCGAGAGAAACATTGATGATATATGTGGCTGCAACGCCACAAGCGGCTAGTACTGTATTGGTCTTTGAACGTGATAACATCCAACGACCAGTATATTACGTAAGCGAAGTCTTACTTGAACCAAAGGAACGATATTCACATGTACAAAAGTTGCTATATGGTCTCCTTATGGCTTCAAGGAAACTAAGGCTTTACTTTTAGACCCACAGAGTGGTTGTACCAACTGGATATTCTCTTGGTCAAGTTCTCAAAAATAGAGAATCATCAGGATGAATAGCAAAATAGGTGGTCGAATTTGGGGCGTTCGACCTCCATTTCATCTCACGAACAACAATCAAGTCCTAAGCTTTAGTATAATTCATTGCCGAATGTACGAACCCTGAACCCACCCAAGGGCCCAAGTACAACACCACGAAGAGTGGACCGTGTACTTTGATGGTTCCTTGACGCTCAAAGGCTCAAGGGCTGGAATTGTCCTGATATCTCCTACTGGAGAATAAATTAAATACGCCATTCAGCTAAACTTTCCTGCTACAAACAATGCGGCAGAGTACGAAGGTTTACTAGCAGGACTTCGAGCAGCCAGAGCACTCGGGATTTGCAAATTACTAGTGAAAGGTGATTCTCAATTAGTAGCGAATCAAGTTGGAAAAGATTATCAATGCTCAAGTACCAAGATGTCATCTTATTTGGTGGAAGTACATAAACTTGAAAAGCACTTATTCGGTTTCAGATCCAACATATTCCTAGAAAGGAAACCTTTTGGCAGACCAGTTGGCACGGATGGCTTCCACGAGGGCACATGTCCCACCCGGAGTTTTTCTCGAGTGACTTGATTTACCCTCGGTGGTCGAGCATTATGAGAACTTGCATGCTCCACTGGAGAATGTGCTTGCTCCACTGGAGGTCATACAAATCGATCGCAGTAGCGATTGGATGATGTCGATCTACAATTAACTTTAGCATGGTATAATTCCTGAGGATGATATAGAGACTGATCGTATAGCTCGAAAAGCCAAATCATACACTCTGATCGAAAGTACTCTTTACAAACAGGGATCTCACGGAGTGTTGATGAGATGTATATCTCAAACAGATGCTATTAAGTTATTATCCGACATACATGGAGGAGTCTGTGGAACACATGATTCCTACAGAACTCTGATCGGTAAAGCCTTTAGGCAAGGATACTACTGGCCAACTGCCCTCCATGATGCAAAAGAACCTGTGATGAAGTCCGTACAATATCTTCATAGTCGATAAGTATATCAGCCGGTACAACCTTTGCAAATAATACCTCTTTCTTGGCCTTTTGCAACTTAGGGACTAGGCATTTTGTGATATTTCCCAAGAGTACCAGGGGCTTTGAATTCCTATTTGTAATGATTGATATATTGACAAAATGGATAGAAGCCAGACCAGTTGTTAAAACAACAACTAAAGCCGCTAAGAGGTTCCTCACAAAAAACGTGATCACACGATTTGGCATACCCAGCCGTACAATCATAGATAATAGTATCCAGTTCTAGAGCGGAAATTTTCAAAAATTCTACGAAGATCTAGGTATCAAGATACATTTCGCTTCTATGGCTCATCCACGGAGTAACGGAGCAGTCGAGCGAGCTAATAGCATAATAATGCAAGGAGTAAAACACCGAGTGTTCGACCAGTTAGTACAACGGTCAGGAGCATGGGTTCAAGAACTTCCCTCTGTGTTATGGGTTGTTCGAACTACGACTAGTCGTGCGGCTGGTGAAACATCATTTTTTCTGTTTTATGGTGCTGAAGCCATGCTTCTTCTGAAACTAAAAATTAGCTCTGCTCGAACTGACTGTTTCAATGAGAATGGTCAGCCAGAACGAAGACTCGACGACATCAATTTCCTTGAAGAAAGACGAAACCAAGCCCTTGTATGATAGGCGGTCTACCAACAAGCCTCACAGACTAGCTGTAGGTGATCTGGTTCTCAAAAGAATTCAAAGTCAAGCAGATCGCAACAAACTTTCACCTAAATGGGAAGGTCCATATACTGTGATCGAAGTCACCCGACCTGATTCGGTACGGCTAGCCATTCAGATGGGCGTGTTTTGTCAAATTCTTGGAACATTGATCAATTGCGTAAGTTCTTTGTATAGTATTTTTATTTTTCAATTTCAATAAAGATTCATCATTTCTTTACTTTCCGATGAGTGATATTGTTTATATGTTAGTTATCCATTATATGGTCACATACTATTATTGTTTAAATAGTAAGAGAAGAACAGTTTCTCTCTGATATCCTTCTAAAGGGTCTCTTTTACTTTTTTTTGGCTCTGACTTAGTTGTCAAACGCTATAAAGTTCCTAATCGTGACAATTACACACACGGTTCTCACGAGCGACCATACAATCTTTTATTAAAGAAACACACAAGTAAAGAAGCATAACACAAATAACTTTATATAGCTAATTACATATTTCAGATTTCGAAGACTAATTTTCTTCATTTCAACATTCTATTCTACTCTTGTTTGGCTACTGGTCGAGACACAGAAAACCTCATAGTAGAAATCTCTCCTCTCTGCATGTAGTCCTGCCCACTAGAAGGAGTTTCCTAGCGATAGTCCTTTTCTTACACTACTACAAAACATGTTATACTAGACGCCCCGTCTGTGATACGTAACTATCATATATGGTTCGTGAATAGAACCGTCTGTGATAATTCACAGACAGTTCTTAAGAAGAACCATCTATGATATCGATATCATAGACGGTTCTTCTTAAGAACTGTCTGTGAATTTTCACAAACGGTTCTATTCACGAACCGTCTGTGATTATAATCATATCACAGACGGTTTGCAGATAAAACCGTCTATGATACTTTTGTTTTGTTGGGCTCCCCCGAGCTCATCGTCGTCGGCCTCCCACGACCTCACTCTCTACTCCCCCTTTTGCTCTGTAATGTGGATTACTAAGAGCTAGTGTTAGTGCTCTGTGAATGGATTGAGTTGATGCTACTGTGATGTGGGTGATGCTATGGCTATTATGAGAAGCTCTCTATACATGTGTAGTTCATGCTGAGTTATTTGGTTTCAGCAAAAATATAGATGGCAGATCGCACACTGTCCAGTAAAACCGCCATAACTTTTGCATACAATCTCGGATCGCGACGTTCTTTGGCTCAATATGGTTCATGACGATTTTCTCCTTTTGGGAAACTATGGCTGCAGCCGCTGCGATGTCCAAAGGAGGGATGATGGGGGCTGCTATTAGGATGTCCATATCCATGAGTGCAACTAATGGATATAGATCAAGTTATACTATGCTCTTCTTCTTAGACTTGAAAACATCAATAACGTGCGACACACGATCTTACCCTTCTTGCCCCTCTCCTTTGTGAAAGGCTTCATCACCTTGTAGTTGCTAGCATTGACTTCGTGGCTAACATTGCTACTAGGTGGCTGTGAGATGTAGTTCTTCCTAAGAGCATCATCTTGAGCTTTCACAACTTACATTGTGTCAATTAATGCGGTATACACCTTGTATCCGTCTTGACAATAGTTACGTGCGGATTACACCACATTTGGGTGAAAGGTAGAGATAGTATTCTCAATCTTCTGCTCATCCATGATTACATTATCACAGAGTTGAAGACTTGTACAAATTCTGGCCATGCTGGGTCAGTTCTTCGAACTCCTTATTTGTGATGGCAATCATCTTCATATTCATGCAAAAAGTTCATAATATTAATGCTGATAATTTATATAAAATGGTTGCAAAAATCTCATAATGCTCGATCGTGCTGATAACGTGTTGAGGAACCATCGCTGGCGAGTCCAGTCCGAACGATAACCTCGTAGAGAAATATAGAATCACATCAAACAATGCAAGAACACAAGAACATAATAGTAGATTGAACACGGAGATGTAGAGAGTTTCTTACTTTTTTTTTTTTTATCCGATCAATCATTTACAGTAATTAATACCTTATATTTATAGTCTATAAACTCTACTATAGTTTGAAATGGAATATCTATACAGAAGCCGGCTGGCCGAAGTCAAAGTTTCCTAACAGTTTCTACCGCGCTGCCTCGGATTCTTCGGTGCCGTGCCACGGAACTTAGGCAGGCCAGCGGGCGGGCGGTTGGTTGGTTGGTGGGCAGATGGCGCAGTCATACGTTACGACCGCGCGGGGTTGGGCTTTGCGGCCGAGAGTTTCGTGGGAGAAGAATACCCGTTTTATCGAGTCTGCCACTTGCCACTGTGCCATCGCATGATCGAAATCAATCTACAATAAATTTCATATATACACAATTGATTATTTCCCCTCTACTTTTATTGAAAAACAAATCAACCAACAACACATGATGAAATAAATAAATAAATAAAAACTGGACAAATGCTGATCGTCCAAAGCCAAATGCCCCAGTGCAGCTCAGTGCAGACCCTTGGATCGCCCGCATCCCATGATAGACGCCGGCAGCCGGCCAACCCTCTTGACGCCTTCCTCGAACACCACCCCCATCCCCATGTAGACGTGCGCCTCGACGTGGCAGTGGAACAGCCACACCCCGGGGTTGTCCGCCCGGAACCGCAACGCCGTCCACCCGAGCGGGTGCAGCGCCACGGTGTTCCTCATGATCGGGTCCCTCACGTTGAACTTCTCGGCGTCCGCCTCCGGGTCGAATTTGCCGTCGCCGTAGCCGAGCACCCAGAAGTCGTGCCCGTGGAGGTGCCACGGGTGCGTCTCGGTACGGTTGTTGAGCATGTTCGAGTTCTGCAGCACCACGTCGACGACGGAACCCAGCGCCAGCCGGTACACAGTACTGCCCACCGTCCCGTTCGCCGGCGACGGCGCGGCGATGTTGTCGTTCTTGTGGTCGTACGTGTCCGGCGGGGGGCGCTGCTCGAACGCGCCACGCAGCCCGTACTTCATCGCCACGAGGTACGGCGTGGAGGGAAACCTTAGGGACACGCCGTTGATGGTCCACTTGATGTGGTTGTCGATCCAGTTCTGCGTGTTGAGGAGGAGGAGCGTGCGGTCGGCCCTCGCGGGCGGGGGAGCGACGTGGTCGGGGTGCGCGACGATGGCCCTGCTCTGCTCGACCCTGCTCGCTGTGTCGTTCCACACCGGGCCGGCCGGTGGCGCCGTGGGCGGCGGCGTCCGTGGGCCGCCGTTGCCGGCGTAGCTCAGGATGGCCTTGCCGCTCGGCGTCTTGCTGGGGTCGCGGCCGACGACGTGGGACGTGGCCCAGTAGTTCCGCCTCGGGTCTTGGTCGGCCTTGACCAGGACGGAGTACGTCTGGCCGGAGTAGATGAAGAGGTTCTTCACGACGAGCGGTTTCACGTAGTACCCGTCGGCCTCCACCACCGTCATCGAATGGCCCTGCAAAGCAATTAAAGAGGGATTAGCCGAATTGGCACGTTTCAAGGATGTCTTCCAGTGAAGTTGGTGTTAGATTTGGTCGCTAGGACAAAAATGTAGTTGACATGCATATTCACGAACGGCACCTCGATTTCGAAGTTGAGCGACGAGAGCGACGTGAGGCTGCCAATGCGGAGGAGGTAGGTCTTCCCCGGCACGGCGGTGAACAACGGCGGCAATGCGCAGTCAGGGCGGGAGGCGTTGCAAGCTCCGCCGGGAGCCAGCGAGCAGTTGAACATTCCCCGTCCGTTGATCAGAAGAGACTGGGTAAACCAAAGGGAAGAAAAAACACACGTGCCTCAGTTTAGTATCAGACAAAGACACGTGTACAAACAACCATGTAGTGTAGCATTGTGTAGTTGTGCTGACAAGTACCTGCGGCTCGTTGACGAAGACGAAGGGAATGGCGGAGAGCCCCGTGGCCTGCTCGTACACGCTCTTGTGCCACCAGTCGCTGAGGAGAACGGTGTGCTCCTCCTCGTACGCGAAGGGCTCGACGACGCCGTCCGGCACGGCCACGACGATCATTCCGTCGAGCCCGGCCACGCGCTGCATCCCGTAGTGCGCATGGTACAGGTACGTGCCCGGCTGGAACCACGTACGCGCGTACATACAGACACACACCCCAGAGAACGATCATGCATTGGCCAAGAAAACAGATTTACATATACGCTACTGTACAGGTACGTGCACGGTAGTTTCTTAATTTCTTACCCTGTCGACGACAAATCTGTAGGTGAACGTCTCGCCGGGCAGGATGGGGCACTGCGTGACGCCGGCGGTGCCGTCGGCCCATGGCGTGCCAATCTGCAACACAACGACGTACATTGCAGCTGGCCGTCACTGTACATTAATTGTAACATGAGAACAACAACACTGACGCAGAACTTGCAATGCTGGCCGGCCGGCCGGCCGGCAATGTTTGGTTTGGTGGCCGGGTACGTACCTGGCGGATGCCGTGCCAGTGGATGGCGGTGTTCTCGGTCTCGAGATGGTTGCGGACGGTGACGGCGATGGTGTCGCCCTGCGTGGCGCGGATGGTCGGGCCGGGCGCCTCGCCGTTGATGGTCACGGCGAGCTTCTCGAAGCAGTCCGGGGACTTGTACTGGTACGAGATGTCCCACGTGTGGTGGTGCACTTTGGCCTCGGCCGCGAACGCCAGCGAGCAGAGGCAGACGCAGACGCAGAGCGCGGCCACAAGTGCCTTCGGCGACGGTAGCAGCATTGTGCCGGTCAATAGCAGCAAACCACTTTCCATTGTACGAGCGCTGCAGGCTGGCTGCGAATTGAAGCGAGAAGAAGCCAACCGCTGCAGTCGTTTGGTTGGAGAGCTCGGTGATGATTGAAGGCTAAGCTGCCACAAGGTTTTATATACATGTGAGATTGCGCATACTAGTCAAGTAATGTGGCGATGCTGCATGCTTTGAATCGTTCTATATGAGACTGAGAGGCACATGCATGCATGCACACCGAGACGAAGGTAGGTGATCTTTTTAGTTTTGGCAACGTGACGATTTTTTTTAAAAAAAATGGACATGTTTAGTCTAGGCATAATTAAAGCGCTTGAAATGGCGGCCAGAGGGGTACGGAGAAAGTAGAAACATGCCACGCGTAAAATAAAACTAAACTCACATATTTTTTTCGTACATATATTGAATCATTCAGGCTAGCTTAGAGGTCACTTTTCCCGATCCGTGTGTGTCCTCGTGCTGCCCTGGTGGCCGTTTTGGAATCGGTCCGGTCAGATAGACACTCGGCAGGCAGCAGCACGTGTATATTCATTTTGTTTTCTTTTTCGGGGGCTAGGTTAACAAATTCACCATTTTGTTTAATTTTGATACATAAAAAACTAACACTAGGATTTTTTTTTAAAAAAAATAGACATGTTTAGTCTAGGCATAATTAAAGCGCTTGAAATGGGGGCCAGAGGGGTAGCGGAGAAAGTAGTAACATGCCACGCGTAAAATAAAACTAAACTCACATATTTTTGTCGTACATATATTGAATCATTCAGGCTAGCTTAGAGGTCACTTTTCCCGATCCGTGTGTGTCCTCGTGCTGCCCTGGTGGCCGTTTTGGAATCGGTCCGTCGTCGAATCGTGTGTTGAAGACGGCATCCGGTCAGATAGACACTCGGCAGGCAGCAGCACGTGTATATTCATTTTGTTTAATTTTGATACATAAAAAACTAACACTAGGATGCATTGTATGTATATTGTATTTTTCTGAAACTCACACTGAAATTGATATTAATAAAATTACCACCAAATTAAAACGCCCTTAGTACCAGTACCAACAAACTGTTCATATATTTTGACTTGTCTCAAATACCAAAGGCATCAAGTGCAAGAAAAGTAACCTACCTGCATGCAACTTTAAGCATTGTCAATTGGTTAACTAAATGCAATTAATGAAAACAGCATATGACCGTATATCGTATGTGCGTGCCTTTATTCGTGTCTCGTTTTTTCACGCCAACGCAAAAGGTCACACACAGATGGCTCGTAGTACAATGAGTTTACCTTTCCTTACGAATACGCTTAGCTACATGCACATATGCCCAATTTCTACGTACAGTTTCTACTTGCTAGGTATCTAGGGTACGTACATATCACCAAAAAAAAGGTATCTAGGGCACACGTACGTACGTACGTTCGTGCATTAGGCTTCAACATTGTATATATATAGTCGCACTCGATAACAGCATACCACAGGTAAACTCATTGTGTACGTACTACAATTTATGAAATGTACAGGCATCGCACCGTACGTAGTTTTATGCAGCTTATGCAGCAGGCAGCCTATAAGCTGTCACGTACGGCCTTTATACCCAGATACATTTGGACATCAAACAGCTAGTCTCTTGCACGCTTAACGTGCGTGCGTGCATCACATCACAAAAAGTTTTTCACACACGGACACAACTAGTCACTTGAAGTAGAATACGACTTAATTTGTGTCGACGTCGCATTTTTATTGGTTCACATCCGTCTTCAAGGTAGCCATGTAGGCATGAAGGCGGTCACGCATGAGTTACTGATCTGCTCGGGAGTATACCTGCAAACAAACAAACAAATAGACAGGATCAGAGATATCTGTACAATATAGTAATCACAGTTTGTTTCGGTTTTCTTTTCTGAAACCTATCACAGTTTGTTTCTAGTGATCGTAGAGCTATAATGCCTTTTTATCTTCTAGCACACGCAGTGAAAATTGAATATCTTGACATCGCAAATAATAATCATCATCATCTTAACCGTCAATATTACATGGTTCCTGAGATAACTTGCATGCAGGGGGTTGAGTCTAAAAATATATGCAGGGGTTCCACAAGTGCAAAGGACAGCTTCTTCTCGCTATCGTATGGACAAATTAGGGCATAAAAATATTGGATGGCAGGTTATACTTATAACATTGCAACTTGGATTTCATGCCTAACCGCCCAAGATCATCAAAAGAGAGAAGACCATGAAGAATGCACACACACACACACACACACACACACACCCCGTATAATAAGAAGCACTTGGTACGTACCCCATCTGCAGGGTAGGTTCGGCGGCAGCGTCCAGGGGATGAAAGAATCCGTTGCCGCCGTGCGGTAGCGCCTGCTGTGGTGACTGCCGCTGATCGTAGCTAGCAAGTAGGTTGGCACCGTGCTCCCACACTTGCCCATGCATCTGGCTGCTCTCCTCGAGCTTTTCGTCGCAAAACAATAAAAAAAAAAGGGTCACTAATCTTGCAATCCATTTATTTTGTTCTCTTTGATCTCCCCCTTCCATTTTGGTTCAGTTAGTAAGGATCAAGATTACAATTAATTGGATCCATGATGGGAAATTTACAACGTCCATTGATAAGAGGTTATTATTTTATTATGTACTGTCAAAACAGTGTTATAGAAACTACGTGAGTTCATCATACGAAAAAAACCAAATTAAGATGCAAATTAATTTTCGGAGTGCAAAATTCAACAAATGTACTAAGATATGCATCAAAATACTGATGTACATGCGAACTCGATCAGTTTGGACTTTGAAGCATTACTGTGTACATGTTATATATATATATATATATATATATATATATATATATATATATATATATATATATTCTCTTGAAATCCAATTTCTTGATGTGCCTGTGTTTGCAAGCATATATATGCATGTAGAAGAAGTGCCAGCTGGCACAAATGTCACCCTGAAGAACTAAATTTTCATAAGCGCACTAGGCCCAACATTAAGTACACATATATAGCTTCAAAACAAGTACATCCAAAAGTAAGTACAAATAACTTCAACTTCAAAACAAGAAAACCGGATGCTCCGGAGTCTCTATGACCAAGTAAATGTATGCAACAACTACCAAAATCCAGTGTCAGCTTATACGGGCAAGGGAACTTACTTTTCTTCTAAGGCACTTATTTGCTTCACACAGCATTTGTTCCTGGAAAATTATTTAGCGATATCATTAGTTGGGAACAGTCAATTCTCCTATCTGAACAAAAGTTAACTAAGTAGATTTCAATTAATAATATAAATCGTTTATGTTAAGAGCATACCCTTCCCTGGAGATCGGTGAGCTGATCAACCATATGCTGTGTCTGCAAGATTGGAATTTTGATCAGCATTTTTTGTAAACATTTATTATACTGCAGCTGTGCAGCATCTACACGTACATGCATATATAGCTAGCGTAAGCTAGATAGCAAATTAAGTCCAGCCAGACAGAAGGAAATTGCGTCTAGTTCTTGGACATAAGATGCATGGCATTATGGAATTAAAATGTCCTAATTAATGTAGACCCAGTTCCAGCAAAACGATCGCCATTCAAAGAGATCCAGGGAACTATAGTTCAATAAATATGAGGAACCAAACAAGTAACCCTAGCTGATTTGGTCCAACTGTATTTTGCCGCATGAGGAAACGATGATCATATGAGAAACAATCAATTACCCTAGTGGATCTTATGTGCCTCAAGGATGAATCAAGTTGCTTTTCAAGCTGCTCAAGCTCTTTGATGCCGAGTGACCCAAGATCTTCACCAAGCAAATTCCTGTAATTGTCAACAAATTAAAAGCCTGCTATAAGTAGTTCTGTACATTTAACACTTATGATAGCAAATTAGGCTGCCTGCATCTAATTAAATTCATTGCAATGCACGATGTATATATATGACTTCTGGCTTCATTTAGCCTCCATAAATAGATGTCTATCTTCAAGGAGTTGTCTTCTGGCTTCATTTAGCCTCCGTAAATAGATGTCTATCTTCAAGGAGTTGTGATTTGTTACACTCGTTTTCAAAGATCTGGATGCTCATATTACTTTAATATTGTTGACTTAAGAGCATGCACATATATAGGACAAAACACTACGAAAAACCGCTTATTTCCCGAGTGCTTATATGTTTACCGAGTGTGCATACAAAAACACTCGGGCAGATCCTGAGTGTTTCATAGGATACTCGGGATAGGAAGTCAGCACTCAGTAGAAATAACTTTCCCGAGTGTTTCCCATAACAATTAGGAGATCAATATAATCCCGCGTGCATAAAAACAGAAACACTCGGAAAAGGGCACTGTCACGCCCTTTTTATCCCGCCGCTCCTTTTTTTTCTGCTAACCCTACATCACACTTGATCCCCAATCCCTGCAGCCGCTTCCCTATCCTCCTCCCTCCTGCCCCCCCCCTCACCCTACACCTTCCCTCCTGCGGCACCACCGTCCTTCTCCTCCCTCCTCCCGAGCGCCGCCCGCCTCCTCCCTCCTTCGGCATCACTACCCTCCTCCTCCCTCCTCCCCGATGACCTCCTCCTCCCTTGGCCCTAGCCAGATCTGGATCTTGCGATTCCCTTCTTCGGTTCCCGCACCCTCCTCCTTCCTCCTCCTCCCACGCTGGCACCCCACCTCCCTATTTCTCCTTCTTCATCCCAGGCGATTTCCTTGGCGCTCCTTCCTCCATTTCCCTTGGCGCTTCTTCCCCAGCTCTCTCGGTAGGCCCCCTGGTGGCCCGACGCCTCCGGCCCATGCGCCACCCCCTGCCGCTCGCCTGCCTGCGTGGCTCGCTCGGCCTGCTCCTGGCTGCACCTCCCCTACGCCTGGCCCTCGGCTCCCATTCTCTATTTCCCCAATCTCCACATTTCTCTCCTCTTGGTGATTTACTCCTGGCCGACTTGGGCTCATGGCGCCATGAGCTTCTTGGTGCCGCCCCACCGCAGGTCGCCCCTACCTGCCGCTGCCGCCTCTTGCTTGTGCACCTCGGCACCTCGGCCTGCTAACGCACCCGCCTGCGCCTTAGCTCGCCCCCTGTACCACGCTGTGAAGCCCCACCGGCCTGTGCCTGTGCCCGTGCCCGTGCCTCTGGCCTCCTGGCTCGCCCGTGCATTCTCCTAGGCTCGGCCCACGACTCGACCTTCGACTGTCGCGCCTGCCCTCAATTCCCCTGTTGCGCCCCTGCCGTGCGCCTGCCCTCACGGCCCGCTCGACGCGGCTCGCTGGTTTTATGGGTGAAGGTCGGGTGATTTCTTTTCTTTCCCTTTTTTCCTCTCTACTGATGTTATGGTTTTTGGTGCTGAGCTTGATTTAGTTTTAGATTCTGATGCTTTTTGTTCATGCATGGTGAGGGAAATGGCTGGGGGACGTTGAGGCATGGTGAAGGTGATGGTCGACATGCAAAGGTTTCAGCTGCTGATTATATCACTGTTAGCAGGTATAGAGTTCAACCTAACACTAACATATACTTCTCGTAGTTCTTTTTCTTGTTATCTATCTTGGTAATTTTGTGTCCAGTTTTGATCCTCCTGATGATTTCAAGCTGGCTTTGCTCACACTAGAGCCAGCGTATGTCAGGGCAAAAGACAACCAAAATGAGGTAAGTTCGCCTTTTTTTGTTGATTGCAATTGTCATATGTAAATGTTTGGTTGATGATTTATCATATGCACGAGCTTGGTTTTGCAGCTGGATGCCGTTTTGCTTACCCAACAATTGAGAAAGAGATTCCTTGGTTAGGTAGGCCATATGTTTGCATGGAACATGCTAGTCTTCTCTCTCAGTAGGCCTTGTTTCTTCCATGAGGCTATTTTTTTCTGTATTTGTCATTGAACATGTTGCGCATTGATAATTATATTAAGTTTCCAGTTTAATTTGATAACTTTGCTTTTACTTGTGTGTGTCAAATCAAAAGTATGATGTCCTTTGTAGGTCATGGCTACAAGACAAAAGGTGGCATTTCAATTGTAACTATGTCTTCACTATCAATCAAGGTTTGCTAGAGGGTCAAGAGAGTTCCACACCATTGGATAGAGGCTTCCTGTCAAGTGACACATACATCATATTTGAGGCAACCCCAAATTCAGGAATGAAGGTTCCTTCAGTACCTTTACTTTCTGCAGTTATATTTCATAGAAGGCACTATAATGCCATGTTTTATACATGCAGGTTATCAACCAAAATGAAGCTGCTAGCAGCTAGCTTTTCAAGCATAAAGAGTTTAACCTGGAAAAGTTGGGTATAGGTGGATTAAGTGCTGAATTCACAGACATTTTTCGTAGGGCATTTGCTTCTCGAGCGTTCCTGCCTCATGTTGTTAGTAGGTAATTATCTAGGATATTGATACATTTTCTATAGACAATAGGCGTGCCCAGATTTTCATTAAAGCTAAATTTATTGACACCTTTTTCCCATTAATAATGGAATTTTTTGAATCATTATTGATCACTGCAGATTAGGCATAAAGCATGTGAAGGGCATACTGCTTTATGGACCTACTAGTACGGGCAAGACTCTTATGGCTCGACAAATTGGGAAATTATTGAATGGGAAGATGCCCAAGGTATGGATTATTTTACCGAATATGCCACACATATTTGTTGTAGGCCTAATTAATTATTTACATATGATGGCGAATGTTAGTTTGTTCTGATAAACTTTAGAAGATGAAACCAGCTTATATCAATAGTTGATTGTGAATTGTCTTTATGAGTGTTATGTTGTCACCAACAGTGATAACCAACTTTTGACTTTCTTATGTTTAATAGTTATGAGGTGCTTCTATTTTGCCTAGTTCCATCGCTTTCCATATTCTCATGAAGTTGACACATATTACCGTGTTCCTGCTATGAGGGTGGTTTGTTGCAGACTAATGGTTAAATATGTAACATGACTAATGTCAGATGATTAGATGTTAGTTAAGTAAGGTCGAACTATATATTAACATATGTTCCTTGAACACAGATTGTAAATGGACCTGAAGTCTTGAGCAAATTTGTTGGAGAAACAGAGAAGAACATGAGAGATTTATTTGCGAATGCTGAGAATGAACAGAGGACACGTGGTATGATGTTTCATCAAGAAAATTCTTTCTTAGCCACTCTTTATACTTTCATTTGCTCTTATGTTACTTCAATTTTGTTCCTTTTCAATATAGGCGATCAAAGTGACCTTCATGTCATCATCTTTGATGAAATTGACGCTATCTGCAAGGAAAAATTCTTGCTCCCTTTGCTTCACATCGTTATGTTTTTGAGCTTACTCAGGACTTCTGAGGAAGAGGTGTAGCTTTCCTGTCAGTGTGGATATCTTAGCCATGCGTTGAAATTTTACCAATTTTGATGGCAATAAGAAGCTTCAGAGAATGCTACTAAAATTTTGGGTGCATGTACTTAACACTTGAAATATGAATAGTTAAATGAGCATCATTGGAGAAGATTTTATAAGATCCATATCATAGAAATTGATGTCATGCCATTAGTAGTTCGTGACTAATCGAGTTAGGAGATCACTTTCTGATGAGCGCTTTACAATTTGCTGTAATTTTAGTTATGTTTTCTTCTGGCCTTAGCTTTGACCTTTGAGTCTCTTTTGTGGTAATGACATCCTCCTGCTCTTGCTCACAGTTGCATGGTGTGGATGACTACATTGGCAAAAGTAAAATGATCCTAGTGGCAATGTCAAAGATGATGGACAGGAACAAGTGGATTGTTGGGGGCATTATCGTGACACTTGTTTTAGCTATCCTTTTCATATTGTATTTCAAGCTTAATTCCCCTGAGATACTCCAAATGCACCTTAACAATTGGTGTACCAAGCATTCACTTCGTGAACTATTTGGAACAGTTATATGTATCATGCATTATGCCTAGCTTTTTGAATTTGAACTCGAATATGTTGTGGATGTTCGATCTATATATGTGAATGTTGTATTGTGAACTCGAACATTATGTCAATCTTATCGAATCTATATATATTATGATTTGTGGCTAATTGGTGGTATTTTTCTTGTCGTGGAATGTATGGTCTGTTTGATTGTTGAGTTTTTTTGTCAGTGTGATTCAAAATGAAATGCATTGTACGTACAAAATTAGTGCATATGCTGTTCGGGTATTTCATGAGTGTCTTTGGTTGACATACACTCAAGAACAACCAACTATTCATGAGTGTCCTTGGTTGACATACACTCGAAAAAGTATTTTGTCAATTTCCCGAGTGTCCTTGGCTGCCATACACTCGAGAACAACCAACTATTCCTGAGTGTCCGTGATTGATATACACTTGGGAAAGTATTCCGTTACGATGGTTGAACCAGTCGAGCTAACTATAATTTCCCGAGTGTTGGATGTTTCCCAAGTGTAAATCCGATCACTCGGGAAAGTTATTTCTCCAGAATGTAACTCTAAAAAAACTAGTTTTTACCCAACTAAACGATCCCGAGTGTTTTTTCTCGATGAACAACGTTCAGGAATGAGTATCCCGAGTGGTTTTGGTATTTTCCCGAGTGTTTTGGGCACTCGGGAAATTGACGCTTTCTGGTAGTGAAACGGGCATGCATAAATTTTTCTGGAACCCACCATAATAATTTTACCCTGCAAATTGTAACACCCCAAGTTTTACTCCAATTTGAAAATGCATGAATTTCATGAATTTCAAAAACTTTGGTTGCACTTCAAATTTCCAAAAGCTGTGCCTTGCAATTTAAAATTTTAAAACCATTTCCGTGTCTCAAAATTTGGATTTGCAATAACCTAAATTTTATTTGTGTGCAAACCCAAATTAATTAAAACCTGGTTGTTGAAAAATCTATTAAAAATTCAAATTCAAATTCAAATCAAAGTTGCAAAGCAAATAAAACTTTAAACCTTTTTTCCTTTCCCTCTCTTCCCCTCGAGCCGAAACCCATTGAGTCGGCCAAGCCGTCGCTTCTTTCTCCTTCCCTTCTCCATCGTGGCCCCAGGTGGCCCGCGACTGAGTCAAGACCACAAAGCCACCACGACCGTCAGCCCAACTCCCTCTCCTCTCTCATGCCAGCTCGCTCTCACTCACCCATTCCTCCATACGCACGCGCGCCACTCGGCACAGTGCTGGCACGACGCCAGCATAGCCGTGCCACCTCGAGTGTACCCAGCTGCAACCCTATCACCTCATGAACGTGTCCAGCTCACGCGCACCACTCGCAAGATCTCATGCACAAGCCGAGTCATGTCATCGCGCTCGTCTCCCTCTTATCCACCCTATTTAAGCCGCGGCCGAGCACGTCACTTTGCTCGCCCACTCTCATTTCCCCCAAATTCTCCCCTCCTCTCTGCCTCGGGTGGAGAACTCAAGTTGCACAGGTCACTTTCTCCAATTTCGGCTGCCGGCTTCGCTGTTGATTCCGACCATTTGATTCCGACCATTTAGGTGAGCCTCCACCTCCATTGTCTTGCACAATGTGGCCACCTTGACCTCCTCTTTCTAATGCTTGCCATCTTCTTCTTTGCCATGCACCAAAGCAGCCGGCATGCACCTTCGTCCCTATACACCGGTCCAGAGCACGCAAACCTTTGTGCCACTATTGACCTCCTTCCTCGCTTGGACCCTAGGTGAGTCCATTCGTTCCCTTGAGTTACATCACCTTGCAAACTTGGTAGGCCAATCAATGTCATGTCTAGATAACCGTAGTGTCGCTGCCTTGTAGCACCTCATCGCTCCACCCGTAGGCTGCCGTGGAGAGCTCGGCAAACCGCTTCTTCTTGAGCATCGATAGCACCCCTAGCATCGTGGTAGCCTGTAGATGGTGAATGATCAACCTTCAATTTGTAGTTTCTAGCTACAGTTAGGAGTCACCCTCATCGACAGTAGCGTATACTGCCTCAGGCCATCTTCCACCGCACCGTTGCAACCGTTAGAGTCACCGTGGTCCTTGTATCCCACTTTAGGGGGGTCACGGGTAGACGTCAGACACTCCCTCGAGCTAGCCAGGCTGCCCTACACCGCTCCTCTGTTATGAGAGGAAGAAGGCGACTGAAGACACCAACATGTGGACCCCACTTGTAAGAATAGATTTAGTAAACCGATAGTTAATTAGTGTTTAAACGGTAGTTAGTGTTATTAAGAAGTTTACCATCGGTAACTAGAAAAATCTAATTAAGAGATAGTTTAGTGTCTGAGTGTATGACATGCAGGCCCCACCACTTAAAACTCCATGTCCAGACCTTGTTTGTAGACCGAAGTTGATGATGTGTGGGCCTCCTCGCCTGTGAACCTCGGGTAGACCGAGTCCATGTGGATTATGGTCCAACCCGTCAGTTTCTCGGTTTTTCTTAAATAAAATTATTAGGAAAAGAATTAAAATACAACTGGACTCCACCAGTTAGGCGCAAAAGATTTTTATTAATAAAAATCTAAAGGAAATTAAAATTCGACCAGGCCCACATGTCAGGAATATCATATTTTCTGGAATTTCCTCTCAGATCAAACTTTGGAGAACCCGTTCTCCCTCGTTTTAAATCCAAATGACTAGTTTTTTGTTCCTAAATTCATCTAAATTCAAAATATTACCAAAATAATATTTTTTTGAGTTCATTTAAATTTGTATTGAATTTGATTATGTTCGCGATTATTGCTTTGGCGCCGCTGTTGCTATTAATCAAGACCAAGTGATATCCACTGTTGATCAAGGCAAGTCCTTACAATTGATCATGTTGAACCTACTTTTTAAACTCATATTACTTTGATTTAAAGTATAACTTGCATGCTTATTTTTATTTTATGAAATTATATGTTAAATATCGATGAGCAGTTACTCCATATGTTGTTACTTACTATTCCCTACCTTGATTGTTGATGTGATGACTACCTTGTCACCCTAGGCTAATTATCATAAAAAGATTGCCCTTGGTTAAGTAAGCTTGGATAATGGTCATGCCTAGAGATGCCTAGTGGTTAATTTGAATATGACAGAAACATTGTCATTACAATACTTGGGACACAATATGATTTGTAGTGTGGTAACATGGGTTACCATTGGAAATAGGGGAAAATATTTTATGATATGGTGGAGACTTGGGTGAGTGGGTGATATGAGAGCGGTGCAGGAATTGCACTAGAGTTGGGGATGAATGGATGTAACCTTGATTTTTATGATAAAACTTGCTTACAAATGACATTTTGATTTTAAGTTGAAATGGCTAGGTCATAGGCTTAAAAAATAATAATAGTATTTGAGGTAAAACTGGTTTTG
This sequence comes from Hsuehochloa calcarea, assembly GCA_036346395.1. Lineage (NCBI taxonomy): Eukaryota > Viridiplantae > Streptophyta > Magnoliopsida > Poales > Poaceae > Hsuehochloa > Hsuehochloa calcarea. The sequence goes on from CM070610.1 coordinate 6,455,849, forward strand.
TGCTAAAATAACCATAAGACCCCTCCTTTGGCAAGTCCAGCATCTATATAATTGGATTTGGTGTAAGGCTGAGTAACTTTGTACTCATTGTTGCTCAAATACGTGGATTCAAAACTACAAGACCAAAGATCATGTGTATAGATATTTCTATGCATCCGGCTTTGAAAACAGAGATGATTAGATCGTAGCCCCAGTCGATTGTCTGTGACAGGCGGTAGATCATGGAAACCCTTTTTGTTTATTTATCTTTTGTTGTTGTTTCCCCTTTTGGACTCATCGGCCTATCGACCCGTTATGTAAGAACTTAGCCTCAAGGCTTATTTACGACTGTTTATGTAATATTAAGTACTCTTTTATTTAAGCGCATGTATGAATGTGATATTCATCGATGTTGTACTGTGTGAGCTAGCTACTGATCATAGGACTAACTCAGTATACGTTGAGAGTTCGAATGTAAATCCAGGTCCCGACAAAATAAAAGTAATTAACTACTTTATCCTTTAGTTATATCACTTTTCAATAGAAAACTACCCAAATTAGGTTTGAACTAGAGGCCACTTCATCTTGGAAAAAGTAACTCGAGAATAGAAGTCGGCACTTACCTCTGAGCTCTCTGTAAATTATCCACCCGTGCTTTCAGTTTGAGATACTCATTGCGACTGCTCTGGACTAACTGAAAGATAAGTGCTACTCAGTACAAAGAACTTTAAGGAAACAAGTCTTAAATATTTTTTAACAAGTTGCAAAAGAGGAAAATAGGGACCAATTTACATATCTTGCATGCAGGGAGACAATTGAAGCTTATTTTACATGCAATGCAATTGGAGAAACAACTAAATGACCAAGATTTTCATTTTTCACAACAACTCCATGGCCATCTCTTTTATATTTTGTTTTCCCGGTGTTTGTAATTCATCTTCAGTTAGTGCGATCACACAAGAAGAAATCTAACTTATAGTTATTAGGACTCAGAATTAAATTACTAGAAAAATTAGATGTCCACTGGAACTATATATATATTGAGCTTCTTTAATTATTGTATGTTTCAAATTATCAAAACCACTATATATGTTTACTCATGAAGCTAATTGACTAAAGATAGATTTGAATTGTTTAAAGTGGAAGAAGTTTTGGTGTTGGACAATTAATATAGTTTTAGCAATTTCCCATTTACAGAAAACTTCAAGACCTTTTGGCAGCAGGTTCACAAAGTTAAGTAGTGCAGTAAACATTTTTCACACTTACATTATATATGTTGGTACTGCCGGTTGTTAATACTGAAGACAAGCATATATCATAATTCAGAAATTAAAATCAGTAAATCACTAGTATCTTTTGATGAGGAGTTTGGAACACAAGCTAATTTGACTCATCAGAACCCGCAATTCAACATATATTGCTATTATGCTATACACATTATCACACATACAAAGAATTGATTCAGATAAATAAATAGAACCTATATACCTCATTCTCCTTGTTTTGTATTGCAGTATCTGGTCCACCATAACTGCATTTTTGGTACCTCTCCAGTGTTTTGGTCGTGCTACAAGTTCAAAAACACAAATAATATGAATAAACCACAGGAATATAATAGTTCACAAAACTTGAGGGTTTTATTCTTATTGGGAAGCATGTAGAACTTATGACTTTTAGTGTTTAAAATATACAAAATTGTCTTCATGAAAAGCATTTGCAAATAGACAAAAGATGTATTTCGTTCCAGCAATCCTGTAATGCATACATGATTAACACTTGATAGTGCCGTCGTTGGAAGAGATACAATTCATGATAAAGGCATATACCATGGTGTTTGGAGAATAGAGAAAAAAATGCAAGAGCGTTAGCATTTAACAAAACAAAGAATTATGGTTGCACATTAGCTTAATTCAGGTACAGGGCAGGCAACAATTTTGAATAAATAGCACTGTTTATCTTTACCTTGGTATTGGTGGTAATTCATGTTCATATAAATATTATTTCCATAATATTCTAAAATTACCCTGAAATTTCAGTGACGGCCAAACAAGCAAAACATGAGGAAAGAAATATTATAACTTCACCCCCAGCTGGACTAGAATATTTAGGTCTCCCCACATACCCGGGAAATTGGGAATGGCAGCTGTTAATACCGCCGTGTTTCAGACTTCATAGGAACAAGATACGAATTCAGTTTCCTGAACAGAATCTACAGTTCACGTTGAAGATATGCATATCTGCCACATAAAATACGGGAGGGCTAAACTATTGTACAGCTAGGCTTCTGAAAGGACATCTGATAAAGCTTTTCCTTTGACCCTTGTAGAGAGTTATGGGCAGGGGGTACATAGTCCATAGAAGCAACCAGTTGAAAGGATACAACTCGATCACGAGAGCCGAGGTGACAAAATGAATGACAATTTAAGGCTGTCACTGATTGTACCCTGCATATATTTCCAGGTCAGTCCTAGGAATCTTATTTACCTTTTCCTTGCCCTTGACCATCCGAGGAGCCGAGGGGGTGTTTAGTTATTCACTTCAACATTTTTTTTGATATAAATTCAGTTCAATAATACATACCTAAGACCATATTGGTTTTCCCTTTTTAGTAAAGTTAGGCATGTAAATAGATTTAATGGTCAATCTTTATAGATGAATCACTTTAAATTTATGCAGCTTCAATAAAACCAAAAATCTTTTGAATGTACCTATAAAATTTTGCGAGTACAAAATGAACATTTTTGTTCATTTATGTAGCATAATGAAAAGAAAGTGATAAACTAATAATGTACTACATACACTGCTTAATTACAGAACAAATTAGGTCTAGAAAATGTGCATACTTTTTCTTCTGTTGGATTTGGAACCCATCTCTGAATTTTTTTTGGCAGATCTGGTACAGTTGTAGAATTTGTTTTTGACATCTCATCAAGTTTCTTTTCTAGTGTGAAGACACGAAACAGTCTACATCTAACTAATGGTAGAAACATCTTTAACAAAATATATAGGCCAGGTTGGGATTTGGGAAGCACAATGCTGTTTGTCCAGAGAAGTTTTATTTTCAGTAAATGGTAGGAGAAAGCCCTAGTGAGAATAGAAAAGCTTCCTAGCGAGGATGTAAAATTTCAAAACACATGTTCTCACAATCAAACTATGTTCACAACCGGGAATTCACTAGAAGACTAATGAGTGGTGGAAAAAGATACAAAGTATTTACATGATTGCCAAACTCCGTCTCATCCTAGCATTACACAACCCTAAGGTCCCATTTGAAATGCTAGAATTTTCCCAATTCCTATAGGAAATGAATTGTATCATGTGAATTTCCCACGTGCCAAATGGGGCCTAAATATTTAAGCCAATCGGTGGGCCCCCTATTGATCTTAAACCATGCTTCCATCAGCAAACCGTCCATATGTTTTCATCTTGATATATTCCTATTTTCAAAATATAAGTGTATATGTTTGGAGTCAAGAGTACAGAATGTTAGAGATATGTTAGAATAGGAGTTAGAATAGAGATTCTTATATGCCTTATCTATATATGACATATATCTCTTGTACTCATATATATATCGCCCATTAGACCTCTTCAATACACACACAATATATTCATAACATGATATCAGAGCAAGGTTAGGGTTAGAGTTTCTTACCGCTACCTTGCCTCCTAGCCTTCGGCCGCCGTCGTCACCGCTGCCCCCGGGAGCGTCCTCTGGTTACGTTCGGCTACTGGCGCCTCTGACGCCATCGCACCGCCTCCAGCTCTGCAAGGCGCTGTGGCCGCCGCCGCCGCCGCCGCCGCCGCCACCCGCCGCGTCTCCCTAGTCTCGGATCCCGTCGGATCCAGACACCTCCGCTCCCGTAGCCGCCTCCACCGCCATAACGCCCTCCGCGGTCACCCCCGCGATCGCCCTCACTGGGGCAGGAGCCGCCCGAGAGTGCGGCACCACCTGGGGGCGGTGACGTCGAGGGCCTTGGTGCGGCCGTCGTAATCGAACTTGATGGCGGACTAGTGCACGAAGAGGTCGTCGTTACCGTCGTCAGGGGAGATGAAGCCGAAGCCCTTGGTGGTGTTGAACCACCTCGGATCCGGCCGGCGCCAGCGCTGCCTCGGCTCTCCCGTGCGACGCACGGAGATCCCGCCCCGCGTCTTGCTCTTGCAGCTCGGATCTCTCGCTCGGCACCGGCTCGCCTCCCGCCTGCGCCGGACGCCCGTAGCCGCGCGAGCGCCGCCTCCATCGTCAAGCTCACCTCCATCGGACGGCGGCCGCGCATTCCCATGTAAATACCGTTGGCGTTGGACGGCGGCCGCGCATTCCCATGAGGCCCCCGCAGCACCTTCCGCGCCTCCTCCACCGCCTGGCTCGCCTCCATCTGCCTCGTCCGCGTCCTCTGCTCGGCGCCGCCTTCTACCTTTACTGTGGCCGTTGGACGGGAGGGGCGACGCCTCGGCTCGCTATGCCGCCGCCGCACCCGGTCACCTGCCCCGGATCCATGCCGCCGACGCCCAGGTTACTCGGTCGCCTACCCGAGCTCCCCTAGCTCGCCGCCCCCAGAGGCGTCCTCATCTCCTTCGAAGGAATCCGCTGGTGGAGGCGGCGCAGCACTAGGGGGGCCGGAGACGAATCGCTGGAGGAGGCGAGATCCGCCCAGACATCAGGAGACGAGTGCTTGGTGTTTGGTGTCGGTGGAATTGAAGAGGTGCTGTCGGTGGAGAAGTAACGTGCACCACTACGGCTGGATCAAGCCGAAGCCGCTCCAGCTTCCTTGGCTTCGGCTCCGGCTTTCTGCAATGGCTTCACCAGCTCCAGCTTCTTTCGCTGTTTTAAAAGTGCTACTACTAGTTATCCTTAGGTTTTTTATTTCTTTATGTCGTTACTTCCGTTGTCTCCATCCAAGTCCGTATCACTCTCTCTTTGAGTTCGTCTAAGCCATGCAAGTCCATAAATTTATTGTCAGTCATAGAAGCATAGGAATTGCCTTATACATGGCAGCAGCCGCCGCTCCTGCTGCTATTTTCTTCGAGCCGCTGCAGATCCGCCGCCCCAAGCTTTCAAGGCCACCGCGCTTCTTCCACACTGCGTCTTCATTGTACTTTTTGTGCATTGTGCCGCTCTTCTTCTGCACTGCGCCTCTGTTGCGCTTCTTTTGCACTGTGCATTCGTTGCGCTTCTTGTGCACTGCGTCGCCGCCGTCTTGGACTAGGATCTGCGTCGCCGCCGTCTTGGACTAGGATCTGCGCCGCCATGCTTCCACCAATTTCTATTCGACTTGATTTGATAGCTCTCTTTATTCATGTCGGTTTCATCATCTTCTTCGATCTGTTACCACGGTCGACTTTGCTCCTGCACCTTGTGCTTTATGAGCCGTCGCACGACATTGGATAGGAGGTCTTTTGATATTCGACATATTTTTTCCAAGAGCTGCATGCTACGACGACATTATCAAGACTTGGACTTTGGATTTTTCATATTTTAGTATCAACCCTTTCCAAATGCAATGCTATTGCATACGGCTTGCATTTGAGCGGGGTGTTAGAGATATGTTAGAATAGGAGTTAGAATAAGGACTCTTATATGCCTGTCGGACCCCAGATTTCTGCATCTGGATCCTCTGTGAAATCACTGTGCTATTCCCTGGATCAGTAGCTAGCACTCCACAGGTACATTGCTGAATCAAACCATACATGGCGCAAACTTTATTTCATTCATTAATTTACACATCAGAGTTTTACATAGACCGCTTCGGGCCAATTTTTACAATAAGGGCCGGATAGGCCAAATGAATACATTACGAAAGATAGCGGAAGCAACAACGGAAGCAAAGGGGTGAGGGCACATCTTACCGCAGGCAAGTGACTGGGGAACCCGTGTACGCCCGATATTATCCGGAAACTTCAGACAACATAGGAGGCACACAAGAACCAACGGAGTCAGCTAGACTGGGGTGAGACCAGAACAACTAAGGATTAAACTACGCTTCAACATTTCCCGGGTCTTCAGACTTCTGGATCCTTAATGCAGTTGACAGCTCCAGGGTTCCTGTTTCTGAGGGTTTGGGGAAAGAGCGAGGATGAGCACAACTACCGTGCTCGCGAGCCCACACACACAGATGCAACAATATACATGCAAGGTGTAACAAGGATGGCTCGGGTTCTTTTATTTGCGTAAAGCAACATTTGTAAATACAGATATTAGAAAACTCCTATTACTTAGCATTTGGACCCAAATTGAATTTTTAAAGAGATTAATTGTGCAATAATTGATAACAGCAGAGGTTCCCTCCATCGGAAACTCTGTCTCATGCTTCTTTTTCTACGGTGGTCATACCCACCTATTACCAACACCGGGTAAGAATACCCAGGAAAAATCCAATCAAGGGCTAGGTGAGCCCCGCACATTTTTCATCCCACCCACAAAGTTTTTGAAAATAGAACTAACTCTTATGAGCTCCGCCTGCCCGCCCTTGACCGTGGGCACGGCTGTTCGAACAGTTTTTATTCTCTGCAGAGATTGTACATCTTTACCCACAAGAGATAATCAGCTTGATATGTACACACGTTTAGTAGACATGTGAATCAAGGGAGATTACCACAAGGCCTTCCAAGGCATCCTCGATATTTGTTTGCACCGCTAAGGTTTCACTGAGCGGGGTGTCGCTCCGTGGGACCCGACATCCACTACGCCTGAGACCCTCTTGCGCCATGCAACTTACGCCTAGGGTCCCGTAAGTTACATTCCCAATCACGTAGCCTCTTGGGCTCACGGTATTGGGAGCCCCTCGATGGTGCACTCGTGCCGGTGAACACCAATTAGTTAGCAGTGTCGACACCATTATAGACTTGTGGCTGTACTGTTTTACAATAAGAGGTCATCACAGGATTAAGTCCTTAAGGTTATCTGGGCGGTTCTTACCACATACCCTCCACAAAAATATCCTGGGCTACATTAGCACCCAACCATTTACCCTCCAGCTTACCATCCGCCCAGATGGGTATTAGCAGATTTTAGAGTTTTGGAGGAGTATAAAACAAATTATCCAACCATTCCAGTCATTCTCCCCAATGACTGCCCAAAACAATTGATGATGATTAAAGGATGATGATTTGGGGTAGTAATACCCCGGTACTTAAACAAGTCTAGCATGGCATTTAAGTACGACCTATAACTAGTATGTTACCAGATATTTACTAGGGTGACAAGGATACTGGGAGTTCAATTTTCAAGGGAATGGCAATAATAATTTATTAATCAACAAGTAGGCATTTAACTACCTTAGAGAATTTTGACATACATTTGCATAAAAATTAAAGCATGCAATTTGATACTTTAACAGAATATAATTTGCATAAAATGTGGGATCAATATGATCAAAGTGTTGACTCGCCTGGGCTATTTTACCGTGGCCTTGATCTTACTCAAAGCCTGATTAGACAGAGGTTCGAAGTCTTGATCGGCGTCTCTGCTTGAATCTTGGATCTGCTGGAGTCGTCGATTCTTCTGGACTTCGACTTCTAATTACGCAATAACGATTGAAAAACCAAATAAATACAAAGAATCCAAGAGACCAAATAAAGCACAAGAGCCTCAGAAAAATTGCGGAGGACGGCTTGAGAGAATGGTTTGAGCGACACTGGAATGTTTGACAGAGTCAACCGTCCAGTTGGGCGAAAGGCGGAATGACAGAGAATTTTCTGCCATGAGGGAGGATTCCAAGGAGGGTATGGTTGAAGTAGCTTTTGCCGAAATGCTCTACTGTGGATTCGAAAGACTGCAGAGCTATCAAACAGGCGACAAGGCAACTTGACTACTGGTTCTATACCAGTCTAGAGTACTCGATTGACACAAAATCAAATGGCAATTCAATCCAAATCTCAGCTACCAGATAACACTCAACGATTCGATTGCTGGCTACTCAACTTACTACCAACTATACAAATCCAACCACCACTTATACAATTGCCAGATTATTAATCATTGCCAAACCACAATTCCCTTCCAAACAAAGCAATCAAATCAATACTTCCAGCTTTCACCAAAAATCATTATTTCCACAATCATTGTCCTACTGACGCACACTAACCAACAATTAACAATTGATTAACAAATCCAATAGACAGTACTACTACCGAAGATTAAGACTAACCCTCGCAAGCAGGAGTACAATTAACAATTCAATTGCTATCAAGACTCTTATACTGAGGATCAGTAATCACAAACAATTAATCAAAATCAACTTACTGCCAACAACACATTCTACTAATCCATGGCGACATTTCTTAATCGTTGGATCGATTGTAACCTCGATGCTACTACTATGATCCGGAAAGGTAACTACGAATCAAATGCTGACAATCGAAATATATGAATAACGATTAATCGCAACTTCTACGACGCAACAATCCAATTGACAGATAACACAAATGCCGACTCTCAATCTATTGCCACATCAATCATACAGCTTTCAAATCTAGACCAACAACTATTGATCCAATCACAAATGCAAGATTACTAAGCAGAGTTTCAATTGTCAGAGTGCAAACAGATATTTCAATGGCAAAAAAAATAATCATTCAAGATTCAATGACACATTACTCCAACCACTATCATACAAATGGTTTATGCTCACATACAACAATAATCACTGCTAACAGTTTCAACATTGCCATGGATACTTCGAATTGCCAGGTTGCGCATATACAACAAATGCAACACACACAATATGTCTACAATATCGATATTCAATCAACAATCAATACTGCCACCACGAGACACTAATGAGTAATCAACAACAGCTCACTAACAAAATTAATCCAGGAGCAACAATTGTAACAAATCATCTGGCATCCAATCAGTCGAGCATTGCCATTTCTTCCTGCTTTGGATCCTCAGGGAGCATTCGGCATAGAGGGACAGGGCATGGAAAGGAGACTCGGCCAAGACTCTCAGGGCACTGAGGGGACGATCACAGAGAACTGAGGGAGAAAGGGGGGGGTGCGGCCGGGCGGCACCGAGCCGGGGAGGGGGTAGTGGCGGGAGTCGACGGTGCGGCGCCATTTGGCGACAACGAACCGAGGAGGAGGACCGGGAAGAAAGAGCCGTGGAGTGGAGGGGAGGCTCACCGAGTGATTAGTGGAGGTGGAGGAGCTCCAGAGGTGGTCGTGATGTGCCGAGGCGGCGCCGAGGGCGCCTTGGTGGCGGCGGGACTCGTGAGGCGTGATGTCGCAGCCTGGCTTCAGGGTGGCACGGTGTGCGTCGCCGTGGCGCTCAGCCACGGCGATCGGGCCGAGGCGACGGCGAAACTCCCGGTCGGCTGAGGGAGAGGGATGGATTAGGGCTCTGAGCACTTACGTGGAGGAGAAGGGAGGAGCGGGAGAGGCAGAGGGGCTCGGGGCATTTATAGCCGAGTCGGAAGGGAACCGAACCGGGTTTGACGGAGGCGGCATGGGCGACCATGGCGTCGGTTAGCGAGGCGACGAGGCGGCGCGAGCAAGCGGTGGAAGTGACTTCGGCATGGCGGGCGACGGACGGGCCGCGGACATGGAGGTATGGGCGGCGACGTCTTTGGGGCCGGTGGAGGCGACGCGAGGTGACGCGAGGTGGGCGACGCCGCGGTGGAGCGATTGGAGGCGACGTCTGGCAGTGAAGGTGGGGCGGAGCGGCAGAGCGAGTGGAGGCGAATGGGCCGGGCCGAGAAGAGGGAGGCGGAGGGAGGCGAGGCCGGCCGAGAGCGGTGGACGGGCGAAGGCGCGGCGAGCGAGAGGAGAGCGAGGCGAGGCGGCGCGCGACGCGGCCGAGGGGATTCGGGGAAGGAGAGAGAGAGGGGCGAGAGAGAAGAAGATAAGGGGAGAGGGGAACGGGCGATGGGCCGTGGAGACGCGGGCCGGTTTGGGTGGAAGAAAAGCAGGCCGTGGTCAGTAGGAAAATTGGGCCTACTAAAAAAAGTGGCCCAAAACAGAAAAGGGAGGCAAAATTTTGGGGATGGTTCAAAGAGATCAAATTCAAATTAAATTTTGAATTTGAAATCTTGAGGATGGTTTGAAACACAAACCCGAGCTTAAAGAGGGCTCGAGAATTTTGGGAATTTAAGCGGCGAACGAAAATCAACGAAAATTGAAATTGAACAACCAGCACTATTTGAAATTCTGAAAAACGGGTGTTACAAACCTACCCACCTTAAAATGAATCTCGTCCCCGAGATTCTGGTGGCTCAGAAAACAGACAAGGGAGGTTGGTCTTCCACTGGTCTTCGACTCTCAAGCGGCTTCTTGGTCCGGGGTTGCTTTCCTGAACTTGCAGGGACGGAGGACCTGGTGTCTGGCTTGCTTCTTGAAGCACTCTGATACTTTTCTTGAGCTGAGACACATGGAGCAGGTTGTTGACATCTGACAAACTTTTCCGGGTCCTTAGTGAGTACCACTTTCTGTTGGTACGGCTTAACATTTCTTGGCATCTGGCCAACCAATCCATCTCTAGGATGAAGTCCAAAGTTTGGATTGCAGCACTTGGAGACTGGCTAGGAATCTGAAATTTTCATAACGATCTTTGCTCGGGGATTTTACTGAAATAGCAAACAAGGGTCTTCTGGGTACACCTAGTACCACAATTTCCTTTAACTTAAGGGGTTGGCAAAATAGCCTTACAACAAGCTTCTTTTGACACAAAAGAGAGCGAAACTCCAGCATAACATGCGCTGGTACAAATTTTGCATACTCCTTACATCCTTGATGCTTCTGAACGGATCAGCTACCCACCTTAAAATGAAGGGTGCTCAAAACTAGCTGTCTTTGCTTACTTTATTCATGAGCTTCACGGTGGTCAGGAAACTTGTCCTTCACAACACCACTGGTTTGGTTTGGACTTGGCATGGAAGCGGCTTTGGATGTCTGCGGAATCTGATGACTTTTGCTTGAAGTCAAATCATCCTCGAGTGGTGTAGTTCTCGTTGAACCTCACCGGTGGTGGTTGAGGCATTTATTGATGAAATGACCTTTTCTCCACAGTTGAAACAACGAAGATGAGCGATTGGGTTTCGCACTGCAGGCTGGGGAAGACGAAGAAGGTCTTCACTTCTTTCAATCTCTTCTGAGGTATTCTGACACTTTGGCACAACCTGATTTTCCTTTTTCAAGGTCAGATGGTGGTTGTCCTTGCCATCCTTACTTATGACGAGTCTCGCGGCAACTTGAAGACTTGTCCTTTGCAACTCAATTGCTTTGGTCAGAATCGGACGCAAGAAGCAATCTTTGGGGCAGTGGTCTTGTCCTTCACAGAGAAAACAGGTGACTTTACTCATCGGACAATCACCTGATTGGTGATCCTTACCACAGTTGGGGCAGTTGAAACATTGATCTGACTGATGTCCTCTTTCTCCACAACGTGTGCAGGCTATCTGGTTCTCAGGGCAATCTTCTTGTTGATGGTGTTCCTCACAGCGGGGACAGTAGGGCACTGGGCATGAGTAGCAATAGTGTCCATATTGCCCGCATGTGAAGCATGCTCCTTTTGCATCCAGTCTTAACGGAGGACATAATTGGGCAACATGTCCTGACTTGCCACATTCAAGACAAACAGTTGGTGGGGCTTCCGGGTCTTGTAGTAGAACTTCAGCAGGTACAACTTGCTTTTCGCTGGGACCTTTGAGAAATTCTTCATTGCTAAGGCTGAGGTTGGTGATGATGATGTTCTTCGCTGACTCTTCATGTTTCCGTTTGGGACATCTGTTCTTGCGGTGTCCTGGGTTGCCGCAATAATGACACTTGATTCCTTGATCTTGCTTTCTTTGGGGGCATCTGTTGGCAAAGTGTCCCGGATTCTTGCAATGAAAGCAGGTGTTGTCCTTCAGGGTTCTTCCTGGTGTAACGGTACCATCGTCCTTGGGTATTTCTTGAGGTTGACGGGTGGCAGGGTCTGCTTTGTTGTCTTCTGCACCACTTGCACGACGAAGCTTTTTCTGAGGACATTTATTAGCATAGTGCCCTTTTTCTCCGCAGGTGAAGCAGTTAAAGCTAGCCGCGGGTTTGACTGTTGCAGGCTGTCCAGCGGAACTACTCCCATTGGAAAGCAGAGTTGGAGTTGAAGTTGAAGCCTTTGGTGGTCGGATTGTCGACTTCTTTCTTTGAAATCGACACCACTTCCTTCTTGCGATCTCTTTGGTGCCATCGAGAGAACAACCTAGGTTAGGAGGATTTATATGAGGTTCACCGCCTCTAAGGCACATGTAAGAAACTCAAAACCGAACGAGGAGAATAATCAAATACAATACAAAGCACGGGATGGCTGCATTATATTAAAGGAGTTAAGTGTTACACGACTTTTACAAGATCAAAGATATAGGCCACACTAAGCCATGACATCGATACGCATACAACGTCTACAAAGAGGAAAACAAAAGCACTTGCAACCAAGGGATTGCTAATGCAAGCACTGCTAGCCAACCTAGACTAGCCTAACTATTCCCACACGAAGACGCAGACTTCGGGGTTGGATTGTCCTTCCAGGAGAGGCAGATGGTAGTAGAAAGGCGATTCCCGCAGAAGGTCGATGTGCATCCGGTCGGCGTTTGCGGCGAAGCATCTTTGCGCCTTGAATCGCATCGCCACAGTGCTTGTGAGTAGTCCCAGTGAAGGTGTGAGCGATTTAACTCACCTCTCTAGCATAGAGGAAAACCTCCATGGTCCATGACTCTTGGTCACAGGTTTGAGTCTTCGGCCTCAAGATAGGCTTGCGGTTGTAGTCCAGGTGGTACATGAGTTGGCGAAGGAAATCCACACACTCATCTCCATTTTCTTCGTGAGAAAACAAGTCCCACGGACCATCGGACGAAGGGGTTGCCATCTACAATTTTTGAAACAAGTGGAGAGTCAGATTGAGTAAAAACTCAAGTGAAATCAAGGAAAGTGAAGAACTAAGAAAGGATAAGTCATAGCAAATAATACGTTATATTTTGCCAAAGCTTTTCTTAGGTTTTGTAAATAATACTAAAGTCCTTAGGTTCGACCAGTCTAACTAAGATTCCTACAGTCATATGCTCGATACCACTCAGTTGGACCCAGTTTCGCATCCGGATCCTCTGTGAAATCACCGTGCTATTCCTGGATCGAGCTAGCACTCCACAGGTACATTGCTGAATCAAACCATACATGGCGCAAACTTTATTTCATTCATTAATTTACACATCAGAGTTTTACATAGACCGCTTCGGGCCAATTTTTACAATAAGGGCCGGATAGGCCAAATGAATACATTACGAAAGATAGCGGAAGCAACAACTAAGCAAAGGGTGAGGGCACATCTTACCGCAGTAAGTGATCGGGAACCGTGTACGCGATATTATCCGGAAACTTCGACAACATAGGAGGCACACAAGAACCAACGAGTCGGCTAGACTGGGTGAGACCAGAACAACTAAGGATTAAACTACGCTTCAACATTTCCGGGTCTTGGACTTACGGATCCTTATGCGCTTGTGACTCGTGGTTCCTGTTTACGAGGTTTGGGGAAAGAGCGAGGATGAGCACAACTACTGTGCTCATGAGCCCACACACACAGATGCAACAATATACATGCAAGGTGTAACAAGGATGGCTCGGGTTCTTTTATTTGCGTAAAGCAACATTTGTAAATCTGAGATATTAGAAAACTCCTATTACTTAGCATTTGGACCCAAATTGAATTTTTAAAGAGATTAATTGTGCAATAATTGATAAACAGAGGTTCCTCCATCTAAACTCGTCTCATGCTTCTTTTTCTACGGTGGTCATACCCACCTATTACCAACACCGGTAAGAATACCGGTGAAAAATCCAATCAAGGGCTAGGTGAGCCCGCACATTTTTCATCCCACCCACAAAGTTTTTGAAAATAGAACTAACTCTTATGAGCTCCTTTGCCGCCCTTGACCGTGGGCACTACTGCTCAAACGCTTTTATTCTCTGCAGAGATTGTACATCTTTACCCACAAGAGATAATCGACTTGATATGTACACACGTTTAGTAGACATGTGAATCAAGGGAGATTACCACAAGGCCTTTCCAAGGCATCCTCGATATTTGCTTTGCACCCGCTAAGGTTTCACTGAGCGGGTGTCGTCCTGTGGGACCCGACATCCACTACGCCTGCACCCCTCTTGCGCCATGCAACTTACGCCTAGGGTCCCGTAGTTACATTCCCAATCACGTAGCCTCTTGGGCTCACGGTATTGGGAGCCCCTCGATGGTGCGGCTCGTGCACGGTGAACACCAATTAGTTAGCCAGTCGACACCATTATAGACTTGTGGTGTCTTGTTTTACAATAAGAGGTCATCACAGATTAAGTCCTTAAGGTTATCTCAGGCGGTTCTTACCACATACCCTCCACAAAAATATCCCAGGCTACATTAGCACCCAACCATTTACCCTCCACTTACCATCCGCCTGATGGGTATTAGCGATTTTAGAGTTTTGGAGGAGTATAAAACAAATTATCCAACCATTCCAGTCATTCTCCCCAATGACCCAAAACAATTGATGATGATTAAAGGATGATGATTTGGGGTAGTAATACCCGGTACTTAAACAAGTCTAGCATGGCATTTAAGTACGACCTATAACTAGTATGTTACGGATATTTACTAGGGTGACAAGGATCTTGGGAGTTCAATTTTCAAGGGAATGGCAATAATAATTTATTAATCAACAAGTAGGCATTTAACTACCTTAGAGAATTTTGACATACATTTGCATAAAATTAAAGCATGCAATTTGATACTTTAATGTAATATAATTTGCATAAAATGTGGGATCAATATGATCAAAGTGTTGACTTCGCTGGGCTATTTTACGTGGCCTTGATCTTACTCAAAGCCCGATTAGACAGAGGTTGAAGTCTTGATCGGCGTCTCGCTTGAATCTTGGATCTGCTGAGTCGTCGATTCTTACGACTTCGACTTCTAATTACGCAATAACGATTGAAAAACCAAATAAATACAAAGAATCCAAGAGACCAAATAAAGCACAAGAGCCTCAGAAAAATTGCGGAGGACGGCTTGAGAGAATGGTTTGAGCGACACTGGAATGTTTGACAGAGTCAACCGTCCAGTTGGGCGAAAGGCGGAATGACAGAGAATTTTCTGCCATGAGGGAGGATTCCAAGGAGGGTATGGTTGAAGTAGCTTTTGCCGAAATGCTCTACTGTGGATTCGAAAGACTGCAGAGCTATCAAACAGGCGACAAGGCAACTTGACTACTGGTTCTATACCAGTCTAGAGTACTCGATTGACACAAAATCAAATGGCAATTCAATCCAAATCTCAGCTACCAGATAACACTCAACGATTCGATTGCTGGCTACTCAACTTACTACCAACTATACAAATCCAACCACCACTTATACAATTGCCAGATTATTAATCATTGCCAAACCACAATTCCCTTCCAAACAAAGCAATCAAATCAATACTTCCAGCTTTCACCAAAAATCATTATTTCCACAATCATTGTCCTACTGACGCACACTAACCAACAATTAACAATTGATTAACAAATCCAATAGACAAGATTACTACCAAGATTAAGACTAACCTCAAGGCGGGAGTACAATTAACAATTCAATTGCTATCAAGACTCTTATATCGAGGATCAAGAATCACAAACAATTAATCAAAATCAACTTACTGCCAACAACACATTCTACTAATCCATGGCGACATTTCTTAATCGTTGGATCGATTGTAACCTCGATGCTACTACTATGATCCGGAAAGGTAACTACGAATCAAATGCTGACAATCGAAATATATGAATAACGATTAATCGCAACTTCTACGACGCAACAATCCAATTGACAGATAACACAAATGCCGACTCTCAATCTATTGCCACATCAATCATACAGCTTTCAAATCTAGACCAACAACTATTGATCCAATCACAAATGCAAGATTACTAAGCAGAGTTTCAATTGTCAGAGTGCAAACAGATATTTCAATGGCAAAAAAAATAATCATTCAAGATTCAATGACACATTACTCCAACCACTATCATACAAATGGTTTATGCTCACATACAACAATAATCACGCTATGATTTCAACATTGCCATGGATACTTGAATTGCGGGTTGCGCATATACAACAAATGCAACACACACAATATGTCTACAATATCGATATTCAATCAACAATCAATACTGCCACCACGAGACACTAATGAGTAATCAACAACAGCTCACTAACAAAATTAATCCAGGAGCAACAATTGTAACAAATCATCTGGCATCCAATCAGTCGAGCATTGCCATTTCTTCCTGCTTTGGATCCTCAGGGAGCATTCGGCATAGAGGGACAGGGCATGGAAAGGAGACTCGGCCAAGACTCTCGCAGGCGAGGGGCGATCACTGAGACCGAGGGAGAAAGGGGGTGCGGCGGGGCGACCGAGCCGAGGAGGGGGTAGTGGCGGGAGGCGACGGTCTGGCGGCCATTTGGCGACAACGGCAGGGAGGGAGGACCCGGGGGAAGAAAGAGCCAGGGAGTGGAGGGGAGGCTCACCGAGTGATTAGTGGAGGTGGAGGAGCTCCAGAGGTGGCTGTTGACAGAAGCCGAGGCGGCGCTGGAGGGCAGCTTGGTGGCGGCGGGGACCTGGTGAGGCGTGATGTCGCAGCCATTTCTTTGGGTGGCACTGGGTGCGTCGCCGTGGCGCTCAGCACGGCGATCGGGCCGAGGCGACGCGAAACTCCCATCGGCTGAGGGAGGGGATGGATTAGGGCTCTGAGCACTTACCGTGGAGGAGAAGGGGAGGAGCGGGAGAGCGAGGGGCTCGGGGCATTTATAGCCGAGTCGGAAGGGAACCGGAACCGGTTTGACGGAGGCGGCATGGCGACCATGGCGTCGATTAGCGAAGGGCGACGAGGCGCGAGCAAGCGGTGGAAGTGACTCGGCATGGCGGGCGGCGGACGGGGCCGCGGACATGGAGGTATGGGCGGCGACGTCTTTGGGGCCGGTGGAGGCGACGCGAGGTGACGCGAGGTGGGGCGACACCGCGGTGGAGCGATTGAGGCGACGTCACGGCGAGTGAAGGTGGGGCGGAGCGGCAGCGGCAGTGGAGGCGAATCGGGCGGGCCGAGAAGAGGGAGGCGGGGAGGCGAGGCCGGGCCGAGGCGGGGTGGGCGAAGGCGAGCGAGGAGGCGAGAGGAGAGCGAGGCGAGGGCGCGACGCGCCGAGGATTCGGGAAGGAGAGAGAGGGCGAGAGAAGAAGATAAGGGAGAGGAACAGGCGATGGGCCGTGGAGACGCGGCCGGTTTGGGTGGAAGAAAAGCGGTAGTGGGTCGGGCTCTAAATTGGGCGTAGAAAAAAAAGTGGCCCAAAGCAGAAAAGGGAGGCAAAATTTTGGGGATGGTTCAAAGAGATCAAATTCAAATTAAATTTTGAATTTGAAATCTTGAGGATGGTTTGAAACACAAACCCGAGCTTAAAGAGGGCTCGAGAATTTTGGGAATTTAAGCGGCGAACGAAAATCAACGAAAATTGAAATTGAACAACCAGCACTATTTGAAATTCTGAAAAACGGGTGTTACAATGCCTTATCTATATATGGCATATATCTCTTGTACTCCTATGAGCCTCTTCAATATGCACACAATATATTCATAACACAGAAAATGTTATCTACAATTTGGTACTTGATTTACTATATATACCGGCATATGGTTAAATTTGCTTGCTTATCGCATTGCATCATTATAATTAATAATGCGTGCATTCCCTTTTATTCATGTTGGGTTGAGGCAAACCGACCTAGCGCTGTGTTCTGAATTAGTTTGCAGGATGTAAAAACAAACAGTAAGAATCAAGAAAATTATGTTTGCAGACTTTATATTGTGTCAATTTGTCTGCAACTTAATTGTGGAACCAATCTAGCTGGAAGCTTTTCTCTAAATGCAATAACATTTTTTTTGTGTCTAAATTAATTCTGCTAACTTATGTGTACATGTGTGCGAATTGTCAGTAATCTTTGCTTTCATGATCATGTTCTATTTTATTTAACACAGACAATGCTGATTTTACCCGAACTTATCTCATAGCTAAATGCCAACAAATTTTGAAATAAAACTAAGGGGTAGAAATTCTTGGCATATTTTGAGGACTCCAACATGGTCATACTGTATGTTGATTTTTCCCAGCTATCTATCTAAGTGACAGGATGCAGTATATGTATTGACATCAAAATCTTTAAAAGTTTATTCCTTCCAGTTACCAAAAAAAACTTTAGAACGTACGTGTTGATCTCGCTCCATTTCAGGCAATAATCACAACTCACATGAAAGCCCAAAAATTCCGAAGGACACTCTCTCCCCCAAAACTGCAGCCAACCAGTAACGGACCATGCATATGACGTACATGCAATAAACGTTGTTTAGATCGTGCGTGCAATATGCAACAAACTAGCTAGGGGATGCTAGCCCATCAGTCACCACACACCCCAGCAAATTAATCTTGTGAAATTCATACTTACACCAAAGACAAAAATCTTTTGAGCAAACAATTAACCAGATCCCCAAAGAAATTAAAACGCTCTACAATAAGAGATCGACATGGAAAAACCGATCAAAGCATCGCTCGATCCTGAATTTCTTCTCAATAATAACGTATCCCCGGCTTAAATTCTCTAGCTAGCTAGCTCCCATGCATGCAAATTAGCAAAATTCAACTAACTAAGAAGCGCAACATCTGAGATCAATGGATTTGCTACAACCCCAAGAGCAGAAGCCTGCAGATCTACGAAGATCACCACACCCTACGAGCTCCCGAACGAGCCAAAACCCTAATTCCCGAAGAAATCCACACAGTCTACTCCCAAACCCCTCGAATTTGCATCAACCCATAACCTGCACGAACCCGAGCTTCCCCTCTCACAGATCCACCATGCATCACCCAGATCCCCGGCGAAACCACCCCCCAAAGCTCAGGAAACCCCAAGCCTCCACCACCCCACGCTCCCCCGAGGCCAGATCTGGAAAGATCTAGACCCTCCGGCCACTGATAACGCGTGTAAGCGTACGTGCACGTGCAGATTGCGTGCGTATACCTCTGGCCGCTGCAGAACTCGTAGAGCTTGCCGCGGTTGGAGAAGACGATGAGCGCGACCTCGGCATCGCAGAGCACGGAGAGCTCGTACGCCTTCTTGAGCAGGCCGTTGCGGCGCTTGGCGAAGGTCACCTGCCGGTTGATCTTGTTCTCGATCCGCTTCAGCTCCACGCGACCTCTCCCCATGGCGTTCGCTACTTCCAGAACCTTCCACTAGCTACTCGACTAGCACTAGCTAGGTCGCCACCACCGGAGCTAGCAATTAAGCTAGCTCGGCTCTGCTCCTCCGGCTCGATCGACCGCCGAACGAAGCGGAAGGGGAAAGGAAGGAGGAGGAGGAGGAGTACTCGAGGCGAGATGGGAGTAGTGGAGGGGAGGAGAGGTGGGTTAAAAAGCAATGCGAGAGAGGTGGAGAGTGATTAGGGTGCTCTCCTCTTTGCCATTTTCGGCAAGGTGGGAGACGCGGAACCCTAGAGCTAGTGGGCAAAGCCAAAGCCCTCTCGGCTCTCTCCGTCTCTCTCCCCCGTCGTTATCAGCTCGTACGTACACGCTAGCTAGCTTTTCATTAATCAACTTCAATGCAATTTCTATGCGGCCGTATGCGCGCTGAGTAATATATTGCTGACCTCTCTCTCTCTCTCTCATTTGCTCGGCGAGTCTCTCTCTCTCTCTCTCTCTCTCTCTCTCATTTGCTCGGCGAGTTAGCTCGGCGAGTTAGGCGACAGGTCGTGAAAGAGTGGAAAGGGGGAGAAAAGTCGTGTGCTTTTTCGGTTGAAACCTCCGAGTGTTGCGTTTTTGGGCAAGGGCCTCGTTGCCTTTAGTTCCAACAGGCGACAAGTCTAGCTATCTGTCTCTGGCTCTTGCAGCAGAAGGTTACCGTAGTTCGCGTAGACAAGACAAGATGGAGCTCTTTCATTTGGATAGGGCGTGAGCTTGTTAAATGTTAATCTTGCCTAGAAATCCGCCGATGTATATATGTAGTATGTACACTTGTGTGTAAGTGTAAGCTCAGAGTTGTGGTCTTTACTTCCCAGTACTGGTCATGATCGATTCTAAAAGGATTAGTGTCGGCTGAACTTAATCTACCTAGGATAGGAATGTGCAATTATGCATGTATACTGATCACTTTGCTGTCGTAACGTATTATATATATATATAAAGTGCCCTCTATTCAAGTAACCAGACTAATGCATTGATACTTGTTAATTAACGTGCAAGCTAGCGCTGAATGCTAGCTAATTGGTTGATGTTTCCATGCTAGCAAATAGAGGCGGATCCAAAACGAAAATGACCAGGGGTCCCCACTCCCCCATACATATCGGCTGGGCTATGGGTTGTGGCTTAAGGTGTCCCCTCATGTTAGGTTAAGGGTGTCCACACTACATATACATGGTTATATCAAAAAAAAAATAATTTTTTTGACATCCCGCTAATAAACATCGACGTACATGCTATCGGGATATCTACGTTGGAAAATAGTGGGTTTAATGCGGTGGACGCCGGAGCCTGCAAATAGATGTCGGTATGATCATTTCTCTATATTGTTGCTTGCTTGTACAAAATAGAATTCACAGACATGCAGCAATAATTATTTATGTTTCTTAATTTGGAGAATATATATATATATCTCTATGAGATTTTGATGTTTGTGAAAAATATAGCAAGATAATTATACGTTCAGTACTAGTAAGATTCTAAATCTTATAACAAGGGCTTTATACTTCTGCTGAGTACGTACTTCTTGTTAGCAAGTGTTTACCCATTGCGTTGAAAGCATATAATTCAGTTGCATTTTTAGCACTACATAGAAATGTTAGTATATTTTAAGAAACAGATGTGCACATCTTGCATCAACTTTTACAGCTTAATTTTATCAATTACAATACTAGCTAGCTAAAATCTGCATGCGCACACACTATTTTTGGTTGGCATCGATCTTAGTTACATTCTGCACTGGAGTTAATAGTTAACGTGCACAGTAAATTACACATAAAATGTTTCCCAAAGGTAATTAATTCCTAGAAATTAAAGCAGCGTCTTACTTCATCAGTCGTATACAAATACAAGTCAATGCACACACTGACACGGCGAATTTGTAGCAGCAACATGCGCCCAGTTCCTCTACCACACTGGCCTCGCCAAGCCTCGACCGAATATCTCAGTAACCAAGGGGCTAAGCCGTAAAATACCACCACACGCTAACCCCACTTGGTGGGGCGACGTGACCGGGCCGATTTGGCCGGTGGGACGGGGCGCCATTACCACCCCCCCCTCCCACGTGTCGACCGCCGAGCCGGTCGTCGATGGCGATCCGACGGCGCGCGGACGGACGCCGCCCCGTACGCGCATCGCGTCGTCTGGTGGCGTGGTGGTGTACGTGAGTGTGACCTTACCTTGGACTGCGCCTGATCGGCCGCTCCCATCGATCCATCCCATGCACAGAACGACACGGAGAGAGAAGGGTGGCTTTGGATGGTCCGAGAGGCATGAGAGGGTGCTGCAAGCGCAATGCGATGTTTGCATGCGCTTTTTATCAGCGCGTCGCGTCCGTCCCCGTGGTGCCTACGTCGTGGCGGGGCCCGCGCGCGGGGGATCGGAGGAGGCACCCAGCTAGCGTGTCGCTTTTGTTGCCTTGCAATCAAACAGTTGAGACTCGGACTGGAGCGAGCAGCCGAGCACCCGCACCTCCCCCTGTGCGCCGCGACGCGACGCGACCGTGCCGTGCGAGCGTGGCCGGCGCGGTTAATTACGTGCGTACGAGCGTGCGTGCCGCAGTTGTTAGTGCGAAGTAACCGGAGCCCGGAGGAAGTCGCCCGCCCGCGCGGCTCCCGTTTCTTACACGTAAGGAGTTCTCAGGTTTGATCTCAGCAGCTGGATGCCAAGCTAGCTACCCTAGCTACGTACCGATCGCCGTATGCGTGTTTACAACATCTCGAATCCATGTTCTAACAACCCAATTTTTGTGACAGTCAAACCTTTCATAACCGTTCAAAATGTGCACTTATGAAGTAAACAGTATCACAAACTGTTGGACCGAAACGGCGACTAGAGGGGGATGAATAGGAGCACGATGCTTTTTTCACAAAGATCGGATTCAACTCAATTTCACTCCGATAGCTATGAGAGCTATGAAGATCAATATCTAAACACAACAGAATTCTTGTATTGAATCCAATCTAAACCTCGGAGCAAAACAACCAAAATCAACCAAAACTCGATTTTCAAGTAATGGGCGGTCTGACCTTTATGTTAATGGCGGTCGGACCGGTCTCCTTGGTGAAAGCATCTAGGCCCCTAAAAATGTATTTTGGTAATTAATGACATTATGTGAATATGGGACTAATATGTTTGTTGAAGTGATTACAAGGCATAGTCCCAAATGACAAAGTGAAATCAAGGAGCTGCATGTCAAAGAGTGTTGAGAAGATGGAGTTGATCTCAAGGGCAATGTACAAATAGACTAGGACCCCTTTTGAAATTTTACCGGTCTTTGGAGTATGGAGGAAGACCGGATTTTAGGATAAATATCGTACTATTAAGGGGGGCTTGTCTAGTAGCTTGAAAGCACTTCATTATGCCTTTGGATCAACTTAGGATCATGCATGCTCTTTTGGTCTGGTTTCAAAAGCAAAATCTTCTTCTCAGTACACAATCGGAAGTTCCGACGTTGACACTGCGGAACTTCCGCTATGCGGTTCTTCCGAAATGTTTGCGGTTTGATTTTTCCAGAGAGCATCCGTTTTCGGGACTTAGCCGATTCTTGAAGTGCGGAAGTTCCGCCATGATACGAGCGGAAGTTCCGATTATCGGTTGCTCCGAAATATTTACGGTCCATTTTTTCCAGAGAGTACCCTTTTTAGGGACTTAGCCATTTTCGCAAGTGCGGTAGTTCCGCCATGGAATGAGCGGATCTTCCGATTATCGGAAGAACCGAAATTTAGTTGGCGGAAGTTCCGCACATAAATCCAACGGCTAGATCAAAGCATTTAATGCTCACTGTAATGACCGTTACAATGCACTCGATTGAAGAGCGGAAGTTCCGCACCTTACACGACGGAAGTTCCGATTTTCCTAAATTATGTCTGATTTTTTGCATAACGGTCATATTTGGTTGTGGGGGTATAAATGCACCCCCACTAGCTCAAGGACGTGTTGCTGAGCATTCATTCAATTCATTTGAGCTTTGAGTACTCCTCTCACTCCTCATTTACTCTCTTTGCACACATTTGTGAGGTTGTGAGCAAAACCAAGAGCATTGCATTATTAGTTGATCCTTTGGCTCTTGATTGCCGTCAAGTGAAGGTCAAGATCTATTCTCTTGGTGCTTGTCGGCACCTAGACGACTTGACGGAGGTTGCGCGGTGATCTCTTCAAGAAGCTTGTGAAGAGACCCGTCGCCGGTTGTGATTGGTCGGTGTTCACCAACTCCGGAGAGGAGGAAGAACAACCAAGTGATTACGAGGGAAGGTTTAATTTGTGGAGCCGGCTTGATTGAATCAAGCTTCCTCAACGTGGACTAGTGAAGATCGACAAATCTTCGATACCACGGGAAAAACCTCTTTGTCCTTGTGCGGTTATTTCTTGTCTTTACTTATTGCATTTAATTTTGTAGCTCATAGCTTGTGATAAATAACTTTGCTTAGTGTATCTTGCTAATTCGAGTAATTTGATCTAGAAATTTTAGAAACCTCCTATTCACCCCCCTCTAGTTGGTTATCCCTGATCCTACACTTGGGCGGTCGGACCTCCAGCCTGATGAACAGTGAAATCAGCCCGAAAAACAAAGTTGCAAATAGATGTAACTTTTGATCTACAACTCCAAACTCGATGAAACTTCGAACACACCTTCTCTAGGATATCAGGAACCTATTCCAATCAAAGATCATGAAGATTCTTGGCAAAGTTCCTACTTTTTCCCGTTTGAGTGAGGGATGGTTCAAAAACGAGTCAAAACAAAAACTAGATCTAAAAGCTTGCTCGTGGGTTAAAGATGATCCTAGATGAAATCCCACATGTCACAGCAAGCAAAATTAGGGGCAGAAACCGAAATTAAACCTGAGAATCAAAGACGGCTTCGAAATCATAAAATAGAGAGCAAGAACGAAAAGAGACTCATCTCAAGAAAACTTGCATAGATTGATTTGTGATGGTTGCTGGTTTACAGCCACTCCAACATGGAGGACAAAACTCAATACATGAGCACACAATCAATCTTCTCTTCAAGAATCCTAACATCTCCACTCCCTAATCTCAAAAACAAAACTAGGGTTTCAAAATAAGCAAAAGGATTAAGGAGGTGCACAACACCCTCCCATATTTATAATGGAGGCTAACCTTCTAGAAGAGTTTCATATTGGACACCTATTAAGCCCACACACAAGCGGATTTAACTCACGCACGTATTTTAAAGCGTCGTCTTCATCTTCTCTTGACCTAACCCGCTTCTCCTTGCATCGTCTTGTGCCGCGGTTTAGCCAAAAGCAATTAAGGCGGTATTTTAGTGATATTACCAAAATACTCCTTCTCGATCCTTCTCCAAAGACCGAGTTCAATCTTCATGAAGCAGTTCCATGCTTCGCTACGTGTAGGTTGATCAACGGCTCTCATCATGTCGGCAAGTCTCTCCCATCCGGCTCCCACCGAAACCACCATGGCACTTGCACCGACCCCCGCGCCGCTTGATGCAACCCGTCGCACCGAACTTCCCGTTCGGTCATCTTTGTCCATTTTGCGCCACGCTCGAATCCAATGACTTCACCCGGTGCCATTGATCGTTCTGAACCTCAGCGCTCAAGCCTAGTCCCGATCATCCTCGTCGTTGATCTCCAAGCAACCTGCACAAAAATAGACCAAGAAATCGATTCCAGGAACAAGTTCTTCGCAACTTGACTCACGTTAGACAAAACATGCATCATGCAACATATATGCACTAAAACTCATGAACTTGACTCAACAAACAAACATCGTCGCTACAAGGGCCGATGATACAAGTGAAAATCGGCCCGACCGCCTCGGCGGTCATTGCCGCGCCTGGCGGTCGATCGCCAAATAGGACTTAGCCGATTTTCAGCCCCTGAAAAACGAAACCTCTCTGGAAATTTCAAACGAATAGAACTTTTGACTGGAGACTCCAAAAATTATGAGACCAAGTGCATTAGAATCCCCTCTCTTGCCTACACCCTTTATTTTTGGCCTAGCTCAAGACTCCAATTTTTGTATTGGCCGGTCCGATCGCCGCCCATGGCCGGTCGGACCGCCGCCCATGGCCGGTCGGACCACCGCCCTGGCCGGTCAAACCGCCTAAGGTCTAACAGCACTGAAAATTTGACAAAAACGCATAATTCGACAAACCTTTAAAGCCATTGCCAATTGTAACATCATCATAAGATCATGAGCATATCCCCATGATATCCACACAAACAAACTTTTGATTACAATAAAAGTTAAAACTTTATTACAACAGTTAAGGCTTAGTAGCTAGTTTGGACATGGGCACGGGCATCCAAGCCCAAATATAATATATTACAACACAAAAAAAATTTCTAACCCACAGGAACACATGAGTGTGGTCGAGACCTACTCCTAGTAATTATCGCCATCTAGAGGTCCACCAAAACCTTCTTCAGCAATTTCCTCAAAGTTTTCCTAGGTTTCCTTTGTAGCTGATTTAGCAAGAATAAGGACACAACCGTACTCAGCAAACCACATGGAAAATCTAATTAACTACATGTTAGGGGTTAAATGGATTGTTTAGGTTTCACCACATCAAGTATACGTGGATGCATTTTGAATTTAAACCAGTTAACCTTTAAAACAACAAATTCATATAAATATAACATCAGAGGTTTACTAAACAATTGCAATTGCCATCTTAGCATCTCAAAATCTCTACTTATGCCTCATGTATTGGAATGACTCATGAACACAGCTTCATTAATCGGAAGCACACAACATATTCAAATACCATTTATTATACTATGCAGAGTTGCTCAACTTTACCTACAAGATACCTCAAACTCATACTGTCAAGTTATGTACACGCAACCTGATAGCGTGCGACTGAGTTGAGATAACAAAACATTTTCTCGGTCCAACCTTTATAGCCTCTACCTGGTAGGTCCTTGGACAATACAACCATAGGGAAATCATCAGCCAATGGTGAAGTACGCGGTCCGACGCTAACTATTCCTACCGTTGTGTAGTTCAACAAGTGTCCTAACTGGACCACTCCTGACTCACCCCCACACCGCGGCTGCTCTATCACACAAGAGCAGGTTCCATCCTATAGATATTCAATCAGATGAGCAGTGTACTAAGCCAAGTTGGAATGACCACACATATGGTTGAGTCATTTCTGTGTCTGTTACTTGGCACAAGGTTCTTGTCCTTACCTGTCTTACAGTGAGGCGATGGACCAACACCAACTCGTGGTTGTCCACCTCCAAGTCTCACCTTCGACTCACTTTTTAACAAGTCTATTGGGTTGTCCATCCTTTTGGTCTTAACCCTCGACTCTCCACCAAAACCATTGGCAGTTAGCCAATACACTTTTTCAGGATTTAAAAACACTTTGTGTGACAATGCTAAATATTTAGCTATCATTTTATGTAACATAAGTTTGTCAAGTTGAATATGGCCTACAAAGAATAGGTGGTCCGGTATGTGGGTGCTAGGATATACTCATCATGTCATTCAAAAGTATTATTTCAATATTAAAGTAATTGGCATAAATATGGTAATAAAAGTAATAATATAATTACATGAAATATAAACTCAAAATGATCAAAGGAATGCCACTTGCCTCTTTGCCCAAAGTCCTCAAAATTCCCTACTTCTCCGGTGTCTTGTCCGGCGTTCTCCAATGTTTGGTCGTCGAAGTCAGAACCTAGCGCAAAATAAAATAATCCAAATAAAATATCCGGGCTCAACAAGGAACGAGCTGGGAGCAACATAAAATAAAGAAATTTAGAAAGAATTGAAAATAAATGTGGTGTTGTCAATATGATTTATTGAGTGTTTGATTGGGCTTTACCGGGTTGAAAATAGGATTTACGGGCTCGAGACCGTCGAACTGGACATATTGTGTCGAAAATGGTTTTAGGTGAATAGAGTCAGGCCTGATGAATACTGACAATCATGCTCTATTCATTTAGGGTTATGAACAGTGATGACTGGGTTGAAACAATGAAGGGTTGAACAATAATAGGTTAGGATGGTTATGAACAGTGGTGGATTGGCTTGGAACAATGGTGGTTTTTGGGTTATGAATAGTATTAGGTCAAGCCTGATACCCATTTGGGCCAGAGCTGTGCACAACTTTGAGCTGGTGCGCGCTCCATGGTGCTCGAGCCGGGGAGGATGAAGCCGGTGGCGCTTCCGGCAGCTCCGGCGATGGACGGTGGCAGAGAGTGGTGCGGCGAGCACCGAAGGGGCACGAGCAGCCCATTTTTGGGTTTTGCTTGGGTCGAGGTGGCTTGGAGATGGGGCAGCGGTAGTGGTGGCTCAAGGCCAAAGTAGGAGAGGTTGGCGATAGTGGTCCGGCCATGCTCCGGCTAAATTGGCCGGGGCCTGAGCATCGGTGGCAAAGGATATTCTAGGGAAGGTGGCGGCTGGGTTAGGGGCACACCGAGCCGGCCTAGCCACATGGGTCGTGGGCGGCGCGGCAGTGGAGGGCGGTGCCGGTGAGCTGGTGGCAGGGATAGGGGCGGGGAAGTTAGGAAATGTTTGGGTGCTGAGGTGGTGCTGGTGACGGGGTTGAGAGGGAAAGGGAGAAGGCGGCGGTGAATTTGCCTTCGCCACAAAGTCTTGTCAACACTCTTCCAAGAACGGATACTTCTGGAAGGGCGTCAGATCCTTCTCCAGTATTTCTTGACAAGCATGCTCTTGAAGTTC
Source organism: Hsuehochloa calcarea (assembly GCA_036346395.1). Taxonomy (NCBI): domain Eukaryota; kingdom Viridiplantae; phylum Streptophyta; class Magnoliopsida; order Poales; family Poaceae; genus Hsuehochloa; species Hsuehochloa calcarea. The sequence goes on from CM070610.1 coordinate 6,483,782, forward strand.
TTCCACGCTTTGCACACCTGTAGCAACGCGCGTCGTCCTATTGTTGTTCCGAGATCTCGAACAATCGAAAAATATCCATCAGCAGCTCACCTTTCTGAGCTTTGGTCAACTCCTTCCACGAATCGTAGGTGATGTTGACTCGTTCCCGTGCAACTATTCCGACCGTTCTCCGGAATGCGGACGCTGCTCGGCAAGGATTGATAGGCGTTCCAGACTCATCGATCTCCGTGATGGTAAATCAGCCACCGGGGCTTTTCGATATTCCTCTTCTTCTACCGAGCTTGGATATTCCAGGGAACGGCACATCAGACGTATGAGGCGACGATGACGAAGAATGAGCGAAAGACAACTTCACAAGAAATAGAAGTTCTGACAAGCATGAACATATTATCATAAGTTTCGATCTCTATGTGTATAGTTATACACACCAATTAATGAATAATTGGGATATATAGGGAAAAAATTGGGACCAATACAAAGGTATAATTGACATATAAACATGTAAATCATCCAAGTTATTTAAAAGGAATAATATGCTCAACACAAACATCATGTGAACAAATGAAATCAGCATAAAGCTAAGATTTAACATTTTGATATTGCTCTCAGATGTAAAGTTGCACAAGATTTAATCTTGGCATTCTCACTACTTTAGTATATACTCTTCATTAACTGAATTTGGCAATATTAACTCAACCTTTGAGATCTAAAATAGTGTTGTACTTATATGCCGATAGAATCTTTAAACAAAAGACAACAGATAATACTTTCGGCCAACAGGAGAACAAAGCAAAATGATCACCAAAATAACACTCCACTCAGCCAACAAAACTTTATCTACTGACAGTTTAAAAGATCACAGTTTATCAAGTTCAACAATAAACCCAATTGACACACATAATAGCTTGTATTATGAATTGCTAAGTATCACAGAACCTGGGGGTTCAACAAATTAACCAACCGAAAGTAACAGACTAAATGCTAAAGATCAATCAATATTAGCAAGCATTCCAATTAGAGCTCAAGTTCAAACCCGATTATCAAAACAATTTTAGTACAAGATTATTATCATCACAAAGCATTCATCTCAAGCCCCCCACACCACATTGCAATATATTTGTAACATCCTAATTTTCTGAGCTCTAAAAATCTTTTGAATAATTACTTGTTGGAAAATACAATATTTGAATTTCTATTAATTTTTAGTATTTTTATTTAAAGCTTAATATAGACCTTCATGACAAAACAATTTAAGAGGGTTAATCCCAACATCAACAACTGCCAAAACTATTTTCTTTCGATTCTATGTGCTTAGACATATTTTCTAGAATTTTCTAAAAATTTTCCAAGTTCATTTGCTATTTTCTAATTGCTATTTGGATTTTCTGTATTTTCTAAAATCAAAAATCTATTTAAAATCCTCGGAACAGTGTCGGGCCGAAACCCAACACTATTCTCGCGCAGCCCAAAACTGTGCAGCCCAGTTCGCCTATGCACGCCCGGCCTCTCGCTGACAGGTGGTGCCCACCTATCAGTCTCTCCCTCTTTCGCTCGAGCGCTCCCGCGCATCTTCCGACGTGTGGCCTCGATCAACGGCCGAACGCGCTCCTGCACCACACCGCTTCGCCTCGCTGCCAAGTGGGACCCACAGCTTCGTCTCCACTGCGACGTCGTCAACCTCGCATCGTCACTCGCGTCCACCATTGCCAGATCTCGAACCGACAACGCGTTTTTCCAACTAAATCCTCTGAGTTTTTCGCACCAAATCGTATCTCTGATTCTCCCGTACGCTTATGTGCTGTCAATCGGGATCAAAACGGATTCTATCTCCGTTTTCAAACGAGAGTGTGAATCAACCCGATTTGGGATCTTCCAAATCCGTGTAGCCCGACCCCTATAAATAGCCCCCTAGGGTTCGCCCGGTACTCCGCAACCCAGAGCCGCCACCCTCGTCGCCCTGATCGCTCTAGTGCCATCACAATTCGAGTTTTAGGGTTTTCGGGCAAGCCTCTTCTCCGGTGAACTGCGCCGCCGTCGTTGTCGCCCTTGCCTCGCCGACTACACCATTGTGATCAGCATAGCTCAGGCTACCCCGTGCACCCCTCCTCGTCGCCGGAGCATCGCCGGAGCCCCCATCTGACAAAAGTCGAAAGCCTCCACCGCTCCGAGCTCGCCCCCAGACACCCATGAGTACACCCCTGAGACCGCAATAGCCTCAGCTACGCACTGGTACCATCCACCGCCGGCGCAACGCCGTCGTTCGCCGGAGACCATCGTGACCCGAGCACCGCTCCTCGCCATCGTCCACGCCCGCAGCCACCTCAGTGTCAGCGTTAGCCCTGTGCTTGTGTGTCGTCCGCGTGGCATCCAATCAGCGCCCGCGTGTGTGCTTGCGTGGCACAGTCCACCGCTTCCAGATTCCCGTGGCTGGGTAGACTCAATCCATCGTTAGCCATCTCACTGACATGTGGGCCCCATATGTCAGATTTTCTCTTAATTCTTTTATTTTCAAAAATTCCTTTGTTGACGTCAGCATTGCGTAATAATCCGATTTTTTGTTAGAAAAATAATTCAAAAATTCTGGAAAATCCAATTTATGGTATTTTCTTTATATTCAATCTTCCAAAGCCCATATCTTTTGCATCTGAACTCCGATTGAGCCCATTCAAATTTCTAAATTCATATAAATTCGAGATCTATTTATTTATGATTTTATTTAATTTTTGAAGGTTATTTTGCCTCTGTTATTTACTTATTTTGTTTATTTGTTTCGTTTACGTGTAGACGTAAATTCTTTGGGAACTTTTGAAGGAGTGCCTCAAGACCAATATCAGTACCTAGACCTATTCCAAGACAAGTTATACCTTTGATCATATTGACCTCATTTTTCAAAATACTTTGTTTCAATGTATCGTATTCTATTTCAGGTATTTATTTAAATGCTTTTGGGTTTAGTTATTAATACAAATTGTTATGTCCACCTTGTCTATTGTTATGCTATGATCTTTTGTCACCCTAGGTTGGTTCATTATTAGTTGATATTATCGTAGCACCAGCGTGGGTTGGTTAGATACGAGTAGATTGCTTAGTCATGCCACGAGTTATCATTTCATGGGAGTTGCAATTATAAACTTGACTAAGTGATTATGGAACTGTGTGAAGAATATGTGTGTGTTGTGTGCTATTATTCGTTGATGGCATGTGTTGCACTTGATCAACATGGTGGGAAAAGATTTAAACTGAGGTAAGTGGTGGATTCTGTGTGATTGGTGGAGCTGTGTGCTGGGAATGATAAACTGTGTAACTTAGTTAGAAAATTGAAAGTCTTGCCTTGGTCAATTAAGGACTTAACTTTGTGCGCCATTGAACTGAGCCTTACTGTACAACCACATGCTTGGTATGGAACGGGCCTAACTCAGGGTTGTAGGTTAAGCTGTGTGATGGGCTGAAAGTGTGTTTATCACATCGCGGGACGGTTCGCCGCATCCCTGTCCAACGGTGTGTGTCGTACCCAAACGCTGTGTGTATCGGTTGGACGACAGTAAAGCACATCGGGAGTGTCAATGTTCGAGATGAAGTTTTTGAAAGGTTTTGTTATGGTCAGTGCTAGCTACACTGACTGTATCTTGTGGGTAAAGTGTACAACCTCTGCAGAGTGTTAAATCAATCTGTTCGAATAGCCGCATTTTCGGTCATGGACATGCTCGGGAATTTCACACGAGGGGAAGATTTTTATAAAACTTTGGGAAGGGAGCTGTGTGATCTAGGTCATATGGCTATGTGAAAAACTTGTTTAGACTGTGTGTCCTTTGTGAAAATAAACATCCAATTAATATTGTTTATTTGTTTTGAATTATATCTTCAATCTATTATTTGTATTCAATTGCAAATGCCGTATTTCTGCAAAAGAACCGAAGAAGCCATTCCTTTGGAATAAGCCATCATCTATAAATTGCATTCTGTGGTATGACTTGCGAGCACGATTGTGTACTCATACTTGCTTCAAACAATAAACAAAAGTGGAGGAAACTTCGCCTGCTTTTGAAGAGGAGTTCAACGAAGGAGTCGATCGTTAGGGTCTTGATCCCAGTCGGTTGCCTGTGGTGAATTGATGGGATTCCGTTGAAGTTTATTTCTATTCCGCTGCTGCAATTTTATTTATTGTCAGCCCTGCGAGGCTTAATAAATGTAAACTCGAGCATAAGGTCAAAACCATTATTTGCTATTCAAATTAATCGTTTATTCTATTAATCGTCTTGTGTGGATCGATATTCATTTACGTTGACACTGTGTGCACTAGCGTGATTCTGGACTAGTGCAGAATACACAGAGGGTCCAGAATTGTATTTTTGGATCCCAACGGAGGTGGTATCAGAGCCATACTGAGTGTAGGTCTTGCCCTTAGTTAGATCGGTCGTCTTAGAGTGTCAAAACTATTCTCTAAAGTAAAAATTATCTTGCAAAATTAATTGAATTACTTAACTCTTCTCATATCTCTCTTGACTCAACTATTGTTGTAATTTCTCCTCTCCCCGCTGTTTTAAGTTGTTCTTACCCGCTTGTCTGTCTTGTCAGATGCCTCGTCTTCAGAACTATGGAGAGCGCAAGGGAGGACTTGCTGCTGAGCTTTGGAAGCTATTGCAAGTACTTGGAGAATTTGACCGATCGATGTACCGTGGCAGCACTTGGGTCGTGAACGGCCGAGAACGTGAAGTGATCTGTCGCTTAATCATCTACGCCCGGAAGGATACCAAAACAAGTCAACCTCTGAACATCTCCGCAAGAAGGATGATTTAGAACGACGCGATTCAAGAGTCTTCACGCCTCGCCATCCTCTGGATCTGCAACATCTACACTCGCAAGCTTCGAGACATTGTCTTTCGCTACCACTCTCGCACCTTTGCATTGGATGTTCCTGCACGTTACCCGTCTACAGATGGAGAGAGCAACGCCACCGTCGTGCATCTTGCCCAGTTCACCGCTGCCCAAGAGGAGTCACTGGAGTTGACCGCCACAGAGCTGGAATGCGCCTACGAGACCTTGCAGAGAGCGGAAGAAAAGATTACCATTCTGGAAGAGACTCTTTATGGTCAACACGAGCACGAGGAAGACCCTGAAGAGGAAGATCATGAAGAAGTAGAGCCAGAAGAAGCCAAGGAACCGAAAAAGCCAGAGGAGCCAGCAGAGCCGGAGGAACCAGATGTGCCTGCTCCAGGGACACCTATTCCTATTGCACCAGTCTCGGGGCATCAAGATCAGTTTGCAAGGATGCCAGCTCGTTTCCAGATCTACAGTAGGCGGGAGTACCGTCAGGGCTATGGAGGCTATCTCATCGAGTAGTCCGTTGAGTTTTAGGCTTAGCCAGTCTTAAGGTTAGGAGAGTGGCCCTTTAAGCGGTATTTTGTGTGTTTAAGTTTGTTCTTATTTTCTTGCGTGCAAGTATGAGCTGCAAAGGCCCTTAGGCAATTGTTGCAGCCATGCTAAGATCTTAATTAATATAAGTATTTCAGTTGAGCTTTCTTGAAGATGTGTTTGTTGAGTTTTACCTACCCCCACCTAGTTCCTAACTCATCTTATGCTTGCTACCTTATCTAACCCATGGAGTTTCATCAGATGGTTCAGACTCGTCAAGCTGCTGCAAGTGGTTCTGGCACCCCTGCGTCAGAAGAAAATGAGCAGACCCCGCAGGAGTAGTTCCACCACAAGCACCTTCAGTTGACCTGCAAAATTTTAGAGCATTCATGGTAGCTCAAACTCAGCTGATGTATACAATGATGAATCAGATACAGACTATGAACACCCAGAACAACAACCACCATCACAATGAAGGCCCAGTCACTCATGGTCACTGTGTGCACTAGCGTGATCCTGGACTAGTGCAGAATATACAGAGGGTCCAGCATTGCATTTTTTTGGTCCCTACAATATTCCAGTAGCAGTATCAAAACAAATACCATATGAATCACTGACTAGAACAAATGCAAATTCCTAAAACAAGTACAACACCCCATACTGCTCAGTGTTTGAACCAGATACCAACACAATTATCATGAGTCCATGAGGGCCATGACAGCATGATAGATTATTGATAGAAAGAATGAGGGAAAGGGGCATCGGGGTCAGCAACTCGTCATCGGTTACCTTTGGGCGTCGAGGAGAAGGACGAGCAGGGAGCAGTACCGAAGTAACAGGGTAGCATCGCAGGGGAGGCGCGCTGGGATCGAGGAAGGAGGAGGCGACACGTGCTCGGTGGACGGGAGGAGGCGGGCTCGTGGAGGAGGCTCGTCGAGCTCGGGGAGGAGGGTCGCTGGATTCGGGGAGGCGGCGACGTGTGCTCGGGAGGAGGCGGCGGGCTAGGGGGAGGAGACGCGCTAGGCTCGAGGAGGAGGCGTCGTCGAGGACGACGGTGACAGGCTCGGTGGAGGAGGGAGAGTTAGATAAACTTAATCGTTTGAGTGGGGGCGCGGGCAAACCCTAGAGTCCAAATATAAATAGGGTTGGACATCACAGACGGTTCTAAAGTAGAACCGTCTATGATAAATAATATCACAGACGGTTGTAATAAATAACCGTTTGTGATAGATTATGTATCACAGACGGTTTGTATATCCGATGTATCACAGATGGCTTATCCTAAAGAACTGTCTGTGATATCCGATGTATCACAGACGGCTTATCCTAAGGAACCGTATGTGATAGCTTATGTATCACATACAGTTTTTAGATGAAATCATCTGTAATAGATTATCACAGACGATTTGTAGATGAAACCGTATGTGGTATTCTTTTGTATTGGTAAATCTAGTTCTGTTTATTGGCTAAGCTCAGGAAATGCTAACCATACCCTCTGAAACAAGCAGAAACACAACAAGTAAATGTATACATCCAATTCAAATTCATTTCAGAAATTAACACATTCATTTCACAGTACAAATCAGTTAACTCAAATGAACTAACATTATTCATTAAGAACATATACACACATGTACTATTAAGTTCAATCTTATTCCAATCAAGTTCAATCTACATTGTGGAACTCCCCATATGACACATTCTTGACCCTTATGCAATACACACATTGTTCAATTAAAAAAAATAGCCCTTCATGGTGATCAACGCATATGTAGCTAGTTTCGTCACGTAGCTAGGTGCTCCCAATAAGGTAAGTCCCAAAATATTGATCTCTTCTTTCAGATGTTCTTCTCACGGGTCCTCGATTTACATCCCTTTCCGAGCACAACATCTAAATCCTTATCCATATCATAGACCACTTTTCCGCTTAAATGTCTTTGGAGCTGAACTGTCCACCTTCTCTCCGTCGAATTGTTTCTTCATCCTGCGGTATGGGTGAGCCCTCCGAAGGAACCTAAGGTGACGCATGCACACTGTTTTCCACAAGTGCTTCAACCACACACTCTCGGTATCATCTAAGCAGTGAGTACAAGCTTTGGCCCCTTTTGTACTCTGACCCAACATGTTAACAAGGGCAGGATAATTATTTATGGTGCAGAACAAGGAGCATAAAGTGAAGTTCTCTCATTTGTATTCATCTCATATATGTACTATTTCAATCTATAGTATTTTTAGATCTTCCATCAATGGTGCTAGGTACATATCAATATCATTCTCAGGTTGCTTCGGCCCTTGGATAAGTATCGACAGCAAAATATACTTCCGCTTCATACACAGCCAAAGAGGAAGGTTGTAGATACAGAGAGTCATGGGCCAAGTACTATCTCGGTTGCTCATGTTACCGAAAGGATTCATTCCATCTGTACTCAATCCAAACCTTATATTCCTCTATTCCGCACCAAAGTCTGCAAACCTCCTATCGATGTTTCTCCACTGGGCGGAATCAGCAGGGTGTCTTGCTTTCCGTCATTCTTACGCTCCTCCGAGTGCCAATACAACAGTTAACCAGAAACAAACGAATGTGAAGCTTCAGAATCAAATAGAACTGATTCAGGTACTGAGTTAACCAGAATCTTACCCAGTACGACGTCGGGTGCTTCTTAGACTCCTTCCATAGTGACGTGGTTGACACGGCCTCTAACCACCGACTGCGGTGCTCCTACGGCTTGACTGGAAACTTAAGAGGCTCCTTGGTTGTTGCTTGGTGCTAGCGTCTTGGCTGGTATAGATCCAAGGTTGAAACGAATTGGGGTCACTGTTCCCTTCTGAGGACAATGATTGGCGAAATGTCCTAGCTGTTGGCAAGTATAGCAAACTCTAGCTCCATTCTGTTGATTTCCCCTGGATTTGTGTTGGCAGATGCACGGCTGCGAAAGTTCTGAGAAGCTGGATGAGGTGCTGAAGTTGGTGCCGGGGTTCTGAATGAGTTCTATGGCGGAAACTGAGGGAACTGCTGGGGAACTGTCCTTGCTCTCTGTTGAGACTGGTGGCTTCCTTGCTGAGCCATTCTGCGCTTCCGGTTGTCCTCCAACTCTTTGCGCTTATCCTCAAGGAACAAAGCTTTATTGACTAGCTCTTGGAAATCAAGAAAGGTATGGGAGATCAAACTGACTTGCAGTCTAGTATTCAGTAATTTCAGAAAATGACTCTAACGAGCCTTGTAAGTGGCGACATATTCCGCGGCATAGCGGGTAAGCTGAGAGAATTTATTGAGGTAGTCAGTCACTGACATGCTTCCTTGTTTGAGGGCACGAAATTCATCCTTCTTCAGATCAATAATTCCTTCTGGCACATGATACTAGTGAAAAGTGTTGAAAACTCTCCCCAGGTAATAGTCTGTGGCGTCTCATGTGCGATACAGAAGTTCTCCGACCATTCGGCGGTAATACCCTCCATCTGATGGATGGTGTATAGAACCTTCTCATGATCACTGCATTGAGTGATCAGCAGCTTCCTTTCAATGACATGAAGTCAATCGTGGGCTTCAACTGGTGAAACATTCCAAGGGAACATGGTAGGCGAGTCCTCGTGAACTTTGCCAACTTGGATGGTCCATGATGATTGTGAGTGGTTAGTGCCCCATTATTGTTATTGTTGTTCTGATTGTTGCTCGTATTTTGCATCTGGTTCATCATCGTGCACATCATCTGCGTTTGAGCAGCCATAAAAGCTCCAAAATTCTACAAATCAATTGGGGGTGCTTGCGGTGGGATTGCTCCTATTGGTGTCTACGCATTTCCTTTTGACCCATTGGTTCCTGAACCACTGGCAACAGTGTTGCGAGTCTAAACCATCTAGCGAAAGCTCTATGGATTAGATAAGGTAGCAAGCACAGGATAAGTTAAGAACTGATCGGCGGTAGATTAAACCCAACAAACACGGCTCCAAGAAGTCAACTGAAATACTTATATTAATATGGGCCTTAGCATGGCTGCAACAAATGCCAAAGGGCCTTTGCAGCTCATACTCGCACACAAGAAAATAAATGCAAACCTTACACACAAACTACCACCTAAAGGGCGGCACACCTAATCTTAAACTGACGCGGCTCAAACACACTGAGCCTCCACAGCCAGAATGGTGCTCCCGCCTGCTGTAGACTTGAAACTACGTGGGCATCCTCGCAAACTGGTCTTCGTGCCCTGGGACAGGTGCAGCAGGAATAGGCGTCCCTAGTGTAGGCACAACTGGCTCCTCTGGCTCTGTTGGCTCTTCGGTCAATTCTGGTTATTCATGTTCTTCAGGGTCTTCCTCTGGATCTTCTTCTGGATCCTAGGGATCTTCCGGCTCTTCCTCGTGCTCATGTTGGCCGTACAGTGCTTCTTCCAAGCACGTGCAACAGCTTCTACAACTCTGTGGCAAGCCATCCCTTCTTATCACCATAAGTCTGGAGACGGGGCATGTGTCAAGACGGACGAAAGGTAAGAACCAATTTAAAAACAGCGGAGAGAAGAAAAATTTCAGCAATAGTTGAGTCGAAAGGGACATAAGAGAAGTTAAGCAATTCATTAATCTTGCAAGTTAATTTTTGCTTTAGAAAATAATTTGGACACTCTAAGGACAGTCAATCTATCTAAGGTCAAGACCTACAGTTAGTATGGCTCTGATACCACCTTCATCGGGACCCAAAAATACAATTTTGGACTCTCTGTGTATTATGCACTAGTCCAGGATCACACTAGTGCACACAGTACCAACATAGATGAATATTGATCCATACAAGATGAACAATTGCATAAACAATTAATTTAAATAAAAAAAATAAGGGTTTTGACCTTATGATCGAGTTTACATTTATTAAGCTTCGCAGGGCTGACTATAATTAAATAAGCAGCGGAATCTCATCAATTCGCCATATGCAACCGACCGGGATCAAAACCTAACAATCAACACCTTCGTAGAACTCCTCCTCGAAGGCAGTCGAAGACTCCTCCACTTTTGTTGATTGATTATAGCAAGCATGATTACACAAGCGTACTCGCAAGCTATACCACAGAATGCAATTTACAGATGATGGCTTATTTCAAAGGAATGCCTTTTGTGGTTATTTTGCAAGAAAATAACATTTGAATTGAATGCAAATAATAGATTGAAAACATAACTTAAAACAAATAAATAATAATAATTTAACATTTGATTTTACAAAGGACACAAAGCCTAATCAAATTATTCACATAGCCATATGACTTAGATCACACAGCTATCCCATCCTAAATATTTAATAAAAATCTAGCCCTCATGTAAAATCCCTGGGAATGTACATGACCATGGACGTGGCTATTCGAATAGATTGTTTAATATTCTGTAGAGGTTGTACTCTTTACCCACACGATATAACCAGTGTTGCCAATACTATTCATAACAAAACTTTTTAGAAATTTCATCTCAAATATTGACACTCCTGGTGTGTTTTACTGACAGTACTAACGCCCACAAAGAAAATTAGTCCATCGTACACCGTTGGACAGGAAAGCGGCGAATCGTCCCGCGATGTGAGTCGACACGAAGACAGAAACACACCTCCACCCTGGCATAAAGCCTAATCTACTACCTAAGTAGTCAATATCGAGACTCCATAACTTACTAAGTTAGGCCCGTCCCATACTAGGCATGTGGTCATACAGTTGTGGCTCAGTTCAATGACACATAAAGTGAAATCCTTAATTGACCAAGGCAAGACTTTCAATTTCTAACTAAGCAATCATTCTTTTAAATTCCCACGCACTGAGCTCCACCATGTCACATAGTTTCCACCACTTGCCTCGGTCTAAATCTTTTTTCACCCTGTTGGTTAAGTGCAACACATGCCAGCAACGGAGACGCAGTGCGGAAGAAGCGCAACGACCTTAAAAGCTTAGGGCGACGGATCTGCAGCGGCTGTTGCCGTGCAAAGAAATTCCTATGCTTCTATGACTGACAATAAATTTGTGGACTCGTATGGCTTAAACGAAACTCAAAAATAAAGAGTTATGGATTTGGATGGATACAACGGAAGAAAAAGACACAAAGAAAGAAAAGCTTAAGGATAACTAGTAGCAGCATAATCATGTAGTCCGATGACCAGGCACAACCGAGTGAACAACACCGATGTGTGCACATGCAAGCATTGCAATGGGAAAATCCATCAACATCAGCAGGTAGATCACCACAGCATCACCCTTTCTGATACCAACACTTTTCAAGTAAATGGCCAGCTAGCAAACCTTGTCCAGAAGCTCCGGGTAGGTGAGCTTTTCGTCCTAATCGGGCTCATTCCCCTCCCAGTACACCACAATCTTCACCCCATTCCCGGCCTCCACTTTGAGCTAATGCATCGGTAGAGAAGCCAACAAACACAACTGAGTGGTGGATTTTGACGGGGCCGCCACGACGGTTGAATCTACAGACAGAAGGCTGACGATCTCCTCATCCAACTGAACTCCACCAAGAAAGGCTAAGGAGGAGGTCGTTGTCGATTGGATCCAGCTTCGCGGCTGGAGTGACGCAACGGAAGGGGAGGCGTGGTCGACGGTGATGATGCCCAGGCGGTGCGATTTGAAGCGAGGAGGCCAGATCCGAGGCGAGGATGATACCACCGAGCAGAGGTGGCATGTAGCTCCATCCAAGGGCGATGGACGAGAAGAGGCCAGCCATCATCGAACATCAAGCAGCGATCGGGGAGGAGGGCCCAGAGGCGGAGCCAGCGGCGGGAGAGGATCCGAGTTAGGCGACGTCGGCGAGACAAGGCGCCGGATGGACCTAAATCGCGCCTCAGAGCGAGATTGCTCTGCTGTAGTGCGCAGTGGAAGCTAGGAGACGGCGGCGGTTATAGTAAACCTTAACCCTAATCTTTGCTCTGATACTATGCTATGATATTGTATGTATGTTGAAGAGACCCAATGAACAATATATATAAGGTACAAAGGGATATAAATCTAAACGTTAGAATAATATGAAATATCACAAATACCCTTATATCCTTAACACTAAACATCTCTTTTGGTTGATATGGGCCATATCAATTCTGGGCTAGATCCATATACAGTTATACTCCTAGCCAGGGTTTTTTTAATCGGCCAACAATCGGCCGATTCTGCCGGACCCCCCCCCCCCAATTGAGAATCAAATCAGTTCCGAAATTTGAGATTTGAATGAATTTTGTAAAAAAAATCAAATTTGCTTGAATTTCGTTCAGTTTGACGAATGTGTGAACTAATACAAGCCCATCTGAATCTTGCCACCATGCTAACTAGCTCAAGTGATAATTTTTGTTCGGATTTGATTTTCAAAAAAATTCAAAAGAAATTTTGAAATTTTCGGCCGAAATTGGTCAAAAAAAAAAAAACCGATTTTCGGTTCTACCGACCGTATCGGACCCCCGGTAAAAAAAAAATCTGAAACGAAAAACCCTGCTCCTAGCAAGGCATGATGCCATGCATTTCTGTCACCTCTAGCATTCAGCCGTGAGTTAAAAAAGGATTTCAAAAGAATTTATGCAAAGCTTGTTCACCCTGATGCTGAGTAGTAAGGATGAAGACAAGGGGAAAAAAGAAGGAAATAAACACAGAAAGAACAAAAACACTTATCTCTAAGGGCGCAGCTAGCTACTGAAAGAACACAAGAACAGCTACTGGTTACTGATAACTACTGCCATGAGAAGGGGAGAGACGGCGACGTCCCGTCCGAGGATGCTTCGGCGCCGACATGGAAGATTCCATGGTAGTTCATCTCGTTGCCGTTCGAGCTCGGGACCAGGACGGTGTTCAGGTGCCCACTCTCCATGCTGGGGCAGGTGAACCCGGCTGTGGAGACGCCACTGGAGGCTTGGGAGCGAGCAAACCAGGAAGAGCTGCCGAACTGCAGGTTGGGAACAAGGGACTGAGCCATGGGGATGTGCTCGGTTGGCTGGACCATCCGGCTGACCTCGACGCTGGAGGAATTAGCTGGGGATGACAGAAGAGAGAGAGCACAATCGGAGTCGAGCACTTGAGTCAGTCCATCGGAGAATATCCTGTTGCTGCTGCTGCTCTCTGGCGGTGGAGCGACGGTCTTGAGGAGAGGTTGGCACACAGAGATCTCAAGGGTCGCGCTTGTGCTGAAACTCATTTGATCTCCTTCCTGAAGGAAGGGAAAGCGCCGGCCTTCTTTGGAGTAAGTTGATGTAGAGCCGACAAAATGCTGTCTGTTGCTAAGTACCTGATGGGTGTAATATGGACTGTCCTCAGATTTGATAATCCCAGACCAGCTCACCTCTGGTCTTGGAGGAGCGAACGACGCGAACCTTGTCCCTGCATTTGAAAACAAACCTAAATGGCCGTCATGAAACAAGCACGAGACTGCTACTGAAATTTATCGATGTAAAAGATTGAAATTGCAGCTTTCTGAAATCAGTTAGTTGATTTGTGTTAGTATTAGAGTTTAATAAGAGTTCACGCGTGCGAGTCACATGTAATCTTTAGCACTATAAATAAATAATTATTCTCGAAATTCTATATAGTATCAAAACCAAACCTTAATCCCTAAACTCACCATCAACACCCGAAGCCGCGCCCACCTCCGGGGATCACCGCCACTAGCCACCATCGCTGCGCCTTACGGGCGGGCAGGCGGGTCGCTGCCGAGCTGCATGGGCCACCGCCACCGTTCGAGGGTGCAGCTGCTCGGGCCGCCGCTCATGCCGGAGGTGGAGGAGAGAAGCAGATCAAGAGGAGGAGGATCCCGCTGCTCGCTGCTCTTCTCTGGCCCCTCGGTGCTCTCGGGGAAGGAGGAAGGTTAGGAGGAAACAGGGGAGGAGGAGAAGCCTTGTGACCTTTGGGCCTAGGCAGAGGAGCAGGAGGAAGTCAAGGAGAGAGACCAGACGGTTCGATTGATATTTTGTTGGTGAATCGATCCGGTGTGGCAGGGTCTCGATCTAGCGTGGCAATCTGGTGTGTAGGGTCTCGACCTAGCGCGGTAGGTTCTGGTGTGGATTTGTTTGCGTGGCTTGGTGTGGCTATTGGTTCCGGGGATGGTTCAAGAAGTATTGGCGATCGTGTTTATAATTTTAGAGTTGTGATATGTTGATGTAAAGAGGTTGTTGTGATTATCAATACGCGTGGCAATAAGCAGGAGGGCGATTTAGCGAAGGATGTGTAACCGGTGTTGAAAGTAGAAGACGAATCCTGAGATCGAAGCTGCAAGAAAGGCTGAGGAAGAAACTGTACGAAAAGATGAAGAGAAAGTATTGTGACCATGGATAAAGAAAGTGGAGAATTCTCTTTAGTCACAAAAGGTGAGATGAGAAGTATATTGCATGGCCTCATCGTGATGGGTTTAATAGGTCCTAGGGCTTAAACAAGATCATCAAAGTTGAAACTGGAATTGATGTCGAATGATGTGGAGCTAGAAGAGCATAAATTACCTGAGTTGGTCCAGGAGAGTTTAGTTAATTATGAAGACGACGGGGGCAGAGCACTATCTGCAGAGACCTACGTCGAGCCTGCAGGCAGGAGGTATAGATTGGAGGGTGTGGAACACCACCACTCTATAGTGGTGGCATGGTTGTTCACTTCAGTGTCTTCATCTATTGCTAGGATGGTGGAGGCGATCCCAAGTGCAATTGTGATGTATAAGATGCTAGGGAATATGTACTCTAAGGCTGTCAATGTGATGAAGATGGTGGAGATTCAGGGCAAGGTAGATGCTTTGAAATAGAGAGAAGACCGTTCAAGAATACGTCCGTGAGCTACAACAGTTGTGGATAGATTTGAATAAATATGATCCATTGTAGCTGACGTGTGCTGGTGATATTGAGTTTGGTAGAGCGTGGCTGCAACGCAGAAGGGTCACTTTTTGAAAGGTTTGAACCCTGAGTTTTAGAGCAGGAGGGATTCAATATGTCATCAGGTGGCATTGTCAACTATAGAGGAAGCTATTTCAGCTATGGTTATAGAGAAAACTCTATAGAGAGTGATAGTGGGTAGCAACACTTATAAGGTCAGTATACACAATGGCTGATGAAAGAGAGTGTTACAACTGTAAGCAAACAGAAACCTAAGTTAGGCGTGTCCTCTCTCACGAACTGGAGGTCGCGGGGGCGATTGAATTTGTCGTGATGCGAGATGCGGCAACTCGAACTTTGCAAGGAGGACTGAGTGTTACAAGTGTGGGGCATATCACCCTAATCAAGGTGCTGGTGGGAATAATAGATCTAATGAAGGAAGTCAAGTTAGAGGTAGAGGAAGAGGTGGTCTCAGAACTAATGCAACCATGACAGAGGAGACTGCACAATGAGAGAAGTGGCAGACGGGAAAAGAGGACTGGGAAGAGGATTAGGACCGGAGTAGATGTAATAGGCTATAGTATATGTAGATGTGGTGGAGGCCAAGGCCAAGGCTATGGCTATGCGCGTGGGCAGAGGTGGTGGAGACTGGGGGTGGCTTGGGGCGTGGGTAGAGGAGGAGGTTGAGGTCGGAGCAGTTGGTAGATGTCGGAGATGGATTTGGTGACGTCCTTGATAGGTCTTTGTGATGGTATTGGTTATGGAGTCAATTCCGGTGGTTGACAATCATCAGAGGGGACTGAATTGGAGTGGGTCTAAACTACTTAGTTATTATTTTTATTTTGTCTATACAAGAAAAGAAGGATTTGTGTTTAGCAAGGCAGGATGGTAGGTTTTGGTAAATTTTAGTAATGATATTGCAATATGTAATAAAATGATCATAATTATTATCTCATGCTCGTCTTGAGGAGGGGTGTTGGAGGGTTAGTATTAGAGTTTAATAAGAGTCAAAGTCATGTGCGAGTTAGATTTTAATCTTTAACACTATAAATAAAGGGGGGTCCTAAGGGACACACAACTATTCCCGAAATTCTATAATTTGAATATTCAGGAAAGGTTAAGCTGCATTACGCTCATGTGGCTACTGAAGGATGGTAACTGTGATATTTCATTTTCAAACTTGAATTCATGATTTCAATTCTAGTGAGAGAAAAAACACGATGTCACCCAACATCGTCCATATCTAATGAATCCGGTAATATATAGTATTAGAGAAGTAAAGCTATAAGTTGTCCTTGATCTAGGAGGTGCAAGATGTGTCAGTCTCATAGAATCAGACACAAAGTAGTATATATGTACAGACATTATGTCCGACTTTCATTCATCGGTATCATTTATATGAAAAAACTATTAGAGATATTAGAGTTTAGATAAGAGTTTAAATCGTGTGCGAGTTGGACTCAAGTTGTGTTAGAGTCGAACTGTAATATTTGACACTATAAATAAAGGGTGTGAGAATCATAAGAGAGACACAATTAGTCCTGAAATCCTACAAAAACATTGTGATGTCTTAGCTACGTGTAAAATACAGGTACAACTTATTACTTATCTAATTTGTAAGTACCAAGCAAGTTACAAAACCTCAGTTTTACAGGCTACATTTTATAAACCACTAGAGGCAGAATTTGCAGCAGCATTTTGCTGGGGGTTTAGATATGCATTAATGTTTATACAGTTGAAATTTCTGTTTCTAGCAAGAGATGTTTCCATACAAGTTGCATATTTCATTTATGTCAAAGTGGCAATAGACAGTCTCAAAAACAAAACAAAAAACTGTCATTAAACAAGAAAATACCTTGTTGACTTGTCATAAAGCTCCCAGAATGCATGTTATCTGACTGTGGCTTCCTGCGGCGTCGGTTGTGTCCATCAAGGCGCTTTCTACAACTACGCTTAGCCTCATCAAACTCTGCAAGTAAGTGAAACCTAAAGAAACAAAAACTCAACATAAGAAACCCAAACAGTGAGTGAAAAGGAGATGTAATACAAAAATATAATATGAAGGGAGAGCTACCCTTTTAAGAATGTGTACTTATTAATTAGCACAATCTTTATTCACATACTGACACTGTTATGTAAAAAGGAACAACATCTGTCTGCTATAGTAGGAAGTGAAGGAACAAACAGAGCATGCTCGAATGCCATTGGATATAAAACCTTGCATAACAGTCTTAGTTGACATAGCAGATAAAAGCAACTCTTGCTTGTCACTCTCATGATACAGGCAGCACTATAATGCCATGATATCGTGGAACAAAAAGGCAACAAGGAAGTATAGCATTCAGGATAAGAGATAATTTCCATGCAAGTGAACAACCATTATGCTTAAAACATGGTGTGAATTTCTACGAGAAACAAAGTAGATTAGCCTCTCAGGACCATCACCATAGATTTTGATGTACTTGTTTTCTGAACAAATGTTATGCTCTGATATAATTAAGGCACATGAAAAATTCAAAGCTACATGGGACAACATGCTACTCGACCAAAAGGAATGATCCACGTATTTATTCGCTCAATATTCAATAATAGCACCAGCTGAACCACTCAGATTTCAATGAGTCAGTTAACAATTTGAGTGCATGGGACTTCATTTTAGATAAAAGTTTTGTACTGGGCCTGTCAAGCACAGAAAAATAGTGCAACTCCTGTTGCACATTTGGACCACAGTATAATGGTTCCAACAGGTATATGGTAGTATGGCACCGTACCAGCCTATTGGGACACTGAGGAGCACTTGATAAAGTCGCCAATCAGTATGGTCATCTAATTTTGCTCCACTGGGTGTCTGGGAGAGGTAATCAATCATTGGAAAAGCGTCCGCACAGGATATAAAATTTCCAGGAGAAAGAGAACAAATGATTGAAGGATAATGTTTGTATTTTCATATTTTGTATTGTTTAAAGGAGAGTTAGTTGCTCAAAATAGCTCAACAATGTAAAAGACAGCACAACTGAATTAGAGTGGAACCTAAGAAAAGATTTCAGATTGTCTAGTATTATTGTAAAATAAAAACATGTCAAATTGGAGGCACCGCATTTGCTCCGGAGGGTAGGAATTCTCATATCAGTCGAATATATATCACTTCTCTAGTGGACTCAAACTATAATGGATTAGATCATTCAGTGTAACATAAGCATCAGGATTTACAACTAGTTTAGAAAAGGTAAAATAAAATGCCTTTTATGGGCCAAAATTCCAATAAAAACAAATCATTCGGATAGAAAGGAAGGACCATACTCAGAACAACTATTTTGTTTTAGTTCAATTATCAAACAAGGTCCTTGTTAGAGTTCTCTGAAAAAGGCATAAGTTAGATTTTGAAAGTTAAACATAGCTTTTATTGTGTGCCATCCTTAAGTGCAAGTTACTCTTATAGTTTAACTAACCGATGAATAGACAAACACAAACATTTGATACTTGTACACAAGGTTGTCAAAATCGCAATCCTGAATCGAATCGGAGGTTGTTCAACATGTACGCGAAGTAGAATCGACGTAGAATCTAAGATCCTATTTGATTCTAGCAAAAAAAAAAAAATCTACCTTGTATTTTAACACTTCTATATTTTTAAACTATACTTTTAGAACTTTTGTTTACCAAAATGTAGTGCAAAGGTAAAACCATTTGTTATTTATGCAAATTATAATGGACATGAAGAAATAAAAAGGAAAAATTTACAATGAAAGGGGCATATGCAAATAATTATTTATAATAAATCACTAGAATCGGGTATGATCGTATGAAAGTTTTGATAACGATTATACATTTTTTTGTTAGAATCATAATAATATTAAGATTTTACCAAATTAAAACTCTACTATAGGATCAGATCGGTCCGGTCAATCTGGGTCGTAGAAACGTAAAATCGTATGACTAGAATTGAGATTCTGACAACCTTGCTTGTACAGGTTATCTAGTCGGTTACTAAGACAAAAAGGCTCCACTAAAATGCATTATGCAGAATGTATTTAGCAACGGTCTTTCAAATAGTGACTTTATAGGTCCCGACCTCTCATATAAAAAGCATGGCTAATAGCCAGAAGCAAGGAAGGCAGATGTGGTAGGCCAGTCTCTACCAAAAATTAAATAAAGCAGGTTGTATGTTCAACATCTTTACGTATCAATAGTCCCACGTAACAAATACTGCTGCACACAAGCATCCACGAGAAAAGCGCAGGAACTCATACGGATCTGGTTACTAATTCAACAAGGAAAGGTTCTCACAGAAAAAAAAAGGAGAAAGACAATCATGTCTGAGATGGGGCTTATCATTCAGGGTATCACTTAACGTGGAGTGCTTTCTGCACCCCCTCAAAGCAAAAATTGCATAGATCCTAGAGTACCTATAGTTAACAATGGGTTGTATAGATGAGCTTCTCAACTCCATATTTGTTTCAATATCTGTGTATTTTTGTTTTACTACAGAGCACAGAAGCACTTTTATTTGTTGGCAGCACCATAACAAAAGGAATTTCTTTGTCGATGGTAAGGAAAATACACAAACTCCAGTTCATCCATCAATTTAAATAATGAAAAAAAGCCATGCAGGGATAAGGTGAACATGTAGCAGCTCATCATAAAAAAGACTACTCCACCTGATCTTTTGTCACATGAAATGCATCTATCACTTTTTACTGATAATAATTCACATTGATGGGTTAGAAAGTTAGTAGTGCAAAAGTAGGAAAAGATGAGGGTTATAATTCAGGTAAACAGGTTGCCAAGGTAAAGGGTGGCAGGGAAAAACTTGGGGTACATTCGTATGAAAAGGCTGAAAAGGGGGCGCCAGAAAAGGTAAAGCTGTGCATCCTTGAAACAAGACAGGCAGATATATGCTCATCTCAACCCTACTGATTCCACCAACTGTGCTTGGAATGGGAACAATTGAGCCAAAGAAAGGGAAAGCCATGGCCAAAGAAAGAACTGATTTGGCCTATTCACTTTTAACAAAGGGAATAATCGGCAGTAAAAAAGGAAAAGATGTCAAAGAAATGACTGAGGTCAATCAAGCAATTCTTTGATGCCACCAATTTTCCATTTCAACAATTCATTGCAATGATCATTTCAGAAATCACAATCAAGTTGATGCGACTTCGGCGTCGCAAACTTAAAGCGATGCCGTGAATGAGCTGAATTGAGTATTGTCAGAACTGGTATGAGGTGAAATTGCAAAATTTTGCTATATTGCCGGGTTATATACCTGCTGCACTGCTGGCAGAAGCGCATCTCCCGGCCGGAGACGACGACGACGGGCGTCTTGGAGTGCGCCTCGCAGACCTTGTGCCGCCGGTGGTAATCGCGGCACTTGCTCAGGTCGGCCTTGCAGCCGTCCACCGCGCACGACGGGCACTGCCCCCCGCCGGCGCCGCCAGGCCCCGCGCGCGGCCGCTTCAGCGGGCTCGCGGACGGCACCACCGCCGCAGTTGAGACCGACACCACCGGGCCCTTTGCCGCCGGCTCCTTCAGCACGTCCGGCGCGCCGAACTCACCCAGCCCGCCAAGCTTGAGGTCGACCGAGCACTCCGAACGGCTCGGCGGCCCGCGCGCCGACGCCGCCGCCGCCGCGGCAGCAATGCCCGACGCAGCCGCTGCGGCGGGCGCGGCGGCGGCGATGGCGGGCACGGCGTCGTGCTCCAGTTCGACCAGGTCCCAAGAAACCGGCATCTTGAGATCCCAATCCATGGAACTCAGCAGCTCAAGCTCTACTGCTCCCCGCGCTAGCAGCTTCTTGGCCACTACAGAGTAGCAGCTAGCTAACTACTCGTCCGTGCCCGTGCTCGAGCTTTCTCTCTCTCTCCTCTCTATCTCTCACAGTCAGGTCACTGGCTTGGCCGGTTTGTTCTCTTCTCCCGTCCCTCTCGTTCTATAAGCATGCCGCGACGAAGCCGGCAACTAGCAACCAATAATTATTGCTTGGTCACCACAGCACGCACAAGCGAACAAATCACGCACAAGAACAGGGCAAATGCAACAGATCAGCAGGGAGCTAGAGCAGCGGGAGCTTATCCTGATAGGGAGGAGCTCTCTCTCTCTCTCTCTCTCTCTGAGCTGAGCTGAGCTGATGAAGAAGAGGAATGGATGATGATGTCCTTGCTTGCTAGCAGTGGTTACAGGAACAAGAAGGAACACACACAAACACTCGCACAGACAACACAACAACAATACCAAGGAGGCGGCCAGGAACTGGGGAAATAGTCAGTACTTTCTTGCAGAGACAAGTGCAGGTGTGTGTGCGTGATGGACTATGGAGTATGGAGTATGGAGGGGGAAGGCTTGTTTTGTTGCATTGCATTGCATTGCTTGTTGCGTCCATTCATCTCATGCCCTGACAGGGATTCTAAAGGAGGAGTAATAATGGGAAGGGCCCCAGCAGCCCCAGGGCCATGTTCATCCCTTTAACACCAAGCATGGAAGCCTTGTGCCGCCTGCAATTATTGGGGAGGTTTGGTTTGCTTGTGCTTTGGGCACTTGGGGTGAGTTACTTATTAGCAAGGTTTTAGAGCATCTCCAACGCCATTTTCACTGGTACCAAGAGGAGAGACACGGTTGGAATTGGTATCGTATAAGCAAAACTTGGTACTTGGTAAGTTTGGTACCATTCTCAAGCGAGACACTGACACCAAGGGAGAAAAACTCGAATGAACCCAACGGTTAAGGCGCCGGGAGGGAGAGGAATTGTTGTGGTAGTCGTCGCCCACGTCGAGAAGGGGAGCTAACACTCGTTGTCACCGCCGCACGAACCTACCATTTTAGAGCAAGACACGCCACCGCCACGGGAATCATCGTTGTAGATCAGGCCGTTGCGCCGCCACGGCATCTAGACACACTGCCATCGGATCTGGGCGTGTCGTTGCCATATCTTGATGGAGGAATTTGGCCGCCACTGGATCTCCATCACACGTCCCCGGATCTTGGTGGAGGAAGCTTGCCGCCGTCAGATCTCCACCACCCGTTGCCATGGCCACCCCCGCCTCGATGATCGCCATGGATCTCCACCACAGGATCTTGGAGGGGGGAAGCCGTGTCGCTGTCATCGCCACTGTCTAGATCATCAAAACCGCCGCCGCCAGATCCAGCTGCCTCCAAATCTTGAGGGGGGGGAGGCTCGCGCAGAGGAGGGATGTGGAGGCGGGGTAGGCCGGCGCGAAGGGGGAAGGTGGTGGTTGCCGAAGCTGAGGAATCGGCGACAGCGATGATGTGGTTAGTGTGCGCGCGTGAGAGAGAGAGAGAGAGAGTTGAAGGGGCAGATGGAGGGGATGGTGTGGGTAGGGTGAGGAGAGATACTGTGGGAATTTGTTTTTAATTTAACCAGTGTGGGTCCTACATTTAAAGATGGTAGAAGGTAGTATACACCCAAAAAAAAAAGTAGGCTGGACACCTATGTGATGTGGCAGTGGCATGGCATGTGTTTAGCGTCTCAGTCAATACCCCACGCCCGTGGATGCTCTAATGGGTAAGTGGATTGTGAAGAAGAGGTGGTAATGGTATTAGCGAGTGAGCAGCTGATCTAGTTATTAGTACCAGTGCCTTTGCTTAAACAAAGGTTTTACTGTTCTTCAATCGGGCATTAATTGTGGTGTACGCTATATATATTGTGATTATTGTCTGATTGAGAATGAAAATCTTTGTTAGATACCCTACTCCTGTAGAACATAATTATGGTTTCACTGTCCTAAACAGTCAATTATGGCTTCACCATCCTGAACAGTCACAGATTTGGATAGTTTTAATAGTAAAGCTGGTTTTTCTTAAGAAACCTGGTCACGTGTTCATATGGATTGAGACTGAGCTGAGCATATATGTCTTAAGTTTCTCTAGCAAGTCGAACTTGTGGATAGCTGGTTTACTGATTGCAAGCAAACAAATAACATGACGCTTTGTGAGGTTTCAAAAGAAATGGCGCCTTCTTATTTTGTCCTTCACTTTGGAAAAGTTGTTTTGTAAATTGGATTGAATCACGGTAAAATTATGCTGAGCCCACCCACCCAACTTTTTACTGCGCATCTCCGCTAAAAGAAGCAAGTTACTAGATGCCTACATAACAGCTCTGTAGACGTCAATTCCAGTGTAGCTAAAGCTTTACGTGCCATAGATTGCTCGGTGCTTTGTTAGGTTAATCTTGTGATTAACATGATTTGCCACTTTGATGCCATTAACTTTTCAGACGGGATATTAGATCGAAACGGCAGGATCTCATGTACTAATTAATATTTGTTAAGGGGTGTTCAATCAGTATGAGCAATAAGAAATATATGCAGTTGCCTTGACACCTCTCCCTTTGTCAGAGAAAAGGACAGCAAACAAACTCCTAAACTAATTATGTTTATTTAACTCCAGATCTGTAGAGTGTAACCACACATTCTGACTCCATAAAAATCTCTCTCGGCAAACTTGCACCTGCACATATTAGTTTAATACTTTAGTCTCCCCCAACTCAAGATATATTCGAACTGCACCTCTCCAGGCCCTGGTCCATTTGATCTTAAAAATAGTAGGCCCCTGGTCCATTTCTCCATGGCAAGTACATTATTTATTAATTTTATATGTCATTTGTTTATACGTTGTCGCCAGACGAGGCAGCACACCAACTTGGAATTTTTTTGTGGTTTCATACACAAAAAATAATTTGTTTTTGGGTGCTTGTTTGGAAGGGAGCCTGTGGAAACCTGACCTCTGGCTCTGAAGGACATGGGGCTGGTTTGTTTGCTCCTTTTAGGTGCTTGACTTCTTGAGTATGAGGGATAAGGAGCTCTAGAAAGAAAAAAAAAAGAATATGGGATGATAGGTGAAAGATTGCACTATCATGATAGGCCACCTTGTAGCCTTTATTTTGCAAAAACATTTGGGGGTGGAATGATTGACTATATGCTGTTTACTCATTTGCCCCTTGCCCTTTTTTATTCCAGTAATTTGCCTCTATAATATAAATATTGAGAAAGGAAAAACTTTTTTTAGAATTCAAGATTTAAGGGAGTTTCAAGGACTAAACCAAGAGGGTAACTTACACATGGGTGGAAATGCTTCGAATTAATTTTTAATGTTTCTAAAAACCCGAATTTAACCGTGTTGAAACCTGCAAGAAAGCGGAGTTAAGGTAAGTCAGAAAGACTGACAACACTTGAAACATGAATTTCGCCAAGACGAAGGTGTGAATTATGAGTTTCCTACCAGGAGAATTAAATAAATAGACATCACTGGTAAGAACAAACCGAGATCTAATGAAAATTTGTGCGTAACTTTTTTGTATTTGACATAAAAAATAATATTTTACACGAGTTTTTTTTTTTTGGCATTGACAAACGTTGCTTCCAAATGACCAGTGCATTTGACATTTCTTTCAAAATTTGTTGGATCTTTAAAACATTTTTATGGATGTGGCCATGTGGGCAGTGACCACACAGTTGCGACTTTTACGTGTCTGACGCCCAAATAAACCAGCAGTAGCAGTAAAAGACGATGTAGAACAGCTCATAATGGATGGTCCGATCGGCTGAAATGTCGAACAAGCCATGTCCACAGATGCATTCACACAAACGGCCAAGACGTACGGGTGAAATTGATGTCAGTTGGCAAGGCATGTATGTCACTGACTCACTGCAAAGCTCCAGAGTATCCAACGAACTTCATTTCTTTCCTTTTGGTTAAACATAACAAACTTCTTTTTTTCTTCTTCCCTTGAACCACAACAATTTGATCTTATTTGGAACGGTTTTGGCTTCAGTTTTTGTCTGAAAACTCCAAAAACCATCTCAAACGAAAGGCTTTTCACAACCGTTTTTCTCCGAAGCGGCTTCGTGTTATAACGCACGAAAGCCGCCCGTGGGGAGTTTTCGCAGCTTCCCACAGGCTTTATTCTGAAATTACACTCGAAGTTTGGGAGTAATTACCCACCGAATGCCACTCTATAAAACCCCGCCCGCCCGCTCGACTGGCTCCCGCCTACTCGCCCGCCCTCCCCCTCCCCCTCTCTCGCCGACCTTCTTCCCGGCTCGCTCCTCCGCCGACGGCCACCTCTTCCCCGACTCCCTCCTCCCCTAGCGCCCTCCTCCCCCGACTACCTCCTCTCTGGCGCGCACCTCCTCCCCCGGTGCCCTCCTCCCCACCGACCCCCTCCCCAGCGCTCGTGTGGCCCAAATCTAGATCTTGGATCTTGCCCGCGACCGCCCTCCTCCTCCCTCCTCCTGCTACCGCCACCCAAGTCCTTTCCTGTGCCGTATTTCTCCTCCCTCGATCCCGCCGCCCAACCCCTCTCCTAATGCCGCCCTCCCTCCTCCCTAGACCCCGTCGCCCAACTCCGGCGGCGGCAACCCAAACCCTAGCCACCGCCGGCTCTATTGTTTTTTCTTTTTTTAATAATTTGTTGTATTAATCATTCACTGTAATAATTGTTATTGTGATTATTTATTGCAATTATTTCTGTAATGATTGTTTCTTGTAATAAATATTTATTATAATTATTTCTGTAATAATTATTTATTATTGATTGTCGTTAATTACATTAATTGTAGTCAATTTGTCATTAAATATCGTTAGTTGTTGTCAAATGTCCTTAGTTATCATCACTTGTCGTTAACTACCGTTAGTTGTCGTCAAATATTGTTAGTTATCGTCACTTGTTGTTAGTTATTGTCACTTGTTGTTAGTTATTGTCACTTGTCGTTAAATATTGTTAGTTATTGTCGCTTGTCGTTAACTACCGTTAGTTGTCATCAAATATCGTTAGTTATCGTCACTTGTCGTTAACTATCATTAGTTGTCGTCAAATTCATTATAATAATTTATTTTTTTAATAATAATTTATTGTAATAAATTTTTATTAGTCGTCGTTAATAATCGTCGATTGTCGTTGGTTGTCGTTAAACGTTATTAATTGCGTTAAATGGTATCAAACAAGTCATTACTGTCCTCAGGGACATTTCAAACATTTCTCATCTCGGAAAATTGCAGTCAGTCCACTTAAAAGTCAGACAGCTAAACATCAAATCGTTTCAGCCCTGCAGTCTAGCCTGAAATCACTTTTCATAAAGTTACAGCCGTCCCAAACAGGTATTTATAAAGCATGACAGAAATACTGCACACAATCGACAAGTTAACTCCTGTTTAGATCTGCAAACCCGCTAGTACGAGCTGTACAGCACCACACAGTGTGGCACCTTAGCTTTTTAGCTAATTACCGGTTTTTTATTTTCACCACATATATATTGGATGTGTTATTTATGCTAATCTTTTACTGTAATTTATTAATTAGATTTAAACCATAACTGGTAGGCTTGAAAACTTAGATGTTTGCACTGTCTAAACCAATCTTTTTTTACCTCTCGTGTGACACGGGGTTCTCGAGCCTCCACTCTCAATTGCCGAGACAGTACATCCAAAAGAAATGCTGAGACAGTACAAAAACAAGTAAATTATGTATTGTCAATCAAGTTTACAACCTATGGGCTTTGGTGCCTATGGATTAGGCAAGGCAGGTTAATTTAACGGCATATAAATTCCGTTGGATGATAGGACATGACGCATATGGCCCAATCAACTAAACTTGCACGAAATGGAAATCTACATGTACTTCATGGTTGGTGCCCAAGCCGGGGGCATTATGCTGCAACATATCGAATAGTAGTAGTACTAGCAAAGTACTCTTCCACTAAAAGTTATTTTCCCTTTCTGTTTGAGAAAATAAAAGCGTCTCCTTTCTTGTTTGGTAGCTTGGCAAGTAGATCTATCTGGGATCAGTCTCCAAAAATGCACCTACAACTCATTGAATTCCAAAATTGACATTTCTATGCAGTTTGCAGACTCCTGTTTGAAAGGTTTATCTCTTGTCCTATTAAAGCAGAAATGTAAAATGCCAAAAAAATTATGTACAATGGAGTGTTCTTCTTGAGAATAGAATTGTGATCTGTGAACTAATCTCTCTTAAAATTGTATGAAATCTAGTTAAGTTATGTGTGGTGGGATCCAGGGGCACGTGTAGAACTTCTTGTATGGCTATAAGCAATCTTACTTGATAGGCAAATTTCATAAAAATACTTATCCGAAAGTCAGCATGTGCCAGCCGTATGCTCAAGAATCCCTGTCACGGAATTCAAGAGTACTGTTACTATTTTTCGTGAACACGCAAAAAAAAAGGAGTGTGTTGTTATTGACAGGAGATACAGTAGCTAAACACGCAAAAAAAAAGGAGTGTGTTGTAATTGACAGGAGATACAGTAGCTAAACATGGCACTGCTCATCAATGGACAGCTGAGTTCCAGAGTAGTAGTAGTAACTACTACTAGTAGGGGCGTGACCATATACTGTGATGAAATAGAACCACATGCATCCAGTAATATGTAGTGGGGCGAGAACTCATCAGTGGACAGTTGGGTTGCTTCCCACTGTGCGGGAGACAGACGGCTTCCCGTCTTTATTGTGCCCATCGCCCATCGGTGATGGAGGAGAGGACCACAAAAATTAGCTCTGCTAGTGCAGCAGAGAGAGAGAGAAAGAGGATTACAATTTGACTCCAATGTTTTCTTACCCTTCTAGAGGAAAATGAGTGAGGGAGCGAGCAATGCATATGTTCACTGTAGCGAAGTATTTCACGTCTCACTCATGACAATGATGCTGCAATAGGTGGTTCCTAGTCCACACGCGCCAGGTCCCGCTCCGCACGTCACAAACACGGCGTCTTTCATGGTGGCGCCATGGCCTTGCATTTCTCGACGCCGCCCCCACGCGTCGAAGTGGTAAAGACTTTCCACACGACAGCTCTGTCAACCAAAATACTACACCTACAAACGAACCCGGTCCCCGCGAACCACCGCGGGTTCACTCGTTAGCGACTCGCCGATGTTATTTCCTACGTGCAGCGCGCAGCACCCCCTTTTTACCCTTACCCTCGCCGGCGATGGCGATGGCGATGGCGATCGAATTGACCGCTGGTTAAGCCGCGGCACCTCACGTAGCGACCCCGGCGTCGCCGTCTTTCACATTGGTGAAGCGAATGCCACGCGACGCGACGCAAACGCAAACGCAAACGCAAACGCAGCCTCCGCTGCTGGCCGTCTCCCGAAACAGTGACGGGGAGAGCAACGGCTGGCTCGGTCGCTTTCGGGGCACATGCGCGCTTGGAAATTGCGTGGGCGGCCAAAGACGACGGGATTCAATGGGCATCCGGCGGATTAGGAGGGGAGATTTATGTTTTTCACCTACTGGTGGTTGCCCTTCAATTTGAGGGGCGTCTGCTTGCTGGAGTGCTGCCTTGTTCATGGACACTTTTTTGTTTTGTTTTGTTTTGTTTTGAGAAGAAAAAAAAGGGACTCTGAAGGCAAATTTGGTGGTGATGTTAAATGCAGGTATCTCTCGGAAGCAATTTTTATGGCCGAGGGCCTACTCCCCAACTGCATCGGGACCTCCTTGAAACGCGGCAGTTTTGCATTACTCGTGGGGGAATTGTGCCGTTTTCTACAAAATTACTGCAGAATTATTGTGTTATAACTTCTAAAGGCACGTACAATAGTAAAGATAGCTGTTGTCTATAGTAACTCTTTATGTCAACTGTAGACAGCATTAAAGAAAATTCATATAATAGATTATGGTGATCTGATCGATTCTGAGATTGAAAACACATAATCTTTTAATGTTTTCTTTAGTTACGATGATCTGATCAATTCTGAGATTGTAGATAATACATTTCTCTCTCTTCATTCTCTTTCATCCATATCAGCTTAAATCCTACGTTGCAGAGGCTATAGACAGCTAATGTAAACTCATTGTACATGATCTAAACAAGTGCAGGAGGTATATTTCTGATAGAGAAGCTATCTTTAACAAAATCTGTATAAAATCGGGCTTTGTAATGATTGTGTGGCTCAAATTTGGTATGCATGGTTCATTTTGGATGTATTATGATTCCCCCCCCTCTTTGCTTTTACTATTTGTTTCTCTTTTTTCTTAGAGAAAAGAGTTCATAGTTCTCCTGCGCTACTAATGTATTTCCTGTAGCGTTGTTTTAGGTCCCCGTTGTGCGCCAGAGATTGCAAGTTGAGTGCCTGTAGCAAATGAACAACACACGCAACAAGACAAACAATGGCGAATTACCTTGCCCTGCCGACAACCACTCTCTGTGGCTGTTAATAATTACTTCGGAGCATGGATTCAAATCCCAGTCTCAGGAAAATTCCCAGAGGATAGTCGGTATCGGTAACCGATCGGTTACTAAAAAATTTAAAAAACCGAACAAATTTGGATTTCAAATTTTGAATTGTCTTTCCTGAGGGCCGGTTACTGGCCAGTAACCGAAAAACCGGTGGAAAAACTGGAAATTCCGAAAAATGTAGAAAAACAGTAATTAGTAAACTAAAATTTAGAATAATACAAATATTAATGGGAAAGTTTTTCAAATTGTATATAAAAAGTCCTCCTTGGTAGCTTCATTTTTTAGAGCTGACTTCTCTTGTGGTTGGTTAATGACCACTATGCCCTTGCCTTATCTCTAAGGTTCTCAAGATATTTTTGACTATAGGCATTTTGGTCTATTGATTAGCAATTTACTATGCAAGAGGAAGGTAATGACATATGCTGCTGTCCAAAACCACCATGACAGGATGGAGCATCCAAAAAGCATCAAATGCTCTTTTGTATATTATAAATACTAAATATACTAAAAACCAATGTTTCACTAGATAATCTAGCATAACAATGCTTAAACCAACTAGGGTTGGACAATATGGAATCAAAAATTCAAATTTGAAATCAATTTTTTTCGGCCAGTTTTTTTTTTACCTCTGCTTCGGAGTGCACTCTTCCCTGAGATGGAGTTCGTTTACAGCAATATTACGCCACTGTGCATTTCATAATTTACACTTTTACGGTGGTTGTTTCTTTACTGTGACATTCCCGTGTAACAAACGGACCTTAAAAATCTTTACGTTTGGATTACTTGTAATTGTTTCTTTCGTTTGGTCAAAACTAGAGGCCAATCGCAGTCACCGAACAGCGAAAACAGTTAACTGCGTGACGAAGTGTACACGGTTTCTTTACATGTCCTGAGACAAGCAAATCCAGGAGCATACACTCGGTTCGCTCCAATTGCGCCCAATGCTGGCAAATCAAAAGAGACGAATTGGACGGGGCTGTCAGTCAACCTCATCAGGTAGGAGTATCACCTATCCATGTCCAAGGCTTCCTCTCTAAAATCTGATCAGGTGCAAATGCGCACTGAGTCAAGGTATGAACGTTGCAGCAGCAGCAATGTATGAATCTCCTCACAGTTGAACGCACCAACCAACATTCTGCAAAGACTTTACAAGGCAACTGTTGGGGACAAAGCCCAGGCAGTAGGAGCATCACGGCAGCAGATATCAAACGTGCAGAAACAGTGCAGAAGCAGGGCATGGACAAGGATAGCAGCAGCAAGGGCCATGGGCGGCCGGCCGGACATCCTGACATGCACAGCTGCGTTAGCTTTGAGTTCTAGTCGGCCAGGGAGGAGGAGATGTGGTGTGCAGGGCAGCGGCAGGAAAGTTTAGAATAGGAATATTGTCTATAAACAGACTGCAGCGCACCTTAGCAAGCTCATCCTCTGATATCTATCGGTTTGTTTGGATAGAAAGGGATTAGAACTAATCTTTTCAAATTATTCAAATTAGAAGAAATTTAAATTTAAATTTCGAGCCAAACCGAAAGGATTAAGTCCGATCGCAATTTATGCAAACAAACCCTAACGGAATCCACCTGATCCATCCCGCCCCCATGCTTCCACACGAAATCCTTCACGCCCTTCAGGTGCTCATGGCTTGTGAGATGGTAAATTGTATTGCTACTGCAATTGAATAAAATTGGGCTTATTTTCCCGCATGAACCCGCTATGTCTGCAGTATTTCGAAAAGCTTACTACGATTCCAACAACACCCTAATCCCAATGTACCAAGATCCAACCCACTAGCGTTCGTTTTCACGTTCTATTGGGCGATCCAAACTGTAACTAGAACCAGCATATATCTAAATCAGAAACCCTAGGTGTGGGGACGGGAAGCAAGTACCAGGCGAAGCGGGTGTCGAGGTTGGCTGAGTAGAAGGGGCACCAGAGGCGGGAGCGGTGGGCGGGGGCGGGGCGGGGGGGGGCGGGGAGGGCACGGCGGAGGTCGGAGAGCTTGGAGTGGAAGCAGAAGAGTGCGGCGGCGAGGGCGGCGCGGTTGAGCCGGCCCTGGTAGTGGTTGCGGCAGCATAGCTCGCAGTACTCGAAGCCGGCCCGCCCGCTTCGGCGGCATCGCGCGGTTCGGGGCGTCCGCGTTCTGTTGCCGCCGCGGCTCCCGTGTTCGCTTGCGTGTTTGTCCTTCGGAGCTCAACACTTCCGTAGGAGTACGACACTACGACCGTACTATTAGACAAATCTGTTTTACTTGTAAAGTATATGGTAGGCCTCAGGTTGTTGCCATAGTTAGGATAGCCAAAGATAGGAACCGTGTAATCTGTGATCACGGCAACAACATGGAAGGAGCCGTCTCCGTTTCTATCTCTCTCTGTAAGTCTCGCCAGGGATTGTTCCTGGCCTATATTAACATGCAGGCTGCACGAGACAAAGTGCACGCTTCAAGCCCTCTGATAATCTTTTATGGTATCAGAGCATCACACGTAGATCCAATCCAATCAAACCCCACCATGTCAACATCCTATTCCACTGTCGTCATCAATCCTCTGGCCGGCCAAGGGGTCTCCGAGAAGCTGACGAAGACCAACTTCGCGCTATGGCGCATGCAAGTTCTCGCAGCCGTGAGGGGCGCACGCCTGGAGGGTTTCCTCACAGGTGCAGCAAAGGCCCCCACAACCATAATCAAGGAGACGAAGGATGGCAAAGAAGTGGAGGTCTCCAATCCTGCCTATGAAGAGTGGGTTGCTACGGATCAACAGGTCCTAGGGTATTTAATTTCAAATATGTCAAGTTCTATTCAGTCTCAGCTAACCGCCTGCAAGACTGCTGCTGAAACATGGAGAGCCGTCGAGGGGATGTTCTCCTCGATGACTCGAGCGCGCGTCGTCAACACCAGAATTGCGCTCGCCACGATGAAGAAGGGCAACCTCTCCATGGCCGAATATGTCGGCAAGATGCGGTCTCTCGATGAGATCACATCTATCGGGAAGACCATCGACGACGACGAATCGTCTCCTACATCCTCGCCGGCTCGACTACGACTACAACCCGATCGTCACGCCCTCACCGCCAGATCGAACCGCCGGCGTGGGAGGCGTACTCCCAATCGCCGCATTCGAGCGGCCGAATGGATCTGCTACAACTCGATGGGCGTTCCTCGTCAATTCGCCAGCAGGGCGCGCGATATCGCGAGGACGCGGTGGTGGAGGCTACGCGCGCGGCGGTCTTCTCCGTCGGCGCGCGCGCGCTCAATGAGCCACCTCGTCAACAACATGGCGCCTTTAACGCCGCCAACAAAGAACACACGTGGGCGGACGGCGAGCCCTGTGTCGAGTTTGTAAAAAGAAGGGCCACGAGGTGACATTTGTTGGTACAGATTTGATGAAGAGTTTGTATCGATGATAAATATGCAGTGCAACTACATCCTATGGAGTAGACACCAACGGTACATGGACTCGGCCCACGAGACAAAGATTACTAGTAACTCAGAGAAACTGCTCAGGTTCATGACGGTACAAGGGCCATGATCGATCCACACGGCGAGCGGGCGGTATGGAAATTAGTCGCATTGGTCACCTATTGTTACAACCCCTAGTCGTGATCTTCATCTAAAAAATGTCCTCTATGTTCCTAAAGCCAACAAAAATCTTGTATCTGTTCATCGCCTCACCTCTGACAATTCAGCTTTTATAGAATTTCACCCTGATTTCTTTTTGATTAAGGATCAGGCAACGAAGAAACTTCTGCTTAGAGGACGGTGTGATCATGGGCTCTATCCTCTTCCTGCTGGGCGCCAAATAAAGCAAGCCTATAGTGCTGCAAAAATTTCCTTTGCTAGATGGCATCATCGTTTAGGTCATCCGGCTACTCCAATCGTGGAGAAAGTCATTAGACAATTTAATCTTCCTGTTTCGTTGGATTCAAATAAACATTCGGTGTGTGATGCATGTCAGAAGGCTAAAAGTCATCAGTTGCCTTTTCCTAATTCTAGTACTGTTTCACAGCATCCTTTAGAACTTGTTTATTCTGATGTGTGGGGCCCAGCGCCAAATTATGTTGGTGGACACAAATACTATGTGAGTTTCATTGATGATTATAGTAAGTTCACCTGGATATATCTCCTTAAGTTCAAATCTGAAGTGTTTTCAAAGTTTCGAGAATTTCAATCCCTTGTTGAGCGCCTCTTTAACCGAAAAATCATCACTATGCAGACAGACTGGGGGGGCGAGTATCAGAAACTCCATCCTTTCTTTGCTCAAGTCGGCATCACACACCATATTTCCTGCCCTCACACGCATCAGCAGAATGGCGCAGCTGAGCGTAAGCATCGTCACATCGTCGAGGTTGGGCTCGCTCTCCTTGCACACGCCTTTATGCCACTCAAATTCTGGGGGGATGCTTTCATCTCAGCCACATATTTAATTAACCGCATCCCCAGCAAGGTGCTCTCTTATGACACGCCTCTAAATCACCTGTTTCAAAAACAAATGATTATTCTCTTTTTCGTACTTTTGGATGTGCGTCGGCCCAACCTACGACCATATAATAATCACAAACTCCGGTTTCGATCTAAACAAAGGCACCTTCCTGATATAGTCCTTTTCACAAGGGTTTCAAGTGTCTTGACCCGGATTCGGTAGAGTATATATCTCGTGACGCCACATTTGATGAGTCCTTTTCCTTTCCGAATCTTGGCCCTAACGCCGTCGTTTCGAAGACATTAATCTCCCGCCATCTTTCTTGCTTAATCCTCTCACGACTAATACAGGGCTAGTAACTTGACCGATCATGTGACCGGTTTTTCAAATAATCCTCGCTAGCAATATCATGCGATTGATGAAGAAATGCAGAAGACATGCCAACACGTGAAGGTGCACATGGCGCAAGATCCTCGGGCGCCTCTCGAGGTCGATCCTCCCGCACTGCAACGGACGCAGCTCCTCCGTCCCACCCGACAGTAGCCGATCGCGCGGCCCTCTGCGCCGGAGGACTCCGCCACGCGCCTCCTCTCGGTTGGCACAGACGGCATCGCGCGGGCTCATCTCACTGACGGACCCGCCGCAGTGCCGACCGGATCCGCTGGATCATGTGCCGCAGAGCCCAGAGCTTCGTGGCTCCTCGGCAGGGGAGAAGTTCAATGAATCCAGCGCCCAGACCCGCTTGCAAAGCGGCATTCGCAAGGAGAAGGTCTATACCGATGGTACAACAAATATTCTCTTCTCTCCTCTCTGGTGAACCTTGCAACATAGTGGAAGCTCTAGAAGATAGCAACTGGAAACAGGCAATGGATACTGAATATAATGCTCTCATGAAAAATAATACTTGGCACCTAGTTCCTCCTCAGAAAGGGCGGAATATTATTGACTGCAAATGGGTATATAAAATTAAGCGTAAACAAGATGGCAGCTTGGACAGGTATAAAGCTCGTCTTGTTGCAAAGGGGTTTAAGCAAAGATATGGCATTGATTATGAGGATACTTTCAGTCCTGTTGTCAAAGCTGCTACCATTCGAGTTGTTCTTTCTATTGCTGTATCCAGAGGGTGGACTCTCAGGCAACTGGATGTACATAATGCTTTTCTGCATGGACTACTTGAAGAGGAGGTGTATATGAAACAGCCTCCCGGGTATGAAAATCCAACTCGACAAGACTATATATGCAAGCTAGACAAGGCGCTGTATGGATTGAAACAGGCACCAAGAGCTTGGTTCTCAAGGCTCAGTAAGAAACTTTGTGATCTTGGTTTTAAAGGTTCTAAGGCAGATACATCTCTGTTCTACTACATTAAAGGAGATGTCATTATGTTTATGTTGATTTATGTTGATGACATAATTGTGGTAAGTTCTAGACCGGAAGCAGTAACAGTTCTTCTTCAGGATCTTCATAGTGAATTTCCTCTAAAGGACTTGGGCGACTTACACTATTTTCTTGGTATTGAGGTAAGTGAAACCTCGAATGGAATTATTCTTACACAAGAAAAATATGTGAATGATTTGTTGAGAAGAGTAAATATGGCTGATTGCAAACCTGTAAGTGCACCCCTGTCCACTAGTGAGAAGCTTTCGATTTATGAAGGGGTTCCGCTAGGTCCTGAAGATATGACGAGATACAGAAGTATAGTGGGCGCCCTTCAGTATCTTACATTGACAAGACCAGATATTGCCTTCTCTGTAAATAAGGTTTGTCAGTTTCTTCATGCACCAACAACTGTTCACTGGGCGGCAGTAAAAAGGATATTAAGGTATCTAAAATCTTGTGTCAAACTTGGTCTAAGAATTAATAGATCAAGGTCCTTTTTAGTAAGTGCATATTCAGATGCTGATTGGGCTGGTTGTCCTGATGATAGAAGATCAACCGTGGATTTGCGCTTTTATCGAAATAATCTTGTGTCATGGCATGCCAAGAAGCAAGCTACAGTATCAAGGTCAAGCACTGAATCTGAATATAAAGCTTTAGCAAATGCAACTGCTGAGGTTATGTGGATCCAGACGTTACTAAAGGAATTGAAGGTGGCAAGTCCACCTGTTGCACGACTGTGGTGTGATAACATGGGCGCCAAGTATCTTGCATCCAATCTCATGTTCCATGCCGTAACGAAGCATATTGAAGTTGATTTTCATTTTGTCGAGAAAGGGTAAATAAAAAGCTCCTCGCAGATTGACTTCGCTCCTTCGGAGGAACAAGTGGCGGATGGATTTACTAAGGCACTAAGTGTACGCAAGTTGAAAATTTCAAGTATCATCTCAACTTAGGGAAGTTGTGATTGAGGGGGAGTATTAGACAAATCTGTTATACTTGTAAAGTATATGGTGGGCCTCAGGTTGTTGCCATAGTTAGGATAGCCAAAGATAGGAACCGTGTAATCTGTGATCACGGCAACAACCTGGAAGGAGCCGTCTCCGATTAATTCAAATTTATGTTTGCAGTTTTTTTCACGCAATATATTTATATAGTTTTTTATATATATATATAGAATTTGTCTTCTAGTTTTCAAAAGAAAATTCGAATTTGTCTGCTTTTTCTCTGATAAAATACCGGAGACGAGTATGCAGTGGTGTACATTGCGGTGTCCTATTCGTAGCAGACCAATACGATCAGAAGAACTTCGCCTCTTTTCCCAAACTTGCTGCGTAGCTCTAGAGGTCTAACGATCTGGCGAAGAAAGCACAGAGCCAAATGCAGAGCCATCCAACTCCACATCAAACATTCAAATCTAATGGACGTTTTGTGTCTTGTATAACGACATACACCCCCATGGTTTTCAAGAGACGTTAGCTTGAATACCGACAAGGAGCGAACTGTATAACGATTCAACACGACCATAACTCGGGTGGTTAGCACTTAGCACAGGTGTACCATACGCACATCGGAGAAATTAAGGCCTCACCATGCCACGATCCAGCCGAACTGTGTCTGCCAATTCCATTAATGCGACTCAGGCCGGTGTCTAGGCGGCTGGCTGACTAGGCGGTCCGGGTGCTCCTAGGCGGCCAAGACGGCCGAGGCGCGGCAGTAGTGGGCGGCTCGCGGCGGCCGCCGTGGCCATCGAGGGCCATCTGAGTCGGAGGAGGGGAGGGGAGGTACGTCTAAGGCGGCGGAGGAAGAAAAAAATGAGGAGAAGAGAGGGCGGGGTATAAACTCTGTTCGGTTGCTCTTTTGTCCTCGTTGTCATCGTAGTCGCGAGCTTCCTGCCGCTAGAGAGTTGCTCCCGACGCCAAATCGCCTATCTTCACCATTGGTCGCCTTCACGCCGCCCCCTACGAGGTACGCTCTGCTCCCCCTCCTCACCGGTGCCCCCCCCCCTCGGCTCCCCTCTCGCCATTCCTTTACTCTCCCCTCGGCTCCGGCGGCCGGCTCGCCCCTCTATTAGTGCTAGCTCGTTGCTCACTGCTCACCCCTCTGCTAGACAAGTAGAAAGAGTAGTAGTAGTCATTAGTAGACAATAGTAGTAGTTAGTAATTAGAGTATATTGTACACTAGTGTCGACGATCAAATCGCCGATCTTATGAATATATAAATGAAATAAGGAAAATAACGCGTATCTTCTAGAAAGTAGTGAGACTGCTCTTTATTACTTTGAACTGGCTATTACAAAGGGTGTATAAAATTTAGACTAAAGACTAATTTGGGAGTACAAGACTCTTGAGGGTATCTCCCAAATGATCTTCACTGTTCCGGCCTCTTTATTTTCAGTCCGCATTCCTCCTTATATAGTTGATGAAGGGTTGGCAGTTGTCTCTGGAGGAGACGCCTATTCGGGAAGCAACGCGTCTGGTTGAAGAGAGATGTCTGTTGATAATGTATTAACTGCCGTGTGGTTATATGTCCATGAGTCATATAACCGTACTTCAGTATCGTAACGTCGCGTGGTATGGATTATATAGCACATATTCCATTCGTCACACGGTAAATCATATGTTTGGTTGTAGATTCAGACATCAGTTCAAAGCCTTATGAGCATTTGACTGGTCGGAGACTTAGTTTGGAACCATGTCCGACCATATTGGGTACTATATAACCTCTGGAATTCTTACGACCAGTGAGGTCGTTAGCTTTAGGGTTTACGATCATGAAGACGTATGGTCTTTATATACTAAATAATAAATAGAGGTTTTAATCCTCGCCAGCTAGCCCCCGAACTTTTAAATGAATTGGTCGTATAGACGCTTACTCCCGATGCAATCGTATCGGGCAGACTCCTCATTAAATGTCGTGGTATTCGAGACGGTCCGTATTCATTTTTAAAGTTCAGAAATTGCCTTGGAAGTTGAAGGAACTCTTGGTCCGCTGGTCAAAAAGGGATTTTTGTCCGTTGGATTTTCCCCATAAACGGTTACAGTGTTGTCGCTATAAAAGGCCCCTTAGCAATGGGTGTTAGGGTTTCTATGCCTTTAGCTTTCCTCTTCATTTTCCAAGAAACCATCTCCGATCACCTTTAAATTATTCACCCAAAAGAAATCACCATGTCGGATCTTATTACCAACTGGTCGATCTCCGATCTGAGCGAGAAGAAACTTGAAGGTCTGGAAAAGGTTGGGCTATTAATCGACAAAAATCTGATCACGTGGAGATCAGCTTTTGGGGAACATTCTCCAAGTGGCGAGGATGGAGAAATTCCCATTTTTCTCGCATATATTGAATGC
Organism: Hsuehochloa calcarea; assembly: GCA_036346395.1. NCBI lineage: Eukaryota > Viridiplantae > Streptophyta > Magnoliopsida > Poales > Poaceae > Hsuehochloa > Hsuehochloa calcarea. The sequence goes on from CM070610.1 coordinate 6,522,272, forward strand.
GGCTTCAGACTTCCAGTTCACTCCTTTCTTTCTCAAGTTTTGGAGTATTATGGAGTTGAACTGATTAATTTGGCCCCCAACGCCATAGCCAACCTCAGCATCTTTGTTTACCTCTGTGAAGCGTACCTGGGAATTCCAGCAACCCTGAACCTCTTCAGGTACTACTACAGATTGGTGAATGCGAAAAAGATGACCGGTACACCCGGAGAGTGTATCTTGCGTCTCCATGACGGAAAGGCTGATTAGTACATTCCAATGTGCTCCAAGTCTTCGTGGTCTTCATGGAAGAAGAGTTGGTTTTACATGGAGATCACGCAGGGCGATGGCCTTTATTACAGCGATAAAAAGGCTATTGAGATCCCGCAATGGCGTTCCTCCTCGAAGAAGGAGGGCAAAATTGGGAGATGGATTGAAGCCATCCATCTCATGAGTGTCAGGGGTTTGACATCCTAGCACATGGTGAGGGACTTCTCCATACGTAGAATTAGTCCTTTGAAAGCCAGAGCTCACTCGATGCTCTGGTATATTGGTCGTGACGATACGACCAAGGATTCTAGAAAGGTAAGTTCCAGTAAGAATCCGACCAGTATATTTTTCTGGTCAAATGCTCTTATAACCCTAAGACCTTTCTTTTTGTTACAGCTTTGTCTTCTGATGAAATCAGAAGTCGGATCAGAATGATCTGTGCTGGAGATACTTTTTGCTTAGATGAAAAGATATGTTCATCACCCGACTAACTTTGTTTGTTAAATCAGGCGGTAGTCATTGAGTCCCATACAGTTGTTCAAGATTTGCCAAGGGTCGTTGAAGCAACTGTTTTGGTGACCGATGAACCTACACCTTCCGATCTAACGATCAGGGATTCTACTCTCGACCAGCTGGTTGAAAGTATTACATCTGATCGTTCATTGAAGGATGCAGAGGGTACAACCAACCCTTCCAGTTCAAGACTGGAAAAATTGGTTGAAAATAAAAGAAAAGCTAGCGCTACAGATTTTAAGCCAGCGCGCTTCAGAGTCAAGATAAAAAAGATAACCGGGTATGTTATAAATGAAATTATCACATAAACACATACCTTTTATATTCTTGGTGAACTTGAACCTTGAATTTCCTTTTCTTTGCGCAGACCTGTTGGAGTTCCAGTCGTTCCCGATCAGGTTATTCCAGCAGGTCAGGTGATCGAGGGCACCTCCGACGTGGCTTTCCTCAGGCAAGCAATCCTGAGGAGGAAGTGGTTGGGGAAGCCCCCGAGCCTACTTCAGTGTTGGAATATGATTTGAATCATGTGGAGATTGTTACTCCGTCAGCGGAGGTAGGCATCTCTGCAGATCCACAAGAGATTCCAACTTCTGAAATGAACTCCTCCCAGACTAACAAGTTCCCTTTCTCTCCTCGATTTATCGAGGATAAGGAGCTTGATGATGCTTGGAGGAGAGTATCAGATCGTCTTACAAAAGTGAATCCTGATAAGATTTTTGCCGATTATAATGATATGGTAATTCAAGTAAGTGTCCTCAACCATCCTTATAGTTTTCTTGAAGTTCACAAGAAACTTTAAAGAAAAAATGCTATTCATGCAGCATGTGGTTGAAAATTTTGCTGCGATCGGAGGACTAACCGATCGGATTATGAATCTAGAGCAAAAACACTCCGAACTAGAAAGTAAGAACTTTCTTCTTAATTTGTCTTTTGCTAAGACTTTCCTTTCTCTTTTTAACCATCATCCCTTATCAAATTTGATAGATTTGGAGAAAATAAAAGAAGAAGTTTTGGCTGAAAAAGCCAGAAGAATAAAGCTTGAAGAAGAAATTCAAGCTAAAAACCTACGATCGAAAACTTGACGACCAGATACGAAAAATACTAGGAAAAATCCAGGAAGAAGGCCGAAGGTAACTTAGTCGTAGACTTGACTTAGTATCTCTTCTAATCCTTTTTAGCCTAATATTTGTTTTGCTTATGCAGAACAAAATCAAGCTTTAATCAAAGCAAAGAAAGCTTTGGAATTTGAGCAAGACAAGGGGGCAGCAGTTATGTTTAACCTTGATGAACAAATTATTGCACTCAATAAAATGATCTTTGAAATGGGATCAGGATCAACGTTGCCTTCCTTAAGTGACCCAATGGAAAAGGTAAATTACCTTGGCCATCTTTTGGAGGATCTTAAGGGCTTGCTCAAGACTACAAGAGATAATTACGCCCTGTCCGTAAAGGAATCTATTGCTAGTGGAGTTAGTCTTGCTTTGGCAAAACTGAAGGCGTCCGACCCCTCTATCAATCTTCAAGCTATTGAAGAGGATTCAAACTGGGCCGAAGCTGGGCTGGTGGAGGAGGCCAAGATGGGGCTAAGACTAGGGGGACGGCCACCCAAGGGGGAGGAAAATGGGCTGGGCCCGAAGAGTGAGGTTTTGAAATTGAGGTAGAAGCTTGAGATTTTGAAAATACAACTTAAGTTGAAATAAACTTTTAAAACCAACTAACAAAGGCAAATACTATTCATAATCTGAGAATGAACTGTTGCAAGTGCAAATTGTGTAACAAGATTATTTTCGGAGGGGTTTATAGGCTCAAACAACATGTTGTTCGTATCATGGGGAATGTTGCTAGATGTCCAAAATCCACAAAGGAAAAACAAGAGATGTGCAAAAACTCTATTGAGGAAGTAAAATCCAAGAGGAAGGCTAAGATATCTAGAGTGGAATATGTAATAAATGAAGTGATGATTGGCAAAGAAGAGGATAATGAAGAGCTTAAAGAAATTGGAGGCTCATAACCTCGTAAGTTAGGGCATATGGATAAGTTGGCTTATCCTATTGATCCTTCTACTACTTTGAGCTCATCGAAGTAGAAAAAAACATTAGTGAAGCACTTTGGAAAAAGAGAACTCACAAGATGAAGCAATATGTTGTGAGATGACTTTATGCTCATGGTATAACTTGCAACTCTCAAACTCTAATGAAGTTATTAATATTGTTTGCTATCCTTATATGATTGTCATTTCTTATGTTTAGGTATAGCATTCAATGCCATCAACAATTATGAGTTCAAACAAATGTGTGAGGCCATTGGTCGCTTTGGACCAGGCTTTGTAAGTCATTCGCCATACGATTGCCGGAGAAGTTGTTGTTGGAGGAAGTGTAAAGAACAAATGGTTTATTGAAGCCACATGAAAAAGAAAGGGTCTTGACCGAGTGTTCCATCATGACCGATACTTGGACCAACTAAAAAAGGTGGAGCATAATAAACTTGTGTGTACATTGCAACTTGAGGACAAGTTTCCTAGAATCAAAGGAGACGTCAAAGGATTCACAAACAAATAAATACATCTTTGAGTATGTGGATGCTTGCATTGAACAATTAGGTCTCACAAATGTTGTGCAAGTAGTTACGACAATACTTTCAACAACATGGGAGCAAAATAATTAATGAAGGCCAAGAGATCAAATATCTTTTGGAGCTCATGTGCAATCCACACCATCAATTTGATGCTACAAGCAATTGGTAATAATGTAAAGTACAAGAAGACATTTGAGCAAGCAAAGTCATTCATAATCTTCATCTATTCATACCATAAAACCTTAGCTTTGATGAGAAAATATACAAAGAGAGATATTATAAGGATGGGTGTGACTAGATTTGCTTCTTCCTTTCTTTGTTTGCAAAGTTTGAATGACAAGAATGCCGAACTAAGGACAACGGCGCTTAGTAAGGAATGGGAAGATACTGCTCACACTAAAAAAAAAACAAAGTTAAGACAACTAGTACACTAATTAGTATGTCCTTTTGGAATTGTGTTGCTACTTGTTTGAAGGTATAACAAGTGTCATTACCTTGTTAATATGTGTTGTCATTCTGGTAATCTTGTATTGTTTGCTATTTGTTAATCTTATATATCCGATTGCCTTAAGGAGTTTGAGCCATTGGTGAAAATTCTTCGCATGGTTGGTGGGATAGTCTATCTATGGCCTTTCTTTTTGGAGAAATTCTAGGAGCAAATAAACAAATCAAGAAGGTCTTGAGCAATTAGGACTACAACACAGTCATTGAGCTAATTGATGGAAAGATGAAGGGAAGACTTGATTCTCCATTGACCTTGACGTCATATCTATTTAATCCTTATTATAGTTATCAAGATCGAACCATATTTTTGGATTCAACTTTCATGCATGGAGTATTTGATTGTACTAAAACTTTTTATTATGATGATGATGGCATGCAATCTCAAGTGATTAATGAGGATTTTGTCAAATTTAAATCACAACAAGGAACTTTTGGAAAAAGCCACCGCTAAACTTGGATGCCAAAAATACAGTTTTAATCTCGATAAACTAGTGCTCAACTCAAATAAATGCATGCATATTGTCAATTTGTCATATACTAATATTCTTCCTAATATGTAGCTAATTGGTGGTCTACCTTGTTATACGAACGAGTAGGCTACGCTAGCACTAATTCAAAAATCTACCGTAAACAAGGAACATCCGTTAATAATAGATCACGGGATTACCACTAGACGCACGGACTCGTAGCGGAAGTAGAGTCGAGGTAGCTTGTTGGTGCGGTGGTAGTCGTACTAGCCGCACGTCACCTCCTCCAGCTGCTTGTAATCGTCACGAGTTGCGAATCGTCATAGTGCTGATGCTTCGCATCAAGACCTCTATAGTATCCACACGCACGGGCAAGGACACCACAGACTAGAATGCTAGCGCCGGCTGCATGGTATTGGATGAGGAAGGTGTGGCCACTAAGGTTTTGGGAATTCCAAATCTTTAACCCTATGCCACCGCCCCTCTATATATAGGCATCCATGATGGGTCTCAAATTTTGAGACCCATTAGAAACTCGTGGCCTACAAGAATTTGGATCACCATCCAAATTAAATCTTAGCCCTTTAAGCGTGCGATCCTATAGGTTCACGTACACTTGGACATGGCCCGAGTACTCCTACTCGTCCACTAATCGGTAGCGCCCCTAGCAAGACATGTCGACTCCCAAGTATATATAAAGATCATATCAGACAAACCTCAACAAAACCTATATGCATTTCCTTTTACTTCACGATATCGGTCAAGCTCAATGCGAGTGTGTGTCATCCTTGTTGGTTAGCTTAACCACTCTTTCTCGATCACGTGACTCAAATTCCCCGACTACGGTTAACTCTTTAACCGCGAGTAGCATGGTCATGTATTTCTGGAATCCAGTCACTCGAGAGGCATAGAGATATCTCTCCTGTTGCATGGATGGACAAATCCTATCTTGATCGACCATGTTTCGTTGCATGCATCATGACAAAACCCGAAAGCTACATTTATAACTACCTAGTTATGGAGTAGCGTTTGACAACCCGTAAGTGAGCCATTACACATCTCCAGTACGTGCGACGACCTCAAGTCTAAGGATATAGCATACACATTGTAAATGAGACCAACTAATGACATGTGAGAAAGCAACATTCTAGCAGTGTCTCATGGTGGGTTGATCCAATCCCATGTTCACTAACATGTGACTGTATTATTGGTTTGATATCTCCATATCTATGACCCGTGAAACATGGTCATCAAACAATACATATGCTAATCTATTCATATGTGTCCTCATATGTTTCCCATTGTTGTAAAAAAATGAAATACAGTTGTCGACGGATAGGGTATCGTCAAGCGATTAATCGGAGTACAGATGATTAATCGAAATTATGCGGACAATTTAGCGCTCTCACGTATTTGATGATAAGGCTGGTTTCAGAGATATTTGAACACAATATATTGTCAATACTATCAAAGAAACTTGTGCCACTCTCCGATTGTACATGATAACTTCATTACTAACTCAAAAGATAACAAGATTGATTGGTGGACTATTATAGTTCTGCACCAAAGTACGACTTGCAACAAGTTTAAGTAATAGATTAAAAGCATGCATTGTCACATAGATTAGACTAACTTAACACACTAACGAGACGACGGCCAAAAGAACTACATTTTAAATTTAAGTATACAAAATGACCCACAAACATGAGAGAATCAGTTACTTTGAATCATTGTCAACAATATGATTTTGTGATGGTTATATATGAATCAGTTACTCTAAATCAAGTATTCTGTGCTTGAGTATATTATGATTATAACTGAGCTGCTATTGAGCTAGGTGTAGCGAGCTAAATTCTAAATGACTAAATGGTTGAATTTGGTCAATTAAACGGATTATGCGGGCGATATACGGAAACGGTCGACTAATCGGACAATACAGCTGATTTGGCGTTCACAAACGTTAAATGCGCTCCAATTCATGTATACGTGACATTTTGCCTGGCAACTCCGGGTAAACGGACGATTAATCGGACCTTCCGACCGTTTTTTACAACACTATGGAACGTTTAAGAATAATCATAGTAGAAATATAGAGTTTCACAATCAAATTACATACTTGATAATAGATATTAACGATATTATTCTTGGAACAAGATAACATATTATCCAATAAATTATGAACATAACAAAATATAATCATCTCTATAATTATCTCTAGGGCATATCTCCAACATACCTATAGATGTCATGTTCCTCATTTGCAAAGAATGGTCATAAAACCCTCTCGATTGACCTCAAGTTCATATGAATGTGAAAGAAATTAAAACACTTTTGATATGGTATGTTTCAATAATCAATTCTCAATTCCCAGTCCTCGAATATAATGCAATCTGACTTCACGTTGTATCTCATATTCTTATAGATACATTCAAAGAAAAGGAATAAGCTAGATGTGTGTTGCCTCAACAATTTAGTTTATGTTCAATTCAATTCAAGATTGTTGAGTACACAAGGGAAGAGTAAAGAAAAGAACATCGATACCCTTCTAGAAAAGGATGCTACTCATGCTCAAGGATGGATAATTGAAGGCGGAGATGATGTTAGTCAAGAAGTTGAGCCTAGTATAGGGCTTACATGGAAGCTTATTGATAAAGCATGCAAAGCTAGTGAAGCCATACGAACACAAGAGTGAGAGAACTTTATAGAGATGATTTCAAGTCTAATTCCAAAGATGTCGGTCAATGAGGAGGACGAGGAGAAGGAGGAGGTCGAGTTCGAATCCAACCAAGACGAAGTGTTTCCAACTAAGGATTATAAGCAAGAGGATGAAAATTGACTTATTTGATCATCATATTGTCATGCTTGTATAATTTTTATACTCTCTTTATGAACTTGTGATGCCACTATGTGAGAACTATATTGTATCGTTCTCTTAGCATGTGAGAACCACGTTATTGCGAGAGTTATGTCTTTCTTTCTTTCTAGTTGAAGTGAAAGCACAAAGTAACGTAATTCCAAATAATGAAGTAAATAACTCATGCATTTGTTCATTTGCAGACTTACAACTTCACAACGAAGGGATCAAGGAGAATTTACATTTTACATCAACAATAAATTACATCTCTACATCTTTAGGTAACAATTTTACTTCTCTCATAGATTACATTAATTATATACATGTCTATATAGACATATATCTATATATTTGCTGCCACTGCCCCTTGCATCCTACTGGCCTCCTCCTGAGTCGGCCAACTAGGCGCTAGTGCACCGCCTGACTAACCCCTAAAACTTTGGTGAACATTGGACGTACAGTCCCCTCGTAAAACTTCCGTCATACGGCACGGCAGGCAACAATCGCTTGACTGCAGATTACAGAACAGTAGTTACAGTAACAGTACCGGGAGAAAATAAAAGGCTTCTCTCCTCACTGTTCAGTAGAGAGCAGAGCCATGGGGAGAGCTCGGCTGCAGTGTGCTGCAGTGTGGAAGTTAAAAGAGACCCAACAAACGATAGGGTAAAGCGAAGCAACCAACAAAGATCGAACCAATCTATGATACCGTCGCATCTCAAATTTTCAACGGCATGTATGTTATAAGCACCAATCTCATCTGAAACAACAGCATAGAAAGATCTCAAGGGGCAATAGCTCTGTCCTTTACGTTTTACGTACGAAGCATAGGGACACGAATCTACATCTGCCGTGAGTGCTCTCTATCTGCACAAGTTTAGGCACCTGAACTGAACTAGGATATGTAGTTCTCCACCTGAACTGAACGAGGTTAGTAGTTGCTTACTCCTGACACTTGCACCTCACCTCACTGAGCTTGAGCCTTCTGGCGCTTGACGTACTGGAGGATCGGCTCCTTCACCTGCGGCATTTGATGGAAAGTGCAGCTTATTATCCATGTGGTACCAAACTGTTACCGATGTAGGCGATGGGATGAATGGTGAACAAGTTATGCATCCAGTAATTGATTTTAGTTCAGTGAAGAAACGTGAAGCTTTTACCATGCTAGCCTTCCTGGATCGCTTGTCCTGGGTGGACTGCGTCTCGTCGGCACCAGCCAAGGACTTTCTGATCCTCTGCCCAAGCACTCCACTCTCCAGGGAACAAATTGGCACGGCCGGCTGCAAGAAAGGCATAACAGTTCATCATGTTCAACCCTACGTTTGCGGCTGCCTACTGCCTAGATTCCCAAGTGTTATACCTCGCGCACGCTGGTGGGAGTCCTGCTTGGGTCCTTATCCATCGGGGAAGCTCCTTGCCCGCTCCGCATGGACACATTCTGCTGCAGCTCTGGTTCCCGAGTGCGGGTAAGATCAGAACCGACGGAGTGGAGGCAACCGATTGTTGAACCGTCTCTCATTTCATGGCCTGTGGAAAGAAAGAGTTGGATAATGTCGTGGTGTTGCAACAGCAAGACTGCTGCCAAATCCATTGTGAAAGTGACACGGAGATGCGGATCACCGTTACCACTTACCACTTAAAAGGAGGTCTTTGCGCTCAAACTCAGCAGGCTCTGCGTTGGTATCAATAGCCTGCATTGCATGATGTAGCAGAGTTTGAGACTGATCGGGAATACAAAACTGAGTGGTAGAATTACACCACAGGTAATTGATAAAGTTTGGTGCTGAACTGCTGATAGTCAGAGGACAGCATTAGAGAAATTATACTATACCATTTGTTCGTCTACATTGACTTCCAGTATCTTTTTTATCTCAAGGAGCTTTATGTTAGTGGTTTCAGAATGAATTACAGCTTTGCCTGTAATACAGAGTGACATATATTTAGTAAAAATCAAACATTTTCACATGCCATAAGCTGGTTAATTGCATAATAGAGATGACGCATAGTACCATGATCATCTAATCAATTTTAAATGATTAGTGTTATTATTACAATATACTGGGGACAACAATATGACAGGATAATTTTCAACAAATCCAGACATCCAGCTGATGTCTGTTTTTCAAGAAAGATCCACATGCAAGCATTACTGCTAAACAGGATTTTTCATGATGCAATGGTTATCCTTCTTCAAGGGAAGCTGTGCAATGGTCACATGTAATTGGCCGACATGCATAAAGGGATCACTTGAGTCTCAGTAATAAATCTCTAGAAAATGAGATCAATGGGCTAGTTTATTCAGTTGTTCTCCTTCTCACTAATGTAACAGAATTAATCAATAATCTAAGTCATTTCCAACTCCACTGGCTGGCCAACTGCACCAAAAAAACATATTACAGATGGAACCATCTAGAGAAAGAGAGGCTAGAATCTAAAAAAACATTTCAGACTTCTACAGATAAGTTCAAGTAGTTACCTAATCTTCGGTTGACTGAATTCTTAACGTATCCATCTTGCACCATTTTGTCAATTAACTTTCGGACTGTGTTCTGGCTGGCTTCCCCATCTAGCTTGCCCTGAAGCTTGGCTATTGTCACATAATCCATGGGAAGTGTGTGGTATAATGCCTGTGACAACAATAACATATCAGGGGAAATGACATGCATAATAAACAAGTCAAGGGTAAAAGCGAGGTCACCTTCATATACATCAGATCACCATTATTGTTTTTGGTTCCTTCAGTAGGCGAGACATTTTGCACGATGACCTCTTTCTTCACGTGTGGCGCTCCGGAATCGGTAACCTGAAATCGTTCTATGATCATTTTAGTGAAGAACAATATAGCACATGGTAAACAATAATGTTACTTAGTTTGACCTTGTTAACAGCATAACCATCCTTGCTTGCCCTGGAAATTAAGCCATCTTTAAGTAGCCTCTCCATAATATCTGAAAAGTGAGTCATTAGTCTAGTAATTCAAGACTAAAAATGAGAACGAAGAAAGAATGCCTGCATTTTATTGGATCAATCTGATGAGCACACAAGATTTTTTTTTCCTGCATTACCTTCAACCATTTCCTGTAAAACAGTCAACAAGCGATTGTTAACAGCAGGCTATACAACTCATATAGTGTATCAAGGCACGGCTGTTTTACATACACTGGTGCACTAAAACTTGTAAAAGTTTGTCACTTGCTTACAAGTCTCGACTAGTACAGAACATTCATAAATCCTAAATAGCAATAATCCTTATAAAAGGAAATGACATCAAGAATTACCATTGATATGTCACGGAAGTTAGAAAGGACATCTGAAACATTAACAGTTCCAATGTCTCTTGAGCATATCCACTCTCTTACTTGAGCTGTAAGCTCTTCCTCATGAGCGGCATCTTGAGTATCCTCTGCAAACATATAAATTCAGAGAAGAACAAATATGTACGAACAATTGAGGAAAAATAAAACATATGCGATGCATATGATGCAGCATTTCCCAACATATCTGAAGAAATTAATAATTTGATATAGTCTGCTTCTGCATGGAAAGAATAAATATATGCATGGGCAAATGAAGCTCTCCTGAACCAAATAAACTGACCTTCTGAGATTGTACCACTTTGACCTTTGCAGTTTCCATCTGTTTTAACAAACATGTTACCACCAAAAACAGTAAATACAACAAGGACATCATTGAAGAAATGTTACCATTAGGAGCAACAATGTAACGATCCGCTTCAGATGGTCGAACCTAATAGAATTAGGGATCATTTCAGGCAATACTTTAGATAAAAAGAAGATGAAATAAACATTTGCATGCAAAAAGGAGGTACCGTAACACGCGAGAGAGCGAATTAAGACCATTTTACTGAAACTGATTCTCAATTATATGATATATGTTTGGTCTTTACCTCAGTGTCAGAAAAGTCATCATCTTGGTCAGACTCATTATCCAAGCTCATGTTGCCATCTTCACTGTTAACATTGTTATCATCACATGGATCAAGGACACTCTTCACCTGCATAAAAGAACAAAACATGAGAAGCAGCAGATTTAATTGAAAAACATAGCAAATTTCAGGCCAAAATGCCTGCAATCTCCACTACCTTCAAAGCTAACACAAGATGCTTGCTATTGACATTTCCCACTTCCATCTTCAAGGGCTCTTGTTCCATATATTTATGGCCTCATTGTCAGCACAACACTTAAAAAAAGGAGGCTCGTAATCCTCAGGCTGCCAACATGAAGAAAAAAATGTGTTTGCTTCCACCAACAAAGTTTTATAGAACACGAGGATTTAAATCCTTATTTGTTGAAAGCAAAATAATTAGGTTATCTACAATGGCAGCTCCATGTTTCAGTACGATTAAATAAATAAATAGGACAAAACGATGAACTCACTGTGACATCATCATTGTATAGCAGCTTCATTAGAATGGTTCGCTGAAAACAAACAATAGCATCAGCTCAGCACATTCCACTGTAACCAACTTGCAGAATCTAAAAAATTACCTCCTCTGGCATTTGGTCCAAGGTCCTCATAAGTGAAACCAGTGTTCTGATCATCTTACAAGCAGAGCTCCTGAAAGGAAACCATTGCCATGTCAGGATATTACCACTGATTGGTTACAACTTACAATGGTTGCTTTGCCATTAACATGCACAACACACATCAATTCATGATATGATCCGTCGCGCCGTCGGCGCCGCCTATTAGACTACGTTACCTTGGTCGCCACGCGCCGTCGGTAGCGCCTACCAATGGGTGCCGTTTCCTCCCGCCATTTGCCGGTGATCTTCGGCGGTGTTAACTACACCGACCGTGTCTCACATGCGCATCCATATGCGCGGTCTTAAGCTTTAGGCGTCCTCTCAGCGATGTCACCGCGCCATGCCCTACTACTCCGACGAGCCTACGTCATTGCGCTTCCCATGACGGTGACAAAGCGCTATTGAGTCTGGCGCCTTGCTGATGAGAAGGGCGCCTCTGCCTACCAAGAGGCTCGGACTCTACATGGATCACTTGACTACCTACACTCGGTGGTGTGGCGACGGCGCTCGAGCTGCTGCTGTCTTCATCGCCGATGTTGACCTCGATTTTCTTACGAGATTGTGGGATTTTCATCGGTATCGGATGTGGACTCATCTTCGGCAATACGCTCTGAACCTCTGGAGATGCCTCTACTTGTCGATGGTTAAGTCAGAACACTCTCTTCATGGTGATGCTCTCACCGTTGACGCCTTCTATGCTCGAGTTACGCGATGCAGCGTCAATCGGACTCTCTTCGCACCGCCGTTCCGCTCATCTTTGTAGCTATCCGTCCGTGACGACAGGTTTGGCGTGTCTCGAGTTCCTTACTCGACTTCGTCTGAGTTCGAGCAGCGTGCCCGGCTACTTGCACGCCACCTCGTGTCACTCTTAGAGGCCCTTCCGAGATACGTGCGAGGAGACTCGTCGAGTGGTGCTTGTCGATGACACTCCCCTCCGTGCTCGCCGCCCGCACACTGCTACACCGCGCTTCACGCTTGATCAGCTGCCTCCTCCGTGGCTACCACAGTGGTGGTGGCCGCCTCCATCTGGCGGTGGTCGTCCTCGCTGCTCCTCTGCGACAAGATTGGCCACATTGAGTCCCATGCTACAAGAAACAATGGCATATTTTACGCCGTTCTTCTCCTAGCACCGCACGCGTATTTCTACATCGGCGTCTGCGCCGACTACTTCGCGTTTTCTCTCAGCGGCGAGATAGCCGCGACCGACGGCTGCTGCCGCTTGAGGTCTTCCTCGGCGGTTCTCGCGTGACTCTTCTGCAATCGAAAACCACCTCCTACACGTCGTGTACCTCCGTGGATCCTTGATTCCGGAGCATCCTTCCACATGACTTCCGATTCTTCCACTCTATCTTTTGTTACACCTCTTGATTCCCTGTCGGTGTACTTACTGGCGATGGTACCTCTCTTTCGTCTGCAGTCGAGGACCTCTTAGCAACACATCTTTTCATGTTCCTTCATTGCTCATGTTCCTCGCCTAACCATGCTGACTTCTTCTGCTGGAGATTCTTCGACCTTGGTTATCGGATCATTCTCGACTCGACTCTTGTTGTGTTCGGGACCGCCACACGGAGCTCGGTTGGTTCGGCCCTCGGCGCCTTGACTCACAAAGCGTCTCAGGGAGCTTGACGGCTTCACCTTCCTTCCGTCGCCGCCAGCTCTCGCCTCGCCGCTCAGTCTACCGGCTCTTTCCAACAATGGCATCACCGTCTTGGCCATCGTGGGCTCTCGTCATCGTCTTTAGTTCGTCGTGGTCTTACGGGTCTCATCTCGGAGACGTGTCTCTACATTGTCGTACGTAAGTTAGGCAAACAACTTGACTTCCTTATCCTCATAGTGAGTCGGTGTCTCAACGTCCATTTGATCTTGTTCATTCGGATGTTTGGGGTCCGCTCCTTCGTTTGAAAGGGGTCATCGATACTATATCATATTTATAGATGATTTCTCTCGCCACACTTGGATATATTTCATGTCTTCTCGTAGTGAGGTCTTGTCTATCTATAAGCAGTTTGCCACTATGGTTCGCATACGCTTCTCCACTCCTATTCGTGTCTTTCGTCTTGACTCTGTTGGCGAGTACCTCTCTCATCACTGCTGCGATTTCCTTCTTTGCCGAGCGAAGGCACTCTCCTTCGATTCTCTTGTCACGGTGCTCATGCTCGAGAATGGTGTTCTTGGCGCAAGCATCGTCACCTCCTTGAGTCGGCTCGTGCAATCGATGATTGCCGCCTATTCCACCTCACTTTTGGGCCGAGGTTTGTTTCCACTGCCACCTATCTCGTCAACATCCACCTTTCTTCGCTCTTGGGCGCAATCCTCGTTGGCGTCTCGTGGTCTCCTTCGACTACTCGCCTTCGCCGTCTGTTTGGTTGCGTTTGCTCGTTCTCCTCGCCCTCGAGAACGCACAAACTAATCGCCATCCGTTGAGTGTGTCTTTACGGGATCTGATCTCGAGCACAAGGGCTATCGGTCTTTGGGATCTGTTGGTCGACGGATCCGATTTCGGGATGTGACTTTCGACGAGTCTCGTCCCTTCTACCCACGTCCTGCTTCTCCTTCGGCCTCCTGTGGAGTCTCTATCTTTTGACTTTTCGGATACACCTATCTCTGTTTGCCTCGTCCACCTGGCCCCACCGACAGGACATACGGCATTACTACACTGAAAGCGTAACAACCTCATCCCTTTAGTACTTGAGTTTCGCAAGTCGTGCAAGAAAACCAGGAAAAATTTATGGCCCCCAGTTTCGACAGAAAAGTGACCTTAATTAGTATATGCCCATACAATTTTTTTCTTAAATACTTGTGTACTTTTATAATAGCCCACAGGTTCACAGTTACTAAAATCTATGTACCTAAAATTTTTCACCACATTCCTTACGTAGAGAAAAACAGAAGACTGAAAACGTAGAGAAAAACAGAAGACTGAAATCTTTCAGTCCTCAGTTTGTGATGTCGATTTCTATGAAACTGTAACAGTCTGCACGGCACCATTACTTTTGTATGAAGAATACAACTTCATGGAAGAACACCCTCCACAACTTGTAATGCTAAGGAGCACAGAAAACTAACTAGAAAAAAAAAATCATAGCATCCAAAAGGGATTTGTAAGAGAGCACCTCATCTGATCGGGAGTGACTTCTGCTGCATTTGACTTGAATGTAGCGCTATTTTTCTTGCTCCCTGTGCGGCTCAAGTTCATTGAAACTTCCTCACCACTCGTGTTGGGGTAGCTAAATGAGACTGCAGGGGAATTTTGACACAGAATAAGCAAATGTATGACCAATAATACACAATCACCCATGTCAGTACAACTAAATATGCTACAGGTTAGCCAGATCCACACAGTGGTACTCACAGGCATACTCCTCAATCATCGGGCCTTCCTCCTCACAGATACAAAAGAGAAGGGTCTTGAGATATTTCTTTTGTAAGGCATCATAGACACCTAAATTTGATCACAAAGTTAATCAAATGGAAAAAAAATAGAAAGGCACATTTAACACATAATCATAAAACAGTAAATTCATTGAATGGGCTCAAGTTGTCTAGGACATATTTCACCTTTCTCCATCCAATCAATCAACCTCCTGGACTCAGCATCCATGGGCATCAGCTTCTTAATCTTCATCTCTGCAACAGATAAAAGGGTGTTTTGAGGGTCTGAGCTCATAAATTTCATATTGACTGCAGATTTTGGTTACAGAAACTGGGTTTGGAATTATGTCCAATCCTGACCTAGTGCCGGAACTGACTTATCATTGAAGTATTTCTCAGGGAATAGACCTCTGATGTAGCTGATGTTGTATATAGCAATCCGGAGCAAATTCCTTGTCTGTTTGGTCAACGTATCACCAATGTTATCCAAAAATTTATATGAATAACTCAAAATAGCAAACTATGCCACGACTGTCAGCAGACCACGTAGATATTTAAAGAAAAAGCTCGATGCATGAGAGATTGAAGACCCATCAAATATCAAAAATCGGTTTACTGACAAACAAGCACAGAGCGAAGCATAAAGTTCACCAAAACAACACACGAGTTATGTTTTCAATACTGAAACACAGAATGCATGAAATACAATGCAACTGAGCAACTGATCTTCCAACGGTAAATGGTGGCCTAATGGATCATGATATATTGCACCACTTGAACAACCAGAGCATTATGCAATTGCAATTATAGGATCATGTATTAATATAACTCATCATATCTGCCAAGTGAAATACAAATCAAACCATTCTAGGAAAAATGCAACTGATCACATGAGCAAGCAGTTATAAGAGAAAGGCAAACAATAATCATCTGTTGGAAATAAACCACCCAGCTTAAGGAAAAGCTATCAAAATTTCTGTAATCAACCAATCATCCTGTAAATTATTGTCAAAGCCACTCTCCAATTACTAAAAGGTATGAACTATCAAACAAAAGGAGGCTAAAATTAGTTGGTTGGTTTTAAAAACATGCCAAGAGATGTTAACTAAGCTAATTCCTAAATGCAGAACATGGTATTCAAAATTGCACACGATAGCATATGAAAATAAACAAAGAGGCTCCTACCAAAACGGTTTGAAATCGATGTAGTAGAAAATTGTCGCAAAAAACTATGGAGCGAGGAGAAAAAACTAGTTACAAACCAATTTGATCAACTTAGAACGTATGCATTCACGTTTCCAGTCCGATCAAATCTAAGCGTAAACCATAGTGCCCATACTTCCGCCGTTCGCAACGAAACGACCAAATCGAAACGGGATTATCAAACAAGCTAACGCCTCCTCGATTATCAACCAAGTCCACCAGAGAAGTAGCAAAACAAAAGCAACAAGATTGGTCCAACAATTCCCAATGTTGGGAATTGCAGAAATCAAGCACAAACCAGGATAATTTCCGCGCAAACTTTGTGCGAAATCGAGCAAACCGACAAGAGAATTCTCCCAAGAGCAGATTCGATGCTTCAAATCAGCGAAGGAAATCGAATGAGCAAGCAGCAGGAACAAAAACCATCAAATCCATGTGTAATAGCGACACATCCCATTTGAACCGGCCAAATTACGCATTGGAGAGACGAGCGCTTCGCGGAGAAAACTAGGAACCAACTCCAAATTGAGCGATCCAGAAGCTACTGATGCTTCGAACCGACTCAACTAGCACCATTGGAGCAGAAAAACCATAAAACACATTGCTAATCCCCCTAACACACTCTCAAATCCGCACACGTAATTGGTGAAATTCTCCAAGCGGCAACGAAATCCACCAAAAAAAACTCGCAAAAGGGAACCAATCCGACGCCCGAGGCTACCGACGTTCGAATCAACCCAGATCGAACCAGCAGCCGCGAGTGCTATAACCTAGCGACCAAATCCTCGGGAAAACGCTTCTCAAAACTTCAGGATAAAGTCTCGATCGAGCGAAACCGAATCGATCGGCACGTACGGAACCACTGGAATCAACTCAAAACGCGCGGGATCCAACCAGAGAGGGGCGAGGAACTTACTAGAAGCAGCGAATCCTGCTCCGTGATCTCCGCCTCCTTCGTCTTCTGAGCCATCACCTGCATGGAACAGAACAACGGACTCCGCTTAGCACACACGCACACCCACAAGCGCAACGCGAAATAGATAAGAGAACTCACCATTTTGCATCTGCAGCGCGCGCGCGCGTGAGAGAGGGGAAGAGAGAGGAGCTACTGGCTGGAGGCGTGGGCGAGAAGCCACGAAACGGAAATTCTTTGTTTAAAAAGGAAAAAAACGATTTCTTTCATTTTGAATTCTGGAGACATTCGTTTGTTTTAGTTTTGAATTTTGCGACGCTGGAAGGAAGTTAGTATCAGTTTTGAATTTTGCGACACTGAAAGTAAATTCCTATTTGCTTCTGATTTCGTGGCAGCAGCACTATGCAAGAGCTTCGGTAAAGTTATGTTACCCGAAAATTCATAATAGGATTATAATAAATCATGTGTGAGACCGTGAATATGTGGTTGAGTGCTCAAAGATACGCTCATACGTGTCTTAAATCCTAACTTGGTAAAATTATGTTGCCCAAAAATTCATAATGAGACGATAACGAGTCCCATGTGAAAATGTGAATGTGTGATGGAGTGCTCAAAGGTACGCTCATACGCACACTAAATCCTAGCTTTGGTAAAGTTATTGTTGGAGATATTAGAGATTAAGAAAGAGTCCATAGTTTAGATAAGAGTTCAAATCGTGCTAGAGTCGGACTGTAATATTCGGCACTATAAATAAAGAGTGTGCGGATTCCAAGAGGGATACACAATTATTCTCCAAAGTTCAACATGGTATCAGAGTCGTTCCCCACTACCCAACCCTAACCCTAGTCTGGTACTCACCTCGGATCCAAGCCGCCGCCGTTCGTGGTCGTTCTGCGAAGTCGCCGCCGTGTCGCCCCCATCCAGATCCACCGTCGCCTCCCACCGCCAGCCGCGCCGCTGCTATGCGGCAAGGCGGCGCGCCGCGCTCTGCGGACAAGCGTGTGGCTGCCGCCGAGCCGCCTGGGCTACTGCTGCTCGCCGCCTGGGCTAGAGGTAGAGAAGGAGAATCGGGGGAGGAGAATCCCACTGTGGTTCGCGGGTAGCTTCGGAGGAAGAGGAGGGGACGCTGCACTGGGAGGAGGGGCGACCAGGGAGAAGGAGGCGCTAGTCGGCCGAGTGAATCGGGAGAAGAAGAGGAGGCGCTGGTCGGCCGAGTGAATCGGGAGAAGAAGCGGAGGCGGCTTGAGCTCGGGCCAATGGTGGAGGAAGGGGAGGGGAACCGGATCTGGCTCGGGCCAGTGGTGGAGGAAGGAAGAGAGGAGGTCCTGCGAGGAGGGGGCTGGTGGTGGAGGAGGGAGAGGAGAGGACCGGGAGAAGGGAGTCGGTGGGGAGGAGTTGCTGCGCTGGGAGAATCGGTGGGGAGGAGTAGCTGCGCCGATCGGGCGAAGGGAGTTTGTAGGAAGGGGGATCCGGTGAGAGAAGCTTGCGGGAGGAAGTCCAGGAGATTGCTTCGGTCGATTTGGTTGATATTTCTGTGACTACGATCTGGTGTGGCACAGTGACTGATTCTGCGGATGGTTCAAAAGGTGTTGGCGACTACGTTTGTGACTATGGAGTCGTGATCTATTGATGTGTGAAGAGGTTGCCGTGATCGTTAATACGCGCGGTAATAGGTAGGAGGAGGACGAGTTGACGAGGAGCGTGTAATCATTGTTAAAAGTAGAAGATGAATCCTGAGGAGATAGAAGCTGCGAAAATGACTGATGAAGAAATTGTACGAAAAGCTGCAGAGAAGAGTATGGTGAGCATGGATAGGGAGAGTGGAGAATCATCTTTGGTCACAAAAGGTGAGATGAGAAGTATATTGCAAGACCTCATTGCGATGGGTTTGATAGGTCTTAGGGCTAAAACGAGATCATCAGAGTTGAAGTTGGAATTGATGCCGAATGATGTGAAGCTGGAAGGGAGTAAGAATTACCTGAGTTGGTCCAGGAGGACTCAGTTAATTATGAAGACGAAAGGGGTAGAGCACTATTTGCAGGAGACTTGCATAGAGCTACAGATAGAGGGAGTACTGATTGGAGGGTGTGGAATACTACCAATTCTGTGGTGGTGGTATGGTTGTTGAGTTCGGTGTCCCCGCCCATTGCTAGGATGGTGGAGGCGATCCCAAGTGCAACGGTGGTGTGGAAGACCCTGGGGAATATGTACTTCGAAACTAGGAATGTGATGATGATGGTGGAGGTTCAGGGCGAGGTAGATGCTCTGAAACAGGGGGAGAAGAGCGTTCAAGAATATGTCAGTGAGTTGCAGCGGTTGTGGGCAGATTTGGATCAATATGATCCACTACAACTGACGTGTGCTGATGATATTGAGTTTGGTAGGGCATGGCTGCAGCGTAGAATGGTCACTCACTTCTTGAAAGGTTTAAACCCTGAGTTTGAGAGCAGGAAAGCTTAAATATGTCATCAGGTGGTATTGCCAACTATGGAGGAGGCTATTTCAGCTATGGTTATCGAAGAAACTCGACAGAGAGTGATGGTGGGTAACAATCCTATAAGGTCAGTCGTACGCCATAGCTGATGACAAAGAGTGTTACAACTGTAAGCAAACAGGACATTTGAGTTGGGCATGTCCTCTATCACGAACTGGAGGTCGTGAGGGTGATTGGATTTGTCGTGATGCGAGATGCGGCAACTTGAATTTTGCAAGGAGGACTGAGTGTTATAGGTGTGGGGCATCTCGCCCTAGTAGAGGTGGTGGTGGGAATAATAGATCTGCTGAAGGAGGTTAAGGTGGAGGTAGAGGTAGAGGAAGAGGTGGGTCCAGGGTCAATGCAGCCATGACAGAAGAGAATATCACACAGTCGGAGAAGTGACAGAAGGGAGAAGAGAGTTGGGAGGAGGATTGGGACTGGAGCCAAGCATGATGGACTATGGCAGAGGTAGAGGTGGTGGAGGCCGAGACTGGGGGAGTGTGGGTAGAGTGGTGGAGGCCGGGGGTGGCTGGAGGCATGAGGGTAGAGGAAGATGAGGTTGAGGTCAGGCAGCTGGTAGATGGTGGAGATAGATTTAGTGACGTTCTTGGTAGTATTAGTGGTTAGTAGATTTTACTATATTCTAATAATGGTATTACATTATGTAACAAGATGGCCATAATTGTTATCTCATGCCTATCTTGAGGGGGAGTATTGGAGATATTAGAGATTAGGAAAGAGTACAAAGTTTAGATAAGAGTCCAAATCGTGTTAGAGTCGGACTGTAATATTCGGCACTATAAATAAAGAGTGTGAGGATCCCAAGAGGGACACACAATTATTCTCCAAAGTTCAACAGTTATGTTGCCCAAAAATTCATAATGGGGCGATAATAGAGTCTTGTGTGAATGTGTGATAGAGTGTTCAATGATACGCTCATATGCGCACTAAATCCTAGTTTTGATAAAGTTATGTTGCCCGTAAATTCATAATGGGATGATAATGAATCCTATACGAATACGTGATGGAGTGCTCAAATATGCTCATACGCACACCAAACATAACCAACATATCACGCTGTACCGCCATTGAGGGCCTTGTGGTACCACCAACGTATCATGCTGCACCGCCATTGAGAGCCTTGTGGGTTCGTACCGCGCACAAAGTGCTGCTAATGTGAGCGCTCTTCCTCAAAAGGTTTATTGAGGGCCCTAGGCCCCTGACCCTTCTTCTGCCCGTGTTGAATATTTTCCTTACCATAGAACTATTTTACAAAAAGGAAAGCATTGAGAATACGGTCTTACACTGCATGATAGTGCAGAAGATCTGAAAAATGGACTACGCATGATCCTGATATTGGGAAATCGACCCTCATATTGAACGTATGTATATAACTTGCAACATTTTCCCCTTGGAATTATAGCACTTTCCTTGCCAGATGATCACAGCAATGGCGACACTGTACCAAAAGTGCAAGATGGTTCATGGTGACTTCGTGAATACAAGCACAACATTCTAGTTCCAGTTCCGGGGAAGGTGGTCTGTAACACCATGAGTTATGTGAGGTGAGCTTGATGTATTATGAGCTGGCGTAATTTATCAGAAAAAATGGTTATCTGATGATGCACAATTAACGCAAGTCATTCTCAAAATTGTTTGTCACGTGGTTGTTTCTTGGCAATCTGGTAGTATCGAATACATTGTGTGTATTATCGAGAGGTCCAAAGGGCGATATATATAGGAGTACAAGAGATATATGTCATATATAGATAAGGCATATAAGAGTCCCTATTCTAACTCCTATTCTAACATATCTCTAATATATCTCTAACACCCCCTCAAATGCAAGGCGTATACAATAGCATTGCATTTGAAAAGGGTTAACACTAAAATATGAAAAACCAAAATTCGAGTCTTCATAATGTCGTCGTAGCATGCTGCTCTTGGAAAATATATCGATAAAAGATCTTCTTCCAACCGGTGTCGTGCGACAGCCCATAAAGCACAAGGTGCTGGAGCAAAGTTGACCGCGGCAACACGACGAAGAAGATGATGAAACCAACAAATATAGAGAGAGCTGTCAAATCAAGTCGAATAGGAATAGGTGGAAGCATGGCGGCGCAGATCGTAGCCCAAGACGGCGGCGACGCAGTGCACAAGAAGTGCAACGAATGCACAGTGCAAAGAAGTGCAACAGAGGCGCAGTGCAGAAGAAGAGCGGCGCAATGCACAAGAGCGCAACAGAGGCGCAGTGTGGAAGAAGCGCGGCGGCCTTGAACGCTTGGAGCGGTGGATCTGCAGCGGCTCGAAGAAATAGCGGCGGGAGCGGCGGCTGCTGCTATGCATAAGGCAATTCCTATACTTCTATGACTGACAAGAAATTTGTGGACTCGCATGGCGAAGACGAACTCAAAAATTGAGTACTACGGACTTGGATGGACGCAACGAAAGCAACGACACAAAGTAGGAAAAATCTAAGGATAACTAGCAGTAAATACTAGCAGTAGATAGCTTTAACAGCGAAAGAAGCTGCGAGAAGCCGGAGCTGGAGAAATCAATATAGAAACCAAAACTAGAGCCAGTAGAAAATCTAAAGCCGGTCGTTGAAGCCGTAGTAGCTCTAGATCTGGTTAACTTGGATGAAGCCGGTCGTTGAAACCGAAGTAGCTTAAAAATTCAGGGACGCCAGCTCCCAACTTCATCCTTCTCTCCACCTCCCGTCTCCTCCCCTCACATCGTGAGGTGCTGGGAGACTAGAGGTAGATGGGAGAAGGAGTAGATCCGGGCAGGGGAGCCACCGATCTCATCCACCTCGTTCGCCGCCCTCATGGCCCTCGTGGCGCCACCCCAACGCTGCGCCCACGAGGTGATGGCCACCCGACAAGATCTTCGTCGTCATGGAGTACGTCCCGCCGCGAGCCCGGGTGACCATGTTGGGCTTCGGAGGGTACCTCAAGAAGAACGTGGTGCTCGTTGAGCGCCTTTGTAGCAGCAAAGAAGGATACCCGTGACATAAGCACAAAGATCAATGTCATGAGGCCCATCAATAAGGATCTCGTGCTCAACAATTGGCACCGCACCATTCTCCTCGACAGATGATGCTTAGCGAGCCGCACTCGAGCATTCGGATCAATGGCAAGCTAAGATGGCTCATTTGGGCTAATCTTGAGGACAAGACGCCACTTGGCAAAGCGGCACCACCTCGTAGTACTTGGCACACAGCTTGCCGAGATCATCATGGCCCCGGTGGTGGTCTCCTTGTTGGTGCCAAGAACCTCGATGGTGCCCTTGTCCACCTTGATGTCGGGAGAACACCACCCTCATTGAGGACATCAACGAAGGGCTTGCCATCCTTGGTCTTCGGTATAGGGTCTCCTCAAAGAGGATCACACCACCGAGGTAATCGGAGGGCACCAGGGTGCGTAAGAGGAGCTCACTGAGGAACGACGGTTCTCCTCAACGCTCAACATTGATGCCGCAAAGCGCTTGCCAATGGTGCCGTGGATTCGCCGCAAGAAGAAGGATACCCTTGCTGGGGTGCCAATGTGGGCGCGTTTTTGATGAGCTCGCCCTGTACTTGCCGCAGAGGGTCGACATGGTCGATGCTTGGGGAAGATTCGCGAGCCCTAAGGGAGACGGGGAGGTTGGTTTGGCGGGGGGCTACCGTGGAGTACGCCCACGCGCGCGCTTACCGCCATGTCCCCGAGAACGGCCGCAGGAGGACGGCGCGCGATACCTCAAGCACCGGTGTCCGCGCCGCTTATCGCCACTCGGTTGGGGTGTACCACCGCGACATCAAGCCCGAGAACCTCCTCGCCGACGAGCAAGGCAACTTCAAGGCAACCTCAAGGTCGCCGACTTGGGTTCTCCACCCTCTTGGACACGGAGCGCCGGAGGCTCTCCTCCACACCGCCGCTCGCCGCCGTGAGCGCCGCAGCGAGAGCAGCATGGGGAGTCCTTGACCGTGGCACCGGGAAGCGAGCCGAGGATCGGTGGAGGAAGCGGCGTGCCAGACTTGCAGACGGCCGAGCGGACGAGGTCGGGGGCATCCAGCCCGCCATGACGATGTGCGTGACTTCCTCGAGCAAGCCCGATCAACCTTGGGCGGCGGCGGCCGCCATTGCTTTCCATCCTAGGTGAGGCGGAAGCCACAAAGAGTTGAAGGACGCTGAAGGATTTGGACTGCCGCCCGGAGCGAGATTGCACCTCCCGGGCGCTGGATAGCGAAGCTAGGTTGTAGGCTAGAGTTTAGAACCTTTGCTCTGATACCATGTTATGAATTGATTGTGTATTGAAGAGAGGCCCAAAGGGCGATATATATAGAGTACAAGAGGTATAGATAAGGATATGTTAGAGATAGATTCTATCTCTAACATATCTCTAGTACTCTAGATCTGGTGAAGCCGGTCGTTGAAGCCGGAGTAGCTTAAAAGATCAGGACGGCAGCTCCGTACCTCATCCTCCTCCCCACCTCCCGTCTCCTCCCCTCACATCGTGAGTTACTGGGAGACTAGAGGCGGCTCGTCGGTCGAGGCGCGGCGAATCACGGCAACGCAGTCCTCCTGCTACATGCTGCCGGCGGGCAAGAACGAGGCGCCGGTGGCTGGTGGAGCGGCACAGGGCGCGGAGGTCGCGAGCGTCTCTCTCCAGTCGCGGGCGGCGCCCGGAGGCGAGCGAGGATGACTTGGAGTCGACGCGGATCCATCCAGAGCCACCACACCAACTCGCCAAGCAAAACCCGATGAAGATTTGAAGGCAGCGCGGCGGCCACATCCGGTGGTGATGAAGTCCGCGCCGGCTACGTAAGCAGAGGCAGCACCGGAGCAGGGAGCTGGATTCGGGCGAAGATGGAGCACAGGGCAGTGGGAGGCTCGAGGGAACGAGCAGATTCGTCGAGGACGAACGAAGAGGCGCCGAGGACGAACGAAGAGGCGCCGGATCTGGCTCGGTAGATCTAGGCAGAGAAGAAGCGGAGGAAGCGCACGAGGTGCGGCGACCCGGTCATCGCGCGGTGGAGGAACAATCCACCTCCTTCCCCTCTGGTCCGATTTGGTTCGGCTCGGCGGCCTCACCTAGGCCACCGACGACCGCTCCCTCGAGGCCGCCTTCAGCCCCTTCGGCGAGATCCTCGAGTCCAAGATCGTCTGGAGCGATGATGCGGCCGACCCCGTGGTGGATTTGGAGGCCGGCTGGTGCGGCTACTCCAAGGGCGTCGCCGTCGGTGCCGACCTCTCCCCGTCGGTGGGGTCGCCGTCTCCGTCGGCAGCGCGGCAGCGGCGAGTTGATGAGGCGGAGTAGGCGGGCAAGGACGGCGCCAGCAACGCTCCGCCCCTGCCGTTCTTGGAGGTGACGTGCAGGAGCTCCGTCAAGGTCCGACGGTTCACGGCTGGGACGATCGCCTGCTACACGCTGCACGTTGAGGCCGGCGAGGAGCCCGTCAGCTTCGGACACACCGCCCGTGCCGTGAAGGAGAAGGCCGCCCCCGGGAGTGAAGACGGCTCCTCCCGGGGGCAGCGGCGGCAACGGCGCCGGTCGGACGCTAGGAGGCGGTGACGGTAAGAGCAAACCCTAACCCTAACCTAGGCTCTGATACCATGTTATGAATACATTGTGTGTATTATCGAGAGACTCAAAGGGCGATATATATAGGAGTACAAGAGATATATGCCATATATAGATAAGGCATATAAGAGTCCTATTCTAACTCCTATTCTAACATATCTCTAACATATCTCTAATATATCTCTAATATATCTCTAACAGTATCCAAACTCAAACTGTGCATAAGTTAATTGACCCTCATAGGTATATGTTTTTTGTACAAAATAACACTAGAAAATTGTTCCTAGCAGGCACTGCACTGGCATCTGCACGTGTGCGGAAAAGATGTATCTGGCAATTGTGTCTTGAGTATCCCAGTTCAGGTTTGCCGATGCATGATTAACGAATGTACCTGTAAACCCGATCAATAAACGGTACATGTGCCGAAATGTATGGTCATATTTGTTTAGACTTAGCTTTTTTGGTTTATCATTTAAAGATAGTTATATATATATATATATAATCAGCTTATAAACACCTAGCTTTTAAGTCAAGTCAACATGTTTGGTAGTCTGACTTTTCCTTAGACTAGTCTAATGCATGTGCTTTGCTACAGATTAAAAAAATTATATCTCATCAATTGTTATCGTGCTCAGCCTAGATCCACCGGTAACCCGTTCTTGGAAAGATCGATGGAATCTTTGGGCTTCTTGCGCACCAGGTTGGGCAGTTGGGGTGTGGGGGGAGTGGAGAGGAGGCTATGGGTGGCCAACCGTACGCACAGGAGGAACCGAGAAAGAACGAGATCCAACGGCTCACATCTCACGAAGAAAGATAGATCTAACGGCTCATATCGCATGAGGGAGGACGGGCCGCTACCAATTCATTCTTTTAAGTAGTAGAGATTGGCTTATTGTCTTCAATAATGAATGTCTGAAATACCCTTTCACAAATGGGCTAAGAATATATTAAATTCACACATCACAGTTCGAGAATCACACATAAATATACAACTGATCATGTATGAACACATATCAAATTCACAAATAATGCATAAACACACAACAATCAGTGGTAATTTACAAAATTTTGAGAACTACTTTGGACATGAATCACTGATCATGACCTTGATAATCACATCGTCTATTCTCATTTAATTCAAAAAAATGAAAAAATAGAGAAAAATATATCGTCCGTTGTCGTCGGCGGCGGCATGCCTCCCATCAGTCGCCATCGGAGGAGGGGGCGATGGAAGAATGAGGAAGCAGATCTTAGGGTCTGTCCTCCAGATCTGAACGGGGATGCAGATCTACTACCCATCGGAGGAGGCGACGGTGAGGTTGTCGGGGCCGAGGGAGGGCGGCGGCGGCGGCGGGCGTGGGGTTGAGGGATGCCGGCGGCATCGGGTGTGGGCTTAAGGGAGGCCTATGGTGTTGGGCACGGGGATGCCGTTGGCGGGAGCGGGACGACGGCATCGAGCATGGCGAGGGGGGGACGGCGGCATCGGGGTGAGTTGCTCATAAGATGGTGAGGGAGCCGAAGGGGAAAAGAAAATGGAGTACGGGAGGAGGAAAGAGAAGAAAAAAATGAAAGGATTTGGAGTTATATATGAATGACATTTGGTGGGTAATTTTAACAAACTTGAGTGGCAAATGAATATTTTATTCCACAAAATCCAAAAAAAACACTTCTCTGATGACTTTTAGGCTTAAAATGGTTTAAACTTTTCATAAGTTAGATGAAAAAAAACACCCCTTCATTTAGGCTTTGGCTTCTTTTTTTTTACTTATAAGAAAAATAAAAAAAACCTAAACTGTAAATGGGCATGATGCTGTCAAGTGCAGACAGAGACAGTCTACCTGGATGCATTAGTGCCCATTGATTCATGCATTGCAGGTTGCAGCAACACGCAAATGCCAATCCCCTGATATTATCACAATGTTAAGAAGAGGCTGCGGCTGGGCTCGATCGGCCCAGGAGGCCAAGAATTTAAACTGGGTGGCCCACACGCGAGGTAACCATAGGAAGGTATAGGTTCCAGGGCCACTACTCCCACTCCTTGCCAACCCAACAAGGATGGCAACGGTGCTATTCCCGGAGGAGAGTGGTGGAATATTCTCGTCTTCGAGAGAAAAAAAAAATTCCATTTCCCGTCCCTATTCCCATCCTTGGGTACTATTCTCCCGCGTTCCCCGCTCCCATCAGGTTATCAGGGCCCCACGGGGACCTAGACCTGAAAATTAGAGCCTCAACCTCTCCTACACAAACATACATAGAGACGACAGAATCAATGTTCCAAATGATTTAAACAGTGTTCTTTTGCATCCAATAATATTCTTTTGCATCCTGTCTGGCTGAGCATATAATCATGGATGGTGTCCCAACTCCCAAGCAAATAAGCAAGCAAACCCTTAAAGATTTAAAAAGTGCATAACTTGCAAGTTCCAAACACAACGCACATACCAAACAAAGATATACACTGATACACAGTTACTCAGTTCATATGAGAAAATAGACATACCCACACACCAAATAGAGACTCACACATAGACAGTATTGTCGGATGCGGGAGCAGCGGGACTAAGGGAGGACCGAAGGAGCAACTAAGGGGATGTGGAATTGCTGATGGGGAGTTTGGGATTTGGGGGGCAACGACTGGGAATGGGGAAGGCGTCGAATGGGATGCTGGCATTCTGCTACTGCTAGGGTTGTGAGTCCTAGTTACGACTTACGACCAATGAGAGACGGGATTGTGTGGTAGTGGGTTAGTGGCCCGCGTGTCATAGGGTTATTAGGGTCCTATGAGGGTAGCGGGGATGTGGAGTAGAGGAATGACTCCGGCCCCACTTCACCCCGATGAGGAATTATATTTTCATATTAGCATCCCCGTGGTGGGGTGGGGTGGGGGGAACAAACCCTAACCCATAGGATGAATTCCCCGTCGGGGAACGGGGATTGGGGCCATCCCTAATTTCCCAACCCACTTCGTTGATGAACAATTGTAGATTTTTTTTGTAGGTGTGTTACGACTAAACATATGTTCTAAACTTGTCATTTTACTGGTGGACTAAAGTGCCTTTCTGTCAGATGTCTTCAGCAGACGAGCTATGAAAGATACTCGCTGAACCAGAACAATGAAGACAGGAACGTTAAGGGCATTGTCCTGGGAATCTATAGAGATGTGGTTGTATGTCTGTCAAGTTAAGGCTGAAAAGCTGACGCTCTTGAAGTCCTTGGTTTAGGAGGCTAGAGAAGCGTTGGAGTGGGCTCAGGAAGCTGAAGAAGTGCTGGACAGGCCAGAGGTGATTAGAGAGACGAGGAGTTCCCAGGAGGCTGAAGCTGATGAGGGTGCGATCGGAGAGGAGGTTGGCATAATGGCATTTGATGCATTTGCCGGGAGGAGAGACAGGTTCTGATTATGCAGATGTTCAGAGTGGCGCAACCACTGCAACGAGAGAATGAAATAAGAGTAGGGACCTCTCAGTATTTCAGAAGAAACAAAAAATAACAGCATGTATACAATCCACGGTCAGCCCAATTTAGTTAGATTAGGTTCATCTAGAAGGTTTATTGTTGCTGGATTGCTACTAATACGATACTACTCAGCGAGACATCGACTTCAATCATGCGGCGGCGAAGCATGAATGTGGCAAACGAGGCCCTGGTAGCTGGTGCGTCGCGAGCTTACCGCGACCGGGCCCGACGATGATGACAAATGCGCAACCGACGGCCAGAGAGCTAAGTTTATACGCCGCGCAGAACGCACAATTAGCAGTTTTTAAATTTAATTTAATCTTTGATCCCTTGAGATTTTACTTAAACTCGGTCACCACTGCAAGCGATGTTGGTCTTGTAGCCGCGGCGCAAGCTCGGGCTCCCTCCGCTCCGTCCAAGTCCGTGCCCTGAAACGGTCTCCTTCTGCTCGGTCGATAACTCGACCCAGCCACCTTGAGTCCTTGTCCGCTGGCCTGGACTCTCCTCAGCTTGCCTCCGTGCTGTCCTTGCTGTCGAGCGGGTTAGCCTCCCTGTGAACCTTCTTGTGGTGGTGAAAACTAATGAGATCTTCATGTAACGAAGCCATCTTGATCTTGTAATGATTTATGAATGAAATATTCTTGTAGTGATTTTTGTTAGCGTCGACCGTTGATAAACTTAGTCTTACAGAGAAAAAAAATGATGGTAAGTCCTGAAAAGTATACAAAGAAACCAACTTAACTTATATTTAGTGGAACTCGATCTGTAGTCATTAGCCACGAGGTAAATGTGACGAACAAGGTGTTTTCTGTATAAAAAATTTAGGGTTAAAATTGGTATTAAAAGTATTGCTTAAATCTAGTGTTTTGCACAAAATGGAATTACGAGACAACTTACCTGGTGCAGAACGCAATTTACTCAAAGAAGACATTGAAGACCTTAATAATGCAAGTCTTGTAGGACAAATGACAATCATATGGCATTTTCTGATGCAAGAATCCACAAACATTATCTTAAGAGTAGGTATGTGAACTTGACTGCTTCCTGAGGTCACACACAACCTTTCAAAGTCAATAGCCTCTAATTAAGAACATATATTTAGAAGCAATCATGATATAATCCTAATATTGTTTGAAGTCAATACACTCGTGCGAATTCCCTCATTGCAAATCATATATGCCGCGAAATTACGCGCCAACAACCTAAATTCCGGTATATTCGAGGCATAACTGGCAAGTCTCTTATATCACCGATCAATACACGTACGAAATCACCAGATAAACAAACGAAAAGGCAAATACAACCGGGAATCCTAAGTCCTAAACCCGAGGACGAATCTAAACGCGCGCCGAGTCAGCTCCGTTTTCGTCTCGTTTCGTGTACGGTCACAGCACAGAACGTTAATGAAAACGCTGTATATACAGGGGCGGAGAGGCACCCCATCAATCTAGCAAACCTATAGGACCTAGTATGTCCTAATTATTTTATAGTGTAGTTAACCAATCAATCCTCAATGGAATTTCTTATCACCACTCATAGAGTTCCAAGCCCATATACTTATAACAACTTAATGTTCTCAGATTTTCATATAAAAAAAATCAAATCTTATGTTAATTTGGAGATATAATTACCCATTAAAGGGGAGCACAAATTCAGACTACAAGCGAAAGAAAGGATAATACACGGGAGTATTTTTCTTTTAAAAAAGAGAGTAGGGCTTTGAAAAAGTATTCCTCGCTAGTCTTGAACATGGCAAGTATATGATCAAAATTATCTTGCCAATTGTCATGCTGCCAAGACTCGAGATACTTGCATTGAGAAGAAAATTAGGACAAAATTGAGTTATTATGGAATATGATTTGCTATTTTGCTTACTAGTTGTATATATAAATTTTAGTGTATATATATATTGTATAGCTAAACATTTTTTTGTGCTGAGTTGTCCGCTCGGCCCTCCCATGCCTATATCTTAGCCCCACCACTGTGACTATATATAAGCTTTCTCCGTCTCCTGCTCCAGAGCAGAGCGGAGCGCTAGCTACTTAGCTAGACTACGAACGAACATGAGAGGAGGAAGCGCTCGGCTCGCGTTCGCGTCACGCTTGCTCCTTCTCGCCCTCGCCGCCGCGTGCACGGCCGGCCGCGCCGGGGGGCACGGCGTGCAGCCGCTGTCTCGGGTCGCCATACACCGCGCGCGCGTCGCGCTGGACGCGTCCGCGGCGGTTCGGGCGTCGCCTTCGCTGCTCGGCTCGCGGGTACGTTTGGTCGAATTCCTTTTTTTTTTTTTTCTTCACTTCTTTCTACTGCCTTTTACTTCTACCACGACTACAGCTAACGCCTGCTTAAGCTGCAGCACGTAATCTTTTTTTTTTCCGAGGGGCAGCACGTAATCTTTTTAGAAGTTGCACTCAGGGGGATGACTAGGCTAGGCTAATCTTTGACAAATTCCCGTAATTTTACTTAACGTTAACCAAACTTTAAGCTCACCTGATGAGAACTGAGTTGTAAGTAAATCAAGGGGTAATCTTAACCAGGGTGGCGGATAATGCAGGCTAGGCCACCCTAACAATTCTCATATTTCTTAAGAGAAATAGTATAATTGAAACATACGTTGTTTGATATAAGAGATTGTCACTTGTTCCCTCCTTGGTATCAGCTCAAGCTCCGCCACTGATCTTAAGCGTCATGTAAATTGGCTACAGTTCAAAGGGAAACAAAACTAAACGAGACAAGCAAATCTAGTCAACTACATATACAGTAGGGGCCTCCTACTGCCACTCGCAAAAAAAGAAGCTAGTAGAGTCAACTCCCCGCCCAGATTGCTCCTCTGCACATGTGGTGATGCGGGCTCTCGATAGCACGCGTAATATTCGGAAAATACCACTTCACGGCTTCACGCCGTCCTAAGCCCAAAAATCCAAGCCGATTCTTGGAGCGTTCTACACAGTCAAAGATATCCATTTCACTTCCCCCTTCCGTTAGCCGCCGCATGTGACGGCCGAAGCAGCAGGCGCACGGTCCACAGCACGCACGCACGCACGCTTTTCACAAATTTTTGGAGACGAACTCGGTAGGCGGACGGCCCACGGCCCGCGCGTACGCTTTTCACAAAGAGACGGACTCGGCAGCCGGCACAAACGGCCGGTCATTACAACTGGACACTACCCAGCCAAGTACCCAACCATCGCCACAAGCGGCAAAAACCTCTTCTTTTTCCGCGAGGAACCGAACCAAACAGAGGATGCCGAGCGGTATTCTCCTCGTGCTTCTCGCTGTCGCGTGGGCCGCGCCGGCGACGGCGGGTGTCGGCGCCGCCAGGCTAGGAGTGCAGCCGCTGTCGCTGATCGCCATCCACCGAGCGCGGATTGGCATCGACGGGGTCGCTTCGGTCAGGGCGTCGCCTCGGCTGCTCGGGGCTAAGGTACATGCGTGTATGCTTCTGAAGTTTCTTGGTTGCTGTAACAAGGTAATTTTCAGTCCTGACATGCTTGGCCGGCAGTTTCGGGATACATCGTGCATCCTCCGTCCCAATCGCTTCAGGAAAAAGTTTGTGGATTGGGGGGATGGTGCCAAGTTTGTAGTGGCGAAATTTCAATGGTAGATCGTGGGTACCCAAATCAATTGAATGATCGATGGACCAAACTGGTCTGCATCACTGCATTGCCCATTCTTAGTCCTTACTCTGTCGTGTCACATGGGGATGTTCCCTGCAAAGTCCACTATGTAGTATAGTGCGTCGATCTTACCGTTCCGGCTTCACATTGTTCCTCAATGATCACGCATTGTCTGCCCTCCAGCTGGTATTTTTAATGGAAAACCATGCTTAGTCGGGTTTTTTTTTATATCATACGTTGCTCCTTTTAGAATTTGATCTGATTAATACATGCACTTCAGCAATTGATGAATTACAGTTAGTAGCTGCGAAATGCTATTGCTTGGTCCTTGATTTTTAATGCAAGAAAAAAGAAATCTGACACGACGTTGTGGACACAGGGGGAAGATACTGCTTGGGTGACTGTAGATTTCGCAGTTCCCCACGCAAGTGACGGGGATTGGATCGGCGTATTCTCTCCTTCGAATTTTAAGTATGAACTAGTACATTTCCACGAAATTTTAACATTTTTAACTGTGAGACCATGTGATGTGAGTTTGTAGATCATCATGATTGCAATTTACAGTCATGATCTGATAAGTTACTGCACTTTCCTACAGTGCGTCCACATGCCCTGGATCTAATGGGTCAGACCCAGGCCCTGTGATATGCTCGGCACCAATAAAGGTTAGTGGACATAATGAGCGAATTTCGCATTCTTCAGATGGACTACTAATTTGAATGGTTTTTTTAAAATGTTGGTTTCAGTATCAGCTTGCAAATTATTCATCAGATTATGCCAAGTCGGGGAAAGGGACTCTGAAGTTTCAGTTGATCAACCAGCGGCAAGATTTTTCCTTTGGATTTTTCACCGGTGGACTCTCAAATGTGAGTTACTGCATAATACATGTGTTATCCACTCTCCATCATTCGATAAAAAAGCACTGACTCTTTGTCTAATTCATTTGCAGCCAAAACTTATTGCAGTGTCAAATAAGATTGCATTTGCGAACCCGAAAGCTCCAGTCTATCCACGTCTAGCACAGGGAAAAACATGGAATGAGGTGGGTTATTCTCTCCTCTCTGGCTTACACTGGCAAATCTAACGAAAATGTTGTTATACTGATATAGTCTGAGATGCTTCCTAGCTTAAGCGGTCAAACTGAAATCTCACTGAAGAGTTTTTGCTTTGTCATGCTAGATGACTGTCACATGGACAAGTGGCTATGACATCAATGAGGCATATCCCTTCGTTGAATGGGGCATGAAATGGAGTCCTCCTGTGCGCACAGCAGCCGGCACTGTCACTTTTGATCGTGAAAGCATCTGCGGTATGGTGCCTATAAAATATTATTTCTGCATTATTCTTGCTCTATATTTAGTAGCACAGAAGAAATATCTGTGAGGAGAAATGTGAAATTTGAATTATCTACCAAATAGATTGAACTTATGCGATCCTAATTTTGTCAGCTAGCTGTCATGATTTGGTTTGAACTGGTTCCATTTAGTAAATTTCAACGTTATGTTACCCGATGTCCATGACAGGTACCCTGGTTCTTGGTGTTTATATGTATCCAGTGTAACAAATAATTGAAGAGCTGGAACATGACCAGTTTGACCACCATTGTTGGTTTTATATTTTTAGCTTTCATACTTTGTGGACATTGAGCAAGCAGTATGCAACAGATAAAGTTGCGGAGAAAAATTTATTTTCGGGAAAAATATAACCTTTCACAAGGATGTAAACCCAAACAGGAAATTTCCACCTTTTTTAACTGACGCGTGTCACTGTACTTTTTGCTTGCGCAGGAGAACCTGCTCGTACTGTTGGTTGGAGAGATCCGGGTTTCATTCACACAGCTTCCCTGACGAATTTATGGCCAAACAAAGAGTAAATTCTTGCCTTCGGTCCTTAAAACAGTTGTCGCAGTTGTGAATACTGCTGTTCTGACTATGCAATTCTTCCTACTAGATACTACTACAAAATTGGACATATACTACCAGATGGAACAGTTGTATGGGGCAAGTTTTCCTCTTTCAGAGCACCTCCTTATCCTGGACAAAAGTCACTCCAGCGGATTGTTATTTTTGGTGATATGGGAAAGGTAAATATATGCCAGCCCAACACTGATGTAGGTTATGCTACTGCTCACTGATAACATGAAGATAGTAATGTTTACTTTTCTCCCTATTTAAAGAAAAACACAAGTTCGTTGAGATATGATAAAAAACCTGCACATTGGCGAATTCTCTACCCAAAAAAAACTTTTATATTCTTTATTTTCAACCAATGACAAATTATTGTTTCTTTTCACAAAAAATTGACCTCAATCTGACGAATGTTTATTAAGCATGTTTGTTTACTTAGCCCTTCTAATTATTGGCTTCATACATGGCAATGCAGTGAAAGACTTCCATAATGAAAAATTAATTAAATCAGCTCTGCACATTATTACAAATGCCTCTAGAATTTTTTGGTATTGTTCCAGCTGGTTTAGTCTGACTATTAGAGTTCACAGCTACTTCAGTCCTTCTGAAGAAAAATTATATCAACCCATCCATGATTTATTTTTCGGAATTGCTGACGGCTATATAAATATATTTGTTGCATGAATACTATGCTTTACACATTTTATCTTTGAAGAAGATAGTGTTCTCATTTGTAGGCTGAGAGGGATGGAAGCAATGAATATATGAACTACCAGCCTGGATCACTTAACACCACCGATGCACTAATCAAGGACCTTGACAACATAGACATAGTATTTCATATTGGAGATATTTCCTATGCCAATGGGTATATTTCGCAGTGGGATCAGTTCACACAACAAGTTGAACCAATTACTTCTCGAGTACCCTATATGATTGCGAGGTCTGTACATCTTGTTTAAACCAGATCTCGAAGCCTTTCACGAGTTAACGCTCGGATAACCTGCTTTCTCTGATGCAGCGGAAATCATGAACGAGATTGGCCAAACAGTGGGTCTTTCTACAATGGTAAAGATTCTGGAGGGGAGTGTGGGGTGTTAGCTGAGACCATGTACTACACCCCAACAGAGAACAGGGCAAACTACTGGTAAGTGGCAGTATCTAGCTCATTTGCCGTATGATGCGTCATATGAACAATATCGTGTACAAATGTCAGTGATGGCCACTATTTACTAAGTATAAACTTGTGCCTCAACTGGTCATATTTCACCCCCTAAAAAGAACTGAATATTGTTCAACAGGTACTCAACAGATTACGGCATGTTCCGGTTCTGTGTCGCAGACAGCGAGCATGACTGGCGAGAAGGCACGGAGCAGTACAAGTTCATCGAGAACTGCTTCGCCACGGTTGACCGGAAGAAGCAGCCGTGGCTGATATTCATCGCCCATCGCGTCCTTGGCTACTCCTCCGGTTTCTTCTACGGCCAAGAAGGATCGTTTGCCGAGCCGATGGCCCGGGAAAGCCTTCAGAAGCTGTGGCAGAAGTACAGGGTGGACATCGCGTTCTACGGCCATGTCCACAACTACGAGAGGACATGTCCGGTATACGAGGTAGCTGCATGATCTGCGGTTCTCTTTTCAGTGCATCTGCAGAAATGTGAAGTTCTCTTGTGACCATGCTAATGTCCAAGTTGTCGTGCAGGAACAATGTGTGAGTTCAGAGAAGTCTCACTACTCCGGCACCATGGACGGCACCATCCACGTCGTCGTCGGGGGCGGCGGCAGCCACCTGAGCAACTTCACCGCCGAGGTCCCGGTGTGGAGCATCTACAGGGAGATGGACTACGGCTTCGTCAAGCTGACGGCGTTCAACTACACGTCCCTTCTCTACGAGTACAAGCGGTCCGGCGACGGCAAGGTGTACGACAGCTTCACCGTGCACAGGGAGTACCGGGACGTGCTGGCGTGCGTCAAGGATAGCTGCGCTCCGACGACATGGGCGACATGACGCAGACAAGTCGCCTGTGAGTTGTGAGTGGGGTGATGGTTTTGTGTGTAATTGTGAGTTGCAGAGACCACATGGTTTGGTCATATTCCTGATGATAAACAATTGACACCGTTTGTCGAATAGTTTGGCGTTTTATAAAGAAATCATCAATCTGTAATTCTAATAGTACAAACCGTAAAGCAGGTACTCCTTCCTGCACCTATGAGTGAGTGTATGAAGCATTCACACCAATATGCTTGATGAGATCATACTTCATTGAGTACCGGATAATACTGATAGCATATGTGCTGTCAGACAAAATAGTTATAGGTCCCATCACAGACACTCCAAAATCTGCAAGTAACCACTTTAGCCAAGTAACATCTGCTGTCACTGCTGCCATAGTTCCCAACTCAGCCTCCGTACTCGAATGAAAAACAACGGTCTTCTTCTTTGTCTTCCAAGCAATTAGGGAGGAGCCAAGAAAAATACAGTAAGCATAGAGAGAACGACGATTAGAAGGATCACTAGCCCAGGTCACATCGGAGTACGTCTGAAGCTGTAGTGAGGTGGAGCTAGGAAAAAACAAACGACGAGATATAGTCCCACGCAAGTAGCGAAGAACACGAAAAAGATGTCTGAAGTGGAGATGGGTAGGACGAGTCATGAATTGACTCAAGATATGGACAACATAAGCAATATCAGGATGAGTGCTTACAAGGTACACTAAACTCCAAACAAGATGATAATATCGAGTAGGATCCTCAAGAAGATCACTATCAGTGGCACGAAGCTGGAGGGATAGCTCCATGGGAGTCTCAGCAGTGCGAGTGTCAGTCAAACCAGATCGATCAAGAAGCTCTTGGACATACTTCTGCTGGGAGATGTAGTAGCCCTCAGGCATGGAAGAGACTCCAATCCCAAGAAAGTACATAAGAGAACCAAGATCAGTCATTAAAAACTACTCACTGAGATGCTTCTTCACATACGTGATGAATGAGAAATCATCACCAGTGATGAGCATATCATCAACATACAGAAGAAGCAGTGTCCTACCCCAAGGTGAGACATGGACAAAAAGAGCAGGATCGTGGGGAACTGACAGTGAAACCGATAACAGTAATCACTGAGGTAAAACGCGTAAACGAGGCACGAGGAGCCTATTTGAGGCCATAAAGAGTACGACGAAGATAACAGACGTGCCTATCAAGAACAGAATACCCAGGTGGTGGCTGCATGTAGACCTCCTCATGCAAAATACCATTAAGAAAAGAATTCTTAACATCCAGCTGAGAGATAGACCACCGGCAAACAGAAACAACCGTAACAAGAGTGCGAACAATGGTCATATGGGCAACAGGGGTAAAGGTCTCATCGTAGTCGCGATTGTACTCTTGCTGAAAACTGTGAGCCACAAGGTGAGCCTTGTAGCGCTCAATAGTACCATCAGACCAGATCTTAATCTTGTACACCCACTTGCACGTAATCGGACGAGCATGCACAAGTGTCAGTACAATATCCCAAGTCTCCGTACGTCGAAGAACATCAAGCTCCTCTGCCATAGCGAGCTGCCACTTAGAATGAGGATCAGCCTCACGATAAGAACTAGGCCCAATGACAGAGAGAATATGATCCATCAGAGCAAATCCAAGATGATTAGGAGGTCGAAGGGATGTCCGGTCACGAAGGACGTAACGAGGAGCATCAGGAGGATCAGATGTAGTTGTCGGCAAGATACCGGGAGAGGATACCAGTGAAGGACGAGGACGCCTGGAGTAGTGAATACCAGAGAACCGAGATGGTCGTGCTGCATGAGGTAGCACCGGAGGTGGAGGTACAGAAGGAACCACCGGAGACAGACCATGAGAAGACTGTGATAGTGGGGAAATGAGTGAAGAGTCAAAAAGAGACAACTATGAAATCGACTCAACGGTGGAAATATGAGAAGGAGCCGAATCTCGATAGAAGAAAGGTCGAGATTTGTCAAAGACAACGTCTCGTGAAATCCTAATTTGTCAAGCAAAAGGATTATAACAGTGATAACCCTTATGCTCATAACTATAACCAAGAAACACACACTCAACTGATTTGGCCGATAGTTTAGTGCGCTCCCGAGGCGGCAGCAGAACAAAACAAGTACAATAAAAACATGAAGGTGGGTGTACTAGGGGCTCGAGAGTAGATACACTCTATAGGACTGACACCCTTAAGAGCAGTGAAAGGCTACATATCGTTGTACTAGGGGCAACGAACGACAGAGGGCGGTACTGTCCAGAGTAGAGGATCTCGGGTGTAAGATCGAGGTGGCCGACTAGAGGGGGGTGAATAGGCGGTTTTAAAACTTTATCGGGCTAAACCAATAAATAAATGCGGAAGCTAATAGCCAATTGGTTTTGCACAATTAAAACCTAAATCAACTAGGCTCAACTAAGTGCACCGACAAAAAGAACACAATATAATGTAAGCAATCATACAAGGTATATAAGCAATTTAAGCAAGAATGTAGATTGCTCAAAGTAAAGCACAAGTAAACACAAGATGACACGATTATGTTTTACCGTGGTGTTCGGAGACTTGCCGGTCTCCCCTAATCCACGTTGAGGTAAGCCCAACCCGCGTTGGACCGGCTCCTCAAATGAGCACACACCTCCGAGGTAAGTCCAACACTTGGACCGGTTCCAAACCGAACCAACACCTCTCTCAACTATGGTTGCTCTTCCTCCACTCCGGAGATGGCGAGCACCAAACCACTCACAACCGTCGGGCCTTCTCACAAGCTTCTTGAGAAGGTCACCAAGCACGACACCTCCACGCCGTCTAGGTGTCGGCAAACACCAAGAGTAACTAATCCGAACTTTCACTTGAACTAATCAAGTGTCAACGCTCACGTGGATACACAATCCACTACCTAAGGCAACACATGCACTTAGGGTTTACTCTCTAATCTCACCAAGTGCAACACATGCACAAAAGAGAATAGAGGTTTGCTCTTAGCTCAAGAGGCTCACAAAGAGTTCACAATAGTTCTTAGCAACTCAAGAACCTCCCCAACCGGCCAAGGTGGCTATATATAGCCCACACACAAAAACTAGCCGTTGGGAGACAAACCCTAAAAATCAGACAATCGGAAGTTCCGCCGTACAAAGGCGGAACTACCGCAGAGAGAGAAAAGGCACCGCAACGGCTATGTCGACGAGAAACTAGCCGCTTGATTTTTAGTGCGAACTACCGCCAACTAAACATCGGAAGTTCCGATTCTTCTAAGTTCCGCTCAACACATAGCGGAACTACCGCACATTGAATTTTGGCTAAGTCCCCAAAATGGTGCTTCTCTGAAAAAACCAACCGCGGATTTGAGCATCCGATTAATCGGAAGTTCCGCTATTAACACGGAACTTCCGCACTTGGAAAATCGGCTAAGTCCCTAAACCGCCGCTCGGAAAAATCAGGCCGCGGAAAATCGGATCGTCCGAGTGCGGAACTTCCGCAGAAGAGCCCGAACTTCCGATTTTCTGATGTAAATCGAAATGGCTTTTTCAACAACTTCAATTGCAAAACACATTTGCTAATTGACAAGCCATGCCAACAAGGGTCACAAGCAAGATTCCCAACAAGTTGCAAAACACATTTGCCAACTTTTGGAATCATACCACAAGGAAAAAGGTACATGGACTTACACCATTTGCAAAACGCATTTGCAAACTTAAGTCACATGCTACAAGGGTTGAATGCATGAGCATCGGCTATTTGCAAAACACATTCGCAAATAATAGCTCCATGCATAGATGAGCTAGAGCAGATATAATGAGCTATCAACACATGACTAACTCAAACTACTAGTCAAGATCCCTCTTAATAGTACGGCAAACCTATACTAGCAATCCGGTCTATCAACCAAACACCGAGACCGGTAAAAGACTAGGAACACATCCTTAGCCCTAGCTAGTCATACCTTTGTCTTGCATTTTCTTGAAGCTTGATGACGCACATCAACACTTCAAGTCCGGGTCCTTGACTTTGACAATCATCAACTCATGATGATTTCTTCACTTCGGGATATTGTCTTGATCATCATCAACACATGATGATTTCTTCATCCCGACTTTGACAATTATCAACTCATGATGATTTCTTTACTTCGGGATATTGTCTTGATCATCATCAACACATGATGATTTCTTCATCCCGATTCTACACTTGCATCAACGCATGATGCATTCCTTCACGTGACCTCCATCAACACATGATGGGTCTTCTCTTGTCTTGATGATCAACCCATGATCATTTCTTCTTGATAAGCATCAACTCATGATGCATCATATACACCAAGCTCTTGACTTGATGATCAACTCATGATCATCCCGAGTCTTCATTCTCCTGGAACATAACCTATATATCCAACTCATGGAAAAAGTTAGTTCCACAATGTGATCATCATTAATTACCACATCATACCATTAACTCATAATGGTGGGACAAGATACCTCAATCTTTCCCTATTTGGTAATTGATGATAACCACTTAAATTCTCATAAATTTAATGATGATAAATGAGAGAACAATTGAGTATATAAACTACACAAGTTATATATACTCTAACATGAGTATACAAGAACTACACAAGTTATATAAACTACACAAGTTCTATATACTCAAAGGTTTTGTTTCAACGTAAAGATCCTTAGTATATGTGGAAAATGGAATATGGATCAATACTAATGAAACCACAAAGTATAGGATAAAACTCCCCCTAAATGTGTGCATACACAAATGTGTAATGAGGTCATATGCACATATTCAAGTTTAACTTAAGGTTGAGTTCAATCCTATATTTTGGATCCGAGAAATGCAACATTATATAAATTGAGATGTCGATTGCATACCTCGTTGTGTTTCACCTTTATATCCAAATGAGACTACACAAAGATAATACTTGATAAAAGAGTTAGTCTCATATTTGGATTTGTCATTAATCACCAAAACAATCCATTAACTCATAATGGCGGGTCTAGATCTTTCAATCTCCCCCTTTTTGGTGATTGATGACAAATCCATTATCAATAACAACATTTGGATATTCATAGACATAAGAAAAGAATTTTAAACTAATGAACTATGTCTATGCATCATATGAGGTGAAACATAAAGCATTGAACAAAATGCATATGAAAACATTCTCCCCCTTACACATCTAATGCATACATTTTCCCTCTTTTGGCATGTCTAAACGAATCAAACATCCAAATGAAGAATATTGATAAAAACATTCTCCCCCTTTTGGCATAAATCACCCAAAAACACAAGACAAAACTTAGCCAAAAGGAGTATTTGCAAATCAATACCACTTGCAAAAACAATGAGGTAGGTCACAAAAAGTATGAATTGAACTTATATGACCAAGGGGGAATTTTGTTCTCAAGATATGAGAGGAGAAACAAGGATAGGTTACATACCCATTGATCATAACATTCTCCCATTTTAAATCAAAATATTTGAGAATCACTTGAAATGATAGTTGAAACATATTCAACTAACCTCCCCTTTGAAAAGGAATATAGATAACCTCTCTTTTTAACAATTTTTACAAGCTATGTTGAGAGAACATAAAGAACAATGCTTGTGAGAGATTTCCATGAAAATTTTGACAGAATTTCTCTTGTAAAGAGGGACATCCACGACAGGAGATGAAAAGATATAATCAGCCACAAAAAAAAATATTCATTTATAATCACATCTCATCCATATCTCATGCAAACATAGATCATGACATAAAAAACATGTTCTCACACAGAGTACCAAAAGATAGCATAGCCACAATAAGAGTCAAACAGCCAGGTAGTCATAAGATATTACAATTTTTGCATACAAGGTCTAATGACCTAAATAGAACAAATGGCTACTACTCAAATAGGAGGGTCTTGAGGATGATCGATGGAGGAGCAGCAGGAGGACCGCCAGAGGAGAGCGAAGCGACGCCGGCCCAAAGTGAACAGTGGAGGAAACTGTTGGCGAATCTGGCCAAAGCGCTCAAGGCCGGGCCGAGTGGGCGTCGAGCTCGAAGTGGTCGCCTCGAAAGCATCCAATCGGCAAAGGTGGTCGCCTCAAGCATCCAGCCTAGAAGTGGTCGCCTCTGCAAGGTATCTGGGATGCCCTCATCTCCAACAAGGTGGCATAAATCGATCCATAGTGGCTATACCTTGTGGAGGAGCAAAGAAGAAGCGGCGGAGGTGCGACTGTGTGCTTCTGTTTGAGCACGCCTAAGATTGGCGAGGATTGGAGGACCTTCTCTTGGTTTATAGGCTTTATGTGTGAAGGTAAAGCTCCATTATATCCAGTTTGTTTAACGATCAAAGCCATAATGTAAGGTGCAAAGTTTATCCGCTTGACTCGATCATTCTTTGTTCCTACTATCTCCTTATAATAACATCCACAACATCAAACTTTCTTCCATGCATGATGCATTCCAATATATTCCAAACATGTCCTCTAATAGCATCATAATTCCCACTCTTTGGTAACATGGTATGGTTAATGATCCTATTTACCAAGCCGAATAGGAAGAAGTCTGTGATCTTACCAGGACAAATCTTTGAGTGGTGTCATAAAATTCATCCAGTGCATGAGGGAGAATCGTTCCATCATAGATTTTCTCATATTCGCTTGATCGATATTCAATGCATGTTCAAAAGCGCGCTTTGTGCAAGAATACCTCACAGCCTCGCCATCCAGTGAGTGAGAAAAATGGAGGAATGCATATCGTGGCATAAAGCCGCGGATGATCTCATCACTATAATTGCATTTTATTGCCACAAAGTTATGAATCCCGCTCATTGAAAGAGCTGTATGTACCCTCATATCTGCCAAGTCCGTTGAGATAGGACCAATTGATGTACTTGTGATC
Source organism: Hsuehochloa calcarea (assembly GCA_036346395.1). Classification (NCBI taxonomy): domain Eukaryota; kingdom Viridiplantae; phylum Streptophyta; class Magnoliopsida; order Poales; family Poaceae; genus Hsuehochloa; species Hsuehochloa calcarea. The sequence continues at coordinate 6,565,363 of CM070610.1, forward strand.
GACAAATGGTTTGGATGGTCCATAAAAGAGATCATAGACTTGTCTTTGAAACTTGGTATGAAAACGAGGGTCGTCGCAATTTCCTGGAAGTGAATATTGATCCTTATCCCGAAGAATAGTGTAGTCGTCTGCTGTGAGTCCCTTAAGATCAATTTCCATTTCTTCCGGTTCACCTAATTCCTCATCAGATTCATATTCAGATTCTTCTCCTGATGCACTTTCTTCTGAATTTTCAGATTCTTCCTCATTTCTTGAAGAAGATGCGCCAGCATCTGAATAGTGCTTCGGGACTGCCATCTTCATCCTCGGCATCTTCAAGAACAACAATGGATGAAGTGTCAAAGATTGAATCAAAAGAAGATGAAATTCTCAGGTTCTGTCAGACAATCGGAGCTCATAAGTTTAACGCGGAACTACCGCTAGCGGAAGTTCCGCGCTCTTAACAGCGGAAGTTCCGATTTTCCTGGGCCGACTCTAGGGCAAAGATAAATTTTGATTTTTCAGTATTTTGATGGATTGAGTCCATGGAATCGATGCATAAACATCATACAATACTGAATAAACTAATTTGCCCAAGAATCTACCACAGATCTCATCCACATTTCAATTTCCCCAAATTCTTAACCTAGGGTTCATGAGAGGTAAAAAATCCAAGAAGGGAATTGGAAATACCTTGAGCAAGGGATTGATTGAACCCTGGGGAAGAGATTGATCGGTCGAGATTTGAAGAAATCACCGAAGAAGGATCAAAGTGTTCGGTGGAGATTTTGGAGAGAAGAGAGGGGGCTCGGGAGAGAAGTGAAGAACGGCGGCTGAAAGGAAGAGAGATAAAACGGAGGAACCGCAGTGCATTAAAGTCTCTCAGCTACCGGAAAGCGGAAGTTCCGCATTTCAAAGGCGGAAGTTCGGACTACGGAAGTTCCAAGACTGAGTACCGGAAGCTCGATTTTCCCGACGCCGGAAGAGAGTCGAAACGAAGCTCCGCAAATCAACGGCGGAAGTTCGGAAAACGGAAGTTCCGCACCTAGAAGGCCGGAAGTTCCGATTATCCTGACACTTCAGGAAAGATCTTGGAATTTGATTTTTATGCAAATGATCCCTAGTTTTGCACTCAAATAAATATCATTCAGGATCATTGTACATTAAAAAGACTAATGTCTATCCAAGAAAATAATTTTTATGAATTTAGCTTTGATTTTGCAAATGAAGCCTCATTTTCATGAAATTAATCAAAACAACTCAAAGAAAACATTTTGTTGATGTTAAAGCATCCAATATTGTGTATGAGTCATAAATACCATTTTGAACCTTTTTATATGAATAATTTTGGTTCATATGGAAAACTCACTTAAGTGCTAGAAAGTGACCACTTAGGTCAAAGTAGGATTTTGGACGAATTTCAAAATCAAATAACTTTTTCTAGGTTGGTCTTTTGGAAATTCTTTGAATACCAAAATTGTTTAGAATAACCAACTCTAGGATTTTTCTTTTGTCAAGATTTTCAAATTCCTTTTATAATAGATTTTACACAAAGATCTAGTTTTGGTCAAAAACAAGATGCTATAATGTAAGCTTTTGGACATAAACTCATTTTCACTTAAAATAGATTTTTCTAAAGCCAAAACCTTTGGTAAATCTTTGAAAAGCATTTGTACACCTTTTGCAACTAGTTTTTCAAAGAATTACTAATAATTATGAAATTTTTAACTTTTGGCTAAAAGGCTCATTTTTGAAACACAATACTAGCACTTAATTTATTTGGGCACATTTAGGGATGTGATATACATGGCTATGATTTGGCACTCCCCCTTAATGTGCCACGACAACTTGCTCAAGATATAAATAATGAACATTATGAACATAGAGCAAGAACATCCCTTTTAAAGAATTTTCATGAAATGCAACCTACACAAGATATAAAGGGGCTAGATGCTTCAATGTAAATACTTGTTACCGAGATGGCATTGGTTCTTGATGTGAAACGATTATCCTCAAACTTGGCTCCAATTTGATATATCATGACATCCATCTTTATATGAATAAGCCAAGTCTCCAATGCCTCTCCAAGTACCTATTAAGCATTTAAGCGCATTTTGGTACCCAAAACTAGGTTGGGTCCATGAATGTTAGTCACAATAGATTTGGGCACCCAAATGGCCCTAGCATTAGTTTTATGTGTACTAACTATTTTAGCAAACACATTGCCATTAATATCCTTCCTAAGCAAATATTGATCATTATAAATAATGGGCTTAGGAGTGATACCTTTGGGACAATCCTCACTCATATGTCCCTTTTCCCGGCAATTGTAGCAAGTTCGAAGTTTGTATTCGTCTTTTACCTTCTTTACTTGCTCCTTGCCGGTTTGCCTCTTCTTTGATGACAATTTCTTGTCATTCACTTTGTTTGGGCACACGGAGGCGAAGTGGCCCTTTCCATTGCATCCATGGCACTTGACATTCTTCGTGTGTCTTGCATTGTGCCTTGTCTTGCTATTCTCCTTTTTCTTAGGAGTGAAGCCGATTCCACTCTTATCTTGCAAGCGTCTTTGCTTGCTCAATATATCGTCAAGAGTGGCCTTCCCTTTTAGGCCTCTTTCCAAGTCATTCTTTAATTTGTTGACTTGGGCCTTGAGCTCTTTGTTTTCCTCTACAATGTTAGTCTTGCAAGATATCGAGGAAATAGGAGTATCCATTTTAGAGCAACAAGGCATATCAATTAAATCATCACAAGAGGTGGATATGCTAACTTTAGATGAAATGCAAGATGTAGGAACTATGCATGGCATATCATCTAATAACTTGCATGTGATGCCTATATCCACCTTGGACTTATTAAGATCCTTGAGAAGGAGAGTCTCATGAGCTTCTTTTAGCTCTTCATAAGAATCCTTGAGAGAAAGAAATTCTTTCTTCAAGACTTTGAATTTTGACTTCTCCTTGCCAAGATATTCATTTAAGTCTTCTAACATTTCCATCAACTCATCATAGGTGGGTTCTTCATTTTCGTTTACCTCATCATTACCTTTAGCCATGAAGCATTGAGTTGATGTGGAGGAGTTGTGGACTCATCATTATCGGAGCTAGAAGTTGAACATTCTTCTTCCGATGTCCACTCCTGTGTGCAATCATCACTAGTAGGTGTGGACATTTCATATTTATCTTGAAAATGTGTCCACATAGCATGAGCGCTCTCAAGATTGCACACTTCATCAAACATCTCTACAATCAAAGCACTAAATAAACCGTTAATTGCTTGAGCGTCGAGATGTAAGCTTTTCTCTTCCTCAATTGTTGGAGCAAGATGATCCAATGGAGGAGAAAAGCCAACATCTACAATCCGCCATATTTTTGGACTCATGGCCCTAAAATAACAAGACATGCGGATTTTCCAATGAGCATAATTTGTGTCATCAAATATAGGTGCTTCACCTAGGTGCACTAAATCTCTAGTTGCCATCCTTTACTCTCTAGACGGTTAAGTCTAATAAATGAGAGACCAAGCTCTGATACCACTTGTAAGATCGAGGTGGCCGACTAGAGGGGGTGAATAGGCGGTTTAAAACTTTATCTGGCTAAACCAATAAATAAATGCGGAAGCTAATAGCCAATTGGTTTTGCACAATTAAAACCTAAATCAACTAGGCTCAACTAAGTGCACCGACAAAAAGAACACAATATAATGTAAGCAATCATACAAGGTATATAAGCAATTTAAGCAAGAATGTAGATTGCTCAAAGTAAAGCACAAGTAAACACAAGATGACACGATTATGTTTTACCGTGGTGTTCGGAGACTTGCGGGTCTCCCTAATCCACGTTGAGGTAAGCCCAACCCGCGTTGGACCGGCTCCTCAAATGAGCACACACCTCCGAGGTAAGTCCAACACTTGGACCGGTTCCAAACCGAACCAACACCTCGCTCAACTATGGTTGCTCTTCCTCCACTCCGAGATGGCGAGCACCAAACCACTCACAACCGTCGGGCCTTCTCACAAGCTTCTTGAGAAGGTCACCAAGCACGACGCTCCACGCCGCCTAGGTGTCGGCAAACACCAAGAGTAACTAATCCAACTTTCACTTGAACTAATCAAGTGTCAACGCCACGTGGATACACAATCCACTACCTAAGGCAACACATGCACTTAGGGTTTACTCTCTAATCTCACCAAGTGCAACACATGCACAAAAGAGAATAGAGGTTTGCTCTTAGCTCAAGAGGCTCACAAAGAGTTCACAATAGTTCTTAGCAACTTCAAGAACCTCCCCAATCGCCAAGGTGGCTATATATAGCCCACACACAAAAACTAGCCGTTGGGAGACAAACCCTGAAAATCAGACAATCGGAAGTTCCGCCGCACAAAGGCGGAACTACCGCAGAGAGAGAAAAGGCACCGCAACGGCTATGTCGGACGAGAAACTAGCCGCTTGATTTTTAGTCGAACTACCGCCAACTAAACATCGGAAGTTCGATTCTTGGAAGTTCCGCTCAACACATAGCGGAACTACCGCACATTGAATTTTGGCTAAGTCCCCAAAATGGTGCTTCTCTGAAAAAACCAACCGCGGATTTGAGCATCCGATTAATCGGAAGTTCCGCTATTAACACGGAACTTCCGCACTTGGAAAATCGGCTAAGTCCCTAAACCGCCGCTCTCTGAAAAATCAAGCCGCGGAAAATCGGACCGTCCGGTGCGGAACTTCCGCAGAAGAGCCGGAACTTCCGATTTTCCCGACAAATCGAAATGGCTTTTTCAACAACTTCAATTGCAAAACACATTTGCTAATTGACAAGCCATGCCAACAAGGGTCACAAGCAAGATTCCCAACAAGTTGCAAAACACATTTGCCAACTTTTGGAATCATACCACAAGGAAAAAGGTACATGGACTTACACCATTTGCAAAACGATTTGCAAACTTAAGTCACATGCTACAAGGGTTGAATGCATGAGCATCGGCTATTTGCAAAACACATTCGCAAATAATAGCTCCATGCATAGATGAGCTAGAGCAGATATAATGAGCTATCAACACATGACTAACTCAAACTACTAGTCAAGATCCCTCTTAATAGTACGGCAAACCTATACTAGCAATCCGGTCTATCAACCAAACACCGAGACCGGTAAAAGACTAGGAACACATCCTTAGCCCTAGCTAGTCATACCTTTGTCTTGCATTTTCTTGAAGCTTGATGACGCACATCAACACTTCAAGTCCGGGTCCTTGACTTTGACAATCATCAACTCATGATGATTTCTTCACTTCGGGATATTGTCTTGATCATCATCAACACATGATGATTTCTTCATCCCGACTTTGACAATTATCAACTCATGATGATTTCTTTACTTCGGGATATTGTCTTGATCATCATCAACACATGATGATTTCTTCATCCCGATTCTACACTTGCATCAACGCATGATGCATTCCTTCACGTGACCTCCATCAACACATGATGGGTCTTCTCTTGTCTTGATGATCAACCCATGATCATTTCTTCTTGATAAGCATCAACTCATGATGCATCATATACACCAAGCTCTTGACTTGATGATCAACTCATGATCATCCCGAGTCTTCATTCCCCTGGAACATAACCTATATATCCAACTCATGGAAAAAGTTAGTTCCACAATGTGATCATCATTAATTACCACATCATACCATTAACTCATAATGGTGGGACAAGATACCTCAATCTTTCCCTATTTGGTAATTGATGATAACCACTTAAATTCTCATAAATTTAATGATGATAAATGAGAGAACAATTGAGTATATAAACTACACAAGTTATATATACTCTAACATGAGTATACAAGAACTACACAAGTTATATAAACTACACAAGTTCTATATACTCAAAGGTTTTGTTTCAACGTAAAGATCCTTAGTATATGTGGAAAATGGAATATGGATCAATACTAATGAAACCACAAAGTATAGGATAAAACTCCCCCTAAATGTGTGCATACACAAATGTGTAATGAGGTCATATGCACATATTCAAGTTTAACTTAAGGTTGAGTTCAATCCTATATTTTGGATCCGAGAAATGCAACATTATATAAATTGAGATGTCGATTGCATACCTCGTTGTGTTTCACCTTTATATCCAAATGAGACTACACAAAGATAATACTTGATAAAAGAGTTAGTCTCATATTTGGATTTGTCATTAATCACCAAAACAATCCATTAACTCATAATGGCGGGTCTAGATCTTTCATCGGGTGAGGGCGTCCTCGCGTCGGGCTTCTCAGCTCGGGCGATGGTGTCCTTCGGTCGGTGGAGATGCGACTCCCGATCGGCGAAGCAGCGGCAGCGGAGACCGGACGGGTGATAGTAGCATCGGGTGGCCCGTGCACATGGCGGCACCACGTCTTAGGAAGTAGTGACTCGCGGCGATGTTCGGGTGGGCCGTGCGCGCGGCGGCTTCGGGCATGGCGGTGGTGCGACTTAGGAAGCAGCAACTCGAGGCGGCGTCGGGCGGCGACGGCGGGCACCGCAGGGAACTCGACCTTCTCTGTTGCAGGATCCAGTGACGACACAACCACTACTGCGGCGACCCAATTCGTGCGGCGGCGGCGCAAGGATGGCAACAGAAGGAGGGAGCTTGGTTAGTACCCTAACTCTGATACCATGTTATGAATATTGTGTGTATATTCAAGAGGCCCAATGGACAATATATATAGGGAGTACAAGGGGTATGCTATATGCAGATAAGGACACTGTATGCAGATAAGGAACACAAAAGGTCTCCTATTCTAACAGAACCTACACATGACAAATCATATGATTGTTTCACAAGATTGGACTCGGTTAAATATGAAAGAATCAAGAAACAATATTTTGGTATCATCACCAAAATACCGAGTTGGTGACCTTGGAGAAACCACGTCGCATGACGACGTAAAGGAGAAACGGTTTAGGCCACAAGGAGGACAAGATCATGAATAAACGAATTTAGGAGATCTGGGTCATTGTCTGCTTTGAGAAGCGTGCGAGGGGCGAGAGGTGGGCTTAACGGGTGCCTGTTAGGGTTTTATCTCTAGATCTAGTCTCCACTATAAGAGGGATGGTGAGAGTAGAGGAGGCTAGGGTTTGAGAGAGATATATTAAGATAAAAATTATGGGATTGTGTGCTAATGAGTGATCTTTTGTCCTCCATGGTGGAGTGACTGCAAACCTTCAATCTTCAATGTCAATCCAATCAATTCGTGCAAATATGAGTTATCTCATGTTCTTGCTCTTTTTCCTGTGGTTTTGAGTTCTTGTGTTCTAGGTGTTTTGACTTGGTATTTTGTTGTGATTTAGCTTGTTAGGACTTGTGAAAGTTGATCTAATGTCGTTTTGAACATCTTTCATCTATGAGCAAGCTTTTAAATCAAGTTTATGTTTTCACTCAGTTTTCTGCTCTCTTGCCCTCTACCAAGAAATTAATGGAACCTTGGAAGTGATTGTCTTGATGTTCAACTAGAATAGGTTCTTGGGATTTTTTGTTGAGCTTTGTCTGAAATCTCAAGTGCTTTGGATTTAGTGATCAAAAGTTTGGTCATTTTGTAGATCCAAATCATGTTGGTTTTGCAATATGTCTGGGGGAGCGGTCAGACCAGGCCCATGAGCGGTGATTCTCTTGGTCTCAACTCTATTCTTCTGCTATGATTTTGAGACCTTGATGTTCATTGCTTCATAGAGATATTGAAGTCAAAAGGAAATAGAATTTCATAAGGGAAAAAGTGGACTCCTATTCGGTCCCTCTAGTCGCTAACATGGTCCAACAGTAATTGTGAGTTTGTGACTCACTGATCATTTGCAAAATGAATGAGAAAGAATTGCACAAAATTAGTTCATCAACTGATCATGAATATCGCACACAGAAATTTGTCTACCTAAAAATATTTGCACGAGAGCGTCGAGCAGGATATCTTAACCAGCTCTTAGAACTCAGAGAAGTCAGATACCAAGATGAACATATATAAATTCTCCTATGATGTCTCTTATTGATCATCTCATGGATGATACCTAGATAATTTCCTACTGGTTATTAGTTGTCCAGGATGTGGGGAGCGCAGCTGTCGACCGTGTAGGCCAGGACATCCCTGTAGTCCCTGCTGGTGGTGAAGGCATCATTAACGATGCCGTCGTTGCTGTGGATGAACTCGAACTGCAGCGTCGAGTGGTCGCGCGCGGTGAGCTTCACGTACCCAAAGATTTCGTTTTGCGCCACGCTCCACTACGGCCACGCCCCGCCGGCGTACCTCCTTAGCTCCTTGCCGCCCGTGCCGACCACGACGTGGATTGTCCCGCCCACTGTGCCAGAGTAGTAGCTCTGGTCCTCAGCCTTGCCGGTGCACGTGTTCTTGTAGATCGGGCGAGTCTGCTCTTAGTTGCGGACGTGGCCATAGATGGCGAGGTCGACGCGGTGCTTCTGCCACATGCCTTGGGGTTACGCCCCATGGGCTCTAAGAAGGAGCCCTCCTGCGCATAGTAGCTAGGAATAATCAAGATTGAGTGTATGGTGCATTAGTGTTTTGCATGTTAATTGTTTTTTCTGTTAAGTTTATGCATAGCATTGAGTATGTGTTCATGTATAACATTGAGTATGTGTTCATGCAGCTGTTACTAATGTGCCCATGGTAGAAGTAATGCCATGCTTGCAGCTGTTACTAGTGTGTTAATAGGTGGAGTTACCAGCCACATTTTTGCATGTAGTTAAGCCCCTTTTTCAATATAAATAAGAGAAGCAAAATAGAAAAATTACAGTTGAGCAGTACAAAGAAAATGTCTTGCGTGTTCATTCTCTCTCAACGCTCCAGTGTGTTAGCGTGTGTGTGTACTCGTGTTGACATGAGTTGCATCGGTGGCTGCTGACCACTTAGCAGTGACAGCGTTGCCATCTCTCTGGGTTCACCGTCTTTCCCGTGAAAGTATGCGTCAACGAGAAGAATTTCCAACAATTGGTATCAGAGCCTGGGTTCTTGATCTGTGTAGGACCAAGACCATGTCGCACTCTCCGGGAAGTGGTGTCACTGGTGACGAGGCGACATCGAGCCACACCATCGTTACAGACGGTGGTCCGTCAAGGGTACCGGGAAGAGAAAGCAATGTCTCTCTTCAATACCCTATGCTGAGCAAGAGCAACTACGACGCGTAAGAAATCAAGATGAAGGTGTTCATAAAGGCCTAAGGTGTTTGGGAAGCTATGGTGGCCGATGATGTTGATGAGTGCCAAGATCAGATGGCCCTTGCGGCCATCTTCCAAGGAGTCCCGAAGGAGACCCTTCTCCTACTCGCCAAAAAAGAGACGATGAAAGCTGTGTGGAACACACTCAAGACGATGTACGTTGGCACTGACCGCATCAAGGAGACGCGTGTGCATACCCTCAAGAACAAGTTCGAGTGTTTGCGTATGAAGGAACCAAAGTCGGTGGACGACTTTGACGTGAGATTGACAACTCTTGTCAACCAAATTCGCAGTCTTGGTGACAAGATGGAGGAGAGCTACATGGTGAAGAAGCTTTTGCACGTCTTCCCTAGCAAGTACATGCAGATTGTCTCAACCATTAAGCAATTTGGGGACTTGAAGACAGTGATAGTGGAAGAAGCGATTGTCCATCACAAGGCGTATGAGGAGTGTCTACATAGTATGAGCGGCAACAACGACGATGAACATCTTCTCCCAACACGTACTGAGTGGGAGGCCCAATTGGCGAGGAATAGAGATGGCGAGCCTAGCGGCTCTAACGGCAATGATGGCCAAAGCCGCGGGAATTGTAAATTCTACAAGGCTAAAGTAAGATATTACAACTGCAACAATTATAGGCATTTTTCTTTTGAATGTCGCAAGAAGAAGGAGGAACAGAAGCATCTCATGGAGGCGGATGCCGACGACAAACCGACGCTGTTGTGAAGGCATATTGATTAGGAGGAGATTGTTAGGAATAATCAAGATTGAGTGCATAGTGTATTAGTATTTTGCATGTTAATTATTTTTCTGTTAAGTTCATGCATAACATTGAGTATGTGTTCATGCAGTTGTTACTACTGTGCAACTGTTACTAGTATGCCAATGGTAGAAGTAATGCCATGCATACAACTGTTACTAGTGTGTTAATAGGTGGAGTTACCAGCTACTTTTTTGCAAGTAGTTAAGTCCCTTTTTCAGTATATATAAGAGGAGAAGCAAAACAGAAAAGTCGTAGTTGAGCAGCACAAAGAAATTGTCTTGCGTGTTCATTCTCTCTGAGTGCTCCAGTGTATTAGCGTGCGTGTGTACTCATGTTCGCATGAGTTGCATCGGTGCTCCAGTGTATTAGCGTGCGTGTGTACTCGTGTTCGCATGAGTTGCATCGGTGGCTGCTGACCGTTTAACAGTGGCAGCGTCGCCATCTCTCTAAATTCACTGTCTTTCCCGTAAAAGTGTACGTCCACAGAGCGAATTTCCAATAGTAGTCGTTGGAGGAGTAGCCGAGTGGGCGGTGCACCACGAACACCAGCCACAGCTGGTGCTTCTGGTCTGCCGCCGCGAAGCACCGCTCGAGGAACACGTACTGCTCTGAGCCCGGCCTCCAGTCGTGCTCCGTGTCGCCGACGCAGAACCAGAACATGCCGAAGTCCGTGTTCCTCGAGCGATGAACGTAGAAGTAGGTCTCCGCCGGCACGCCGCCCTCGCCGTGGGAGTCATTGCCGTTGTAGAAGTCGCTAGTGTCCTAGAACGTCGCCAGTGTCCTAGAACATCCTCTCATGGTTGCCACTGCATGCATTAATTGCAGATGAGACATAATAAATAGCTGAGAAAGTCTAGCGATTCACTTGAGCTTCAAAACTCAAAAGATTCAGGAACTGATCCAACGACACAAACCTTTTGCAACCATGTACGACACCTTGGAGGCAATCGACAAGATATGCGCGGTGAGTTTGATCCCATTACGTGAGGAAGCCATTGGCGCAGGAGAGTGTTGATTAATCCTTTATTGCATTCATTTATTTTTGTATGGTAACTGACAGCCATAAAACACATTGATTGTGTTTCTGTTTCTTTGTTTGCATGTAGCTGAAACGTGCAAGTAACGGCTGCTATGCTGGCTGCTAGTAACGGCCTCATTAATTTGCATCATTAGTGGTGTAGGAAACTGCTAACAGGTTTGTAGCACATCATGCATATACGGTGTCTCTTGATCAGTATAAACTGAAGAAAGCAATCAGAAAAGCTGTGGCATTTTGGTAGTACAAAAACATTGTTTTCTTTTTGTTGTGTCGCCAAAGTGTGCGTGTGTTCTCCGGGTGTTCTTTGCGAGCGTAGTCACCGATATTGCTAACATTTGGTATTAGAGCCGAGTAGCTTTGATTCTTAGCGATGGCGCGCGATGGTTCACGTTCTCCTACCAGGTCGTCTCCAGAGCAAGACGACGGCAGCACTACTCACACGATCAATCTCGGCGGCAATGGTGATCGCGAGATTGGATCCGACAGCAACGACGGCCAAGAGTGTGTGGTACAGCGGTTGGTAAGGGAGACGATGGGATCAATGGTCTACCCAACGCTGACACGGACGAACTATACCGACTGGGACCTTGTGATGAGGGTGAACCTGGCAACGCCGACTACCGCGACAACAGACTGACGCTGTCTGCCATCCTCCGTGCAGTGTCGTCAGACATGCTGTCCAAGCTGGTCGTGAAGGACACGGCCAAGCAAGCATGGGACGCCATGAAGACGATGTGGATGGGCGTCGAGCGCGTCCGTGAGGCGAATGCACAGAAGCTTCGCAAGGAGTTCGAGGATATCGAATTCAAGGATGGTGAGTCGGTGAACGATTTCGCCATTAGGATGGCGGGACTCGTCAACAATCTCCGGATCCTAGGCGACACGTTGGAAGATGAAAAGGTAGTCAAGAAATTCCTTCGTGTTGTGCCACCCAGGTATACACAGGTGACAATATCGATCGAGACACTGCTTGACTTAAGCATGTTGTCGATCGAAGAGCTCACTGGCCGGCTTCGATTAGTGGAGCAGCGCTACGCACACAATGGCTCAAACGACTCCGGTGGGCGTCTGCTCCTCACTGAAGAGGAGTGGCTCGCACGCGCTAAGAAGAGGGAGCAAGGCGGCGGCTCCTCCGGCGGTGACAAGGGAAGCGGCAGAGGTGGTGACAACTATTACCGCAGCAAGCCGCGTGGCCGTGGGCGCGGCAAAGGCGGACACGACGGCAAGGACATTGGCTCGTCCAGTGCATGTCGTGATATGTCGCAGATTCAGTGCTACAACTATGACAAGTACGAGCACTACTCTAGGGACTGCCGCAAGCCAAAGCGTACCGAGCAGACCACTACTACAAAACATGCCATAGAAGATGCCTCATCACAGACGGTTCTTTGAAACCATATGTGATAAAATAATCACAGACGGTTCCAAGACGAACCGTATGTGATATGGAACTATCACAGATGGTTCTCTAGAACCGTCTGTGATATGTAGATATCACAGATGTAGATACCACGGACGGTTCGTGGTTAGAACCGTCTGTGATTCTAAGCCATGGTAAACCCTAAAATCACAGACGGTTTTATACAAAAGCTGTCTGTGATGAGTATCTCATCACAGACGGTTCGTATTAAGAACCGTCTGTGATGAGACGCTTATCACAGACGGTTCATGATACGAGCCGTCTGTGATATCTCATCACAGACGATTTTTGTATAAAACCGTTTGTGATATTTTTGTTTTGTTGGGCGAAAACAAAAAATTGCACTTAATGGGCGGGCTGCCAAAAATCTCTTTATATTAACAGAGTCCTCCATCTCCTCCTTTGCCATCTCCATCTCCTCCTATGCCATTTCTCCTCTGCCATCTCCGTCTCTCCCTGACCTTGCGCTCCGGCCTCCCCCGAGCTCGTCGCCCGCGGCCTCCTCCACCTCGCCCCAACCTCGTCGTCGCCGGCCTCCCACGACCTCGTCGCCCCTGCCTCCTCTACTTCGTCACCCCGTCCTCCCCTGAGCTCATCGCCCGCGGCCTCCCACGACCTCGTCACCCTAGCCTCCCACGACCTCACTCTCTCTACTCCCCCTTTTGCTCTGTGATGTGGATTACTACTATGATGTGTTAGTGTTCTGTGAATGGATTGAGTTGATGCTACTGTGATGTGGGTGATGCCGTGTTATTTTTAGTACTATGTGAATGGATTAAGTTGATGCTACTGTGATGTTGTGGCTATTATGGGAAAGCTAACGAAAAGTTCAATCCGAAAATCCATATCAGATTCATTCGCGAGGCTCCAGATGAAGTGAAAATCTGTTTTCATTTTTTTGCAATAGAAAAAGCTATCACAGACGGTTCTGAACAAGAACCGTCTGTGATAATTACTATCACAGACGGTTCTCATTCAGAACCGTCTGTGATAGCCTTTTTCACAGACGGTTCAAAAACCGTCTCTGATGATCTCATGTCATCACAGACGCATAAATTCAGACGGTTCAAAAACCGTCTGTGATGATGGTTTAGAACCGTATGTGATGAGATTTTGTGTAGTAGTGGGCCCACCTGATGCAAGCCGACAACGACGAACCTGCGCTTCTCATGGCGCAGGTGTGCGCACTCACCAAGGCTTCAGTGGGCACGGGCACCGACGTGGTGCTCAATGAGGTGCACGCACAAGTGCATCTAGGGCGCGAGGAGGACGCCTGTGATGATGCTTGGTACCTAGACACCGGCGCCAGCAATCACATATCCGGGTGCCAAGCAAGCTCGCGGAGATAGATGAGGGCGTCACCGGCTCCGTCAAGTTCGGCGGCAACTCGGTGGTGGATATACGTGGGCGTGGTACTGTCCTGTTCACTTGCTGGAACGGGGAGCACCGTGCGTTGACGGTGTACTACATCCCACGACTGCGCAGCAACATAGTGAGCATTGGCCAGCTCGACGAAAACGGATACCAAACGCTCATCCAGGACGGCGTACTCACGATCCGTGACCAGGAGCGTCGCATACTTGCGCGGGTAAACCACACTCACAACCGGCTCTATGTGCTCACCCTCAACATTGCACAACCAGTCTGTCTGTCTGCGCGGCGCAGTGAAGACGCGTGGTGATGGCATGTCAGGTACGAGCAACTGAATTTCCAAGCACTACAGAAGTTGGCGCAACGCGGCATGGTGCGCAGGCTACCGTAGATCGACCATGTTGATCAGATTTGCGACAGTTGCCTCGTCAGTAAGCACTGGCGCACCCCGTTCCCGGAGCAGTCAAAGTACCGCACGGAGCACGTCCTCGATCCGGTGCACAACGACCTCTGTGGCTCCCTCGCGCTGGCTACACCAGGCAGGAAGAAATATTCTCTGCTCCTCGTCGACGACCTCAGCCACTACATGTGGATGGTCTTGCTCATGACGAAGGGTGAGGCGTCGGTGGCGATCAAGGGGTTTCAGACCGGCGTTGAGGTGGAAACCGGGCGCAAGCTGCGCGCTCTCCGCACTGACCGTAGCGGTGAGTTTATGTCAGTTGAGTTCGGTGAGTACTGCGCTGAACGCGGGGTCCAGCGGCACCTCATGGCTCCATTCTGCCCGCAACAGAATGGCAACAGGTGGTGGTTGTCGCGGCAGGGAGTGGCTGTGGCGGCAGAGTTCGCCATTCTGCAACAGGTGGTGGTTGCCGCGGCAGGGAGTGGCTGTGGCGGCAGAGATTGTGGCTACCGCGACAGTGACAGCAGGGGTTTTTGGTTGCCGCGACAGCGATGGCAGACTGTTTCGTTTGCCTCGACAGCAAGCGGTAGGAGATTTTTTTGCGTGAAGTTGGACACAATGATAAAGCGACGCAAAAGAACAATACGAGAAGTAATATAGACAACGACCTACTAGACAATAACTATAACTAAAGATCATCAACTAGACACGACAATGCAACCAAATACTCAACAAGCAAACTGAAAAGGAAAAATTACAAAGGCACAAATTGGTTTGGAAGATGAACTAAACCTATATAATTTTTTTCGGCTATGTGGACTGTAGGGAAAAAATCCTCACCGATGAACCTAGCTCTGATACCACTTAATGAACTCTGTTGTCCCGATCTTTCGGTGAGAAGGGTAAATTCCAATGGGATGACGGTCAACTCTCATGATCCAGGCTACGAACGCAGCACGCACAAACCAAGTAATTGCTGAACTAACTACCAAGTTGTTATCAACTATGCTAAAGACCCGGTTGACCTGATCACGAGGATCAATTTGTACAAGCAATCGAAGAACAAGGTAAAAAGCAATCTGAATTGTAAGTATATGATAGAGTTCAAAAGGTGGGTTTCCGCAGAGGTCCTTTACGTTTGGTCTAGTCGACACAAGCGAAGAACGAGAGTTTTCACAATGGAGAAACTAATCAAACGAAATCTAAGAAAACTAGAGGGATTGTGACCTCCTTATATAGGGAAGGGGAACAACACATAGCTAACAAAATAGGGGGTGGGACTATTCATACACTATTCATAGATGTGTTACTGTTTACATGAACAGTATGGGCTCGATTAGGTGGTCCGCTAGCGTATGGTCAAATTCCGGTACGATTACAAAGCCCAAATCGGCTCAAATCAGTGATATAGCATTTTCTTTTGACGATTTCAAAGTTTACAAAAGGAATTTGGAGGTGAGGCTAGATCCGTTGGAAAGATCTCGGAATAAGCTTTCCAACAAGCCTAAGAACACCCGAATCGAACTCCGTTTGCAAAAGTTATGAGCGTTTAAAGTCGGTGCTATCTCCGGAGGCTGAATTAGATTCCAAAACGTGTCCAACTCGAACTCTTGCTTAGCTTGGACAAAAAGTGATGTGATGCTGCACAAATATATATTTTTATCATTAGGTAGCATCATATAGTTCATATAATATAAATATACTCCTAAAAACGAGCTTACCTGATAATTTAAGTGAAGCGTACGAGCTCCTGTAATTGGAATAGTAAGCATAGCAAATGTGGTTGTATCCATAGGGACATGTCCTCATTATCCTCCCCTTCTTGAAAACAAAGCCGTCCTTGGATTTTGATAAGCTGAAAATAGGGTAAGAAAGAAGGCAAGGTGTATGCATGGTATATGTATATGTCATCTGTTTTAACTATTCTTCGTTGTTGCACAATTAACGTTATAAAACAGCAGCGATCATAAAAACTCATTGTATTATTAGCCCAAGAATAATCATATATGTTAATGAGCAAAATAAAATTTCTCACACAACAATTATTGCAACTAGTTTTGCAAATGTAAGTGAAGCATTTATATAATTCAAATCTCTGAAGTTGTAAACTTGTAGTGGTAGTACATATGGACAAATCTACAACCTTTGGAACCAAACAAAGTTTATCTATATAATCATATTTCAATTGAGCGTTAGTAAATTCATCTAGCAAGGGTGAAAATATTTGAAAGTTCTTCCATACTTCAACATTATTATGCAGATTGTCAATAATAGATGGTGCAATAAGAGATGAACACATATGCATTGGATGATCACTAAAGTTTATTTTCCTCTCATAATGAACAAGATTCGGTACACAAGAATTGTTGTTCAAAATAATAAGCTTCAATTCATCTATGTGATCACAAGTTATGCATATTCGATACACATGAAATTGATTGTCTACACCATAATCTCCAATCAAATTAAACTTATATCCAGGGGTGTACGCACTAGACAAAGATTTCAAACATGCGATTTCAGAAACTTTCTCCATAGCATATGACAACTTCATCGGTGGCTCCAACATAATGTAACATAAAGAATCAGTAGGAGAAATTCTAGTCAAAACTTCTTTATGTCTAACCAATTTCACATGATCATTATATGTGATTGACTCATCATATGAATCGCTCAAAACAATAGACAATTCAATTATGTTATCCACGACCGGAGCAAGCACATAGAAACCCGATATCATTTTATTCGGGAATGTGTTGAAGTCGGTAAAGTTGAGGTGGAGTACATCAAGACCGAAGAGCAGCTAGCTGACATCCTGACGAAGACGTTGGGCTGTGTCAAGTTCCAGGAGCTGTGTACAAGGATCGGCATCGTCGAGATCAAGGATTAGGGGGTGTTTGTTGATTAATCCGTGATTGCATCCATTTATTTTTGCATGGTAACTAACAGCCATGAAACACATTGATTGTGTTTCCGTTTCTTTGTTTGCATGTAGCTGAAATGTGCAAGTAACGGCTGCTGTGCTAGCTGCTAGTAACGACCTCATTAATTTGCATTATTAGTGGTGTAGGAAACTGCTAGCTGGTTAGTAGCACATCATACAGTGTCTCTTGATCAGTATAAACTGAGAAGAAAACAATCAGAAAAGCTGTGGCATTTTGGCAGTACAAAAACATTATCTTCTTTTTGCTGTGTCGCCGAAGTGTGCGTGTGTTCTCCTAGTGTTCTTTACGAGCGTAGTCACTAGTATTGCTAACAGAGAGGTCGCCTATGTGGAACACGGTGTCATAGTTTGGCAGGTCCTTGATCAGCCGGTCAGTGGTCACTTGTGCCCAGGCTGGAACCCGACGAGTTCATTGCTTCACTTTGCTCCTCCCCAGAAAGAACTCAGTTACTGCAGTGGAAGTTTACAATTGTACAGGTCTAGTACAGGTCAAGATTCTCAACACATATGATATGACATATGTTGTTCAAGACATAAATTGAGCAGGCATTTCAAAGCATCTCTGACTAGATTCCAGAGCTGATCAGATGATTGCCTAGCTTATATGTTGCCATCAAGCATAAATTTGTGCCTGTTTGATTAAATTATTACGAGTCCCATGTCGGCGAAGATGACAACTCGCTGGAGTGATGCTTTCCCAGGGGTTCTCCTCGCCCTTCATTCCCCACTCTACAAAAGGGATACGCCTCATCCATGTTGTACCCACGTGTCCAAGTCACAACCATTTGCATGCAATAATCACATCAAAAACATATTATATGTTTGACCGAAATAGCGACCATAGAAGAGGTGAATAGAAGCCATCTCTTTTTCACTTGCGGTATTCACCTTTCTTTTTCACTCCAATACCTACGAAAGCTATGAAGATGAAAGACACAAAATCAAAGCGGAGGTTTTGCGTTGAAATTGAAAAACCCCAATCTCTGAGTCTCTCGGCCGGTCTGACACCAGCGTCGGTCTGGTCGCTGGTGAGGCCGGTTTGACCGCTGACTGAAGAACAGTTGTCCGAAGGATCCAAAAATTGACCTAATTTTTGATCCCATGATCCAAATCTTTTGATATTTCAGACATAGGTCAACAATAAGGTCAAGAACTTATTCCAATCGACGATCGAGAGGATCGCAGCCAAGGTTCCAGGGATTTCTTGATTGACGTCAGGAAGGCTAAAAACCAGGGAAAAACCTAGACTTAAGCCAAAAGCTTGCTCATTGGTGGAAGATGGTAAAGCTGACATTATATCAGACCCCACAAATCCTAACAAGCTAGATCGCAGCAAAATACCCAACCAAAATCCTTCAAACACAAACCCCCAAAATCACCAAAGATAGAACAAGAACAAGATAAAGCTCATCTTGGGGGCAAACTTGATTGGATTGATCAGAAGGATTCCAGCTTTACAACCACTCCACTGTAGAGGACAAAAGCTTATTCATGAGCACCCAATTTCACAACCCCTCTCTCTCAAACCATAGCCTTCTCTATTTTGTCCACTTCCCTCAAATCATAAATTAGGGTTTCCAAGGCTTAGTTGTGCAAATCCTGCACCAAATCTTAAATAGTGGAGGCTAGGTCTAAACAGAAAACCATAACGGACGTCTGTTAAGTCCACACACAAACGGGTATACACTCACGCATGATTCTCAAAGCTAATGATGAACCAGATCTCCCAAATCCGTCTCTTCATGATCTCCTTGTTCTTTTAACATAAACCGCCTCCCCTTTGCACCTTCATGCGCCACGGTTTCTCCAAGGTCACCATCCCGATATTTTAGCGAAGATATCAAAAATACCCTTTCTTGGTCCTCCATGACCGAGTCCAGTCATCATGAAGTAATCTCATGCTTCGTCACGCGTAGATTCATCAATGACTCTCTTCTTGCGGACAAGTCTCTCCCATCCGGCTCTCACCGGAACCACCGTGGCGCTTGCATTGGCCCTAAGCCACTTGATGCAACCTGTTGCACCAAACTTCCTATTAAGTCGTTCTTGTCCATCTTGCGCTATGCTTGAGTTCAACCACTTCAACCAGCATCCTCGATCGTTTTGGACCTCATCTCTCCTAGCCTAGTTCCGATCATCCTCGTAATTGACCATCCTCGCCATTGACCGTAGTTGACACTAAGCGTCCTTGCACAATAATATACCCAGAAATTGATTCCGAGCACAAGTTCCTTGTAACTTGACCCATGTTGGCCAAATCATGCATCATGCAACACCTATGCGCTGAATCCCATAATTTTGGTTAATTTGACAAAGTTCAGCACTTACTGTGCTTGAACTCACCCTGGCCAGTCAAACCGCTAGCACTCGATCGGTTTGACTGTCCACCGATCTGACTGCTTCCCAAATCCTGAAAACACCATCTTTTGACTTTTTGGCAAAACTCTATCCAGTTTCACGCCAAGTCTCCATTTTCAATAGTACCTGGTGCAAACACACCCTCAAACACTTCCACATAAGTGTTTGATGCGCAAACCTCAAAAGCTCACATCGTCAGCCATGGCCGGTTTGACCGCCACCTCTGGCTAGTTAGACTGCCAGCCTCAGTAGGTTAGACCGTCGATACTCTGATAACAAAACCCACTATTTGCTAAATCAAGGGTTTTAACATCCAAACACCTCGACACCGACGCTATTTGTTCAATACTAAAATTAGAATCATACCACATTATGTCCACAGTATATATGAACAAAAAATATACGCTTGTCCAGCGCATATGCCCATAGGGGAAAATAATCTTTTTTTACTTAGTTCACCTCATTCCATTCTTTTCCTTGAGATAGATGTGGAAAAAATGGGAGCTTTCGGGTGTACAAAAGTGATCTGGTTTGAAACCGCGATAAGGTTAGGATGCAAAAACGTAACGCCACATCAATTTAGCCTTGAATTTTCAACATTATTACTCTATCTGGTCACAAAAGAGTAGCATTTTTTACTTTTCAAAGTCAACAAGATGTCACTTTAACCACTCCGTTTTATTATTATATATTCATAAAAAGTCATAAAAGTGAAACATTATAAAAATATTTTCCATGACAAATTCAGTCATATCATTTTCATATATCCAAACCATACATTTGAGATAATATGTTTGATCAACATTATTTTGTTTTGGCTGCACGCATAACGTCTCTTTGTTGTGAGAGGAGGGATTATTATCATTGTAGATCAACCACCATGCATCAGAAAACTAAACTAACATTATCCTTGCCACCAGAGAATAATCCGAAGGTGTAGGTGGACCACTGGTTGATCATGAGAAAGCTTGTGTTGCCGCTGCCGTGCTCAGGAATTTCGGTGAGTAATTGTCAAATTTGTACTGAAACCGATACCAACACAATCGAGGTGAGTGAGAAATATATTTACACATGTATAAACTACATCGATCGATATACATAGCATCTCTTCGTTCTAATCTTAATGAGAGCCCTGGGTAAATCTGCAACTACAGGTGCATCTTGCCCTGCTGCATTAGTGGTACTCGAGCTGGCCCCAACGGTCAAACTTCAGCATCGATCACATAGAGGGATCAGATTGCATGGACAAGCCATTAACCAAGTACGTTGGAGTAATTAGGAAAGAACTATGAGTAACTTCATCTTAACAACGGAACTAGCTAATGCTCGATCTTAAGGTGTTGAGCATATGTAATGTTAGCGATATGCCCTCGAGACAATCGCAAAGATGATTGTATCGCTTTCTTTGTTTATGAACTTTTGAATAATATGTTATATCGTCTCTTGAATGAAATATCATCTATAGTGATTGACAAGTACGTGACTTATTCGTGAAACTCTCTATTTATGTTTATGATGTCATTCTAAACAACTCTGATATTATGTCATTATGTGAGACACTTATAATTTATGGATCATCACATGTGTTGATTGATGATCACGTTTCATGGATTTTGTATATGAGATATTAAATCCATAATGTGGACATATGTTGGAGAACATAGTCTTGGATTGACCTGCCTTGAGACACCGCGAGAATTGCTATTTTATTAAGTGTAGTCCACCCATATCCCAACAACACGTACTTGAAATCAGCAGGAGAGAAGAGACCGATCAAGTGATTCGAGGTGGGCGTCAACATGGTGAAGTTGACGGTCACCCAAGCATAATCTTCTCCCTGTCGTCCGACCGTTCGAGGAAAACAACACGGTGTCAGGCATCAAGGCACATAAAAGGAAGAAGAATAGGGAAGAAGAGGTATGCAACACGCGTGTAGGGTGCTCACGTTCGTGTGGAGCACCATGGGCGAGTTGTGGATGTACGACGCGGAGACCATCATGACCCGCATGATGTCCATATGTTGAGCATCGACAACGGCTGGATGTTGTCCAGTGTTGAGCCCTACACCGTGATGACGGCCGCTGTGCTCATCAACGCCGCAGCGACAGCGGTGACCGCGGCCGCCACGAGCAGCGAAGGGAGCACGCTTGCTCCCATATTCTCCACCAACGACAATGCTCGACCAAACGAGAGATGGAACACGACTTATGAAGAAAAGGAAGGAAGTAGATTGCGAGTTTATAGGGAGTATTCAGTTGACTCGTGAGTCATGACGACCATATTCACGTTTCAAAATTATTAAGAACGGAATATGAAATACACTATTACGAGTTGGGATGATCTTACCGTAGGACACAAAGATTCGAGACGCCAGATGGGTAGAGGCGCATGTATTTAGGTGTTTTTTCTTCTTCTGAAACCATGAATATATTGGTGAATTGCTTGTTTTAGATATCTAATTAATTTGTTTGAATTCAAGGGAAGCAGATATCTCAAAATTGTTATGATTATTCACTTGTCTACCATCCACGTGCACCTTCGTGCGCCAAATGGTAATACATGCTATTCCTAATGTTCTTGCTGTAAATAAATATCCCTGGCTTGGATCGCGGTAAGATATGACAGTTTGTGGGTTTCCTCTGCAAAACTCCCGAATCCACCTACCCTGCTATGCTATGTACCACGCAAGATCGATCAGATGGTTATCAAGAGTGGTCGCTGAATGGTCCACCTACCCGAGTGATCTACTTGGCGCGTGGCCGCGTTACATTTGCCTAGGCGGTTCTCCTCTCCCATTGGCATCGCGCCACCAGCGATGTTGCCAGATTCTTCCTGCATCTTCAGACCCCCAAGTGACTATATATAGTCCTTCCCGTAGGCCTCTTGGACTAGCGCAACCGCGACAGCGAGCTTGGAGAAGGCTTTGACATACCCGCCAGAACGCGATTGTTGAGGGCGAAAGGGGTTGGCACGCGTGGGTGATGAAGTCAAAGGGGATGGAGAAGTAGGCCATGAGGTTGCTCACAGCATCGCGCGCGCTGGTCCGGCGCCATGCATGAAGAGCTTCCATCACCACACTGAGCCATTAGCCGTACATCGTTGTTGAGCCCCAGCGAGTGGCACCATCCGACCACGTTGAATGCATGCATAGGTTGGCAGGCCGCCCCATGCAAGCAATCACCTCCTCTGCTACTGCGTGCCTTGTTGTCGCACACTACAAGAACATCAAGAGGAGGGTTGATCTGAAAGCCGAGGAGGACAGTGGAATGTCGACTAGATCAAGGACCGGTACAACATCATCGTCCTGATCACCGTCCGTGTATGTACAACAGTGTTCAATTTCGTCGTCAGCAAGTTGCTACTGGCTTTCTACCTCCTTCAGGACACCTAACGTCGCCCGTCGCCGGAGCGTTCGCGAGGATCTTATGTTACCCTCTATTCTACTGCACCACCTGCACGACCCCAGTGTAATGTCCGAACGTAGCGATTGAGAATCAAATAGCAATCGAGCGCATTACATCTGATAGAAAATCGGTTTTGCCCGCTTTCAGTAAGAACAGAGATGAGTCAGAAAGAAGAACACAGAGAACAAAGAGAAGAACGAAGAGAGCAAGATGAGGATGAACAAGTGTTTTGTCATTTCATGCCTTTGCCAGTTGCGCTATAGGACATACATAACAACCCATAAATTACACTGACGAGTGGGCCCGTTGGCTCATGCACCCGGCTCACTCACCTAAATACTAGACGTAGCCAGCTTAGCACAGCGTTCACGCGATTCTGGCCTCCTTCCTCTAACAGCTGGACTTGCTTGCTTCTTCCTCCTCTCGCCCGTCTTCTTCTTCCTCTAGACAGCTTCGCTTTCATCTGTGTTCACCGCCATGAGTGTTCTTGAGCATGGAGGTGTAACACTCGCCCCTCCTTGATAGAAAGACCAAATCATCGTGTTTCGAAATCGATGATGAAGAACCATATAGTCCTCCCAAGGTGCGAACTCTGTTTTCAAGGACAACCACTTCACCCAAATCTGCTGATTAGTTGAATTCCATTTCTTTACCAATTGTCGCTCTAGTATCTCTATTGGTTTCGGCGTTCCTGTTGTCAAATCTATCACTACTGACAAATCCTTAAAAACTGGAGAGTAATTTGGAGTGAACGGCTTCAATTGAGAAACATGGAACACCGGGTGGATCAAACAATCATCTGGCAATTTAAGTTTGTATGCCACTGCGCTAATCCATTCCAACACCAAAAATGGACCAAAGTACTTAAAAGCAAGTTTCGAAAACTGTCGATTGACTACTGAGTGTTGAGCATAGGGCTGAAGTTTAAGTAGAACCTGCTCACCAACTTGAATATTGCGATCTTGACGATGCTTGTTGGCTTGCAATTTCATACGATTCTGTGCCCTAGCCAATTATGCTCTGAGCATTCCGTTGTATGCTTGTCGATCACGCGTCACTTCTTCAGTTTCAGTAGCCACTTGAATTGATAGATTGGGCATAGCCCGAAAATTCAGCTCCACTCCATATAATGCTTTGAATGATGAACATTCTAGCGATGAGTGATAACTTGAGTTATACCAGAACTCTGCAATAGCAAGCCATGATATCCACTTTTTAGGGCAATTGTGCACAGCGCAGCGCAAATACATCTCCAGACATTGGTTTACTCTTTCCGTTTGTCTGTTGGTTTGGGGGTGATAAGCGGTGATGTAATGTAGTTTAGTGCCTATTGCCTGAAATAATTCCCTCCAAAAACCACTGGTGAATATCTTGTCTCGATCAGATACGATGGAACATGGTACCCCATGAAGCTTCACCACATTGTCCAGGAATGTATTCGCAACTTGAGCTGCTGTAAAAGGATGTCAAAGCGGTAGAAAATGAGCATACTTAGTGAGTCGATCAACTATCACCAAGATCACATCATAAGTCCCAGACTTGGGTAAACCCTCAATGAAGTCCATCGTCAGATCTTGACATGCCCCTTCTGGTACCGGTAATGGTTGCAGAGTACCCGCCGGGTGGTGATGTTCATGCATTGCTTGTTGACATACTTGGCATTGCCGGACAAAATCCTCCACCCCACTTTTGATTCCAGACCAATAGAATAATTTTTTTTGATGCGTTGATAAGTTGCCAAAATGCTCGAATGACCTCCAATCACTGTTCCATGAAGATTATTGATCAACTTCATTTGTAGAGCTGAATTTTCACCAATCCAGATCCTGCCATGGTACTTGATAAATCTGTGTTCCAGGGTGTATCCTTTACTGTCTGGACTTTTGACTGCCAAAGAAACCAACAATTCATGCGCTTCTGTATCTGTTTCATATGAATTCAACATTTCCTATACCCAATCATGTCGGCAAACTGAAATAGCCTGTAGGGATAGCAAGTGACTTACGCGAGACAACATATCCGCGACACCGTTGTCCACTCCCCTTTTGTACTGAAACTTGAACTGTAGACCAACTAATTTTGCCATCGCCTTACATTGCAATTCCGTCCCCAATTGTTGGTCATCTAATGTACATAAGCTCTTGTGGTCAGTGAGGATTACAAAAGGTCCCCTCTATAGATAGGATCACCATTTGTCCACTGTCATGATGACTGCCATAAATTCATTCTCATAGATTGACAATTTTTGATTTTGTGGACCCAAGGACTTGCTTAAGTACGCAATAGGGTGCCCTTGTTCCATCAATACTGCCCCAATCCCGAATGCCCAAGCACGAGTCTCCACCATGAAGGGTAGTTCAAAATCTGGAAGAGCTAGGACAAGTGTGTTTACCATGGCTTGCTTCAAGGTGATGAATGCTAATTCTACATGTTCATCTTATAGGACAAGTGTGTTTACCATGGCATGCTTCAAGGTGATGAAAGCTGATTTTACATGTTCATCCCATACAAACCCTTTCCGCTTCAGTAAATTAGTTAGTGGTATAGCAATGAGCACATAATTCTTGACAAACTTTCGGTAATACCCTGTAAGTTCGAGAAACCCACGCAGTTCTGTGATTGTTGTTGGTTTTGGCCAATTTTCCATCGCACTTGTCTTCTCCGAATCAGTAGATACCCCATCCCGTGAGATGATATGTCCCAAATACTCCATACGATTTCTTGCAAACAAGCATTTAGACATATGTCCAACACTGTACCATCCAGGAACACAATCACAAATTTGAGGACATACAGAGCAAAAATGGAATTCATCAAGCACTGGAATGTCGCCGGCGCATTTGTTAATCCAAACGACATCATCGGGAATTGAAAGTGGCCTTGGTGCATTTTGAACACTATCTTCTCCTCATCAGCCTCCCTCATGCGAATCTGATGATAACCTGATCGAAGATCCAGTTTGATGAGGACATGACCCCTATAGATACAACCATATTTGCCATGCTAGTTGTTCTAAGTACAAGAGCTCGTACACTTCACTTAAATTATCAGGTGAGCTTGTTTTAGGAGTGTCTTTATATTATATGAACTATATGATGATACCTAATGATGAAATATATATATGTGTGTGTGTATGTAGTACCATGTCACTTTTGGTCCAAGACAAGCAAGCAGTTCGAGCTGGACCCGTTTTGGGATACAATTCGGCCTCTGGAATCAGCCTGACAGCACCAACTTAAAATTGGCATAACTTTCACATACGGAGTCCGTTGGAGATCCACTAGTACTTGATGGAAAGCTTATTTCTTCCTCTTTCCAACAGATCCAGCCTTACCTCCAAACTCCCTCTAGACCGACCACAATCATCAAAAGAAGATATCATATCTCCTTTTTAGGCCAAATTGGGCTTTGTAATCATACTCAACTTGGCCCATATGCCGGTGGCCCACCTGGGGTGCGGTTACTGTTCACGTGAATATTAACCCACGAGTTTAGTCCTACCCCGCTATTTCTTTTAGATTTGTGGTTCCTCATCCCCTATTTAAGGAGGACACATCCCCTCTAGTTTCTTTGAATTTTGTTTATGTTTAGTTTGCCTTCGTTGCAACTTTTATCTTTTACGTGTGTCGACTAGACCACCCAATTAAGATCCTTATTCAAAATCCCAATTCAATTCAATACTTCAATTCCTATTCACAATTTCAGATTGCTTTATCTTGTTCTTACGTGCTTCTTCAGTGTATGCAGGAATCGACCTTCGTGGTCTGGTCATCCGGGTATTCGTACACGATTGATAACGACTTGTCAATCAGTTCAGTGATTGCGTGGTTTCGAGTCTTGCGTGTTCGTAGCCAGGATCGTGAGAGTTGAGCGACGACTACCGAACTTATCGTTCTCATTGAAAGATCGGGCCAACAAACAAGGACCTTTCGGGTTCATCACAGTTTAGAGAAGAATTTAGTTGCTGCTAACTCACCCAAGAGTTCATCAACTATTGGCAGTGGATATTTATTCTTAACTGTATCTTTGTTGAGTCTCCTGTAGTCCACATAGAGACGCCAACTTCTGTCCTTTTTTCTAAACTAATAGGGCCGATTATGCATACGGGCTCATAATTGGTAGAATGACCCTGACTCAAACATTTTAGATACTTGTCGTTCAATTTCATCCTTTTGTAAAGGAGAATAGCGATAGGGTCTAGAATTCACCGACGATGCACCTGCTTCGACAGTAATTGCATATCATACTGCCAGTGAGGAGGTAGGCTTTTTGGGTCAGTAAACACGTCATCGTGTTGTCATATCAGAGACTGTACTGTGATCGGCATGCTTGCAACTTGCTCTTCCTATGATGATGGTTGTTCCAATACAACCATTGACCAGATCTCATTTCCAGTGCATTACTTATGCAATTGTTCATATGCCAATTCCTGCAACGATGCTTGTTGCTTTGTTTGAACCCCTTGAATGCAAATGCTCTTCCCCCATATTCAAATGACAAGGTTTTGTTAGTCCAGTGACAGTTCATGGGACTTATTGGTTGAAGCCAGTCCATTCCCAGCACCGCATCGTATGCACCCAAGTCCAAGACACGCATGTCTGTTCTGAATGTATTTCCCCGAATCCACCCAGTCATATCTGGCACCATGCTATCACACTGCAGTAGTTCACCATTCGCCACTTTGAGTGTCACTGTTGGAAGTGTGTGTGTTTTGAGATTCGTTCGATTCAGGAATTATCGATTAACGAAGTTGTGCGTACTACCTGAATCAACGAGCATTAACATCACCTGGTTTCCCACCAGTGCTCTAAGGCACACTGTTTCCCCTTCCTCTATTCCTGCTACTTCATGGATTGATAGTCTAAAACATTCCTCCACTTGCGGTGTTTCTACTGAATCCAACGCCTACAGTGTGTCGTCAAGCAACACCTCCCCAAAATCTTCGATTTGAATCGTAAGCAAATGCATCGATTTGTTGCACGAATGTTCCTTACTGTATTTATCTCCACACTTAAAGTATAGAACATTCACGCGTCGATAGTCCCGTAGTTATCGCTCACGCCAGAATTCATCACCCGATTGTCGCTTGTGCTCAGAGTGTACAATTCCATTTGTCGGAGTTCCTACTGTAGCTGGTAAGACAGGTACTGATCTCGACGAACTCAAAGCGCAGTGGCGCGGTCGGCTTGCTTCCACTTATTCTCCCTGAATTCTTGATAGAACTGCCGCTCGAGTGACGCTCGTTGGTGCTTGCAACCGTATCGCCCCTCGGATTTCATCCTTCAGTTCCAACAAAAATCGTGTGACAAAGAATCTGCCGTTTAGAGTAGCGTCCAATGGCAACAGGTGATACATGCTTGCCTCGAATGCATCTCAATACTCTGCGACTATGCTGGGCTGTTTGAGTTGGAGCAATTTGTTTATCTGTGTGTCATACTCGTTGGCCCCATATTCATCTTCAACTGCCTGACAAAAAGAGTCCCACCCTTGCAGTATGTGCTGCCTTTTAAACGCCTGCAACCAGAGAGCGGCATGCCCATCCATGTGCAAGGTTGCGGTCGCCACCCACTGTAGAACTGGCACTCGATACATCTCAAAATACATACGACAACGATCCAACCACAGACGAGGGTTCTCACTGATTTTTTTGGGACAGTTTTAGCCTGCGATACGAGTGTTGTGACCACACCGTAAGAAGAAGGTAGTCCTTGTGGTTGTGGAAGTAAGGGTGGTCCATGATTCACTAGCGAGCCCGGAGGAAGCACCGTAGTTACTAGACATGCATCTTGGGGCAACTTCAGTGTCGGCGGTTGTGGTGGCGGCAGAGGAGGAACAATTCGCAATAACTCCACTTGCCTGCGCCTCACATCGTCCAAGCTCTCCTGTTGAATCTCCACTTGGTGTCCTAGATTCTTCATATTTGCTGACAATCGATCTAACTTCTTGGCCTGAGCATCAAACCGGGACAGAATTTCCCCCAATGTCGTCTAGAGGTGGCTGGTGTTCTCTTCGGCCGCCATGATTACTTGATGGGTCTGCAAGGAAGGCTTTTGAGGCGTCGTGGTTATCCCTCTTGCCGATCAAACTCGAGATTGGAATTGCGGTACCAAGGTGGTCACCAACCCGTTCCCAGGAATTTTACAGATCGAGCAACAATCGTCAGGGGTCGGTGGCTCTGATACCAAATTGTAGTGCCCCGACGTAGTGATTGAGAATCGATTAGCAATCGAGAGCATTACATCCGGTAGAAAATCGGTTTCGTCCTCTTTCAGTAAGAACATAGATGAGTCAGAGAGAAGAACACAGAGAACAAAGAGAAGAATGAAGAAAGCAAGATGAGGATGAACAAGTGTTTTGTCATTTTATGCATTCGCCAGTTGCGCTACAGGATATACATAGCAACCCATAAATTACACTGACGAGTGGGCCCGTTGGCTATGCACCCGGCTCAGCCGCCTGAATACTGGACGCAGCCAGCTTAGCACAACACACACAGGATTATGTCTTCATTCCTCCGACAGCTCGACCCGCTTGCTTCTTCCTCCTCTGGCCCATCTTCTTCTTCATCTGGACAGCTTCGCCTTCATCTATGTTCACCGCCACGAGTGTTCCTGAGCATGGAGGTGCAACATCCAGCTTCCTCAGCAGTCCGCATGGATGGAGGTTCCGGACGACGTGTTGACGTGTCTTCTTGGCCTCAGCAACGGGTACCAATACACCATTCTGAGGCTACCGGCCGGCCGGCCGGTAGTATGACCGCGTTGGCAATTGGTTAGCTGGTTACTTGGTTCTGGGTCGTCTGATGTATGGCCTTGTGTGTGTTCATGTGACATTCTCAGTGGTTAGTGCCGTCTTCGTTGTTCAAGCTCCTTTTCATAGCTTGAGCTTTCCTCTAAAAA
The DNA here is from genome assembly GCA_036346395.1 of Hsuehochloa calcarea. Classification (NCBI taxonomy): domain Eukaryota; kingdom Viridiplantae; phylum Streptophyta; class Magnoliopsida; order Poales; family Poaceae; genus Hsuehochloa; species Hsuehochloa calcarea. Next base: position 6,595,155 of record CM070610.1, read on the forward strand.
ATTTGATATCTTATGCTTCATTTGCCCATCCAAATGTCAAGTAACCCATGCAATTACAGTCATACATGGGAAGGAGCAAAGGAATTGTAAGCTGTAATGTACATTCTATCAAAGGATATGAATGATTTATGCAAACTTTGCCGAGCGAAAGAAATTTCAAAAAGAAAGAAACATTTGCGTATGTCTTGGACTGCACACGTATCCGGACCCAATACAAAGTCTTGTGTTATGGTGTACGAGGAAATCCAATCCACCTCGGCCCCTGGCCCATGAAGACTCAAGCCGAGATCGAAAATATCATAAAAAGGTAGGGTTGGATATCGAGCAGGTACTCATCTCTCGTCCAGATTTTTTTGAAATCGATATAATATAATTTTATTAATAATTTAAAGATAATGTTAACTACTCTCGCTGACGAGGTTTTTTGTTTTCAGCCCTTGATAAGGGGAAGACGCAAAACACAAGGTATCGCCTCGCACTGCTTCACTTCGCCTCCCAAGTCCCAACTCCCAAGTCACGAACTCCGGCGACTCCACCCCCGGGCACCCCACCCATTCCGACCACCGCCATGTCGAGGCGCGGCGACTGGGTCTACGAGAACAACGGCGGGTAGGCGCTGCGCTCTCTCTCCAACCTTCGCCGCCGCCCTCCTCCTCCCCGCCGTCTTCTTACATCTGTAACGAGGTCCGGTTTCGTGGTGCAGGACCTGCGTGGCCATTGCAGGCGCCGACTACTGCGTCGTCGCCGCCGACACCCGCCTCTCCGTAGGATACAACATCCTCACGCGAGACCACTCCAAGATCTGCGAGCTGTAAGTTCCCACCGAATCGAGCGCGCCTCGATCTGACAGCTTGGGAGCTTAGGGTTTGTTGATTGGAAGGCCGTGTGGGTTTGTGATGTACTGGGGAGCCGAATTGATTGGTGAAAATGTTGGATTATTAGTGCCGTTTTTGGTTGATTTAGCTATGGTTTGGAGGCTTGGGATTTAATTTTTTTTTTTTTTTGGGGGGGGGGGGGGGGGATGTTACTTTTCATAAGATTTGTTTGGTTTTTGTGGCAATTACCGGCAACTCAGTGTGTTTCCTGTAAACGATATAGTTTGATGGGATTGCTATTGTGAGACGATCTGTGGTTCGTCAATTTCCTGACCTTAAACAAGGTTGAGAAGATGTGCTCATGTGTTTAATTCTTAGCGTAAGCTTATCTTCCGTTTGTGTTTACTGTCGTGTTAGTATATACTATATAGGATGCTAGGACAGTCTTAGCCTAGAAAAATTGTGTTCTGGCCTGCATCACTATGGGAATTTTCTTACTGAAGTAGAGGCTTGGTTTTCACTAAGATATCAATAGAAACAGATGAAATGTCACTTTGTAAGGATGTCATTTAGGTTTACTCCTGTACTGGTCAGATTGCTCCTTTTCTGTACCTTGCAATCATAAAGTTTACAATGAGCTTTATCTTTAACATCTTTTAGATCACTGAAAATTGTGCATCTTGTGGGGGTTGTGTTAAGTTGGTTCTGGTACATCTATTTTTACCTCTCCAGGCGATTTGTCCTTATTTTTGTCTTATGGATTTGAAAATGTTTGGTGTTGATGTCCACAATTATGTTTTTTGTTTGATACAGCATACAAATGTTGTAAGAGTGGAGGATAGTGATACACTGGTACCAATTGGTTGCTTTATGTTGAACCTGCTCCATATTGTTATTAATGTAAAAATAGAAAATGTGCTTTTGTGAAAGGGCAGTGTATAAAGCAGAACATATAACTTAACATTGATGATTGATGACTTCATTTGGTTGAGATTCTTCTATGTGTACAATTCTACTGTGAATCTGCTCCAATACAACTCTGCTTCTGTGATATTACTTGCACTTGGTTATTGTTTGTTTTTTTTCATATAGTTTCAAATTTGTTTTAAAAGAGCATGTTCTGCAAAGCTGTTTTGTTGCTTGTTAATCTTTACCCACTAAATACTTAATTAAGTCTAGTCGGTGATATACGCTGCAGCAAATTTTTTTTTTGCATGGTTAGTGTATTATTGTAAGCAGCGTATTGAGGTATTTTAAGCACACATTAATTGAGGTATTGTAAGCACACATTATGAGGTCCTAGATATTGTAAGCACACATTATGAGGTCCTATTTACTGCCATGCGATTAAATTTCTTTCTTCTTGTATGGAAGTTACTTGATGTTCCTTAATCATGTTATGTGACAGACAGACATTTGTCAGCTGACATTTTTTATTGTTATTCATTTCAATATGTAGCTCATTATTAGTGTAAAAACGAAAGCATCATTTCTTTCTTTCTTTAGGGCGGAGAAATGTGTACTAGCATCTTCCGGCTTTCAAGGTGATATTAAAGCTCTGCACAAGAACTTAGCTGCCAGAGAATTGGTAAAAGTTCAAAACTCATAACTTCATTTATCTAAGTGTTCCCTATATACTTTCACTCAGTCCTTTTTTTGTTGATACCAAGCAGTTCTTTGATGGTTGCACGTTATCAAAATCTTATCTTACCTTTGATTTGGACCTTTTATGGGGTATTAGCTCTTTCTGTGATCTAAGTTTTTTTTTAAGTTTTCAAAATTTCATGAGCTATACGATTATACACTTATGCTGATACAAGAAAGAAAAGTTGCCTGTTGTTTGCATACTGTCGCTAGCTCAGTTTCAGAACAAAAGGCACATGAACTGGTTCACCATTACTTGTGTCTTGCAACAGACGTATATCTCTGTTTCTTATTTCCTCCTCAAGTGTGGACATATGAGTACAGGTTTGTTTGTTGCTGTGTCTGAAAATCTGATGTTAGGTTTAAATTTAGCATTCTAAAACTAGTAACAAGCACTACTGATCATTTATTTGTATTTTGTAGCACCACTAATAGCACCCCTTTTCCATGGGATGATGGGACTGAGTTTATGTTTTATACTTTTATACATTCAGTTTGATAGATCCAGCCTTAAGACCTACCATTGTTTAGATCGTTGTGCCCTTTGCCTAGTAATAGCATGGCCGTTCAGGGATATCGCTATACTGATATGTCCAGCAAAGATTTTAGCAGCTTGTTTTTGTGCCTTCATTTGGGGGTCTAAACTTACCATATAGCATATGCGCTACTTCAACTTATTTCCTTGCATTCCCATCTATTGCTGCCTGATAAAAGCTTCCCTTATCTTTATTTGTTTGCTTGGTATGTAGTACTAAATCTGCCTGGCAATGCAATAACTGTTTTGGCATTATTTACTACAAAAGATAGTTCATTGTTTGTAGTTTATACACTTGGAATGCACTGCAATACTTCTATTGCATATATTATTAAAGCTATTGTAAGTTTGTTCTTCATCTGTTCATGATGCACCATACTGTTGCTATCTAAATTACTGATATCCTTTTGTTTCATTTGTTTGTGTAGCTATACCAGCACCAGCACAATAAAAGGATGAGCTGCCCTGCCATGGCACAACTGCTCTCCAATACCTTGTACTACAAGCGATTCTTCCCGTATTATGCTTTCAATGTGCTTGGTGGACTTGACAGTGAAGGTGTGACTTTCATATTTGGTTTCTTCATTTTTGATTCTCTGTTTTACATGTTCTTTGAAGCACTCCATTCTCTATTAAGCATAATACTTGTGCAGGGAAAGGATGTGTTTTCACCTACGATGCTGTTGGGTCCTATGAGAGGACTGGTTACAGTGCTCAGGGAACAGGATCTACTTTGATCATGCCTGTGTTGGACAACCAACTAAAATCACCTAGCCCACTATTACTTCCTGCAAGAGTAAGCCCTCCAAAATTTTATATTTTGTTGTCCTTCTAGCAAATGCAAACTGATTGATCTTGTTCAATGATCCTCTGGCTGATTAAGCAAGCAAGTTCATGTGTGACATATCACATATAGATCAGTGGTGAATGGTGATTTTAATAGCTCCAGAAGTCCTAAGAATCTTCCTAATATTTACAGGATGCTGTCACACCTTTATCGGAGTCAGAGGCCGTTGATCTAGTTAAGGATGTGTTTGCATCCGCAACTGAGAGGGACATCTACACTGTATGTTGCACTCGCTCAGTGTCCAAAGTTCATCATCGTTTCTTTCTCACCGTCATATTTGCCACTGTACTCATCTGCTAAACATACAAATAATGCAGGGCGATAAGCTGGAGATTGTAGTCATTAACAAAGCTGGGACGAAGCGCGAGTACATCGACCTGAGGAAGGACTAAGTCGACGCGTTTGTTCTGCTGCGACTACCACCATTTGCTTCGAGCATGTGCTCCAGGCTAGGGAATATTGTCAAAAGCTGTTACTTAATAGAAACGCTTGTGTTTGCCTGCTTCTGTACTGTTCCAGGATTCACCCAGCTTGCTTTGTTAAAACTAAAGAGATATTTATCGGCAGAAAGGCTACAATGTTTGAGATGTTGAACCATGGCAAGTGCTTGATCAAAAAACCTGAAGCTTGAGTCGATCGATCCTACCAGTTATGTAGTGCGTAACAAAGCCCGCATCATCTCGAGTTCTCGAAATTATTTCGCCATTCTACAATCTACAGAATAACATGGTGGAGTCGATTAAACCTTTTTTCAGTGTCAGGCTACATTTTCCCTAGTACTCGACGATTTTTTTACAGATGGAACATTAGGATTCCATTAAACCAAGAATGCTCTAGAATCGGCAGTCACTTGATTAGAAACACAATAGGGTACCTGGTCCATCTAGGAAGCTGCTGCGAGCACCTAGAAAAGGTAAATGTCATTCGCATTCAATTAGTATTATCGGTAGTTTTAGCAATGTGATTAGGATGCAATTAGATGAATTATAGCAACAGAGTAGTTTTAGTTGTGTAGTTAGTTTATTTTGAAGACCTAGTAGTTAACAATGTCATTATGCCGTAATTAGTTGACTTAATGGACATGTTGCTAGTAGTGTTGTAAATTTCCTTTCGGTATTTTTATAGTTTCATGAACTTGGTCATAAAATAGCAAAATTTTGGAGGTCATTAAGCAAAATAGAAATAGACCCATTGAGCGCTTTGTATATGTACTCTTGATCGGGCATATCGCGTTGGTGCATGCACTACACATTACACCGCTAGAATGAGAAACTGACGCACCTCTCGGTAAGTTTTAAATCTGAAATTTAATGAAAAGAATACCTTGTCGTGGACCACACATGTCTTTGGTGTAAGTTAGGTCTAACTCGGGTATGGAAGCGTAGAAATGCAGAAGAATTTACAAGTGAATTATTTTTGCAATTGTAATATCGAACTAGTTAAAAATTTGTAACTATGTAGTACCACGGAAATTTCAAGTGTAACATAGAATAGGCTATGGATTATTTATACTAGAAATAATATTAGCTTGGACATTTCATTGATAGAAAAATCATACGAACTCCAATCGGGATTGAAAACATATGCGACAAAACGTTAGGTATGCGATGGGCATAACCAAATTTGTAGAAGCGTTCATTACGACAAAAAATCCGCAAATAATTCGATGGTTTCATATGCACATGTGTTAGGTACTTTATGGCGGAAATTCAAGATCATTCGTGTTCCACGGGAGCGGTCTCGTCTGCTGACGGACCGTCACGTGCGGACTGTCAAATTGTCACCGCACCGCGTGATCCGTAGCGGCTCACGAAGGACATGAGCCTCTCGGAGCTAAGGCGGTGCGATCCGCGTTCGATCGCGCCCTTTGGAAGGAAGAAGCGCGCATCGAGGCGTTGTATGCCTCGGTGGTGGGTGGTGCAGCGAGACCGTTTGGCAACTTATGAAGGTCACATGTGGCGCTTCATGGGCCAACTACATGGGGTTGTTTGCAACCCCATTGCTTTGCGATATATGCGCGGCCGATGGTCTACGTTCGGTTCTTGGAAACGCAGGGACATCCGTGGCGGGTGGTTCCGTGAAGGTGAAGGCTGCTGGTGAGGAGGAGCTTGCGTTGGTCTGCGATTACGGAGAGCGTGGGCGATGGAGACTGAGGCGTCGCGGTCAATTTTGAGCCCAACGAAGGGCGGAGAGATGGTGGTCGGCCGTATTGATTGTCACGAGTACTGGCCGACTGGTGGATGAGGTGGAAAGCGAGGAGGGCGTCGAAACAACTAGTTCGGAAGGCGGCGAAGGCGGAGAAAGCTGCTGGGGAGGTGCGGTTGGTGGTTTTGTAACCGCGACATTGCTTCGTCCCCTCACGATTGGGCGATGTTGCGATGACATCGCCGGTTACGCCACGTCCGGAGGTGCGGAGTGGGGTTCCATGAGGACACCACGCTCGTAAACGGCGCTTTCGACAAGATCGCCGCACAACAAGCTATTGCAAGATACGCGTTAACATCGGACGGACGTACGGTGCGAGAGGTCCAACCCGACACGTACATCGTCGGTGTGTTGATGAACCTGTCTTGGCAAGGTCCGTGCGCGAGAGGTTCACGATCACGCCATGGGCTTCCGGATAACGGTCTTTGAAGGACCACACATGCGAGTTAGGCGAGCCGCTACGAGCACCGCAACATGACGTCCTCGTATGTTGCCGGCTTTGATAAGCCACCTCGTCGCCGCAGATGTGTCCATTTCGCCAAAGCTCCTGGCGCGGATGTTGCCAATATGGTGGGATTCACATCGGCTACAAGGCGGCATGGCGTGCAGCAGGAGAGTTACGGCGAATGTTGGCACATTCAAGAGGCTTACAACCTAGTACCAAGATTCTCGCATCAAATCGCGGAATCTAATCCGGGACGTCGTAAACAAGCTTGGCGGGTGCATCCGACGGAGGGGCCCAATTGTTTTGTTCTTGAAAGGGTCTTCTGGGCCTTCCGTCAGGCGATCGAAGGGTTCAAACATTGTCGTCCCGTGCTCACGATGGATGGTACCTTCCTATGTGGGAAGTACAGGGGTACCATCCTCACCGCTGTTCGCGCCGATCGAATGACCGATTAGTCCCCGTGGCGTTCGCAATTGTTGAGCGAGAACACGGAGTGGGTGTGGTTCTGTGCAATGTGAAGCGGCGGTCGTGCAAGATCGGCGGATGTATGTGTCATCTCGGATCGCAATCTTTGGCTTGTTATCTGCGTTGTGCATGATGCAAAATGGGGCCTTGTGCCGTACGGTGGAGCGATGTTAGGAGCCGTTGGTGCATGAGGCATCTCGCGGCCAACTTCCACACAAGGTTTCGGAGCAAGGACCTCATGAAGATGTTCAAGAAGCTCTGCATGCAGAACCAAAGGAGGAAGTTCGAAGCGGTGTGGAGACAGCTCGATGAGGAGACCGGGAAGCATGTAAGGGACTCGGTAGCATGCCGAGGCGAGGCGGCGGCTAGAGGGTCCGCGAGTTGGGGAGTTCACGCATGGGTTAACTTCGCACGCACCGACACGGAGAAATGGTCCTGTTGCCGCGACGACACGGACGGTGCAAGGTGCGGGATCATGACGACCAACATGTCGGAGGTGTACAGCGGTGTCTTTGAAGGGTGTCCGATCTCTGCGATCACTGCGATCGTGGAGGAGGCTGGGCCGTACCATCGGATACTTTGTCAGCGAGCCATGATGGCCAAGAAGCATTTGGAGGGCGGAAGCAATTCTCGAAGTAATGCATGCCTACATGGAGAATAAGATCGGCAAGGCTCGATCGCACACCGCTCGTACCATGGATGGCGTCGGCGAAGTTCGAGATCGGGCTCGGGAGAAATGCGTGATGGGCCATGTTAGGGGGGATCGTGGCAGTGCCGCACGATTGGTGAAGAAGCGTCGTGCACCGCAACAAGCGCGGCTTCCGCACAAACCATGCTCCCATGTGTACGCGGCATGCGCGGCGTGGCGGCAAGCCTCAGAGCGTTACATCTCCGAGTACTATGACATCCACCACCTGTATGCAACTTGGAGTGCTGAGTTCCATTCATACGGGCTGGACACGCACTCTGAGGACCTTTGGTGGGACGGTGAAGTGGGTGCCCGACGACGCACTAAAGCACCCGGCCGTGGAAGGCGACGGTCCGACATCCGGAACGACATGGACGACGGCGGCCACGTAGCAGAACAGCGAGTTCGCCACCCCGTTGCGGTCGTGCAAGGCTATTGGCACTCCATCGGCCAGCGCCCAAACAGACCCGGCACAAGCGATGCAATCGTAGTAAGGAAGATGTAATTACTACGTCGTGATGTCGCTTGCTTATTTCAATGTCTTTGATGGACTCTGTTCTGTCGTTTATCCATGCCTTTATGTAGTACTTGTTAAGTTGTCCGGGTTTATCCATGATCATATTGTATTGTTGAATTTTTTATCGTATGTCTTGCCTTATTTTCTGTGTCACATAATATGTTTTACATGCGTGCCTGACATGTTGTTTCCACATTGGCGGGAGATGGCGCGAGCTCAGATTGACAGCGTCTGGTGCTCGACCCCCACAGGATGTGGGACACCGTTGCGGGCGTGGTCTGCGGCGTCGGCCTCCGAGCTCGGTCTGGCGCCCAGAGAGATGGCCCCTTGACGAGCGATGCGTCCTCGGGCCGAGAGGCGGGCTCCGCCCCTCGCCGGATGTTGGACCTCCCGCCTGCTGCTGCGATTTGACGCGGCACTCATGCTGCGCTTCGTGGACCGTTGGAGACCGGAGACTCACACCTTCCACTTCCGATGGGGGGAGATGACCATTACTCTGGAGGACGTGTCTCTGCTTACAGGTCTACCTCGTGTGGCTGCATTTCGTCAAGTGCCTCGACCATCGGATGAACCGACGGAAAATAAAGATAATGTTCTTAAAGGATTTGGATGAAAGGATGGGAAGGGTTGAGAAATCGCTCTGAAATTAGTTAACATGGCGGTTTGGTAATTTTTCTTCTATTATTTCTTGTTCTTGCTAAGTAGAAGTTCAGTTTTAATAAGATTGTAATATCCACTATTTATCTATGCATCCCCTGCACTACGTGATGTATGCCTTTGCGGTGTTGTGGTACTAGTTTGTATCAAGTATGCATCTATCTAATTCCGTTGTGGACACTTTGCGTGTGATCTAATTTGCGGTACTTCCGATTATCGTTCATGCCTGAAAATCGAACTCCAGCAGGTGCGGGAGTACCGCTCCAAACATGGCGGTAAGGACCACGCTTGTAGAAAATCAGCTAAGTCCCAAAAGAGTGCTCTTTGTAAAAAAAGCGTTCGCGAGATTTTGGAAGTTACAGAGGTACTTCCGCACTTATATCGTCGAACTACCGATCATCCTAACAAAGAAGCAAAGCGGATGGCTTTCAAAACAACTTCAATTGCAAAACAAATTTACGGCTTTTTGGACCGAAATGGCGGCACTCTGCAGAGCAAGGCGTGACAACTCATCTGCGTCGCCACTTTTCGAGACCGAAATGCGACGACTCTGCCTGCGCGCTTTTCAGGTGAAATGACGGCCTCTGCGAGTAAGACGTGACAACTCAACGCCTCGCCCGACTTTTCAGACGAAATGACGGCACTCTGCGATCATAGACGTGACAACTCAACGCCTCGCCCGACTTTTCGAGACCGAAATGACGGCCTCTGCGAGCAAGGCGTGACAACTCATCGAACAACCGGGACAACACTCGCCTCAGAGCTTTTCCTACCAAAAATAAAGCACTTAAAAAGGGGCCATGACTACTCTGCAGAAGATTAGACAACACTCGCCAACCACGTCATGCCAACCCTACGGCTTATAAAGGTGGTGCAAGTCATCTACGAGAAAACCACACAACCAAACCAAACACTACACGAGCTTGCTTCACCACGCCGGGATGGACAACCTCAAGAAGCAATGGGGCGAGATCAGTGATCTAGCAAGGGCTTCAGCGGCGCGGGCCGAACAAGCTAAAGGCTGCGAGGCCGGGTCCGGCAAAAGCGGCTGCCGGGATGGCGACTCTCCGCAATGAAACCCAGCGTACAAGAACCCACAGTCGAGCGTTCCAAAGCGAGCCTTCGCGCAACACCCGCCAGAGGGAGGCAGCCCATCTGTTGGTGCGAGGACACATGCAAGTTCTTCAAATCCAAGCACCAGCTCGGCCTCGGCATGCGTTCTGGGGATGTCCTAACTACTCCTCGACTATCCCGACGCCGTTGGGATCTGAGCAACTATCGGCGGTAGGAGTACTAACGATAATATATCGTACCAATTCTCTTTTGGAGTATGCACTAACAATCTCTCCGTCTACCCGCGGTCCGGAGCCGCTATGTGGCTTCCGCAAGTGGATCGACCTAGAGATCCACCCACACGACCAGATGTGGCTCGACTTCGAGGAGTGGAATGCACGAAAGGGGACGAGATCCGGGAGGAGGATCGTCGGATGAAGAGCACAGCGTATCCGTCGGAGACTCGGGCCCATCTCGAGCGTCTTGCGCAGGAGCGCGAGGCACGCGAGCCGCGAGAGCGAGAAAAGCGGAAATGGCGGCCGAGGCCGAGCGCAGACGAGGACTACAATGCCGAGCTCGCAAGAAAGGGCAAATGGCCCCGTCCACGCAGATGGTCGGGCTAGTCCGTAGTAGACCCTCCTATTCGCCATGTTTTAGCTATCCCCTAAAGGCATGCGTGCCCATGGTCCTAAGCTCGTGTCGCGAGTTACCGTAGTAGTAATGCGTCCATGGTAAAGTAATTAGCCGAACCATCATGCCATGTGACCACATGTAACGTGCTTCGTCGTCCGCACGGGCCGCAATGTAGTTACGGTTACGTGCCTCCACGAGCCATCAAAGTATAGCCATTCACATCGGTCTCGATTACGCTATGTTTTAGGGTTTCTCCGTAATCGCAGCGTTCTAAGCCCTTTCGGTTAAATTATTTTTCGTACTCTGTTTTTCCGTACTCTACTTTCACGGAAGAAATGTGATGGAGAACCATACTTCCCACATTTCAAGCCACATGAATTCATGAAACCCTAATTTCAAACGTCTAGTCCTAATTTTGAGACCTAAACCTCGAATTTGTCGAGACAATTTGAGCATATAAAATTTTGTAAAATTTACACAATCAAGTCCATTGTGTAGGAGTATGAAAAAAAAATCAGAATGTTTGGACCTCATTTGTCAGTATTATAAAATTCCTACAAACATTAAACTTTAAAGAATTTTGCGAAAAAAAGAATACATAAAATTTCAAAAATTACACAAGCATAAATACTATGCCAGAGGCTCCACAAAAATTTCATAATTGTTTGAGCTTATTTTGTATATTTTAAAAATCGTCTAACATATATTATTAATAACTTTTTTAAAAAATTTCAAAAAAATAAAAATCTTGCCGTGGGGCAGCACCTTGTGTCTTGCCCTGACAATCTGATGCAGGGCAGCACCAAAAGCAAAGACTACAAGTCTTTGCCCACTGGCAAGCAAGAGTCTTGCCCACGAACAACACACCTTGGTCTTCTTAGTCGACGCAACGGCACTGCTTAGTCCGCTGTCTCCGACGGCAACGACTGCTTTTGAGGAGGCTACTTTTGGAATTTTGAACTTATGAAATTATTTTTGGAATTTCTATCACAAGAACGAAATTTAATTTAGTCAAATTCGGTTCTAGACCATGACTGCCCCAGAAGCTAAACCAGCTCCAAAACGAGCCAGATCATGAGCTTATAACAGTTCTAGGACAATACACGACTGTAGCCTCAATGAAACTAGTCAGCAACAAAACCCGGGCTTCTCTGAATACAACACTGCAGGGTGCCGGATCAAACTCAACGCTTTGAAGAGCCGATTTGAGATTAACGGCATCGGTTTCCAAAATAATTCTGCACATTCCCAACTCGATGGCAACATGTATCGCTTGAATACACGCCTCCGCTTCAGCCTGTGTAGCATCTTTCGGATGAGGGATTTGACCGGATCCCGCACAGATAGCACCTCCCGAATTATCCCGAATTATAAATCCCCAACTACCATTCATACTCTCCTAAAAAAGCCCCATCGACCTTAATCTATACTAGTGTGAAAAGGGTTAACAAAAATGTATACTAGTGTTAAGGGTGGAGCCAGCTACGACTCAAATCTCGAACCGAGCTGGTAGTTTTTAGTCCGAATTTGTATTTTGATGATTTTCAACAAAAAAAAATCATACACTTTTAATCCAGACAAGTTCGACGCGTTGTCTTTGGCAACTCCCGTACCTTTACTGACGAGTAGGCCATCGCCACAAGTTCACCTAGCTGCCTGCAAGCATTAAACGAGCCGCCGACCCTACCCGAACGGCCGAACGAAACACCGTCACTTCCCAGTTCAACAACTACCACAAACCAACAACCGCCCCCAATCGGAAGCGCCAAGCCGCCGCGCGGAGCAGGAGCAGGAGGTATGGCGGCGGCGGCGGCGGCGACGAAGATAGCGCCGTCGATGCTGTCGTCGGACTTTGCCAATCTCGCCGCGGAGGCCGAGCGCATGCTCCGCCTCGGCGCCGACTGGCTCCACATGGACATCATGGTACGATCCCCTCCCCTCCCCCTCCCCTCCCGTCCCACCACATCCGTCTCGTTGCCATGCTTAATCCTCGCGGGAAGCAGTAGCGCTAGTACGATACCAGCCTTTGATTCGTCCAATCGTTTGTTTGGTGCATAGGGTTGAACCGCGCACTATGGTAGCTTCAGCCATGTGATGTGGTGAGGCCGGTGGGGGTAGGATTGAGCTGTAGACTGTAGTTGCAGTAGTTTACAGTTGGATCAGAGGTTTGCTACGCGCATTTGTTTCTGCACAATATGGCTTGCAGAACGCCGGCGATTTGGTAGGATCTGTTCAGAATTGACCTTTTATTTGGAGTATTTTTTGCTGTGTCGGTCGTATCCTATATCTTACTGAAGGCTTAATCAGAGCATCAATGTTCAGAGCATGCGCATTATGTTTGCGTTAGTTCCTTTTTAAACGACGTGCTATTATGCAAGTGTACTTGTATTTACCACAAGACATCCTTTGTCCATGGTCATGCTTGTCATGTGCTTATGAAGTTGTGATACCATTTAGTAAATTCTTTTGCTTTCAGCTATTGTGTTTCATTTCCCTTTACCGTTCGACAGGGATTGCATGTATTAATCATGAAATATTCAAAATTGAAAGTGCTAATCTTTTTCCTTTTCCACCTTGCAGGATGGGTGAGTTGGTCTCTACTTTCCACTGTGTTAACGAAAGATCAATTTTGGTATTGGTACGATACTGAAGTGTGTGATGCCAGATGGTGCTAAATAACCATTCTCATATATCTTTCCCCATTTTGAGCTGAAAGCATAGCAGGCAGACTGGCATTGGGTTGTTTACTCAAGTTTGTAGGCTCTGTATTTGAATGTAGATATTCTCTTGAATGTATACATGCATGCAGGCTACATCTCCGACCCTGCTACCCAGATGACCATTGTTTTTTACCCACGGACAACCTTGCAGTTCAATTTTCGTCTACTTTGTGATGAAATTTAGACACCTTGCTTATTACTGTTAGAGATATAATTAGAGATATAGTTAGAGATATGATTTGTTTTGGTTTCCTTATCTGTAACATGTGTTGTGTATATATACTGGCCAATTGGCCCCTAATAATACAAGTTGCAATTCCAACATGGTATCAGAGCATTAGGTTTACCTATTCTCTTCCACGCAACTCGTCGCCGCCGCCGCCGGCCTCCCTCCTCTGCCTAGCCGCCACCGTCGGCCTCACCTCTGACTTGCTTGTCGCCACCTCAACACCTCCGCTCGGGATTGCGCCAGGACCGCAGCCCGCTCCGAGCGCCGCCGCCGCCGTCGCCTCTCCTCCGTGTGGGCGCAGCCGATCCGACCGATCCGACCGCCGCCTCCTCGCCGCCGGCCGTGTCGCCGCCATCCAAGGCACGCCGCCGCCGCCGGCCGCCGCCTGGCCGCCCGCCTGCTCGGCTTCACCGCCGGACGCTGGGCTCCGCAGTGCCGCCGAGCCCGCACCACGGCGACGACGCCCTCGCTTCTCGCCGACCGAAGGAGGGGGCTCTCCACTGCCGCAATCGCCACCGCAGAGACCGGAGCCGCTGGAGCTCAGGTCGGAGGATCCGAAGTGGAAGCGGGCGGACCCGCCGCCGCCGCCGACGACCACGCCACCGCCGCCGCCGACGACCACCGCCGCCATGCGCCTGCTTGGTCGCCAGAAACCCTAGGGTTTCGTTTGCCGATGGTCGTCGGCCCTTCGTTCCTTTTAAGAAGCGAAGAAAAAAGCGTTGGTCTAATCGCCGCGTCGTCGGGCCGCCTATTAGACTACGTTATTTGATCGCCGCGTCATCGGCCGCCGCCACCAATGGGTACCGCTTTCTCTCGCGTTGCGGTGATCTTCGACGGTGTTAACTACACCGACTTCGTGTCTCGCATGCGCATCCATATGCGTGGTCTTCGTCTTTAGGCGCCCTGCCGCGATGTCACCGCCCGCCATGCCCTACTTCTCCGACGGAGTTCGCTCTGCGCTTCCCACGACGGTGACAAGGCCGCTATTGAGTCTGCCGCCTTGCTGATGAGAAGGTCGCCTCTGCTACCAAGAGGCTCGACTCTACATGGATCGCTTGACTACCTACACTCGGTGGTGTGGCGACGCCTTTCGGCGACTTCTTTGTCTTCATCGCCAGATGTTGACCTCGCTTTTCTTACGAGATTGTGGATTTTCATCGGTTTGTCGGATGTGGACTCATCTTCGACAGCTTCTGAACCTCTCGGAGATGCCTCTACTTGTCGAAGAGTTCGTCAGAGCACTCTCTTGACAGGGTGATGCTACCGCTGACGCCTTCTACGCTCGAGTTCTGCGATGCGGCGCCAATCGACTCTCTTCGCTTCTTGAAATTTGTCGTTCTGTTCATCTTTGCTTGGTGTCCGTGCGACACAGAGTTTCAGCAGTGTTTACGAGTTCCTTACTCGCCTTCGTCCGAGTTCGGCGAGGCGTGCCCGACTACTTGCACGCCACCTCGTGTCAATCTTCTGGAGGCCCTTACCGAGATACGTGCGAGAGAGACTCGTCAGAGTGGTCGCGTGCGATGTCACTCCTCCGTGCTCGCTTGCCCATACACCTGCTACACCGCGCTTCACGCTTGATCGCTTCCTCCACGTGCTCCACGGTGGTGGTGGCGCCTCCATCTGGCGGTGGTCGTCCTCGCCGCTCCCTATCTGCGACAAGATAGGCCACATTGAGTCTCGATGCTACAAGAAACGGCGGCATATTTCACGCCGTTCTTCTCCTAGCACCGCACAGGTACTTCTACAACGACGTCAGCGCCGACTACTTCGCATTTTCTCTCGCGAGCGGAGATAGCGGACTTCGACGGCCGCTGCCGCTTGAGTTCTTCCTCGGCAGTTCTGCAGAGTTCTGCGACCGACTCTTGAACCGAGAAACCACCTCCTACACAGACGGTGTACCTCCCCGTGGATCCTTGATTAGGAGCATCCTTCCACATGACTTCCGATTCTTCCACTCTATCTTTTGTTACACCTCTTGATTCCCCGCGGTGTTCTTACTGGCGATGGTACCTCTCTTTGTCTCTCGGTCGAGGACCTCTTAGCAACTCATCTTTTCATGTTCCTTCCGTTGCTCATGTTCCTCGCCTAACCATGCGACTTCTTTCTGACGATGACATCGACCTTGGTTATCGGATCATTCTCGACTCGACTCTTGTTGTGTTCGGGACCGCCACACGGAGCTCGGTTGGTTCTCGCCCTCGGCGCCTTGACTCGCGGCTGTCTCCGGAGCTTGGTAGCTTCACCTTCCTTCCACGCCACCGCCGCCGCCTCCGCTCTCGCCTCTGCCACTCCATCTACCGCTCTTTCCAACAATGGCATCACCGTCTTGGCCATCTCGTGGCTCTCGTCATCGTCTTTAGTTCGTCGTGGTCTTCGGGTCTGCCTCAGAGACGTGTCTCTTCATTATCGAGTGTAAGTTAGGCAAGCGACTTGACTTCCTTATCCTTATAGTGAGTCAAGATCTCAACGTCCATTTGATCTTGTTCATTCGGATGTTTGGGGTCCGCTCCTCGCCGTTTGAAAGGGGTCATCGATACTATATCATATTTATAGATGATTTCTCTCGCCACACTTGGATATATTTCATGTCTTCGTAGTGAGGTCTTGTCTATATATAAACAGTTTGCTACTATGGTTCACACACGCCTCTCACTCCTATTCGTGTTTTTCGTGGCCGACTCTGTGGCGAGTACCTCTCTCATCACTGCAAGCGATTTCCTTCTTTGGCGAGGCACTCTTGCTCGATTCTCTTGTCCCGGTGCTCATGCTCGAATGGTGTTCTTGGCGCAAGCATCGTCACCTCCTTGAGTCGGCTCGTGCTGCCGATGATTGCCGCCTCTATTCCACTCACTTTTGGGCGAGGTCGTTTCCACCGCCACCTATCTCGTCAACATCCAAATTCTTCTTCGCTTCTTGGCGCAATCCCTATTGAGCGTCTCGTGGTCTCCTTCGACTACTCGCCGCTTCGTCGTTTGGGCTTGCGTTTGCTCGTTCTCCTCGCTCCTCGAGCGCGCACTCAAGCCGACGGCTCGATCCATTGAGTGTGTCTTTAAAGTGCAGTCGCAGAGCGAGCACAGGGCTATCGGTCTTTGGGATCTGTTGGTCGACGGATCACGATTTCTCGGGATGTGACTTTCGACGAGTCTCGTCCCCTTCTACCCACGTCCCGCTCTCCTTGACTTCTCTCCGTGGAGTCTCTGTCTTTTTGACCTTTCCGATACACCTATCTCGTCTCCACATATTTCTCCTGTGGCCTCTCCGCCATTGTCACCGCTGTGCTTGCCTCCCGTGGCTCCTCGGGCTCCCCACTACACTTGTCTACACTCGCCGACCTCGTATTGAGGATCTTCCAGATGAGCCCACTTCTCCCGATGTTTCATCTTCTTCCGATGCTTCATCTTCCACGATGGGCCGTCTTCTCCTCGCTACGCTCTTCGCGATCGCCCGATTGATTCGGCCTCCGCCTGCTTTGCCTTTGTTTGGCGCGGCCTACTTGTGAGCCCGCCTCCTCTGGGATCTTTGTTACTCATCCCGAGTGGCGACATGCCATGGCCGAGAGATTCTTGCCCTCGAGCGCTTGGTACTTGGGATCTTGTTCCTTTTCGTCTCACTCGTCCCCATCACATGTAAGTGGGTCTATAAGATTAAGACTCGCTCGATGGCTCTCTTGAGCGCTATAAGCGCGCCTCGTTGCTCGTGGCTTCAGCGAGAGCATGGTCGTGACTACGACGAGACTTTTGCTCTGTGGCCCACATGACCACCGTCCGCGCTCTTCTTTCGGTGGCGTGCTCGACCTTTGATGCTTTCTCAACTTGATGTCAAGAATGCCTTTCTTAATGGCGAGTTGCGTGAGGAGGTCTACATGCATCCGCCACCGGGTATTCTTCTCGAGGGCATGGTGCATCGCCCGTTCGCTCTCTATGGCCTTAAGCAAGCCCCTCGTGCTCGGTTTGAGCGCTTCTCCTCTGTGGTCACTTTTTTGGCGGCTTTTCAAAGAAGTGATCATGATCCTGCGCTCTTTGTCCACACTTCGCCTCGTGGTCGGACCCTTCTTCTTCTCATGACGTTGATGATATGATCATTCACGGAGATGACTCGAGTACATTGCCTTTGTCAAGGCTCGTCTTAGTGAGCGCTTCCTTATGTCGGATCTTGGTCCTCTTCGTTACTTCCTTGGGATTGAGGTTACTTCCACTCGGATGGTTTCTTTATGTCTCAAGAGAAGTATATCCAGGATCTTCTTGATCGCGCCTCCCTCATCGACGGCCGTCTGTTGAGACTCCTATGGAGCTCAATGTTCACCTCCGACCCTCGATGGCGAGCCTCTTTCGATCCGACTACGCTATCGCCATCTTGTTGGGAGTCTTGTCTACCTTGTCATTACTCGTCCGATATCACTTATCCAGTTCACATTCTCGAGTCGGTTTGTTTCTACTCCCACTACAACCACCTTCTTCGAGTTCTGCGATACCTTCGTGGGACTATCTCTCCGCCTCTTCTTTCCACGCTCCACTCGTTCTGACTTCAGCTTATTCGGATGCTACTTGGGCGTGATCCCTCCGATCGCGGTCTATCTCGCCATCTTGTGTTTTTCTTGGTGGTTCGCTTATTGCCTGGAAGGCGAAGAAACAGATCGCAGTGTCCCGCTCGAGTGCGAGGTGAGTTGCGAGCTATGGCTCTCTTGATGTGAGAGATTACTTGGCTACTGGTGGTTACTTGAGGATTTTGGTGTTTACATTACTACCGACTCCTCTCTTGTCGAGACGATCAAGTGCTATCAGATGTTGCAGTGACCACGTGAAGCATGAGCTCACCAAGCATATTGGTGTTGATGCTTCCTTCATGAGGTCTTGTGTGCATGATTAGGTGATTGCTCTTCAGTATGTGCCTTCAGAGCTTCAGATAGCGGATTTCTTCACGAAGGCCCAGACTCGAGCACAGCACGGCTTCTACCTCTCCAAACTCAGTGTTGTTGATCCACCATGAGTTTGAGGGGGGGGTGTTAGAGATATAATTAGAGATATAGTTAGAGATATGATTTGTTTTGGTTTCCTTATCTGTAACATGTGTTGTGTATATATACTGGCCAATTGGCCCCTAATAATACAAGTTGCAATTCCAACAATTACAACATCCCATTATTCCCATTCATACAAGCACAATTTTAGTGAAACCTAACAAAGGAGCCCCCGCTCTTAAATGAGTACAGAGAAGCATGTTTTTGAGCTTCCAAAATATAAAAAAAAAACACAATAAGCCTGATAACCATGTATACCAACGTGAAGAGGAAACAGCTGAAACTTTTGCAGTAATACATACCAAGGACAATCACTTTTGCATTTGGCCAGCTTTTAGGAATTTGGTCCTTAAAAAAATGCAATATGGGAATTTGCGAGTTGCAAATGATGAAAAAGAGAGGTATCTGTAAGCATCAAGTGCTAAACTGCCAAGCATCACGGTGTTCCCTCTATTTGCTTGGATTGGGATCAACATTCCTTGAGTATAAAATAGAGAAACTAGGCATTTTTTCCAAGATGGTGAAATGCTTGCTCGCAGACTCTGTTTTATTTACTGGACAACATCACAGCAATTTATCAACATGCAAGTATCAGTGTATCACCTTGTAGGTTTGCACTAATAGCAGTCTTTGTCAGAATTTTGGTATAACTTTGCTGGCTGTTTGCATTCGCAGGCACTTCGTTCCTAATCTGACTATTGGAGCTCCAGTGATTCAGAGCCTGAGGAAGCACACCAAGTATGGTGACTTTCATTGCTTTATGTTTATATTGATGGCTTCTGTTCCTATATGCACCTAATAACACTGTCCATTTTTTATTTTCTAGGGCATATCTGGACTGCCATCTTATGGTCACAAACCCTTCAGATTATGTAGAACCATTAGGAAAGGCTGGTGCCTCAGGATTCACATTCCATATAGAAGTAACCAGAGGTAAATACACATCTAGCAAATGGTTAATGGTTTTCGACTTTTCGTTGCGACGTTGTCTTATGGAAAAGCTTGGTGCAGACAACTGGCAAGAGCTCGTCCAAAGCATTAAAGCAAAGGGTATGCGACCTGGTGTATCATTGAGGCCAGGCACTCCAGTGGAGGAAGTTTTTCCCCTGGTAACTTCATGCACTACAACTTCTCTAGTTATCGTGTTTTTTTTTTTTTTTAAAACCTTTCGTACTTGGTTCATGACCAATGATCGAAATACCGTTACCGGACTGAATCCCGGCAGGGGACCGGGAACGGTAACCGGCCGGTTACCGGTTTTCCCGGGAAAAACCCGGTCGAATTTTGTTTAAATTTGCTTAAAAATCAACCGAAATTCAAAATTCAAAATTTGAATTTGCAAACTTCGGAAAAACCGGCCGGGATTTCGTTTCCCGCTGCCCACCGGTAAGGCCGGTAACCGGCGGTAACCGGCCGAGATTTCTATCCCTGTTCATGACTATGAGATAAATGCTTGTTTTTCACGTATCCTTATTGGTGACTGCTAGCATGAGAAGTAAGCTTATATTAATTTACTTTCAACTTGTACAGATAGTTTTATTTCTGGTTGTCATCTGGGTTTCATAATATCCAGGGTGTATTTCCTCTGGAGTTCAGAATGTAAACCCCATTGAAAGTTAATTTATGTACTAATGTTCTTTCTGATTTTTTTAAAATAATCATTTTTTAATTCCGAAATACAGTAATATACCTACGTTTTTTTATTTCACAGAAATAATTCTCTGTCGCTCCACTGTTGGGTGATTATAGAAGTCACCCAAAGGTTGAGTGACAAGTGTACAAGTCGTCCATCGGTTGAGTGACACATCGATAAGTCGCGCACCGGTTTGGCGATTTAAAATAATAATATTATTATTTTATTAATCTGGTGGAAATAATTGTGGGGGAATAAATAGCAATTTTTGTAGGTAATACATTTAGCAAATCTTGTTTGTAGGTTAATTTTTTGAAAATAAAAGGGTGGTGACAACGTTGGTTGATATGTTTGTGATCTTTGTAGATTCTCAAGGGTACGAAATCTATTAGACTCGTAATAACATTTTGTGATCGTCGTATGCTGTTATAGTGCGGTAAATTTGTAAAGAATTTTGTGACGACGATTGAGGTAGCAATGATTCGTAAGTAGGAAGGTAAGTGATATTGCAATGCACCAGGGAATTCATACACTGTGGAGAACTTTAAAGAAATGGCGCAACGATAATAACACGACAGTTGATCCGACAAGGGGGTTACATGGCACGCATGCTAATGAGCCAAGTCGTCCAACGGTTGAGCGACGGAGGTAAGAACGATTGGTAAGTAGTAAGGTAAGTTATATTACAATGCACGAGGGAATTCATACACAACCATGTCCGTCTGCAAGGAGTACATGAAAGTGTCAAACTTGTAATGGTGGTAATCGTACTCAGACATTTCGAAACACGAGAGTACCTACCGCGAAGTGCACGTTCCGCGCAAAGTGTACAGGGTACGTGTCGGTCCGTGCTGGTACATGAGCGGGGGGAGGGTCGACGACATGCACCAGCCTGGTGCGTGTCTGCGGAGCGTACTAGCGTAGGTACTCGTCGTACGTGTTGGGGTCGTACGTGGCACCCTCCTGCATGTAGTCCTCGAGGGCGTCCGCCCACTCCACCAGCCACGACACCATCTTCGCCGCCCAGCTCGTCCTGCTTCTACCCCTCCCACTCTGCCTGCGAAACAGACCACTGCAATTAGAAGCCATTGTAATAGAACTGGAAAAAAATATAGGAACATGTGTTGTGTGTAACTCACGCGTGGACTGACGGGGACTGGAACAACCTGGCGGGGACCGAACTAGCGCATCACCCTGTGCACCGTGTATTCCTCGACGAACACGTCTAAGACGAGCTTCTTCCGCGTCAGCCAATACGCCCAGTCGCGCCAGCACAGTGAGGACAGCCCAGCGGGAGCAGAGTACGCCTCCCAGCGCACGTCGTCAGCGGTGAGGTGATCGAGCTGCTAGACGAAGTGTTCGTACACACGTGTGACCTGCACATGTGCAAACTGTGCCTGCGAGCCAGAACAGTGGCTACAAAGGATGACTCGTAATATGACTAAAGTAAAGATACAACCCATCTACGGCACCAAAGGGACCCTGCGGTCGGCCGGTCCACCGCGCCCCTGTGGTATATGTCCACGCGGTACGGGCTGGTGTCGAGCAGCATCGGCCGTCCGAGGAGGAAGCACTCGAACGACCATAGCTGCAACAGGAGGGGGCAGCCTGTGAGGACAGAGGCCAGCCTCGTCCTGCAGCACGCCTCGCACATGCCTCGGTACGTCACGACAAGTATGGCTAATCCCCAGCTAATCTGCACCTCCTCCCCGTCGGCGATGGCCCTCGCGTACCTACAAGCAAGGCGACGAGTCACCGTGGTTCTTTGGTAAATGCGACTGCACCCGAATGACCAAAGCAAGTACGCCTTGAGGTGTTGCGACACCTGATACTCGTCGGTCTTCGGGTCCATCTGCTCGACCTGTGTACAAACGAATAATTAGTAAGTCCATCATATGGCAAGGATAGTGCATCGCTAAACAGGGAAAATGGATTGCATACATACCTAGAACTGCGAAAGCCACCGCAAGGGCCGGCGATGCCTCTGTCACGCTGGGAAGACATAGTACGCTGCTGCGGCCTTGGCCGAAAGAACCCCCTCAAACCTGCCCAGTAGGTCGTCGCGCCAGTCGGCAAGTGCATCCGGTGGGGAGGCAATGGCTCCTGCGATAGGCAGGCCAAGCAGCACGACGATGTCCTGCAGAGTGGGAGCCATCTCCCCGAATGGGAGGTGGAAGGCGTGCGTCTCGGGCCGCCACCGGTCCACTAGAGCTGTCAGCAGCGACCAGTCGAACGGGAACCGTCGTTACCGCTCCGGGCCAGCCTGGACCTCTCCGTCGTCCTCGACCGGAGCGCCATCCTCATCGGTGGCCTCCACCATATGCGTGAGAGGTAGAAGGCCGACATCGCTCAGCCTCCAAAGCACGAAGAAGTACATAGCGGACATATGATAAAAAGAAGTGCCAGAGTTTGTAGACAAACTTGTCTCTTTAGCATGGGTCTTGTCTCCATGCCAGTCGAGGTGTCCGCGTACGGACCACCACCAATTCAGTCGCCTCTCCCGCCCTCAAGATGCGGGACACGACGCCTGGCGCGGTGCTACGTGTCGATGCACCGGTCCAGCAGGTTGAAAGGCCAGTCAGAAACACCAAAGTCACGAGCCATACCTGCAAATCAATTTCAAGTTAGCAATTACGACACAATTAGTGGTTTAATTATTTACAGCGCAACTCCGGAAATTCTGAAAAATTAGTTGCATTCTTGCATAAACCGCATATTCCTCAACATATATAGCCGTAGCCGCATTTCGGTTTTAAGGTTTTAGAGTTTAGGGGTTAGGGTATGGGGTTAAGAGGTTAGGGTTAGGGTATAGCCATAGCCGCATTACAACTATTAACAACTAAATTGACGTTAGTTCTACGACTACATTATTTACAACTATTAACAATATGCGACGTACCCGACACAACTACACATATAATGATTTTAGTTGCTAACCTACCATGGTTTCGAAAGTAAATCTACAAAGTGAAGGGGACTCATCGTTGTCGATGTGTGGACGTCTCCCTCTCCCTCTCCCCTCCCTCTCTCTCTCTCTTTCTTCTCTTTCCCTTCCTCCTCACGGCTACTCTGCGTCCCGAGCGAAATGGTGATGGCTGGCGCACGCGCGGGTTATAAGCCCCTGGTCGCCCTACGGTTGAGCGACTACATGCTAAGTCTCGTTCAGCCGTTGAGTGACTAGTAGCAAAGGGACTAGTCGCTCAACGGTTGAGCGACTACTCCACTTGTCGCACAATCGTTGAGCGACTAGTAGCACTGGGACTAGTCGCTCAACGGTTGAGTGACTACTCCACTTGTCGCGCAACCGTTGGGCGACTTGATCTGAGTCGCCCAACTGTTAGACAGGATGGTGCCTCGGCTTCCTACATGCATGACGTCTTCTCTTCTGAGGGATCATGCGTTCACATGATAACTGTACGCGTTCATATGATAGCTGTACACGTTCATATGATAGTTGTAATCTATATATATGTAACTCATATACTCTGTTTTCAACAATTAAAGATAGCGTCACTTTCCTTATGTAACTCATATACTCTGTTTTCAACAATTAAAGATAGCGTCACTTTCCTTGCTTACATGGTATCAGAGCGGTGCCACTCCTGAGCCACCGCCTCCACAGCTTCCGCCGCGCCACCCTTGGGAGATAATCTCATCTCCATGATCTCTCCCGGGGGCTGCGCAACCCATAGTTTAAGTCATGTCACCAATCATCCGATCGACTACCAATTAGAGTTTTGCCCGGTCATCTTCAAATCGGGTTTTCTTTATTTTTTCCGATCATAGATCGGTTTGCGTCGCCCTGCCGACCTGTCGATGTTCCTCGGCTCCGGACTTCACCGCCTCGGCTTTGACCTCTCCGGCACCTCCTCTCTTCCGATGACGTCGTGGCGTGACGCGGCGCGCTCGTCGACACAGCCCTCCCTCCACGGCCTTTTGAGCGCCCCGTCCACCGTCGTCATCACGCCGGATCATCATCGCCGGACTGTCGTCTGCGAGACTTCCGTCTTCACCGAATTTAGGTCCAGTCTGAATGTCCGCCTTGGCGACGTTCCGACTGCGGGGGCGTGTTAGACAGGATGATGCCTCGGCTTCCTACATGCATGACACCTTCTCTTCTAAGGGATCACGCGTTCACATGATAGTTGTACGTGTTCACATGATAGCTGTAATCTATATATGTGTAACTTATATACTCTGTTTTCAACAATCAAAGATAGCGTCATTTTCCTCGCTTACACCAACGATGGAGCGATAGAGGGTTATTTCTGTAAAATAAAAAACGGACGTATATTACTGTATTTCGGAATAAAAAATGATTATTTTTTAAAAATTCTGTTATTTCCTGTATGTACCGTACCATTCGAGCAGTGATGTGCTTTATTAACTTCTAATGTGTTTGTTGATCAATTGATTGTTAAACAAGCACATCCTGTTTCCATTGTTCAGGCGCAGTTCATTTCCCGTTTGTTATGATCAGCACTGAATGTATTTGTGCTGTGCAGCTTATCCTTCATTACAGATCAATAGCCTTTGCTATGAATGATTGATGAGCTGCCAAAACCTGTTTTCGTTGAATTTCCTTTATCATTGTTGTTGTTGACTAGTAATTACAGTTCCTTTGGCTATCCGAGCCTTTCTGTCTGATCATGTAACTTCTGGACATTTCTCGTCGAGGGATTTTGTGAAGCCATCAACAGTTCTATTAATAACTGATTTTACAGGTGGAAGCAGAAAACCCCGTAGAATTGGTTCTTGTAATGACAGTTGAGCCTGGCTTTGGTGGTCAGAAGTTCGTGCCAGAAATGATGGATAAGGTATTATTGTCTCAGTGCCATCTAGTTTCCCGGAATCTTTATTCGATTTAGGATAGTTCTGACCAGCTTCTGAAATCTGGATATGTTAGGTGCGTACACTGAGAAAGAAGTACCCTTCCCTTGATATAGAGGTACAATGTGATCCATGTCAAAGTACTCCCTGCTCTTGTAGGTGCAGACGCCCATGTGCAATTTTCTCATGATGTTTCGTTTCCTGAAAAATACTTTCTGATTTGTTCTTGTAGGTCGATGGTGGCCTGGGTCCTTCCACCATTGATGCGGCCGCATCTGCTGGGGCCAATTGCATCGTCGCTGGAAGCTCGATATTCGGAGCTGCTGACCCAGGAGAGGTCATATCGGTGCTACGAAAGAGCGTCGAAGAGTCTCGGAACAAAAGCTGAATTGTACCCTCGGCTGTTTGTTTCTGCCGTAAACCAGAACCACTCTGCACGTCATTCATACAGAGCCCCTGGTTGCACTGAATACTGTTGAGCGAGAATAAAAGGTGCACTTGGCACTTATGCCAGCGCCCCATACATAAAAGAACACGTAAAACTGAATGTTTCAAGAAACAGCCAAAGTTCTTGCACTTGGAGGACCTGTGCTTTGCGGTCATGGTCATTGTCATTGTCATTGTGTATTCCAATTTGGATCTGATTGCTCCCTAACTTATACGAGACACGATGCCTATTTGAGCAGTATTTTGTAACACTCGGCGGTGGACCGTAGCAAATAATATAAAAGTAAATAAAATATTTAAAGGTAGCGAAAACATTATAACTTTTAATCTAAAATTTTATTTTTTTAATCGTACGGTGGATTCTAATGCCGCGTAGTGTTGTATGTCGACGATGGCTGGGCTCGGCCTCAACCTCGAAACAGACGTTCGAGGCGAGCGAAGCATCCAGGCCTCATGTTCCCCGTCCACCAACCGACACGTACACCTCCCCAACCCCATCCTCCCTACACCCGGTATTCCTGCACCAATACCTCTATCCTCACATCTAGCCCCCGCCTGTCAGTTTCCTAATCCACAAACACCGGGTTTACTCAGTGGCATCACCCTTCCACCGTCCCCACCCCAACCCCGTCTCCACAAAAGCGAACACACCCGTTTGCCTTTTTTTTCCCCCGTCTGTTCAAAAACGATCGCGAGCGAATTCGGGTGCCCGACCAAAACCCGCGAAGCGAGCGAGCGAATCTCGATCGACGGCGAGCGGCGGCGCGGGTGAGGTCATGCCGGAGAAGGCGGTGGACGACGTCATGGACTCGGCGGTGGGGCCCCACTTCAGCGGCCTCCGCCTCGAGGCGCTCCGCCTCTCCTCCCCCGCCGCCCCCTCCTCCCCTTCCTCCGCCAAGGCCGCCTCTGCCGCAGCCCACTCCAACGGCGCCGTCTACGCCAATGGCACCGCCGCCGAGCTCGCCTCCCCCTCCGCCTCCAGGCAGCCCTTCGTCATCGGTAATTCCAGCTCCCCTCTGCGCGAGTGGCCACCCGCCCCCCTTATCCTCATCAGTCGCTCGTTTTGGTTCTATTTTGAGATTTTTTTTGTGATTTGATTTCCCAAGGGGTTTCGGGAGGGACGGCGTCGGGGAAGACGACGGTGTGCGACATGATCATCCAACAGCTGCACGACCACCGCGTCGTTCTCGTCAACCAGGTGTGCTCATCGTTGCTTCGGTGCTTCTACGATTGGAATGTTTTGTGTTACTAGCTTACCGGAACTTCACCTGCTACTAGCTCCTGCTGTAAATTTTTTCTTTGTATAGTGTGTCCAAGTAATGCAGTTGATCGAAATTTAAGGTTTGTGATCGTAGCCTAGTGACTACAGCAAGAGAGAGTATGCCATGAGTTGGTTACAGCAGATAATTTTGCACATAGTCTTAATTTCATCCAGCTATACATGAAATTTATTTTGAGGAGCCCGTAGAACTCATTCGGGCTTGTAATTTTGCAGGATTCTTTCTACCGTGGCCTAACTGCTGAAGAATCGGCACGTGCCCAAGACTACAATTTTGATCACCCTGGTACTTGATTTGCCATTTAGATGGAAGCATGCTACCTTTGTTAGTGACTAGAGCTTTAATTGACTATTCTTTTGTTACAATGTCAGACAAATGTTTTCTTTGCTTACAGATGCGTTTGATACAGAACAACTTCTGGAATGCATGGGTCAGTTAAAACGTGCACAGCCTGTAAATGTTCCTATATATGATTTTAAGAATCACCGACGGTGCTCTGAAAGCTTTAGAAAGGTTGTAATCACTAATCAGTTATGAACTTGTTGACATGGAGAAGTTTCCTGTGTTTGCAATGTTGAGTTCAGGTCATTTGCCTTTTGAATAATTTTGGATATGTAGTTTTCTTTAATCTCCTTTCAACAATCTGACCATTTGGTATATTATATAGAGGGCGTGTCTGTGCTTGTAGGGGAAATACTTTAAAATGCTAGTTCGAGATTGGAAAATTTATTGCGTATAATATTTCTGCAAGATGAAAATTGACACAAGATGAAAATTGACATCATTGCATGCTTTGTGATTTCTATTGATTTAGTCACTGAAGGCTTGATTTTTGCTATTGAATTTTCTACTTTGTTATTTCTTGTCATAGATATTTGTAGAAACGGACACATTACTTCTAATATTATGCACTCTGTATTCTTAATTGTGAACTAAACTGGATTAAATGAGCTGGGATATAGAATAAAACTCTTGAATTTTACTATCGAATGGTGATCCTATATATTTGTTTCGATTTACCCCTTTTAGAACTGTTTTATATCAGTATTCTGTTTGTTGGCTACTTTCAGCATCTGCAAACCTCAACCAAGACGGGATTGTAGTCTAAGTGCTGGATAAGTAGGAAAACTGGTTTAAACTAATGTACCCTGTAGCTTTTTGCTAACTAAATGACTGATCAAATTTCATTTTGTTAGGTCAATGCATCAGATGTCATCATTTTGGAGGGCATTTTAGTCTTCCATGATCAAAGAGTTCGCAATCTGATGGACATGAAAATTTTTGTGGCCACAGGTTTGTCTTGAATCTCATTGCTACGTTAGGATTTGTAATAACAATTATGGATTGCATCTTCATGTTATTAGCTGAAATTTTTGTTCAGATGCTGATATTAGGCTTGCCCGACGAATAAGGCGTGATACAGTTGAAAGAGGTAGAGATGTTAGTTCGGTGCTTGACCAGGTAGCTCAACTATTGTGTATTTTGTGTGTTTTTTTAGATTTTATTCTTGTGGATTACAAACAGATTCTGTCTTTAGATTATGCCTTCTTCATGTTTCCCAACCTTTTTATATATAAATGCTCATGTTTTGATATGAAAGTTTGTTGGCATCTGTAGTATGGGAGGTTTGTGAAGCCGGCATTTGATGATTTTGTTCTGCCTTCAAAGAAATACGCTGATGTGATCATACCACGAGGAGGTGATAACCATGTTGCAGTTGATCTGATTGTTCAACATATTCGCACAAAGCTTGGTCAGCATGACTTGTGCAAAATATATCCAAACGTCTATGTAGTTCAATCAACTTTCCAGGTGAAGTTAATCATTTTTATTGATCTGTAAGCTTTATACTGTTATTCGCTATATTTCAAAATCATTTATGCCTTTTATGATGAATTTGCCAGATCCAAGGAATGCATACCCTGATTCGTGATAGGGACATCACTACACCTGACTTTGTTTTTTATTCAGATCGGTTGATCCGTTTGGTACCTCTCTTGTTCCCATAGCCTTGATCCTTGTCATTAACTTCATTTTCGGAGTTAATTGTGTCAACTTATGGCTTTGCTATTCGTATGAAAAATGTCATATTAGGTTGTTGAGCATGGCCTAGGGAATTTGCCATTTACAGAAAAGCAGGTTATTACGCCAACAGGTATTTTGCAAATGGCACATCATATCTTGTTTCTCTTTTGTTTACCGTTTGATTTAGCATTTCATATATTGTTCCATCGAGAAATGTTTTGACTCGGGTTAAGGCTTCCTAGGAATAACTGTTGTGACCTGCTAGAATAATTTAATCTGATTGGTGTAAAACTTATAGCTTTGATTGATTTAAAATAAAAAAGGGTAGGATCATTTGTCCATCCTTGAAGATAGTATAACTGATTGGTGTAAAATTTGACTGATGTGTCACATAGTGTTTTGGCTAAAATGTTAGCTTATCCCCAAAACCAAGGTTGTTAGAATTGTTATTCTGAATCTGATTGGAGACACTTCGGTAGGATCACATTTTAGGATCGAATCGTAGAATCTCAGATTCTACCTGATTCTACCAAAAATATTTTTTTTCAATGTGTCGTGTATTGCAAGAGTGACGAGTGTTTATTTGGTCATTTGACATCTAATTTGATGTATAAGTGTCTAAATCGTACTTTATATTCCATGTCATTCAGAGTTACAACTAAAATATTGATTTTAACAACATTGCCATTACCTGAACATTTTACATAAAAAGTAAAATAAATAAAATAATTTTTATTATTCCAAACCTTCAAATCTTAATGTCTGACCTACTAATTACTTATCATACAACTTGAATTGAGGGATATGATACAACCAGACACGTAAATCTTTTATAATTTGAAGTGATGCGTGGTTCTACATAATTCTACAACGATTCTACCCGATTCTACGACTAGGAACGCTATTCTACCACGATTCTACTAGGTGTGACTCAAGGTACGATTTGGATTGTATTGGTGTTGTACAATCATATAATCGTACGATTCTACGACTAGAGTCGTGATTTTAACAACCTTGCCCACTACGATTTTTTTTGGTAAAATTTATGGCTTTGATGTCACACAATGCTAGGTAGCGACAGAAGCTTGGTGTGACGGAGAATCATACTTATTAATTCTGCTGCTGCTGAGCCTTAGAATTAGCTACTTGTTTTTATACGCTGATAAAAACAAGTATACCTTCAAACTGGCAATTTTTTAAGGGGACAAAGTGGAAATTTGTGGTGTGCTACAAACATTTGATTTTGGAGGGTCTGATTTAATATGTGTAGGAAATCCATATATTTTGGAAACCTACAACTTCTAGAGATTTAATGGTGATTATTCGATGATCCTCTACATTTCATAGAGCTATGTCTCTTCTGTAAAAATAATTTGCTAAGCTTATATATTTAGAGATCTTTTTGTTGTATTTATTCATTTATTTTTGCCGAACTCCATGTCATGTCCTATTTGTTTGGGTCCAGGATCTGTTTATATGGGAGTTGACTTTTGCAAAAAGCTCTGTGGGGTGTCTATTGTCCGAAGGTAAGCTTTGAAACAAAGTTATTATCAAACCCAACACACAAGCACAAAAAATTAACAGAAGTTATGTGTTTGAAATGTACACACACACCTGGCATATAAGCTCTTTTTTGGATCCTTGTGTTGGAGATGCTACTTAAGAATGCAAAAGAGTATTAATAATGAATAGAATTGTGCATTATGTTTATGTCTTTGCATGTAGAGCCTTTTGCTTTCTGTATATGCCATGTTCTTGCAACATAGTTTTGTCAAGTCCAGAGAGTGTACAATGATGCAATCTAGAACATATGTCCCATTTTATCTGGATACTCAATACTCAACTCTTGTTTGTACCAATACTTCACCCCTTATAGTACTGATACTTGAACATCATGAATCGGTGTCTTTACAGTACTCAATTCTCATACTCTACTCCTTGCATACCAGGCAAGCTACATGTATGAAATTTTATAGTACAATGTATCATATCCCTCCCTTCAGATGTATTTTTGCAGTCACTCTTTTGAACATTTCTTGAAATAATAGCGACATTGTATAATTTTTCAGCATTGTCTTCTAACATGTATGAGTTAATTGCAGTGGTGAAAGTATGGAGAATGCATTGCGTGCTTGCTGTAAAGGAATAAAAATTGGCAAAATTCTAATACATCGTGTTGGAGACAATGGACAACAAGTAGGCATTCAGATCTTCTGATTAATGATTTTCTGAAAAATATATTTAAAATGAGAATAACTGTAATACACTTTATGCGTCTAGCTCATATACCACAAACTGCCTATGGATATAGCTGAACGACATGTTCTACTTTTGGACCCAGTGCTTGGCACAGGTCAGTTTTGCCCGATCATTCTATTTTCTGTTCATTTATTTGTTGGAACTAAAGTTTGTTCATTTAGGTGTTGATAGTAAAGAAACATTCCCTTGATGCCGCTTGTGCTTATATTTCTTATATTTATAAAGATGACTTCATTGTTATATCCTTGTTATATATTAAAAGGGGGGATGGGTGCTTATTATTTGGTAGAGTTCTACATGTGATATGCTTGTCCAAAAACTTATCTAGATATCATTTGAGATATCCTAATACCAAATCTCACTCAAGGATAATGAACTTTTCCTTTTACTGACGTATAATTAAAGGTGAAGATGAATTAAGAATCTTGTTTATTGGTCTATCTGTTGGGAAATGCTTTGAATTTTGTAAAATCTGATGCAATGATGAATTAACTGTCCACTCGTTATGTGATCAATGGGTAGTGAAAGTTTGGTGCTAAATTGTTTCCATTAGAAGAAATGCCGCTATCCATATCTAGTAAATGCTTCCCGTGCTTCATAATCATAAGTTCACATTGCACCCGGGCATCTGCAATTGAATCGTTATAGCACCAAGTGTTCTACCTCATTATTTTGTAGGTAACTCGGCAAATCAAGCTATAGAACTTCTTATAAGAAAAGGTGTTCCCGAGGAGCGGATCATATTCCTCAATCTTATCTCGGTAAATCTCTTAGCGTACTGAACGATCCTGTTGCTCCTCGTTCTCTTTGTTACTTTAGTTCATTTACAACTTTTTTTTTTTTTTGTAAACAGGCTCCTGAAGGGATTCAATGTGTTTGCAAGCGATTCCCAAACTTGAAGATTGTAACATCGGAGATCGATTCTGGGTTGAGTGAGGAATTCAGGGTCATCCCAGGATTGGGGGAGTACGGCGATCGCTACTTCGGCACGGACAATTGATGGATCATACCGCTGTTGATGCCTGTGCAAAAGCTCACTTAATCCCTGGAGAGGGATGATACATTGGAAGTTAACGTTTACTGTGAAAGGCTATAGTTGTATTTAATTGTTTATGGTCACAAGACCGTGCAGCGTCGGGCGTCGATTGGACCGAGGGGGGCATGTCGGCAAGTTGATGTCAACTGAGAGAATGTGGTGTACATCTTTAGCCACCTGAGCCAGCTATGCCGTCACGGGGTTGTAGAAGCGTGTGCAATATCGTGATGGTTTGAAGCGTTTTTCGTTTCGAGTATTTCTGTTGATGTGCTCCTATTGAGGTAATACAGATATAATATTCAAATGTACAAGTGCCCATACCTTGCTGTTCTTCGTCGGCATCTCCAATAAATTAACCATATTTGCATTTACACATGTTCATAAGCTGCAAATCAGCAAGTTCTAGCTCGGCGTCTATCTGTCCTGAATCAACGTGAGGGTTGCGCCGCGTCTCACGATCATCCGTGAGGGCATTAACCGATCTGGCTCCTCTGATTTCGTCGATACGCTGGAAACATTTCAAAACGGCACGTATTCTGTCTGAACCACTGACTGTCAATCTGTCATTCTGTCGGTGAATGTATGCACGAACACAAACCAGGAACATATAATTTCCCCTACCACGCTACACGCATCGCTTGCCAAATCTTGGCATCGTTTACCACGTGGTGGCCGTATAATTGGCCCAACACCAGTGTTCGGAAACTATGAGTTTGGTCATATGAACAGGTATTCTATCCAAAATTCTAGTAGGTCTGTAGACTATAAACAAGAGATGTTAATAATTGTAAAAGGCTGATTGCTTGAAGAGCAATAAAGAGAAGCAAGAAGTCCCCTCATATCTCTGTATTCAATCTACTATTCTGTACGTGTGTTCTTACATTGTTCTTATGATTCTATACTTGTCTACGAGGTAATCGCTCGGACTGGACTCGCCAACGACGGTTCCTCGACATGTTATCAACACGATCGACTCCTACCTACTCTTCTCGGATCGAAAGGTAATTGTCGTAGCACGACGCTCGTAGATCAAATCATTTTTCTAGATTGTTTTCGATTCTGCAATTGTTGCTTTCTAGATTATTTTATCCTACGGCGCAAATCCGCTCTAATCTATCGTGAGCCGACTTGAAGTCGTCGGCACAATGCCAGTCGGTAGATTGCATGAAAGAGTAGATGATGATTGCATTGTGGATTGCAAATCCGCTCTAATTTACCGCGAGCCGACTTGAAGTCGTCGGCCAAGCCGTCGGTGAATTGCATGAAAAAGCATATGACGATTGCACCATATATTGTACATCACACTACATGAACAGTAAGGGAAAATCGGTCAACGCCGTCGTTAGCCTGCAGTTGGGCCATCACCGCCCTAGAGCCGCACCACTGCCGACCGGCACCGCCGTCCGAAGCCAGAGCCGCCCCTGCACGGGCCCTTCTCGGCCTGTCTCCACCCCACACTGGCCTCTAGCCAGTCAGCCGACGCCGCCACTTTGGTGACAAGGGGCAGGGAAACCCTACAGGGTGCCCTTTGCTCTGGCTGTGGTGGGCCCGGGAAGGGCCGAATGGGCCGTGAAAATTGGCCCAGCCGGAAAAGAAAAAAAGGGAAAGAAAACAGAAAATCTTGATTTTGCAAGAAGGCCTTCGGAAATTTTGAAAATTGCGTGGGAAATTTTCTCGGGATAGAAAATTAGCGGTTTAGCCCCTGAAAATTGCAGAATTCGCCGAAAATTCATATTTCAATAGAAAATGACCTTGGGAATTCAATTTTGAATCATTTTGAGCACTTGAAGCATGTTTAACATTGTTATTATTATTTCTATGCTATTTATATATTGTATTTACTATTTTGATTATATGTGATTGTTTATATTACTTTTAATCATTTAAAATAGCAGTAAATCATGAAAAATACATAGAAAATACGGGATCACGAACCGGGAGTTCGAAGAGCATTATGAGAATTTTTTCAACCATTTTATATAAATTACCAGCAGTAATATTATGAACTTTTTTTGCATAAATATGTAGATGACTGGCATCACGAACCAGAAGTTCAAAAAGCTGGCAGAGCATGACCATAATTTGTATAAAATTTGTACTAGTCTTCAATTATGTGGTAAGATAACCACGAATGAGAAGAAGATTGAGAAGGCTCTCTCTACCTTTCACTCGAATGTGGTGCAATCCGCACGCAACTATCATCAACACGGCTACAAGGAGTATGTTGAATTGATTGACATCATGCAAGTTGCGGAAGCTCAAGATGATGTTCTAAGGAAGAACTACATCTCACAGCCATTGGCGGAGCTACAGGGTATGCCGGCTATGCCCCGGCATACCCTGTTTTCCCGATGCAACAGCAAATACATATATGTATATTTATTAAAAAAAAAAACTCATCCGTGATGCGAGTGCCAGGGGCAAGCGACAGGCAGGCCGCGGCGTGGCTCTGCGAGCGTCACGCCAGCCCACGCGCCCATGCGGCGACGCCTGCATCGACCACTTTGACGGGATTACGGGCCAATACCGCGCGTGCAGTATCTGTTCGACTTCAACTATTCCGCTGCTCGCCGCTGCTTTCGCTCAGACGCGCTACGCCGTCCGGCGTCTCGCAGACGCACTCACGCCACCGAGTTGCCGATCATTGTCGCGGACGCTGAGTCGCCGATCGCTAACGTCCGACGCCACGCCTGCCCTATGCCCTACTGGCGATCGGCAATGACGTGATACGCATACGCCAATACGGATCGACGGATCGAATCGTCTGTTAGACCATGTGACTAAGTCTACTATTTTTAGTCGATGAATAATTGACAATGTTATTTACGATATTATTTGAGGCGTGTCGTGGTGTGTGGATCGATGTCGGTCAAGTTGGAAAGAACTTGTCTTTGAAAATATATCGCTTTGGTCTTTGCATGTGCGGGGTAACTTCGAGGCGATTGTGGTCTACAAATGGTGACCGGAGATGACTTGGTGCGAAGTCATGATCCAAAGGGTCGAGGATGCCGGAGGAGGCGGTCGAGCTCGAGTTGGAGCGCATGGAGATTAAAGATGGATGATACGGTTCGAGGCTACGACACGTGACATGTTTTAGGTGCCTAGAATATGATATTTTGTAAGCAAGTTATAAGTCTATGGATTAGGCCCATGTAATTGGGCCGTGCGTGGGTAATTAGGGTTCGGAGAATATATGAGTATAAAGGTGATTAGGAGGAACCGATTGGATGACACGGTGATATAAATTCTCAAGGCGGCCGAGACCGAAGTCGATATATTGTTTTTTTATCGCTACGACGGCCAAGCTCGGTCTCGCTCTCGCGGCGGCTGGGATTTTGCTTCTCCGCAAGGGCGTCATCTTTAGACTAGGGCAAGTAGCCGTTGTCGCTTCAGACCGAGGGCGTCGCGGGGCTTGTGATCGCATCGGGCAAGTGTCGATGACTTATAGCTCCGGAAAAGGAATTGAGGTGAAGTGTTTTGGATTGACATGAAAATTAAGTGCATCACTTCTTTTGATGTATGAATTTTTGCTGTCAATATCAACTTTTGTATTGCAGCTCAAGAGAGATACATTGGCTTTATAAATCCCAAGGTAGCAATTGATTATAATATTCAGAAGTGGAGTGATGAGGATCTTCGACTTTATAAGAAAAGGTTGACTTATTCACTTAGGTGTATCAAGTTTCTTTTGCATCAAGGGTTGGCATTTCGTGGACATGATGAAAGTGAAGAATCTAGCAACAGAGGGAACTTCATTGAACTTTTGAAATTTCTTGCCGGAAATAGTGAAGAAGTGAACAAGTATGTTTTGGACAATGCTCCAGGTAACTGTACCTTAACTAGCCCAGACATACAAAAGCAAATTATTCACTGTTGTGCCCTAGAAACTAGAAAGAAAATAATTGAAGAACTTGGTGATGAGCCCTTTGCAATTTTAGCTGATGAGTCTAGTGATATATCACATAAAGAACAACTAGCTCTTTGCTTGCGTTATGTTGACAAATTGGGAAGGCCATGTGAGCATTTTATTGGAGTTGTTCATGTAGATGATACTACCTCTTTATCACTGAAGGCTGCAATTGAAGCTTTACTTGTTAGTCATGGCTTGAGTTTGACTCAAATCCGTGGTCAAGGATATGATGGGGCTAGCAACATGAAAGGAGATATTAAAGGGTTGAAAACATTGATCATGCAAGAATCACCTTCTGCTTATTATATTCATTGTTTTGCTCATCAACTGCAATTGGTTCTTGTTGCTGTTGCTAAGGGAAATACTGATTGCGGCTCTTTTTTTGATCAAGTATCTATCTTGTTGAATATTGTTGGAGTTTCTTGTAAGCGTCATGACATGCTTAGAAATGCTAGGCTTGAGAATGTCAAGAAAGCACTTGACTGTGGTGAAATTGAATCTGGAACTGGATTACATCAAGAGATGGGTTTGCCTAGGCCTGGGGATACTCGATGGGGATCTCATTACAAAACTATATGCAGCATCATTACTATGTATGAATCAATTCATGATGTACTGGTTGATCTTGGGGATGATCCGACATATAAGGATGATTGGACCAAAATACATTTTGTGACCGGAGCATTTGAGACCTTTGAGTTTGTTTTCTTTGCACACTTAATGTATATTATTCTTGGATACACAAATGAGTTATCTGAGTGTTTGCAAAGAAGAGAGCAAGATATTCTTAATGCAATATCACTTGTTAATGTGGCAAAGAAAAGAATGCAAGAATTGAGGTCTGATGGTTGGCATAATTTTCTTGAGAGGGTCACCTCATTTTGTGATAAATATGGTGTTGATGTTCCTGCTATGGATGGTGATTATGTTCCTTATGGAAAATCAGTAAGGAAAGCTCGTGCTCGAAAGCAAACCAATGATGACCACTTCAGAAGAGAGGTATATATTGGTGTCATTGATCAAATAAGTCAAGAACTTGATAATCGGTTTGATGAGATTAATATGGAGTTGTTGTCTTGTATGGCGGCCTTCAATCCTTCTAACTCATTTGAGTCTTTTGATGCACGGAAGCTATGTAGATTAGCTGAGTTCTACCCAAAAGACTTCTCAAATAATAATTTGCTCAGACTTGAATTGCAGCTAGATAATTATATTGATGACATCAAAGGTGATGATAGATTCAAAGGTCTAAAAATATTGTTGATCTCTCGCTTAAGCTTGTTCAAACAAAGAGGCATAAAGTGTATGATATGGTTTATCGACTTCTCAAATTGGTATTGCTTCTACCTGTGCAACGGCAAGTGTTGAAAGGGTATTTTCTGCGATGGTTTTAGTGAAAACAAAGCTACGAAATAAGATGGGAGATAGTCTTTTGGATGATTGTCTAGTCACTTTCATTGAGCGAGATATTTTTTTTGAAGTTGATGAAGATGATATAATTGAGACATTTATGTCCCTTCAAAGCGTCGAATAAAAATGTCAAGAAAATAACATTGTAAGTCTCGTACTCTATTATGCATATATTTGAGCTTATCGGTATGGCTTTTGAAACTATTTATACTATATTTAGCGATACGTCATTCCACTTAATTCATGATTATAAGCCTTAATACCGAATTGGTAAATGGATTTACCGAATTTTGTATGAAATTTTTTTGAGAGGCATACCCTGACCTAAAATCCTAGATTCGCCACTGCTCACAGCCGCCCATTAGTAATGTTGGCCATGAAGCCAACGCTAGCAGCTACAAGGTGAGAAAGCCTCTCACAAAGGAGAGAGGCGAGAAGAGTAAGGTCGTGGGTCGTATGTTATTGATGCTTTCCAGTCTAAGAAGAAGGGCAAATGACAACATGAGGCATACCTCGCCATTGTAGACACAGAGGATCCACAACCATTAGTTGCACTCATGGATATGGATAGCCTAGTAGCAACCCCCATCATCCCTCCTTTGGACATCGCAGCGGCCGCAGCCATAGTTTCCCAAGAGGAGAAGATCGTCATGGAGCAGATTCAGGCAGAAGTTTCTACATAATTCGCTTATTCGATCTAGTGCACACATTGTACTTAGATCTTTTTACAGTCACTCATAGTTTGCGATTGTGATGGAACATTGAATTAATTAATTCTTTGAGCAATGGTTATAAGCTCTAGGAGAGGAAAGCATTAAATTATTATGATAAGTCCTGCAAGGCTTAATTTTTCTGTATTTATAATAGCAAGTTATGTTTTGGTATTTGAAGTATCAGAACACGTGTGACACCCTATGGAGGAATAGTGCTTAGGGGATAGCGAAACAACGAATACCACCTTGAGAGAGACGAAATTCTTTCAGTCGATCAACAAGAATGCTGGTAGTCTTACAAAATCGCAGGCAGCGATACTAGTATAATAGGCCCAGGAAAGACCACAATTATACTCTCGATAGGCACAACTTTGGTCATTGAAGAAACCTTGTTGTATCCAGAATCGACTAGAACTCTCCTAAGTTTTAATGATATTCGCACTAACGGTTTCCACGTAGAGACCGAATAAGAGAATAGTAAGAAATACCTGCTCATTACAAAGCTAAAGAAAGTGGAAAAGGGGTATTAGAACGACTTCCTTCATATGAATCTAGGCTATACTACACTAATATTAAGGCACCGCAGCCTGTACTGTCTTGAAAATCGTATTTAGAAGCTCTAACCTTTATGTCTCTTGCATTACAGATTAGACCACACAGGTCTTAGAGTGATGAGAAATATAATTAATAATTCACATGAACATAACATTGATGTAAAGATTTTCCCTAATCATGAAGATTTTGTGTGCCCCGCTTGCGCCATCGGGAAATTAATTACTAGACATTCTACTGTGAAAGTGAAAGATGAAGTCCCTACATTCCTGGACCGTATCCAAGGGGATATTTGCGGTCCTATATAGCCCCTGTCAGGGTCAGTTGGGTATTTTATGGTGCTCATCGATGCTTCTTAGAAATGGTCATAAGTATGTTTATTGTTTACGAGAAACTACACTTTTGCAAAGCTAATCTCGCAGATAATTAAAATAATTTCCCTGATCATCATGTGAAGTCCATTAGAATGGACAACGCTGGAGAATTTACCTAAAAGGCATTTGATGACTACTGCATGTTAATGAGAATTAAAGTTGAGCATTCCATACCGCATGTCTACACCCAAAATGGACTAGCAGAATTATAATTTACCAACTACATGTTGGGGACACTCAGTCCTGCACGCAACAGCTCTCATCAATTTTAGACCATCGGCATATAACATCCATCCACCTATGCAGCTAGCGCAAGGGTCAGCATTGAAAAGTTCTCATCTTTACAAATTTGGTTACAAGGTTTATTCACCTGTACCACTATCGCAGCGAACTGCAATGGACCCTCTCCGAAAGTCTGGAACATACGTTGGTTATGAGACAACATCCATAATTATGTATTTGGACCATATGACGGGAGATTTGTATACTGCCCGATTCGCTGATAGTATAATTGATGAGGGTAGTTTCCCGTCATTAGGAGGAGGAAATCCACCCCTTGATGAGAATGTCAGGGAATAGAGAAGTCCAGAAGATAATTGAAATCCATGCACATGACCCGCGCACTAGTGAAGCAAATAGAGAAACCCAGAAGATAATTGAAGTCCAGAAGACAATTGAAGTCCAGAAGATAATTGATTTGCAAGCATTAGCGAATCAACTGCCTGAGCACTTTAGTGATTTGAAGAGCGTGACTAAGTTGCATGTGACTGCACGCAATGCACCGGAGATGGTTGAAATACCGAAGAAAGATAAATGTATCCATAATTCCATCCTGATGCCTCAGAAAGGACGAGAACTTCAGCCCCTCAAATCCGAAGTACCAGGGACGCTTGGTGAAAAAGGATAAGAATGAATTGGCACAGCCGATCACCGAAGTTTTCCAAAACCAGAAGGGGAGCCAGTTGAGACCTAGCACTAGTATGAAACCTTTAGAAAAGGCATACCGAATTTGAACATCCCAATGAAGGGAGACATCAACACGGATGTGTGCGCACACATCGGAGCTGAAAAATTAAAGGAACTTGCCCCGTAATTGGAAGTAGTGGTGAGCAAGTAGAAGCATTAGAAGTATCGTCCTATGAAGAAATAGTTATAAATTATGAGACCACGTGAGAATCTATGAATAGGATAACAGCCAATGTCGATATATTTTTGCAAAAAAATTACCATAATTATCGATCTTGATCCAGAGCTTGCATCGCTCTCTGGATATAAAAAAAGATCAGATTGAGAAGAGTGGAAAAATCCAATAGAAATAGAATTATTGTCTCTGAATAAAAGAGAGGTATTTGGGTCTGTAAACCGCACGTCTCCAAATGTGCAACCCGTAGGGCATAAGTGTGTATTTGTTCGAAAGAGAAATAAAAATAATGAAGTAAAGCAAGGTTTGTTGCACAAGGTTTCACTCAACGTCCAAGAGATGATTATGAAGAAACCTATTCCCCGGTCATGGGCGGAACCACCATTTAGATATTTAATCTCAATGGCAGTGAACTTGAATTTAGAAATGAAATTGATGGACGTGGTAACTGCATACCTTTATGAAAATTTGGATTATGATATTTATATGAAGATACCTGAATGTATCCCTGTCCCGATCCAAGACAGAGCAAATAGGAATCTGTACAGTGTGAAACTCATAAAGTCACTGTACGAATTTAAGCAATCAGACAGTATATGGTATAATCGCTTGAAACGACTTTCTGTGCAAGAAAGGCTACACGAACAATGAGAATTATCACTGTATATTTATACAACGATTCCAGGATAGATTTAGTATAATCTCATTATATGTACATTATTTGAATATCATCGGAACCCTGGAAGGTATTAAGAAAGCAAGCTCATACCTGGAGTCGGAGTTCGAAATGAAAGATTTGATAAAACCAAATATTGTCTAGGCTTGCAACTTTGAGCATGCCCCTAAAGAGATATTAGTGTATCAATCAACCTACACTCAAAATGTGTTAAAAAGATTCAACTTTGAAAAGGCATACCCTTCGAAAGTGCTGATGGTCGGGAGATCTTTGCAGCAAGACAATGACCAGTACAGACCTAGAGAATAGGAGGAAGTACTGGGACCGGAATTCTCATACTTAAGTGCAATAGGAGCACCCATGTACTTAGCAAACTGTACTAGATCGGACATTGCATTTGCCGTGAAACTATTAGCAATGTATAGTGCAGAACCTACCAAAGGCATTGGCAGGGAATGAAGGACACCTTCCGATACTTCAAAGGGAGTAAAGACCTTTGTCTGTTCTACAGAAAGAACCAAGACATGTATATTAATGGCTATGCAGATGCCAGGTACCTGTTGGATCCGCATACAGCCATGTCGCAAACAGGCTATGTAATCCTATGTGGTGGAACTGCAATTCTATGAAAATCGTCCAAACAAAGTCCTGTATCGACTTCGACGAACCACTCGGAAATTGTAGCACTGTACGAGGCCTCATAAGAATGTGCTTGGCTTCGGCGAATGATTCACCACATCCAGTAGTCCTGTGGATTGAATATCGCATAAATCCCCACTATTATCTATGAATATAATGCATTTTATGTTACACAAGT
This sequence comes from Hsuehochloa calcarea, assembly GCA_036346395.1. NCBI lineage: Eukaryota > Viridiplantae > Streptophyta > Magnoliopsida > Poales > Poaceae > Hsuehochloa > Hsuehochloa calcarea. Next base: position 6,636,728 of record CM070610.1, read on the forward strand.
GCAAATGGGCTATGTGAAGAGTCAACTCACAAAACATATTAACCCCAAGTCCTTCTATGCTCATGAATTGCAAAAGATGTGCAAATGGGCTATGTGAAGAGTCAACTCACAAAACATATTAACCCCAAGTCCTTCTATACTCATGAATTGCAAAAGATGGACGAAATTAAAGTACTGCATACTAAATCATATGAAAATCTTGCACATGTATTTACTAAGTCACTTCTAGTATCTAGTTTTGAAATGTGCATACGTGGAATTAGAATGATGAGACTTAGAGAAGTGCAGAATTCAGGGGGAGGATATTCACGAACTTATTACTGAAACTTGGTCACGAAGATCGAGTACCAAAGAATAAATCCTGAAGATTAAATGAAATTATGTGGATTGTACTCTTTTCTCTTGACGAGTTTTCCTGAAGTTTCTCGGCTAAGGTTTTTAATGAGACAATTTGTGCAACGCAACAGAACATGTATCATGTACTCTTTTTTCAAAAAAAAATTAGTAGTTTTTATAGAGTTTGACGAGGCATGAACATGTGAGGATGGGTGCTCAAGGGGGGATGTTAGGAAACCATGAGTTTGGCCAACAACCAGCCCATGTATGGGCACTCCATCTAAAACCCTAGTAGAGTCTGTAGACTATAAATAGGAGATGCTAGTCATTGTAAAAGGCTAATCGTTTGAAGAGTAATAAAGAGAAGCAAGAAGTCTCATTATATCTTTGTGTTCAATTTACTATTATGTATTTGTATTCTTGTATTATTTTTATGATTCTACGGTTGTGTACGAGGTAATCGCTCATGCTGAATTAGCCAACGACGATTCCTCGACATCTAGTATTCGTGCATGGTTGTATAAATAGTCCATGACACTACATGTACAGGAAGTTAGGAATGTCCCAGAAATTTCCACTTCTCGTTTGGCATGTACAGCATGAGAGATCTCCTGAGCTTCCTTCTCGGAGCAGCGATCTCCGCTGCCTGCATCGTGCTGTTGCTTCCATCTCCATGCCCGTGCGGCGGCGTCAGGCCAGCTGCGCAAGAACCGGTCTTGAGCAATGGCCGTACTCAAGCGGATTACGGCGTGCAGAAGCTTGACATGGTACATGATGACCTTGCAAATATCTCTGCCTCTTTCTCATTTTTACGAGATCTTATTTTTGGCTGTACTTAATTAGCTTTGCATATGACATTCATGTAACTAACTATACGCATTAGCAGGCTGCTACTTCTGAAGACGGCCTTCCTGTGTTGCTGAGAAGAGCAGCCATGGAGGACAACACCATCATAGTGAACTTCACGAACGAGGCGTGTGTTAGATACTAATCTTGATAAACTTTGTATCTGTATATTTACTTTGCTCTTTTGTATGTAGTAATCATATTGTATAGGTCTTTGCATGATAGTAGTTTGTGACATCAGAAGAAGTGCATGACAATACATGTGATATGTATAAGTATAGAGGTTTGAGCTGGGGTGCATACTGAGCCATGAGAAGCGCCCGGACAGAGGCGCCAATATCTGCAACGTGCAAAGGGTTGCAACATGAGTGTAGTCGGAAGCTACAGTAGTCGTAGAAGCTACAATAGTTGTGGTTGTGGAAGCAACAATAGTCATAGAAGCTACAGTGTTCGTGGTCGAAGAAGCTACAATGTCGAAGAAGCTGCAGTAGACGAAGCACCAAGTCGATGCTTCGTGGTCGAAGATCGAGTCGAGAAGCCGTGGTCGAAGCGGCAGTGTACTCGTAAGAGTACTGTAGGATCCTGAAGCCCGAATGAAGCGGTAGTCTGAGTCAATAAGTTGGCCGAGTCTTTTGGATCGTGGAGATATTGCAAGAGATCGTGGCATGAGAATAGATCATAGTGGAGTTAGTGGGTGCATGGAATACAAGTCGTGTGACCTTATGTGCATGAGGCTTATTTAAGCCGAGTATTTCCTGTTAAAAAAAAGAAAGACGCAATAGAGATTGAGTGATTCAATCCTAAGAAGTTTCTTCTCTGCGTGTATTTATCCAGAGATGCGAGAGAGACCAGTGAGTGGTTTCCAGAGAGAGAGAGAGAGAGAGAGAGATAGGATTGAGCGATTCAATCCCAACATTTGGTATTCTGAGTTCTCGATTCGGTGTATGCCTAAGTACCTTTGCTTCAACATGATGTCCACCACCGAGCAAACGGCGGCAACGGAGGCGTGGTCGACAAGGGAGGGAGGCGTCTATCTCCAGTACCCGATGCTCACCTCCTCCAACTACTCCACCTGGGCGATCAAGATGGAGGCTTGTATGGAGGCGCAGGACATTTGGGAGGCGATCGAACCCGCAGCCGGAGTGGTCGTGGAAAGGAGGAAGGACAAGATGGCACTTGCGTGCATCTTTCTGGCCATTTATGAAGACGTGCTCCACCAAGTTGCCAAAAAGAAGATAGCGAAGAGGGCGTGGGAGAGCTTGAAGACGAGGTATCTCAGCGCCGATCGAGTGAAGAAGGCACAAATGCAGATCTTGAAAAGTGAATTCGAGACCCTGCGCATGAAGCAAAGCGACTCCATCGACGAGTTTTCTGGCAAGATCAGTGGGCTAGTGAGCAAGTTCAGTGGTCTTGGTGCCACTCTGGAGGATACCGCAGTCATGAAGAAGTTGCTCGATTTGGTTCCTGACAAGTTTTTGCAGGTTGTTGTTGTAATTGAATAATTATCCGATGTGGATAACATACCATTCGAGGAGGCGATTGGCCTCCTCAAAGCGTACGAGGAGCGGATAAGCAAGCGCGAGAATAGGCACGAGGAGCATGTGCTTCTCACCAAGGCTGATTGGGAGACTCGGTCGTCGAAGTGAGAAGGTTAGTGCTCCGACAGCACTAGCAGTAGTGGTGGTCGAAGAAAGTTCAACAAAACCAAGGTGATGTGATATAACTGCCAAGAGCGTGGTCACTTCGCATACGAGTGTCCTTAGAAAGGAAAGAAGGAGAAAGTGCTACTATGTGGAGTTCAGAGTGATGATGAGCCAGCTCTTCTGTGAAGACTCGTGAAGTGTGGTCAGTCAAGATTAGGGGGGAAATTGTTAGATACTAATATTGACAAAGCTTGTATCTGCATATTTATTTTGGTCTTTTGCATGTAGTAATTGTGTTGTATAGAACTTTGAATGGTAGTAGTATGTGGCACCAAAAGAAGCGCATGACAATACGTGTGATACGTACAGGTATAGAGGCTTGAGCCGAGTGCATGCTGAGCAATGAGAAGCGGTCGGATGGAAGCGCTAATATCTGCAATGTGCAAAGGGCCGCAACATGAGTGTAGTTAGAAGCTACATGAGTCGAAAGCTACATTAGTCGTGGTCATGGAAGCGTCGAAGAAGCTGCAGTAGACGAAGCACCGAGTCGATGCTTCGTGGTTGAAAATCGAGTTGAGAAGACGTGGTACAAGATCGAGTCGAGAAGACGTAGTCGAAGCAGCAGTGTACTTGTAAGAGTACTGTAGCACCTGGAAGCCCAAATGAAACGGTTGTTTGAGTTAATAAGTTGGCCGAGTCTTTTGGATCGTGCAGAGATTCCAGGAGGTCGTGGTATGAGAATATGTTCTAGTGGAGTTAGTGGGTGCGTGGAGTACAGGTCGTGTGACCTTACGTGCATAAGGTTTATTTAAGCCAAGTATTCCCTGTTAAAAAAAAAGAAAGAAGTAATAGAGATTGACAGGTTTGCAAGAGAGGGGATTGAACGATTCAAATCCCAACAGCGTGGACGGCGCCGGACTCGCTCCTTGGCCTCTTCCTGGAGAGCTTTCGCGTAGGCGAGAAGACGGGGCCCCTGCTCAAGCACCTGGTCGTGGTCGCCGTCGACGCGAAGGCGTTCGAGCGGTGCCAGCAGGTGCACCCACTCTGCTACTCGCTCACCGTCGGCGGCGGCGTCAACTTCACGGCGGAGAAGTCGTACATGACCAAGGACTACCTGGAGATGATGTGGGTCAGGAACAAGTTCCAGACTCTCATCCTGGAGCTGGGCTACACCTTCCTCTTCACGGTGAATACCACAGATGCCAATATATTCGACTTAGCACCAAACCAATTCATATATATATTTCTAATGTCTGATCATATTCATGTCATTTTGATCTGGATGTTCATTAGGACGTGGACATCGTCTGGTGCCGGAACCCGCTGCTGCGCATCCCGGTCGGCGCCGACATCACCGTCTCCTGCGACGTGTTCTACGGCGAGGACCCGTACGACCTGTGGAAGAACGCCAACGGCGGTCGAACGCGAGGACGATCGGCTTCTTCAAGGGCTGGTACGAGGCAAGGGGGGCGTACCCGGGCCAGCACGACCAGTACGTCTTCGACAAGGTCAAGTACGACCTATCGCTGCGGCACGGCGCGGCGGTGCACTTCGTCGACACCTCCTACTTCGGCGGATTCTGCCAGCCCAAGAAGAACTTCCGGCGGCTCTGCACATTCCACGCCAACTGCCTCGTCGGGCTCAGGACGAAGCTGGAGCGGCTGCGGGACCTCCTCATCCTGGATGAATTGAAGCAGTTTCAGGACTACTGGGCAGCAGGGCGGGAATAACAATACTATTGCGAACTGATCAGTGATGTAACGTGTTATATATAGCACCTCAGATTTTTTTAATCTACATTGGAGAAATTAAGTCCACATTGCATCGAGCAACTATCACAAGAGTCTAGTTCTCACCCCTTGACTGTGAAATGAGATGTTTAACACGCTAAACATTCGGAGACGGATCACTTAAATTTCAACTCAGATATTGATATTCATGGTGGGTTTCTCCATGTAACTCGGTTTTGTGATGATGCGGTTAACAAACAGATGCATTAAATCACTAGATCAAATAAAAAAGCATCTCCCAATAGATAAAATTTACGATTAACTCTCTATCACACAAACTCCTCTCCTTGGCTTCAACGTGGCAAAACATCTAAAAAGTACTAGTACTTCTTCCGTTTCACAATATTTGTCTACAAATACACAGACTAAGAAAACATTCTTTTAGAAATGAATATAGATACTCTATTAAATGACATATCACAACCACATAATCTTTTCTAAAGTCATTAAGCAGGGGTAAAGAGTCAATTTTTTTGTGATAACTACACTCTAGATTCCCTCCATGAACAAATATATTGAAACGGAGACTCTTAAGCCCATGGACAAATATAGTAAACGGGTGAAATAGTAGATGCCGAATTTGCAAAGTAACTAGGAGTAGTATTACGGTGGGTTGGATAGGTAATTACATGTAGAAGAAGATTTGGAGGCGGGAGTCGAAGCTGTTGTCGGTAAGCTGTTGCCAGATATCGTGCAGCTCCTCCTTGTTGATCGTGTCCACCTTCATCCGCCGCCGTTGGCTCAATGTGTCGAACAACTCGAGGGCGAACTCCTTCGATTCCGTCATCCCTGCACGTTAGCGCGTCTCGCCAATGTTTGAACAGAGAAGAGCAACTCGAAGAAAAAAAAAATGGAGGAGACTGGAGGCGGTGCGGCGGTTGGATGGTACCTATGCATTCTGCGAAGTCGGAGCGGGAGAGGTAGCCGTCGTGGGCGAGGCGGTCGAAGTATTGCTACCGAATACTGATGAAGCGGAGGCCGCGGAACGCCTTGTGCGCGTGTTGGAAATGAGTCACTCTAGCTCTCGCTTGACGAAGGCAGAAGATGAACAGTAGACAAGCTAGATTTACCGGCGACGAACGCCGCGACGCCAAACGCCTGTTTGTTAACTTGTATCAAAAAAACACCACACAGCGGCTGTTGAGCTGATGCATTACATTGGCTAATATATCTCAGCAGCTTGAGCCACGACCTGGCCTTCTCTGCGCACGAACGCACGGCCTTAGATCATGCAAGAGCCACGAACTCGCGTACGCGACGGACGCGCACGATCCGCATGAATCGGCAGACTTCTCCGCCGCCGCTCCTCCACACGACTCGGTCGCCGAACAAACCGTAAGCCGCGCTCCCGCGCTGCTACTGCGCCATGCCGATGCCCTCAATGCCAGCTCCTAAAGACTCGGCCACCACCTAGACTCCACACATACGTCGCACATACGACGGACTCGACCTGGTACACACAAGCACGCACGCCATGCACGAACAAGACGTGGTTTATTCTAACAAACTCCCCCTAAACCACGACATCGCCACGTGTCCGACCTACAGAAGGGTCGGCTCATCGTCGACATCGGCGAGCGCGGCCTTCTCCTTCCTTGGCTCACGGCAATCCCTAGCAAAGTGCCCACGGTCCGCAGCTTGTAGCACTTGCCTTTCTTGCCCTTTGACTTGCGCCGCCATTCTCGATGTAGACGCCGCCGCTCATCATCGCCGCCGCCGCCGCCGCCGCGCCACCACTACGGCCACACCATTGTTGCCGCCGCCGCTGCCGATCCTGCTCACGACGCCGACGCGCCCCCATCGCTCCTCCGTGAGCAATAGGCGCCGGACGCCGTCCGCAGCCTCCTCAATGCCACCCCGACGCCTCCGCCACGCGTAGCCTCCCGACGAGCTCCTCGAGCGACTTCGTCTTCAAATCTGCGAACATCTCGATGGAGCACGCGATCCGATTGTACCGCCGCACAACCCGCAGCATTTTCTTCACGACGCGCTCCTCCTCCATCTTCTCCCCAAGCTCGCGAACTCGTGGCGAGGAGCCGATCCGCACAAATAAATCGCCGATCGTCTCACCGCCCTGAACGCCGCTTCTCGAATCGCTTGAGGAGGTGCCGCGCTTTGGCCTCCGCACGCTGAGTCCCCATCCGCCTCGACTTGACCGCCTCCCAAGCCTCCTTGGCGGTCTTCACGGCGAGGCCGGCCTTCACCGGTGGCACCGCGCAAGAAGATGACGGCTAACGCCACGATCCTTGGCGCGCTTCGCCTTGCCCGCCTCCACAAAGATCCTGAGCTCCATGCCCTCCAAAGTTGACTTGCATCACGAGCGCCCACTCGTGGTAGTTTGTCTTCGCCAAGATCGGAGCTCCATCACACCGCCGATCACGCGCTCCATCCCGACGCCCCGAGCACCTTTGTCGCCGGTGCTCATCTTCACGAAGGTCGATGGCGTGTTGTCGCGGCCGCCAACCACTCGATACCAAATGTTGGAAATGAGTCACTCTAGCTCTCGCTGACGGGCGTAAGATGAACAAGAGACAAGATAGATTTGCCGGCGACGAACGCCGCGGGCGCCAAACGGCCGCTTGTTAACTTGTATCAAAAACACCACACGCGGTCGTTGAGCTGATGCATTACATTGGCTAATATATCCCAAAGAGCTTGAGCCACGACCGCCTTCTTCAAGACGAACGCACGGCCTTAGATCATGCAAGAGCCACGAACTCGCAGACGCTGACGGACGCGCACGATCCGCATGAATCGGCCAGACTTCTCCTGCCAGCGCTCGCTCCTCCACACGACTCGGTCGCTCGAACAAACCGTAAGCCGTGCTCCCGCGCCTGCGCTGCGTCATGCCGATGCCCTCAATGCCAGCTCCTAAAGACTCGGCCACCACCTAGACTCCACACATACGTCGCACATACGACGGACTCGACCTGGTACACACACGCACGCACGCCATGCGCTTCGGCGGTCGAGCTGCGTGCGCTGCCTGCACACGGCGCAGGCGCCGGGCGGTGAGGGCGGACTCGATACCGGGCGAGGGTTGCTGCTGCTGCCACCCCTCCGCGCGGTTGCGTCTGCGGCCGAGCCGATTGGCCAGGTTCTGCGAGAACTGTCGGGCGCGGGCCATGACCTCCGCCTTGAGCTCCTGCGAGAACTGTAGCAGCCGGTGCGACGAGCTCTGCCGGATCGACGGCGACCGCGACGACGACGACGCGCCGCCGCCCGTGAGCTCCCCCCGCGTCGGAAGCCTTGGCGCCCCGGACGCCGACGCGGCCGTAGCCGCAGCGCCCGCCGCGGCCGGCTCGACGCTCCGCAGCACAATGGTGTCGTTGTCCTGCAAATCGAGCGTGACCACGACCAGGTCCTCCCCTTCGTCCTCCCCGTCGTCGGAGCTCCCGTCGGACCCGTGCGGCGAGGAGCCCGTGCTCAGCCGCCCCGCTCCAAGCGCCGCCGCGGGAAGAACACCGCCATCGTGGCTGGCGCCACGGTGGCATAAGTGGTGGTGTTGTTGGGGATCCTGGCGGCTGTTAGCCTCACCGACGGGATGAAAAGCCCGGACACCGATCACAAGCAGAAACCGGGAGTATTCACAGTAGAACAGCGTTTTTTTTTTTTTTTGTGTTGTCCAACTTTTACCATTTTCTTTCTCTCCTTTATTCTCACTTGAAAGAGGTAACTGAAGAGCACCAATATACACTAATGCTGCATCGATGACCCACAGCGTGCAACGTCAATTAGCAAAACAATTTATGACCGACGTGCAGCACCAGTCAGCCGAAAACAGAAAAACGGAAAAAATCAATGCTAATCAAAACAAGAAAAAAAACTACTAACAGGATTTATTAACAAATACTTTCTAATCCTTAATGCGTTTTCTTGATCTCGACGATGCCAATCCTTGTACACAGCTCCTGAAACTTGACACGACCCAACGCCTTCGTCAGAATGTCAGCTAGCTGCTTCGCTCTTGATATACTCCACCTCAACTTTTTCGTCTTCAACGCATTTCCGAATAAAATAATATCGTGTGTCTATGTGCTTGCTTCGGTCATGGAACACCGGATTTTTATTGAGAGAGATCGCCGACTTGTTGTCAACTTTAAGCATGACACTGCCTACCTCTTCATTCTTCAAGTCAGCGAGTAAACGAGTGAGCCACATACCTTGGCACGCGGCCATTGTCGCCACGATGTACTCGGCCTCGCAAGAGGATAGTGCCACAACCTACTTCTTCTGAGATTGTCAGCTGATGGGGCTGCGCCCGAGGAAGAAGAAGACGTCCGTCGTGCTCTTGCGGTCGTCGATGTCGCCAGCCATGTCGCTATCGTTGTAGCCGACAAACTGTGGCTCCTCCATCTTCTTTGTGTAACAGCAGCCATAGCTCCGCGTACCGGTAATGTACCAGAGTATATGCTTGAGTGCAGCCAAGTGCTTGGTGGTTGGCGCTTCCATGAAGCGACTTAAGTAGCCCACCGAGTACGCTATGTCGGGTCCTGTATGCACTAGGTACCTCAAGCTCCTGACGATGCTCCAGTAGGTCGTGGCGTCCGTGAGAGGGGCTGAGCTTGCGTTGCTCAGCTTGAACCTCGTCTCCATGGGAACGTGGCAGGGATTGCAATCTACCATACCGCTCTTCTCAAGAATTTTGAGCGCATATGCAGATTGGTTCAGCGTGATGCAGCCATCGGACTGGTGCACTTCGATGCCGAGGAAGAAGCTGAGCAGGCTGAGATCACTCATTTTGAATGAGTTTGTATCTCCCTTTTGAACTTAACGATCTCCTATACGTCAGTACCCGTGATAATGAGGTCGTCGACGTAGACGCCCACTAGTAGCCGTGATGCACGGCTACCGCGCATGTACATCGTATGTTCTGATGCACTCCGCTGAAACCCGAGTGACAGCAAACGGCTGTCAAGCCTGGTGTTTCATGCTCTCGGCGCCTGCTTCAAGCCATAGAGAGCCTTGTGGAGCCTCAGCACCTTCTACTCATGGCCCTTGAACTCAAAGCCGGGAGGTTGGGCGACGTAGACCTCCTCATCGAGCTCACCGTTGAGGAACACCGATTTGACATCCATGTGGTGTACCAACCATCCCTTGTGCATGGCGAGCACGGTCAGTAGGCGCACGAACTCAAGACGGGCCACCGGCGTGAACACCTTCTCGTAGTCGATGTCTTGGCACTGCACATAGCCCTTTACCACGAGGCGGGCCTTATGCTTGATGACAGAGCCTTGGGAGTCTTCTTCACCTTGAAGACCCATTTCAAACCGATGGGACGATGACTTGCCGGGAGGTCAGTAAGTTGCCAAGTGTCGTTCTCCTCTATGGAGCTCATCTCCTCGAGCATGGTGCGGCGCCAACACTCGTGTTTCTCCGCCTCGGAGAAGCCAATTGGTTCATCTGTCGCCGTCAGGTATAGCTCCTCGAGATCGAGGTCGTGGACCGTGGTCGTATCTACACAGTAGCCACAGTCCGGTAGCGGCGAGGTCCCTCGTCACCCGTCGTGGGCGAAACGTCGGTGGGAGGTGAAACGAATTTCACCCCACTTTGTGCCATGGGCGTAGGCGTACTCGCTGTTGCTCCAGATGTCGACGTCAGTGGCCCTAGGCTGGGCGTGCGACTCGACACTGCTGGTGTCGACGGCTCGTCACCCCCGTGCGCTACGGGGTTGCCACCTGCTTCAGGATATATGATATACTCGATAGTGAACATCTCACCGGAGTTAACCGTAGCACCCCAGTCCCACTGTGCCGCCTCGTCGAAGACGACGTTGCGTGTCATGTGCACACGCTTGCCGACGGGATCATAGATACAATACGTCTTGGCGCCAGGCTCATAGCCGATGAACACCATCGGCGTGCTCCTACATCGAGTTTCTTCAGGTGCGGCTTCACCACCTTAAGGTGCGCCATGGTACCACCATTTGGTTCCCAAAAATGCGGAGGAAGTGCACCGAGGCCGACAACGATTTCACCGAATTCAACCGCGCCATGCCACGCCTCGTACGGCATCATGTCCTCGACGCTGTGAGTCGGGGCTCAGTTCAGGATGACGAGGATGTGCTCCTCGCTGTAATTTCCCTGCTCCGAGAACAGAGTGCTTTGATTTGTTCATATGTAATCTTATCTCTTGTACTCTGTTTGTAACCGAAGTCTGTAATCTCTTTTGCCGTTCGAACTGTTCATCGTCCGACACTGGTATAAAAACAGAGTCTGCGCTGCCCTGCAGAGGTGCATGGGATCAGAGATTTCGGACATAAGACGGGCGGGAGGAATCGTGGTGCGCGTGCCCACGGGCGGTTAGGCCGATCGAATGTTGCCTTGCCTGTAGGTTTCGAGATTCTCTTTTCATGCCGCAGCAGCGGCCACCAGTGAGAATGATTGCGCCCGCGCTGCGAGCTTGCCACTTCCGGTGAGTGGCAGGGTGCAGACGTGGAGTGCGTTGTGCGCCCGCCGCTCGACACAGCAGTGCACTGCACCGATCGGCCGGGTCGTGGCTCCAACAGAGGCCACAGAACTCTCCCCCTCCAGATCCGGCGGCCCCCCTCCCCTATCTCCTCCTCGGCTTCTTGCTGCCGTTGAGCGGCTCAGACCTCTTCTGCTCTCCCACCTTTGTGCATTTAGGCGTGATACCTACTTCCCAGGGCAAGGTGGAATCGTGGTTGCCGGCTTCCTCCCCGTTGACCCCCACCGAGCCTTTCCCCCTTTCTTCCCCTATTTACGAGGTTTCCAAATCCAACTTCTACTCGATTCCTCTGGCCCTTGATCCAGATCTAAGCAATCCAAGGCCACTTGCAGCAGATCGAAGTGGCGTCGGTGGCTTGACCCATCCTGTATCCATAGCCCCGGCGGAATCCTCAAACCTTACCTCCGCCATGAGCATGTCTTCAAGAGGAGGCCGCGACACAGCAGGCACATGGTGGTCTCACCTTGAGCTACGCCTCCTACCCACCTTCTTCATCGGATCGGCACCGGCCGGCATCAACATCTCCGGTGGCATCTCCGGTGGCGACTTCATCAATACAGACGTACGACATCCTCTTCGAGCTACGCCTCCTGCTTCTCCTTGTGCAAGGTTACCGTCGGGCAATATCACTATCTCCGGCAGCGAAGCTTCCAGGTCAGAGCCGGCCATCTTCAACACGTCTGGCTTTAGCGTTTTCTACCTGGGTCTCCTCTCAGGACAAGCTGTTCCCTGCCGCAGAAAAGAGGAATAAATCTAGATGGTTTTCATTGTAATTTTGTCTTTTACTCTGGACTTAGTTGTAATGTTGGATGCTTCTAACCGTTCCCCCATAATATAAAGCAGGGTAAAGGGCCATGTTTTCCTTTAAAAAAAACATAGGCCACAGAAATATGGTGGCCGGCAAAATACTTACCTAAGTTGAAAAACATGTCATTCTATATTTCAAATTTTGTTCCCACGTCATTTCATGATATTGAGACAACTTAATTTGCACCATTTTTTCTTTGTATACCCGTTGTATTTGTCGTTCATAGCTATTTCTATGGTCATTTTCAAATCTGGATTATAGCAACAAATCATCAAAGAGTAATACTTGATCTATTAAAGGATTAATCGCTTTTTTAATGGCGTCCATTGGTTGTTGCGCAAAATCCTATAACAACATCTCGAGCAAAGGTGGCTTGAGAGGCTAATTATGGGTGGTAGTATATAGAGCGTACGCGTTAGGTATGCTGATGGCTAAGCGTTGCTGCGCTTCTGATTCGAGCATCCGAGGTACAACTTGGAGGCTGTCAGGGTGAGTTTAATCAAACTATTCTCGACTTCAATCTAGTTCTTATTTTTTCATAATAAATATTTTGTAAATGTTAGAAAAACCTTTTGAATTAGGAAAATAACAAAATAGCTCTAAAAATTCTATAAAAATTACAAAGTAGCTAAATATGGTGTGTAAAGCCTAATTAAAATATTCTCAATTTCAATTTGGTTCTCATTTTTCCACAGCAAATATTCCGGATATGTCGCTAATTGTGCAATAGATTTTTTTTTGGGTGCAATAATTGTATTAATTAGATATGTCGTCACTTATTACTTTTTATGTATGTTTTATAGTATTAACAATGTATACACTAAATTTTCAAGTATGACAGCCCCACGAGTATATATTTGTTCTTGGAAATATCAGTCATGTCATGTAAATATTAATTTCTGTATAACTTACATTATGCTAGTCTCGCCTTTTGGTATTGTTTGTTTTTGTTGTGTGTATAGATAACCATATAAGGGAGTCAGTATTGCGACACTCCACACGACCTAAGATCTAGCCTTTTCGTACGCGAAATGGTCGCACCTCGCTCCCAAGTCATTATCTCTCTAAGATTTCATTCAGTACTCTCAAATAAATCGAGGCTATTTTTGTTACCGCGCCGCCGAAGGGGGTTATTTTTGTAATTGCGCCACTGAAAGAGTCTATTTTTGTAATTGACGATGATCTAATAATCTTCAATTAATTAAATTATTTATCTATAATTGTTATTATAGATAGCAACATCTTCATGTTATTCGTAAGGATACTATTTATCATTAATAAGGGAGAAGCTTAGCGGAGTGGTCGTAAACTATTTTACGGCCACCCTATATGGTCGTAAGTGCTTCTACAACCACCTAGTTGTTGTAAAATTTCCTACGACCACTTCATGATTGTAAGCTTTACTACAGTCACTTCATGGTCATAAGCTTTAATACGACCGGGTCAATTACGACTACCCTATAGTCAACAAAGTCTATAGACATATGGATCCAATCAACTAGGGACATTTATGTGTTGTGATTAATACATAGCGTAGTTAGCATGTGATGTTATTCTCTGAGATAACTACACGTAATAAGTCTCTGTCTCTGATATAAGTGCAAGGCGACATAGGAGGGTTAGTCTTTGACACTAACCGTCACAGAACGTGTGCATTTCATCAAACGGTGAGATACCTCTTGATACGGGGCAACTGTTACTCCTTCACACGCTATATAAGAAATAAAGCCGGTGGACAGATGGCAGATCAAGAAAAGGAACAAGAACAACAACAGAGATACGATTAACAGACAGAAGTCATTAAGCCCTAGTTCTAATGATTTCTTCTCTGTTGTAAAGTACAGTCAATACAGCAACACAGGAGTAGGGTTACTATTCTCTCAAGAGAAGGCCCGAACCTGTATAAAATCCTTGGTCCTTTTTCTGTGTGGTATAACTCAAGAAAAGACCATAGTATTTATTTGTAAGATCAATACTAAACCATCGATAGTTAGCGACGTCCGTAGGGATCTGTTGGTTTTTTTTTTCGATAAATTATCTTCATTTTTCAATTGTGATGCCTTCATGGCAGAAGAGTGGAATGAGGAGAATTGGTTCGGTTTGGAAGACTACACAAAAATGGACATGGATGCCTGCTACGAATACGAGCAGAGTATCATTTCGTACGATGGCAACGCCTTTTTCAGGGATCTTTTACCAGACCCAAGAGACCATGCCGTGGACAAGGTTAATGAGGGACCTTTCTCTCCCACAACATTACACCCAGATGAGGAACTAGACTACTCAAAGGATAAGGGTCAATCCGACAAGGGTCTGGATTTTGCCACAGTGTGTACATAGCACGGCGAGGGTTCCCCCTCCAAATGTTCAAGCTCGTCTAAGGTCATTCAATCTAGCACAGTAACCAACACCTAATAATCGTCACTCTTCGGTTACCCCAACGAGGTACATTATCGAGCCCGCTTCACCCGTGGATTCGATCACACCCTGCAGGGTTCACCTTCAGTTGGAGACAGTTATAACCCGGAATTCCCTTTTCTGGGGGGATTGCTCAAAGTCGTGAGGCGTTGTCTTTTGACTACTCCTCGAGTTAGGAGGGCTTAGACGCAAGTGGAGATAATAGCATCCAGGAGGTCTTTGTCCTCCCCTCAGATCCTAATCTCTGTCCAAGAGGTAGGGCTGGAGATGCTTCCCATCGCACACTCACTTCGGGCTCTCGTGGTGATGGCGAGAACGCCTCCAGTGATGAACAGGATCTCCACCTTCATGAGTGTGGCCGAAATTCTAGAAATGATCTCTCTCCATTGAGGCATGCTTTGGCTGACTCAGACGTTGATGATCCTAAAACCATTCGGAGAAGAATAATTGCTACCCAGAAGACTTTACCTGGGCGCATCCAATACCGGTCAGAGGAAGCTCAAGAACTACAACGAATCAATGACCTAATCGAAAACCTGATTCAAGAGCTTGGACAAGCGCTAGCCTATGACCTCTTCGCTTAAGAGATCACACGAAGACTTCAGAACACGATGGTCCGGCTAGAGCGGACTCCACGATACCATTTTGGTAGTTGTACCAGGACAACTCCATCGAACGCTAGTTATTCAGATGACTCTCCTCGTGGAGAACGACAAGATAACAAGTCTGGTCGGTCTCCTAACCACGATTCTAGTCGGAGAAGAGTCCCTCAAACAACAGGGGATTGACAAACTCCTAGGGGAAGTGGGCCTTCACCATTTCTTTCGAGAAATCTGCAACAATAGATGGAGTATGAAGAGTATTACCCTCGTAGACCTGAGATCTATGATAGGTCAGGTTCACTTACCACTGGGTATGGTTGAGTACGATCATCTGCTGATCAACCCTTCTTTCCCGCAAATAAGACGTTACAATATTATTACTGAATGTCAGACATTTTCGCCTGACCTTCGAGCAGTTCACTAGCTGCCGTGGTTCCAACCAATGAACATGGATAAGTTTGATGGGTCACAAAATCCCAATGAGTTTCTTCATATCTATACCACCATTGCTCGAGCAGTAGTAGGAGGAGAGCAAATCATGGCCAACTACCTTCCTACTGTGCTCGATGGATCTGCTCGATCATGGCTGTTAAATCAGCCACAAGAGTCGATCTACTCATGGTAGCACCTCTGTGACCGACTACTTGCCAACTTCCGTACAGCCACCCAGGAAAGGAGGATTACATGCATAGGATGCAACAAAATTCTCACGAGACCTTGCGCCAATTTATCAGTCGTTTCAGTCAGATTCACAATTCAATTCATAAAGTTTTCGACTCTGCTATCATCAGAGCATTCAAGCAGTGAGTCCGCAATCGAAGGATCACAGAGCATATCGCTCTAAATCCTCCGGCTACCCTCGCCGAGCTCTTTTAAATGGTCAACCGTTATGTAACTATTGCAGAAGCGATCAAATGGAATCACATGATTTATTATGACGATAAGGACACTCGAGGAGTGGGCGAAGGCAACAAGAAAAAGGATAAAAAGGCTAGGAGATCTAAGAGCAAAATTAAAGGGCAAAAGCTTCAAGTCAAAAGCTCTAAGGAGGTCTTAGCCGTGAGCAACAAGGAGCCTCGGAGCTCCAAACCATATCCCGATCGGGGCAAAGGTAAACGCCTCCAACGGAAGAACGACTAGCCCAAGTGGTGTCCTTTCTACAAAAAGGAAGAACATGACCTTCGGAATTGCCCAATTTTTCAGTGAAAACTCGAGGATTTCTACACCGGCAAAGGACCGCTTCCTACACTCGAAGAGGTGGGGCAAACGAGTGGTAGAAAACAATCGAATGATGATGTGGCTGTTGGAAATATGCCCTAGAGGCAATCATAGAGATGATGATATTTCGTTGTATCCATGATTTAATAAATGTTCCTTGAATATTGCCTTTGTGTTGATTAACAAGTATGTGACTTGTTTGTGAAACTCTTTACTTGTATGGTTATTCTAAAGTTGTCCCTAGTCGGAGTTCATGTGAGGACACACGTGAATAGTGGATTAGCACATGTATCGGTTGATGACTATGTTTCACAGGTCATAGACATGGAGATATCAAACCAATAATGTGGATACATGTTTAGAACATGGGGTTGGACCGACCCAACATGAGACATAACAATTATACTTATGGTTCTCTCTACACAATGTGTACGCCTTGTCCTTAGACCTAAGATTGTCGCATGTACTTGAGATGTGAATCGACCTACTTAGGGGCTATCAAACGCTACTCCGTAACTATGTAGTTATAAAGGTAGTTTTCGGGTTTGTCATGAAGCATGCTGCGAGGCATGGTCACCAAGATGGGATTTTCCCTCTACCCGAGAGAGATATCTCTCGACCTCGAGTGATCGGATCCGTAAATGCATGGCCATGCTACTTAAGGTTAAGAGTTAACCTAGTAAGGGATTCCGGATCACAAGATCGAGAAAGAGTGGTCACTTGGAGCTCGACCAATATCGTGAGGCAAAGGGATTGGCATGTACATAACGCTGTGTTGGTTCGTCCGATATGATCTTTGTGTACGCTTAGGAGTTGGGACGCCTTGCTAGAGGCCGCTACCAACTATTGACCAAGTATGTATACTGTGTCATGTCTAAACATACGTGAACCTAAAGGGTCACACACTTAAGGGGTTGAAGCTTAATTCGGATTAGATCCGATTAGATCGGGCATTGAGTCCTAATGGGCCTCTATTAGTAGAAGCTCATTGTAAGGACGCCTATAAAAGGAGGGCAAGGGCGCATGTGATGAGGAGAAGTTTTTCGTGACATCCTCAAACCCTGGCCGCCACCTCTCCCACGCCCTAGTCGCTCGCGCGGATCTAGCAGTCCGGTGTGCGTCGCTTCATCCCGTACGTGTGGATACCTTTAGAGGCGCTGCATCTGTAGCGTTTGGACGAACCGCAAGAACGGAGTCAGACGTGGGGCCGCGACGAGGACGAGGAAGTAGTACGACTACTCGCCTCGACGTCTTCGCATCAACTTAGTACGACTACTCCGCCTCGACATGTCGCATCGCTTTCGCTGACTCGCGTCTAGTGGTAAGACCGTGATCTATAACTGCAGTGATCTTGGTTTACGGTAGATTTTTTATTAATTTGCGCTAGTGTAGCCTACCCATAACCTTACAGTGGCAATGTCGTTTCAAGATACAGAACACACCATCAATAACATCTATGGATGATCTTCAGCATACGAGTTGAAACAACAGGTCAAAGCTGTCGAACGTGAGGTAAATTTCATCGACCCTCCTATTGTCAATAAAGTACCAAAGTGATTGAAAATCACCATCTCTTTCGAGAAAGGTGACTGTCTGGTCCCTTCTACTCGGCATGGTCATTTTCCGATCATGGTCGAGCCCACCATTAATAATCATCGATCATGGTCGAGCCTCGTTAAATATACTCTTTATAAAAGCCATTAATTCCCAAGACAAATATCATCGATTTCATGGATCGACGGGTCTTTGGCCAAACTCATTGGTCATATAATGCCATTTCGGGGAGAAAATCTCTTTGATGTGGTCGATTTCGACCAACTACTCGGTCATGATTCCTAATGACTGCTCATTAAGGTTATCAATGTCTTAAGATGCCATGTCCCAAACAAGTAACCACAGTCTGCTGTGATAAAAAGATGGTGCTTACACGCGACCGCAAATCCCTCGAGATGGTTGGTCAAATACCCACTCAAGAAGCAAGCAAGGGGCAACTTTCGACCAAGCAATCGAAGCCTAAAGTTGCACCAAAGCTAAATGACCAAGTCAAAGAAGTTCCACTGAATACAGGGGAGCCTTCGAAGACCGTTCGCATCGAGGTCACTTCCGACCCTGCATAGGAAGACGTCCTCGTCACCTTCCTCTGAGCAAACGCGAATGTCTTTGCGTGGCAAGCATCCGACATGCCCAGAGCCCCTAAGGAGGTGATCGAGCACATGCTAACTCTACAACCTAACAAGAAACCTGTAAAACAAAAGTTACAGAGATTCGCACATGATCAATGAGATGCCACCAGATCTGAATTTGACAAGCTACCTAAAGTAGGCTTCATAAGAGAAGTTTCTAAGTGAGTTAAGCTTTCATAATTTGTTCGACTACACTTAATACGCTCGATTTGATTAACATGATCAAAGGAAGTAACACCACCTAGTCGAAGACTTCAATTCTTAGTCTTAAAATTCAATTCTCATATCTATTTTTGTCTTATGAGTTACTGGCTACTCGAAAAGACAATTTTCCCGAAAATGAAGATTTATATTCAAAAGTAAGAAATGGTTTTTATAATGTAGTTCCTTTACAAACTACTCTGATGAAGGACATCCAATTTGCATCTCCACCACGACCTTCTTGCCAACCAGCTACACTTCTTCGATCAGTTGTACTACCTCCGCTTCAGTGCAGTCGAAGTCAGCTTCGACTGGTTGAAGACTAAGACTATGGTCATGAGCCTTAAGTTTTGCCAGAGCAAAACTTACTGCACTTTCGACCGGTTGAAGACTAAGACTATGGTCATGAGCCTTAAGTTTTGCATCTGATGAAGAGTTTGAGCACTGAGAAGAGTGCAAAACTCGATTGTCGCACTTTCGTAGTCCGTCGTCTTATCGAGTCGCGCAATAAAGCGTAGTAGTTAGTCTTCAGAGTCATTATCAACTCCTAGAGAGTTTCGACTATAGGGATACGGGTAGGCTACGCTAGCTGACAATTCAAAAAATTTATCACGTAAACCAGAATGTCATGCAAGAAAGAGATCACGGATCATTACTACCGGATCGAATCAACATCATGTAATGCATC
This sequence comes from Hsuehochloa calcarea, assembly GCA_036346395.1. Lineage (NCBI taxonomy): Eukaryota > Viridiplantae > Streptophyta > Magnoliopsida > Poales > Poaceae > Hsuehochloa > Hsuehochloa calcarea. The sequence goes on from CM070610.1 coordinate 6,655,929, forward strand.
CTTGATTGATGAAGAGTTTGAGCTTCACTCTTCAACCACAAAGGTCCAATGAAGAGTGCATCGAGGTAGTGGTCCCATATCGATATTCCTCGATTGTCCTCAACCCCAAAGTGTACTCTTAATCGATCGCTTGAGACCTCGTAGTCGTTCGTTCTCGCACATTATTGATCGTCCAAACCAACATCGACTTTTATAATGACCTCATATAAGTTAAAAGAGCTTCAATCATCTCTATGATTCATTTAAGGAACATAATAACACTTATTCAATAACTCATAAACATAGACATGATACAATCATCTCTATGATTGCCTCTAGGGCATACAACCAACATCGACTTGCTGTCCAATCACGCTCATATGTTCGACCACGGTGTCTTCAAGAGGAGTGATCTCTTTAGCACCGATTCCACCGAGCACATTGTTAAGGAGAGAAATGTTATCTTGAAGGTTGATCTTCGTAGCCTTTATTTACTCCTGACTGTGAGTCGAAGTTTCCTGAAGTCATTTTATTTCAACTGCTTGCTCTGAAAATAGAGCGCGACCAGTTAGAAAAACACTTTTTAAATACTAGTAAATAAAACTAGTTGTAGGTAAAGAATTCTTACCTACTAAACGAAAGTCAAACTTCTTGATTTTTTTCATCATGGGAGGCAGCATCCCTTGCGCACCGCTCTTCCCATTCTTTTATGCTTTTATATTTTTCTTTGGAGATACAGGTAAGCTCGTTGATTACCAAGATCTTCAAATCGACATCGGTTTGAAGCTTACTCATATCAACCTCTTTTTCTAGAAAATAAAAGATGTCAGAGAAAGAAAAGAAGGTTATCGAAACGAAATCAACTTTTGATTACCTTTAAGCGTTCATTTCTTTCTTCTTTGGTTATGACTGCCAAGATTCGAGGAGCTCCTTCCGTGGTCATCGGAACCTTCTCGCAAATGAACTTGACTCGAGTGTCAATTTTCTTTTATGAAAGATCTACAATTACAAAGATATAATCAACAATAATGATCAAAATTGATAAAAAGAGGTAAATTGATTATTACTTTACCTCCTTCATAATCTATGGTTGGGTTAGTTGTCCCCGAGTACTTCCACATAGGATGTACTCGATTCTTCGGGGGACTAATGCGGCGCGTGATGAAGTCTCTCACCACGTGCCATCTGGTCAGCCCATCTTCCCTCAAATCTTTGATAGCTTGGATGTAGGGGTGATCCAGTCGAGGTCGCTTGGAGTCGAGCCCAAGATGAACTCTTCTCTGCGGGCTTCCCTGTGAAGAAAAGGCTATCGTCCCTAGAAACGGTCCAATAGAACCTCTTCTTCTTTCACCCTGCCATGATGACCAAGTGAACATCTTAATATACTTCCTTGACTTCCTGTCATGGAGCTTCAGACCACAGCTGCCTACGATTCCACTATGCCTGCTCATCCCGTAGTAGTACCAGAAGATATTCAAATTTGGAAGAACTCTCACATAGGCTTACCTCAAAATGATGGAGTACGACCATAAAAAGTGTGAACCGGCGGTCGAAAACCACATTCACAATATGTCTGCAATACTGGAATGGTGTCCTTATCACCCGAGGGCCAATGCCGACCCTCAGCATTGGTCCACTTCACCAAATCATGCCTTGGAATCTTCTCTGCTGTGACCAAAGCAGTCATCTTTTCCATATCCATCTCGAATTTCTCCCACTTGGAAATGGTCCTGGCTATTTCTTCTAAGTGAGTTCGATTTGGATTTGTTAGAATTTAGAGAAGGATTGCAAACTTAGTTGGCGGCAGAAAGAGTGAGAGCAGTTAAAGCGAATGGGGAAAGTAAAAACCCTAAGTCACGCCCTTGGTGTATTTTTATAGCCGCGGGTCCGAGTTAAAGATCGTGGAAACTCAACTATTACCACCCCTTGGGGAACCACTCCCGATCAACAGACCTGTGACAGTCGGTTTGCATTCTTTAATCTATCCGTTCGGGAAATGCAGTTTTGTCTTTTCAACTCAAGTAAAATTACCATCTTGATCGAGCCAATTTCTGGTCACAGACAAATACCAATAAGAAAGACTCTGCTTTCGACCACTACGCTACAACCTACTTTCCAAGTAAGTTATTTTCACTTGAAGTTGAAGGGATAGATGACGAGGATCCAATAATCCTCAATCAATTAAATTATTTATCTGTAATTGTTATTATAGATAACAACATATTCATATTATTCGTAAAGATACCCCTTATCATTAATAAGAGAGAAGCTTAGTTGAGTGATCGTAAACCATTTTACGACCACCCTACATGGTCGTAAGTGCTTCTACGACCACCTAGTAGTTGTAATATTTCCTCCGATCATCTCATGATCGTAAGCTTTATTACGATCACTTCATGGTCGTAAGCTTTACTACGACCGGGTCAACTACAACCACCATATAGTCAACAAAGTCTAATACATGTGGGCCGAATCGACTATGGATATTTATTCGATGTGATTAATACACAACATAGTTAATATGTATATTGTTCTCTAGGATAACTACACGTATTAAGCTTCTGTCTCTGACATAACTGCAAGGCAACGTGGGGGGTTAGTCGCTGAGAATAACCGTCACAGAACGTACGCATTTCATCAAACAGTTAGACGTCTCTTGATATGGGGACAACTGTCACCCCTTCAAGTGCTATATAAGGAGTAAAGCCGGTGAACAGAGGGCGGATCAAGAAAATAAACAACAACAATAACAAAGGCACGATTATTAACAGACAGAAGTCATTATACCCTAGTTCTAATGATTTCTTCCCTGTTGTAAAATATAGTTAATACAACAACACATGAGTAGGGTTATTATTCTCTCAGGAGAAAGCTCGAACCTATATAAATCCATGTGTCTTTTCAGTGTGGTCTAACTCAAGGAAAGAACCAAATTCATTCGTAAAATCGACACTAAACCATCGGCAATAATGTGTCGTTGAAATGGCATTCCAAATATATTTGGTCACACCAAAACTCCTAAATTGTTCTCTACTTTATATTTCCTTATTTTATTAAAAATTATCAGTTGCGCGGATACTTAAAGATATTACTAATATTATAAATAAAATTTAATTTCAAAAAAAGATCATGTCGTCATTTCAATTAGCAATAGGATCATTTCACTAATTTATCAACTAGCGACAGGAACTTATTCTTATAATTTTTTAATTAACTATGTATTTTTGTAAATATTTATAAAATAATATTATTTAAAATAATCGAAACAAGACGTAGTGACGATGCCTTTCCTTGTTGGAGCGATAGCGTCGTCTCCTCAGGCGTTCTGTGGGCCTGCCTGTTGAAGACTACCCCACCACCCTGTGCGCCGTTGTGCTGGCCAGAACTTGCGACGGCTGTGAGGAAGATGGGGAGTAATTGGGCGGCACTCCCATCACGAAGAAGACGACCATGTCCTGACCGGATCCGATGGCTACAACATGTACCCGTTCGATCCGGCTAGATCCGCGGTGAGAAGGGGATGGAGAGGCGGCGGCAATCGGTGGTGGGGAGCCGCGGGAGGAAGGCGGCGAGGGGGAGGGGGGGGGGGTTGTCGATCGGCTAGGTAGCGGTGCAGGGGATGTTGGCCAGGGAGGGAGTGTCAACGCTCCGTGGTGCGGCTGACGTGAGAGAGGGCGGCAGAGGCGCTGGACCTGGATCGAGAGGCTGGGAGGGGTTCGTTCGCGCGACTGGGAGAGAGTAGCTCTTACTAGTAGAATCTGTAGTACTGATTGGCACGAGATCCCAAATCTTGGCATGTGTAAACTCCACAAGACCCTGCAAGTTGTGGCTGCGTTGGTCACCGTCTATATATGCCACCACACAACGTGCTGAGACCGGAGAGCTCAGAAAAGAGTCGTGTGTTGAGACTTGACACCTGGGTAGTTTCTGTTGGACGTGTACACCATGAGAGACTTATTAGGTTTCTTTCTCGGAGCAGCGATCACCGCAACCTGCATCGTACTGTTGCTGCCGCCTTCTCTATGCCCGTGCGGCTTCGTGCCGGCAGGTCAAGAATTTGCCTTGGGCAATGGAGCCCAAGCAGATCCCAGCATGAATAAGCTCGGCATGGTACATTCATGACATTTTTTTCTCTCTTCATTCCTTTTTTCGTTGTGCTCTGCTTTGCGTTGCGTGTAGAGCTTGCATGTCTGAACAGTACATATATGAGATGCAGGTTGTGACTGCACCAAAAGACAACCTTGCCCAGCTGCTGAGGAGCGCAGCCATGGAGGACAAGACCATCATAGTGACCTTCACAAACGAGGCATGGACGGCGCCCGGCTCGCTCCTCGACCTCTTCCTGGAGAGCTTCCGCATAGGCGTGAAGACGGAGCCCCTGCTGAAGCACCTGGTCATCGTCGCCGTCGACACCAAGGCATTCGAGCGGTGCCAGCACGTGCACCCGCTCTGCTACTCGCTCGCCGTCGACGGAGGCGGCGTCAATTTCATGGCGGAGAAGAAGTACATGACCAAGGACTACCTGGACATGATGTGGGTCAGGAACAAGTTCCAGTCCAGGATCCTGGAGCTGGGCTACAGCTTCGTCTTCACGGACGTGGACATCGTCTGGTTCCGGAACGCGCTGCTGCGCATCCCGGTTGGCGCGGACATCGCCATGTCCTGCGACTCGTTCATGGGCGACAACCCGTACGACCTGAACAAGATGCCGAACGGCGGGTTCCTGTACGCGAAGCCGAGCGCGCGGACGATCACCTTCTTCGCGGACTGGTACGAGGCGAGGACGCGGTACCCGGGCAGGCACGATCAGTTCGTGTTCGACCAGGTGAAGCACGAACTGTCGGCCCGGCACGGCGTGACGGTGCAGTTCGTCGACACGACTTACCTGGGCGGCTTCTGCCAGCCCAGGAAGGATTTCTACAAGTTGTGCACGTTCCACGGCAACTGCCTCGTCGGGCTGCAGACGAAGCTGCAGAAGCTCACCGGTGTCCTCAACGAGTGGAAGCAGTTCAAGGCCAAGGAAGCGCTGCTGGGCAGCAACAGCACTGCACTTACAAATTGATCGATCATGTTATCGTGTTGCAGCAAGTTGTTGCTTTTTACTTAGCGCTTTCGCCTTGTTTACGTTAACAAACTGGGCCCAGGACCGGAGAGTTTGACTCAAGTGGACTACTCATCCATCCAGTTACCTATATAAAGGAGGGGGGCCATCAACATTGTATACAATTTTTTAAAAGAGCAATAAAGAGAAGTCTGAAGTTCCCTCGTACTTCTGTGTTCATTCTACTATTCTGTTCTTACGTTCTTGTATTGTTCTTACGATTCTGAGTTTGTCTACAAGATAATCGCTCGAATTGGACTCGCCAGCGACGGTTCTTCAACACGTTATCAGCACGATCGACTCTCCTCGGATTGAAAAGTAACTGTCGATGAACGACACTCGTAGATTGAATCATTTTTCTAGATTGCTTTCAATTCTACAAATTTGGTTTTCTAGATTGTAACCTACGGTGCAATTCCGTTCTAATCTACCGCGAGCCGACTTGAAGTTGCAGCAACAGCACTGCACTTACAAATTGATCGATCATGTTATCGTGTTGCAGCAAGTTGTTGCTTTTTACTTAGCGCTTTCGCCTTGTTTACGTTAACAAACTGGGCCCAGGACCGGAGAGTTTGACTCAAGTGGACTACTCATCCATCCAGTTACCTATATAAAGGAGGGGGGCCATCAACATTGTATACAATTTTTTAAAAGAGCAATAAAGAGAAGTCTGAAGTTCCCTCGTACTTCTGTGTTCATTCTACTATTCTGTTCTTACGTTCTTGTATTGTTCTTACGATTCTGAGTTTGTCTACAAGATAATCGCTCGAATTGGACTCGCCAGCGACGGTTCTTCAACACGTTATCAGCACGATCGACTCTCCTCGGATTGAAAAGTAACCGTCGATGAACGACACTCGTAGATTGAATCATTTTTCTAGATTGCTTTCAATTCTACAAATTTGGTTTTCTAGATTGTAACCTACGGTGCAATTCCGTTCTAATCTACCGCGAGCCGACTTGAAGTCGCCGATACAATGTCGATCGGTAGATTGCATGAAAAAGTGGATGTCGATTGTACCGTAGATTAAAAATTGTAAATACGTTCTAATATACCGCGAGCCGACTTTAAGTCACCAGCCAAGTAGATCGGTGGATTGTATGAACGGTTCTCGGATGAACAGTGTTTGCATGCATAGTACTCGGAAGAACAATATTTTCAGATGAACAGTAAACAACGAAAAGCTTTGCCGGCGCACGACATGGTGCTGAGCGCCACAGCCGCATCAGCCATGAAGCCGCACAGTCACCAAGCCGCACCCACATGCGCCGCCGGTCACCCAAGCATCACAGAAAAGGAAAAGAAAAAAAAAAAGGGGATGGCGTCGTGGCCGCCCTGCAGCCATCCCGCTATCGGCCGACCGCCCGCATCGGCCTCCACCGCCGCCCGCACCGCGATGACCGCCTCGCCCGCCCTCGACCCCGCATGGCCCCGCACGACACCATCCAAATCAAGAAAAAAGGGGAACAAAAGGGGTGGGAAGCGCCGCCGGCCATGGAGCTGTGCACGGCCACCCGCCTGCAGCTCTAGGCGCTTAAGCACTGCATACTCGCCGCCGGCCGCCACCACACTCTGCCCGAAGCGCGCCACCCGCCGCTGATCGGCCACTCAACTCCTCATTCCCGCTGGCCGTGCCATCGCCGCAAGAACCGGCCTCACCACGCGAGCACGAATCGCTACTGAGTGTGCCGCGCTGCTACCTTCGCGGCCACCCCGGCCGCCTCTTCGCAAAGCACTTTGCACCGCTGCCGGCCTACAGCCGCACAGGCTGTCGCACGCCACACCAGCTCCTCCACACCTGCACGCGATTGAGCCGCCGCTGACCAAACCGCTACTGAACGCCGAACTTGTGCCGCGTGTTGCGCCTTGCCTCAACAAGGCCGCGACTCGCCTTGGTCGCCGCCTCTGCGAAGGCCCATGTGCTGCCACAAAAAAAAGCGTGATGGGGGACCCTAATCCCCCAGCGCCCTTTTAACCTCGTCGTTTGGGCCGGATGGGCCCAGCCTGGAAAAAGGGCAATTTTGCAAAAATGAATCTAGAATTCTAAAAAATTACAAGATTCTTTCGCGAATAAGGAAATTTTGCAGAAACCCCATCGGGAAATCTGAAAATTATGCGCAAATTTTTCTTAGAACTGAAATTTCGCGTTTTAACCCCTAGAAATTGCAGAATTCGTCGAAAAATCATTTTCCAGCAGAAAAAGGTTTTGAGAATTCAAATTTTGAATCAGTTTTTGCATTTAAAGCATGTTTAACTCTGTTATTATTATATCTATACAATTTATGTATTGTATTTACTATACTTTATTATTTGTGATTGTTTATATTTCTTTTAATCACTGAAAATAGCAGTAAATCATGAAAAATGCATAGAAAATACAGGAATATTATGAGAATTTTTGCAACCATTTTATGCAAGTTATCAGCAGTAATCTTATGCACTTTTTGCATGAATATGCAGATGACTAGCATTACGAACCGGGAGTTCGAAGAGCTGACCCAGCATGGCCATAATTACCTGACTTGGGCATCAGATGTCGAAATCGTACTTGGAGCCAAGAAGCTCTGTGCTGCTATTGGACTTGGCACCATGAAGGATGCCACTACAACTGCTGAGGAGAATGATCAAGCACATCATTTCCTCAGGCACCATCTCTGCCTAACGCTCAAGAATGAGTATATGACAGAAAAGAAAGCACTAGATTTATGGACCGCACTAAAGAAGCGGTTCGAGAAGCTGAAGTACACCATTCTTCCTCGGGCAGAGCAAGAATGGAACCAACTACACTTTGCTGACTACAAGACCGTGGGGGAGTACAATTCCGCATTGCACAGAATTTATACAAGTCTTCAACTCTGTGGTAAGGTAACCACAGATGAGCAGAAGATTGGGAAAACTCTCTCTACCTTTCACCCAAATACGGTGCAATCCGCACGCAACTATCGTCAGGACGGCTACAAGGAGTATGCCGAACTGATTGACATCATGCAAGTTGTGAAAGCTCAAGATGATGTTCTCAGAAAGAACTATATCTCACAGCCACCTAGTAGCAAAGTTGGCCATGAAGTCAATGCAACCAACTACAAGGTGAGAAAGTCTTACTCAAAAGAAAGAGGCAAGAAGGGTAAGGTCATGGGTTACAAAACCAAACAGAAAACTCAAGCCAAGAAGCGCGAACAAAAGAAGCGTGATAAGAAGCCCTATGGTCAGCCGGACCAAAGTTGCTACAAATGTGGCACTTGGGGACATTGGTCATGTATTTGCCGTGAGCCGCAGCACGTGATTGATGATTTCAATGCTAAGAAGAAGGGCAAAGGACAGCATGAGGCACACCTTTCCATTGTAGGCACAAAGGATCCACAATCATGGGATGCACCCATGGATATGGATATCTCGATAGCAGTCCCCATCACACCTTCTTTGGACATCACAGTGGCAGCAGCTGTTGCTGTCGAAGAAGAAAAGCTGCACATAGAGCAGATCCAGGCAAAAGTTTCTTCGTACTTAGCTAATTCAATCTAGTGCACGCATTGCACTTAGATTGTATAGTCATTTGCAGTTTATGGTTGTGATAGAGTATTAATTTTCGAATAATGGTTGTAAGCTCTAGGAGAGCAAAGCAATAAATCCTTATGATGAGTACTACAAGATTTTTCTCGTATTAATAATAGCAAATTGTGTTCTGTTTTGAAGTATTTTACTTATGTGTGGATTGCTTCCTACCCATATTAATAAATAATTTATATATCAGAACGCGGGTGGCACCCTATGGAGGAAGTGTTATTAGCAGATAGCGGCACAACGAATACCATATTGAGAGAGACAAAAAATTTCCAATTGATCAGCAAAAAATGCTGGTAGTCTTACGACAATCGCAGGCAGCGATATTTGTATAATATGATCAGGAAGAGCCACAATTATACTCCTGACGGGCACAACATTAGTCATTGAAGAAGCCTTGTTGTACCCAAAATCGACAAAAAAATCTCTTAAACTTTAAAGATATTCGTATTAACGGTCCCCACGTAGAGACTGAAGAAAAGTGTGGTAAGGGATACCTACTCATTACAAAACGCAAAGAAAATGGAAAAAGGGTGTTAGAACGACTTTCTTCATATAAATATGGGCTATACTACACTCACATTAAGGCACTTGCAGCCTATACTGTCTTGAAAACTATTTTTAAAAGCTCTGAACTTTTTTGTCTCTGACATGATAGATTAGGCCACCCGGTCTTAGAATGATGAGAAATATAATTACTAATTCTCAGGGACACAATGTCAATTTAAATAATTTCCCGAATCAGGAAGATTTTGTGTGCCCCGCATGTGCCATGGGAAACTGGTTACTAGACCCTCTACTCTGAAAGTAAAGGATGAAATCTCTGCATTCTTGGACCATATCCAGGGAGACATTTGCGGTCCTATATAGCCCTTGTAAGGGCCATTTCGGTACTTTATAGTGCTCATCGATGCTTCATCGAAATGATCACATGTATGCTTATTATCTACGAGAAATCGTGCTTTTGCAAAGCTGATCTCAAGGATAATTAAGATTAAGAATAATTTCCCTGATCATCATATGAAGTCCGTCAGAATGGACAACGTCGGAGAATTTACTTCAAATACATTTGATGATTATTGTATGGCAATGCGGATTACCGTTGAGCATTTCTTACTACATGTCCACACCCAGAATGGACTAGCAGAGGCATTAATTAAAAGAATTAAATTTATTGCCTGATCGCACTTGCAGAATTGTAATTTACCACCCACATGTTGGGGACACGCGGTCCTACATGCAGCAACTCTCATCAAGTGTAGACCGTCAGCATATAACATCCATTCACCTATGCAACTAGCGCAAGGGTCAGCACCGAAAATATCTCATCTACGAAGGTTTGGTTGTAAGGTTCGTGTACCTATACTACCAGCACATCGAACTGCAATGGGCCCCCTCCGAAAGTCTAGGATGTACGTTGGTTATGAGACAACATCCATAATCAGGTATCTGGACCCCATGACTGGAGATTTGCATACAACCCGCTTCGCTGACGACATATTTGATAAGGATAATCTCCCGTCATTAGGGGGAGGAAATCAACCTCTTGATGAAAAATGTCGGGAAATAACGTGGCAACCCACGGGAATCCATGCACATGACCCATGCACTAGTGAAACAAACAGAGAAGTCCAGCAGATAATTAATTTGCAAGCATTAGAGAATCAACTATCCTGACCACTTTAGTGATTTGAATAGCGTGATAAAGTCGCATGTGCCTGCACGCAATGCATCAGAGAGGGTTGAAATACCAAAGAAAATTGAAGGTGTCCCAAATCCCGTTCAGAGGCCTTAGAATAAAAGGACGAGAACTCCACCCCTCGAATCCCAAGTAACCGGGACGCCTGGCGAAAAAGGATAAAAAGAACATGACACAACCGATCATTGAAGTTCTCCACAAACAGAAAGGGAGCCAGTTGAGACCTGGCACCAGTATGAAACCATCAGTAAAAGGCATACCGGATTTGAATATTCCCACGGAGGGAGACATCAGTATGCATGTGTGTGCACACGTCAAAGCTGAAAAACTAAAGGGACTTGCCCCCGTAATTGGAAGCAGCGATGGGCAAGTAGAAGCATTAACAGAATCGCCTATGAAGAAATAGCTATAAATTATATGACCACATGAGAATCTATGAATAGAACAACAGCCAATGCCGATATTTATTTTGTAAAAAAAATTGCCACAATCATTTATCTCGATCCAGAGCCTACATCGCTCGCTAAATGTAAGAAAATATCAAATTGGAAAGATTGGAAGAAGGCAATAGATGCAGAATTATTATCCCTGAATAAAAGACAGGTATTTAGGCCTATAAGCCGCATGCCTCCACATGTGCACCCCGTAGGGCATAAGTGGGTATTTGTTCAAAAGAGAAATAAAAACAATGAAGTTGTAAGACATAAAGCAATGCTTGTTGCACGAGATTTCACTCAGCGACCAGGAGTCGATTATGAAGAAACTTATTCCCCGGTCATGGGCGGAACTACCTTTAGATATTTAATCTCAATGGCAGTAAACTTGAATTTAGAAATAAAATTGATGGATGTGGTAATTGCATACCTTTATGAGAACTTGGATTTGGACATTTATATGAAGGTATCCCTGTCCCGAACCAAGACAGAGCAAATAGAAATCTATACAGTGTGCAACTCAGAAAGTGACTGTATGGACTGAAGTAATCAGACAAAACATGGTATAACCGCTTGAGTGACTTTCTCTACAAGAAAGACTACACAAAAAATGAGGATTGTCCCTGTGTTTTTATACAGCGGTCCCAGGACGGATTCTGTATAATCTCAGTATATGTAGTTGATCTGAATATCATCGGGACCCTAGAAGATATTAAGAAAGCAAGCTCTTACTTGGAGTCGGAGTTCGAAATAAAAGACTTGGATAAAACCAAATATTACCCTGGCTTACAGTTTGAGCATATCCCTGAAGGGATATAGTACATCAGTTAACCTACACTCAGAAAGTGTTAGAACAGTTCGGCTTTGAAAAGACATATCCTTCGAAAGTACCGATGGTCAGGAGATCCTTGTAGCAGGACAAGGACCCGTACAGACTTAAAGAAGAGGGGGAGGAAGTCCTGGAACCGGAATTCCCGTACCTGAGTGCAATAGGAGCACTCAGGTATTTAGCAAACTGTACTAGACCGGACATTACATTTGCCGTGAACCTACTAGCAACGTATAGTGCAGAACCTACCAAAAGGCATTGACAGGGAATGAAGGACATCTTCCATACCTCCAAGGAAGCAAATATCTTGATCTGTTCTACAGAAAGAACCAAGACCTAACTATAACTAGCCATAAAGATGTTGGGTACCTGTCAGACCCGCGTACAGCTAAGTCACAAATAGGCTATGTATTCCTATGTGGTGGAACTGTAATTTCATAGAAATTGTCTAAGCAAAGTCTTGCATCTACTTCGACGAACCACTCGAAAATCATAGCACTGCACGAGGCCTCGTATGAATGTTCTTGGCTACGGCAGATGATTCACCACATCCATCAGTCATGTGGATTGAATACCGCGCAAACCCCCACTATTATCAATGAAAATAATGCAACTTGTGTTGCACAAGTGTAGATGGGTTATGTGAATAGTCCCCTCACAAAGCATATCAATCCCAAGTTCTTCTATGCTCATGAATTGCAAAAGATGAACGAAATTAGGATACTGCATACTAAGTCATGAGAAAATTTTGCAGATTTATTTACTAAGTCACGTCCAGTGTCTAGCTTTGAAAGATGCATACGTGTAATTGGAATGATGAGGCTTAGAGAAGTACAGAATTCAGGGGGAATCTTCACGAACTCATTATTAAAGCTTGATTACGAAGATAGAGTACCCAAAGAATAAATCCTAGAGATTAAATGAAATTGGGTGGATTGTACTCTTTTTTCCTTGACGAGTTTTCCTGAAGTTTCTCGGCTAAGGTTTTTAACGGGGCAATTCGTGCAACGCAGCGGAACGCATATCATATATTCTTTCTCTAAATTTTTTCCACCGAGTTTTTATGGAGTTTTGACGAGACATAAACATGTCGAATGAGTGCCCAAAAGGGAGTGTTAAGAAACCGGACCCAGGACTGGAGAGTTCTGGTCCAGGGGGACTACTCATCCATCCAGTTGGCTATATAAAGGAGGGGGACCCTCAACATTGTACACTATTTTTCAGAAGAGCAATAAAGAGAAGTCTGAAGTTCCCTCACATCTCTGTGTTCAATCTACTATTCCGTTCTTACGTTCTTGTATTATTCTTATGATTCTGAGTTTGTCTACGAGGTAATCACTTGGACTGAAGTCGTCAGCAATGGTTGCACGTCCAAGTCCCACCTACAAGCCGGAGGCCAAAAACTTCCCCGATATGATTAAATACCATGCCATCCTTGTTTTTTAATTTATCTGTGAAGGCTAAAATCTATATCAATAACTTGTCCGCCCCTTTTCGAACCTGTGACTAAAAACAGAAGGTAAACGCAGCGCGCATGACCGATTTCGTGAACACTTAGGAAACCGTTCCGTGGCTCTAAGCAGCCTGGTTAGCCAAACACCTCGCCTCTGGCTCAAGATCAGCAGTAAAATCTGCATATGTGTGCATCGAATAAAGCTATAAAAAATATTACTCGATAAAAATGATCGTGCGTCACTACGTGCCGTTATAAAAACTATTTTACTGCCGTTACGGTGAGGAAGATAGTACCGTAAAATTCGATACGCCGGTTTTACTACGGGAAAATGACGTTATAAATTGTTTTACCGGTCCAGTAAAATGTTATCGTTTACCCTAAGTGGTATATGCTATTACTTCGAAAAGACATGTCGTGTTACTGTTGTAATAGGTTTGCGCTTTATATATTTTTAGTCACTGGAAGTTTGAAAAACAACATTATTGTAAAAATGTAACACCTATTATTGTAAAATGTAACACCTATAACTATTTGATAACATGTATTTACTATCTGTTACACAAAAAAAATTTCCGATAATTATACATTTTACTATAAAATGTAATACCTATTACAGTCAGTTACAAATGTATTCACTCGATATTAGTCATAAACACACAAAAAAAACTACTTCGATTTGTTGAATGTCCTATACTTCTCCAGTGTTTCAGGGAGAGGCTTAACCCTATTGACCTTGTGGAACAACAGATAGAACATCATCTAGGCCATGTACTCGTCCTCCTCTTACATACACATCGTGAGAAAGAAAAAATCGTGTGTGTGACACTATACATATGTGAAAAACTACGTGTTGAGGAGGTGGAATATTATTACCGGCTCTATCGATGTTGCCAGCGTCAAGCTTTCACTATCCCAGAACTCCAAGTACTTCGTTACGAAGAAGGTGCAGTCGTTCTCTAGGACCTGCTTCGGGGCCGTCATGCTGTGTACCCTCTAATTCACGATGATCAGGAATTTCCCACTGGTCACGGCCTGCAGGGCTGCGCACAGGCAAGGGATGGTCCTATTCCTCACTGGGTCATGATGGTACGTTACTTTTGTGTCATTCTGATTGTAATCGTTGGAGTCCAACACTTCCACACGCTTCTGCTCTATGTTGAAGCAATAAATAGACTAGTGATGAATGTGTAAAACTGGGAGGAAGAACTGTAAAATGAGTATAAAAACCCATAAAAAATTACTTATCAGATTTGATGTAATGAAAAATGTAATTTATTAGATCATGATAGATAATTTACTGGATACACAACTGACAAATAGTAAATTACTAACATGCTTTACACACGTGATGTCTACCGCCACCATGTGCTCCTTCAGCATACTCATGGCATGTTCACTGTTGTACTGCTCGATTTTTACATACTCATCTACATTTAGCAGTTTCTGTCGACGGGAAGAACACATTAGTGTAAAACTTACCGAGTGTGATGATAAAATTTACTACTACGCGAGTGACCATTTATTGTAAAAAAAAGAGGCTTTGCAAAAAAAAATCTAACCGACGGTTTGATTGGGAGGAACACCATGTACCAATTGCTTTGTAGTCTTAGTTCAATGTCATCTTGGCACAAACACTCAATGAACTGAGAGATGAACATGTCTTCAATCATCAGTTCGTCCTTTAACGACTCCGCCATGTCTTTTCCAGTGGCATCTATGCATCCGTCGCTGGACTAGAGAAGACCAAGGCTGCAGTAAGAATATCGTGCGCGTTAGCAGTAAAACATAAGGGAACGTTCGGTAAAAAAAACTTATGTGGAACCTGAGAAAAACAAAAAGTTTGTTGATCCAGTAAACTCTCTAATGGCAGGACAGTAACAAAACATTCACGTATCGGTAAAATGTGTGGCAATATTCTCCATACCTTTTGAGGCTTTCGTCGTTGCGTATCAGCTCCCACACCTCCATGGCCGTGGCCACGGGCACTTCCACCGCCTTTTGTACGCTTGAATGAAGACACCAGCTTGTTGGAAGCTTTTGTCAGCCTCTCCCCAACTCACCGGTGTCGCTCTGGGCTGGGGGAACCTCTCTTACCTACAGTTTTATTCTCCACAGGCGCCCCCTTTTTGGTCCCCGTTGTGCCCATTGTCTTTGCCGGCCTGCGATCAGCGAGTTTTATCTTGAGCTTTGGCTTTGCGACGGCGTCCTGCGGAAAATAGACTCATGTTTCTTATTTTACTCTCATGTGTCCAACAAATTATTGTACATGTCACGCATATTACTGTAAGTGCCCTCCAATATGTACCTTTGGTGCATTGACACCAGCCACTTGAGCCTCCTTGACTTTGCTCGCGGCAATAGGGCCTCATCTACCTCCTTTACTGGCGGAGGCCGCTCCGGTGCGGTGGTTTCGGGCTCCATTACTGGCACCTACAAAAAGGAGTAAAAAATGGAACACATTACTGTCAAAAGTAAGTAAATTTACTTCTTTCCGTTCGTGTTTTACTGTGTCGTTACCTCAGTGTGCTCCTTTACTGTCGGGGGCTCCGAAGGGACATCGATGGATCCCTCGTTTACTGTCTCCTGTGATAAAAAAAGAAATCAGATATTAATTATTGTAAGAACAACCAACCTTACTTGACCATATGTACATGTTTTACTGCATTCGGTACCTTGGTTTGCTCTAGGATGGTGGGCAGTGACTCGTGGCCCGCCGCAACCGTCGGTACAATTGGGGCATGTGTTGTGTATGCGGCGGGGTGTAACCCTAGGATCGCGTCAGCTTCAATATAGTATATTATGTTGTCAATGCTTGACTCAAGTCACCACCTCTCACCTGGCATGCACGAGAAGTGATGCACTTAATCAGTAAATTATTGTGTGTTTCCTTTAACAATTACCGTGTTGAGAAAACACAATTGTTGTATTTTCCTTACTTGCTGCTTGTGCTCGCTTTGTTAGTTTATTGTGTTTCTGTTGTTTACTATGTAGAATGTATCTATTTACTGTGCATATTACAGTGCTTTACTGTGGTCTGGGTGCATACCTTGATATCCGTCACACTCCCCCTCTTCTTGAGTCGGATGGAACAACGACGGTGCTAGGACGTAGATGACACCTCCTGGATGCACCGGTGAAGAATCTAAACCCGTCATTATGAGTTAATGGAGTATTTTTGTGATTAATGACAAATCTATATATGGGACTAACATTTTTATTATATACCTATTGTGTAGTCTTATTTGGATAAAAAGGTGAAAATCATGGAGGTATGCACTCGATATCATATTCTTATATATTGTTGTATTCCTCGAATCCAAAATATAGGTTGAACTCTACTAAAAGTCTAATTTGAATATGTGCATATGTTTTTATTACATATTTGTGTATGCACACATTTAGGGGAAGTTCACTCTATGTTTTGTGGTTTTATTAGTATTGATCCATATTCTTTTTTCCACATATATTAAGAATCTTTACTTTGAAACAAATCCTCGAGTATATAAAACTTGTGTTGTTCATATATACTCATATTTATCTACATTCAATTATTTGCAATTGAAGTGCTTATCATCAATTACCAAAGAGGGAAAGATTGAAGTATCTTGTCCCACCATTATGAGTTAATGGTATGTTGTGGTAATTAATGATAATCATATTGTGGAACTAACACTTTCTATGTGGTTGATGAATAGGTTATGTTTCATGATGATGGATACTTGGATGACGTCATGAGTTGATCATCATCAAGTCAAGACTCGGGATAAAGGAAATTATCATGTGTTGATGATGTTCAAGTCAAGATTCTAAAGTCTAGAAGATCATCATGTGTTGATGATATTGAAGTCAATAGCTTGGATTAAAGGATTCATCATGTGTTGATGTGTGTCAAGATCTCGAAGAGGAGATGTTCATGAGTTGATCATCAAGTCAAAAGAAGACTCGTCATGTGTTGATGGAGGTCAAGTGAAAGAGTGTGTCATGGGTTGATGCATATTCAAGTCAAGAACTTGAAGTAAAGGAGATCATCATGTGTTGATGATTATCAAAGTCAATAACCCAGACTTGAAGAAGATATGTGTCATCAAGCTTCAAATGTATGTGCAAGGCAAAGGTGTGACCAGCTAGGGCTAAGGATGTGTTCTTAATCTTTTATCGGTCTTGGTGTTTGGTTGGAGACCGGATTGCTAGTATAGATTGTCATACTATTAAGAGGGGTAGTGACTAGTAGCTTGAGTTAGTCATGTGTTTATAGCTCATTGTACTTACTCTAGCTCATCTATGCATGGTGCTATTATTTGCGAATGTGTTTTGCAAATAGTTGAAGTTCATGCATCATTAACTCTTTGTAGCATGATACTATAATTTGTAAATATGTTTTACAAATGGTTGAAGTCCATGCAACTACTCTTTGTGGCATGTTGGCGATATTTGCAAATGTGTTTTGCAAATAGTCGAGGCTCATGCATAATCCCTATAGCATGTGACTTTAGTTCGTGAATGTGTTTTGCAAATGGTTTAAGTCCATGTACGTTATTTCTTGTGGCATTGATTCTAAAAGTTGGCAAATGTATTTTACAACTTGTTGAGAATCTTGTCTTTAACTATTTTTTTTGCATTGCTCATCAATTGGCAAATGTGTTTTACAATTCAGTTTGTTTTGAAAGCCAACTGTGTTTTTCTCAGGATAATCGGTAGTACCGATGTTGTATTGGTGGTACCACCGCACGGCGGTGTGACCGAGAATGTAGTGCGGTACTACCGCAACCCGGTCAGACCGAAGTTTAGTTGGCGGTACGTGTTTTCCACAGAGACATCTTCTGAGCGTGTTTTGCTCTCTTGGAAATCGGTAGTACCGGAGCTCATTTGGCGGAACTACCACATCGCGGTACGATCACAGTGCTTATTGTGGAACTACCGCAATCCGGTATAACCGATTTATGAAGTGTTACGTTATTTCCAGAGAGGGCCGGTTTTGGACCTCTAAGGGAAGCGGTAGTACCGCTCTTGTGTTTCGGAACTACCGGCGAGCGGAACTACCGCATGTTCAATGGAGATAGTACCACACCGTATTTCCAACGGCTATGTTAGAGGCTATTTATAATCGTTACTGTGCGTCAAAGGAAGTGCGGTAGTACTGGTCGATAAACGGCGGTACTACCGCTTATGCTGATTTTTTCATAATCTTTTCTCCAACGGCTAGTTTTTATGTGTGGGCTATAAATACCCACATTGGCCGGTTGAGGGGTAGGTTGCTGGTGCCATTACACATTCCTTGAGCAAAGAGCATGCTATCTCCTCTCTTATATGCATGTATTGCACATAGTGAGCTTAGAGGGTAAACCCTAAGTGCATGTGTTGCATTAGGTAGTGGATTGTGTATCCACTTGAGCTAAGACACTTGATTTGTTCAAGTGAGCGTCTCCAACTTGTTACTCTTGGTGTGTGCCGATACCTATACGGCTTGGAGGAGTTGCGTCGGTGATCTTCTCAAAGAAGGTTATGACAAGACCCGAGCGGTTGTGATTGGTTTGGTACTCACCATCTCCGGAGTGGAGGAAGAGCAACCCCGAGTGGATCGAGGTGTTGGTTCGTGTTAGAGCCTGTCCAAGTGGTTGGACTTACATCGGGGGTGTTAGCTTAATTTGTGGAGCCGGTCTAATTTTTTTGGGCTTACCTCAACGTGGATTAGAGGAGACCGACAAGTCTCCGAACACCACGTTAAAACATCATTGTGTCCTTATGGTTTGTTCCTCTTGTGCTTTACTATATTGCAATTTACATTCATAGAATTAAATTGCTTACTTGTTTTTGGATTATTGCTATAATTATCAATAGTCTTTGATTGTTAGTGCACTTAGTCGAAACTAGTTGAATTAGTTTTTAAATTGGGCAAAACCGAATTGATTTACAATTATGCATAAAACTCGGTTTTAGCCAAAAGATTTTAAAACCACCTATTCACCTCCCTCTAGTCGGTATCCTCGATCTTACAAGTGGTATCAGAGCTTGGTCTCTCATTTATTAGGCTTCACCGCCTAGAGAGTAAAGGATGGCTAGTGAGGGTTTCTCCTTTGGTGGAGCACCACACTTTGATGGTTCAAATTATGTTCATTGGAAAATTAGAATGACCATCTTTATTAAGGCTATGAGCCCAAACCTCTGGAGAATTGTTGATGCAGATTTTGCTACTCCGATTGATCCACAAAACCCCACTCAAAGGGAAGAGCAAAACTTGCAACTTTATGCTCAAGCTTTAAATGCTCTATATAGCGCTTTGAGTATAGAGGAGTTCAATAGAGTGAGCAATCTTGAAAATGCTCATGATATTTGGACAACTATCATGAAAATTCAAGATGGAACCTCTAGGGTCAAAGAAGCTAAATTGCATAGGTTAAAGCTCAAGTATGAGTTATTTACTATGTTGCCTCATGAGAGCATCCATGAGATGTATTCTAAAATGAACAGCATATTAAATGAGCTCAAATGCTTATCTTGTGATTTAACCAATCTTAATATTATGTGCAAGATGTTTCGGTCTCTACCGGAGAAATATGAGACCTTGGTGACATTATTCCTCAATTCATCTGAATTGCCTAAGATGACTCCTACCGCTCTTTTCAAAAATCTTCTCACAAATGAAATGTACAAAAAGTACAAAGATGAGCTCAAGGAGATGGCCTCAACTTCAAGCAAAAGAATTCATACTTTCAAAGCTAAGTATGATTCAAGTGAAGATGAGGATTAAGATGAGGAAGATGATGACACCGAAGAAGAATTAGTCACTCTTATGAACAAAATGGAAGATCTCATGAATAGGTATGACTCGCATAATCATTCAAGCACATCTTCAAATACAAAGCGCCATAAGATTCTAAGGTGCTACAATTGTCAAAAATTGAGATACATTGCTTCAAAGTGATGATGAGGAAGATGAAGAAGAGCCCAAACCATTATCAAAAAAGAAGAAGGATGGCAAAAGAAGACACTTTGTCAGACTAGCCATAAAGGATGATCCATCAAACCTCTCAAATGTAAATGAGGCTCTATCACTATTTGACATATCTACATGCTTCATGGCAAAAGGTAATAATGAGGTAAATGACGATGATGAGCCTTCATATGATGACTTGATGGACATGTTAGAGGACTTGAATGAATACCTTGGCAAGGAGAAGTCAAAATTCAAAGTTTTGAAGAAAGAATTTCTTTCTCTCAATGACCTTATGAGGAGCTAAAAGAAGCTCATGAGACCCTCCTTCTCAAGGATCCCATCAAGTCCAATGTGGATATAGGCATAACATATAATTTATTAGATGATATGTCATGTGTAGTTGTTGATACTTGCATTTCATCTAAGGTTAGCATATCCACCTCGTGCGATGATTTACTTGATATTCCTTGTAGCCCAAAAATAGATGCTACTACTTCCTCTATGCTTGTTGAGACTAACCATATAGAGGAAAACAAAGAGCTCAAGGACCAACTCACCAAGTTGAGCAACGACTTGAGGAAGTACTACAAAAGGAAGGGCACTCTTGATAATATATTGAGCAAGCAAAGAAGCTTGCAAGACAAGAGTGGATTTGACTTCATTCCCAAGAAGAAGGAAAATATCAAGTCAAGGCACAATGCAAGACACACGAAGAAATATATCAAGTGTCATGGATGCAATGGGAAGGGCCACTATGCCTCAGTGTGCCCTAATCAAATGGATGTCAAGTCAAGATATTCAAAAATGAGGCAAGACGGCAATAAGCAAGATAAGAAGACAAGAAAGGAAAGCAAAAGCCTAACTTGCTACAATTACCTGGAAAAGGGACACATTGGTAAACAATGCCCCAAAGGTATCACTCCTAAGCCTCTTATCTATAATGATCATTATTTGCTCAAGAGGGATAAAAATGGCAATGTGTTTGCTAGGACTGTTAGCTCACCTAAGATTATTGCAAGGGCCATTTGGGTGCCCAAAAGTATTGTGACTAACATGTATGGACCCAACCAAGTATTGGGTACCAAAATGCACTTAAATGCTTAATAGGTACTTGGAGAGACATTAGAGGCTTGGTTTAGTCATATAACGGTGGATTCCATATCATAAACCAATGCTATCTCGGTAGCAAGTATTTACATTGAAGTATCTAGCCCTTTATACCTTGTGTAGGTTGCATTTCATGAAAATCTATTCAAAAGGGTGTTCTTACTATTGTTCAAAAACTTCATTATCGAAATCTTGAGTAAGATAGTAGGTGGCACATTAATGGAGAGTGCTAAATCATAATCTTGTATATCACATCCCTAAGTGTGCCCAAATAAATTAAGTGCTAATAATAATTTTCAAAATTGAGCCTTTTAGCCAAAAGTCAAAAACTTCATATCTATTCATAATCCTTTGAAAAACTAGTTGAAAAATATATTTAAAATGCTATTTAAAGGTTTACCAAAGGTTTTGGCTCAAGAAAAACCTATTTTAAATGAAAATAAGTTTCTAGCCAAAATTCTAGACCATAGCATTTTGTTTTTGACATAAACAATATTTTTGTGTAAAATCTATTCTAAAAGGAATTTAAAAACCATCCCAAAAGGAATAACCTAGAGTTGGCTATTCTAAACCTTTTTGGTATTCATAAGATTTCCAAAAGACCAACTTAGCAAAATTTATTTGATTGTGAAACTCGTCCAACTATTTTGACCTAGATTTCTTGATGTTTGAGTTCTGTTGTACCCCAAGCAGACGCTTCAGCTCGGCCAACTCTGAGGTCCCTACGACCTGGGTCAGCATTGGCACTTCGCTATCACCTCAAGGGATCCCAAGGACGCACCTACCGGCGTCAGGAGAGATTGGGATGCTCCTTCCGCCGCCGGTGCTGATGACCATCTCGACCGGGTCAATCCTGCCCATTAAGAAGCACAACATATCCCTCTTCTCCAAACCCTCGAGTTTGAACTTTAGCGATGACGAGTGTGGGAGCACACCTGATGCACATCATCCAAGGTTACTTCCTCCCATCGAGTGGAGCCTGCATTCGATGTAACATCATTTTTATGGACGACATGCTTACTAATTACTGCATTTATGACTCAGGTTTACTGTTCTCGGGGCGATGGGAAAAAATAACTATTATATTATCGAATTGTTGTAACAAATGTCGCGCGTTTAGTGCTATATGTGCATAAACTTACCATTGCAATCAAGTGGGCGGTCTCATCGCTAGGCGACAGCGTGATGATGTCCTCTATCGCGGGCACCGCTGCCTACCTCTTCTTACTCTGTTGCTTCTTCCGAGAAACACCCACGTGATCGTTTGCGACAGATGCGACCATTTCTCTTGAGGTGATAGGTTCGGGCTGGGAAGGGTCACAACAAATCTCCAACGCCGATTGGCTTCCCTCGATGGTGATCTTCCTCACCTTGGAGGGTGCATTGCCGATTGTCCTCATTTTACTGCCCGGAGCGGGGATAAAAAAAAGCGAAGACAAACAAAAAGTGGATCCTACGAATTATTGCATGTGAGGAGTTGTTTTACTTAAAATCTGGATATGAAAACTATCCCAAAAAAATGCTCCAAAAAATAGGGAGGGGGACATCACCCCAATATAGTGTGAAATTATGAAAAATTATGGGTAAATTATTGTGCAGAACCCTAGAAAATTCTACTTCGCTAGAGAGGAAACAATCCAAAACAAAATAAACATTTGTATTCCCTAACCTTCGGGTGAGGGTGGGTCGGAGGGTGCTGAAAATGAAGATCGCCTCTACTCCTTGAGGGTTGAGCGTGCCGCCAAACAGAGAAAATACGATTTCTTGTAGTGTGGGGGAGCGGCCTGGACGATGCGCCCCACACATGAAATATACGCGACTTCCGATCCTATTCAGAAAAAAGAAAAAAAAACTAAGCGGTTATTCGCAGTAAACGCCGATATCAATTACTGCATATTACGTTGATATTACTTCCTCATACTTTTACTGCGATAGTTTGATGTGTTTACTATATGGTGTCAGTAACGTTACTATTGTATGGCCGACCGGGTTTACTAGATTGTGAGTACATTTTTACTATCAACGTTGTGATGCCTTAAGCGCATCAATGCCACTTAGACTCCCCAATGCGTATCTTTGTCTCCCGCACCGACGTTCCTCCTTGTTTTATAAAAATGATCGTCTGCCACTGGAAGATGGATTATCACATCACTCTGCTCTCTTTCGCACCCTCCATCAAAACTAGTAGAGTTAAAAAAAATTGCTCCCCACTCTTCTCCCCTGATGCCTGCATTGATGGCCTACCCGGCCATTATGTACGAGCACCTCTTTGGTCGTGCGTTGGCGGATGCTGTGGAGGGGCACTGTACTAATAGTGTCCTCCCTCCTCCATAAGAGGTTGTGCCGGGGAACGTGTCAGCGACGTTCTACCGTCTAGACATGCTCCTCAGCTGCGTCTTCCGGGTGGTCTCTAGCTTCTAGTGAGCTAACCACGCCATCGACGTGGTCCTCCAGAACGACGTTGCACGTCTCCTAGACCTATGTCTATGATATGCGCCATTAAATATCTGGTCGTCCCGACGATAGATCTATCTGTAGTGAGATATGTCTTTGATCACAGATAGTTGTAAATACAAACCGTCTGTGATGGTCGGAGATGTCACCGACGGTTCTATCATTGCAGGAATATGACACAAATGAATTGAACCGTCAAACAGTCGCAGGCTACCCCCGTTATTTTGGGAGCCAGCCCCCCTCAACTTCAGAGTAGCTGCGCGTCCACACCACTTTCTGAAATGCTCCAAAGATAGACCTGTGGGACGCCTTAGCTAATTGTGTATCGTTTTATAGGAGACCACGCCTTGCAAGCTCCAAGTGAGGCTGGGCGAGTCCATTTATATTGAGGCTGGGCAGGGGATGGTGTTTTCATGCCATGAAGGGACAATGCTGCATAGTGCCCAGCTAGCGCAGGGTTACACCAAGGTCCAAGTAGACATGGTACATGATAATTTCATAGCCATCCCACTGGAGAATCCCCCGAACGAAGACATTATAACATTAGGGGATGTCATGCACACTTTTATCCAGTGGCCTAAGAGGGATATCGCCCTGGACCCTGCAGTGCCACGATTGGAACATAACCATGCCTCTCCAATAGAACCATCGACGACTCCACCGCAACCTCCGCTTCAGAAGGCCGCTGCATCGGCTCCCGTGGAGACGACGCCGAAGATACAAGAAAAGCATGTTGAGTCGTCTCCCATGAAGACGCATGGCAAGCTTGGCACTAAGGACAAATCAAAGAAGATTAAGCCATCTGCAGTGCCGAAGATACAAGCGATTGTGATAGGCGAGGCGCTAAGGCAAAATCGAAGATCATTAAGGTGCATTGCGAGCCCAGAAAGTTCTGCCTCGGAAGACCGTTGGTCCCCCCACATAATTACCCTACTTTGGATTGGGTTGCGTGAGTTTACATGATTTGTACAAGCGACACACCGAGATGACAGTAGATGCTACTGGATTCACCGACAGTTACACGGAGAACCATTTCCTCCCCAAGGTGGGCTAGTTCGTCGTGCGCTTCCAAGACTTATTCGAACTATTCAACCTCGACGCCCTCGACGCCTCACTTATACGATGCTGGACACTGTAAGTGTGTACAATCAAGTTCTACATTCACTCAATACCGATAAATATCATAACTCATTGCTTATGTATAGATACATGATGCAAGAAGCGGTGATCGCGACAACCGATGGGTTTCCTCGACCCACAGTTGATCTCTGAGCAATGCATCAATGAAAACGCATCCTACGTCGAGAAATACATAACGAGTGGGTTGCTTGCTCATAGCAACAAGGACTATATACTGGTGCCCTACAACCAAGGGTAAGTGTTTCACTACTTGCTATACAAATTTCACTTGTACATTATACGCAACACGAACTTAGGTTTAATGACTATAGCGACATACATGAGTAGGTGGCATTGTATCCTTTTAGTCATTGTACCAAAGTGGAACAAGGTAATATACCTTGATTCCCTAGTCAATAAGAACCATGAAGATACATAGGCCCGTTCCCCATCACCGCCAAGCGTGGAGAAGTCATCTATCAGCTGGAGCTGCCTGAAAGTTTTTCGGACGTTCACAATGTGTTTCACGTCTCTCAGCTCAAGAAATATCTCAGAGTACCTGAAAAGCAGACTCCAGTTGAAGCCATCGCCCTTCAGAACGACCGGACTTACCCGGAGTATCCGATCAATATCCTCGACGTCATCGAGAACCAAACAAGACATCAGATCATCCGCCTTTGCAAAGTCCAATGGAATAATCACTCAGCAAGAGAAGCCACTTGGGAGCGCGAAGACCAGTTGAAGCAGGATTTTTGGTCCTTTTCCCGAGCAACTCAAATCTCGAGGTCGAGATTCCTTTAAAGGTGGGTAGGTTTTGTAATGTCCCGTTTTCGTATGATAAATAGTAACTATTTTGATTTTTAGTTTTCGGTCGTTTTTCAATTTGGCAGTTAATTCCAAAAACATTTAGCTTCTCACCGAGCTCGAGTTTGTGTTTCAAACCTCGTCGCAAATCTCGAATTCAAATTTTAAGTTCGAATTCGTGTTTTCGGGTTTTGGAACTTTTCTCATCTTCTCTTGGGCCGGCCCATCTCCCCCCTCTCCTTTCGGCCCGTCTCCCGCCCCCCTGGGTTTTTCCCCGTCCCATTTTTCCCCCTTGGCCTGCGCTCCTGACTCTTTCTTCTTTCCCCCTCCTTTCTTTTTCTCCCGCTGGCCCGGCTTCCTTCCTCCTCTCCCCCTTCTCTCCTCCGTGCCCAGCGTCCCGCGCCCGCCTCCCTCCACCGCGCCGCCCGGCCGACCGCCTTCCCCTCGGCGCCGCCGGGCGATGGCCGCCGCCCGTCGCATCGCCGCTCGATCGCTTCGCCGACGTGCGTGCGCGCCGCACGCCGTCGATCTCCAATCACAGACGGTTAGTGAAAAGAACCATCTGTGATATCCCACATATCGAGACGGTTTTGATGGTATCCGTCTGTGATAGTAGGCCTTCACAACCGGTTTATACCACAAAACCGCATGTGTTATTATTTATCACAGACGGCTCAAAAACTGTCTGTGATAACTGCCGGTTATAATAGACACATAAATCAGACGTTTCAGAAATCGTCTGTGGTGATGGTTTAGAATCGTCTGTGATGGCTCTTTGTGTAGTAGTGTGAGATTATTTGGACCTATTTTTTAGAATATGGAACTTCATCTGTGGCTTATTTTTGTAACGAGTTTTCTAAGTGAAATTTGCTATGGTTTGATTGCTTAGCTATGATTTTTTTAGGGCAATGATAAGCCACATATGTCCGGACCCTTTAAAAAATTCATACGCTCTAGTACCCACGCTCTCAATTACCCACGCTCCCAACCAACCATTTACACTTGCTCCTTTATCTCTCCAACCCCAGTAGCACACACGCACTGCCCAGCACCTCTATCTCTCCAGCCACAACACACACGTGCACTGTCTCCAGCACACACACACACACGCGTGAGCATGCACGGGGGGTTGCGCCGACTGCGCCATGGGTGAAGCTCCCTCCGGCCGCCGGCTGCCAGCGCCACCGCCTCCAGTTCCCCCGCGTCGCACGAACCGGGCTCCTTCCTGACTTGGATGCCGCCGCCACCGGTTCGGCCCGCTCCTCCAGCCTTGCGCTGCGCCCGTAGTGCCTCCTCCTCGGTCCCCCTCGTGCTTCTCCCCTCATGCACCCGGCCTAGCCCAACGGCGCTGCGCCACGGTTCTAATGTTCTGATATTTGGGATGTTTGTGAATGTTTTGATGTTGTGGCCCATGGAAAATAATGTTGCATCCTGTTGAGAATAATGTTGCATATGTAGATAAAATATGTTGTATCTATAGAACAAAAGTGTTGCATCTTTAGAACCAAAGTGTTGCATACTATTCACGGTGTTGTTGTAATTTTTTCAATTCGTTTTTGTTCAAATGCTTTGATTTTGATTCTGATGTTCTTTGAGACGATGTTTGGCTCTCCGCCCTCGCCCCTCGGCAGCTCTGCCTTGCGCGCCTACGGCTCGACCTCCAACCGCCTCAACTCGCCCCTGCATTCCTGCTACTGCGCTCGGCCGTACGACGCTAGCGCTCGGACCGTACATCCAAGCGCTAGTCGCACCCTTTTTTAATATATATATATATATATATATATATATATATATATATATATATATATATATGATTAATACTTTCTACTATATATATAGGATTAATACTTTCTACTCCCGGGTGTAGTTACTTCCACCTTTGATATACCATCTAAAAGAACTTGACATACTCCTTTATCACTTTGGGTATACTCATATACTAATTATAAGATACTCCAATGCGAACCACATGAAAAATTTGTAAGAGAGTCCATAGTTTTTAGCATATTTTGTAAATACCTTCATATTCGCACTAAAAAGGAGTATATCTAAAAAAGTGTACATACCACCCCTGAAAAGGTGTGAATGCCACTTAAATGGTCTTATATATTCGTATACTACACATGCATACTCTCAATTGCGCAATATACTCCATACGTTGTGAGATACAGAATAGCGAGTAACTACTCCCGGAAGTAGAAAAAAGGTTTCCTATATACCGGACACCCGTTTCGTACTCCTGAGAGTATGTGCTCCCACTTTCAATATATCACTTAAACAAAGATGTTATATTTTTTTATCACTTTCAATATATTTAAATGTCAATTATAAGATACTTCAATGCGACTTGATTGAAAAAATTTCATCGGGGCCCTTTATTTTTGTTATATACCCTTTTTCATATATAAAAGAAGTATATATACAAATTTTGCTATAAAAAGTGAATTTTAATGAAAATTTTCATATAACTTACTTTGGGGTATCTTATAGTCATTATTGGAGTATGCTTAAATAGATAAAGAGGTATCATCATACGATTTAAGTAGTATATGAGAAGTGGGAGTACGTACTCCCAGGAGTACAATACCATTTTCCTATATATATATATATATATATAATTTATTTATATTGTAATATTTGATAAAGTACTATAAGACCAATAAATTCATACTAACACTAGCCTGCGCTTTTGCCTGTGCTATTTAATTTGCTAGTTATGCATAATGAGTGACTAAGACTAAACTTAATTTCCATTTCCTCCAGATTCGCATCGTTTGCCAAAAAGAAATGTTCTTCATTTTTGTAATATGATTCTCGTTGTCGGAGAACAACTTTCAGTTTTAGGACAACCTGAAGAAAGTGGAGCATAAAGGAACCAATGCCATCGATCCTTCCGTTCGTGGATGGCAAGTGTGGCCGCGGCCGAGAGGCTTCTGGGACGAACGGGAAGGGTGCGGACGGTCGGGACCTGGAAGACGGCGGGACCCGGCCGGTGGGTACGCCGGCGGCGGGTGCGGCGAGGGGAGAGGAGATTAGGAGAACCCACCTCCGTCGACCAGATGTACTGAGTCGCTGGACTGACCACACTCTTTGACATACAGGAATCGTCCGATCGAGCTTGGATGGCGTATATATCTTCGGCTTCCTGTTCTTCCCTGCAGCGCTGCAAAGCTCCTGCGCAAGGTGGCAATGGCACGTATTGTCGAGGACGATCGACGCTGAGAGATTCAACTGCTGTGCATGCTGCGTGGTGATCGGAGGTTTCCGTGGCTCAAGGCGGCGCCTCAAACAGGTTCGCCGCGTGTCCACGACATGCAACCAATGGGCCCGCCAGTCAGTGAGATACAAAGACGAAAATGTAACTTGTTCACTCTTCACATGTTTAGTTCAAAGCATGATAGCATACGTAGGCACTATTTGCGATCTCGAAAAATTGCTAGTGACACTATGTACATGTGTTCGTTATATTGTATAGTTTATGCACTATACATAAAATTTTCCCAACATAAACTAGTTTATGCACTATACATAAAATTTTCCCAACATAAACTAGTCATCATCCTATAGGCGCGTGCTGTAGGGAGTATAAAAAATGTTAGGGAAAAAAGGTTTGAAAACATTTTGTAACTAAACTTTACGTGTACGATAGACATCTGACTTATTTGAATCGATGCAAGCGCATTATGCGTAAACATTTTGTAACTGAACTTTGCGTGTACGATGGACATCCTATTCACTTTTTATTCCAAAAGTAACAAAAGTTGACTTATTTGAATCGACGCAAGCGCATTATGCGTAAACATTTTGTAACTAAACTTTGCGTGTACGATAGACATCCTATTTACTTTTTATTCCAAAAGTAACCAAAGTTGACTCATTTGAATCGACGCAAGCGCATTGTGCGTACTAAAATAGTTCAAACATTGCCTCAACTGGTAGTCAAAGCATGGAAAACAACTTGGCATGATGTTGCATGCTTTGAAATATCTCAAAGATCTTTCTAGTTTCTTGTTCACTAGTGAAAGACACATGCATGTGCACCAATTAGAGTTATCAATATGTATCGGTCGGCCGGTACGTACTATACCACTATCTAAACTAGTACAAAGTAGCCTTACGTACCGTACCAGCCTCAATACCGGTCATACCGGTCAAAACCGATTATACCGGTTCGATGCCGGTCAATATCGGACATACCGTTGGAATTGATAATGCCATCTATTGAACTATACGTTATATTTAACAGTACTACTATGTATTTGGAATAATACTATATATAAATGATATTTTGTGTACATATAATTCAACAAATATATACTAATAAATATATATACAACGTAGGATGCGAACCACTTCTGGTTCTAGAAAAAGAATGAAGCTTTTATGCATGGTCCGCCTGCATATCAAGTGTGTGTGGGCCTCAGTTTGCGTTGCGAGCACAACCCCAATTGTGTTTGGGCCTTCGTGATTTGGCATGGCGCTGCGCATACGAAGTTCGTCGTCGGGCCGGTGGCCACTGCCGTCGGAGCTGTGGGCCGTCCGTGGCGACGTCCTACGTATTGCTATCACACGCAGAGAAAAAAAATCGAAATAATATTAATTTTTTAAAAAATACAAAAATAAATAGACGAATTATTCTATTACAAAAATAGGTTATTGTCTGTCACCATTCCAAATAATGCCAGTAATCTAGGAACTGACGACATAGGACTCAACAGTACAGAGAGGCCTCTGTCGCCAGTTGAATTGGCGGCAAGTCTCGGTCGTCAATACAACTAGCGACAGAGAATCCTAAATTTTTTAACATTAAAATTTAGAAAACCATTATTTCAAATGACGATAGGGATCCAGCAACTTCGTGTCGTTATTCCAAATGGTGACACAATTTACCCTATAAAAATACTAAAATTCTAGTATAACTCACTTTTATTCAGAAAAAAAAAAGAAAGAGGGGGAGGGAAGAGAGAGGAGAGGAGAAGCTAGCGAAGTGCTACTCGTCCGGTAGCCCACCTTTAAGGTATTTTTTTAACCAAATGGATTACATAGTTTTATATGTACGATTACGTAGTATAGTATATTGTACATAATCATTTTCGTTGGTAGTTTAGTTTTAGATATGTGGTTAATCGTGAAAATCTTTTTACGATGCAGTACATCAAATATGTTAGACGCCACCAACTTCAAAAATTACTACGGTCAAGGGCCTATTCTTGAGGGTCCCGAGGGGATTGATTTTTGTTATTTCAAATCGGCGACTGTGACCCTAACAAGACCAGAGCGGCGTACATGGGCGTTGTGATACGGCGGTTGCTCCACTCATTCGATTTGGACCATGTTATGTATGGTATGAGATTGAGTTGCCTTACTAACCGAATACCACAGGGTGCATATTGAGAGTTAGTGCAGCTCAAGGTAACAAGGTCATGGCAGTCATATGTATGCAGGGCGAGGGAGAAAGGGTGGGATTTGGTCTTTCTGGCCCAGGCATATGCCAAACCCACTCCTGCATCGACGGCTGAACAAAAAGAGGGTAGTGACGCTGTTGAGGATTAAAATATTCATATATTATCTTAATATATGATAAAGACCATACGTCTTCGTGGTCGTAACTTCTAAGACCACCGACCTAACTGGTCGTAGGTAATACAGAAGTTATATAATAAATACCCTGGTCGGACAAAGTTTCAAACCTAGTCCACGACCAGGTAAGTGCTCGTAAAGCTATGAGCAGCGCCCAGGTCGAGTCCCCGACCACGTCACTCACTATGTGATGAATAAACCACGTGTTTCATACTCCGCATAATACAACACTATCACGGTTGATGATTTAACGTCTCCTAAATCATTAACCGCATAGCTGTTGACATCTTCACCAACTGCCTTTTCAGTTAGTGGAACCGTCAAACTGCCACCTCTTCCCGACCAGACGCGTCGCTTCCCAACGGATGTCTCTTCATGGGATAACTGCCACCGCTTCATCAAGTATTTAAGGAAGACCATAGAAGACCGGAAGAAGGGGGTACAGAACAACAGCGCAAGCACAAGACGAGAGACGAAGACATCAAGCAAGACATATCAAAATGTTGTGTTTTTAGATACTCTCAGTGTTTGTAATCGTGAGTTCATAGCAATAAAGAGCAAGTCAGATCCACTCCCAGGAGTCACGCACATTTTTCCTCTTTTCATTTATATATTCATAAGATCGGCGATTTGATCGTCGACAGACGCCGAAAAAGAAGTCAGAGACTCCAGCCACAGCACGGCGTACACAATGGCCGAAGGTTCGAGAGTACATGTTCCTGTCCATGAAGACCCTGTGGAAGGAGCTCTTTCAGTCAAGAAAACTAGTGGGCTTGCTAGCGAGGGTGAGGAGTTAGAAGCCCTAGTGCAAAGGATGGATCTCGAAGATCAGGACTACATGGTATTGTCAGAAGATGAAGGATCCAACTATGAAAATATTGTGGACCAACAGGCGGTTACATCCGAGTGGAACACATACCAGCTCGACAACCTCGTCGTTAACAAAGGCTCCCGTGTGCCATGGGAGTACGACCAGAGTGAGGTCAAGCAAGGAACTATGTACAAATGCAAGGAGACCGTGCAGGAGGCGATCAAACTCTGGGTCTTATCGGTGCGGCGTACATTCACAGTCTTCAAGTCTAACTCAATATGCTACGACGTGAAATGCAACATAGAGGAATGCCCTTAGCGAGTGCACGCATTTCAGCCTAAATGACACATCTACTGCAATTGCTCTATAGTGGTCATTCACACATGTTTCATTGCTGAGTCTGTGCAGTCTCACAGGAACCTATCATTAGGCTTCATCGCCAACATCATGTACGGTGAGACCGTGGATAATATAAATTGAGCCACGATCCTTCATTTGGGTGATTGAGGCAAGATTCCAATACACAATCAATTATGCCAAGGCGTGGATGGCAAAACAAAAGGAATTGAAATCAAGGTTCAATACATTCGAGGACTCCTACCACAACCTCCTAGGGCTACTCTGAGTCATACAAGATAGGAATCACGATACTCATGTCGATATCCAAGATTCCACGTATCCTAAGTTGGGAAATAAGAGGGTATTGAAGCGAGTATTCTTCGCCTTTAGTCCATGCATCAATGCATTCTGGAACTGCCGACCAACCTTGTGTGTGGATGGCATATTCCTGGTTGGAAAGTACAATGGTCGGATACTGATTACAATAGCGACGGACGGGAACAATCAAGTTCTTCCCATAGCATTCGCTTTCGTTGAAAGCGGGAACACGGGCAGCTGGTTGTGGTTTCATGGTTCCTGAGGAATTTGAGGATTTCTATTATACAGAACCGTCATAAAGTATGTGTCATATATGATCGACATGCGGGCCTACTGAGTTCAATAACTCAGCTACAACAAAGACAGAACGAACCACTTCAATTGGCGGATCTACAGAGTAGGTGGTGCATGAGGCACTTAGGTGTAAACTTCTACAAGTAGTTCCGTAACAAGGACTTGATGAACCTATTTAAGCTGCTGTGCAACCAGAACTAGCAGCGAAAGTTTGAATCACTCTGGAAGATTTTGGATGAGCGGACCCAGACGCACAGAAGAGAGGCAACAAAAAAGGCTACTACAAGCGATGACCAAGCCCCCGAAACATTGCCATAACTACCACAGATGGTCCGAGTGTGGCGAAGAAGACGGGGCGCAGTAAAATTCTTCTCGGACTAGGGTAGTGCTTGATATGGTATCATGACAATCAATCTAGCCGGGGTGTGCAACTAGGTCATGCGCGGTGCAAGGTGCCTCCCTTTTGTTGGTATTGTAGAGGTAATTCTTCACGGTACCATAAATTACTTTGTTGTCAGAAGCAACAATGTGTCGCTCGTCATGGCAAATGACAAAGTACTCTACTCCGCTATGATCACCAAGTACATTGAAGAGAAGAGCAAGAAGGGTAAGATGCACTAGGCATTCAAGATGGGCACAAGAGAGCTTCGCTTTTGAGATACTGTATAGGGATAAAGGACGTCGCGGGACGAACCGTGTGAGGATCACCCACGAGTGCACGCTACGTCGCGCTTGTTGTGTATGCACTTGCAAAAAGCCTCTTCTTCTGCATAAGCCTTGCTCCATGTTATGGCCACATGTTCGACGGTGGCACGGCATCCCGGCCAGTACCTCTCTAACTATTTTAACAAAGAGGAGGTAATGCAAACATGGAGTGCAGAGATGTATGGTTACAACGTGGTGGGCCATTTCACTGTCTATCCGACTTGAGAGCAACTTATCTAGGCTGCGGACATTGATAGGCTGAAGGAAAAGGTTGGCCGGCGACAGGTAAGGCGCATCAGGAACGATATAGATAAAGTAGAAGCCGGACGTCGTACGAATAAGTATTCCATTTGTAAGGAGTATGGGCACACCTTCAAGAAATGCCATATGAGAAATTCACATGACGAATGAGACATCGGCAGTTCGGACGTTGCCGCGGAGACATCATTCGACCGCCCCACTCAAGGTGGCTCACATGGTGGACGTTGAGATCGCGCCACGGGAAAAGTTCGTCCTATTCAAATATATGGTGCCCAATGCTCTCTAATATCACTTTGGTTTGTCCAAAAACTGGGTGATGACGTTGTGGTGAATGGTTTGTAATATCAGTATGATTTGTCCACAAAATATGTGACGACGCTACGTTGAATGTTATATAATATCATTGTGATTTGTCGACAAAAGATATTATGACGTTGTGTTGAATGGTTTGTTATATCAATGTGATTTGTCCACAAAATATGTGACAACATTACGCTGAATGTTATGTAATATTATTATAATTTGTCGACAAAAGATGTTATGACCACTCCTTGCTTCTTCTTTTTTTACTATTTTTGACTATTTCTGTCGTGAGTTGAATTGGCGATATAAATTTCTCCGTACTATTGAGTCCCCTGTTGTTAGTTCCTAGGTTACCATCGTCATTCTAAATGCGACGGTAGCCTAGTTTTGTAATAAATAAAATTTGACTATTTATTTTTTAAAAAATATATTATTATTTCAAAAAAAATCATCACACGCATGGGGGTAGTTAGTTCATAGTTACATGACTTGTTTCTTGGATTTATACATTTCCTTGTCTCAGATGAGATGACCAAAGAATCTTGCCGGTTTATATTCGGCACATCATAATCGTATATTCACGGGATTAAATTATTTGCACCAATTAGTTTGCACTCATATATTGTACATTTGGGATGTGTTTAGCACGCATAACCTCACATTCCTCGCAATCTAATATTCTCCTCAATCTGATTACTGCTATACACATTACTAGTAATCTAATATTCCAATATTTGGTTGGTTTAAATGAAACTACAAAATAGTCTTTATAATAGTTCAAACATTTCATAACTCGAACCAACGAGTCCACAAAAATTAAATCACATGATTTGAAATTTCAAAGTTTTAAGGTTAAAATAATAAAATTTCAAATAAAACTAACATTTTGAATTTTATGATTTAAATTCTCACACTTTTAAAACTACAACATTCAAAATTTAAATTATTATGATTCAAATGTTCAATTTTTGGATTTTTGAAAATTGAAAATTTTAAATTTGAGTTCTAGAATATAAATTCTCAGGATTTCAATTTCTGAAGTCCACAATTCGAAATAAAAAAATGGATTTTCATAAATCCAAATTTGATAAATTAATATTTGAAATTTAAAAATGCCTTAACTTAATATTATGAAATTCAGGATTCAAATTTTGATATGTTGGTTTCAAAATACAAATTTTGATAATTGAGTTTTTTAATTCCATAATTCAGATATTAAAATAAATCATAATTTTGATTTTGAATCCTAAAAGTTCAGAATTTGATTGTGATAAATTAAAGCAAATGAGAAAAAGAGCAACAACAAAGATTTATTTCCCTTAGTAATCTAAGATGGACATTGTTTTCTCAGCCCATTAGATAGCCACCTGTGCATGGCATCTCCGAAGTAAATTCAGTTCGCCCCATCCCATTTACCAGTCTCTTCCCTACGAGGATGAACCCATGAGGGAGTTTACGGTGGGATAAGGCACGAGAGTTTGCTTTTTAATCTCAGCCCCTTGTTTTGCAAGAGAGATGAGATATGATAATGGATTGCTTTATAGATTCTAAGATATCTTAACAAAAAAGATTATGAAAGCTTGAGATGTATTGCTCTTACTTAGATAACAATCCCCACCTCCCTCAATGGGTTTAAAATGGTGGAAGGTATACCTCAAACTCTCAATCCCTATCCTACCTAAATTCCCATATCCATCATCGACTAAACAAGATATTTTAGAACTCCCAACCCTAAATTTCTATTCCCTCTCCCCAATTCCTCTAACCAAACAAGCTGCAATTGACAGTCCATTTCCTTGCTCATTTTCTCCCGATTCGGCCAACTAGGTTTTGATAGCTCAGTCAATACCTCTCTAAAAAAAGAGGAGGAGCTCTGTCCATAAGGTCACTACTCACTGCGTCATTTATTGGATGTTGCTCCGTCTTTGTCGGCGTCGACGCCTTCGCCTTGTGCGGCGGCAAAGCGCGACGACTAGAAGTGCCATTCTTGCTGGAGACCCTTAATCCTCTAGGTAATTCTTCCCCCCTTTGCTACTCTCTTCTGGTGTTCTACTCCCTGCCTCAACTCTCGCTACGTATCCACGCTCCATGTCTCTTCAGGCTGCTCCCCTATATGTTTACTAGTTCTTGATTAATCGAGGCTTTTGCTAATTAGGTCTTGTTGGCTAGTTTACAACGTAGATTCCGCGATGGCTACAAATTCTACCATGTGATAGTAGTGCGATTTAGTAGTTAAATAGTTATGGATTTGCATTAGCCTTTGCCCCCTCTTAAATTTGGCTCAAGCTCCGTCGCTGAAGTAATTCATAGTAATCCCGATAGAATTCCGTCAGCAAATGCACGTTTGATGTAGAAGAATCAAACTTGTCAAAGGAGAACTCTACTTTGAGACGTACTCACTTCCAAATCGCGTGATATTTACCTATTACCAAGCATGCATGTAGATTACGGGTGGGCGTGGATCAAGCCGGTCCAATGGACCACCGATCCGCTCCAAATAATTCGGCCAAATGGGCCACCGGTTTGATCCAAAAGGAACTCAAGGCGACTAAACGCTCCGTTGGATTATCGGATTGACCCTAACACCATGGGTTCACTCTAAGCCTCCTCCCCCTCTACGGCGTCCAGACGCCGCCTCCACCCCGCCGCCATCCGCACCGCCTCCCTTGAAGACGTCGCAGTGCAGCCGCCTGCCGTAGCCGAAGTCCGCCGACCTGACGCAGGCCTTGAGCGCGAGAGACAGAACGACATCGTCCTGAGCCCCGCGGCACCGCCGCCGCATGTCCCGGTGGAGCGCGACGGCCTCCGCGTGGCGCCCCGCGGCGGCGTGCCACCCGAGCATGACCCTGTAGGAGTACGCGTCCGGGCGGGGGGTTTCGTCGAGCACCCTACGCGCGGAGGCGAAGTCCCCTAGCGCGGCGTAGCAACTGAGCAGCTTGGTGTGGGCGCGGAGGCCGCCAAGGAGGCCATGCGCGAGGAGACGCGCGTGGAGGCCACGGAGGGAGGGTAGGGTGTTCTTCGTCGTTGCCTGAGCGAACATGACACTCCTGAGCGAGGAGGAGGGTGGCGGCGGCGGCGAGATCCAGATTCAAGAAGGGCGGCAATGTTGGAAATCTCTCAAGATTTCACACTCTCTTTCTCTTGTATTTTCTATCTCTCTCAAGAGACAAATACAAAACTCACAGGAGACAAGTTTTCAACACAAACTGACTCAACTATTTCATTAGAGAGAAATGCTTAAATAGCTACAAATAACTCCATGCAAACAACTAACTACCCACTCCTATGTGTCGTGCGCCACTAACAGTACTCAACTAACAAATTGGTTCATGCATGCACTACTAACTCAACTAACTGCCAGGTCCTCCACTCCCCTTCATGCACGCATGCATATTGAGTTGTTGACCGCTTCTTCAGGCTATGCACCTCTCCATTCAATACACCATTTTTTCTTTCCCTAATCAACACACACGCCTACTGCTAGATGCAAGACTCCAAACTTAAACATGTGACTCTAAATAAACTTACATGTCAAGATTATAACCAATAATTTCTCCTCTAATCTTGACACACCATTCTTCACGCATCATCACAGAAGGGTTGGTTCATCATCACTGTAAGTTTTAGCAAGAAGCGCTTTCTCCTCCTTTCTTTTCTCTGGACACTCATAAGAATAATGCCCAAACTCCTCACAATCAAAGCAACGCACCTTGCTTTTATCTTTGCGCCATTCACCACGGCCACGGCCGCGCCCTTGTCCCCGCGACGAGTCATATCCTCTTGCCATAAGAAGTTGCTCTTCCGTTCGCGTATCCCGCCCCTTGAGAAGCTCCTCGTGCGCCTTTAGTGATCCAATGGCCTCCTCTACGGCCATCTGATTGATGTCACCAAATAGCGCCATCGACGAAGCAACATTGACGAACTTATCAGAAACAGCTCGTAGCAGCTTCTTCACGACATACTTCTCTTCCATTGTCTCTCCAAGTTCTCGGATATGGCCAACAAGCATCGTGAACTTCATAGCGAAGTCATCCACCGAATCTGCATCACACATTTTAAGGTTATCAAACTCCGATTGCAGGGACTGGATCCTCGCCTCCCTGACGCGCTCAGCGCCCACATGCATGGAGTGCAGCGCTGTCCAGACATCAAGCGCGGTGTCCTTCTCTGCAACTCGCATCAACGTCTCGTCGTTGATGGCCTGAGAGATGATGACCAAGGCCATCTGATCCTTCTTCTCATCAACAACCTTTGACGAGCTCTTGGGATCAACCACATCCCACACGCCATGAGCTCTCATGAGTATCTTCACCCTCGTCGCCCATGCCGCGTAGTTCGTCCTTGTCAGCTGCGGGTACTGGAGCCTTGCCGTCGCCACGTCGCCGAAGCCGCCGCTCGCAGCGGCACCACTTGACGAACCATCACCATGCGGCATCATCTTTGGCATTTCCTCGCTCTGATACCAATTGTTGGAAATCTCTCAAGATTTCACACTCTCTTTCTCTTGTATTTTCTATCTCTCTCAAGAGACAAATACAAAACTCACAGGAGACAAGTTTTCAACACAAACTGACTCAACTATTTCATTAGAGAGAAATGCTTAAATAGCTACAAATAACTCCATGCAAACAACTAACTACCCACTCCTATGCGTCGTGCGCCACTAACAGTACTCAACTAACAAATTGGTTCATGCATGCACTACTAACTCAACTAACTGCCAGGTCCTCCACTCCCCTTCATGCACGCATGCATATTGAGTTGCTGACCGCTTCTTCAGGCTATGCACCTCTCCATTCAATACACCATTTTTTCTTTCCCTAATCAACACACACGCCTACTGCTAGATGCAAGACTCCAAACTTAAACATGTGACTCTAAATAAACTTACATGTCAAGATTATAACCAATAGGCAAGACTGTTCTTCGTCGTCGCTTGTAGCAAGGGCTACGATGGTGATGTCTCGGGCGGCAAGGCTCTCTGCCGCGATGAGGTCTCCGGCTACACCGATTGCCCTTGTCAATACCCCTAATGGTGAGCTGTTGCTACACCGATGAGGTCTTCTGGTTGTTGTTGAGTTATCAAGAAAGGGGCCAGGAGTATCATCATGCTGATGTGTTTGTGATGGGTTTGTGCGATTATCAAATTCTCGATGCGCATAGAGATCTCCCTTGTCAGATGCTCTGCGTTACAAGTAGTGAAAAATCTTGCCCAAACTAGGCGACATTCTGATATTCTTGCCCAAATTTTGATTTGTGCCGATAGATGCTATCTGTTTATTGAGATGACTCAGACCATTATGTTTATTTCCATTTGGCTATATGTTTCAGGCTGAAGTTCAAGCTGTGTTTGTTTTCAAACCATTAACACTTTGCTTGAATGCTGGAAGGAACTAGGAGATTCAATGCCGAGTCTGTTGGTTCTGTTGCTAAAAGTCCAGTTTCACGTTCAATCTATGTTGATTTGCAAGCCATTTAAACATTACTAGTATTGTTTAAATCCTCGAGGGATCTTGAATTGGAGAATGTAAATATTGGATTCTGCTCTTGTTTAAATTCTTATGTTTCTACTTGCGTACTGTTCTGTACCTCTGTTTTGCTTCTCTGATGGATGGCAAATGGTCTATTGTTGCTTCAGATAAGCACTTGCAATGAGTCATAGTTTATCTGTAAAAGAAATGATGATTTATAATAGACTGTGACTCATTGCATAGTACGCTTGCTTGCTTGCTTCTCTGTGGTGGGTTAGCTAAAAGGATTGACCCTAAAAATCCAATGGGTCGCAGAGGTTCTTGCTTGCTTCCTCCTGGGGTCAGCCCATTGACCTCTGAACGGTGGCGTGGGGCACAGGCAGGGAAGGGTCGGTGCGGTTCGACCCATGCCCACCCCTAATGTAGATAGTTGCTTTGGTGTGTTTACTCGCATACAAAGTTTGATTGTGCACGCATAAGCGTTGGTTACAACTGCACCCTGACTTAAACGAGGTGAGAGTACTAGTACTCGCATTTAAGATGGACTGCCAACTACTGCATTTGTGTGAGAAACGCGTCTCGCTCGGGATGACAAGGGCATATACCGCCCATCGAGTTTTTTTGTGGCTTAATTGGCGCTGCTTAGTAATGAAGTAGTAAAAATAGCTTCTGTCGACGAATTAATAAAAATAGCAGTAAATGATATGTATCATTTATCATATCCTCATCATTTAGATCGCCCTACCGCGTTCTTACCGTCTGGATCCCTACCTGTCACGTTCTTACCGTGTGGTGGGCGTGCGGCAAGTGGGATCAAGCGGTGAGGGTGCGATAGGGGTCCGGGCGGTGAGAGATCATCATGTGGTCTACCACGCGGTAGACGTGTGAAATCTGTCTTATTTTTATCAATTCACTTACGAAAAAATCTATTCTTCTATTTAATCAATAAATAGTGCCATTTTAGCCGTTAACCCCACGGTAACTCCCGCCCATCTTACCCATACGTACTGGGCATGCTTAGCTAGCGCTCGAATTTCATCAGCAAACCTCGCAGAACTTGTTAGCAGTATGACCTCCCTCCAGACCGAACAACAAATTTAAATAGGAAAATCAACGCATTGATTTAAAAGTCGGGACAGATAAAACCAGGTTACGTACGTGTGCCTCTTAGAACCAAAGGTGATTTAACCACTCGAAAAGCCATCGTAAAGAAGGAAAAATCTTTTAAAAACACTATAGCTTTAGCCACGTTTGCAACAGGATAGCCATCGGTCGTTCAATCGGATTTGATCTGACGCTTAGTATTGTTCGCTCGGCTCCCCACGACAATGAAGAAAATTGCTATCACTTGTTGCTCGACTCGATGCAGATCACTTTCCCACACCATCTCTCTCCTCACACCACGCAACGCGGTTTGATTAGTCGACTGGAGCGATGGATTTCACTAACGGAGGCTACAATATACACCCCGAGCTCACCCCACTTCACTTCCCGTCGTTTCCTCTCCCAATTTTGGCATTGTGCACTTGCTGAGAATGGTGATTGTGCGCGATAGCAAGCAAGCGATTGTGGCTTTGGATGAGCACGAGCGACGACACAAATGCACGACCTGGTGGGCATGGTCGCAGGCTCTGGTATGCAGCGGGGAGAGAGTGCACTCGTCAGCGTGGTGGGTGGCGACAACATGCAGGCGCCACGAGCAGCAGGGCTCACGCACAGCGGTCGCCGTGGGTGACCTCGGCGGCTCTAAGGATCACAAGTGGCCATAGCGGACTGGCGGCTATGAGCTGTGGGCAAGCACGGCGAGCAGCAACGAGTCTGGTGGTAGGTGGGCGGCAGGCAAGAGCACGCAGCGGAAGCTGGTGGCGAACTAGCACGGGCGCAGCGACTAGCTAAGAGTCGTTATTGAGCCCATGTGCATCCTAGAAAAATTGTGGGATTTTTTTGAGTTTTTGGTTGAAATTTAATGTAATTTATTTTAAATTGTGTTGAAATCTACTCGAAATAAAACGCTGTGTTTGAAATTTGTTCAATTTTTTTTTACTTTTTGTAAACTTTTTTTTGTGAAGACCCATGAAACCTTTCTGAAATTTTTCTTAAACGTCTTAAAACCTGCTTGGAACTATCTCTGAAACTTCTTGAAACTTATATAAAACTTTCACGAAACGCACGGAAACCTACCTAAAACGTAATGCTTGGAAACCATAGTAGTTTGTTTCTCAATCCCAGCTCAAATTGTTCTAAAACTCGTTGAAACTTTGATGAAAATTGTAAGTTTTAGATTTCAAAATTGTTGAAACACGCCGAAACCTCTGAAACTCTATTAAACTTGTTTTAAATTCCCTGAAAATATGGATGTAACTTGCTGGAGCTTGCATGAAACTTGTGTATGAAACTCGAAGTTTCAGTTTTTTGAAACTTTAAATTCAAAGTTTCAGTTTTGGAACTCGTGAGTTTTCTCTTTTGGAACTCATGAGTTTTCTCTTTAGAAACTCAAAATTTTCAATTTTTCAAGTATGAGAATTTAAAACTACCGAAAACTTCAAGTTTCGGATTTTAAACTGCATGAAACTTGAAGTTTCATATTTCAAAAGCAATTTTAAGCGGTTTGAAAATTCTCAAACTTGGAATTTTTAGAATTTTGGAGTTTCATACTGTCACTTGCTTGAAACTATTTTCAAAACATTTGTGAAATCTTCTAAAAATTTGTTAAAACATTAACCTGAAACTTTTGACAAAACATGGACAAAAATATGAAATCTATTGAAACTTTGCTTCTGTCCATCAATTTTGAAACTTCATAAAACTTATCCAAAACTTGCTAAAATCAAGTTTCAATTTATTGAAACCTCGTGAAACTTGATTTCGTTACTTGAAATTTGTCCGAATTTTTGCTTAAAGATTTCTTGAAACTTTGTGAAACTCGCATTTGTTACTTAAAACTCACATTTGTTACTTGAAATTTATCCAAAATTTTCTCAAATTTTGAATTCTTGCTTGAATTTTTGAAAGTTTCTTTAAATTGGCCTAAAGTTTCTAAAATTGCCATTGATGAGAGAAAGAGTGGAGAGGTGACGGGAGGGAGTGTGCAGGTGAGAGAGAGTGTGTGGGGGACATAACCCAGACTGTCCGTAACAATAGATGGTTGAATGATCCTTCTACTAAGTGCTAACAGACTCTTGCTTGCTAGCTGAGCCATTAGCTGATTTCGTTGGACATAACCGTGCCTACTAGACTCCAAAAACTAACGGAGCATATACTACATTCGCAC
This sequence comes from Hsuehochloa calcarea, assembly GCA_036346395.1. Taxonomy (NCBI): domain Eukaryota; kingdom Viridiplantae; phylum Streptophyta; class Magnoliopsida; order Poales; family Poaceae; genus Hsuehochloa; species Hsuehochloa calcarea. The sequence continues at coordinate 6,698,760 of CM070610.1, forward strand.
GCTGGTTGAATGGGTCATGGTAGAAACGTGGTACCAGGGGCGGCTAAGCTGTGAATATGTTTATGGACGCGGTGCTGATGCCTTTTACGCAGGTAATCATCCCTGAAAGCTGAGATGCACTGCTGCTGCATCCCCCGAAGGAGCAAGCATTTATAGCTATATTACGTTCACAAGATACTACGTGGAGGAGAGAAATAACATTCTTTCTTGAAAAGATTATCGTGTACGCAAAATAAGATATGATTTATTATGTAGATCTATTTTTAAAAAATTATAAAATATAAATATTGAAAGGTGTATTAGAGACTATATATTGAAAATTTTATCTTTAAGATAATGTAATATATGTTAAAGATAATATTATACATAGCTATTGAAGATGATAAATAAATACCCTGCGATTTCGATGAATGGCCTGACCGACGCGACGCTCACCCACGCTCAGGAGTCCCTTCAGGCTCTCTCCATCAAGAGAGAGTCACAACCGAAGCTAGTACTCGTATAGGCATAGCGCGTCGTCCTCGTTCCTATCGCCCCGTGCGCCCGGTCCACGACCGCCTCACCGCTCTCACGCTATATAGGAGGGCCCCACTAGTGGCCACCGCGCCACCAACCCACGCCGTCCATATCAAACCCACCCATATCGGCGGCGGCCGAATCTCAAAGCGACCGCCCGCCGCCCCGGCACGATGCTGCGCTGCCACACGCCGCCGCAATGCTGCCCCGCGTCGGGCGCGCCGCGACGGCGCGAGCCGGGGCCCCCGGCGGTGGTGCGCTTCGCGCGGGGCCCGCAGTTGTCCGGGCTCGAGGCGTCGCCGGCGCAGGTTGCGGCGGCGGAGGGTGGCGGCGGAGGGGAGCGGCGGAGCCTGGCGGAGCGGCTGCGGCTGGGGAGCCTCCTGGAGGACGGGCTCTCGTACAAGGAGAGCTTCATCGTGCGCTGCTACGAGGTGGGAATCAACAAGACGGCCACCGTCGAGACCATCGCCAACCTCCTCCAGGTACGCTCGCGGTGGATTTTTTAGGTCGGGTTCGTGCTCTCCGGGGGGCGTCGATTTGAGGCGGGCTCTTCTTGGGTTGCGAAATGGATGCCGTCTTCCAGGCTTTTGGGGAATAAAAGCGGGACCTTTTGTTCTTGTTGGATTCGGAGGGTTTGGATCTGAATTTAGAAAGCTGCAACGTCGTGGTGGAAAACGAGCTTCTCTGCTGTGCCGCGGTTGGATTTAGCAAGAGGAATTTGTAGTGATTTTACTCAAAATCTGCGATAATATTTCTTTGCATAAGTTGCCAGAGCTTGAAAATTTTAGTTTGTCCTAGTCTTATTCTACTCGGTGCCTTTTTTGCTTCTGTTTATATCTTGTTGCAAGTGACAAATCCGCATGGATATTGTGGAAGCCATGTGCCCATGATATCGCACACATAATTTTGCCCACGGTGTGCGTGCGGTGCATCCATAGATGGCACCAATTGGGCATTACGTTGCTGACTAGTGTCACTTTTCCTTATCCATGGATATGTAAAACTACAGTTCTTGAAATCCTTGAGGGAGTGCCAATGGGCATTGTGGATCAAGTCAGTTTAAGTAAATTCTGTGTGCTGGGAAGACCGCGTGTGGCTGTTACCAAATCTTGTTAATGTGCCTGCTTTGGCATCTAATCATGCCATTATAAGTGGGCTAGCAAATGAAATTCTAATTGGGTATATATCCCTAGGAGATAGCTCCGGTGGAAATGGGTGGATTTAATGCGATCTCATCGCTGGTTTGCAATCTTCAGCTAAAAATTAAAACCCCACCAAATGGAACAAATTTTTTTCTTCTAAAAACTTCTGGACTCCTGAGTCCTGATCACTGGATTTGAAATGGATGCTCCCAAACATTCAGAACAAACAGTAATAACAAGCCTTCCACTTCTATTAACTCAGGTGTTATCAGCATCGGTTGAGAAGTGTCTCGTTATTTTATTTCTTGTATGAATTGTTTATGATAACCTTTCTTGTAAATGCAGGAGGTAGGATGTAACCATGCACAAAGTGTTGGGTTCTCCACTGATGGTTTTGCTACAACTACAACAATGAGAAAACTTGGACTTATTTGGGTGACAAACAGAATGCACATTGAGATCTACAAGTACCCAGCTTGGTAAATTTGCAGGATCACGTTGAACTTTGTTCCTGCCCTTGTCCTTCTTTTAGCAAGATTTAACCCTGACTGGTAATTCTGCTACGGTTAGGGGTGATGTTGTTGAGATTGAAACATGGTGCCAAGCTGATGGAAGGATCGGTACTCGGCGTGATTGGATTCTTAAGGATTTGGCTAATGGTGAAGTTATTGGAAGAGCTACCAGGTACTTACTGCTCAAATATAAAGCTTGAGAATTTTCTTCTATTGGAAGTAGTTGTCATGCTTGCATGCACATCTAAAACCATATTCTTGTGTGCTGGGAAAAAATATACAAGGGGACAACTAGTCGTTTCATACCTGTTTTAACTAAATATCTCTCACCATTTAAACTTCATCCCCACCTTCTTGTTACCACACCTCCAAGCAAATCCAGCGAAGGTAGGCTGTTTAAGATAGGCAAAAATCAGGTACTAGATTTTTAGCACTCTCAAAAGAAAATGTGTGACAAGAATCAAAATGTGTACACTTATGCCCAATGGTCCTTTGAATGATACTTGCCATATACTTGAATTAATGTATTACACCGTATGTATTTGCTGCTTGTTGACCTTCAATTGATAGCATCCCTAATTATCCGTGCTTAAGAATGGAGATCAACTAATGGGGCTTTCTTTAGCAGACCAGCGTATCATTACAGAACTGGAGCTTAGTGATTAGTGCCGAGCTTGTCTGTTTCTTTCTCTGTTTTCTTCTGGTGGAAAATTGTAGATCTTTTGTCACTGTGTACAGTATAAGTAACAAAGCCATAATACTTGTTTGTCCAGCAAGTGGGTCATGATGAACCAAAATACACGCAGACTTCAAAGAGTCAGTGATGAAGTGAGGGATGAGGTTTTTATCCATTGTCCAAAGACTCCAAGGTAAATTGATGCTCATTTGCTTTCTGTAATTCTGCACGTACATGCACTTTTTCTCTGCTTGATATCCCCATTCATACAGCTCATGCATTGAAGTGGCCAAATGGCTCTGTTTTTTAGGCTTCAACTGAGATCAGATTCCCTTTTCACACTTCAACTGCGCTCTGTTAAACCCTCTGACCTGTAGTTCATTGGGTAAATATTCACTGGTCTTGAATTACTTTAAAATTGCTAGAATATTTTCTTCGTGTAGTCAGTTGCAAATAATTGTTGGGTAGTCGTGAAGATTGTACATGTAGTCTCACATGATTGTTGACATAATGGTCGTAACTGTTAGGAATAACAACTTGTATTCTCAGGGGGTCAATGGGTCAGTATATATAGACAAGTACAGGAGGTAAATATGCAAGTAACCCCTTATAACAATGGGGAATAACACAACTATACATATATCTCTAACAACCCCCCCCACTCAAACTCATGGTGGATCAACAACACTGAGTTTGGAGAGGTAGAAGCCGTGTTGTGCTCGAGTCTGGGCCTTCGTGAAGAAATCCGCTATCTGAAGCTCGGAAGGTACATACTGAAGGGCAATCACCTAATCATGCACACAAGACCTCATGAAGGAAGCATCAACACCAATATGCTTGGTGAACTCATGCTTCACAGGGTCACGGGCAATACTGATAGCATCTGTACTGTCTGACAAGAGAGGAGTTGGTGTAGTGATAGAAACACCAAAATCCTCAAGTAACTACCGTAGTCAGGTAATCTCTGCTGTTAAGAGAGCCATAGCTCGTAACTCAGCCTCTGCACTCGAACGGGATACTGCAGTCTGTTTCTTCGTCTTCCGGGCAATGAGAGAACTACCAAGAAAAACACAGTAAGCAGAGATAGACCGGCGATCAGATGGATCGCTGTCCCAAGTAGCATCCGAATAAGCTGAAGGCATGAACGCAGTGGAGTGTGGAAAGAAGATACTGCGAGAGATAGTCCCACGAAGGTATCGCAGAACTCGGAGAAGGTGGCTGTAGTGGACCTGAGTGGGAGCAGAGACAAACTGACTCAGAATGTGGACTGGATAAGTGATATTCGGACGAGTAACCGCAAGGTAGACAAGACTCCCAACAAGATGACGATAGCGAGTAGGATCAGAAAGAGGCTCACCATCAGAGGGCCAGAGATGAACGTTGAGCTCCATGGGAGTCTCAACGGTACGCTGGTCAGTGAGAGAAGCGCGATCTAGAAGATCCAGAATATACTTCTCTTGGGACATAACGAAACCATCTGGAGTGGAAGTAACGAAGAGGACCAAAATCCGATATAAGGAATTGCTCACTTAGACGAGCCTTGACAAAGACAATGTACTCAGAATCATCTCCGGTGATGATCATATCATCAACATATAGAAGAAGAAGAGTCCGACCACAAGGCGAAGTGTGGACAAATAGAGCAGGATCATAATCACTAGCTGAGAAGTCAGCAGCAGTGACCACAGAGGAGAAGCGCTCAAATCAAGCACGAGGGGCTTGTTTAAGGCCATAGAGAGAGCGACGAAGACAATAGACCATGCCTCAGGAACATAATACCCAGGTGGCGGATGTATGTAGACCTCCTCACGCAGCTCGCCATTAAGAAAGACATTCTTGACATCAAGCTGAGAAACGGACCAATGGCGAACAGACGCAACCGAAAGAAGAGTGCGGACAGTGGTCATGTGGGCCACAGGAGCAAAAATCTCGTCGTAGTCATGACCATGCTCCTGCTGGAAGCCACGAGCAACAAGGCGCGCCTTATAGCACTCAAGAGAGCCATCAGAGCGAGTCTTAATCTTATAGACCCACTTACACGTGATGGGACGAGAGTGAGATGGAAAAAGAATAAGATCCCAGGTATCAGTACGCTCGAGAGCAGCAATCTCCTCGGCCATGGCATGCTGCCACTCAGGGTGAAAACAACATCCGGTGGAGAGAGAGCTCATGGGTAGCTGCACCAGCAAAACCAAAATGGGCAGGAGGTCGAATCAACTAACGATCGCGGAGACCGTAGCGAGGAGATGAGCATCAGGAGAAGATGAAACATCAGGGGAAGATGGCTCATCTGGAAGAGTCTCAATACGAGGTCGACTAGTGTAAAAGAGAGTGGGAGGAGCCTGAGGAGCCGCAAGGGACGAAGCAGGCGGCGACAACGGCGGAGAGGCTTCAGGAGGTATATGTGGAGACTCAGTGGGACGGGTGGACGAGGGCAAAACAGAGATGGGTGTATCTGGAAAAGTCAAAAAAGACGGACTCCACAGAGGAAACCGAAGGAGAGGTAGGACGTGGGTAGAAGGGACGAGACTCGTCAAAAGTCACATCCCTGATAAATCCACATCCGTCGACCAACAGGGTCCCAGCACCGATAGCCCTTGTGCTCGACCTCAGTATCCCGAAAAATACACTCAACGGTGAGCGATCGGTTTAGTGCGTTCTCGAGGTGCAAGAAGAACGTAGCAAACGCAGCCAAACAGGCGAAGGGCAGAGTAGTCTGGAGAAAAATCACATAGACGCTCAACCGGGATCTCACCCTGAAGAGCAGAAGAGGGCTGAATGTTGACGAGATAGCTGGCAGTGGAAACGGCCTCGGCCCAAAAGTGAGGTGGAATAGAGGCGGCAATCATGAGGGTATGAGCCGTCTCAAGGAGGTGACGATGCTTGCGCTCGGCAACACCATTCTGAGCGTGAGCACCAGGACAAAAGAACTGAGCGAGGGTGCCCTGCTCAACAAGAAAGCTGCGCAGGTAACGAGAGAGGTACTCGCCAGCAGAGTCAGCACGAAAGACACGAATAGGAGTGGAAAACTGTGTGCGAACCATAGTAGCAAATTGTTTATAGATAGACAAGACCTCACTACGAGAAGACATGAAATATATCCAAATGTGGCCAGAGAAGTCATCTATAAAAATGATATAATATCGATGCCCCCTTTCGAAAAGAAGGGAGCCGGACCCCAAACATTTTAATGAATAAGATCAAATGGTCGCTGAGACACTGACTCACTATGAGAATAGGGAAGTTGAATCTATTTCCCTAACTTACAGCCCTGACAATCTAAAGACACGTCTCCTGAGACAGACCCCAGAAGACCACAACGGACTAAAGATGACAAACGAGATCCACACAGATGACCAAGATGGTGATGCCACTGCTGGAAAGAGCTGGTAGACGAAGTGGCAGAAGCGGAAAGACTGGCGGCGACGGTGGCAGCGAAAGGAAGGTGAAGCGACCAAGCTCGAAGCGCTGTGAGTCAAGGCGTCGAGGGCCAGAACCAACCAGAGCTCCGTGTGGCGGTTCTGAACACAACAAGAGTCAGAGTCAAGAATGACCCGACAACCAAGGTCAGTAATCTGCCCAGCAGAAAGAAGCTGCATGGTCACGAGGAACATGAGCAACAGAAGGAACATAAAAAGATGAGTTGCTAAGAGGTCATCAACCAGAGACAAAGAGATGTACCATCAACAGTAAGAACACTGACAGGGGAATCTAGAGGTGTAATAAAAGACAAAGTGGAAGAATCAGAAGTCATGTGAAAGGATGCTTCGGAATCAAGAATCCATGGAGAGGTACCTGACCGCGTAGGAGGTGGTTTCTCATTGCCCGAAGAGTCAGTAGCAGAACCTGAAGAACCTGTTGAGGGAGAACCTGAAGTGGCAAGTAGGCGTCGAAGTCTGGCTATCTCCTGCTCAGTGAGAGAAACTGCTGAAGGAGTCGATGCATGGGTCGATGTAGAAGCACCGGTGCCAGTGCTAGGAGAAGAACAGCGTGAAAGATGCCGCTGCTTCTTATAGCACTGTGATTCAATGTGGCCGACCTTGTCGCAGATGGGAAGCGGCGAGGGCGGCCACCGCCGAGAAGAGGCGCCACCACCACCGTGGCGGCGAATGAGGAGGCGATGTCTTGGCGTGGAGTCGTCGGTGTAGCAGGTGGACGAGCGGCGAGCACGGAGGTGAGTGGCATCAAACCAGCATCACTAAGGCGAGTCTCCTCTGCACGTATCTCGGTAAGAGCCTCCAGAAGAGTGACACGAGGGTGGCTTGCAAGAAGCTGGACACGCCTCTGCTCGAACTCAGGACGAAGTCGAGTAAGGAACTCGTAGACGCGCTGAAACTCAGGTCAGCACGTACAGCCAGGCAACACGAACAGGAGCGACAGCTAGCAGTGCGAAGAGAGTCTAGCCGCGCCGACAATGAGAACTCGGCGTAGAAGGCTTCAACGATAGCATCACCTGCTTGAAGAGAGTGCTCTGGCAAACCACGAGCATGTGAGGTATCTCGGAGGGTTCATAGCGCTGACGAAGGTGAGTCCACATTTGGACAGCCGAAGGGAGTCCCACAACCTCAGAAGAAAACCGAGGCTGGACACTGGCGATGAAAACAGCAGCAGCCCGAGCGTCGTCGTCGCACCACTGAGTGTAGGCGGTCAATCGATCCATGTAGGAATCCATAGCCTCTTGGCAGGCAATCTTCTCATCAGCAAGGCCAGCAACCTTGTCAGTTGTCGGGGGCAGCGTAACAGACGTAGGCCCTGTCGGAGGAGTAGGGCAAGGTGGGCATGTGACATCGCCAGAGAGGACGCCCCAGTGACAAAGACCACGCACGTGGATGCGCATGTGAGACACGAAGTCGGTGTAATTAACGTCATCAAAGATCACCGGGCAGCGAGGGAGGGAAACGGTGCCCATTGGTAGGCGGCGCTGGACGGCGCGGCGACCAAGGCAACGAAGTCTAACAGGCGGCGCTGGACGGCGCGGCGGTTAGAGCGACGTTTTTTTTTCACCCGGCCGGCTTTAACTTCGGCCTATGTCGCCTAGCGTAAACGCCGCACGTGAGCAACGCCCTAACAGCGGCGCCGAGCCGCCTAGTTTCCGGCGCCGACGGCGCGCGGTTAAGCGGCGTTCACCCGGCGGCTTTAACTTCCTCGATGGCGCCGCGGTTACCTTTTCTTCGGCCGCTTCCTCGATGGCGTCGGCTTCTTCGACGCAGTGGCGGCGGCTTCCTCCGCCGGTGGCCCCCAGCGACAAGCGCCCGAGCTCGGTGCTTCAATATCGGTGACGGATCCGGGAAGTGGTCGCGAGCGGCGTCAGCCTTGAGGCGGCGGCGTGGCCTCGGTGCCTCACGGATCCGGCGATGGTCGCGGCGGCGTCGGCTGAAAAGCGGCGGCGCGGCCTCGGTGCTTCACGGATCCGGGTAGTAGTCGCGGCGGCGTCGGCTGAGAGACGTCGACAAGCGGATCCGGCTCGGCGAGAAGACCCGGGCGATGGTCGCGGCGGCGTCGGCTGGAGGCGGCCGCGGCCGAGACGACGGCAGCGGCGTCGGCGGCGGATCGCGGAGGACGCCGACCATCGGTTGTCAATCGAGACGCAGCGCGAAGACGCAAGCGTCGGCGGCGAGGAGAAGGTCGACCGAGAGACGCCGCGAAGACGCAGCGTCGACGGCAATGAGAAGGTCGATTGTCGGACGCAGCAGTCAGAGGAGGGCGCGCGACGCAAGCGTCGGCAGCGTGAGAAGCGCCAAGGCGCGGCTAGAAGCGAGGAGGACGAGTTGCGCGTCCGGTGGAGGTAACCCTAATGGCTCTGATACCATATTAGGAATAGCAACTTGTATTCTCAGGGGGCCAATGGGCCAGTATATATAGACAAGTACAGGAGGTAAATATGCAAGTAACCCCTTATAACAATGGTGAATAACACAACTATACATATATCTATAACAATAACAAGTTACCATTGTGCAGATTAGCATTCCCTGAGGAAAATAATGGTAGTTTGAAGAAGATTCCAATTCTTACAGATCCTGCACAGTACTCAAGACTAGGGCTAGTGGTTAGTCCTTCTCCCCTTCATGAATAGTACTTATGCCACTTCAACAATTCTAATGCTGACAGACCTTAATTTCTAAATTGCTGCAGCCAAGAAGAGCTGATCTGGACATGAACCAACATGTCAATAATGTGACTTACATTGGTTGGGTCCTCGAAGTAAGTGTTCCACCAGCCTTTTTTACTGTAACTATCAGTTGACCATTCTTGCTTTTGAACCTTATTCAGGGGTACATAATTTGAGTAGTTCACAATCACTTATTCCTTAATATTATTGCTTTCCTCCTTGATGGAAATTATCATCCTTGTTGATTTGTGATGGTTTATAATAGCCCATTCTTTTTCCTTCCAAATGGCAGAGCATACCTCAAGTTATTATTGATACACATGAGTTGCAAACAATCACTCTTGACTACAGAAGAGAATGCCAGCATGACGACATAGTCGATTCACTTACTTATATAGAGGAAGGAGAGGAGAAAAGTATGAATGGATCTGCGTCTGCGGCACCACACCCAGAAGAGCAGCGTCAATTCTTGCACTGCTTGAGATTTGCTGGGACTGGGGATGAGATCAACCGTGGCCGCACTGTGTGGAGGAAGCTAGCTAGATAAAAGATTATTTATTTTGCTCGAATGCATTCTGCTCTTCCATTTGTTATCACCATTTTGCTCTTTGCAGCTGGCTTAGCATCTTCAGAGAATGGATTGTACCACAAATTTTGTGATGAATTGTTACCTTTGCAACCTTTGTAACAATGCCAATTTGTGGCATTCGTTGAATCTCAGCTGGGGTTGCGCACTTGCGCATGCTCAACTGTCAATTCTATTTGGACTCGTGGACAATGTCATGCAATCAGTCTGCACCATGTATTGAAATACCGGCCGGTAACCGGTTTACCAGTCGGCTCCGGGAAACGAATACCGGTCGGGATATTTTAAATGCTATAGTGTCCTTCCTTAGTTGGTTTAGGCATTGTTATGCTAGATTATGTATTGAAACATTAGTTTTTAGTATATTTAGTACTATTAAAACATAAAAGAGGACTTTTTTTTAATTTCGGTTTTTCCCGGTTTTTTTGCCGGTTTTTCCGGTTACCGGTCCGGTAAAAAACCAAATTCAAATTTGTACTGGTTTTTTTTGAATTTTCCGGTAACCGGTAACCGGCACCGGCCTTCGGCAGGGAAATCTGCCGGAACCGAGATTTTGATGCTTGGTCTGCACTCCTTTGTATCCACGAGAGATTCCAATGACATGCAATAGTATGCAAATCTCTTCCTAACAAAATATTGAATTCTAATTTTGGTCCATTTCATTGTTACAGCAAGCATATCATAATATTTAAGTTCCATCTCATGGTCATATTGCTAAGTGCGGGCCGTTTTCTGGTTGTCTTGGGATAACTGACAAAGATCAGAGCATTGAGGTTGGTCTTATACTTTGCTACTTCACGCATTCAGTATGGGATAGTTCACTCGATCCATATGTACTGGTTATATTGTCGCTTCAAGGTTTCAGCTTTCAACTCCTGTATGAGTTGCCACTACGGTAGGTTCAAATAATAGAACAAACGAAACTTAACATATTCGCAAGAGCTCAAGAAAGCTTCATCATCTTTGATAGTAACTTCAGTTACATGTTCCATGATCTTTAGTAAAAACCGTAGAGCTATTCAGTGGCCTTGTGCAGAACCAAAATACATGGAAAACATGGCAGAGAAGTTCCTCGTCAGATACTAAAGCCTTCTATTTAGCGAGCAACTGACAACCCCTGCTCCACTATTTCACAAAACGAGCTATCAGAATTCAGAATCATTCCTGTAAATTTGCAAAAACGTCCAACGATGCAATTTTGTTCACTGCATCTTAACTCATGGAATAAATAAAAATAACAGCTCAGGAAATGCACCAACAATTAGTCCCAATCCCAAATCCAGATTTTTTTTACTAGCAAATAGTATCATAGGAGTAGAATTAAAGCCTAAAAAATGTCCACAAAGGTATACATTTACAACATAGCATGATCGCTCCTACAGGAGCTGGGGATACAAACAAGGATAAGTCACGATTCTTTCTCCTAGGATAGCAAGGAGACCAGAGAAACAAACTCTGATGTTACTTTGCCTCTAGATATTTCATTGATGACAAAGTGTTCTGGGTACTTTTTGAGCAGCTCCAACAGGTTGTACCACGGCCTGCCTTTTGTTTCAGCTGAGGAGCAATCCTCTGGTATCAGGTACTTTTCCAACTTGCTATGGGGCCATATCTTACCGAAGTGTTCAATAAGCTGTGAATAATCAAGAGTTAGTTTGCATGCCCAGCAAATTTACAGCATGTGCGCAAGCCACAGCATGCTCTAATGTGTAGCAATACTAAACAAATATATGATCACAATGCTGTAACAGTAGTTTGTTAAGGTTGCTATTGATAAATGCTAGGAAATATAACTCATTAAGAAAGTAACTATGAAACGATGAGGCGATGAGGTATTATGTGACTAGTAATCTGTCGAATTGATGCTACAAGACAAAGCCAAGTCTTGAGTTTGGTAAACCGTTTATGGAAAAATGATCGATAGTTAATAATAGCAAGTGGAAGATCACAATTCTAGGGCTTTGGGCCATACTATCAATTATCAAAGGGAAGATTTCGACATTTCCAACAGGTTGGAAGCTTATGTCATGACTTCTGCGACATGTTACTGTAAGGATAATAGGATTCTAAGGGCATACCAGGTAAATAAACATTTCGTCGCTGAAATGGGTCAAACATAAACGGAAAAATAGTTAGTATAGGGCAGGGTTGTCCACATGCATGCCAATAGTTGAAGCTGGATATATTAATTACCGTGATATAATAAAGGCTTAGGGATTACACCTTTCGGCCATTTATAAATACCTGTAAGCTTATTAGAGAACTTCTGGCACAAGTTTACTGGGATTTTTAATGACATCACATATTCATTTCACCCCCAAAATCTTCTGCATTCGCACCAAAATCTTCTGCATGAATGCAGTTCCCCAATGAACCCAAATTTTGGTACGAATTTCAATGCAGAACTAAAGCAAATGCATATAAACAAATTCTTATAGTATTTCCATGCTATACAGTGCAAAGCATGCCCTGATGACATGGGCAAATCACATCTTCAAATGAAAGTACTTGCTTTTCTGTTTAAGGAGGCTAGGAAATTGCTCTATTAATTAACAGGCTGTAATTTCTCAATATTGCTCATAACTTAGTGCAACATGTATTAATTTAAAATTAAATTGTCAGCGATTGTATAGCCCAATGGCCCAAGCCCTATGCCTTCTCTAAACCATATTGGTATTACCCAATGTCCAAGGTGGTTAGATTAATTTATAGAATTCCAGAAACTGAATAGAAATTAATACTCTTGCATAACAAACCTCTGAATGGAGTTTTACCACAGGCATCCATTCTCCAGGACCACAGTTGTCAGATACCAGGGTTGCAACATACGTTATAAAATCTTTCTCTTCTTTTAGAAGGAGCCGTTGATCGTCTGTATTCTTCTCCGCCCTTCTAATCTGTAATTTATTGACTGCATAAATATAATAAGCTAGTTAGGGATATATATGGCTAAAAAGCTGAGATGTGAGAAAAAACTGTATGTTGCTCTTCTGAAGAGTGTAATGCTAACACAACAGATAATACAGGAAAAACCGTTAAAACTGTATTTAGTTTAGAAACTTGTTTCAGTACATCCACAATTTACAACAATAAGGATGTATCGCCCTTTATTTATTCATTATTAGTTCTTGATCAGTTTATATCTAGTAGTCACAAATTTAATTTGTTACAAGAGAACAGAATCAAGAGTAAATTCTGTGATAACAATGCATATCATAAGACGGGTTAACATGATATGACAATTGAAACATCAGGGATGTACAGATACAGCATCTAGAAAGTGGTCTTAGGCAGTTAATGTATAAACAAGGTTATTTTTTGTTATCTTTGACAATTAACTTATGTATTAATGTGTCCTAAATCCTAATAGTCATCCTGTATTGCAGTGGACAAAAAATTGCGATGTACAAATCATTCTAGGGGAAAGGAGTGATAGTATTATTACTGTTAAGAGTGTTGTATATCCTCTCTCTGGACCATGTGGCACATGCAGTCCACAAGGCCTATGTAAGTATGTAACAATATCTATATATACCCTCTCAATTAATGAATAAGTTGCACAGTTGTGAATAGCAAAACCCTAGTTTCATTTTTCTAACAATTACCAAGTATTATGTTATCTACTTTATGTTAGTATTAAAAGAAAGAAAGAATACAAGAAAGAAATGGATCTAACATATGTGGCAAAGATAACATACCACGTTCACCAAGTGCTCCCACTGGTTCAACATTGATAGGGTACCTGCTATAGATGTCCAAATCACCAGACCTCTTGTTTTGCTTCATGAACTTTCCTTGCGCTTCAGTGCCAACTCTAACCCCATTGTCACCATTGTCCCGGCCATAATTATTACCATAGGAATGTTCACGAACATCCGATGAATGTGGGTGGGTAGACCGCATAAAGGATGAAGACAGAGGTTGTGATGGAATATGGGTGCGCCGAGCAACAAGAGTGGCTTCAATAGAGCGAGTTGGTAGGAGAAAGTAGAATTTTGTCTGTCCAATCTGCAGGAGGTCCTGCGAGTTCAGTTTAACAGGACCATCACCTGGGAGGTAAAGGACCCCCTGAATGATGCATCCATGTCTGCCAAGGACTTCAAGGGCAAACCGGCGGAGTTGAAAATCATAGAATATCCGTGCATGATGGCGGGAAATTTCCATGCCTCCACCAAGGACAGAGATATCTAAGTCTACATTTTCTTTCTTGCTACTGCGTCCCAAGATGATTGAATGAGCTTGCATGAAGTAGTCAAAATGTTCACCTTGAAGCTTTGCATATCCTGGCTCCTCCCCATTCAGAAAAGCATTCAGGGCTTCCATATCCAGTATTCCTGGTAGCAGTACAACACAGAATGCCGCTGCCTTTCAGTTTCTTCTACAAAGTAAACAGGGGAGATTAGTTAAATACAGCCTAGTTGTATTATTACTAGCACACTTGCAAAATTAAACTATACAATCTCATGCCAGACAGTGGAGACTATGATGTAACAGGAACAAAACACGGTCATGCTATAAAAGAAAAGAATGCAGAGGACAAATGTTTGCTAGTAGAAAATACAATAGATGCTGCATCAGTCCCTCTTTTATTTTCTTCAGATCAGATTCATGCCAAAAAAGATAAGAGGATAAAAGATTGCACATAAAAGAAGCTAAGTAACTTTCTTGCTCACTTTCGGAGTCTACATACAGAACAAAAGTTCATTTATTGCTGTATTTTATTAGTGTTATTGATGAAAACGTATAGATACAATTTGACCAGTGCTTCTTAGCCAGCCAGATTGTGTTGCTTGTAGCTCCAGGTATCTGACCACATGTCAGCATGTTGCATTTTGGAGGGTGGCTATACTGCTTTTTGGCAATCACGATGGTGTTCTTAGACCACTAAAATAGGAAATGATGAATGCGTTTGAAAATCAGGCATGCATTTTAAGGTCATATCCTCTCATGGAAAAAGATGAGAAAGCCCACTTTAGGCAAAGGAAATATCGATGTTATATCTGTGAAACTCACCACTTAGCATGTGATTTTAACTATACTTAGTTGTGTTACTACATTGGTACAGAATGAACTTGATTGATATGAATAAACTAAAGATTAAATACAGTGTGTGGATATTTTCAACAATTTGAAGGCTGTCATACCCTATGAGCTTCAACATGGTCATGGATTCAAAGAGTAGAAGAAAGTTATCATACTGCGGTTTTTTCATAGGATAGGCTTACTAAACCCAGGAATTACAATGGATGTTTTTTTTCCAGCAAACTATCATCACCATGATGGTAAAGCTCTAAATAGGTAATATCATGACTCGGTCCAAGTACCGCTAAAAAAGCTTTGATGTGCAGTCAACTATAAATGGTTACCAAAACAGTCCAACATCCATCAACAGACAAAATTGGCATAGATCAAGATTATCAACATTCAAACAACTTTCGTCAAGTTACACAGCAAATATACCCTATCAGAGACATAGATGCCTTATAACAAACTAGTGTGATAAAAGAACCTGTATAGCTGTGCCATTATTCTTCTATCTCACTTCTTGCTCTTCCGAGTGAAGAGGACACTCATTTACCACACCATTTCAAACTAATCCGAAGAATCTTCCTCATCCAAACACTATGAGACATGCAATTATACGTTGAGCACTTCCATCAGGATCAAATCAACACTTTAGCAAAATATGTTCAGTCGATTTTTGTGCTTGCAAGGAGGAACAAATGAAAATATGCTCCGTCCTTGCTCTCCATACTCTATCTTATTCTGGTTACACCAATCCTCCAGACTTCGAATCACAACAGATCTATTTCTATTTAGAACTAATCACAGGATCTCTAGCACCCAAATCCCCCATCATCTACGCAGATACATGCGCTCCAACACGGCAAAACACCATTTCGCCTAGATCTAGGAAACCAAAAGAAACAAGACATCAAGCAACAGCTAAATGAAGAGCAAAGAAACGAACTTTGGCAAGCAAAGGAAGCAACCGAGCTCGCCGATTCCACCGGAGAACACCAAGAACACGATTACCGGCGGGATGAGCCGCCGGCGGCGGCGGCCAGAACGAAGCGAGGCGGGATGAGGACAGAGGCCTCTACCCAGAAATGTCTCGAACCCTAGAGCAATTCTCCTCTCCCCTCCGCTCCTCCCCATTAAATCCAAATTTTCTTGCCCTTTTGTTCCGTTTCTTCTCTTGGTTCCTTTTTGATTGTCGCGTTGTGCATGCTTCGCCCACAGGAAAACCCTGAATGCCGAAACCGCCGGAATTGGAGGCTTCTTCGCTTTCCTAATTAAGAGAGCCGCGCGCTCGTTCATGACGCGCACGCGGCGGCGAGGAAAAGCTGCGGCCGCCGACTCCCCCGTCCCCCGCCACCGCCACCGCGCCGCTCCTCCGAGCCCGCGCCCGAGTCCTCCATGTGCTCGCGCTCGAGCCCTCTGCTCTGAGCTCGCGCGCGTCGGAGGCCGCCGCTCTCGTGTTGCGCGCTTGGTGTTCGACGAAACCTACAGATGGGAGCGGGGCGGGACGGGTTTTGGCGAGTTTTTGGCTAATTAGACACGGATGCCTCGATAGCAAATCTGGTCTTCGGCCCGCTAAAAGCGTAAAAATAGTTACATTTGACTTCTCCACTCGTCACGTGTTCCGAGTCCGTAATTCAGGAGAACGAGCTTCCACGTGAGTTTGTGCTCTAGCCGTACAGACGAGCTGTATCTGTGCCTTAGGCGCACTGATTCGCCGCCCGCCTGCACCGCACCAGTGCGCACTCGCCCACCCACGTACTGGTCCGCGCCCGATCTCCTTCACTGGTGAGCCCTAAACCGAGTTATACGCGTTATTTAGTGTTCATGTGCGTCCTCCACCTTCCCTCTTCTCCATTCGGCCGTTACGTCGCCACCACCACCATCTTTCTGCCACCCCGGTGTCGGTGCCCCGCCACCTCGGTTTCTTTCTGGCCTCCCCGAGTCACTCGACACGACCCCTTTGTCGGCGTTGAGCCTATGCTTGTGCCAATTTTCGGTGAACGCCGCCGAGCCATCACCGCTATTGTGTGCCCGAGTCATCGTTGTCGCCACCATACTGCTCCACCCGCGCCACCACCACTTAGAGGACCCCCGAGACGCCACCATTCTATTTTGCCTCTCGCTGACCGCTCCCGTGTCGCCGCTCGCCGCTGCCCCTCTTTTGTTCCTCCGTCTCTCCCACTGACTGCGAACCCATCGACTCAGTACGTTTGGGGCACGGTTGCGGCTCGTCCGTACGCCTGGGGCACGAACACGACTCATCTGTGAATTTGGGGCACGGACTCGGGACACGTGGCGCGCGGAAGAGATGTCCGTGCCCCTGCGGCACAAACTTGGTGCTATTTTTGCAATTTTGGCGGACGAAGGGCCAGATTTGCTATTGAGAAATTAAACAGTGTCAAATTAGCAAAAAAAAACTCAGGTTTTGGCTTGCCCCGGCTTTGTTCGGCGCGGTGTTGGGCAAGGTCAACTGTGCTTCACCGAGACGAGGTGAGTCTTCAATTTTATGTATTTTTGAAAGCAAGAAACATATTATTTATTAAACTTGATTGACATACATTGATATTTAAAAATAAGTTTGTAACAAATGTTTTTGAAATCGCGAATACTAGTTAATATTGTATTATCATAGCTTGTAGAACAATATTAATTCATACAAAATTATAAATTATTTTTGTGATCGTGGCGGGGCGGCCTCTAACCCGCACTCACCCACGAGATCTAGAACTCTTAACGAAACCCCACGAAGGGGTACGCAAAAGGTGTTCGTGGGCTGCGCTTAAAGGAGTTTCGAAGGAGAAGAGGTTGCAAAGGTGGTGTTAGGGGGGAGGCTCATCGGTGGAGCCGCAGAGTCAGAAAGAGAAGAGAGTGTTTAAAGGGCAGCGTATGAACTTCGAGCGGGACTCCACTGTCCACTCTACTTCGGACCTTCTAGGATTTGCATGTGTTTTCTGTGGACTGCCATGAAGCAATCAAGTAGACATTCAATGGGAGGACATTAGGTATCTTCAATAGTATATTTATTGTTGTCTCTTAGTTATGCTACGTCAATAAAATTATACGTGGATGAGAGAGGGAGAGGAGAGAGTGTACATGTAGTCTATTCCTGAAGAGATTGTCGTGCACACGAAATAAGACATGATATATTAATCTACTCTAGTTGACATGTGGGTCCGTTTCAAAAGAAAATTATAAAATATAAATATTGGAGAGTGTGTTGAGACTATATATTGGAGATGTTGTCTCTAAAGATGATGTGGCATATGTTAGAGACAAGGTTATCTCTAACTATTAGAGATGCCCTTAGTGGAAGTATTTTGATCTTTCTAGTGACAAAATTGTAGGATGTAAATCTATAATTGTGTGTTCACATACATATATCAATAGACCAAATTAACCCTTTTGTACTAAGCAACACTAGTAGGTGTAAATTTAAAAGATAAGCAAAATGAATTCCAATTAAGATGGGAAAACATTTATGTCTTTTTAATACCTTGGTAAAGTATCTGACATGATGATCTCTCTATCACACATCCAGACACTTGCTCAAAAGTTTGAAAGTTCTTGCTCAAAAGTTTGAAAGTTCTTGCATTTTCCATGTGACTTATCTCAAGTACTACTGCGAATTATATTTTTAAGTTTTAGAAGCCTATAGAATTGTTGCGCACGACATTCAAATAAAAATACCGCTGATTTTGGTTTTCCATTTTTTTTAATTCACGTTTTCCAAATTCTGATTGTCTGAAATGTGGTTAGTTTCAATAACCAAAAATATATGTAGAGAGACTACCTAGGTGACAAATAAATAGGGTAATATTATTATTCCAGATACCAAATGAGTATTTGATCCCTTTGGAGGTGTAACACGTAAGAACTACTCTTATTAATTCCACTCTAGAGGCAAAACTATAATAAAGATAAATTTTATTGTATATATTTCTGAGTTACATATATGTCTATTATTATTGTACACTATATACACCTATGTCGTCATAGTCATGAGGTTTGCCGTTGGCTAACATAAATTGAGCTTTGCCTGGAATGATCGGAACAGATTACAGTTAAAGATGGTATAGAACACAACTATTTTCATGTCTTGCAAATATAATATTTTCCTATCTTGAACAAAAAATGAAACTAAGATAGATTCATTTGCAAAATAAAATTACGCTGCTAGCGAAACAACCTTGTAGTAGGGGTGGCTCCATCGACTCCAACGACCTAGCAAAGACCGCAAGACCCTCTCCCGAAAGCTATGAGTCGAAGGCGTGGCCCGAGGCCCCCAAGAGGTACCTTTGAGAAGGCCCCAAAGCCCACGCGAAGGCCATCAAGAGCCCCGCGAGAGCCAATTGTCGGAGGAGCGACATGGTGCCTCTCCAAGGGTACCAGATATACCTTCGAGAAGGCTTTGAAGGCGGTGCAAAAGCCTCCAAAGGACCGCCGAACATTGCAGACCCAGGAGTCAGGAGCTTCCCGGGGCCACTTGGGATGCCAAAGGGTGTCCGGGGCCTCTCAGCCCGGAGACACCCCGCACAGGGCGAAGGGCGGAGAACACTAATGGACCGAAGGCATCAGCTAGATGGACCAAGACCAGAGAGGTTCACCATAAGCCGAAGGCTACACATAGGAAGGAAAAGCCCGTACGGTCCCTATAGGAGTATGACCTTTTTAGGAGCAGATATGTAATCTCATGTACCCGTCGGAAGGCTATAAATAGCGCCATCCCCATGTAATAAGGGAGACTTTTTTGAGATAATTAATGCATATTTACTTTTCTTGACAACCGACCCCACTCCGAGGATCCCCTAATCCCCCTGTGGCTACCTGGGTTCTCTTTTTTCACTGGTTAGCCATCTTTGATACGACAAATCTATAATGATAAACAAGTCGAATAAATAAGGTGTATTTCCTTATATACCACCGAATAATTTCGTTTGTTCTTTATATCTCGATATCGATATCTCAAGTAGCATATAAGTGTTGGTCTTGGACATATACATAATCCAATAAACATGCCTAATAAGTAAGCATATAAGAGATCATACAATTATTCAGTGATATATAAAGACTTAATCCAATAAACAATGCCTAATCGTTATCAAGGGCAAACCTTGAAGAAAAATGTAGAAGGGCTAAATTCAAATAACAAATTCCATCTCTGATCGTGTTGGATCACCAAAATAGCTAGCTTTCATGACAGCCCTGATAGAAATCCAACAATAAACAAACATTCGATAGAATCGTAATCGCAAAATTGTAAATTCTTGTTTGAGAGGTGAGGCTGACTTCTCAGTTCTGACTTCACGTCCCGACCCAACCATCCGGCGTTCCGGCGTGTACCCTAGCCGTATCCAGCCGCCCCCGACCCACCCAACCATCCGCAACCAGAGCCGAGCCCCTTTCGTTTCGTGCTCCTCTTTCCTTTCCATCCCATGGCAGAGGTTGCCGGATAAAAACCCTCCCTTTCTCCCTCCCCCTTTTCTACCCTCTCCGACCCCTCTCCTTCCCCCTTCGACATCTCGGCCTCGCTGCAACAACTTGCTATAAGGCGCCCCCGCCGCCGCAAATCCACAAAAAAAAAGAAAAGACCCTCGCCGAGACGCCCACCGGTGTCCAACTCGAACCCTGCCTCTCTCTTCAGGTAAAGCTCGCACATTTGTTCTTCCCTTCCTTTGCTAGTTTTCTTATCCTTAGCTCTTTCGCTTGGTTGCTTGATAGCCTTGATCTCCGAATCCGCAGGTCTTTTGGACCAGGAAGAATCTTTGACTCGTCCGGGAATTTTGTTTAGTTCTTGGTTTCTTTAGCTTTCTTATTTGGCCGTGCAGTTCTTGATTGCCTTGTTCTTTAGGTTTTTCTTGGATCCATGTGATCGTTTTCATTTCCTTGTTCTTGTGTTTCAGAAGTGATGGGGAAGAAGGTGAAGGCGAAGGCCAAGAACCTGATGAAAGCGCAGCAACGGGAACCGCCGGCCGCATCCTCGGATGCTGGATCCGGCGATGCGGCGTCGCAGGACGCGAGCAATTCGACGGAGGAAGCGTCTGTGTCGGCCAGCGGCGGGGAGCAGTGCGGCCACTACAGCCGTGACAGTGCCCACTTGGACAAGGTCCTCTTGGAGATCATGTCTTCCAAGGTTGTTGCATCGTGTGAGCATTGCCGGGAGGACGCCCCGAGGAAGAAAGGCAGCGGTAAGCAGCAGAAGAAAGGAGGTGGAGGTGGCCCAAAAGGTGCTGCTGCCAAGGCGCAGGCGAAGGTGGAGAAGAGTGATACATGGGTCTGCTTGGACTGCGGTCGGCATTTTTGCGGTGGTGCGGTCGCTGAGACCATGCCATACGGCCATGCCCGAAGGCATGCCAAGCAGGACCGGCATTGGTGGGCTGCACGGTATGATGATCCGACCGTTGCATATTGTTTGTCATGTGAAAACGAGGTGTTGATCAAGATGCCCAGAGTAGAGAAAGCTGTGGCAGCGGCAGTGGATGATAAGGTGGTTAGTGCAGTGGATAGCAATGCGTTGGTTTTGGCTAATTGCCATGGTCATGTGATTAGAGGGTTGCCAAATCTTGGAAACACATGCTTCTTCAATGCAGTGCTGCAGAGCCTCCTCGCGCTTGATAGGCTGCGCAAGAAGATGTTAGAACCAGATGTTCCAGCAGGGGCCCTTGCTATGTCACTGAAGAAGCTCTTTGTGGAGACGAGTGCTTTGAATGATGCAGGAGGTGCACTGAGCCCAAAGAACCTCTTCTCAAGTATTTGCTCAAAGTACCCGCAGTTCAGGGGCTACCAGATGCAGGACAGCCATGAGTTACTCCGCTGTTTTCTTGATGGTTTACATATGGAGGAAACTGAAGCACGGAAGCTAGTGGAGGATGCTTCCAATGCAGGGGTTCCCACAATTGTCGATTCCATCTTTGGGGGTCAGCTGTCTAGTACTGTGTCCAGCACAGAATGCGCACACAGTTCTGTTAAACATGACCAATTCCTTGATCTCTCCCTACCAGTTCCATCAAGGAGGTCTCCAGCCAAGAGTGTTTCATCACCACCAGTGAAGAGGACCAAGCAGTCCATAAGAGATAGGAACAAAAGTCGCAGGTATGGGAAGATTGCTACCCGAGTATCTCCTACAGTAGAGGAGAGTAGCAAAGAAAAGATTCAAACAGTTGCTGAATGCAACGCTTCCCAGATTCCAGCTTCAGAATTGGGACAGGTTGTCAGCGAGAAAGAGCCTGAGCCCTCTGGATGCAGTGAGTCATGTGCTTCTGTGCCTAACCAAGAACTAAAGACTGCTCCAAATGTGGAGGATAGCATGTGCTGGTTGGATTATGTTGCTGATGCAGATGAAATAAAGTCTGAGCTTCTTGATTCTGCTGATTCTACTGAAGCGGGACAAATCTGGGAGAGCAAAGATCACATACATGGTTCATTTCACACAAGGAATGATGAGTTACCCAAAGAGCAGATCTTGAGTTCTGAGCACTCGGGTGAGAACATTGTTGATGATGCAGTTTCTTTACATCCCGTTATCTTGCTTCCTTACAAAGAATTTGATACCACTGCCGATACCACTGCCGAGGAAATGGATGGAACCACAGAAATTTCACATGATCCAGAAGATGCGGCTCCTCCTCCAGCTGTTTCTCCAGTAACAGAAAATAATGCACATCCTGCATCTGGTGGAGATGGAGAGCAAGATGAATATGTTGGTCTTGGTGATATGTTCAATGAGCCAGAAGTTACTTCTGAAGCCAAGAAAGAAACTGTTACAGCTGAAGATATTGATGTGATGGCTTGGAGTAGCAATAGTGCTGATGATGAGGTGGATGACAGTAGTGCTCCCGTATCAGTTGAGGGCTGCTTAGCTTTCTATACTGAGCCAGAGCTACTATCTGAACCATGGTACTGTGAACACTGTTCTAACGCTGTTGCACACCCAAACACCAATGAAGGAAAAGATGGTGAGGAGATGGTGGCTAGTGCCAATGAAAGGAAGGACGGTGAGGAGATGGTGGCAACTGGTGATGAAAGACAAGAAGGTGATAAGTTTGTCGTGAGCTGCAGCAAAAAGGAGGACATTGATCAGATTATGGCAACTGATGATTGCTCTGACAATGTAAATCATGACATGCGCTGTAAGGAAGGGGTGTGTGCAAATCCTTCTTTGGCTGATGCTGAAAATACCTCTGATAATTTTCCGGACACTGGAAATACTACTTTACTGAAAACAGGTGCAATGCTTACTGTTGACAAGACTGAACAGTCAGACAGTAAAGCATACCGCCAAGAGTGTAGGGATTTGAACAGCTCAGTGGTGGAATGTACATCTTCGAGTAAGCAACCACATAACTCTGCCCAGCATAATGATCGACATAATGCGGATGCAGCCGTTGAAGAAACATCACTGAGTTGTGGTGATAATGACTCTGCCCCTTGCAGCACAACTAACGACAAAAATGCTGAATGTGGTGTTGGTGCTGAAGAAGTTGTGACTAGTAGCCCTCCATCTGAGACACAAAGAATCTTGCCGAGTGCCAAAGATAATGAAGATGTCATCACAAGGAATCAGGGCAGGAGGAAGCGAATGAAGATGGTTGGCAAGGCACATCAAGGGCAAGATAACCAAAATAAACAGAAAGAGAATGACACAAAGGTTTTCAGAGCTGCAATGAGAAGAATTCTTATCAGCAAGGCACCACCTGTATTGACGATTAATTTGAACAGATTCAGTCAGGACTCCCATGGTCGGTTCAAGAAATTGAAAGGTCATGTGCGATTTAAGGAGATGCTTGATGTACGGCCATTCATTGACCCAAGGTACTGAATTTTTTACTCAGTTGAAAGTATCTATAATTTTTTACCAACCTAACAGTTTTCTGCTTAGCTGCAGCCATTTGTTACTAGCTTATTCCTAGTAGCTACAAGGAGACACCACCATCTGTTTATAGTTTACTCGTTGACTGGGTAGCACTTTTGCCACTGTGATCTGAGAAGATAAAGAACTACACTATTCCTCAACTTGTTAGTTTGGTGCATCTTTCTTTAAAGAATGGATTTAATAGAACACAAGGTTTTTTTTTGTGTCACATGATTCTTCTTATATTGGAAAGTGTCAGAAAACTAGAGAACTACAACAATAAATATTATATGATGTTGATTCATGGGCTGTAATATTTTAGGATTTGCTCTATAAACAGTTTTTTGCAAATTGTTTGCAATATTATTCTCTGATTCAAGCCCACCATGTTCCTCTTATCCTGAAAGAAAGAGGAAAATCTGAAAAAATTCATAATCAACGTGAATCTGGAGGATAGGGTTAAATTAGTAGTACAGCTTGGCTGTTCCAACTCACAGAGTGGATAAATATGATTTAGATTGCAAGGCATACCAACGAGTTGATTTTCACTCCTTTTTTGTGAGGAAATATGTTGATTTTCATGGTAGCTATTGGTATGCAAAAGCATATTAATGATACAAATGGGTTGCTTCTTTCAACCTTTTAATTTTTAAGTAAAATGCTATATCCACTGAAAGACCAGTAGACCACAACTACATAGTTGCAAATTGCTAGGCTTTCAGAAGCTGCAGCAAATTTTCGTATTCTCTAACGTGGGGTTTGTTTACCATGTACATGTTGATTTAATCATGTCTTGACTTGGGCATTGGCTCTGAAAAGTTCCATCAGCCTCATTGTTTTGCAATCATGTCTAAATATATTTCTTCTATGTCTAAATCATGTCTATTTCATATACCATACAAGTATACATAACTCCATCACATCTCCAGTACTGCTAGTGATTTTCAGAGAAAAAAGGACTTGTAGTCAGTGGAAGGATGGCATAATACATGATGTGGTCTGCATTGCCAGTTTTTTTTTTAGGGTCATGAAGAGGTCAAACTTCCGTTTTGTAGTCTCTTCTGTGGATCAATTTGATGGTCAGATACTCAGATGCTGTTAAGTTTAGAGGACTAACAGAATGAAAAATTGTTGATAGCTGATTTAGGATTGGGTTTTGGCAATTTTCTGGAATGGTCATCCTGCTAATCAACGAGGAACCTAAGATGGACTAGATTAGCAGAAAAATAAGATTTGTTTTTCCTTTTGTCTATGTGGGTTTGTCACACAAAATCGGGTAGAAGGAAAGTTTGGTCCAATTTTCAGTTGTGCTTTACTGCTGCACTGTGCAACATATATTTGCTGGACATGGGAAATTTAATCAAGTTTGGACTAATAAGATATCCCAAAGAAAAGGTATACTGTGAATGTCTTGTACCATAGACGCATGATGCCTTCTCAAGTGTGTACAACAGTATGTCTTTTTATCTGCATGAGAAAGAGAAAAAAGAAACCATGTCATAGTCCATCTTCCAATCTTGAAATACTAAAACAAGTGTGTGCATAGGCATATAGTTTTGGGTTAGCCATCTGGATCATAATTCTGTGCTGCTTACCACAATTTGATTTGTCACTAGGAACTCAAACTGGGGTTAAGTAGTACTGTCGTTTTTTAGTGCATATGTAGTGAATACTGGATACCGTTGTTGTTGTTCTAAGCATCCCACACTTTATTATTAGATCAGATAAACTACCCAAACTGTTGATTCGTTGTTAAGAGAGGGATATGTTCTGTATAATTTTGGTTGCAGTATTCTGATCATCTGATGTCAAGTGGATCTATTTAAAAGACATTTTCATTGGTCTCAGTTAAAATGATTGTAGAGCAGTTAAAACGATTCTTTAGCCTGTCTGATTTGCATGTGAGCTATTAGTATATTGTGTTTTCATGTTATATACCTCTTATCTTATGAAGCCTTAATTTATCCTTGTATATTTAATATTTTATGGCCAATCGCTTCTTCTAGATCCTCTGATTTATCATTTATGTGATAGAAGTGGATGACCTTAAATTTGGAGTCTTCGTATTTATGGTTTATGAGTGAAAGAGTCTTTTGCAGCCTTACAATTGGTCTGGTCATCATTATTTCCTGTAATATGCAGATCTAAGGAGAATGACAACACCTCTTATCGTCTAGTTGCTGTTGTCGAGCACATGGGAACCATGGCAGCTGGGCATTATGTTGCATATGTGAGAGCTGGCAAGATTGGGGGTCGGCGGCAGCAGAGCAATAACTCCAAGTCTTGGTTTTATGCGAGCGATGCACAAGTCAGAGTAGCCTCTCTAGAGGAAGTTCTTAACTGCGAGGCTTACATACTTTTTTACGAAAGGGTGGGAGACTAAGATAATATGTCTGGTGGCTTATGCATCGATCAGTTAGTAATCAGGACAAGATCAAATGACAAGCAAGAGGTGAGAAGCAGCATTTTTTGGATAGACAGAGGCTCAATGAGTCTAGGTACTAATATAACTATCGATCAAGTCCATTTTGTTTCTTTGAGTCACTTCGTGGCTCCAGTGGGCTTCAATACCGTTTGTCTACTCAGTTGAAGAGATTTTCGCAAGTGGACTTGAACAGCTATTCTGTTCATACCTCGTACAGCCATTTTTTGTCTTTTGAGAACATAGTTGGAGGTGTAGAAATTGTTCAAAATCGGCGAACAGCTCATACAGACCTTGGCAAGGGCTTTGTTGAACGCCTACAGTAGTTATTGCTTTACAACCAATCAAGAACAGCTTAGTACATTTTTTTGATATGTTGTCCCTGCCCCTAAATTTTAAGTGATGGGGGCGTATACTGTAACGTGCTCTAGGTCCATCTTAAAGTAGCAATTACATACTTGTTTTGACCCTTATTATCTTGATTTTTTATTTAATCCCTTTTTAAATAATATTAACTTTATTTCCACTTTTGACCCTTTTGGTCACACCACTTTTTATAGCGTGAGCAAATCGTTCTGTCACGCCACCTACTTCGGTGTGATAAAATGTCATGCAAGCCCTCGTGGGTACGTTGTGTCAGTATGAAGGGCATGCGTGGCAGTTTTCACACTCACACTCATGGCGTGACAAGCCTGTTTTATCATGTCAACGCGAGTGGCGTGAGAGTGTTGACATTTATTTGTAGGTTTCCCTAGACGAAAATGTTATGTTTGCTGCATAAGATATGAGGATCATTTGGCACGAAATATCAAATTTTAATGCACAAGTTTACTCATGGCATGACATGGCAGTGACGACCTTTATTTAAAGGTTCTCAGACAACGAAATATTTCGTTTGTTGCATAAGATATGTGGATCATCTGGTAGAAAATATGAAAATTTAATGTACCAGTTCACTGTCATGTACATCATTGTTAGCATTTGATTTTCCACGGATGTCTGTTCCAAATTTGTTAAACCTGAATTGAACGGTGCTAAGTGAATGCACAATTCTAGACAGTAGATCTTATTTTGAACCTGCAATGTTATTTTGAATGAACATATGGATGGTTAGGCAGACACATCCCATTCTATTGAATCATAGGTGGTGCTCGTCGTCACTTAGGGGTTGAAGACCATTTAGTATCTATTTTAGAACACACCTTTAGGACCTTTATTTTTATGTTGTTCCTTGCCTTGGTACGCCAAGCATTGAATGCCAAAAGAGAACTAGATTTGAAGTCGGCTTTATAACACAGTTTGTGAAATGAAATAGACTTTATAATAAAGTTGTAAATTAGACTTCACGTGTTTGGTTATGTGTATAAGGAACGACATCATGCACAATGCAACAAACCGAAATACACCTACGATATATGAGACTTTTTGGAATGAAAATAAAGTCAATTGGAACAAAGATCATTAGTTTCGGTAGCCCATCGCTCGCTTTCCCTTGTCTCCTTGTTATCCGCGACAGCGGCAGCGGCGACCAGTCTCGAAGTCATCCATGTCCTGCGAGATGGGCTGGATGGCCCAATTATGTTAGGATAACATGACGTCGAGCCAAATTAATAATTATGATGTGTACTAAACATAACATACCTCTTGGATCCGGAGTGCGCCCAGGAGACGGGGAGCGATAGTACGGCCGACAGTCTCACTTGCAGGAGCATTTCCCTTGTCCCCTTGCTGCCTGCGGTGGTGGCTACCAGTCTCTAAGCTATCCATATCCTCGCAAGACGAACTGGAGTTGAATGATTTTGGTATAACGCAACGTCAAGCTAAATTAATAAGTATAATGCATACTGAACAGAACTTACCTCTTGGAGCGTAGTATGACCCACGGTCTCACTTGCAGGAGCCTTCCTTTGCCTGTCTCCCGATTGGCCTTGTCGTACTCATCTGTTTTCTTGGGCTCGTTCGATGCATTTTCAGTTGGGTTGGGGTCGGGTATGTAAGGTGTTCAGTGCTGAAAGGTCTCGGCTCATCATGAAAAGTTCAACATGTACTTCTGCTGGATGAACGTCCTATCGTATATCTCTGGGCTGTCGATCTATTAGAAGAAGTTGCATTGTATCTTCGGTTGCCATTATGTGCGTGTGTAATAAGGGATTTGTGGAATGGAATGTATGATGTGAAAAATCTTTGTGTGTGCAAGATATGTTTATGAGGTGGTGGCCGCACGTGTAGTACTCCTGAGCGGACGTTGATGGGTGTGGATTGGATGATCTTTGTCGGTTCTTCGTACACACATTGTGGGGCTGGGAACCACGGTGGTATCG
The DNA here is from genome assembly GCA_036346395.1 of Hsuehochloa calcarea. Classification (NCBI taxonomy): domain Eukaryota; kingdom Viridiplantae; phylum Streptophyta; class Magnoliopsida; order Poales; family Poaceae; genus Hsuehochloa; species Hsuehochloa calcarea. Next base: position 6,726,920 of record CM070610.1, read on the forward strand.
ACGCATCCTTCAGAGACTTATCCGGTAGGGTTTAGCCACTTGCGCTCTGCAGTATCCTCTTGTAGAAGCTCGCTGAGTCCTCCATCTCCTTCCTCTTAGTTATGTGAACCAAGCTCTGGTGTAGTGTTGGGTTTGGTTGTGTAGTGTTCTCTCACAGATCTCTTTCACCTCTTTTTATAAGGGCATAGGGTGTAATGCTCACGGTAGAGTGAGAACACACAAAAAATCGATGTGTGTAGTGTGTTCAATTATGAAAAGACTTAGTCCAAGTGTGTTGTCTTTTCAGTTTGAAAAGCTGGCGAAACAGAGTGTTGTCATGTCCCTCTGAAAAGTTTGCGCGACAGAGTTTTAGTCTTTTCGATATGAAAAGCTGGTGTTGCAGAGTGTTGTCATGTCCCTCTGAAAAGTTTGCGCAACAGAGTCTAGTCTTTTCGGTCTGAAAACCTAGCGAGGTGGGGTGTTGTCTTTTCGCTTTGAAAAGCTGACGAGGTGGAGTGTTGTCATGTCGATCTGAAAAGCAGAGTCTAGTCATTTGCTTATAGGTTGGGTTCACTGTTAGATTTAACTCTCAACATAAATGGTGGTAGATATAAGAAATGCATAGGAGGATGTGTCAATGTGAGAGTGAAGTGTGTTGCATCTTGCATGCAATGCAAACATTGATCTTTGCTGGTGATAGGATACTGATAAATAGTTTGGTAGACTGTTTTCTTTTGAATTACACCCTCAGTCAACAGCTGTAGTAAAAAAGAGAGATGTCGGTCAATCGAATGTTCTCATGACTGATGTAGGGAAGAAGGGGAGAGAGAGAGAGAGAGAGAGAGAGGAGAGGCTTTCTGGTGGCAAGTCGTGTCACGCCATGTATACTGGCATGGCATAACCATTTCGCCACACCATGTATACTAGCGTGACTGTACTGCTCTGTCAAGCCATGAGCCCTGGCGTGGCATAATTGTGCCGCCGCACCAGGGTTTATGCAGTTCCAGAGGAGTTGCAAAAACGTCGTCGCTCTCTAGTGCTAAGTCATGTCACGCTATGTATCCTAGCGTGACTGGACCTCACTATCACTCCATGAGCCCTGGCGTGGCATAACCGTGCCGCCACGCCAGGCTTGGGCAGGATTTGCAAAATGGTCTTCGCTGTCTAGTACTAAGTCATGTTACGTCTTGTATCCTGGCGTGACTGGACCGCTCTATCACGCCATGAGCCCTGGCGTGGCGACCGTGTCGCCACGCCAGGGATAATGGCATTGCGGTACCAATCTATTGATAGACAACATATCATGTACCGTCATGTACCAATCATCCATTCATTCAAACAGAAATAGTCAAGTCATCCATTCATTCAAAAGATCATTTCATTCGACAAGAAAGAGAGCTTAAAAGCATGTATTCGTTCGATCATTAATTCATCCATTCATTCAACCAAAAACAGCATCTACCCTTATATTCATAAATGCAACAATCCATTCAAACATTTCGTTCTACTCATTCATCCATGTATGACTATATTCATTCATGACATTACATCATTACATCACTTGCACTTTCTCGGACCCGTTCTCGGTGTGAACCTCATAGCCGGATGTTCGCCGTGTGTGCCCTCGATGATATTAACTGAACTGATGTCCGCGCGATCACGGCGTTTACGGTGCAGAGGCATGGCCAGTGTCGGCTGAGTCGCATTCAGTGCCCCAACAAGATCCGAGAGGACCATCTCGTCGTGCAACCTGGCATCCACGTCATCGTCGTCGCCGCCCTCCTCGTCATCTCGTGCAGCTGAAGCGGATGTTGTTGCCCACGATGTTGTAGCACGCGAGGAGCCACTCCGAGCTAGGGCAGGTTGAACGACACCTCCAGCCGCCGCCGTGCAGTTCATTTTTGTCGCCATTCGCCAGCATCGGCGGCAGACCATCTACAAGGTCAAGGAAAAAGATACTGTAGTTTAATTAAAAAAATAGAAATAACAGAAGATATTAAAATCTAGTTGCTATGTTATTACAAACACAATCTTTTTTGAACCACCTACAAGGTTATATAATCCATTCATACAGGACCCAACATCAACTCAGCATATATGTAATACTCATCAGCTCATGAACAATTCAGGTAAACTGTAACGGTGCGCTTCTTCTGCACTCTTATTGACACAACGCAGATTGAACGTTATGCAGTCTTATTCAGTAAGTATGCTGCAAATGTACTGAATAATTAAACTACTTTGAGCGATGCCTCGAAGCAAGAACAGGGCGATCACTGGCATAGCCAGAATAGGGAACTTGACTTGTCTTCAACAGTCGGAGGAGTAGGGAACCAGCTATAGGATCATTCTATAGTTCTATACCAAATCCCCGTTATTTGAAATTCAGACTCTTTTCTGCGTACACCGTTATTTCAAATATTACAGTTATGACCATGATGTTGTTGACTTAGACTACCTTAAGAGTCCACAGACTACACTGAAAACAGCACTGGCAAAATTCTAGTGCAATGTCAACAGTGTGAGATTAATAAAGAAAAATGACATTTCTAGCGCAAAATACCTCCAAAAAGTTCCTCATACGGTTGTAGCTCCCCTCTGAACCCTTAGGTACCTTGAGCACCTCACCCGCCTCATTGCTTATGTGCACCAGCTGCCTACCCTGTTTACGCATAAAAGATATAAATTAGTTCGTCAACTGCGGCACGGGAAATTATTAGGGGCATAAAATTTACTCACATAGTAGGCATTGATGGGGCCCTCTCCGGCTGTGTGCCCGTTCGTGTGAACTCATCGTACTCGTCCACGATATCCTCGTCGGATGAGTGGCCCTCTGTAACATTCCAACTTTTTGGTTTTTGAAAATCTTCTAATTAGTTGCTAGTTGAAAATATCACCATTTGCATTTTATTTGAATTTAAATTTAAAAGCTTAATATAGACTTTCATGACAAAATAATTTATTAGGGTTAATCCCAACATCAACAATTGCCAAAATTATTTTATTTGGATTCTATGTGCTTGGATATATTTCCTAGGATTTTCTGGAATTTTTCCAAGTTCAATTGCTATTTTCTATTTGCTATTTGTATTTTCTCGATTTTCTAAAAAGAGAAATCAAAAGAAAATCCCGAACGATGATTGGGCCACACACATGCACCCAACACCGCACCTCACCCGGCCGCGCTTCTCGCTCTACCACCATTGGATGCGCAACGCGTGCCCCTTCCTTCGATCGGACGCCCGCACTCAACCCCGCCTTCCTCCATTGGATAGTCGCCGCGTGGTCTCGCCCGCTGATCTCACTCGCTCGCTCGCCCGCGCCTCGCTACCGCTGCCAGGTGGAGCTGCCACCGAGTCGTTGTCTCCGTGGACTCTTCTTCCTCCTTGCGCCGCGCCCTCGTCTGCCATTACCGCTTTTCAAAGCTTCATCCGACAAAACAGATTTCGTTCCAATTTCTTCGCGGTGACCCCACCAAATCACACCCCGAGTTATCCCGTACCTATTCCTGTTGGATTCAAACCTGAATCGGCAGATATCTCCGAGAATCAAGGAATTCGAAATCGCGGCTGTTTCGGACTCGATTTGGGCTTTCCATCCTCGCCGCCTCCCGAACCCTATAAATACCCCCCTAGGATCGCCTAGTCCTCGGCAACCCAGAGCCGCCACCCTCGTCTCCCCGATCTCTCTAGTGTCGCCGCAATCCAAGCTTTAGGATTTTCGGCCGAGCTCCTTCTTCAGCGAATTGCGCCGCCGTTGTCGTCGCCCTTGCCCAGCCGTCTACACCTTTTCATCAGCAAGGTCCGGGCTACCTCGTGCGCCCCTCCTCGTCGCCGGAGCACCGTCGGTCGCCACCGTCGTTGCCAGCCACCGGTAAGGGTACCCCTGAGTGCGCAATAGCATGGGGAACAATCTGGTACCCTCCACCGCCGGCGAGTCGCCGCCAATCGCCGGCGACCATCGGGTCCCGAGCGCCGCCCTCGCTGCCGTGTTTTCGTCAGCGCCACCGCAACCGTCGCGTCAGCCTTTGTGCTTGTGTGGCATCCGCGTGGAGCCCAATCAGTGTCAGCACACGCGCATGTGGCCAGGTCCACCACCGTCCTTCCTGGCTCGATGCACTTAGTCCACCGTGAGCCAGAGACTGACATGTGGGGCCCACATGTCAGATTTCTTTTAAATAAATTCTTTTTCCAGAAATTCTCGACTGACGCAAGCATTGCACAATAGTCCAATTTCCTTTATAAAAATAATTCGGGAAATTTAATTAAAATCCAAATTAGGGTTTTAATTGATTTTCAAACTTCCAAAGCTCATATCTTATGCATTCGACCCCCGATTGAGCCCATTCAAATTTGTAAATTCATATAAAATCAAGATCTATTTAATGGTGAATTTTATTTGATTTTTGGAGTTTGTTTTGTCTCTATTATTTATTTATTTTTGTTTCTTTTGTCTCGTTTACGAGTAGACGTCGATACTTCGGGAAATTTTGGTGAAGAAGGAGCATCTCAAGATCAAGACCAGTACCTAGACCTATTCCAAGGCAAGTTCTCAAATTAATTTGATTCAAATTATTGCATCTTAATTCAAGTACGTATTTAAATGATTTTGGTTGTAGTTAATAACCCAATTTGTTATGTCCACCTTGTTAATTGTATGTCATATTCTTTTGTCATCCTAGATTGGTTCCTTATTAGTTGGTAATATCATAGCACCAACGTAGGTTGGTTAGATACGAGTAGATTGCTTAGCGATGCCACGAGTCATCCTTTCATGTGAGTTGCAAATATAAACTGTGTGATTTTGGAACTGTGTGATGAAACTATGTGTGCTGTGTGCTGTTACTCGTGATGGCATGTATTGTACTTAATCAACAGGTGGGAAAAGATTTGGACTGAGGCAAGTGGTGGATTCTGTGTGATTGGTGGAGCTGTGTGCTATAAACTTTGTGATTTGGGTTAAAACTGCAAGTCGTGCCTTGGTCAATTAAGAACTTAACTTTGTGCACCATTGAACTAGGTCATACTGTACAACCACATGCCTAGTATGGGCTGGGCCTAACTTAGTAAGTTATGGAGTCTTAACATTGACAACTCAGGTTGTATTTTAAGCTGTGTGGTAGGCTGGAGGTGTGATATGTCACATCGCGGGACGGTTCACTGCATCCCTGTCCAACGATGTGTGTCATAACCAAACGTTGTGTATATCGGTTGGCCGTAGGAAAGCACATCGGGAGTATCAATGCTTGAGATGAAGTCTTTGAAAGGTTTTGTTATGGTCGGTGCTAGCCCCACTGATTGTATCATGTGGGTAAAGTGTACAACCTCTGCAGAGTGTTAAATCAATCTATTAGAATAGCGCGTCCGTGGTCATGGACATGCTCGAGAATTTCACACGAGGGGTAGATTTTCCTAAAACATTTGGGAAGGGTCAGCTGTGTGAGATAACTTGTGTAGCTGTGTGAATAACCTGATTAGACTGTGTGTCCTTTGTGAAATCAAATGTTAAATTAATATTATTTATTTGTTTGCAATTATATTTTCAATCTATTATTTGTATTCAATTGCAAAAGTTGTATTTTTGCAAAACAACCACAGAAGCCAACTCCTTTGGAATAAGCCATCATGTATAATTGCATCTAGTGGTATGACTTGCGAGTACGGTTGTGTACTCACTCTTGCTAAATAAATCAACAGAAGTGGAGGAGTCGTCACCAGCTTTTGAAGGGGAATTCTACGAAGGTTGATCGTTAGGGTCTCGATCCCAGTCAGTTGCCTGTGGTAAATTGATGGGAATCCGCTGGAGTTTACTTTGTTTTCGCTGTAATTTATTTCATTATTGTCAGCCTTGCATGGCTTAATAATTGTAAAACTCGACCTTAAGGTCACAACAATTATTTGTTATTCAAATTACTCGTTTATTTAATATTTTGTTGTATGGAGTTGATATTTCATCAATGTTGATACTGTGTGCACTAGCGTGATCCTGGACTAGTGCAGAATACACATAGGGTCCATATTTGCATATTTGGGTCCCGACACCCTCCCCTATGTTCACCTGGGTCATGGCTGGTCGCAGCCGGAGGCGCGCGACCCTGTGGAGCTATCAGAGGTAGCTGACGAACTGAGGCCTTCGATGAATCTACAACACATCCCTGGACCGATTGTACCGTCGGCCCACTCCAACACTACGCAAGATGGTAATAGGCCCAGTCGGTGTGCCGGTACCTCCGCCGTCGGTTAATCCTGCCACAGGCACAATCAAACTGTTAGCATCAAAACCGCAACCAACAGTGAAAATTAACGACGATATGTACCCTTACCTATGAAGGTTCATATTTGTGGAGAACTCTATTGGCAGAGACTCCTGAAGTGTGGATATCATGGGGATATACTCCAGATCTTAGGATGATATGACAATTGGCAATGACGTTTACGGTTTGTCGTTTCATGTGTTTTCGACAAAGTTTTAGAACTGTCAGGCAGTAACCGGTCTGACCGGTCGTAGCATGGCGGTTAGACCGATCCCAAATCGGTCCGACCGACCATAGGCGGCGGTCGGACCGGTGAACTTAAAAAGTGTTATTTTGAGTTGGGCCAAAAATAGAGGGTGTAGGCAAGAGAGGGGATTCTATTGCACTTAGTCCCATAATTTTTGGGGTCTCCAGTCAAAAGTTCTATTGAATTGAAAATTCCAGTAGGTTTCAGTTTTCAGAGGCTGAAAATTGGCTAAGTCATTGCTGGCGGTTTGGTCGAGGCCGGCCCTAGGGCGATCGACCGTTTTCACTTTAAATGCGCGGTGTGGCGGCGATATTCGTGTGTTAGGTCAAAGTCATGAGTTTCATGGCATATATGATGCATGTTTTGACTAACATGGGTCAAGTTGTGAAGAACTTGTTCTCAAATTCTGTTTACTTGTCTATTGTTGTGCAGGTTGCTTGGTGGTCAACGACTGTCAACGGCGAGGATGATCGGGACTAGGCTTGGAGAGCTGAGGTCCAGAACGATCAACGATGTCGGGTGAGGTCAATGTACTCAAGCGTGGTGCAAGATGGACAAGGGTGACCTATTAGCTAATCCGAGGCGCAAGATGGCGCTAGGTGTAGCTAGTTAGGTCAAGAGGAGATAAAGACGACGCTTTAAAATACGTGCGTATGTGTCCCGTTTATTTTGGGCCTTAACGGGAGCCCAATAGGATCAAACATCTAGAAGGTCTGAGACTCCACTATAAATAGGAGAGGGTGGTGGCTGCACCACCTCTTCGTCTCTTTTGCAATTCTTGTAAACCCTAATTTTCTTAGGGAGAGCTTTTGTGGAGGCTAGGGTTCTTGATGTTTGATGTGATTTTTGTGCTCTTAGATTAAGCATTGTCCTACATTGATGGAGTGGCTGTAAGCCCTGATCATATCAATCAATCAAAGGAAAGTTTGATCAATGTTTTGTCTCATTGCGTTCTTTCTCTCTATTTGATGATTTTGGGTCTTTCTTTGATATGAGAGTTTTTGATTGAATTCTTCATGTGATCTAGCTTGCTGTGACGTGTGGAAACCTATCTAGGATCATCTTGATCATCAATCACCCACGAGAAAGATCTTGGATCAAGTTTTCATTTTAACCCGGTTTTGAACCATTCTTTGATCAAACGAAAAATAATTTTTATTCTTTCAAGAATTATCATAAATTTCTATTGGAATAGGTTCATGATATCATATAGAAGGTGTGTTTCAAGTTTCATCAAGTTTGGATTAGTAGATCAAAAGTTGCATCTATTTTCATCTTCGTCATCGAGGCTGTTCTTCTGTTCTGGAGGTTGGCGGTCAGACCGCTCGTAGCCACCGGTCAGATCGGCCTGAAATCGGTCCGATCGCCCAAGGCCAGCGGACCGATCGGCAGCGCACTGATAGTTGCTATCTTGTGTTTTGATCGTTTGTAGTCTTGCTTAGGGGTGTTTATTGGATTAAATATTAGTCTTCCGCTGTACTGATATACTGATCTTCATAGCTTCCATAGCTACTGGAGTAAAATATTATTGGATCTATTATTTGTGAAAAAGTGAGCGTGCTCCTATTCACCCCCCTCTAGTCGCCTTTTCGGTCCAACATGAAGCTTCCCAAACTGTCTCATCACCCGATGGTGCAAGTGGTACTCCACCGCATGGAAGTATATCAGCGGTGAGAGCGTTGTCCACAAGTCATCGTCCCGCTCGCACATCGGGTTCAGGTCCAGCTCGAGGACATCATCGCGGGTATATGGCAGCCACATGACCTACACAAGATATACAAGACATTAGTGATGAAATCATAGTTCAAACAAGATTTGCAGTAAGCAAATTAAATTATGAAATTGTACCTAGTCCTGAGTGATGACGTCGAGCTCGTTCGTGTACCCGAGGTACTGCAACCTTGGATGCTCAGTAGGTGGCAAGATGGAGCTCTAGAGGTAAGAGATAGTCGAAAGCGACGCAGGGTCGTCTAGGGGCCATGCCTGTATGGAGAAATAATTCAATTGTATTTTTTTTTGTTTAATGAGACAATATATGAGAAATGAAAAAAAACTCATACCTGCAAGGCAGCATGAGTAGGCCAACCCACAGGTAAACGCTCCCACATCCACACTTGCAGGAGGTATGCGTAGCCAACCAAGTTGTCGTCGGCACTCCGTGAGCGGCATGCATCGCACAAGTGCTGGTACATACAAACTAGTGTAGCAAAACCCCAACTGTAACTCCCTGTCGCTCCGAAATTAGCTAACATAGGCAAGTAAATCCATGAGATGGCGTTGTTAGTACTGTCAGGGAAAAGGAAGGACCCGAGCAGATGCCAAACCCATGCCTGTGCGAAGCGCTCTACTTTGACATCATTTGCGTCCGGTGGGCACACGTTGAAGTTTGCACACAGTCAAGACGCAATCACCGCGGAAGGCCGATTGTCCCTCGCGTCTGCAGCCAGGTCATCTAGTCGCACTCCTAGCCAATGTCCAATCCGATCTTGCCAACCCACGCTGTTGATATTCCCAGTCGCTGGAAGCCCATCTATAGGGAGGCCCAAAATCATACCAACATCCTGTAGCATAATCGTCATCTTTCCTGACGTAGGTTGAATGTGTGGATCTCTGGGCACCATCGGTCCACCAGTGTGGTAAGCGCAACACCGTCCATGTGGGGAAGGCCGTTGGTGACAATCTGCGCCATGGTCAATAAGTTGCAAGCATGATCGAATACTAGGTTAGCAAATCTCACCACACCCTCGTCGGCTATGCGGTGTGTGTGGTGGTCGTCATCTTACTCCGAGAGGAGCAACGCGTACTACGGGTACTACAAATCAATGTAGAAAATGCAATGCAGTGAACACAATAAATAATAATAATAATTTTAGCACAACAAGAACAATGGTTACCTCAAGGGGGCAGAACGCGTGAGCGGCACCACCTTACCCTACGCGGCTGGCATTCCTTACTCACATACTTTGCCCTGGTATGTCTGTGCTCGTGACACTCCGAGCACCTGTTGTTTATGGTGGTGGCGTCAAAGCCCCCAAGGCTATACATGTCCTTACCCGCTTGCTGTGAGCAGTCCATATCATTACGAAACCTTTTCCTCTTCCTCCGACTGTGTCGCTTGTTCACCATTTCTTTGTCAGGAATATATTCCTCCCCAACGTAGGGTGGCCAATGCGAGGGATCAAAGTAAGGCTCGAATATCTTCTCCCAAGTCCTCATCGTGTCTAGCTTTGAGAATTCTTCCGTAATGAAGGTGTTAGAAAGGTGACTCACGCCGCGCACGCGACAAGCAGTGACGACGTGAGAGCATGGAACATGTAGCAAAGCCGAGACCATACAAGTACAATCTCTCGTAATCAGGTTGACTCTACGGTTTCGGCCACCATAACACTCGCCCCCCATCGATGTGCTCCAGCTGCCCTGACGACGTATATATGCAAAGCCGAATCGTATTCCTCCGCCTCTTGGTTGCAAGACTCTTCCTCCGCCATAGAAAGGTATTTGGCAGCAGTCGCACCCTAACGCTCGCCGACATTGTATGCATCCTTGCACGGGTCCGTCAATCCACAAAGTATGATTTGGTCTTCCTAAATGATACTCTAAGATATCCGATATTGGCATAGCACAAATGCCCTTAATAACGTTGTTGAACACCTCGAGATGTTTGTTGTCATCATACCATACCTACAACCACCTTCATTGTATGCCTGTGCCCACTTCATCTTCTGCTGCAAGACCTCATCCAACCACTTATTCCCTCGTTCGTTGGTCAGCCCCCTCAGCTCCATCAACTTGACCTTGAAATCCCTCTTCTCCAAACATCTGCATAACAGCTTGAACTTTCTTGTGAGATCTTCCCTACTGCACTGCTTAAAGAAATTTTCCACTAATTGGAGCATGTACCACCTATTCAGCACATCTGGGTGTCCGTCAAGTTTGCTCTTCACAGCGTTCAGAATGTCGCGGTGCTTATATGAGACAATGCAAATGTTCTCACCCTCTGTCAGTGCGAATGCTAGTGAAATCAGTTGATCCTCTGCATCAATATCCACGGCGAGCATCAAGGCACTATAGTACTTTCCGATTAGGAATGTGACGCCAACTAATAAGATAGGCCTATAATGCTTTATGGTCTCTTTGCATTGCCCAAATGACCAGTACACGCATCCAAGAACATGTTTCATAACCCCTTCATCGGGTTCCGTTCGGTTTCCATGCTAAGGATAAAACTCCATGCCTGGATTCTTGGTCTGCATAGTGGTTAGGATTCGAGGAAGCAACCCATAAGCCTCCTTCCAATCACCCCACAGTAACTACATCGCTCTCTGCTTTGCTCTCCATGCTTTCCCGTACTTCACGCGGTACTTAATGAACCCAAAGATAACCTCAATGAGGGTGGCGACGACCACATCAGGATCGACAGCAACAACCCCGGTAATGCGCCTTGCAATGAAATTAACAGTCTCCTGAAGGTGCTCCTCGGACACTCCTGTAGTCCCACAAGAGTGAGGCTGCTTCCATTCGCTATTTTTCATTGTTTGTCCCTAGTTTTGCTGCCCAGACATTCCCTCCGCACCCTTTCGCACCTCACAGTATACCTCTTGTTCACATCGGAGTGTTGCACTACAAAATGACTATGGTGCCGCAATGGGTATACTTGCAGTCAAACCTTTATATCCTCCGTGCTTGAAAACAACATGTTCTTACGTATTAGGTCATTCTTCGGGTTCGCAATGTCATTCTTGCTCTTCAAACACATTTGCACAGACTGCGTTATCAACTATTCTGACATCCTCGAATGCATGCACCGATGGAACCTCGCCCATTACACTGTGAAGAACTTGGCCTTCCTCAGAGGAGAAAAGCAGAGCGAGAGCTTCGTTTTCGGTCGAGCTCCACCCTTCGTCGGACTCAAGATGACGGGTTATTCCATCTCGGAACACCTTCTCCTCAAGCTCATTGTTCATTACAACACCATTGAAATCAGTCACGGGGTCACTAACATGGTGCAACGAAGAAACATGCACATATGACAGATCCACCAACGGGTGGGGGGAGGGGCATCGTTGTTAGGACCGACGCCAATGAACTCTTGAGCCGGTTGCTCCTCCAATGGAGGGCCTTGCAAAAGATCGAGAGTGGATTCTAGTTCCTCCATGCTGCCATTCACCATATCCAAATTGTTTCACAAATCCTCACGAATGATTGTCCTCTCCACCACAATATCCAATGATCGGACCTGAGATGCGAGCACAACCCCCTTGTACGTGTCCCAATCATTGTCGAACAATATTAGCATCAGCAAGGCGTGCACCTTAGAACCCAACCCAGCGTCATATCGCCACTGAATTCCGACAATGACCCTGGGCTCATCTCATCTAAAGGTCGACTTAATCATCGTCAGAAGAGTTCAAAAGGCTGGTGATTCTCGAAACACAAGAACGATCACTTCCATGCCACCAAAGTTTGCACCACTGTCTGTTTGGCTAATTGGCCCACCAGTATAAACACGTACAACTTTATCCATCTACATCTAACAATGCGAACAAAATATTTCAAAGTCAGTACGACATGCCATATGTACGAACTACCACAAGTACTATAGAGATCATTTCATAATTTATTGTTGGTAAACTAATTTTTGAGGACATGAGGTGATAGCTTTAGCAAAATGTGGATTACTTCTTTTCAGTGGAATTGTCTAGTGGTCATGAGGCATGCATACCACATGTTCCATACTAGAGCTTATGGATTATTGATGTATATTTTGTCATGTGGGACATTAACGTGTCAAGTTCTGAAATAAACTTGGAGCAATAGAGTTCAAATTATCTACATGGGGGTGGCTTACAACACAAATAATGAACACATGCCAATAGTCTATATGATGTAGGCAAACTTGCTCTCCAAAATTATCTACATGTTGTCATGTGGAGCTCGTGGTGCAGAATTTTCTTGACCACTGAAGGCATCAATGTCTTATCTTTTTCCCTACTTGGTGACAGTCCTTTGTTGTCCATGAAGAATCTAAAATAAATTCTCGGGCATTTAAAGAATTCAGATTTAAACATCCAACCGAGCAAGCTATCAAACATACAATGAGATGCTTTCAAAATCTATATCACACTTCAAACCCCTATGTTCTACAACTTGCTTCTTATATGTTCTACAAACATCCAACCGAGGAAGCTATCAAATATATTATGTTCTACAACTTGCTTCATATATGTTTAGTTAAACATCCAGTGCTATTTTATAAAAATCATATAACACAGATGATGAGATGCTATCAAAATCTATATCACACTTCAAACCCCTATGCAAACGATATTTCCAAATGTTTTGGTCTCGAATGTTAGCGGGTTGTAATTTAGGCATGTTTTTAGTCAATGAATGGAATGAACTCCACTAAATGACATGAAATACATTTCCTTGTGGATTTCCAAATTGAATGCTGAAGTATAGGCGATATTTACCGATGCATACTCAGTCAGTTACAAGATGTTAAAAATAACACTGACTAGGCTGACCTAGGCTTTACTCAAGTGCATGCATAAAAAATGTGGATGAAACATACATAGAAGTACTAACGGAACTAAGCATTTGAGCACATTTAGAATAATGCGGTAGAAAAACTCAATGTGAATATTCGGTGTGGTAAGACACTAAGATGTCAACCATTAAACAGATAGATGGCCATTGCATTACATGCTAGCCATATGTGCTTAAAACTAGTACCATAGAAGCACCGTGAAGCCATATGTCACCTTCGGCCGGCGGGGAGGGGAGCCACCAGGGGGAGGACGACCCTTGGGTGGAGGACAGTCGGCGGGTGGAGGACGGCCGGAGGGAGGAGGACAACCGGCGGCGGGGGAACGGGAGGAGAGAGGTCGTATGGGAATGAGATGGGGACGATGGGAAAAAAATGAAGGACTGCTTGGGCCAAGGGACCTAAGTCATTATTATCACACCACACGCGTTGGCGTGACCAGCTAATTCATCACGCCATGAGTGCAGGCGTGACAACTGCCACGCATGGCCTCCACCCTGGCACGATGTGCCCGCGAGGGTTTGCGTGGTAGGTTTCATCACGCCGAGATAGGTGATGTGACAGGATGATTTGCCCACGACACAGAGGTGACGTGATCAAAGATGTTAGAATTGAAAATAAAGTTAGCGAGATGTTAAATTTAAAATATTATTAAATCATAAATCATAATAATATATTATCTTGGATTAAAAAATGCACCCCTTCATTGAGATGTCTTTTGTTTCCAAATTATTGTTGTTTTCTTCTATCGATTCGGTGCGATTTGTGTCCATAAATTATTAAACCCTAATCATTGTTTAAACCCTAAACGGGGACATATGGTGGCAAGAGGGCATTCCTTCACGGTCGTCGCGAGGGAACGAGGTGATGTGGGCGTTTCCGCACGACTGCCGTGCGGGAAGAGGCGATGTGGCGACGGGAGGGGGTTCCCGCAGTTCAGAGAACCGATCATTCCTGCAAATACCATGTACAAAAATACCAATACGGAAAAAAAAAATTCGAAACCAGCTAGTGTGAGCAACTACGGCCAGGGTGTACAACTTGGATTGGCTTGCAACTGGGCCAAGGAAAGTGGATTTGCGCAGATAACGTAAAGATTAATAGTGATTTACTTCTGGCGGAGACCTGTCGCTTACTGATTTGACACGCCTCTTGACTGCCAGCACAGACCCGTAAAAACTACGGTAAAATGCGACATATTTCCTCCAGCAACTGGTTGTAAACTGGATGACAAGGGCAAGCCAAAGTCACTGCAACGAACGAGCCTACGATTTCTACACGGGAAAGCAAATGCCATAAATAAGCCTTGTGGTTGTACTTCCAGAATCAAGATGATGCAATTTCAAGGTACTTGTCCACATGACAAATGCATCCGGCCGGCGCCCGGCGCTTTCTCCGACAACCACTCGCTCGGTCTTAGCGCCGCGCCAACGACCCATCCGGCCACTTTAAAAAAAAAATTCATCAGAAACGGCCCGATCCAGCGGCCAAAACGGCCTCAAGAACAGGGCGCGCGCGGCAACGGCAGCGCGGGACCGCAGCTCGCTGTCAGTGGGTCGGTCAGTCATCGCTGCGCCCGTCCCGACTCGGAAAAAGTCCGCACCGGACGCTGGAAAAAATGGCCCGGGCGGCTAACGCGACCGGCCGAGCCGCGCGCGGGGGGTGTGGTGCGCCCAACCCAAAACCGCACTGCGCTTGCTCACTGCCACTGCAACTGCAACTGCATCAGCCATCACCACCACAAAACAACAGCATGCGTTTCAGTTCTAACGGAAAAGAAAAGTAAAACCACTACACGACTACGCGAAGAGGCGAAGCCAGGCAAGCCGAGTCGAGTCCAAACCAATCTGGAGAGGATAACTGGATACTAGTAGTATTTAGGAGGGGCTTGTGTTGTGCGGGTATTGCTCTTGCATGTATGCGTCCGAGTCCACACCCACACGGGCGTAGGCTCCTCCCGGGTTTGCGTTGCGCAGGAAATGGAGGAGCCGAGGGCGCTGCCGCTGCGGCGCGGCGTCACGCTCGCCGAGCAGCTCGCCGCCTCTTCCAACCTCCGCGACCTCCTCAAGCTCCGGGACGACGGCGACGGTGACGGGAGACAGCTCGACGCGGCGGGGAGGCGCCGCACGCTCCTCGATGTCCTCCGCGACGTCGACGACCGCCCGCCTCCCCGCTCCTCCTCCGGCGCCACGGGCCGTGGTGTGTCCTCGACGGCGCCCGTGGCAGGCGGTGCGGCGACCACCGCGTCGGCGTCGGCCGCTCCGCCCGCGGCGGCCGCGCAGGGGGAGAGGAGGGTGTCGCTGATGGCGCTGCTGGAGCAGGCGGAGCGGCAGTTTACGACCGGCGGCGGCGAGTGGAAGCGCGTGGAGGAGAACGCGGCGTCGGAGGAGGGGAGGAAGCGCGGCGGCGGCGGCGGCGTGGGAGGGCGGTGCTGCGTGTGCATGGCGCGTGGCAAGGGCGCGGCCTTCATCCCCTGCGGCCACACCTTCTGCCGCGCCTGCGCCCGCGAGCTCCGCGCCGGCCGCGGTCGCTGCCCGCTCTGCAACGCCGCCATCCACGAGGTCCTCAACCTATTCTGACCACCTCCCCCCGCTCACCTTGCTCCCTTCGCCGCCACCGCCAGTGGCGGCGATTCTCCGTGCAAGAACCGATCTTTTTCACCTTTTTCGCATCGGCTGGTGGTAAATTGCTCGGACGCCTTGAATCCAGCCATTCTATCGATTCGAGGTAGCATTCGGTGTAGATATTTTTTTTGCTTTCTTGCTGTCCTTTTTCTTGTTTCTTGTTCTTGTAAAAGTGAAAAGATTCAACAGAGCAGAGCACGTTATTGGATCAAATTCCATGTTGAATTCCAACTTCTTGGATCAAATTCTCTGTTCCTCCAGGATACTAGCAGTAAAGATCCTTAGAATCTGGTGTAAACGCTGGGAATTAATTCGGCAGAATATTTCGGTGCTCGAGATTGCAGGACACGTACGTTGGCTACAGTGCGTGGGATCTGGCTCGTGCATCGCCAGTGCATGGGGTTCATTAAACTCTACCCGTTTCCTCGGTGCAACGCATCGGAAAATTCTAATTGCAGGGGTGATGTCATGGCCGGAGAAGATAGATAGGGATGAGTTGAATTGCAGGTCATCTGTTCGACCAGAATACGTCTCGGGTGATGTTGACTCGGCCGAATCGCCGAGCCGTATTGTTAAGCCGCCCATTAGGTTGGTCACTTGGTCGTTGTTCTAGCTTCTAGGCGGACGGTCTGGATCGTACGCGGAATCCAGTTTGGCTGCCCGTGCAGGGAAAAAAATACGACGGGGGAGGCCTCATGGTGAGCCTCTCTCGTCGTATCGAGGTCGTCTCTATCCGTCGTTGGATTGTTTTTTAGAGGACTAATTCAACAGCTGATGGAGACGGTTTTCGTCCGTGCATACTGTCTGACACCGTCAATGGGATGATACATATATGTCCGTGCCATATTTTTAGTGACCTTTAGGCTTCACTAAAGAAGAAATAAGACCCAACATGCATGGATGCACTGAGCGCTGTGTGTACTTCGATTAGATCTCGTTGGGTAAAGCTAACTTTACCATCATGCCCATTGACTGCTCTCGCGCTACCTTCGTTATAAAAAATGGCCAAAACATGGATGCAACCATTCATCTCACTGATGGCCAGAGTCCGCGAGGTATCGACGGGTGTTCGCATCAGCCTTGCGACCCCGGACAGAAAAAAAAAAAAAAAAACTTATCCCAGCGTCGCTTATCCTTGAGAACAACGACAACGCGCGCGACAAGCGACCAAAAGAGGGCTGGGTCGATGGAGCTTAATTGGCAGGCCGCTGCAGCGGAGGTGTGGAGTTTTGGAGAGTTGCCACTTGCGGACTTGCCAGGGCGCTGACAAACACAGCTGGGAGAATTGCCGTTTAGCACGCAGGAATACAGGGGAGCGGGGGTCCATGGCCTGGCATGTAGCGACGGGTTGCAAGAATGGTAGCCAGTGTACTGTGCTCATGAGTGCATGGTGGAGAGAATAATTGTACACACGCAAATCTTGTTTTTCTTAGGGCCTAGGACATATCAAGTCCTGAGCTTTGTAACATGGCCTAAAATGGCCAACTTGATTGCCAAATACCAATCCTATGTACTACTGAAGAACAATGACCTGAGCTTAGGAAAGTAGACAGATGATACTCCTAAATCTTGGTAGTTGAGCTGCATTGTCCATCTGCATGGACTCCAAAACCCCATGGGCCATCACAGCATTGCGCTCCCTGCTCGGATGGAGATAGCTTCTGCCTGCAGGAAGAAAATAAAAATATTTTGCATAGTTTGATCCCATCCATGCCACCCTGTCATGGCTCCCCACATGACCACATCTAATCCCTGCCTGCCTTGGTTTCTTGGAGCCAATCTCCCGTCAGTGTACAGCGTGCAAAGTACTACCATAATTAGCCAAGGTGTTATACCAGTATCAAGCCTTTTTTCTTGCGAGTCTCAAACATTGGTCCTCTGGTCTCAGTCTGCATGCTCGATCTGCATGTTCATGCTTAAGAAAAGCCAGTCTTGGCCAATAGTTCTTGTCAGTTGTCACCATGCAGTTCCACAGAAGGTTTCAAAACTGTTGATATGCGATATATGGAAAGTTTGTTCCATTTCGAGCTTTCCTGTTGTTCTGAAACAAAAACGCTCATGACAAAGGAACGGTCTCGGAATGTTTCAACAAGCTACTGGTATATATATATACACGGTGAAGCTATTCTACTCCTACTCCTGAGCGTATAATAAGCCAGACGAGCACGCTCACCCCATCCCACAAGCACCTACTCCTGTGTGCAGCTGAGGAACAAAGACGCCAATGGTTCAGAGCTACGTTGCTCTGAAAAAACTAGGACAACCGTTAGAGAATTGTACACAAGGATCTGGGTTTCTCTACGGGCAGTAGAATCAATCTGATATAATACAAGAGTTACGGGATGAGGACCTGCAACCGCAACTTGTTGAGCTGTTTCAGCAGGCTCTGAAAAACTAGGACAACCGTTAGAGAATTGTACACAAGGATCTGGGTTTCTCTACGGGCAGTAAGCTGACCTTACATTCATGTGTAGGATTGATGTATTCTTATTTCAATCACTACTGATACTTTGCCTGCTCCTTGGCAGCTTTACGAGAACTTGGAAAATAATGGTGGACTCACATGATACCCAGAGACAGATAATGTTTGAGGTCAATTCTTTCACCTGTCCTGTCCTGCTTATGGTAAATTCTGTAATGATGCCCAGCGGCATGCTACTCTGAAGCTGGAGGTTGAACTGAGGAATCGGAGATCCTGCTTTGTGAGCTTTGTCAGAGCTCAGAAAGCATATATTGTCAGTTTTCACTATTTTTCAAATCATCGCTTGAATTTCCGAAAACTCCGAGCACCTCTAAGCTCGGGTTTGTGTTTCAAACCTATCCTCAAATCCTAAATTCAAAATTCAATCCAAATTTGAACTTTTCAGATTTTGGAACCCCTCTCAAAATCTTCCCCCCTTTTATTTTACTGGGCCAATTTTTCCGGCCCACTTATTTTTCTCCCTCTCCGCAATTTCCCTCCTCCCAGCCCGATTTTCTCCCGCCCAATTTCAAATTTTCCCCATTTCTTTCGCTCGGCCGCCCATGACTCTCTCTCCCTCTCCTTTTCTTCTCCCCACTCTGTTTCTTCTCCCCACTCTGGCTCGGCTGGCTGCTCGTGCCCTCCTTTTCTTTCCGCCGGCCCATGTCGTTCCCCCCGGCCTCCCGTTTTTCCTCTTTTCCCCAACACCCTCGGCCGCATCGCCCCCACCTTCTCCCCTTTCCTTCCCCAAATACGCCGCCTCTTCTCCTTCTTCTCCCCATCGCCCGGCCCGGCTCCACCTTCTCCTCAGCGCCACCCCCACCATTTGCGCTTCGCCCCACCTCTGCATCGCCTTCACGCGCCATGCCTGCGCTCGCCCTCGCCCGCCTTCACCGAGCCCCGTCGGCGCCCCCCCATACTAGCCATCACCTCCATCGCCTCGGCCCCACCTCGTCGCCATACCTCCATGGCGTCGGCTTCGTCCTCCATCAGCGACTCCGCCCGGTCCAAGCGGCGAAGCACCCCGGTCCGAGCGGCGCGTCGTCCTCCGTCAACACCTGCTCCCCCTGCGGCATCGTCCCGTAGTCCTCGCCCGATCTGCGTGCCAACTGCCGCCATGGCCGTCCCCTCCGCGCCATGCCGCCACCTCCGCCCAACGTCATCTCCTCCCCGGCTCCCCTTCTCCCCAGCTATAAATAGCCCAGCGCCTCCGTCTCCACCCCGCCCCACTCCCCCTCCTTCCCTAGGTAAGTCTCTCCCGAGCCGCCCGATTTCGCTTCCCCTCCCCCTCCTGCTGAAGCTCCCCTCTACCACCGGCCACCTCCGTCGCCGCCTCGGCCCAGTCGCTGGGGATGGAGCACCTCCTCGGTGTCCCATGCCTCCCCGACCGCCGGTCGAGACTCCGGCCACCCAGGACCGCTGCTGCCGTGTGCTCTTACCCGCGCCCCTCAGCTCTATCTTCGGCCATCTCCAGAGCCCTTCCGCCTCCACAGACCCCATGGTGAGCCTCCCCCTTACCCTGTTACTCTTGCGCTTTCCCCCTGGCTCTTCCCTCCCTCCAGTCGCCGTCGTCGCCGAGTGGCCGCCAAGCCCGACAGCTTCCGCCACCACCGTCTCCTCTCCAGTGCCGCCCCAGCCCTAGCGCCACCTCCCTTGACTTCCACTCCTAACCGGCGTCCCATTTTGGCCAACCCCGGGTGCCCTCCGACTGTCGCTCGCCTTCGGCTGCCGCCGCCCGATCCCCCAGCTCCCTGCTTCCCTGCTCTCCCTCCCCCACATTTGTCTTTGGTGCTCCCCCTCTCGCCTCGCCGGCCCCCGAGCAGATATCATTTGATGTTGCCCTATTAATTGCTGCCAATACTTGCTGCAATTGTTGTTGCCGAATCTTTGTTCTTCATACTGATTAAGCATTTATTTGTCTGTAATTATCGTTGCCCCAGTATCAGTATTGTTGTTTGTGAATGTTGTCTGTGGTTTGTTGCTTCACCCGATCAGTGTTGATGGCGGTGATAGCAAATTGTGTATTAGCTTTTGAAATCTATGTTTAATATCTGTAATTTGGAATCTCAGAACAATGATTATTGGCAATGAATAGTTATTGAATGTCGACTGTGATTCCTGACTCTCCAGTTCAGTGTGTTGTTAAAGGAGCAATGATCATCAGTAGATATATCAATATTGTTGGCAGTATGTGTGTTTTGTATTGCTGACAATTGAATTATGAGTCTAACTGGCAAGTGAACCTTTGCGCATAAATTGTCGTTTTGAATTGTGTGTGTTCTGGTATATAGTGTGTTAAACTTGCAATGTCTGTATAATCTGTCAAATGGTTGAATCTATGTGTTAATGGCAATGGATCTTTGGATCAGTGGCAGTGTGCTGATTGTTGGTAAAGGGAGTAAGATGACAATTGATGAAACCCCGGTATAACTTGGCAATTGAAAAATTCATCCGTCAATTGAGAATTGATGCAATAGGGTAGTAGGATGTTTTGATGGTAATAAATTGAATTGCTGATTGTGATCCTAATTGTTAGGTGATAGCTATGATCTTCAGTTAGCAGTAGCAGTGGTATCTGATTGTTTTGCTAATCAATTGATAGCTGTTGGTTAATGCTTCATCAGTGGATCAATGATTGTTGATTATAGGTTTAATTTCTCCTCCAGAGTAGTGACTTTTGGTAGTAATTTGAGTATTAGTGTTGTAAAGCTAATAGTAGATGATGATCTGTGTTGGAATCTGGAATTTAGGAATTGTGTGTTGGTCTGATAGTTGAAACCCCTGTCGATAATCTGGCAATCGATTAGTTGGCGATAGAATCTGAGTCTTGATGTGGCAGTAGGTAGTAGTAGTAGGTTGAGTAGCTGGCAATTGAATCGTTGTGTATTATCTGGCAGCTTGAGATTGGTATTGAATTGCCATTTGGATTGTGTGTTGATCTTGTATCTAGTTTTGTGTAGAGCATGTAGTTAGTTGTTTTCCACTTGTAGAGGTATAATCTTGCAGTCTTCCAAAATCCGCAGTAGAGTATCCCTGCAAAAGCTCATTCGACCTTAACCCTCATTTGTATCTTTCCTCCCGGCAGAATTTTTCTGCCATACCTCCTTTCGCTCAATTGGTCGTTTGACTCTGTCAAATATCCCAGTGTCGCTCAACCCCTTCTCTCAAGCTCGTCCTCCGTAATTTTCTTTAGGCTCTTGTGTTTCATTTGGTCTTTTGAGTTCTTTGGATTGATTTGGTTTTTCAATTGTTGTTGCGTAATTAGAAATCGAAGTCCAAAAGAATCAACGAATCGAGCAGAACCAAGATTCAAGCAAAGACACCGACCAAGACCTCGAATCTCTATCTAAGAAGGCTTTGAGTAAGATCAAGGCCACGGTAAAATAGCCCAGTCGAGTCAATACTTTGATCATGTTGATCCTACATTTTATGCAAACTATATTCTTTTAAATTATCTAATTGCATGCTTTAATTTTCTATGCAACTGTATGGTAGTTAAATGCCTATTTGATGATTAAATAATTAGATTACTATTTCCTTGATAATTGAACTCCCAAAATTCTTGTCACCCTAGTAAATATATGGTAACCTACTAGTTATAGGTCATACTTAAATGACATACTAGTCTTGTTTAAGTACCGGGGTATTACTACCCCAAATCATCATCATTTAAATCATAACAATTATTTTGGGCATTCATTGGGAGAATAACTGAATTGGTTGTGATAATTTATTTTCTACTTCTCTAAAACCCTGAAAACTTGCTAATACCCATTTGGGCGGATGATAAGCTGGAGGGTATATTGTTGGGTACTAATGTAGCCCAGGATATTTTTGTGGTGGGTATGTGGTAAGAACCGCTCAGATGATCTTAAGGACTTAATTCTGTGATGACATCCTATTGTAAAACAGTACAACCACAAGTCTATAATGGTGTCGACCTAGCTAACTAATTGGTGTCCACCGGTACACGCTGCACCATTGGGGGACTCCCCATCGCCGTGAGCCCATGAGGCTACGTGATGCGGACATCCTTAGCTATCTTATTTCATATAGTGTTTTCAATTCATTAAATACCTCAGAACAACATGAGCTTACTAAGAGAGTTGAAAAACAAGAGAAGTTTATCCAACAGGTGAATCTGTTCCATGAATTTCCTTTTAAACTAGTTGAGAATATTATACTACCTAATAGCGGGTCATCGCTTGTTTTCAGGTTTGAAGAAGGTTTATTGGAAGACAAAGAACACGATGCTTCTCAAGTCAAGATGATCTTCGCAGAAACTCGGAAGGATCTACCATACATAATATATATATTTGGAAAGCTTATCAAGTCTACTTTCCAATGGATCAAATGACATGTGATTTGAAGCCTTCTACCACAAGTTATGGCAATTTGAGTACATGCTGCACATTCAGACCGACTAACGCGAGAGAGTTGATAAAGTTGATGATTCCGTGGCTTGTACAACATCTTGGGACGATATCAAGCTATGCCGTGACTTTCCAAAGGTTCACAAGAGTCTCTTTCTCAAGTTTCACACGAATTCAAATCATTTCAATTAATTAAATTGAAGATATGAAGGTTTGGATTCAATTCGGATTTGGAATCAGCATCAAATTCGGATTCGGAATCAGCAGAACAGTCCGGAGTAAAACAGTCATAACTTTCACAGACAGAGTCCGATTTGGGTGTTCTTGGGCTTGTTGGAAATATAACTTCAAACCGATCCAATGGATCCTCCCTCACTCCGAAATTCGTCCTGTATCAAAAGTTATGATCGAAACAATATAACGGTTGTAAAATCAGAGTTTCCTTTTTTATTTTGGAATGTATCGGAATTGGAGTAGGACTCCTAATCCGAATTAGAGTAGGTGTAGGGCCTCTTGGTCAGCCATGAGGTAGAGAAGAGATACTATATATTGAGGAGTAGACCCCATTGTAACCTCAGACCACGTTTGAGAAAAATCAATCTACTAAATTTTTCGAGTTTAGCATTGTGACGAGGATCTAATAATCCTCATTTTATCTATTATCTATAATTATTATTATGGGTAAATATGATGTCACATAGTCTCCAGAAGTACCCCTTATTTTTATAAGGGGGAGGGCTACCAAGTGATTGTAAGATCTTCTACAATCACCCCCATAGTCGTAAGTCTTGCTCGACTACTACCGTCGTAAGTCTTTCTCGACCATCACATAGTCGTAAGTCTTTATCGATCACTACATAGTCGTAAGACCTTTTACGACTACTACACGGTCGTAAGTTCTCCTACGACCGGGTAAACTCGACCACCTTATAATCAAACCTACAGTGAGTGGGTCCAATTGATTAAGGAATCCGAGCAGTCTGCGCACTACTATCCCGCGTAGTAATTGTGCTTAAATACCCCATTATCTTTGAATGATAATTGCGGACGGCGTGGAGAAGCCAATGCGCCGTAATTCTGCCATCACACGCCCATTCTTGGCTCAATTAAGGCGCCTCTTCCGAGGCAAAACGGCTACTCCTTCACGACTATATAAGGATGTCAAGGCGAGTAGAGAAGGAGAGTTCAATTCTCATGTGATCTTAGCTTCTTACTCGATCATTAAGAATACCACACCACACAGATTAGGGTTATTATTCTCTCAGGAGAAGGCTGAACTGTCTAAACATCCGTGTCAACTACTCTGCGTGATTTCATCTCTAGGAGACCCCGAATCAAATAATCTTTACGTAAGATCGGTTCTAATACACCGCAGTTGGCGCCGTCAGTGGGGATCTTAGGTAATCTCTTGTCAACATACTCTCTTTTTCCAATCTCATGCAATCATGGCGGAGAATGGAGCGAGGAGCTGGTTTGACTTGGCGGTCTGTGACGTCGACATGGATGCGGTTTCGACTCTGGCCGAGTGATGCATCCGTGATGGTGATGTTGCCTCGGAGATTATTCTCCAGAAACCATCCCATTAATGGAGTTGAGGAGGATCCTTATCCCCACAACAATACGTCCAACAGAGGAGCCAATTCCTCAAAGGACAAGGGTCAATCCGGCCAGGACCGCTCCGGGAGGACTCACAACACGACGAGTTTTTTCTCCAAGTGTTCAGTCCCCTTAAGGCGGTCCGACTTGGTAAGTCAAGTTCAGGGAGCCACCATTCCGGGACTCCATCGGCATCTAGTGATCCTCTCTCGGGGTAACTCCAGAGAGGTGGGATCAAGCATGCTTTTCCGCAAATTCGACCATCTCCCGCAGATCTCATTTGCGAGCGGAGATGATTATAACCGGAGTTCCCCTACGGAGGATTACTCCAAGTCGCCGAGATGGTGTCTCTCGAGCACTCCTCAAGCGGGAGGCCTCGGCGCAAGTGAGAATCATCAGCAGGAGGTCTTCGTCCTTCCCTCAAATCGAGTCGACCTCATGGAGGCCGAGATAAGAACACTCCCGAAGATCACACTGCTGCGCCCCTCGTGGTAATGGCAAGGGCACCACCGTTGGCGAGAGAACCAACACTCGATGAGCGAGAAATCCTCGACATTCTCGCACTCCACTAAGAAGGCCTCCAAGACACGATGAGGAGGATTTTGATGTCGTCGAAGAAAGAAAATTACGATCGAAGAACTCTGCTGGCGCATTCAACATCGGTCGGAGGAGGTACAAGAACTCCGGGACATCAACGACTTGCTCGAGAATCGACCAAGAGCTTGCTCGAGCGCGAGGTGCGATCTCTTTCTTTGAAGAGATTACGCAAAGACTTGACTGTGATGACAAGGCGGAGGTACCTCGCCGACAACATTCGGTGGTCGTAGCAATACAACTTCCTCGGCTACCGATCAATCGAATATTTCTCTCTGAAGGAATCGACACGGCCATAAGTCGAATCGATCCCTATTCGGAGAAATACATTTCGATCGGTGAAGATCAAGAAGCCCCTCGGAGGTGATCATTCACCACTTCGACAAAGAAATTCTAGCGAGTGGAGTGCGAGGAGTATTCTCCTCGTGAGGCGAGACCTACTACGAGCAATTGACTGTTCAGGGTATCGTCGTATCACGATCACTGGTGACATTAACCCTTCTTTCCTACAAAGAAGGCGTCAAGAAGTGATTACCGATGCGGGCATTTTACGCGACCTTGAGCGATTCATTGGCCACCTCATTTTCGGCGGTGAACATGGAAAATTTGATGGATCTCAAAATCCCATCGAATTTCTTGAGATCTATCTAACAATTGTCCGAGCGGCGGGAGGAGGAGAGCATGTAATGGCGAATTACCTTCCATTGTGCTCGAAGGATCCGCTCGATCATGGTTATTAAACCAACCACTCGAGTCGATCTACTCTTGGCAACACCTCTGCGATCTTCTGAGCGAATTTCCAAGGCACATACAACCGCCTCGGAAAGAAGGCGACTTGCCGGATAAAGCGAACAACAACGAGACTTTGCGTCAATTCATCAAGCGCTTTAGTCGGGTTCGTAACTCAATTCGGAAATTTCGATTCCTCTGTGATCGGGGCATTTAAGCAAGGAGTCCGTAGTAGAAGGATAACGGAGGACATTGCTTTGAATCCTCCCAACATCATTGCGAACTCTTGAGATGGCGATCGATATGCAAGCGCTTACGAGGCGGTCGAGTGGAACAACACTATTGATCGAGAAACATATACTCCTCGAGAGCCAAGAAGTTGGTAAGGATAAAAAGCAAAAAGTCCAAGAAGAAAATAAAAGTCAAAACCACAAACCGGTGGTTCCAAGGAGGTTCGGCCGTGAAGATGGAGAGCCCCAAACCACCAAGTCGCACCGATCAAGGCAAAGGTAAGCATACGATCGTAGGAGCGACAAACCAAGGTGGTGTCCTTTTCATAAAAAGAAGGACATGACCTCCATGAATCGCCGAGTTTTCCAAAGAAAGCTCGAGGACTACTACAACGGCAAGCACCACTCCCTACTCTCGGCGGGTGGGACATACGAGTGGCCAAAAGTCGTCGGATGATGAGGAGATGCCGTTCAAGATCCGCAACATACCATTGAGCACATCTACGGAGGATCATCGGCATCGACTCCAAGCGACAACAAAAGTCTTGGGACGAGAGGTAAATTCTATACATACTCCTCGTCAATAAATTACCAAGTGGTCGGAAGTTACCATCTCTTTTGAGAAGGATGATCGCCCAATCACTACGAGTCGATCAGTCGATATCCGATTGTGGTCGAACCCACCATCAACAATTGTCGGGTCAATCAGTGTTGGTTGATGGTGGCGCTTCTTTGAACATATTATTTACTAATGCCACGGGCGAGATGCAAGTACCGGGACAAAGGTAAGGCGATGCGATACTCCTTTCATGGAATCGTCATCGGGTCTTCACCAAACCTATTGGCCAAGTTTCTCTTCCTTTAACATTTGGCTCACCAAGTAATTTCAGGACAGAGAAAGTCTCCTTTGATGTGGTCGATTTCGATACGGCATATAACGCCATACTCGGACGACCAACTTTGGCAAAATTCTTAATGGCTACTCATTACGGTATCAATGTCTTAAGATGCGGGTCCCAAAGGAGTGATCACCATTCGATGTGACAAAAGATGGCGTATAGTCATGCCGTCGATCCTCGAGATGGTTGGTCAAATACCAACTCGAGATGAAAGTCGACCGACTAGCAAGTCGAAGCCTAAAAACGCACCAAAGCCGAGCGACCAAGTCAAAGAGATTCCTCCGGGCGAGAAGAACCCTCGAAGACTGTTCGCATCGGGGAGACTTCCGACCCCAAATAGGAAGACGCCCTCATTACCTTCCTCCGAGCTAACGCAGATGTCTTTGCGTGGCAAACATCCGACATGCCCGGAGTCCCCAGGGAGGTGATTGAGCACAGGCTAGCTTTACGGCCTGATAAAGTACATGTAAAACAAAAATTACGGAGATTTGCCCCTGATCGACGAGATGCTATTAAATCAGAGTTGGATAAGCTACTTAAGCGGGCTTTATAAGAGAAGTCAACCACCCGAGTGGTTGGCTAACCTGTAATGGTCAAAAAGTCAAGCGGCAAATAGCGTATGTGCGTGGACTTTCTTGATCTTAATAAAGCTTGTCCAAAGATGATTTCCCTTTACCTCGTGTCGATCGGTTGGTTGATTCTCTGCGCAGTTGTGAGATATTAAGTTTTTAGATGCATATTACGGATACCACGGATCAATATGTGTTTAAGCGATGAAGAAAAGACCGCATTCATTACTCCATTTGGTACCTTTTGCTATGTCAAAATGCCATTTGGTCTAAAGAATGCGGTGCTTCTTTTCAACGCCTAATGCAATCGACTTTTTCATCTCAATTAGGCCGAATTTGGAAGCCTATGTTGATGATCTAGTCGTAAAAGCATTAAGAGACTTAATCATGTCAGCGACCTACAAGAAACATTCGACAACCTCGAAAAGCACCGCTTAAAACTCAATCCAGAGAAGTGTGTTTTTGGAATTTCTTGAGAAAATTGCTTGGATTCCTAGTATCCGAGCGAGGAATCAAGCAAATCTGAAAAATAAAGGCCATCCTCGGATCGTCCTCCAAACACAAAAAGGAAGTCCGAGAAACTCACTTTGGGTGCATGGCGGCTTTAAGTCGTTTCATCGCATACGACTAGGAGAAAAGGACTACCTTTCTTTAAACTTCTCGGGAGACATGAAGGTTTTGAGTGGTCGAGCGAGGCAAGCAGCGCCTTTGAGGATGTCAAGAGGTATCTTTCGAGTGCTCTGCTCGGTTTCTCCAAAGCCGGAAGAGGCGCTCTTAATTTACCTAGGCGCCACGCCACAGCGACAAGCGCTTGATACTAGTCGTAGAGCGTGAAAACGCATGTGCGACCGTTTACTACGTTAGCGGTTTTACACGCCTAAGGGCGTTACCCTCGGGTCAAAACTTCTATATGCCCTCCTCATGTCTTGAGGAAGCTGGCATTATTTTGAGCGCACAAAATAGTCATGCTTGCGCTCGAGTTTCCTTTGGGAGCAATCCTCCATAATAAGGAAGCAATGGGGCGCATGGCAAAATGGTCGGTCGAACTTGGGAGTTCGACCTCCATTCGTGTCGAACGGCCATAAAATCCCGGATCTTGGCGGACTTTGTCGCGAATGGACAAATCTGAACTGCTTCGGGATCCCGATCTGATTCCCACGACCGAGTGGATGATGTACTTTGACTGGTCACTTACTTTAAGTGGCTCGGGTCGGGTGGTCTGGTATCTCCTACCGGAGAAACCTTAAAGTATGCCATACAATTAAACTTTCGGGCCACTAATAATGTGGCGAGTACGAAGGTTTGCTAGGCGGCATACGAGTGCAAGCACTCTCAATTCGTCGACTACTCGTGAGAGGAGACTCTCAACTAGTCGTGAATTAAGTCGGAAAGAGTACGGTGCTCTAGCTCGACAATGTCTCAATACTTATCGGAAGTTCGCAAGCTAAAAAGCATTTTTAGGTTTGAGGTACAATTCATCCTCGAAGGATAATTTCCTCACAGACCAACTTGCTCGGATGGCTTCTTCCCGATCTACGGTACCAAAAGGGGTTTCTTGGAGCAACTCAAAAGCCGTCTCGGTCGAAGAACCGAGACACCTCCTATTGAGATGGCCTCATTAGACTACGAGGATATCCGGATGACTCCCATCTACGAGTATCTTCACAAGGGTTCCATGCAGAAGATGATCTTGAGGCGGATCGTTTATCCCAAAAGCCAAAATGTATACTTTGGTGAAGGAGTCCTCTACAAACGAGGAACCCAAGGGATACTCATGCGATGCATTCCGCAAAGCGAAGGAATAACACTCCTTCATGATATACGTGGCATCTGTGGGACACATGCTTCCTCTGTAACCTTGGTTGGTAAAGCCTTTCGACAAGGTTTTTATTGGCCTCTGACCTGTATGATGCTAAGGAGGTGGTTAAAAAGTGTGTCGATGCCAATTTCATAGTAGACAAATACACCAACCACTCAAGCATTACGGACAATACCTCTTTCTTGGCCTTTTGCGACTGGGTCTCGATATCTTAGGACCGTTTCCCAAAGCTCCAGGAGGTTTGAATTCCTTTTGTGGCTATTGACACGTTCACAAAATGGATTGAAGCTGAACTCATGCTCGATAACATCGAAGTAGCAAAAGGTTCATGATGAGATGCGTAATTAGCCGATTTGGAGTTAAGTCGGATAATTACGCACAATAATAAACAATTCGCAAGTGCAAAATTTGGTGAATTTTGCGACGAGTTAGTACCAAATTATGCTATGCTACATTGCACATCCCCAAAGCAACGGGCGGTCGAACGTGCAAGCGGCCAAATAATGCGAGGAATTAAAACCGAGTCTTGACCCGACTTGTTAGCGCTGGGGCTTGGGTACAAGAATTACCCTCCGTGTTATGGGCGGTTAAATGCGACCACCAATCGAGCAACGAGAAACACCATTTTTCTAGTGTTTGGGCGAAGCCATGCTTCCTCCGAGCTGAAATTACGGTCGACACGAGTTGAAACTTTCAACAACTCGGACCGGAACAACCGGCGGATGACATTAACCTACTCGAAGAAAGGAGAAACCTAGCCTTAATCCGTTCGCGGTCTACCAACAAGCCTGCGCAGATACTATGATCGTAAGGTCCAACCTCGCGACCTTCTTGTAGGTGACTTAGTATTGAGGCTCGCCAATCCAAGTCTAATCGAATAAACTTTTCCCCAAATGGGAAGGTCCCTACGATGGTCGAAGTAACTCGGCGAGTCGATCACGACTAGCGATGGAAGATGGGCGAGTTCTCTCAAACTCTTGGAACATCGACCAGTTACGCAAATTCTATGTGTGACCAATTTCTCAGGCAATAAAAGTCCAGGTTCTTTCTACTTCTCTTGCCTTATTTTTTGAGTAGTGCTTTTTTAATCTTTCGACTATGATACAAAAACACCTAGTTTTCTTTACACTGGTCGAAAAACAAGTAACATCATCTAGTCGAAACTTCTCCTATCTGCATGTGGTTCTGCCCACTAGAAGGAATTTCCTAGCATCGACTCGTTACTCATTTTTCAGCCAATACAAAGAGCTCGGGTTTTATCCAGTCGAAATGTTCTCGAGCCAACTCTCTCAATCTTAGTTTATTTTTTCAGGTGATTTCCAAAAAATATTCTAAGTAGAGTACACTTGATATATTTATTCGACCACCTTTGATGTACTCGTTTCGTTTGGACTGGTCGAAGGAAGAGACACACCTAGTCGAAGTTTTTCCTCTCTGCATGTGGTCCTGCCCACTAGAAGGAACTTCCTAAGCGCCGATCTCCTACTTTTTGCTCTTTGGAAAAGACTTATCGAGTCCATCGTAAAAGGGCGAGCAATTATTAAAGTCCTCTAGGCGTTTGCTTAACTCAAGTTCTTGTTCTTGGTTTGATTAAACTAGTCGGAGATGGTAACATCACCTAGTCGAAGCCTTTTCTCTCTGCGTGGTCTTGCCCACTAGAAGGAACTTCCTAGTGTCAGTCGTTTCTACTCTTTCGACCAAGTGCTTGACAACCATAACAAAACTATAAGTTAAACAAACCTCTCTTTGTTTTCGAAACCCCATTTCAAACACTATTTACTTAGATTGTCTAAACAATCTAAGCAAATAATCGAGGCTAGGATAAAGTTATTAATTTGACTTCAATTCTTAGTCTTTCATTCGTTTATTATCTTTTGAGTTACTAACTACTCGACAAGATGATTTTGAAATAAGATGGATCATATATTACTCATCAACGAAATTATCGCCTTACAAGGTAGTTACAAGATTACTCGAAGGAGAGCCTAGCCGCATTTCCTCGCCACCTTTTGCCAATCGATGCATTTCCTCAATCAGACGACTTGCCTCTGATTCAGGACAGTCGAAGTCGGCTTCGATTGGTTTAACATTAAGGCGGGGGTCTTGAGCTTTAAGTTTCGCCAAAGCGTAACTTACTGCAGCTTCGACTGCCTCCCTTATTGATTGACTTGATTAGTCTTGAGTGGTCACCATTTCTTGCAATTTTCCGACTTGTTCCCCAATGGTACTTTTGTGAGCGACTATGGTATCTTCTCGAGGAGTTTTTCCTCGAATGTAGCTCACTAAGCACATTGTTCAGAGAGTGATGTTGCCTTGAAGACTAGTCTTCATCAACTCCATCTCTGTTGGGTACAAGTCGAAGCCTCGATAAGTTTCTTGTTTTCGACCACTTGTTACGAAAAGAATAAAATCGGTCAAGCGAAAATAAACTTACGGAGGAAGATAGCACAAAGATAATTATAGGTAAAGCATTTCTTACCTACTAATTGAGAATCCAGCTTAACCTCTTCTCGATGGGAAGCAATGGTTTCAGGTGTTTTTCTCCCATGCTCGATGTCCTCTGCATTCATCTTAGCGATGCGGATGGACTCATTGTAGATCAAGGTTTTTCTTGGATTTGACCTCGAGGCTTCTCAATTGGACGACAATTTACGAACAAGAAATTGGCATTAGAAAAGGAAAATACTCAAAAGGATAACAGTAAAAATTACTTACCGTTAATCGAGTTCTAAGACCCTCAAGTTCTTGATCCTTATTCGTGGTAATACTGAAAACTCACGAATGACCAAAGCTTTTCTTGAACTTGATGCGAGCTTCCGCATCTCTTTTCTTTATCCGAGAAGAAAAGAGAGTCGGGTAAAGGTTAAAGATCAAAAGCATCTTAAGTCGAACTTCTTTGTTTATTTTTTCTGCAATCTTTTAGATGCAGAGGCAGGTCTCTCGAAGTCTATCAGAGAGGACTAATACTTCGTTCCTTAGCCTCCTCGATTCTTCTTTTTCATAGTCGAGTGAGTCACTAAGGTCTTC
Source organism: Hsuehochloa calcarea (assembly GCA_036346395.1). Classification (NCBI taxonomy): domain Eukaryota; kingdom Viridiplantae; phylum Streptophyta; class Magnoliopsida; order Poales; family Poaceae; genus Hsuehochloa; species Hsuehochloa calcarea. Next base: position 6,758,867 of record CM070610.1, read on the forward strand.
GTATCACCGTTTAACCTACAAAGAGCAGAGGCGAAGATAAACATCACCGAATGGTTGTAAGTACTTCTACAACTCTTGACCTAGTCGTAAGTTTTTCTCGACTACGATATGGTTGTAAGTCTTTCTACGACCACTACAGTTGTAAGTAGTCGTAAACTTTTTACGACTAGTACTTTGTCATGAGTTTCTTCCATGACTATTCTCGTAAAACATTATACGAGTATTTAAGTCTAAAACAATTATGAATGATAAGTGACTTACCATCTCTCTGCCTCTCGCAGAGTAGTTCTTTCTCTGTCTTAGCTCTAAAAGTTGTCGATGGTACTCACCGACGACAGCAATTTGCTCTAGAGCTTTACGCAAAAAGAAAGCAGTGAGAAGAGAAGGAAAGTCACATATATAAGTATTTTGAAGATACTTACATTCATAGTTGTCCTAGCAAACATCGAATATACAAGGTCCGGTTCTGCGACTTATCTATCCTCGCGACTTTGTCCCACCACACCTTCTCGAGGCGCGTTATCAAAAGTATTCTCCGTGTTGGGAATATCTTTGGGATGGGGACTCGGTCACGAGATCTGTGTGAGAGGACCCTCTGACGGAGGCAGCCCAAAGAAGTCACCACGAAGTTGAAATTTTCTCCTTCAGTTCTCAGAACTTCTCTTTGGGTAGGGAAGGAACGCTCCTACAATTTCCTTCCCAGGCGGTGCACAAGTGGTCACCGCCTTGACCAGAGCTTCCACACCGCCCTTGTTGTTTCTACGACCTCGTGATCGTAGCGGTCACCTCAACAATGAATACCGCTACTTCAAGGGTCGTAGCTACAACTTCAGCAGATGTGGAGTCACTCGGAGTCTCGACTTCATCGGCCACTGGGCCAGGGTGATGTTGACCACCTCCATTGCCACCTCCTCGATGGTGAAGGGATGGCAATGGACTTCTCAATAAGCATTCAGGGGTGAAGAAGTCGATGAAATAACGAAAAGCAAATCAGGTTGTGAAAAAGAAAAAGGTAAATGTCGTTCTTACACTTTAGTAAATTTCACATACCTCTACACCCTGGTCTTAACCAGGAATTTTGGGGTAATCCTCCCAACGGAGGACCTTTTCTTCTCCACGACCACGTCTGGTCGAGGTTCAACAATCGGCTCAGTTACGACCACGTCTGGTCGTAGAGTTTGGACAGGAACCAGAGCTCTGGTTTCCTGTTTCTCTGGATGGCCGAGATCAGTCTCGACCATTCCAAAAGCAGCACTGCCCTCAGTTGCAGGTTGTGCTGATGCAGCATCGTCCTTCATAAAAGACACAAAATCTTTCCAATTCTCCTTTTTCAGTTGCCTAACAAAACTAGGAGTGGCAGAAACTGTGAAAGATTCTTTGTCATAACAGAAGGATACCTTAGCCTTGCGAGGTTTGCGCTTAAGAGATTCAGCTGCCTCAACCTCCTCGGCTTCGATAGCTGCGGCCTCGGCTTCAGATCTGACTACATTTGCCACGGTATTGTAGAGGGTCCAGTCGAAGACCGAGCTTGAGCTTGTCCCCCTTTGTCGACAGATTTTACAAGTCGACATCTCTTGGAGGGAGGAGCCGAGCCTTTATCTTTCGACAACCCAGCGCCAATAGTCATCAGTACGACTTCTTCGTCGTCCTGACGATTTTCCATGCCTACTTTCTGTAAAGCAAAACAGAAAAAGAAGAATGACTAATTAGTCGTAAGTTTTTCTACGACAAGTACCAAGTCGTAAGTTTTTCTACGACTCTTTCCCGATCGTAAGATATTCTACGATCACCTTTAGTCGTAAGTATCTTCTCGACTATAAAGTCCTAAAGAAAGAATCAACTTTTGATTACCTTTAGGCGCTCTATCCTTTCATCTGCGGACAAAGCCGCAATGACTTGAGGAACCTCCTCTGAGTGGTGGAGACTTCTCGCAGATGAGTCTCGACTCTAGAGTCAACCTCACTGTGAAAGATCTGCTTAAACAGATAAGAACATTAGACAAGGTTGAGAAAGACCAAACCGAGAGCTAAGTCGACAATTACTTACCCTCCTCGTAGTCTCTCGTGGGGTCTCTCTTCCCGAGTACCTCCACATAGGAGATGCTCGCTTTCTTGAGAGGACTAATTCTGCTGTGATGAAATCCTTCACCACATGCCATCCGGTCGACCCTTCTTCCTTCAAGTCCTTAATAGCTTGAATATAAGGGCTAATCCTACTGATATCTTCGGGTTGAGTCCCATGAAGATTTCTTTTCAGCGACCTTCCCATGAAAGAAAGGTCGCCTCTTGAGGTGACCTTCCAAGAGAACCACCTCTTCCTCCAAACTCGCCACGAAGACCGGTGAAACTCAATATACTCCTTCGACTTGAGTCGTGGAGTTTGCATCCAGACTTCCGCGATTCCGGTTTGTCGAGCCATCCGTAATAATATTGAAACACTCAAGATCCGCCGAATCCCAGTACGCCTCGCATGATACACGAACACACTCAACATGGTAATGGAATTGGGACCTAAGTTCACCGGTTCCACCCCAAAGTGTTCGAGTACTCTTCAGAAGAAAGGGGTGGGCGAGCAATCAAGGCCGCACTCACAACACGCTTGGAAGACGGGATTTGCCCATTTTCCCCGATGGCCGTCTTTGCCGATAGGTGGAATCCACTTCACCGAGCCTTCTCTCGAATCTTCCGGCATCGACCAAGATCTTGATCTTAGCGCATCCATCTCCGATTCCTCCCATTCGAAACTCTCTTGGCCATTTCGCTCGAAGCAAGAAGTTTTTAATTGGGTTGGCGGCGAGAAGATGAAACCTAGTCGAGGACTCGAAAGCAAGAGCTCGAAACACAGAGAGTGATTTGGGGAAAGGTAAAACCCAAGTCTACCTCCTAGTAAGTTTTTATAATCAAGACGATCTCCGCCGCCTGAAACCGTCTCGGCTATAGGTCTATGGGAGATGGTTGTACAACCGGGAACCGCTTCATCGGACAAGTCTATGAGAGCGGTTGCAATTCCCGGATGGTCCGCTCGAGAAAAAATAGGTGCGTATTGTCACCCCAAGCGAAATTACATTCTTGACCAAGTCTTTCTGGTCGAAGGAAGTATCAATCGGAAGAGTTTTTTCTCCGATTCCCCTACTACGACCACCAGACGGTCGTAGGGGTTTTTACGACTTTTTAATAGTCGTAAGCAATCTTCACGATTGCAATCGCCGAACCGCTTTATCAACAGATCCGTGGAATTCGTTTGCAATTCCCAGACGGTCTGCTCGAGAGTTAGGTTAGTTTGTCACCTCCAAGCAAAATCACTTTCTTGACCAAGTCTTTCCGGCGAAGGAAGTATCGATCGGAAGGGTTTTTTCTCCGATCGCCTTACTACGACCACTACACAATTGTAGGGGTTTTTATGACTTTCTGATAGTCGTAAGCAACCTTTCTGACCAAGCAAACTCCTGGTCAAAGTAATACTCAAGTGTCGAAGAGTTTTTCCTTCGACTATGGTTCTACGACATTTTTCATAGTCGCAAGTCCATTTGCGAATCCTTCACCAAGTAAGTTACTTTCACTTGAAGCTGGGGGGCTAGATGACGAGGATCTAATAATCCTCATTTTATCTATTATCTATAATTCTTATTATGGGTAAATATGATGTCACATAGTCTCCAGAAGTACCCCTTATTTTTATAAGGGGGAGGGCTACCAAGTGATTGTAAGATCTTCTACAATCACCCCCCATAGTCGTAAGTCTTGCTACGACTACTACCTGGTCGTAAGTCTTTCTACGACCATCACATGGTCGTAAGTCTTTCTACGATCACTACATAGTCGTAAGACCTTTTACGACTACTACCTGGTCGTAAGTTCTCCTACGACCAGGTAAACTACGACCACCTTATAATCAAACCTACAGGCGAGTGGGTCCAATTGATTAAGGAATCCGAACGGTCTGCACGCACTACTATCCCGCGTAGTAATTGTGCTTAAATACCCCATTATCTTTGAATGATAATTGCCAGACGGCGTGGAGAAGCCAATGCGCCGGTAATTACTGCCATCACACGCCCATTACTGGCTCAATTAAGGCGCCTCTTCCGCAGGGCAAAACGGCTACTCCTTCACGACTATATAAGGATGTCAAGGGCGAGTAGAGAAGGGAGAGTTCGATTCTCAGAATGTGATCTTAGCTTCTTACTCGATCATTAAGAATACCACACCACACAGGATTAGGGTTATTATTCTCTCCGGAGAAGGCCTGAACCTGTCTAAACATCCCGTGTCAACTACTCTGCGTGATTTCATCTCTAGGAGACCCCCCGAATCAAATAATCTTTACGTAAGATCGGTTCTAATACACCGACACATTGCTACCGAAATTCCATAGGGAATTTGGAGTGTCTTCTTCAATCAAGATCGTTCAACCTTTCCGCTGGGAATTGGGTGCACGATATATCTTCGCTTGGTGGTCGGCGAAATCAACACGAATGTGTTTTGATGGATTAAAGAGTTTTCGTCCCTTGCGCTGACATTGGAGGATCATTACGAATCATCAAGACTCCCGTGAGTATCCATCCTATGTCGAGAAGATCGGGCGACCCCGTTTCACTACGGGTTGGGGTATGCGACTTGCGGGACCTTAGGCATAAGTCGTATGACGCAAGAGGGGGTCTGGGTAGGTGATTGTCGGGTCCTAGTAACCGAAACCCTACTCAGGTGAAACCTTAGCGGGTATAGCAAATACAGAGGGATGCCTTGTAAAGGTCTTGTGATAATCTCCTCTTGATTCACATGTCCAAGGAAATGTATATACATATCAAGATGATTATCTCTTGTGGGTAAAGATGTACAATCTCTGCAGAGAATAAAAACTGTTCGAACAGTCGTGTCCACGGTCACGGGTGGGCATAGGAACTTACAAGATATAGTTCTATTTTGAAAAGTTTTGTGGGTGGGTTGAAAAAGGTGCGGGGCTCACCTAGCCCTTGATTTGGATTTTCCTTGGGTATTCCTACCCGGTGTTAGTAATAGGTGGGCATGACCACCAACAAAAATAAGCATGAAGGTGGAGGTAGCCTCTGCTTTTATTAATTATTGCACAATTAATCTCTTTAAAAATGTAATTTAGTTAAAATGCTAAGTGATAGGATTTCCTAATATCTGTATTTATAAATGTCGCTTTACGCAAATAAAAGAACCCGAGCCATCCTTGATAAGTCTTGCATATACACACACACACACACACACACACACACACTATTGCATCTGTTGTATTGGCTCGCGGGCACGGTAGTTGTGCTCATCCTCGCTCTTTCCCCAAACCCTCATAAATGGGAACCCTTGAGCTGTTGACTGCAACAAGGACCCAGATGCCTGAAGATCCAGGAGTTGTTGAAGTGTAGTTAGTCCTTAGCTGTTCTAGTCTCACCCCAATCTAGCTGACTTCATCGGTTCTTGTGTGCCTCCTATATTGTCCGAGGTTTTCGGATAATATCAGTGTACACGGGTTCCCCAGTCACTTGCCTGTGGAGAGAGGTGCCCTCACCTCCTTACTTCCGCTATCTTTTGTAATGTATTCATTTGGCCTGTTCGGTCCTTATTGTAAAAAAATTGACCCGAAGTAGTCTATGTAAACTCTGATGTGTAAATTAATGAATGGAATGATTTTACTCCATGTATGATTTGAATCAGCAATGTGACTGTGAGGTGCTATCTACTGATCTAGGGAATAGCACAGTGCTTTCACAGAGGAATCCGGATAGTGAAATCCGGGGTCCTACAGGTTGTCCAAGTTTATTCTAACAGATACCATCCGTTGAATTGCTGAGAAGGTAATTCATCATGTTTTTTTCTACCAATCCAGCTAGGTGTTCCTTGTTTACAGGTTATGCTTTTACATCGTAGCTTATACCTAAAGACTAATAAAAACTAATTAGTACATTTTCTGGCACGTTTTTATACATCTACTCAATTACACTACCTATATACACTTTCAGATGCAACACTACCTATATACATCTACTCAATTACACTACCTATATACACTTTCAGATGCAACACTACCTATATACATCTATTCATGCTAAGAATAGTAATATGTGCATAATAAGTTGGTTGATGGTAGAATGAAACAAATTGGATTTAACATTCTATCCCTGCAATTTGTAGACTCGATGTTTGTTTGTGAACAGTTTGTGTGAATCATGATGGGAGTATCTTTTAAAAATACAGTTGCATCCTTACAATTGTTTGTGAGCAAATGGTGCAGATCGTGATGCACTGGCATGGCAGCTAATTTCGTGTTTACAGTAAATGGTTTAGGTATAGTAAAATAATACTAGCACGGAAGGCCTTTAATGTCTATTTTTTCTCTGATATGCCTTCCATTTTTTCATGTTTATGTTAATCAAGTCTTCTAAGTTAACTGTAAGAGAATGTCATAGCCATAGCCATGGGCCCTCAAAGAATTAGTTGTATAGCTTACATGAGGTTACCTTTCTTTTTTTACTCTGTTATATTAGTCACAACAGTTTAGAGACTTTATTGTGTAATTTCGTTATAATATTTTGTTTTTGCTTATATCACCTGATGTTTCCGAGCAATGTATTGCAACCCCTTCTCACATGATGTGTTTTCATATAAGACTGTTTTTCATGCATTGCAGCCACTTCCTGATCAGCTTTGCTTGCAAGCTTCTTTAATCTCAATAGAGACTGCACCACTCCTATTCTGATCAGGAGTTCTTTAATCTCAGAGCTTGACGCCAAGATCCGTTTGGGAGGAACAGAAAAGAAGCCTTTCGCCGTTCTGTCTGAGCATCTCACTGACTCACTGTTGAGGGCCTTGATGCAAGTGGTCTTGAGGCCTTTTACCGATTCACGTGCTTCTACACGCAATTCCAGGCAATATGTGGCCGTAAACTTTCGAACACTTGACGATTACACGAGGAAAGGATTGCACTTACACGTTGCACCAATCTTTAGGCAGAAGAGCACCTTGCAGCTACTGTGGGAAGGATACAACGGCGTGCAAGTTGGCTAGTTGCAAAATCACCAAATTGCGAGCTATCATATATTACAACCATACAATTCTGCTGTGAAAACGGCCGCCGCAGCCTCCAGTTTCGACGCCCACCCTGACCGCTTGCCTGCTTGACCGGTTGACCCTGCCTGGCACGGCCTCACGAGTTTTGGGTTAAAATGAGACTGCTCTGAATAGAAATAGCAAAAAATAGCCTCTCACGAGTGAATTGATAAAAAATAACACCTGTACTGTGTTAAAAAACAACGGCAGACATCCTACCACATCTCGGGTGTGCGGGTAGACAACGTGGCGGGTGCACGGGTCGATATGTCACCTACCGCGCCCATAGTTCACAGTAGGTGTGACCTGCGGGCGACCTATCGTGATCCCAATTAGCGGCAGGTGACCTATCGCGAATTAAGGGCGCGAGAGGTCGCCTGCCGACCCGTGCACCTGTAATGTGATCTACCTCACCTACCGTGACTTTTAAGTGCATCATGTTGAAAAACAACTGCAGACATCCTAGCACGTCTTGGGTGTGCGGGTAGACAACGTGGCGGGTGCACGGGGCCGACATGTCACCTACCGCGCCCACACTTCACAGCAGGTGTGACCTGCCACTAACCGAGAGCACAACAGGTGACATGCGCGGGCGACCTATCGCGATCCCAATTAGCGGCAGGTGACCTATCGCGAATTAGGGGCGCGAGAGGTCGCCTGCCAACCCGTGCACCTGTAATGTGATCTACCTCACCTATCGTGACTTTTAAGTGCGGTAAAAGTGTTGTTTTTACTAACTCATTGGTGAAAAACTATTTTTACTATTTCAATACCATTTTAGCGAGAGAGAAAAAAAACTCCGACCGCACGGCCCAAAATAGCCTAGAAAAACTGACGCTCAGCAGGAACGTCTGGGGCTGTAGTCCCAACACGACAGCGCCCCCGTCCACCCAGCCCGAATTACAGGCGCGCACCAAGTAGACCACACACTTTCCCTGCCCGTCACGGCCCACCTAAAAAAAACAACCTCGCGCTGCGCGCCGCTTGGGCTCTCGTCACCCAACATTTGTACAGGCCGCAAGTAAAACCAGACATATTTGCTACCTGCCCGGCCCACCTCGGTCCGGAACAACCGCCGCCGCCCGGTCTACCTAGCTGTTCGTTCCCCCACCGCGTCCCGGCGAGTGGCTCTGTACTGATGAGTGAGTGAGTGTGGGCGCAGGTGAGGAGGGACCTGAAGCTGCTGCTCGGCGCCGGTCTGGGGGATGTCCTGAACGCCGTGTTCCCCGTCCTCGCCTGCCGCAAGCCGGCCAACACGATCCTTGTCCCGAACAGGTCCGTCAGGTTTCGCATCCGCAGCGCTGCTGCACTCTCCCGCTAAAGAATCTTGACATCTTGTTGTGTGTATGGAACATAGTGGCAAAACTTATGTCCTTAAACAGTCCTTCATATCGGGAACAGGTGGTTCTGTAGCTAGAATTCTGCGTTTGTATTCGTATTGTTTGAAATTCACATGCTTTCAAGTTTCAATTCTTTTTGAGATGATGCTGTCATTTTATAGGCAGAGTAAGAGGAAGCCTGGTGCAAACCATAGCCACCATGAGAGGCTTTTGGGTGCTGCACGCCTGTTATCTCAGGTGTGTTTTATTTTTGTTGACACCATTGCGATCTTTGACTATTTTTAAGTGAGATTTCACACTCTGGCCAACTACTCTACTGTAGCATCATCGTTTTCGTACATGCAATGTTTGCAGCTGATAAATCACAGCTATTTGTTCCTCATTTCCCTTCTAATAAAAGAGTTGACAACACTATTAATTTGAACTTGATAAAGTCAACCAACATTGTCCGATCGTTCTTGCCGCTGTTGTTTAGCTAACTACAATTCAGACGCAAAGTACTGTTATTATCCTTGCAAGTTTGGAAGCCCTCCAAGGAAGTTGTATACTTTCATGTTCTACGGTACATGTAGCGTATTACTTGAGAAATCCTGTAAGTTTTTTTATTCCATGATATCTACTGCTGGAAGACTCATTGTTGTATATTCCTCATTCTTGACCAGCTTCGAGACAGGACTAGCCAACTTAGATCTTTACTTCTTTAGAGAAAGAAACACTTATATTTTCTCTGTTCTTTGTTTCTAAAATTTCTCTGTTCTATGATGGCTGAACCTGTTATGGTGGGAGTAGTGTGTTAGCATTAATCATGTGTGCTTAGTATCCCGTGTGCATGCATGCCTCTTAAATGTTGCATGCTTAGTATCATGAATGCACACGGGATACTAAGCATGCAACATTTAAGAGGCATGCATGCACACGGGATACTAAGCATGCAACATGTAAGAGGCATGCATGCACACGAGATACTAAGAGATTACAAGCACACATGATTAATGCTAACAATACTCCCCTAATCCTTGTGCAATAAATCTGAATTGATTTTGACCATTCCAATTCTTGCGCGTAGCTCCTGAAATCTGATTCGCCCAAGTGCCTTTGTTAAAATATCAGCGAGTTGGTCCTTGGTCCCAATGAAATCAGCACTGATGCTTCCATCCTCTATGCATTCTTTGATGAAATGGTAGCGAAGGTCGATGTGTTTACTACGTTCATGGAAGACTGGGTTCTTGCTTAGAGCCAAGGCGGATTTGCTATCCATTTTCAACTCAATTTTCTCAGCCTTTTTCCCATGTAACTCGCCGAATAATCGAGCTAGCCAAAGCCCTTGTGCTGCAGCAGTAGTGGCAGCTACATATTCTGCCTCACAAGATGACAAGGCCACCACTCTTTGCTTGAGTGATTGCCAGCTAACCGGGCTGTTGCCCAAAAAGAACAGCGTGCCACTTGTGCTTTTCCTTGTGTCAATATCACCGGCATGGTCGCTGTCGCTGTAACCAAGCAACTGTGCCTCTCCATCCTTCCGCCCATAAGATAGTCCATAGTGGATTGTCCCCGCAACGTAACGCAGGATGCGTTTTACGGCCACCATGTGCTCCTCTGTTGGTCGTTCCATGAAACGACTCACATAACCAACGGCGAACGTCAAGTCTGGCCGTGTGTGGACGAGGTAGCGGAGGCTGCCCACGATACGCCGATACTTAGTGACGTCCACCTCTATTCCCGTGCTGTCTCGACTGAGCTTGAGCCTTTCCTCCATCGGGGTATGGGCTGGATTGCATCTCTCCATGCCATCCATCTGCAGAATCCGAGTGGCGTAATGTGCCTGGCCAAGATTGATGCCGCTTCTGTTCTGCTGAACTTCAATGCCGAGATAGAATGACAACAAGCCAAGATCACTCATCTGGAATTTGTTTTTCATCTCGCCCTTGAATTCCTCCAACTGCTCCATAGATGGTCCAGTAATGATCAGGTCATCCACATAGACCCCGACTAGCAGAGTCGTCCCACTATGGCCACGCCGGTAGATAGCGTGCTCATGTTCACTCTGCTTGAAGCCAAGGTTCTTGAGAGTGTGGTCGAGCTTCGCATTCCAAGCTCGTGGTGCCTGGCACAAGCCATTAAGTGCTTTGCGTAGCCGCAGGACATTCCCTTCTCCGGAAATAATAAACCCTGGTGGTTGCTTTACGTATACCTCTTCCTTCAATTCTCCATTGAGGAAGGCGGATTTCACACCCATGTGGTGGACAGGCCACCCTTTCTGAGCAGCAATGGCTAACATCAAGCGAACGGACTCCATGCGAGCAACAGGAGCAAACACTTCGTCGAAGTCAATGCCCGCCTGCTGGACAAAACCTTTCGCTACAAGTCTTGCCTTGTGCTTAATCACTTCTCCGGACTCATTCTTCTTCAACTTGAAGACCCATTTGAGGCCAATTGGCGGTGGCCGTCGGCGAGATCTACTAGATCCCATGTTATGTTCGCTCCACTAAAGATCGATCTCTCACTCATGGCCGCACGCCATGCCTCATCTCTTTCGGCCTCAGCAAATGAGCAAGGCTCGCCTGCGCTTGTCAGATGTAGTTCGACTTCTTCTAGCTCCCGCAATGCGAACCCTGGAGGCGCAGCTCCTTCTCCAATTAAATTTTCCACGGTGCGATACCGCATCGGTGTGTCGTCGTGTGCTGCGTCGAGCCTGGCGGAGTCGTTTGCTGGTGGTGAGACAAACTCCGGCGTAGGTGGAGTTGCTGTCGGTGTGCTTGGAGTGGCTGCTGTAGGCATTGGCGATGCTGGAGCTGGCGGTGAAGGAGTCTGAACTTCTTCCGCCGGCTGGATAGGCTCGTCTCCCCCATTGTTTTGTACTGGAGTCGCTCCAATGTGGGCGAAAGTGTAGTCGATGGAGAAGTCGCTGATGGAATGCATGCCGTCATCCTTTTCAACCACCCAATTCCAGCCGCGTTTTTCATCAAACATGACGTCGCGGGCGATGCGTACGCGCCGCGTCCTTGGGTCCACGAACCGGTACGCCTTCATCCCCTCTTCGTAGCCGATGAAGACGACGGGATGCTACGGTCGTCAAGCTTGCGGAGATGGCCCTGCTCCTTTACATATGCCAGGTAGCCGAAAGTACGGAGAAACTGGGTTGCTGGCTTGCGTCCATGCCACACCTCATAAGGCGTTTTCCCGACGAGGCTTTTGGTGGGGGATCTGTTGAGAAGGAATATCGTTGTTGTTACTGCCTCCCCCCAAAATTCTACTGGCATGCTTCTTTGTTTCAGCAACGCGCGCGCCATGGATAGCACGGACTGGTTTCGGCGTTCGACGACGCTGTTCTGCTGTGGGGCAAAGTGTGCGGAGAAGTGGCGCTTCATTCCCTGATCAGCACAGTAGGCGGCGAATTCCAGAGACATGAATTCGCCACCGTTGTCCGTGTGGAGAACTCGCAGTCGCCGTCCGCTCTGGAGCTCCGCTGCCGCCTGGATCCTTTTGATCGCGTCGGGCGCCCCATTCTTGGCCGTCAGGAGTGCTGCCCACATGTATCGAGTTGCATCATCGACCAACAGGAGGAAGAACTGCCGCCCGCCTGGTGTCGCCGGTGTTATGGGGCCGCAAAGGTCACCATGGACAAGTCCGAGCGGCTCCTGTGCTCGGTGATTGGTCCGCCGGAAGGCCGCCGTTGCTTGGTGATGACGCAGGTGTCGCAGAGCTGTTCCATGTGTTTCAGGCGTGGCAGCCCACGCACCAGTCCATGGCGGCTCATCTGCTCCAGTGAGCCGACGTTGATGTGGCCAAAGCGCTCGTGCCTTTGCCAAGCGTCGTCGTCGTGGTGCGCAGCGAGGCAGATTGGGCGAGCAACCTCAAGATGAAGTACGTAGAGGCGATTTCGGCCGCGCTGGACTTTGGCGAGAAGGCGGCATTGCCGATCCCAAATCCGCAGCACACCGTCCTCAATCACCACACGTGAGCCGCTCTCGTCGATCTGCCCAATGCTGAGGATGGAGTTTCTCAGACGCGGGATGTAATAGACCCTGTTAAGAGCTTTATGTTCCCTATATTTGCCGGTGAAGATCACGGTCCCACACCCGCGATGTCGACGAGAGAACCGTCACCGAACTTAACGGATCCGACCACCGCGCGGTTGAGCTCAGCGAAGACGTTGCTGCGGCCCGTCATGTGATTTGTGGTGCCGGTATCAAGGAACCATCCTTCGAGGTGGTCGTCGTCGCTGCCGTCATTGACGCCAAGAAAAACTTGAGCCTGCGGCTCGGCGATGTGGAGTAGCGCAGCTCCAGTAGCCGCGTCGTGTGGCGCGGATCGCGCGGGCTCTGGCGCGCAGGTCGGCGCGGGAAGGTGCGGACTCTGCAGGATTGGAGAGACTCGATGCGGGTCATGAGGAGCGCCGCTCCTCATCCACCTCCTCTGCTTGGGCGGATGGGATCGCTTCCTTCTGGGTCGTCGGCGATCCACGGCCCAATTCCCACTACGCCCACAATTGTGGCATTTATCATCGCGTCGCCCTTCTTTTGCATTAGTGGCGGCGCCAATGCCCTTGTTCCTCGGCGCTCGCGACCACCGACGGCTTCCGCTTCCACCGGTCTTGGCGGAGTCCTCCCTCGGCCGGCGGTTCTTCATCCGCTGCGCCCACTGCTCCTCGGTGAGGTACAGTTTCCCAGACTCACGCGGCGGCTCTAGGCGGTCCTCCGCAGCCTTCAGCCGCCCGGTAACTTCTTCCAGTGACATCACGGAGATGTCGAGGAGGGTCTCGATTGATAACGCGATCTGAGAAAACTTGGACGGCACAACCCGTAAAAACTTCCCTACTACCTTCGATTCTTCGATTGGTTCTCCGAGGGTGGCGAGGCTGGTTATGAGGTTGGTGAGGCGTAGTGCGAAGTCGTCGATGTTCTCCCCGTCGCGGAACGAGATGTCCTCGAACTCCTTTGTCAACTGTTGCGCCTTGCCCCTTCGCACGCGGTCGCTCCCGACGCGCATGACGCGGATTGCCTCCCACGCCTCCTGCGCGGTTGGCTTGACGGCGAGGCCCGCCATCATTTCCAAGGGTACGGCGTGAAGGATGGCCTCCAGTGCCATGCGATCTTCCTGGAAGTCCGCGGCGCCATACTCGATCGAGTCCCAGAGCCCACGAGCTTGCAGCATCACCTTCATGAGCAGGCTCCACTCGGCGTAGTTCGTCTTTGTGAGCGTTGGGTACTTTCTTCCTCCAACCTCCTTGACCACTCGCTCGACGACAACATCGCGGCCACCCTGATCACGGTGTCGCGGACGTCTCGGCGGCGGTGTAGGCGAACGGCGTCGATTCTGGTGACGCGGGCTGCGCGACTGGCCGGGAACTGGTGCAGACATCTCTCAGGATTAAGAACTTGCTCTGATACCAATTGAAGCAGTTCAAACCAGTGCATGTTTGCTGTCTTCATAGTGTATCCTTTGTTTTTTTATTCCCATGTTTTTGTTATTCTTTTATGCACAGAAATAGAACAAGTTGTACATTCACACTTGGCTTGCCTTAGGTGAGGCATGTCTCACCTTACTTATCTGCTTAGTCTTCCTTTTTTTTTTGTTCATATGTTTACCTTACTTATCTGCTTAGTCTTCCTTTTTTTTTTGTTCATATGTTTACTTTCATGTAAACTACATATATTTCTTCCATTGTCGTTTTGGCTGCAAGTTATCTGAAGTTCCTTAACCTACACTATAGAAAGATCACTTTTTTACTCGCTAGATCATTTTTCGTAGATCTTTGCACAGCATTGCTTGCTTTGCTTGCACGAGTGAGGGTCCTGATCCAACAGGTGAGCGAATTACCTACATGCATTACTATGTGTTGTACCAAGCAAAGCTTACATACTAATATAACAGCTAGCGTAAAACCCAACCGATATATTTGTTATTAAGAAAATCTAAGAAATGTTATTGGGAGCATATGCTGGCTAATAAGCATCTTTCTCTTTTTACTGCAGAGCTTTTGCTTTAGAGACTGACCCTCTGGTATTGTGTTCACAGATGTTACTTGATATTGTGTCAGTATACAATACGGTTACTGATCTACTGATAGGAAGTAGTCTGTTAAAATCAGTATTGATGGTGTGCAGGTGTGTTTTGCTCCCACACTATCATTCTGTATCCTTGTCAATCATGAAGAAACTGTACTACCTAAAATCAGGTTGTTGTTACACGAACTGAACTGGCTGGAAGTTATAGTTATTTCACTACCTTTTTTTATTATTTTGACAGGCTTTCAGAGAGTACTACCCCTCAAGCAATGATGCTCGTAATATCCTGTAGTGTGTATGGGTGAAAGATAAATTTGTTTTGCATGAAAAGACGAAAGATAGCTGTCAGAAGGCCCAAGATGAGGACCAGAAATCATGTGCTCGTGAATCATCAATCCAATATGAGACACTTGGAGTCGTTAGTGAAGGTTAGAATGCTGATATATGTTTGGACATCTTGAGTTCTTAGTTGCATTTTCTGCAATATTTATACATGATCCTTGTTAGAGATATGTTAGAGATAGGGTGCTAGAGATATGTTAGAGATAGAATCTATCTCTAACATATCCTTATCTATACCTCTTATACCCTATATATATTGCCCTTTGGGCCTTTTCAATGATATACACAATATTCCTAACATGGTATCAGAGCATAGTTTAGGGTTCGGGTTCCTTACCTGCGCCGCCTCCTAGCGTCCAGCCGGCGCCGCCGCCCCCGAGAGGAGCCATCTTCACTCCCGGGGGCGGCCTTCTCCTTCTCCTTTGTGCCAGGGCCCGGTCGGTGCGGCGTAGACATCGACGGTGACGGCCGCGTGGGAGCCATCGGCAAGCGTGTCCTCGCGCATGCGGAATAGGAGCCGCTCGTGCCACGCGGGTTCCACGCCGCCCGATCGCGATCGGGCGCGTCTGAGCCGGGGGCGGCCTTCTTCGAGCAGCAGCCGCCTACCTCCATCGCCTCCTTGGATCGGCGGCCGCCGTCGCCTCGGCTCCCCTACAACGCTTCGCCCGCGGGCTTGAGGACGACATCGCACCGCCTTCCTCGTCATCTTCCGACCGGATCCACTAGGATCCGCCGATACCGCCTGTCCTCCCCAAATCTCTGCCGTCGTCGACTTCCCGGGCTCCTCTGCTCCGGGTGCCGCCCGATCTCAGCACCCGATGCACCTCGCGGTCGTTGCCGTGGCGATCGCCGCGTCTCCCGACCTCCGATCCGCCGCGGGCTCTTCCCGCACTGGATCGCTCCCCATGCTGGATCCTGCCACCATTGCAAATCAGCGCCCGGCCACGCGCGCCCGCGTCGGCCTCTACTTCCGGTTCCTCTTCGTCGCCTCGGTGGAGGTGTGAGATGGGACAGAGGACGCGGGGAGGAAGACGTCGTCGCCTGGAGCTAGCTATCTCGCAACCACCGAACGAGACGGTAGGGAGAGGAAGAGATGGGACAAAGAGGAAGACGATAGGGCCAAGAGTTTTTAACCGGATCAGATTCGGCTTGACCGGCTCTAGCTTCTCCTCGGCTCCGGACTTCGGGCTCTAACTTTTCCTTAGCTCCGGACTTCGGGCTCTAGCTTCTCCTCTCGGTTTTAGTTGGCTTCAGCTTCTCCTTGCCTTCAGCTTCTCCGGCTCTGGCTTCTTGCAGCAGCTTCTTCCGCCGTTAAAGACGAGTGCTACTAGTTATCTTTCAGTCAACTCATTTCCGTCGTTTTCTTCCGCTGCGTCCATCTAAGTCCGTAAAACTTTATCTTTGAGTTCGTCTAAGCCATGCGAGTCCACAAATTTATTGTCAGTCATAGAAGCATAGGAATTGTCTTATGCATGGCAGCAGCCGCCGCTCCCGCTGCTATTTTCTTTGAGCCACTGCAGATCCGTCGCCCCAAGCTTTCAAGGCCTCCGCGCTTCTTCCACACTGCGTCTTCGTTGTACTTCTTGTGCATTGCGCCGCGCTTCTTCTGCACTGCGCCTCTGTTGCGCTTCTTGTGCATTGCGTTGTGCTTCTTTTGCACTGTACATTTGTTGCGCTTCTTGTGCACTGCGCCGCCGCCGTCTTGGGCTACGATCTGCGCCGCCATGCTTCCACCTATTCCTATTCGACTTGATTTGACAGCTCTCTCTATATTTTTGGTTTCATCATCTTCTTCGTCGTGTTGCCGCGGTTGATTTTGCTCCCGCACCTTGTGCTTTATGAGCCGTCGCACAACACCGGATGGGAGGTCTTTTGATACTCGACATATTTTCCAAGAGCTGCAAGCTACGACGACATTATCAAGACTCGGATTTTGGATTTTCCATATTTTAGTGTCAACCCTTTCCAAATGCGATGCTATTGCATACGCCTCGCATTTGAGGGGGATGTTAGAGATATGTTAGAGATATGGTGCTAGAGATATGTTAGAGATAGTATCTCTAACATATCCTTATCTATACCTCTTATACCCTATATATATTGCCATTTGGGCCTCTTCAGTGATATACACAATATTCCTAACAGTCCTGACAATGTTTGATGTCTGCCTGCTGATACTAAATCTGTCAGATATCATTGTATCTTCAAAGCATGGAAATGGAAAATTTCTCTTTTGTTAAGTGATTTGAAGTAAATATTTATATATTATGTAAATATTTATTAATGATGGAAAATTTCTTTTTTGTTAACTGTGTTTGAATGAACATCAAGCAACTTAGTAGTGTCATACATTCTTAGAGCATACCTCCAATTGACTATCCAGAAGTTCTGATGTCACTTAAGTATTTTCTGAAAAAAATCAACATACCTCTTATGGTAGTTGCCAAGTCACTGGAGAGTACGGAATTTGGGATTCAATCCAGCAATCTTTGGCATATGTGACATTAGCTGGCTGTAGTAACTTTTTGGTAGACAACTGCTGTTTAGCATGGTATCGGGATATATAGTGATATGGCAGATAACCTGGCTGACACGCGTTATAGTATTAACATCAGATAGCCTGACTGAATGATAACTGGTATGGTTGCTGACTGAAATACAACATGTTTTGCAAATTGCAAGTATGTGCAACTTGTGATTAGTTCTTTTTTATAATCTTAAAATATGTTTTAGGTTGCCTGTTCCAATTGCAGTTATTGTTTTATGGAACCAAACAAAAATGTTGTATTTTTTCAATACCAATTGTTTGTCATGTATTTAATTGAGAACAGGAATGCTCCTTTATTTATGGTTTTTAATGTCTATTTGTGACAAAATTTCAGAAAAGGAAAAGCTTGAAGAATCGAACTCCCCAGCCAAGCAACCAGATGCTGCTTTGGCAAACCAACAAGTAACCAGCCATTGCAGTATTGCTGAAGATTCTCAAAGTGGGAGGCAATTGGTGAATGAAAACAATTCTAGTTCTCTTCCTGACACGCTTGCAACTCATGTGCATTCAACTCCGTGCCCAGATCTCAAGCCTGAGACAAGGAAGAGAGTGGCGTTCATCGCAGTTGGAAATCCGAAAGTCGCTGTTAGGCCCTCTGAAACAAGATCATCAATAGTAAACAAGATGCAAAGGCTAGATGTGATTCCACACACCACTACAGAACCTGAATATCTATTTGGCAACTTTTCTGAGAACACCGACAAGTCCATGTTTTAGTTCGTTTGAGATACAGCTGTCCATTGAAATGCTTATCTGCTTTGTAACGGGGAAAGAACAATCAACAAAATAGTGAGGAAAGGGCTGGTGAAGCTTCAAGATACAGCAAAAATTGAAACAGGTTGTACTGTAGGTCTGTAGCAGGTCGAAGGTCACTCGGAGCTTCAGAAGCTGAGGGCTGACGGCTGAGGTCCTTTGTTCTCGCTTCATTAGTACAAAGCATTCTGAGCAGCAAGATTGCCATGTTGGGTTTGTATCGTCACGTCGATGTCTAGGAGCACAATTTCAGATAAATTTGATCCTTGTTCGCAGTATCTGATGTATACCTTAGTAGATTAATGTATTCATTCTTGATTTGATATTTGCTTTGTCGCTTCTATACCGGGACTTGTTTAATTGAAATTTACTGACTTGTTTAATTGAAATTTACTTTCCCATTGAACGGATTTGTCATTTGTGCATTCTGTTCGTGTGAGAAGAGAACACGCGGCAGTGACCTTGAGAACATGATATCCGTACGTCGGCCGGCTCTCTGCCATGGGCATGGAGCATGGAGCTCATGCTTGTTTGGATATATCAATCTATGTATTCTAATGGGCCAAAGGCCAATATATAACATGTACAATGATGGGACAAATGCAAATAACACCCTACACAATATATATATCTAACACCCCCCCTCAAACTCATGGAGGATCAACAACACTGAGTTTGGAGAGGTAGAAGTTATGCTGAGCTCGAGTCTGTGTCTTAGTAAAGAAATCGCTAATCAAGTTCAAGGCACATACTGAAGAGCAATAACTTGGTCTTGCACCTGCGATCGCATGTATGAAGCATCCACTCCAATGTGCTTGGTAAGCTCATGTTTCACGGGATCACGAGCAATGCTGATCGCACCAGTACTATCTGATAGAAGCGGAGTCGGTGCTGAAACAGAAACACCAAAATCTGCAAGGAGCCACCGGCGGTGATCTCGGTATCCAACAGCACCATGGCTCTCAACTCAGCCTCAGCGCTCGAACGAGAAACTGCAGTTTGCTTCTTAGTCTTCCAGGCAATCAAGGAGGAACCAAGGAAAACACAGAGGCGAAGAGACCGCGATCGAATGATCGCTAGCCCACGCCGCATCGTAGTACGTCTGTCAGTAAGAATGGAACGAGAAAGAAAAGACGTCGAGTGAGGGTTCCACGAAGATATCGAAGAACACGAAGAAGGTGGTGTAGTGGGTGAGTAGGAGCGAGACAAACCGACTCGGGATGTGAACCGGGTGAGAAATGTCGGTCGAGTAATCCCAAGGTAGACGAGGCTCCGACAATATGGCGATAGCGAGTGGGATCCTCAAGAGGCTCACCATCGATGGGCGAAGGTGAACACCTAACTCCATAGGAGTATCCACTACGTGTGATCGATGAGACAAGCACGAGTAAGGATATCTGAAGGTACTTCTCACAGGAGAGATAGTAGCCCTCAGCGTAAAGTGATCTCAATCCCAAGGAAGTAACGAAGAGGCCCAAATCGGACATCAAGAATCGCTTCGAGACACTCCTTCACAAAGGCAATGTCTTGAGAGTCATCTCCAAGAATGATCATGTCATCCACATATAGAAGGAGGAGCGTCCAGGCCGTGGAGAGGTGTGAACAAAGAGAGCGGGGTCGTGAGCACCGGCGAGAAGCCGCAGCGGTGACAGAGGAGAAGCGATCAAACCAAGCACGCGGGGCTTGTTTTAGCCCATAGAGAGAACGACGAAGCGACAAACCGCACCATCGAGAGAGAAATACCCGGTAGTGCATGTAGACCTCCTCACGCAACTCGCCATTGAGAAAGGCATTCTTAACATCCAATCGAGAGATGGGCCATTGGCGAACAGAGGCCACAAAGAAGGAGAGTACGAACAGTGGTCATGTGAGCAGCAGGCGAAAGTCTCATCGTAGTCGCGACCATGCTCCTGCTGAAAACCACGCGCTACAAGACGAGCCTTGTAGCGCTCAAGAGAACCATCCGAGCGAGTCTTTATCTTGTACACCCATTTACACGTGATAGGAGTAACATGTGCGAGCAAGGGCACAAGATCCCAAGTGCTAGTGCGCCCAGCGACAATCTCCTCGGACATCGCAAGCGCCACTCGGGGTGAGCAGCTGACCTCCTGTGAGGTCGAGGCTCGAAAGAGCAATGGCAAGAAAAACCATAAGCGCAGCGGCTGATAGTGTGACGATCACGAAGAGCATATCCGGAAGGAGAAGACGGAGTGGACCCGGCAATGATGGAGAGGAAGGAGGAGGCCGAGGACGGCGAGAGTAGTGCAAGGGTAAAGATGGAGCCTCAACAAAGGAGCGAGAAGGAAGATCCGGTGGAGGCGGAATAGATGGAGCCGGAGGGGGAGTAGATGGAGGATGAGGTGAAACAGTGGTGGAAAGCTGAGAGTCAGGAAAAATCAGAAAGGAGATCGACTCAGCAAGAGAATCCGGGCTGACAGTGGGGGAATGAGGGTAGTAAGGACGGGACTCGTCAAAAGTGACATCCCGAGAAATCCTCATCCTACGAGCAACAGGGTCATAACAACGATAACCCTTATGCTCAAGACTGTAGCCAAGAAAAACACACTCAACTGACTGAGCAGTCAGCTTGGTGCGCTCACGAGGTGGAAGGAGAACGAAACAGACACAGCCAAAACTGCGAAGATGACTGTACTCTGGAGCTCGACCAAAGAGACGCTCAACAGGAGTAGAACCACAAGAGCGAGAGAAGGTCAGGGTTGATCGAAAAGCGCAGAGAAACGACCTCGGCCAGTAAGTGAGGGGAACAGAGGAGGCAAGCATGAGAGCGCGAGCGGTCTCAAGCAAGTGACGATGTTTACGCTCAGAGACACCATTCTGAGCGTGAGCACCAGGACAAGAGTACTGAGGAAGAGTGCCCTGCTCAGCGAGAAAACGACGTAAAGCAGCAGAGAGATACTCACCAGCAGAGTCAGCACGAAAAACACGAATGACTGAATCAAACTGAGTGCGAACCATGGTGGCGAACATCTGATAAATAGAAAGAACTCGTCCGCGCTTTCGGACATGAAGTAGATCCAAGTATAACGAGAATAATCATCAATAAAGATCACATAATAGCGATGACCCCCTTTCGAAACGAAGGGAGCCGGACCCCAAACATCAGAGTGAACAAGATCAAAAGGACAAGTAGAAATAGAATCACTAGTGGGATAGGGGAGCTGCAGCTGCTTGCCAAGCTTACAACCCATACAATGTAACGATGTGTCCCCAGAAACAGACCCAAGAACACCACGACCAACTAAAGACGATAGACGCGAGCCACAGAGATGACCGAGACGATGGTGCCACTGAGCAAAAGATGTAGTGGAGGATGCAGCAAGCGCAGAGGTAGTGGTAGTGGCCGACTGGCTGGTGGAGTCAGCGGAAGGAAGATGAAGCCAGTCGAGCTCCCAAAGACGCTGCGAATCACGGCGCCGAGGGCCAGTACCAAGCAGAGTCCCTGTGCGGCGGTCCTGAACACAACAAGAGTCAGACTCAAGAACAACACGGCGTTGTGATCGGTGATCCGACCACCAGACATAAGTCGCATAGTGGTGAGGAACATGAGAGACTGCAGAACATGAAAAGAAGAAGTGGAAAGGATGCCTCGGCCATGAATAGAAGAGAGGTACCATCTGCATCTGAGCAGTGGAAGAAAAATCGGTGGACCGCATGAAATAAGGTGGGTAGAATCGGTGTCATGTGAAAAGAAGCACGAGTCCAAGATCCACGGAGACAAGATACTGACGAGGAGGAGGCGGAGGCGAGGAAGATGGCGAGAAGCAAGAGCGACGAGCGTAACCCGAGGAGTCCGAGGATGAGCCGACACCGAGGCACTTGGGCAGCGGTGAGAGAAGCTGGCATGTGGCATCACCGAGGAGCCACGGTGAGAGGGCCATCCCCGAGGAGAGGAACCTCGAGCCCTTCGGGGGACGTCCGCCCCGACGACTCTGGTCCCTCCTCCGCTTGTAACAATCCTGATACCTGTGGCCAGCACGCTGACAGTAGGTGCAGTGGAGACCCGCAGTAGAAACAGCAGCCACTGGAGGAGCTGGAGAAGGGGTCACGGTCGGTGCTGAAGAGGGCGGCAAAGGAGCAGATGTTTGGCGCACAAAACAGATCAGATCGAGCCATGCCACGGTGACGAGTCTCTCAAGACGCACACCGTGAGGGCCTCCACCAAGCTCGGCGCGGTGGCGAGTCGAGCCGAGCACGCACGCCTCGAACTCGGGCGGAGACGCGTCGAAGTCGTAGGCGGTGAGTCTCCTGGTGAGCGCGAAGCCGCACACAGCAGGGACAGGTCCGGCAGACATCCGGCCCCAAAGAGTCAAGCTGACGCCACACCTCTGACAACTTCTGGTAGAAGTCATCAACGGTGGCATCAAGCTGCTGAAGAGAATGTGCCTGGTGCACAACTGAGAGATACATAGCATCGCTCGTCGGCTGGTAGTGAGCTCGGAGGCGCTCCCACATAAGGCGTGTCGTTGGCGGCTCGCCACATCCATAGAGATGGTCACGCATGCTACCCACTAGGATGGCGGTAGCACGAGCCTCGACCTCTGCCGGCCTTCGTGGCGTGTACCTCGGTGGTAGAGCTCTAGCGCCTCCTCGGTCAAAGATTGTTGACCTCCGAAGCCGCCCGTCCGCACTAGCAGAGAGAGCTGGTAGTGCTGGCGGTGTAGGACGAGGCGGACAGGGCTGCTCACCAGTGAGATGACCCCAGAGACGCTGGCTGTTGAGGTGAATCTTGAGGTGAACGCCCACTCCGGAAGTTTGTCCCATCAAAGCGAATCGGGGAGCGGGATGGCGAAGAGCCTCGGTAGAAGCCATTTCTTTTTCTTTTTTCTGTTTTTTTTCTTTTTTTTCTTCCTTCTATTTCTTTTCTTTGGGCCGTCGGCCCAAAGAAAAGAAAAGCACGGAGTTCCTCCTCGGATCCTCCGGCGGCGACGGCGGGCGCGCGCTTCGGGCGGAAGGCGACGCAATGCGCGCGGCGGCAGTGGCGCTGCCAGCGAGGGCGACGGCGGCGCTTCAGCGCGAGAGCGGCAGCGGCGCTTCAGCCTTGCGGCCTTCGGACGCCGAGGCCGAGTCCGCAGCGAGGCGGCGGCCGAGGCGGCGCCGGCGGCGCAAAGGAGGACCGACGCCAGGCCGAGTCCGCAGCTGAGGCGGCGCCGACCGGAGAGCGGCGTCGGCCGCCGGAGCTTAGCGTCGGCCGGCCGAGCGCGGGAGCAGCGGAGACAATGCGGCGGCGGCTACGGAGGCGGCGGCCAGCGGCTACGGAGCGGCGGCGGCTCTGATGGCGGTGGTGGCTAAGGTAGGGTTTCAAAACCCTAGCTCTGATACCATGTTTGGATATATCAATCTATGTATTCCAATGGGCCAAAGGCCAATATATAACATGTACAATGATGGGACAAATGCAAATAACACCCTACACAATATATATATCTAACAATGCTCATCCCTGATCACGCGAATGGCGCGCGGCCGGGTGCCCCAACCCGCGCGCGGCCACGAGACAGGCAGAGTGCGCGTGCCGAACCGCGCCCGTCGACCGTGTGTCCTGGCTCTGGTTGTCAAGCAGCATGCTGTGCAAGCCAGCGCTGCGTGGAGCAACACTCGGCACAAGGAGTAGTACTGCAGTAGGAAAGACGTGAGAGTGAACTCACAGGCTATTCCCCACTTTCTTTCTGACCAGCCAGTTGTATTGCCCTTCCAGAAGCTAATCACGTAAGGAAAGCGATCGTTTTTGTGACGTCATGCATGCAGAAACCAGTTCAGTTCCAGAAAATCAATGGTTCACACATGGGACCAGTTCAGCTCGAGGTGCAACTTCTCATGTACCAAAAGTGGTTGACATATTATCTGGCAACCATTAGTCCAATACAAGCAGAACAGAACAGAACCGATCGTGCTTCAGGAGAGAGAGAGAGAGACTGCTGCTAATAGCTTACACGATCAGCGACAACAAGCGAAAACTAACAAAACATTCCTGCTGCTATCTATCAGGGCAAACTAGGGAGTGTAACTTTGTCGAAGGAGAGAAAGCTGACCCGTCCATTATCAGCATGACAAAATTTTAGAGGAATGCCCTCAAACTTGTTTTCCACGGTTTCCAATTCATCCCTTGAGGGTGGCTTATCCCTTGCACCAAATAGAAAAAACAACAAGTTACTACACAAATATCAATCAATAGAGTATATGAAACCAACCCTAAACGGCTAAACCCTATATCATTGTGAATCCTATACATATACCGTGACCTTTTGTGCATCTCCTTACCTACTTTTACGACTTTTATGATAGTTTTGTTCTCTGCAATTTATGACTTCATGCATCTCTTTACCTACTGTATGATCAGAATCAGCTATTTCTTGCTTTGGGAAAAAATTGGTGAAGAAAATGAAAATAACTTGTCATAAGTCACAACTGATGGAGACATGACAAGCATATAAATAAAAGAAATCATGAATGATTGTACAATTTGATGGCAAGATAGAGTCCAACTAACTGTAAATCCATTTAGAAACCAAAAATTTCTTATCAGCTTTGATACTAAGCTCGAATTGATTTCCATTCATATAGTTTGAACATGAATATTAACCACTGTGAGTGGATATACCAGAGCAAGAAAGAAATCTATGTGCACACAACGACAAATAATAACACATTGTAGACACATCCGGCATTCCTAAATATAGAATAGTTTCAGATCATATATGTGCCGGGAGCCCAGGAGCACTCACATACATTTTGAAACAGGACGAGGTTACTAAAATCATATCAAACACAGCACCAAAAAATGATGCATTCAGGTCAACAGATAATTAATTCAGTAATTCAAGTACAGCCCGAATGAAGTTGAACCCTGTGATTCTACATTAAAATACTAAACAACCTGCAGGACATGAACTATTGTTAGATGAAACTGCCCTAGTTTATAAGCGTGAATGCATGATCTTTAAGTGACTGGAAAGTGGAAATGTAACATTACCCTAACAGGCATAGGAGGAAACTAGGGATTCCTGGGGATGACTTTTTAAATTTGCTGTTTGGTAGATACACTTCAAATGATGGATATATCCCATCTATGTGCATTTCTTTGAGCAATTTGGTTATGTCATTGCAGGCATCATCAGCTCTATTGAAGCTTTGATCAGTGTCAACCATACTCGTGTGGGAATCAGTGATGTCACAAGTACGGCTATGCTTCATTGTCCACGGAACACCATATCGTCCAATAATATATCCAAGCAACTTCAAGTGCTTGTAAGCTTGGAAGGCATCCCAGGAGCACCCATAATTTCCTCCAGCAATCTTTTCATAGATATCGTCCATCCCTATTGTTCCATCCTCATCATCAAGAAGAACCAATGCCCCTCTTTCTGCTAAGAACCTGCATGGTTTGATTACCAACAAGCCTCAACTTGCAAACGAAGGTATTCGAAAAGAAGACCCATGTCATAAGCAATTAGTTCAGAACATCACCAGTGCGGCATTGTGAACCTAGTGCAAACCGTGGCTAAAGGACAGCTAGAATCAAATACGAGGAATCTGGGATAGGCTGCATAGTTATGGCATTTAATCGAACAGGTGGCGTACCCGATCTCCTCAACACTGTAGTACAGCTTGCCGCCCCGGGTGACACCGGTGGTCAACCAGAGCTTTCCCTTACTATCCACCACCTCCGCCGCGCCGACATCCTCCACCCACCGCGCGCGCGACGTCACCTTCCTGCGCCCACGCCATAGAACCCGATGAACTATCCAGAAGCGCACCAACGACACAACACAGACCAACTGCCAGAAGAGCACGCACCTGAACTGGACTCTTGAAGAAGGGGACGCCGCGGCAGCGAGAAAGGGGTTGATGTGGTGCTCCTCTCCGTCGTCGTCCGCGGCGATCGGGGCAACCGCGGGAGCGCGGCTCCTCCGCCTCTGGTCACGCGGCGCGGTGGCCATGGTTATTTTCAACTTTTTCCGACCAAAACTTCTACTTTTGACTTTGAGCCCTGTTCTTTTAAGTTAAACTCCGACGAGAATCAAATAATCTTTAATTAATTAAATTATTTATCTGTAATTATTGTTATAGATAATAATATTATCATGCTATTAGTAATGATACACATTATCATTAATAAGAGAGAAGCTTAGCTGATTTTACGAACACCCTATAGGGTCGTAAGTGCTTCTAGCGGTTGTAAGATTTCATATGACCACCTCTTGATCGTAAGGCTTACCACGATCACTTTATGGTCGTAAATTTTACTATGGCCGGGTCAACTACAATCACCCTATAATTAACAAAGACTATAGATATGTGGACTCAATCGACTAGGGACATTTATGCATTGTGTTTAATACACAACGTGGTTAATATATACTATTATTCTCTGGGATAACTGCACGTATTAAACATCTGTCTCTGACATAAATGTAAGGCGACGTGGGATGGTTAGTCTATGACAATAACTGTCACAGAACGTGCATATTTCATCAAATGGTGAGACGCCTCTTAATACGGGACAACTGTCACCCCATCACGCGTTATATAAAGAGTAAAACCGGTGGACACAGGGGGACACAGGGGGAATCAAGAAAAAGAAGAACAACAATAGAGACACAATCAACAGACATAAGTTATTAAGTCCTAGTTCTAGTTATTTCTTTCCATTTGTAAAGTATAGTCAAGACAATAACATAGGAGGAGTAGAGTTATTATTCTCTCAGGAGAATGCTCGAACCTATATAAAATCCCTATATCTTTTATGTGTGGTCTAACTCAAGGAAAGTCTCTAGTATTCATTCGTAATATCAATATTAAATCATCGACAGTTGGCGCCGTCCGTGGGGATCTTCCAAAAAAAAATTCGACAAATTATCTTCATTTTTTCAACTTTGATGCTTTCATAGCAGGAGAGTAAAATGAGGAGAATTGGTTTGATTTGGCAGACTACGTAGAGCTGGACATGAATGACTGCTATGAGTACGAGCAGAGCATCATTTCGTCCGATGGCAACGTCGTTTCCAGGGATCTTTCACCAGAACCAGGAGATCATGCCACTAACAAGGTTGACGAGATCTTTCTCTCCCACAACATTACGTCCAGATGAGGAACCAGACTCTTCAAAAGGCAAGGGTCCATTTAACCAGGGTCAGAATTGCGCCACGGTGAGTACAGAGCACGGTGAGGGTTCCTCCTCCAAATGTTCAAGACTGTCTAAGGCAGTCCGATCTAGCCCAGCAAGTCCTAGAATCCATGATTCGTAATTCAATTCCTGGAGTTTCTGACTCCTCTGTCATCAGAGCTTCAAGCAGGGAGTCCGTAATCGAAGGATCACAGATGATATCGCTCTAAATCATCTGGCTACCGTCGCCGAGCTCTTTGAAATGGTCGACTGTTATGCAATCGCTACAGAAGCAGTTGAATGGAATCACACGATTGATCGTGACAATAAGGACACTCGAGGAGCAGGCGAACACAACAAGAAGAAAGAATAAAAAAGGCTAGGAAATCGAAGAGCAAAACTAAAAGCCAAAAGCTTCAAGTCAAAAGCTCTAAGAAGGTTTTAGCCATAAGCGACAAGGAGCCTCGGAGTTCCAAACCATATCCCGATCGAGGCAAAGGTAAACGCCCTGAACGGAAGGACATGCCTAGGTGGTATCCTTTCCATAAAAAAGGAAGGACACAACCTTCACAATTGTTGAGTTTGAAGTGAGCGTCTCCGACTTATTACTCTTGCTACTTACCGACACCTAGACGACTTGAAGCAGTTGTACCGGTGATCTTCTCAAAGAAGGTTGTGAAAAAACCCAAGCGTTGCGAGTGGTTCGGTGTTCACCATCTCCAGAGTGGAGGAAGAGCAACTCCGAGTGGATTCAAGGTGTAGGCTTAATTTGTGGAGCTGATCCAATTCGTTTGGGCTTACCTCAACGTGAACTATGGGAAACCGACAGGTTTCTGATCACCACAGTAAAAAGATCAAGTACGTTTGTGGTTTTCTTTCTTGTGCTTTATATTCTTGCAATTTACATTCGTAGAATTAAATTGCTTGCTTGTCAACTTAGGATTGTTTTCCTTGACTTAGATTTAGTTTGTTGGTGCACTTAGTTGAAACTAGTTGATTTAGGTTTTAAATTGTATAAAACCGAATAGATTTATAATTCCATATAAAACTCGATTTTGGCCAAAATAATTTTAAAGCCGTCTATTCACCCCCCCCCCCTCCTCCTCGGCCTTACAGGTGACATGTCCTCGGCCAAGGTGGAGGTGGGAGTCCGGTCGAAAAGCTATATAGGGATGGTCATGGGTGGAGGGCCTCCATGGAGTGGGCGATGAGAGCAAAGATCCAGCGGCTGGAGATGGCGAATCCGGTGGTCGGAGCCAAAGAAGACGCCGGGTCCACCAGATCTGGAAAAGAAAGGCGAAGGAGAGGGGGACACGGAATCCTACATTATCGTCGTTAGGGAAGAAGCGCTGGTGACTGCTCCACCCCTCGGGTCCCTCTCCGACTGTCCCCTCCTCCAACATCAGCGCTCCCTCCTTCTAGTCCACCGCTGGTGTCTTCCTCCTCCCCGCCCATCCCGACGCCTCCCTCGACCGGCGATGCGCCCTTCCCCACCTACTCCGGTCGAGATGACACGTGGTCGCCGACGCTGTCCCGTGCACCTCATCGCCAACATGTCGCGCTTGTGCACGTCAGGTGTGCCTCATCGCCGCTGAGCTAGCCGCATGTGCTCCTCTTCCTCCCCGCACTGATCAAGGGCATATGGGTCATTTCATGTGGGTTGAAATAGGAAAAGTAACTACAAACTGTGAAAATGGCAAAACATCAAAGGAGCAAGTAGCGCTTAAACGTACGATATGAGGCTTCTCATCGTACACTCTAGCGCAATATTCATATACAATATGTGCAACAAAATGCACAAATAACAATACAATGCAAAAAAAAGATTAAAAAAGCCATATTCTCACCGAAAATTGCATGAAACCATTAGTATAGAACCTAGCCGCGCCTTAAAACTAATTCAAATATCCCAATCAAATAAATTTTGATCTTACAAAATTGCAATATTTAAAAATAATAGCGACAACATCTGAAAATAATTGTTGCAATATTTTTAAAAGGGCTGCAACAAACCAAGGTGGATCACACAACAACGGAGAAAATGGGTCATAACAAAATACTCATTGTCGTAACATTTGATGCAACAACATAACAACAATAAAACACACAACATACAATATTTTGGAGCAACTGCTACAACAAATTCAGCAAATACCTGCAACAAATCGTACCCGGATGAGGCACCATAGTTGCTCGCCACCGACGTTGACGTATGGCTCCCCTGCGCCCACGAACACGTTTATGCGGCGGTGGCCGCACCCCAGTGCATGCTACATAAGATGCCAACCTCCTTGGCTCGGAAGACGCACGAGTGGGGGCTTGGGAGCAGCTCGAGTGATGGCTTGCCGGGGCTGGCCCTGTACATAACGTACTCGCAGACGTCGTGGGCACGCAGGTGAAGAAGACCCGAAAGAGGATAAAGGTGTCATCCGTGACGACGACAAAGGGCTCCACGACGAAGTCCTCACTCTTCAGGCCGAGGCAATGAATGCATAAGTGGGAGACGGCCGTCGGGTCGGCTAGCCAAAAGAATCCTGATGAGGACATCACTTCTACTAATATGAACACTTCTCTTCCTACTACTTTGAATAATGTGCAAGGTCCAATTACTCGGGCACGTGCTCGTCAACTTATTTATCAAGTAAATTCATTTCTAGCGTTGAGTGTATTATTTGAGAACTCTATGATGCTGCCGAACGGAGATGATTTATTTGTACTTAGGAATATAAGACTACGACCAGTTCAAGAAGGTCTACGACCAGTTCCGCGGGGTCTACGACCACTTCAAGAAGGCCTAAAACCAGTGTCACCAGTACTCGGCGAGCCCAGTACTCGTTGGATACAATCTACGACCAAAGATAGCATGGACTCCTCAAGACCACCCCAGGGCCAGTCCTACGACCAGGTCTTCGACCAGAGATACGCGACCTGAATAGTGAATAAGGTGCCACGTCACCGTTTTGGCCTAATAGGGCCTTGTAAGTGTGTCGAGGTCAGAGCCCAGGTTGTGTGCGCCTCTTTCCATGGCAGCACAACCCTAGGTCGACCTCCTCACGTCCCCCTATATATATCTGATGAGCCGTCATTGTTTAATGGGTTTTCTTTGAGATTATTCTCATGCTAATGCCTCACCTCACGTTCGGTTGAGGAACCCCACATTGTGAGCTTCATCTATATTTGCAATACAATATCAGATTGCATCTTCTACTTTCTTGCTTGTGTTCTCGATTCGCATGCAGGAGATAGCCTTTTTGGTGAGGTTAACCGCGTTCGGCACGGTTGATAACCATCGGCGCAGTGGTGTAGTGATTGCGAGGGGTTTGATCTGTTCTGGTCGGAGCCTTCGGATCATCAACGTCGAGTTCTCCACAATCGACTTATCAGTACCTAACGGAAGATCGGGCCACCGTCACATCAATTGGTATTAGAGCAAAAGTTTCCCGTTAGGTAATCACAATTTTTTCCCTATTAGATTAGTTGTTTTCCATCGTCCTAAAGCTTCAAAAAATTGCCCCACAAAATATTTTTGTTTGTCGTGTTCTTCCGATGTCCTATCACCCATTGTGTCTTTGTAATTTCTGTTATTTGTTTCGCGTTCTTGAATTAGTGTCCTTTGTCTAAGTCGTATTGCTAGTTTAGAGTCGTGTTTTTGGTCACTAGTCAACACCGTTGCCCGCCGTGCCACCATCCATCCTGGCCGCGCCACCACCTACTCGAACAACCCCCCTTTCGACCACCTCCTCGCGTTCGACCACCTACTCGGATTCGACCATCTACTCGTTTTCCGCCCCGACCACCCTATTTGTTCCTTGTTGCTCTCGGACACTCCACACACTCATCATATCGTGCCTGCCACACAAAGTCCAAGAAGAATTTCCATAGCCGAACAGAGCTAGTCAAAGTTCAAAAAGAAAGAGAGTATCTTTTAATTACATATATACCCATACCTTCTACAAAAAGTTTGTGACCTATATATATCCATAGACCCAGAAGATGGTTTTGAAGAGTTTTGAGTCAATGTCACATTCGCAAAAAAAAGAAAGAAAGAGAGGAACCCTAGGTTGGGTTTCAACAGCCAAAAAAAGAGAGAAAAAAGGGAACCCTAGGTTGGGTTTCGACGGTCAAAAAAAAGAGAAAAAGAAGAAGCAAATCGACCGCCCCCAATGAAGAAGAATCAAATCGACCATCCCCAATTGGTCTACGACCACTCCCAGCCTTGCATCCTTTGAATCCTTTGTATCTAGTCCTTGTTATCGATCAGTGTTGTGCTAGGACTAGGGACACTTTTTAGACCAGCAACCGGGACATGTACTTTGGACCCTTATTCAACTTTGCTAATCAGGTTATGGTTTTTGCTACTCCTTGCTACATATTGTGCCTTCCAAGCTCCACCTACTTTTGATCAGAACATGCTCCCTCTTGCAATCATACCCACTCTCGACACGATATCACAAACCAGCCACCAGTCGTACCACTTGTTGCGTGGGTAAGAACACTTGTAAGAATGTGGTAAGACGCTTGAGAGTATGTGTTTTCACCTTCCATCACCTAGTAGTTGATAGGGATAATACCTTTGTGTTGTCTTTTATTTTCTACTAACCATGGCAGGTGAGACGTCTAATGAGAAAGAGTGTGTTGTAAAGGGAGAACTCATGACGCTCTTAGATGAACAACGCACTACCATTCATGAGGACATCGACAGGAATCTTCAAGCTACCACGAATACATTGCAGTGCTCAATCAACGATAGTATTGCAGCGCTCACTACACGCCTTGAAAGAATGGTGAACCGGCCACCAAACATTGGACGTGAGCATGATCACGATGCAGCCCAAGATCTTGAGGAGGGAGATGATAATGAGAGGAGAAACCATGATACCGGTGTTGTGTTTGCTGACCAAGATGCACGTCAACGACACCGCCTACATCACAACTGTCATGGTATGGGAGGTAATAATTTTTAGCACCACAATGCTCGTGCTAATGATGATCCATTTGCTAAAGTTAAATTTACCATACCATCTTTTACGGCTGTTTATGATGCTGAAATTTATCTAGATTGGGAGATGACAGTTGAACAAAAATTTAATGCACATCTAGTTCCTGAAGTGCATAGAGTCAGACAAGCTACTAGTGAATTTAAATATTTAGCTATCATTTGGTGGAGTCAAGTGGTTAATTCTGGCTTAACACCTGATACATGAGATAGATTGAAGGTAGCTATGCGTGCTAGATTTGTTCCTCCTGCTTATAAACGTGATATGCGTAAGAAATTATAGCGCTTAGACCAAGGTAATAAATCTGTCGAGGAATATTATCAAGAACTACAAATAGGCATGCTACGTTGTAATGTTGTTGATGATGAGGAGGATAAGATGGCTCATTTTTATGGTGGTTTAAGCCATGAGATTCAGGACATAGTTGATTACAAAGACTATAATGATATTAATATGTTGTTCCAGCTTGCTTGTTTGGCAGAAAAGGAATTACAGGGTAGACAACAAAGGACTGGGAGCAACTTTGGCAGTACGTCTACATCGAGATCAACGCCGGGACAAGCCAAGACAGCCCCACCTTATGCTTTTCGGTCTGCTGCCCCCTCTGTGAGTAGGGCACGTTCAACAGCACCGCCACCACCGTCACGCGCACCCGAGACGAGCAAATCTACTAGTGTGCAGGCACCAGCACAGAGCTCTTCATCGGTTGCTTCCACGGGCCGTACGATAGGCATTGTGTGCCACCGTTGTAAAGTGATGGGTCACTTCATGAGAGATTGCCCAAGTCAGCGGGCGTACATTGCGACAGAAGATGGTAATTTTGTAAGTGTTAGTGATGTTGAGGATGAATATGCTCTTGCAGCTAACCTTGCAGGCAATGATGATGATCATGAGGCAGATAGCGATGGTGAGAAAATTTTAGGTGCCGCTGCTACGGCGAATTATAGGACCATAATTGTGAACGAGTGTTGAGCACTCAAAGAGAGCAAGAGGAGAAGCTACATCATCATAATTTGTTTCAGATGTTACTCATCGTTAAGGATTGTCGTGTTCGTGTCATAATTGATGGTGAGAATTGCAATAACTTGGTGAATTCAGGATTGGTCAAGAAACTTGGCTTGACCACACGTGCGCATCCTCACCCATACCACATTCAGTGGTTCAACAACAGCGGTAAGGTGAAGGTAACACAATATGCGAGAGTGCATTTGTCCATTGGTTCCTATGACGGCGATGCTGATTTCAACGTAGTACCTATGCAAGCTTGTTCTCTTTTATTAGGTCGTCCATGGGAATTTGATACCGATGCAACTCATCATGGTAGAAGTAATAAATACTCTCTTATGCACAAAGGAAAGAAAATAACTTTGCTACCTTTGACGCCTACTGAAATTATGAATTGTGATAAAGAGCTAGCAGAAAATGAGAATAAAGAACTTGAACATAAGTCTAAAAATCAACAAGTAGTGAAGAATATTTTCCCACCTAAGAAAGAGCGGTTGGCACCTAGTTCTAGGACCGATGGAATTAAATTAAAGGGGTGTGTCATGCTTGCAACTAAATCTGATCTTACTGAAATTTTTCATCATGATATGTCATGCTATGCTTTGATATGTAAAGATACTTTATTTTCACTAGATGATATATCTAGCTCTTTGTCGTCTGCTGTCACTAACCTTTTGCAGGCATATGAGTATGTGTTTCCAGCTGAAATACCCCCGGGACTACCACCTATTAGAGGGATTGAACACCAAATTGATTTAATCCCGGGAGCGACTTTGCCAAACCGTGTGGCGTATAGGACCAATCCAGAAGAGACAAAGGAAATTCAACGACAAGTCCAAGACCTTTTGGACCAAGGGTACATACAGGAAAGTCTTAGTCCTTGTGTTGTTCCTGTTCTTTTGGTTCCTAAGAAAGACGGTAGTTGGCGTATGTGTGTTGACTGTAGAGCCATTAATAATATCACAATACGGTATCGTCATCCCATTCCTAGGTTAGACGATATGCTTGATGAGTTGAGTGGTTCTACTATTTTCACAAAGATTGACTTGCGTAGCGATTACAATGAAATTGGGAGATGAATGAAAAACGACATTTAAAACTAAGTTCGGACTATATGAGTGGTTAGTGATGCCTTTTGGTTTATCTAATGCATCTAGTATTTTCATGCGTTTGATGAACGAAGTTTTGCGTACTTTCATTGGAAAATTTATGGTGGTTTATTTTGATGATATTCTGATCTATAGCAAGTTATATGAAGAACACATGGATCATTTATATGTTG
Organism: Hsuehochloa calcarea; assembly: GCA_036346395.1. Taxonomy (NCBI): domain Eukaryota; kingdom Viridiplantae; phylum Streptophyta; class Magnoliopsida; order Poales; family Poaceae; genus Hsuehochloa; species Hsuehochloa calcarea. The sequence goes on from CM070610.1 coordinate 6,793,336, forward strand.
TTTTTAATGTTTTAAGAGATGCATGTTTATTTGGTAACCTTGAGAAGTGCACCTTTTGCACGGATCGAGTCTCTTTTCTTAGCTATGTTGTTACTCCACAGGGCATCGAAGTTGATCAAGCCAAGATCGTCGCTATCCAGAGTTGGTGGCCTCCTAAAACGGTCACACAAGTGCGGAGTTTTCTAGGGCTCGCTGGTTTCTATCGGCGTTTTGTTCGGGATTTCAGCACCCTCGCTGCACCGCTGAATGAGCTTACAAAGAAGGGAGTTCCTTTTTCATAGGCCACCATACAACAACAAGCTTTCAACGCTCTCAAATATAAGCTAACACATGCCCCTTTGCTTCAGCTTCCCGATTTCAGCAAGACTTTTGAATTAGAATGTGATGCTAGTGGCATAGGTCTTGGTGGTGTGTTAATTCAAGAGGGAAAACATGTTGCTTACTTTAGTGAAAAATTAAGTGGTCCTAGTTTGAACTATTCTACATATGATAAAAAATTATATGCTCTAGTTCGAACTTTGAAAATATAGCAACATTATTTATGGCCCCAAAGAGTTTGTAATACATTTTGATCATGAATCTTTGAAGCATATTCGAAGTCAAACCAACCTGAACGCATACATGCTAAGTGGGTTGAGTTCATTGAGTCTTTTCCCTACGTCATTAAATATAAAAAGGGCAAAGAAAATGTGATAGTTGATGCTTTGTCTAGGAGATATACCATGCTTTTACAACTTGACTTCAAAATCTTTGGATTAGAGACAATAAAGGAGCAATATGTGCATGATGTTGATTTTAAAGATGTGTTGTTATATTGTCAAAAGGGAAATGGTTGGAATAAATTTATGGTGCATGATGGGTTCGTGTACCGTGCTAACAAGCTATGCATTCCAACTAGCTCCGTTCGTCTTTTGTTATTATAGGAGGCGTATGGAGGAGGATTGATGGATCACTTTGGTGTGAAGAAGACCGAGGACATTCTGACTCACCACATTTATTGGCCAAAGATGAGGCGTGACGTCAAACACTTCATTGCCCGCTGCACCACGTGCCAAAAAGCTAAGTCACGACTTAATCCTCATGGTTTATACATGCCTCTTCCTATTCCAAGCATACCCTGGGAAGATATTTCTATGGACTTTGTTTTAGAGCTTCCTAGAACAAAGAAGTGCAGGGATAGTATTTTTGTTGTCGTGGATAGATTCTCTAAGATAGCTCATTTTATACCATGTTATAAAAGTGATGATGTTACAAATATTGTTGATTTGCTCTTTAAGGAAATTATTCGCTTGCATGGTATTCTGAATATGATAGTTTCAGACCGTGATGCTAAATTTCTTAGTCATTTGTTGGAGAATCTTGTGAGGTAAGTTGGGGACTAAGCTGTTATTTTCTACTACTTATCATCCCCAAGCCGATGGACAAATTGAGGTTGTCAATTGAACTTTGTCCACTATGCTTAGGCCTGTGCTTAAAAAGAACTTAAAAATATGGGAGGACTGTTTGCCTTATGTGGAGTTTGCTTATAATCGTTCGCTGCATTCTACCACAAAGAAGTGTCATTTTGAGATTGTTTATAGATTCATCCCTCGTGCACCTATCGACTTGTTACCTCTTCCAGCTTCAGAGAAAGTAATTTTTGATGCTCAACAACGTGCTCAGTTGATGCTAAAGATGCATGAGAAACAAAAGAGAACATTGAGATTATGAATGCTAAATATAAAGTTCTTTGGTAGTCGTGGGGCGCAAGCATGTTTCTTTGAACACGTGATCTTGTGTGGTTACACTTGCGTAAAAAACGATTTCCTGAATTGAGAAAGTCTAAACTCATGCCACATGCAGATGGTTCTTTTAAAGTTCTTGAACGTAGTAATGATAATGCATATAAGTTAGACTTGCCTAAAGATTTCGGGGTTAGCTCCAGCTTTAACATTGCATATTTGCGGTCTTTTTGGGCGCGGAGGATGATCTTGAGTCGAGGACGACTCCAATTCAAGAAGGGGAGGATGATAAGGATATCACTTCTACTGATATGAACACTCCTCTTCCTACTACTTTGAATAATGTGCAAGGTCCAATTACTCGGGCACGTGCTCGTCAACTTATTTATCAGGTAAATTCGTTTCTAGGCCTGAGTGTATTATTTGATAACTCTATGATGCTGTCTAACGGAGATGATTTACTTGTACTTAGGAATATATGACTACGACCAGTTCAAGAAAGTCTACGACCAGTTCCGTAGGGTCTACGATCATTTCAAGAAGGCCTACGACCAGTGTCACCAGTACTCGGCGAGCCCAGTACTCGTTGGACACAATCTACGACCAAAGATAGCATGGACTCCTCAAGTCCACCCCAGGACCAGTCCTACGACCAGGTCTTCGACTAGAGATACGCGACCTGAATAGTGAAGAAGGTGTTACGTCACCGTTTTGGCCTAATAGGGCCTTGTAAGCGTGTCGAGATCGAGCCCGGGTTGTGTACGCCTCTTTCCACGGCCGCACAACCCTAGGTCGACCTCCTCACGTCCCCTATATATATACAGTTGCTTTCATAGTTTAACGGGGTTTTCTTTAAGATTATTCTGCTTAGCAGTCTTGCCGCACGTTCGGTTGAGGAACCCTATATTGTGAGCTTCATCTATATTCGCAATACAATATCAGATGACATCTTCTACTTTCTTGCTTGTGTTCTCGATTCGCATGCAGGAGATAGCCTTCTTGGCGAGGTCAACCGCGTTCGGCACGGTTGATAACCATCGGAGCAGTGGTGTAGTGATTACGAGGGGTTTGATCTGTTCTGATCGGAGCCTTCGGATCATCAACGTCAAGTTCTCCACAATTAACTTATCACTACCTTTTGAAAGATTGGATCACCGTCATATCAAATCCAGAGAGCTTGCCATGGACGATGGGTCATGGGAATGGATAAAGAGCGAGTAGTTGGCAACGATTGTGTGTTAGACGTATGATAGAAGACTCTATAATCACATGTAAGAGGCATAGCAATTCCCAAACATCAAACAAAAAAATAAATCCGAAGTTTTTAATCAACTTACTCAAAAATAAATATAAATTATATAAAACATTTAAAGATAAAGCACACCATCAATTTTTGCTATATTTTTTACTTTTAAAATAAAAAATTTCATTTTTATAGATAGCTAATAACGAGTTTACAGCCAAATCTACACACAAAATAAAAGGCTGGGAAACCTTTAGCTTCCTTCTTAAACAGGGAGGAGTAGAATGAAAATTTCAGTTCGTGGGTTGGTTGCGGCTGCCTCGTCAAGTCGTTTCGATCGAGTTGGGCTCGAGTAAGTGCAGATTTTTGTCTCTATAGATGCGTATCTTCTCTGTTCGTCTCTATTTGTGTCGGATTATCTTCGCTATAGGTGTTGATTTAGCGAACTAATCGCGGATGAGTTCTTCGATTCGGTTGCCGTACCGGTTCCCTGATTCTTAGGTCGAATTCGCTAATTTCTAGGCGAAGTTCCGACCGTCCGTTTGGGTCGATTCGATAGATCTTTCGTGGGAATTGGGATTTTGGAGTATTTGTTCGCACTCTAGTTTTGTTCTTCAATTTTTCGATTATTCTGCGTATAATTCTCCAGCTTCGCCCCTTCTACGATTGCTATGGGTATCTTGCTTGGCCGTTTCGTGGTGATCCGGCTATTGGAGTCGGCAAGCAGCTAGGTTCATGCCCCAATTACATGACTATTTGTGATTTCACTTCCCCAAATGCGATTTTTCTTTAAAAATTCATCGTAAGAGTTGACAAATAATTGTATAACAGTAGGTAAGAGTTGAATCATATCCCCTTCAATTTCAGGTTGATTTCGGAGTTGAAGGGAGTTAGAAGTGAATACCAGCATCAACAATAGCATGAGTACTGTCAGCGGCGCACGGCGTGCCCCAAGGAGGCAATCGCAAGGTGGATCTACTGATAAAGTTGTTGTGAACTTGGATGCAAGCTCCCCAGTGGTGGTGAGCCATCGTGGCGTATCAACCTCCGCTGGTGCACGTACCTCACCCATTGATGTGGAAGCTCTCGAAGATGAAGTGCAGGCAGTGTCACCTTCACAAGTGCCTCCTCAGGTATATTGCTTTTCGTTATCTTGGATTGAAAGAACTAGTACTTAACTTTTCAAGAATACTGCGTAAGTGTTAATGTCATTGTGTCCATAGTGATGTTTAAGGAGCACAGTATATAACTATATATATGCACTTCTTTTAAAAAATTATGGTAGGAGCTCTACCTTGCACTGTAAGGAGAGAAATGAGGCATCTAGCTCTCGATCCAGGATCGAACCCTGGTGGGCGGCATGCACACCTGCATGACCAGTCAACCGAGCGCTCGGTCCTCATATATATGCACCTTTTACTAGGGTTTATTGTACTCTTATGCTGCTTAGTCACACTAGCTTTTCCTGTTAAGGGAGAATTTTATAACTTGGTCATTATGCCAAATATGCATCATTTGTTTGCATTTATACCGGGCTATCTCGCATTTTGCAGAGGAACCGGAGAGCTAGGAGGCAGCCTGTGGCAGTAGTTGATCTGGAGGTAGATGCTAGCCGGGAAGGTTAGTTCATTACTTACTACTTTCCTTATAATTGATTTGGCTTCTAATATTACAGAAATTGGGAGGGAAATTCTTCATTAGTCTAATATAAACTGTCTTGATACGATGTGTAGTTTTTTTGAAAGCTTTCTTTAAAGGTGTAGTTTTGTGACAGTTTGGTCAAAGTATGTGTAGCACTGTAGCTACATGAAATTTACCCAATTCATAAACAACAGACATTTTCGGGATACTCCTTATATGGTGCCGCTAAGGTGACCGCAGGTGCTGATCATAATGTGAGGACATCAGTTATTTTAACAGTGGCAGCAGATATATAGGCTATGCTGAAACTAGACTTATGGTTTTCATTGTTTTTAATTTCCCATTTAAATTTCTTGTTGTAAGGTTCTGCATGTATATCAACATTGAATCTGGAAACCATACATTAAGAATGTTAAAATGTTCATCAATATGCTATCTGATTCCCCCCCCCCCCCACCACCACCATTCAACTCCTTATCTGCCTAATCATTTATTCAATTAGGATTGTTTCGTGATGATAATACAACTGTGTTTTCTCATAACACAGGGAACAAACGTCAAAGGGTTGCACCTGTAATACATTGCCTCTCTCCAGAGAGGGGAGAAGGGTCCAGCTTGCAGGTATTTAATTTTATAATTTTGATGGGAGTAAAGTTTCTCAGCTTTAAGGCCTAATTCGATTATTGATTAGTTGTTATCTACTTTTTCCTCAATGTAAAATAGCATCTTGTATCTGATGTATGCTCGATCTTAACTTGTGCCTTTGGCCTTCCTATAGAGTTGAAAATGTGTTGTCTTTTTAGTGGACCTAAGAGAGTAACAGCTATTTATTATAAGTTGAAAGCATTTTTCTTGGTCTATTCAAGTCGTAGGTCTGTTCACAGTTTTATGATGATGTCAGTCAAGATTCTTGGTTGGCACTAACAATTTGGCCATTGCTAAATATCAAGCATTACCTTAACTTCTGTAATGTAGGTGCCATGCTTGGCATGCTTATTCCATATGCTAGAAGATATTTCCAGCTGAAAAGGCTACCCCGTAAATTTGTCCTTGTGTCTAATTGTTATTGGCTTACTTTGTGTTGAACTCTGACTACATATTTCCATCGTGGCAGTCAAACAATGCTGTGAAAACTAGCAATGAGCCTGCTAAGGTGGCTCCAAAGGAACCGATTTTTACCTGCCCAGTGTGTTGGGACAAGTTGGAGGAGCCCTCCACAACAATTTGTGGCCATATCTTCTGCACAAAGTGCATCAAGCAAACCATCCAGGTTCAGAAGAAATGTCCTACTTGCCGGAAGAGCTTGAGGATGAACAATTTCCATCGTATTCACCTTCCGAACTCTGATGCTTAAGGTGAGCCTTCTACCTTTCTATTAGCTTCTCTGTTTTCTGGGCAATCTGGTGAACTTCAGTTTCTTCAAATACAGGTTCGTCGGATGTGCCAAAGGAACTTCTGGCAACATCTTCCTGTGTAATGTATTTTCAGGATCAGAAGTCCTCAGAATGAAAAATGGTTCATTTTGCTGAGGAACAGTGTGCCATCCATCAGTTGCTCGTGACAAACTTTCTGATGTGGGAAGTAGATGGCCTTTACCACCATTGGACTAAACTTGACTATAGTCTCTTATTGTCTCCGACAACTTAAGAATGTTATTGTATACTGTTGTATGTATTAGGCTATTTAGCCGTGCACCATTTCTCCATAGTTGGTCAATGTATCTGGGATTAGCTTGAAGCTGAGATGATGCTAGCGCATTGCATGTTTAGTGTTTCTGTACTCTTCTGTCTATTGTCGTCTGTTCCTTTTAAGTTCCTAGCCTGGCATGTCTCACGATTTTAAAATCAGCTAGTCAGCGATCACACGGCTGACAATGCGCTCTGGGGCTGCCTGTAGCAACGGCTGGAGGCGGTCTAGCTGAACAGGCGAACTCGTCCTCTGGCGTGGCGGCTCTGGCTGCACAGCCGGCCACTCGTCCTCTGGCGTGGCGGCTCTGGCTGATGGCTGAACCAACGATCCAAAACCCAGCCAGTTCCAACGATCTAAAATCCGGTACCGGACCAAATCCTGATCAGAGACTGTTATCCTGTTACCGACTAGTAACCGAAAATCCATGAGAAAAACAGCTCAAAATTTGACTGTTGAGATTTGAATTTGAGATTTAATCGTCGAAATTTTGAATTTAGATTTAAATTTGAATAATTCTAACCAATATTTTGAATTCCAGTTCCCACTGAGAATTCTGGTAACCTGTGGGATTTTGATCCCTGAGCTGAACTACCGGCCACTCGTCCTCTGGCATGCTGCTACCTCTCCACGCTGTCCCGATCAGGGATAAAAAAACTGTTATCGGACTAAATCCCACCCAGGGGCCGGAACAGTAAAAAATTCAGTTAAATTTCGTTTAAATTTGCTTAAAAACTAATTGAAATTCAAAATTGCAAATTACAAAACCGAAAAACCGGTCAAAATTTTAAATCCCGGACCCGACCGGTAACCGCAGTTACCGGCTGGGAATTCTATCTCTAGTCCCGGCTCCCGGCAGGCACACGCCGCTGATGCTGTGGATGCAGAGTTACAGCCACTATGTACTAGATTTAGATGGATGGCGTCGAGCGACCAACGAGTAGTAGAGTTTAAAAATGGTGAATGTTGCAGGTCGAACTAACTTGAAATTCACCTCAACCAGCAGGGAGACACTGAAATAATTCCACAGGGGTTTTGAACGATACAAGGACTACCAATGTCTAGTACTACACAGTTACAAGCACATACAAACTATTCCCAACCCTGTCATCGCGAAAGTAATTTAGGTCTGCCAAGCTTCTGTACCATGATCAGATCCGAATGCTGTCCTAGAAGTTTATTGGGGCAGTTCCCACATCATGCCTTCGAATTTGTCCGTCTTAAGACAGAGTTCTCAAAGATATGTGACACACACTCGTCATGGAAGTGTACGGTTGTTAGACGCTCAGACTGAAATAGCTTAAAATAGGCACCAAATCGGCCTTAGGCCTTTGCCGGCAACTTGTTCATCACAGGGCTTATCTTTTCCTCAAGGAGGCCCCTTTGAGGATCAATCTTGTAGGTGTCATAGAAGTCTAAAATTTCCATTGAGATATTCTTAACCTGAGTATTGCAAATGAATGGCCATGGATGAGTACGATGAGAGAACAAAATAATGTGAAAAGATAAATTAAAAAAACGCACTCACAATGTTCATGTCAACACGGAGCTCTTCAAACCACGACGTTGTGTCCTTATCTTTAAGAACGCATGCAATGTATATGCAGGCCAATGCAATCATATATGGAGGGTATACAAGAATAAGATCCATCTTGTAAGTATCATTGACAAGGCCCCTGGAAGTAATGTGGCTAATCAGCATAGAAATAGGTCTAGTTGAATGGCGGCGCATACAATATACCCATAAATCATAATAAAGACATTTCACTTATAGTCGTTTTCGATGTGATTCCAGATAAAAGCTTATCTTATCGTACTGTACCAAACTAAAATGTGAAGGAAAAAGCAAGGAAAACTCAGAAGTATATATATAACGTATCTAGTGCTAATGGGTAATTCAGTGCTAAGATGCTAATACCAATCTTGACCGTTGGATCTGAATTGAACAACTAAGATTAATGCGGACTCCCACCTCTAAACCATTTAATCACTTTGCATGCTCCCACCTTCAATGCACCTTCATTAATACGTCTTCATTAAACACTATGCATGCTCCCACCTCCAACGGTCAAGATCCAGATCCAACGGTTAAGATTGGTATTTGCACCTTAGCACTGAATTACCCATTAGCACTATATATATATATATATATATATATAGGAACGTATCTAGTGCAAATAGGTAATTGAGTGCTAAGGTGCTAATACCAATCTTGACCGTTGGATCATGAAGTGTGTTTAATGTAGGACATTGGAGGTGGGAGCATGCAGGCGCATTGAAGGTGAGCATGCAAGGTGATTAAATGGTTTGGGGGGTGGGAGCCCGTATTAATCTTGGCTGTTCAATCTAGATCCAACGATCAAGATGTCATTTGCACCTTAGCACTCAATTACCCATTTACACTAGATATATATATATATATATAAAAAAGAAACCCTGAAAGGAACACTAAAAGAGGCAGTTCACCTGTTTTGAGGCTAACACTACCCATGCAATAAAATGTTTTAAAAAAGGTCTAGACTTTAACCAGCAAATGTCACTACAAGGTAAAAACATTTAAACTAGCTTTTGCCTTTTGTTGCATAGAAAGTTCAAAAACAACTTTCACAAACAGAATAACATGACACTATGTGACTGAAATTATAAAGGCCTACAACTTCCGTTGCACAATAACAGCATTAATTCCTCATTTTGACGCTGCATTGCAGTCATGAAGCAGTGCTTACCAGGCGATTTGTGTCAGATCTGTTATGCCAGCATCCTGCAATAACCTGCAAACCAAAAACATTAGTCAATACCAATGCAGACTCTGTGAATTGGAATTAGTTTTAAAGTCAAGAGTAGAGGAAATATAAAGGGCTCATTCAATCATTCCACTAATTCCAGTGCAAAATGCCATTGTTACATCACATGATATTGAAAACAGATTCTTACTGTAAAAGAGGACGATACGGATGGTAAACAACCAAATAATAGTCCAGTGCTTCCAGGAGCTTCATTTCCATTTCAAGAATATCCTTAATTTCAAATCGATACTTATCATCAGAACCTGCAATTTGGGGGAATCAAATGTTTAGTGCAGCTCTTCCAGGTAAATATGTGTTCATCTAAATGATCACGAGGCTTACCACACATCTTTTTTATGTAAAAGACAAGAAGTCTTGCTTGCACTGTGCTTTCCTCTACCTTTGATGCCAAATACAAACAAGTTGGTGCTACCAAACGAGGATCATACTCAGTCATGCTCTTTCTATAAACAGATTCAGCATTAGGGCAAAGTTCTCACCACTTGAAGTTCCATTAGAACAAAGAATTAAATGTTATTCAGGAAAATACATAGAAACAGGTGATAAAATATGAATCTTCGTGCCCAACTTTTGCTCACAGAAAGTATTGCAACACGAGTTTGGAGCTTGAAGTTTAGAATTTTGCAAGGTGAAATTTATAGAGCTCTGAACTTCTGATTGAAGCACTATCTTACTAGAGGACATTTGAAGGAAGTCGAGAAACACCTCTGAAAATCTTATGATCACAATATACTGTTGTTCTTGCTTCCTATTAAGTTAACCATCTTACAATCTCAAGAATATGCTTTCTTATTTCCTAGTAACACAGCGCCTAACAATCTCAAGAATCATACCACATTTTCTTTCTCCAACTAGTTAAATCAATAGTCAAATTCAGACAGTGAAGTTAAAAGCCAGAGGGACACTCTTTCTCTTTAATGAATAGAAACAGCTTACATATCCAATGCATCGTTCTTAAATAGAGAAGCATACCTTGTGTATACACGCCTAAAGTAAGTGATTGCGGTAGCTATAACTCTGAAATAACAATGATATAAGATCAGCAGAGTCACAAAGGCAGATAAGTCTGGTGGAAAATGGACAACATAGCATAAGCTGGATAAGTGAGCAATTCAATAATAGGCATGGATTAAATACTATTAGTTACAGGTAATCTTTTAATAAACATGACAGCACCCTTATGGTTAATAAATAATACATATAACGGACAATAAAAGAAAAGGAGTGCCACCGATGTGTTGATTTTTCTCTTAAAGCAGTTGCTTTTGATATCGGTCTTGACAATCAAGCAAACTAGGCGAAAATGTTACAGGAAAGGAAAGAATAAATAACCAAGTATTTTGCATGTGTTTCAGCCTCAGGTAATAAACTAAAAATTTATACAGTTAATATGTTATATGTGTAACTTCTAGATATAAAAATAACCATTTCAGCAAAGTAACTCAGTGACTGTAAATATTTGTTCTGCACAGAAGCAATCATTTTTAGTAAATTCCCATACGAAGGTCTCCCGTAGGTGTGTTTTTGGAACAAGCGATGGCATGGAAAAGTGTAGAAGGGAACCCTGATAGCTATAGTCTAAAAGCAAAACAAACAGACAAATTTGTTTGTTCTGCAAAGATACCACAGGCAACTATAAACAAAGGGCACAAATCTGGTAGTCAAAACAAGGTCTAACCTTTGTCTAACTTTCACCTGCTGCGCCAACCGCCAAATATCTGAAAACATTGAATGCTTTACACTGTAAGAAAGATATTACGACTGCTACAAATGGAAAGAGATCATTAAGTGCTTGGGGTCCAATTTAGTACCTATGCAAACAATATGAAGTAGAATTGTGCCGGTTAATGAAAACAATGATTACACAACTTACGGTCACCAAAAATTGCTACAACAGAACAAGAACACGAACATGTATATTCTTAATCAGTAAAAATAGAACAAAGATCATAACATCCTTGTCCTGTTATTTTGATAGAACGGTAGGAAAGTGTTCAACATTTGCGTTACAGCAAATTTTACAGTACAAAGGCGCATGGGCATGGCACGCCGGTGCATACTATCACAAATCACACGAGAAGTCGATTTGTTGCAGTTATATCCACACTTCAAACCAATCCACAAGTGCCACATCTAAGGCTAAAAACTTTCATTTCTTCACATCTAACATCGCACGCTGAGTTCAACACCACCTGTATAGTTCTTATAGGCATTTAATCCTTTTATGCAACATAGCAGTATTACCCAAATCTAATAACCATATCCCAAAGGTAATCAGACTGTACACGGGTTAAGAAACCAAACTAATTTGCATCAGGGGAACACTAGAGGAAGCCATGGGGATGGCGCAGGAGCTCACGGAAGGACATGTGGATCTTGACGAGGCGGAACTCCTCCGGCGTGATGCCCCGCTCCCGGTCCGCCGCCGGCACCACGTCCACGTCCTCCGGGTCCAGCAGCTGCTTGCTGCTCGCACCGGGTCATGCACACAGCACACCCCGCAATTAGCAGCTCAGTTCATGCCATCTCAGACAAAACCAAATCGATCGAGGTAGGGAGCGGGAGTCTTACTGGTGCGACGACGTCCAGAAGTTGGCGGCCATCTTGGATTCGCGATTCCGGCGAGCCTCGCCGGCCGAATCGGTGGGGTTTCTGGGAGTTCGGAGTTTGGAGGGGTGGGGAAGGGGACCGGCACGGCATCCCAGCCAGATTGCGGGGTGGTACTACGATAGGAGCACGAATTATTCAGCCCGGCCCAACAAAATACGGGCCGGTTGAGGCATGTTAGGCCCGATTTTTGCTATTTTGCCCTCTAAGAAAAAGCCCAATTGAAGGCAGGGTTCAGGCCCATTTGCAACAAGAAAAGAACTATCTTTTCTCTCACGTGTCAAGTTTTCCAGATTGCACGTCTAGATATGAGCTTGCACTATATTTGTTTCTTCACCTGACACCTACCACTTTGCAATTCGCAAAAGAAGAGAGCCTACCACTTTCCACAAAAATGGCATGTTTGGTGCAGACTCACTTCTCAGTGTAAAAATGCCAGCTCAACTGCGATGTATGTGCCTTGATTCTTTTTTTTTTTTTAAGCGATTAGTGTCCGGTGCCAAGTATACGTGTATTTGAGTGAAAATAAATAAATAAACGGGTTTGCTGATTTTCGATTGCTTGAAATTTTCTTATCCATTAGTTATTTACAATTGCACATTACTAAATCTAAAATTGTAGTACTAAGTGATGCGCAATTTTAGCAAAGCTCTACTGTAACTTTTAGTTCTATTTATTTTTTGTATTATTTACTGTATTTGTAGAGTTCACCTAGATTTACTTTTGTTTAGTTTTTTTTGTATTTATAGGGTCTATCTACATTTACTTTTGTATAGTTTAGATTATTTTAATTTCAATACGGAAACTTATGATGTCCATTAAATCAAAACGGTTAAGAAATCTGACTGATACATTAAAAAAATTAAGCATAAAAACTCCCATAAATAAATCTCGCGATTAAGGTTGTCGAGAAGGGCTTGTCAGTTGGCCCATCAACCATGTGAGAACAAACGTACGATGTCCTCTGCCTTCAGCCGTGTTACCGTGTACATCTCGTATAACAAACAGCGTACACTGCAAACCTCTCAGATAGGTAGAATAATGTCGATTTGTACTCAATAATACTAACGAATTTCCTAATAACAATTCAGGTTTACGTCGACGACGACCAATCATGGAATGATACCGAAATTAAAAGAGGGTGATCACCTGCGTGTTGACGTCTCAACCACCTTGCAGTCGTTGTAATAAACTAGTACCTGCAGGGCTAGATCCCTTATCCGCTGATGCCCAATCTGATCTGACCTCCTGATCTGAATCGACGGGAAAAGCTACTGTGAATCCAAGAAAACGACCAGTTTTCAAAAGATCATGCAGGGAAACGACATGCATGTCTCATCATTTGTGCATTAGTCTCACAGTCTCACTCAACAAATCACACCAATGTGTGCTGTGATTCCTGCCTACGTACGCCCAGTACTACCAAATCCAGTTGATACTTACATGCTCGTATGCTTCAGTTTTAGATTCTTGTAAAGATCATTTTTTCAGTTAATAACTTAATATTGCAAAGTGTCCATCACTCTGTTCAACTTTCTCTTTGGATTACAGTTCACTGAAATTTTTGAAGCATGCAGTGCAACCACATATAAGGCAGTGTGGCCCTTGTACCTGTAGGGAGAGATAGGGACCCTTGGCCTCCAATAAGTCAAGAAGTCAACCTCAAAGAAGAAAAGGGCAGTGATAGGAGCAGATGCCACATTGGATCTGATTGGACTTGTTTGGATTGGATTGTGATGCGTGAAATGACAAAGGAGATGCCAAACAGTATCATCGTCTGTAAAGGTTTGTGCTAGCTAGCCAACTCTGAACTTCTGAAGCTTACACTGAGTCTAAACTTCTGAAGCTTAAATATCAAGGAATTATAAAGTTTGAGCTTCTGTTTTGTACAATGTATGGCTGAAGGTAACCCGCTTCAACTAAGGAATATGCTCCTTGATTCCTACTTAACGATGTTTTGGCCTGGTAAGTAGTTTAGTTTCAGAGATAACCAATGGTGTTTCTACCAGTCACCAGACAGTAGTACAACGCTTATTACGACCAACCTAAGGGCTTGCCTCAAAACGCAGGAATTTAACAAGAAACTATACAATTAATTCACTCGTTCCAAATAGGGACCAAGTACTCTCACACATCGATTTAACTAGCAGCAACCTTTAAGTTGAGGATGCTTCTACTATACAATGGCAGTTAATAACGCTAAATTGTGGAACAGTCTCATATTTAGCTTGAATCGGACATTGCAATCGACAGACGTGTAGTACTTACTGATTCCATAGTATAAATTGCATGAAATGCGTATATGTCGAATAGTCGCATTCAAAGTAGTAGTACATTGCAATGAAGAAGCTGTTTGGCCCAAATCCATGAGCGTGTACAGGGCAGATATTTGCCATGCCGTGCCTTCTCTTGATGGTGCCATAAATCTCCAGTACTAGCTAGCCAGTAGAGCATGAATTGTAGATGGAACAGCCCAATCATGATGCTTTTGAAAGATGTATCTCATCAGATCGTATTTTCAAGAGCACATTCATCAGATCGTATAGGTTGAGGCGTTGACCCGAGATATTCTAGGACCACCGATGACGATGCATCTGCTGCCACCGGAGCTCCCAGGTCGGCGTTTTTGAGAACAAGCCCCCGCAGGTTTCCAAATTGCGTGGAGCTCTTGCTTTTGCGGGCCTGAACCGTCGAATCGCCATCGCACAGTTCAAATCGAACGGGTCCAAAGCCGTCGAATCGAGATTTCTTGCACATACGGCCTAGATACATCTACTCCGTTTACGCATCGCCCACCCTAGGGTCACCCCCCCCCCCAATTCCCCAAGCAGTTGCCACCTCCTCCCCTTCCTATCTCTCTCTCTCTCCCTCCCCCTCGTTGTTTCCACAGTCACCGCCTCCTCCCCTTCTCATCTGTTTCTCGCCCTCGCCCTCGTTGACTCCGTCGTCGCTGCCTCCTCCCCTTCCCATCTCTCTGGCCCTCGCCCTCGCCGCCTCCTCCCCTTGCCATCTCGCCCTCGTCATCTCCGCCGCATTGGCGACTTTCTCTCTGGTTCTCTCGGCCCATGGAGGCCTCGCCCTCCTCCCCCACCCAATCTACATCGCTCCGGTTCCTTCCTACACCGCGCCACCCGGTTCGTCCTCCTCAGATGCGCCACTTCGCTTCCTCCCTACACCCCGGCCCGAGGTGGCGATGCAGAGGATCCACCTCTACCTCTACCTCCCCTGCCACAAGTGCTTGATGATGAGTACTTGGCTAGGTACTCGGACTCCTCAGTGACAGCGGCGCAACACCTCGGGGGGAGGAGGGAGAGGCCTCGTCGGACAGCGGTGGGGTAGCGGTGGCGTGGCGACTGGCCAAGTCCATGGCGGTGCCTATGCAGCGGAACCCCCTCAGATCTGAGGCACCACCGCCTTCCTCCTCCTCGCGCTCAGGAACCTTCGCGAACCTCCTGGAATCTTTGTGAGGGGCCGCTTTGGTGGGATAGGGGTCTTCGATCGGCTGCACCACCGATAAACCACCTGTGGTCGGAGAAGATGTGTTTCATGCAGCTCAACATCCTAAAAGGATACGGGTAGGCTACGCTAGCAACAATTCAAAATTTCTAGCACGTAAACCAGGAAGCCAAGCAAGTAGATGATCACAGATCGTTATCACCAGACGCACAGTGCAGTGAAAGAAGAGTTGGAGCAGCCTGGTCCAACGTAGAACGTATCGGTGAAGTGGTCGTTGCTGATCGTCCATTGTAGCCGATCGTGCAATGTCGAGCATGTCGATGCAGTGGTCATAGTCGATCGTCTAGCGTCCTCGCGAGTCGACCGTCTCCTCCATCAACATCTCTGTTGTTCCTTATGAAGATCGTGGATCGTCCTCAAGCGCAACAGCAACCGCAATAGCGCCTCTACAGTATTCACACATCCAGAGAAGAAACACTGTACGCCGGTGTGCTAGCACCAAGTCGCACGGGAAGGCTCTCTAAAGAAGATGGTGGCTAAGGTTTCGGTGGAACAACGCAAGTCACGACTTTTGTGTCTCTCGTATATCACCCTTTTCCCTTTTTTCAATAGCCTCAAGCATCTCCTTATATAGTGCCCGTGACGGATCCCATCCGAACACGTTTGACTAATCGTATTTGTACTAGTTTGTTCCAACTCGTTAAGTGTGTGACCTGTTAGGTTCATGTGTAATCGGTTGTGACTCGGAAACTCATTTTCGGTCACGAGTCGTCAGTGGCTCCTAGCAGAACATAACGATTCCCAAACACACACAAATTATATCGGACGAACCTTAATGCAATATGATCTACAACCAGATCCTCATCACTTACGACCAGGTCCTATCTCTATACGACCAGTTCGTAACTCCTTACGACCAAGTTTCGATCAGTCTGTGATTACGTTCGACCCGTCTACGACCAGCTTGTATCTCCATACAATTAGTCCGTAACTGATCGAACTAAGCGACCTACTCGTGTATACTCCCTTTGCCTCACGATATCTAGTTGAACTCCAGGTGAGATATTATGTCATCCATGGACTATTCAATACTTTCTTGATCGAGTGTCGGATAGCTTAACGTGGTCAAACACTTCGACCACTAGTGGTATGGCCATGCACTTTCTTTATCAGACCACATCGAGGGGCCCAAAGATATCTCTCCTGTTATGTTAGGAGGGGTAAATCCATATCCGACCAGTCACATTCATCTACATATTTCACAGCATACATGAAAGCTACCTTTATAACTACCCAGTTACGGAGTAGCGTTTGACAACCCCAAAGTATACTCTTACACATGTTGGAAATCATGCTGATCTCAGATCTAAATATTATACATCATCATTACTTGAGACCAACTAATGACACATAGAATCATAATAATCTCAATAGTATCTCAAGGTGGGTCAATCCAATCCCATGTTCTCTAACATGTGTTCACATTATTGATTTGATATCCCTATATCTATGACCGGTGAAATATGGTCATAAATCAATACATGTGTTAGTCGATAGAGTCACTAGTGTTCTGCCCAGTGACATCCAACCAGGAATTCATTTAGAACGACATCATGTAAGTTAAAAGAGTTTCACCAAGTCACATACTTGTTGATCTTATAACCAATGATTCATTCAAGGAACAGAATAACATTTATTCAATAACTCATAAACATAGACGTGATACAATCATCTCTATGATTGTCTCTAGGGCATATCACCAACACATCCCCGCCGACAGCACAGACCTCGCCGTCACGTACCTCGGCGAGCTCGGCCTCCTCCAGTTCAAAGACGTGAGTCTCTCTCTCTCTCTCTCTCTTGTTGGATCGATGGTCCCCTGTTTTGCTGCAAAGAAAACAAAACTAGGTTACATGCACTTCCAAATATGGAAATGGTAGATTTCAAAATGTCCAATACCCATCCATACATTTCAGAAATCAACGTTTCATTCAGTTATTAAGAAACAAACCTGACATGCAAATACAACTATAATTTCTTTGTTCTGTGGTACTGATCAATAAGTACTACTATACATGACAGGGTGTCGGGGCCCCGGGTATGCAACCCCGATACCCTCTGTGTATTCCGAACTAGCCCCAGATCAGTAGCTAACTCACAAAATTGCAACAACGATGTTATCATATCCATACAATAAAGAAACTAATAAAGCAGACAAGTAATATTACTTAGTAGCAAAAGAACCTTGTGATCAAGTTTTACAGAGATCGCCACGCAGGGCTTAGCAACAAAAGATAACTTGCAGCGGAAACCAAAATATCTCGTGGAGGCCATTCGACATTCCCACAAGCAATCGAGTAGAGGAAGCATCCTAGTTCGCTTAGTCTTCAAAGTATTCCTCCTCGTAGAACTTGATGTTCACTGGTTCTTGTGCGGGGACTGATCAACAAGTGGCGTGTAGCCGTGAGTACATAAAGTACTCCGCAAGTTGGAGGGAAATGTATGCAAATAGTATCCATGCAAGGCTTGAACACGGATAGCTTTATGTTTAATTTGCAGAAAGCGGTATTGACATTAAATACAATAAGTAGATTGTAAAGCATAATTCAAAATATTAATACATGAGTAATCAAGTTCTTTTGAAATAACTAGTGAACACCCCGTTCACTTTTCAACCATTCCAACCAAACCATTCTAATATTTTTTATAAAAATCTACCCCTCGTGTGAAATCATCAGGCATTGTCCATAATCGGGAACACGACTATTCGAATAGATTTTTACACTCTGCAGAGGTTGTACAACTTGACCCACAAGAGATAATCATCTTGATAAAAATACACGTTTCCTTAGACATGTAAATCAAGGAGAGACTATAACAAGGCTTTTACAAAGCACTATTTTGACTCGGTTCTGCTCACTAAGGATTCGCCTCGATCTAGCCCTCTCTTGCGCCGCTCATCAACCAAAACAGAACTGAATCAAAATATTGCTAATTAGTTGGTCAAGTCCACCCCATAAATAGACTTGTGGTTGCATAGTAAGGCCTAGATCAATGGCGCACAAAGCTAAGTCCTTAGTGACTACTTGGGCGAGGAAACCACGTCCCAAAATCATCCCCTTTACTGCACGATCACTCGCCCGAGTATAAATTGTTTTTGGTTCCACCTGACCAAACAACAACCCTTGCCATGGCACAATAAATTTTAATAATAGTGGCCGCACCACAATTCCATATTTCATTAAGTCAAGTTTGACCATTTAAGCATGCGATCATGAATCCCATCGAATAGCTAAAGCATAGCTAAGCGGAATACGCACCCATGTTGGTATTACAATAATGTCGAATTAAGATTATCCAATCCCATGATGTCCAAGGATTTATGTCATTCAAGGGAACATGTCGATAGCAATTTGATATCCATAGATCTATGACCGGTGAAATATGGTCATCAATCAATACATGTATTAGTCGATAGAGTCACTAGTGTTCCTCCCAGTGACATCCAACCTCATTTAGAACAACATCATATAAGTTAAAAGTGCTTCACCAACAAGTCACATACTTGTTGATCTTATAACCAATGATTCATTCAAGGAACATAATAACATTTATTCAATAACTCATAAACATAGACGTGATACAATCATCTTTATGATTGCCTCTAGGGCATATCACCAACACATCCCCGCTGACAGCACACACCTCGCCGTCACGTACCTCGGCGAGCTCGGCCTCCTCCAGTTCAAAGACGTGACTCTCTCTCTCTCTCTTGTTGGATCGATGGTCCCCTATTTTGCTGCAAAGAAAACAAAACTAGGTTACATGCACTTCCAAATAGGGAAATGGTAGATTTCAAAATGTCCAATACCCATCCATACATTTCAGAAATCAACGTTTCATTCAGTTATTAAGAAACAAACCTGACATGCAAATACAACTATAATTTCTTTGTTCTGTTGTACTGATCAATATGTACTACTATACATGACAGGGTGTCGGGACCCCGGGTATGAACCCCCGATACCCTCTGTGTATTCCGAACTAGCCCCAGATCAGTAGCTAACTTACAAAATTGCAACAACGATGTTATCATATCCATACAACAAAGAAACTAATAAAGTAGACAAGTAATATTACTTAGTAGCAAAAGGACCTCGTGGTCAAGTCTTACAGAGATCGCCACGCAGGGCTTAGCAATAAAAGATAACTTACAGCGGAAACCAAAATGTCTCGTGGAGGCCATTCGACATTCCCACAAGCAATCGAGTGGAGGACGCATCCTAGTTCGCTTAGTCTTCAAAGTATTCCTCCTCGTAGAACTTGATGTTCCCTGGTTCTTCTGCGGGGACTGATCAACAAGTGGCGTATAGCCGTGAGTACATAAAGTACTCAGCAAGTCGGAGGGAAATATATGCAAATAGTATCCATGCAAGACTTGAACAAGGATAGCTTTATGTTTAATTTACAGAAAGCAGTATTGACATTAAATACAATAAGTAGATTGTTAAGAATAATTCAAAAGATTAATACATGAGTAATCAAGTTCTTTTGAAATAACTAGTGTTTTCACTTTTCAACCATTCCAACCAAACCATTCTAATATTTTTATAAAAATCTACCCCTCGTGTGAAATCATCAGGCATTGTCCATAACCGGGAACACGACTATTCGAATAGATTTTTACACTCTGCAGAGGTTGTACAGCTTGACCCACAAGAGATAATCATCTTGATAAAAACACACGTTTCCTTAGACATGTAAATCAAGGAGAGACTATAACAAGGCCTTTACAAAGCTCTATTTTGACTCAGTTCTGCTCACTATGGATTCGCCTCGGTCTAGCCCCCTCTTGCGCCGCTCATCAACCAAAACAGAATTGAATCAAAACATTGCTAATTAGTTGGTCAGGTCCACCCATAAATGGACTTATGGTTGCACGGTAAGGCCTAGATCAATGGCGCACAAAGCTAAGTCCTTAGTGAGCAGAACCGAGTCAAAATAGAGCTTTGTAAAGGCCTTGTTATAGTCTCTCCTTGATTTACATGTCTAAGAAAACGTGTGTTTTTATCAAGATGATTATCTCTTGTGGGTCAAGCTGTACAACCTCTGCAGAGTGTAAAAATCTATTCGAATAGTCATGTTCCCGGTTTTGGACAATGCCTGATGATTTCACACGAGGGGTAGATTTTTATAAAAAATATTAGAATAGTTTGGTTGGAATGGTTGAAAAGTGAACGGGGTGTTCACTAGTTATTTCAAAAGAACTTGATTACTCATGTATTAATCTTTTGAATTATGCTTTACAATCTACTTATTGTATTTAATGTCAATACTGCTTTCTGCAAATTAAACATAAAGCTATCCTTGTTCAAGCCTTGCATGGATACTATTTGCATACATTTTCATCCGACTTGCTGAGTACTTTATGTGCTCACTAAGGATTCGCCTCGGTCTAGCCCCCTCTTGCGCCGCTCATCAATCAAAACAGAACCGAATCAAAACATTACTAATTAGTTGGTCAGGTCCACCCCATAAATGGACTTGTGGTTGCACGGTAAGGCTTAGATCAATGGCGCACAAAGCTAAGTCCTTAGTGACTACTTAGGCGAGGAAACCATATCCCAAAATCATCCCCTTTACTGCACGATCACTCGCCCGAGTATAAATTGTTTTTGGTTCCACCTGACCAAACAACAACCCTTGCCATGGCACAATAAATTTTAATAACAGTGGCCGCACCACAATTCCATATTTCATTAAGTCAAGTTTGACCATTTAAGCATGTGATCATGAATCCAGTCGAATAGCTAAAGCATAGCTAAGCGGAATACACACCCATGTTGGTATTACAATAATGTCGAATTAAGATTATCCAATCCTATGGTGTCCAAGGATTTATGTCATTCAAGAGAACATGTCGATAGCAATTATCCAATGTGGCATAATGACAATTGGGTATTTAACTATTTCCGAAAGTAGTTATTATAAAACTAGCTATGTATGTTGATATAAAATAATATAGTTTTACAAAATAGGTATGACGGGATCAAAAGTCTATGACTTGCCTACGTTGAAGGTTTGAAGTGCTTCGGTAGACAGTTCCAGGAATTCTTCGGAAACACTAGAATCTACACGAGAAAAGAGCCAAATAAATAAAATAATTCCAAATAAAATCCAAAAATTATAAAATTAGGAGCGAAAGAGAGGGGCTGAATTTAGATGAATTTAGTACCAAGAATCGACCAAATCGGATTTCGTATGAAGGAGAACGAAAATCCAGAAGTTAACAAAAATCCAAAAGTTTGCGCTCACATAAAATATAGAAAATAGGTTGGAGAGAGAAAGTCAATAGAACACGTTGTGCTGATTTTTGTTCTTTACAGATCAAAGCCATTGTGTGGATGACAACAAGGGCCCACTTGGTAGAGAGAGCAAGAGAGAATGAATGGAGAGTGTATGACATGGTGGCCCACATGGAAGTGGAACAAAATGAAAGAAAGAAAGGGGAAGAAGCACGAGCACAGCAGCAGGAGCTCCACAGCTCAATGGCAGCGCTGGTGAGGGGAGCTAGGGCGGCCGACAAACTAGCAAAATAGAACCCCACAGACGTGGTGAACCCAAGGGTGGTGGTGGCATCACCGGCGGAGGTCCGGTGCGACGGCGGCGCGCAAAAAGGCGCACGGAGGAATAGTGGTGTCGGTGAACCGACGATGCTTCGAGAAAAGGAAGGGAGCACAACGTAGAACGTCGCGAGGTGAAGCTAACGACAGCGATCATGTCACCAGGGGATCAACGATGGCGGTAGAATGCGAGGAAGAAAGAGTTTCGGCCTGCAACATAAATATCTCGATTACGGGAAACGGAAGCGAGGGAGAGGGGCAAATTCTAGGAGGTGGAAGAGGAAGCCGAGGGGCTCGCCGTGACATAGTCGGTGCAGCAAGGCGATGGTCAGAGAGGGAGTTTGAGGGAGGAAATGGCTTGCTATTTTGGAGAACAGGAAATGGAGCTCAACCGGTCATGCATACAAGAACTAATTGGATGAATGGATTGCTCTTGAGACGATGAACGTCGTTGCGTAACATGCATAGCTCGGTTCTTCATTTTTGATGGAGATTTTAAGGAGATAAGGAGGGTGAGATGAACATGTACAAAAGGGTTTGCTTCATGACTAGAAGTGGGGTTGTAGTTGGTAGTGCATGGCAGAATAGAACGTGCATGTGTCTGGTGTATAAATGTTGCATCAAAGCATTGAGAAGGTTGTAGCCGACAGGGAGGTTGTGAGGGAGGAGGTGAGGTGAGGCGGCACAGGAGGGGAGTTGTTGGCTTTATAGGAGAGGAAAGGAGGAGGAAGCACAGCAGGGAGGACATGGGGAGGCGTGGCAGTCGGCAGTGCAGCCGGCGACGTCCACGGGAGTAGCACGACAGTGGGGGCTTCGGTTTGGGGGAGAAGAAAAGTGAGGGGAGGAAAGGAGGGAGCATGGGGAGCCGCTGGTTCTAAAGGAGAGGAAGGGAGCATGGGAGCAAGGGGAGCTGCTACTGCCTGCAACAGCATGGAGAGGGCGCATGACATGGCATAGTGGACCGGGCCGGCGTGGCTGGGGGCGAGGGTAGAGGAGCAGGTGGCGGGAATCCAGGGTGAGGGGCTCGAGGCACTAGCATGGAGCAGTGCATGGCTTCAGAACACATGCACCAGCAAGATACGACCTGGAGGTTGAAGAAAAATAGGAGGAGAGAGAAAATCCAAAAAGAAAGAAATACCAAAAAATAAAATAAATCCAAAAATCTGGGAAAATTTTATAAAATACTTTGGAACTATAATAGATCAAATAAAATATTTTGTATTTTTTTGAAGTTTATTTTACCCCTTTTAAAATATTTTCCTTCAGAAATTCAATTTAAGCTTTAAATTAAACCGATAAAGTCCAAATGATTATTTTTATTTTTCAAGCTTAAAAATAAATAACTACTTTAAATTAAATTTTAAAACAAAATAAACTAATTTTTGAGAAGACAGAAAAGAAATAAAACAGGTCAAGTTACAAGAAACAACACTCGCTTGAATAAAATCCAAGAAAACCCAGAAAATTCACTAAACTCATTTTAGAATTTAATTAAGGTTTGATTTAATCATTTAAAATGTTTTTATTTTTGCAATTTTTAATTCAAGATTTAGTTACTTCAATAAAATTCAAATGGTTCATTTCATAACTAAAGTTTTAAAAATACTTTGTAATACGGAAAAGCTAAAAAGAAATAAAAAGAAGTCCACGGAAAAGTGTCGGATCTTGGAAAAGGAATTCCAAGATAAAATCAGAAAATCAAATAAGATGATTTTTATTTAATTGAAGTTTGATTTATTCACATTAAATTTGTTTTTAATTTCTAAAATTTTAAATTAAGCTTTAACAATTTAGGAAAAATCAAATGATTATTTTTATTTTGAAATTTTCAAAAACTCCCAAAATTTTGGATGTTACACTAGGCAACAAAAGAAAATCTAATTCAATTTGTCCTAACTGATCAATTTAAGGTCGCAAATGGCTACTTCAATGTTAAGCAAGTACTAAAGTGTAAGCAACTGGCCCCAACAACATGAGTATAAGCAACAGCTACACAAAGCCCATGATGATTTCATAATTTAACTATAGCAATTTGGGAAAATAATTATGTTTATGAACACAAACCATTGATACTGCCAATCAACAGCGCCCAAGCTAGCTAGCTTCACTCTAATAACACAACAAATGATAGAATTATAATGCTAGCAATAGCTTAAGATTCTAATCACGTAAAGCTAAATGCACTACTACAGAAAAGTACATCACAGACGGTTCGGAACCATCGTCACAAACGGTTTTTGAACCGTTTGAATTTTTATGTCTGTGATAACAGTTGGTTATTACAGACGGTTCAAACCCCGTCTGTGATAAGGATCAACACAAACGGTTTTTAGTTGAAATCGTCTGTGAAGGGGCACTATCACAGACGGTTTCAACCAACAACCGTCTGTGATACGCGTATATCACAGACGGCTCTATTCACAAACCGTCTGTGATATGTCGGATATCACAAACGGTTTGTAAATAGAACTGTCTGTGATATAAGCGTATCACAGGCTGTTGTTGGTTGAAACGTTTGTGATAGTGCCCCTCACAGACGGTTCCAACCAAAAACCGTCTGTGATAGTTCATTTACGCCTAATTATTTTTTACTATTCTCGGCTAGCCTCAGGAATTGCTAGCCATGCCCTCTGAAAACTAGCAAGCTAGCAGAAATCAGATACATCACACGGATGAATTAATTATTGACACAACTCAAAGTGATCAGTTAGAACTCAAAGTCAATTACAAAAGATTATGTTCAAGTATATATCGTCGCTAGATTTACATTTGAATTACAACTACTCAAAATGATCAATTACAATTGAATCAATATTTTAAAGGTCGTTCAGCGGTGTCGACGGAGTGAAACTCTCCGTTGGCGTTAACGATCTCCATCTTGATGAAGGCACAGAGCGTCCCTCGAACCTCCACGACCTCTTTCATAGCGAGTACATCTAAATCTATAGTTATCTCATGTCGCTAGCATCAGTAAAGTAGTAGGTATATATATTTTTAAATTTATATTTAAGAAATAATTATTGCAAGATTGACAAACCTCGAGATCCTTCATCTTAGCACTAACCAATTGCCGCATATGATGGCAAACCTCGAGATCCTTCATCTTCGCACTAACCAATGCACATAGGTGATCTTGTTTTTGCTAGGGCACTGCAAAAATAGAATTACATATGTAGGTACATTCAGTTTGAGACGCGTTATTACGAAGTATGATATGTCATTATTGTGTTGTAGCGCGTACCGGAAATCACGTCCTGTGTTGTAGTGTGGCGCTAGATCCTTTGTATAGCCCTCCTTGTGCAACATAGTTGATGAACGACCTGCATGATTACAAAAAGTTATCCTCTGTCATTTTAAAAGAAGGAAGACTACAATAGAGTTATGTATGGAGGAAATGAGCATACATGTCGAATATTTCTTTCAGAAGGGTGAAGTCCTAGTTTTTGTTTAGTAGGGAATCAAGGTATATTACCTTGTTCCTCTTTGGTATAAGGACTAATAAGATGCAGTGGAACCTACTCATGTATGTCGCTATAGTCATAAACCAAAGTTCGTGCTGCGTATAAAGTACAAATAAAATTTGTGTAGCAAGTAGTGAAGCACTTACTTCTGGTTGTACGGCTCCATTATATAGTCTTTGTCATCCTGAGCAAGCAATCCCGTCGTTATGTATTTGACGACGTAGGATGCGTCTTCATTAATAGTTTGCTCAGAGATGACATGTGGGTCGAGGAAACCCACCGGTTCGTTCCGTCGATGGACATGTTTCATCATGTATCTATACATAATCAATGAGTTGTGATATTTATCGGTATTACGTGAGTGTAGAACTTGATTGTACACACTTACAGTGTCTAGCATCGTAGAAGTGAGGCGTCGAGGGCAGCGAGGTTGAAAAAGTCAAATAAGTCATCGAAGCCCACGACGAAGTGGCCTGGGTCATGGAAGAAATGCTCTTTCGTGTATTTGACGGTTATTCCGGTATTGCACCCCACATGTTGGGTCTTTTGCATGTACTAGGAATGCAAAGACTGACAAGCTACTCCAGCGCTTGCTAGTACTGTGTCGAGGGCCAATGGACTTCCGAGAGAGTATTTTTCGGGCTTGGGAGGCGCCTTAATATTCTTTGATTTCGATTTGGCCTTAAGTTGCCTGTGGCACGTCTTCCCATGAGACAACACGGGAACCGATATGGTGACACTCTTTTCTCGTTCCTTCAGCGTGTTCTCCACGGGAACTGATGAGGCAGCTTTCTGAAGCGAAGGATGAGGTGGAGTCATTGAGGGTCCTGATGGAGAGGCATGATCGTGTCTAGATTGCAGCACTACAGGGTCCAGGGCGATGTCCTTCTTGGGTCACTAGATAAAAGTGTGCATGACATCCCCTAATATTCTGATGTCCTCGTTCGGGCGAATGTCCAGCAGGATGGCCATGAAATTGTCATGTACTATGTCCACCTAGACCCTGGCGTAACCTCGCACCACCGGGCACCGTCGTCAGCATCGCCTTTCTCGGTATGGATAGACCATCCCCCACCCAGCCTCAATAGGAATGGACTCCACCATCCTCACTTGGAGTTTGCAGGGCCTCGGCTCCTACAAAATGATACACAATTAGCTAAAGTGTCCTATAGGTTTATCTTTAGAGCATTCCAGAGATGTACATTACCTTGATGTCGTCGATGGGTAATTGGACGTCGTCATGTCCAGAATTATTTGTGAACGCGACGCTACTCCGATGTTGAGGAGGACTGGCTCCCAAAAAACTGGGGGCCGCTTGCGACTGGTTCAGGAGTTGATTTATTTGATCCTGCAGTCTTGATATCTGCCCTTGAAATTTTTCAGTAAGCACTTGTTCCAACCGGGCGTCGTGCTCATCCTTGGATCTCTTCCTACTCCTGTACGTGTCGGAATCCATCCCTCCAAGGTACGTAAAGCCCAACGCCTCGTGTGCGACCCGAGTGCTCCTTGTTTTCCAGGGCCGTAGATAGTACATCCTTCTCCTTGTTCGCTTCGAAGAAACCTTCGGAACACGCGGAAGTCAATGCTTCCTGAAAGAGGTCATCATGTTATTATAGATACTATGCAAGAGGTGATCATGTTATTATAGACACTACGTAGTTCGACATATTTATCAGACGTTGGGGCACTGCCTCGTCTGCCAGGTTTGTGAAAGAGATGCATCCCGAAGACGTGGCTGATGCCCTCGCTCTTAACTAGGCTTGAGTGCGCTCATCTAAGATCTCTGCAAATGGTCTTGTAGCGCTCTCATCCCCCGCCGCCCATTGTATGGTTTTACCAATGTACCCAGCGGTGCCGACTTTGTGGGGGTGAGTGTTTTGTGCCTTGAGAGCTTTGTACGCCGCACTTTGCTCCTAAAATTCGGTTGTCATCTTCATCCACACAAAGGCGTCCCATATATCCCGCGACAAGAAATGATACTTCGTGAAGGGTGTCCAACCCGTGTTCAGGTACTTCGTGACAAGCGTGCTCTTGAAGGTCCTCCACACATGTCCCATCGTGAGCAACGTCTGCCGTTGCACGCGTGCCTGGTGTGCTTCTGGGATAACGAACGAGCCTAAAATTTTAGTCCACAGCTGGCCTCTCTCTTCATCCGTCAGAGACTTCCAGCTTGGTGTGGTGACGGGGACCCGTTCCCTTCCAAGTATCCCGCAGATGGTTCGGAATCTCGCCGCTGCTTTTTTAGGACTCAGAGGGATCCCAACGTCACTGACCTCTGTGATAGTCATTCAGCCCGAGGGCAATTTCGATATTCCTCTTCCATCTCGCTTACGTACCACTTTGATCGGAGATCCGGATGACCGAGCAGGCGTTCGGTGCGGCAGTTGGATCAGCGGCGCGGGTCGGTCAAGTGCCATGGTGGTTCGGTGGGAGCCGGATGGGAGAGACTTGCCGACATGTTGAGAGCCGTTGATCAACCTACACGTGGCGAAGCATGGGAGGTGCTTCACAAAGATGGGACTCGGTCTTTGCAAAAGATCGAGAAGGGTATTTGTAATTATACCAAATACGCCTTGGTGACTTTGACGACTCGGCGCAAGATGGCGTGGAGAAGCGGAGTAGGTCAAGAGGAGATGAAGACGACGCTCGAGAGGTGTGCGTGTGTGACCCGCTTTGTTTTGGGCCTTAACGGAGCCCATTAGGGTGACTCTTCTAGAAGGTTTAAGTCTCCACTATAACCATGGTGTTCGGTGGCGCCTTGAAATTTTTCAAGAGCACTTGTTCCAACCGCGCGTGCTCATCCTGGATCTCTTCCTACCCGAGTGCGGAATCCATCCCTCCAAAGGTACGTAAAGGCACGATTCGCGACGCCGATGGCGGCGGCAAAGACAGTGCCTCCGCCATCTCGCTAACTTGCTATTTATATAAGTTACATACACAATGAACTAAAATTTCAAGGATTGCAAGTTGATATCCATAATATTTAAAGAAAGATACAAACATAATACCAAAAACAATAATGACTACTTACAATGACATGGATTGCACTTGACAAAGAAGTCTTACTCAAGGGGTTTTTAACCCCAAGCTCATCCCTTTCCAACAAAGATGCCAAAGAGTAGCAGCCACGCTTTTGTAACTAATTAATGAACAATATGGCACAAAGATGCTCTTTCCCCTTATTGAGTTTTTTAGGAGACACTATTCTAAATTGCACCAAGATATAGCCCTTGCCATTACTTCCAGTTGCACTCTGTAAAATGAATTTAGTCTCCATGAGGAGAATATCCTGACGTGAACTAGTCCTACTGCAGATTTTAACCATTCCTGTGTTAAAATCTTGGAGTATCTTTCCTACCAAAAAACAATGCCTATCACAGCAAGGCAGTCTTTCCAAATGTACTTTTTCGGGTTAAAAATCAATGCACATCAATGTCCCACTTCACCGCTGTATCATAGATTCGTAGCCATGTCACATAACTTTCTCTAAACGACATATCTTTCCTGGTTCTAGACTAAATCAAGCCACAAGTAGTAATTTTCTACAACATGAAGCAAAGAACATTTCAAAGCTCATATAGAAGTAACCTTTAGGTAGGAGATGTCGAGGTCATGAGCTCGACACTTCTTGGCGAGCGAGAAGGGGCGTCGGGGAGGCGGGAGTCAAGGGGCGCGAGGTCGGGAGGCCGGAGTACCGGGCGCAGGTCAAGAGGCGGGAAGTAGCAGGTCGACGTCGGGAGGATGCTTCGGCCGCAGGGGAGGTGAAGGGGCCCGCAAGAGTAAGCAGAGAGACGAGTTAAGAGTGCTCAAACCCTAACGATTCCTCTTAAATAAAGCAATATCACAGATGATACTATTATGGAACCGTCTGTGATAAGTCATCACAACGGTTCCATAATAGAACCGCTTTGTGATATGTTGTATAGGGTTTTCGGAGAAGTCATCACAGCGGTTCCGAATGTAACCATCTATGATATAAAAATATCACAGATGGTTCCATAACAAAACCATTTGTGATGACTTAGCACAGAAACTCTAAACCCTCATATCACATACGATTCCATAACATAACCATCTGTGATGTGTCAAATCAAAGACAGTTCTGTTATGGAACCGTCTGTGATGACTTATCACAGACGGTTCCATAAACGAACCGTCTATGATAACTTCCTGACACAATTTCAAATGATTTGAATGAAAATTCATTTCTCTTATAAACTTCATATCTAACACAACTCAACTCCAAATCAAGTGAAACCAATTTTGATACTCCACATTAACATCAATATCAGAGATGACAAGTCCATAACACATGACAGTTCCACGTTAACATCAAATTACAATGGAATAAATATTATTAATTAAAATATAGCCACGTCAGTGCCAATGAATGTCCTATATACGCGAGTACGTCCCGCAGATCAAGGAGGGAAGAAAACGTTCTAATCGGGCGCAGAACACAACGATGACCAAATCTTGCCAAAGCATGCGGATCTCATAATCGATAAAAGTAGGCGAAAAAAGGCGTGCTCGTAGTATTTACTTGCATTACTATGTACAACCCGCTTCAACGCGTGAATCCCACGTGCCCATTAGGGTGACTCTTCTAGAAGGTTTAAGTCTCCACTATAAATAGAGGAGGAGGTGGGTGCACCCTTCAACCCTTTCATGCTTGAAACCCTAGTTTTGGCTTAGGTGCTTAGGGAAGGTTTAGTGGAGGTTAGGGTTCTAGAGAGAGAGATGTTTTGATCTTGTGTCCATACGTATCCGTATGAGTGGTATGTAATCAATACGGTATCAAATCAATCCAAAGAAGAGTTCTCTCTAAGATGAGTTCATTTGCCTTCTTTCTCTCTATTTGGTGATTTTGAGTCTTTCTTTGATTCGTATATTTTTGGTTGATTTCTTTATATGATCTAGCTTGCTGTGACATATGGGAACACATCTAAGATCATCTTGATCATCAATCACCCACGAGCAAGTTTTTGGATCTAGTTTTCGTTTTGACTCGATCCAGACGCATTCGGCGACGTCGATGGCGGCGGCAAAGATGGTGCCTCTGCCATCTCGCTAACTTGCTATTTATATAAGTTACATACACAATGAACTAAAATTTCAAGGATTGCAAGTTGATATCCATAATATTTAAAGAAAGATACAAACATAATACCAAAAAAACAATAATGACTACTTACAATGACATGGATTGCACTTGACAAAGAAGTCTTACTCAACAAACAACATCAAATTCGAGATATTTTCTTATAAATATGCCATGTTAGCATATTTATTAACCAAGCACCCTTGAACAACAGTAGTAGGGTTACACAACTTAAAGTCTAACGTTGAGCATATTTTATTCCTACTTTCCAACAAAATAAAAATTGACAACTCTAAAGTTGCTACATGGGAGCAATCAATAACCATATATAGAAAGGACAAAATAAAATTAATAGAACAATGACAGATCAATTATTCCTGCCTTTGCTCACTAGATGATGACAACCTACTGGAAATTTCTAACCAAACCTGTCTTGCTAATCAAATGTGTGTGTATATATATTCATCTACAATATTGAACATCTTACTCTGTAAAACACTTTTATTATAAACCGCAGCAGTTTAAGACCAAAAGAACAATTGGGATACTATGCACCCTAGTTGGCCAACTCGATTACCTAGGGGTTTTTAACCCCAAGCTCATCCCTTTCCAACAGCATGCCAAAGAGTAGCAGCCACAGTTTTTGTAACTAATTAATGAACAATATGGCACAAAGATGCTCTTTCCCCTTATTGAGTTTTTTAGGAGACACTATTCTAAATTTCACCAAGATATAGCCCTTGCCATTACTTCTAGTTGCACTCTGTAAAATGAATTTAGTCTCCACAGAAGCAGAAGCAGAATATCCTGACGTGAACTAGTCCCAGCTCGCAGGATTTTAACCATTCCCAGGTTAAAATCTTGGAGTATCTTTCCTACCCAAAAAAACAATGCCTATCACAACAAGCCAGTCTTTCCAAATGTACTTTTTCGGGTTAAAAATCAATGCACATCAATGTCCCACTTCACCGCTGTATCATAGATTCGTAGCCATGTCACATAACTTTCTCTAAACGACATATCTTTCCTGGTTCTAGACTAAATCAAGCCACAAGTAGTAATTTTCTACAACATGAAGCAAAGAACATTTCAAAGCTCATATAGAAGTAACCTTTAGGTAGGAGATGTCGAGGCCGCGGAGCTCGCGACACTTCTTGGCGAGCAGAGAAGGGGCGTCAGGGAGGCGGGGAGTACAGTAGGGGCGTCGAGGTCGGGGAGGCCGGGAGTACCA
Organism: Hsuehochloa calcarea; assembly: GCA_036346395.1. Taxonomy (NCBI): domain Eukaryota; kingdom Viridiplantae; phylum Streptophyta; class Magnoliopsida; order Poales; family Poaceae; genus Hsuehochloa; species Hsuehochloa calcarea. The sequence goes on from CM070610.1 coordinate 6,824,913, forward strand.
GGGGCGTCGGCGTCGAAGAGGCGGGGAAGTAGCAGGTCGACGTCGGGGAGGATGCTTCGGCCGCAGGGGAGGTGAAGGGGCCCGCAAGAGTAAGCAGAGAGACGAGTTAAGAGTGCTCAAACCCTAACGATTCCTCTTAAATAAAGCAATATCACAGATGATACTATTATGGAACCGTCTGTGATAAGTCATCACAAACGGTTCCATAATAGAACCGCTTGTGATATGTTGTATAGGGTTTCTGTGAGAAGTCATCACAGGCGGTTCCGTAATAGAACCATCTATGATATAAAAATATCACAGATGGTTCCATAACAAAACCATTTGTGATGACTTAGCACAGAAACTCTAAACCCTCATATCACATACGATTCCATAACATAACCATCTAGTCACATCGTGATGTGTCAAATCAAAGACGTGATTCAAAGACGGTTATGGAACCGTCATGATGACTTATCACAGACGGTTCCATAAACGAACCGTCTATGATAACTTCCTGACACAATTTCAAATGATTTGAATGAAAATTCATTTCTCTTATAAACTTCATATCTAACACAACTCAACTCCAAATCAAGTGAAACCAATTTTGATACTCCACATTAACATCAATATCAGAGATGACAAGTCCATAACACATGACAATTCCACGTTAACATCAAATTACAATGGAATAAATATTATTAATTAAAATATAGCCACGTCAGTGCCAATGAATGTCCTATATACGCGAGTACGTCCCGGCAGATCAAGGAGGGAAGAAAACGTTCTAATCGGCGCAGAAACACAACGATTTAATCTGAAATGCTGCCAAAGCATGCGACATCTCATAATCAAATAAAAGTAGGCAGAAAAAGGCAGTGCTCGTAGTATTTACTTGCATTACTATGTACAACCCGCTTCTGAACGCGTGAATCCCACAGAAATCATAGTTGAGATTAAGTTGTTTAATTCCTGTAAAATTTATAGCAGTGTATTCCAAAGCAGTGAGATGTTGAGTTCGACGCAAACAAGAGCTGATGGGTCGATCTGACCTACTATATATCTAGTATCTACACACTTCCTACCATTGTATGCATTGATCCGTGGAACAGTGCGTACGTCCACACCCCCAACATGGCAGCATCGTAAATGCACGCACACTAGGTGCAAACGGAGCGGATAATTCCCCACCAACCAACCGAAAGCTTGCAGAGGGAATATGGTTGAGATAAATGGTTATTCGGTACTATCCAACTCCGACTCCGAGGAAAAAATACGGAATAGGATATGGGTATGTATTCGTATATCAGGTGGTATGAGTAAACCTGTTGTGACTTCAATTAGTAATATAATAACAGATAGGTGGGTTACTGCATCTGGGTAGGTAGGAGATACTATGTGTTTTTTCCTTCAATATCTCAACGATTAGTCTCTCCGTGCTCGCTCTAATTGCACCCTACTATCTAATGTCCTGTGTAAAGGGTGCAAAAGAAGCGGATAATATCCTACCACTACTACAAAATAGACTATAGAAGACGCCTCATCACATACAGTTCTCTTGGAACCGTTTGTGATATGGACCTATCACAGACGGTTCTGAATAATCACAGACAGTTCTCTTGGAACCGTCTATGATATGGACCTATCACAGACGGTTCTTCTTGTTAAGAACCGTCTATGATACTTCACAGACGGATCGTATCATGAACCGTTTGTGATAAGCATATCATCTGTGATACGAATCGTCTGTGATAGTTACAGATGCTTATGAATCGTATCACAGATGAGATGCTTATTACAGACGGTTCATGATACGAGCCGTCTGTGATATGTCATCACAGACGGTTTTTGTATAAAACCGTCTATGATACTTTTATTTTGTTGGGTGGGAAAACGAAAATTTGGACTTTACATTAACAGAGTTCTCCATCTCCTCCTTTGCTATCTCCATCTCCTCCTCTGTCATTTCTCCTCTGCCATCTCCGTGTCGCTCTCACCTTGCGCTCCGCCCTCCCCCGAGCTCGTCGCCCGCGGCCTCCTCCACCTCGCCCTAGCCTCGTCGTCGCCGGCCTCCCACGACCTCGTCGCCTCCGGCCTCCTCCACTTCGTCGCCCCGTCCTCCCCTGAGCTCGTCGCCCGCAGCCTCCTCCACCTCGCCTGGCCTCATCGTCACCGCCTCCCACGACCTCGTCACCCAAGCCTCCCACGACCTCACTCTCTCTACTCCCCCCTATTTCTCTGTGATGTGGATTACTACTGTGATGTGTTAGTGCTCTGTGAATAGATTGAGTTGATGCTAATGTGATGTGGGTGATGATGTGTTGTTTTTAGTGCTCTGTGAATGGATTGAGTTGATGTTACTGTGATATGGGTGATGCTGTGGCTATTGTGGGAAAGCTAACGAAAAGTTCAATCCGAAAATCCATATTAGATTCATTCGTGAGGCTCGGGAGGCTCCAGACGAAGTGAAAACCCGTTTTTGTTTTTTTTTCAATAGAAAAAGCTATCACAAACGGTTCTAAATAAGAACCGTCTGTGATAGTTTAGAACCGTCTGTGATAGCCTATTTTCACAGACTGTTCAAAAACCGTATGTGATGACCTCATGTCATCACAGACACATAAAGTCAGATAGTTCATAAAACCGTCTGTGATGACGATTTTGAACCGTGTGTGATGTCATTTTCTGTAGTAGTGAACCGACCGACCGAAGGTTCGCGGAGCGAATATGGAATGAAGAAAAAGGTATCCGATACTATTTATGTTTGACTCCGACTTTGATTAAAAAAATACAAAATAGGATATAGAATAAGTGATATCCGACCATATCCGCTCCGATTGCACCCTAACGCGGAGGAATCGAATCGCTAGCTCACTATATACCAACCGACCGATCGAATTATAGGGGGGGAGCAGAGACGTTGCTCTCAGCCCTGCGCGCATGTGTGCCACCCTGGCATGTTGTGTTGCTGCACATTGCATTTGCCGTGCACTGCCGGCCTTGCCTTTGGCTAATTAATCGATCTGAATTACTAGCCAGCATGTCAGCATGTGGGCTATAGCTTAATTAGCTAGTCATCAAGTAGTATAAAGGTGAGAGGAGCTATACACCAGCCATGGCGTTGCTCAGCCACCGACGCGCACACACACACACGCGTAGACATGCCCCGAGCTTGGTCCCTTGCGAAAACGACGACCGTACGGCGTGTACGTGTCTCTGTATGTCGTACGTATAGGGGCGCTCATCAAACGTTTGCTGCTGGACTGGACTGACTGATTCATGTACAAGAAAGACAATTGGTTGTACGAACGACGTAATCGTACGTCAATGCAAGTATTCGTTCACTGACAAATTGATGGGTCCAACTAAGATGTGCAAGTTTTACGGGTCTAGCTCGCTCATCGGTTGGTAGAATATACAAGGTGGTTAGGCGCAGGGGCGGATCCAGCCCAGCCTCACGCCTCGGGCCGGCCCAGTGTACTTCGGCCCAAGTTGCATTGTTTTCACTGGATTTTTGTTTTTTTTCAAGTATTTTTCTTTGGGCTTACCTTGTATTTTTTTTCGGGCCTCGGCCTTAGGCGCTAACATATGATTTTTGGACACGGCCTGTAGGGTGTTTAATATGGCACAATGTAACCCTATATGCAATATATGAAACATGAGGGGCAGAACCAACAGAAGTTTGTGTTGGAATTAATACGGGTTTGGTCTAATTTTAATTCTAATTAATTTTTGAAAAATCTCAAAGACCCATGTGCACGTGCTAAAACTGTTTAGTCCCATATGGAGTATTAGTGGGGAGTTACACCACTTTATAATGTGGATCGTGGTAATCCCCTTGTGGAATTGGAGAGAGTCAACACACGCCGCCGCTCGCTCGCTGATCGTGGTAATCCCCTTGTGGAATTGGAGAGAGTCAACACACGCGCTCGCTCGCCGAGCCGAGCCGAGCGGTGCGGTGCGCGTTTTTCTTTATCTATTCGGAAATCGAAACGCACCGTCTCGCAGTAATGGAATTAACAAACGGACTGACAGTAACGGTTCAGTTACTAGTGGCTGCTGTTACCACTGGTTGATGGCGACAGTTTCCAGTCTCTTTGTTTTTTGTGGACGGTCGAACCGGGAGAGCAGGCCTCCGGAACCCCGTCCTTGAAGGCTTACACGAACGAAGACGAATAAGGTTTTTGGGGAGCGTTCGCGCGACTGCTCGCTGCTTCGTCATCATCCAATCCTCTGCTTCCTCTACATCAACTGCACGGCTACGTCCACTACGCCATGGCGAACGACAATCTCGTCAACTCCTCTCCTGCTGCTGCTCCTTCAACTGGTTCTGGGTATATCAATCTAATTCTTGTACTATGTTTATCTTTAATTTATGTTATTGTTTTGAACACTGAGATAGAAATGTTAGTTTCTGTTCTGTTAGAAATTGGTATGACTATGGTGTTCATGTTTATCTGTCTTATGCAAAAGGCTAGAATATTGTTCATAATTCATCTAGTATATTTCTGGATTAAAGTAATTCAAAAATACTTATATATTCAACAGTTTTGCATTCGTATTAGATGAAGTAGGAATCACTCTATTTTGAATGATACGAAGCCGATAAAAGTAATATGTTTCGTAGATATGGTAGCTGTGGTTGTCATTAAGTGCTTTACGGATTATTCGATAATGCACATCGATATTAGTGGGTCAGGCAATCATGGATGCGACAAAGGAATTGAAAGGCAAAGTATAGCTATATCAGAAGGTAAAAAAAACTAAAAATCAGTGACTCAGATAATTAGTGGATTAAAGGAAATCAGTGATTCAAATAGCTAAGAGTGGATTAGAGGAAAATACTGCATTTCAATGGTACATGTTATATAGACATATATATTGTTGAAAAGGGATCTCCCTGATGACAAATAAAACTTTTTACCATGCCAAGAAAATGTCGACCAAGAAAACGACACCGCTCCTAACGGCACTAAGCTTACAAACTAATTTTAAGCTGGTTTATGGAGGACTACAATAACAAATTACATTTGTGAAGACTATTACCTCTGAGCACCTGCTAAACAATGGATCTGCAAAGATGTACCATAAGCTGCAGAACAGTGAAAAGAACAACAGAGAGTCACAACTCACAGTTAATATTTGACAAACTATGGAAAGCCAAACCATTTTTTTTGCTGATCCATTTCATGATAACAACCATAATAAGTACATATAGATGCAGTGCATTTCTTCACATACCTTAAATGCAGCGTGATCACAATTGGTCGTAGCTGTGGTGAAACTGCCAATATATGCCTAAATAGAAATATCTGAAATTGGATTCAGTACATGTCGAAGGATGTTAGCTTATGGTAGACCAACTACAGCTTACCGAAACGGGAACACAGTAACAATTTGATGCTTTTATGCTATATCACAGAGCATGCATGTCCTCACTTCTTTCTTTTAGCGATATTGATCAAATAATGGTGGTAAGAATAGGGACATCATAGCTTGCAGAAACAATCACTCATCATCTGAATCGTTGAACTTAATCGAGTGGGTTTGCAATTCAATTTGCCCACCCCTGTAGGTTCCTTGCTTCTTGTTGGTCTTCTCATGTCTAAAGCCCCTGCAAAGAGAAAAATTGAATAATGGTGGAATCAAATTCAGTAGAAATGGAATTACATATGATATTAAAAAGCAGATTAGATTAGGAAAGAAAAGCAAATCAAATCAAAAGGAGAAAAAGAGCGAGTGTCGAACCCCGCTAACTTGGCCAAGAATCTCTTGTATCTTCGCACCGTACCCAGAGTCTGCGCCATTCTGTGAGAAGATAAGTACAGATAGGCCACACGAGGTTATTGTCGAGGAATGTTCGAACTTCTATGAGCATATTGAACATTAGCAAATCTAACCTCTTCCAGCTTCACTCTTTGAAATGCATTCGAAGGGTTTTAGGCTGCAGTGAATGAACATGAAAGGAATAAGAATAACCATAATCTTGTCAATTGTCTGACTACTTATGAAATCTCCATACCAAAGGCATCAGATAAAGGGTAATTATCAGGATTCAAGGGTTAGTGAAAACTGAAAAGCATAAGATCAATGATGGTGATGATGATGATGTTGGTCAAATTACCTATAGAATATATATATCCTACACATTGAAAATATCAAATTAGATCAATTTCAAAATATTATAGGTAGTGGTTATATATGTCGAGTTCGTAGGAGTCTCAAAACCCAAGAAAGAAAAAGGAGAGAAAGAATAGTGAGACTTACATTGAGTTTCAAGCAAATGGTGTGCATTAGCACCGGCGACCTTATTATCAATTTGATGAGCCTCAATTGGTGCAAGTTTGGAAGGTATGGCTTTTATGTCCTCCTAATTCCATTATACAAACCAACCGATCTCATAATTAGAATTCGTGTGGGTAAACATGGTGAATAATTATATTTAAGAATTTAGCTGCCTTCCTATGAATTCACTTTCTTCTTCGGTCGGTTAGCAGTCTTATTCTTTTGTTGCAATCAGTGCAGAATGAAAATTTTCCACTTTACTTTAAGCACTGCTTTTGTACACGCAAGCTCATGTTGCAATCCCTTCAGCTGCATGTTATATCCACAAATAATTCCCCAAATCAACGACCCCCATGGCCACCGAGGAGATGGACGGGGGGGAGGTGCTGAGGCGGCGGCTAGGGAGGGAGATCGAGGGGATGATGGGGGAGGAAGAGGGATGGGGCTGCGGAGCTAGTGCAGAGGGGCAACGGAGGAGGGAGAGGAAGGGAACGGGAGGCGGAGGGGTAAAGGAGAGCGACGGTCCCGATCTGATGAAGGGCAGCGATGAGTTTGGCCCTCGAACAAGGGCGATGGGGGCAACACGGGGGAAGGGGAGGAAGGGGTGGCGAGGGCGGCGTGAGGAGGGGAGTTTTTTTGTGCATGCAGCAACGACGGCGGTGGTAGTGGGGAGTAGGGGAGGAGACAACGACGGACGACGCTGGCGATGGTGTGGAGGAGGATATCTTGAAGGCGGCAGCTAGGGTGCCGAAGGGGACCGGATCTGGAGGGAGCGGGTGGAGCAGTGGTGGCGACGCCTTGAAAAGGCGTGCGGAAGCGTAAGGATCTCTTCGTGTGTGCACCAATGACAGCGGCGGAAGAGGGGAGAAGGGGAGGAGACGATGGTAGGTGAGCGCAACGGCGACATGTGGCACTGCCGACCGCAGGGAGGAGGCCATCTCGAGGGCGGCGGAGGCAAGCGCGAGGCGCTGCGCCGTCGCCCGTGGCTGGCTGCTGTGCGGGCTGTGGAGAAAGGTAGGGAGGCGGAGAGTGCGACGCGTGGGAAGGGGAACCCTACGTTCATGGGTGTGGAGGTGAAGCGGGTGCATCTGAGTCGTCCGTCCGTCTCGAAGGCGCGATTCGATGGCTCTGCACCCACTCGAATCTGGCTATACGATCGTGATCCGATGGCTGTGAACTGAGGTCGTGATCCTATGGCTGTGCACCTGCTTGAATCCGGCCGCATGATCACGATCACGATTTGACGGCTATGGGTCGTTGAAATGGGTATCTCGACGCGATTTCGAAGAACTCATAGGCTTTTTTCGCAAAAAAAATGTAGATGCTCCCATGAGGCATGATTCCTTTGCCTATTAGAAAGAGAATACAGCGAAAATTAACCATTGTACATGCGTTTGTGGGTGATGCTTTCAACGAGGGGCAAGCTTATCATTATACGTGCATGCTCACACACACCATGCTAGTTGCGATTGCCTCACGCAACTAGACCTGTCTGGTTATCTGGTTGTATCATTTAGAGCTTGACAATTTGAACGTATTTGACATCATTAGTTATATTGACCATTGAATTACATTGTGTCTCGGTATTTTTTATATTATAAGTTTGCACCAGGTCTCCTAAATCCCTAGTCCCGCCACTGGTAGTAGCCGAAAGTCCTTATATATATAACGCCATTTCCTACTCCTAAGAGTATGTACTTCACTTTTAATAAACCACTTAAACTAATATATTATACTTCTTTATCACTTTTAGTATACTTAAATATCGATTATTAGATACTCCAACGTGACTCGATTGAAAATTTTCCATTGAAGCTCTTTATTTTTGTTATGTACCATTTTTCATATATAAAAGAAGTATATACACAAATTTTACTATAAAAAGTATACTTTAATGTAATTTTGCATGAAATAAACTTTGAGGTATCTTATCATTATTATTAGAGTATACTCAAATAAATAAAGAGATATCATCGTATAGAAGTACATACTCGGTACTTGGATCTGATAATTACTGTTGGATTGGGACAGAGGAATTAAACTGGGCCATCCTGTTATACTAGCACAGTAGCACTACTGCAGTAGTACAAGCGTACGTGTACGGTGTACCTGCAAAATGGACGTACGGGATTCATACGCGTTTATATTACTGCAAAGAGAAGAGGAAAAAGCTGCCTGTTTTGGCCGTATACCGCTAGTGTCGACGCGTCGTACTACAGCATTGTACTCTCTCTCGAACTGCCATAAGGTCAAATGGGAGACCCGTCGTCCTCTGGCCGGTGCTAGTATTCTCGAAGCCGAAGCAGCGGCCGCACCACGGAAGGAAATTTCGATAATTTCAGATGAATTTCGTTCAAACGGTTTGATTAAATTTGAATTTTAAAATTTTAATATTTCAAAAAAAAAAAAACGGGAAGGTTTCCAACCAAGCTCCTCGAGCCCACACAGAGAGCTCAATACTTCTGGGCTGCCTTTGTTCTTCTGTTTCATTCGGTACTTTTAGTCTATTTAGCCCTTCAAATTCGAACAAATAAATTTTTTTGAACGAAACTGTTTTCTTTCCAAGGGCAACGAAATGTCCAAAATTTTATCAAAATTATGAACCATGCCACGGAGCACCCAGGCACACGGGTCATACGCCGAGCGGATGAGAGGGGAAGGGAGATGGGGCTAAGCTGGCCGTATGCTGCCGAATCCCAGCCGCTGCATGCGTGCTGGCCGAAAGCTTTTGGTCACCTCGCACTCGAACAGCTTGGCTGGATGGATTTGCGCGACTACTCGTGACGTCTTTCGTCTCCACTCGTCGCCTCACCACCCCGGTGTACATTAGTGGCTGTTATTTTCAACTAAATTGCTTGTTTTCTTTTTTTTTTAAAAAAAAAAACCCGTCTTCATTTTTTGAAGTATATGTCGAATTTTCGTCTATTAGATCAGCATCCCAGCTGACGCGCGCACATCCGTGAAGGGTTTGTCTAGCGGAGCAGGCCACAAGGGTCTTGCTTGTATCGACTCGCACGTGTACGAGACTCCTTGATCCGTGTGTCTTGCGACTCGTATGTATATCAGATTCCTTGATCCGTGTTTCAAAATAGGTTAGTTTGATGGAGAACTCATACGCCGTTGAAGTGCAGCGCCTCGAGGGGATGCGCCTTGCCATGCACAGTACAACCCCTTAAGAGATATACCTTACCGTGCACGGCCGTGGTAGAGAAAGTTATTGATTTTATATGGTTATTTTGCGAAGAGACTAGCGTAGGCACATAGATATATGAGTGGTTGGTAAAGAGGTGGGCCCACCTTGGTTGGAATCCTGGCATTCACCAGGTTATGGTGCGTTTGGTTGGTGGGATAAGGTTGAATGGGATAGGATGGTACAGGTAGGATGTGATCGTCCTGGATGAGATGATACAAGTATGGTGTTTGGTTGGTGGGATATGCTGATACATGATTTTGTTTGGTTGGTGGAATATGATGGTCCTGAATGGTTCAAGATGATGTTTGGTTGGTGGGATAGGATGATCCGCATGATATTTTTTTGCACTGAAATATGCCAAGAGTGGTCTTATTTTGTTGATTAAATGACAAGGAATACAACGGTTCAATCGGATCGCAAATCGGATAATCGGCTTAGGAAATATGATCATTTGAAGCTCGTAAATCAAGCTGCCACGTCACCCAGCGCCTTGGAATTCGAGTGAACGGTATGGTTCAGGATTTTTTTCCCGAACAGGATGATACATCATAAATATAGAATATTCTTTTTTCTTGAACCATCTCATCCCGAATAGATGGGAGGAAATTTGCTGGGGGAATGGACTCATCTAGAGGCCCTCTCATTAGCCGTTGATTTTCCCTCGATCAACTGAATCAACGGCTGATGGTTGCCCATCGTATTTTTTTACCGGTTAGATGCCTTCTTAACTCTTAAGTAAATTCAAGAGCTTCTAACCATTTTTTTAACTAATAAAATGCCTCAAAAGTAGAATTCTCATAGAATGTTAAGCTGGGACCTCTGTTGAAAATATAAGTATTTTTTTAATTACTTTAATCTAGAAATATACTAGATAAATTATGGACAATACTCTAACCTTTTTCATAATGCAAGTAATCATGAACACCATAGTCATACGAATTTCTAAAAGAACAAAACTAATATTCCTATCTCAGTGTTCAAGATAACAACAGATAATAAAACTAAACAAACAACAAATGTGAGATAGATATACGCAGAACCAGTAGACGGAACATCAGCAGTAGAAGTGTTGGTGAGATCGTCGTTCGCCATGGCGTAGTGAACGTCGTGGTAGTAGTCGTGCAGTTGATGTAGACGTAGTAGAGGATCGAATGAAAATGAAGCAGCGAGTAGTCGCACGAACGCTCCCCAAAATCCTTATTCGTCCTCGCTCGTGCAAGCCTTCAAGAACGAGGGTTCCGGAGGCCTGCTCTCCCGGTTCGATCGTACACGCGTCTCGCCACACGCACCGCACCGCGACTCGGCGAGGCAAGCGAACGAGCGAGCGCGTGTGTTGGCTTTCTCCAATTCCACAAGGGGGCTACCATGTTCCACCTTATAAAGTGGTGTTACTCTCCTTCAACTCTCTATGTGGGACTAAGCAATTTTAGCACGTGCACATAAGCTTTTGAGATTTTCTAAGAATTAATTAGAATTAAAAATTAACCTAACCCGTATTAATTTCTACAGGCTCTAGCCTCTGGCTAAGTAGCTAGGCACAAAGCTTACCACTCCCCAGTGAAGGGACTCGTCACTCAAAAGAGTTCAACACAGAGTGTTGTTGCGATGGTTATCGTTAAGTACAGTTAAGGGTGATCTTAATTGGTGATAGGACATCTTCAGTAGTTGTCATCTTAGCTATTTTTTATCAGTTATGTTACTTAAAATTCTAATTGGATGAGAGAGAATATGTCATTTCATATATAAGAGACAAACTGAACACGCAAACTATCGTAAATGATGAGTGTGTAGAGGGAGAAATTATGTTGAAAATAAATAATTTTATAGATAAATTATTGAAGATATTATCCTTAAAAAGATAAACTATTGTACGTACCTTTAACCGCCCCTGCAGTTTCTTTTCTCCGTTCTTTCCCTTCCCTTCCTTTTCATTTATTTCTTTCGCTCGTTTCTTTCTTCTTTAGTGTGGAACCTCCATCTTCGTAATAAATGGCACAGTTAAGCATCAAATTTATGTAAGATGAGGGCATCCATGTGCCCACAAAACCCCGCTGTGCTTCTATGTGACTGTGCCAAGCCAATACTTTTGCCACTTAGCGCGACTTGCTTCTCTGTTCTCACCGTCAAGGTGCCCATCTCTGCTCCTATAGTACTGAATGCGCGCTTAATTATTATGCATAATATTAGATCTCATGCCCATGTATAAACCTTGAAGCAAATCTACCACGAATGGAAGTCTCTAAGCATAGTAATTAACCTATGTCCATATATCCTTGTAGCGCGCCTACAGCCTTGTAAATAAAATTCTCGATCAATCGGTTATCGGTGGTAACCGAAATCTCAGCAGTGACCCTCGGTTAGGCCGCGAACCAGCCCAAAAAAACCGGCTAATATTTAATTCAAGCCGGTTACCAGTCGGATTGCGCAATTCAAATTCAAAATGTAGTTTGTAAGTTTTTTTTTAAAACTTTTTCCGGGATCTACGGTTACTGGCGTTTTATGCCCTGCACTGTATATATATATATATATATAGCTAGCATGGAGAAATTAACCGACTTGTCTAGTCAACATAAATAAGCTAGCTAACCGCTTTGGTTTGCAGCTTTACTTCCCAACGAAGCAGGGCTCGCTTGTTTCCTCCAAGGACATTACGGAATACAGGAGCGATAGGAAATGTAACCAACAACCGTTGCTCCCGATTGCAATTTGCCAGTAGAAAAGGGATACCGGGAGCACATCACATTCGTGCGTGCGTGCGTGCGTCTGATAAATGATTTCTTATATGCCGCGACGCCCATCATCTGTACATCGATCAAGGAACGGAGGAAGATCTATCGGAACACGAATATACAGGGAACAAATTAGTACTGTGCTGTAGGAAGGCATCCTCTATTACAGGAGTGGACGTGTTTTTCTTCCTCTTCTTCTTTCCTTCTCTACTCGTGAGTGAGCGTACGTACGTACGTGCGAAGCTTTTTATTCATTGTCCTACCCATTTATACACGCCAGTGTGCAGTGTGCAGTGAACAACCCATGAGCAAACACGAAATCATGAATCCGCACGGTGTATGGCGCTAATTGGCATGCACCTAGATCTGATCGAACCCCGAGCCTAGAAAAGGCTGAACTTGTATGGATAGGCTTGAGCTCGCCCAGCCAGAAAACTGGGTTTTCTCATAAAATTATACCATCTTAATTCTTTCTTGAAATAAATATTAATATTTAAATTTATTTTAAGAATAAAAATAGCTTTTTTACTATTTTTATTGTCATTGTCGAGCTTTTCGAGCTACGGAGCGGACATTTCAACCGAAAATTAAGGCCTAAGCCCGAAAAAAATACATTACAATGAAGTTATTGTTCTTCTCTATGGACTACAAAGATATATTTATAATAATATATGAAATATTTTATGTAGGAGTAGAACTATAAATTAGAGTAGAAAATAAAATTTATATCAAATTCAAACTCAACACAAAGTGTGCCCCTGCCAACCACTTGTAAGCATACATAACATAGTTGCGATCCTACCCAAAAAAGAAAAAGAAAAATCTACTCCTCTTTGTTTACCAACGCATGCAGAGATCGATCGGGCAAGTGAGGCTCAGCACAACTCACTCGAGTAGTCGAGTGGAATCCAACCGAAACCCAAAACCATCCGCCGCGTGGCCCCGCCTCCCCGTCTTCCTTTCCCTCCTTTATATCCCTCTCTTGCTCCCCCCACTCCCTCCTCAGCTAGCCCGCCTCTAGCTACTCACAAACAAACGCTGCAAGCGCCGGGCCAAAGCCGAAGGCGAGCGAACGCGGACGGTGAACGAACAATGCCGGCGTCGGGGAGCGTGGACGCGGCGGCGAAGGGGGTGAAGCTGGAGCAGTACACGAGCGGTGGCGCGCTGCTGCTGCGCCGGGTGGCGAGCGCCAAGCTCGTGTCGGCGTCCTCGCACCTGCTCTTCCGTGCCACCGTGATCGCCACACTCGCGCTCGTCTTCCTCTTCACTCTGAACTACCCGTCCCTCCTTTCCCGCTCCTTCCACCTCTCCTCAGGGGCGGACGGCGGCACCGCCTCGCCGATGATGCACTCCGCCTCGCACCGGAGCCTGCTCATGTCGTCGGCGGCAGCGTCGTACGGGGGCGCAGCGTGGGAGAAGGAGATACGGCGGAGCGCCAATTCTCGCCGCGACGGGGGCATCTCCGTGCTGGTCACCGGCGCCGCGGGATTCGTAGGCGCGCACTGCTCGCTCGCGCTCAGGGCCCGCGGCGACGGCGTGCTCGGCCTCGACAATTTCAACTCCTACTACGACCCGTCGCTGAAGCGCGGCCGGCAGAGGCTCCTCGCGGACCGCGGCGTCGTGGTGCTCGACGCCGACATCAACGACGGCCTGCTGCTGGAGAAGCTGTTCGACGTGGTGCCGTTCACGCACGTGCTGCACCTGGCGGCGCAGGCCGGCGTGCGGTACGCGATGGAGGCGCCGCAGACGTACGTCACGTCGAACGTGGCCGGGCTGGTGAGCGTGCTCGAGGTGGCGGCCAAGCACGCCGACCCGCAGCCGGCGATCGTCTGGGCGTCGTCGTCGTCGGTGTACGGGCTCAACACCGACGCGCCCTTCTCCGAGGAGCACCGCACCGACCGCCCGGCGTCGCTGTACGCGGCGACCAAGAAGGCCGGCGAGGCCATTGCGCACGCGTACAACCATATCTACGGGCTCTCCATCACCGGCCTCCGCTTCTTCACCGTGTACGGGCCGTGGGGCCGCCCCGACATGGCCTACTTCTTCTTCGCCCGCAGCATCGTCGCCGGCGAGCCCATCACACTCTTCCGCGCCGCTGATGGCTCCGACGCTCGCCGCGACTTCACCTACATCGACGACATCGTCAAGGGCTGCCTTGGCGCGCTCGACACCGCCGGCAAGAGCACCGGCTCCAGGTCCGGCAAGAAGAGCGGGCCGGCCCCCCTCCGCGTCTACAACCTCGGCAACACCTCCCCCGTGCCCGTCACCCGCATGGTCGCCATCCTCGAGAAGCTGCTCGGCAAGAAGGCCAACAAGCGCATCGTCACCATGCCCAGCAACGGCGACGTGCCCTTCACCCACGCCAACGTCAGCCACGCGGCGCACGACTTCGGCTACCGCCCCACCACCTCCCTCGAGGCCGGCCTCCGGCACTTCGTCGACTGGTTCGTGGACTACTACAAGCTCGACACCAAGATTACCAAGGGCGCCCGCGCCGACAAGCCAGCGAGGAAGAAGGCCACGGCCATGTCGACGTCGTCGTGAGCACAGTACACAGTGTGTATTCCCTAGCTAGTTATTGCAGGCTTTTGTCTGTAACCTTGTAAGTGCTTATTGTTTAAGCCCTCTTGTTTCTTGCTTCTTCTTCTTAAGCTGTTAGTGTTTATAGTGGAGGGGAAATAATGATGCAAATAACTATTGGTAGATAAATATTGGGGGTATAGATGATCATATAAGAGCAAACAGTGGAGCCAGGACAGAAGAAAGATGAAGTCACTGGCTTCCTTTCAATCAAATTGTGTGTGTGTGTTTTGCAAAATGTCATATGTTTTGTTCTTGCTCATTTGGTCATGTGAACCATATCAAGACTTGCTGCATGTGGTGGATGGATGCAAATCCACACAGCTTCAAGACTCGCAGTTCTACTTGTATACTGTTCTGAATTCTGAATCAATGTGTATAAAAATCCAATCCAAGCCATCTCTTGTCATCTACACAAGCTTGTACAGATTCAGGCCCTGCAGCTACATTTTGGTCTGGTTCTGGAACCAGTGATCTTTATTTACTACTTGAGTAGCTAGTGTGCGCTCATCATTTCATCATTTGGGTCTGGTTCATGCAGCACTGGGGTGTAGTAATGAGGCTGGTTGGTGAGATGACCATCAGTATGGTTCAATGTGCTGCTCCTGTTAGCAACTTTAATGGGTAGCATGAGCCTATTGGTGCAAGCCGCTGTTCTTGCCGTCTCAGAAGGTAGCGTAGTGCCAGTTCGGCCACTGTTGCGAGATTTTGTGTTTGGAGACTTCAGTGGAAAACGCTGAAGGAAGAAAGCATGCTGCTATATTTTAACGCCAATAGAATGTCGGCACCATGTCACGAGCCTACAGTTGCAGCGTTGCAGTTTCAGCACAAGATTTAGCGACGATATTATATCATTTGGATTTAAGCTATCTTATTCCATTCAGAGTAACTGAAGACAGCCATCTTTTTTCCCTTATGGTAACAATCATCTGATGGTGGATATTTGATGGAGACACTGCAAAGTGTGTGCCATTGTGCATTTTTCCAGGACTAAACTGGAAGAGATAATGCAATTATATATGCAAAGTTTGCAGGGTGAAGAGAAGCTGAACCTTGGATTCCTTCTAAACCCAATTTACCCACTGCCAATGCCCGTCCATATTGGCCCCCTTTCTGATCCATCCATCATGCTTCTAGGACGATTCTTGTCCACTCCTGCCTTCACACCACAGCTTCTTCTTTGCATGGGCCATCAGATTCCAGTGAATGTAGTGTTGTTGTATATACTAGACTTGTGCTACAGAATCCCAAAAGAGAAACAAACACATCGTTGTACTCTGAAAATTGCATCTGCTCCAGGCAAAAATCTGCCCTTGTCAATATGTGCCTTTGTGTTATTCTCCCTCAATCTTGATTGGTTGCAGCTCACAGCAAGAAAGTCATCTAATGGGTTCTGGGATTTTGTTCACTTATCCATACATCATATATGGTATTTATTCTCTAAATTGGACAATCTTTTTCTAACTAGCATGTTCAGTACTCATCAGTGAACCAAAACCACGGGCCTATTTATTTCACAGCAAATAAATATGTCGGCATCTAGATGGTTCTAGCATTTCATGCCGCGCTGCAACTCCAAACAATACATTGAACACGGCTAGTATGCAGGACCAGAGAGAATCCATCTCATAAATTATGCAGAAAACAACAAATATGCCCTGGGATTTAGAGATGGCATGTACTTAAAAGTCTGAATTTGATGAACGAGGCCTGTCTGTATGACACAGCCAGGTGATCTTGTTCAGTATATCAAAATAATTTATCAGCAGGAAAGAGCTTTGGATCTGAGGCTTGAGATCTTGTAAGTGCTGTACTACATTGTGCAATGTACAATGGGTCAAAGTTCTTGGCTTATCTTTCTTGCTGGATACTTCGGGTCACTAGATTAGTTGGAGTTGCTAGACAGTTGAACTCTGCCATTTTACAACTAAACCATCAGTTTAATCATATGTTTCGGAAATATTTGGACATCGTTCTCGAAAAAAATACAGTTATATTCTATTACTGCAAGAAAGAAGTTTGGTCCCCCATGGACTCAGGTAAGCTTCAGATTGGAACAATCTTTGACTTGCATTGGAATGGCATTAGGCCAGAAATTGACCTAACCCTGATTTGGTCTGCCAGTGCTTCTTCACCACTTGCAAAAAGTAAGTTCCTTTCCCTCATGCGCTGAGTTGATGTGCCCCCATTTTCCCTTTCGCTGATTGGAGAGTTGTATAATGTATACTAATCCGACTGCATGGCTTGGTTTGGTTTGTGACATGCATGTTCCTATCATTCCGGCTTGCTTCCATTACGCGCTACTTGTTCTAGCCTTGTGTGAGGAACCGGCGTGTTTGCAGTGCACATCTAGCAGCACGCATTTCAGCTAGATTGTGAGATGTGGCTAACTGCCAGAACCATTAACCAAGTTGGTTGGCTGATTCAATTTGCTCCGTACCTTCCACAAGGACCATGCAGTTTTGTTTTTTTGTTTCCTTCTTTTTGGCGAGATTCTGATCAAAGACGGATCACTTAGCGGTATGTTATATAGATTTAGCTATATCTAAAGTTATCATGTAGATTTTCTGGTGACGTGGAATAGAATGAAAGATGAGAGAGAATGAGGTCGTCTTCTCACGAAGCAACGGACGCATCACGCGAAACAAGACACTAGTGACGAAATATTTTTTTTTGCGGTTGGAGTGCAGTCGTCGTTTATTCACGCAAAACAAGACCATTGATTCATATAAAACTTAAAGAGACAGTTTAAGAGATAATGTGTTAGAACAGTTGTCTCTAAAATTATCTCAAAATGAGATAAAAGATGTTAGAAACAAACTATTGAATATGTTCTGAGACACATGGTTGCTTCGGCGAACAACTGAACAACAGCCCGAATCGAACGCTTGGAAACTATGGGTAGTCTCGTGCGGCGCTGATTAAACATTCTACGTGCTGTCCCACGCAAAGTTTTCTACGCCTACACCAGACATGTCATGCCATACTGCATCATACAGTAATTAACACCCGCTTTGTGTTAGCGTTAGATCCTCCAATAATAATTAGCGACAGGGCGCCAGCTTTCTGAGACAACTTGTAAGGCGAAGAGGCGCTGCACTACCAAAAGTTAACAGAGAGCCCTTGTGCTTTATGGGCTATACACAATCTCAGATGGGAGGAGATCTTTTATCGACATATTTTCTAAGAGTTGGATGCTACAACGATATTATCAATATTCCGATTTTGAATTTTTGATATTTTAGTGTCAACCATTTTCAAATGCAATGCTATTGCATACGCCTTGTATTTGAGAAAGAGTGTTAGAGATATATTAGAGATATGATTATTTTGTATTCCTTAACAAGTACTAACTACCATCGGCGGAAAAACTTTCCCAAAAGCTCCTATATAGCTCTCAATCCACCCACTACAATACCCCAGTGCATTCTCTTCCTCTGTAGTATGTAAATATGTAATACAGCACACTTTGCGCAGTCAATTAGTAAATTCCTTTTGTAACTCCGATGAATCTTCTCCCGTGCTTCTTCATACAGGATATCTGGCGACATATTCATGCCCTAATGCCACTGCGAGATGCTGCTCGTGCTGCTTGTGTGTTACACATATTTCTGAGATCCTGGAGATGCCATCCCAACCTTACCTTCAGTGAGGAAACACTGGGATTGAATGTGAATGTGATTGAAGAGGATAAAATAACAAGAGATCTCATCAGCAAAGTTGATCATATTCTTCACAATCACTCAGGCGTTGGCATGAAGAAACTCGAGCTTCAATTGCACTGTTGTAGCAGCGTCAATTCCTGTTATCTTAATAGTTGGCTTCATATTGCTGTTACAGCAGGGATTGAAGAACTCACCATGTTGCTGTCTCCAGACAGCAAGGCAGAATACAGCTTCCCATGCTCACTTTTATTTAATGGGAATGGAAACTCAATTCGGTATCTTTGCCTCGCCAGCTGTGCCTTCCGTCCCACAGCTGGGTTTGGTTGCTGGAGAAGCCTGACAAGGCTCTATCTGTGTCGCGTGCGGATTACCGAGGATGAGCTAGAGTGCCTTCTTTCCAATTCTTTCGCATTAGAGTGGTTGAAACTAATGTATTGCAATGAGATAATTATCATGAAGGTACCTTGTCTGCTGCAGCGGCTCAGCTTCCTGAATGTGGCTCAATGCAGAAGGTTGCAAGTGATAAAGAGCAATGCTCCAAATATCTCCACTTTTTTCTTCAGTGGTGACTTCAGACAGATTTCATTTGGAGGTTCATTGCAAGTAAAGAACATAAAAATGATTAGTTTATATCAGTACAACATTGTCTGGTATGTACAACATTGTCTGGTATGCTCGGACCAAGCTTCTGTCCATTGCGCCAAATGTTGAAACACGTACCATATCCTCATCTAATGAGGTATAATCAAACAGTTTAGATGATTATAGACTAGCTATTTGCATATAACAGTAGTCATACCTCGTAATGTAATTAATCTGAGACATGTTTATGCAGATGATCAATACACCAATGGTACCGGGCAAATTTCTCCACATCAAATACTTGTGTATTTCTCTTGTCGGAGAAGAGGCTATCTCACCAGCCTATGATTATGTATCTCTGGTTTCTATTCTTGATGCTTCTCCTTGCTTGGAGACTTTCATCTTTGGTGTAAGTCATTGCCCATCATGCAAACATACCTAGTGTCTTATGGTGGAACCACTGATTCAAGCATCTTGGATTTCAATGTAGGTATCGCAGTATCGCATAGAGCATGATTCGATTCTTGGGGATTCCTTGCATCTGAGGCAGGTGCCTGAACACCGCCATGACAACCTAAAGAGTGTGATGATCGCTGGCTTCTGCTCTGCGAAGAGCTTGGTTGAGCTACATTGACTGTTGTTGAGAACGCAACACCACTTGAGTGCCTTACATTGGACACCACTTATGGTTCTGGTGGGTTTTCTGTCGGTAAATCTGGCAAATGCTTCCCTGTGGAGAGGGATATTCTCATGGAGGCCCGTAGGGCGCTTTTGGCTATCAGAACACACATCGAAGGGAATTCCATTTTGTAACATCCATTTTCTAAGAAATCAAGAACAACCGGTTTCAATTTCAAAACTTCCCCAAAACCTGAAATTTAGGGCGCTTTTGGCTATCAGAACACACATCGAAGGGAATTTCATTTTGTAACATCCATTTTCTAAGAAATCAAGAACAACCGGTTTCAATTTCAAAACTTCCCCAAAACCTGAAATTTCTATTTCAAAAAAAAAAAATTTGAACTTCGGTTTAGGGTTTTTACCTGGGCTTGGGGCTCCGTTCGGCCCGGCCTTCCTCCCAGCCGCGCCCGTGACTCAGCTCCCGCCTCGCTCCGGCCGCCCCGCCGCCGCCCATGACTGCCGCGCAACCTCGCGCGATTCTCGCCTCGACCTCGTCGCCGCGCCTCGGTTGCCGCCCGTGCCTCGGTCGTCGCCCTCCTCGCCGCCTCGACCCGCTCTGCCGCGTTGACCAAGCACCTCTCTCTCTCCTCTCCGGCGAGACCGCCCGCTCCGGCTTGCCTTTGCTGCATGGCACACCTGCCCCTCTCACGCAGCGACTCCTCCCTCCGCGCCTTGGCTTCTTCGCCCGCTCGCCCATGCCCTGCCGCGCCCATCCCCTGTAGCTCCGCCATCCGGCTCTTCTCCTTGAGGCCACCTCCTCCACGCTTCTCTCCCCGGGCTATTTAAGCCGCCCCGCCCCTTCATCTCTTCCGCCCCGCCTCTTCATCTTCCCCCCACCGAACCGCCGCCTTCGGCCGCCGTCGCCTTTCCTCCTCTGCTCGTCACCGCCTCGGCTCCTTCTTCGCCTCCGGCCTGAGCCGCCGCTCCCTTCCCCCTCTCCCTCCCCCGCTGCCGTGCGCTCCCGCCCACGCTCCCTCTTTCTTCCCCCCGCTCTCTCTCTTTCTTCCCCTCTCTCTTTTTCTCCACCGCCCCCTCGCCTTCTCCGCGCGACGGAGAAGACGAGGCGACGGGTTCGGGAGAACGCGTCGCCCCGGCCTTATCCTCAGCAGATGGACGCCGGGCGTGGGCCCCACCTGCAGTGTCACGCGCGGCTGGCAAGTGGGGCCCACTTGCCCGTGCGACGCGGTCCGCGCGCCCGTGCGTGGACCCGGTCCACGCACTGTGCTGTGGACCGGAGGCCACGTGTCGGCGCGTGTAATTTCCAGATTTTTGAATTTTCTCTTTATTGGTTAATTCGGTTTAAAGTTTCAAAAATTCATATCTTTTCCATTATAACTCCGAAAAATATGAAACTTATGCCCAAAAATTTGTAATTTCAAAACCTATATTAAGGTACTGGTTTGATTTATTTTTGAATTCATTTGTTATGGATGTTGTATTTATTTGCCTTGTTTGCTTGTTTCTTTGTTTCCGGTGTGATCGACGAGTAGAGTTCGAAGAAGCCGGAGGTTCCCTCGCCGACCCAGCTCAGGACTTCCAAGACCCCCTAGCCTTTGTTCCAGGCGAGTCAACACTTTGACCATATTGAACCTACATTTTATGCAAACTATGTTCTTTTAAAATAGCAAACTGCATGATTTAATTTCTATGCAAAGGTATGTTAAATGGTCTTAAGGTACCTAAATGCCAACTTGATTGTTAAGTAATTATTATACATTGTCCTTGGTAATTGAATTCCCTGATCCTTGTCACCCTAGTAATTATATGGTAATTTACTAGTTATAGTCTGTACTCAAGTGTCATGCTAGCCTTACTTGAGTACCGGGGTATTAACTACCTCAATCATCATTCTTCAATCATGAAAATGGTTTTGGGCGGTCATTGGGGTAAATGGCTAGAATGGTTGAAATAATTTGTTTTACTCTCCTCAAATCCCTAAAAATTTGCTAGTACCTATCTGGGCGGATGGTAAGCTGGAGGGTAAATGGTTGGGTGCTAATGTAGCCTAGGATATTTTTATGGATGGTATGTGGTAAGAACAGTCTGGATATTTTTAAGGACTTAATCCTGTGATGACCTCCGATCGTAAAACAATACAACCACAAGTTTATAATGATGTCGACCTGGCTGACTAATTTGTATCCACCATTGTGAGTTGCACCACTGGAGTGACCCACGAGTCGTGTCGCTGGCTTAAGCCGTCGTGGACACGGGTCGTGAGTTGGCTAAGCCGCCGTGTGGCGCAAGAGGGGGTTTGGGGGCATGGTTGACGCAGAGGGAGAGCGTAACCACTCTCAGATGAAACCTTAGCGGGTGCAATGAACAATGAGGGATGCCTTGTAAAGGCCTTGTGATAATCTCCCCTTGATTCACATGTCTACGGAAACGTGTGTTCATATCAAGCTGATTATCTCTTGTGGGTAAAGATGTACAATCTCTGCAGAGAATAAAATTGTTCGAACAGCCGTGCCCACGGTCAAGGGCGGGCACAGGAACTTACAAGATATAGTTATATTTCAAAAACCTTGTGGGTAGAATGAAATTGTGCTGGGCTCGCCTATCCCTTGTTTTGGTTTTACTTGAGTAGTTTTACCCAGTGTTGTTAATAGGTGGAGGTAACCACCAACCAAAAATAAGCATGGGGTGGAGGTAGCCTCCGCTGTATTTACTATTGCACAGCTATGCTCTTTTAAGAAATTATGTTTTGGTCAACATGCTAGGTAATAGGATTTTCAATTGTGTGTATTCAAAAAAGTTGCTTTGTGCAAATAAAATAGCCCAAGCCACCCTTAATTAACCATGCATAGTAAATATTGCATCTGTTGTGTTGGCTCGCGAGCACGGTAGTTGTGCTCACCCTCGTTCTTTCCCCAAAAACCCCAGATTCCACTGATCAGGACGACTACGCATACTACGAGGATCAAGGAGTCGACGGTCCAGATCAAGGCGAGGAGTAGTGTAGGCCATAGGCTTGGGTTCGCCACAATCTAGCTGGTTCCGCAGGTGCCGGCGTACAACTAGTATTCACCATCTCTTTGGTTAATATCGGTTGTACGTAAGTCACCGCAGTCGCTTGCTTGTGGGGAGTTGCACCCTGCCCTTTTGCTTCCGTATTTGTCCTTTAAGCTGTGTAATGAACTTATTTGGCCTGATCGGCCCTCTTTTGTAAACTCGACCCGACGTGGTCTATTTAACTCTGAGGTTGTAATATTAAGACTGGTTTGGTCTGCGATGTATGAAATGAATCAGCAATGTGTACTGTGAGCGCTACCTACTGATCCAGGGAGTAGCGCGGTGATTTCATAGAGGATTCTGGACTAGAAAATCCGGGTCCGACACATTTCATTTCATTTTTCTAGGCCGAAAATCTTTTTCTTTTTCCTCTCTCTCTCTTTTCCTTCTTTCTCCTTTCATTTGCCTGGTTGTGCCTCGTTCGATCATTGCGTGCGCGTGCGCGTCGGCCCGCGTCTTCTTGCGCCACGCGCCGCTTCTGCGCGTCTTTGTTCTCTACCATCGCGACCGCGCCAACAGATGCTCGCGCTTTGCGCTCGTCCACCCGTCGGCGGCGTCGCTAATCCGCCCCTCTGTTCGCGACACGCGCCCTTGCGCGCCAAGCCCTGCCGCGTCGCCCCCGACCAGTGCCCGCCAGGCCCACTTGGCACCTCCTTGCCCGGACCCCTTCTGCCCGCGCCACGCACCCGAGCCACCCCGCGCGTGCCCACGCCTTGCGCCAATTGCGTCGTCAAGAATCCCGCTCGCGTTCCCCGTCCCTTCTCTCCCCATATTCGCCTATAAATACGAGCACCGTGTGTTCCCATCTCCCTTCTTCGATTCGCCCCAAACCTTAACATCTAACTCCCCTTCAATTGCCCAGAACACGCGATGCCACCACCATCTTCTCCAAGTCTGGCCAAGATGTCTTTGCATCGATCTCCTTCTTTGGTGATCCTCATACTAAACCAACCGCGTCACGTCGTGTGTCGGCACTCCTCTTCCCATCCCCCATCTCAATTCGGTTTTTCCCTCACCGAGGAGCTCTGCCGTCGCGAGCTCACCATCCCCGTCGCCGGCCACCGTGGTCGCACTTCCTCGGTCACTCTTGAGCCGAATCGGCCGGTCTCCTACCTTCCTCGTACCGTTCCCGTGTCGGTGCTCTCTTTGTCTCTCTCCGGCCACCGCTAGAGCGTCGCCGCCCCGTGCGCCTCCTCCCTTGTGCGTGTCACCTCCAGCCACCTCCTGTCGTGCCGCCACCACCTGAGGACCGCCACCTCGCCACCATTCCATTTTGGTCATTGCCGCCGGACTCCGCGCCGCCCAACAGAGCCGCCTCCCCTGCTCTCTTTGCTTCTGCTCTGTTCCTTCTTTCCTTCTTTGTCTCACTTCCATGTGGGGCCCCTTGGTCAGCAATTTTTTTTACTCAGTTGATCCTGAAAAGGAATATTCTCTCCTTTTCCATTCTCATCAGTTCATATGATAATCAAACTTCTGGATGATCGTTCTCCTTTATACGAATTTCGATTTCGTCAATTCTCATTCCTAAATTCATAATATCTCTAATAGTACTAAATTTATAATTTTTGGAATTTATTTGGATTTATTGTATGTATTCACCTTGTTTTGCGCGTATAGAATCCGACATTTCCGAAGCTTTCCTGGATTAGTCTGCAAGAGTGTCATCATTCGTCAACGAAGGCATGTCATAGACCTTTGATCATGTTGTACATATTTTTACAAAAATTATATATATATATATATATATATATATATATATATATATATATATATATATATATATATATATCAAAATGCATTGCTAATTTTATATCAACTGTTTTCAGGAGTAGCTAAATACCTATTTGATAGTATGACACCTTAATAACTTGTGAATGGCATGTTTCCTTTGAAACCTTAGAAATGGATAATTTTAGCTGGGTATATTTTAACACCAACATGGGAAACGTAGTTATGCTTAGTCATGTTTAGTTATAATGAGATCTTGATCACATGTTCAATAATGATAAATTTGATCTAATGATATATGAAATCGTGGTAGGTAGCCACTGTTATTAAAATTTGTTGTGGCATGGCAAATATTGTTATTTGGCCAGGTTGAATAAAAATAGTTTCATGCTCATGCGAATGGTCGTGCAGTAAAAGAGATGGATCTGAGATGTGGTTGCCTTGCCTGAGTTGTCACTAAGGACTTAACTTTATGCGTTATTGATCTAGGTCATACCATACAACCACGTGCCCTAAATGGGAAGGACCTGACTGAATAATTTACTCAGTCCAAGCATCAAGCCCGGAGGCTGTAGTTGATAGGTGTTCTCTTGATTATGGTAAATGTACTTCCATATCTTGAGATGTGCTGAATATGGTAACTGTGCTACCATATTTTCGGTCGTGCATACGATGGTAAAGGATGTCCATGCCTGTCGGGACTTGCGTCGGTCGATGGTAATTGACATCCATGTTCGGGCAGGTTATCTCCCACAACGGTGAGTTCCGGGTCGATGGTAAATGACGTCCATGACTTAGGGTTAAGCTCATCGGGCAGGCTGGTGTTAGGATAAAGTATTGTAAAAGTTTTGTGATAATCGCTTAGTCGTACGCCTAAGAAAGCGTGTCATGACCGACATGATAAGTCGATTATCTCGTGTGGGTCAAGATGTACAACCTCTACAGAGTGTTAAAAACCATTCGAATAGTCGTGTCCCCGGTTATGGATAATGCCTGATGATTTCACACGAGGGGTAGAGTTTTTCTTAAAATGTCCAGATGGTGGAATAGTTGGGAAGTAAACGGGTAGTTAACTAGTCGTTTCAAAGAAATTGTCCATATATTTATTATTCTATTAAATTATATTTTTCAATCTATTTATTGTATTTACTATTAGTACCGCTTTCTACAAAAATAGCCATACAACTATTCCTTGTTCAAAGCCTTGCATGAATACTATTTGCATATATTTTCCTACGACTTGCTGAGTACTTTATGTACTCACAATTTTGCACCTTTGTTGATCAGTCACTGAGAAATAACCGAGGAACATAGAGTTCCACGAAGAGTACTTCAATGATTATGCGAACTAGGATGCGCTCCCCAACTCAATTGCCTGTGGGTATATCGGATGGCTACCACGAGTTGTTTTCTTTCGTTGCAAGTTTATGTATTTGTCGTTGAGCCCTGCGTGGTAAACTTTGTAAAATCTTAACTATAAGATCTGTTGCTTCTATTTAATAATATTTTGCTTATTTCTTAACTATTTTGTTGTATGAATATGATTGTCATTGCTATTATTACTATATAAATTTAGTACTGATCATGAAATTAGTTTAAAATACACTTAGAGCTATGCAGACCAAACCGCTCTCCATGTCCAAGAACGAGAAGAAGGCTGTTGAGCAGATCCAATTGCCCTCGAACGCCACGCCAGGCCGAGCAGATCCGAAGACTGTTGAAATTGGGCCGAATGTGGTCGTGGTGGAGCAAGAGCTTGCCATGAAACCCTCGCCACCGCTGCAAGAGGAGGACGAGGACGAGGTCGATGGGAGGGATGTCCTGCTACTGCTCTCTAGGTCACCCCAGACGAAGAGGACCAAGCCGTCGCCGGAGCCCGCCAGCTTGTACAGGCCCAAGGCCACCAAGCCGCCGCTCCCCTCCCGGTGAACGTGGTCCACCAGCGACGAGGTCCACATCCTCGAAGCGCTCGCCTCTACGACCTCTCCAATGATGTCCATGTTAGTTATTCTCGTTGCTTATTCAATAATTCACTCATTCGTATGTTCACGTACGAGAGTGACGCATGTATTTGGGTGCTAGTTAAGTGATCTATTAGCTAGTACGTGTGTGTTGCATTAGGCTGTTAGCCAAAGTGTAGCAGTTAACTAGTTGTGTTAGTGGAGCTAGTCTCCTGGAGAGTGGAGGTCATGGGCCCGCAGGAACTGGTCAGGCAGTGCGTGAGGTGTTATGGTGAACTGCATGTAGATGCATGCAATAGTAGCCGGTTGCATGTGGTTGTTAGTTTGTTTGTTGAGTCGAGCGCGCAAGAGGTCAGCCGGTATGGCCGTAGCTTATAAAAGGTCCGGTTGTACTTCGTGCATATTGAGTGAACGCAATCCAGAAATCCTTCTCTCGGTCGTCTTCCTCCTTGTATTTCTTTTGTGTGTATGCGTGTGACATATTGTGATAGTGTGTGTGTGTCCAGACAACACAAGAGAAGAAGGCATGAGTGTGCGCATATGAGCTGGCCCAACAGTCCAGGGCTACATGCCGACCAATGCTGGTGTTGCCAACCAAGTTGAGAATGGCAACAATGTGCAGGCCGAGAGCAGCGAGCAGGCACTACCCAATGCGGGGACAAGCCTGGGGAGATCCACAAGCGCTATCCATACCTTGCGCAGGAGGTGATGGGGCTCGAGCCGGCACAGCGCAAGATGTTCGACATGGTGTTGCTGCGCATGGACGGTGGCAAGATGGGCGCATTGGACGCTAGGATGAAGAAATTTAGGTTGGCTAAGCTCAAGTTGGAGTGGCAGTTGGGGAAAGAGGGCCTGGAGGCTGATGGCTGACTATTCATCTATCATGAATGAGCTGACCAAGACTACCATCGGTTGCTTCAGTGATATGTTCTGGTGGTAGTGGTACTATTTTTTTTGCTTGGTATGATGAGACCGTGAAGCTATTGTCAATTCAGTACTTACATGAACTAAGGTTAGTGAATAATTTAGCTGAGTAGGTAGTCTCGGACTCTCGGCCGTGCTTCATAGTGAGGGTACTGGAGAGAGGTGAAATGTAAAGCTACTTTTTGTTAATGTTAGAGGTGATCCCTACCTTAATGTAGTTTGTCTTTGCTGCTATTTGATCATCATTTCGTATTGGTCCTAATATTTATGTTCCTAAGTTGGTCCCAAATACTGTTCTAGAACCTACATTGTAGTGTTCATGTAATTGATCTGATCACTACAAAGCATCCTGTATAACAGATAGATAAATGCAATAGGTAAGCATTTACCATGCCATTTCAGAATGACAATATCCATTGGGGGGGAGGCTAAGAAAGTACTCTTTTGTGATTGTACTAATATGAAATTATGATATTTTTAGAGGCACCAACCAACCGATAAAGTTTAAATTTGGCCTGTGTACATCCAATTAAGAAACAACCAATGAAGAAAAGGCTTACTTATTGCCTCTGTAAGGTTTTCTCAGATGTTCTGGCTGCATCCTCATCGTCCACGGATAACTCTGATGAAGCTGATAAATTCATACCTACAGATAGTAGTGCTCATCTGAATTGAGCACTCCCAGATTCAGACGACTTCAATTACCCATCCGTTTATGATTCGGAGTTGCTAAATCTTGACCATGCAAAGGATGCAACTTGTGATTCAGATTTCCTAATACTTAGGAAGAGAAACTGTTATGAGAAAATACGACATTGTGCTCTGTGTATGCATTCACTCGTCCATCGCCCAAAGCACCTCATTTCACAATAATTCACCTCATTTCACATTGTCTCCATTCTCTACTTGGTTGGCAGTACCAGCATTGGTCAACATGTAGCCCCAGACAGCATTGGAGAGGTCGTAGAGCAGAGCGCTTCCAGGATGCGAACCTCGTCGGCGGCGGACCACATTCGCCGAGAGGGGAGCGGCGGCTTGGTGGTCTCGCATGCTAGCCCATCCCCCTTGGGCCTGGACGACTAGGCGGGCTCCCGCGACGGCTTGGTCCTCTTCGGCTGGGGTGACCTGGAGAGCAGTAGTGCATCCCTCCCGTCGACCTCATACTCCTCCTTATCTTCTTGTGGCGGTGGCGAGGGTTTCTTGGCGGGCTCCTGCTCCTCAACGACCACCCTATTCGGCCCGATTTCGACAGTCTCCGGATCTGCTCGGCCTGGCACATAAATTGTTTTTTCATCATTTAGCTATGCAATATGGGACTAACCATATATCATTAGAAATTTTAGGAATGACAAACATTTACACATATGAGCCTAATTCTAATAGGAGCGCCCACAATCCCACTTACCCGTTTTTTTGAAGAAAAAAAAAACCTCAAGTGTAACATATGACATGGAATAATATGAGAAAGACTATAGCTAAAGTCACACGCACGCACGTTCGCACACGTGTGCGTATATTTATGTGATAAACACGTGACTTGTGACTTACGACGTGCGGCCGTGAACGTATCATTAACCCAGTTAACCTTTCTTTTGCTGACCGTGCATTTCTTTCTTTCTAGTAAAAACATACACAAGTGTGGTTAAAGTCATATACCAGTGTGGTCAAAGGTATAGACAAGTGTGATCGAAGGCTTAGACCAGTGTGGTTGAAATAATATGGTCGAAGCCACAAGGCAGTATAAACGAAACAATGTGATCGAAACCATAGACCAGTGTGGTCGTAACACTGTGGTCGAAGGCATAGACTAGTACAATCGAAACACTGTAGTCGAAAATTGGTGGTCAGATCCATAGACCAGGGTGGTCGGAATACACTTGTCGAAACTATAGACCAGTGTGCAATCAAGATCTAATAAACGTTGTTTAAATACCATTAATTGGTTTTGAATTAGCAGTTATCAGTGGTTTCATTTGCAGTTACTAGAGAGTAATTTTCTCGGCCTTAAAAATATCTGAAGACGTTCAGATCAACGAATAATCGAAAACACTTCTATTTTTCTTCTTCTTCCTCTCCGCTCTCTGGTGCTGAAGGGTTGTGTTGTTCGAACCATTTCATCACTTCTTCTCGGCGTGCACCGGTAAGGAGGGTGAGCGGGTATCTCCAAATATTTGTCGCAGAGTTCACTTGCACAGGGCGGCAATAAGGTTTCTGGGCAGCGCATCTGCGCGACCGCTCGCTGCGCTGCATCATCTACATTCTGCATTGCTTCGACCATTACTTCAAGTTTGTGCTGCTTCCTGTTCTTCATTATGCCCAACTGTAAGTTGGTCGTACGACCAGACTATTATGTTATAAATCTTTCATTGTGTATATTAAGAAGTGCAATGAGTAGCCTGTTGTTAGTATTGATTTATGCATCACTAGTTTTGTGTGATCTTTGTCTCATAATAAAATATGGAATTAAATTAATGTATACATTTCTAACAATTCAGAAACCTTATCGTGGATATTTTTTTGATTCAATAATGGCTGATACTTCTGATGCTATGAAACCTCAGAGATTTTCTTCAGAACTTTCGTAGATGGCAGATAAGGGTCAAGTTTTAGCTCATGTCTTTTGGGCTGTGGTGGGTGATCCGACCATAGTATCCATTTATGATTGAACAGACAATGCAGTTTGACACAGATAATAACATAGCCCTTGGATGCATACTGGCAATACTGGCCGACCAGCTCTATGATGTGTACATGGACTTCAAGTCCACCACAGAATTATAGGATGCACTAGAGCAGAAATATGCCGAAGCTGAGGCTGATCGTTGGCTCTACATATGCGAGCAATTCTTCGACTATAGTATGGATGATGCTAAGTCGATAGTTGCATAGGCTTATGAGCTTCAGCTACTGGCTGGAGATTGCACATTTGGGTTGTGTTTTGCCTCTTAAGTTTGTGGTTGCGGGCATTGTTGCCAAACTTCTTGATTCATGGCGGGATTTTGCCACTGACTTGAAGCACAAGAAGGAAGATATATATATTGAGGATCTCATTACTTCTCTTGATGTGGAAGAAAAGGCAAAAACAAAAGATGCACCCAGCACGACCAGTCAGAACAATCAGACCAATACAAATATCATAGAGAAAAGATATAGCAAGAATAACAAAGAATTTAAACCAAACAAGACAACTAGCTTTAAGAAGAAAACTAAAAAGAAAGATACGAAGAACATCACCTGCTTTGTGTGTGAGAAAACTGTCATATGGCAAAAGACTGTCATTTCCGCAAGAACAAGGATGCTGAATAGCCAAAGAAAAAGGTTGTCAACGTGATCATAAGTAAGGCCTCAACAGGAGGGTATGGTAATTCACCTGTTGTTTTTTCAGTGTGTCAATCAACTGATTGGTGTGTTAATACTAAAGCTAATGTTCACGTATGTTCTGATATTTTCTTGTTTTCTTCTTATCAAGCAGTCATGGTTTCCTCCGTCCTAATGGGGGAACGGGTCACCTGCTTCTGTTCTTGGTGTTGGCATTGTGGATTTGAGGCTTATGTTGGAAATATGCCCTAGAGGCAATCATAAAGATGATTGCATTTCCTTATGTCCATGATATTGGATAATATGTTATCTTGTTCCTTGAATGAATCATCAGTTATAGATCAATGAGTATGTGACTTGTTGGTGAAACTCATTAACTTATATGATATCATTCTAAATGTATCCCTGGTCGAATGTCACTGGTCGGAACAACCGTGACTCTACGACCATCACATGTATTGATTGATGGCCATGTTTCACCAGTCATAGATATAGAGATATCGAATCAGTAATGTGAGCACATGTTAGATAACATGGAGCTGGATAGACCCATCATTGAGACAATATTGAGATTGTTATGAATCTATGTGTCATTAGTTGGTCTCAAGTAATGATGATGTATAATCCTTAGACCTGAGAACAGCATGGTTCCCTACATGTGTAATAGCACTCTTAGGGGTTACCAAACGCTACTCCGTAACTGGGTAGTTATAAAGGTAGCTTTCGGGTATGATATGAAACATGCGGAGGGATGTGACTGGTCGAGATGGGATTTGCCCCTCCTTGCATAACAGGAGAGATGTCTCTGGGCCCCTCGTGGTGATCGGATAAAGAAAGTGCATGGCCATGCCACTAGTGGTCGAAGTGTTGACCACATGAAGTTATCCGACACTCGATCGAGAAAGTATTGAACAGTCCATGGATGAGACCATATCTCACCTGGAGTTCAACCATACATCGTGAGGCAAAAGGAGAATGCATGAGTAGGTCACTTAGTTCGATCAGTTACGGAGTGGTCGTATGGAGATGCGATCTGGTCGTAGACTGGTCGAACGTAATCATAGACTGGTCGCATAGAGATACGAACTGGTCGTAAGTGATGAGGACCTGATCATAGATCATATTACGTTAAGGTTCGTCCGATATATTCTTTGTGTACTTGGTAATCGTTACGTGCTGCTAGGTGCCGCTGACGACTAGTGGTCGGAAAAGAGTTTCCGAGTCACAACCAATCACACAAGAACCTGTAGGGTCGCACACTTAAGGGGCTGGGGTTTTGATTTGGATGGTGATCCGAATTCGTATAGGATATAAGTTCCTAATGGGCCTCGAGTAAGAGACACATCATGGATGCCTATATAAAGAGAGGCGGTGGCATAGGGTTAAGCACGGTTTTGGAAGAACTCCCGAAACCCTAATAGCCACGCCATCCTCAACCACGTTGTCGGTGCTAGTATACCAGCGCGTTGTGTTCCTACCCTGTATGTGTGGATACCTCGGAGGTGCTGTTGCGAAGCATCAGCACTAGGACGATCCGCAACTCGTGACGATCACCGGAGCAGGAGGAGAAGTTGCGAGGCGAGTTCGACTATTGAGAGGAGCAGACGCGAAGTGAGTACGACTACTCGGAGGAGCAGTCGCGCGGCGAGTACGACTACGACCGCATCTATTCGCTACATCGACTCTACTTCTGCTTCGAGTCGGCGCGTCTAGCGGTAATCTCGTGATCTATTACTTGAATTTTGTTTTGTGCTATCGTAGCGCTTACACGTAACCCTTCAGCTTACTCCAGGGAAGATTGTCCACTTGAAAAACGCGCAGCATGCGCCAACAATAAATAAGAATCTTGTTAGTGATTCTCTCCTATGCATGGATGGTTATAAGCTAGTATTTGAGTCAAATAAAGTTGTAATATCTAAGTGTGGTAACTTTGTCCGTAAAGGCTATGAGAGCGGAGCCTTATTCCGCATAAGCACTTTAGAGTATTATTATAATCTAAATGTTACAACAGGTTTGAATAAATGTGAGGCCAATATATGGCATTCTTGTTTTTGTCATATTGGTTTTGATAGTATTGCTTGAATGTTTAGATTAGATTTAATTCCAAAATATGAAATTGTCAAAGTATCAAAGTGTCAAACTTGTGTGCAAGCAAAACAACTTCGAAAACCCTTTAAGGGGCTACAGGAGGAAAAGAACTTGGCACGATTAAATCTTATCAATTCCGATCTATGTGAGATGAATGGATTGTTGACAAAAGGATGCAAAAGATATTTTTTAAACACTTATTGATGATGCATCACAATATTGCTATGTGTATCTACTGAAAACACAAGATGAAGCTTTAAATTACTTTAAAATTTATAAGGCCGAGGTTGAGAACCAACTAGAAAAGAAAATTAAAAGACTAAGGTCTGATCGTGGATGAGACTATCTCTCATGAATTCTCCTAATTCTGTTCTGAACATGGAATAGTCAATAAAGTTACACCACCATACTCACCCCAATCAAATGTGGTGGCTGAGAGGAAAAATCAGATACTAACAGATTTGGTGAATACCACATTGGAGAGTACCGTTATACCTAAGATATGGTAGGGGAAAGCTATATTGACAATAACTTTCGTTCTAAACAGAGTAATCACTAAAAAGTGTAGATTACTCCATATGAGGGATGGAAGGGGAGAAAACCCAATGTTAATTTTCTGCAAACTTAGGGAGTATTTGGCAAAAGTTAATATACCATTACAGAAAAAGAGAAAGCTTGAACCTAAAACAGTCGATTGTGTCTTACTGAGATATGCTAATAACAGTACATCCTATATATTTTTAGTAGTAAAATCAGAAACTCCTGATATTATTGTTAACACAATATAGAGTCCAAAGATATATTTTTTTTAGGATATTTATCCTATAAGAACTACAGGCAGTACTTCTCGAACGGGGGATAATCAAACTATGAATAATAGTAATTTTGAACCTATCACCATCTCCAAACCAATGAGTGATATATCACCAGCTTGTGATATTTCTGACGACGATAGCAATTTAGTCGAAGAGACTCTTCGCAGGAGCAAGCGACAAAGGGCTGAGAAAACCTTTGGTGAAGACTGTATTGTATACCTCATGGATGATGTGTTAAACACTCTTTCATAGGCTTATCCATTACCAGATGCTGAGTATTGGAAAGAGTCAGTCCATAGCGAGATGAATTACATCATGGCTAACGGGACTTGGGAGATCACTGATCGTTCTATCATATGCAAACTTGTTGGATGTAAGTGGATCTTTGAAAATAAAATAAGGCATGATAGTACTATTGATGAGTACAAAGCAAGACTTGTGGCCAAGGGTTATACCTAGAGAGAAGGTGAGGATTATTTTGATACTTACTCTCTTGTTGCCAGATTAACCACCATTCGAGTGCTCATTTGTTGGACCGAAACGGCGACTAGAGGGGGGGTGAATAGGACCACGATCTCTTTTTCACAAAGATCGGATTCAATACGATTTTCACTCCAATAGCTATGAGAGCTATGAAGATCAATATACAAGCACAACAGAAGTCTTGTATTGAATCCAATCTAAACCCCGGAGCAAAACAACAAAAAAACAACCAAAACTCGTTTTTCAAGTAATAGGCAGTCTGACCTCTATGTTAATGGCGATCAAACCGGTCACCTTGGGCGGTCGGACTGGTCACCTTGGGCGGTCTGACCTCCAGCCTGATGAACAGTGAATTCAGCCTGAAAAACGAAGTTGCAAATATATGTAACTTTTGATCTACAACTCCAAATTCGATGAAACTTGGAACACACATTCTCTAGGATATCAGGAACCTATTCCAATCAAAGATCGTGAAGATACTTGGCAAAGTTCCGATCTTTTACCGTTTGAGTGAAGGATGGTTCAAAATCGAGTCAAAACGAAAACTAGATCCAAAACCATGCTCGTGGGTTAGAGATGATCAAGATGATCCTAGATGATATCTTGCATGTCACAGTAAGCAAGATTAGGGGCAGAAACCGAAGGAAAACTTGAGAATCAAAGACGGCTCTAAAATCACAAAATAGAGAGTAAGAACGAAAAGAGACTCATCTGAAGAAAACTTGCATAGATTGATTTGTGATTGTTGCTGGTTTACATCCACTCCAACATGGAGGGCAAAACTCAATACATGAACACACAATCAATCTCCTCTTCATGAATCCTAACCTCTCTACTCCCTAATCTCAAAAACAAAACTAGCGTTTCCAAATAAGCAAAAGGATTAGGGGGGTGCACAGCACCCTCCCATATTTATAGTGGAGGCTAACTTTCTAGAAGACTTCCTATTGGGCACCCGTTAAGCCCACACACAAACGGGTATAACTCATGCACGCATTTTAAAGCGTTGTCTTCATCATCTCTTAACCTAAACCGCTTCTCCTTGCGTCGTCTTGTGCTGCGGTTTAGCCAAAAGCAAACAAAGCGATATTTTAGTGATATTATCAAAATACCCCTTCTCGATCCTTCTCCGAAGACCGAGTCCAATCTTCATGAAGCAGTTCCATACTTCGCCACGTGTAGGTTGATCAGCGACTCTCATCATGTCGGCAAGTCTCTCCCATCCGGCTCCCACCAAAACCACCATGGCACTTGCACCGACCCCTGCGCCGTTTGATGCAACCCGTCGCATCGAACTTCTCGTTCAGTCATACTTGTCCATTTTGCGCCACGCTCGAATCCAATGACTTCATCCGGCATCGTCGATCGTTCTGAACCTTAGCTCTCCAAGTCTAGTCCCGATCATCCTCGCCGTTAATCGTCGTTGACCTCCATGTAACCTGCACAACAATAGACTAAGAAATCGATTCTGGGAATAAGTTCTTCGCAACTTGACCCATGTTAGTCAAAACATGCATCATGCAACATATATGCACTGAAATTCGTGAACTTGACTCAACAAATAAACATCGCCACTACAAGGGCCGATGATACAAGTGGAAGTTAGGAACTTAGCCGATTTTCAGCCCCTGAAAACCAAAAACTCTCTGGAAATTTCAAACGAATAGAACTTTTGACTGGAGACTCCAAAAATTATGAGACCAAGTGCAATACAATCACCTCTCTTGCCTACAACCTCTATTTTTGGCCCAGCTCAAAACTCTACTTTTTGAATTGGCCGCCGATCACGCCGCATGGCCGGCCGGACCACATCGCCGATCCGACCGCCAGGTGGTCGGTCGACCGCCCTCCGGCCGGTCGACCACGCCGCGGCCGGCCGAGACCGCTTAAGGCCCGACAAAGATCGCTACTTTGCCGAAAACGTATGATTCGACAAACCTTCAACGCCATTGCCAATTGTAACAGCATCCTAAGATCATGAGCACATCCCCATGATATTCACATCATTGCACTAGCTGCTTCTCATAGTCTACACATTCATCAAATGGATGTAAAAACATCTTTTCTTAATGAAGAGTTGGAGGAAGAAATATATATGAAGCAACCGGATGATTTTGTGATTTCTGGATAGAAAAATAAGGTGTGCAAATTAACCAAATCCTTGTATAGACTAAAGCAAACACTTAAACAATTGCACGAGAAGTTTGATAAAACTTTAACATTTGCTGGTTTTGTTGTGAATGAGGCAGATAAATATGTGCATTATCATTATGGTGGGGGTCAAGGAGTGATTTTGTGTTTTTATGTCGATGACATACTTATATTTGGGACAAACACTGCTATTATTGACGATGTCAAATCTTTTTATCTAGATGCTTTGGTATGAAAGATCTAGAAGAGGCAAATGTTATTCTGAATATTAAATTGATCAAATATGAGGATGGGATCACATTGAACCAATCCCATTACGTTGAGAAAATATTGAGTCAGTTTGGCTTTGAGAACTGCAAGATTTCTCCAACTCCTTTTGATGCTAGTGTTAAGCTTCAAAAGAATAAGAGACTGGCAAAGATCAATTGAGATATTCATAAATTATTGGATCCCTTATGTATCTATCTAGTGCCAGAACACCTGACATATCATTTGCTGTGAGCAAATTAAGCCGGTTTAATTCTAACCCATGAGATCATCCTTGGGAGGCACTTAAGAGAGTGTTGCGCTACTTGAGAGGCACAACCTCATATGGAATTCACTATACTGGGTATCCATCTGTATTAAAAGGATATAGTGATTCAAATTGGATCTCAGATGCAGATAAGATCAAAGCTATAAGTGGTTATGTCTTTATACTAGCAGGTGTTGCGGTCTCATAGAGGTCGTGTAAACATGCCATATTGACGAGGTCAACCAGGGAAGCAGAACTGTTGCACTAGACATAACAACTGTTGAGGCTAAATGATTTAGAGAGCTTCTTTTGGACTTGTCACTAGTTGAGAAACCAATACCGTCAATCCTAATGTACTGTGATAACCAAATAGTGTTGATTAAGGTTACAAGTATAAAGGATAACATGAAGTCTTCAACACACGTGAAGCGTAGGCTTAAATCTGTCAGAAAATTGAGGAACTTTGGAGTGATTACTATGAATTATATACGCACTGAGAAAAATCTAGCAGGCCATTTCACAAAGGGGCTAGTGCGGAAGACGATTTTCGTTGTGTCTATGGACATGGGGAATGATGCCCATTAGAGTTACAACTCAACAGTAACCTGTACTTTTTTTTTATCAGAAATCTCGTGACTTAGGTAATGAGAAAAAAAAGTTCATGTTTGAACAAAAGAGTACACTTTAATAAAATATGTACCCGTGTCCTAACAGACAGAATACTCTCAACTGTATGGAAGGATGGCTTAAAGCCTTAATATATTCTAGTGTCTAATGAGGAAAAAATGTATTAGCCTACATGATACCTAAAATGAATACACCTACTTGAGCTTAACTGTGAGGTCGTAGTTCACGAGAATAGGGTGTTCTCTAGAAAGCTCATGAGCAGATAATGGAGCATAACCAAATAATACTATGTTTAGGCGTGGTTTTTTGACAGCCTAGTACCAGTTGAGATTTCAAGTGAAATCTAATCACAAAAAACTGTGAATTCAAGACTTAGTCCATTCATCAGCTGTGGGAAAATGAATCTTGTTATTCTAGGTGCAAGTTCAACCCGTATGAGACTTACACTAAAAGACTGGTATATTGACAACTCTTCAGTACAATAATCTTTATCATTCTTTTTACTGCTTGCTTTGGAATTGGTGGAGCATTGTTAGAATTGAGGTCATATGTGTAAATCCTCATTCATTCATGAAATTCCAAAGAATGCTTGGTTAGTCATATATTGCCTAGCCAAGTGACAAGAGAGCACTTTATAAGGTAGAGTTTTCGCCATCCCTTGAATTGTGTAACACATGACATGAGATGACATAAGAATGACTATAGCTAAAGTCACACATACGCACGTACGCACACGCGCGCGTATATTCGTGTGGCAAACGCGTCACTTGTGACTTGCGACGTGCGACCGTGAACATGTCGTGAACACAGTTCACCTTTCTTTTGCTGATCGTGCATTTCTCTATTTATAGTCAAAGGCATAGACCAGTGTGGTCAAAACCATAAGACAAGTATGATCAAAACAATGTGGTCGAAGCCATAGACCAGTGTGGTCGTAACACTATAGTCGAAGCCATAGACCAGTGCGTTCGAAACACTATAGTCGAAATAAATAGTTGAAACACAGTAGTCAAAAATTAGTGGTCAGATCCATAGACCAGGGTGGTTGGAATACACTGGTCGAAGCTGTAGACCAGTGTGCAGTCAGGATATGATAAACACTGCTTAAATACCATTAATTGGTTTTGAATTAGCAGTTACCAACGGTTTCATTTGCAGTTACTAGAGAGTAATTATCTCGGCTTTAAAAAGATATGAAGACGTTCAGATCGACGAATAATCGAAAACACTTTCATTTTTCTTCTTCTTCCTCCTCCTCTCCGCTCTCTGGTGCTGAAGGGTTGTGCTATTCGAACCATTACATCCCTTCTTCTCGTCATGCACCGGCAAGGAGGGTGAGCGGGTATTTTCAAACTTTTGTTGTAGAGTTTACAAGCACAGGGCGGCAATAAGGTTTCTGGACAGCGCATCTACGCGACCGCTCGCTGCACTGCATCATCTACATTCTGCACTCTTCGACTACTGCTTCAAGTCTGTGCTACTTTCTGTTTTTCATCACGCCCAACTGTAAGTTGGTCGTACGACCAGATTATTCTGTTGTAAATATTTTATTGAGTATATTAAGAAGTGCAACTGATGTTATTATCGATTTATGCATCATTAGTTTTGTGAGATCTGTCTGATAATAAAATTTGGAATTAAATTAATATTCACATTTCTAACAGCTCCCACCTCTAACTTAAACCGCTGAGATAGAGTCGGATGATCGAGATTACCTATATGCATATGTCCACATGTTATCCATGTAATGTTACATGGACTGCGCTTAAATTTTTTTATCTTACTCATTTTTCGAGACCTTTACTTAACCTAACCGCTTGACACACGTAGTATAGCAGTATGCATGTTATCTTTACTATGTTTGGAAAATGCCTCCGTGCTAATGGTTGTGTATCTTCACGGCTTGTTCTTGCTCGTTCCATGAACTCAATCCAGTGGTCTCTATTCGAAGTTGACCGTGAATTCACATTGTATGAAAACTAGCTATGTTAAGTACAGCGGTGATGGATTGGAAGAGGCTATGGAATTTGCTGAGAGTCCGGGAAAAGTGCATCATTTCCTTTTGTGCCTGCCACATGATTGTCTTGCGGTGAGGAGAAACTTGCAGAGGCCAGTGTACTGCAAAGGGGTATGGAGGTCGATACATGATGCCCAGTGTGCCAGCGTTTCGATGAGGATGGGGGACATCTATTCCTCAAATGCGAGAGGAAAAACTGATGGAATGCGTTTCAGCTGGTGCCATGGTGACAGAAATCCTTAGGATGGATGAAAAGCTGGCTCTTAAAGTTGTCCTGCTGTGGACGTGGGAGTTGCTTCTATTGTTGCTCCAAAATTCAAATCAGGCCACTCCGGAACCGCACTCCACTGCCGCCCAAAACCATCCACCGTTAAGCCTGAACCCGATGTCCGCGCCGCACTCAATCACGCCTCCGCTCCTCATCACCGAGAGAATGCTTGCATCCGGTTCAAATCCCCGTCTCTAGAACACGCCCAACATTGAACCGTTTGACTGAAGGGCAAATTTACACGATTGAGAGCTCAATTTTGCAATTGAAAAATGAGGACGACTTCAGTGCAATCTGCAAAAAAAACTAAAGAACTGAACTCAAATCAAGACTCAGATACATTGACAGAGCTCAGACTCAAGTTCCTCTATCTGTACTCAAGACTCAGATTCCTGTTCAATTACGGCATTACTCAAACTCTACTCAACCAGTTGCAGAATTACTCACATTCTACTCCTCAACTAATAAACTCCTTTGTGGTTACGAATTACTCACACACTCCACCCAACAACTCACAAATCCTTTGCAATGGCGGAAGGGATTATTGACGGTTCACCACTATGAATATATGCATTTGAGGATTTACCACTCGACTTCTAGACCATATGTTAGTGAGACATCGAGGGATAAATTCTCGTATACACCTATCTCATAGTGGTAAATCATCAAATCCCCCATTACATAATTACTCAAACCCTATTCAACGCACAATTCAATTCCCTCCAACGGTGGGCTCGTCGTCGGTAGTCTAACCAAGACTTAACCACACAAACGAAATAGGGCTAGGAATCAGAATCAAACTAGGACTCGATGATCTACAGAAGAAAACTAATACTTTAGACAAAGATTACCTAACAATCACTCCCTAATCTTTGTGTACTTACTTATTATGTGTACTCGACTGCTAGTTGGACTCAACTTCAACTTGGCTCACACGATCATCCGGAGACGGTGGCACAACTCGAACACGTCTTGGACTATTACTCATTGAGGCAGTCGGTCTCAACTACGACTTGCGCCTTAACTCGTACTCAACTCAGGACAATCGATTTCAACTACGACTTGCCCAACTCGTACTCGGTACTTCAAGTTGGTCACAACTTCAACTTGAGTAACACACGGACTCGACTCAGGACGACGAACACATCTCCTCAATGTCCCGGACTTAACACTATTTACTTGACTCAGGACGGCGAACACATCTTCTCAACGTCCCTCGCCTTCACCTTTCGATGATCAGCACCTGTTGTAGGTGTAAAAACCAAACACGAGTGAAGGGGTGGACGTCGGCCGTCTGACAGCCATCGCCCACGAGAGTAAAAAATGACACGATGATTTATACAGGTTCGGGGGTCCGAAAGGACCACCCTACTCCTGTCAGTGAGCCAACAGGGGGTTACCTCCGGAGAGGGAGCCCCCGAGGGCTCACCAGTTTGAACATATTTCTTTATTCCTCAAGAGAGCCTCCCCAAAATGAGAGTTACATAGTGTATTTATAGGCTCCCAAGCCTGTACAAATGACCAAAATACCCCTTGGGGGATGGCTACGCTATGAGTACAAACAAGGGGTATTACAGTCTTTTATGAGTACAATAATATTTTTTGAACCTGTACGTGAGTCTTCTGCGAAGCGAGCCCTGTCAGTGTGATGGATGGATTATTCTTACAACAACACCAAAATGCATCGTCTTCAACGTCTTCCACGCAGCTTTGGTGTCGAACCCGGATTTTCTTAATCCAGAATCCTCTGTGATTAGCCTGCGCTACTCCCTGAATCAGTAGGTAGCGCTCACAATTCACATTACTGGATCATTTCATACATCGCGGAACATTCCAAATATGATATTACAACTGCACGGTTAAATAGACCACGTCGGGTCGAGTTTTACAAACGTGGGCCGACCAGGCCAAATAAGTTCGTTACATAACTTAAAGAGACAAGCGCGGAAGCAAAAGGGGCAACACGACTCCCCGCAGGCAAGCGACTACGGCACCTTGTGTACCATCGATATTATCCAAGGACTTGGAGAATATTGGCTATACACATGTGCCAGCGGAGCCAACTAGACTGTGGCGAGCTCTAGCCTACGAAACTAACTATTCCTCACCCTGACCTTGACCGTCGAATCCTTGCTCCTCGTAGTAGGCGTAATCGTCCTGCTCAGCAGATTCTGGGGTTTGGGGGGAAAGAGCGAGAGTGAGCACAACAACCGTGCTCGCGAGCCAGCACAACAGATGCAATAATATACATGCAAGGCTACACAAGGATGGCTCGGGTTCTTTTATTTGCGCAAAGCAATATTTATAAATATCATAATTACAAATTCCTATGACTTGGTATTTTAAACAAATTGCATTTTATTAGAGAAGATAATTACAATATTAAATAACAGTAGAGATTCCCTCCATCGGAGACTCTACAAATGCTTACTTTAATTGGAGCTACCTCCAAACATTAACCACACTGGATACGACAATCCAGGAAAAATACCAAACCTCAGGCTAGATGAGCGGACCTGGTTTTTCATTCCACCCACCAAGATTTTTGAAATAGAACTACCTCAAGTTAAGTTCCCATATCCGCCTATGACCGTAGGCACGGCTGTTTAAACAGTTTTGACTCTGCAGAGTTTGTATACTGTACCCACAAGAGACAATCATACTCGTTACCCCACATGATTCCGTAGTCATGTAGTTGAGCGATCATCACAGTAACTTTTCGAACTATCTTGCCCCTTCCGTCATCTCACCCATATGGGGTTACGCCCATACGTTGTGCGAAATATTCACCTCAGCGACTGGAGTAGTTGAACGCGTAGTCAATCTACCCCTCAGCGACTGGCAAACTTCACCTTTCCTCGATGTCCCTTTCAAGCCGGAACGCATCCTGCCACTTGCACATTCCCTCTCTCCCACTATGCGGGATGACATTCAGAGTTTGATAATTTTACTAAGCCATGTTGCACTTTGCAGACTTGTGGTTGTACTTGTTTTACACGGGAGGTCATGACAAGATTAAGTCCTTAATCCATCCAGGCGGTTCATGCCACATACCAATCACTCTCGTGCACGACGACACTCACCACTCTTACCATCCGTCCAGATGTAGTATTAGCAAGTTTTAGGGTTTTAGAGAAGTGTAAAACAAATTAACCCAACCATTTCAGTCATTTACCCCAATGACCGCCCAAAATAATCTTTATGCTTAAAGGATGGGGATTGGGGTGGTTAGCACCCCGATACTCAAGCAAGGCTAGCATGGCAATTGAGTACAGACTATAACTAGTAAGTTACCATATAATTACTAGGGTGACAAAGATCAGGGAATTCAATTATCAAGGACAAGATATAATAATTACTTAATGATCAAATTGGCATTTAGCTACCTTAGGACCATTTAACATACATTTGTGTAAAAATTAAAGCATGCAATTTGCTATTTTAAAAGAACATAATTTGCATAAAATGTAGGTTCAACATGGTCAAAGTGTTGACTCGCTTAGGTCAAAGGTTGAAGAATCTAGGTATCCTTGAGCGTGATCGAAGTTGGGGTCACCGGCTTCTTCGTACTCTACTCGGGCAATTGCACCGGAAATAAAAGACAAGCAAACAAGGCAAATAAATACAACATCCATAATAAATGAATTCAAATATAAATCAAACCAGTACCATAATATAGGTTTTGAAATTATAAATTTTTTGGCACAAGTTTCATAATTTTTGAAGTTATAATGAAAAAGATATGAATGTTTGAAACTTTAAAACGATTTTTCAATTAAACAAAAAAAATCGAAAAATCCAAAAAATTCCCGCGCCAACACGTGTCCTCGTTGCACGCAACAGTGCGTGGACCGAGTCCACGCACGGACGCTTGTGAGGCTGCGCGTCAGACCGCAAGTGGCCCACGTTCGGCCGCGCATGGGACGCCATGGGGGGGCCCACTCGCCAACGCTCGCGCGGATAATCTTGGGCGACGCGTTCTTCCGAACGCGTCGCCTCGTCTTCTCCGTCGCGCGGAGAAGGCGAGGAGATGGGGGCGGCGGGCAAAACGGGGAGTGTCGGTGTATTAGAACCGATCTTACGTAAAGATTATTTGATTCGGGGGGTCTCCTAGAGATGAAATCACGCAGAGTGGTTGACACGGGATGTTTAGACAGGTTCAGGCCTTCTCCGGGGAGAATAACAACCCTACTCGTGTGTATGTATGGTATTGACTGTATTCTCGATGATCAAGCCAGAAACTAGGACTATTACAGAGAACAGTACTTGTGTTTCTCCTTGACTCGCTCTGTTTCGCCTCTCCTTTCACCCTCTGATTGATGTCTTTATATAGTCGTGAAGAAGTAGCCGTTTTGTCCTGTGGAAGAGGCGCCTAATTAAGCCAGTAATGGGCGCATGATGGCAGTAATTACCGGCGCATTGGCTTCTTCACGCCGTCTGGCAGTTATCTTTCAGAGGTAATGGGGTATTTAAGCACTATTACTACGCG
Source organism: Hsuehochloa calcarea (assembly GCA_036346395.1). Taxonomy (NCBI): domain Eukaryota; kingdom Viridiplantae; phylum Streptophyta; class Magnoliopsida; order Poales; family Poaceae; genus Hsuehochloa; species Hsuehochloa calcarea. Next base: position 6,869,008 of record CM070610.1, read on the forward strand.
GAATAATAGTACGTGTGGACCGTTCAGATTCCTTAATCAATTGGACCCACTCACTTGTAGGTTTGATTATAAGGTGGTCGTGGTTTATTTGGTCGTAGTAGGACTTACGACTGGGTGTAAGTCGTAGTAGAGCTTACAACTGGGCAATAATCGTAGAGGGACTTACGACTGGGTAATGGTCGTAGGAAGATTTACGACCAGGTAGTGGTCGTAGAAGGACTTACGATCATGATATAGTCGTAGTAAGACTTACGACTATGGGGGTGATTGTAGAAGATCTTACAATCACTTGGTAGGCCTCCCCTTTATAAATATAAGGGGTACTTCTGGGGACTATGTGACATCATATTTACCCATAATAAGAATTATAGATAAAAGATAAAATGAGGATTATTAGATCCTCGTCAGGGAGAGAGGGGGAAAAGCGGGAGCGGGAGCGCACGGCGGTGGCGGGAGCTGGGAGGAGGGAGAGGAGGGGGTGGCGGAGCGGGCAGGAGCTTGAGGAGAAGGCGGGGCGGAGGAGGCGACGGCTCCGAGGCGGCGACGACGGAGACGAGCGGAGGAGGAGAGGCGACGGCGGCTAGAGGCGGAGAAGGAGGCGGCGGTTCGGTGGGGAAGATGAGGAGGCGGGGGCGGAGGAGATGAAGGGGCGGGGTGGCTTAAATAGCCCGGGGAGAGAAGAGCGGAGGAAGGAAGGAGCCGGGCGAAGGGGGCTATAGGGCATGGGCACGCGGCAGGGGATGGGTGAGCGGGCGGGGAAGCCGAGGTTGCGCTGGGAGAGGAGGCGCGCTGCGCGAGGAGGAGGCGCCACACGCAGGGGGCAAGCCGGAGCGGCGGTCGCGCCAGAGTGAGGAGGAGAGAGGCGCGGTCAACGCGGCAGAGCGGGCGACCAAGGAGGCGACGGCGTGAGGAGCGGGCGGCGAGAGGATCTGCGGCCGGCGCCAGCCACGATCAGCAGGATGGGCACGCAGCGGGCGGCCGGAGCGAGGTGGGAGCCGAGGCACAGGGCGTGGACGGGGGGAAGGCCGGGCCGAACGGGCCCCAAGCCCAGGTGAGAACCCTAACACCGAAATTCGGATTTTGGAAGAAGGGGGTTTAGGTTTTTGGGAAGTTTTTGAAATTGAAACAATTTTTCATCTTGAGTTACAGAAATTGGATGTTACATTTGGTCGTCTCCTTTTCGGCCAGTAGGAAGAGCGTTAATGTAGCCTAGTCACCGGTGACACCACTCCCCGGAGAACGCGACATGATCTTGGGCACAAATAAAAAAACCCAGGCTCCTCCTCGTCATGGAGCCGCATGCATCGTACAGTGCATCGGTCTCGCCACCAGCGCCACGCCGCCAGGCGCCTCCGCGTCGATGCGCCGCGGATCCACTGCGCACTCTCGCCGTATATGCCACATCGGGAGTCGAGATCTCCCCTCCCGGGGTAACAGCCAGTGTTTCAAACCTAGAGCTCTGATACCAATTGTTAGCCCCAAACCGAAGACAAAAAAACTTACGACAAAAAAACTCTCGAATACGAACAAAGAAAAATTTCAATTGGCACAACTAGCACATTTTTCTTCTTTTCTTCTCGAGTTATCTTATATTATAGTACAATATCATTCTTTATATAGCACCAAAACTCAACCACACAAACGAAATAGAACTAGGAATCAGAATCCAACTAGAACTCGATGATCTACAAAAGGAAACTAATAGTTTAGACAAAGATTCTCTAACATCATATAGCATGTCCTGAATTTTGCTTGTTTCTTCTTATTTTCTAGACATGAATCAGATCAAAGTCACAACTTCACATTGGAGGATACAAATGCTTTTATCATGCTCATTCTGCACCTCCCATTTCTACAATGATCTTGCCTGTGGCATGCCCTTGAATGCTCTTAGCCCATGCCTCCTCTGCTCTGCTCAACGGATACTTGGAGTCAATCACCGTCTTGAGCTTCCCTTGCTTCGCCATGTTCACCAACCACTCCATCTCGTCCCTCTTGGGCATCAGGACCAGTGGCACCAGCCTCTTCTTGGAGAAGGTCACCTTCTGCAGTAACGACGTCACGGCGGCGCCGATACCTGGTGTGACGTCGACGACCGTGCTATTGTCGGCCAGCGTCGGCTTGAACACCGACCACGGGGTGCCCGTCGCGCAGTGCACCACCGAGTCGTACTTCCTGCCGGACGGGCTCTGCAGCGCGGCGCCTTCCGGCGTCTTGTAATCCAGCACCTCGTCGGCGCCGAGGCTCTTGACGAAGCCGACGTTGCGCGCGCCGCAGGTAGCCGTGACGTGCAGGCTGGCGAGCTTGGCGAGCTGCACGGCGTAGTGGCCCACGCCTCCAGAGGCCGCGGTGACCAGCACGTTATTGGGGCCGGTGGCGCCGGACCCATCAAAGCTGACTCCGGCGGTCTTCAGTTGCTGGAGCGCGGTGGTCGCGGCAGTCGGCAAGCCGGCGCCTTCGGCAGCAGACACCTCCGGCGGCCTCGCCACCGTAAGCGACGCCGGCGCCACCGCGTACTCGGCGAGCCCGCCGCCGTTCTGTCATGGTGACCGATCCTTAAGCGTGTCAAACCACAATATTCTGTGCGAGTGGTTTGGTAGCACATTATTCCTTTTTTCCAGGGGCAGTACATTATTCTTACCGGAAAGCTGATGGAGATGACCTTGTCTCCGGGTTTGAAGTTGCTCACACCGCTGCCCAGCTCGACGACTTCGCCAGACAGATCGCCAACTGCTTGGCCATGGCTAAAGTTCTTGCATTAGTACACGGAATTTGCCGCATCACTTGTAACTTGTAAATATGCATCTCGGCATCATCAAAATTTTATAGTGCAAATAATACTTGAACGTAGTCTATAATTACTTGCTTGGCTCCTCTTTGAAATCACAGTGTGGGTGAGTTACATGAGTAAATATCAACACCATTTTGTTCTTTGTGAGAGAATGATTACTGTGCATGTCCGTTCAAAAAGAATTATGAGGTCGTCTGAATGGACATCATCCTCAAATGGCATGGTTGGTTCCTGCTCCACTATCACTGCAGGGTTTGTTCAACCTCTCTTGTCCACTTCTCAACCCAATCGATCTTGATCGGGATGGCGCTTGCTATAATGGGCTCCAAAAGCAATGAAAGGAATAGAGAAAATGAAGGAAAGTAGATGAATATGAAATGAAATGAAAATTAGACGAATACGAAAGGAAAATAGAAAAATATCCTTTTATTTCCTGTACACAATAGAATACTTTTATCTTATCTTCGTGGCAGGCCTATATTGCACACATGAACAATCTCATATCTTCACCTTTTCAAACACAAACGGATCATCACGTTTTCCTTACGAGATCGACGTTAATCATCAACCAGCATCACAAAACCCTTGTTCTTTTAGGGGGGGAAAGGAGTAATCAGTTTGCTTTAGCCCGTGTTCAATTGCTATGTTTTCATTCTGGAATAATTGCTTTAGTTTGCACTCGTTTCTTTAAAAAAAAATTATAGGTGTATTTCTCTTAAGTAGTAGTGGCTTGTTTTCTCATTTAGCTGCACATCACAGTCAAAAGTTCAGTAGAAATAAGAGCGTAGCGTTTGTGTGACGGGGAATCACTAGGAGAACTGAAACTCCGAAAGTAAAAGGAAGAATAAGGAGTCCTCCAGTTAATTAATTTGCCAATGATATGAGATGTAGTATAAACCCAGAGTAATGCGATTTCCGTCGGCGATTGTTCGCGCACACAACTTATGATCATGTAAAGGGCACTGATGTTTTAATCTGAAGCTATGCCGTGGAAGATACCTTACCTGGTACGAACGGGAACTTTCTGGGCAGGAATGGCCGGACCATGCCCTTCTGGATCTTCCAATCGATTGGGTTGATGCTGGCCGCCTCCATCTTGAGCAGCAACTCGCCTTTCTTGGGCGAAGGGATCGGCACCTCCACATGCTGAAATTAACAAAGGCTCATCAGAAGAACACATGATATTCAGTTCTGCATAGAGATGCAAGTTCTTGGCCATTCATACAGTACATCAGGAAGTAATTGGTGCCAGTATACCTTGAGCCCTTTTGCTCCTCCGCCGTACTTGTCGTACTGCAAAGCTCTCATTGTTCTTGGACCAGCCATGGCTGTGCTGTGTTGCGTGTTTGTGCGCAGAGAGAGGGGTACGGGGGCGACCGGGGACCGGTGGCTGGTATGTAATGCACAGATGCTGATAGGGTTGGTACGGGTACCTATAGACGTGGCTTGGGTAACATCTCTTTTGACATTTCGCTGTCTCCGCTCGAGCCACAGGGAGAGTATTCGGCTTGGCGTGATCAGCACCAAGAGTATCGAACGGTGTGTCGTGGCAATAAAACTAAACCGTAGAGAAAAAGGATCCCGGGTATCCCGACGTGCTGCGTTGGGGGGAAATCTACGGATTCTCCAGAGGGAACGGTGTGTCGTGGCAATAACTTCGGTAGGTTGTTCAGGGAAAATTCTCTCAATCGTCCTTTTGTTCCTGACTGTCCAGAGAGTCTAGATCATAGCTGCAAAACTAAATAAACCAATGTGACATTCCTTAGCACCCTTCTTGCCCAGCCAATTAAAATGAAGATCATCAAGAGAAACTTCTCTTGGGACAGAAGAATCTCTTTGATACAAAATCAAATAAATTTCGCCAACACACAATCACTTTAAGGGGAAACCTATTACTTCAAACCATCTTGAGCTTCATACTAGCCATTCCTCCAAAAGCCAAATGTTTGTATAGCGACTCAACCGAAAATTGGTCAAATTTTTCAAAACACCATCTAATCCTACCTCTGTCCTCCTCAAAGCTCACCCTACTCAGAATCTGTTTCAGGTCTTCCCACTGAAGTCTCTCTTCAACCCCAAAATTCCTAATAAAGGTAATCAACAGGATGTTTTTCGTCCGAGGGAATAAATTAATCAAATTGTGAATGAAAATTGTGGATAGCTCGATGGATTAAAAATCCCATCCCTGATATATTCAGATTGCGCTTACTCCCAAACTTATTGATTTTTTTCTGATCTGGTTGCTACTTTATGTAATTTTGGTTAGTCTAGATCTCGAAGGAATCAAACTGGGAATAATTATGAATGATTCTACATGATAACGGGAAGTTTGGTGCTTGTCGTTCACAAAAAAATCATGTCCATGTTATTTTATTTTATTTTTTGAGAGGATTGTGTCGTTCGTGGCTACTATGTTGTTTGAGTTGCCAAATGATCGGATGAGCTCAAGCCAGAAGCAGCTCCTTGCCCTATCAATATGAAACCAGTAGTAAAGGAAACTGTTAGACCGAAATGGCGACTAGAGGGGGTGCATAGGAACACGATCTTTTTTTCACTTTGATCAAATTCAACACGTTTTTCACTCCAATAGCTATGAGAGTTATGAAGATCAAGGTACAAGTATAGCGGAAGACTTGTATTGAATCCAATCGAAGCCCCGAAGCAAAACAACCTGTCGGTGTATTAGAACCGATCTTACGTAAAGATTATTTGATTCGGGGGGTCTCCTAGAGATGAAATCACACAGAGTGGTTGACACGGGATGTTTAGACAGGTTCAGGCCTTCTCCGAGAGAATAATAACCCTAATCCTGTGTGGTGTGGTATTCTTAATGATCGAGTCAGAAGCTAAGACTATTACAGAGAATAGAACTTGTTTTTCTTCCTCTACTCGCCCTTGATGCCCTTATATAGTCGTGAAGGAGTAGCCGTTTTGCCCTGCGGAAGAGGCGCCTTAATTGAGCCAGTAATGGGCGCATGATGGCAGTAATTACCGGCGCATTGGCTTCTCCACGCCGTCTGGCAATTATCATTCAAAGATAATGGGGTATTTAAGCACTATTACTACGCGGGATAGTAGTGCGTGCAGACCGTTCGGATTCTTTAATCAATTGGACCCACTTGCCTGTAGGTTTGATTATAAGGTGGTCGTGGTCTACCTGGTCGTAGGAGAACTTACGACCAGGTAGTAATCGTAAAAGGTCTTACGACTATGTAGTGATCGTAGAAAGACTTACGACCATGAAATGGTCGTAGAAAGACTTACGACTAGGAAGTAGTCGTAGTAAGACTTACGACTAGGCAGTAGTCGTAGTAAGACTTACGACTATGGGGGGTGATTGTAGAAGATCTTACAATCACTTGGTGGACCTCTCCCTTATAAAAATAAGGGTACTTCGGAGATTATGTGACATCATATTTACCCATAATAAGAATTATAGATAATAGATAAAATGAGGATTATTAGATCCTCGTCATCTAGCCCCCAAGCTTCAATTGAAAGTAACTTACTTGGGGAAGGATTCGCAAATGGACTTGCGACTATGAAAATGTCGTAGAACTATAGTCGAAGGAAAACTCTTCGACATTTGAGTATTACTTTGACCAGAGTTTGCTTGGTCGAAAAGGTTGCTTACGACTATCGTAAAGTCATAAAAACCTCTACAATTGTGTAGTGGTCGTAGTAAGGCGATCGGAGAAAAAACCCTTCCGATCGATACTTCCTTCGACCAGAAAGACTTGGTCAAGAAAGTGATTTTGCTTGGAGGTGACAAAACTAACCTAACTTTCCTGAACAGACCGTGCAGGGAATTGCAAACGAATTCCACAGATCTGTTGATAAAACGGTTCTCAAAGCGATTGCAATCGTGAAGGATTGCTTACGACTATTAAAAAGTCGTAAAAACCCCTACGACCGTCTGATGATCATAGTAGGGGAATCGGAGAAAAAACCCTTCCGATTGGTACTTCCTTCGACCAGAAAGACTTTGGTCAAGAAAGTAATTTTACTTGGGGTGTCAATACGCACCTAATTTTTCTCGAGCGGACCATCCGGGAATTGCAACCGCTCTCACGGACTTGTCCGATGAAGCGGCTCCCGAAGCGGTACAACCAACTCCCATAGACCTATAGCCGAGACGGTTTCCGAAGCGGCGGAGATCATGCGGTTATAAAAACTTACCAGGAGGTAGACTTGGGTTTTTTACCTTTTCCTCAAATCACTCTGCTGTTCTTCGAGCTCTTGCTTTCTCCGTCCTCGACTAGGTTTCATCTTCTCCGCCGCCAACCCAATCAAAAAAAAACTTCTTGCTTCTGAGCGAAATGGCCAAGAGAGTTTCTGAATGGGAAGAATCGGAGATGGATGCGGCTAAGATCAAGATCTTGGTCGATGCCGGGAAGATCCCAGAGAAGGCTCTGGTAAAGTGGATTCCGGCTATTGGGCAGCACTGGCCATCGGGGGAAAATGGGCAAATCCCCGTCTTCCAAGCGTATTGTGAGTGCGGCCTTCGATTGCCTGCCCATCCCTTTCTTACAGTAGTACTTGAACACTTTGGGGTGGAACTGGCGAACTTAGGTCCCAATTCCATTACCATGTTGAGTGTGTTCGTGTATCTGTGCGAGGTGTACACAGGGATTCCATGGATCTCGAGCTGCTCCAATATTATTATGGGATGGCTCGACAAACCGGAATCATTGAAGTCGTGGTCTCAAACTCCACGACTCAAGTCGAAGGAGTATATTCAGAGTTTCACCCGGCCTTCGTGGTCGGGCCGGAGAAAGAGGTGGTTCTCTTTGAAGGTCACCTCAAGACGACCTTTCTTTCGCGGAAGGTCTGTAAAAGAAATCTTCATGGGATTCGACCCTACAAGGCTCGCGGACAAAGGGGAGCAAGCTCAAGCTCGGTCTTTCGAATGGACCCTCTACAAGGCCTGCGCAATGTAGTCAGATCTGCCGAGGCCGCACCATCAAAGCCGAGGAGGTTGAGGCACCAATCTCTTAAGCGCAAACCTCGCAAGGCTAAGGTACCCTCATTATGACAAAGAATCTTTCGCGCTTTACGCCACTCCTAGTTTTGTTAGGCAACCGAAAAGGAGAATTGGAAAGATTCGTGTCTTTATGAAGGACGATGTTTGCATCGGACAACTCGCAATCGAGGGCGATCTTTGCTCTTGGAATGGTCGAGACCGATCTCGGCCATCCAGAGAATCGAAAACCGAGCTCGGTTCTGTCCAAACTCTACGACCAGACGTGGTCGTAGCTGAGCCGATTGTTGAACCTCGACGGACGTGGTCGTGGAGAAGAAGAGGTCCTCCGTTGGGAGGATTGCCCCAAAATTCCTGGTTAAGACCAGGTGCGAGGTATGTGAAATTTACTAAAGTGTAAGAACGACATTTACCTTTTTTTTCACAACTTTGATTTGCTTTTCTTTATTTCACCGACTTCTTGGTCCCTGAATGCTTCATTGAGAAGTCCATTGCCATCCCTTCACCATCGAGGAGGTGGCAATGGAGGTGGTCGAAGCATCACCCTTGGCCCAGGTGGCCGATGAAGTCGAGACTCCCAGAGTGACTCCCACATCTGCTGAAGTCGTAGCTACGATCCTAGAAGTAGCGGCTGTTACTGTTGAGGTGGCCGCTACGACTGCTGAGGTCGTAGAAACAACAGGGGCAGCTGTGGAAGCCTCTGGTCAAGGCGGTGACCACTTGTGCACCGCTCGGGAAGAAATTGTAGGAGGCGTTCCTTCCCTACCCAAAGAGAAGTTAGAACCGTAGAAGGAGAAAATTTTCAACTTCGTGGTGACTTCTTTGGGCCTGCCTCCGTCGTAGGGTCTTCTGCTTACAAATCTCGTGACCGAGTCCCCCATCCCAAAGATATTCCCAATACGGAGAATACTTTTGATAACGAGCGCCTTGAGAAGGTGTGGTGGGACAAAGTCGCGAGGATAGATAAGCGCAGAACCCTGACCTTGTATATTCGATGTTTGCTAGACGACTATGAATGTAAGTATCTTCAAAATACTTACATATGTGACTTTCCTTCTCTTCTCACTTGCTTTCTTTTTGCGTAAAGCTCGAGCAAATTGTCGTTGTCGGTGAGTACCATCGACAACTTTTAGAGCTAAGACAGAGAAAGAACTACTCAATGCGAGGCGAGAGATGGTAAGTCACTTATCATTCATAATTGTTTTCGACTTAAATACTCGTATAATGTTTTACGAGAATAGTCATGGAAGAAACTCATGACAAAGTACTAGTCGTAAAAAGCTTACGACTACTTACGACCAGGTAGTGGTCGTAGAAAGACTTACAACCATGTCGTAGTCGTAGAAAAACTTACGACCGTGTCGGTGGTTGTAGAAGTACTTACAACCATTTGGTCGATGTTTATCTTCGTTCTGTTCTTTGTAGGTTAAACGGGATACGAAGACCTTAGGCGACTCACTCGACTATGAAAAAGAAGAGTCGAGGAGGCTAAGGAACGAAGTATTAGTCCTCTCGGATAGACTTTGAGAGACTGTCTCTGCATCTAAAAGATTGCAGGAAAAAATAAATAGTAAGTTCTGAACTTAAGACTGCTTTTGATCTTTAACCTTTACCCGACTCTCATTTCTTCTCGAGATAAAGAAAAGAGATGCGAAGCTCGCATCAAGTTCAAGAAAAAGCTTTGGTCATTCAGGAGTTTTCCCGTATTACCTCGAATAAGGATCAAGAACTTGAGGGTCTTAGAACTCAATTAACAGGTAAGTAATTCTTTACCTGTTATCCTTTTTGAGTATTTTCCCTTTTCTAATGCCAATTTTTGTTGAAATTGTTTGTCCAATTGAGAAGCCTCGAGGTCAAATCCAAGAGAAAACCTTGATCTACAATGAGTCCATCCGCATCGCTAAGATGAATGCAGAGGACATCAGAGCATGGGAGAAAAAGCACGCTTGAAAGTATTGCTTCCCATCGAGAAGAGGTTAAGAAACTGGATTCTCAATTAGTAGGTAAGAAATGCTTTTACCTATAATTATCTTTGTGTTATCTTCCTCCAGAAGTTTATTTTCGTTTGACCGATTTTATTCTTTTCAGAACAAGTGGTCGAAAACAAGAAACTTCGCGAGGCTTCGACTTGTACCCAACAGGAGATGGAGTCGATGAAGACTAGTCTTCAAGGCAACATCACTCTCCTGAACAATGTGCTTAGTGAGCTGCATTCTGAGGGAAAAACTCCTCGAGAAGATACCATAGTTTGCTCACACAAGTACCATTGGGGAACAAGTCGGAAAATTGCAAGAAATGGTGACCACTCAAGGCTAATCAAGTCAATCAATAAGGGAGGCGATCGAGCGGAGTAAGTTACGCTTTGGCGAAACTTAAAGCTCAAGATCCCCGCCTTAATGTGCAACCAATTGAAGCCGAGTTCGATTGTTCGAATCGAGGCAAATCGTCTGATTGAGGAAATGCAATTGGTTGGCAAAAGGTGGCGGAGGAAATGCGACTAGGCTCTCCCCTTCGTAGTAATCTTGTAACTACCTTGTAAAGCGCATAATATCTGTTGATGAGTGATATATGATCCATCTTATTTCCTGAAAATTATCTTGTCGAGAAGTTAGTAACTCAAAAGATAATAAACGAATGAAAGACTAAGAATTGAAGTCAAATTAATAACTTTATCCTAGCCCCCGACTATTTGCTTAGATTGTTTAGACAATCTAAGTAAATAGTGTTTGAAATAGGGTTTCTGAAAACAAAGAGAGGTTTGTTTAACTTATAGTTTTTGTTATGGTTGTCAAGCACTTAGTCGAAAAAGTAGAAACGACTCGACACTAGGAAGTTCCTTCTAGTGGGCAAGACCACGTGCAGAGAGGAAAGGCTTCGACTAGGTGATGTTACCATCTCCGACTAGTTTAATCAAACCAAGAACAGCAACTTGAGTTAAGCAAACGTCTAGAGGACTTTAATAATTCGTTCGCCCTTTTCTGATGGACTCGATAAGTCTTTTCCAGTAGCAAAAAGTAGGAGACTGAGCAGCGCTAGGAAGTTCCTTCTAGTGGGCAGGACCACATGCAGAGAGGAAAAACTTCGACTAGGTGTGTCTCTTCCTTCGACCAGTTAAAACGAAACGAGTACATCAAAGGTGGTCGAATAAATGTATCAAGTGCACTCTACTTAGAATATTTTTTGGAAATCACTGAAAAAATAAACTAAGATTGAGAGAGTTGGCTCTGAGAACATTTCGACTTGATAGAACCCGAGCTCTTTGTATTGGCTGAAAAATGAGTAACGAGTCGATGCTAGGAAATTCCTTCTAGTGGGCAGAACCACATGCAGATAGGAGAAGTTTCGACTAGATGATGTTACTTGTTTTTCGACCAGTGTAAAGAAAACTGGGTGTTTTTGTATCATAGTTGAAAGATTAAAAAAGCACTACTCAAAAAATAAGGCAAGAGAAGTAGAAAGAACCTGGACTTTTATTGCCTGAGAAATTGGTCACACATAGAATTTGCGTAACTGGTCGATGTTCCAAGAGTTTGAGAGAACCTGTCCATCTTCCATCGCTAGTCGTAACCGACTCGCAGTAGGGTTACTTCGACCATCGTGTAAGGACCTTCCCATTTAGGGAAAGTTTATTCGATTAGACTTGGATTGGCGAGCCTCAATACCAAGTCACCTACAAGAAGGTCGCGAGGTTGGACCTTACGATCATAGTATCTGCAGCAGGCTTGTTGGTAGACCGCCGAACGGATTAAGGCTAGGTTTCTCCTTTCTTCGAGTAGGTTAATGTCATCCGCTCGAAGTTGTTCTGATCCGAGTTGTTGAAAGTTTCAACTCGTGTCGACTAGTAATTTTAGCTCCGGAGGAAGCATGGCTTCGACTCCAACACGAGAAAAAATGGTGTTTCTCCGTTGCTCGATCGGTGGTCGTCTTTAACCGCCCATAACACGGAGGGTAATTCTTGTACCCAAGCCCCGAGCTAACAAGTCGGGTCGAAGACTCGGGTTTTAATTCCTCGCATTATTTGGCCGTTTACGTTCGACCGCCCGTTGCTTTAGGGATGTGCAATGAAGCATAGCATAATTTGGTACCCAACTCGTCGCAAAATTCACGAAATTTTGCACTTGCGAATGTTTACCATTATGCGTAATTATCCGACTTGGAACTCCAAATCGCTAATTACGCATCTCATCATGAACCTTTTGTCGCTCCGATGTTATCCCGATTCTGAGTTCACTTCAATCCATTTTGTGAACGTGTCAATAGCCACAAAAGGAATTCAAACCTCCCGGAGCTTTGGGAAATGGTCCTAGGATATCGAGACCCAGTGTCGCAAAATGCCAAGAAAGAGGTATTGTCCGTAATGCTTGAGCCGGGTTGGTGTATTTGTCTACCATGGAATTGGCATTGGACACACTTTTAACCACCTCCTTAGCATCATACGAGTGTCAGAGGCGGTAAAAACCTTATCGAAGGCTTTACCAACCAATGTTCTCAGAGGAAGCATGTGTCCCACAGATGCCACTGTGTATATCGTGAAGGAGTGTTATTCCTTCGTTTTGCGAATGCATCGCATGAGTATCCCTTGGGTTCCTCGTTTGTAGAGGACTCCTTCGACCAAAGTATACATTTTGGTTTTTCGGATAAACGATGCGCCTCAAGATCATCTTGGTGCACGGAACCCTTGCGAAGATACTCGTAGATGGGAGTCATCCGTATCCTCGTAGTCTAATGAGGCCATCTCAATAGGAGGTGTCTCGGTTCTTCGACTGAGACGGCTTTTGGAGTTGCTCCAAGAAAACTCCTTTTGGTGCGTAGATCGGGAAGAAGCCATCCGAGCAAGTTGGTCTGCGAGGAAATTATCCTTTCGAGGATGAATTGTACCTCGAAACCTAAAAATGCTTTTCTAGCTTGCGAACTTCCGATAAGTATTGAGACATTGTCGAGCTAGAGCACCGTACTCTTTCCGACTTGATTCACGACTAGTTGAGAGTCTCCTCTCACGAGTAGTCGATTTAATTGAGAGTGCTTTTGCACTCGTATGCCGCCTAGCAAACCTTCGTACTCGCCACATTATTAGTGGCACGAAAGTTTAATTGTATGGCATACTTTAAGGTTTCTCCGGTAGGAGATACCAGGACCACCCCAGCCCCCGAGCCACTTAAAGTAAGTGACCCGTCAAAGTACATCATCCACTGGTCGTGGGAATCGTACTGGGGATCCTGAACAGGTTCAGGATTTGTCCATTCGGCGACAAAGTCTGCCAAGATCTGGGATTTTATGGCCGTTCGGGACATGAAATGGAGGTCGAACTCCCCAAGTTCGACTGACCATTTTGCCATGCGTCCATTGTTTCCTTATTATGGAGGATTGCTCCCAAAGGAAACTCAGACGGCACAGCTATTTTGTGCGCCTGAAAATAATGCCGCAATTTCCTCGAAGACATGAGGAGGGCATATAGAAGTTTTTGGACCTGAGGGTAACGCTCCTTAGGCCCGTGTAAAACTTCGCTAACGTAGTAAACCGGTCGTTGTACGTTTTCACGTTCTACGACCAGTACTGCGCTTGCTGCCTGTGGCGTGGCAGCTAGGTAAATTAAGAGCGTCTCTTCTGGCTTTGGAGAAACCGAGCAGGATCACTCGAAGATACCTCTTGACATCCTCAAAGGCGCGCTTGCCTCGTTCGACCACTCAAAACCTTCATGTCTCCCGAGAAGTTTAAAGAAAGGTAGTCCTTTTCTCCTAGTCGTGCGATGAAACGACTTAAAGCCGCCATGCACCCAAAGTGAGTTTCGACTTCCTTTTTGTGTTTGGAGGACGATCCGGAGGATGACCTTTATTTTTCAGATTTGCTTCGATTCCTCGTTCGGATACTAGGAATCCAAGTAATTTTCTGAAGAAATTCCAAACACACACTTCTCTCGATTGAGTTTTAAGCGGTGCTTTACGAGGTTGTCGAATGTTTCTTGTAGGTCGCTGATATGATTAAGTCTCTTAATGCTTTTTACGACTAGATCATCAACATAGGCTTCCAAATTCCGACCTAATTGAGATGAAAAAGTCGATTGCATTAGGCGTTGAAAAGAAGCACCGACATTCTTTAGACCAAATGGCATTTTGACATAGCAAAAGGTACCAAATGGAGTAATGAATGCGGTCTTTTCTTCATCGTTTAAACACATATTGATCTGGTGGTATCCAGAATATGCATCTAAAAAACTTAATATCTCACAACTGCAGAGAATCAACCACCGATCGACACGAGGTAAAGGAAATCATCTTTTGGACAAGCTTTATTAAGATCGAGAAAGTCCACGCACATCGCCATTTGCCGTTTGACTTTTTGACCATTACAGGGTTAGCCAACCACTCTGGGTGGTTGACTTCTCTTATAAAGCTTGCTTTAAGTAGCTTATCCAACTCTGATTTAATAGCATCTCGTCGATCAGGGGCAAATCTCCGTAATTTTTGTTTTACAGGTACTTTATCAGGCCGTAAAGCTAGCCTGTGCTCGATCACCTCCCTGGGGACTCCGGGCATGTCGGATGTTTGCCACGCAAAGACATCTGCGTTAGCTCGGAGGAAGGTAATGAGGGCGTCTTCCTATTTGGGGTCGGAAGTCTCCCCGTCACGAACATTTTGAGGGCTCTTCTGCGTCGGAGGAACCTCTTTGACTTGGTCGTTCGGCTTTGTGCGCTTTAGACTTCGACTTGCTAGTCGGTCGACTTTCATCTCGAGTTGGTATTTGACCAACCATCTCGAGGATCGACGGCCGCACTATCGCCATCTTTTGTCACATCAATGGTGATCACTCCTTTGGGACCTGACATCTTAAGATATTGATACCCGTAATGAGTAGCTATTAAGAATTTTGCCAAAGTTGGTCGTCCGAGTATGGCGTTATATGCCGTATCGAAATCGACCACATCAAAGGAGACTTTCTCTGTCCTGAAATTACTTGGTGAGCCAAATGTTAAAGGAAGAGAAACTTGGCCAATAGGTTTGGCTGAAGACCCCGGTACGATTCCATGAAAGGAGTATCGTACCGGCCTTACCTTTGTCCTGGGTACTTGCATCTCGTCCAGGGCATTAGTAAATAATATGTTCAAAGAACTGCCACCATCAACCAACACTCGATTGACCCGACAGTTGTTGATGGTGGGTTCGACCACAATCGGATATCGACCTGATCGACTCGTAGTGATTGAGCAGTCATCCTTCTCAAAAGAGATGGTAACTTCCGACCACTTCGGTAATTTATTGACGAGAGGAGTATGTATGGAATTTACCTCTCGTCCGACAGCTTTAAGTTGTCGTTTGGAGTCGTATGCCGATGATCCTCCGTAGATGTGCTCAACGGTATGTTGCGGATCTTGGAACGGCATCTCCTCATCATCCGACGACTTTTGGCCACTCGTATGTCCTACCTGCTCGAGAGTAGGGAGTGGTGCTTTGCCGTTGTAGTAGTCCTCGAGCTTTCTTTGGAAAACTTCGGCGCTTCTGGAGGTCATGTCCTTCCTTTTATGAAAAGGACACCACCTTGGTTTGTCGTTCCTACGATCGTAGGCGCTTACCTTTGCCTTGATCGAGTGCGACTTGATGGTTTGGGGCTCTCCATCTTTCACGGCCGAACCTCCTTGGAACCACCGGTTTGTGGTTTTGACTTTTATTTTCTTCTTGGACTTTTTTGCTTTTTTATCCTTACCAACTTCACCTGGCTCTCGAGGAGTGTATGTTTCTCGATCGATAGTGTTGTTCCACTCGACTGCCTCAGAAGCAGTTGCATATCGATCGGCCATCTCGAAGAGCTCGGCAACAGTGTTGGGAGGATTCAAAGCAATGTCCTCCGTTATCCTTCTACTACGGACTCCTTGCTTAAAAGCCACGATCACAGAGGAATCGAAATTTCGAATTGAGTTACTGACCCGACTAAAGCGCTTGATGAATTGACGCAAAGTCTCGTTGTTGTTCTGTTTTATCCGGTGCAAGTCGTCTTCTTTTCCAGGGCGGTTGTATGTGCCTTGGAAATTCGCCTGTAGAAGATCGCAGAGGTGTTGCCAAGAGTAGATCGACTCGAGTGGTTGGTTTAATAACCACGATCGAGCGGATCCTTCGAGCACAGTCGGAAGGTAATTCGCCATTACATGCTCTCCTCCTCCTGCTGCTCGGACAGCTGTTGTATAGATCTGAAGAAATTCGATGGGATTTTGAGATCCATCAAATTTCTCCATGTTCACTGGCCGAAAATGAGGTGGCCGAATCGCTCAAGGTCGGCGAAAATGCGGCATCCGGTAATCACTTCTTGACGCCTTCTTTGTAGGAAAGAAGGGTTAATGTCACCAGTGATCGTATCGACGATACCGTGCAACAGTGACTGCTACGTAGTAGGTCTCGCCTCACGAGGGAATACTCGTACTCCACCCGCTGTGAATTTCTTTGTCGAAGTGGTGAATGATCACCTCTCAGGGGCTTCTTGATCTTCACCGATCGAAATGTATTTCTCCGAATAGGGGATCGATTCGACTTATGGCCGTGTCGATTCCTACGTGAAAAATATTCGATTGATCGTAGCCGAGGAAGTCGTATTGTCGCGACTACCGAATGTTGTCGATGAGGTACCTCCAGTCTTGTCATCACAGTTCGAAGTCTTTGCGTAATCTCTTCAGCAAAGAGATCGTACCCTGTCGTTCGAGCAAGCTCTTGGCTGGGATTCTCGAGCAAGTCGTTGATGTCCTGGAGTTCTTGTACCTCCTCCGACTGATGTTGAATGCGCCAGCGTGTTTTTCGATCGCAATTTTCTTTCTTCTGACGACATCAAAATCCTCCTCATCAGGTCTTTGAGGCCTTCTTAGTGGAGTGCGAGAATGTCGAGGATTTCCCTCGCGTTCATTAGAGTGTTGGTTCTCTCTGCCAACGGTGGTGCCCTTGCCATTACCACGAGGGGGCGCAGTGTGTGATCTTTGGGGAGTGTTCTTATCTCGACCTCCATGAGGCTGACCCTGATTTGGGGGAAGGACGAAGACCTCCCGTTGATGATTCTCACTTGCGCCGAGGCCTCCCGCTTGAGGAGTGCTCGAGAGACACCATCTGGCGACTTGGAGTAATCCTCCGGTAGGGGAACTCGGTTATAATCGCTCCGTTCGCAAATGAGATCTGCGGGAGGCGGTCGATTTTGCAGAAAGCATGCTTGATCCCACCTCTCTCGGAGTTACCACGAGAGAGAGGATCACTAGATCTTTGGTGGAGTCTGGAATGGTGGCTCCCGAACTTGACTTACCAAGTCGGACCGCCTTAAGGGACTTGAACACTTGGAGAAAAACTCTCGTCGTGTTGTGAGTCCTCCGGGAGCGGTTACGCTTGGATTGACCCTTGTCCTTTGAGGGAATTGGCTCCTCTGTTGGACGTATTGTTGTGGGGGATAAGGATCCCTCCTCAACTCCATTAATGGGATGGTTTCCTGGAGAATAATCTCCGGAGGCAACATCACCATCAGCGGATGCATCACTCGGCTCGTAGTCGAAACCGGCATCCATGTCGACGTCTGCGTAATCTGCCAAGTCAAACCAGTTCTCCTCGTTCCATTCTCCTGCCATGATTGCATGAGATTGAAAAAAGAGAGTATGTTGACAAGAGATTACCGGAAGATCCCCACGGTCGGCGCCAACTGTCGGTGTATTAGAACCGATCTTACGTAAAGATTATTTGATTCGGGGGGTCTCCTAGAGATGAAATCACGCAGAGTGGTTGACACGGGATGTTTAGACAGGTTCAGGCCTTCTCCGTAGAGAATAATAACCCTAATCCTGTGTGGTGTGGTATTCTTAATGATCGAGTAAGAAGCTAAGACTATTACAGAGAATCGAACTTGTCTCCTTCCTCTACTCGCCCTTGATGCCCTTATATAGTCGTGAAGGAGTAGCCGTTTTGCCCTGCGGAAGAGGCGCCTTAATTGAGCCAGTAATGGGCGCATGATGGCAGTAATTACCGGCGCATTGGCTTCTCCACGCCGTCTGGCAATTATCATTCAAAGATAATGGGGTATTTAAGCACTATTACTACGCGGGATAGTAGTGCGTGCGACTGCTCGATTCTTTAATCAATTGGACCCACTTGCTGTAGGTTTGATTATAAGGTGGTCGTGGTCTACACGGTCGTAGGAGAACTTACGACCGTGTAGTAATCGTAAAAGGTCTTACGACTATGTAGTGATCGTGAAAGACTTACGACCATGAAATGGTCGTAGAAAGACTTACGACTAGGAAGTAGTCGTAGTAAGACTTACGACTAGGCAGTAGTCGTAGTAAGACTTACGACTATGGGGGGTGATTGTAGAAGATCTTACAATCACTTGGTGGGTCTCTCCCTTATAAAAATAAGGGGTACTTCTGGAGACTATGTGACATCATATTTACCCATAATAAGAATTATAGATAATAGATAAAATGAGGATTATTAGATCCTCGTCAAGACATTTTTTCGTTTGAGTGAAGGTTGCTCCAAAACCGAGTCAAAATCAAAATATGATCCAAAAACTTGCTCGTGGGTTAAAGATGATCCTAGATGTATTCCCACATGTCACAACAAGAAATATCCAGGCCAGAAACCAAAGGAAAACCGAAGGATCAAAGAATGCCCTAAAATCACAAAATAGAGAGCGAGAGCAAGAACAAGATGAAGATCATCTTGAGGAATCTTGTTTGGATTGATTTGAGATAGATATTGGTTTACAACCACTCCATCACGGAGGACGAATACTTAACACTTGAGCACATAATCAATCCAACTCTCTATAACCATAACCTCTCCATCATCTCTCCCTAAACACAAACTAGGCTTTCTTCAAATATAAGGATTGGGAGGTGCACAACCAGCACCCTCTATTTATAGCGGAGGCTAGCTTCTAGAAGGATATTTCTAAAGGGCACCCGTTAAGCCCACACACAAACGGGTTTAACTCACGCACGTATTTTAATGCGCTATCTTCATCTTCTCTTGACCTAAATCACTTCTCATTATGCTGTCTTGCGCCACGGTTTAGCCAAAAGCCATCAAGGTGGTATTTGGTGAAGCTACTAAAATACCCCTTCTCGATCCTTCTCCAAAGACCGAGTCCAAACTCCATGAAGCAATCCCATGCTTCGTCACATATAGGTTGATCAACGACTCTCTTCATGCCGGCAAGTCTCTCCCATCTGGCTCCCACCGAAACCACCATGTCACTTGCACCGACCCCGTGCCGCTTGATGCAACCCGTCGCCCTGAACTTCCCGTTTGGACATCTTTGTCCATTTTGCGCCATGTTTGAGTCCATCGATTTCACTAGGCATTCTCGATCGTTCTGAACCTCAACTCTCCAAATCTAGTCCCAATCATTCTCGCCATTAATCGTCGTTGACCTCCAAGCCACATGCACAACAATAGACAAAAAAATCAATTTCGGGAATAAGTTCTTTACAACTTGACCCATGTTAGTCAAAACATGCATCATGCAACAGATATGCACTGAAACCCATGAACTTGACATAACCAACAAACATCGCCGCCAAGATAGCCGGCGAATAAGTCAAAACCGGTCAGACCGCCACCCATGGTGCAGATGACCGCCTCTCGACCGGCTCGATCGCCTCTCGCCGGCCCTGATCGCCACCGCCGCCTAACCATCCAAGAGGGACTTAGCCAAATTTCCTCTATAGAAATCCGAAACCTCTCTGGAATTTCAAACAAATAAAACTTTTGACTCGAAACTCTAAAAAATTATGAGACTAAGTGTAGGAGAATCCCCTCTCTTACATACACCCTCTATTTTTGGCCCAACTCCAAACTCAAAGTCAGTTAGTGGCTGGTCAGATTGCCGCCCCATGGCCGGTTTGACCGTTAGCCACTACACCCGAGGCTTGACCGGTCTGACCGCTAGTGGTGACCGGTCTGACCACCACATAAGCAGGTCTGACCGCCGCCCTGGCTGGTCTGACCATCACATAAGCCGGTCAGACCACCAGCTGCCTTACAAAACCTGAAACTTTGTCGAAAACGTTTGTTTCGATAAACCATCAATACCATTGCTAATTATAACATCACGCTAGGATCATAAACATATCACCATAATATTCACAGAAACAAACCGACAACGCGGGCCATCAAATCCGTGCTTTTATCCACTACACATGAGAACGAATAATTATATATACTGTTACATGTACGGTAAAATAGTTCTCTTTTTCGTTTTAGTCCCGCACCTGTTGCAGACTGTATCCATTTGCATATTGGAATTTGTTTCCTGCTGTGTCTCCGTCCGCGGCCGGGAGAGTCCGATAGCCCCGCACGGCGGCGCCGGCGCGATTTCCTCCCCTCGCGCATTGTTGGGGGAGGGACCGAGGGAGGGAGGAAAAGCACAGGTCTTCCGCCTTCGTGCCCTTAATTTCTCGACTCGATCCCAGGTACCGTCGTCGTCCTATCATGGGGCTGCTGGAGCTGAAGCGGCTCATGTCCATGCAGCGGGAGCGGCGTCGTCGGCAAATCCAAGGCCGTAGTAAGCTCCTCGGCCTCTCGGTTATTATTCATCACCGTTATGTGCACGCCATGGCATCTATAACTTGTTCATAGTATTACTCTGCAGTCATACACAGCAAGAATCGGTTGCTATGTATGCTTTTATTTTCCTTCAAAAATTCTCTTTGATTTATTAGTAAATTCTTATTTTTGTGGATACCAAGATTGTTCCTTTTTCTGTTTGAGTAGGCTAGGTCTCCAACCCCGCTCCTCTTTAACCCCAATTTGCATATGTTCATTAAAAAAATAACTTGGGAGGAGATTTCAGGAGAAGTAATTTCTACTGTTGATGTCTGGACTATTCATGGCCATGCATGATGTGTTACAGATGGATCGATTGCTTGAGTGGCTAAAAGAAAGGCCTCGCCATGTCAACAAGATGACGATTCTCAAGGTGGCAACAGAATGAGACATGCAGGACCAGAGCTTCCAGAGGTACGGCATAAAAAAACTGATAATGGACGACTTATGTTGTAAGTGTAATATCACCATGCCTGTTCTAATCGCACAAATTGTTGGGACTATGCTAGCTAAATATAACTTATGGACAGAGAACATATCTTTTGGTGCTACTATCGATTACAGTCCTACTGCATTAGTAGCTTTGCTTTGTTCTAACTGTTGCAGCTTTAACTCTCCAGTAGAAAACTGTCATGAGTCTTAGATCCCCAGGTGTCTTGATAAGGAATAGGCTTCCTATAGCTATCTCCCTTATTAGAAATTTAGAAGTGGTTTGTGCTTCTTTTGCTGTGATTGTTGTGGTCTAGTTCCACTATCTTGCTGTTTACGCATGATCTCCGTTACAAGCAATTGGGAGCCATGCCATGCCATGTGTGCATGGTTAGATCAGGAGTATGAGCAAGCTAACCATGCCACGTATGCATATTCAATTATTCATACCAGAAAAATTGGGAAAATTATCAAAATGTATTGTCACTGGCTTCACAATTCGCACTAGAACATTGATTTAGCTAATTTTCTTCCTAAATCCAGTACAAATGAGTAAATGACTGATTGAATTGCATATTCTTGTAGGACACCTTTGTTTTATTTGGTCTGTGTAATCTATTCTCTCTTCATCATAGTTACCAAGGTTTATGTCTCTTACACTGTAGCTGTCAAAGCTTGGATTCTATTTCATGGGCTTCCGTCTGTTTCGATATTTTTTCGAAAATGTCGTCTGTTTCAATGTTTCAAAGATATCTAGTCACTATGGTGGAACCATTAATTCAAGTATCTTGGCTTTTCATCTTCAGGAATCTCAGGAACGCATGGAGCATGAACGAACTTTTGGAGTTCCCTCTCATCTTAGGCAGATGCCCGAACACCGCCATGGCAACCTCTCAAGAGTGTGAAGATCACCGGTTTCTGCTCTGCAAAGAGCTTGACTGAGCTGACATGTCATATTCTTGAGAACACAACATCGCTTAGAGTGTCATACATTGGACACCACTTGCAGCGTTTTTATGTGTTTTTATGTGCTCTTGGCAATACCATGCCACCGGCTACTCAGCGAACAACCCTGGACCGGCTGTGTTAATTGCTAGTGTGATTTTGCTTACAGAGATGGCGCAGCCGATGATAAATATCGATGTCCATATACAGCTTTGTTTGATCACTGATCATCAGTCTGCTGCGCTGCTGTTAAATTACCTCTGACATGTCAGATGTCGAGCCCAGAATCCCCTGGAGGAAAGGGCCGGCCCACATATAAAAGCACGAGCTCTCCTTTTCACGGGTCACGATGCCCACTACATGGATCAGCTTGGGCTCCAATTCGGCCCGTGAAAGTAGTTGCTTCCCCTCGTTCCGCCCTACTCTGCTCAAAGACTAAGATTAGACCGGCAGTCAGTCTGCCCGGTCGTTGGCTTGTTTCCGGCTTGCCGCGTGCCAGTTGCTGCACCTGATAAGTGATGAGAGAGACGGCACGATGACGGTACAAGCACGCCACCTCGAGGCTTCGAGCAGGTGACGACGAGGACGAGCGGAGGCCGGGGCGGCGTCAGCGTGCGGTCAAGTCGGTACCTACCTCCTGCCACTTACGGCGCCTGCAGTTGTGCCGAGGAGACGGGGATGGCTGACATTTTTTTGTTGCTGATTTAACACCTTTTTATGCCTAATAATTGCTCACTTTCTTTAGCTGAAATGGTATTTCTCCTAGAAAATTGCTAAGGAGTGCTAGGGCGTTTTCCGCACCCTCGAGTACTCGAATTTTCATTCATTCGACTTACCTTGCGATTTGTGCTCTAGCTTTATCATTGACAATTGCGGTAGCTCTTTGGCGACGATTTTCGGCGAGTTAGGGTTTGAGATTCACCAGACTTAGAGTTTGGACTCACTGAAGCCCTCGGTACAGAGGGAGGTGGGGCAGACGGTGGGCGTCGGTGGCGCTGTTGGGCCCGGATTTGGAGTAGGGCGAGGGGGCGAAATGGCGACAAGACGAGAGGGGCGAGTTATGGAGGGAGTCTGCCGACAGTGGTGCCACCGGAGCAGGACGGGGTGGCGGCGTTGAGAGGAAAGGGCGGCAGAGGGGGAACCATCGGGCCTGGCAGTTGAGGCAGTAGGGTAGGGTCCGAGGGAGATATTTTTATATGGTTGATGGGAAGGTGAGATATCAAGTCTCCAAATTTGCGTAGTAAAAAACAAAAAACGCTCATTGCTCCCTAGACATCACCGTTCTCCTGCTACCAGCAAAAGCCAAAAGCGAAAACAGAAGGAATAAAGGAAAAGGTAATGGAAACTTCGTGCACAAAATATCAGACACCGCCTAGGAAGGAGGCCGTAGTCTTTCTCTCTCTTTACTAGGAACAAGGCCAAAGTCGCATTGTTGCAAAGGGAGTACTAATAGTAATGTAGTGTTGGTTTGATCGGCAGTAGTGCAGTATAGGTAGGTCCGTTTTGTTAGATGAACCAAGACAAATGCGATAAGTTGGTATATGATTTTGGATCATTCTCCCTTCCTTTTTACTACTCGGAACAAGAAAAGTTGTTTTTGCAGCGAGACAAGCTGAAATTGCACAGCTTTGTCCCTCCCAAATCACAATGAACAAACCCCAAATGTGACCTAGTGAAAAGGAGGAGAAAAACACACCAGTAAAGCCAGCTTCACCCAGGCCCCTCTCCAAACTCCAAAGGGAGAGGATCCAATCATCCAATGCACAAAAGCAAAAGCAAAAGCAAAAGCAAAGACGGGGGGAGGCGAGCAATCAGCAGTGGCACAAGCAAGTAAATGCACTGGCTTTGCTTGTAATATTCTCTCTCCGGGCATGAAACTTACCACTTCTTTAATGTTCTCCCACTCAGAAGCCGCGACATCCTCTCCATGCATTGGCCAATGCAAACCTACAACCATACCGTTGTCAAACTTTAATTTAAAACGGCAAAACCCCTACATAAACCTCTCTACGGGGAGTCCCCAGCTTCCACATTCCAATCCAAGGCACCCACAACTCACAAACCCAGCTCAGGAAACAGAGCAGCCATGGCGGCGTCCATGGCCGTCTCCGCTGTTTGGGCTCCCCTCCTCCTCGTCCTCGTCCTCGTCGCCTCCTCTTGCGATGGTAAGCGTAAGCCACCTCCCTCGCGTCGTTTTGTGAACTGACCGAAGCTAAGGTGAGGTGGGGTGAGCTAGTGGCTGATGTGTGGATGTGTCTTGCAGGGGCGCACGGGAGGAGCCCCCACGGCCTCGGCGTCAACTACGGCAGGGTCGCCGACGACATCCCGCGGCCGCGGCGCTCGGTCGAGCTGCTGCGCGCGGCGGGCGCGGGGTCGGTCAAGATTTACGACGCCAACCCGGCCGTCCTCCGCGCGCTGGCGGGGACGCACATGCGGGTGTCCATCATGGTGCCCAACGAGATCATCCCGGACATCGCTACCTCTGCGGCCGCCGCGGACAGGTGGGTGGCCGAGAATCTGGTGCCGTACTACCCGGAGACGCGGGTCAAGTACCTCCTCGTCGGCAACGAGGTGCTTTCCGACTACTCCGTCGCCAACTCCACCTGGCTGCACATCGTGCCGGCGATGGAGAACCTCCATCGGAGCCTCCGCGTACGCCGTATCAGCAGCGTGAAGATTGGCACCACTCTCGCCATGGACGCGCTCGCCTCCTCCTCCCCGCGCCCGCCGTCGGCGGGCGCCTTCCGCCCCGACATCGCCGCTGCCGTCGTGCGCCCGCTGCTCCGGTTCTTGAACGGGACCAACTCGTACTACTTCGTCGATGCGTACCCCTACTTCGTCTGGGCCAGCAACAACAAGACCATCACGCTCGACTACGCGCTCTTCAATGGCGGCAGCCGCTACATCGACCCGGGCACGGGGCTGGCATACACCAACCTGCTCGACGAAATGCTCGATGCGGTGGTCGACGCGATGACGAAGCTCGGGTACGGGGGCGTGAAGCTGGCCATCGCAGAGACCGGGTGGCCAAACGGCTGCGACTACGACCAAATCGGCGGCAACGTCCACAACGCCGCCGTGTACAACAGGAACCTCGCGGCGCGGATGGCCAAGAACCCCGGCACGCCGGCGCGGCCTGGCGCAAAGATGCCGGTGTTCGTCTTCTCCCTCTACAACGAGGACCTCAAGCCCGGGCCGGGCACCGAGCGGCACTGGGGGCTGTACTATCCCAACGGCACAGCAGTGTACCAAATCGACCTCACTGGGCGGCGGTCGCTGTGGTCGTACCCGCTGCTGCCGGCGCCGGAAAACAACACGCCGTACAAGGGGCCGATATGGTGCGTGCTGGCCGCCCGCGGCAAGAAGCTGAACGAGACGGCGGTGGGGAACGCGCTGACGTACGCGTGCGGGCAGGGGAACGGGACGTGCAACGCCATCCAGCCCAGTGGGGAGTGCTACCTGCCGAACACGACGGCGGCGCACTCCAGCTACGCATTCAACTCGTACTGGCAGCAGCTCAGGAAGACTGGAGCGACATGCTACTTCAATAACCTTGCAGAGCAGACTATTAAGGACCCAAGTAAGTGTGTTCAAACTCCATACTCCATACATTCTGAAATTAGTGCTACTTACTGGTACTTCAAATTTCATGTGATTAATACCACGTGAGCAGTGCAGTTAGTATACGTGGTTTAGTGCGTTAGATTAATTTGACTGTTTACTTTTGATGTTGGTTAGTACCTTTCGAATAGAATAGCTAGTACATTTCTAATGATAAAAAAGAAGTGAAGTCTATAGCTGGCCGAGGTGATGAACTTTGTTGAAGCTGGTCAAGGTTACAGTTTTGGAAGAAGTATAGGACCAGGTCGTCTCTCGGTGTCCTTTTCTGATGTTTGGAGATGATTAAAACAGATTGTCCTGCGTCTCACCTGGGATTATGTTGGATTATCCAAATGACCAAATCTGAAGTCATGGCCATGATGCCATTTGCCAACTAGGAGATGAGACATATAATAGAGAACTGGAAGTCCTTGCGAATTGTGATCCATCCGGTGTAGTACTCAATTGTTATGTAGGTTGATCTCTAAAAAATATACAGTATGGAGATCTTTGAAAATGCTTTCCACTTCCAAGAAGTTGGTGGCATGGAAGCTTTCAGTATCGTGTTTCACACAGCTGATTGATTCCATGGATTATTTATGCTAGTATAGGAGGATTATAATGGAAATGTGCCGTCAATAAGAAACTCTTTTGCTGTTCATCTCTCAAGATGAATTGACCCCAACTTAGGACCTTCAGGAATCACAAATTATAATAGGTATTGATCATTATAAGATGTTGCTGAGTTTATGTTGCCAAAAATTAATCAGCAGCATTGTGATTGACCTAATACATGGTATGCCTCCGAGATCGCAAGGGGTAGCGATGTGCTACCGGTGATCCCGGCGGAGCTACTCGACGTCCAGGCGCCGTGACGAGATACAGTATTGACAAGCAAGAGGACAGGGAAACAGAGAACTCAGGATTTGGGAGAACAGAATATTGTATTTCTTGCTTTGATACAATGAGTAAGGCTCCCCTTTTATAGTACTAGATCCATACGTTTCTATTCCGAGTACAACTCCTAAAGGAAGTAATCCTTCTGCTATTTAAAGAAAGTATATAACTATAGATAGCTTATGATATATATTCCGTAACTAGAACCACGTAACTAGAACCAGCTTCGGACTCCTATTCCTCAGTTGATCCCTTTCTCCGTTGCTGGCGTTGAAGTCGCCTTTCTTGTATTGCGACGCTGATATTGAATTCCCCACACAACATCTCTCCCCGCCTCGGCAAACAGCTCGTCCTCGAGCTGAAAAGACGGATAAGATAGCTTGAAATCCTCCACTGGTTCCCACGAAGCATCAGCAGGAGATAGACCAACCCATTGTACCAAGACATGCCAAATGTCTCGTCGAAGGCTGGCCTTTAAGACCTTTTCAGGAACTGGAATTGGACGACCATCAGTAACCGGAGGTAGCATTGGTATGACAGTTGGCGGTGTTCCATAGAACTTCTTAAGAATACCCACATGAAAAACATTGTGAAGTCGTGATCCCTCGGGAAGTTGGAGCCGATATGCTACCGTCCCAATGCGAGCCAACACTTGATATGGCCCATAATATCTTGGACCCAGCTTGCCTCGTTGTCTGCCCGGTAAGGAAGCAGCTTGGCGATGAATCAACCTTAACCATACCCATTCTCCGACCTCATATGTAATTTCCCGATGATGTTTATCATAGTAATGCTTGGCATAGTCCTGGGCTTGTATTAACCGCTCACGAACTTCATGAAGAAATGCATCACGATCCTGAAGCTGTGCTTCTGCCGCGGCGACGTGTGCAGTTCCTTCAACATATGTTTTCAAAGAAGGAGGTGAACGCCCATATACAATCTTGAAGGGAGTGTCACGAAGAGCTGTATGATATGATGTGTTGTAACAATACTCAGCCCATGAAAGCCGCCTACCTAAGCGTGGTCGGTCCCCTGTGAGACAACGAAGGTACATGGCAATAACTTTGTTTACGGCCTCCGTCTGGCCATCTGACTGGGGATGAAATGCAGAACTCATATGAAGATGAGTACCCGTTAATTTGAATAAATCCTTCCAAAAAGCACTAGTAAAAACAGGGTCACGGTCGCTCACAATTGAATGTGGAATGCCATGTAGTCTGACAATCTCGTGAAAGAACACACGGGCAACCGTTGCGGCTGTATATGGATGGCCTATTGGAATGAAGTGAGCGTATTTAGAAAAGCGATCAATAACTGACAGAATTACCGATTTTCCGTGTACGCAAGGCAATCCTTCGATGAAATCCATTGAAATATCGGCCCATACTGTCGTTGGTACTACTAATGGTTGTAGTAGACCCGCGGGATGTAGATGTTCAGTCTTGTTCCGTTGGCATATAACACAAGCTCGAACGAAATTCTGAACTTCCTTGTGTGCATGAGGGACATAAAAATCGGAGTGCAAACGATGTAGCGTTTTTTGGTAACCTTCGTGTCCAGCGTGAGCTGTTGACAAAATCGCTTGTAGTGCCGGCGATGCTGCAGACACATAGACACGACCGCCATGCAGAAGAAGGCCGTCGGAAAAAGACCATGGTGCTCCCAATTCTCCGGACTGAACCTTAGAACAGAGAGATTGTAATTCGGGTGAGGTAACCACCTCCTGCCGAAGTTCCTCAAAAATGGAAAACGTTGGTCCCGATAATGCAAAACTGGCAGCTGTGTCACTGTCCCGACGGGAAAGAGCATCTGCCACGGTGTTTAACCGTCCGGGACGATATTCCACCGTAAAACTGTACCCAAATAATTTGCTTACCCATTGATGTTGTGGGATGGTAGAGAGACGTTGATCCAATAAAAATTTCAAACTGTAATGGTCCGTACGTACAATGAAAG
This sequence comes from Hsuehochloa calcarea, assembly GCA_036346395.1. Lineage (NCBI taxonomy): Eukaryota > Viridiplantae > Streptophyta > Magnoliopsida > Poales > Poaceae > Hsuehochloa > Hsuehochloa calcarea. The sequence goes on from CM070610.1 coordinate 6,897,170, forward strand.
AGCGACCCCAAAGGTATGGCCGCCAGTGACGGATGGCATGAACCAATCCTATGAGCTCTCGCTCGTATGCGGCCAGCTTCTGATGTCGTGCAGTGACTTGCTTGCTGAAGAACGCAAGGGGGCCCTGGCCTTGGTGGAGGACGGCGCCAAACCCGGTGCCTGATGCATCACATTCGACGATAAAATCGGCGGAGAAGTCGGGCAAGTGAAGAACCGGAGCGCTGGCGAGAGCCTTCTTGAGTGTGCTAAATGCAATGGTTGCGTCCTCGGACCACTGAAAAGTCTCCTTCTTGAGTAACTTAGTGAGGCGTGATAGAACCGAAATCACGAATGAATTTCCGGTAGTAGCCGGCTAGGCCAAGGAATCCACGCAACCCTCTTGCTGATGGTGGTTGTGGCCATGATTGAATTGCAATCACCTTGTCTTCATCCATAGAAACCCCATTGGCGGAAATGACGTGGCCGAGATATGCCACGGATGGTGTACCAAAGGTACATTTTGACCGCTTCAAATAGAGGCCATTATCGCGCATGACAGTGAGTATGCTTCGTAAATGTTGCAAATGTTCCGCCCAAGTTGAACTGTAGATCAAAATATCGTCAAAAAAGACAAGAGCAAAACGACGAAGGTAAGGGCATAGAACCGTGTTCATCAAGGCCTGGAATGTAGATGGCGCATTAGTGAGTCCGAACGGCATCACCAAGAATTCAAAATGTCCATGATGTGTCCGGAAGGCGGTCTTCTCCACATCGGCAGGATGCATGCGCACCTGATGATATCCTGAACGGAGGTCAAGTTTCGTGAAGAAACGTGCCCCCTTCAACTCGTCAATGAGCTCGTCGACGACTGGAATTGGAAATTTGTCGCGGATAGTTAACTCATTAAGCGCCCGTAATCCACACAAAAGCGCCGGGAGTTGTCCGATTTTTTGACAAGTAAAACGGGTGAAGAAAATGCCGAAGTGCTTGACCTGATTGTGCCTTGCTGCAACATTGCAGCACACTGACGTTCGAGCTCATCCTTTTGCAACTGTGGGTATCGATACGGTCGAACGGCCACTGGGTCTGACCCCTGTCGGAGGTGGATGCGGTGATCAAAGGCTCGGACCGGTGGCAGGCCTCTTGGTTCGTCAAAGATATGTTCGAACTCACCCAATAGGTCGGAGAGGAGATTCTCATTGGAGCATGAAACTGCACGTACTGCTGCCACTGGTGCTGCTATGCCGTGCCAAGCAATGTGTCGGCCGTCGCGCCGGAAGGAGATACGTAAGTTGTTGAAGTCCCACAGAACCGGACCCAACGTGCGCAGCCATTGTACCCCAAGTACAATGTCGAATCCACCGAGTGGAATAGCCAAGGCGTCTGTCATGAAGGTTTCGCCGGCAATGGACAGTGTCAAGTCCCGAGTGATGCCGCCACTAGATACTTGATCGCCGTTGGCAACTATCACCCGAAGCCCAGTCCGGGGCTCTAGGTGGATACCTGCACTCAGCACCATCCCGTCGCTGATGAAATTATGTGTGGACCCGGTGTCCAAGAGCGCGGTGAATTCCTTCTTGCCGACCATCACCTTGAGTTGCATTGTTTCATTGGCCCTGATGCTCCAGATTCCTGTTAAGGCATGAAGAGATACTGTGGGTGCTTGACTGGGCTCTACTGGTGAGTTGTCCTGCCCCTCAGCGTCATCGTCGTCCGACACATCAATATAGAACAGTCGTTGGCAACGGTGCCCTCGGACAAACTGTTCGTCGCAGTTAAAACAGAGGCCCTTCTTACGCCGTTCGGCCATCTCAGAGGGATTCAGTCGTCGTATTGGCCGGCCGGATGATGCTGTGGTAGTTGAGCTGGCCGTGGTTGCATTATCTGGTGCTGATGGTCGTGGTACTAACGGCAGTGGAGTTGATGGTCGCTGCCACCCCGTCGATCGTGGGCTCGGACGGCTGTTGCCTGCTCCTGGCGCCACTGGAACCGCCTGTCCGCGACGTTCATATGCTCTGGTGAGACTCATTGCCACCTGGAGGTCTGTCGGATTTTGTAACTCGACGTCAATACGCAGTTGTTCCGGCAGTCCGGCAGTAAAGAGCTGCATCTGATGTAGTGGATGTAATGCCTCTGTGTGACATAATAGTGCAAAGAACTGCTCAATATAATCCTGGACTGAGTTGGTGAAAGGAAGACGTGCCAAAGCGCCGAGAGGATTGCTTCTTATCGGTGGCCCAAATCGGAGATGACAGAGGTCTTTGAAACGCGGCCAGGATGGCGTACCGCCATCACGTTCTAGTTGGAAATACCAATACTGGGCGATTCCAGTGAGGTGATAAGAGGCGAGCCATACCTTATCGGTTTCTTCTGTTCTTTGTCCGCGGAAGAATTGTTCACATCTATTAATCCAAGCCAAAGGGTCATCCTTGCCGTCGTAGAGAGGGAACTCCAGCTTATGGTAGCGTGGAACCCCAGATGAAACATTGCCTGATGGTAACACAGTTGGGAAATTGCCACCGTGATGTTCTTGGAGTTGCGGATGAAATTGTTGTTGATGGTATGGCATGGTGGTGGGTCTGGAGATGAGTGGTGGGGCGGTTATTAAGTTGGTAGGATTGTGCATGGAGTATGGTGATGGTGGATATTGGATAGCTGAGGATGCGGTAGTGGTTGTGGGAAGTGTTGTCGACGACGTCTGGCTAAGTTGTGCCAAAAAATTTGGGTGTTGTGATCCCGGCGGAAGCGGCAACAGCCCCGGCAACTCTACCGCGGGTTGCTTCTCGACTGCCGTCAAACGCGTAACCACGTCGCCCATCTGTTGATTCATCCCATCGATGCGCACCGTAAGCATCTGTATGGATTGGAGCAGCTGTGCCATGGTCACCTCCTCCGTTGCGTCTTCCGAACCCGGCATAGCAGCGTCCAAGGATGGCTCTGATACCAAATTGGTATGCCTCCGAGATCGCAAGGGGTAGCGATGTGCTACCGGTGATCCCGGCGGAGCTACTCGACGTCCATGCGCCGTGACGAGATACAGTATTGACAAGCAAGAGGACAGGGAAACAGAGAACTCAGGATTTGGGAGAACAGAATATTGTATTTCTTGCTTTGATACAATGAGTAAGGCTCCCCTTTTATAGTACTAGATCCATACGTTTCTATTCCGAGTACAACTCCTAAAGGAAGTAATCCTTCTGCTATTTAAAGAAAGTATATAACTATAGATAGCTTATGATATATATTCCGTAACTAGAACCACGTAACTAGAACCAGCTTCGGACTCCTATTCCTCAGTTGATCCCTTTCTCCGTTGCTGGCGTTGAAGTCGCCTTTCTTGTATTGCGACGCTGATATTGAATTCCCCACACAACATACATGTGAATCTTGATTGGTTACTAATATTGTTTTTAAGCATGAATAGAAAGGCTATTGCTTTCTGATAAGTTCATATTTTGAAATGGAGTACATGGAACTAGTGTTTGTTTTTTAGTACGAACTCCCGGATTTGAGAACCCCTGGGCTTATGTGTTTAGGATTTAGGAACGTTTGGTGCTTATAGATTTTAGTTTACAGACTAGGATGGCTCCCAAAGTGGACTAAATTCTGAACCATGTTGAGTCCATGCTGTACAACTGCTCATATCATCTTATGATGTAAACCTGAAGGGGGTGTTGAAGTGGTAACAATAAATGCACTTGTTCAAGCTAATAAGGTATCCCAAACTCCCCATTAGCCTAGTGCATATACAGTAGAAGGCATCTTTGTTAGGAGTTGACACAGATAATCCTACCTGGCATCATCTATGGGTGTTTCAGTGTTTGTCTGGCACTGGCTCTGTGGCTCGCTTCCAAAAGATGTTCTGAAATTATCAGGTTGCACACTTGTTCTGCAAGATTCATTCAGAGTTTCAGACAGCGGACCTGGCTACTCGGCTGTCATTACCCCATAGGAACTGTTGCTTTCCATCCAATGCTACACTAGATGCCTGTATACTTGTATGCACTGTGGTCCGTTCGTTGATTGGGTCAAAGTCCAACTGCACATTTCACATAACCTTGGATTGTTGTAGTAAGGCCAGCTGCAAGCCTGCAGCATGCAGGTATTTGCGAAGGCATGGCTATAAAAATTCGGTACTAATTCTATATACATTTAGACATTTGCTAGTAGGATGAATTCAGAAACACAATTTCTGCACAGTTGAGTGTTAGCTTGAACTTACTTATTTTTAAGTGTTAACTGTGTAAAGTATCTTAAAACTTTTCCTAGAACAATATGCTTTCTTTGAAGCATTTGTTGAGTGTCAAACTCAAACACGGTACAACTCGGGAAATGCTACATTGGCTAGTTGTTTATGTTAGAAATGTGGACAAAATTTTAATTCTAAATTTTATTCTGAGGTAAAGATCATATAAAACTAGAGATGCATAAAGCAATACTAACAACAGATAAATCATTGTACTTTTAAACATTCACAGTAATATTACTGAATAAATTGGTAGCACAATTAGCTTACAGTTAGACTTGATGAAGAAAAGGAAGCAGCGTAGGCTCAAATCAGTGCAGAATGTAGATGTAGCAGCACAGCGAAACCTTATTGTTGCCCCGTGCAAGTGAACTCTGCGACAATGGTTCAGAGATTCCTGCTCACCCTCCTTCCCGGTACACGCCGAGGAGAAGGGATGGAATGGTTCGACAACACAACTTTTCAACACAGTAGAACAGAGATGAAGTAGTAGAAAATGGAAGTGTTTCAATTCTCTTTAAGTCTGGATGTCTCTAGGTCTTTTTAAGGTCGAGACAATTACTTTCTAGTAACTGCATAATAAAACACATATTAAAACACTGATAACTGCTAATTCAAAATCAATCAACGGTAATTAAGCAGTGTTTATCAGATCCTGATTACATACTGATTTATAACTTCGACCAGTGTATCTCGATCACACTGGTCTATGGATCCAACCACTATTTTTTTCGACTACAGTGTTTCAACCACACCGGTCTATAACTTCGACCATATTATTTCGATCACTGTACTTCGACACTTTATTTCGATCACACTGGTCTATGACTTCGACCACTTTATTCGACCACTGTGTTTTGACTACACTGGTCTATGACTTCGAGTACATTATTTCGATCACTGTGTTTCGACCGCGCTGGTTTATGGCTTCGTCCACATTATAAGGAGAGAGCAAAATGCACGGTTAGCAAAAGAAAAGTGGACTAAGTTCACGACACGTTAACGGTCGTGCATCCGAGTACATTATTTCGATCACTGTGTTTCGACCGCTGCTGGTTTATGGCTTCGTCCACATTATAAGGAGAGAGCAAAATGCACTGTTAGCAAAAGAAAAGTGGACTAAGTTCACGACACGTTCACGGTCGTGCATCGCAAGTCACGCGATTGCCACGCGAATATACGCGAGCGTGCGTACGTGCATGTTTGTGACTTTAGCTATAGTCCTTACTTATGTCACCCTATACATGTGTTATATGTTTCAAGTGGTGACAAAAACTCTATCTTATAAATTGCACTCCCACCACTTAGCTAAGCATTATGAGACTAAACTATGTATGCTTTAGAATTTCAGGAATGAATGTACCTTTACGCGCAATTATAACAGTTTATAAATGTTGCAATTTATTGGACTAAATTTGGTTGCTGCTGAAACTCTTGCTTCAGTGCATTAGCATGCTCTGAATAAACAGTTTTAGGTGAAGCGTCTATGTAACGTTTCCTCTCAGGGCTAAACCCATCCTTGGACACTTGCTTGCGCATCTTCCTCGTCAGTTCTCTACTCATTTAGCTTAACTTGGTAAAAGACAGCCTTGGTCGATGTTGATTTGGTATCAAAAGTAAGATCCTTCTGCTATTGCTTATTGGAGAAATCAGAATCTCCCGTGCAAATGACATACTATATCAGTAATTCTTTAGCACTTAAATTACCATTTGTGAAAACTAAAGTCGAACAGATAATATTTCCTGAAGCTTTATTCGATTATTTTCTGCTGGCTGAAGCAATTGACTATCTTGTGATCTTGACATGCAGCTTTAGCGTTTAGTTGTTAACCTCCGTGCTGATTAGTACGTAACACTAAGTTTGTGTGCTTTTGCAGGCTATGGATCCTGCAAGTTCCAGAGTTCTTTGGGCTGATTGATTACAAGGGAGGACAAGTGGGAAAAAATATATGATTGTTGATTTCGTCAAACCTGATTAGCTAGGAACGTGCTTGTCGCCGTTGATGTTCTTAAACTTCTGATGTAACATTGAAAGCTAGCTCGCCGTCTGTTTTGTTGTGGTTTAATCTGAGTTCGAAAAATTCAGTTCCCAAAAAAACTTTTCCCAAAATAACAATATCCCCTTCCCAAGTTCCCATGCCATCTTTCCTTACTAAGAAATAGTGATGGCAGTCAAAAAGTTTCACGAACGAGATTTTACGACAGGGTTACGTAGAAACAACCTGTGAATTTTACAACTTTAATGCCATGCATAGAATTCCCTGGACACGCGGTGCACATGAGCCTTTACAATCCAAAATATGGATGGAAGAGAGAACATTACCGGTAGAAGAGTTTTTTTTTGGTTAAAATGGCATGATTGACACACACAATAGCAGAATTAGTCTTACTTCCTTCGCGCATTGAAGGCAAAAAAAAAAAAAAGCACCTTTTGTCGTGGGAACGACATATGGTTTCGTCCCTACCTCTAGGGCGTCTTCTCACCTTTGGGGTGTGGGTTCCCTTTCCTTGAAAAAGGCTGAGAGTTGTAGGAATCTTTAAATATAAAGCAAATGAGCTCTAAAAATTATAATTTTTTTTGTAAATGCTTCTAACACCGTGTAATTGCTTGTGTAATATTTTTATAATTTTAGTTGTCCTGTATTTTTCTCAAAAATTCCTTTTAACGGCAATGAAATAATCGATTTGAGGAGAATTTTAAAAACATGATTAAAATAATTTCCACATTTATTCTCAACATAATTATCCCAAGTTTACAATTTTTGGATGTTACAAATTGAGTGATCAAATCAGACAAAATAAAAATTGTAGATAGTAAAAGTAGTAGTACGATTAGTACTACTCGGAGTACTAAATAAAATAGTATTGGTACCAGAAGTCGAGCAGGACGTAGAGGAAATCGTACTCTAACCTCATGGCAACATTCTGATACAGTTTTTATCTTCTTTACGCGGGTAAAAAAAGAAATAAATATTACCATAAGACTAGGCCATAAGGGCACAAAGAGAGTTTTTGGCTAAAAAAGTATGGTTGGTATGCGAAATAACAAATCTAGCATATCCCCCAAGGCATCAAAGATAAAAATAACACCGCAAAGCCTTGTTCTACGAGACAGGGAAGATTGAATGTTTTGTTGTAGCTCGTAGAATAAGGATGAGTCAGTTCGAATAAAATGGGACTAGTTAGCACTACTACAAAAAGGGTAATACTGATGCCTCATCACAAACGGTAGATCAAAATCATTTGTATTAAATACAACCACATACGGTTTTAGTTTATCGACCGTCTGTGTTACTTTTTGCGGTAAAAACCGTATGTGAAGAAGTAATATCACAAACGATTCGTGTTGAAAACCATCTATGAAGTATCACAGACGGTTATTGTTCAGAACCGTTTGTGATACTTTATATACGGTTTTCAACATGAACTGTCTGTGACTTCTCGTCCTCATCGCATACAAACCGTCTGTGATAATCTCATTTATTGCATAACCGACCCTCACAGATCGATCTGTCTTAAATTCTAGGTCTGTTATCTCGCTGCTACTGCTGCTGGCCAGGTGGGGTTTTTAGGCGATTTGGTGAAAGGAGACCACAGATTTGGTAATTTGTTCTTGACTATTGATGGTTAGTACGTAATTTCTTCTTTGCATATTGTATTCTAGATCTAGCTTGGTAAAGAAATAGATTTGAAGATGGTTTAGATCGGTAAATATAGAATTGAAGATGGTTTAGATCTATCTTTTTGTGTTATTTTGCAAGTGTTGGCTTCTTACCATCTGAAGTTGGGTATGGACTATCTATAATGTGTTTGTGATGAACAACCTAACCCTAAGGTGCATTGTTGTTTTTTCAATTCATTATAAATACATATTTCAAAAGACATATCAAAAGTTGCATCTATAGTATACTAATTAATTAATTCAATATTTAACACCAAATTGTTATATGCATTGTGTAGATGGACCGAAGCTGGATATACGCTGGCAACCATGTAAGTGAAGAGTACATTAATGGTGTGTCTGCTTTTACAAGAGCTGTCGAGGAGGATATGTTGAATAAGGGGGTAGAATATATGTATTCTTCATGCATTGTCTGCGAGAATCTAAAGAAATTCAAGAACCGAGCACAAAACGAAGCACACTTAATTCGAAGGGGTTTTAAAAGGGCTATGCACATTGGACCAGTCACGGTGAAGAGCAGATTATATAGGAAGGTAGTAATAACGACAACGCCGACAAAGTCAACGATATACCACCAGATGATGTCGATTGTGGTTCTGATTCGGATAGGCTACATGATGACAATCTGGATTAGATGCTTCGCGATGCAAAAGGGAACTGTGTTGAGAGGTAGTATGTTAAATTTTGGGGCTTGATGAAGGACTCGGAGAAACCTTTGTTCCCAGGCTGCAAGTCGAATACACAAGGTTGTCATCTGTGCTTGAACTGCTAAAATGAAGGCAAGCAACGGTTGGTCCGAAAAGAGTTTCACGCCACTGTTAGCGAACATGCTTTCGGAGGAAAACGAGTTGCCCAAAACCACATACAAAGCTAACAAGGTTCTTTGTCCATTGGGAATAGAAGTAGAAAGAATACATGTATGTCCGAACGACTGTATCCTCTACCGTAACGAGTATGCAAATATGCATGTATGTCCGGTGTGCAACACATCCCAATACAAGCATAAGAATCAATCAGATGACGGCGAGGGGATCGAGGTGAAGAAAGGACCTCCTCCTAAGGTGGCATGGTATCTTCCTGTAATTCCTCGTTTAAAGTAGTTTTTTGCGAACCCAAAGGATGCAAAACTGTTGCATTGACACTTGGAGGAGCGTAAGATTGACAGAAAGTTAAGACACCTTTCTGATTCTACCCAGTGGGGAAACATTGATAGGACATTTGCGGACTTCGGTGTGAAACCGAGGAATATAAGGTTTCGATTGAGTACATATGGAATGAATCATTTCGGTAACATGAGCAGCGGACATAGCACTTGGCTCGTGACTCTCTGTATCTACAAACTTCCTCCTTGGTTGTGTATGAAGCGGAAGTATATTTTGCCATCGATACTTATCCAAGGGCCGAAGCAACCTGGGAATGATATTGATATATACATAGCACCATTGATGGAAGATCTAAAAATACTGTGGATTGAAGGGGTACTGGTATGGGATGTGTACAAACGAGAGAACTTCACTTTACGCTCCCTGTTGTTCTGCACCATAAATAATTATCCTACCCTTGCTAACATGTCGAGCTAGAGTATAAAAGGGGCCAACGCCTGTACTCACTACTTAAATGATACCAAGAGTGTGTGGCTGAAGCATGCGCGCAAAACCGTGTACATACATCACCGTAGGTTCCCTCGGAGGGCTCACCCAAAGCGCAGGATGAAGAAACAATTCGACGGAAAGGAGGACAGTTCAGCTTCAAGGCATTTAAGCGAAAAAGAGGTCTATGATATGGTTAAGGGTTTAGATGTTGTGCTCGGAAAGTGACGTAAATCGAGGACCCGTGAGAAGAACATCTGGAAGAAGAGATCAATATTTTGGGACTTATCTTATTGGGAGCACTTAGAAGTTCGTCACTGGATCGACGTCATGCATGTAGAGAAGAATGTATATGGCAGCTTGATTGGTCTCTTACTGAACATTCGTGACAAAATAAAGGATGGTGTCAACGCACAGCTTGACTTGGTTGATATGGATATCAGACCTGAGTTAGCACCAACAAAGACTGATAAACGACGAATGTATCTCCCCCTGCTTGTTACACTCTGTCTAAGGCCGAGAGAACTGAACTGTGCTAGTGCTTGCATGTTGTGAAAATTCCGTCCGGTTGCTCCGCCAACATGAAGAAACTTGTTTTGATGGAAGATTTTAAGTTAATTGGCAGGAAGTTTCATGATTGTCATGTGCTGATTACACAGATGCCCCCTGTTGTAATTATAAGTATTTTGCTGATCAAGGTCCAAGATAGAATAATGAGGGTTTTTTTTATTTCTTTAACACAATTGCTCAGAATGTCATTGATTCTGATGGACTATGTGATCTACAGGACGAGGTGGTGGTGACGGTATGTGATCTTGAGATGTATTTCTCTCCGTCGTTTTTTAATATCATGGTCCATATCATTGTTCACATTGTGAGGGAGATAAAGATGTGTGGACCCGTGTTCCTACGTAGCATGTATCCGTTCGAGAGGTTCGTGGGAATTCTCAAGTCCTATGTACGAAATCGATCTCGGCCGGAGGGCAGCATCGTCGAAGGTAATGCAACCGAAGAGGTCATTGAGTTCTGCATCAATTACATGGCTCAGGTCGAACCGATAGGTGTGCTTCGATCTTACCATGAGGAAGGCTCGAGAGTATCAGGACCATCAAAAGGAAAGCAATCACTCCAGATATGGATGCATATGCTCAAGTCCATTTTGCGGTCTTGCAACACATGGCTGAAGTGTCCCGGTATATCGACCAGCACAAGGACTTGCTTCGGCAATAGAATCCAGAGCGGTCGGATGTTTGGATCACTAGATAGCACAACAGTAGGTTCAACCAATGGTTGAAGGAGTGACTCGCTAGGAGCTCGTTAAGTGATATGCAGACATGGTTGGCAAAAGGGCCAACATTTATAGTTGTGACATGACAAGGATACGACATAAATTGGTACACATTCTAGAAGCGGGATCAGGATGTAATTAGCACTAACAAGAATAGAGGTGTCCGCATAGATGCATTCAATACCGATGGGCCGAGGAGCTCCTACTATAGGTTCATAGAGGAGATTTAGAAGCTCGGCTATGCACTTTTCAAGATCACATGTTTTGGTGTCGTTGGGTCAATCTCCCACAGGTGAAGGTCAACAAGTATAGCGTCACTACCGTGGACCTCAAATGTGTCGAATACAAAGACGAATCATTCGTACTCGCTAACCAGGTTGTTCAAGTCTTCTATGTAACCGATCAAGCAAATAAGAAGCGCCATGTAGTTCTTCATAGAAAAATGAGGATTGTTATAGTTGAGAATATAGTGGACGAGGAAGAATAGAACCAATTTGATGAGTTGCCTCATTTCAAAAATGACATAAGGGTCAAGGAAGAACAACATGACGAAACTAGCTACATACGCGTCGATCATCATGAAGGGCTAATTTTCAAAGGTTGACCTATGTGTGCATATGTTTTGAATGGTTAATTTTAGTTCATATGAGTTAATTGATTTGTACTGTGAAATGAATGTGCTTGTTTCTGAAATGAATGTGAATTAGATGTATACATGTACTTATTATGTTTCTGTTTGTTTCAGAGGGTATAGCTAATATTTTTTGAGGCTAGCCAATAAACAGAACTAGATTTACCAATATAAAAACATATCACAGACGGTTTCATCTACTAATCATCTGTAATAATCTATTACAGACGGTTTCATCTAAAAATCGTCTATGATACATAATCTACCACAGACGGTTCCCTATGATAAGCTGTCTGTGATACATCAGATATCACGACGGTTTCATCTACAAACCATCTGTGATACGCAATCTATCGCAGATGGTTATTTATTGGAACCGTCTATGATATTATTTATTACAGACAGTTCTACTTTAGAACCGTCTGTGATGTCCAACCCTATTTATATTCAGACTCTAGAGTTTGTCCACTCCACTCAAACGACTAAGTTTCTCAACTCACCCTCCTTCCCCGAGCCCATCGCCACCGTCCTCGACGTCGCCTCCTCCTCAAGCCCGGCGCGACTCCTCCCCCTAGCCTGTCGCCACCGTCCTAGATGTTGCCTCCTCCTTGAGCCCACCCACCTCCTCCCCCGAGCCTGCTGCCTCCTCCGCGAGCATGAGCATGCATCGCCTCCTCCTCCCTCTAGCCCACCGCCTCCTCCCCTCCCCTGAGCCCGCTGCCTCCTCCTCCTCCCTCGAGCCTAGCGCGTCTCCCCTTCGACGACACCCTGCTACTTAGGTACTGCTCCTTGCTCATCCTTCTCCTCAACGCCCAAAGGTAATCGATGTCGAGTTGCCGACCCCGACGCCCTTTTCTCACTCTTTCTATCAATAATCTGTCATGCCGTCATGGTCTTCATGGACTCATGTATCTGGTTTAAACACTCAGTAGTATGAGGTGTTATACTTGTTTTAGGAATTTGTATTGTTCTAGTCAGTGATTCAGATGGTATTTATTTTGGTATTGCTATAGGAATATATTGTAATGTGGTGTGGTGGGCTTGATATGAATGCTATGTGATGATAATAGTCTTGTACTGAAATTATTTTGATAATCGGGTTTGAACTTGAGCTCCAATTGGAATGCTTACTCTACAACTGAGAGAAATATCAAAACTTTAAATATTAGCTTTATGCTAATTTCATTTGTTCACATGATGTTTGTGTTGAGCATGTTATTCATTTTAAATTACTTGGATGATTTACATGTTTATATGTCAATTATGTTATTATATTGGTCCTAATTTCTTCCCTACATATCCCAATTATTTATTAATTGGTGTGTATACCTATACACATAGATATCAAATCTTATGATAATATGTTTATGTGTGTCAGAACTTCTATTTCTTGTGAAGATGTCTTTCACTCATTCTTCCTCATCGTCGCCTCATGCGTTTGATGCGCCGTTCTCTGGAATATTGAAGCACGGTTGAAGAAAAGGAATGCCAAAAAGGTCCGAGGGCCGATTTACCATCACGGAGGCCGATGAGTATGGGACGCCTATCAATCCTCCCCGAGCAGCGTCCGCATTTTGGAGAACGTCAGAATAGTTGCACGAGAACTGGTCAACATCACCTACGATTCGTGGAAAGAGTTGACCAAAGCTCAGAAAGGTGAGCCGCTGACGTATATTTTTCGATCGTTCGAGATCCCAGAACAACACCAGGACTCTGTGCGACGACACGCGTTGCTACAGGCGTGCAAAGCGTGGAAGAACTTCAAGAGCGCGTTTGTCAAGAACTACGCCCTTCCACAAGTATCCGTTCTTGGAAGAGTACTAGGAAGAGTTTGTGACGATAAAGACTACGGATGATTTAGGAGTGAAAGTGTGGCGCACAGGGCCCTCCAATCAAACAAATGCGCACCCCCGTAGACTCAGCACCGCTGGGTATGTAGGTAAAATCCTATAATGGAGGGATCAGGACCGACATACAAATCTTTTGAATGCCTCCCCGCCATTTGCCGATATCCCTGATGATCGCGCCCGAAACTGGCTAAAAGTGGGGTTATCTACCCTGTCTTCGGGGGTTATCCCTGATGTGGAAATGTCCAAGTGCCTGGTAAGATATCAAACTATCTAGTTTGTTATTACTCTATAACTTCATAGGAAGTGAAATGACATGTTGGCTATTGCAGGAAACATTGAGTGCATAATCTTCCCAAGGCTCATTTCAGGCAGTCAGGGAGAAAGATATACTCTCCGAGACCCTAGGAAACGATAAGCACCCGGGTCGCACGAGAGGCCTTGGTATTTCTATTCCATAGAAACATGGATTCCCAGCTGACTCTAAAGCGTACCGGAGTAAGAAGAGAGCCATAGCCGAGCGCGATGCACGACTACGAGAGGAGATTCGTGAATTCCTCAGAGATGATTTCACTGAATCCATCAGAGATGAGATCAATGATCGCGTCAGAGATGAGATGCGACACCAGATGGAGAGCCTTGAGGAAAGGCTTAGGAAAAATTAATTGCAAGCTCCTGCCCCTATTGTGCTAGCCAGCCCCCCAAACTTCCGAGTTGCTGCGTGTCCAACCCTAACCCTACCCCAAATGGCGATGATAGATTTTATGTCGATAACATTTTTGTAATAATTATTATCTCTAGAATGTCCGATCCATTGATAGGTCTGTTGGAGTAGCTAATTTTGTATCGTTATGTAGATGGCTATGAAGTATAAGCTCCAAGTGAGATATGCCCCCATTGCCCTAGATGTTTCTTGGGGCTAGGCGTATCCATCCGGTGTTGGAGCTTTGGTGCACTTTGTAAATTTAGCGTTGGGTTTCGCAAAAGTGAATGTGGACGGTGTTCATGCCAATTTTGCGGTCGTCCCACTGCAGATTCCCCCAAACGACGAGGTCATGACTCTAGGGAAAGCCATTGGAACATTCATCCAGTAGCCCAAGAGTGACATCTGCCAGAGCTACATGCTCTAGTGTCAACTTCACAGGAATGTCCTACAACGGTGTCAAGTCCACGGAAGTTACCTGCACCGAAGCGGCAAGGGCTCGGTGCATCAGATGCATCTGCACCTCATGCTCGGTCAACTCTTATGAAGTCAACCTCTAAAAAGCAAGGCACCAAGGGCAAATCGAAGATGGTCGACTCCTGTTTCGATATCCAATTCTTGTCGTTGGCCTGGAAATTCATGCTAGGTGAGCCGTTGGTCGAGACGGTAGAGCGCGACCGTACCCTAGGATTCGCTTGCACAAGATTGCATGCATGGTACATGAAACATGCCAACAAGATGGATGGACAACGATGCTCGGGTGTCAACATCAAGTTCAAGAAGGATCATCTTAACCACGTGGTTCAAGACTGTGTCTTCACGCTCACTTTCAAGGACTTGTTCTTTCTCTTCAACCTCGATGCCTTCAACGCCTCACTCATGCGATGTTGAACACTGTAAGTGTGTACAATCACGGTCAACGCTCGTGTAATACCGATAAATGTTATATTTAACTCGTTTCTTTTGTGTGTGTGTATATATACATGATTTCTGAAGTGAAATTAAGAAATTCACCGATAGGTTTCCTCGACCCACACTTGGTCTTCTCGCAAACCATCAAGAAGAATGCAAAATTCATCGAGGATGACATGACAGAGTCATTGCTGGCTCACCGCGACAGGGAATTTATACTTTTGCCCTACAACTAGGAGTAAGTGATGCACTAGTTGCTATACTTATTGATTAATACTTTATAAGAAACACACACTTATATTTAATGACTATGGTGACATACCTGGTAGGTTCCACTAGATTGTAATTGTAATTATACCAAAACGGAATAGGGTAATATACCTAGATTCCCTAAAGAGGGCCGCACACGACTTCACAATTGTCCGATAATTGATCGACGGGTAAACACATTTCCTCCATATATAACTCTATTGTAGTCTTTCCTTCATTTGCAATGACTAAGGCAACTTCTTTGGATCACGTAGGTTGTTCGTCGTGTACTATGCTAAAGGAGGGAAAAGCAAGGAAAGTATTCTGCGATACGATCTAAATTTCCCGGTATTTGCTTATACACATTAAGCCTATATAACCATTCGTAGTAATGCCTCTCAAACTAATCAATTCTATTTTTACAGTGCCACCAGCAGCCACCAGCCTGCAACATCTGTGGATATTATGTTTGCCACATGGAACTCCTCGTCGGTTCCGCGATGACTAATGATCCTCATGTTTGTCAATCTTGTAATAATTATTTCATACTTATCAATTTATATATGTACGAATTTAATCTTCCTAGCGACAGGTTGTGAGCATCAATACAATTGCGTTGGAACAAGACAAGCTCATAAGTATTTGATGACAGTTTGCGTCATTCTTGAACCGTGAGGTCATAAATCCAAATGGGAAGTTCCACAATGTAGATTGAACTTAATAGTACATGTGTGTAAATGTACACGAATGATTAATTTTAGTTAATTGATTTGTGAATTGGATGTGCTTGTTTTTGAAATAAATATGAATTGGATGTGCTTGTTTCTGAAATTAATGTGAATTGGATGTATACATATACTTGTTGTGTTTCAGCTTGTTTCAGAGGGCATGGCTAGCATTTTCTGAGGCTAGTTAACAAACAAAAATAGATTTAGCAATACAAAAGAATATCACAGACGATTCCTTAGGATAAACCATCTGTGGTACATCAGCTCTCAGAGACGATTTCATCTACAAACCGTATGTGATACATCATCTATCACAGACGGTTTAATCTACAAATTGTCTGTGATAGTCAACTATCACAGACGGTTTTGAGTTAATAACTGTTTGTGATAGTCTGCATCATAGACGGTTCGAAAACCGTCTGTGATGACCTCATGTTATTACTGACCAATAAACTCAGACAGCTCACAAAACCATATGCGATGATATTTTTGAACCGTCTGTAAAGATCTTTTCTGTAGTAGTGTGGTTATGGTTTATTAATTACAACTAATTATGACTTCTCAATTAAGCATGGTTAATTATGACTAAATAATTAATAGTACTTAATGTAGCCTAATTAATTATGGTTAGAAATTTAGGACCAATAAATTACGACTAATTTATTACGACCAATTAATCGCCACTACATAGTTAGGATTAACTAAAATAGTCTTATTTAATTAACCCTATTAACTATCACTGCATAGTTGATTAATTACGACTATTTTAGTTAATACTAACTAACAACAGCTTTTTAATTAAGCCATCTAGTTAATTAATATTATTTAATGAATCAAGCCTAATTAATCATGATTAAATTATTACATTAATTAAATAAACTATTTTGGTTATGAATTTTAATTACAGGCAACAAACTGGGAGTAATTAATTACGACTAACTAACTAAGACTAATTAGGTCTGATTTAATAATAATAAATTTAATTAACTCTAATTAATTAGGACTAGTAAATTACCATCGATTAATTAATTAGGACCAATTAATCACAGTTGACTAATAAATTACGATATCATTAAATACAACTAAATAAATTGCAGAGTAAAATGTGACTAATTAAATAAGACTAATTAATTACAACTATTTAGTACATGTGATAATACATTTTTTTGAATGAAATTAGATGATTTTATTTTAAAAATATTGTTTGATAGGATTTCATCAATGTGATAATACTCCCCCCCCCCAACAAAGAAGGTTTGATCTGATCAGCTAGGGTGGCCAGGCAGCCGACTCCGCAAATTTTTTTTTATGGAATGAATTTTTTGACACATGTGATAATATTTACTTCCTTTTGTACTTCTATAAAGAAGATAAAAACCATATCCTGATGTTGTCGTGAAGTTCAAGTACAATTTCCTCTGCATCCCGGCCGACTTCGGGTACTAATGCTATTTTTCTTCGTGCCCCGAATAGTACTAATCGTACTACTACTTTTACTATCTACGATTTTTGTTTTGCCTGATCTGATAACTCGATTTGTAACATCAAAAAATTATAAACTTGGGATGATTATATTAAGAATAAATGTGAAAAGTATTTTGAACATATTTTGAAATTTTTCTCAAATCGATTATTTCATTTGTATACAAACAGTAGCTTTAAAGGAATTTTAGAGAAAAATACACAACCGATAAAATTCTGAAAACATTACACAGGCAAGTACACCGTGTCAGAAGTCTTCACAAAAAATTCATAATTTTTAGAATTTATTTTTTTAGGGGATCCGCACTCCCAGCAGCCCCGGACGAGGTCCTGTGCCGTCCGTATTGTACGAATAAGATATTATTTTTATTTTTAAGGTATTGAGAGTACATACATTTCTCGCTTGTTGACAGCAGAAGCGAACATGCCATAAAGTCACTCACGCGACACGAGAGGACACTTCACTATGGAGGAGGCAATGGCACAATCCCAGTAACCGCTCCTTGGCGACACCAAACAGCACCCGTACAGAGACAAGCTGCCAGTCAAACATGCTAACAACGCAGGCCGTCGTGTCATCCTGCCGAATGTTTGGCTCATTTGCCCGGTTTTAGGGACGATATAGTAAATTTAGCCATAATCCCGATAAAATAATAAAAATATATCGTAGATAGATAGGCAGGTAATATATATCGTCTGCAGTACTTTGGTGTTAAGATAGTGATAATATATACCGTTTCCAGTGCTTTGGTGTTAAAATAGTGGTAATATATGCCGTCTCGAGTGGTTTGGTGTTAAGATAGTGTTCGCGGCATGTCATCTATCTTGGTTTTAGTTCGCAGTAAGTCGCATTCTATGATGATTTTACATTGCAAAATGTTATTTTTACTATTTTATCTGTACGTAGGCTAAATTTTCTATTTTATTTTTAAAAAAGGTTAAATAAGAAGAGGAACAAAAACTGTACCTACCTAGCCTACCAGCCCATGTTTGCATCCAATCTTTGTCCATGAACCGCAGGAAATGCATATTTACTGCCTAAAGACTTTCGTTGCTTACCTGCTCTCGTTGCTTGCGTTTGATCCGTGCGTTAGTTACTTGACAACTCACGATCACGTTCGTTCCGCCCCTGGTTCGTTTAAGTCGGAAAAGAAAATTAGCTGAAGATCGAGAAGCAACTATTTCGTTGCAGAGAGAGATAACTACTAGCTAATGGTGACAGTACTGTTGGCGCTTTGCTTAACGTGGATGTTAAGTATCAAGATTCCTCCGTCCAAGTGGTCGGGGTGTTACTGCTGTCCACTTCACCGCGAACTAGCAATACCGTGTCGCAAACAAAACGGCTCAAGACGGAGGAAATCAGGGGATAGTGATTAGGGATAGCAATCTTGCCTGATTACTCATATAATTGTGGGCAAAAATCCTAATAGAAGTGATTATGTTCTTCCTTTATCGCCTCCGGGCATGTTTATGAGGCCAAACTCCGCCCGATAGGCAAACAGGCGTAGTCATAGAGGAGCTCCACCCGTACCTATTTTGTCCGATTACCCGTCACCTTCTATTGATAGGTAGGCCCTATAGTGGACACTGGACAACATCCACTCGACCAATAGTCCAACACCGGTGGCAACTAGCCTCCCTTCCCGCGTCTCTCCCGCATCCACCTCCTCTCCCTCGCCGCTGCCGACTACCTCATCGGCCAGGTGACCACTCACCCACCTACTCTCATCCATCCTCCCATTCTCCGGCCACCACAGGCCCGTAGGCAATAGGCACATAGGTTCCTTCCTCCCCTCACCCTTCTTCTAGCCCGACAACACCACAACAGGCCTCCCTCCCGCCTCCCCTACTGCTCGTCGCCTTCTCCGCCTCACCACGGCCGCAACCCTCTTCACTGATATATATGGGAGGAGGTGCTCAGCCGGATCGAAACTCCCAAACAAAGACGTAGGAAGGCCCTTGGTGAAGACGTCACAGATCGCGATGTTGTCGAACATGAAGTACCCGAACGTGTCCAAGGGTGACCTTCTCTCGAACAAAGTGGAGGTCAATCTCAACATGTTTCGTCCGCTGATGCTGCACTGGATTGCTGGAGAGGTAAACAGCACTGATGTTATCACAATAGACCAGAGTAGCACGGCGGCGGGTGGCGGCTCATGAGTAGTTGGCGCAGCCAAGTGGCTTCAGCAACACCGTTAGCCACAGCTCGATACTCGGCCTCTGCACTCGACCGGGAGACTGTGTGCTGACGCTTGGAGGACCAGGACACCAAGTTGTACCCGAGGAACACTGCGTAACCGGAGGTGGAACGACGAGTGTCGGGCAACCGCCCATCGGATCGGTGTAGACGACCGCCAAGAAAGGGGAACGCGCATAGTCAAGCCGAGAGAGAGTACCTTGTAAGTAACGCAAAATCCTTTTGAGGGCGGTGAAGTGCGCGCTCACGAGGATCATGCATATAAAGACAAATCATTGGATCGCATAGGCGATGTCCGGACGGTGAAGGTCGATATCAGAAAGCACCGGCCAGTCGCGATATCACAGAGAGTCAAGAACCGAATCCCATCTCGCAGATAATTTGAGTGCAGATCGACGGGTGCCGCAAGGCTTGCAAGCACTCATCCCTACAAGCGCCCAAAATATCCGAGTGTAACGCTGAGAGAGAGAATAGACCATCCGCACAATGTGTCACAGAGATGCCCAAAAATGATGCAAACCGACCCATATCTCGCTATAGCAAACTCGCTACCGAGAGCCGCAATAATCATTGGAGAAATCTGGCCGAGGAGGCGTGAGGACAATATCATCCACATACAATAGCAGATAGGCAAAGGTCGGATCCCCTGATATGAGAATAATGAAGTATCGGACTTAGTCTCAACAAAGCCGAGGACACAAGATGAGATGCGAACTCGTGGTGCCAAGCACTGGGCCCGCTTCACACCATAGAGACTTGTTGAGGCGCGAGACATGATCGGGGCGTGACGAGTCGACAAAACCAGTGGGCTGAACACAGTATACTGTCTCACTGAGAGTGCCATGTAAGAACGCATTCTTAACATCCAGCTGATGAATAGGCCACTGCTGAGACAATGCCAGAGAAAGAACCACCCGGACAGTCGTAGGTTTGACCACTGGGCTGAAGGTCTCATCATAATCGACACCGGGGCGCTGTGTGAAACCCCGCAATACCCAGCGAGCCTTGTAGCGATCAAGTGAACCATCTCGCCAAAGAATTTGTGACGATAAATCCATTTCCCGGTCACAAGATTGACACCGGGCGGCCGGGGGACTAGACTCCAGGTGTCATTTGCGAGAAGAGCATTATACTCAGCCTGCATAGCGGATCGCCAATTGGGGTCTGATAGAGCATCCCGAACAGAGCGCGGCAAATGCGACATGGGCACAGCGTGGAGGTTGAGGCGATCCACATGCTGTGCGATGCCAGACTTGCCGCGCGTGCGCATGGAGTGCGCATTGGCGACTGGGGTGATGGAGACCGGGCGAGTGTTGACGGTGCGGCCGGACGTCGTGGTGCTGCTGGCAGCAACCCGTGCGGATGGCACAGGGGCAGCAGCACCGGAGGGTGCGGTCGACGGTGTAGACGTGGCGCTCTCGGCAGCGACTGCAGCGGGTGCACAGGCGCGTGAGCGCCGATCGACGGCGAGCCGGTGACCCCTGTCCTGTGGCTCGATGTACGAGAGTGGATGGGCGGCCACATAGCGCATGCATGCACACAAGGCCATGCACAACGCGCGGCGCGCCGAGTCGCTTGGTGTACTGCACACAAGCGAGCTCGAGTGGATTGAGCGGTGAGATCATGCTCATCGACGAGGAAGTCCAAGGCGGAGGAAGCCATGGGCGTGGTGGACATATCGGCGAAAGGAAAGAAGGATTCGTCAAAAACGACATGTCGAGAAATAAGAATGCGATTCGACTGAAGCTCGAGACACCTATAGCCTTTGTGTTCCGAGGAGTAGCCGAGGAAGACGCATAAAGAAGAACGAGGGGCAAGTTTGTGGGGTGCTGTGGAGGACATGTTGGGGTAACAAGCACACCCAAAAACTTTGAGATGGTCATAGGAGGGCTGGGTGGAATAAAGGTGGTTGTAAGGTGTCGAGAAGGCGAGGGTTTTAGTGGGAGTCGATTCACAAGATATGTGGCAAGGTGTGTAGGGCCTCAACCCAAGAAACCGGAGGAAGACTACTTTGAAACAAAAGGGAACGCAGAATATTATTAATGGTGCGAAGGGAGCGCTCGGCTTTGCCATTTTGCTGAGAAGTATAAGGACACGACATGCGGAGTGCAACACCATGGGAGAGGAAGAACGTGCGGGCGGTGGAATTGTCAAATTCACGGCCATTGTCGCACTGGACGCTCTTGATGGTGGTGCCAAATTGCGTGTGAATAAAGGCAAAAAATTTGAGATGGTGGAGAACGCCTCGATTTTTGGCGGCTTTAAAAGTCCAAATATAGTGTGAGCAATCATCAAGAATGACAAGATAATATTTGTACCCGACACACTAACAATGGGAGATGTCCAAAGATCACAATGTATCAAATCAAAATTATGAAGAGCCCTAGAGCTAGATGATCCAAAGGAAAGCCGTGTGTGACGACCAAGTTGGCACGCATGGCATATATGATGGAGATCATCTTTATTACAAGAGATAACACTGGAGCTGATAAGCTTGGACAGAGCTTCACGCCCAAGATGCCCGAGACGACGATGCCAAAGCGAGGTGGGTGTGGCGATGAACGCGGAGGTGTTGGTGGCGGGTGGATAGAACGGGTAGAGGTCGCCAGAGCTATTGCACCTGGCGATCACGTTCCTGGTTTGCAAATCCTTCACAGAAAGGCCAAACGGATCAAATTCAATAGAACAGTTATTATCGGTGGTAAAACGGCGAATGGAAATCAAATTCTTAATGATGTTGGGAGACACCAAAACATCGTTAAGAACAAGATTGCGATGCGGAAAGGAAAACGTGTGTGATCCGGTGGCAATGACAGGAAGATGTGCTCCATTTCCCACAATGATAGATGAAGGAGTATAAGATGATGGTGGGGAAATGTTGGAGAGGTTACCAGCGTCCGCGGTCATGTGAGAACCAGCGCCGGAGTCGGCGTACCACTCGGATGGTGCCGGCGGGGTGAGCGTCATGGTGTTGAATGACTGCGCCAGGGAGTCCTGGTGCCGAGAGCCTCCATGGGTGGGGTTCAGTGGTGCCGGGGGACACTGATAGGCGGCGAGGGCCCTCGAACGCCGGCGGTGATACGCCGCTCCCGTGAGCGTCGGGCGGAGGCGGAGTGGTGTAGCCGGTGCTGGAGACGCCACCGCCCGGGGCGCCGCCGAAGGAGCCGCCGTAACCATATCTGCGGAAGGCGATGAACGCCGTGGTGTCGGTGGAGGCGCCCATAGGGCCACATCCGAGGGTGCTCGCCACGGATGTGCAAAGATGGGTGCACGCCGGTGGTACATCTTGGGCGTGCTTGCTGGCGTGTGGTCGAGGGCCGCCACGGCCACCGCGCCGCGACGGCGGTTGGAGCGCCGCCACCGGGCGCCCCAACGCTGCAGAAGAGTCGGCGCCCGAGCGCGCGCGGCAGACGTGGTGTGGCGACGAGTCTTTGCGGGCGGCGAGGGCGCCGCGTCGATCTCCATCTCCTCGAAGGAGGTGTGTCCGCCTCCGCGAAGGTCGGAACGGCGATGCATCTTGAGGATGGACACCATGTGGCGGAACTTGCCGCTCAAGCCACGGAGAAGAGTGAGCACCATCTGCCGATCACCGATGGGATCGCCGAACTCGGCGAGCGACGCGGCCATGGACTCGAGACGACGGCAGTAATCGGTGATCGTCAGGGAGTCTTGGCGGAAGTTGCGGAACTGCGTCTCGAGGAGGAGTGCACGGGATTCCTTCTGACCGAGGAATTCGTCCTCGAGGTAGCACCAGGCCTCGCGTGCGGGACGCTGCCGCATCATGAGTGACTGTTGCAAGTCGCTGGAGACGGTGCCGTATATCCATGTCAAGACGACACAGTCCGTCTGCACCCATGCCGGGCGCGTGGGAAACGCCTCGTCCTCAAGAACGTGGCGAGTCAGCGCGTACTTGCCGAGAACAGTGAGGAACATGCCGCGCCATTTGGTGTAGGTGTTTGTGGCCTGATCGAGGACGACGGGGATGAGGGCCTTGACATTGACGACGGCGGTGGCCTGTGCCCAGAGTGCCTCGTGGGCACGTTCGTACTCGTCAAGAGCAGCGGCGCGGAGACGTGCCTCCTCAGCACGGCGTGCTGCGTCAGCGCGGGCTGCGGCTTCAGCGGCAATACGTCGGTCTTCGGCTTCCTTGGCGGCGCGGTCCTCTGCGGCCTTGGCGGCGGCTGCAGCAGCAGCAGCGTTGTTGGCCGCCATCGAAGCCGCGCGATCAAACGGGCGGCGGGCGCGACCACGAGTTGCGTGAGTGGAGCGTCGGGCGCGACCACGTGGGCTTGATCGGACAATGACGACGCCTGCGACGAGTCGGCGTGAAGCGAGCGATCGATCGGAAGAATGGGGCGGGCGATGGGATCGACAAAGACGCTGGCGACGCGCGCCGTCGTGGCCGGCGTCGATCGGATCGTGGCGGCCGAGGTTGCGGAAGATTAGCGGATCGTAACCGCGTCTGATACCATATTAGAGTTGTTGGAATTGATTCTATTCACTGAATGAGCATCGGTACATATAGAGGCCGGGTGACTTATGAGCTACCTGACTTATGAGCTACCTGACTTATGAGCTACCTACTAATGAATGGGTGGCTTATGAGCTACCTATTATAATTACACAAGCTATAATTACAATAGGCTAACAATCACGTTCGTTCCGCCCCTGGTTCGTTTAAGTCGGAAAAGAAAATTAGCTGAAGATCGAGAAGCAACTATTTCGTTGCAGAGAGAGATAACTACTAGCTAATGGTGACAGTACTGTTGGCGCTTTGCTTAACGTGGATGTTAAGTATCAAGATTCCTCCGTCCAAGTGGTCGGGGTGTTACTGCTGTCCACTTCACCGCGATCTAGCAATACCGTGTCGCAAACAAAACGGCTCAAGACGGAGGAAATCAGGGGATAGTGATTAGGGATAGCAATCTTGCCTGATTACTCATATATTTGTGGGCAAAAATCCTAATAGAAGTGATTATGTTATTCCTTTATCGCCTGCGGGCATGTCTACGAGGCCAAACTCCGGCCGATAGGCAAACAGGCGTAGTCATAGAGGAGCTCCACCCGTACCTATTTTGTTCGATTACCCGTCACCTTCTATTGACAGGTAGGCCCTATAGTGGACACTGGACAACATCCACTCGACCAATAGTCCAACACCGGTGGCAACTAGCCTCCCTTCCCGCGTCTCTCCCGCATCCACCTCCTCTCCCTCGCCGCTGCCGACTACCTCATCGGCCAGGTGACCACTCACCCACCTACTCTCATCCATCCTCCCATTCTCCGGCCACCACAGGGCCGTAGGCAATAGGCACATAGGTTCCTTCCTCCCCTCACCCTTCTTCTAGCCCGACAACACCACAACAGGCCTCCCTCCCGCCTCCCCTACCGGCTCGTCGCCTTCTCCGGCCTCACCCGCCGGCCGCAACCCTCTTCGCTGATATCTATGGGAGGAGGCTGTCGGCGGGAGGTAGAAGAGGGCGCGGCTCGATCTGGACTCCATATTTAGAAGAGGGTGTCGCTGCTGGGAACTATAAGATATCGCTACCGAATCTAGAGAGAGGAGGATGTCGCTGCTGTTGGATGACTCCACCCCGTTGTTCCAGTAGAAGCCATCGTCACCTCCGAGCGTGGCCATCGCCTATCATTTATGTATTCATCTCCCCTCCCATCTGGTTTTGCTATTGTTGAGGTGCTGGTTGGAGGGCACACGTGCATGTCCGTGGGCGACAAGCACCCGCGGTGCAATAGGCATGGGCGACGAAGTCAACCCGTCGCGGGTGACTGCCGTAGTCGCGGGCATGGATTCCTAGTGGGCATGGGTACGAGGGAGATTCATCCGTGTCTACCGTGCCCAATTGCCATCCCCGATAGTGATGAGTGATCCATGTATTGTATAAGTTTTGGACAACCACACCCACTTCAACTGCTAGCTTAGCTAGCTTTAACCACCTCTCCTATGTAGTAGTATATTATATCCAACACGAAACAGCGCAATTACTTCCAAGTAAATCAAAGGTGATCAGTACATACCAGCATCAACATATATTCCTGGTCTAGTGTGGTATTAGTTGGCAAGTACATTTCTGCTAGCTTAGCTAGCTTTAACCACCTCTCTTATGTAGTAGTATATTATATCCAACACGAAACAGCGCAATTACTTCCAAGTAAATTAAAGGTGTTCAGTACATACCAGCATCAACATATATTCCTGGTCTAGTGTGGTATTAGTTGGCAAGTATATTCCGCAGAAACGGCAAGGTAGTCCCATGTCCACGAACAGCAGGTAGTGCGCCTAAGACGGTTGGTTATATCTCCTTAAGATTAGGAAGAAATTTAGATTGTTGTTTCAAGGCATGTTTTGAACGTAGGGATTTTGCACAAAAATATTGGAATTTGCATAAGCCCTGCAAAATTTATACAAGCTAGATTCACATGGTCGAAACATGACCTCATTGAAAATGACACCCTAGATCACTAAGGACATCTCCAGTAGTGTCATCTCTAATCTTGCTATATCAATTCAACGTCCCCGAAAGAAAGATTTAAAGACAACCCATCCAATAAGCTGTCTCTAGTAAGTTGTCTATAATATTCATATCAAACTTATAATATTCTCATTCATCCACCCCTCTCTCACATGCACTAGTTGCTTTTGTCTTGGTTCGTGTGTAGAGATGGTTGTTCGAGAAAGAGACGGCTTTCCTTATCTCTCACGTTTCTCTCTTCCACTTAAGATTTTGTTGGCATAGAAGAGTTAACCGACTGTTGACATTGTAAGATCGAGGTGGCCGACTAGAGGGGGTGAATAAGCGGTTTTAAAATCTTTTGGCTAAAACAAAGTTTTATACGAATTGTAAATCAATTCGGTTTTTCCCAATTAAAACCTAAATCAACTAGTTTTGACTAAGTGCACTAACAATCAAAGACTATTAATAAGTATAGCAATCATACAAATACAAGTAAGCAATTTAATTTTATGAATGTAAATTACAATATAGTAAAGCATAAGAGGAACAAACTACAAGGACATAATAATGTTTTACCATGGTATTCGAAGATTTGCCGGTTTTCCCTAATCCACGTTGAGGTAAGCCCAACCAAATTGGACTGGCTCCACAAATTAAGCCAATACCTCCGAGGTAAGTCTAACCACTTGGACCGGCTCCAACACAAACCAACACTTTGATCCACTCGGGGTTACTCTTCCTCCACTCCGAGATGGCGATCACTAAACCACTCACAACCGCTCAAGTCTTCTCATGACCTTCTCTGAGAAGATTACCAATGCAACTCCTCCAAGTCGTCTAGGTGTCGGCAAACACTAAGAGTAACAAGTCGAAAACACTCACTTGAACAAATCAAGTGTCTAACGTCAAGTGGATACACAATCCACTACCTAATGCAACACACACTTACGGTTTACCCTCTAATCTCACTAGGTGCAACACATGCACAAAAGAGAGGGAGGACTTGCTCTTTGCTTAAGGAATGGGTAATGTCACCAGTAACTTTCCCACAATCGGCCAATGTGGGTATTTATAGCCCACACACAAAAACTAGCCGTTGGAGAAAATATTCTGAAAAAATCAGCACGAACGGTAGTACCACCATTCATCGATCGGTACTACTGCACTTCCTCTGACGCACGGTAACGGCTATAAAACGTCTCTGAAATGATGTTAGAAATATGACGCGGTACTACCGCCATTCCACATGCGGTAGTTCCGCTCGCTGGTAGTTCCGAAACACAAGGGCGGTACTACCGCTTCCTTTAGAGGTTCAAAATCGGTCCTCTCTGGAAATAACGTACCGCTTCATAAATCGGTTATACCGGGTTGCGGTAGTTCCACGATAAGCACCGCGGTCGTACTGCGATGCGATAGTTCCGCCAAATGAACTTGGTACAATCACTTTCCAGGAGAGCAAAACACGCTCATAAGGTGTCTCTTTGGAAAACACGTACCACCAACTAAACTTCAATCCAACTGGGTTGTGGTAGTACCGCACCACTTTCTCGGTCATACTGCGGTGCGGTAGTACCGCTAACACAACATCGGTACTACCAATTATTCTGAGAAAAGCTTAAGTTGATTTTCAAAACAAACTCAATTGCAAAACACATTTGTCAATTGATAAGCGATGCAAACAAGGGTTAAAGGCAAGATTTCCAACAAGTTGCAAAACACATTTACCAACTTTTAGAATCAACACCACAAAGAATAAGGTACATAGACTTAAACCGTTTGCAAAACTCATTCGTAAACTAAAATCATATGCTATAAGGATTATGCATGAGCCTCAACTATTTGCAAAACACATTCGCAAATATCGACAATATGCCACAAGGAGTAGTTGCATGGACTTCAACCATTTGTAAAATATATTTACAAATTGTAGTCTCATGCTACAAAGATTATGATGTATGAGTTTCAACCATTTACAAAATACATTCGCAAATAATAGCACCATGCATAGATGAGCTAGAGCAAACACAATGAGCTATCAACACATAACTAACTCAAACTACTAGACAAGACCCTTCTTAATAGTACGGTAACCTATACTAGCAATCCGATCTCCAATCAAACACCAAGACCGGTAAAAGACTAGAAACAATCTTTAGCCTTAGCTAATTATACCTTTACCTTGCACATACACTTGAAGCTTGATGACATATATCTTCTTCAAGTCTGGGTTCTTGACTTTGATAATCATCAACGCATAATGATCTCCTTTACTTCATGTTCTTGACTTGAATATGCATCAGCATATGATGTATCCTTTCACTTGACCTCCATCAACACATGATGGGTCTTCTCTTGACTTGATGATCAACTCATGATCATCTCCTCTTCGAGATCTTGATACGCATCAACACATGACTCATCCCTAACTCCAAGTTCTTGACTTCAATATCATCAACACATGATGTTTTCTTCACTTCGAGATCTTGGCTTGAACATCATCAACACATGATGATTTCCTTCATCTCGAGTCTCGACTTGACGACGATCAACTCATGACGTCATCCAAAGTCTTCATCATCATGAAATATAATATATTTATCCAACTAATAGAAAAAGTTAGTTCCACAATATGATTATTATTAATTACTATAACATATCATTAACTCTTTAATTACAAATAATTGAATATAGATAAATATAAGTATATATGAACTACTCAAGTTTTATATACTCAAAGGATATATTTCAAAGTAAAGATCCTTAATATATGTGGAAAAATATGGATCAATAATAATGAAATAACAGAAACATAGAGTGAACTCTCTTTAAACGTGTGCATACGCAAATATGTAATAAAAACATATGCACATATTCAAGTTAGATTTTTAGTGGAGTTCAACTTATATTTTTTGTCTAAGGAATGCAACAATATATAAGAATATGATGTCGAGTGCATACCTCCATGATTTTCATCTTTTTATCTAAATAAAGGTACACAATAGAAATATCAATAAAAGTGTTAGTCTCACATATAGATTCATCATTAATCACCAAAATACTTCATTAACTCATAATGACGGATCTAGATTTTTCACATATAACACTACTGAAGACGCCCGAAGTGGCTGCAGAATTACAAGAGAGTGGTTAAAGCACCGCATCCCGATCCAAATTTCCCACGCAGTTCAGTACTGTACTAGTTATGTTGCAGGGAGTTTCTTCTTCTTCTCGCAATCTTACTTAACACACATGATCACGCTGATCATTGTCCTCTGAAAAGTCCTACCCAGCTAGCTCTGTCCCGATCCAATCGGAACGATAATTAAATTGGATCGAAATGGATGCCTTTTCCAGCAAAAAAAAAACAGCCGTGCAGACAACAGGAACACACAAGTGTACGTAGCTAGCATACCCCAGATGGATCGGATATGAAAGCCATTTGCTGTGGAAAGATGCTGAGGTAGTTCATGATGGTCCAGCGGCAGGGAGATAATGGGAAAGAGATGGACTTGTCCGGTGTTGGCACCAGTAATATGTGCGTTGGTGAATGAAAGGGGCCATAGCAAGTGCCGTTTTCTGGAAGAAGAATGCAGGCGTCGAAGCTGGACATGCGTTTTTTTTACCGACTAAGCCGCAGACTTCTGAAATTCTTTTAAAATCCAGTTATTTTCTTCGATACGTCGGATCATCATCAAATAATTTCTGTTTTTTATATTAAAAACTTCTAAGCTGGATAAAAGTATATCTAAATAAAATATTTTTTTAAAAAAAACTGGACAAAAGTAAATATAAATAAATCATATGAATAAAAAAACAAAACAAAAAAATCTAAACTAAACAAAATTAAATTTATGTCAACCCTACAAATACAAAAATAAATAAAACTAAAATATTATAGTAAAATTATACTAAAATTGCACATCACTTGGTAATGTAAGGGCTCATCACTTGGTAATGTAAGGGGCTGAGTTATAAAAAAATTCACTTGGTAATGTAGCTAGCTAGTCCATAGTTTTGTGTGTGCGGAGATACTGCATAGAATCCCTTAAATCACTGTTTCACAATGAACTCGATTAATTAGTAATGCCGTATTCACGCGATCAATCTAGATATTTTATGACATATTAACAATCGAGACCAACAATGTTTTTCTGTGGCAACATATAATTAGTGGAAGAGGAATCGTGTTGCTCCGTAGCACAACAAAACCACCCGTATGAGCAGATGATAAACTGTTAATAAAACCATGACGCGTAAAAACACAGATGGTTACGTGCACTGATTTCACTGATCTACAAAATACTTCTGCACTCTACAAACTACAAATTGGATAGTTGCTAGCTAGGATATTTTTAAAAATTAGAGATAATATTATCTCTAATATATGCTATATTATCTTTAGAGACAGCATCTCTAATACATAGTCTCTAGCACACTCTCTAACATTTTATTCTATAATTTTTTTGAAACGGGTTCATATGTCAACTAAAGTAGATTAATATATCATGCTATGTTTCGTGTTATCCTGCCTTGTTTCGTATGCACGATGATCTCTTTAGAAAGAGACGACATGTACTCTCTCCTCCCCTTTCTTCTCTATGTAAAATTTTATTAAAATAACATAATTAAAAATAACAATAAATATATTACTAACAAGCTGTACTCAATAACCCCTCCTAATTAAGGTATCCGAACTCCAGGAAAGTGTGTAAAGCGCAGCACAGCAGTAGCAACAACCTTTACCCAGAGAACAGAAAGGAACTAGGAAATTCATCATTACAGTGGCCGCCCCCACTGTCCAGTGGGTCCCCACCCCAGACTCGGCAGGAACCATCACGGGCTCGCTTCCTGTTTACCCGCGCCACCAGCCGTCCATCACTCATCCAACGGCCAGATCTCTAGCCACGTGGACCGCCACGAGGCAACCCGCTTACAGGTGGGCCCCACCGCAACTTCTCCGTTCCGTTCCCTCCACCAGTGCCCTAAACACCGAACAAAATTTCCCTCCCCGCCGCGCACCCACGGCGCACATGGCCCGCATTGATGGCGCCACCGCGACGAGCTCCCTCACCGACACCCCGGCCCCACCCATATTAGGACCCACATGTCTTTGTCCAACCCGCGGGCTCAGTTAAGGCTCCCACACCGCAACGGCCGGTGCGCAAGTCTTAATTCCAAACCCCGCCGTTGTCTCCAGTGTCCTCTAAAACGAAGAGCAGCACAAGCCTTCCTTTACCGTCTCCGCCCTTATCGCCGTCGACGCCATTGCCGAGCAGCAGCCGAGGAGGCCAGGAGAGTGGTGGCTATGGAGGGCGACGAGACGCGGCAGGGGAAGGACACGCTCAGCGGGGGGCACCTCTGCCACGTGTGCGGGTACCAGTACCCCAACGCCAACCCCAGTGCCAAGCTCCGCCGCTCCCACCGCAAGAACTGCCGCAAGTTGCCGGCGGCGGCGGAGGATGGTGCCCTGGGGGTGGACGAGCGGGAGGAGGCCGCCGGGGAGCGCAATGCAGGCGAGGGGATCCTGCTATGTACGGGGCCGTACGGTGCTTCGCTTGGTTTTGTTTGGGCTTGGTGGTTTTGGGTTCTTGATTTTTGACGGGTGTGCCTGCGTGTGCGCTGTAGGTGGGGAGGAGAGGGGACCGGGAGGGTAATGGCGCGAGCGAGGCGAATGGAGACTCTGCTTTGCGCGGATCTGCGAAAGAAGATGGCGATTTGATGGAGGACAAGGAAAATGCAGGCATGCTCTCTGATCTTTTCCTGATTAATCCCCCGCTTTCTTTGTCCACTGCTCTATCTTGTGTTTATCTCAAAAAAAAATTTATGTGGGGTTTTCAGTCATTTTGTTTATTTGCTTGCTGCCTTCTGGGCTGTGAAAAATCGAAATTAGATCATGATGATTTGGGTAAACTAATTTTCAACTTTGCATAGCTTGCTTCTGTTGTGTGCCATGTTGTGCTTTTTGTTGTTTTACTTCCTTTTGCTAGAGATTGGAAAGGCAAAAGGTTTGGTTGCCTTTTCTCATTCCCCTCCCTGGAGAGGGACACATAACTCACATGACATAGTGAGATGGTATTGTTGTCGTTGCCTCGAATAAAAGTCTGCGTGGTTCTTGGTTAGCATTAAAGCTGAAAGCGTAGGTACTTTCTTGTTTCCATTGGAGTTAGGGCGATACTTTGTGACAACGATGTAGATCAGTTGGAGTGGCTTGTTTTTGTAACTGTAGATCTGAACATTGCTTAAGTAACTTATGTTAAATGTTCAATAAAGTAGTGTATTTAGGCGCTAATCGCTGAGATCTATGTACATGATTCCACCGTCAATTACCTAGATTATCTCTCCGTGTCTTGTGGCAAGTTGGTAGGTTGATGTTGGTAGTCAGCAGTAAGAAGCCCTTTACTCGTCTTTGTGGACATGTACTCGTCTTTGTGGACATGTACATGCATTGGATTTTTCTCTAGTCTGGCAATCAGGCAAGGGTGAACCGATTTGTTGGTTTCTTGGTACTCCAGCTTTCATCCTAAAAATCCGACATATATGTCATTACTCGTGTTGGTAGGTAGGATATCTTAGAACCTGTTGTAACATTGGTTTTCTTCGGTTAGCTTGCTCGTCGTGGTCTTCCACCATATGTTGCCTTAGTCACATGTGCGTTCTTTTTGCCGCGCAAGATAGTTTAGTCTCGTTAGGTCTGTGCATGTCTGATGTCTCTCAAAATTTTGGATGTATCCCCCTTATATATATCTCTACTATTTTAAAAATTGGACTTGGTGGTCATTTGTCCTCCTTACCCTTTTCGGTGTTTGTTGGATCGGCGAGCAGGGTACCAACAGCCTGATCGCGTCGCTGAGCACAACGACGGTTGACAACCCGACATGATGGGATTATGATTTTTTAATTCGTGGCAAAGCACGGGCATTGAACTAGAGAGAGTGTGTGTGTATTCAAGTCATCTACTTGGACAGATCCCGGCGCTGACATGGATTGCCGTAATTTATTACCTAATTGTTGTGACTTGTAGTCATGTTGTCATGTATTATCCGTCAATTCTGAAGGCACTGTGCTGTTAAGTCTTCTGCAATGGTGAGCATCGAGCTACTATTTATGTGGCTTTCAGGCTTGCTTGTCAAAAAAAAATAAATAAAAGCCTGGGCTTTCAGGTTTAGTCCTCTGTGTTATCAATGTCATATATCAGGCAAACTAACGGCTCATTCGGACACTTGTACTATATTCTTTTGCAATGATTTTGTATTTTTTTTATCCTTTTTTAACCAGTTTTCACTTTTATCTGAGGTATACCTATTGTTTCAATGTCTTTTGTCAATTGCGAAACCTTTGTTATTTTACTGATTATTTTTTACTATCAAATAATAAGGGTCTTTGTTATACCGCAATTCGCTTTATTTACCCTTTTGACACTCTTTGTTAGGTCTTGTTAGCCCGAATTGCTTGAGTTTGCAAACTTCCGTCGTGTGTTGCAGACACAGGAGATTTAAAAACCTTTTTTTCAATAAAATTGAAATTTGAAGAGTGGTTTTGCAGGTGTATGTCTCACATGTTTTGCTATTGGATGTACACATTTGCCTCTGTTCTCACCAATGCAAATTTCAATATGGGAAAACAAACATAAATGGAACATTTTTTTAGTGCAACTACAAGCTTCTAGGGTATCACTGCTGTCATTCATTTGTATGGTTTATTGGCACTCTCCAATTTTCATGTGTTGGTGCAGTTTGTTCCTTTCTTTACCATCTGGACCACACAATACTAGTGTTTTTAGTGCTCTCAATGTTGCTACCTTCTCCTTTGTTAACTATTGTTGGAATGAACTCTTAATACCCCCCTCAAATGCAAGGCATATGCAATAGCATTGCATTTGAAAGGGTTGACACTAAAATAGGGAAATTCTAAAGTATGGGTCTTGATAATCACATGCAACTTTTGGAAAATATGACGAGTATCAAAAGATCTCCCATCCGAGATCGTGCGACAGTCCATAAAGCACAAGGTGCAGGGGCTGAGAAAGCATAGACAGGTGGTAGCAAAGTCAACCGCGGCAACATGACGAAGAAGGTGATGAAACCGACAGAAATGGAGAGAGTTGTCAAATCAAACTGAAGAAGAATAGATAGAAGCACGGCGGCGCAGATAGAAGCCCAAGATGGCGGTGGCGTAGTGCACAAGAAGTGCAACGGAGACGTAGTGTGGAAGAAGCGCAACGGCCTTAGAAGCTCGGGGAGACGGCTCAGAGAGAAGCGGCGGCATCATAACGACTTCTACGATTTGTTGCCATGTGAAAGGAAAGGAGTGGGCCACACTGGATCCAAAGGACGCATCATGGCCAGAAAAGCAACCAGCTGATTGATAAGAAATTTGTGGACTCACACGGCTTAGACAAACTCAAAGATAGAGTGTTACGGACTTGGATGGACGCAACAGAAGCAACAACACTAAGAAAGAAAAGACTCAAAGGATAACTAGCAGCAGCAGCATGTAGTCGGATGCCCAACGGTAGCAGCCACCACAACAAGGCCGCACCAAACCAGCCATTGTCCTATCCACACTCTCTCTCCGAGCCCGCCTCACATGCCTCCTCCATCCTTCCTACCTCCCACCTCCGACCGCCACCTCGACGCGGAGCCAGAGATGCGGGCGGCCGTTGCCTTTTTCTAGGCAGCCTTCCTCACCGCCCGCTCCGCGCGGTCCTCGAGGGCGCGCCCGGTGCTCCGCGAGCCTCTCCATCGGCGCTAGTGGCTGCGGCGAACCCCCTCTCCCACCACCCCGCATCTGGATCGAGTTGAAGAAGAGCCCGGGGCAGAAGTAGGGGAACTGGGTGACAATGTGGGAGCTTGGTGACGTGCAAAGGCCTGCGGAGGCTGGCGGTGACGGGGACAACCAGATCCCACCTGGATCTGGTCGGGGATGAGCTGGCGACGACAGATTGAGCTCGGGGTAGGTCGTCTTGCTCCTCCTTTGCTCTGTTGCCTGCTTCCTACTCTGCTCCCCATCGCCGCCAAGATGAAATGAAATCGACGATAGATGGCGACAGTGGTGGAGCCTGAGATCGAGGAAGACAACGGTGGCCACCGAGTGGCACGGATCGCAGTAGCAACGACCACCAGAGGCTCAATCCGAGCCGGTGATGAGGAAGCAGCCGACGACGATGATCTACCCTGGATCTGGCTGGGAGACGAGGATGACGAGGATAAGGCTGAGCCGACTGTCGGCGAAGCCCGGATCCGACAACAAGAGCCAGGATTCGACCGGGATCGAGCTAGGGAAGACCAATGGCGGTGGCTCGAGCAAGAGAAGACTTGATCCAAATTGGATCTTGACAGTGGTGGCCAGTGAAGACTGCGGCGGAGGAGCAGCCGGGCGCGGCGAGGATGACGACTCCTGGGCCATGCACGGATCTAGTTAGATCCGGCTGGATCTGGTCGGGAGGCGTCCACGACGAGCGGATCCGATGAAGATATTGTTGATGGGGTTGAAGATGAGCTTGACGAAGAAGCGAACGAAGCCCATGACAACGAACCGATCACCGTCCGCACCGCCACCTTGGTGAACTCCTTGTGGTCGGGCTTGTGGCAGCGCTTGATGAGACGGACTCTGTCCTTGGCGAACTTGTGGAGGGGATCCACCAAGGAGTTGATGGTGAAGCTCAGTAGTTGGGATCCGAGGCAGAGCCAGATCCAGGTGGTGACGCCGAAGAAGAAGACCCAAGGCAAAGAGGAGCCAACGGTGTCGATTGCGAGCTCGGGGGAACAGAGGGAGCTGGTGGTTGGTGAAGGCACCGAAGCAGAGCACCAGGGCGAAGATGAGTATTGCTGCTTGGAGCTGCTGCTACTTGAAGAAAGATGACTACTAGCTGCTTGGAACTGCTGGTACTTGATGAGAAACTACTGATATGCTAAAGATAAAAATGAGATTGGGTGCTGCCCCTGGGAGTGGAGATTGCTTCTCCCGGGGGCGGCAGCGGTGGAAGAAGATGGAGGATGGAGTTTGGATCTAAACTCTGATACCATGTTAGAATGAACCCTTAACAACTATAACCTGCTACTAGATTCACGCTTACCTGATTTTTCTGTTCCTTGAAATCCCTCTACTCTTTTGTACTTATTCCTTGCATTTTATAATAAATGCAGGGAATATTTCCTTTGGGAGAGAAAAACGCCTTTACTGTTTTCTGATTTTTATAATGAAGATCTGGCAGTAGAAATGTTAGTTAGCTTGCTTTTTAGTTGTTTCTTGCTATTCCAATGTTTCACTAGTAAATGTTCTTTTCCAGAATATTGAATCATTCTGCTGGTTGATTTGTTTTTTGTTATGTTTATTTGATGTTTTCATAGGACATGCTCCTCCTAACAGTGCTGGAGTTCAAGTCATCAGCAGTGAATGCAGCGATTCTGGCCTGATTAATTGCACCAATGATTCTTTGGAAATTGCAAATGAAGGCAATGGAACTATTACTAATTTACTACTTGCTTGCGCCAATGGAAGTCAAAATAAAGTGGCCAAACATTGCTCTGAAATCGCACCGCTTGCAGTTGGACATCCGGCTGAACGAGAAGATAGTTTTGATGAGTACCAAGATGCATCTCCTTTTCTTCATCAATCAGATTCTGAAGATGGTGCAGCAGTAGCACAGAACTCAGAATTTTATACAGAAATCAAGAATTTGAATAATGTTTCCTTGCAACAAAGTGTTGCTGCAAATGAAATTCCTGTGGAAACGAATGTGTTATGCAAAGGCCATTTTTCAAGAGAACCCAGTATGCCTGATTTATCTGCTGACTCCAAAGTTGGAAAAGAAGTTGAATGTTATTCGGAGAATAGATCTCCTGGATTGGCTGAGCCTGAAGTTAGTCTGAAGCTTGAGAGTTCAGATGAATGCTCAGTAAATGTTGAGAGCAATAATACAGATATGGTTGACAGCAAATCTGACAAAACATCCAGCTATTGCGAGTTGATTGGTGATTTGAATGCTTCATTTCTTCAGAGATGCTCTCCATTTATTTCAGACCAAGAATCCCAATCTACATGTTCCAGAAAGGTGGAAGGCTTCATGGAAGATAGTATGGATGTTCTGCATATCATGTCTGAAGTATCACCAAGACCAGAAGTAGTAGGATCAGATAATGGTGAATCAGAAACAGTAATCAATTTGAGCACCAAATCTGCGCCGATTGGTAATGAATTGAAGATCATTCACACTGAAAATACTACCAGAGAGTGCACCTCACAGAACTGGCCTGTTGAAGATATTTCGGATGTTCAGCTCCGTGTTGAGAAGTCCTGCCAGAGAACTTCAGTATGTCCTGTAGTTGGTTATCAGAATGATGTTGCTGTTACTAATGTGGATGGCACGCTCAACTCCATTGCTGAAGGCATTTTAGTAAAGGGCAGTGAGTTGGATTCCTCATGTGAGGGTAGGTCACCACCAGATGTTGTTGAGCAGATTGTTGATATAGCGGAAGAAAATCATTCCATAGAGAAGCCTACCGGATTCTCTAACGTGGAAGTCTGCAACGAAGAGATTAACCCTGAGGTTCCTACAAAAGATCAAGTTTCTACAAGTCAGGAGTATGTCGCTTTACTAATGGATCAAACGTCTTGTGCCAAGAATCCATTCAATCTAGATGATACCAGGAGCGATGACTTATTTGAGCTTGATACTGACAGTTACCATTTGAAGGCATCAAAAGTTATTGAATCCAAGCAGCAAGTTGACTGTAAATCTCTGATGGTGGATCAACTGACAGTTTCCAACCAAATTAGCATTGCTGAAGGGCAACACTGTCTTATCTCAGGTGAGAATATTCTGCGTTTGTAATTGTGTATCATCGGTATAAGATAGTGAGGACTGATGATTAATTAAGAAGAACATCAGTAAAATGCTAAGCTGTGGAGGAAGTTTATCTAAGTTGGTCTAGTCTAGTTTGGGTTGATTGAAGTATTACAACACTGCCATATGGTCTAAGCTGTTCAGTAGGACTAGGCTTTAAATCCTATCCTGGTTCAGCGAGAACGTTTAGCTACAAAAAAGTTTTTCAATGTTTTTCTCCTACATGCCACTTGTCCCCCATTTCCCACTTGTATGATGAATACTTGAATAGTGGATGGTGGTAAAAGTGTTTGTGAAGTGCATAAAATTACAATTACATGTACCATAGTCACTCCTTATTTTCAATTATTCAAGTCTCACTGTCCCAGTGTTACTGTATGATTTCCCCCCTATCAGATCTTATAAGTTTGGATTACATGGTGTCATGCACTGAACTTTATTGAACATTTCTGGCAGATGATCACATACTATCCGTTTCAAGTACTAGTGAAAATTTGCCTGCAGTTGGTGCAGAAGACATGTCTGTCAGTTGTAGTATTGACCTTACGAAGAACATTGTCTTTCCTGATCCCTCAGTGAACCATAGCATGCAGCAAGACATAGCACAAACAAATGGTATCATATTTGTGCCATCTCAACTATTTCCAGTGGAGTTTAGCGCAATGCCTACTTCTCAGGAGATCAATGCACTCAGCATAAATGTCGAAGAAAAGATGCAGACTGAAGACACTAGTACAAAGGAGATTACTGCAGTACAGAGCATAGATAATGTTGAAGAAAAGAAGCAGAAAGAAGAAACTAGTGCGAAGGAGATGAATGCAATATCGAACACAAGTAATGTTGAAGAAGAGAAGGTTATTGACGACACTAGTGCAGAGATGAAAGCTGTACAACACACAGATAACGTTGAAGAAAAGAAGCAGGCTGGAGACACTGATACAAAGGAAGTGAGTGCAGTAAGAAATATGGAAAATGTTGATGAAAAGAATCGGACTGAAGACACTTGTGCAAAAAAGATGAATGCAGAATTGAATGCAGACAATGTTGAAGACAGGAAGCAGACTGATGGTAATGTTGCAGATAATGTTGAAGACACTGGTAAAAAGGAAGACGAGATGAATGCAGTACAATGCATAGATAATGTTGAAGAAAAGAAGCAGAATGAAGAGATTGCTTCCACCGGCGCGAGGCTGAATTCAGGAAGGATCCATGTCCCTCTGAAGGTTCTCCTCGCTGAGGCGAGTGTGGAGACCAAAGAAAAGAAAACCAGTACCAAAGAGCGAGTGCTGTCATTTAGGCGCCGAGTATCAAAGGACGATGCGTCATCGGTGAAGTCAGGGTCTCCCAAAGCTGGTTCTGATGATCAATACTGGAACTCTCCTGCCAAATTGCCTCACAACAATGCTGACAAGAAATCCAAAGGAAGGAAACAGACATGGGTGCCGTTTAGTTGCTGCCTCTCCGTACATTAGGTCAGGCTGTCTTCTTCAGCCCACGAGCTCCAAACTTCTATACGCCATGGTGCATATCTTGTTGTATCCATGGCACTATTAGTATTTGCGCGAGGAGACTGGCTACGACTTTCGTATTGCATTGGTCTACAACTCTACATATGCCACTGTAACTAACGTTGTCCATCGTTGTGTAGATACTCCATGCAATTAAGATGGTTTGATATCACCTGATACCGCAGAGCTGCTTTGCTGTTGAGACGTTTTGAATCGGTGCAATTTTGATGCATCGCCAGCCGACTTAATACGTCGTTAGCCATTTGCGCATGAATATTTCCTTAAGCCTGCCGGTTGTCGGTTGCTAACCAGATTCAGCTAATATTTGTGCTGGTACTCTTGCGCTAGGCATGAGTCGGCACAGGGCGCAGTGTCCACGCCTCTTCCTCGTGTAGACTGTTTCATCCCAATTTAGTTACATGCCCAGAATTTACCACTTAACGCAAACAAGTTAAGTGCATATGTGTTGCAACAGAACCTTAAAAGAGTATGATACATATTGGTATCAGTAGATGATATATCTTAAATCGTATAATAAATATCATTTTTTCCTTCACACACGTATAAACATCAACATCCTTCGTGTGATTACCGATGCCTCCTCCTGTTCATTACAAATTCACGTATCACCGGATAATTAGAACGGAAAAGGGAACCAAAATCATGGAAAATTTCAAGCAATAAAGATCCAATGGCCCACGTCCTCGCCATCTTCTTATATTTGGGGTTGTCTCCGCGTCCGCGAAGTCGTAGAGGATGTTGATCTTGACTTCCGTCCTCGACTCCTTATCCTCCATGCACACGCGATAAAGATCCAATGGCCCACGTCGCACGAAAGAGGATGGATCTAACGACTCACGTTGCACGAAGGAGGACGGACAACCACCAACTCCAATTTTTAAGTAGTAGAGATAGTAGAGTTTTCGTACGTTGTGACGGAAACATCGACTATAGAAGCAAGTCAAATGAATTATTTTGAAGCCATTTTGATAACACAAATGAAGGGGGGGAAACATAACCAAATAAGATTGATTTGGAGTCATTTACATCCTGATGAAAATTCAGCAAATATTCTATCACTGAATGTAGTCCAAACCATGCATAACAAAATATTGCATTTATGGATTGAGTCCTTGAAATAAGCAACAATACAATGAACTTAAGAGATACTTTACTTCAACGCGATATTGAAATAATAACAGATGAAATAACATATCATTAATTCTTTGATTTTAATATTCAAGGAAATGATACGGGGAAAACTATGAAGACAAAAGATTAAGATGAAAGTTGACTGATAAATTAACTTAGTAAGTCTGAAGCTGGTTCGGCTAATGAAATGTAGAAACATAATCTTATGAGGAACACCCAGAAACCTAATACCACCTATCAAGAAGATATCTAAACAACTACATCTGATAATTATCAGACAACGTATTACCATGAGGGGGCAAGTTAGGCAGAATGAACCCACAAAAAAATGTAGGATAGTTGATTTTACTGATCTGGTATTTTGTATGAATTCATAATACATTCCACCTTTCTCAGTTGGTTTGTATTTCTGTTTTAAGATAAGTGTCAACTGTTAACCACATATAGACAGAAAAATCAGCATGAACTGAACTTTCTAAAAGACACCTTTGCTACTGCTTCTCCAGAATTAGGCGTATACTCTCATAATTTTTGTACTGCTCTAATATGTTTTGTCTGTATTTTTCACGCGTGATAGCTAGCTACGCCCATGGTATTCCTTGAATGCCCTTTCCTTTTCCTTTTCTTACATCCGCTGACAAAGTATTTGGGATCTTGTAATTCTAAACAGAGAAGGAAAAACAACCATTAAGAGCACAACAATATGGTTCATGTTGTTAAAACAATGATCAAGTTGCCACTCATAAAGAAAACCATATTTATAGTAACTCTTATTGGTAAAGTTCAAGACTGGTTTATAAATTCAAAATTTGGGCAAGAGAGATAACAACTTCATATATCCTATGTCCAGAATTAAAACAAATTGACAACAATTTAGCAATGGAAGATCAAATTGATGGTGGGGTGTATCATTATTTTTCTATGCACAGGGCTCAACTGGTCCTCAGTTTCTCAAAAGAATAATGAATAGAAGCTAAAAGTGAAACTAAAATACAAGCTATTAACAACGCTATACCTGCAAAAATGTTATCCTGAGAGAATCATAAAATATCAAATATGAATGTTTTTTAGTGGTAGGGCCAGTATGACCAACCATATTTGGAACGCAAGGGGTAGGTCCACACATAATGTGTGTAATCATCTAAGATCACAAGATAATACTGGAAACCGAAGATGCTAGAGACAGGTGACGTCCAGAGATCGCAATGCAATAATTCAAAAGGAGAAGAAGTGCAAGTCGTTGAATTTGAAAAAGAAAGACGAACATGCATGTTAGCCCATTTGACATGCCTCGTAGAGGGATGTGTCAGGGGACTTCTTATTACAAGGAAAATAAAAGTTCTAAATAAATGTGAAAGAGTGGAATTATTAGGGTGACCCAAACATCGATGCCAGAGATCGATGGAAACTGCAGTGGTGACGAGGGCCGATGAAGGTGGAGATGGTGCTACGCTAGACAAAGGATACAAATCCCCTACACTATTGCACTGAAGAATCACTTCTTGAGTTCGAAGATCCTTCACAGAGAGACCAAAAGGATCAAATTGGATAGAGCAATTATTATCAGTGGTAAAACGGTGGACTGATATGAGGTTTTTAATCAAAGAGGGTGCGACGAGAACATCACGGAGATGCAACAGAGTGGTAGAAGTGTGAAGGAGAGAATGGCCTAAATGAGTAACAGAAAGGATGGAAGCATTGCCGACATATACAAGAGGAAAAGTAGTGGTGGAATGGATATGGGAGAGCATACCGGGAGTGGACGTCATATGAGCCGAGGCGCCAGAGTCAAAGACCCAGTTCGAGCCATCGCCTCCTTGCACAGAGAGATTGTGAAGTGCATGTAGGAGGGCTAACTGGTCGAAGACCGGTGCTCCAAGCGGTGGTGTTGGTGTCGGGTGCGGAACTGGCGCTGGCGGCAACGACGACTCACACAGAGCGGCATAGGCGGTGTAGGCTTGAGGCGGTCACAGCTTGAGCACACCTGGTGCACCCGAGAGACGAGGTGCACTGTTCTGCGCAATCGACGTGTGCGACTAGGGCAACTGCCAGGCCTAAACCATGCCGGTCCAGCGAGCAGTTGACGAGCGCCAGTTGGTGCTGGGAGCAGATGGTCCACGATTTGTGGTGGAGCCCTTCGCCTTCCCCTTATCTTTCTTGTTCCAAGGGGTGGACGCACGATTGTTCCCGTTCCAGGTGCTGCCCCCGGTGCCAACACCTGAAGTGGAGTGGACGGGAGGTTTATAGCAGAGCCGTGGGGTTGGAAGACTTGGCTGCCTGGTTGAGTTCCTCGAGCAGCAAAATGGAGCGGGCCTCGAGGAACGTAGGGAATGGTTGGAGTAGTGGGGTCATGGACACCTGCACCAAAAATTTGTCACTGAGGCCACACAGAAGCGTAAGCACCAGCGTACGATCAGAGGATTGGGTTGTCAAGGTCACCCAATGTATCTGCCAAGAATTTCAGCCATTGATAGAAAACA
Source organism: Hsuehochloa calcarea (assembly GCA_036346395.1). Lineage (NCBI taxonomy): Eukaryota > Viridiplantae > Streptophyta > Magnoliopsida > Poales > Poaceae > Hsuehochloa > Hsuehochloa calcarea. The sequence continues at coordinate 6,940,158 of CM070610.1, forward strand.
AACACAATCATTTCGCCTTGGATGGCACTGCGCAGCTCCGCCTCAAGGTGACAACTGATTGTCTTGGAACAAACTCTGCAGATTGCGCCATGCGCCGTACGCCATAGTGTTGGGCGTCATCACCATCTGGAAGAGCTCGGAAGAGATCCAGGTCTAAAGCCACTGAAGGACGGTGTAGTCATTCTGGACCAATATGGGATCATCGTACGCCGGCTCCGTGCCATCAACGTGATTGCGAAGGGAGCAGCGCCCGAGATGAACTAGAAATAGATGGCGCCATTGGGAATAATTGGGTGTTTGGAGATCAAGAACTATGGGAATAAAGGCTTTGATTTGATGTCGCCCACCTGCCGGGCAATGGAGTAAGGAACATGTATTGCATGGGAATGGGAGGAGGTGGAGGAGGAGGAGGTTGAAGAGACGGTGGTCGCCACGGTGGAAGGTGAGCTGGTTTCACTCATGTTGGATCGAGCTAGAGGCGCTCTGATACCATGCTAAAGTGTAAAACGGCAAGCACACATTGTTCCATTGCATTGACGGGAATAGATAGTACATAGATGATTACAACGTGTAGCAACAGACTGAGCTTGAAAGAAGGATTAGCTGTTGAGGCCGAGTCTTCAGGAGATAGTGCCGTTGGTGGTTGCCGATGAAGAAGGCACTCATGTGTGCATGCATACAGATATCAAAGTTCTCTAACACTTAAGAGGAAGATTTTTATATAAAAATGAATTAGAACACAAATCATGGGTAGGATGAATGATAAGTTGAATTTGATGGAGTTCGACGCACATGCATGCTTCACCGAGTCATGAACAGTGCGATAGAAGCTAGAGACAAGGAAGAAACGATTGATTAAGGTCTAAACATGCAAAGAGATGAAATATGACGTAATTGTGCGATACAAATTAGACTCAATACTAGTTTAAAAATTTAGAAAGAAAATAGAATCTAAATGCTACATAAAATAGGTTCACGTGCCACAAATTAACCCCTAGACTATTTAGTTTTACCGTAACTCAGTGGCGAATCCAGGATGAAAAATAAGGGTGGGCTTAAAGTCTTGAATGACTAAACTAATTTGTAACAAATATAATATTATATTATTGTGCAATCAAATTCATACATAAATGAAAGCAGAGAAAAAAAATACAATTAATGTACCTCGCTGATGGAAAGTACACCCCAAAACATATAAATATGGTTTCAGTAGGTAGCAACCTGTACATTAATATTGGAAAATTAGAGATACGATAGCAAATTGTACTTAAAATGATCATGAACATTCAAAATAAAAGAACCATACCACTAAGACGCTAGCTTGAATCACGACTTTCACGAGGTAAATTCATTCTACGAGATTTTATGCTTTGGAAGGATCTTATGATTCTATCATCATCAATGGATCTAAATATGTCTCGTTCGGTATAGCACACCATCAAATCATTCAGCCACTCATCCGATACCTTGTTGCGCAAATCTGCTTTGATAATATTCATTGCCGAAAATATTCTCTCAACAGATGCCGTTGCCACTGGAAGGATCAATATCTGTTTGATGAAGCGATATACTAACGGAAAAGTTCTATTTTTTTTTGTTTCAACCATCAATTGAGCAAGTTTTGAAATATCACGACATCCATGAAATGCCTCACTTCTCCTAATGTTGAGAATGAAAGTTTGAAGTTGACTTCTTAACAAGAATCGATCAGCCACCGTGAAATCATCATCATAAATCTCAGCAAGTCGAATAAGCTTATCAACATTAAATTTAGAGAACGAGTCGTTTGGATCAAGACAAGACATGCATACCAATAACTCTGAAGAAACTTCGTTGAAGTGACGATTCATCTCATTCATAGTTGCATCAAGAGCAGTATTGAAAATGTCAACTTTGTAATAGTGATGTTGAGTTACTGTATGCTTCCGACATACAAATTTACCCATAACTCCAATAACATCATTCATATTTGACAAAAAAATCCCATATGCCTCACAAAATCTTTTGACTTGGTCGAACAATGGTTCTTACTCATTATCTCTCATATCTTGCAAACGTTCTTTCACATCCTGTATCAAACCCATAGCTTCAACGATGTCTTGATGCTTTCTTTGTAAAGCAAGTGATAGCTCATTTGTTATGCTCAACAATGTTATCAAAAAATGTATGATGAATACAAATTGAAAGGATTCCATATTTTTCATTAAACCTGCAGCTCCACCATGACTTGTGTTTTGACAAGCATCTTCACTTATAAGTTTCAGCACATCCACAACTGCCTCCCACATTTGGTATATACGAAGCAAAGTTTTGAGATGTGTGCCCCCACAAAGTATCTCCAGGTCTAGCTAGACTACATTCCTGATGCAACCCTCTCCCAGCAGATATCAAACCATTCTCCAACTTCTCCAACAGGATATCATGATGCTTTTCAATCAACACATCTTTTCTCTTGCAAGATGCACTAACAGTCGTAACTATTAGGGGAACATAGTTCAAAAAATCAACAATAACTCTATTACAACTTGCAACAGTGATAACCACCAATTGTAACTGGTGAGCGAAACAATGGACATAGAAATCATTTGGATTCTCATCTCGAATAAGTTTTTGCAAGCTATTAAATTCTCCTCTCATATTTAAAGCTCCATCATAACCCTGCCCACGAAGCCTAGAAATAGGTAAACCATGATGATCAAGCAAACCAACTAAAGCATCCTTCAATATCGTAGATGTACAACTTGTGATATGCTTAATAGCAAGAAACCTTTCCATAACCTTCCCTTGATTGTTCACAAATCTGCATACCATAATTTTTGTAAAGTTAGAATAATAGTACAATACAACAATGTAAAAATTGTATGACTAAAAAAACATTTACAACAAACCTCACAATCACAACCATTTGCTCCTTTATTGATACATCTCGAGACTCATCAATAAGCACAGCAAAATTCCCAAATATCAATAGCTCACCTCAAAGACTTTGCTCTTTGTTCCTCAAGGCTCAATCGCAGCTCGGCTTTGCAATCTTCGTACCTCCAAATCCCAATCGGCTTCAGATGCTATCTCAGTGTCTGTTACCCCAAATCCCAATCGGCCGGACCTTGGCCTTTGTTAAATCTGCTGACTTGCTCCCCAAATGGCCAAATCACAATATATACAGCAACAGACAGGCAGATCCGCCTGTTCGGTCTTCAGTTCTTCTTCACTCCTCCCGTCCTCCGGCTCCTCCTCCCTCCTCCCTCCTCCTGTTCTCCAGCAGACAACAGTCCGGCACTCCGGCTCCTCCTCCCTCCTCCCGTTCTCAAGCAGTCGGCACTCCGGCTCCTCCTCCTCCCCACTCGACCTCGGGTCTTCTTTTCTCGGTGGTCGCCCAGATGGCTAGATCCGCCTCCGGCCCCCCTCCGGCTCCACCTCCGGCGGCCCTCCCCAACTCGGCCGGCCAGATCCGCCTCCGTCTCCAGCTCTTGAGCCTCCCCTCCCCAACCTGGCCATCGGCGGCTCCTGAGCTTCCCTTCCCCCACCTCGCCAGATCTTCCTCCGGCTCCCCCTCCCCTGGCGGCCGCGCCCGCAGCTCCTCGCCTCGGCCGACGCCCGACGACCTCCTCCTCGTCCTCGACACGATCGGCTGCTCGCACGGCATGCAAGACCGATTGGCCTCCACAGCTCCCTCTAGATCAGGTGTGTCTCGCTCGCTCGATTGAATGTGGATTGGGGAACGATTGAATGAGGAAGATTGAATGTGGATGGGGGAACCGGTGGATGTGAGTTGGGCCTGGGCTTTGGCAAGGGCAAGGCCCAACACATTTGCTTGATTGATTCTTTCTTGGCGCGTTGATTGATTCTTTCTTGTTTGGTCATAGCAGTGCAGAGTAGTCTGGCCCGAGAGCTGAAGTTGCAGGTGGGGGGGGGGGGTGTTCTGCCGCCGGTGGTGGGCGGGCTTCAGCCTGACGAAGCCCACCCGGTGAATCCACCACTGCCGTAACTATTACCTAATCACATAATTGAATAAGTAGAAGTTTACTCATACCAAAGTTCCAATGATCTATGTCTTAATGGAAGGTAATAAAAAATCATGAGGGAGGCCAAGCCCCTTCTCTCCGCCCCGTGGTCGTAGCCCCACTTGTAAGACCCATCATGAATGTTATTTTTTTTTTTTATGCTGCTCTTTTCTTTTGAACAAGTCGATGTGTTTGATTATTTTGAACTGCTACGGAACCCAACTCCCAATTGAAAAAACCCTCCAAACCCAAACAACCCAACACAAACGCTGCTCCTGCCGGCGGCCGCTCCAAGTATAAACACACAACCCCTAATTAGCCCCTCACAGGCTTTTTTTTAAACAAATCCTCTCTGTTTACGAGTCCCTGAACAAAAATTGCAGCAGCCATGGCGAGGCAGCACCTTCTTCTCTGCCTCCTGGTTGCCGCCATTCTGCTACTCGTCGGTAAGTAGGCTCGCTCCATCCTCGATCTTGGGGGCACACGGCGATCTCTGATCCGATCTGATTCCGTTTCTTGCAGCCTCCGCCAAGAAATCCGGCGACGTGACGGAGCTCCAGATCGGCGTTAAGGTACCCGTTCTTGGGGTCTTGGCTCTGGCACCAGGAATGAATTTTCCTGTGCGCGTTGAAAAATTTATCTTTTCCGCCTGTTTAGTCAGGTGGGATTTCAGCTTGAGTGATGTCATATTAGGTGGTATACGACTATGGATTTGATCGAATCCGAGGTGTGGTTTGCGTGGATTAGACTAGATCCTTTGCATTTCGTTATGGGTGGATCGAATTTTGCGAGAACAAGCTGTGGTAGGAGTGGTGTTCTGAGACACGCGAGTCTGCCTTCTCAACTGGATTCACATTTGAATTGGTGGTTCCTCCACTGAAAAAAAATACGTGCTCAAGAAAGTGGAAAATTGAAGGCACTTTCGTGGAATTGATTGGGCCACTATCACCTTGGTTTTGTAAGAGTAAAGATCGTGATTTGAAAAGGGTTCTTTCAGGGAATTCAACATTTTATTGTATTTTCAGTGTAACAAGTCACAGTGTAATTTTGATTCCCATTAGAACAATCTCACAGGAAAATGAATCTTCTCATGCCTTGACGAGCCAGTGTAATAGTTCTAGTACTTTTTTTTAAGGGGAAGCCATGATCTTTCATTAAGTTAAATCGGTCTGGTTTCTCAAGAAAACTAGGACAAACATGAAGCCACTCACAAGGGGACCCTTGTGTGCAAGCAAACTTAGCACAACAATGGGCCATATTATTTGCTGACCCCTAGCAAACTTAACAACAAAAGAAACAAAACCAGAACTAAGCTCACTGACCTCAGCTAGGATCGACGCTATCAGCGACCTGTTTTTGAAACGCGTCTCCCAGAGCATTACCAACTCTTGACAATCCGTTTCGCAAAAGACTTGAGCAAAACCTCGTCGGTGTACAAACTCCACACCATCCCAGAGTGCTAGAGCTTCAATCACTAAGGGATCAGAAATACCCCGATAAGGTCTACTCCAAGCACCTAGGAAACTACCATGATGCCTGACCACACTTCCAGCTCCTATTGTGTCCGTTTCCATAGGCACAGCACCATCAGAGTTCAGTTTCACCCATCCCTGCGGTGGCAGCTCCCAAGACACCACTGGAACTACCATCACCTTCTTATCCGCCTGAGGGAACTTTGTTTCCTATCGACTAGTATAGCCAGTAACAAAAGTTTTCACATAATCCAAAGATGTTAGTGTTTTGAGAAACTGCACCTTCCTTCCTTTCAATAAAACTAAAAGAAAAATTAAACTCTAGCTTGCTCCAAGCAATGCATCTTAACAGAATATCCTAGCACAACAAGCTGAAATCAGTTTGTGTAAAAGTCATATATCAAGGTCTCGACGTCTTGTTATAGGAAATGGTATTTGGGTCCATCAGAAATTTAGCCTGTGTAATTGTAACATTGGAATTGACGCAACATCGATCTTAGAAGATGCATTTTTTATGTATCCAGATGCTTATGAGAAAACAGTAACTATTCATAAAACCAAATGGTTGCTCCAAAGATATTGGATCTCAAACTGAACTGCCATGGAGCACAAATAGCATATGCCTCATTTCCAGCTATTAATTTCTGAATTTCATCAGATTCTTGTACTGATGTTATGTGGTTGGTGCAATTTACAGCACAAGCCAGAATCCTGCAGCATTCAAGCTCGCAAAGGTGATAGAGTTAAAGTGCACTACCGTGTAAGTTTGATATTCTGCTGTGTGAACTGTTTCCCTTTTATGCAATTGATTGATCAGTTTCAATTTGAGACTCTATTTTCATGAATGGGCATACATGTATGTTCCCTTCCATTTCACACTAACTTGCATGTTTTAAACTTTGTCCTCTATTGCTCCTAAGAGTTTTTCAAATTTCAACTATATGTGAATTTTCTTTTTTCTTTTTAAGTGGAAAACATGTGAAGATACAATAGATCATTTTAATCCATTGTAAAAATGGCATTGCCAATTTGCCATTGCTTTGAAACCTTCACTAGCACTTGTTAATTTAACCAGCCTACCTTTGCTTAAGAAGGTTTTAATAATTGATACTAGACGGCATATGCTACATTCATCACTGACATCAATTTTCTTCTGAATTGATTTGTTCACTTGTTTTTTTCTGTCATTTATCTACCAGGGAAAACTTACTGATGGAACAGTTTTTGATTCTAGTTACGAAAGGGGTGACCCAATTGAATTTGAACTGGGCACTGGCCAAGTGATCAAAGGTAATAAAATTAGCAATGATCCCACTGTTCACTAGCTACTTCATTTATGCTTTGGTTCTTTGTCTAAATGTACTTCACTCCACAGGATGGGATCAGGGACTTCTGGGCATGTGCGTTGGTGAGAAGCGGAAGCTGAAGATCCCTTCAAAGCTTGGCTATGGGCCTCAGGGATCACCGCCTACCATTCCTGGTATGCCATTTCGTGCTTCTTGTCTTTTCAGTTTAGGGTTGCCTTCAAGTTAGATTACAGTCTTTTCACGGAAAATTGTGAATGAAAATAATCATCATTTAATTGTGCCCGGTGACTATATCTGATCGAACTGCTTCAATGCTCTAATTTTTCTAGCTAGGCCGTTTTTACTACAGATTTCTGAACTGGACTTTTTATTTTTCGGTCTGCAGGTGGAGCAACACTCATATTTGATACCGAGCTTGTTGCTGTTAATGGCGAGCCAGCCAGCAAATCAGACGACGATGATGCTGGCAATGAGCTTTAGATAACCGGGAGAGTTCGGCCGTCTTATGGATCAAACAAAATCTAGTTGTCAAATCAAATAGATGAGTGCATGGAACATTTACTCGAGTAGTGCAAATGCAATGCATTTCGGGATCCCATAGAGGAGCATTATTTTTCCGCGACTTTCTGCTATTTTAGAACCTCTGGTGCTATCTAACTATGGGCCTTTCTCAGCAATCCCTTGATATAGTAGCGATCTGTGATGCAAATAGTTTGGTAGAAAGAAAAAATGAACGAATAACACGATGCAATTTAGACGCATCATATCTCATATCCATAATCTGAAACGTTTAAACTAGTGCATGCATCGAGTACCCATATATGTTATATGGGTACACGATGGTTTAAACGTTTGTGACTTATTTGGAGAGTTCTTTTACAATACACTAAATTTAATATGAGTTGTTTATTCTTTTTTATCCAGTAGTTCAGATTAATTGTGATGTATTTATATTACATTTGGTGGTATGAGTACTACAATCCTCACGGGGGTAGAATTATATTACTGGGGAACATATAACACAAAAGTAATATTTTTAACTATAGATGAAAAAATCCATAATACCATCATAGATAAAATTATAAATGCAAAGAAAGGTACATTATATCATTGGTAAATCAATGGTCAAACATAATTTATATTACTATCATATACCACTAGTCCTCGAATGTACTGTAAAATATCTTTATTTGGATCAGGTGAGGAGATGCCAACACAAAATTTTTTCCAAAGAGATCATTTTTTCAGTGCCGATGGGGAAAAAAAAACCTGGCCCAGATGGATATATTGGATGTTTTACAGGAAAATTTGGACCACCATAAAAAACGATGTTGTCGCAACGTTCCAACAGCTCTACCACCTTCGAGGAGATATGTTCATTCTCAATTCCGCCAATATTGTGCTCCTTCCGAAGAAAACAAATGCATGTGCAATCAAGGAGTTCAGGCCAATTAGCCGAATCCACAACACTGGGAAGATTTTCTCGAAAATCCTAGCGAAAAGGCTGGCGTCGCACCTTCACGACCTAATCTCCAGGAGTCAAAGTGCCTTCATTTAAGGCCGATGCATTCAGGATAATTTCCTCTATATTCACGGCATGATCAAGGAACTACACCGGGGAAAAAAAAATCCCATCATTCCAAGGCCTTTTGACTGTGTTAGGTGGGATTACCCTCCTGAAGTTCTTCAAAGACTAGGTTTTGGCCAGAGATGGCGGGATTGGAAATCCATGATTTTGGCAAACACCTCCTCTAGGGTCCTCCTCAGTGGCATACCGGGATCGGCCTTCAAGCTTCGCCGCGGAATTCGGCAGGGGGACCAGCTATCCCCAATGCTTTTCATCCTAGCGATAGACCCGTTGCGGCGGAGCGGATTCCATGAAAGGCAGCTTCAGAAAGCATCATCCAACCGCTCGCAAAGAGTTAAAGAGGCACTGCAACAAATCTTGGCAGGTTTTTGGCGAGGCATCGGGCTTGAGCACCAATCTGCATGAAAGTGAGAGAGAGGCACGGAGAATTTGAGGCCGACCGACGCACCGGCGACAGGCGAGGCGAGAGGAGGTGGCCCTGCATGAACGCGCGGCCGATGTGCGGCTTGCGGGGCCCGCGGCCCGGTGTTGCGTGCAAACGGCCTCGGCACCGACCGAACGGCAGAGCCAGTAACGCTCGCACGGCCCAAGGTGCGTCCCGGCCCCGTCCAGACGGTCGCGCGGCCGCGACGGCGCGACCTATCCGCCTGAGATCGCGGCCGTCCATCACACCGGGACCGAGCCCACCGTCTAGGGTTCTCGCGGTGCCATAAGACTCCCTCCGCACTCGCGTCGCATCCCACGAACCGGTGAACGCCGCCGCCGGCCATCTCCGTCGCAGGCTTTGCAAGGTACCACCAACTCAAACTCAGTACCGCGTGATTTCGATGGATATTTTATCGAATTCGTTGCTCTAACCTCGATCGAACTGCCATGCTCTCTTCTGTTGGTCTCCGACGTGCAGATGGCGGTGCCGCTGCTGACGAGGAAGATCGTGAAGAAGCGGGTCAAGCAGTTCAAGAGGCCCCAGAGCGACCGCTACAAGTGCCTCAAGGTTGCTCGCTCTCATTTGCCCAGCTTGTGTGTAAGAGCTGCGAGGCGGCGTTTTGTTCGTTCGAGATAGACTCCAATACACTCCTGCGTTTCATTGTTGTGGAGTCATGCGATTTTCCCATTTTGGGCTTCCGTTGATTGAGCAGTTGATACGTAGATCTGGTTTAGATGCCGTATTGCTGTGCTAGTACGGCCCGCGAAATATTGGTTGCAAAGTAGTCTGGTGGTTGGTAGGGTGTTTAGTGGGCATAGAGGGATGTTTGGTTGTCTAATGAACTGTAATGCATTGTGGTAATTCACGCGTGTAGGCTTTCATCTGGTCACCACGGATTAATGTGTTTACACTGATAGTTCCTAGAAATAAGCTTCGTTCTTGAGAGTTTGTTGTGTATGTTGCGCTCAGCTTGTGTACTCCACACGATGCTGGACCGGATCCATTAAACTACACTTCGAGCTCATTCTACTTGTGAATGGGTTTGCACATGCCTGTCACATTTAGCGTGACAATAGAATATTTTGAAAGCTTGTTGGATCGGTGCGCAGTGGTTACTTCAAGCTTTCTGGTCACCCATGTTTAGCTTTTGTCCTGTGTATGCCAACATTTGTGCCATATTTTTGGGATAACAAAATGCAATACCCTTCTGTTTATGTATGATTTAATCATGTCTGTTTTACCCATCTGGTGATGATATGCGTATTTGGACAGCTTTCTTTTTGCTTCAATTGACTGTTGCCTGAAATTAGCTAGCGATGTGTACCTTTATTATGTATATCTAGCTAAAGTCTGCTGTTCCAAGCAGCTCTGTCCTGAAGGTGTATTCGGCTATTCCTTTGCAATATTTGTGCGCTTCCGTAAAATTAACTATGCTAGTAGCAAAGGTTCAGTACAATAGATCATCTGCACATGGCTAGTTTTCTGTTGTTGTTATCGTTCTCGTCATCATTCTTGCAGTACATTGAATGCTTGGGTGTTGACTTTCTTTATCTTTTTCATATTTGTCTTGCTGTGCTTGCTGAAGCTGCTATCTGATGTGTTAATTAATCTACTTCTACTGTTATGTGTAGCCAAGCTGGCGCAGGCCAAAGGGTATCGATTCTCGTGTGAGGAGGAAGTTCAAGGGATGCACCTTGATGCCCAATATCGGGTATGGTTCTGACAAGAAGACCAGGCATTACCTGCCCAACAAGTTCAAGAAGTTTGTCGTGCACAATGTCTCTGAGCTAGAGCTGCTTATGATGCACAACAGGTATTTTGATCTTCATCAAGATTTTGAGAGCTGCAGCTGTCCATACGTTCAGTGCTCTATCGAGTACATGCTAACACTAGTTTCTTTCTGCAAACAGGACATACTGTGCTGAAATCGCACATAACGTGTCCACAAAGAAGCGCAAGGAGATTGTGGAGCGTGCTGCACAGCTTGACATTGTGGTCACCAACAAGCTTGCCAGGCTTCGCAGCCAGGAGGATGAGTGAACTATTTTGAATAGTAGTAGTTTTGGATTGGTTCACCTGTAGGAGACTCATCCCGCATCGAGAATTCTGCCCTTTCTGTTTGCTTCAGGATTCGTTATTGTTAACTGTCTTGCTATCGGTAATGATTTAACTGTGGCAATGTATGGTTACCATCCTACTCTCAAGTATAGCAATTTTGATGTGAGAATGTGGATTGTCCTTGTTTATTAGCAGTGGAAAAATTATGCTTGCCGCTTCTGTTTGCTTTTGCGACTGTTAGCTGTGCTTAGCATGGTGCTCAATGTACTACGGAAGATTTTGGAGTTCTTATCCATCTTGCAACCTGCTAACCGGAATTGGGAAATGAACATTGTCACTTGAAAGTCTGACTCCGAGCATGTTATATGACACTACGAGAATTTTTAGCTTGTGCTTTGACATGCCAGATAGGAACCTTGTAAGGCTACGCCTGTTCAGCTTTTGAGCTCCATTTGCGGTGCACTCTGGTCTCTGGCCTTCTTATGCTGAAATGCTTGACAGATTCAGTCGGCCTTTGTAGTCATCCTCTGGTTGTCCCAGTGGCAAGGTTCATGGTGCTGAATATGCTAAGGATCATGCTCAATACTAAGGATCATGCCCAACATTTTTGACAGTATAAGTTGAGTAGGTCATGGAGTAGTTTGCAAAGTACAATAACCTTCCCTCGGTTCATGTGTTGCAAAGTTCTACTCTATTTCAGCAACAGCCGAACCCGTGTATGGCAAGTCTTACTCTCGATTTTCCAACTCTTCAACGTAGTAGTAACGTGTAACCATGACAACAGCTCAGTATTTGGAAGTTTGCCTCAATTGCCGGCTCCTTGTTTACTACACCTTGGGCCGTCCAAAACCAAGTAGTAATAATAAGCTGAGAAAAAAAAAAATGTGGTAGAAGTAGCAGTCATCATCAACCCAAGAGGAAATACTATGAGGCTGGCAGTCTTCTCGCTTGAGATCCTGATCCACAAAGGCACCAAACCTTGTGCTGTTTGTTCAGAACTTCAGATCCAACAACCACTAACCAACGACAGTGACAAAGCTAAGGGAGCGTACCTGATGAAGAAGCAGTGAAGATTTTTTATATGGCTAGTCACCAATTTGATAGGAATATACTACCGATACGATACTAAATTAAGCAGAACTTGTTTTGCTCTACCACAACTCGGTACTTTTTTTTTTTTTTTTTTGCATTTGCAATGCCCGCAGGAAATGGAAATTACCCATTTCATGGCCATCATTTCTCCTTCCCTGGCTGCTGAAATGATTGAGCAGAGGAGTGATTAATCAACTGTCCCCGACCCTTTGCAAGCTTATATGATTTGATTAAACAAGTACAGCTTGTGTACTAAAAGAGCCAGAAGAGGCGCCTAATTCTGGTACTATATCCCTAGCAAGCAGTTGGGTGATATAGTAGTAGTGCCTAGGCGATCTGTTCTTTCATAGTAGCATCACGGTTAGTTAGTTGTCCCAGTGAATGATTAAGGAAGCTAGTACTTGTGCCAACTCATGAATACTATTGTGGCGCAGGAAACAGGTCCTCCGTATGGAAGCGAAAAATGACAGAGGATGTGAAAAATGACACAGGATGTGTTGAAGTTTTAGGAATAATATGTGTCGATCTTGTAGGATCTACATATTATTTATTTATTGTCTCAAAACTGAGTCTGACTCTCATACAATGAGTTATCCGACTCTTATACAACGAGTTATTTAGATCTAACACAAACTCTCCAACACCCTCTCAAGATGGTCCAAAGATATCAATCATGCACATCTTATTACATATTATATAACCCTCACTAGGACCCAACCCTTTAGTAAAACAGTCAGCCACCTGTTCAACAGACTTGACATACTCCAACTTCAATATTCTACCATCGAGCTTTTCCTTAATAAAGAATCTATCAATCTCAACGTGCTTGGTACGATTATGCTGAACTGGGTTGTTAGCGATGTTGATTGCAGATTTATTGTCACAACGCAACACCAAGAGATTATTCCTCCATATTCAAAGCTCGGATAATAAACCCTTCATCCATAGCATCTCACCCACACTCAACGTCATTGCTCTGTACTCTGCCTCTGCAGTAGACCGAGCCACAACCTCTTGCTTCTTGCTTCTCCATAACACAAGGTTACCTCCCACAAAGATGCAATATCCAGAGGTAGACCTCCTGTCATCCACACTGCTCGCCCAATAAGCATCACAATACCCTTCCATATTCAGATGTTGATTTTTTCTGAACCAAAGGCCTTTCCTAGGGCTATTCTTCAAATATCGTAGGATTCGATAAACAACATCCATGTGTCATGTTCTAGGATCATGCATAATGGACTAACCACACTCACTGCATATGAAATATCAGGTCTTGTATGACACAAATAGATAAGACGCCCAACAAGCCTTTGATAAGCTTCCTTGTCGACTGGATCTCCCGATTCAGCACATAGCTTGTGATTCCTATCAATAGGTGAAGCAATAGGGTGACACTCAAACATACCTGTTTTTGCCAGCAAATCAAGAACATATTTCCTCTGGGAGAGAACTATACCATTCGAAGAACATGCAATCTCAATCCCAAGAAAATACCCAAGACTGCCAATATGATGATATGTGATCCTCTATGCCTATAAAATATAGTATGATCTCCATTGCACTAAGAATAGCCCATACTACAGACTGCATGCCTAAATCTATCAAACCACGCCCTTGAAAACTATTTCAGACCGTATAAAGACTTCTTGAGTTTACACATCTTCCTCTCAGTCTACCTGTTCTCATAGCCTGGAGGAATCTCCATGTATACCTCCTCTTGTAAATCACAATGTAGAAAAGCATTCTTCACATCCAACTGATGTAGAGGCCATTCGAAGTTAGTTGCACAGGAAATCAACGTTCTTACTGTGCTCATCTTCGCCACTGATGCAAATATCTCATCATAGTCTATCCCATATGTTTGACTATAACATTTTGCAACCAACCGTGTCTTGTATCTCTCTATCTTACCTTCAGGAGTTTGCTTAATTGTAAATACCCATTTGAATCCCACTGCCCTTTTTCCCGCTGGAAGTGGAACAAGATCCCATATCTTGTTCTTTTGAAGTGCACTAAGTTCCTCCTTCATTGCATCCTTCAACTTAGGATCTTGCTTCGCAGCCCGCCAATCCTTCGGAACATGCACGGTCTGAAGAGATGCAATGAATGCTTTATATGCAGGTGAGATATGAGAATACGATATGAAATTTGCAATGTCATGCTCAAAGCCATACCAGACTGGAGGCTTTTCTACATTAGATCTAGTTTCCCTACGTTGTGCAAGTGGTAACTCTAGATGAAAGTGATTAGAATCAACATTACCACTTGTCCCAATGGGAGGCAAGGAACTTGATGGAGAGAGACCTGAGGAGGGATTTGGGACTGGATCAACTGGCAAGGCTGGTTGTTCAGAAAGCTCCACCGTTGGTGGCTCAGATGTTGACTACTTGTCTCTCTGCTTTCTCCCCTATTTTCCAAAGCGTCTTCACTGATAAACCTTTAATTTTTTTGGATCTCTCGCTTATTCCGTTAGATTTGGGCACGGATTTGGGCATGAAATTGTTCCCACAATGGCTTCTTCTTCTTCTCGTTGACTCTCCTTGTTCTCCCCTTTCTACTGCCATCCTCAGTGATAGGAGATAACTCCAAAAACTGATCAAGAGTACCTCCACTCATGTAGTCAGGCTCAAACTCCCGAAATGTCACATCCATACTCACAAACAATTTTCGTTCAACCGGGTTCCAGCATCTATAGCCCTTCTGACTTGATGAATAGCCTATAAAGATGCATTTCAATGCCTATGGATCCAGCTTGCCAACTGCTGGTCGGTGATCTCGTGCAAAACACACACAACCAAACACCTTGGGAGGTACTTTGAACTTCCGCTGACCCAAAAGAAGTTCAGCTAGAGACCTCATCCCGAGTATTCGAGACAGTGTGTGATTGATGAGATACACTGCCGTCATTACTGCCTCGCTCCACAATACCTTTGGCACATTCATCTGAAACATGAGTAAACGTGCTACCTCTAATAAATATCGATTCTTCCTTTCAACCACTCCATTCTGAGGTGGGTTCCTGGACAAGTAGTCTGATGAAGTATTCCCTCGTCTGAGAGATATACTGCAAACTCCTTATTGACATATTCAGTTCCATTATCTGATCAAAAATCTAAATTTTTGCATCAAACTGAGTGGCAACCATCCTGAAAACATCGAAGGACCTCGCTCTTGTGTTTCATCATATAAATCCAAGTCATACGAGTATAGCAATCAATGAACATAAAAAAACCACTTAAAACCACTCACATAAGTAACTGAACATGTACCCCAAACATCCTAATGTATTAATAGAAAAAGTTCATAACTCCGAAGACCAATGTTATTATATGTAGACCGTGTATGCTTTCCAAACTCACAAGCATCACACCTAAGTTTACTCTTGTCCACCCTTTTGAACAAATCAGGGTATAACTGACTTAAACTTTCAAATGATAGATGTCCTAAGCGACGATGATGTAATAAGACTTCTCCCTCGATTCCTCCTATAGACACAGCCAATGCCGTATCAACTTGATCAATGTACCACAGCCCATTACGCCTTATTCTAGTCCCAATCCTCTTCCCAGTTCTTTTCTCCTGTAATAAACATGAATCCTCATCAAATATGACAGTGCATTTGAATTGATCAATGATAGAACTGACTGAAAAATATTGAATGGAAAGGAGGGAACATGCAAGACGGATGATAGAGCAATAGATGGTGTGCACTCTATAGATCCTACATCCTAAATAAGCTGGGTGGTTCCATCAGCTGTTTGGACGGTTTCAGAATAAGTATATGTGGTGTAAGATACGAAAGCACTAAGTGAATCCGTGATGCTTGGATGCCCCTGAATATATGATCCAATCAATATGAGAGTGCTTATATGTGGATGCAAGTGCATGTGCCTGAGTACCTTCGCCTACGTAGGCGTAGTTTGCAAAGTTACCAAAGAAGATGGAATCATGAGAAGTCTCCAATACCTTTCCCTGTTGCCACTTTTTTCACTGCATTGCTTGCCCGCCTGTGAGAGTAACAGACGTGTTTTCCTCTGTCAGGGCCACATTAGCAGGGAGGTAGTCTCAACAGTTATCTTCCTCATAGCCTTAATTTCCTCCCACGATCACGACACTTCTTCACGCATCAACGTCCTGCCGAACCTCGATGACTGCCTGCACGGTTACAAAAAAACATTATGATCCGTAATTTTTTTCGTCCACCCGAGCCGCCTTGATTCTCGAGCCTTTTTTTTCCGTCCTCCCGAGCCGCCTTGGTTCCCAAGCCGCCTCGGTTTCTTTTTCTCCCAAGCGCACCGAGCCACCTCGGTGGCGATTCTTCTCCCGAGCACCTTTCCTCCTCCCGTTGTTTCGCCGCCTCGGTTTCTTCTTCTCGCTCGTCTCCTCCTCCCGAGTCTTCACTGCCTCGGTTTCCACTTCTCGCCTCGGTTTCTTCTCCCGAGCGCACCTTTCCTCCTCTCATTGTTTTCGCCGCCTCGGCTCCTTGCCGAGCCACCTCAGCACCTCAGTTCCTCTTTTCTCCTCTTCAGCCGCCAACCCAATCGACGGCCAGAGAGGCGGTGATGGCCCGTGTGCTCGTGTTGCTGGCGGCGAAACAATGGCCCGAGCAGCGACGAAGACCGTGTGCTCGCACGACCCGAGCGGTGGACCAAGCGGTGGCCGGAGCAGCGGCGGCGACAGCGAGTGTGCTCGAGCAGCTTCAAGTTGAACAGCGGCGGCGGCAGACCCGAGGTGAGTCCGGTTAGGGTTAGGATTGGTTGGTTGGTTGGGGATGGCTCTGATACCATGTTGAAGTTTTGGGAATAATATCTATCGACCCCTTAGGATCCACACACCATTTATTTATAGTCTCAAAGCCGAGTCAAACTCT
This sequence comes from Hsuehochloa calcarea, assembly GCA_036346395.1. Classification (NCBI taxonomy): domain Eukaryota; kingdom Viridiplantae; phylum Streptophyta; class Magnoliopsida; order Poales; family Poaceae; genus Hsuehochloa; species Hsuehochloa calcarea. The sequence continues at coordinate 6,956,979 of CM070610.1, forward strand.
CATACAACGAGTTATCCGACTTTCATACAACGAGTTATTTAAATCTAACGCAAACTCTCCAACAAGATGTACGTTAATTACCCGTACGATATTGTCTCTGCCCTACAATCCAAAACGGACGTCCGGATCAAGCGCTACAACACCAAATAGAACAGTAAATTGATACAATATCTTTGCTACAGTAACATGCACCGCTTCTCGGATGGTATAGTACTGTAAATCGGTACTGTTTATGCAGAATCAAAACACCATTTACACAGTATTCCCTGCGGTAAGTAGAGCATCAGGATCCGGTGGTGCTTCAAGTTTCAATTCACCTACCAGCCCAATCTGCCGCTAGTGCTGCAGGCCAGCCGGTGGATTTCGGACACCTACAGCTAGAGCTAGCGCCAGGTGCAACACTGCACGGCGTCGCGCGGCCGCCGACGAGGAGCCGTGCCAGTCAGCGGTGGAACTTGACCAAAGATCAAGGGGACATTTATTAAGATGGAGCATCGCAGTGCGGATGGTGCTCGCCGCGGCGCGGCGCGGAACTCCTCGAGCTCGCGAGGAACGTGCGGCGCGTCGCACGCGGAGTGTCCCGGTGTACTGACCCGGCGCCTCCCGCCGCGAGCTCGTCAGCACTCATGGATTCGTCGAGTCCATGAAACAGTAGAGCGTACATATATACGTGTGTATTCATGAATTCAACTACTTGTGCTGCTCTACCAAGCTGGTCTAGAGTCCAGAATCTAGACTTGGTTTGCAAGATTTTTCTTGCTTAATTAACACCACAGTGCATGTGACTCCCGCGGCAACATCGAGGTTAATTTGATTAGAGAACGTAAGGTGCATGCAATTAACTGAACATACCGCCACAAAGTCTTTCCTTGGCAACTGACCAAAACTCTTGTATAGTTGTTTAGTCTCCCCTGTACATATCTTTGTTTACTTGGGAGTGTTCCTGTGCACTTCTTGTCTTCTGGCGTGTGCGTTTGTGTGTGTTTGTGTGTGTGTGTGTGTGAGAGAGAGAGAGAGAGAGATGAGTACATATTTTAGACATATAAATTAAAGGTAGTATAATACTATATAATGCACAAAGGAATTTTTTTAAAAAATGCTAGTAGAGCACTGACGTGTACTGCAATGCAGATCCAGCTAGCCCTCTTGTACTCGATGATTCAATATTTGCATATGTTTCAGCTCCCTTTTGTTTAAGTAGAAATCTTCCAAAATCTGCTGTCCAGGAAGGAAGCACTAAATGTTGCAAGCACACAAGTTTGACGATCACAGAATGGGCATATCTGGCCTCATTTATTTTGTTTGCTTATGTGTCTGCATCCGGCAAGGATAGCAAACGTCAAGTTTGGCTTTGCTTTCGTATTGGAATATATATTGTGAATGCATGATTGATCACTGACTCCAGTTAACCTACTGGTACTCTTCAGATAACAAACTCTGTATGGGAGTTGTGGTGGTCATCCATAGAGTTCGGGAGAAATTTCATCCAGTACAGTTTGATTTCCGCCATTTGTTTCCAATTCAGCATTTAGAAGTCGCGCAAGGATAGAAAAGTTTTCTTATTTGGAGCTAATTCAGAATGTTCAATCAGAAACAAACCACGAAGATAAAGTGAACTGCCGAGTGTCTAATCCAAAGCTCGCATCAAACACACGAGATCGAACTCGTGGAACTCATGATCGAACTCGTGGAACTCATGCCGATTGCCTTGCACGAATCAATAAAGCAATTGAATGGAAATGGCAATAGAAGGATGCTACTACTTAGAGCAGGGAAATAAAAGCTTATCGACTTTTGGCAGTTCATTCTATCCACGAAGTATATAAATCACACAGCTGGCTCGTGAGCTAGCTTTAATTTTGCATCCAAAGGCTACTTCGAGTGAAGCAATTAGGCGGGTGGCGTTCACAACTTCAGATCCATTTCTTTGATGTTTCAACCAAGCAGCTGGTAGCCTGCAGCCGCAACAATTAGACGCTCAAATAATTTGACGCCACAGTGGTTAATACTTAATATGCACCTTATCAACGCCGGAAATACCAAAGCATTGCTCCAGAAACGTCGTCGAGGAATTTTTATTATTAATTAACTTATTTTTTTTTATTAATCCATCGTCAACTTTATTTCTAATTCTAACCCTTTTAACCATACCACCACCGTGACTAGGGGTGGCCAAAAGCTTACTGCTCGCGAGCGGCCGAAAACTTTCCGAGCCGAGCCAGTCGGCTTCGAGCTCGGTGAAGATTCGAGCCGAGCTCGGCTCATGAGCCAAACGAGCAATCAAGCCCCATATAATTAAGATGATTGGATTTTGAATTGATGATAAATGACTCATATAATTATTTTATTCTACCTTTATTTTGGGATTAGAAACCTCGCTCGAGCGAGCTTTTGAACCTCGAGCTTTTATCGACCGAGCGGCGAGCTCGGCTCGAGCTGACGTGATCAAAATCATATATTATCACGTCCATGACCAAAATCATTTCACTCCACCACCGTCGGTGTGATAGTGTTTTTTGGTTACGTTATCACCAGTGATGTGACAAGAAGTGCTATTTAGTTATACTTACCTGTGGCATATCAGTGTTGTATTGACACACCATGGGTAGTGGCATGATAAAAATTATATAGATTAAAAAAATAAAGTTGACGAGAAATTAATAATAAAAATAAATTAATAAAAAAAGTTCATCAAAGAAAGGGTTGAGTAAAAAAGAAGCCCCAAATGCAATCATATCATACAAGCCCACTTATTTATCTTCAAATCATGAGTCATGAGTTACACATTCGCTAGATTCTCAAGAGGAAAAATAAAATCGACCAAGCTCTAGAGTAAACCCAAAACAAGCTAATATAATATAGGAGCAGACCGTTTCTTTCACGATGGAAAACACGTCAGAAACCGCAGAGAAACTAATTCAATCGCGCAACAATTTTCAATAGATTGGAAAATAGCCTCTAATCATTTCGTGGTCTGATGTGAACACAATTGTAGCGGATCCTTGTCCTTTGTCCCATTAGCGCGGCAGAATCGGCGACGGGTTAAAAAAAAAAAAAAACATCGCCATCTCCGCAGCAAAAATCCCGGAGCAATGCCCCCCGGTTGAAAAGCAAAGAAGCGTTCTTTCTTGCAGCTGCTTACGGGCAAGGCCACACAGCTCCCCCGTTTTGCTTTGACCTCCACTCCGCTGCAGACCTGCAGTGAGGCAGGGACAGTAACCCACCGCCGCAAGCATCCATCCCTCCTACCACACCAGCACTCCGCGCTGCGCTGCCCTCCACCGCCGCCACCGCCACCGCCCAAACCCTCTATAAATCAATCCGCGAGCCCCCCACCTACCGCCTCGGTCTTTCCCCAAATTCACTTCTTGACCTGCTTTGCGTTGCGTTGCGTTGCTTCCTGCGCAATCCTTGCGGTTTCTTGGCGACGGGAAGGATGGACAGTGACTACGTTGCCAGCCTGCTGACGAGCTCGTCCTCCTGCGCTCCGGTGCTCGACTTGGGCGCGCCGTTGCTGGACGGCGGCGGTGTAGGGTTTGCGGAACGCGCGGCAAGGATGTCCGGCGGTGGCGGTCTCTACGGGGTGACGGGCGTGGCGGCCGGGAACGGCGAGCTCGGCGGCTCCCGGGAGGGGTCCTCGGTGTCCGACCCGGCGTGGGCTCACGCGAGGGACGCCAATGCCAGGAAGAGGAAGGCGCCTGCGGGGACTAGTACCGGGAAGTGCAAGGAGGCAGCCTGCTTGGGCAGCAGCCCTTGCAAGGTGTGGAGCTACAGCTTCGCGCGCAGGGGCATTCTGCCATGGACTAGCTTGCTAGTGTTCTTGATGTGTTACTCTCGTGCTGAAGATATCGCCGGTTTTGGTTTGCAGGTGGGAGAGGCGAAGGGACCGGATGCGAAGAAATGCAAAATGGAGCATAGCCCGGTGAAGCTCAAGGTGGAGGAGACGGCGAGCGATAGCTCGTTCGGGGACAGAGGGCGGAAGCAGGGCAAGGGGAAGAACTCCAAGCCGGCGGTTGAGCCGCCCAAAGATTACGTCCATGTCCGAGCAAGGAGAGGGCAGGCAACTGATAGCCACAGCCTTGCAGAGAGGGTAATATACTGAAATTACTCTTGTTTTTGCCATTTCAATTATATGGCAAAATCGTTAATTTTCTTTGGCTTGAGTGCAAAATTACTCGGTGTCCTTTGTGATTTAATAGGTTAGAAGAGAGAAGATTAGCCAGAGGATGAAATTGCTTCAGGACCTGGTGCCAGGATGCAACAAGGTATCATAAGATTTCAGAATAGGACACTGTTGTGTCAAAGTGTCAGCTGTTACCCATAAGTTGGTTAATTTGAAGAAATCCCGTATTGTAGGTGATTGGCAAAGCGCTGATGCTTGATGAGATCATAAACTATGTACAATCGCTGGAGCAGCAAGTCGAGGTTAGATGCCGCCGGCAGTTAGTTGTGTCACACAATCTGAGATAATTCTCACGGAATTCTAATCCTATCACTGTTTTATGTTTTCAGTTCTTGTCCATGAAGCTTGCGACCGTGAATCCACAACTTGACTTCAGCAACTTGTCTACCCTCTTACACAAAGATGTGAGCTTGAATCATCTCATTTCTCGTGCCTCCGTTCTATGAAACAATCTGCCCCTAACATGTTATTTCCTTTGCGTATTCAGATGTACCAAGCCTGTGGCCCTTCAGTGAGTTCGGTCTTTCCATGGGAAAGTGCTGGTGCAGCTTTTCCATTATGTGATCAAGCAGATCTTTTCCAGTCCTTCGGTTCTGGTACTATGGAGAGCCAGTGCTCCCTAGGTCTGTTAGACACAGCTCTACCCCACACTGCCAACACACAGTATGCTTTTCAAAAGCAGGTGATTGTTGCCTGAAGATTTGCAATCTACCTAATTAATGAGAGTTAATATGCATCTTATCATAATACTGTTTACCTCTTTTTTTCAGCAAAGGGATTTCTGGGAGGAGGATCTCCAAACTGCTTTGCATATGGATAATGAGCAAAGCCAGGGGAATGGGGTTTCAGCACCGAATTTTGATGCTTCGTATAATGGATGATGGTTCACTTGTATTACCCGCCTTGCCAAATACCTTAGACTAATAGCCTGTATGGTTCAATTGACAGGTCAGTTACAAGAAGCAGACCGTACAAAGATCGAGTTCTAGACAATCACTGTTAATCGCCAAGGTCGATATTTTTGTGCATAGGAAGTATGGCAACTGAAGCTCCTAAGCTAACAGTCTTTAGACTTCATGCCTGAGAACTGATCAAATTTATCATATGCTGAATGTACGGCGACCTGATTCTTCCCATATTTATGAGATCATATGATCTCACAAATAGTAGATTGTATGATTATGTACTAGATATGGTGCAAATATTGCAAGCACCATCTCTCTTCTAATATGTAAGAGATGGCAGGTATTGGGATGATACCATGTACTGTTGCATTTGTCTTGAAATGGGAAGTGTTGTCGATACGAGATCGGATAGTAAACTTGTAACACCCTCTCCCTTTACAAGGGGTCCTATTTATAGAGAGGGAGGGGGAGATCACTGAAGTTACATCGTTGCACTCGGGGCTTAGCTTGCTCCGGGGGTGCTTCCGTCCATCGTGTCAAGTGCGTCCCGCCATGTTCGCGATACATAACATCGTCGGCCTTTCATCTATGCTAGTGTCGACAGGACCTTGTTGTGTGGCTACCCCGGACCGGGTCCGGGGTGGGTGCGCCGATGTGTCACACCTGGCCGGTCGGTCCGGGGTGGGTGCGTTGATGTGTCACGCCTGGCCGAGGTTGGTCCCCGAATCTCATTCAGGGCAGATCCCCATACCTCATCTGGGGTGGATCTGTCGATGTGTCACCTCGCCGAGGTTAGCCTTCGACCTCGTCCGGAGTGGATTCGTCGATGTGTCACGCCTCGTCGAGGTTGGCCCTCGGACCTTGTCTGGGGTGGACCCCCCGATGTGTCATGCCTCGCTGAGGTTATTGTCGGCTTGAGGCAGCGCAGGGACCCTCCCCTAATAGTAGCCCCTCGTCGATATGGGCGGTTGTCAATTGCCCGCCTAGGCCGGTGCACCGACTTGTAGGGGTTCGACGTGCGACCTCGGGTTGACAATTCCACTGGTGACCTATGGTGCACTCTGACAACATGTTCATCTACCTTGGTCCTCATGTGAATTCCAGGCAATAGGTTGTGCACGCATCTGGGGTGGATTGCCTTGGTGTTCATTGAAGGGACACTACTCCTCCAGACCGATTTCGGGTCATGTCGGGGAGTTCACAGACATACGAAAGGGTGTTGGGTCACGAACAAGTATGGGTCATGCGTCGACTATCTAGGTGTCGAGGTTGCGCGGAGCTAGGACTCTATCCCAAAGGAGTGGCTAGTGAAGCGGGGAGTTCTTGACTCATGACCTTTGAGGTGTGAAGGTACAAGTTGAAGTGCCAAACTCGACTCGCTTGACTCACGTGAACACACAACAAAGAGTGTGGTCGACTTGTTAGTCTGAGCCGCGTTGAGCCCTCAAGTGAACAGGCCGTTGCGTGCAAACGCGCCGAGATGTGCATGGATGGACCTCTTGTTCGAGGTGCGATGGTTGAGTTTGGTAGAGGAAATGCTCTCGAGGCTGACAACATTGCACCGAAGCGACGTATTGGCACTCGCCAAGGTATAGCCACCAATCAAAAGGGGTCACTTAATCGATGAGACTCTAATGGAGCCGAGACATGTTTGGCCGAGAGAGTGCCCTCGAGGCCAATTCATGCCATGCTGAGGCGAAGCCATTGAAGAGTGTTGTCCCTCGCTAGGCGAACTGACCTAGCGACTAGATGAAGGGTGCGTTGGGGCCCGAAGTACTCGAGGATGACGGGTTGCCTGTTGGGCGAGGAGGCGTGCACCAAAGCGCGTGTTAATCAACTCACCGAGGTCTGCCATGGTGCGAGTGTTTGTGCACCAAAGTGCTTGTAGCTGGAGCCGGGGGCTGAGTGATAAGGAGGACATGTGCATCGAAGCGCCATATACTTTGCTCGCCTCATGACCTTGCAAGGAATGCTCGACTCACTGAGGGGTTGCCTTCGAGGTGGGAAGATATGCACTCGAAGGCGAGGTAATGGACTCGTTGAGGTGTGGCCTACGACGTGAGGAGGCGTACACCAAAGTGTAAGGTACTCGACTTTCTGAGATGAGTTGTGTGCCTAAACATGAGGTACTTGACTCATTGACGTGTGCCCTATGATGCGATAAGTCGTATGACGGAATGTGAGTAGCTCGACTCGACGAAACAAGTAGAGGTGCACCGAAGCACGTGGTGCTCGACCCATCTAAGGCGTTGACTGCGAGGCAAGGAGTACCCAACTAATCGAGGTGTGGCCTTCGATGGAAGGAGATGATTTTTCTAACTTGTTGGCTGGCTCTCGTTGATGGGGTAAGTTATTACCCCATTTCCCATTGAAAAAACTTAGTGCTCGAGACGACGCTCGAGAGCGCTCGACAGGCCGAGAGAGGTAGGAGCATTGCTGTCTCTCATTAAAAAAAACTTAGCACTTGAGACGGGGCTCGAGAGCGCTTCGTGGTTGTGGAAAGGGCAGAATGTCACCGTCTCCTATTGAAAAAATGTAGCGCTCGAGACGGCGCTCAAGAGCACTTGTGTCTACCTCCTCGACCCCGGAGGGTGAGGGCAAGCCCGGATTAGATTAAGTTCACTCGGCCCTGTAGGGTGAGTATGCTCTCATTCTGCCACGGGGGCAGGGATGTGGTCTCTTAACATCGAACGACGTGGCTCACGGAGCGAGGAGTGCTCGACCTACCAAGGCGTGGCCTTCAGATGGGGTGGTATGCGCCGAAGTGCTAAACTCGACACTCCGAGGTGAACCTGTTGGGCTAGGGGAAGCACCTAGTTGAGGAGACGCCATCGATGCGAGGCAAAGTTCGACTGAGACAAAGCCGTCGAGGCCAAGCTGAATCATGCCTAAGCCAAGCCATCGAGACATGTCGGAACTCGTCGCGGTGAATCAGTCTTGCTAGGGGATGGAGAGCCCCTAGACGAGGAGATGCCATCGAGGCGAAGCAAAGTTCGGCTGAGACAAAGCCATCGAGGCTGAATTGAACCACGTTGAGGTCAAGCCATCGAGACATGTTGGGGCTCGCCGAGGTGAATCCGTCGAGTTAGGGGGAGCCCCTAGTCGAGGAGACACCATAGGCGAAGCGAAGTTTGGCCAAGGCAAAACCATCGAGGCGTGTTGGGGGCTCGCCGAGGTGAATCCGTCGATCTAGGGGGAGCCCCTAGTCGAGGAGACACCATCGAAGCAAAGCAAAGTTCGATCGAGGCAAATCCGTCGAGGCCAAATTGAACCACGCTGAGGTCAAGCTATCGAGGTGTGTTGGGGCTCGCCGAGGTGAATCCGTCGAGCTAGGGGGAACCCCTAGTCGAGGAGACGCTATCGAGGCAAAGCGAAGTTCGGCCGATGCAAAACCGTCGAGGCCGAATTGAACCACGCCTAGGTCAAGCTATCGAGGCATGTTAGGACTCGCTGAGGTGAATCTGTCGAGCTAGGGGGAGCTCCTAGTTGAGGAAACGCCATCGAGGCGGAATGAAGTTCGGCAGATGCAAAGCCGTCAAGACCGAATAGAACCACGGTGAGGTCAAACCATCAAGGCGTGTTGATGCTCGTCGAGGTGAATCCGTTGAGCTAGGGGGAGCCTCTAGTCGAGGAGACACCATTGAGGCGAAGTAAAATTCGACTGAGGCGTCGTTACAAATGTTTCCTCCCGATCTTGTTGCAATGTTATTACTAAAGTAATCCCAGTGATAAAAATTGGAAGGCTCATCAGTCACCACAATGAAACAGTGCTCCATCGTCAATTCTTATGAGATTTATAACCTGCAAACTTGCAGTTGTTAAAAACTATAACCTGCAAAGTGCAAACCAAGTTTAATTTCACCATCACCATGGATAGCCAACAGCTTTCCTTTTGGGCCAACTCACGTTACAGTTCATCTGCGTAGGCAAATGGTTCTACTTGTTTCATGTCTGCGCTTACGTACAAACAAAAGGGCGTCATTGTCTCGCAAGTTTGGTAGGTTAGCCATCGCTTTTTCCGCTGCTTGCTGGATCTCATTTCGTGGTACTGAACTATGCTGCCGTCATCCGTGCCGCAACTGAATCTTGTCCAGTTTTGACAAAATGCCACTGTACGTTTACTGCTTACTCCAGTCGTACAGCAGCAACATGGTAATACCAGATTACACTTTCCCCCATTCATTCCATCTTTGTAGTTTACTTTCTACTGGAGAATGGAAGCATTTTTCTACATAGTAATCCAGGGCTACTTTACAACAAAGTATTCTAGTGTCACAAAGTATTCTAGTGTCAGATTCAGGTTCAGGTTTTGCTGTTTCCCTATTCTTGTGCCTAATTTCTACAGGTATCTTAAAAAGACTCGTGTCTTTTATACTAATTTCTGCAGTTAGGTTCCATGTCTCGCTCGGCTCCGTTTCTTACTCCCTGGGGAAAGCCATTTAATTGTACAACTACTGTAAGTTTGTCCTCTCCGAAGAATAGACAGGCTGTTGCAAATTGATGGCTGCAAGGTATATACAGCTCATGACAAGATCATATGCAATTTCAGTACATGAAACACATGAACGAACACTGTATCAAAAAAAAAATCAAGATTGAAGTCCTTTCTTACAAGAATACTTTGCTCTGATGCTTGAAAGTGCCACTAGGCCACTATTTGTATATGGAAAGATATCTTCTACCAATAAACTAATACTTGCATAAGCAATATGTCACTGATTTTTTTTTTTTTGCTTAAAAAGCAGTTCACTGAAATTCTGCTGTAATTTCAGTCTATTTTCTTATTCAAAGCTCATATAATTCAATATAGTTCCATTATAGTTCCACTTATTATCATCATCTCTATATACCATATTTAAGTATGTCATTTTCCAGTTGACATGTGTATTCATTTACATTTGGAATAGATCACCAAGACAGTCCCATACTCCAATTAATTGGTCTAGCATGACAAGTCAACCTCAGGATGCAAGGCATGCTGCACTGGACATCATCATCACCTGCCAAATTTTCTGATCTTGTGACGCACTCCATATATATCCTTTGGCCGTTTTATAACTTCAAGCCTACCAATCATGGCAACGGTACGATCGGTGTTTGGTTTTCTTACGCTCCATTGCCGCTTATCCTCTCATGTCACGCGTTCCACTGATGGTGGTCTTCCCTTATTTCATGGAGCAAATTTGACAACGGGCAGATGAATGGATGTGTCCACGTCGGTCTCGGATCTTTCTCAATGAGCAAGGATGAGTTGGACCGAAAACGACCATGATCGGGTAGCAAATTAGCAATAGCATATGATGCAAGCATATATGGTACATGATGACTAGCAAACTGATCAGTGATCACTGTGCATTAGACCTGAAGTTCTGAACAGACTGAATGGATGGCCGTTGTTTCGCTGCAATCACTCATCAAGGACCAACGCTCATGACGGCTTCCATGACATGAATGAATGCACGAGAGACGAAATGTTGTTACAAGTGTTGATATTGTAATCTGAATTGTCTAATATGGATGAGTACGGATTAGTTTCCATATTAACGGATTCGTTTTCTACTTGAACTTTAAGTCATTTACCCCGATATATACCTCTTGTAAACCGCACGGGGAGGGTTGACGCCTCATTGTAATTCCGTGCAATTTGTAAACACTCTTCATATAGTAATCATTGCCGGTTGGCGCCTCGCCGCCGCCGCTCGACGATCTCCGTCGCCCGCTCGACGACATCTCTGCGCCATCGAGGCTTCTCGCGGTGCTCGGGTTGTCACCGGCCGCCGTCGTCGCCGCCACCGGCCAAAGCCATTGCCGGCTCCTCGTCTTGCGCCGCCATCAAGCGCCGCTCGTCCACCGCCACGAGTCAAAAGATGGTACCTTCTGAAAATTCAAACTCGCAAGGAGAAGACTTGTTTATTCGTGGTAGGCAAAAGGAGAGGAGCTCAAACAATGGATCTCGAGGCAAAAGTTCGAACGGCTACAAGAACCGGTCGAAATCAAGAGGCAAGTACAAGTCGTGCAAATATTGCAAGAAAAGTGGGCACGACATCTCTGAATGCTGGAAGCTGTAAAATAAAGAAAAGAGAGCTAGCTATTATAAGCCAAAAAGGTAAACCAGATGATGAAGGTAAAACCTCCCTTGTTGCTGATAATAGTCATAATAGAGAAATTCTTGTTGCTTTTGCTGGATGTGCTAAGACCAATGATGAATGGATTCTTGATTCTGCATGTACCTTTCATATGTGTCCTAATAGGGACTGGTTTGCCACTGTGGATATCGTGGGGATATGTGTATGATCTTAGAGTGATGAGTCAATTGGCAATGACGTTGTTGGTTTGACGAATCTCGCGTTTTTGGAAAACTTGGTCTTTGTCGCCAGTCATTGGCGGTCCGACCGGCCAAGCCGCCGGTCAGACCGGCCGTGTGGCAGTCCGACCGGCAATGCTTGCCGGTCCGACCGGCCACAGTTGATGATGGAGTTTGGGGCTAAGCCAAAAATAGGTTGTGTAGGCATGAGAGGGGAGTCTCTTGGATGTGGTCACATATTTTTTGGAGCTCACAGTCAAAAATTCTATCCATTGGAAAATTCCAGAGAGCTTGCGGATTTTCAAGTTGAAATTTGACTAAGTCTTTTGGGGCGGTCCGACCGCCGTTATGGAATCGGTCTGACCGCTGGGAAATCGGTCCGACCGGCATGGTAGGGCGGTCCGACCGGCTTCCACTTGGACTTCGGCCTTTTTGGCATTGTTGTGTTTTCGTTGTGTTTATTGCATGAATTTCAATGCTTTATTGTTACATATTGCATTGTTGAGCTAATGTGGGTCAAGTTGTGAAGAACTTGTTCCCGGAGACGATTTCTTTGTCTATTGCTGTGCAGATGGCTTGCAGGTCAACGATGTCAACGGCGAGGAGGATAGGGACTACGCTTGGAGAGCTGAGGTCTAGAACGATCATAGATGTCGGGTGAGGTCGTGTGACTCAAGCATGGTGCAGAATGGACAAGATAGTTCGAACGGGCAGTTCGTTGCAGCTGGTTGGATCAAGCGGCGCGGGGGTCGGTGCAAGTGCCTTGGAGGTTCCGATGGGATTCGGACGGGAGAGACTTGCCGACATGATGAGAGCCGCTGATCAACCTACACGTGGTGAAGTAGACGATTGCTTCAACAGATTTGTGTGTGTGTGGGTCCCATTTGTATTGGGTCTAAATGGGAGCCCATGAGAGAAACCCTAGCCACCCTATAAATAGAAGGGGGGAGATGGAAAAAACCCCAAGCACTTTATTTGTAAAAACCCTAGTTAGGGTTTGGAGAGGAGAGGAAATTTGTGTGTGTGCTCTCGGATTGAGCTCTTGTCCTCCTTGAGGGAGTGGCTTTGTAAGCAACATCTTGAATCAATCTATGGAGGTTTGTTCAAGGATAAAGTCTCATATGCTTTCTTCTCTCTTTTGATGATTTTGGTGCTTCCTTGATCCAAGTGTTTATGCTTGGTCTCTTGACCGATTTTACCTTGCTATGATGTGTGAAAATACTCCTAGAATCATCTAGATCATCAATCCCCCACAAGCAAGTTTTGGATCAAGATTATCATATTTCTAGGTTTTGAACACTTCTTTGGTAAAACCTAAAGAGATCGATTCTTTGAAGTGGATCTAGACGATCGTCGCTAGAAATAGGTCTCAGATATCATTAGGGAGGTGTGCTCCAAATTTGGTCAAGTTTGATTGGTTGAATCAAAAGTTAGACCAATTTTCGTTTTGGATTTTGGCATTGTGCATTGCCTCTGGACTAAATCGGTCCGACCGCCCGACAGTCAGACTGCCAATTGATCATCGGTCCGACCGCCAGGCATTCAGACCGCCAGCTCTACACCGGTCCGACCGGCCCAGTGAGATCAATTCTCCATTATTGAGTCTTGTGGTAAAGGGGGTAATCGGATTCAGCACAAGGCTTTCTCTGTGCATTTACTAATCTTCTTAGTTTTCATAGCTAAAGGAGAAAAGTGCGTGTTGAATTTGATTAAGGCGAAAAATTAAGAAAACGCCTATTCACCCCCCCCCCTCTAGTCGCCTTTACGGTCCTACAGCCACCTATGAACCTATTGAAGGTGGTACTGTGTTGATATGTGATAACTCATCTTGTAAGGTTGCAGAACTTGGTTCAGTTCAGATCAAGATGTTTGATGGTATTATCAGAACTTAGACAGATGTGAGCCGCATTCCAGATTTGAAAAGGAATATCATCTCTTTAAGTGCTCTTGATACTAAAGGGTACAAGTATTCTGGTGAAGGTGGAGTTTTAAATGTATGAAAAGGCTCTCTTGTTGTGATGTGATGAAAGCTGATATTAAATCTGTCAATCTGTACCATCTGCGAGGTACTACAATATCATATAATGTTGCTGTAATTTCAAGTTCGTTATCTGATTCTGATGCTACTAATCTTCGGCATATGCGCATTGGGTATATGAGTGAACTTGGTTTGGCAGAATTGAGAAAGAGAGGACTTCTTCATGGACATAACATCGACAAACTGAAATTTTGTGACCATTGTGTGTTTGATAAACACAAGAGAGTGAGATTCAATACTTCAGTTCATACTGCAGAAGGTATTTTAGATTATATGCATTCTGATTTATGGGGGTCATCTACCAAGACATCGCTAGGAGGTGCTAGCTATATATTAACAATTATTGATGATTACTCTAGAAGAGTGTGGCCTTATTTCTTAAAGCATAAATCGAAAGTATTTTCAGCATTTAAAGAGTGAAAGACTATGATTGAAAGTGTGGATATCGTGGGGACATGTGCATGATCTTAGGATGATGAGTCAATTGGCAATGGCGTTGTTGGTTTGCAAAATCTCACGTTTTCGGAAACGCTCCTGTGCTGTCAGGTTACAGCCGGTCCGACCAGCCAAGCCGCCGGTCAGACCGGCCGTGTGGCAGTCCGACCGGCAGGCATTGTCGGTCCGACCGGCCACAGTTGATGATGTATTTTGGAGTTAGGCCAAAAATAGGTTGTGTAGGCATGAGAGGGGAGTCTCCTGGATGTGGTCAAATAATTTGTGGAGCTCCCAGTCAAAAGTTCTATTCATTTGAAAATTCAAGAGAGTTTCGGATTTTCAAGTTAAAAATTTGGCTAAGTCATTTGGAGCGGTTAGACCGGCGTTATGAAATCGGTCGGACCGGCGTGAAATCGGTCCGACCGGTGGGTATGGCAGTCAGACCGGCTTCCACTTGAACTTCGGTCACTTTGGCATTGTTGTGTTTTGATGGTCTCTATTGCATGAGTGTCAATGCTTTAATGTTGCATATTGCATTGTTGAGCTAATGTGGGTCAAGTTGTGAAGAACTTGTTCCCGTAGACGATTTCTTTGTCTATTGCTGTGCATGTGGCTTGCAGGTCAACGACGTCAACGGTGAGGAGGATCGGGACTAAGTTTGGAGAGCTGAGGTCCAGAACGATCATGGATGCAGGGTGGAGTCGTGTGACTCAAGCATGGTGCACAATGGATAAGATGGATCGAACGGGCAGTTCGTTGCAGCTGGTTGGATCAAGCGGCCCGGGAGTCGGTGCAAGTGCCTTGGAGGTTCCTATGGGATTCAGACGGGAGAGACTTGCCGACATAATGAGAGCTGCTGATCAACCTACACGTGGTGAAGCAGGCGATTGCTTCAACATATTTGTGTGTGTGTGTGTGTCCCATTTGTATTGGGCCTTAATGGGAGCCCACTAGAAACCCTAGGCCTTCCTATAAATAGAAGGGGGGAGTTAGAAAAACCTCCCCAAGCATTCATTTGAGAAAACCCTAAGTTTTCTAGGGTTTGGAGAGGAGAGGAGAGGCTTGGGTTTAGAGAGAGATTTATGTGTGTGCTCTTTGATTGAGCTCTTGTCCTCCTTGAGGGAGTGGCTTTGACAAGCAACATCTTGAATCAATCGATCTATGGATGTTTGTTCAAGGATGAAGTCTAATGTGTTTTCTTCTCTCTTTTGATGATTTTGGTGCTTCCTTGATCCGGTTATTTTTTGGTTGGTATCTTGACCTCATTTATCTTGCTATGATGTGTGTGAATACTCCTAGAACCATCTAAATCTTCAATCCCCCACAAGCAAGTTTTGGATCAAGTTTTTCATATTTCTAGGTTTTGGACACTCCTTTGGTAAAACCTAAAAAGATCAATTCTTTGTTGTGGATCTGGACGATCGTCGCTAGGAATAGGTCCCAGATATCCTTAGGGAGGTGTGCTCCAAATTTGGTCAAGTTTCATCGGTTGAATCAAAAGTTGGATCAATTTTCATTTTGATTTCGAGTGGTCTGCAGTGGCTCTGGACTAAATCGGTCCGACCGATTTCTCTACGCGGTCCGATCGCCGATCATTCTGACCGCCAATTGGTCGTCGGTCAGACCGCTAGCTTTTTAGACCGCCATTTTGCCGACGGTCAGACCGGTCCAGTGAGATCAATTCTCCATTTTTGAATCTTGTGTTTAAGGGGGAAATTGGACTCAGCACAAGGCTTCCTCTGTACATTTACTGATCTTCTTGGTTTTCATAGCTATTGAAGAAAAGTGCGTGTTGAATTTGATTAAAGTCAAAAATTAAGAAGGCGTCTATTCACCCCCCTTTAGTCGCCTTTCCGGTCCTACAGAAAGACAACTGAAAAGAATGTAAAGAAACTTCGCACTGATAATGGGATAGAATTATGTTCTAATGAATTTGAATCGTATTGTAAGACTGAAGGCATTGTCAGGCACTACACCGTTCCTCATACTCCTCAACAAAACGGTGTAGCTGAGCATATGAACATGACCATCATTTCCAAGGCCTGTTGCATGTTGTCTAATGCAGATATGCATAAGCATTTTTGGGCTGAAGCCGCTTCCACTGCTTGTTGTCTTATTAATCGATCACCCTCTGTTGGAATAGAAAAGAAGACTCCAATTGATGTATGGTCTAGTTCTTCAGTAAATTATTCAGAATTGAATTTTTTTTTTGTTGTGCTGCTTGTGCTCATGTTGATAATGGAAAATTAGAGTCTAGAATTGTTAAGTGCATCTTTCTTGGTTATAAATCTCGTGTCAAATGATATAAGTTATGAAATCCTAAAACACATAAGGTTGTGAGTAGCACAAATGTTGTCTTTAATGAATCTGCTATGCTTCATGATAAACTGCATACTAATGTTCCTGTTAAGAGTGAGCAGAATTCAAGTGTTCAGCTGGATCATCTTGTTGGTTCAGATAACACATCAGATAAGAAAAATATTATTGTTCATGATGCACCTATTGTTGAGAATCCTCCTATTATTGAGAAGTCACCACAACGGTCCATTGCAGTTGATAGTCCTAAGAGGGAGATTAATCCACCAAAGAAGTTGATTGAAGAAGGTAATATTGTTGCTTATGCTTTGAGTGTGGCAGAAGAAATTGAAGGTAACGCAGAATCTTCATCATACTCTGAGGCTATTGATTCCACTGATTGTAATAAGTGGATAACTGCTATGCAGAATGAGATAGAGTCTCTTGAAAAGAATGACACTTGAGAACTAGTGAAATTGTCAAAGAGGAAAAATCTGTTCATTGCAAGTGGATTTTCAAAAGAAATGAAGATATTTCTCCTACTGAACAAGAAAGGTATAAAGTAATGTTGGTTACTAAAGGTTATAGTCAGATTCTATGTATTGATTTTTATGATGTATTTTTTCCAGTTATGAAGCATAGTTCTATTCGCACTTTACTCAGTATTGTTGCTATGCATTATTATGAACTTGAGCAATTAGACGTTAAAACTGTATTTCTACATGGGGAGTTGGAAGAAGACATTTATATGGACCAACCTGAGGGTTTTGTTATTCCTAGAAAAGAACACCTTGTTTGTAGATTAAAGAAATCTCTTTATGGTTTGAAGCAATCTCCTAGGCAATAGTACAAGAGATTTGATTCTTTTATGCTCTCATAATTTTAAGCAGTCTGATTATGATAACTGTGTCTATTTAAAGACTGTTAATGGTTCAGCTATTTATTTACTTCTCTATGTTGATGATATGTTGATTTCTGCAAAAGAAAAGTCAGAAATAGCAAAACTGAAAGCACAATTGAGTGATGAATTTGAGATGAAAGACTTAGGTGCAGTAAAGAAAATACTTGGTATGGAGATTATTAGAGAGAGAAAATCTGGCAAGTTATACCTTAGTCAACAAGGTTATATTGAGAAGGTCCTTCGTTGTTTTAATATGCATGATGCAAAACCAGTGAGTACTTCATTAGCTTCGCATTTCAGATTATCTTCAGCTTTATGTCCCGAGTCTGATTATGATATTGAGTACATGTCTTAAGTTCCATATTCCAGTGCAGTCGGTTTTCTTATGTATGCCATGGTTTGTTCTCGTCCTGATTTATCTCATGCATTGAGTGTTGTTAGTAGATACATGGCTAATCCTGAAAAAGAGCATTGGAAAGCAGTTTGGTGGATTTTTATATATTTACGTGGTACTTCTAATACTCGTTTGCAGTTTGGACATTCTAGAGATGAACTTGTTGGTTATGTTGACTCTGATTATGCTGTCGATTTGAATAAGAGGATGTCTCTCACAGGTTATGTTTTCACCATTGGTGGTTGTGCTGTTAGTTGGAAGACAAGTTTGCAAGCTATTGTAGCCTTATCTACCACAGAAGTAGAATATATGTCTATTTCTGAAGCTTGTAAAGAAGCTATTTGGTTGAGAGGTTTGTACACTGAGCTTTGTGGAGATAATTCTTGCACTATTATATTTTGTGATAGTCAGAGTGCTATATGCTATACAAAGGATCAAATGTTCCATGAGAGAAAAAAACAAATTGATGTGAGATATCACTTTATTCGAGGTGTTATTTCTTAAGGTGATGTCAATGTGTGCAAGATAAATACTCATGATAATCCAGCTAATATGATGACAAAGCCAGTTCCTGTTACTAAGTTCGAGTTTTGCTCAAGCTTAGTTGGTATTACAGTTTAGTCCTAGAGACTAATTGGTGCACGGTGATTTTTATCTTATTGTGGAGATATCTTGGTGATTGGCGATTCTTCATTCTGTTACAAGAGAAAATTCATCTAGGGGTGAAGATTGTTGATATTGTGATTTGAATTGTCTAATATGGATGAGTTCGAATTAGTTTCTATATTAGCGGATTCGTTTCCTACTTGGACTTTAAGTCCTTTACCCCTATATATACCTCTTGTAAGCCGTACGGGGAGTGTTGAAACCTTATTGTAATCCTGTGCGATTTGTAAACACTTCTTATATAGTGATCATCGCCGGTTAACGCCTGTAATTTTTTTCCACGAGGATTTTGTATGTAAAAATTTGTGTTTCAGTTTTATCCCTATCTTTATAACAACAAGGTATGGTCCTGAAACAAGGAATTGAAGAGGATGTAATTAGAATCTCTATCGGGCGATATATACTCTGATGTGTCCACCCAAGGGAAAGAAGGAAAGAAAAACACATCAAAGAGGGTAAGAGTAATGATTAGAAATCGAATTATTCAATAAGGATTTAGACGACTGGTTGGCCGTCTCTGTAGAAGCAGTTTCGGGTCTCCATGACAGTAACCTAAAGTTTCCTGTGCAATGCCGATGTGCATTGTATCCAGCCATCTTGACTATGCCTTCGACGCCACAGGACACAGCCTGTTCCCATTAGCCAGAGATGAACCAAGTTAAGCTTGTGTGCTCTGGTCCACACGAGCATTGATGGATGCCATGTGTAGAGTACTAACTGTAATGTCACGGCCTAGCTAGGCCATGTATCATGTACCATCAATGGCTGCCATGGAAGCAACTGACTGCATCTCGAGTGACCCGTGCCTATCTCATGCATGTGGATCTGTCGAGTCGAGGTCAATTTCTTGCGCAAATCGTTGTCGAAGCCGGTGGTCTTCCCTGCTCTGCAGCGACGGCTCTACTCGGACGAAGCTGAATTTGTCTTCTTGGAACGCGTGTGTATGCGCCGTGCGATGATTCAGAGCTTTGGCGAGATAGTAGTACGTGTGAATGTGGTTGGGTGGACGCTAGGCTGCCGATATTTTCTTGGCCATTCAAGAAGTTTCCCCAATACAAGGGATGGGCGTGTCCTCCCAGCTTGCTTGCTGCTCGCTTCCTTCCAAGTTCCAGCATGGTCCCGGAGTCCCTCTGGAGACGACGCCAATGGGCGCAACCGCGCAGGCCCTGTGGCTGCGGCTCTCGGTAGTCAGTAGTCTAGCGGTACGATCTGCGTCGGCTGCGCCAAGCTGAGTCGGCTGCGCGGGCTGCCTGATTACTGTCTAGCCCATGTTCGTAAAACCTATTCCGTAATCTGGCCCAGCATTTAGAACGAAAAATGCTAATGCCTAGCGTCCGTCCGAATGATGTAATTCTAGATCAATACTTGTATCAAATTCGGTCCCACTCATCCCTTTTTCCTAGCATCGGTAGTCCAACGAGCAAAAGTATCTTCATAGATTCACAGATCGATACTCATGAAGGTTGCATGGATATTGATCTGACAGATCTGCTTGAATGCAACGACCGAAAAACCAAGAATGCTGAAACATTTCAGGTACAAGAAGAGGGGCATTTCAAAAGCTCAAACACAAGTAGCGTATTAACAGTACACAGGTAGGAGTAAGAGCACCCCACCCACATCAATCAGGTAATGTTGGAAAATTTATATTTTAAGCTTGCTGAGATGACACTCTTATTACTACGATGACTGCTACTGTACTCTCTTAGCTTGACTATCCACCCTACCAGGAGACTACACTGTCTTCCAGGTACGTGCTGTTGTAAGTCGTAACTAAACTTTCTACTATAATCATCAAGTAAATTCCCAATGCGTGGCCACCTATGAAGCTTCTATAAGGGAGGAAAGGTAAACTTTACCTGTTGTGCATCATAAGCAGCTCCAGCTCAGAGAGATTGTGGACAACAAACTTCTTGAACTTGTTGGGAAGGTAGTGCCTTGTCTTCTTGTCGGAACCGTATCCAATGTTGGGCATTAAGGTGCATCCTCGAACTTCCGCCTGACGCGAGAGTCAATACCTTTTGGCCGGCATTTCAAAAGCTCAAACACAAGTAGCGTATTAACAGTACACAGGTAGGAGTAAGAGCACCCCACCCACATCAATCAGGTAATGTTGGAAAATTTATATTTTAAGCTTGCTGAGATGACACTCTTATTACTACGATGACTGCTACTGTACTCTCTTAGCTTGACTATCCACCCTACCAGGAGACTACACTGTCTTCCAGGTACGTGCTGTTGTAAGTCGTAACTAAACTTTCTACTATAATCATCAAGTAAATTCCCAATGCGTGGCCACCTATGAAGCTTCTATAAGGGAGGAAAGGTAAACTTTACCTGTTGTGCATCATAAGCAGCTCCAGCTCAGAGAGATTGTGGACAACAAACTTCTTGAACTTGTTGGGAAGGTAGTGCCTTGTCTTCTTGTCGGAACCGTATCCAATGTTGGGCATTAAGGTGCATCCCTCGAACTTCCGCCTGACGCGAGAGTCAATACCTTTTGGCCTGCGCCAGTTTGGTTACAGAAAACAGTATCAGCGAAACTGAGCTATTTCAACTACACCAACAGAAAATGGCAATACGACATGAGGTGACTTGATCACTCAAGAACTAAAAAGTTATGCAAAGTTCTCCTTAGGGGCTCTCTGCCCTAGAGGTTATATACACACATCTCATGAAGATGATCATCTCCAGATAAAATACGGGGAACAAAACATCAGTAGCACAATTTGAATTTACCAAGATATGAATGAACCAGTTATAGACATTTCTTCCCCATTCCCACGATACATCATTACAGCTTAAGCAATCTTCAGTTCGATATTTAGCAACAGTTCATCACTATAACATAATTTCCATTCACAATTAAAGAGGGCATTGGTCCGCTGTAACTACTGCTAGAGACTTGGTTCTCGTAACCTGAGGCAGCATCCTAAATAAGCAAAACTCCCATTCGATGCACAAACACCACCGTTATGTAAAAAATGCACAAACACCATCACTCACAGCGAGCTGACCACAAGCTCTGCTACTAGGATCTTCTAGACTAAAACTGTACCAAGAAATGCAAACTACATGGCTAAGCAACGGCAACCACATGACCTAGATGGATTTGTCCGATCCGGTGCTAAATCTAACACAAACAAGCCACATCAACAAAGATGATCGCCACTGTTTCGTAAACTAGAAGAGCGAGAGCTACGCACAAGAAGAGGATGGGTGCGCTACCTTGAGGCACTTGTAGCGGTCGCTCTGGGCCTCTTGAACTGCTTGACCCGCTTCTTCACGATCTTCCTCGTCAGCAGCGGCACCGCCATCTGCGCGGCGGGAACAAATAGAAGAGAGCACGGCAGTTCGATCGATATTAGAGCAACGAATTCGACAAGGCCTCCATCGAAATCACGCATCAGTGAGTTGGAGTTGGTACCTTGCAAAGTCTGCGACGAAGCGAGCGAGAGGCGCTCGGCGTCGGCGTCGGCGTCTCATACGTGAGGTGTGAGGGTGGCGCCTAGAGAACACGGCTGCGATCTCAACCGGATGGGCCGGGCTGCCCGCACGGACATATGGACTGGGCCGGTAGCTAACCATCATAAACTACGGCCGGACGAAACTCTGGAAGCATACAGCGACTCCTGGACCACGCGGTTGGGCTCTCATCTGACTCCTGCCCTCGTCGTACGCTAGTCGGCACGGTCCATGCCGGCATGCCGGCCGGCCGAGGCGCCGGCGGGCTGAATCTTGCGATTTGTAGGCCGGAGGTGCATCGCGATTCGCAATGTCTTGTCCCGACGATAATGGATCGATCATGCATACGCTATTCTTGTTTGGTCTCCAATAGTTGCATGCACAGATCTTCAAACCTGGTCAGTTGCAGTGATATACTCTTAAGAGATATGATTTGGTCCTGTGTATAGCAACCGAATCAATCTCTTATTGTTGTTATTTAGCATGTAGATATCTGACTGTGATTCAGCTTGCCGTGCAAGTCACGCGCCCTGTAACACCATATATTCATGCAAAGGCAGCACCCAATGTGTCACGATTGTTTCTTCATCTGTTTCGCTTTTGTCGTAGTGGCGACCCCGCCGGCTCCAATGACCCAGCGAAGATCACGGGATAAACTCCGCGACCTGCGAGCGCAAAGCCCCCGCCCCCCTTCGGAGGGCACCAGGCACCCCTCTCCGAGGAAGACCCACCCGGAGGGTCGCCGGAGTACCGCGAGGTTAGAAGCAATAGGTTTTTCGAGGCCACCTCGGGAGAGCCAAAAGGCAATTAATATACACATTTTTCCTAACAACTAGTACCCTCTCCGAGGATTCTTTGGTCACTTCGAGGATATCGGGGGTCCCCTCTCTTACTGTCTAGTCTTCTTTTGCTACGACAGTTGGCGTCGTCCGAGTGGATCGGTATGAAATTCACAAAGTATAACTCCGAAATACTAGTATGACCCCTCGGAAGGTTGAGCCCAAAGTCTCAGTGGCCGAAGCTGCGTCGGCGGCCGCAGCACCTAGCACCCTAAGGGCCAAGCGAAGCAGAACCTGCGAGGCGACGTCGACCACCGCTTAAGGCGCGAAGGAGGAGGCAAACAATTCCACACAAGGGAACATTGTCGGAGGTGACACCCGGCATGTCGAGCCATCCCTCCCCGGGAACCACCCGGCGGGCCCACAGCCTGGGGCTGCAGGCATAACACGAGAGGCATACAAAGCCCTCCAGCAGGAGCTGGCGAACCTCTGCTGGGAGATGCTAAGTCTCCGGCAACCTAGGGGAGGGGTCCTCACAGCTCCACTCAGGCTTGCGCAAACTGTCGAAGCAGAGGAAGCTGCCCCTCAGGCACCAACGGCCATTCCTTCGGCTCCACTACTTCGGGGGGACCGCAACTCCCGCTTAAGCGCGGGGCTGGAGACAACTAGTTGGCCCCAGGGCTTCAAGATCCCGAAGGTCAAACCCTTCAAGGGGTGCACGAACCCCTCGGAGTTCCTCCGGGTATACGAAATGACCATCGAGGCGGCCGGGGGAGACGACACGACGAAGGCAAAAAGTATCACCCTGACTCTTAAGGGCGTGATGCTGACATGGTTCTTCACCATCCTGTCTCGATCCGTATATGCATAGGAGCAGTTGCGGGATCGGGTGCGCAACAACTTCCAGATAAACAACATTGAGCTAAAGGACGCGGGGCACCTATTCGCAGTAAAGTAGGCCCCAGGCGAGTCCCTCCGCAGCTTTTTCAAAAAGTTCACGGAGGTGAAGTGTCAGGTGAAGGGGTTCAACGAAACCACTGTCAGAAAGACTGGCCGTAAGCCCATCCGCACAGTAGCGGAGCTCTTCGACAAGATGGAAGAGTACGTCTGGGTGGAGAAAGATAGCGCCCGGTGAGCGGAGGACCAGACCCCCTGCTACCCCGACTCCAACACCAAGCGGACGGCCTGGAAAGGAAGGATCCGCGGCAACCGCGGTAGGGGCACCCGCCAAACAGCGAGCCAACGATTACTGCCAGAAAGGGCAGAACATCTACCATGTAGACGGAGGGCATCCCCCTAAAGGGGCGAAGCGAGGAGGCCGAGGAGGTCGCGGCTGGGGCCAGGGTTACAAGCGAAATGACGAAAGGCAATCGGACACCCGGGGCGGTGCTGGAGATACCCCGCTCTTTTGTGACCTACATGACAAGGGGTCAAACACAACCAGGGAGTGTCGCACCATCGCGGTCATGCAGGACTACATGAACCGTAGCCAACAACCGGCCAAACGCGAAGACAGGAGGGGAGCAGGCAACCAGCTGCCCGCTCCGCCGCCAAGGCCCCGCATAGAGGGAGGCCACACAAAGCACCATCGGAGGATCATAAATATGATCGCCGGAGGTTCCTCATTAGGCATGATGTCAAAGAGACAATGGCGCGCATACGCCCAACAAATCCACCATGTTGCGACGTACCCTGCCTCCAGCCCACCTCTCTATGCCGAAATACCAATCACCTTCGACCCTGAGGACGCCCAGGGTCGCTATTTCCCACATCAGGATACTCTCGCCATTTTCACCAACATCGCGGACTTCAAGGTTCGATGTGTCCTCGTAGACGGAGGAAGCTCCGCGGACTTGCTGTTCACGAACGTTTTTCACAAAATGATGATCCCCCGGGATCGCCTGTCAACCCCAGACATTCACTTGGTGGGCTTCGGGGGTAGGCCCGTGATGGCCCTAGGATAGATCGACCTAGACATCATGTTCAGCGACGACTTCGCATCTCGGACCGAGATCGTCACATTTGATGTCGTCCAGATGCCTTACCAATACAACAACATCCTCAACCGAGCCACGTTGAACACCTTCGGTGCGATAGCCCACAACAATTACCTATGCATGAAGATCCACGCACCAGAGGGCATAGCCACGGTGCGAGGAGACCAAGACATAGTAAGGCAGATAGAGCTGGAGGTATTCTCACCAGCCCACCACGTCCATGCAGTCAAAGCGGACATGGGTGCTCGGGCTGGCACCACCTCAGTAAAATGGGCGCCGAAGGCTAAACCAAAAGGACAGCTTCGACGAGTCCCTCTCGCTGAAGCGTCCCCGGAGAGGACAGTGGCCCTTGGAGCCGAGCTCCCAGCCGCGACATGCGACGACATCCTCCAAGTACTCCACAGCAATACGGATGTCTTCGCCTGGGGACCTGAAGACATCCTCGACATTGCGCGGGAGACCATCAAGCACCTCCTCGGCCTTCGAAGTGATGCATCACCCAAGAAGAAGAAATTGTGCCGCATGTCGGTGGAGCGGCTGGAATCAGCAAAAAAGGAGATCGCCAAACTCTTGAAAGCAGGGGTCATCCGCGAAATTAAGCACTCAGAGTGGCTAACCAACCCCGTCCTCGTGCAAAAAAGCACGGCAAGTGGCTCATATGCGTCAACTTCACCGACCTCAACAAGGCATCCCCGAAGGATGACTTCCCTCTACCTCGTATTGACCTACTCGTGGATGCCACTTCGGGCTGCGAGCTTATGAGTTTCCTGGACGCCTACTTCGAGTATCATCAAATATTCATGGCCAAGGAAGACAAAACCAAAAACGACCTTCATCTATTTGTTTCTACAGGCAAGTCTACCGAATGGTGCATCTATTTGTTTTTATTGTAGCAACAGGTCATGCAAGATGTTGCGACTGTTTTTCCAAAATGTTGCGGTGATGATTTCCTATTGTTCCGATTTTGCCTCCTCCTTCTACTCCGAATCCATCTGAAATGTTGGCACCAGTAAGTCAAGTTGCTGCAGTGGTTATTTTTTCTAATGTTGCAGCACTCTCTCCAAAAAATTTGGGGTTGATTTAGTGGTTTTTCAAAAAAAATTTTGTTGTAACGGTGTTTTAATTTTGTTGCAACAGATTCTCGTATTTGTTACCACAAATTCTTGTATTTGTTTCCACCGTTGTTTTAATTTATTGTATAATTTTTAATTTATGTTTGTGTATGCGTTTGTTGCATCGGAGTATAAATTTTGTTTCAACTATAGAACGGATTGTTACGGTTCATGATTTTTTATTGCGTCAAATCGATAATTATTATCACGGTCTATCTAAATGAGATATAACGGCTGAAGGAAGCGCAGGATGGGAACGTCCGGCGCTAGTGGTCCCTTCCCGATTCGATCGGCAATCAACAGGTACAACCATCTGATTTCCAAGATAGAGAGGATAGGATTTACAGGGCAATGATGCTTCAGGGCTTGGTGTTGCGGAACGGCGGAGCATCGGCAGCAATCGTTTATTATTTGACCGGAGCTTCTCCAAGGATCTGGGCTCGGCAACACAGCGGCGCAGGGCGGCCGGCACCACGACCTCGCAGAACGGCGGCGGCCGGCCGGCAGGATGGTAAACCAGTTGTACCAATTTGTCAGATCGATCGAACAAACTCACCGATCATATATATCGTTTTTCTTTTTGATGATCTATGTATAGTGCTATGCTGTATGATTAATGTGTCTGATTTTAGCAAATTCTGCTCAGATTTTGGTACGAAATATCCTTCTGAGTTTATGTGAGTTCTCTAGCTCACAAATCTGGAATCAAGTATGTGCTCATGGACATGAGCAGGGAAACAAATTTATCTCAGAACCAAGAAGATAAATTTTCTTCTATCGAAACAAGCAGCTGTGTGCGTGTCGGCTGGTTAGGTTTCACGTCGGTTGAAGCTTTCCACGTTCCGCGCCCTTTCTAGTTGGTTCTCCGCCTTTTCTAGTTGGTTCTACGTACAGTCCTCGAACATGATTCGGAAACCTTTTTTTGCCTTGTCATCATCATCAGCACGATCCTGTTAGGAGAAGCTCGAGAAGGGGATTATAGGAGTTCCAGACTAGATGCATGCGGCCAGCTCTTTATCATCCATAATTCATGCGAGAAAGATTATCAGACGAATATAATTCATCCCCATCCCCATGCACATGGTTCATAGGTGGATTTTCCAAGATTCCGTCACAGCGGTTGCATTGCATGCACGCCGGACTCGCCCCGACCCCGAACGAATCTCCAACCCGCCAACCAGTGCCCAACCGGACTAGAGTTACCGGGCAGGGACCTCGTCGAGGACCAGAGTCACTGGGCAGGGGCCACCTGTCCACCAGCCGCTCCGCCGTCTCCCTCGCGGCCGCCGCGACCAAACACACCCCGCCACTCCCACTCCCACTCCCACTCCGCTCCTTATTAACCGGCGCGCCGCGCCCACTCCACCTCAAAACGCCCGTAAGATCCACCGTTTTCACCATTTCAACCGCTTCCGCGGCGACCTCACGCTCCGCGCCACCCACCGCTCGCTCCCTTCCTTTCCCCACCACACCCACCAGCTCAAGTAATCTCATCACTCGCGGTCACGGACACCAACCATCTTACACCAACTCGGCTCTTCCAAGCAACATTTCCCCGTCCTCGCAGCTGAGCTGCTGCAGAGTGCCGAAGAACCCATGGCCGTGGTGGCCGCCGTCCTCGTGCTGCTCCCGCTCCTGCTCGCGCCGTCGGCGTCTGCGGCGGGCGGAGGGGGCTGCGGGGCCCAGGCGTTCTCGGCCAACCGCGCCTACGCGGCCTGCAGCGACCTGCCCCACCTCGGCGCGTCCGTTCACTGGACCTACGACCGCGCCGCGGCCGAGCTGTCCGTCGCGTTCGTCGCCGCGCCCGCCGCGCCGGGCGGGTGGGTGGCGTGGGCGCTCAACCCCGCCGGGGAGGGCATGCCGGGGGCTCAGGCGCTCGTCGCCGCGCCGTCGTCGTCCAGCGGGGGCGCGTGGGCCGTCCAGACGTACAACATTTCCGGGTACGCGCTCGGCGAGCCCGGGCCCATCGCCTTCCCGGCGTCGGACCTAGCCGCCGAGCTCGGCGGCGACGGCCGCGTCAGGGTCTTCGGGAGGCTGAAGCTGGGCCACGGCGCGGGCGTGCTGAACCAGGTGTGGCAGGTGGGGTCCGCCGTCTCCAGCGGCAGCCCCGCGCCCCACGCCATGGGCGGCGACAACCTCGCCGCCAAGGCGAAGCTGGACCTGCTGAGGGAGACCACCGCCGCCGGAGGCGACAGCCTTGCCAAGAAGCGCAATGTGAGTTCTCTCGTCATCACTTATTAGCTTCAAGGATACCACCTGGAATTAGAATCAAACGCCTAACTAAACCATTCTCATTTTGGGTGTGAAGATTCATGGAGTCCTGAACGCTGTGAGCTGGGGCATCCTGCTGCCCATGGGAGCCATCTTTGCAAGGTACCTCAAGACATTCAAATCGGCGGACCCTGCATGGTTCTACCTCCATGTCACCTGCCAGCTGATCGGCTACGTCGTCGGAGTCTCCGGGTGGGCCACCGGCATCAACCTCGGCAAGGAGTCCAAGGGAGTCACCTACACTCTTCACCGTAACATCGGCATCACAGTCTTTGCTCTTGGCACCCTACAAGTAAGCATTGTAGAATTGTACTTCCTCTTTCGATCCTCGTTGCTGTTGATAGCTCAATTCTGCGTTTGCCTGTGTCAATCTCACAGTCTCACTGATGCTTCATTTTGTTCCAATTGCATTCAGATTTTTGCACTGTTCCTGAGGCCCAAGAAGGATCACAAGTACCGGCTCTACTGGAACATGTATCACCACTCCGTCGGGTACACCGTCATCATACTGGGCATCATCAACATCTTCAAAGGCATGACCATCCTCGACATCGAGCAGCGGTGGAAGGCCGCCTATATCGTCGCCATCTGCGTCCTGGGAGGCGTTGCGGTGATCCTGGAGGCTGTCACATGGAGCATGGTCGTCAAGAGGCGCAAGGCGGAGAACAAGACCTTCAACAGCGCCTCCAATGGCCACCTGCCGCATGCCGTCTGAATTTCAGGTTCTCCGGCCTTTTGTTTATCCACTGTGGTGTGTATGGGGGCAGATAGGTTTAGAGATCTTGTCACTTTTGGCCCGCCTATTTTTGTATCGTAAGTACATGTATATGTACATTATACTGAAGATCGAGTTGTAGCGAGCATGTTTTGTGAAAACTTGGTTTGCATGACGGGTTCCATCAGCGTTCATAACACATAGAAATCCACCGGCTTGCTACTTTCTAGGTTCCAGAAAGGGTGTGCAGTGTGCAGTGTGCAGTGTGCAGTGTGCAAGCAAGATTGCACGCTCGAGGTGCCGCTCGCGTCTTTGTCCGGTAGGATTCCCACTGATCACGCACTTGGCGTTGAGGCCCCATCGCCAAGGCCACTATGGCTCAAGTTGGGCGATCTGTTCCGGTGGACCATGGCTGGTGAAGTAGAACGGAAGATATGGGAACGCAGGAAAGGATTGTCTGCATTGATATCTGAAGTGTACGCGCGTTTCTTCTGTTCAATCGAAACCAGGGATCCAAAAACCGTTCCAAGGGAAATTCCGGTCACCGGCCGAGAAAAAACCCGGCCGGTAACCGGATTTCCCGGAAAAAAATCCGGATAAAATTTGTTTGAATTTACTTAAAACCCAACCAAAATTCAAAATTTAAATTTTAAATTTACAAAACTGAGAAAAACCGGCGGGGATTGTGGCTCCCGGCCCGGCCGGGATTTCTCTGATCGAAACAGAACTTGCAAGTTTAACACTTGCATGCCAATTTCTTGCACTCATGGTGAGCACTTAAGAGTCTTGCAAGTGCAGCTGCAGAAGTTTGTTTCCATCGGATTGCATCGGGCAACAAATGCACCGCACCCTACCCATATCGAGTAACACCGCAGAAGATAATGCAAAGAGGGGCAAGAGGACCTTTCCAGAAAGGAATGACACAAGCCATGTTGTTTAATCTGTCGTTGTTTATATTCTTCTTTTTGGGATTTCTCTTTAGAAAGAGAAGGGAAAAAGCATAAAGATTGGCAAGCATCTTTTTTTTTTTACCTTCAATTGGAAAGGGAAGAATATTTGATTTGGTGCACTTTACTGTTTTTTTAAGATCATTTTGCCTCAAAAATCAAGAGTTTCTTTTGTCCGCAATTCAGCATTATATTTTCTTGCCACTGGATTTCCTCTCCAAGGAACAATCTTGATTAATAGTTGAGACAACCAAGCGGTAGCGTCTACCTTTGTTAAGCTACTTTCCAGGTGCCCTTTGCTGACGGTGATAACCTCTTGTTGCCACCTCCAGTTCCAACTCAAACGATGGATCATTTTGGTTCCTTGAGACGAACAATTTCTCCACACAGCATAAATGGTTCATAGGTGGAGCATCTCCAAACGATATTGTTCATAAGTAACAACCTCCCTAATTGCCGGCCTCATCTACACAACAATATGCACAAATGTTTACGTCACTGAGCTTACACAAATCAATGCATCGGATTCCACCTAATCTAGTCAGTAGTCGCTCACAAGACACAGTTTCCCTGTTTCCTGTCAGTTTTCACTTTTCAGGTTCCAATCCAATGCTTTGTTCCATCGGCAAAGCTACCGGGGGAATTGGTTCTATGAATGTGACCTTTCATTCGTTAGGGTTCAGAGAGTTAGTTTGAGCTGCACTCTGCTCAATTTCCTTGAACTTGAAACAAAGCTTTTAAGTGGCCATCTTCAGTTCGTGGGTGGAGGGACTAGAGACAATCTGAAGCAATTGCAAGTCAAAGGAAGAGTTGAGCTGTATAACTGAAAAAATATGCAGTTGAAGTAAAGCATCAACCAACAAGTGACGCATGCTATCTCAAAATTATATGTGTGCAGTGGGAACAAAGCATCAACTAGATAGAAGCATCCTTTTCTTTTCTTTTCTTTTCATAGAGAATTCAACTAGAATATTAACAGCTCAGAAGGTGCTATCAAGTACCAACAACGTTGCAAAGAGAGTAGGTATTTGTTGAGCTGCATTTCTCCATGACTGGTAAATGCCTTAGTCAGTGAGCTAGCAGTTCTCAATTCTCACCAACCCTTCAACTATTGGCTGCACTATCAATGTTTTGCACTAGGTTTTAATTTCAAATATTCAGATATTACAAAAAATGTTACTCCTAAATCCTGATAGCAGTACAAATTTTGATTTGATCTAGCATTTTTTATTTGCTCAATAAGACAAATATAGCTACACTTCATGTTGCAGTTCTATCCAAAATTCAAAATCAAACAACAACTCTACTGCCCTGATGCATGGAAGGTGACTAAAGCAGAAGACATGGGAGTGGGACAGCAGCAATATCTTGCGGTTTTGAACAGCACAGTTACTTCAGTATATATTATGCGCAAGCTTTACAGAATGTATAGTACAAGTAAACGACCGTACCTGGCAACAAAGGAATGATCAACGCAAGCCAAAGCTGCTGAAATTGGGACCTTTCCTGCATAAGCATGATTTAGGATATCAGAATGCCATTATGTCAAAGAAAAAAGCAGGCCTGCAAATTACTATTGAAGGCTGCTATTCTCAGATAAAACAATAAAAGACCTTTTATTTAGAAATACTTAGACATAGCCCTAAACTAGTACAAGAAAGTACCAAAGAGGCAATGAAAATAAAGGTCCAAATGATATTTTCGAGGAATGTCATGCTCTTAAAATTTTGTATATACAATAAGAAACACTAATGATCGTTGACATTTGCCTAGTTCTTCTGAAACTCGGAAAGATACTTTAACTACAATATATTAGTATTTGTCATTTTTAACAAAAAAGTTTTATGCAGTATAAAATATTTATCGAGTATCGAAATGAGAGTTGGTTCCTGTACATGGCACGGGAAAAATGTGGAAATCAATTTTCTCTAGTATGCATTGCAGTTTATAAGTCCATGCCTGGTTTGAACACCTGTTCAGTTATAACCAACATCTCCTTTCTGGACAAGATTTGGTAAGAATAAGATAACTGCTCCCTGCATTTCTTGTAGAAAATGGATTATGCACCATTTATATATACTCTTTGCTAGAAAGCAACGGAAGATAACATGATATGGTTATGTAAAACTGAAAAGTTTCAAACTAGTATTGGACATACTTACAGAGTAGGGTTACAGGTTGAAGCCCCAAAACTTTCAGAAATCTCTGAAGCTCATCTTAGGATCGTCATGCCTTGAGTTTCCCCATCTTCCCCTACCTCGGCTGCCTCCTCTCCCTCGGGCTCTACCCCTACCTCTCCCTCTACCTCTCCGCATAAAAAATGACTTCCCATGCTTCATCTCAATGAGTGAATGCAACAGCTCATCACACAAGATGCAACCCTCATGCAAAGTAGCTCCATCTTCAAGAGGGGTAGTTTTCTTGTTGAAATCAACTTCAATGATAGTAGACTCACATGTTGGGCACTTTTTATCTGTAGTGGTGATCCTATGAGCGGCATGTGGGAGTAAGACAATGCAGTTACATATGTTGCAGTAAAGCCGCCATTTGGGTGCACTAACTGGATCAAGAATTAGGGTACCACTACACTCAGGACAAGCACAAACTCCTTGAGTGATCATTGATTGTTTGCATGCTGGGTGCGGGCAAAGGAAGCACGGCATGCCAGCCCCTTTCCCAACTTTGCCAGTGTCATCAAGCTTGAGAGCACCAAAAAGTTTGTCGATGCCTTCAAATGGAGGATTATTGTAGCAAAAGGGGCATAGTGGGAAAGATTTTGCATCAGGACCCACCATCGAGAACAGAAGCAACTCAAAACCATCAAGGGGGCAAATAATTTCCTTGTAAAGCTGGAAAGGATAGTATTATTAATCACTGAGTATACATGAACTGGCGCTTGGCAGAACAAAGCATAGAAGATCATGCACTTTTATAGTTGATGAGAGGACAAAGGTCGAATCAGTAGCTATGTTCAGCATGAAATAATGAAGTGATGAACATAAAATAAAGCAAAAAAAAAAGGAATATACAAAGCAAGTAACAAATAAATTCTGGCAATGAATTATGAAAAACTGAAAACTGCAAACGTAGACCAACCGGTCTATAATTTACTGGCAAGAAAATATCTATCAAGGCCCAAGGGTTGCATGATTCTGTAATATGTGGTCTTGTGGGAATTGGTTCAATTCTCTATTCACCATGCTTGGAAGTTAAACAACAGACACATGATTTACCCAGAAACAGGGAAAGAAAATTTCCATGAACATGTAATTCAAGTAATCACCTTAATGGAACCATTCTGGGGAAGATAATAGACCTCCTCACAAGTTACACAGTACAACCTCATTGGCTGAGTGGAAATGTATTTCATATACCGGCCACATTTTCCGCACTTGCTCAATAGACGCCCAGAGTCTGCCAAAGGTGAAAATTGTGCTTCGAACAAAGCATCCATGTTTTCAATCTGCAAGTATCACAGTTCATTATAAGCAACTAGAAGAAGATGATATCAGCAATCACGGAATAAACTCACTATCTGTGTCCATCACTGCCATCATATCATACACAGCAAACAGTTCAATAATCAACTTTGACGAAGATGGATGCTAACTAAACAACATTTACTAGGAATGCTGTCAAATTATAGTAAATCAGACAAATCATACCTTTCACTTGTGTTTTAACTGAAATTTGCCAACATTTTTTGGGTATGGCTTTAATGAGTTGTTCATTAATGTATTCCAGTGATGGTCATTGGTTAATGATATGCAAAACATCTAAGACTTTAATTCCTAATCGGGTCCTTCCGCTATGAGTCAAAAATGTGATGTAAATAGTGAAATAAGCAGATCTATTAATCTAACATGGGAAAGTTGATCATTTGCCACTCCAAAGATTGGCACTTGTCAGTTTGCTGTTCTTTCCATTGTACTTGAGGATTTGCCACTCCAAAGACCAAAATTACAATGGGAAAAGTGGCAAATTGTCAAGTGCCAATCTTTGGAGTGGCAAATGATCAATTTTCCCATCTAACAATACACCCCATATAACACCATAATAATTCTTTAAACTTATATGTTCTAATTTAAACAAGTCGAAGTAGCTGTATACCAGGGATAAAAAAAACCGGTACCAGACTAAATCCCGGCAGGGGGGGGGAACGGTAACCGGTTACCAGTTTTCTCGGGAAAAACAAACCCGGTTGAATTTCGTTTGAATTTGCTTAAAAACCAACTAAAATTTGAAATTTGAACTTGCAAAACCCGGGAAAACTGGTCGGGATTTTGATCCCGCCGGGAATTTTCTTCTCTGCTGTGTACAATCGATACCTTATATATATCAACAAATTTAGGTAGTTAAAAACAGGATGAGACATTGAACAGTACTTAGCAAGGCAATGTGAAGTTAAATTTGTAGAGTCTTGAGTTCCCTTGTTAACTACATCAGCCTACTGGTTGATGGCCATGACCCAGCTTAAGTGTGTCTTAAAAACTGAGACCATGCGCATATCTGCATATGTCAAATACAACAAAGTACTGTCATTTTGGAGGGTTTATGCTTCTCGCAGGGTTTATGCTTCTTGCAACTTTGGGAGAAGCTTAAGAACCCAAACAGGCCATTACCCAGAGCTTTTTCCGAATATTATGTAAGGATGCTGGATGCCAGGGCCTCAGGGGGAAATAATATATACAACATTGCAACTAAGAAGGCAACAAAGTCTCACGGATTATCAACAAAATAGACTACCTTCTTGACAAAGTAAGAGTACTTTTTCGTAAATTGTTGAAGAACATGTTGAACGACTTGAAGATGATCAGCTTTGCCTTTTCCAATTAGAGTAATCTGTTGCTCAATAAAGCTTCGGATATCTGGCAAGCAGAGATCAGCATCAATACACTGATATCCTCTTATCAAAGTAGTTCCCAGGCCTGTTGGTACTAATCTTCTTCCAGAATTTACCTTTAACAAAGATAAGTAGCTGCATTTAGGCATTTTGTATATTTACATATTTAAGCATAGGCATGCGAGCGTAAAAGTTCACTATATAAGATGCTCATGAATGTCTTGATAGAAAAGACCTCAACTAACCTGGACATAATTACGCTCACAAATGTTGTTTACATGCACAGGAATTGATGCATCTGTGCCGATGCCATTCTTCTCCATGAGAGAGATCAATTCACTCTCACTAAGGTAATCAGGAGGTGTTGTGCTTCCCTTAATGAAGAATCATGATTTGTCAATAATTTCATATCCGAATAAAAGGTGAGCTTAGGTGATGTGAACAAACTCATAAGCCTTACCTCATATATCTCAACTTTATGAATACTAATAGTGTCTCCCTTTTTAAATGTAGGAAGATTATTCTCACCCACAGCCAGCCATGGCATAATAGATGTAAATCCTTTAGAAGTGACTCGGTAGCCAACACAGTGGAACATCTCCCCACCTGAAGTGAACTCAACAGCAGTCCTGCAAATCATTTTTTGCAGAAAAAAGATGGTGATTTACTAATCATTTCCTTTAAAAGATAATCAACAATGCAAAAATTGGAATGACATGTTCACATTACAAAAGAATTAGACTGAATTTTTCGATGTCTAGATAAGGGATAATGATTGTGATGGGACAAAGAAACGTATAATTTAGACAATTATGATGTAATGAAAATACAAAAACGAATACTCGCGCACTACCTTGTATATCTACAATCGGGACTGACAGTGCCAATAAAATGTTGGCATATGTATTGATACAGCCTCCAAGCATCAGTTCCCAAAGCCTCTTCTGTTGCTGATCTCATTGGAGTAATTGGGGGATGGTCCCCAGCATCATGACCTTGACGAGGCTTAACAAAACCAGCATCCATTAACGTCCGAACGTCATTGGACCACAAAGGATTATGTACTAGAGCAGCAAGTGCACTTCTAAAATCAAATGATGCAGGATAGGCAGTGCTCTCTGTACGTGGATAACTGTACAAAGATAATTAGTAGAACTTCAGTAGGAAAATTGGAAAAACAAACATTATCATCAATTATACATCACCACCTATGTATGTAGTTTTCAGCTGTAGTGAAAAAAAAAATCTGTCTGTAACTAAGATGACAATCTGCACTAATAACTACAATAAGTTGACTACAGAATTTCCAGCTTAAATTAAAACAGTTATCTCATTTACTTCGTATGGCATTGTAGAGAGTAATGCAAGGGTGACCCTTAAATGATGCCTAAAATACGATAAGACTACGTCAGTAAATGAACTTGATATCAGGGTAAAGCTCATGGCAACCTTACTAATTAGAGTAAATTTAATAATTGTATTACTTAAAGAATTGTATATCTATTAGAACACACTTTATAAAACCAACACTTGAACTCATGAACAGTAACTGAGGTCCTGGCAGGGTCCATGTCTATATCAGTTCTATAGAAATCGTCTAGGGTTGCAGGTAAACTATTGTGATCCTTAGATCATAGGGGTAAACACCGCCGAGAGGATAGCCGGGTGGCGTCGGCTTACTTTGGGAGAGAGAGATGACTAGAGACTAGGAGGAGACGAAGGGGACTGGGACTTTTAGATTATTTCATTGTTCTTGCTTGATTCCTAATACAATGGACCTCCTTATATAGAGGTGGTACCGTGGTAGGTCCTAAAAGATAGAAACAAACCAAAAGAAAATAACAAACATGGAAGCTAACCATTCTAATCCCTAATTTAGTGGCGGCTGCCATATACACTACAGTAACCGCGCATGTACTGTTCACATTGCAGCGCTTCACATGCAGCCCCCTGAATGGCCCGTGGCTCCCTGGGACCACGCCCATGACATAGACTTCTAAGGAGCATATAACGTCTCTAGTTGTACAAACAAGGATAGTCAAACCACCTGCTAAATATATTTGCCAATTATGCGAGCCAGTGTTCCCCTCCCTAGGTGCTAGGCACTAGTTGGGTGGTAGACCGGCGCCTAGCGCCTAATCGCCGCCTAGGCAGGATAAACTGGTTAGGCGACCTAGGCGGGAGGGCTGTGCCTAGCGCCCAGGGGAACACATTGCGAACAGATAGCATGAATTGTTGTACATGGTAAATAAGCCCATGTCGACTTCAAACATGTTATTATTAACTAACATTTCCCAAAAAAAAAGGAAGCCCATTTCTGAAACCTGATGAATCCTTGAGTGTAAAGCCGCTCAGCCAATTGCATAGCTGTCTGAGGTCCAATACCTAGTGCACTTGATGCAACCTGGGATAAGAGCAATATTCAGTAAACTAAAACTTGAAATTCACTCAACCATAGGTGAAAAAACCGCCGGTTACCGGCCGGCCGGTAACTGCCGGTTACTGGTTTTCCCGGCCGGTTCCGGTAAAAAAAAACGGCCGGAATATTTAAATTCAAATTTGAATTTTTGACTCTATAATGTCCTTCTTCAGTTGGTTTAGGCATTGTTATGCTAGATTATGTATTGAAACATTAGTTTTTAGTATATTTAGGACTTTTAAAATTGCATTATTCCAAATTTCAAATTGCTAATTACAAACTCTCTATTTTCCGGTTTTTTTCCGGTATGTCAACCAGTTTTTCCGGTTCCCGGCCGGTAACTGGACCGGTTACCGGTTCCGGGAAAACTTCAATTCAAAATTTGATCGGTATTTTTCCGGTAACCGGTACCGGCCGGATCCGGTTTTTCGATCCCTGCACTCAACTCTTGAATGAAACTGTGTAAACCTATCCTAAGAACCCTTTTATAATAAAATGGATGTCCTGGTCCATATATTATTTATTATCATTAAGGTCGTATCCAACAAAAGAATCTTGATATTAGATTTCAATCAAGGTCGTCACGAGGTAGAAAACCATAGTGACTAATATAACGTTGCAATATCAATACTATGATTCAAAAGAAAGTGAGCAAACATACACCACTCAAAGGTAAACATAAAGTGAACTTTGTAGACAACAAAGTGAAATGGCGATCCTTACAAACATAATTATCAAATGAAGTATATAATTTACACAAGGAAAAATACTGTCAGTCTTAGAGCTATGGCACCTTAAGCAAATTAACCGTATTAAGGCCAGATGGGCGGGCTTTGCACTCTTCCTTCATTGATATATCTGTTACTTTTAGAGTTCCATCACCAGCTACCATCTTTTGGAACATTACAGTGACCTGCAAAATTGAATAATGAAAATGCTGAGAATACTTGAAAGGATAAAGTCAAATCACTCGGGTATGGGATCTTACATCAAAATCAAAAAGTTTATTGCGGTCCCATTCTAGCTGTATTTCATCACCGTCTTTGATAATGTAAGTTTTCAAAGACCAGAATTTCTCTGGTTTGAATGTGGTAATTTGCTGATAGCGCTGTACACAGAATCCAAGTGTAGGTGTTTGACACGGACCATATCTAATTTGGAAAAAAGAAACAACAAACAATCGTAAGACCAAATTCTGCAAAACATTCTTAGAACAGGGACCAATCAAAGCATTTAGCAACAGAAAAGTGAGTAGCAGTTGCAATTGAAAAATTCCCCTTCAAATCCAGATGAAACATTCAAACACCACAAGCATTCACATGACACTTTCAAACATGAAAACACCACTGGTGGCATACTTGCAATATCAAAATTACTGTCAGTGCCAAAAGTAGAACATTTGAGAAGGTGGTTATCAAACTGAAGAGATTGAGCAAAAGGAAGTTAAAGAACAAAGTGATAAAACATCGACACTATAGATAGATACAAAACCTGCAATAAGTACTTGAAGAATGTAGATAGTATTTATTTTTTTGTAAAAAAAAATCAACATGCAATTGGTTAGCAAATTTGTATACCTAAAGAGAGATAGAGAACTCACGAAATTACTCTTGAGTCGAGATTTCCATATTTTCCTTGAAAATATCGGGTCTGAAATCGAGTAAATGCAACTCCTACCTTCAAATCAATTTCTTGGCGAGCATCCACCGATAGTGCCTCATCTTTGTTTGGCAGAACAAGATTATCCATAGCATTCAATATGTCTTTCTCGGTAACAGATGAAAATCTAGCCCGAAAAATTCTTCTGCCCACCTCATTTTCAGGAATCCCAGTGCAATTAATTACTGGAATTGAAATTGTTATTACATTGATCAAGCTATGAGGTAGAACATAGCAAGCTGTGCATATGTAAAACTAATGAATGAAAAGCTCGCATATAAATTACATTAAGCAGGGAAAAATAAACTCTCATGTACACCAAATAATTTTAAAGGGTTACATAAAATTGTAGATGTTCCTTGGGTAAAAAGAAAAATTGGTATAGCTTCGAGAAATCCAAAAGAACCTAATTGATCTAGTAGTTAACTCAGTCCAGCAGAGCATTTCACCATCTGGGATTTTCTGAATCTTGGTCAAATTGTTTAAACCTATTGCTTTCTATTTTCACAGAGTCCAGATCGTACAAAAACAAACTCCACATAGAGTTCTCTGCACACCACCCAAATTTAGTAGTTAACTCCACATAGAGTTCTCTGCACACCACCCAAAACAACCTAATTGATCTAGAAGTTAACTCAGTCCAGCAGAGCATTTCACCATCTGGGATTTTCTGAATCTTGGTCAAGTTGTTTAAACCTATTGCTTTCTATTTTCACAGAGTCCAGATCGTACAATAACAAACTCCACATAGAGTTCTCTGCACACCACCCAAATTTCTAGTATACAACTAGATACGATAACATGCACAGCTATTCCAGAACAGGACACTATACCTTCATAGCATATGTTTTCTCCTTCTCGGTCGCAGTCAAGCCAAAGTATCAAGTAGGTGCAGCCTCGAGCTTCCTGAGCTAGATGCCTGCGGATATGAGCCTTAAAGAGAACCATACATCAGTTTCGTATTTAAACATGGAACTTTATGAGCCTCAAGTGATGGTGGTGTTTGTGCATATGTTGTCTTAAAGACTTAAAGAGATGCATTTCATCCACCATTTTCTTTAAAAATTTATCCAAGTACTACAATTGGGAGTTTTGTGGGAGGACAATTGTCAGGACATGTCATGTATGCAACCTTGGAGGTTCTAAAGAGTAAGAAGGAAGCAGAGCAAGTAAAGCCGAGGGAAGAAGGAAACATGCTGCTGCAATAAAAATGGATCCAGCATAAGAATGACATGTGGGGTCATGTGAGTAAGAGTTCTATTATAACTGAGTGTGTAAGCATGGTCCATGGACTAGAGGGCTAGGTGTCAGTGTGTGTATGAGAAGGATTAAAAGTCCAAATCCTGTGCACAACTGAGGCATCGAAGAAATGGAATGAATCTGAATTCCCCACCTCTTCTCTCATTTCTCATCCCCTTTCTCTCTGATTTCCCACCCTTGGTTCTCAATTTCCCCCAAATTACCCGTTACTCTTGTATCGAATCTGTGTGTTCTTGATCCCAGCAGGATCGGGACATCACAGGACATTTGTCGATATAGATTCTGGATAATACACCTAGAAGGCAAGTGAACATTTATGGAGGAAAAGGTGAAATAAGATATTCGATAGTCAGATAAACTGCATAGTTGATCTACCATAGTACCATCTATGGGTAGAGTAGAATTCATGTGGGAATGTGCAATATTTATGTAGCATTAGTTGAAATTGATCTTAAATAACTGACTTTATTTGATTACCCCTAGCCGTTAACTGAGTTGTATTCTCTAATCAGAGTTTTAGAGGAATGCATTACCTTAGGGTTGCATTCAGATCTCAGAACTGGAGCCTTAAAAAGGTCCATCGGATCAGTCCTTTCCCAGTTCTGATATGCAGGTGGAAAATCTACACTGCAAAAGATGTGGCATAGAGTAAGAAAATGCACACAGAAGAACTTTCTGCCCAGGATTAAAATTGTAACGAACAACTGCAATATCAATTAATCTAAAGTGGAATAATTAATTAAATCTTTTGTTTTAAGGTATCAACTTTGCAAATATGCAGTGGTCCACCATGTGATGTATGTGCATATCAACACTGATGTACAGAAAGTGTGTGTAGAGGATTTGAGATACATTAAGTAGTTCACAATTGACATGGACTAGAACTAATACATCAAGCGATGTAATCATGACGAAAGCTCTTGAAAGAACTGAAGAAGAAGAAGAAATGCACAACCTGAGTACATGCCCAATGACTGATGTCACTCTGAAAAATGCCTGAGAACCCTGAAAAATCCCATCAAACTCGTGGACATCTGTACTCCCCTTTCGTGTAGACATCTGCACAAATGTTGAAAATTTGGAATGTAGTAATGTACAATGAGAGCGAACTCTTAGAGCAGTAAACACTCATATGCTTTCAAGCCACCATGATATAGCCCATATCTGCAGTGGGTTAACAGCGACACGAAATGTGCAGTCCCTTCATGCCGAAAGTGATGATTGGATCATTACATAACTTAACTTTTGCAATAAATTGGCTTCCAATTTGCAAAAACGGAGACTTAAGCAGAATGATTTACCATGTAAGTGCAACCAATCCTATGGGGAAAACGACTTCTAACACTAAGCCATTACAACCGACCATTCACGTTCCTATGGGGAAAACCTGGGCTGAGACCACCAAACAAACTACCTCTACAGCTTCTGCGAACCAACACTATCGGTGCAATGGCCGTTAGGACTCGTTCCCTAGACATGATTGTTGAATTGGAGTTCAAGCCACCGCCAAATTTGACATCGAGAGCAAAAATAGTACGCTAGTGAGAGATTTGGCGCGGGAGGGAGCAAGGGAGGGAGACTTACGCGGCCGCCGGAGAGGGCGGAGGCGATGGAGAGCGCGATGCTGGGCTTCTCCCCGACCTGCAGCGGTAACGATTCGATAGTGAGAAGGCTTGGAGAGTGGGGGTTACTGCGGCCGCCATTAACGACGGCGCGGTGCCGCGGCAACGTAAGCGACGGCTGCTGCTTACCATCAGAACCTTGGGCGCCATGGGGATGGGGGACGGAGAGCTGGAGGAGAGAGGAATGGGAGGAGGACGAAGAGGGTTTCCAGCTTCGAGTGATTCGTCGTGGTTACGGCCCATTTGCCCGGGCCCAGGGCATTTTCCGCAGAACATTTTTTTATTAATTTTTTTTAAAAGTTAACTCATTCTAACTTTTATTTTTAATTCTGATTCTTTTGGTCATACTACTATTTGTGGTGTGACAAAATAATATTGTAACACTATAAGATAAGTCCACTAAAATAATATTTTTTGTCACGCCACTAGTGATGGCATGGCCAAACAACACTGTCACGCCATAGGTGATGATGTGGCCAAACAATACTGTCACGCCACGAGTGGTGGCGTGACAAGAGTTTGCTCAAATACGGACTGACGT
Organism: Hsuehochloa calcarea; assembly: GCA_036346395.1. Taxonomy (NCBI): domain Eukaryota; kingdom Viridiplantae; phylum Streptophyta; class Magnoliopsida; order Poales; family Poaceae; genus Hsuehochloa; species Hsuehochloa calcarea. The sequence goes on from CM070610.1 coordinate 6,998,730, forward strand.
GACAGTGTTATTTTATCACACCGCGAGTGGTGGCGTGACTAAAGGGGTTAGAATTGAAAATAAAGTTCGCGGAGGATTAACTTTAAAATAAAATTAATAAATTGTTAATTAATAAAAAAATCTTTTCTGGAGGGGGAATTGATTATTTGCCTCAAGTTAGTTGGGATTTAAAAAAATACATCTTTTCCTGATGTAATATATTATTTGCCTTCAAGTTAGTTGTTTTCTTCGTTATTTAGCCTCTTTCCATTAATTTTAAAATTATCTACCCATTTTTCGGTTACTCGGCACGTGAAATTACCATATTACTCATCGGGTCGGAACAGGCCCCGTTCCCGATCGCATCAGGTCGCACCAAACCAACTCCCTCGTTCCCCTCGCTCACGCTCGCTAGGGTTCGTTGTTCGGACGCAGGCACCCGACTAGCCGCCGATCCATTCTCCCCCATTCTCCAGTTGCTCTGACGTAGGCACCCGACTTGTCGCCGATCCATTCTCCCTCCATTCTCTATTTGCTCCGACACAGGCACCCGACTTGCCGTCGACGGGTAGCGCAACAGCTGTGGCGGGTTGGCAAGGACGACATGTCGCAGTTGAGCACCTCTGCGCGTTCGAAGGGATAGTCTCATGTACACTTCCTGGGTTCTTCGATGATGAACTTGTCTACGCATTCTCTTCGGGGCAACACCGAACTTCCCCTTGTGGAGTGCCTGGACAGCAAGAAGACTGCCTTGCTCGAACTCACTTGCAGAAAGGGGGCAAATACGGGGAAGGTATTTTACAAGTGTCCTATGAACCAGCAGAACGTAAGTAGTCCTTGGAACTATCGATTTGGGTTTTAATTAGGGTTTGATTCGGCCGATTTGGGAGGGGTTTCTTCATTTGATTTTGGGATCTCTTTTGGTGTTTGGTTTGTTGTAGGAACGAAAGACTTACTCGTTCTTCATGTGGACCGAAGAATATGTGGATTTCCTAACCGAGAAGGGGTTGATTCAAGAGGACACCACTTCCCCTGAAGATGTAATTCCAGATTTAGTTGAAGCCACATACACTCTGAAGATTTATTTTGAGGCCATGAAAGCAGAGCTCGCAGAGTTGAAGGCTTCCAATGGTAACACTGATGCGACCATGTACAAGGTGTTGAAGCAAGTGAGAGTTTCTACCACAATTGGTGCTCTCAACTTGTTGATCGTTGATTTAGTTGTAATGGCTATAATTGTTGTATCAGGGAACTAGTTTGTCACTTGTAGCCCCTAGTCGGATCATGTTGTTTTGAAATGGAAACTTGATATGTAATAGGTGCTGATCTGAGTTGCCTGGTTTCAGCAAGGTGGTCATTTTGTTTGAAAATGTGGACAACATGTGTAATTTCATCTATTGAAAATGGCAATAATTATGTGGATCATTGATGTGTGATATGATAATTGTTCTCTTTTTTGTATATGTGTGACCAGAACATACAATTCCAGTTATGACATAGGATCAGTCCAGAACAAGCATTATGTCCATACAAACAACATACTAATGATTCAGAACAAGCATTATGTCCATAAATAGTCCAGAACTTGGCTACAAGTCCATGCAAACAACATACTGACATAACAATTCCAGAACAAGTATTATATTGGCATGAGTGTGCACTCCTATCTAAGGATGTAAACATGTCTGTGAACTTTATGAGTGTTGTTAACCTCAATTACCTCTGCAGATTCATGTGATGATGTACCCACCTTCAAATTCTCTAAATTCCTAGTCTTCATATTGAGTTGGTGTATTATGGCTGGGAGAATTTTTCCCTACAACCTCTCTCCAATTCTCCTCCTCTTATAAAACATTTACATTATCTTTTCTCTTAGTTTGTCTGCTAGTTCCACAACAGGCAAGTATTTTAGCCCTTTAATCCAACTGTTGAAACTCTCAGCCAGATTGTTGTTGATGTATTCACATTTGATGTCCTTTGAGAATCTACTCCCCATCTATAGCAAATTATGGTGCTTCTTCAAGTGGACTCCAACTTCAGGACTTGCTTCAAGTATTCTGCCCATGTAAAGGTCAAATCTATCTGCTTTGTATGTCTTAACAGCTGGATACATGTTACCAAAATAAGGACCATAAAATTTCTTCACAAAGTTCTGCATAAGGTGCCTAAAACACTCTCTCTGCTCAGCTGCAGGGAATACATTCTGCACAACATCTTCTATACCTTTACAAGCCTCACAGCATATAGCAAGGGTGGGAGGATTACCTATTGCTTTCTTCAACTGCTGCATGAACCAAGTCCAGTTATCAATTGTCTCAGATTCTATAAAACCAAAAGCAATTGGGAACATCCAATTATGTCCATCTAGAGCCGTCATTGCAGCTAGCTATCCATTCCATTTGCCATTCAGAGCTGTTGAGTCAACACTCAAGTATGGTCTGCAGTCTCTCAAAAAAAACACCAATGCATGGTTTCAGAGCCATGAAAAATCTATGAAAGTATTGAAGGGAATGCGGCAAGACTACGATAGCACAAACAAAACAAAAATACCACGCAATCAAGGAACCACCGCTAGTAATAGATCACGAGATTACCACTAGACGCGTCGACTCGTAGCGGAAGTACAGTCGTTGTAGCGAGTTGATGCAATCGTAGTCGTACTCACGACGCGTCTCCTCCTTCGAGTGGTCGTACTCGCCGCGCGTTTGCTCCTCCGAGTGGTCGTATTCACCACGTGACTTCTCCTACGACTCCGGTGATCGACACGAGTCGCGGATCGTACTAGTGCTGATGCTTCGCAACAACACCTCCGAGGTATCCACACGTACGGGGCAGGATCACTACGCGCTGGAGTGTTAGCACTGGCAGCGTGGTTGAGAAGGTGTGGCTATTAGGGTTTCGGGAGTTCTTCCAAAGATCATCCTCTTTTCTCACCCTATGCCACCGCCCCTCTTTATATAGGCATCCATGATGGGTCTCGAACTTGATGCCCATTAGGAACTTGTAGCCTATACGAATTCGGATCACCATCCAAAATAAATCCTAGCCCTTTAAGTGTGTGACCCTACAGGTTCATGTGTAATCGGTTATGACTCGAAAACTCTTTTCCGACCACCAGTCGTTAGCGGTACCTAGCAGCACATAACGATTCCCAAATACACATAGAATATATCAGACGAATCTTGATATAATATGATCTATGATCAGGTCCTCATCACTTACGATCAGTTCGTATCTCCATACGACCATATCATATTTGGTCCCGACCAGTTCGTAACTCCTTACGACCAGGTTCTTACCATTCTATGATTACGTTCGACCAGTCTACGACTAGCACGTATCTCCAGACGTCTAGTCCATAACTGATCGAACTAAGCGACCTACTCATGCATTCTCCCTTTGCCTCACGATATCTGGTTGAACTCTAGGTGAGATCATGTGTCATCCATGGACTGTTTAATACTTTCTCGATCGAGTGTCGGATAACTTCATGTGGTCGACACTTTGACCACTAGTGACATGGCCATGCACTTTCTTTATCCAATCACCACGAGGGGCCCAGAGACATCTCTCCTATTATGTTAGGAGGGGCAAATCTCATCTCGATCAGTCACATCCCTCTGCATGTTTCATAGCATACCCGAAAGCTATCTTTATAACTACCCAGTTACGAGTAGCGTTTGGCAACCCCTAAGAGTGCTATTACACATGTAGGGAACCATGCTGATCTCAGGTCTAAGGATTATACATCATCATTACTTGAGAACAACTAATGACACAAAGATTCATAACAATCTCAATAGTGTCTCAATGATGGGTCAATCCAGCCCTATGTTCTCTAACATGAGCTCACATTATTGATTCGATATCCCTATATCCATGACCGGTGAAACAAGGTCATCAATCAATACATGTGCTAGTCATAGAGTCACTGGTGTTCCGACCAGTGACCTCCGACCAGGGAAACATTTAGAATGACATCATATAAGTTAAAGAGTTCTACCAACAAGTCACATACTTATTGATCTATAACAAATGATTCATTCAAGGAACACGATAACATATTATCAAAATCATGGACATAATGAAATATCATCATCTCTATGATTGCCTCTAGGGCATATTTCCAACAAGTATGTCTTGCCACCTATTTGCCTATTTGCTATCTCAATAATACTACCAAGTGACCTCAGACCAATTTATGCCTTGAATCTATACAACTTCGCAAAACTGTCCTCCAAGGAACCAAATGTCCTATCCATTGCTTTCTGCCTACCAGCCCACACCGTCTCATATTGCGAAGTGACTTTGTACTCATCCTGCAACCTCTCTTGGATCTCTTTGGCCCCTAGATGTGGGTGCTTCCTCGTAGTCCCCATAACCCTATCAGCCATCCAACCTTGAGATGCCATACTGGTCTTCACCCTACTAGTCGATGAAGATGTGTGCTCAAATGGCTTCTTGGTCACCTGCAAATACAAATATGATAGTTAGCTACATCATATAGCAAACATGACAGTTAGCTACACTTATCAAATATAGTTAGTACCCTGGTGGTTTATCCATTCTTGGTGCTATGGGCATTTAATTGTCCATGGGCAGCACACATCCCTGCATCTGCACCTGAACCTTGTTTTGTCAGATTTTATGGTGTGCATGTCAAATTGCTCATTAATTGCAAACTTTACGGCGCCAATCTGAATGCTTTCATGTTGGGGAAGACGTCACCAGCACTCATCGTTTGGTTATCTTGATCAATCACAATCCCAGTCTCTCTAGGTATGTCATCATCCATTGCAATTTCTGCATCAGCAAAATCTTCCTCAATTCTAGTTGGAAGAGGACTTGCCATTAGTGTTGTTGTTCTAGAATTAACCCTGGCATCATCATTAGCTCTCAAGCCAAGTAAGGCATACATGTCATCCTCACCCATAGCAACATCTCTATCATCCTTAGTTGATGGAGCACCTTGTGTAATTTCAATAGTTATCCAATCCACTGTCCCTTGTGGTGTCCAAGTGTTACAGGGATTGTTAAAGGTACTCTCAACTAGTTGTGATACGACAATGGGAGTAGTAGAATGAGGTGCATTGGAGGCACAAGGACCATCTGCACTGATATCAATGCTTGCTGCAATTCGGTCAGTACCTCTAAAAACTTCATCAAGGCCAGTGATACTAGACTGGCTGCTCTGATATCCAGCTTTGTGGACAACCTCTACAAATAAGAACAAGTATTTAAGGTTCCACCGATCCATTAATGCCTCCTGCAACTCATGTGTGTACAAAAACTTGACATGTTCATTGGTTATCTTGTCAACTCTGTATGCAAATGCCTACTGAGAAGATCCCCAAATAATACTTTCTCCAAGATCAGCATAAAACTTGTCAATCGTGTAACCCTTAATATTCACTATCCACTCCAGATATCTACGTGACATAGTCATTGTGCTACCATTGTTCAACACCGTAATGTAATCCCCAACTCTAAAGTTTATCCTAAACGCCAGTTCAGGGTTAATCCTACCAGATTTGCAACAGAGAAAACACAAATTTCGGGTTAGCGCAACTAAATCGTTCCAAGCTACGTTGTTCACACGCATTAAGCACAACAGAAAAGGATAGAGATTGAGCAAGCAACAATGGTAAATAGGGAAACAGGGACATACCCTACTGGGATATCCTTGGGATCCATTGTGTGCTACTAGCTTGCTCCGCTGCCACACCCAATCCACATGCACCACTACTGTGTGGCCGCCTCTGAGTGTTGTCGGACGCGCAAACAGAGAAGGGGATTGGGGAGAATGGATGAACCCTAGTGCGGGATAGCTTTGGTCGAGTGCGAGCGAGGGGAACTGGGGGACCTGGTGCGATCGGGAACAGGAATGGGGGGTAATATGGTAATTTCACGTGCTAGGTAATGGGAAAACAGACAGATAATATTAAACTAATGGAAAGAGGGCAAATAACGAAGAAAATGACTAACTTGAGGGCAAACAATGTACTATATCGGGAAGGGGTGTATTTTTTGATAACGCAACTAACTTGATGGCAAATAATGAATTCCCCCTTCCGGACGTGAAAGCTTAGGAGCGCCGCATGGCTAGCTTGGCCCAAATAGCTTGCCGAGACGACTCCTCCTTGTCGATGAAAATAAATGTTCAGGGGAAATCAAACAAATTCTCAACTACAAGTTCTACTGAAAATAGTCTAAAAAAACTGAAAAACGAAAATCGTCTAATTTTTTTATGAAAATCAAACAAAATCTTAATTAAGCGAGAGAGAAACACCGGAGTTTATGTACAAGTGAGGTCTCTCCCCCGGGAGCGGCTTGCGGGGAGAAAGCTAAGAGGAAAAAGCCTAGACGAGAAAATCTTTTGTCCATTCGGTAATGATTTTTTTATTTAACCTATTTTGTAATTTATGTTTATTACTAACCCTTACCGACTTTAATTCTAATACTAATTCTTTTGGTCATGCCACCACCCGTAGCGTGACAAAATAATACTATCACACGCTAATAAGTCTAACTAAATGGCTCTTTTTGGCCACACCACTGCTGGTGGCATGGCCAAACAACATTGTCACGTCGCTGGTGGTGGAGTGACAGGATTTGGTCATGCCATGTTGACTGACGTGACAGTGTTGTTTGGTCATGCCGCAGGTGGTGACGTGACTAAAAGGATCAGATTTAGAAATAAAAGTTGATGAGAGGTTAGTAATAAAATAAAATTTAAAAAGGTTAAATAAATAAAAAAAGCTCTTCGGCAGGGGAGCACATTTTATCTGACAGACATGTGTATCGTTGTCGCCTATGATTGACAGTTACAAACTGATATCAAAATGTTCAAGTCGATGACACTACATGAAAATGATTACTAACGTAAGCATCATGATTCATGAATAATTCTTGCCGAAAAGAATACGAAGGATTCAAGAGAACAAAGAGTTGATCTCTTATTAACAAAATGAATAGTCAGTCGCCTATGATGTACAGCTTCAAACTGATATCAAAATGTTCATCAATAACACTACATGAAAATGATAACTAACATAAGCATCATGGCTCATGAATAATTCTTGCTGAAGAGAATACGACTAATTCAAGAGAACAAAGAATTGATATATTATTAACTGAGTGCCTATGCGTTGCTACAAAAAAACATATTACCTTAGCACATCAATCCACAATCTCAGCTTGGCCGTGGCACCCGATCAAGCTCTGCCTCATCCTATGTCGTGCCTCAGCCGTTGTGCTTGGCCTACATGTGCCTTGAACTCCACCTTCACGGCTGGCAGACTCAACTGCCGTCCACGTCTTCATTGTCGTGCTTGGCCTGCCCTTGGCTCTGTTCTCACACAATAAATGCTTAAATCTTTTGTACCTCACACAACAAATGGTTAAAACAAGTCATGAATTTGTTTCTTGAGAGGCCAAGAAATTGTTTCTTGAGAGATGCATCTTATTTGGCTCAGACATACACATCCAACTCAAACCCAAATTCTTGATTTAACATAAGAAAAAAATCGAGAAGGCAGAAGTACGTCGCATAAATCAAACAACCCAGTGCAAACGAATTAGTGAAGAATCTAGACCTACCATTATGAGTTAATTGAGTATTCTGGTGATTAATTATAAATCTATTGTGAGACTAACACTTCTATTGATATACCTATCGTGTAGTCTTATTTGGATGAAAATGTGAAAATCATGGAGGTATGCATTTGATATCATATTCTTATATCTTGTTGCATTCCTCTGATCCAAAATATAGGTTGAACTCTACCAAAAGTCTAACTTGAATATGTGCATATGTTCTTATTGCACATTTGTGTATACACACATTTAGGAGGAGTTCACTCTATGTTTTATAGTTTCATAAGTATTGATCCATATTTCTTTATCTATATATGTTTGAGATCTCTACTTTGAAACATACCATTGAGTATATAAAGCTTGTGAAGTTCATATATATTCACATTGCTTAATATTCAATTATTTGTAATTGTGATAGTTGTCATCAATTACCAAAGAGGGAAAGATTGAAGTATCTTGATCCACCATTATGAGTTAATGATATATTTGTGGTAATTAATGACAATCACATTGTGGAACTAATATTTTCCATGAGTAGGTAAAATAGGTTGAGTTCTATGATGATGATGATCTGAGATGACATCATGAGTTGATTGTCATCAAGTCAAATGAAGGATGCATCATGTGTTGATGCATATCAAGATCTCGAAGAGAAGATGATCATGAGTTGATCATCACGTCAATAGAAGACCCATCATGTATTGATGGAGGGCACGTGAAGAAGATCATCATGTATTGATGATATTCAAGTCAAGATTCGGGATGAAGGATGTCATCATATGTTGATGAACACAAAGACAAGATCTCGAAGTGAAGAAGATCATCATGTATTGATGATATTCAAGTCAAAAACCCGGACTTGAAGTGAAGATGTGCGTCATCAAGCTTCAAGAGGATGCTCAAGGCAAAGGGATGACTAGTTAGGGCTAAGGATGTGTTTCTAGTCTTTTACTGGTCTTGGTGTTTGGTTGGAGACCAGATTGCTAGTATAGGTTGCCGTACTATTAAGAGGAGTCTTGCCTAGTAGCTTGAGTCTCATCATGTGTTGATAGCTCAATCTCGTTTGCTCTAGCTCACTATGGAATGATGCTATTATTTGCAAATGTGTTTTGCCAATAGTCGAGGCTCAAGCGTCTAATCCTTGTAGCATGTGACTATACTTTGCAAATGTCTTTTGCACATGGTTGAAATCCATGTACCTACTTCTTGTTGCATGATCTAAGTTTGCAAATGTGTTTTGTAAATTGTTAGGGTTCTTGCATTGTCTTGTTTTGAGCTTTTGAAAAATTGTTTTAAAAATCGGTATGACCGTTGTTGATAAGCGGTACTACTGCAAGTCGGTAGTACCAATATTTATATGATAGTACGTATTTTCCAGAGAGCATGTTTTCAAGTGGTTTGATACTCTCTGATAATCGGAACAACCGCTTTTGAACGGCGGTACTACCGCAGGTCGGTGGTACCGAAAAATAAATGGCGGTATGTAAAAATCCAGAGTGTGTGTTTTCCAGAGGTTTGATACTCTCTGATAATCAGAATGACTGTATTTGAATGGCGGTACTACCTCAGGTAGGTAGTATCAAAAAAATATATGGTGGTACGTAAAATACAAAGAGCGTGTTTTGGGAGTTTTTGATCTTCCTTGAGAATCGGTATGACCGCATGATTTGAGCGGTACTACCGGTGTGCAGTAGTACCGATATTTCTTTGGTGGTACAATTTTTTCAGAGAGGGAGTTTTTCTTGTATTTTCGATCCTTTGGAAATCGGTAATACCGATATAGCCGAGCGGTGTTACAGCAGTGCGGTAGTACTGATTTGTAGTCGGTGGTAGTACCATAACTTTTTCGTAACGGCTATATCTGTCGCATTAAATGCACAACAGTCGACAATTGTTCTCGACTGCGGTAGTACCGGTCCTAAACGACGATATTACCAGAAATCATGTTTTTTTCAAGATGTTTGTTCCAACGGCTAGTTTTTGTGTGTGGGCTATAAATACCCATCTCTGCCGGCTATGAATAATGTTGCTAGTGCTATATTTATTTCTTTGAGCAAAGAGCAAGTCCTTTACATTCTTTTTGTGCATGTGTTACACTTAGTGTACTTAGAGAGCAAACCTAAGTGCAAGTGTTACATTAGGTAGTGGATTGTATATCCACTTGAGCTTAGACACTTGATTCGTTCAAGTGAGAGTTTTCGGTTTATTACTCTTGGTGTTTGCCGACACCTAGACGGCTTGGAGGCGTTGCACCGGTGAGCTCCTCAAAGAAGGTTGTGAGAAGACCCAGCGGTTGTGAGTGGTTTGGTGTTCGCCATCTCCGGAGTGGAGGAAGAGCAACCTCGAGTGGATCGAAGTGTTGGTTCGTGTTGGAACCAGTCCAGGTAGTTGGACTTACTTTGGAGGTGTTTGGCTTAATTCGTGGAGCCGATCCAATTAGTTTGGGCTTACCTCAACGTGGATTAAGGGAGACCGGCAAGTCTCCGAACACCGCGGTAAAAAGTCATTGTGTTATTGTGGTTTGTTCTATAGTGATTTACGTTGTGCAATTTACATTTATAGAATTAAATTGCTTAGTGAGACCAGTTGTTTTATGCCTTAATTGTGCAAAACCGATTTGACTTACTCTTTCGCATTAGAAATCAGTTTTAGTCAAAAGTTTTTTAAAACCTCCTATTCACCCCCCTCTAGTCGGTCTCCTCGATCTTACAATTAGCAACAACACATTTTTCTCTAGAAAAATATGGTAAGCGAACATCTTATCAATGAGATTTCCAGATAAATCTTGTTCTGTGTAATTACTAATTAGTACAAATGTACAATGCAGGAAAATAATAAAATGTTGCATAGCAACAGACAATATATATGGCTTGTGTTGTGCAATGACAACCATAGTAATGTCTATATGTACTAATAATCAGCATGTATTGCACAATGAATGATAACACGAGAGATAGAATAATAGAGATAACCCATTTTGGTGGTAATATATACATGGATGTCATGAGAAACTCTATACATACCGTGTAGTGATAAATACAATGGCATATCAATTCACATGCCCAGGTAAGATCTTAGCTTTTAAGTACCAAAGGCAAACCAACCATTAATGGACTTACCAAGGAGTTATCATTTTGAATGGACAACTAGTTTATCCTCTCTTTCAACAATTCAACAACTAATTTTGTTGCTGAAACAATATAGAATCATTACACAACAATATGTCTTCTACGAAAGAGGAGAGTGGAGAAGTACATAGGTAGGAATTGACCTCATAGCATCATATATTGCAAAAGCTTCAGTCTCATACCCCAATTTCTCGTCGTTCTAAGTAAGAAGGAAGACAAATATATCAGAACAATCTAAAGATCTGAAAATAGAATGATAATTCTGACAGGGAAAAACATTGGAGACTGTAATTGTTAGAGATAATGCTACGAGAAAAGGAAGAAAACTTGAGATATCAATATCTGTGGATATCATGGGGATATGCTCCAGATCTTAGGATGATGTGACAATTGGCAATGGCGTTTACGGTTTGTCGTTTCATGTGTTTTTGACAAGTTTGAAGCTGTCGAGCGATGCCGATCGGCCGGTCGTAGCGTGGCGGTCGGGCCAAGACCCAAATCGGTCAGGCCGGCCCAAAGCGGCGGTCGGACCGGTGAACTTAAAAAGTGTTATTTTGAGCTGGGCCAAAAATAGAGTGTGTAGGCAAGAGAGGGGATTCTATTGCACTTGGTCTCATAATTTTTGGAGTCTCCAGTGAAAAGTTCTATTGGTTTGAAAATTCCACTAGGTTTCGGTTTTCTAGAGAGGAAAAATGGCTAAGTCCCAGCTGGCGGTCTGACCGGCCCATAGGTGGCGGTCGGGCCGGCGAGTGGGCGATCGAGCCGACCATGGGGGTGGTCGGCCGGTTTTCACTTTGTTAAATGCGCCTGGTATGGCGGTGATATTCGTGTGTTAGGTCAAAGTCATGAGTTTCAGGGCATATATGTTGCATGATGCATGTTTTGAGTAACATGGGTCAAGTTGTGAAGAACTTGTTCCTAAATTCGGTTTACTTGTTTATTGTTGTGCAGGTTGCTTGGTGGTCAACGACGGTCAACGGCGAGGATGATCGGGACTAGGCTTGGAGGTGAAGTCGAGCGATCGGCGATCTTGGGTGAGTCAATGTACTCAAGCGTGGTGCAAGATGGACAAGGGTGACCTATTAGCTAATCCGAGGCGCAAGATGGCGCTAGGTGTAGCTAGTTAGGTCAAGAGAAGATAAAGAGGTCGCTTTAAAATACGTGCGTATGTGTTCCATTTGTTTTGGGCCTTAACGAGCCCAATTGAGTCAAATTTCTAGAAGGTCTAAGCCTCCACTATAAATAGGAGAGGGTGGTGGCTACACCACCTCTTCGCCTTTTTGCTATTTTTGTAAACCCTAATTTCTTAGGGAGAGTTTTGGTGGAGGCTAGGGTTCTTGATGTTTGATGTGATTTTCGTGCTCTTGGATTGAGCATTGTCCTCCATTGATGGAGTGGCTGTAGGCCCAGATCATATCAATCAATCAAAGAAAAGTTTGATCAATATTTTGTCTCATTGCGTTCTTTCTCTCAATTTGATGATTTTGAGTCTTTCTTTGATCCGTGAGTTTTTGCTTGGTTTCTTCATGTGATCTAGCTTGCTGTGACGTGTGTGAATCTATCTAGGATCATATTGATCATCAATTACCCACGAGCAAGAGCTTTGACCTAGTTTTTATTTTGACCCGATTTTGAACCTCTCTTCAATCAAATCGAAAAGGATCGCTATTCTTCCAAGAATTATCATAATCTTCGATTGGAATAGCTTCATGATATCATAGAGAAGGTGTGTTCCAAGTTTCATCAAGTTTGGATTAGTAGATCAAAAGTTTCATCTATTTTCATCTTCGTCATCGAAATTTGTTCTTACATTACGGAGGAAATCGGTCAGACCGTCCAAGGCCAGAGGTCAGACCGCTAGGGAATCGGTCAGACCGCCCAAGGTCAGGGGTCAGACCGCCAGGGAATCGGTTAGACCGCCCAAGATCAGAGTTCAGACCGCTAGGAAATCGGTCAGACCGCCCAAGGCCAGAGGTCAGACCGTCAGTGCATTGAATTGTTTCAATCTTTGTTGATTTTGTCGTATTGCTTAGGGGTTTGAATTGGATTCAATATTAGTCTTCCGCTGTACTGATATACTGATCTTCATAGCTTCCATAGCTACTGGAGTGAAATATTATTGAATCAATTATTTATGAAAAAGTGAGCATGCTCCTATTCACCATCCCCCTCTAGTCGCCTTTTCGGTCCAACAATATCATTTTCTAGCCCAATAGAACTTCTGACATGTGGCAGGTGGTAGGCATAAACGAAGGGATTAAGTATATTCTTCGTCCCTCAACTCTTGCTATAGTTTAATTATCGTCCCTGAACTTCAATACTGAGTAAAACATGTCCTTGAACTATCAATATTGGGCAAAAGATACCCTTTCGTTCGTTTTAGAGTGGTTTTGTGCCACATCGGTGTCCACGCTGGCACTGGTCCCCCATGTCATTGAGACAGAGGAAAATAACCGGTTAAAAAGAAATAAACCGCTCGGTTTATTTGGATTGTGACCAGTGGATCCCACTGGACATAGCGATTGAACAGAAAGAGAAGAGAACAGAGAGAAGGGGAAACAGGGGAACGGCCGTGGCGGCTTTAGAGGCCGGCGACGATGGTGAAAGTTGGCGCGTATGGCATGGGGACTGCCAAAACGGATCGGCACGTCTGTAGGATCAAGGATAACCGACTAGAGGGGGGGGTTGAATATGAGGTTTTTAAAACTAATTAACAATCTTAAATTTTAGGCAAGAGAGTTCTAACAAGGCTTCCTCACACAATAAAGATAGTAAAACTATTGTGCTACTAGAGACAAAAAGATCTAACAACAAAACTAGATACACTCCCAGCTAAGCTAAACAAGCACAATAGAAAAGTTAGAAATGTAAGTGCGAGATAGTAAAGACAAGAATTAACCACAATGAAGACAAGAAAGTTTTTTTCGTGGTATCGAAGACTTGTCGGTCTTCACTAGTCAACGTTGAGAAAGCTTGAGCTAATCAAACCGGTTCTACAAATTAAGCCTTCCCTCGATTTCACTAGTGGTTGTTCTTCTCCCATTTCGGAGATGACGAACACCGAACCAATCATAATTTTAGCACTGAGCCTCTTCACAATCTTCTTGAAGAGATCACCGCGCAAACTCCCGCCAGGCCGTATAGGTGTTGACAAACACCAAGTGTAATAAATCGTAATCTTTGCTTGACGACAATTAAGTGCTAAGGATCAATATAAAATGAATGTACTTGAGTTTTGCTCAACAACCTCACAATGAATGAAATAAGAGTGTATGAAGTGTAGAGAAAATGCTCTTGGCTCAAAAGATGTTAAATGAAGTCTCTTATCTTGTCCTTGACCAGGTGGGGGAGTATTTATGCCCCCCACAACCAAATACGACCATTGGAGGTAAATCACAAAAATTTTCAGCACATACGGTAGTACCGCCGTTATATGACTGTACTATCGCACCTCTTGAAATGCATAGTAATAGCTAGCACAGACGCATTAATTGCTTCTGAAAGAGCCGTTAGAAATTCGGCACGGTACTACCGCTGATGATCAAGCGGTAGTTCCGCTTATCGGTCATATTGAAGCACAAGGGCGGTACTACGGCTTCACTTTGCGGTCCAAAAGAGTGCTTTCTGAAAAAATGTACCGCTGTCTATATTTTGAAATATCTAGGTTGCGGTAGTTCCACTCAAGTTGCGGTCATACCGTGATGCGGTAGTTCCGCCAAGGAAACTATGTACTACCGTTCACCAGGTGAGCAATTGAGATAAAAAGGCGTCGTTCTGTAAAAAATATACCGCCAACAAGATTTAGGTACGACCGGGTTGCGGTAGTACCGCACCACTGTCCCAGTCATACCGTTGTGCGGTAGTACTGTCAACAAAATATCGATACTACCGATTATTATGATAAAAACACAGTTGGCTTTCAAAACAAACTCTAAATGCATGCATGATCCTAGATTGATCCAGATTGCACAAGAACATGTTATCAAGCTACTAGTCACGATCTCTCTTAATAGTATGATATTTAACCTAAAATCCAGTCTTTAATTTTTTTCTCCTTAGACCGGTAAAAACAAAAAAGGATCATAGACTACTTGTACCTTGTCTTTGAACTATATTGATCTTAATATTGACGTTTAGCATGCATGTCCAGATTGATGTATTCATCACTGAGACCAAACCTTGTAAATACTTAATAAACATGTTAGTCCCATATTTATATATTGTCATTAATTACCAAAATAATTTTTAGGGGCCTAGATGCTTTCAACGTCTTCGGGAAGCAGATGGATTGCTTTATCGTGGGTGAAAGGCACGGCAGCGACGCTGGCGATGACAGGGCGACGGCCAAGGCGGAGGCGGTCGACGGTGGCGGTGCTCCAGTGAAGCTTCAAGAAAGAAGAAGAGAGCATGGGGTAGAATGCGAAACTAGGATTACAATGGCGGGGTTGATGATTGCGGAGCTCACAACAGTGCAATCGACGATGACAGCGCCTCAGGCTGAGATGTAGAAGATGATCTAGTGGGACGGCACGTGAGCACCGAGTGCCGGAGCTTGGCAATGCAGTGCATCTGCGCGTCAAACTCGCATAACCTCCTCACATCGGCGTTGTCACTTCAAATCATGTGCACCGCCAGGACAGCGTCGGCCAACACGTCCATGTAAACAATGATGTTGCCCGCCGCGCCAAGCATGTAGGTCGAGGCTTTCAGCAGCGTCTCTAGCTCCAGCTCCATGTCGCTGTCCATCGTCACCAGCATCGCGCCACCGTCTTTGGACTTCTTGGTCATCGCCGCCTCGTCCACCATCTTGATGCCCTCTTTGGTCACGAAGGAGGTCCACGTGTTTGTAAAGACCACCACAAACAGGAAGACGATGCCAGCCACGTCACCGATGGTGATGGCGAGGATGGTGGCCAGTCTCATCCTGCCCTATCCTCTGATACAGCGCTCTAGTAGCGACGCCACTGTCATCACCGAGCAGCGCCTCAGTCGGGTTCTGGGGAATAGCCGCAATGACAATCAGCGACTTTGTCGTGCTTTTCGGGGATCAACTGCAAACAGTGGCAGCATCGGTATGACGCCGGTGAGGTTGTTGTAGGACAGGTCGATGGTAAGGAGAAGTTGGGCAAAGACGTTGATTGGGACGACGACATGAGTTTTAGGGGAGAGGAGGTAGTGTGGTGTCAAGGCTGAGGAATGAAGGAGCGGGGGATGTGGTGGTGTGCGACGAGTCTGGCTTCGGCCTGCTAGCACCGGAGCTAAGTTAGGAGGGAGAGGAAGATATTTGGGGATAAGGAAGAAGCACAGTGCCTGGCTTGAAATTTGGGGGATTTTGAGGGCATCGGTTGTAGCAGACAGTTTGGCAATTTGCCCCTTCGAAGTTTTGCTACTTCCAATTTCGTCCTTTTTTACCCAGCTGGACAAGCCATGTGGGTCAAACACTACTCGACATTGGCGTGCGCCGCCGGCGGGCAGTGGATGCGGCGATGGATAAGAGCGAACCCTAGGCCTCACGGTGGAGAGGTGGATGGACGCGACACCACCTCTGGCAGTGGCTCGACGGGGGAGGGGCGAAGGAGTGACCAGGAGGGGGACGCGGCGGAAAGCGAGGCGAGGGTTTTGACGGTGGGGGGGCATGGGAGGGGGGTGAGCCCCGAACCCTAGGCTCACGACCGGGAAGATAAGAGTGCACCAGAGAGAGCTTGGCTCAACCTCCTGCGCGTGTGGAGGAATCGGTGGGGAGGGGTCGGGCCATCGGGGTGAGGAAGGGGGGCCTAGCTTTGCTACCTGGAGGATAAGAGAGCACCAGATTGTGTGAGCGATTCGTAAAAAAATGAGCAGAAAGTCGCATTGAGTTGCTGAGAATCAAGGTGGAAGATAAAGAATCAAGATTAGGCGAGGTGATCATGGAGCATTCAACGTTGGCTAGCAAAAAAAATCGTTGTTTGGTGTGGCCAACTTGTCGGCACTTGAATACTAAGAAAGGGGGAGCAGAGAACGTATCACTCACCACAACTAGAGTCTTTTTAAGTAGTAAATATTTACAAAATGAATAGCCATAAATTACAATATCATCAGCACTTTGGAGTAAAGAAACAAAATATACATATCGTAGGTATCAAAGACTAGATAGTGAGTACAAATTACCTTTTGTCTTGAGAAACCGAGAGATGGAGGAGCTGAAGGCTATGAGGAGTAAATGTTTTGTATTATGAGTGAGAAGAATGAGGGAACCCCCTATTACATGCCCTTGTGTCATATATACAGGGGAGCAAGAAGAGATATTTTCCTTCTTGCCTTTGCCTTACATTGTTGAAGAAAGAGACATTTTGATACATTCCTATGGATATAGCTATATGTCTAGCCTATGCATATGCTCATATTCCTTAGGGCACACCAGTTATTCCCGACGACCCTAGTGGATTGGGCACGGCTACGAGTGTACGACAAGACCTAAGGTAACTCTATTAAACATGTTACATTGAGCACAATTCATTCATTCACAAGATAACTTCCCCTCAATTCAACTCTCTAAAGAACACCCTTTAAGAAACAAGAAAAAGAAAAGCTTATTAGCAGTGGTATCACATTCTCATGACTCTAGACTCCTTGCTTGGGTTGCATAAAAGAATGGCAGCTGGCAGAGGTAAGTGAAGCATATGTACAAAACTGCAGCAACTCCTTCCTAATTTATGTGAGAAATCTAAGACACCCGATCCCCATCTCCTAGACAGAACTGCAATATTGATAGTACTCCTTTCTACATTTTTCAAGGACAACGCATGCGACACAGGTCATGTACCTCTGAGCTCCCAAATTGTGCATAGTTCTGTCGTTGATGATTCGACTGGCTCTTCTTGGAAGATCGTTTTGAAGGTGCCTCACTGGACAGAACATTGCTTGGTGGGGGCGCTGATGTTGCTGGGCAGCGATGCCGGATATTGATCGTGTGCGTCTTGGTTTCAGTTGAGGTGCTGCCTGTCATGTTTATCGTAAGGACAGCTTCCTTATCCCTCGTGTCTTCGCACCACCAGTTTTGTGGTATTCCATCGACAAATTCTTCTTGTGTGTAGAAGTCTTCATGATGGACTCCACCGTTTCTCCAAGTTTAACGAGACCAGCTGCTGGTTGATGTTTGATGGAAACAGCAAATTAGCAATTGAATACTGGTATTCAGCATGAAGGCAAAGAAAGTTCGCTCAGCTTAACTGTTTCCTGTTACCAACAGACTTACTTATACGGGGTGGGAGGTTTGAAAGGATGGGGACTAAAGTAGCAAAGGGTTGCGAGAGGAAAGGGTTAACGATTTTGTAATGAACAACAGATTCTCTCCTTAAACCTAGCTTCTTCCCTACCCAGACTAATTTCTCTTGAATTCCAATCCCTTGCTTCCAAATCTATCCCTGCTATTCTTCTCGACTCCCTCCATGCTGGGTACGTGATTCGAAAGGGGAAGAAGACCACGGAGGCCGGAAAGAGGCGGCACGCCGGGAAGGAAGGAGACTAGCTCCAAAGCCACAATGGGAGAAGACCTAATGGGGGATAGCAGAAGAGGAGGACGCTGCTGGCTGGCTGCCAGTAGCTTGGAGCAATGTGGTCGCCAAATATGGGAGAGTAGCTAGTCGTCGGGTAGAGTCCTGGTCCTGTCCATGTAGAGGTGTAGGAGGTGTTAGCATCTCCATCACATCGTACCATCAATTGATCAGGGGCAAAATTGTGCAGTGGCTTCAGAAGCCTCACGGTTGTTGGACGGCTGTCAGTCACCGAAAAAAAGCAAGGAAAGGAAATGCTCCACGTTCAGTTCCGATCTGAATCCTTTGCCGCCGCTCATGCTCCGCCGGCCTCCGATCCTTCGCTTTGTTTCCAATCTCATCGAGATGATAGTAAACCAAAGCGACCGGTGAGACGAGGACCGGTCAAATCTCCCACCTGGTGAGAAACTAAGGAAACCTACGACGTGCTTGGCATGAACTTGATCGATGCAAGATGTTCCTAAGTTTACAAAGCTTCCTTACCTTGCAACAATATATCTCTATGGCAGATTGTGGAGGGGCCGAAGGTTTGCCAGAACTGTGGCGCTGCACCGCCCATTAGTTTCTCCTTGAGATTCAGCACGGCGGCAATTACAATCCCAACATGTTTCCCTCGCCTGATAGTTCGAGCTCATGTCGGTGCATGTCATATGGCATAGGGAACTGTCAAGAGGTAAGACAAAATTACCTATATACCTCTGCCGATGCACATGGTGCAAGCTATATGTGTTGGTAGAGGTGGGAGTTGGACCGGGCCGGTGCAAGCTATATGTGTTGGTAGAGGTGGGAGTTGGGCCGGGCCGTGCCGTGCCGACTCGGCCCAATCACCCTACCGTACCGTGCCGTGCCGGTCCCGCCGCCTCCGGCCAGGGCAAGACACGGCCCAAAGCTCATCGTGTTGGGGTCGTGCCGTGCCAGCCCAAGCCCAGCCCAAATTACTATATACGGTGGAGGTGGCGATGGTGGTGGCGACCACCATCTTCATTCCTCTCGTGCCCGCCTAATAAAGAACCTAGTTAAAATTGAATGAATTGGTAAAAACATGGGCACGTAAATATTTCGGGGAAAATTGATTTTTTATTGATGTTTTACAGATACAATGTTACTGCCTCGTTAAAAACCTTACGACCCAGAGTGGGGTTCCCCGAGTAAGGAAAGAGTACAGTAACAACATGCGTACATACTAACTACTCATCAATGTCGAGATCGTTCATGCGTTCGAGGTCGACATCTTTGCCGCACGATCTCAAGATCCTCCGGTTGATCTTTATTGCTACTCTTTAGCCAATTCGAGTCCTTTGTGCATGTGATTGCCTCCACCATCTTAGGCGTGAGGATGATCTTCTTTCTTCAATTATTCTTCTGCCATCTTTGAGCGTTGCTTCGAAGAGGCGGTGATATCTGGCACAGTGAGAACATCCGTGCAAAATATGGCAAAGACAGAAATGTCCGCTTGTTGTTCTTCCACCACTCGAGCAAGTCTATATTTTCACCGGAAATATCAGGATCGATGTTTGCAAAATCATGCTCCAGGTAGTGGTTTAGCTCTGAGACAGGATTCTACACGGGAGCTGCCTGAGATTGAGAGGACGAAGAACTGGACTTGCCCTTTAGCTTCTTCCACAAGTCGGATGTCAAGCTTTTCTTTCCTTGTCGCGTCTGCTGTGAGGCCTCCGATCTCGCGCTGCTGCCAAATTTATCATGATACATGCGGATCTGGCAACTTTTTCGTATGATCGAAAATGATAGCAAAGTAATACACGTGTGAAATAGAACCAAAATATTTAATAAAATTTTCCTGCATTAGTGCGACAGCATGAACTAAAAGTGGATCCTTCCTAGATTTGGCAATCTTATCTGCAATTAACCAAACATATTCTATAACTAAGGGAGAGGTAGGGTAATAAATACCAGATAACATCTTTGTTACTTTATAAAAAGGTTTTAAAAACTCTAAAAAATGACTACCAATCTGCCAATCTGAATTAGTAACTACTAGTTCACTGTCTTGAGAGTTAGCGTTGACAAAAATGGATATGACATGTTCGTACCATTGTAACTTCTTTAACATGATATAGGTCGAGTTCCACCTCACCTTCATGTCAAGACCGAATTTTCTTGGCTCCTTCCCATTGGCGCGCGATACTCATGAACCTAGTCGCCACTTGTGGGGAATTTGTGAGGTAGCGAACGGCGTTGCGTACATTGTTCAAAAATCCACCAATCGCTTGCATACCATGTTGAACAACAAGGTTCAAGATATGACATACGCATCTCTAGTAGAGAACATAACCACCAATATATGTCTGCAAACTTGGGGTCAGGAATGTTCATAGCAGTCGTGTTGGCTGATGCGTTATCAAGAGTTATAGAAGCAATCTTATTATCTATCTTAAAATCATCAAGTATGTGTAGTATACGCTCGGCAATGGCCTCTCCCGTGTGTGATTCGTTAATTAGCTTAAACCCTATGACTCTCTTGTTTAGCTTGTAATTGTCGTCTAAATAATGGGCTACAACACTAAGGTAGGCACTTCTCTAGTGTGATGATGTCCAAATGTCTGAAGTTATAGCAAAAGAGAACTGAACGTGTAGGAATAGTTCTTTTAGCTCTGCTAGTTCCTTACGATACATCCGTAAAATATCAGATGTAGTGGTTCTCCTACTAACATATTGATGCTTGTAGGCAAAAGCGCGTTGGATCATTTTTAGAGCGCGACTTTCACCCATCCTAATCGGTTGATCTTCTGCAACAATATATCTAGCAATTTCCTCACGAGTAGAAAGCGGGTTGTATAACCAAGTACTTACAGAGCCATCTGCCTCGAAGTTTAGCTGCGTTTGTACTCCTCCCCCTCAGCTCTGCGCTCCGATTTTGCGCAAGCATGCTTTATAGTGCCGGTTCAAGTGCCTATCCGGCGGTACCGCACGAGCAGATAATTTAGCTTTGCAATAATTACATATTGCGATATCTACCGTTTGGTTGTCTTGGATTTCATGGCTCCAGGTCATGTGCTTCCAGCAATTCGCCCTTCGTCCAGACCCGCCAATGTTGCCGTCCGTGGACGCGGGAGAGAACTCTGGAGGCCTCATTGGCTCCGGACCGCCCTGGTACTCCTCGTAGCCCTCCGTACCGTCCATATGACGGCCATCCATGCCGTAGTCTCCCATGCTTGGCGAGAACTGGCGAGCATCAACGGGAGTCGAAGCCGGAGGAGGACTAGGGGAGCGACGGCGAGAGCTTACACTAAGTCGCCCTGCTGTCCTTTTTGTGCTCCGACTCCTCGGTAGCATACCGCTCGGGAACTCCTTGGTGCTCCGACTCCTTGGCAGCATAATGGGTGAATAGATGGTGAATAAATGGGGAGAGTAGATGGATGTTGAAGAAATGAGGAGAGTAGATGGGATTATGAAGAAATGAAAGCTGTTTTTTGTATGGTGAAGAAAAGAGATCAGTGAGTTGATTTTCGTTGGTGACCACGACGATTGACGAATGCTTGGTGATTTTATAGGCACGGTGAGTTGCCGAACGTTGAAGTTTTTGAACGTTGCGCTTCCGAAATCCGAACGTTACCGCTCTGACGCTCTCTATCTGAATGAAAACAAAACAATAAGTGTCCGTTTGAAAGAAAAAGTGATTTGATTTGAAAGAAAGCGAAAGCTGTGTCTCGATCTCTTAGATTCCCTCTACCCCCCCCCCCTCTCTCTCCCTCTCTCCCTCCCCCTCTCTCTCTCCCTCTCTCCCTCTCCCGGTTTCTCCCCTCCCCTCTTTTTCTCTTTTTCCCGCCCGGCTCCCGCCCGCCCCCTCGTTTCCATCGCTCCCTCCGCCCCTCGTCTCCCTCGCCCGCTCCCGTCCCCTCGCCTCGCCTCCCCCCGTCGCTTCCTTCCCCCGTCGCCTCCACCAGTCCAACCCCCCGTCCCCAGTCGCCCCCTCGCCTCCCCGTCCCCGGTCGCCGCCCTCGCCGTACTCGCCTTTCCCCATCACCTCCCTCCCGTCGCCTAGTCGCCTCCCAGTCCCCGGTCGCCGCCCTCGCCATACTCGCCTCCCAGTCGCCTCCTCGCCTCCCTCCCGTCGCCTCCACCCCCTCGCCTCCCTCCCCTTGGCCGCTGGCCCTCTTCCGATTGCTCGGTGGGAGGCGGCGCGGCGGGGCGAGATCTGTGCGCAGCAGCAGCGAATCAAGCAGCGAGCAAGCGGGGGCGAAGATCTGTGGGCGGCGGAGGCGAGGCGGAGCGGCAGCGAGGCGAGCCGGCGGCAGCGGCGGCGGCGAGGCGGCAGCGGCCCGCCCTTCCCATCACCCTCCTCGCCCCTTCCCAGCCTCCTCCCGCGGTGGCCCAGCCAGGCGGAGGCAGCGGCGGCGCAGCGCGCGCAGGCGGAGGCGGCGGCGGCGCGGCGGCGGCCACGGCCACGGAGGCGGCGGCGGCGGCGGAGGTGTCTGCGCCGGGCCCGGCCGTGCCCGATCTGTGCCGTCTTGCGGGCGAGCAGCACGGCGCGATTTGCCGTGGCGCCGACGACGGTCGGCTTGCGCGGCCGCAACGGCCCACCATTCGGCCGGGCGGCCCGGCTTCCACGTGTCGGGCGGGCCGTGCCGGCCGTCTTTGGGCGGTCGGGCTTTGGGCTGGCTCGGAAAAGCACGGCCCGACTCCCACCTCTATGTGTTGGTCACAGGATCCGTCTGGTTGTGGTTCCTGGACGGTCCATAAACTTTCCGTGGACCGAACCATT
The DNA here is from genome assembly GCA_036346395.1 of Hsuehochloa calcarea. Classification (NCBI taxonomy): domain Eukaryota; kingdom Viridiplantae; phylum Streptophyta; class Magnoliopsida; order Poales; family Poaceae; genus Hsuehochloa; species Hsuehochloa calcarea. Next base: position 7,021,688 of record CM070610.1, read on the forward strand.
AGTCCGTCAGGTAAGAGCGCTGCTACAGCCCCAGATCCAGATATGATGGGGTTTCGAAGGGGAACTGTTGAGACCGCAGATCCGGCGACTTGTGGCGGCCTACCAATGCTCCAGAGCAAGTGAGAAGGCCAGAACCTCCGGGTGGTCGTTGAGGTAGACGATGTAGACAATCAAACCAGAGAGGAACCAACGTCGGTGTTGGCCTCACCGGCTTCTACGCAAGTGAATGCTTGATACACACACACACGCACGAGCAGACTGGAGCACCAAAGGCAAAGATGAACTCATCAGACAGAAGTTTGATGCTGCCTAAAAACTGCTGCCGCCTTTTTTTTCATTCTCCTTTTATTATGAACAAAAGATTCAAGATGTTACAAGAAACTAGTGCTCTACTAATGGCGCCAAATTACGCCACAAACCAGCTATTAGACTGCCATCCTATGACTAGCACACAACTATAGCCCATGAACTCAGCCATAACCAAAACATTCAAATGACCAACTATTAGACTCCATGTAACTGCCATCCTGTGACTAGCGCACAACTATAGCCCATGAACCCAGCCATAACCGAAACATTCAAATGATTGCTGTCGACGATCGAGTCGCCGATCTTACGAAATAAAACAGAGAAAAATGGTAAAGAGTTCTTGAGAGAAGATAGGACTGCACTTTATTGCCATAAATTGGATCCTTTACAGGAGGTGTCCTTGACAAGGCAATGGACTAATCCTAATTACACTAAGCGTAATGCTTGCTATGCTAATACTTCAGATGAAATCCAATCATCTCTTGATCTTCCGAATTGGATTGGCCTCCCTTCTGCCATTTGCGTTCCTTCTTAAGTAGTTGATGAAGTGCGGCAGTTAATCCTGGAAGAGGCGCCAGTTGGAAGTGTCGCTAGTGGTCGGAGCGAGGCAACAATTGATGAAGCATCAACCGTTCGGCGGTTAATGTCTGTGAGACACTAAACCGCATAGTAGTTTGTTGCTAGTGTCTTAGGACCATAAAACGTCATATGATATGGAGCTAATATGACATGTGCTCCATTCATCACACGGTAAGGAATATTCTTAGAGCAAAATCCAGATGCCAGTTCTTTGCTTGTAGTATCCAAACTGGTCATAATGATTGCTAAGAACTGAAACGTGCTCATGCTCAAGTCCGACTGGCAGCAAAGATCATAGGAAAAGGACCGTCGCTAGGAAGGTCCTTCCAGTGGACAAGACCACATGCGAAGAGGAGAAACTTCGACTAGGAGACTTTTCATGTCTAGACCAGTAGCCAAATAGTAGTAGAGCAGAATGTTGAAGTGGGGAAATGTAGTCGTCGAAATCTTAAGCATGTAAATCACTACATGTAGTTGTTTGTATTATGCTCCTTGTACTCGCATGTTTTTTTAAGATAAGAGTGTGGTCGTGCGTGATAACCATTGACGTAATGGTCATGACTAGGATCCTTGTGGCGTTTGACTTAGATGTCTAAGCCAGAGAGTAACAAGTTGGTCTTCTAACAGAGATCATGTTAAAGGATATCGAAGACAAGTTGGTCTTCTTTGACCAGTGTAAACAACAATAGTAGGCAACCAGAGTTTGGGTACAGACATATAAACAATATCACTCATCGAAGAAAATAAAGAAATGATAAATTGTTATTGAAATTTGACAGAATGTAAAAATACAATTATACAAAGAACTTACTCGATTGATCAATATTCCATTAGTTTGACAAAACACGCCCGTCTGACATAGCTAGTCTGACTGAACCAGGTCTGGTGACTTCGACCACAGTGTATGAACCTTCCCATTTGGAAGAAAGCTTGTTGCGATTAGCCTGACTCTGAACTTTTCTGAGAACCAGATCACCTATAGCTAGGCTGTGAAGTTGCACCTTACGACTGTGATACCTTCGCATGGCATGTTGGTAAACCGCCGATCGTATTTGGGCTTGGTTTCATCGTTCCTCAAGAACCTTGACATCGTCAAGTCATCGTTCTTCTTGATCATTCTCGTTGTAACAATCAGTTCGAGCAGAGCCCATTTTCAGTTCTGGAGGAAGCATGGCTTCAGCACCGTAAACAATAAAAAATGGTGTTTCACCGGTCGCACGACTCGTCGTGGTTCGAATGGCTCATAAAACATCAGGAACTTCATGAACACAAGCTCCTGACCATTGTGTTAACTGGTCAAACACTCAGCGTTTCACCCCTTGCATTATGATCTCATTGGCTCTTTTGACTACTCCGTTGTTCTACGGGTGAGCGATAGAAGTGAAATGTATCTTGATACCTAGATCATTGCAGAATTTCAGAAAATTTTACTAGATAACTGGGCACCATTATCTGTGATTATACGACAGGGTACACCAAATCCTATGATCATTTTTTTGTGAGAAACCTCTTAGCGGCTTCAGTTTTTATTTTAATAACTGGCTCGGCTTCTATCTATTTGGTAAATGTGTCAATCATGACCATAAGGAATTTAAAGCCCCCGGGTGCTCTTGGGAAAGGTCTCAGAATGTCTAGTCCCCAGGTTGCAAAAGACCAAGAAAAATATATTGTTTGCAAAACTTGTGCCGACTGACATACTTGTCGACTATGAAATTTACATTGTACGCACTTCGTCACAAGCTCTTTTGCATGATGAAAGGCAGTTGGCCAGTATTATTCTTGCCTAAAGGCTTCAACGACCAATATTATGTAGGAATGATGTGCTTCACAGACTCCTCCATGAATGTCAGATAACAACTTAATGCTATCCGCTTGAGATATGCATATCATCAACACTCCATGAGATCCTCATTTATATAAGGTACATTCGATCAAAGTGTATGATTTGGCTTTTCGAGCAATACGATCAGCCTCTACATCATCTTCAGGAATAATATCATGCTGAAGATAATTGTATATCGATGTCATCCAATCTCTACCAGGGTTGTGCTTGATGACCTCCTGTGGAGCATCCATGTTCACAGGATCGATTTGTACGACCTCCATTGGAACATCTATGTCCTCGGAATGCTCGACTACCGAGGGTGAATCGAGTTGCTAAAAAACCTCCAAGTAGGACAGGTGACCTTGTGGAGACCATCCGTGCCAACTGGTCTGCCAGAAAGTTTTTCTTTCTAAGAATGTGTTGGATCTTAAAACCGAAGAAGTGCTTTTTGAGATTTTGTACTTCCGCTAGATAAGATGACATCTTGATACTTGACCATTAATACTCTTTCCCGTCTTAATTTGCTACTAATTGAGAATCGTCTTTCACTAGTAATTTATGAATCTCGAGAGCTCTGGCTGCTCAGAGTCATGCTAGTAAACCTTCGTGTCCTATCATATTGTTTGTTTCAGGAAAGTTTAGCTGAATAATGTATTTGATATGTTCTCCAGTAGGGGATATTAGGACGACTCGAGCCCCGTAGCCTTTGAGCATCAAGGAACCATCAAAGTACATTGTCCACTCGTCGTGGTGTTCGAACTAGGGCCCTTGGGTGGGCTCAGGGTTTGTCCATTTAGTAATGAATTTTGCTATTGCCTGGGACTTGATTGTTGTTCGTGAGATGAATTGGAGGTTGAACACCCCAAGCTCGACCGCCTATTTTGCTATTTGTCGTGTTGATTCCCTGTTTTCGAGAACTTGACCAAGGGGATATCCGGTTGGTATGACCACCTTGTGGTCTTGAAAGTAATACCTTAGTTTCCTTGAAAACATAAGGAGACCATAGAGCAACTTTTGTACATATGGGTATCTTTCCTTTGGTCCATATAAGACTTTGCTTACGTAATACACCGGTCATTGGATGTTGTCATGTTCTACGACCAGTACACCACTGACTATTTGCAGCGTTGCAGCCACATAAATCAGCAATGTTTCTCCCGATCTTGGAGAAACTAAGATCGTGTTACTTGTAAGGTACTTCTTAAGTTTTTTAAAGGTATCGTCTCCTTCTTAGTCCACCAAAACTTCCATGTTTTTTCAAGAAGTTTGAAGAATGGTAATCCTTTTTGTCATAACCGTGCTATGAAACGACTTAACACTGTCATACACCCGGTTAGCTTTTGGACTTCTTTCTTTGTGGTCGGAGGGTGCATCTGGTCGATGACCGATATTTTTGCTGGGTTTGCTTCAATACCTCTAGCCGAAAATAGGAATCCAATAAGCTTTTTCGAAAAAAAACTACAAACACACACTTCTCTGGATTTAACTTAAGGTTATGCCTTCTTGAGTTATTGAAAGTCTTATGCAGGTTGGAAATATGGTCGCTAGCGTCGATGCTTTTTACAACCAAGTCATCAGCGTAAGCTTCTATATTTCGACCTATCAGAGGATTAAAAGTTTTTTTTTGCATCAATCTTTGAAAAGCTGCACTAGCGTTTTTTAGACCAAATAGCATCTTAACATAGCAATAAGTGCCATATGGAGTGATGTAGGAAGTATGCATCTAAAAAACTAAACAACTCACACCCAGAAGTAGAGTCTATAAGTTGATCAATGCGTGAAAGGGGAAAGTCATCCTTCGGACAAGCTTTATTAAGATCTATGAAGTCAATACATATTCGACATTTCTCATTGCTTTTTCTAACCATTCCAGGGTTGGCGAGCCACACTGGGTGCTTGACTTCACGAATGAATCCAGCCTTCAGGAGCTTATCGATCTCCGACTGCATTGTCTCCTTCCGATCAGATGTGAAACGTCTTAGATTCTGGTTGATCAATTTTTTGACAGGTTGGAGAGCTAGCATGTGCTCGATCACCTCCCGGGGGACTCCGGGCATGTCAGACGCTTGTAAGGCGAATACGTTCTGGTTTGCTCGGAAGATGGAGACGAGTGACTCTTCCTATTTGGGGCCGAGTCCTATCCCGACCAATACCCTTTGGGAAGACACATTAGTGTTTCTTGAGCCAGACAGTGCGTTTGTGCTTTCCAGAGGAGTCCAGCTGTCGAGTGGTACCTCTTTGGTCTGGTCGAAAGGCTTTGGGACTATCTTTGGCCTCGAGTGCTTGACCTACATGATTGGTGGATTAGTTTCTTTGGTCAGAAGCTCATCGACTAGTTCTAGAGATTTTCGATCACATGCATAAGCCATCGACTAGTTCTAGAGATTTTCGATCACATGCATAAGCCATTTTTTGATCTCCTCGAACTGTGATAACTCCCTCTCGGTCTGGTATTTTTAAACATTGATAACTGTAGTGTGTGGCTCTCAGAAATTTTGCTAAAGTTGGACGACCGAGGATTCCATTGTATGCAATCTCGAAATCTACCACATCAATTGGAACCTTTTCTGTTCAGAATTTGTTGGGTTTTCCGAACGTATCTGGTAGGGACAGTTGTCCTATCGGTTTGGCGGTAGAACCAGGAACTATGTCGTGGAAGGCATATTTCACGGGTTTTACCTTAGTCTTGTGAATCTGCATCTCTTCCAATGCTCCCATAAATAAAATATTTAACGAACCGCCTCCATCTATTAAAACTCGATTAACTTTACAATTATTTATAGTTGGTTCAACTACGATACGAAACCTACCAGGTCGAGTCGACGGGACGAGACTGTCTTCTTCGTTGAAGGAGATTACTGTTTTTGACCACCTGGATGGCTTGACGGTGATTGGAGACTCAGCATGGTTCATCTCCCGTTCCACGGCCTTCAGATGACGTCTTGACTCGTACGAGGAGGACCCACCAAAAATCATATCGACTGTGTGATGTGGCTCCTAGTACTCCATCTCTTCGTCGCCATCTTTATCATTCTTGGAGCTTGGTTCTCCTAGTTCTGTTATGGAGGGGAAGGGACCTTTACCTGAGTAGTAATCCTCCAGTTTATTTTGCTAGGTTTGTCAGGTGCGCAAGTCATGCCCTGCTACCTGGTGAAGTGGACACCACTTCTTACTTATCTTGTAATCGCTGATCGAAGCCTTAGCCTTGTCCTTACCAGTGAAGTCTCTCTTGCCCTAGGTAAACTTTTAGGGAATCACAAAGATTTTCTTGTTATTGGACTTGCGATTCTTCTTATTCTTGAGAGAATTCTTGCATTTCTTCTCTTGCTTCTCCAGGCCTAACTGGGGATTTTTATCTTGTCAATCAATAGCATCGCACCATTCGACCGCTTCACTAGCGGTTGCATACTTGTCTGCCATGTTGAAAAGTTTAACGGTCATCCGTGGAGGATTTATTGCAATATCCTCTATAAACCGGCTATTTCTCAGCCCTGCATTAAAAGCCTGAATGACAGAAGATTCTACGATGTCTGGGATAGAGTTTCGAACTTGACTGAATCTCTTTATATATTATCGAAGAGTTTCATTGGTTTTCTGCTTCATCCGATGAAGATCATCCTCCTTCCCGGGACGGTCATATGTCCCTTAAAAGTAGGCGATTAGAGTATCGTATAGCTACTCCCAAGTATAAATAGATCCGGCCAGTAAGTTAAGCAACCACGAGCGGGCAGACCCTTCATGGACCGTGGGCAAGTAATTTGCCATCAAGTTATCATTACCACTAGCAGTTTTGATGGCGGTAGTATAAATTTGAAGAAATTCTAATGGGTTATGGGTCCCATTGAACTTTTCTATGTTGACTGGTCGGAACCTGTCCGACGAACAGCTCGGAGATCTGCCGAAAATACTCGGCAACTCGTAATGGAATCATGGCGCCTTCTCTGAAAATGAGACATATTATAATCAGTTGGGGATCGGTTCCTCATATTTGCATACCTAGGATCTGGTGTCCCAATTCTGTCGTAGATGTGATGATAACGTCTTTGACCACCTGCTTGGTTCAGATGATGCCTGAGATCGCCTGAAACCTACGAGTGGCTGCTGTGAAGAGCTAGTTTCTCTCGTGATTTCTTGGTTGAAACCTACGAGGGGGTCTTGGTGTTGATTGGTCCTCCGCTCGATCATGTTGTCCCCTACTGAGAGAGGAGCGCTGGGATGAAGTCATCGTATGACTTTGTGAATTCCTTTGCTCCTGGTACATTTTCGTACGCCGCATGGTTTGTTGGAGGATCTCCGACACCTGACCTGCAAGCTGAGCATAACCTGCAGTTCCTGCTAAAGCAAGATCTAGATTATTCATAATATCCGGACTTGTTGCAGGTTTTGTATTGTTACCGAAGGTCGTGGAAGATTCCTGCTTGAGTGGGCGTTCGACCTTCAAGTTGGCCCCGTCTGACCCCTTACTCGCGGTGAGGTAGGAACAGGTGAATTAACTTATGCACGCCCATCAACTCAGTTGCCTTCGGTAGTTGGTGCTTGAGCGCCCTTACCATTTCCACCAGGAAGTGTAGCGAGTTAACCCGTTGAGGATCGTGCATGCCATCCGGATTGGTATCTCCGATTGTGTTAACTTCATGGCGTCAACAATAATCTCCCGTTGAACTCCCGTCGTAGCTAACGGAGAGTCTTCCAGTGCTTCTGCAACGAGCCTCCTTGATGGGGAGCGGTTAGATATTACTGCCTCTGGTGGGCTTCGTGGTGGACTCAGCCTGATCCGGCGAATTGCCAATCTTATACTGAGTTTCACTATGCCCAATTGGCCTACGATCAATGATAACTTCATCGATACTTTTACCAGATATTGGTTGGCCCCCGGAATATGTAGGAGTCGTTGACGAATATCGGTCGCCTATGACAATATTGAGAGTACATGGACTCTAATTGCAGCGCTGGGCTTCCATTGCCGTTTTTGTCGGTTGGGTTGACCGGGCTTGTAGAGGCACTCAGACGTTCCGAACTAGTCGAAACGAGCAGTTCCGCTGAGAGTGCCATTGATGATGGCGGTGTATCCTCATCCATCCGATCGATTTCGCTAATCTCTGTGACTGGTGAGACGGTGGAGGAGGAGGATGACATCCCATTTTCTTTCATGGCACGGATGCATGCGTCCATGTCGAGGTCGGAGTAGTCCGCCGGGTCGAACCAGTTCTCCTCATCCCAAGTCCCTGCCATGTTCGCATGAGCGATGATGAAGCAAAGAAAGTGGATGAGGAATGCTTCAGCGAAGTAAACTTCAAGAACTCAACGCCTTCTTCCCCACGGACGGCGCCAGCTGTCGACGATCGAGTCGCCGATCTTATGAAATAAAACATAGGAAAATGGCAAAGAGTTTTTGGGAGAAGATGGGACTGCTCTTTATTGCTATGAATTGGATCCTTTACCAGGTTGCCCTTGATGAGGCAATGGACTAATCCTAATTACACTAAGCGTAATGTTTGTTATGCTAGTGCTTCAGATGAAATTCAATCATCTCTTGATCTTCCGAATTGGATTGGCCTCTCTTCTACCGTTCGCGTTCCTCCTTAAGTATTTGATGAAGTGGCGGTAGTTAATCCTGGAAGAGGTGCTTGTTGGAAGTGCCGCGACTGGTTAGAGCGAGGCAACAGTTGATGAAGTATCAACCATTCGGCGGTTAATTAATATCTATGAGACACTAAACGACATGGTACTTTGTTGCTAGTGTCTTAGAACCATGAAACGTCGCGTGGTATGGAGCCAATATGACATATGCTCCATTCATCACACGGTTAGAAATATGTCTGGAGCAAAATCCAGATACCAGTTCATTGCTTGTACGAGCAGTTCAATTTTGTAACTTAGTTCTAGAGCTCTTTGTTTTCCTCTACAAGGTTAGTCTCAACAAGCATGGACGAAGTAGAAGCATCTATTTTTGAGCTACAAGGAATATCTAGCCAATCATCACAAGATATGTATATACTAACCTTAAATGAAATACAAGGGCAAAAAGCTATACAAGATATATCATCAAATAAGTTACATGTAATGCCTATATCCACCTTTGAGCTAGTGACTTTATCGAGAATGAGAGATTCTTATTCTTCTTTAAGCATATCATAATTATTTTGAAGAGGGATACGCTCTTTCTTTAAAACCTTGAATCTCATCTTCTCTTTCCCAAGATATTCATTAAGTTCTTCTAACATATCCATCAACTCATCATATGTAGGCTCATCATCATTTACCTTATTATTATCTTTTGCCATGAAGCAATCAGATGATGTGGATGGAGTTGAGGACTCCTCATTGTCGGAGCTAGAAGTTGAGCATTCTTCTCACGACATCCACTTTTCTATGCAATCATCCTTGGTTGAGGTGGATATTTCATAATGATTTTGAATATGTGTCCACATCTCATGAGCGTTCCTGAGATTACATATGGCATCGAACACCTCTACACTCAAAGCACTAAATAAAGCGTTAATTGCCTAAGCGTCGAGATGTAAACATTTTTTCCTCATTTGTTGGAGCAAGAGGATCCAATGGAGAGGAAAAGCCTACATCTACAATTCGCCATATTTTAGGGCTCATGGCCTTAAAGTAGCATAACATTCATATTTTCCAATAAGCTATATTTGTGCTATCAAATAGAGGTGCTTCACCTAGGTACACTATATCACTAGTGGTCATCTCTCTAGATGATTAAGTATAATAAAATAAGAGACCAAGCTCTGAAACCACTTGTAAGATTGAGGAGGCCGACTAGAGGGGTTGAATAGGCGGTTTTAAAAATATTTTGGCTAAAACCGATTTCAAATGCGGAAGAGTAAGAGAAATCGGTTTTGCGCCAATAAAGCCTAAAACAACTTCTAGTAATTTAATACTAGGAATGTAAATTGCACAAAGTAAATTACCATAGAGAATACCACAATGACACAAGCACTTTTTACCATGGTGTTCGGAGACTTGTCGGTCTCCTCTAATCCACATTGAGGTAAGCCCAAACTAATTGGATCGGCTCCACGAATTAAGCTAAACACCTCCGAGGTAAGTCCAACCACTTGGACCAGCTCCAACACGAACCAACACCTCGATCCACTCGAGATTGATCTTCCTCCACTCCAAAGATGACGAGCACCAAACCACTCACAACCGCCCTGGTCTTCTCACAACCTTCTTTAAGAAGCTCACCGGCGCAACACCTCCAAGCCGTCTAGGTGTCGACAAACACCAAGAGTAATAGGACGAACCTCTTTCTTGACTCTCACCACATGCAATGAATGCACAAGCTCAAATGGATACGAAATCTAACTCTAGATGCAGCACATGCAACTAGAGACCTCTCTCCTTGCTCATAAGGTGCAACACATGCACAATTGGGGGAGAGCTCACACTAGCTCAATAGAATGAACTAGAGTGCCAAAGATTTGTTTTACAACCGGCCAAGGGGGTATTTATAGCCCCCACCACAAAAACTAGCCGTTGGAACAAATATCCTGAAAAACACCCTCCCTAGAAAAGACGTACGGCCGTGAAATCATCGGTACTACCGCACTCCGGTAGTACCGCTCATGGGATTGTGGTCATACCGATTCAAAGGACATAAAAACTCTCAAAACACGCTCTCTGTAATATTTGTACCACCATATACATATCGGTACTACCGACCGGAGGTAGTACCGCAGTTGAAGTGCGGTCGTTCCGATTTTCAGATAGTACGATACCACTGGAAAAACATGCTCTTTAAAAAATACGTATTGCCATATATATATCGGTACTACCAACTTGCAATAGTGCCTCTTATCAACAGCGGTCATACCGTTTTTCAAAAATATTTTCCAGAAGCTCAAATCAAGATAATGCATGAATCCTAGCAACTTGGAAAAACACATTTGCAAATTTAGATCATACAACAAGGAGTAGGTACATGGACTTCAACCATTTACAAAACACATTTACAAAGTATAGTCACATGCTACAAGGATTAAACGCATGAGCCTCGACTATTTGCAAAACACATTCGCAAATAATAGCATCATGTCATGGTGAGCTAGAGCAAGCAAGATTAAGCTATCAACACAGGATGAAACTCAAGCTACTAGACAAGACCCCTCTTAATAGTACGATAACCTATACTAGCAATCCGGTCTCCAACCAAACACCAAGATCGGTAAAAGACTAGGAACACATCCTTAGCCCTAACTAGCCATACATTTGCCTTGCACCCTCACTTGAAGCTTGATGACACACATCTTTACTTCAAGTCCAGATCCTTGACTTGCTATACATCAACCCATGATGCATCCTTCACTTGATTTCCATCAACACATGATGGTTTTCTTTACTCCAAGTTCTTGACTTGGATATGCATCAACTCATGATGCATTCTTCACGAGCCTTCCATCAACACATGATGGATTCCGTCACTTCGGAATCTTGTCTTGATGCTTATCAACATATGATGACATCCTTCGTCCCAAATCTTGACTTGAATATCATCAACACATGATGATCTTCTTGATTTGCTCTTCATCAACACATGATGGATCTTCTCTTGACTCATGATGAACTCATGATCATCTCATCTTTGTGATCTTGGTATGCATCAACACATGATGCATCCTCTTATTGAACTTTGACTTGATGACAATCAACTCATGATGTCATCCAAAGTCTCCATCATCATGGGACTTAACCTATTTCACCAATTCATGAAAAATATTAGTCTATAATGTGATTGTCATTAATTATCACAAAATACCATTAACTCATAATGGTGGGGTCAAGATACTTCAATCTTTTCCTCTAAGGTAAATGATGAGAACGATCACAATTTGCAAGTAATTGAATATAAAGACATATGAGTATATATGAACTATACAAGTTTAATATACTTAATGGTACGTTTCAAAGTAGAGATCCCAAATATATGTGGATAAAGAAATATGGATAAATACTCATGAAACCACAAAACATAGAATGAACCCCCCTAACTATGTGCATACACGAATGTGTAATAAGAACATATGCACATATTGAAGTTAGACTTTTGGTGAATTTCAACCTATATTTTGGATCCGAGGAATGCAACAAGAAATAAGAATATGGTGTCAAATGCATACCTCTTTGATTTTCACCTTTTCACGTTACAAGAAATAATCACAGGATTAATCAACAAACACCCCCTAATCCTTGATGCGATTTTTTGACGATGTCGATCTTTGTGCGCAGCTCGTCTTCTTTCACACCATATTTTGTCAGGACAAAACCCGGTTGGGCAAGTACAGTCGATTCCATGACTTATTTACCCTGACCAGCAACTTTCTCTTTCGATCATAAATGCTCAGAATGCCTTCTTCCAACACCATTTTATAGCCATGCTCATCGAGGTGCCCCAAACTAGTTATTTTACTCCATAAGTTAGGTATGTAATAAACATCAGTCAATACTTTGTGCTCATCAGTTTGGCACTTGAACGACACCACACTACGGTCGCTGATTTCCACGTGTGATCCATCGTCAAATCTCACTGACCCCCGAAGCGACATATCCAAGTCGGAGAACAGCTCACGGTACCCAGTCACGTGATTGGATGCGCCTGTGTCGAGGTACCAGATGGGACTCATCTCCCTCTCGGATAGCTTTCCCCTGTGGTTCTCGATGATGGTGTATATGAGGTCATAGTCATGCGCGAAGCACGCGCATGGCCTCGAAGGCCACCTGGAACTCCTCTACAGGCAACGCGGTCATGTCCTCAAGTCACCTGCTGTCTGTGCCCTCAATGTCGACGGCCTAGTCGGCCATGACGGCAACCGCCCCACACTTGTCAGCCTTGGTGAGTCCAGCAAGCCCGTCCTATCTTGCGCACGCGAAAAGGTCCCCTCCTCCGGCAATGAGATTGGCGTCATGTTGCACCCCCGCGAGCGCGACTTCCTAGTCGTCTGTCACCGCCACCAGGATGAGCTTTGTGTTAGCCTCGCCTGTGTCATCAAGCAGCAAGCCCTCGTCGTCGTCCTCCTCCTTCAGCATGATGACGTCCGCGGTATGCTCGCATGCCACATCCATTAGGTGAGCCGGCTCGTCGTCCTCTTGGACGTTAGTGAGATACACCCGTCCTTTCTTTGTCACATCACACTCGGGGACGCAAAATGGTCGAACTCCCGACAATTGAAGCAGTGGATCTTCGACTTGTCGAACTTTCCGCTGTGCTTCTTCTTGTCGTTGTCTTGTACGCAAGCGAATGTCTAGACACACACACGAGCACACTAGAATGCCAAAGATGAAGATGAACTCATGAGGCAGAAGTTTGGTGCTGCCCAAAAACTGTTGTAGGCTTTTCTTGTTTTCATTCTCCTTTTATTCTGAACCAAAAGACTCAAGATGTTGCAAGCAATCAATGATCTACTAATGGCGCCTAACTACGCCACTAACCAGCTAATAAACTTCACATAACTGAGATCATGTGATTAGCGCAGAACTATAGCCCATGAAATCAGCCATAACCGAAACATTCAAATGACTGCTAATGCAAAAAAATGAAACGTTACCAGAAATAATCATAGGATTAATGAACGGTGGTGAGGGAGCGAGCTACGGCTAAAATAATATACATAGAAGGAAAGGGATGGAGCCCCTCCCGCTTGACGCCGGCGAGGAGCCAGGGAAGAGATAGGGGAGGGGGCCGACTGGATTTGGGGGTGGAGGAAGGTGGGGAGAAGATTCCGAAGAGAAGCTTATGGCGAAAGAGGTATGGGATCGGCTTTCAATCCAACGGTTCTTGGCCTCGACTGTGGTTTAGTTGTACTGTATTTCTACAGTTTGTACTCTACTAAGCTAGATCCAGACTTGAAGGAAACGAATGATTGCTAGCTTGCCGGTCACGAGTAGCTGCTGCAAGTAATTATACAAGCGTCAGCATTAGTAATATGGTGGCCGTTGTAAACTCGTCATGATAAGACCTTTATAAAAGTATAGTCGGTCTAAATCAAATCGAATGCGTATGCTTTGCAGCCTTATGGGTCGACGACGCAAATAACCTCCATTCCAATTTTTGGCGGATATAGTACATTTTAAACTCGTATTTACAGAGATGATTATGCGCAAAGTGTTTTTGCATATATATAGCACCGCTGCCGCACGGGTTGTTAACGCAAATATCTTCCTTTCAATTTTTTTGGCAAATACAGTACATTTTAAACTCATATTTGCCTAAATAACCACACGCGAGGTGTATTTGCACATATAGCACCATTGCTGCATAGCCGCGATGCCACAACACCTCCCCGCGCGGCACGTCCGCCGTTGCCGCATGGCCACCATGCAGCGACCGTTGCCGCACGACCACCATGCGTCAATGCCTCCACCGCCGCCACGTGGCCACCCCCAGCCAACCCCGCTGCCACATCGGTTTTTCTTTTTTCTTTTTTTAAAAAAATTATTTATGCATTATTTTTGTAGCAATTTTTAAATATAGCAAATTGGTTCCATTTTTTTTGTGGAGCCTTTTACCCTAGTGTACTTGTTTGTATAATTTTTTTAAAATTTAATTCGTTCTGAATTTTTCTCGAAAAAGTAAAAAAGAAAAGAAAATGCTACACTGGTTGTCGCACGGTGGTCGTGCGGCAACCATGCACTACAGTGCGGTTGCTGCACAGCCAATGTGCGGTAACTACTATAGCAAAAAAAAAAAATCTTTTTTCAGAAAATTATTTATGTATAATTTTTGTAGGAATTTTTAAATATAGTAAATGTGCTCCAAAAATTATGAAATTTTTTGTAGAGCCTCCTGACAAAGTGCACTTACTTGTATAATTTTTGAAAAAAAATTATACCTTTTTGAATATTTCTCAAAAATTCATTTAAGTATACTATTTGTAGGAATCTTGTAATATATAAAAATAAGATCCAAACATTGTGAATTTTTTTAGAGGCTCCTTACACAGCGGACTTGATTGTGTAATATTTTTCAGAATTTCATATGGTCCGAAAATATCTCAAAAATGTACGATTTAGGTCTTAAAAATTAGTGTTTTAGGTTTCAGAAATTATTGCTTCATGATTTGATGTGACTTAGAATGTGTGACGTTTTATACCGCTTGGACCACTCTAGGTGTAGCAGGATTGCTATAGCAGTAGTGACAGAATTTGAGCTCCTATAGTAGTACTAATCAAACTACTATTATTTAAATTTCTGGTACCATACTATTTTCTTTCGCTTCGAGTAGTACTAATCATACTACTATTATTGGCAGTATGATTAGTATTACTATGGGAGTTTAAATTCAGCTCGGAGTGAAAAAAATTGTATGGTACCAAAAATCTAAATAATAGTAGTATGTCAACATGGTTGCACCTTCATGGCAAACTTGTGACTTTTATCAGATATGTACAAAATAATAGTATAGTACTGACAATATTTGCATTGTGGCTTTTATCAAGTGTGTACAAAATTACAGTAAAAAAATCAGATGTGTCCCATTGTGACTTTTGTTATCAGCTGCATTCTGGCTTTTCAGCAACATTCGCAGAATTTTTTTTTCATAAAGATGCTTAAGATTACAATCAAATATAGTTTGCTATGAAGGTGCAGCCTAATTTCTGAAACCTAATACTCTAATTTTCAAAACCTGAAACCCTAATTTATGAGATCTAACCCTTAATTTTTGATACGTTTTCAGAACATATGAAATTCTGTAAAATATTACACAATCAAGTCTACTGTGTAAAGAGTCTTTTAAAAAAAATCATAATGTTTGGACCTCATTTTCTATATTATTATATTCCTACATATAGTATACTTAAATGAATTTTTGAGACAAAAAATCACAATGTATAATTTTTTTTACAAAATTACACAAGTAAGTACACTTTGTCATGGGACTCCACAAAGAATTTCATAGTTTTTGGAGCACATTTGCTATATTTTAAAAAAATACATAAAATATACATAAATAATTTTCTAAAAAAAGAAAGAATAAATGCTACAGTGGTTACCGCATGGCACTGTAGCACATGGTTGCCGTTGACGCATGGCTATCCTGCGGCAACCAGTGTAGCATTTAATTTTTCTTTTTTGAGAAAAATTCATTACAGATTAAAAAAATTAAAACATACACAAGATCAAGAGGCTCCTGAAAAAATTCGTAATTTTTGGAGCCAATTTGCTATATTTAAAAATTCTTTCAAAAATTATGCATAAATAATTTTTTTAAAAAAAATATGAAAAATCGATGTGACGGCGGGACTGGCTGGGAGAGGCCACGTGGCGGCGGCGGAGACGTTGCCGTACGGTAGCTGTGCGACAATGGTTACCGGCGCGTGGGGCGGTATTACCGTACGGCGATCGTGCGGTAACGGTGCTATAGGTGCAAATATACCTCATTCAAAATGTATTGTGTCTGCCAAAAAAATTCATTCCTTTCTCGTAGTCCTGTCCATCCGGAACTTCTGTACTGCAAAAATCTTTGCTAAGTATAGTCTAGAGACCACCTCGACATGAACATCTCAAGTCCAATTTGTTAAGTGGTCTTAAAATGGGAGATGATCTATGAATCGCGTGTGCTTCCTAATAGCTCAAGCTTTTAAACGAGCTTGTCATTTTTTAACGTAGGTCTAAAAAGTATGTCCTGACTACGTCGTAGACTCGGCCGCGACCCGCGAGCCGGGCTGGTACCGTACACTCTTGTCACCGTGTGCAACGCACAGATCACGTTGCAGATGCCTTCCGTTTTTATGGCCTGCGTGGAGTGTGTAGTTGTGGTGTAAAAAATGTTCTGAAGGGCTGATTAATTGTCTATTTACGTAGAGTTGCAAGATAAAATGGTACATACATATAAATTGTAGCGTATCTAACGTTTGTGAACGTTAAACTGGCTGTATTATTCAATTAATCAGCTGTTTCTGTATAATCGTCCATATAATCCGTTTAATTAACCAAATTCAGCATTTTAGTCAAGTTAGAATTCAGTCCGTTACAACTATCCCAATAGCAGTCCAGTTAGAATCATAATATACTCAAGCACAAAACACTTGATTCAGAGTAACTAATTCATATATAACCATCACAGAACCAGACTGTTGACAATGATTCAGGGTAACTGATTCTCTCTTGGTTATGGGTCATTTTGTGTACTTAAATTTAAAACTTAGTTCTTTTGATCACCGTCTCATCAATGTGTTAAGTTAGTCTAATCTACATGACAATGCATATTTTTAATCTATTACTTAACCTCGTTCCAAGTCGTACTTTGGTGCAGAACTATAATAGTCCATCGACCAATCTTGTTATC
This sequence comes from Hsuehochloa calcarea, assembly GCA_036346395.1. Taxonomy (NCBI): domain Eukaryota; kingdom Viridiplantae; phylum Streptophyta; class Magnoliopsida; order Poales; family Poaceae; genus Hsuehochloa; species Hsuehochloa calcarea. The sequence continues at coordinate 7,038,707 of CM070610.1, forward strand.
TTTTGAGTTAGTAATAAAGTTATCACACATAATCGGAGGGTGGTATAGGTTTCTTGGATAGTATTGATAATATATTGTGTTCAAATATCTCTGAAATTAATATTATCATCAAATATATGAGAATACCAAATTGTTTGTATAATTCTGATTAATCATTTATATTCCGATTAATTTTCTCTATCCTTCCAACAACCGTATTTTGTTTTTCACAACACCGTAGTTACACGATTCGTCTGTACACCCGTTCTCGACGACCGGCCGGGCGCCTAATCACTACAGTGTTGGACGATCTCGCTTCCGACGGCAGAACATGCAATGCATATACATGGCGAAATCGTACGCTGCCCAGTTGCTGCAGATATATGACACGGGAGATTGTTTTGTAGCTGTCGAGCATGTCCCTGTGCGTACCGCGCGACCCTGCAGCACGCGGAGATCCCGGCCGCCCGGTCGGACCGATTTTCTCGTCCCCGAGCGTAAGCCACAGCCTACACAAGCCGTATGTGTGTGTGTTTGCACCCTGATTCGTACGTGTGTCAAATCTTTCGAGGAAAGGGAAACGCTACGTCCAAGCATTTAGATAGGCTCAGGTATAATTAATGGTACAGATAGCTATTATTTATAATAATTTTTTATATAATTTATATATCTCATACAATAAATTGTGATGGTACAGTCGGCTTCAGGATTATAAACAACATGTAATCTTTTAATGTTTTTCTTGGTTCTAGTGATACAGTCAGATACAGAATTGTATACAACATATTTTTCTATCTTCATTCTCTTTCATCCACGTCAACTTAAATCCTACGTGGCAGAAACTATAAACAGCTGATATAAGCCCATTGTACATGACCTTACATCAGCTATCTATAGTTTCTACTACGTAAGATATAAGCTGATGTGGATGAAAGAGAATAAAGAGAGAAATATGTTGTCTATAATCTGTAGTTGACTGTATCACTAGAACCAATGAGAAAATATCTTAGGTCCATGAAAGCATTAAAAGATTGCGTCATCTATAAAGATAAGTGAAAAGACAACCCATTATATGAGTTGTCTATAGTGTTGTCTGCAGGTGATATAGAGAGTTGCTATAAACAGCAGCTGTCTGTACCATTGTACATAACCTTAAACCCCGCGTATATGCCCAACGTACTGTAGTAGCATCCTCAACTGTCCGATGCCACACGAGCCATTCAATCAAAGCACTCAGACCGTATGACCAGAAATCAACGCTTGCGGTCGTATTTTCCTACGACACCACCGTGATTAGGGGTGTCAACCGATCAGATACAAATTGAACGGTGGTCTTTTCATATTCATATTCTTAATTTCTAAACGAATATGAATATGAATTAGAATATTGTCGAATACGAATACGGATAAAATTAGTATGTTATTTTATCGAATTCAAGTACGAATAGTGCGAATAAAATAATATTTCGGATGGCAAAAGCTTATACTATATTTATATCCATATTTTTTTATGCAAACATGGATACAAATACAAATAGATGAGAAATTGTTAATCGCATAAAAAAATCTAAACTATATTCACTACCAACCGAATTCGAATGACAGCGCTTATCTGAACCTGATCGAGGCTGGTCATGAGATGCGCAGTTTTTGGGCTAGATCGCCCGCCATGGCAGCGAGTAGCGACACCACCCCCACGCTTTACACGAACACCTAGGCCTGCTTCGCCTTTCTCAAGCATTCCAGAATACTACATCGAATATCGAATAGGGGTATCTATATATCTTTCCAATTTAGCCGGTGAAGGAAGAAGATACTAGTACCACACGTCTTTCACTTGGTGATGGGGACCCGACCCAACATAGGATTATAGGAGCTAGAAGAGGACGTCACTCACTCAGTCTATAGGTCGATGGGGAAAGGAGAGTCTTCTTAGAGAATGCATGGACTGTACTCTAGTGATGGCATTGGCATCCTATGGATGACTCTCCTTGTGGCCAAAAAGACCTATATAATTGGTCAAGAGCCAAAAAGGAACAGTTGCTTGCACATCAAGGTTCAAACTTGTGATCGTTCATGTTAATTCTTACAGAAAACAATCAAATCCGGTCTACGATGATGATGATGGTATGATCATTTTCTCTCTTTTAATTTTCCTGGTCTAACACCCAGCTACTGCATCATATCATGTCGAGTTATTTTCATGAACTTTGCAGGAGCTAGCGATGTACATTTCCTTTGTGATTACTGTCTTACTGAGCTCTGACAGTTTCGGCTCAATTTCAATATGTCCTAGCAGAGGCCAACGTACAATAATCTCAAAGAACTTGACATCTTGCTGTATCTTCTGGAGTTTCTGAAGAAATGGAAGCCTGGCAAATGGGGCCCAGAAAAGAAATTGCAGCATACTCATGCAAGGACCTGCCGCTTGTTCCTTTATAGATCTGCCACCTTCTCTATCCCCCCACCATGGGCAAGTCAGAGATGAACAGCGCCGCGACTTTGCGCGATTCTCAGCCGGCGGATTGAAAACACATTGGCACAGATCTGATGCTACAGGTACGTCTCCACAGTGCAAAACAGTGCAAATCTACAGTTTTTTTAAGCAGTGATGAACTAAATGTTTAGCATTGCAGCCAAATTGGCACTGTGCGGCGCTGTTCTTCCCTGGCTCGCCTCTTGCATGTCAGGCGATCTGAACCCCTCCCCCATATGTGGGCAGAAAAAAACCACCGCTCTGTTGCTGGATCTTACTCGTGTCCATTTAACTATTACCCTGGGGAAAAAGCAAGGACAGAATTGCAGCTGCTTTATTAGGTCCTAACAGTGTTCGAAATATCCATGGGAACTGTTTATTAGGTTTTAATTCAAATTTAAAAGTAAATATATTGGTGGGAGCGATTACACTATATATGTTGGTCTATCTGGTTATGTCGTAATGATATCGTTTTCGATAAAAAAGTTATTGACTATCTTCTGTAGGTTATATTCAAATGTATCCATTGGATCCACTATTGATCATCTTTGCAATGTCAAAGAAGAAGGAAGCCTTGGCAACTGAGAGCAAAGCATTAAAAATCATTACAAGGGAGATCTTCAATAAAAATATGTGGAAGATGTGTAAAAGGCTTCAAGACGTTTGATGCACTTTTATGTCGTTGTTTATTTTCGAATGATGTTTACTGTTTTTATGGTTTTTTTCCCGTTTGTTTATGTTTTTGTGGCGTTTGTTTTGCCGCTTCATTATGATTTATGGGGCTATTGTTTTGTCTGGTTAAGAATTTTTTAGTAATTATAATAAACTTTAGGCTGTGTGTCCTCGGATACTGAAGTCAAGAGAGGTTTTCTCTTCTATTATCTCAAAAAATAAAAATAATTGCAGCTGCTTGTGCCATTTGGAGCCTTGCTTGCATTTCGAAGTAGCTGAATACAACATATATGCGGCATTACAAGGAACAAATGTGGTACAAAATCTGAAAAGTTTGACTTGTTAGTTTGAAAGAAAGACAATGCCAATAAAAAAAAGGATCCAGTGTCATTTGAAAAAAAATGTTATCCTCTAGTACCAGTACCAAATTCTTCTGACACGCTCGCTGATAGACAAGCGCATCTCAGAATTTTCCAACTCACACACCGAGCCCACCTAATAAATATTGTTCGTACGAATTTCATAGACGTTTTTTATTCGCACAGATGTCAACACTTTTTTTAATAGAATTGGGCTTACATTATGCTAATGCACTATATTTTGCTTCATGAACAATAACCTACATGCAAAAGGGGAAGAAAAAAAGAGCAAAGAGCAAAACTGTGTATTTAAGGAAAGATACCTTGGACAGCTATAGGCTTATCCTAGCAAGGAAGGTGGTTACTAAAGCTTAAAGCAGCTAGTGAGTTAGTACTTAGTACTATTAGAGAGGGCTGGTTGGTATGGCTGAGGAAAGTGGCCACATTTGGATCTAGACTAGTAGCTGTCTGATTAACCCAATGTTTATTGGGTGGAGTAATGTGGAGTTACTGTACAATTGCTTGCTTTCTAGCGCTGCAATGGCTGCATATATTTTACTTCTATTGGAGTAATGGTTTAGATTCCACCAAAAGAAGGTGAAAAATGTTGCTACTATTACCATTCACTATCTTTGTTCATATTAACTTAGGGGGAATTTTCTAGTAAAGGGGGCAATTATAAACTAGTTGGAGACGGAAGCTGTTGACAGGCTGCATATATTTTACTTCTATTGGGATCAAAATTAGACTGATTGTAACAGGGGCTTTAGTTAATTAGTTTCAGATATTGAGCAATGAGACTTATCACAGTCTTACAGACATTATTGTCGAGGAATCATAGTAAAAAAATTTCTGCATTACACAACATGACTCTTGAGGCAGCGGCCTGCTACACCTGATACAGCACGAAAAAGAAATAAAAACATTGCAGGGAATTGGCATGAACAGCTGAACAAACACTCGAAGAGTAAATACAACTACAAGACGGGTGTAGAAATGGAAGGAGTCCTTGACCACAATATCTTCAGATATTTACCTCGCCATGCAGGACCTTGGCTTTTATTGCCAGAAGAAATGCAGAGCCACCCGTTGGGAGGAAGAATTTACTTCTGCAAATTGCAACGTTTCCATTCCAGTGGAGAAGCCATCAAGAAACATTTACCCCAATCCAAAGAATCATAGGTTAGTTACCCGCATGTGTACGTTCTGGCCCTTCGACTTCACTACTGCTCATTTATCTCCCTTCCACTGATTCTAAAATCCAAGTGCGCATCCTGAAATTCTGTACCCGATGTGTTGTCAGGACCCGAGGCAGATTTAGCCTCGGGCCGCCGGCCAATGACCCAAGACTCGGGATAAAAGATCATGTAATTTCGTTATTTTTTTTGAAAAAATAGAAGAAAAAAAATATAATTTAAACCCGAAATTAGTTGAGCCGGCCCATGACGTGGCCCGTGATCAGTTACGCCACTTGTTCAACAAAGGTAAATTTAAGAACATTCCTTGGCCTATTAAATTCTATTGTAGGTGAAAAGTAAAAAAACTATAGTAAAAAAGACACAAGATTAAACCCTGAAATAATAGAGAAATACCACAAATATTCTTAACAATCCCACCCCTCAAATGCAAGGCATATACAATAGCATTGTATTTGAGAATAGTTGACACTGCAATAGGAAAAATTCGAAGTCCGAGTCCCGATAATGTTGTCATAGCGTGCAGCTCTTGAAAAATATGTCGAATATCAAAAGATTCCCCTCCCATCTTGGGCCATGCGATAGCTCATAAACCACAAGGTACAGGGGTTGAGAAAATAGAGGCAAACGGGAGCAAAGTCGACCTCGACAATACAACGAAGAAGATGATGAAACCGACAGAAACATAGAGAGTTATCAAATTAAGCTGAAGAAAAATAGACAAAAGCATGGCGATACAGATTGAAACCCAAGACAACGGTGGCGTAGTGCAAAACAAGCGCAGTGGAGGCACAGTGCGGAAGAAACACGACTGCCTTAGAAGCTCAGGGCGACAGCTTAAAGAAAAGCGGTGACATCATAACGACTTCTACGGTCTGCAGGCTCAGAGAGAAGAGCGGCAGCGGCTGCCATGTAAAAGGGAAAGAAGAGTGCCACTCTCAATCCAAGAGTACATACTTTGGCTAGCAAAGCAATCAGCTGATTGACAATAAATTTGTGAACTCGCATGGCTTCGACGAACTCAAAGATAGAGTGGTACGGAGTTGGACAGACGCAACAGGAGAAACGACGCTAAAAAAGAAAAGACTAAAGGATAACTAGCGGCAGGATAGCACCAATTCCTCCAGAGCCATTCCTCACTCGACATGTGTCAGCGGTCACAGGTGCATCTCTTTCTTTCCTTCGCTCCCTCTAGATCCCGACATGTTCTCTTCTTCCTCTGCTCCCTCCAAAGCCGGACTCGCCCGACGACTTCCCCTCCCGACCGTGGAAGTCGGTGGCGGTGGACACCGGGACCAGAGCTGGCGCGAAGGCCCACGGCGAAGGCGAGGTGGCCGCGGGGAGCCGCTGAGCCGGTGTGGAGGCCTGGGCGTGCGCAAGGCAGCGTCGATGAGGAGGGGAGGCCCGAGCTCGGCGTGGATCCGAAGGCGGCGGGAGCTTGAGGCAGAGGAGCTCGAGCCCGAGGCGATGGCAAGGCCGCGTCGACGAGGAGGAGGCCCGCCATGAGACGGCGGCGTGGATCCAGGAGCAGGGGAGCCGAGGTTGTGCAGCTAGGAGCTCAAGCAGAGGAGCTCATGAAGCTTGGGCGGCAGAGCACGGACGGCGCACGGAGCTCGGGGCAACGCGGATCCGAGTCAAGGCAGTCGGATCCGAGGCAGACATGGGCTTGGGGGTGGCGTCGGCTTGGAGGGGAAGAAGCACCCGGCGGCGCGGGCGGCACTCGAAGCAGACACCGAATCTGTATTCCTCGAGCCCGTCGGCGGCGGCCCCGCAACAGTGGCGGCGTGGCGAACGGATCCGGCCAAATCCGCCCGAATCTAGCGAGGTTGTTGCTGCTATTGCTTCTACGAGGTGCGCTATGATTAAGAGGGTGGCTGCCCCCGGGTGCGGAGATTGCTCTTCCCAGGGGTAACGAAAGCGGTTGGTGGCTAGGTTGAGGCAACACGGGCTCAAGTGCGGTGGTCAACGGCGGCGGCAGTAAACCCTAAGTCTAACCTTACTCTGATACCATATCATAAATATTGTGTATGTATTGCAATAGGTTAATGGGCAATACATAGAGTATAAAAGATACAATACTAAACCCTATAACAATACCATAAATACCCTTAAACAAAAACTACTACGAAAAGGAGGCTTGGAGGTGAAAAAATTGAAGATGCAGACCTAACAGAGTGGGCTCCAAATACTGATCTCTCGCATCATCTCTCTCTCCTGGGATAAAGTGCACTGCGAGTCTGCGACCTGTTCCTGATGCAACAGCGCAGACCGTAACTGCAAGTAACAACTCATGTGAGGGAACTTTCTGTTTTTTTTTTCACTTGTTCTCTCTCCTTCCTTCTTCATGGGGGTCATAGCATTTTCTGCTGTTCCAGAGACAAGTCCATGTTGGTGAACTCAATTGTGAGTAATTGCAAGAGCTTTGATCCTAAAGATCAAATCTGAGTAATAGTGGGGCATTTCGCATTTTGCTAAGTGTGACCGAACATTATTTACACTGTGCAATTTGGATTTAACCAAGGTGGTTAAAAACATCTTTGTGGCTAGCTTCAATCTGACGAGCTAAAATTCATCTGATAAGTTCAGTAAACTTATAAGCTTTGGAGCTTAGTTTTCATGAGATAGGGCACTTGCAGTGCTACTAGCTAGCTTAACTGTGGTGTGGTCTGACAGGTAATATGTATGTATGGCACTGCTATGGCTTGTAAGCAAGATGTGGGCTGACCAATGTAGCAGATGACAAAAGACCTGAGCAAAATTTGGAGCCTAATAACCCTGTCATGATCCATGAACTGCGTGTTCTTGTAATTGGGGGCTTGGAATTTTGCTCAGTTTTCCATTGTGATATGACAGTTCAATGTACAGAGAAAACCTGAATGTATGAGATTATATTGATTTGTATGGATGAATGAACAGAGCTCAACTGAACAGTTAAATTTGTAGTTTATAGGTAGATTGGTAGAGTAGAGAGACAAATTAGGATTTAGACCCGTCAAAGAAAATTTTACCCTGGAAAAATAAAGTAGAAAAACTATGTCATGTCCTGATGAATAGAAGATTCTCCCTGTCTGTTCTCTCTCTAGCACTGGGACAGCACGACCAAAAGTACACTCACCATCAGAGGTATTTTCTTGGAATAGTTCTGAATTAACAGACCGGGCAATGCATCCAAACCATTCATTGCTGAAATATAACTTATGAAATTAAGTTTGAAAAATCAAACTTGTTAGGATTATGTCAAAATTAATTCTAGGTTATCTCGTTGTAAGAATGGTAGATCTACCCAAATTGGCCACTTGTCGCATTGTTCATGTTCATGTTCAGGTCACATTCACCAATTCTAAACGGCGATTAACACAAGGATTCTGACTATTGGCCAAATCATTTGCACATAAAACATCAACAAAGAACAAGGAAGAACTGAAGGCAATAATAAATAATTCTGGTAGCTATCATAATTGCCAAGATCTCTGTGAATTTTCTTACAACCTTTTTGCTTTTTACTTCCATCCAGTAACAACCTCTCCAATTCTACAGCTACAAATTCTCCTTCACACAAAACCATAAAAAAAATATAACAAAACACACATAAAAATAACACCTTATTTATACGAAGAATTATAGTTTATACGATGGCGGTGGACACCATTAACCCAAGAAAGAAGAAGAAAAAGAAGCCAAGAACCAAGAACTCCAAGAATTCTAAGAAATCAACCAAACCGAGAAGGCCAAGATAAATTACGGCCAGATCGCAGAATCACCACGCCAGGATCCGCTTCTTGGGCGGCAGCGGCCGGAACACGGCGGAGAGGTCGCGTGGGACGTCAAAGAACACCCGCGACGAGGTTGGCGACTTCCGCTTCGCCGGCCGCCGAGGCGCCGGCGGCTTGCGCGGCGCCGGCGGGCACTCCGTAGGCGTCCGGAGCCTGCTCTCCTCCGACGTCGGCGTCGACGGTTCTTGGTCCTCCGCCGCCTTCGTGTCCTCCGCCGACACCAGCGTCGGTGACGGAGAGGCCGAGGCAGACGGCGGCGAGGGCGATAAAGGCGCCGTCTTGATCGGCAGCAGCGCCGGGAGGGCCTCGTCGGCAGGAGAAGCCATTGCTGCCGCTCGAATTTGGCGGTGAATTATCGCGAGAAGTGTGTGGAATGGGATCGGATTTTTGTTCTTGGAAGTGTGCAAGAAGTGGGTAGAAGGACACAGGAGAGGGAGACAAGAGACAGAGTAAGGTTGTGGCGGTAGCGCGAAGGCTGTTAAATAGCGGTACCCTTCGGTGGAGGAGAGAGAAGGGAAGAAGAAAATAAAATGATTTATGAGGTTGTAATGGTAACTTCTGGGTTTTACCATGAATTAGTAATCGCGGACAGCCAGTAATGCTGTTTACGTGAGTAAATTTTGCATAAGTAGAGGCGAACTTTTGCGTATTTTACACGCGGATCTTCCGATTTTCGATATGTATGGATGGAGCACAAGTTTGGTCCATGCTGAGCCATACAAGTGTATAGCCAACTTTTTTGAACTTGAGTGTATAGCCAACTAGTTTGGTGCATGAAAATTAGCTAGAGATACACAAACTTGTTCAAATTTGTACTTCAGTTTTCTCTTCTTAAAGACAAAGACGGTCACTTCGATTCATTTGTAAATTTAGAGATGAAAAAGATGACTTTTCAGGAGCAGACATAGACACGAGGGCTGTCTATTATATTAATAGAGAATAAAACACAAACAACAAAGGACCCAAAACCTCAGAGCGTGTTTTGTGATTTAATTACACAGAATGAAAAGGATGGCTAAGATGGAACAATTAGACAAGTTCAGAGATCAAATTAGTGTCTCAGTAGGCCCGAAACCTAACTAGCTAGCTTGCATGATCAACCAGGTTTAGGGACCATGTACTGTGACCTATCAAACAAAAGTGACACAGCTAGACAAGCTTTGTAATACAAATCAACTCACTGTACTGTGCAGAAGGTTGATGTCTTTTTTCCCCATTTTATGACCATTGGTGTAAACTGTCACCGTAGAATTAACCCCAACTGGTACTGTAGCATTTTCACATTGTACAGTGTTGGCTGCAATCGTGGTGAGCCTGAAGCAATAATTCACTGGGAAAGAGAGAGAGAGAGAGAGAGAGAGCATGTAGAATAGGGGGGCAGCTAGCATAATGGTGTGAGGAATGAGAGGAGCTAGCTAGGTGAGATGGAAAGGATGCTGCCTGCCGCCCTGGCATGCAGGGACGGTAGTGCAAAAGATGAGGTGGTGGAAAGTAGGGGCTTGGAAGGAGGAGGACATGAACGCATGAGCAGAGCATGGAGCAGTGTTTTGTTAAGCGGCAGCAATTGGAAGGAAGAGAGAGAGAGAGAGAGAGAGAGAGAGAGAGCATGGAGCAGTGTTTTGTTAAGCGGCAGCAATTGGAAGGAAGAGAGAGAGAGAGAGGGGCATGCTAGAAAACAAGAAGGAAACAAACAACAGGGAGGGGCTTTTGCTGCTCTATCTTCTTCTAGTTCTGCAAAAAAAAATTCAGCAGCTGCACCTGCATCTGCACTGGCCTGCACCCACCACCACCTTGCCTGGTCTGGTCTGGCCGAGCACTGACCCAGCCATGGTGCGGCCGTGTACACGGTCCCTTCCGAGCTAGAAGTGGACCAACACTCTGCATGGGTCAGGTTTGGGCAGGGTTTTCTCGTGAGAAAAACATGGGTGCATGGGTTTTTTCAGTCATCAGCAAAAAGTTGGTAGGGGCAAATTGGCAGCTTACTGTTTATTCTACTGTTTTTTCCATGTCCTTTAGAGAAAGTGCGGAAACATATTTCCATTTGCTGTGTGATTTAATTAAAGGTTTCTCAGAATCATGACATAACATCATGTACCGTTTCCCTCGCAAAAGAAAAAAAAACGTCGTGTACCACTTCAAATTTGAAGAACCACGGGGTACGCAATGTCAAATGCATTGTAAGATCGATATGGTAAGTGCATTTGTAATCGATTCACGTTATATTCAATTGCATTGTAAGATCGATATGGTAAGAGCATTTCTAATCAAATCATGTTGTTAATGTAACGTACATAGGCGCGAAGCGCAATTCAAACCCATGCATTTTGCGAAAATATACGGGGCTTTTCACTAGCCTTTGTACGGTTTAAAATTGTAATCACATATGGTTTTCTGAACCGTCTGACTTTATGGGTCTGTGATAATATGAGATCATCACAGATGGTTTTTGAACCGTTTGTGAAAAAAAAAGTATCACAGATGGTTCTGAACAATAATCGTATATGATAGTCAATTATCACAGAGAAAACAAGAATCATCTGTGATAATAGACTATCACAGACGGTTTTTTTATAGTAAAGATAGTTTTTCTATTGCAAAAAAAAATCAAATTTTGAGTTAAACCAATCAATTATTGGACATTAGCTTCCATATGCTATTTCGATAGTTTGCAAGAAGGTAATTAAAAGATACTCACACACACACAATCAATGGCTCACTATCTGACGAGGACGAGGTCGAGTAGAGGCGTCCATCTCGAACCGAATCGGCCTCCCTTATCGACCACAGATGAGGGTCCAACTCACTGAGAATGGAATCTGATAGGAAGGAGGGGATAAAATCAGAGTGAGTAGGAAACCTGGATGGGGATTTGGGGGTAAAACTGCGTGCTCACCTGAGGCCAAGATGGGGGCGGCCGATCTGGTGGTACTGGCCGAGCCGCAGCGCCCCGCTCACCGGAGGCGCCGTGAAACAGCAGGCTGCGGACGCGTGTCGGCCTCCTGCGGTAGACATGGAACTCTTGCGTGTCCCTCCTCCTTCTCATCGTCATCGGTTGCATCTCCTCGCTGAACCGCGCTGGGGAATCGAGGGCGATCACTGGAGCTTAGCGTGGGGAGGGGAGAGGGAGATACTGATGAAAAACAAGGCGATGGTGGCTATAATATATAAGGACAGTGCCAAAATCTTTCACCTCCCGCGTACACATCCAAAAATTTCCGCCCTCTCGCGCTATGATGAGCTAATATCACAGACGATTCATACTAAAAACCATCTATGACTCCCTATTTTTATCAAGACTTGGACGCATACGCTGTGATGAACTCTGTGATTTTACAATGACTTGTATTTTACCATGGCTTGGATTTTACCGTGACTTATCACAGTCATGGTAAACCGGGATATACTTATCACATATGGATTTTTATACAAACTGTCTATAATGAGATACTTATCATAGACGGTTCGTATTAAAAATCGTCTCGTATTATAAACCGTCTATGAAGTATCACAGACAGTCTATGATATTAGATTATCACAAACGGTTCTTAGCGTATCCAGTAAAAGAGACGGTCGCGCTGGTAAAACTGTCTATGATTATCATTAACGTTTTAGTTGGTGCACTTACGGTTTTGAAAAAACTAATGGTTTCGTATGTGATGAGTTGACGTCGCTGTCAAATATTAGTCCTTTGTAGTAGTATTAGTCCTAAACTAAAAATTGTATGCAAAGATAGCTAAAAAAATGAATAATTGGCATAATATTTGGTGCTGTAAATGCGAGTATGTATGGACATGGCATGCATATATAATAATAATGTGCGGTGGCTAGATACGGGTCTACAACTTGCATCGCATCAAATGCATAGTTTATACGGACAAAAGGGACTATTCTGGAGGGTCCCGAAGGGTTGATTTGTGTTATTTTCAATCAGTAGCAGTCAACCTAACAAGACCAGAGCAGTTTGCATAGGACACTGTTATGCGGTGGTTGTATTACACCTTCGAGTTGGATCATATCCTACATGATTTGAAATTAAGCTACGTTGCCACCGAGGCACGACATGGCATGCATTGGGAGTCGGTGCAATTCAAGGGAATGAGGTCATGGCGGTCATATCTAAGCATGGTGAGGGATCGTGGGTGGGATTAGGTCCTTTTGGCCCAGACATATGTCAAAGATTCGTCTGTATATGCTGCTGAACAAGGAGTAGTTGGTGGTGATGCGGAAAAGTTGGGGAGTTCAACCACAGTGCGGCACATACAATAACCGAAGGTCAGGGAGTTGTTGATTTCACCGATGAAGACAGGGTTGAAAAAGCTCATTTGGCCCGGGCAGCTAGTGGGATTGCAGACGAAGGTGAGGAGATCGAAGCCTTAGTCGAAAGGATGACGCTCGAAAACCAAGACTACGAGGCATTGTCGGAAGATGAAAGTTCAGATGACGAAGATGGTGGGGAACAGCAGGTGGTTCCATATAAGTGGAACACATACTAATTCGACAACCTCATCGTTGATGAAGGATCCCGTGTACCATGGAAGTACCAGTAGAACGAGGTCAGGCAAGGAGCTATGTACAAATGCAAGGAGGCCAGGAAGCTATGAAATTATGGGCCTTATCACTGCACTGACATTCACGGTACTGAAGGCGAACCCAAGGTGCTACGACATGAAGTGCGAGATAACGGAATGCCCATGGAGAGTGCATGCATTCCAGCTTAAGTGGGGCACCTATTGGAAATGGTCTATAGTTATCCCTCACACGTGTCATCTCTGAATCAATGCATTCCCACAAGAACCTGTCACCAGGCTTCATTGCGAATGTCATGTACGGCGAGATCGGGGATAACATGGATTTCAAGCCGCGATCCATAATTTGGGGAATAGAGTCAAGGCTGCAGTATATAATCAGTTATGCTAAGCCGTGGAGGGCAAAGTAGGAGGCATAGGAAGCAAGGTTCGTTACGTTCGAGGACTCATACCACAACCTGCCCGGTCAACTCTGAGTCATATAGGACAACAATCCCGGTACTTATGTCGACATTGTCAATTCCACACATCTGCAGTTCGCCGGGATGAGGTTATTGAAGCGAGCTTTCTTCACCTTTGGTGCAAGCATCAATGCATTCCGGCATTATCGTCCGATCTTGTGCGTGGATGGCACATTCCTGATTGAGAAGTACAAGGAGCATATACTTACTGCAATTGCGATGGACGGGAACAATCAGATTCTTCCTATGGCATTTTCCATTCGTTGAAAGCGAGAATACGGACAGTTGGTTGTGGTTTCTAAGTGACGTGAAGATTTTTGTTGTACAGAACTACCAAAACGTATGTGTAATACATGACCAGCATGCCACCCTATTGAGTGTAATAACTTAACTACAACAAGCGGAACACGAGCCACTTCCATGGATTGATATGCACAGTAGGTGGTGCACGAGGCACATAGATGCAAACTTTTACAAACAGTTTCACAACAAGGACTTGATGAAGCTTTTCAAGCGGTTGCACAACCAGAACTAGCAAAGAAAGTTCGATGCACTCTGGAAAAACTCTGGATGAGCGAACGACGACACACAGAAGGGAGGCAGCGAAGAAACCCACCACAAGTGCTGACATTTTCCCCGAGTCATTGCCCCAGTTACCCACAGATGGTTACAGTGTGACGAGGAAGAGCGGCAAGCAGGTGAAATGCTTCTTAGAGTGGATTGAGTACGAGCCTAAGGTGAAGTGGTTTGAATAACTTTCTAAAAATTTCACCAAGGAAGATGTGATGCTAACCTGGAGTGCAAAGCTATTTGGTTACGGCATGGTTGGACATTTCATCGACCATCCTACCTGGGAGCAATAAATATGGGTCATCGACATTGATAGGCTCAAGGGAACGGTTGGCTGCCAGCAGAGAGGGTGCATTAGGAACAACATGGATGAATCAGAAGCCAAACATTGTACAAAGAAGTGCTCTATTTGTAGAGAGTCCGTACATACCTTCAAGTATTGCCCTGCGAGAAATGCGCATCATGAAGGATAGGTTGCCAGTCTAGACGATTCCGCGGGGACCTCACCCGATCACCCCACTTAAGGCGGGCACCGTGGAGGTTGACATGGCGGACGTGGAGGTGGCGTCCACAAGGATGGTTTACCTATTTGAAATATGGTGTGATCAATATTTTGCTTACTGTCATTGTGATTTGTCGAACACCGCTTGTACGAACTATGTGTCAGTAGCGAACATACAAGTGTATGTCATGCATGCGAAAGATTACAACTATGTGATAACCACACCCTGCCATTCGCCATAATTTACCCCTTCAACACTACATCATAGTCACTTATAAAACCAGAGTACACTCCACCACCACATCCAACACTAAACTCCAACTAATTTCGCACAACAGAGAGAAAAGGGGAGAAGAGAGCTAGAGGAGATAATTACGTCAGGCTTGGAGATGTCAGGATATGGAGAGATGACGCGAAGCAAAAGTAGTTTGTCGGGGAGGCGGGAACCTTCCCGGATCATTCGATGAAGGATGCGCTTGTACCACCGGAGTTTCCATGCCCACAGTGCGACTATGGTAACCCAACACATATTATTCAGTCCACACACCCAAGGAATGCCGCTCGGGTGTACTACACGTGCTTGGATATCCGGGCAAGAGAATCAATCACACACATCGATTTTTCACATTGTATGTTGAATTTCACATATCACTAATTTTATCCGTGCATGATGGCGGTCATCAAAGTGTTTCTATTTCTTCCAATGGATCGATGGTCCAGACAAGTACGGTAATGCATTCATCTAGCAGAAGTACATGCACGTTGAACTACGCGGTGCCACCGAGAACTTCACCTATTGGAAACTTACTCGCCGAGAGCGGGGAAGACAAGGGAAAGGCATTGATGGTGCCTAAGAAACCAGGGTGGTGGTGGAAGATGTAACATCCCACAATTTGTTTTGTTTCTGAAGCTTTAAAAATAAAATTAACCATTTGAATTTTCTTGTTAAAGTCAAAGCTTAATTTGAATTTTTAGAAATAAAAAAGATTTAATGTAAATAATCTAAACTTAAATTAAATTGAAGGTTGTTTTATTTGAGTTCCTGGTGTTCCAGAGAATTTTTTGGAATTTTCTATGAATTTTTGGGATTTATTTGCTATTTGTTAGAGCTCAACTTTATTTATCTCAATTTCCTAAATCCATAAATAATTAAAATTCAGATTTCCTTTATCGGGCTCAATCCTTTTCTTTGGCCCAGTGCATTCCACTTTTCTCGGCATACTCCCTTTCTCTTCTTTCTCATCAGCCAGACCTGCCATTTCTTTTTCCCCGGGTCGCTCTGCCTGGCCCGCTTTCCTTCTCGGCCCAACTCTTTTGGCCCATTCCGCCTTTCCTTACGCACAGCCAAGCCAGCAGCCCAGCGCCTCCTTTCTTCTTGTATTTCTTCACAGCCAGGTGGTCCCCTTTTGTCAGCACACGTGTGCTTCTTCTCCAAACCGACATGGACTCAAGAGTCCAGTTGCCGAACGCGGCAGTGTCGTCCTCCTCTCTAACTCTCCTCATCTCGTGCTATATAAGGGCACCTCTTCACATAAATTTGTTTGCCCTGTCCCCCTCATCCAAAACCCTAAAGCCCTTGTCCCGGTTTCGATCCCATTGTGCTACAATTTGTTAGAACAGTCGAGCCGTCGTTGTGTCTTCATCATCGGGATTCTTTTCCATCAATGCTTCTCCCGCGTCATCATCACCGTCGTTGTGATCGCAAGGCCGTGTTCTACACCACACTCACATCATCTTTTCCCGGGAAGCCTTAAGCCACCGTTTTCGTTTCCGTCATCAAAACCGGTCATCGCCTCCATCTTCAATCTATAACTCCGGTAAGCCCCTTTTGCTTCCCTTGCGTGTCACTTTGTATTCTATCCTATTCTAATCCGAGCCCTACCTCTCTCTTTCACTCCCGGTCACTGAATTGTTGCCGCCGGTCACCTTCTTGTTCTCTGGTCATCTTCTTCCCTTTGTCGTTCTGTCATCTTCAGTCCACATCAAGATGCTCTTTGTGATCCTCATGTCATTGCCATCATGGTGCTCACCTCCTTGTGCCACGGGCGCCCTTGATTCGCCATCGCCGTCGTGGCCCCAGCTTTCCCCACCCCCCCCCACCGTTACACTACCACCGCCGATGATCCACTGCTACCAGGAGCTTCACCTTGCCCTCGGGAACTCGTTTTGTCTCTCATCCGCCACTTCCTCACCGCCAGTTGCCCTCGCCGACGAGCTCAAACCGTCAGCCATGTCCTCTGCCTCTGCCTCTTCCTTATTTCTCTCTGTGCAACCGTGGCAGCCATCTCATAACCAAATAAGCAGCCAACTCAGTGTTTTCCCATGTCACATAACCGTTAGAGCCCATGTGTCAATCCATGTGGTGAACCCGAACCCATAAACCAGTGAACTCAATCTACCATAAACCCAGTCTATGCCAAGTGGGTCTCATTTGTTAGCCCAATTACCTTTATTTTTCTTTTCAACCGAAATTCCATGATGATGTCATGTTGACATCATAATCTGGAATTTTCTTTTGAAATAAAATTTTGAAATTTTGATTTTATCATTTCATGTGAATTCTAATCTTCCGAGAGTCCATTCTTCTTCGTTCGAACTTCGATTCAGTCCATTCAAATTTCTAAATTCATCTAAAATCGAGCTCTTTCTTTTAGAGTTGGTTTTACTATTTTTGGATTTTATTTGAATTTATTTTAAATTTACTTGTGCTTCGCTTGTTGTTTTCTCTCTCGTTAGACGATCTGTTTCACGAGCAGGAGTAGAAGCAAACTTTGAAGATCCAAGTGTGGTAACTAAGCAAAGCCAAAGCTAAGGCAAGTCATAGTCCTTTGATCATGTTGAACCTATGATTTCAATTATATTGTTTTATATGAATTGCATGCTATCTTTATATCAAATGATTTGGGATTAGTTATCACCTATTTGTCGTTATGCTTCCATTGAACTTTTGAATGCCATGAATCATTTGTCACCCTAGTATAGATAATTTTAGTTGGACATATTTGTGTCGCCAACATGGGTATCGTACATATACTTAGTCAAGCTTAGTTGATATGGGTTCATTATCACATGTACAAATAATATTAAATTTGACTTAATGAGATATGGAATATTGGCAGTTAGCCACTATCATTAGAATTTATGTACCATGATAGGGTATGTCATTGATCTTGGTTAAAACAAAATGATTTTCGCTCGGGCGAGTGGTTGTGCAGTGAGGATGTGGATATAACACGTTCTAGGGTTTGTGGTAGACTCGCTTGAGTAACTTATTAAAGACTTAATCTTGTGCACCATTGAACTGGGCCTTATCGTACAACCACCTGTCTGGTATGGGACGAGCCGAACTTAGTAAGTTGTGGAGTTTTGACAATGACTACTCGGGTAGTATATGGGTGGAGGTGTGTACCCTTTCTAAGGTTACATCGATGGTCGGTTCGCCACTTCCAGGTCCAACGGTGTGCGTCAAACCAACGGTGAGGTTGGGGAGACAGTATGCACATCGAGAGAGTCAATTGTTGAGATAAAAATTTTAAAAGGTTTTATTATGATTGGTGCTAGTCACACTGGTTATATCTTGTGGGTAAAGTGTACAACCTCTGTAGAGTGTTCATTAATCTATTCGAATAGCCACATCCTCGGTTATGGACATATCCGGAGATTTCACACGAGAGGTAGAGTTTCTTTATAAAATGTGTCGGAGTGTGAATGTAAATTTTACTTAATGAATATAATGTTTGTTTGGTAAATAGGTAATTCACTTGATGGTTTTTGTTGGGAAGTAATTTGGAAGTTCACTGGTTGTTTCAAAGCAATTGTTTATTTATTTATTCAATTACACATTCCAATCTATTTATTATATTTATCGTCAATACATCTTTCTACAAAAGAACCATACAACTAACCTTTGTTCAAGCCTTGCATGAATACTATTTGTATACATTTTTTCTACGACTTGATGAGTACTTTATGTACTCACGACATTGATTTCTGCTACTCAGTTGAAGAATATCAAGCCGCTCAAGAGTTCTTTGAGAAGGAGTACCATGAATACTTCACAGATTAGGATACATTCTCCACTCGATTGCCTGTGGGCATGTTGATTGGTCTCTCCAAGTTTCCTGTTCCGCTGCAAGAGTTTATTTGTTTCTTTAGCTTTACGTGGCAAGTTATAAGTAAACATTGACTATAAGGTCTACTTACTATTATTATTTGTTATTTTGAGATCTTTTAGTTAAATCAAATAAATGGAAGGTATTTCATCGATGTTTCCTGTGTGAGCTAGCTACTGATATGAGACTAGTTCAGAAAATACAGAGGGTTCCCAAAATGCATTTTTGGGTCCTGACAGAAGACCACCAAACAGCTGGCTGAGGACGACCGGACCGAACGCGCGGCGGACAAGGGGAAGATAACCATGGTCCGTAATACTCCTACTAAGCGGGTGGTTACTCCCGAGGAGATCCTAGCAGCCCAATACAGGACAGCCTTTAGGACTGGCCTTGCCGTAGGTCTGTAGGAGACAAGAAAAGGCACCCATGGGCCCCCAAAACTAACTTCTTTACTATCCACCAGTTTTTCCTATTCCAAAAATGTGCATGTGTATCCTACGTGTAGATCGGTTTAATGATTCATGCATCTTGTCATTTGTACCGTACAAATAGCGGGACAAACAAATGCACGTAACCAGCCCTATGCGCCATGTAATTCGCATCGATATTACAAACTCTTACTATCGCAATTGAAATCTCTTATTTTAAATTTATTTCCCAAATTATTATCCATTTAATATTTCATTCTCTTTTTCGAAATAAATCAGCTGCGCAAACACTACACACATAACAACAACGCGGGTGCAATTAACCTATAAGAGATTTACCACGCAGTCAAGAAACTCCAACTTCTTTAAGCACTACAAAATACTAGCAAATAACTTAGTATAATCCTATAAAATTTGAAGGTGCATTCTATCAAAATATAAATATGAATTTAATTTGATTTTTTTATACAAAAAATCAAATCATATCACCATTTCAAGTTGCAATTTGCTTCTTTGTCACCATTACAAATGGCTACATAGACATTTAATACTGTTTGGTTCCTATCGCTGATCCCACTAACGACAGGGGAATGTCGCTATTTTAAACGGCGAATAGCGAAAAAGCCTATTTTTATAATTTTATTAAATCAGTATTTATTAATGCAATTCTATTAAAATATATTATTTTAAATCGGATACGGTGGTGGGTCGCCTTGGAAGCATGCATGCATGCATTCTCTCTATACATCTCATGCATAAATCATGTGAGCCATGCAGATACGTGATCGCGATGCATGTAGAGTTTTTGGCGAGTTTGGAACAGTTGACGTGCAAATTAGCTATTATAGTCCACCCGTGCACAACAAATGCAAAAAATAACATCGCGGAACCGCGAGGACACGACACATGGCGAGTTAGTGACCCTAGGGGCATGACTTGCCATGCCTGTGCCCCTGGAGGCCAAACCTCATCTGGTCAATGCGTAGGAGCATGGACAAGTGTATTTCATCTAAAAATTTTGGAATGAAAATGATTTTTTAATGAAAATTCCATGATTTCATATGATAATAGAGCACATGATAATATAGCAAAATGACATCCTCGATACATACGCACATAATGTGTCCAATGTAATTATACCCGAGCTTCAATTTTTTAAAAAAACTATATTTTTATTTTAATAAATAATTACAAAAATAAATAGTCAATTTTTTTTAAACAAAAATGGGCTACTATCGCTATTCCAAATGACGGAATGCTCCTGTCACCATGAAAATAGTTATGTCCTCACTTGAATTGGTGACATGAGGTGGAAATTGAAATTAAATTATATAGATATGTTGGTAATTTCTTAAAGTGTCCGTGTAATTGATCATTTTCAAAAATATAAGGAAATATGAAGTAGTAAACAATTTAGGAGTTTCGTATAAACAAAACATATTTGGAATGTGATTTCAGCGGCGCAATAGTGAAAATAGCCCCCGTCGGAACGAAATCAATAAAAATCTTTGGAATGCGAGTTCGGCGGCGTAGTAACAAAAGTATTAAGTACCATTTTATAATTCAACTATCCCTTTTATTTGAGAGTACAGAGCGAATATTAGAGAGAAAATGAATTGGGAATGTCGTTCCCAAGTCATTCACAAGATATTTTTGTAATTATTTATTAAAATAATAAATATTTTAAAAAATCTATTGTAATCTGTGTGTAATTACGTCGTATACATTATGTGCATATGTATCGAGGATGTCATTTCTCTATATTATCATGCGCTCTATTATTACATGAAATCACGAATTTTCATTCAAAAATATTTTTTCATTCCAAAAGTTTTTTTTACATTAAATACACTTGTCTGTGCCCGTGGCGCAACCAGACGAGGTTCGGCTCCCAGGGGCACGGCCTCACGGGCGTGGCAAGTCCACCCCCTAGGGGCACAGACAAGGTAAGTCATGCCCCCAGGGCACTGACTCGACACGTGTCACGTCCCCGTGGCACCATCTTTAGTTCGTACTTCCCATCCATCTGGGTAGTTCAAAAGGTTCTAGCCTCCTGTGTACATCCAATGCAAAAATGGCATGTTACTTGTCGTAGCAAGAAAGGGCTAGACAGTGGGTACGGAGCATCCTTTGTCTTGGGGGAGACCGGAGGGGAGAAGAGTCAAAGACACAATGTATGCTCATGTTGTATTGAATGTATCAAAATATGAGAATGGGGGGAGAGCCCCCCTTCTACATGCCCTTGGGGCTTTATTTATAGGGGGCAAGAATGGACATTTACCCTCTTGCTCTCACAATCTACTGAGAGAGGGGGCATTTAGGTACATTACTATGAATGCACTGCATAGACCTAGTCTACATATGCACAGTATCCCCAACAGCACGTCGGTATCCCTGATGACCCTAGGGTGTGAGGCACCCCTGGGTGCCCTGCTACGACAGCTCCCTCGTCTGTGTGGTCCGATGTTGCGAGGACAGGTCCCGAGGGGTGAGCAGAAGCCATCCTGTCGCCCCTGGCCCATCGGAGTTGGGATACCCTGGGAAAAATCGACCCGGGGTCGTCCCATCGAAGGTGCTCGAGGTGCTCGGAGGCTACTACACCGAAGGGGCTCGAGGCAGCACCGAAGGTGCTCCGGTTGCTACGGAGGTTGCTGACGCCGAAGGTGCTCGAGGCAGTGCCAAAGGAGCTCCAGTTGCTCCAGATGCCATTGACGCAGAAGGTGCTCGAGGCAGCGCCGAAGGTGCTCCGGTGGCTCCGGTTGCTTCGGAGGCTGCTGACGCCGAAGGGGCTCAAGGGGGCGCCGAGACGGAGCCCTTGTTGACGAAGTCGACGCAGTGCCACCACACCAAGGCATGGCCTACGAGGCGGGTGGCGCGTCGAGGTGAAGCCGTCACTGTACCTCATTGTGTTCATTTTTCGTCGGTGTGACCGCTCGCGTCGGTCCTGTTAGGGGCGCCAGGTACCGTCCCCCTTTGGCTACCCCTAGCGTTTTGCACACGCAACACGGGGTGGTTCGAAGGGTTGTTCGGTTTTACTCGCTTTCGAGATGAACGCCATCCCCATCCTATTTTATTGGGCTCGCATTGGGAGCCCATTGATGGTCGAGGGGGAGGCAAAGTCGATCGTCGTTCCCATACTTTTTTTATTGGACTCGCTTTGGGAGCCCATTGCAAGCGGGGGAGGCAAAGACGAACGCCGTCCCTCAACTTTTTTTATTGGGCTCGCTTGGGAGCCCGAAGCTGGCGAAGGGGAGGAGAAGTCGATCGTCGTCCCCATAATTTTTTTATTGGGCTCAATTTGGGATCCCAAAGCCGGCGAAGTGGAGGCGAAGCCAATCGCCGTCCCCATACTTTTTTTATTGGGCTTGCTTTGGGAGCCCATTGCAAGCGAGAGGGAGGCGAAGACGAATCCGTCCCCCTTCTTTTTTTGATTGGGCTCGCTTGCGAGCCCGAAGCCGACGAATGGGAGGTGAAGTCGATCGTCGTCTCCATACTTTTTTGATTGGGCTCGCTTTGGGAGCCCATTGCAAGCGAGGGGAAGACGAACGCCGTCCCCAACTTTTTTTTGATTGGGCTCGCTTTGGGAGCCCATTGCTGGTCAAGGGGTAGGTGAAGCCGATCGTCGTCCCCCATACTTTTTTGATAGGGTTCACTTGGGAGCCCGAAGATGACGAAGGGGAGGCGAAGCCGATCGCTATCCCCATAATTTTTTTCTTTATTGGGCTCGCTTTGGGAGCACAAAGCCAGCGAAGGGGAGGCGATGTCTCCCCACCGAGGTGAGCCCTCGAGGCAGGAGACTCCTCAGTCGGCGAGGCGGGGCCTCCGGAACGACTAGGGTCTTGCGCGATTAAGCACGATGTGTGATGTCACTCCGCCGAGGCAAGGCCCTCGAGGCGGGGGACTCCTAGTTGTCGAGGCGAGCCTCCGGAACGACTAGGGTTTTGCGCGATTGAGGCGGGGACTCCCTAGTCGCCGAGGCGGGGACTCCGGAATGACTAGGGTCTTGTGCGATTGAGCGCGATGTGTGATGTCTCTCCGCCGAGGCGAGGCCCTCGAGGCGGAAGACTCCCTAGTTGCTAACGCGGGACCTCCGGAACGACTAGGGTCTTGCACGATTGAGTGCGATGTGAGATATCTCCCCGCCGAGGTGAGGCTCTCGAGGCGGGAGACGCCCTAGTCGCCGAGGTGGGGCCTCTAGAATGACTAGGGTCTTACGCGATTGAGCGCGATGTGCGATGTCTCTCCGCCGAGGCGTGGCCCTCGAGATGGGAGACTCCCTAGTCGCTGAGGTAAGGCCTTCGAGGCGAGAGACTCCCTAGTCGTCGAGGCGGGACCTACACCTCACACTCCAGAGAGTGAGTTAGTGTGCGCCGAGGCTCGGAGCCAAGCACGGCATCTTGTTTATACACTTCACACTCTAGAGAGTGAGTTAGTATGCACCGGGGCTTGGAACCATGTGCGGTGTCTTATTTATACACCCACACTCCGGAGAGTGAGTTAGTGTGCACCGGGGCTCGAAGCCATGCACAACGTTTTGTTTATACACTTTACACTCCAGAGAGTGAGTTACTGTGCGCCGGGGCTCGGAGCCATGCGTCGCGTCTTGTTTATACACCTCACACTCCGAAAAGTGAGTTAGTGTGCGCCGGGACTCGGAACTATGCGTGACGCCTTGTTTATACACCTCACACTCCGGAGAGTGAGTTAGTGTGCGCCGGGGCTCGGAGCCATGCGTAGCGTCTTATTTATACACCTCACACTCCGAAGAGTGAGTTAGTGTGCGTCTGGGCTCGGAGTCATGCGCGGTGTCTTGTTTATACACCCCACACTCCGGACGAGTGAACTAGTGTGAGGCGGCTCTTCAGGTTTTTGAGCGAAGATGTTCCGAATGTGTAGCAGGTCTTTGGGTGCTGAGCAAAGGTGTTCTGAGGGTGTAGAAGGTCTTCGGGTGCTGAGCGAAGGTGTTCCGAAGGTGGAGCAGGCCTTTGGGCGCTAAGCGAAGGTGGGCCGAAGGGGTGCTTCGGCTTGACTGAAGATGGGCTTCGGGCTTCAGCTACTTCTTCATGCGTAACCTCTTGTTCGGACCCCACGGACGGCGCCAACTGTCGTAGCAAGAAAAGACTAGACAATGGGTACAAGTACCTTTTGTCTTGAGGGAGACCGAAGGGGAGAAGAGCCAAAGACACAATGTATACTCATGTTGTATTGAATGTATCAAAATATGAGAATGTGAGATAGCCTCCCTTCTACATGCCCTTGGGGCTTTATTTATAGGGGGCAACAAGGGTCATTTATCTTCTTGCCCTCACAATGTACTGAGAGAGAGGTATTTAGGTACATTGCTATGAAAGCACTGCATAGACCTAGTCTAGCTATGCACAGTATCCCCAATAGCACGCCGGTATCCCTAAGGACCCTACAGTGCGGGACACCTTTGGGTGCCCTACTACGACAATACTAGAATTGCTAATTCGCACATCAACAATATCAAATGCACCAAAACCTCATGCATGTGAGTGACCGTTGCCTTTTCATGCAAGGATCCGATGTATATGAGTACTCGTAAAGTAAGCATCATTACAACCTATAATTAAAGTACTACCCTGGTGTAGTAACTGGTTTGTTCTGAATACTACATGTGTGCAGCAGCCGATGGTTATTATGTCTTTTTAGTATTTTTCTCGTACAACCCATGGTGTTTCTAGTGCAATCTAAATCTTCCCGACCGATGGATAAAACATTAAAACACCAACAAAATAGCCAACGAGAAGATGGGTACTTGAAAAGATTATTACAAAAGAGATAACACCGTAGGCAATGTACTAATAGCCGTCGAAAAATATATGTTATGAATCTAGTAGTCATATGTATCATATAAACTTTTTTTTTGGAAATACTGCATATTAGTACTTCGGATATCACGACTACTTGGAAACTTGCGTGCATGCATGTATGATCCACTCATCTCAAGACGCGCGGCGTATGAATTCAAAAGAAAGTACACGATTGATTGATTTGTTGGTTGGCACTGAGCAAAACAAAGACATGGCTAAATGCATGCTTTTGCCATATAATGTATATGGTGTAGTGCCCAATTTATCAAAATCCCCTCCAAAAATTAAACTATCAAAGTAAAAAGGATCTCGATGGAAAATTATCAACCATTGGGACTCAAGTGACAAACTTAATTTGCAGAGAGCATCTTCTTCCCTTCGCTGTTCCTCTCAACAGGAAAAACCTAAAAAGAGGTTTCAGTAGCAATACATGCACAGACTACTTTACAGTGCAAGCTTTAATTTGCTGGGAGCCCATGCATCACATATAATTCACCTAGCTACCTAGCTAGTGATCCCCCCAAATGATATGACATGCATGTTACGATCAATGATCCAACGTGTGCGTACGGGCGCACAATTATTGACGCAACCGATGTGTATGGGTCGGCCCCGGCCGGTGGGGACCGGCGGCCGGCCAGCCATCGACCTCTGCAAACGGCGGCCGGCCGCCGGCCGCCGGTCAGATGATCAGATGGTGATGATAGAGATGGGGGATAGGTCGATGGCTGGCCGGCCGCCGGTCGATCAGATGATCAGATGGTGATGATAGAGATGGGGGATGATCCATCTATCGATCGATCGATCGAGGAAAGCATGCAGAGACAACCAAGAGGACCACCTGAACAAAGGCAAAGTTTGCGGCTACCTCTTTCTCCTTTTCCCCTCCCTCCCCTGCTGCTATCTTCCACTGTACGTACTGCGTCTGCAACTCTGCATGCATGCAGACGAAGCAGTGGCCGGTGTGCTGTGCAGTGCCTGCTGCTGCTGCTGCGTGTTCATGGGGCCGTCTCTCCACAGTGGCGCTGCATGCATTGCAGAGAGGAGGATTTGGCATGTTCTGCAAATTTAACCTGTGAATTGTCTCTGTGTCGCCTCCCATGCATAAAGATGATGCCAAGGACACCTACCTGCAACTGCAAGGCTGCAGCTGCTCCTTTCCCTGTCTGATAGATTTCCTCTCTTTCTTTCCCTGATCGATCGATCTATATCTATCTCTTCTTTTCCTCGTCTGATATACAGACTGATTGGTTTCTTTCTTTCCCTGAACGATCGATCTCTTTTACCTTTTGCTTGGTCTTGCACGTCAGGTAGCAGCTGAATTACAGTTTGGAAGCTTGTCATCTCGATGGTCGCTTTATAATTGACCATCGCTGAAGCACAGAATCAGAACAAAGATCGATCTCTGCAACCAACAGATAATCTCTCTCTCTACTCTGTGGTCTGCAGTCTGCACTGACCCAGCCCATCACAGTCCATCGTATGACA
Source organism: Hsuehochloa calcarea (assembly GCA_036346395.1). Lineage (NCBI taxonomy): Eukaryota > Viridiplantae > Streptophyta > Magnoliopsida > Poales > Poaceae > Hsuehochloa > Hsuehochloa calcarea. Next base: position 7,065,083 of record CM070610.1, read on the forward strand.
ATTAGGCCCGTCTACCTAGGCCTGATTATACTACGGCCCAATAAAATGTTTCATCTGCTCGAAGCAATAAAATCAGGTTTTTCAAGCGCGGCCCAAACAACGCTTGCAAATTAGAGAAGATTCCAATTCTTTAAGGTAGTCCATGGCCTAAAAGCATATGCATCTGCAACCCAAGTCGCAATCCAATTAGTATGTTAGCTTTTGATCCACGGTGCCGTTAAGAAGGGGATGTTTTTTTTTCTCTCTCTCCAGAATTGAGAAAAATGCTATGTTGCATTCTACCTAAACTGCTGAATGGCTGACTAATGCGTAGCTGATTTGACGAGTGTTGCAATCAGAAAATGACTCAACGATCAAAGACCATGGCGAAGTCAAAGTCGGTAACCTTGCTTGCTTCTTGTGCGACAATTATCCACGAACTCGCAGTCTTACTTAGACCATCTGATTAGAAACGTTGGCCATGGAATATTTACTTTGAGTTAATTTGCACAAAAGAAAAAAAAATTCACTTCTCGAAACAAGGGTGCTTAATTTCCAGACTCCCACACGGATCCACCACTGGAAGTCTGGAAGACTGGAACCAACCCCAATCTCAGATAGTATCGTATAATACCGTGTTCAAGAAAAAAAGAATAACCCAAATTATGGTCAAGATTAAAAAAAAAAGTGGCACGATTCCTTCTCCCAGCTGTACTAATGCCATTGTGAAGGATATGATTAATGCTAAGCAAATATTCTAGTGCTCCAGGTTACACCTAGACGCACCATGCAAGTATGTAACCATGTTTTAATCCAAGAAGTGCCTCCTCTTGCAGGGTTTTCATATGGACCAACGTACGGCTTATCTCAATTTAATCAAGGTTATGCTCTAGAGTCTAGACAAGATTAGGAAGAAAAAAACAAGTACTAGTGCCGACCTGAGCTCCTAGTCATTATCTCTACGGCTCTACCCATCACTAGGCGCCTAGTCAAACATTCTATACCCCATTTTGGCACGCCGTCCTATCGACGATTCAAAACCTGAAGATAAAGATCATCCGATTCTCACCAATATCCAGCTAACCGCTGGCTGGTTCGACTAGTGTACGCAGCGCCTAGTTTACATGGCTAACTAAAAGGCCAAGATTGTGTTTGCAATTATAAGAAATATATATTATAGTATAGGCATCATTCACAAACAATGTAGTGTCACTGGAGCCGTTCTTACTGGATCGAACGGCTCAGATCTACTAAATATAAGAGTTGATCTCCACCATTCCAGTTGCAATGTTAGACGATGTGAATCCCCACCAACCACGTATCGAGCGAACTATTTACAAATTTAACAACCCCATGCATCTCGTCCTGATTTGAGCGATTCTCCAAGAAGCTGTCCCACTCCAAGAAAAGCAAGGCAACATCCAAAATTAACAGCTGTTGGTGTCTTACTTGTCATGCTCCATTCATGTACATCAAAACGCCATGCCGCGTATTCTCGCGCAGCCCGTATCTGTACAGCACAAATAAATACGAAAAAAGTAGTTGTTCGTTTGCTCGTCTGGACGCACGCAGGAGGAAGTAGACGGCTGGCTGGGGTCATACAAAAGTAGAGAAGTATAGTTGAGGTGGAGGCCAGCAGCAACCTCGTCCGGATCCGGACCACGCAGCGCGCGGAGGAACGTGTCAGAACACCTCACCGCCCTCATCCTGACGAGTCCGCCCCGGGGGGCGGCCCCACGCGGCAGTGGCCGTGCTGGTGCGGAGCTGACAGTAACGGACAGGGACGCCCTACTTCCTCAGTTTCCTCTCTCTCTCTCTCTCTCTCTCCCTCGAGCCCACAGGAAGAAACAGAGGGAGGCAAAACCACGCGTGGACGCGGTCCACGCACCACGCAAGGGAGCACATCCATTCGCGGTGTGGGACAGGATCCTCTGCGTCAGGTAGCTTAAATGCAGAGGGTCGAAATGCCGTGTGCTAGGGTTGCCTCGCGCGACAACGCAATTACTAATGAAAATTATGTTCATTGTAACATAACATCATATACATATTTTCTCTGTATTGTCCTGCAGTCAAGCTGAAAAAATGGCTAAAAGAGTTCAAACAATGAAAATCAAGCCCAAATTCTCAATAAAAAGAAATCAAAAGTTTTTCACCATCTGGCTACGCGTGTTTATGACAGTCAAGCGAGTTTGGCATACAAATTGCATTGCTTTGGTGGAGTCCTCGCGCCATTCAAAGCAATCATCTAGAAGCCATGGCGCCTTCCAAATGCAAATTCTTCACATAGGTAGTCATCGCCCGTCTAGGAGAATATTCTAACCGCTGATAAACTCCTTGCCCGATCATGGTCGAGCAAACTATTTATGCCCCTTCTGCCTTGTGAATCTTGAGACGGCTAGTCACCTACTGCTACACTGTGACTGCAACAGGCAAATCTGGAATGGGATAGCCAGATGGATGCAAATTGATGTGTTGCAGCCTTCTGTGTGAACGCACGAGAAGTTTGCTAGTGGTGGGCATAGGATGTATGTGGTGATTGCCAGGGGATTGCCAAGAAAGGAATAAGCACAACAATCATAACCATAATATGAGAACTACAGAGGGAGCGAAACAATAGGATCTTTCGAAGCTCTGAAAGATCGGCGATGGCGATGCTAACGTGCATCAAGGACGAGCTCACAACTTGGGCAAACGTGGGTGCAAAACATCTTTCGCAAATAGTTCCTCATTACTTCAGTTAGCCTTGGTCAGCTTGCTGGTCCTTGTATTTTTTTCCTTTTATTTGATTTATACTAGTTTCCTCTTATATCAGTGAAATGAAGGCAACTCTCCTGCTTTTCTTTCAAAAAAAAAAAACTTATTCAGACAAAGCTCAACTCAGACCCAAGCTGGCTCAGGCCTTGGATCCACATTTGAGAGGGTCTAAAATGTCATATAGCAGCATATTATATCACCTATCACTACTAAGAGAATTTCAGATATTGTGCATCATCTCTTCTACTTAACGCACCAAGCCCATAAAATATATGAGCAAGAACCGGCTCCCAAGTTTAAGCAACTACTAGATGACGATTATTTTATGGCCCATTGGCATAGTGTTCAGTGATGTCAACACTCCAATTCCCACCTCCAAGCTCCGACTGATGTGCATAGCTCGTTAACACAAGCTCAAAACAAATATACCCTGAGATACGATGCCAACTATTACTTCCTATTCAACATATGGGAAATTTGGACATATGTAACACTGTGTAAATCCGAAATTCCAAATTTAGCCTCTACACGAAAAAATTCCGTTTCTAGCCCCCTGCTCGACCGCGGGGCTGCGTCCAGCGGGCACTGTCGCTTCGTGCGGTGTGGCACCGCTGCACGATCAAGATTCGCCATGCAGTGCGGTGCCATCACGACGATCAAGATTGCAGCAGTGTCGTGCGGTATGGGACCGCACGACCAATGCATGCGTGCACCGGTCGTGCGGTCCCATACCGCACGACCAGCACCCCCACCGCGTAGCGTCGTTTCTCCCGACCGCGCGTCTCTCTCTTTGTCATTCCATCCGCCGAAAGCACCGAAAACAAATGAGCTGGCACTCGCTAGCACACGCTCGGCTATTCATTTCTATGGCCCTTCTCCATGAGCAAAAGATCGGCGTATATGTTGGCATACGAAGGAAGAAGCTCATTTGTAGTTCATTCAACCGAGCGAGCAGCGAGCAAAGCGAAAAAGCGAGGAGCGAAAGAAGGAAGATTTGAGTTGATTTCGTTGGAGCAGCTGGATTTGGCAAGTACAAAAGTTGTAGATCGCCTCGTGAGCTTCAAGAAGAGGTAAGTTTTGTACAGTGTAACTAATATTTTATGTATGTCATTAGTTTATAATTAAGCAAACCATGTTTGGTTAATGTTATTTTAGGTCAATCTTTGATACGCTATGTATTTGTAGCAAATCTAACATATGTTAGGCATGATGTATTGTAGTGTATGTAATATTATACTATGTTTTTGAGAACATACGTATTGTAATGTAGTTTCATGTTGTGCGAAAATATGAACTTGTAGATTTGTAGACGGTGAGAAAGTACATATTTTTAGAGCATTTGTAGGTGATAACAATAGTAATGAGGATTAGAAACATACAATTAGTAATGCGGTTAGGGAAGAAGTGGATATAGTGCGGTTGGTGGTAAAAATAAATTGAAAATAAAGTGCGGTAGCGAGTGTTTCATGGTACGATTATTGCATGTTTGAAACTAACATGGTTGATTATGCACTTAACATGTAATGGGAATTTGGCATGAATCGAAACAAGCTTAATATGAGAACAATAGTGAAAATAAAATAACGTTGTAATGTAATTTTCATATGAATTAGAAATGGAAATAAAAATGAAGTGAATATGTAATTTGATGTATGTTAGAATTTAGAAGTAAAATAGTTAGAAGTAAATTGTAGATTTATAAATACCGCATCGTTAATGTTACAATGGGGTAGTGGGGGTGTGATAATCTGATTGTTGCATGTTGTGTAATGAGATGGTTGATTGTGCACTTATGTTAGGTACGCCATGGTCGACATTCAAGACTTGTTCGTATTCTACTAGAGTGGTCTCGACTGTGACGGGCAGTATGGGGCGAACTGTCTAATTGTGACCGACCGTGATCCGGCACCCGTCGAACGCCATGAACTTGTCGACCTACGGAGGTGTGTCCGTTCGGCGTTCGATCGGCTGCCGGAAGGAAGAAGTTACGGATCGAGGCGATATGCGCCAATGGTGGGTGATGCGGGAGAGAATGTGGCAACCGAAGGTGACCAACGATGCCTCGTGGGCCAACTACATGGAGGTTGTGTGCAACCACGATCTTTGCGATATATGTCGCACCAATGGTATATGTCGAGTTCGTGGAAGGATGAATCATCCGCCATGGGTGGCTCGATCTGCCGTGCGGATGTAGTGCCTAGGTTCATCTTGGCGGTCATGAAGACGCTTGTGCGAGAGAAGATGTGGGCGAGGAAGTGGGTGATGAAGACCTCGGGAGGCATGCGGAGAATTTCGTGCCAACGAAGGTGTGGAGGAGAGGTGGTGGGCCGCCTGTATTGATATCATGAGTACCTTGGGGACCAGTGGAAGAAGTGGGCGGCGAGGAGGAGGAGGATGAGGAAGCAGGCGATTACGGAGAGGGCGGCGATGGCGGCTGCAATTGGAGGGTGGTAGGTGGTGTTGTGACCACCGACGGTGCGTGACGTGCCATCCAGATCGGGCGACAACGCGGCATCTCTAGTTCTCGCCACGAGCGGAGGAGGAGAATGGGGTTCAATGAGGGCACACTCATTTTGGGGCGATGCTTAGTAATAAGAGTCTTTATCCGTGAGCTATTGCTAGATACGCCGTGAACATGAGCCGGACGTATCGGGTGCCTGTGTCAAACCAGAACACGTACATTGTGAAGTGTGTTGACGGGTCTGTCTTGGCAAAATTCGTGCACAATGGTTCAAAGGCGCAGTAATCGAGTTCGGATAACGGTGCTTTGCATGATCACGATTGTGAGCTTGTAGGGCGATCGTAAACACGCAACATGACATCGGCATATGTTGCGGAGTGGTGAGCCACCTCATCGTGGCGGATGTATCCATTTCTTCAAGGTTATAATGGCGAAGTAGCAAATTCGGAGGATTGAGGTCGGCTACAAGAAGGCATGGAGGGCGAAGCGAAAGGTCTTTGCCGTATGTTTGGGACGTCACGAGGAGGCGTGACACGGTCCCAAGAATGCCGCGGCAAATCACGTAATCAAATCGAGCACGTACATTAACAGCGGGAGAGGGTTCATCCTACGAGGGCCCGAATCATTATATTCTTGACAGAGTGTTCTGGGCCTTCCATCAGGCGATACAAGGCTTCAGGTCGTGCCGTCCGGTGCTAACGATAGACGGGACGTTCATATCCGGCAAGTACAAGGGTACTATCCTCACCGCAGATTCACGTGGACGAAATGACCAAGCATTACTCGATGGGCATTTGCAATTGTGGAGAATGAGAATACGGATAGGCGGCTTTGGTTCCTTGCCAATGTGAAGCGAGCCATAGTGCAAGGTCGTCCAAGTGTGTATCATCTCGGACCGCAATGCGAGCTTCTTTATGCTGCGTTGCGAACGATGCGAGAATGGGACGCATGACCCCCTTCGAAAGGAATGATCTGAAGAACCGTTGGTGCATGAGGCATCTTGCTGCGAACTTCCACAGAAGGTTCCGTAGCAAGGACTTAATGAAGATGTTTAAGAAGCTATGTGTGCAGAACCAGAAGCGGAAGTTTGACACCTTGTGGAGGCAACTCGATCAGGAGGCTAGTAAGCATGTCCGGACAGAGTGGGGCCGTGGAGGAGGCTCCACAAGAGTTGGGGTGTTCACACAATGGGTTCAATCAAATGCACTGACTTGGAGATGTGGTCTTTGTTGCATGACACCGGGGCGAGGTATGGGATCATGACAACTAATATGTCTGGAGGTTTACAACGAGTCTTGAAGGGCGCCGATCTCTACCAATCACGGCAATCGTGGACGAGAGCCGGAACCGTCTTGTCGGGTATTTTGTCAATAGAGCCATGATGGCGAAGAAGCACCTCGGCGAAAACAAGCAAGATACGAGGTAATGCAGCGTATATGGGGAAAAAGATGGAGAAGAGTCGTTCCCACATTGCTCGACCCATTGATGGCCTAAGGAACAAGTTCGAGGTTCGCCTCGGCGTATCGTCATGGGTCACATCGGAGGATTGCAAACACGTATGCACGATTGATGACAAAGCATCTTGCACTGCAACAAGCCCCACTTCTTCACAAACCGTGCTCCCATGTGTATGCGACTGCGCGGTATGGCGACAAGCGTCGACCAAGACATCTCACAAGATTACTACGACATGCAAAGACTTGTATGCAACCCAGAGTCAGAGTTTCATTCATACGGGGTATATATGCACTATAGAGAATTATGGCCAGGGGAGGTAAAGTGGGTACCAAACGATGCACTGAAGCATGTCGGTCGTGGCAGACGACAAAGCCGTCGCATCCGCAATGACATGGATGACAGCCAGCGTGGGGATCGAGTTCGCGGCCAAAGTGTAGGCTTTGTAAGACGATTGGGCACTCCTCACCAAGGCCCAAATAGGCCGACATCAAGCAACCCGACGATGTATTGTTGGTTCTATGTCCGTATGTCACACACATTTTATGTTTTTGTACATTCGTATGTTGTTTGTCTACATTATGTATGTGTACATTCCGCACGTTTATTGTCATTACGCTTTCTTTATTAGTTATGTTGTCATTTGTTGCACATCATATTATCAATGTAGACTCACTTGTTTTTCTTGTTTGGCAGGTGATGGCTTACGAGTTGCTTGACCCCCGGTGGGATGAGCGACACCGATGCCTATCGTGGTCGTCGGAGACGGGCCTCGAGCTTGATCCTTAGGAGCCCCGAGAGCAGCGGCCTCTCGACCACGGTACATCCCTCTTTGCGGTACACAGGTTGCGCCCATTGCCCGCATGTTGGATGTACTGCCGCAGCGTTGCGCTTTGATGCGCCGTTCTTTGTCCGCTCTTGTTGATCGGCGAGGCGGAGACTCACACCTTCCACTTCACCGGGCGAGATGACGATTACTCGCAGGATGTGACAATGCTTACGGTCTACCTCCGTGGTGCCGCCAGAGTACCACCCCAAAAGCTGCGATTGGAAGGTCCATCGGCTCGGTGGTTCGGTCATCCGATCCGGACAACGAGGTCGGTGTGCCACATGGTCGGCTTCGGTACATGACATGTCCTGCTCTCGCATGACGACCAGTGCGGACACACCGTTCGCGTGCACTGCTATTTACGTTGGGTGGGTCTTGTTCCCTAGCACCACCGAGATTCGGGCGACCTAGCTACATACATCTAGCGAGTCCTTGGCGGATGGTCGGCCCGGTGAGGTGCCACAAGATAGCCGGGATCGGTACCGTCTTAGCGCCACATACCGAGGTTTGTGTGATGCCTCACAGTACTACTGCCACGTGAGCGGTCCTAGCCGTGTGCTACGTTCTTCTTGCCAGTGGTCGGGAACACTTCCCGTCGCGAGCCTTACTTTGGTACTACATGCACCCTTACGAGTTCAAATTTCACATTTGTACGGAGTTGGTAATGGAGACGACGCGTCGAAGGGCCCACCATGGGTGCGCGTTGGACACATGCTCGGTTGCGGTGGGCCAAGGAGAGACCGAGACGTGCGTGCGGAGTTCCACAACATGTTCGAGACACTCCACGAGGTAGAGATAGTCGGTGGCCATGGACTCCACCGCTCATTATGGACACGGCCCCCACGGATTATCATCTCGGTCTGGCAGGATCACATGTCTTGGTTGACGACTTGCCACTTGGTGTTCTCTCACCGTCAAGCCATACAACCCGCAGCCGAGTCATGAGGCGATTCGGCATGTACCGAGTTGTCCCACCTCGCCAGACGCCCTCTTGCACCCACCACCCACCGGTATGTGATTTCACGGAATCGTAATTAATGCATTACTTTGTGCCCCTACTAATTGTGGATGTCTCAATTAACTTGCGAGCAATCGAGGAGAGGCGAGCGAACGAAGACGGAGAGGCGTACAACGGAGTGGGCGGACATGTGGCGTGACCACGCGGACACGATGGTTGTGGATGAGACCGGCCATGCGACCTCGAGACGTATAGCACATACCTCGAGTGGTACGTTCCACGCACCATGATAGGCTTCTTTGAGGCGCCACGCAGCCCGCTGGAGATCATACACGAGGCGCTATAGAGGCGAGTCGGCATCGCATCGAAGCGGCACGGCGACGATGAGACGGTAAGAGATTAGTATGTAATTAATGTGCATGATTATGTTTTAACTAGTTACTTCTGTAACTGCAGTTCGACCGATTGCATCGTATCCACGACGAGGCAGCTCAGGCTCTCCATCGTGGGAGAGCCAATTCGATTGATCGTCTGCTCACTTCGATGCGTGTAACGTCCCGTTTTTCGGAGTTTTTGAAAATTTTAAAAGAAAACCATTTGCTTCTATTTGTCAAAAGCTTGATTTGGAATTTCAGAATTCAATTGCATGTTTAATATGAGTTAATCAAACTTCAATTAAATTAAAGTTGGTTTGATTGAGATTTCTGGAATTTAAAATCAAAATTATTATTTTAAGAATTTTCTTGGATTTATTGGATTTTAGAAATTGATTTTTGATTTATCCGAAATGGAAAAATTATTTTATTTGCAAAAGAAAAAGAAAATTTAAAGTTAAAAGTATTTTTATTAAGTCTAGAATAATTCAAGGAATTTCTGTGAATTTTTCTAGAATTTTTGGAGTCTATTTGCTATTTTCTAATTTGCCTTTTGTTTTATTTGAATTTCAGAAATTAAAAGCTATTTAAAAATCCTTTTCGGTTTTGGGCGAATCCTCCGCCCATCTCCTATTCCCCCCGGCCGCGCCTTCATGCTGCCTGACCAGCCTCACTCCTTGCGACCGCTCATGCACTTCGCCTCTGGCCGTTGGATCTTCATCCGAGCGCCTCGTTCATGGCGTCGCCTCTTGCGCTTGGCCGTTGGATCGAATCCGGCCGTTCCGTTCGCCGCGGCCGTTCGCTTCTCGCCGCGCTCTCCTCTCTTCTCCGCCGTTGGATCGCGATCCGACGCCCTCCGCAAGGCCGCGCTTTTTCCGCTTCCCACCGTCCGACGGAATCGGACGGCGCTTCGCTTGTCTCCCGCCGCGCGCCTCTTCACCTCCCACCGTCCGTCGGAATCGGACGGCTCGCGTCACCCGCCCTCCTCACTCCCACCGTCCGTCGGGATCGGACGGCGCTGTTCATCGTCCCCGACGCAGCGTCGCCGTCTCTCTCTCCCGTCGCCGCGCAAGTCGTCGCGCGCGCGCCGCCCGCCGCGATCTCGCCGCGCGCGCCCGTCCGTCGCCTCGTCGCGCCTCCCGCAGACCGCGACGCCCGTCTCCGTCACGCGCGCCTCCACGTCGCCGTGCCTCCTCCTCGCCTATAAAGCCGCCGCGCTCTTCCTCTCCCTCTCTTTTCTCTCTCTCGCTCGGTTGCGTTAAGCGCGCCTCTCCCTTCTTCCCGCCCCGGCGCCTCCGCTGCCTCTCGGCGTCGCCGCCTTCTCGCGCCCGGCCGCCGTCTTCTCCACTCCCGGCGCGCCAGCGCTCTCTCTCTCTCTCTCTCTCTCTCGACCGTGGGCGAGCCCACGTGGCCCCACGTGGCGCCACGTCGGCGCCGCGTCGGCGCCTCTGCCGCGTGGCTGCGCGTAGCGCGAGCGCGTAGACGCTATGCTTGCGCGCGGACGTCAAAATCCGATTTTTCAAAGATGAAAAATAAATCGGAAAATCGGAAAAACCTAAATCCATCATTTTATGTGATTTTCAACTTCTTTTGGCTATAACTTTCACATCCGAACTCCGATTTGGGTGATCCAAATTTCTAAATTTATATAAATTCACCCTCTTTCATTTGGTACTGGTTTTGTAATTTTTGGAGTTCATTTGGTGCTGTTTTATTTATTTGTTGCTTTTCTCGCGTGTAGATTAGGCGTTTGGAAGATTTCTTCGACCGACGATCAAGACCCTCTCCTCGTCAACGAAGGCAAGTCGTAGGCCTTTGACCATGTTGAACCCATTTTACAAATGTATATTGTATTAAATTATCATGCATGGCTAGTTTTATTAAAAATGGTTTTGGGAGTAGATAATTACCAAATTGCCATTATGCCTCCTTGATGAATTGAAAATGAAATGTCTCCTCGAATGGCATATATCCTTGGACACCTTAGGATGGTTAATACTAGTTGGACATAATTGTATTGCCAACTTGGGTGCGTATTATTGCTTAGACACGCTCTAGTTACAGCGCAGACTTTCGATCACATGTTCACCGATTATTGAAATTTGACTAATGGAACTATGGAATTGTGGTGTGAGGCCACTTTTATTAAAAGATGTTGTGCCATGGCAGGGATTGCCATTTGGTCGGGAATGAACAAAAATGTTTTATGCTCGGGCTTGAGGTAGGAAGCTAGAGTGGGTGTGTGATGCACATTGGGTTGTGGTAGACTTGTCTGAGCAGCCAACTAAGGACTTAACTTTGCAAGTCATTGATCTGGGTCACCTCGTGCAACCATAAGTCCGGTATGGACGGACCGCCAACTAATTAGGAAGTTTTGGGTCGGTTCTGTTAGGGTTGATTATTGGCGCAAGAGAAATGTGATGGCGAAACCTTAGCGAGCGAGCCAGAGGCAAAATGGAACTTTGTAAAGGCCTTGTGGTAATCACTTAGTCGCACACCCTCGGAAGTGTGTCGACGGACATTGCAAGTGATTTATCTCTTGTGGGTAAAGCCGCACAACCTCTGCAGAGTGTTAAAACCTATTCGAATAGCCGTGTCCCGATTCACGGACATGCACAGTGATTTCGCGCAAGGTAGTATTTTCAAAATGTGGTTTGGTTCGATAGAAGCGTTTGGTTGGAATGGTTGGGAAGTGAGCGGATGTTCACCGCTTGATTCAAAAGAACTTGGTTATCTATGTAGTATTCTTTTACAATCTGCTTTGCCATCTAATTATTGTATTCTTGTTAAACTTGCTTTCGCAAATTAACCATAAAGCCATCATTGTTTAAGCTGGCATGAATACTATGTGCATACATTTCTCTCGACTTCTCGAGTACTTTATGTACTCACGGCTTTATGCCCTTTGTTGATCATCCAGCGAAGAACCAGAAATGTTGAGTTCTACGAAGAAGGCTACTTTGAAGACTTTGCGATCTAGGTCACGTCCTCCACTCGATTGCTGTGGGCATGTCGATTGGTCTCCACGTATTTTGAGATTTCATTTGCGGATACTACACAAAGCTAAGCCACGTGAGGCGACTTTTGTAGAACCTTGACCATAAGGTCTTTCTTTGTTTAAATTAATATTACTTTATGCGCTTCATTAGTTCGTCGTTGAATGGTTATGAATGCATCATTGTTGCGACTGTGCAAGCTAGCTACTGATCATGGGACTAGCTTGGTATGCACAGAGGGTCTCGGGGTTGTGTGAATCCCCGGGGTCCGACAATGCGCAACATATATGATAACGCCAGGTCCGCCATACGGACCATCAGTTGTGGTCACCACAGAGATGACGCTGTTGCACGACTTGGTCGCGGACGGGGCCGACCACCACCACCCCCCTCCGCGCCACCGTCAGCAGTGCCATCAGCACGTCCATCATCGTCACGTCCATCGCGATCGGCCTTCGACCCGGCCGGCTCGCTCGTCGTCCACGCTGTTCGGACCGTCGGTACGACATTTGCCACCTATTTGTTCGTGCACTCGTTTGCCATTTATCTCTAACCACATCTTTTTCTTGCAGCATTTACGACAGGATAGCACCCTGCTACCGCCATCGTCATCACGGAGGAGTATGGGGGAGCGAACAATCTCGCTTTGGCCGGGGCCGATCTCGAACAGCGACAACGACTCGACTCGGCGACTTTCGGAGTCTGAGTTGCCGCGTTCGCTCATGGTGGTCGATCCGGCATGCGGGAGCGGACGAGTGGTTTGGCGGACCTACCAAGATTACAGTGCGGAGTATGGTGGGTCATCGGCATTTCGGCCTTTTGATATTACTATGTATTAGTAACAACGATGTGCATGGCGTAATTCAGATGTAACATCTCAGCAGGACATAGACCCCTCGTCGACCGATTGGATGAGCTCTATTTTCGACCATCCGACGGACCTCCCCACGCTTGATCGTGCGGCACCACCTCGGACGCGAGCATCGCGATCGACCTTCGAGATGCACCGCACTCCCTAGCGAGTTCACCTTCTCCGAGAGCACATCGCCCGTCAGGAGGCGGCGACGAGATCCATAATGAGTTTTTGTAATTCTGATTTCGTAACGTCTCATGGTTTGCTGTAACTATTTATGAAACGTCGTATGTGTAATACATATCCATGGCATGTTTTGCAAATTATTTATTTACATCTTGCTTCACAGAAACATACATTAACCCTCCAGCACTAAGACACACGATAACAATAAACACAACAATAACCTCCAACACTACACCTTAACGATAACAATAAACACAAGAAAGAAAATAGCACACAACATTAAATTAATCTTCCACTCCAGTCTATCAAAACGATGGCGCATCTCGACGGGGTCGCTACCCCCCACGACAACTCTCTCATGCCTCGCAATGTCGGCCCTACCGCCCATTTCATCCTCCCACACCCAGAATCGGCAACCGCCGGGGGCTTCCTGCGTTTCACGAGAACAATATTGTCAAACATGCATGCACGATTTGAATGAACCCGAAACAATCATACTCACCGAGTGAAAGGGGCACTTGTAGTAGTGCCGCCCAGGATTCGTGGCCGTGTGTGAGGTCTTACGTCTAACAACCGTGTTGCATTTTGGGCAAATCACCATTGGAGCGGACGATGCGGTGCTGAGATGACTCATATCGGCGTCCAGGGGAGTGAGAAGGAATGATAACTACACAGAATGGGAAGAACTAATTCAGGAGGTGAGGGAGAACAATGCGGGGGGCTAGGTGAGGAATGGCTCCCTCTTATAGGCTCGGGGGGCCTCAGTCATAGAGTCCACACAATAAGAATGCGTGACGCAATGCCAACACGAAACAAAACATACATTGCACATACGAGCAAAGATTACACGCAAGAAATAAAATCAAAACAACATGCTCAGCGCCACACCATCAACACAACAACGACCACAACAAATTACATACGACACATTACTAACTTAGTCACTCTTTCTACTTCATACGTTGGCGTTGCATCAGTTGGCGGAGGTCGGTGTTCTCCTCATTGAGGGTCTCAATTCGCTCCTCCAACTTAAATATTCACGCCATAATGTGAATACATAATTGACAACATAACGTTCGTGGGGAGGGTCGATCCACCGGGAGAACTCGCATTTCGCCATCTGCAGGAAAGGAGGATAAACATGCAGCCTGCATAAGAAATAAGAAAGTAATGTTACTACTTTTACCCGGATCGTGGGCATCGGAAGAACGTCGCCCGCCATCGAATCGGCATTCGAGGGCTGCTGGCAACCGCGTCCTCATTGTGTCGACTTCGGCCATCTTTGGTTGAGCCTGCCGAGTTGGTATCAAGCGGTAGTGTGGACCAAATACCTCCCTCCTTTCTAAGGAAGGTCTTCCTTCGGTGACCCATATCCGATCGGCCCCTCGGCTTGAGCATGTTATGTTTCACAACGAAGAGGACACACTTCTTTTTCGATTTGCAGGTTCACGCCTACAATATCATGGGACCCCAACCGTGCTATTTATACGAAACGAGAGAACTTCTGCGATGGCGTGACAAAGAGACCCGACTTTGCGCGATGGCGTGACAAAGAGGCCGGCTTTGCTCGGTGGCGTGACAAAAGAGGCCGACTTTGCGGCGACATGACAAAAGAGGCGACTGCGCGATGGCGTGACAAAAGAGACCACTTTGCGCGATGACATGACAAAGAGGCCGACTTTGCGCGATGGCGTGACAAAGAGACCGACTTTGCGGGAATATAAATAGTTGGCAGGAATTCGCGGACAGGATAAATGAAACTAGGCGGAAGGCTAAGGAGGAGTCCCGCAAGAAGGCACAATGGGAGGAGACACGCAACATAGCAAGGGCTGCGGCGGCTCGCGAGGAACAAGCAAAGGCTGCTGCGGCTACGAGGTCAGCTCCCCGCAATGAGCATTCATTTTTTCCAGCTGTTAAATATCACTTTCCTTCCTTTCGCCTAATTGTTCTTATCACAGTTGTTTTCAAAAAAAAATTCTTTAAATTTTCTACAATAAAACAACATACCATGATCGAAAATTGTTATTGTCAGTTCAACATTTTTTTCACGGTCAGCAATCTACAAAAATCACAAATACATCAATCATTACTTCACACATATTTCGTTCGTACTCTTGATCGTCTTGATGTAACGCACATTGCGTGAACGTGGCAATCTTGATCGTCGGTGCCACCGCCTGCGACGCATGACAGATGAATCTTGACGCATTCCGCTATCGAGCGGGGGCTAGAAACGGAATTTTTTTCGTATAGGGGCTAAATTTGGAATTTCGGATTTACACAGTGTTACATATGTCCAGACGTCACATATGGCATCAGCACCGCACAATAAGACATTATCAAATGACTCTGCTAAAAAACATCACCAGAAATACTAAAAGGGATTACTTCCTATTTAACGCATGTCACTGGTATACCGTGAATTTTGTTCTGAGCTGCAGAGGATCCGGGAGCTCCTCCCGGAGCCTACAAAGACCCCGCCCACCAAGTTCCCTCCTGTCGTCGCTCTTATCCTATCCTTCGTCTTTCCTCTGTCTGTCTCTCTCCCTCTCTTACCAAGTTGTTGAGTGGTCGTCCCTGTTCTTGGACGGACTATATCCAGTCCATTCGAGATTTGCTCCTAGCGCATACCGGCATCGTCCGGAAGATCGAATCTTGCTGCTCAGACATGTTGACGGCGGTGGCGGAGGTGCCGCCGGCCTACGGCTTCCCCGGATCAGGGAAGAAGAGCGGCGGCGTGCGTGAGGAGGCGGTGGGGAAGAAGATGAGCGACGGGTTCTTCATAGAGGAGGAGGAGGGGGAGGAGGTGCTGACGGAGAGCTCGTCGATCGGCCCGCCGTCGCCGGCGAGCTCATCGATCGGGGAGAACTCCTCGTCGGAAGCTGGCGAGAAGGGGGTGGAGGAAGAGGAGGAGGTGGAGAGCAAGCTCAAGGAGGAGGTGGGGCTGGGGTGCTTGGATGCCTTGGAGGACTCCTTACCCATCAAGTGAGTCAAAGCTTTTTAAATATGCTTGTGTTTACATCGTCTTCTATTGTCTTCCTTTTGCTTGTGCAAAATGAAAAAAAGGAGAATGTTTTGGGGTCCTGTGCAAAAGTATGAGCTTGCTTGCCATGTGTGTTCTAGATAGCGATAATGGCGTGAGAAATCGGAAATTATGAGTTTTAAAGAAGAAAAAAATGGAGCCTTGGATGATCTTGGTACTAGTTTGCTTGCTTCTCTTCATGTTAGAGGTTAAACGATTTTGATCCATAGTTGCCTAAAATATCCGGGAAGATGTGTATTCGTTTCAAATCATTAAATTCCAAACCCAAACAAGCAGACGAAAGAAAGATCATCGGTAGGTAGCACCGGATAAGCATTAGCCACGCATTTCCTAGGCACGTCAGATACATGCGCATGAAAGCGACGACTATATAGAGATCGTCATTAACCACTTCCTCAACTGCAATTGACAAAAGAAAGGGAGCACAGAATTAACTCTTGTTTCGTCTAATCAGGAGGGGCCTCTCGAACTTCTACGCCGGGAAGTCCAAATCGTTCACCAGCCTCGCGGAGGCGGCCGCGACGGCGGCCGTCAAGGAGCTCGCCAAGCCGGAAAACCCCTTCAACAAGCGCCGCCGCATCCTGGCCACCTGGTCGCGGCGGGCGTCCTGCAGCTCGCTCGCCACGGCCACCTACCTGCCCCCGCTCCTCGCCCCCGACCACGCCGTCGCCGAGGGGGACGAGGACGAAGAGGAGGATTCAGACGAGGAGGAACTGCAACACCGCGGCAAGAACGGGAGAGAGGCGTCGGCATTGCCTCCCCCTAGGCTCAGTGCGCACACACAGATGGGTGTGGTGAGGAGGAATGGAACCTTCAGGTCTCCTATGTCCTTCTCACTGTCTGATCTTCAAAATAGTGGGCACTAGTTAGTAGCTACAAATTTATAGTTAGCCTTTGATCACTCTTGGCCAGCAGAGTTGTTAGTACTTACAATATAATTGCAATGTATAAGGGTCTAAGTTTGATGTGCTTTACTTCTCTCTCTTGGCTTTCAAGTTTGATGTGCTTTACTTCTCTCTCTTGGCTTTCTTTGACCTAACATGTATGAACTGACCTAACCTGGGGCTATCATTAACTAATGACGATGATGATTAGTTAATTGTTTTGCTCTCTCTCTCTCTCTCTCTACACATGTATAATTTGTTCTGTAATTTGATTTGTGGATGAGGGATCTTATGATTGTACTACGATCAAGTTAATTGCCCATGACCAGTGCTATGTTCGCTTCGTGGGATGAAATGGCCAACAGGGAGAATCCAAATCTGAAATGTCTAGTCCGAAGAAAAAGAGTGATTTTTGCAGGTAACATTGTTTTGAAAAAAAGCAGCAAATAGATCCATCCTTCTTTCCATTAGCAATCTGCGAGGTGCGTAGTGGTGTGTATTGGGCCGGTACGGTACTGACCTGTCGTGCCGGGCCGAGCCAGCATAGCCACCCCGCTGTGTCGGGATCATACCGTGTCGGTCTAAGCTCAGCCCTAAGTAACTATAAACGTCTTCAAAGACGACCGCCGTCATCATCGTCCAAGAAAACAAAGACACCAGTACGCCATCTACGCCTACTCTCTCTTGCCATAGCCCTCTCCTCTTGGACGCTGATGAAGAACTCCGTCCACCTCGGCTGCGCCGCTCGCTTGCGAAGGCGGTGAGAAGGATGGCGACGAGGAGGTGGCTGGGGGAGGGTGGAGGGCGGCGGCACGTGGGGAGGGAGAGGGAGGGAGGGGACGGTCAGCGGTGCGTGGGGAGGAAGAGCAACGATTGGCAACACGTGGGGAGGGAGGTGGTTGTAGTCGGAGGGAGGGGGATCAGCGGATGTGATTAAGGGGAGGGAGGTGGTTGTAGTCGGAGGAGGATCAACGGATGTGATTAAGGATTGAGAATTTGGGAGTCGAGGTTTGGGGAAAAATGGGGATGGGGTTGGGGAGGCCGGAAGGGATGTTGGGTCAGACCGAGTGACAGAAGGGCGTGATTGGTTGGGTCAGACCGATGTGGGGGAGTGATTAGGCTAGGCTGAGGGAGGGATTAGGCTATAACGGGAAGGTTAGACCTATTTCATGCTGTGTCGTGCCGCCTAACGGGCCGCATTCTCAGGTCCAATCCGACTCGCCGTTCGTGTCGTATCGATCCAATCCACAACGTGCTGTGCCGTGCCGATCAGACTTTGAACCGGCTCGAAAAGGCACGGTCTATGTCCCAACTCTAGTGGTGTGTAGATCTACCACAATGGAGTTTTTTTATATATGTAAAAAATGCACAGCAACGCCCTCTGTTTCCCCCAAAACAGGCAAACTAAGGGGGAAACAGCAGCAAGTTGCCACATAAACTACTTGGAAAGCATTACTACAAAATGATGTGATTTTTTTTTGTTTTGTTTCTTGGGGAATTGGGTGAAAGGTAAATCACAACTTCTCTTTTGACGGCTCTGCGACATTGTTTTCGTAAAACAGCCTCGGTGCGTCGCATGAGCTAGTACCTTGTTGTTTTCTTTTGAGATTTTCTTGGTGACAAGTTTGAAGAACAGACAAAGGGTGGGTGGCGTAGAATCCTATGCCCTAATCCTAATGGATTTCATCTTAAATGTCGGCAAATGTGATTATATAATGGATCGAGTCAGGGAGAGAGGGGGGTTGAGGGATAGGATGACTGTGCATGTGTAATGTGACTTTGTGATCTTATCCTGTTGCACAATGTGCATCGAAAAATATTCTGTGTTCGTACGATAGATTGGCTTTTCTTGTATGCTTTGCCTGGAAATTTTAATGCTTGGTTGTTGGTGTCTTCCCAACCGGGGGATTTGAAAGGTAGGTTTGCTCGGATGAGGCTAGCTGGAAGAGCTAGGATTTTTTTAAAAAAAAATTCTGTTTTTTTTTAATATGATTAGTACTTTGGTAGCGAGCATGATTAGCAGAAAGTAGAAACAGAATCACAATTCAAAAAAAAGAGTAGAAACATACTTATATGGTTATACCTAAACCCCAACATGTTTTTTAAAATTTCATATTGTTGAATCCATCATGTATGAATATGCATGTGTGTGGATATATGGAAGCACCTTACTAGAAAATAACCAGTAGGACATTACTTTCATCAATGACCACTCTACAGTATAGATAAAACCAAATGCATGGTTGAGAACGGAACATGAGATGCATGTCTTCTAGATGAGAGTGACTTCCGTTGGGTGCATCATCTCGAAAGGCAACCAACACTGAAAATGAAAGACAAACTACATATACTATCTGATGACCATTTCCTTGAAATTAAGCATGATATGATAGCTATTAAAACAGATCACACCAGCACATTGTCCTTGTGACTGTCGCAAACTGAGTAGCCAGATCAACCGAACTAAAGTAGGAAAAAGTAAATGTGTAGGTAGTAACACTATATATATATATAATACTACAACTTTTACATGACACTCGCCGTAGCGATCTGCACGTTGAACTCTGGCTCATGTGTGGCCTTCTCTCCTTCTTCCTTCGTTCTTTCCTCTCTTCTCCACCGCCTTCACCTCAAGCAGACCGGCCGCCCCTCCGATTTGCTCCTCCCTCCTCCCTCCTTCCCTCCCTGCAAGAGCCCCAGCTGGCGCCAAAGGACACCCCCACCGACTAGGAGAACGCGGACGCTTTCGTCGAGGACGAGGATGAGGAGGACGCAAACAATGCCGTCGAGGACGAGGAACACGATGCAAATGGCACCGCCACGGTCGGCTCACAGCCGGTGTCACCGTCAACCCTACTGTTGTCGGCTTCCACCTCACCGCCGTTCTTCTGCCTCACCACCATTCTTCCTGCTCGATAGCCACTGCCTTCACCTCCAAGTCCCTCCGAGCCCGCCCGAACTTTAATAGCACCGGCGGCTGCATTTAGGAGCACCTCGTACACCGTCAATCGCACCAACGACATCTCCCTCACCGCTGTGAACCCGACCTCACCACTGTCACCAAGCACCCTCCGCACCTCCTCCCTCAGATGCGGAGTTGAAGGAGACAGGGTTAGGTAATTTGTGTATATGGTATATTTAGATTTTAGGGAGAGTTTCTTTTGCATAGTTCTATAGTATTTAGACAATATTCGTTATGAATTAGGCCTGTTTGGTGCGGCTCTGCTCCAATTTTTACACTCCAACTCCAGAGTTTGTCCACTCCTTGTTGGAGTCTCTGTTTGGTTAGAAAGTTAACTCCACTCAGGGAATGAGATAAAGACTATAGAATCGAGGAGGTTTTATTGGATGGCATTTGGTGGGTAATTTTATCTTAATTTTAGGGTATTTTAGTAGATGATCGCTGCGAATACACTACTGCTTCTCGATTCTCAAACTCCAAATTCAATTGTTGTTGGGTGGACGCTTTGCTCTTAATAAAAAGGCACCCCTGTCATTAGTTTTAATTGAAGCAAGCAATAGAAAAGGAGAAAACACTGCGATGAGTGCAGCACCAAAATCCCTTCTCATGTTCTCGCGTACGATGAGTTGTGTATCGCTTCCAGTACATGGCTTCCATCCAGGGTGTTCACGACAGTGCTTCATCCAGAGTCATATGCGTGTGGATAAGCTTCTAGTAGATCGTGTACATGTGCATCTTCTAGTCTTGCCTCTAGCACATGTGCGTGTGTTCCTTCCAGTTGGTCACGTGTGCAATAGCTTAATCTTCATTCGGTTCCCAACGTCTGCGTGTGCTTGAGAGCGTGGGCTTCATCGAGTCAGTGCTGAGCGCCATCATATATGTGTTTGTTCTGCCGAGCGAGAACTTTCAGCAGAGCGAGAAGTTCTGTCGACTGGATTCGATCGTGAGTTTCTTCTTTCGAATCGATCGGCTGAAGTTTTTTCGGTTTGGGCCAATAATTGGTATTAGAGCTTAAGTTCTACATCCGTATGTCTAAGATCATGTTGTACTCTCCGGGAAGTGGTGTCACTGGTAACGAGGTGACGTCGGGTGTGATGGCGAAGGAGAGTTCCGTTATATCGTTGCATTATCTGATGCTTACAAAGAGAAATTATGCAGTTTGGACAATCAAGATGAAGGTGTATATGCGCACTCAAGTAGTGTGGGACACGGTTAGGACAGCAATGTCGATGTACGCAAGGATCATATGGTATTAGCGGCTATCTATGAAGGCATCTCGGAGGAAACACTCTTCCTACTAGCTGAAAAAGAGACTGTCAAAGCTGCGTGGAAGGCAATAAAGACGATGCATCTTGGTATCGATAGTGTCGAGCAAGGGCAAGTGCAGACCCTCAAGAGCGAGTTCTAGGGGATGTGCATGAAAGAGACGGTGTTGATCGACGACTTCGCCGTGAGGTGACGACTATTGTCAACCAGATCCGAGTCTTGGGGGACAATATGAAAGAGAGCTATGTTTTGAGAAAGTTCCTTCAGGCAGTCCCCGAAATATTTTTGCAAATGGTCTCTACTATTGAGTAGTTCGGCGACCTCAAGGAGATGACAGTTGGGGAAGGTCATTCTTCTCAGAATCAGAATCAACATCTTTCTTATGATTATGAGGTTTCTGCTCAACCTCAGTCGGCACGGAATGAAGCTCAACACCTTCTGAAGAAGTTGTTTTGCGGATCCTGATGTCAATCCTGCAGCTCCTGGTCGTGTATGCACTAGAGCACAGAATAACATCAAGGTACCTCGAGGGCTTACAGATGGTACTGTCTTCTACCCACTCAGTGGTCGTCAGGCTTTCCTCAGCTATCTTGAACCATCAAGTCACATAGAGGCAATGAAGCAACTAGAATGGAAACAAGCTATGATTGAGGAACTCACAGCACTTGACAAGAACAAGACTTGGCATCTAGTACCACCAAAGAAGGGAGTCAATGTTATTGATTGCAAATGGGTTTTCAAACTCAAGAGTAAAGCCGATGGTACAATTGATCGCTTCAAAGCACGTCTAGTGGCCAAAGGATTTAAACAGAGGTATGGATTGGACTATGAGGACACTTTTAGTCCAGTGGTTAAACCTGTAACCATCAGACTTATACTCTCTGTTGCTGTCTCACATGGGTGGAATCTTCAGCAATTGGATGTATAGAACGCATTTCTACATGAAGTTCTTGAAGAAGATGTATTTATGCATCAACCACCTGGCTTTGAAGATCATCAATTCCCTCATCATATTTGTAAATTGGATAAAGCTCTTTATGGACTTAAACAGACTCCTCGAGCTTGGTATTCTGAGTTAAGTTCCAAATTGCAAGAAAAATGCTTTATACCATCCAAAGCAGACACCTCATTGTTCATCTACAATCACTGTGGTACAGTCATTTACTTCTTGATATATGTAGATGATATGATAGTGACAGGATCATCAATTCAAGCCATAGAGAAGCTACTCCATGAATTGCAGAAGGACTTTGCTCTTAAAGACCTTGGAAATCTGCATTACTTTCTAGGTATTGAAGTAACTACAGAGAAAGATGGTCTTGTATTGACACAAAAGAAATATGTGAGGGATCTTCTTCTTCGGACTAACATGGAAAATTGCAAAGCTGCTACAACTCCCATGAGTTCCACTGAAAAATTGTCCAAGGCTAATGGTGATCAACTTTCTGCAACAGAAAGCACCAGATACAGGAGAATTGTTGGTGGACTTCAATACCTGACTCTCACAAGACTTGACATTGCTTTTTCAGTGAACAAGATATGCCAGTTTTTACACAGTCCAACCAGTGGTCACATGACAGCAGTAAAGAGGATTCTTCGCTTTCTGAAGTTCACACCATCAACTGGACTCAAAATCAGAAAGACAACATCCACCTTGGTGAGTGCGTTCAGTGATGCAGACTGGGCAGGATGTAGTGATGATCGAAGGTCCACAGGGGGATTTGCTGTGTTTTTTGGCGATAATATGATATCC
The DNA here is from genome assembly GCA_036346395.1 of Hsuehochloa calcarea. NCBI lineage: Eukaryota > Viridiplantae > Streptophyta > Magnoliopsida > Poales > Poaceae > Hsuehochloa > Hsuehochloa calcarea. The sequence goes on from CM070610.1 coordinate 7,087,836, forward strand.
TGGAGTTCCAGGAAACAAACTACGGTCTCTCGATCATCCACAGAGTCTGAATACAAAGCCTTAGCAAATGCTACTGCAGAAATTGTGTGGGTTCAATATCTTCTCATAGAATTGGGAATCTTTCAGTCACGACCACCAAGTCTTTGGTGTGACAATCTGGATGCAACTTATTTGTCGGCAAATCCTGTGTTTTATGCGAGGACAAAACACATAGAAGTCGATTTTCATTTTGTTCGGGAAAGAGTTGCTTAGAAGTTGCTGCAGATTCGGTTCATTTCTTCCCAGGACCAAGTTGCTGATATCTTTACTAAACCTTTGCCTGTGAAACTGTTTTCAGTTTTTCAACTCAATCTCAATCTTGTTACATCGTGATGAGATTGTGGGAGGGTGTTAAAACATGTAAAATGATCCTAGTTCTCAGTCTTTGTTGTAATCTAGACTTAGTCAGAATAGAACGAGTCTTAAGGGCCATGAATCCCACGCTGCATCGTGTGTGAATGCCCCTGTTTTTGTGCCTGAAATAGCTGTCTTTAGTTTACTATTGATTGACTGACAATAGCTATAAATACAAGTCTGAGCTCTGTCGGCTAATTACGCCGGATCAATCATCCTCTATGAGTATTTTCACACCTAGCACCCCTGGCTAGCCATGCATGTACACGAACCACAAGCAACGTGGTTCAAATCAAAAACCGCGCGCGCCCGCGTCGAGCAAGGGAACCAAGCAATGAATGAAACTCGCACCACGAGGGAGGGGAGGCGGTACGAGCGAAGCGCGGCCGGCACGTACGTTAAACGTACATATATACGTGATCGGTTCGGGTCGGCGCCATCACGTGCCGTAAGTTCACCGTGAGCCGCGTGAGGTGAGGTGGTCCGCGCGGCGATGTCGGGTGGGTGGCACGGAAGAAGCGGGTCGCGGCCGCCGCGCGGGTGGCTTCCGTTCCACCGCGCCCACGTGCGGAAAGTTGGAGCTAGAGGCACGAAAGGGCCGGGTCCGGAGGTCGCGCGCGCGGTGCGGCCCGGCCAGCTGCAATGGATTGAGAATTTGAGATGCCTATGTGTGGTTGAGCTTACTTGGCAAATTTAGCCTAGGCCGAAAGGCATCCCGGTCACTGGCAAGCTGTAAGACACGTCGTCACCATGTGGACCCAAGCCTACTCTGAAAATGGGCTAGGAAGGTTTGGGCTGGGCCGCTAGAAAATCCAGTTGCTTATAGGTATGCCAGGCTAACTATAGTCTGAGAAGACGATAACCGCCGGCCAACACAAAGACACCGTGATTGTGTCGAGCCAGATGATGGTTGGGTCAGCCAAGTGATGCTAGGTTAAGGGAGGATTGCCTCGGATGGCTAGGCAATGTGATTAGACAGGAAGGATTGGGCTAGAACGGAAGGTTGGGCCTATTTCGCGCCAGGACGTTCGCCGCGCCCGAACACCTGGCGGAACCGACCGGGCCATACAGTTGTGCTCCATGCCTGCCTGCCCAACTCTCAGCAGACGTGGTTGGGTCCCAATGTGCAGTGATGCCATGTACAACGGATCCAGGGACGTTCCAACACTGCAAACGTACGTGCTCCATGCGCTCTCCAAGATCGGGGACCCAATGCAAACGTCCCTTCTCGTGAAGAAAGGAACAAGCAAAGCCACCCGCGCGCGCACTGATCGATGCACGTATGCACGCGAACACGAGACAAGCACACACGAGTTACACGACTCGAAGGCCACGCGAGGCAACGAAGCGAACTCACGGGGGTCGATATAATATTCTAATTAAATTCTATAAATTTTTTTTATAAAAGTCCACTTATGCATGATGCAAGGTTGAAAGTTTATAAACATAATGTTAATCTATGCGAAAGAAGATCAATATATATGGTCGGTAGTGGAGCTGGGTCTCTGGCCATTGGCGGAGCTGGGTCTCGACCCTCCGGGACAATGGCTCGAGACCCAGCTCAAATTCTCACGTGGAATATATGAATAAAACAAAAAAAATTCTATGTGAATTGGACCACAAGTTGGGCCACAGTTGGACCGGCTTGAGGCCTGACCATAGGTTGGATTCGCCCCTGTATAAGGTGTAGTTGGTCTTCTCTAGTTGAAGTTAGCGAAAGGAGAACATGCGCAGGTTCACTCGCTAGCCACGCCACACCACTGTGGAGTTGCTGCTTCTTTTACACATCGAAACCATACAAACCATTCATACGAATTAGAAATTGAATAACACGCATTAACTATGTTCAAAATAAAATAATAACAAACAATTTTTTTCCTACTTACTGGTTCTATAGGAGGGAGATGAGTCTCTCTCAGAACAGAACAGAGATATATCAGTATTGTTTTGTTACCCTGTTCTTCTCTACTGCGCAACCTCGGCTTCTCCATCCTTTTCTTCGGCGTGCACCGACGTGGGGTTGGAGAGAGCAGTGTCTCTGAAGCTGGCGTTCCTTGTGATCCTGCATGGATTGAGGCGAACAATGTTTTTTGGAAACGTTCGCGTGACTGCTCACGGCTTCCTTAATCACCCGCTTCGTGTTGTCTTCTTCGCATCAGACTCTACCACGATTTTCATCGGAGCGATTCTCTGTAAATTACAATGATATTATTTGATATGATTAGACTTTGTTTTCTAGAAAGATAGTGTCTAGGGTGTATATGAGTACTATCTTGTTACGGGGTACTCGGATTTTTAACCGTCCGACTTTTTCCTGTACCTTCCTTGCACGTTTTCATGGAAATGCCTTATTTTATGTAATAAAACAATTACAGGCACACTTCTATCACAAGTAACTGCAGCATTGTTGGTTAATTACAGGCAAGCGCTGCATCTGTTTTGCATGTATAAGAAACTATTAGTTTTTTCATGGAACAAAAAATCATTTTTATACAAATATCATAATAGTTTTTACATACATTACATGTTGTAAAATTTGTATGAAAGTAATATACAAATGAATTTTTATTGACTACTTACAAAATACAGAATTTTCAGGATAGCGACCACGCAAACATTTGTTCACTTGGAAAGAACTACAAATGTGGAGCATGCATAAAAAAATTGGCTACTACAAAACAAAAACACAATGAAACTCTATTCGCCTCCCCAACCCAACCACCGAACAGATACCTGCACATCGGCTCCCACATTTAAAACTTGCTACTCCCCTCATCCGTGATCACAAACCTAAAGATCCAATAATCGCAACTATAACACAATCAAACTGAACACCCTAGAACTCAAATCAACCTCAACCAGACAAAAAAAAACTAAAACTAAATCAAATCGAACACCTTCAGAACAACTACCAAACCAATTCGCCTCCCCCACCGAAAAAAATCGTCAGGTCCATCCCCACACGTTCAGAACACGCGACTATGTCTACTTATTCACGGGAGCATCTAGCAAATCGATACTTGGTGGTGGAGAAGAAGAAGAACATATATCCTCCTCCCCTTTTTCTGCCTCTGGCTGGTGCTAGAAATAAAGAGGCGAGCAACGAGTTGACCAGGGAAAATGAAGAGGAGAACAAAGAGGTGCGGTTTGAAGGAGGCACAATATTCAAACTGACTGATTTCACACGACAAAACCGGTCTCGATTTTACCTAATCTGGCCACCCCCGTTTGCACACCTATATGAGCCCATCCACAGCGCGAATCATCACGCAGCATCCGACAAACACAAAAACGAGTACTTCGAAACACAAAAACGCAGCATCTGACAAACACAAAAACGAGTACTTCGAAACACAAAAAGTACTCAAAGTACTATTTAGCAAATTCCTCGTAGAAATAAATCATAAGACGATATCGTTGTTAGTACTGTTCTTGTTTTATGATTTGAATTGTTAATGTGTGTGTGTCTATATATATATATATATATATATATATATATATATATATATATATATATATATAACGTATCTAGTGTTAATGGGTAATTCAGTGCTAATGTGATAATACAAATCTTGACCGTTGGATCTGAATTGAACAACCAAGATTAATGCGGGTTCCCACTTCTAAACCATTTAATCACTTTGCATGCTCTCACCTTCAATACACCTTCATTAATGCGTCTTCATTAAACACTATACATGCTCCCACCTCTAACGGTCAAGATCCAGATCCAATGGTCAAGATTGGTATTATCACCTTAGCACTGAATTACCTATTAGCACTATATACGTTCCCATATATATATATATATATACACACACACACACTTTCTACTCCTAGGTGTAGTTACTCCCACCTTTGATATACCACCTAAAAGAACTTAACATACCCATTTATCGTTTTGAGTATACTCATATACTAATTATAAGATACTTCAATGCGAACCATATGAAATATTTGTAAGAGAGTCCATAGTTTCTAGCATATTTTGTAAATACATTCATATTCGTACTAAAAATGAGTATATCTAAAAAATTATACATACCACCCCTGAAAAGGTATGAATACCACTTAGATGGTCTTATATACTCGTATACTACACATACATACTCTCAGTTGCGCAAGATACTCCCTACATTATGAGATACAGAATAGGGAGTAACTACTCCTGGGAGTATGAATGAATAATTGAGTGCTAAGGTGCTAATATCAATCTTGATCGTTGGATTACGAATGATGTTTAATGCAGGTGCATTAATGAAGGCGCATTAGAGGTGAGAGCATACAAAGTGATTAAATGATTTAGAGGTGTGAGCTCGTATTAATATTGGCTGTTCAATACAGATCCAACGATCAAGATGATATATATATATATATATATATATATATATATATATATATATATATATATATGCTGGTTTACATTCAATACATACTCCGCTTCGAATCCAAATATATATTATACAAGATTTTGATATATATATAATTATATATATATATATATATATATATTTTCATATATGAAAGAAGTATATACACAAATTTAGCTATAAAAGATGGACTTTAATGATGTGTGTGATGTGTGTGTGTGTGTGTGTGTGTGTGTGTGTGTGTGTGATACAAATATTTGAATTTATAATTATACTACTGTTTATAATTCTAAATATACCGTTGATTCAATTATTACTTGAGGAATTTTAATAGCGCGTAAACCTACCGCCAAGCACATCCATGGGTTTCCAGGCAGCCCAAGCCGAGAGCGCATGGTCGGCACGCACGTACGTGCACACGGTCATCATCGCCGCCTGCCCACCGACTCACCGATCGGCTGCATCCCCGTTCGAGGTGGTGGTGCCCGCCTTGAAAAACACAGAGGCGCTTAACGGAAGGACGCGGGGGTCGTGCCGTGCCGGGCGCTCGATCGCGGGGCCCTGTAGATGGAGTCAGCGCGCGCGCGCGGTCGGTTCATTTGACTCTCGAGGTACGTGCGTGGCGCGGTGCGGTGCGGACGTGCTGTGACGGGCGCCGTGCCGCCTGTAAGCCGCGGCTGCCGCACCCGCGCGCTCGTGCATACGGTCCGAATTAAGGAGGATACATGGAGTAGCACGTACGTGCCACGCCTCTTTTTGTAATTGACAAATTTTGCAAATTTTGGTGATTAATTAAGATGGTAGTCCAAACAAGAGTTCAGTGTTTGTATGTCTGCTCAGTGCTCCATCTAGAGTTGACTAGAGCACCCACTAAGGTTCCATACTAGATATGCACATTTTATCAATACCACTTATAGTTCATACCGATGGGGGATACGCTGACGAATAAACAAAGATATCAATAAAACCAAACAGACAATTAAAGCCGAGATGCGACTTCAACACTTTTGTAACGAAATGTTACCAACCTAAAACAACAAAACTTCTCAAAGGCGTTGTGACATAGACGTCACCAGGATGCATACAACTAAGATGGACAAATTTATACCAACTCGCCATGTCATACACACGTATAAGTCCACTAATAACTCTCGTTATATAGTTTTTCTATAAGACTACTGTAGAATTCGTTTGTTCAAGCAGAGAATTACTCAATAATCTCCCTTGTACGAAAACGGTCTAAATGGGTACTAAGTACCGCTCCCATTTTCTCTAGAACAGGACAGGACAGGACAGGGCAGAATATTACGACCATGCTACCCCTGGCCCCCATGTCAGAATAACAAACTCGGCAGTAAAAACCGGCCCCACTGCGCCACACCCATCGCGCGGCAGTACGACTGTACAAGGAACAGTCCCTATCATTTATTAGTAGCGGCAAGCCGGCACTCACCTCGTGCGTCCTCGGGGGGTGTCTAGTAGTAGTATCCACTCTACTCTGCGTGCGCCTCTGTCGGTGGTTCTTCCGCTGCTTCCGTCTTCTTCGTCTTCTTGCTTGCCGTCGGCTGGCTCGATCGGTTCAGTTGGGTTGGTCTTGGTCCAATGGCGGTGGACCCCCGGCAGGTGGTGGCGGGCTTCCTCACCCTCTCCATGTTCGTCATGCTCGGCAACATGATCAAGCACGACCACTTCTCCTCCTCAGGCTCAGAGGTTTTTGTGAAGATCTCTCCTCCTCCCTAGCTTGCTCTCCATGTTCTTGGTTTATAGGATCTTGTGGTACTGGTGTGTTGTTGTGTGGCAAGTTCTTTCTCGCAATCTATCGCTTGTTTCTGCCTTCTTTAGTTAGAGACTTGAGAGCGTCCTAGTTGGGATGAATGATTTACTTGTCGGTTTGTGTGATTTTGACTGATTTGTGGAGTGTTGAGTGCGCTTAGGATTGAGATTTTATTTTCTTAGTTCTTGCCAAAAATCTAAGTGATTTGTGGATCTACTGGCGAAAGGGATCTTGATCAGTTGCGTACTTGTGTGTGAGTGTGACCTTGACTTTAAGGGCTTAACTAGGGTTTTATTATTCAATTCCAGTTAATCAGCACGTTGCACCAATAGTCATTAGCTTTGCAGTCAACAAAGAATCAGAAAGCTAGGCAGCTAAGGAATAAATTACGAGCTTCCCCCCCAAAAAAAGGTCAGTTGGTGCCTTGGTGGGGTACATCAGTAAAAAGAAAGCATCACTTGCAAAGATAAAAAGCAAAGGAGAAAATTCGTTATTTTTAATTTCTCTAGTTAGGTTTCACTATCTTTAACAACATTTTAGAATGTGAGCTAGACACAGAGAGCTAACTCTCCGTCTCTCCAGAAAAAAAAAAATGCCATGAGCTAACCCACTGCCTCTCGCATGACAAACCGCTGAGTTATCTCATAGTTCCAATAACTAATCTGTTGTTGATGGACCAGAGGTTAATGGATTCCTGTCTTTCACTTGTTCAAGGCTCCGCTGTGAGTCAATTGACAACATTCCAAGTTTACAATGATGTAAAAAAAAGCTATTTTTTCAACTGACTTGGGCATGCTCTAATTGCTCCCAATTTGAACATCAACAGCTGAGCTTGGAGGCAACAGGTGTAGAATTCAATGCAATTAAGGCTGCAGACAATTCTGAAATGACCAAGGTCAATAGGGTTGGAGTGGAGTTCCTAAATGACGCTAATGAGGAGATTAAGCCTTGCTGGACCAAACCAACTCCAAGTAACAATGCATTCTTAATCTGAGTAGTTCTTTACATCAGTATCTCTTGCCGATTTGTTTGCATACTCACACAGACACAATTATGATTTCTGCAGAGGTTCAGCAGTCTACCGGTTTTGTTACATTCTCATTGACTATTGGTCCTGAATACCATATCTCACAGGTATGCCTGCAACTTGGAACTTGTCCATATAACTGTGCAGACAAAATAATATTGTGTTTTAATTCTTGACCTGTGTTTGCAGATTTCTGATGCTGTAGTTATCGCAAGGTATCTGGGTGCAACACTTGTACTTCCAGAAATCAGAGGAAATGAATTAGGAAAGAGGCGGTATGTTTCTTGAAAAAGGAGACAATTTTAGTCAGTTCCATAAGATATGGCTTCCTGCAGACACCTACTGGCTGCAAACTTGTGTTTCATTACATAAGCATCTAGACAATTTTATCCAAAGAATCTAAGTGTATATACAAATGAAGATCAACAGTCTCTTGAGATAAGACTAACGATACTATTTGTCAATAAATAACAATACTATTTGTCAATATTCAAATGTTGAATTGTTTTTATATGGATAAACATTCATATCCACTTCAGCCCAAATGAGGTTACATTCAGTTTTGCAAATCAAAATAATGAATTTCACAAAGGCATTGGACATTCGTTTTATAAATGCTGACGATTTTTGTCACCTCAATTCACAACTAATGGTATAAATTCCATGAACAGAAAATTCCAAGACATGTACGATGTGCAGAAATTCACGAGGAGCTTGGATGGTGTCGTCAAAGTAGCACATGAACTTCCTGATGAATTTAGTGCTAAGAAGCCAGCAGTTATTAGAGTACCAAACCGGGTGACTGAAGACTTCATCATGGAAACCATTCAGCCCATCTTCCAAACAAATAATTACTTACGACTTGCGATTGTTTTCTCTTCAGTAAGTTTAAAACCAAAGGGGACAAATAACAAGGACTTGGATTCGACTGCTTGCCTTGCAATGTTCAGTGGCCTTGAATTGAAACCAGAGTTTTCAGAAGTGGCCAAACAGATGTTGGACAGGCTTAAAGAACTAAGCAAGAAATCGGATGGGAAGGTCTTGGCTGTCGATATGCAGACTGACTTGCTAGGAAAGAAGATCTGCAAAACAAGCAGCGGTGCAAGAAGAAAAGGCTGTTATAATCCTCAGGAGGTTATGGATTTCTTGAAAAAGGTTGGCTTCTCTGCTAATACAACCATCTACTTGACAGAGATGTGGTGGCACAAAGGTCTGAATACTCTGAAGGAAGCATTTCCAAACACTTACACCAAGGCAAGTAACTCATTTACCATTTGATTTGTTATGAATCTATTGTGTTTATTGAAGAGAGGCCCAAAGGGCGATATATATAGAGTACAAGAGGGCGGGGCGGCATTCTTGCCATGCATAAGGCAATTCCTATGCTTCTATGGCTGACAATAAATTTGTGGACTCGCATGGCTAAGACGAACTCAAAAATTGAGTACTACGGACTTGGATGGACGCAGCGGAAGAAAAACGACACAAAGGAGGAAACTACTAAAGATAACTAGCGAAGCAGCGGCTCTTAATAGCGGAAGAAGGCGCAAGAAGTGGAGCCAAGAAGCCATTGCGAAACCAAAGCCATTGCGATGGCAGAAAGGCGGGCCGGGAAGCCGAGTAGCCGAATCTGGATAACAACGTCGTGATGCCCTTGAACTTGAGGCTTCGGAAGTTGGAGAGAACATTCGGTCATTAATACAACCGCGTCCAACAAAGGTCACTAAGACTTAATGAAGCACTGAAGAAGCCTGATGGCTCAGCATCTTCTAGGCCACTGAGTGGAAAAGTTCAGAGAGCACATCTTCACAGATCTCACAGTCAAATGGAGGTGCTCCAGTTGGTCCAAAGGTCAAGGTCGCGATAGATCATCACGGTTTCTGGAGCGATGGGAGGATGTACTCAGAGAGAAGCCGCTCAACTGAACAAGTCATTGCAGCGACACAGCCGAAGCTAGCCACACATTAATCTCTCTCTCTCTCTCTCCACTGACTCCCCATTGCAGCGACACAGCCGAAGCTAGCCACACATTAATCTCTCTCTCCACTGACTCCCCATTGCAGCGACACAGTAGAAGCTAGCCACATTAATCTCTCTCCCACCGACTCCCATCTCGCTTATAACGGATCGCTCCCACCCTACCTCCTCATTTCCCCTTTCAATCTCCACCTCCCTCTCTCGGCGGCGCGACCTCACTTCTCGCGGTGGTGCGCGTGTAGAGGCGAAGGGCGGGCGACGAGACAGACTCGGGAGGCGGGCGGCCTGCAGAGAGAGCCGCGGGCGGCAGCAAGAACACCAGCGAGCTTCGGGATGGCCACCGTCACGAGATATCGCGTCGGGAGAGCGCGATCCGAGCCGGCGGCGAGATCCGGCGATGGCGGTCGGTCGGCGTCGACAACTTGGCGGCGCGCCGGGCTCCAGCGAGGCGGAGGCGGCCGCTCGGACGCCGACGAGGCCTTGTTTTTGCCGGAGAAGCTCAAAGACGAGGCGGCGGTGATGGCTTGAGGCTCGAAGACAAGCTCGATCAGCGAGGATCGAGGTGGCGGCGGCAAGGAAGGCAACATCGGTTGTGTCTTTGGCGCCGGCGTCGGCTCGAAGCGGCGGCGGTGCGGCTGATCAAGGTGGATTTGGATGGCGGACGACGGCGTCCGGAGGTCCGTCTTGAAGTCTAGGCAATCTCCCTCACGGTATTGGAGCGGCGGTTTGCGGATCGGGAGCTCCGTGCTCTTACGGTACTTGCGGATCTCACGCGCCGCCACCGTCGAGCTGTCTGGTGGGGTTTCTTCACGTCGCCGGTCGTCGGCCTGACTTCCTCGCCGCCTTGGTGGCGGCCGCTTCCTCGGGCTTTGCCGATATATAGAGTACATATAGATAAGCTGTGCTATCATATTCTGTTTTCTCCCAAACAATTCTTCCTGAGTGCTACACTGTGAAAGGCATTCGCGTGTTGCCATGATATATTAGCTGACATGAAAGCCATGCTTATATTGCATAAGAAAACACACACAAAGTTCAGGCGATCAACATAATTTGATCATTGCCTTTGTGTCTCGACTTGTAGCAACAACCATGTTTTCTACGGTAAAACGAGTGGCACACTTCTTGACCTACAATCTGTTTTCTTGCAGGATGACATAATACCATCTGTGAAGAAAGGTGAATTCTTGAAATCTGGAGATTCAGACCTAGCAAGAGCTCTGGACCTCGAAATCTGCTCACAGAGCGACGTGTTCGTCCCTGCAATTGCCAGCCTGTTCTACGGACAAGTTACCGGTAAGAGGATCGCATCAGGCCTGACCCAAATCCTTGTTCCTGCTCCGGTGTTCGGCACTTCAGCTCAGGCTTCAGACTTCATCTCCACATATGTATCCAAGAAGAGTCATCTTGCCTACTCATGCTACTGCTAGTACTGTTTTTGCAGTCATTAATAAGATCAACTGAAGTGAGCTGCTTGGCCATGCTTTGGGTACATATGTAAAGTGTATGCTAGTTGGTTTTGTTGTGAGAAACTTTAGCATGTGTCGGTTACTTACTGTTGTTTGGGAACAAACAGAGAGAAGCACATAATTACAGTGTGCTACAAAATGAACAGTGTCAGTTACGATTACGAGGTTTATTCGAAGATGAAATTGCATCCTGTAACCACAGCATTTCTCCCTTTTTTTCTACCCCAGGCTTTGCAACATTTCGAAATCGGGAAATTGCGACAGGAGCAGGTGCTATTAGAGAACAATTAGCAGATTTGGATTTGCGAATTATTATAGAGAATCTGGTTTTTGAGTCTAAAGTTTGTTTAATTAAAACTGATTCTGGTCTGGACAAGTAGTTAGTAGTATGGGTGCCTTCGTGCACGAGATTCGGGTTCAGTGGAAAGACTTGTCCGGACAGTTAAGGACTGAACTTTGGGCTGTCACTCCAAGTATACTCGTAGTTCCATACGCGGTGTATGGGTACCGCTTGGTCAAGTAAGGGGAAGGTCGTATTGATTTGAAACACAGGTGGTGTGAGGGCATGAGAATGTGAAATCTTATGTTCTTTAGGAACTCAATGTAAGTGTTGGACCGAAAAGGCGACTAGAGGGGGGGTTGAATAGGAGCACGCTCACTTTTTCACAAATAATTGATTCAATAAGATTTTACTCCATTAGATATGGAAGCTATGAAGATCAGTATATCAGTACAGCGGAAGACTAATATTGAATCAAATTTAAACCCCTAAGCAATACGACAAAATCAACAAAGACTAAAGCAATTCAATGCACTAGCGGTTGGACCGTTGGGTCAATGGCGGTCTGACCGATGACATGGCGGTCTGACCGGTGACCTGGCGGTCTGACCGGTGGCCTTGGGCGATCTGACCGCCGGCCTGAAGTACAGATCAAAATAGCCTGATGACGAAGTTGCAAATAGATGAAACTTTTGATCTACAACTCCAAACTTGATGAAACTTGGAACACACCTTCTCTATGATGTTAGGAACATATTCCAATAGAAGATTGTGATAATTCTTAAAAGAATAACGATCATTTTTTCGTTTGATTGAAGAAGGGTTCAAAACGAAAACTTGATCCAAAATCTTGCTCGTGGGTGATTGATGATCAAGATGATCCTAGATAGGTTCCTACATGTCACAGCAAGCTAAATCACGTGAAGAATTCAATCAAAAACTCGCGGATCAAAGAAAGACTCAAATCATCAAAAAGAGAGAAGGAAAGCAATGAGACAAAACATTGATCAATCTTTTCTTTGATTGATTTGATATGATTTGAGATTACAGCCTCTCCATCAATGGAGGACAAAGCTCAATCTATGAGCACGAAATCACATCAAACTCTCAAGAACCCTAGCCTCCACAAAAGCTCTCCCTAAGCAAAATTAGGGTTTCCAAAATAGCAAAAGAGACGAAGCAAAACTAGAGAGGGGTGCAGCCACCACCCTCCTCTATTTATAGTGGAGGCTTAGACCTTATAGAAGTTTGACTCAATTGGGCTCCCGTTAAGGCCCAAACCAAACGGGACACATACACACGCATTTTAATACGCCGTCTATATCTCCTCTTGACCCAATTAGCTACACCTTGCGCCATCTTGCGCCGCGGATTAGCCAATAGGTCACCCTTATCCATCTTGCACCACGCTTGAGTTCATTGACCTCACTTGGCATCGTCGATCGTTCTGGACCTCAGCTCTCCAAGCCTAGTCCCGATCATCCTCGCCGTTGACCACCAAGCAACCTGCATAACAATAGACAAGTAAACCGAATTTGGGAACAAGTTCTTCACAACATGATCCATGTTAGTCAAAACATGCATCATGTAACATATATGCCCTGAAACTCATGACTTTGACTTAACAACCGAACATCGCCGCCACGAAGGCCGACGATCCAAGTGAAAATCGGTCAGACCGCCCTAGGGCGGTCGATCGCTCGGGCCCGACCGCCACCTATTGGCCGGTCGGGACCGCCGATGGGACTTAGCCGAATTTCGTCTCTGGAAAAACTAAAACCTACTGGAATTTTCAATCGAATAAAACTTTTGACTGGAGACTCTAAAAATTATGAGACCAAGAGCAATAGAATCCCATCTGTTGCCTGCTACCTCTATTTTTGGCCCAGCTCAAAACACCACATTCTGAAGTTGGTTGGTCGGACCGCCGCATGGACCGGTCTGACCGCCGCCCTGACCGGTCAGACCGGTTATGGCCTGATAGCACTGTTTCTTTGCCGAAAACACGTGAAACGACAAATCGTTAACGCCATTGTCAATTGTCACATCATCCTAAGATCTGGAGCATATCCCCATGATATCCACAGTAAGAATATAATATGCAAGTGAGCGCTATTTTTATTTTGATGTTGGGCGATCGACCAACATGCTAACTTCTTACATTGGCCCCTCTAACACAACTTGCATGCCCGGTTAGTTAGTAGACGGTATAGCTAGCACTAAGCGGGATTTCATCATGCATGGGTGGTTCACTTCAATATAGTTTTCTTGTTGAAAAATACCGAGTCTTGATTTCCCCGGTCGACACACCAAAGAAAGTGTGTTATTATCCGGAGGTGTGGGTAAAGATGTACTCTCCTGCAGGGTTATAAACTATTCGAATAGCCGTGTCCACGGTTATGGACAAGGATTGAGTCTTGACTGACATCATTGTTAAACTCTAAACTAAAACGGACATGGGAACAACTTGGTATTGATATGACAGGTATGTCACACAGTTTAATTTATCAAAGTGGGCTGCCACTTTGGTATTGTTGATCTATATTTATATCATTGTTATTTAAAATTCTTTTATCAAATTATGTTTGATAAATGATATTTACAAATTAGTAGGATGAAAACTTGTTCATTTTATGCAAAACTTAAGCCATTAAAGCCTGTCCTTTGGTCAACCTTTAGCATGTATAAATTCTTCTCCTTTGGATAGTGTCTATCATACAATTTCTTTTATTAGTTTGTGTAAGACTTGCGAGTACCTTTTGTACTCAATCCACATATCTGCTTGTTCATGTGAGGGTGACTGCAGCAAGTGCAACGGCTTTAACCCCAGTTGGTTGCTTATGAGTATGGGCATGCCAACCTGGTATTCCCCTTTTATTTTCAAGTTTATCTTCCGCTGCGATTTATTTAATTCTGGTTAAATTTAGCCGATCGGCCACCTTATGAAAAATCGGGTCATAAGGCCCTATTTATCGAAATTGTAATATTGATTCTAATAATATTTGCATATTTGACTATAGTTGTGATCAATGTTGTTTGTATATGTGCATGTTAGTCACTGATCCTTGGAACCTAACATGATACGCATATCCGGGAACCTTGAAATCGGTTTCATTTCATGTTTATGGTTGTGCCTTCTGTGTAATCACTTGACTCGAATCAGATTCGATTTTGGGATCCCACACTGATGGTGCTGGTTGATCGGTGGAGGCTGGAGATGCACATATTCCACCTTTCGTGTGGGGAGATGACACCAACGCTTCAAAACATGGGCTACCTGGTGTAAGATCGAGGAGGCCGACTAGAGGGGGATGAATAGACGATTTTAAAAATCTTTTGGCTAAAAATGATTTCTAATGCGAAAGAGTAAGACAAATCGGTTTTACACAATTAAGACCTAAAACAACTAGTCTCACTAAGTGCACCAACAATATTAGCTATGTCAATGATAGCAAATATACAAAGATATCTAAGCAATTTAATTCTAGGAATGTAAATTGTACAAACTAAATCACTAGAGAACAAACCACAATGACACAAAGATTTTTTACCGTGGTGTTCGGAGACTTACCGGTCTTTCCTAATCCACGTTGAGATAAGCCCAAACTAATTGGACTGGCTCCACGAATTAAGCAAAACACCTCAAATCCACTAGTGGTAGCTCTTTCCTGCTCCAGGTAGGTGAGCTCCAACCTTCACACCACTTCGGCCTCTTCACAATCTTCTTTGAAGAGATCACCGGACACGACGCTTTCAACGCCGTCTAGGAGTCGGCAAACTCGAAGAGTAATAAGTCAAGCCCTTGCTTGACTATCACCACGTGCAACGAATTCACAAGCTCAAGTGGATACGAAATGCAACTCTAGATGCAACACATGCAACTAGAGACATCTCTCCTTGCTCACAAGGTGAAACACATGCACAATTGAAGGAGAAACTCACACTAGCTCCATAGAATGAAATGAAGAGCCAAAGGGTATTTCACAACCGACCAAGGGGGCATTTATAGCCCCCACCACGAAAACTAGCCGTTGGAACAAACATCTCGAACATATCAGGATTTCCGGTAGTATCGCCGTTCAAGGACCGATACTGCCGCAGTCGAGGTTCAACGGTCGATTGCTGTGCATTTAATGCACTGAAATAGCCGTTATACAAAAAGGTGTGGTACTACCGCCAACAAGGAATCAATACTACCGCATCGCGGTCGTACCGTTCGGCTAGAACGGAGCTACCGTTTTCCAGAGCTCAAGAATTCTCAAAAACACACTCTCTGGAAAACTCGTACCGCCAAGTAATAATAGGTACTACCACACTCCTGGTAGTACCTCTCGGCTATATCGGTATTACCGATTTCTAGAGAATCAAGAATCACAAGAAAAACACATTCTCTGGAAAAGACGTACCGCCGTGAAACCATCGGTATTACCGACTTGCGGTAATATCTGCGGTCATACCGATCCAAGGGAGATAAAAAACTCCCAAAACACCATCTCTGTAATATACATACTGCAACATAATTTTTGGTACAACCGATTTGCGGTAGTACCGCATCTGCAGTGCGGTCGTTTTGATTTTCAGAGAGTATCAAACCACTCAAAACACTCTCTTTGTATTTTACGTACCGCCATCCATTTTCTGGTGCTACCGACCTGCGGTAGTACCACTTTTCAAATGCGGTCGTTCCGATTACCATAGAGTGTTAAAACATCCGAAAAATATGCTCTCTAGAAAATACATACCGCCAACAAAATATCGGTACTATCGACTTACGATAATACCGCTTTATCAACAGCGGTCATACCGTTTTTCAAAAGCTCAAATCAAGACAATGCATGAACCATAACAATTTACAAAACACATTAGCAAACTTAGATCATGCAACAAGGAGTAGGTAAATGGACTTCAACCATTTACAAAATATATTTACAAAGTATAGTCACATGCAACAAAGATTAAATGCATGAGTCTCGACTATTTGTAAAACACATTCGCAAATACTAGCATCATGCCATGGTGAGCTAGAGCAAGCGAGATTGAACTATCAACATATGATGGGACTCAAGTTACTAGGCAAGATTCCTCTTAATAGTACAGCAACCTGATGAGGATATGACCCTATGGATATAATCATATTTGCTATGCTTACTAGTCCAATTACAAGAGCTCGTACGCTTCACTTAAATTATCAGGTGAGCTCATTTTTAGGAATGTATTTATATTATATGAACTATATAATGCTACCTAATGATAAAAATGTATATTTGTGCAGCATCACATCACTTTTTGTCCAAACTAAGCAAGAGTTTGAGTTGGACACGTTTTAGAATCCAATTCGGCCTCTGAGACAGCACTAACTTCAAACGTGCTTAACTTTCACATACAGAGTCTGTTTGAGCTCCACGAGGACTTGATGGAAATCTTATCTCATCCTATTTTCACCGGATCGGCCTCACCTTCAAATTCCTTATGTGGGCTCCACAATCATAAAAAAGGTGTTATATCACCTGTTTGGCCCAAATTTGGGCCTTGTAATGCTTAGGCCCAAGGGAAGGCACCACCCTATGCGCTCGTACTGTTTATAAGACACTATTTATACATGAATAGTATTATAAATAGTATCACCTCCTATTTTGTTAGCTATGTGCTGCTTCCCCTTCCCTATATAAGGAGGTCGCACCCCTCTAGTTTCCTTAGATTTTATTTAGTTAAAAGTTAGCTTCATTGCAACTTCGTGTATTGACTTATGTCGATTAAACCAACCATAATACCGCTACAGAATCACAACTTTATCAAATATTTTATCTTATTTGCAATTTCAGATTGCTTATTATCTTGTTCTTGCGTATTCTTCGATTGCATGCAGGAATAGACTTTCGTGGTCAGGTCGATCATCTTCTAGCAAGGTCAATAACGATCTCGGAGTTGGTTCAGCGATTGCCGGGCATATTGGTCGTGTACGATTGGTAGCCAAATCGTGAGTCGTCTCCACCAAAATCGAGTTATCATTCTCACCGAAAGATCGGAACATCCATTGTCGCATCAGCTTTTGATAAGTTAAAAATAGGGTAACAAAGAAGCCAAGGTGTATGCATGGTATATGTATATGTCATTTGTTTTAAGCTGTTCTTCGTTGTTACATAATTAATGTTATAAAACAACATCGATCATAAAAGCTCATTGTATTATTAGCCCAAGAATAATCATATATGTTGACGAGCAAAATAAAATATCTCACACATTTATGCAATTCAAATATCTGAAGTTGTAAACTTGCAGTGGTAGAACATATGGGCAAATCTACAACCTTTGGAATTAAAAAAGTTCATCAATATAATCATAATTCAATTGAGTGTTAGCAAATTCATCTAGAAAGTGTGAAAAGATTTGAAAGTTCTTCCATACTTCAACATCATTATGTAGATTGTCAATACTAGATGGTGCAATAAGAGATGAACATATAGGCATTGGATTATCACTCAAATTTATTTTCCTCTCATAATGAACAAGATTCAGCACACAAGAATTGTTATTCAAAATAGTAAGCTTCAATTCATCTATGTGATCACAAGTTATGCATATTCAATACACAAGAAATTGATTGTCTACACCATAATCTCCAATCAAATTAAACTTATATCCAGGGGTGTACGCACTAGACAAGGATTTTGAACATGCGATTTGAAACTTGCTCTATAGCATGTGACAATTTCATAGGTGGCTCCAACATAATGTAACATAAAGAATCAGTAGGAGAAATTCTAGTCAAAACTTCTTTATGTCTAACCAATTCCACATGATTATTATATGTGATTGACTCATCATATGAATCGCTCAAAAAGCAGACAATTCAATTATGTTATCACATGGTGCACTCAAGTCAACATGTAAATCAACAAGTTTATCACATGGTGCACTAAAATCAATGTAGTTGGAATTCTCTTCGTGAAATATGTGCATATCATAATTATTTTCCACTAATTTTTGCTCTAAAATAGCATGAACAGTGAATAATTGTAGTTCTTCACAAGCATACTCACCTTGAGTGATGATAACACCATGATCTTTACCTTTTTGGCTCTTTTCAAATGGTGTAGGTGCATCCATCTCTTTATCTTCCTTCTCAACCAATGGAGTCGATGGTTTAATCAGCTCATCCTCCTCTTCGGTATAGTTCTCAACTTCCTGCATGTTGTTAGTCACAGAAAAATACAGAAACACAGGTTTATTCCTATATTACCTATCATCAAGCATTCTCAGTTTCTCTTTAATCTGACGTTCAACCTTACAGGCAAGTATAAACAAATGAGAGAGAGAACCATATTCTTTGTGAACAAGAAGGTCCTGAATTGCTTGATTAAGCCCACCTAAGAATCTATTCTCTATAGCTTTAGCATGTTCCTCTAAGCCATAACGCAACAAATAAGTTTTCAATTTATGATAGTATTCTCTTACAGTTTGACGACCTTGTTTGAAACATCATAATCTAGCTAACAAATAATCAGCATGACATTTAGCAACAAGTTCATCACTCAAAAGTTTCTTTAATGCATGCCAAGTTTGAGGCACTCTTCCATGTCTACGTAAATACTTCCACCAAAGTGTTGCATCTTCAACAAAAAGCACTAGTGGCAGCTCTGATCTTTTGCCTACCAGACCATTCATAATATTCAAATTCTTTATTTAAAGCTATCTCCCAATCAATATAGGCACAGGATCAAATTTACCAGCAAAGGATGTCAAAATAATTTTAGATTTACCAGGCGTACTATCACGATCATATACCTCCCACGGTGAAGAAGCTTATCTCAAACATGCATCTTCCTCACGAACTTTCTTGCGCTCCCGTTAAATGGCTTAAATAAGATGTGGATCTATCTCATAATCATCCTGTGAACCTGCCATAGTTAGTATAAAACAAGAAAACAATCATAAGTATATGTTCCTATCAACTACTAGGATCTGGAGGCTCAAAGTCACTCACACTCAAGCTCATACCAAGATCTTACCAATACTTACCAAGCAAACAGACAGTGATCGACAACTAGTGTCGGTGTCAACGATCTCCGAAGATTGGCAAAGCAATTGCAAACAACTGGTACCTGTGCAATGGTAGAGGTGGAGCTAGGATAGGCTTCAATATGGTAGGAAGGATTAGCAATAATCAAATTGATAATTGCAAGTTAAAAAATTGCTCAAAGTAGTAGTCAATATTGCTGATCCTAGCCTAGAAAGAGCTAGCTAATCAAAGCCTATCAAGAGAAGTGTATGAACGCACACGTAAAGATCAATGTGACTTGATGTAAGCAAAGTAAATTCCCACACCAAGTGCTAGGAGAGACGCTAGCCAACTACTCAAACTTTTATGTAGGGGCACAAGATTGTTCACACGATATAGAGCACAAAATCATAATAGTGTGCAATGTAAACATCCGTCTAGTTGAAACAGTAAACAATAGCTAGTCTCAAAAGATGAAAAATTAAAGTTTTATATGGATTATATATGCTTGTTTGAAAGGTTTCGACAAGATCTACAACTTTGCAGTTGAGGCGATTCCCAAATTTTGAAGGGAAGACTGAAAGAAAAGGCAAAAATAGAAACCGAAAACCTGCGACGTGAATTCGGGCCCGAAGATGGCCGATTTTGGGGCCCCTGGTGGGCGCTTAGTGGCTTAGATGGAAAGTATGCACCTCATCGTTTGCTTTCCAACGGGTACAAGAACGTCCAAAACAGACACTATATGCAAAAGTTATGCCCGTTTTACTAAAGGTGTCTCGGAAATGGAATCGTACTCAAACTCGAAACCGACTCGGGTTTAAATTTGAAACTGCTATATCTTTCAAACCCAAGGGCCAAACTTGCTGAATTTTTTTGTGGAAGCTTGTGGCTATATGTAGAAGGACTTCACCAATTTTCACTGGTTTTGCCAAAAGTCTAACGTTCTTTTAGATTTTCTCTTTTTTTCCTTTTGGTTTTCCACTCTTGAACAACCAAAATCAACTGATTAGGGTTTCCCCTTTTGATTCTTGCTCCTTTCTGATACCATCTGATGTGACAATGGGTGTCTCAATCTTTTGGTGAGAAGGATAACTCGATTTGGTTGGAGACGACTCTCACGATTCGGCTATCAATCGCACACGGCCAATATACCGTAATTGCTGAACCAACTCCGAGATTGTTATCAACCTTGCTATATGTACGATCGACCTGACTACAAAGGTCTATTCCTGCATGCAATCGAAGAACACGTAAGAACAAGATAATAAGCAATCTAAAATTACAAATAGGATTGAAATATTTGATAAAGTTATGATTATGTAGTGGTATTATAGTTGGTCTAATCGACATAAGCTAATACATGAAGTTGCAATGAAGCTAACTTTTAACTAAACAAAATCTAAGGAAACTAGAGGGGTGCGATCACCTTAAATAGGGCAGGGGAGCCGCACATAGCTAACAAAATAGGGGGTAGTACTATTCATGTACTGTTCATAGAGTTGGTACTGTTCACATGAATAGTATGGACTCCCTTGGGTGTCCGGCAAGCGCATAGGCCAATTCCGGTACGATTACAAGGCTCAAATTGGCCCAAATAGGTGATGTAGTATCTTCTTTTGATGATTACAATGTGCACAAATGGAATTTGGAGGTGAGTCAGATCCATTGGAAAGAGGACGAGATAATCTTTTAATCAAGTACTCGCGGACCTCAAACGAGTCCGTATGTGAAAGTTATGCTCGTTTGAAGTCGAGGCTGTCTCTCGGAGGCCGAATTGGATTCCAGAAGATGTCCAATTTGATCTCTTGCTTGGTTTGTACAAAAAGTGATATGGTGTTGCACAAATATACATTTTCATTATTAGGTAGCATCAAATAGTTCATGTAATATAAATGCACTCCTAAAAACGAGCTCACATGATAATTTAAGTGAAGCGTACGAGCTCTTGTAATTGGAATAGCAAGTATAGCGAAATATAATTGTATATATAGGGGTTATGTCCTCATCACAAACTATACTAGTAATCCGGTTTCCCAACCAAGCACCGATACCGTTAAAAGACTAGGAACACATCCTTAGCCCTAACTAGTCATACCTTTACCTTGCATATCCTCTTGAAGCTTGATGGCACGCATCTTCACTTCAAGTCTAGGTTCTTGACTTAAATACCATCAATGCATGATGATCTTCTTCACTTCAGGATCTTGTCTTGATGCCCATCAACACATCATGACATTCTTCATCCCGAATCTTTACTTGAATATCATCAACACATGATGATCTTCTTCACGTGCCCTCCATCAACACATGATGAGTCTTCTCTTGACTTGATGATAAACTCATGATCATATTTTCTTCGAGATCTTGATATGCATCAATACATGATGCATTCTTCACTTGACTTCCATTAACCCATGATGGATCTTTTCTTCTTGACTTGATGTTGATCAACTCATGATATCATTCCAAGTCATCATCATCATGGAACTCAACCTATTTCACCAACTCATAAAAATATTAGTTCTACAATGTAATTATCATTAATTACAATAATATACCATTAACTCATAATGGTGGGTCAAGATACTTCAATCTTTCCCTCTTTGGTAATTGATGACAACCATCACACTTACAAATAATTGAATATAAGAACATATGGGTGTATATAAACTACACTAGTTTTATATACTCAATGGTATATTTCAAAGTAGAGATCCCAAGAATACGTGGATAAAAAATATGGATCAATACTAATTAAACCACAAAATATAGAGTGAACTCCCTCTAAATGTGTGCATACATGATTGTATAAAAAGAACATATGCACATATTCAAGTTAGACTTTTGGTGGAGTTCAACCTATATTTTGGATCCGAGAAATGCAACAAGATATAAGAATTTAATGTCAAATGCATACATTTTTGTTTTTCACCTTTTCATCCAATTGAGACTAAACAATAAGTATAACAATTAAAGTGTTAGTATCATAAATATATTTGTCATTAATCACAAAAATACTCTATTAACTCATAATGGTAAGCCTAGATTCTTCACCTAGCCGGGTTGCCCTGCACGGGCTTCCCCATGGCAGCGTACGATGTCCCGACACATGGCGTACGGATATCCTTGGGAGGTTCCAGGGGTTGCTGCTGACCAACGCCGGCTATAGGGAGTTCTCCAATACGCATGGGCCGACGCTAAGGTGGATCAACCAATTCGACGTAAGTATTTATAACTCTTGCATTTACACTTTAATTCCTTTTGTTCAACTTAGTGATGTGTCTCTGTTTTCTTACAGCTGCCTGCCCTGGGACCGAATGCATCCGGGTACACAGTGAGGAGGTACTTCGAGATGTACTTGTTGTGGCTCTTCAGGTGGGTCATGTTCCTAGGGTCCCATGACGATAACGTGGACAAGCACATGATCTGCTACGCATGGGAGCTGGCAAACGAGGAGGTGGACATGATCCCACCATACGCCTAGGGCCCGGTGGTGTTGTGCACGATGTACCACGACCTGTGCAGCGCATGCCACTAGGTTCAGGAGAGCTCCGTCCTCTCCGGATGCCCGTTGCTTCTTCAGCTGTGGTCCTTCGAGCGTTTCAGATCGGGTGACCACAACTTTATCTGGAGCCTACACCGACGCAATGTACATCGCTGCCAACCTCGTGTACCAACCGACCATGGGTACGGTGTGGTTTCACTGACGGGTATGTTTTTTTTGAACCTTAGTCCTTTTCGTGATTTAATTTAATTGCATATGCTAAGTTTTAGTTGTTCTATTCCACGAGTCACCTTCACTCCGATCACTACGCACGCGTTCTACCTGTACTATGTTGCGATGTTCGATCAGTTGATCGATGATCGCGTCATCTAGATGCCATACACCTAATGCACGCGAGACTAGTAGTACTGGTAGACATGGAAGTTCTTGGCGCATGACATCTTCATGAAGGAGTACCACGTGCACCGGGTGATGCGTTAGTTCGGTTTACGTCAGGAGTTCCCAGTGCATTGGGGCCACTGGTGTCACCGAACGTTCATGGGTAAGTTCATGTTTTTTTTTTCTCGTAGCCTTTCCCTTACGAACTTAATAATTTATCGTCTCATCTTCCACAGGTACACTAGGAAGGGAGTAGCTGGTACGACTTCTTGGACCGAGAAGATGATCCATTGGGTTGAGCAGTGGCTCCATGCCTTGGCGGACATGCACAGGGAGGCTACTCCCTATGACCTCAGGACGTACGAGGAGTAGATCGAGTGGTATTCCACTCGGACGAGGGTTCGTTGCTTCAAGGGTCGTGGATGACCCACTACGCCACGAGGCCGCGACGATTGACACGTACCCCACCGAGCCGGACTCCGTATTCCATCGCACAATACATATTGAACGGTCCATACTTATTATTTCCTAGTAATGTTTTCGTTTTCTAACTTGCTAATTCTGTGTACAGAACGATCTCGCATGGGAGATGCATGAGTTGGCGAGCTCCGTGTGTAGTTTGACGATCGGGGAGCGCTATAGCACAACGAGGTAGGAGATCAGAGAGGCAATGGACCAGATGTTAGAAGCGTCGAGACGAGCCATCTAGCTTACGTCGTGTCATAGGCCGAGGGATGTGATAGACCCACCTGTGCGTGGACGTGGGGTGAGCCACGGTGTGTCACGCCCCACGGCTCCTCACCCGGACGTGGCGGGCGTGTCCTCGTGGCACCGCGACTGGGAGTACCCTAGCACCAGTTTAGTTCAAAGGTACACCTAAAACACTTATGTCTGGTTGTTAATTTCAAATTCCACTAGTTACTCACGACATTTTCTTCTAGCAAGTCCTCAGTATCATCCATACCAAGGGCAGTACTACGTTGAGTCATCAGCTGCGATGCAAAAATCAGGTAGGTCCATATTGTTTACAAGCATAACGTACTATTTCAGCATTTCTTTCTTGTTTACATGCATAACGTGTTGTTCCACAGGTCGTACACCCCTATCTAACGAGGAGCTGGAATCGCATGAGGGAGTAGACTCCGGGTACTACGACATCGCCCGGGAGTTGGCGCTACAGCGAGCACTACACAACGAGAGCAACCAGGTCTTTGTTGGGACTTCACATCTGCACGATGCGCCAGAAGCGAGCCTGCCGACGCAGCACCCCCTCGGGGCACACCCTCTGGGGACACTCCTTCTCGCGACACCCCCTCAGGATACTCGCGTCGTGTCGGGGCACACCCTCTTACGACACCCCTACTCGGGACACCCCCTCTCAGGATATAATTGTAGCAACTAAATAGTAATAACTTTGTTATCGATTGGATTTGATGAGAATGTGATACTGTGGATATCGTGAGGATATGTGCACGATCTCAGGATGATGAGTCAATTGGCAATGGCTTTGTTGGTTTGCAAAATCTCGCGTTTTCGGTTTTGCTTCAAGGCTGTCAGACCAAAGGCGGTCTGACCGGTGGCTCGGGCGGTTAGACCGCCCGTGGAAGAGGTCCGACCGGTCGTGGTGGCCAGTCCGACCGATATGTTTAAAAGTGGTTTTTGGAGCTGAGCCAAAAATAGGTTGTGTAGGCAAGTGAGGGGAGTCTCCTGGATGTGGTCGCATCATTTTTGGAGCTCCCAATCAAAAGTTCTATTGAGTTGAAAATTCCAGAAGGTTTCAGATTTTCACGATGGAATTTTGGCTAAGTCTTTTTGGGCGGTCCGACCGCCATTGTGGAATCGGTCGGACCGGCCTGAAATCGGTCGGACCGGCGATATGGGGCGGTCAGACCGCCGATCACTTGAAGGTGAGCCTTCTTGGCATTGATGTGTTTTGATTGTGGTTATTGTATGGATGTCAATGCTTTATTGTTGCATATTGCATTGTGGAAGTAACGTGGGTCAAGTTGTGAAGAACTTGTTCCCGGAGACGGTTTGTTTGTCTATTGCTGTGCAGGTGGCTTGCAGGTCAACGACGTCAACGGTAAGGTGGATCGGGACTACGCTTGGAGAGCCGAGGTCGAGCGATCATGGATGCCGGGTGGTCGTGTGACTCAAGCATGGTGCGAAATGGACAAGATGGATCGAACAGGTAGTTGATGCATACCGGTTGGATCGGCGGTCGGAAGTCGGTACAAGTCTCTAGGAGGTTCCGATGGGATTCGGACAGGAGAGACTTGGCGATAGGATGAGAGCCGCTGATCAACCTACACGTGGTGAAGCAGGCGATTGCTTCAACAGATTGTTGTGTGTGTGGGTCCCATGTGTGAGTGGGTCCCAAAAGTGAAACCCTAGGCTTCTCCTATAAATAGAAAAGGGGGAGATGTAAAACCCCTTGAAGCATTTGGAGCCCTCTTCCTTTTTCTAGGGTTAGGAGAGGAGAGGAGAGGAGAGGTTAGGGTTTGGAGAGATTGTGTGTACTCCTTGTGTGAGATCTTGTCCTCCTTGAGGGAGTGGCTTTGTAAGCATCTTGTGGGATCAATCAATCTTGTGATGCTTGCTTGAGAGATCATTTGTCTCCTTTGTGTTCTTCTCTCTTTTGGATGAATTTGGTGCTTCCTTGATTCAAGTGGTTAAGCTTGGTCTCTTGACCTATTTTCTCTTGCTTTGATGTGTGGGAATACTCCTAGAATCATCTAGACCATCAACCCCCACAAGCAAGTTTTGAATCAAAGATTTTCATATTTATAGGGTTTGTGCACTTCTTTGTTAAAACCTTGAGAGATCGATTCTACGAAGTGGATCTGGAGGATCGTCGCTAGAAATAGGTCTCTAATATCCTTAGGGAGGTGTGCTCTAAATTTGGTCAAGTTTCATTGGTTGAATCAAAAGTTGGACCAAATTTCGTTTTGGATTTGGGTATTGTTTTTCAGTACTGGACTAAATCGGTCTGACCGGTTTTGCAACGGCGGTCCGACCGCCCGCTTTTAAGACCGCCCGGTAGTGGCAGGTCGAACCGATTTCCAACGGTCCGACCGCCAGTTAGTAGCCGGTCCGACCGCTCGTTAACCGTCGGTCCGACCGCCAGTCTGCAGCCGGTCTGACCGCCAGTACCCAGATCAGACCAGTGAGATCATTTCCCACATTTGTGTCGTGTGGTTGAGGGGGTTATCGAATTCAGCACAAGGCTTCCTATGTGCGCTTACTGATCTTCTTAGCTTTCATAGCTAAAGGAGTAAAGTTCGTGTTGAATTTGATTAAGGCGGAGAAATTTGAGAAAGCGCCTATTCACCCCCTAGTCGTCTTTACCGGTCCTACTGATACTCTCATCCTTTGCATGTTGACTTCAATGATCATATAAAAATAATAACAAAGCAATGGTGAGTCTAAGACTCAGCAAGTATATTATAGAACAATAATAACAAAACTGGTCATTCAAATAGATCATTTGCTCATATCATGGCTCATACTAGTATAACATAAGTGAACACCCGCGCCAGTGTTCACCCTTTCATCAGCCTGTCCTCCATGGAACCAGTGATCTCTCCACTCCCGTGGAGTTTGACCACCATGGTAGATATCACATGCCCACCCGAGATGGTCTACATCATTCATGACATGAATATGTACGTGATGCAAAAATGCAATTTGTTACATTATCCATTAACATGATCAATTATCATCATATTACCATAATTACCATATCATCATCATGGGCATATCATCATCATTATCATAAGCATGGATAAAACATAAATATATCATGGTAAATTAAATGTAAAGGCAGGTGGCACTCAAAACGATATCTACCGTTCTACTATACCCTTGCTTTTTAGCTATGGAAATCGGAACGATGTGGATGTGACACCGAACTTGAGGCAACACTATCTGGACAAAGCCAATACCCACCTTAAAAATATGCAACAAATAGTACAAGAGCATAAAGAAAATCAATATCTCTCCCGCACGCAAACCCAACATAATTAAGCCCTTTTCACCGGACAACCCACCCGCTATTTCGGTGATGAAACATCCATAACTTCTAATTTTAGAATCTAAACATAGCAAACCATATAAGTTCTAGAATATAAACAAAATTTTCTACACTTTTCTAGTGATGCAAATCCTTGATTAAGTTGTATAAGCCCTCGTTTTTAACCCCAAAGGTCAATATGAAACATTGTTGAACAACAGGCTTAGAAATTTTATATCTATTTTTCTATCACATAAAAAGTATCAAACCTTACCACTTCTAAAAACTATGAACAATAACCTAACTTTTCCTAGTTATAACCTTAATTTAATTCAATCATCTACTGTAAGTAATAAAGTAATAAAGCAAACAACATGGCTGCTACCAACGACGATGGAATTCTGGACAACAGCGCTCCATAAGCCATAACTTTTACACTACTTCACCAAATCCAGTGTTCTTGCACTCTATGAAAATCTTAAACAATAACCTACAACATTCATAACATGACAAAGCTATGAAATAGGATATAGATACCCCAAAACTCCCTCATAAGGTTCAGCAACACACTGAACCGAAATAGGGCATCGTCAAAACACCAATTCTCACTATCGATCAACACTAAACTTTGATTAAACTGTAGTCTAACATCACAGCAAGAATTTCCATATCATCACCCCTCAAAAAGATGACGAAGACGATCGGATCACAAAACCCTAGTTTTCCCCCTTCTCCCTTCCTCCCTACTCTTCCTTGCTTCTCCTCTGTAGCTGGCAACACAGGCAGCAGTAGCAGCAAGACGCACGACATCTAGGGCTGGCGGTGCAGTAGGGCGGCACAACAGCCTGACATAGCTCGCAGCAGCAACAACAGGGGCGACTACAACTGGGCTAGGGCAGGAGGTGGCGACAACTAGGGTTAGGACTGGCAGCTAGGGTTTGCACGACGCCCTCCCCTGACCTCCTCTTATAAGCGGCGCGAGGCATGGGCCCAGGCCCAACACAGCCAACTT
The DNA here is from genome assembly GCA_036346395.1 of Hsuehochloa calcarea. NCBI lineage: Eukaryota > Viridiplantae > Streptophyta > Magnoliopsida > Poales > Poaceae > Hsuehochloa > Hsuehochloa calcarea. The sequence goes on from CM070610.1 coordinate 7,116,032, forward strand.
GCCAAGTACAGGTTGGATTCAACCTGGCCCACTTGCCCCTCCTCTCTTCTTTCTTTCCTTCCCATTTTTTCTTTTCGAGGTTTTAAATAAGCGGGATATTACATAAGACAACTGCGATTTGCAACACAATAAAGCACTGTTTTCTAGCAGGACAATTTGTTCCAAAGTCACAGCCATGTGGATGGAGGTAGAGTCTCAGAACAAACAAAAGACATGGATGGAAGTTTAGCCCTAAAACTAATTTGCAGACCCCAATGTGAAGCTTAATATGCTCATTCTGATCTTTTGTAGTGCACTGCATGCACACCGTGAACGAGCTTCCTCTTATTCTTTCTCCACGCATTTGCATCTATCTATAGAGATTGCCCTCTCTGCAACTCCAGTTGAAACAGAGCCTAGCCGCTTTGCCATAGCCTGCAGTTTCTCCAAAAGTTGTTGTTCGGAGAAGCGTTGGAAGCTGAATTTTCCAAGACGCGTCTCTAGTTACACTTCACTCAGATAGACAACTGCTAAGTCTCAGCCCTTGCATCCTTGCTCTTCATCTGCAATAGCAATGCAATGCAATACGTGTCGAGACACTACTGTAAGCTCACTGAACGGAAATACACAGAAGAAAAGGATCAGTAACTATGTATGAGTGCGCAAATTACCTTGGCGTGGCCTTCTCCAAGAAGAACAATGCTTGAAGTAGTCCTGGAAAGGTCTGACAGGCACAGGAATGAATTTCCCGAGACACGCGAGAGGCCAACTGGATTGAAAATGGACAGAGATCACAACGTAGCAATTGGAGGAAAGAAAAGAATCGAGGATGAGTGGCCTGTGTATGTAACAGGACTTGACGTAAAGAGTAATTTTAACGGCTAAAGGAGTAAGTGAATTCTACTCAAACGATAGTGTGTTCGACTTGTTTATTGACGCAAGAGAAAACAAAAAGAGCAAGTCTTAGGTATTAGATTTAGATGTGAATGTAGTAACACAGAATAGGCTGATGCACACAACAAGATACTTAGTGTTCAGATCAAATTAACACAAGTTCTTTAACATTAACACAAAGGGAGCATGCGGCCAACTATATTTGGATACAAGCAATAACTATGTCGCACACTAGGCATTTAGAGCGAAACAACTTATCTGTGTACAACGAATAAGTTTTATGTGCATACCTTACTGCACCAATAACAACTGTCAACAGCCATAGCCTCCAATTAAGTCTAACAGTGTCAAAGAACTTCCCGAGAAACTCAATTATCAAGATCTGTTAGAGAGAGGGTGTTAATACTTGGGCTTCATCAAAACATGCACAGCATTCAAATATCATGTTACCTGAAGGACAGTAGTTATACCAACTATCCCCACGAAAAGGTGGTTGTTTGTAACTCCTCTGAAGACATTTTTCTCCTCAGGCTTGCGAGCATTGAACTCATTGAAGATCTGACATGAATGGCACAGCAGACATTAGAAAAGAATTCTATGATTTCTACATGTGTCAGTAACATGTACCATGGTATAACATAAAAATTTCCAAGCTGCTGATATAGGTTTCCGGATGGTTTGTGGGATTATTTACCAGATAGATAAAAGCTCCAGGGAGAGCAACATTCTTAAAGCTAAAATTACCATAACCACATATATTCAAATAACAAATGGATATATAGCGAGCGTGTGTTACACATTTAAGAAGTGAAAACAAACTTCTGTTTCACTAAACTTTTAAATTGAAGAACAATACTTGAAGTAAAATCCAGCCAACTTACTTGGCAAAAGACAAATGCGTTAAATACAAAGGTGTTTTTCATTTTATCAGCATGCTCTCGACTTTCGCTCTGCAAATGCAGAATCCTTTTGCCATCAAAATTGAAGATGAGAAGAACTGCTATCTGGTAAAGAGCCTGCAACAAAATCCATGCGCGAGATGAAGAAAAGCTGATTCGACAGGTTCCAAATTGCATGTTTGCATACATACAGGTGAGTCAGACAACTACATACCTGTATAAACAGGTTTCTCCACATGACATTTGTAACAAGAGGTTCCCTGCAGAAGTACAATAAGGAAGTATATCACGATGCCTTTAGACAACACCTCAATACATAATTGGATATAAACATACTAGAACAAAACTGTTGATAGTTATATAGGACAACGTATCGTGCCTTCGACCAACAGGATTTCTCTTCATTAGGTTGTCTGTAGGTGGTTCAGTTGCCAATGCAAGAGCTCCCAGTGTGTCCATGATAAGGTTCACCCAAAGAAGCTGTCAAGGGAACAAAATGAAGTGGATGAAAACAAATAAACAGGACACTACTTTCTTAAAAATATCTCAAATAACATTTCTGCAACATGATCTATATAGCTTAGTAGTTTGCAATAACTTTTTAAAAATAGCCGTTCATTACAAAGATCCATATTTTCTAAAATTTTCAAATCAAGAATTAAGATGTTTTAAGAATACCCTTTCATGCACGACAGCTAAACAACTCCAGTAAGAATGACAATGCATATACACAAATAATTACAGATAAGACAATAGCTATGGGATATATACTATATAGCTATCAGAAGATAGTTGCACAAGTCAAGAGAACTGTTCCAACCTCAACGGCATTTAGAGGCAAATCACCAGAGGACACAGCAGCAACCACATTTATCACTAGGGCTGCAACATTAACAGTAAGTTGGAACTGGATGAATTTCTGAATATTTGCATAGACAGACCGTCCCCATCGAACAACCTAAAACAAACAAGGAAAGTGAAGATCTGTACTCTACATAGAAGTTAGAAATAAGTGTTCAGTAGACCAGAGCTATAGTGTGTGAAGTGCACAATCCAGACCAAGGATTGGAAAACCGGAACCGGTATAAATCCCAGTCGGAGGCCCAAAACCAGTTACCGGCCGGCAACCGGAAATCCCGGGAAAAACTCGATCGAATTTCATCTGAATACATTTGAATTTGGGATATAACCATTGGGATTTTGAATTTGAACTTAAATTTGAACATTTCCGGCTGAGATTTTTTTTTCTCGGTCCCCACCAGTAAGACCGGTTAGGTGGTTACCGCCGGCCGGTAACTGGCCAGGTTTTTTTATCCCTGATCCAGACTATGTTATTGTATATGCACATATCTATCCCGGCGGTTACCGGTCGGTAACCGCCGGTAACCGGTTTTACCGGTGGGGACCGGGATAAACAGTAACCGACTGAAAAATTTCAATTTTGAATTTGAATTTTTGACTGCGTAATGCACTTCCTAGGTTGGTTTATGCATTTTTTGTGCTAAATTATGTATTGTATGAGCTAAATATGCTTGATGTTTGTTTCTAAAACAAATCTCTATTATTTATGACCTCTTAAGGCTCAATAGATTGATGTTTGTTTCTAAAACAGAAGTCCCTGGTCTTTTACAAATTTGTATGTATGATATAAGTACTCTGTATATTTTGTTTCCCTTGGATTTGGTATTATGCTTAACAAAATAGTTCGTGCAATCCAATTATTCATTTTACATTTTTACTCTATATGCATGTAGTTCATATTAACAAGACACATATGATCAAATATATTCTTGAGTCTCAAAAGCTACTTTTTACATTTTTACATTTTTGTGAAATCATTGAGCAATGCTATTCAAAGTTCTCTTGAAAACATGACACTTCTTTCTAACCTAATCATTCATCGGGTTTTTCGGTTTTGGGCATGTAACCGGTTTTCAAAATCATCAATTCAAAATTCAGTTTTCGAACTTCATCTGGTTTTTCCACGGGATTTCTGGTAACCGGCCGCCGACCGGGATTTCTACCGGTTTCGGTTTTTCAATCCTTGGAGGGGTGTATACTGTTATGGCATAGGCCTTTCCATTAAGGCATTAACTATACATCTTCAATCTATTGCATTTTGCCAGTTTTCAGCAAGTATTGCAAGGAAAATTATAATTGAGTGCCTTAATAATAATATGTCACACAAAGTATGGCGTTGTATGTGGGATAACTGAAAGCACAATGACAGGCTCATGGGGGGGAAAACCCGGCCGGTTAACCGGACTTACCGGTGGGAACCGGGATTCCAAATACCGTCCGGAAAACTTCAAATTTAAATTTAAATTCAAAATTCCGACGGTTACATCCCAAATTCAAATTTTTTCAGATGAATTTCAACCGAGATTTTCCCGGGTTTTCCGGTTACCGGCCGGTAACCGTCACCGGCGGGATTTGTCTTGGTAGCGGTTTTTGGATCCTTGGCCAGGCTAACATACTGACATTTTTTTAAAAAAAAATTTGACATTATGCTTTAATGTTGGAGAAGCCAACCTTGACAACAGATGTGAAGTCATCATCCAAGATTATAATGTCTGAGCTTTCTTTAGCTACTTCTGTCCCCGAGATACCCATTGAAAGACCTATATCAGCCTATATGACAAAAAAAAACCTAGGATTAGGAGAAGATGATTCTAGGCTGACACAACTAAAGAAATGGTGAGAATGCCTAAGAGGAACTAGGTATCATTTTCATAAAGAAGAAGAAAGGCACCCAAATCCGAGATGAAGAGAACTCGAACACGGGTACAGTTGTAGACAGACCTCATGCAAGGCAGGAGCATCATTGGTGCCATCACCAGTTACAGCTACAACATGGCCGTTTCTTTTCAAAGATTGGACAAGCAAAAGTTTGTCGTTTGGAGAAGATCTTCCCATGACCTGAAATACAGAATGATTGATAAACTTTAGACCACTTAGCAAAGAAAGCCAGAAACTTAGAAGACAACTTCTATCAGGAAAATACAATGTATCATAGAAGAATTTGCTATTATTTGTAACAAATGATATGCTTATAATAAGTGATGCTTTGTGTTGACAATTAGTAATGGCTATCACTTTCTACTACAACTAGTAAAGACCATATCTATATTTACTAGATATAGTAGAAAGCGATAGCCATTACTAATTGTCAACACAAAGCATCAGTAGAATTAATCCCCTTCCAATCTGACTTGAGCTTTCATTGCCATATATACGCCTTTGTTTTGCCATAGATTCACATGATGATGTGTGGGCTGTGGACACAAGGAGGAGCCCTAAGATGCTGTACACATCTATGCTATACTTGAATACCTTTTGGAAGATACTGTGCTGTATTATATAAAAATTCCCCCACAAAACATATACATAAATACATAATAAATGTATCGTCTCACATGATCCTTCAATCTTGTTAAGGATATAATTGTGTCAGTCAAATAATGATAATTCCTATTCCTAACATAGATGGTTTGGGGAGGGGGTAAGAGAGAGAGAGAGATGGGGTTACTGTAATCTTGTCAGCAATTTCTTCTCGTGCAGTTTCAGACATCTCACGGAACACCTTTCCCTCTATTACTATTGGCTCTGAAGTATCATTTGTGTCTAGTATTCCACATTCCAAAGCTATGGCCTTAGCTGTTTCAACATTATCTCCTGTGACCATGCGTACCTAAAATAAAAACCTATGTGAGAACATAAAAAATAGAGCTTTAAACAATTAAACAGTGTAAGTTTTATCCATCTGATCGATGCAATACATAGCTGAGAAAATAATCGATCACTATTCACTAGTATATGAAGCCAAGCATATCTTAGGCGGTTGTACACTTGTATCGTTAACTCTTTATTTCTTTCTTAATGGAGCGACACACAAATCTTTTGCATGTTCACGAAAAAGTATATGAAGCCAAGCATATCTGTTCTTCGACCATCAAATTTTTTAGATGAATTTGACAACAAAAATCAAGATAAGCCTGAATTTACCGGGCACCAATAGCTATAACTTCCTTCACATTATTCGATCGGTTACAGACAGCAGGCATGACAAGCTACTGTCCTACAATGGTATGGAAGCAGATCTTGTACCAAGTATATCCTTTAAATCAAATAGAATCGATAAGGACAAACATCAGTAAAATGAACACATGAAGGAGCAATCGGAACTTTGAAGTATAAAATGCTTCCATCTGCACCTAAGATGATGACCCATTTTGTCAACATTCACATCAATGGTCACTTGAATGCCATGAACAAGTTTGTGTTTTCTTTATCCAGTCCTTTTAGCAAAATTAACCAGCATTTTAGCAAATGTTTTGATACATAATTCCCAATGTGTTGCTTTATAAATATTACACATATGGATCAGGGGTGTTAAGACGCGTTTATTTATTTCAAATCACAGGCCAAGCTAAAGAACCAGACAACCAAAAGGCCTAAACACAACCATCTGGTTCTGTCATTAGTTCCCTGTGTCTTCCTAAACCCCTCTAATTAAATGCATCCACAATTTCTCTGCCTGTAACAAAGATGTTCTCTGCTCATGACTGGTAGTGCCTCAAGAAAATGGGTCGAACTTCTAATTAAACTTTTGAAGTCTTCTATTGTGATTTTGTGAATAACCAAAATCAGGGTGATCTTTTTAAAAAACTTCATTTTCTAGAGGAAGTTTTTTTTCTTTCAAAACATTATGATCACCTTGTACAAGGGCTACTTCATCCTTATAAGTTGCAGGACATTAGCTCCATCTTAGTTGTTCGATGTCTTGTATAGGGTGTTCTTTGCATATTTACATACATATGTAATTTGTACATCTTAGCCTTTAGGCCCATTGGAATAGACAAGGGTTCATTCCAACATCAGTTACTATTATTCATTCCATTCAACACCATTCACTTCTTTTTTCAGTAGAACATTAAGGTAACTACACGGGTTTATTAAGCTCTTTCTGTACTTCATTTTCTTATGAAGAAAATTATGTTATTAGATCTAATAATGGCTAATAGACTCTCTCACTAGCCAATTTTATAGCCTAATCAACGCATGAAATGAGCCAAATATCTATGTTCCGGTCATGACTCATGATCGATCGAGATCAACGAATACAGAGTTACAGACCGAGGAAGAAGTAGGAATTCGAACACAGTAGTTGCGCCATGCACAAAGAAGTATATAATGGTACACAAATGACTGCTTCAGGCACATTACTAGATTAGTCACAGTTAGTACAATATTCACATTATTATACTATACCTATAATTAAATTCAGCAATCCTCAAAATATGGCCAACAGTGTTTGGAACCTTGCCCAGGCTATAATATGAACAGGCAGTCATATGACATACTTGACAACATGCACAAAAGGAAACTAAAGAACCATTAATAATTTAACAGCAGGGTATCAGCAAACTGTCATTAGCCTAGACCAGGGATAGAAATCCCGGCCGGTTAACCGGCCTTACCGGTGGGTGGCGGGATTTGAAATCCCGGCCGGTTTTTCCGGAGTTTGCAAATTCAAATTTCGAATTTCGAATTTCGGTTGATTTTTAAACAAATTTAAACGAAATTCGACTGGGTTTTTCCCCGGAAAACCGGTAACCGGCCGGTTACCGGTACCGGCCGCCGGCCGGGAAGTGTGCCGGGAACGGTTTTTCTATCCATGGCCTAGACTATTATAAGTTCAACCAGTTTAAGATTCCATGGAAAGAAAAACAAAGGGCAAAGAAAAACAAAGTATAGAAGACAACAAACCTTTACACCAGCAGTACTACATAATTGTACAGCATTCCTCACTCCTGGGCGACAGGGATCCTACAGCAAAGAAACACTTTATAGAAAGGTGAATAGCGGAATGCAATCATCAGGAAATAACAATAATACGACAAAATTGAACATAAATTGTGTCTACACAAATTCATAAACACAGAGTTTTAAACATAAAGCGGGCATTTTAACAAAGCTAGAAAACATCAAGAACAAGTGAAGCAAATAAACGCTGATGAACTAGCACAGCCAAGTATTATCAATACTAACTATTCTATATACACTCAAATCCTACATGAAGCCGTTTAGGAGATTTGCTTTAGTTTCTGCATCACCAAATTCTTCGTAGTTTCGCATTTCTGCCAAACTTATGGGGAATCTGCCCAAACATTTCATAATGCTATTGAAAAGCTTCCAATTAGCAACATGAAAATTGAGTATTATGCCCTCATATTCATTTGTAATTGAGATGGTATCACGGCATGGCCTTCTAAACTCTTTTTTTAACTGGTAACTGCTAAATTGAGCTTAAATAGAAGCATAAATAAGCACCAACTCACAAGAACCCACCTTTATCCCAACCATCCCAAGAAGAGTCAGATCATCCTCAGGCAACTGCCACTTATGTAGATCCTCCCATGGAACCATTTTGAGCTCCCAAGGGCAATACGCAAAAGCGACACAGCGCAGTGAACTCATTGCCATATCGTCAATCGATCTCTTGAATTCGTTATGCTGTGAAAGTACCAAGAACTTAGTAAAACTTCAGAACTGGAGTAACAAGTAAGTTGGATTGATATTTACCTTGTCAGAACTCATTGGCTGGACTGAACCATCAAAAGAAAGCCAACTTTTGCAAGATGCTAATAGTAGCTCAGCTGCACCTTTCCAATGGATGTGAACATAAGCATCTGACTGCAGTTACAACAACCATATATTACCGAGATGACACAAACAAAAAGGGACTAGGAAAGATTATGACAACATAAAAACCATCATTAAGACAAAGCACTCATTTACTATAGATATCTTTACATCTTACGGCAAAAAAAGGCAACACCAACGTTGCCAGGATTTTAAAAAAGAATATAAGAGAACTTATCCAGGAAGTGGTTGGAAAATAATTTTTCAGCATAAGAATAATCAAGTAGCTATGAACAAGTAGCAAATTGCACAAAAAGTACAAATGGAAAACCAATGGAAAATTTCAGATATGTGTTTTCTTAGATGGAAGTTCAGATATGTAGTAAGCCACATACTTAGCTTTATGGCCTTATCAGGTTCCAAGGATAGATAAGTCAATAATCAAGAGTAAAAAGGTTCATTTCTTGTTCAACATGAAATGATTTCCTTAAGAATTTCAAGTACATAAAAATGTGCTTACCACCTGTACTGCAACACCACCACGTTTCTTCTCCGAGTTAAATGGGAGAACATGAAGAACTGAAGATTTTGATCTCACTTCGTTGAAATTCATCCCAATCTATGCAGTTGAACTGCCAAATCAATGGAATAAACTTGAAGGAAATAATGATGAAAACAAGAAAATACAGATAGTACCTTAAGGCCCCAAGAAAGAATTGCTTTTTCAGTTGGCGAGCCTGTGACTTCAGCAGCCCCTCCATCCTATCGACAAGAAAAGACGTATTAATATGGATATAATTACTGGACATGATATGGCAATCGGGTGCATGGAGAAAAAAAACCCGGCCGGTTACCGGCAGTAACCGGACTTACCGGTGGGAACCGGGATTCCAAATACCGTCCGGAAAACTTTAAATTCAAATTCAAATTCAAAATTCCGGTGGTTACATCCCAAATTCAATTATTTTCAGACGAATTTCAACCGAAATTTTCCCGGGTTTTCCGGTTACCGGCCGCCTGGCGGGATTTGTCCCGGTAGCGGTTTTTGGATCCTTGATCGGGTGTAGGATTAAGATCATAAGATTCATATCAACAAAGCATAACAGGTGGATTTCAATATAATTACTAGATTATGCAAAACGTACAAGGAAAAATCTATAGATAGAGAAGTGTTATGTACCTCTGGCAAAAACACAGCCCCTGTTGTATTTTGTGCAATTCCTTCAATAAGTAGATCTGTCACACTACTACACACCATCACGGTAATATCACAACTATCCAACTTCGTTCCACCCAAATGTGCTTCCACAACTGTCATCTAGAAGATCAATTACAAATAAGATACTAAAAGATATATACAAATTTAAGGTGTCACACTGTCACTGATTTTATGCAGTCACAGTTAAACACAAACACATGCTCATTGCAACTGGCAACAAGGGTTCTTTTTATTTCTAGGATTTAATTGAACAGCAAACCATAAAGGAACATTGCCAAGTGCAGCATATTATGTTCAAACAGCAGTGGAATAACATATGGCATTTTCGTGGTGAGTGCATATCGACTTCACAAACCTTATTCAAGGTAAGAGTTCCAGTTTTGTCACTGCAAATTGTGGTTGCAGATCCCATTGTTTCACAAGATGAAAGTCGTCTCACCTGAATGACAAATCAAAAACCCAAATAACATACTTCCTCCTGTCAAGGTTTTCCCTTGTAAATCTATCTGTAACTGAAAGTCTTACCAGAGCCTTATCTCGCATCATCTTTCGCATTGAGTACGCAAGGCTGAAACCAAACTAACACCAGTTTAATGCACCCAAAAACTACGAAACTTGTATAAAAGGAGAAGGATTCATACGTCAATGTTACTGCTAAAGGGAGTCCTTCAGGCACAGCAACAACCACAATAGTCACCTAGTGACAAATGAGGTAGAATCAGGTAACACTGAAAGATGTGACCAGGGTTAAAAAACCCGGAACCGGCCAGTTTCCCGGTGACTGGCCGGAAACGGTAACCAGCCGGTTACCGGATTTACCGGAAAAAATCCGGATGGAATTCATTTGAATTTGTTTAAAAACCAGCAGAAATTCAAAAACTAGAATTTGAATTTGCTAAACCGGGAAAACCGGCCGGTTTTTCCGTTACCGGACCCGACCGGTAAGACCGGTTACCGCCGGTTATCTCTGGATGTGACACTCTTCATAAAAGTAAAAGTAAATATTAATTAGTTAGGAATACATACGGCAATTGTCAAAATTTTTATTGCCCCCAAAAATCCCTGTTTTACACCAGTAGTTCCAGCCACAAACTGAGTATTCCCATCTGGATTCTTGGTATGTCCAGTAAAATATCTGCAGTTTAGATGAAAGGTGGTCATAATAAGCGTATCTAGGTAGTGTTGCATAAATTTACATGTAAAACACACCGCAGCAATGAGCTGACAAACCAACCTTATCCAAAGTACGGCAAGGACAGCACCAGCAACTGTCAAACCCACGATACCAATTAAAGTAGCGACACCATTCAAGCGCACCTACTCAATGGTTGGCACAAGTGGGAGCACAGCAATACAATTGAAACAAGAAAGTCAATAGAGGTTCACACCACCCCGTACGCGATCCATAACATAAGAAATTAGCCTATATTTTCAAAAGGCAACATAAGAAATTAACCTGCAACGGGGTTTCTTCACCAATATCCTCTGAAAGGTTAGCCATCAACATACCCCATTCAGTATTGGTACCCACACCTGTTACCTTTGTGTTTGACAGCAATTGCATAAAGACTATGTTAGTAGTCAGTATAAAGTGCCAGAACAAATGAAATGCTAGCAAATAATAGACAATATACCAGTAGTCACTCAATTGTAAAATTAGAAAGTAACATGGTCAACTCCTCATGTACTTGACTCAAACAAGTGATACTCACCAACATAGAGCCATACCCATCTGCAACCTTGCAACCGGACATCAAGAAAGGTGCCTTTTGGTCCTTCTGAACCTGATCATGATAAAACAGAATGGAACATTAAAAAATGCAGGTTTTTTCGGGGTCCTTTTTATCAACACTTACAATTTTGGACTCGCCAGTCATACTCGATTCATCAATTGCAAGAGAGTGACCAGAAATCAGGACACCATCTGCAGGAACCTAAAGATAAAATAATGCATGTAACCACATCATTCTGAGAAAAATGAGTTCAAATGTAGACAAAGAGTGATATAAATGAATATATGATACATTACTTGGTCACCAATTTGGAGGGGAACAACATCACCAACCACAAGGTCAAATATTGACGCTCCTATTCTCTTACCATCTCTAATAACCTAATCATAGGTCACAATACGTCAGATATATTGCCAAAGAATGACGGTCCATATCCAGAACTGCACTCCAACATGATCACAGATGAACATACACACCTCAACTTGTATGTTTTGTTTCTCCTCATTTAGATGTTGAAACTGAAGAGATTGTCTATAATCACTGGTTGCTAAGGAATTGGGAAGAACAAAATATTAGAACATGATTACTTGCAGTACTGTAAGTCTGTAAAATGTATGCAAATCATCATAACCCCCCAAAAATATGATCACACATAAGTACAATTGTTCAAACACGTGCAGATTGCCTGCCTTTCCCTAAATTGGTTTGTGCATAACATTCGATATTGTACCAAAGCTGGAGGTCTTGAGTTTGAGACCCACCAGCTCATTTTACTACAAAAAATAAAGCTGTGTTGGTTGCATGACTAGATTGGGCACGCGCTCCCCAGCACCCTTTGCACTGGCGCACACTTGTGGCCGGTCTGTGTCTGCGTCCCAGCAGCGCCAAACCATATATAATGCACAATATGTGTCTGAATAATTCTAGATGTGAGGGGGGAGTGCTGAAATATGGTAGATTGCCTATCTTCCCATAATATATTAAGCTTTTGGATGAACTGGTTATTGCATAGAACTCAATAACTATGGAACAAGGGAGAGAGCTAACTATAAAATATAAACTTATTACCTGTAACAGATATCACAAGAAAAACAGCAAAGAATATGCTCCCACCATCATACCATCCATCTTTTACACCCTAAATAAGGACATTAATTATGGAGCCAAAACAACAATAAGTATTATTTAAGTCACAGCCTTTCTTGCAAGTGCAAAGATAAGACAAAAAATGAATGCCCAAACAAAGTAGAGAAGATAATAAAAATGTAAAAAAAAAACTACCTCAGTTGCCATGCCCAATGATAACGATATAGCAGCAGCTACCATTAGAATTACAAGAGTTAAATCCTGACAAGCTTCAAATACAAAACGCTGCAAACAATAAATTAATAGGCATTAAATTTGAAGACATGATAAAATTTCACGTGATGTGCATAATTTTGCAACTATCGCATATAAACTCAGATTTATTAAATTTCTACTTGTTCCAGAAAAACTTAGTTTATATAACACGCAACCTCCAGCCCTGGGGGCAAAATAAAAAGGAAGAAAGGGAAATAAGACATGGCACAAAAGAAAACTGACTTAGGAGTGATTATTTCAAAACAGAAAGGATAACAAGCAGGCTTTCTGCAATATACTAAAACAAACGCAACTTAGGAAAATTGTGTACCCATATGCTTCTTGTTTTCTTGCGTGGATATGTGTTTGCTCCAAAAATATATCTCCTTTGCAACAATTCATCCTCATTTGAATTAACTCCTCTGTCTAAATTACTCTTTAGTAAATCTGAAAGCCCCCTAACCTAAGTGGTAGCATGCTATTAGAAAAATATGATTGAATAACAGAACGATAAATAGACAAAAAGGGTTCAAATCCAAGTGAACTTTCAATTGAACCTACCCCTCCAACCTCCTGAAAAATAATTGCTTCATGATCTCTGTTCAACATTATAAGCTTTTCCAGATCAATTGGAAATCTCCGAGGGAGTGGCTCAAAATTTGTACCAGTGTAGGCTTCTTAGAAAACATTAAGAACAGCATCACTATATCAACTATAATCAATGAAAAATAACAACAAAAACAAGAGATGTATTCTAACATGAAAAACTGGATAATGATGTAACAAATTTAGATAATGAAAGGTAGGCTACATCTTGCCTAAGCAAACACAAGCACAAGATATTACATGGGTGGCCACATGATTAGAAAAAAAAAAGTGGAAGAGGAAGCAAGCTGATGGACATTAAGGTGGATGAGCCATAGAAAATTTGTCATATGAAATGAAAGATGAAAATTTATGATGGTCTAACAATTGATTTCAAAACAAAGAACGAAAATTCATAAAAATGGTAAGGTATATTGTGATATGTGTCCAATATTGTGTCAGTGTTTATATGGAATTGTGGTCCTTTGTACATCACCATTTTGATATGTGTAATGTGTGCAATCTTCCGACCATTTAGTAACATGCTTGGAAGTCGGAAGCAGTACCTCCTAGCTCCTTTTGACCAGCCTCCTTGAAAAGAAATACTGCCTGAAGAATTCAGATTTAGAATAAACGAAAATTATACCTCAATGAGAAAAATTGTTTGTTTAACAAAAAATGACATGTTACCCGTATCACTTGTGCATGAGCTCGTATCGTTCTTCTTAAGTTTTCTCTGTCTTCCTCCATTTGCAGGTCTAGAGTATATCTGAAACGACGTGAAGCATTGAGCACCAGAGCAGCTTGCTGAAATGAAGAGAGAAAATGCATGATCATTACAAGTTATAACACATCAGCATGGATCATTTTTACACAGTTGTTTTATACTTAATAAAAAAAGGAACATAGAGTGATAGATATCCACTCCTATTATGGGATGCATCAAACTTTCCTAACTTTTTTTTCCTTGAGAATCTCCATAGGTGGTTAGGACTTAGGAGGACCATCCATTGGGATTTAAAATGTACTAATATAGTTAAGGAAAATTATACAGCCCAACAAACTTTCCTAACTTTGAGCACTAATATACATACAGGAGTATTTAGATTGGGGAACAGCATCCTTGTACTTAAACCAAGTCTGCTAATAAGCTTCATAGTGGTGTGTTTAGCATTATGACCTCACGGAAGATACCCTAAGACTTCTGAACTGCAACAGAGGCAGAAGGGTGACAGCCAATGTAAAAAAGTGTTATGAATAGTGCTGGTATATATTCAAAGGGGTCCAATGGGCAATATATAGGGAGTACAAAGGGAGATTACAGATAAGGAAACCAAATAATATCTAGAGTCCTACTCTAACACTAACACATATATCTCTAACACCCCCCCTCAAACTCATGATGGATCAACAACACTTAGTTTTGAAAGGTAGAAGCCGTGCTGTGCTTGAGTCTGAGCCTTTGTAAAGAAATCCGCTATCTGAAGCTCTGAAGGCACATACTGAAAAGCAATCACCTGATCATGCACACAGGACCTCATGAAGGAAGCATCAACACCAATATGCTTAGTGAGCTCATGCTTCACAGGATCACGGGCAATACTGATAGCACCTGTACTGTCTGACAAAAGAGGAGTTGGTGTAGTGACATAAACACCAAAATTCTCAAGTAACCACCGTAGCCAAGTAATCTCTACTGTCAAGAGAGCCATAGCTTGCAACTCAGCCTCTGCACTCGAACGGGACACTGCAGTCTATTTCTTCGTCTTCCAGGCAATGAGAGAACTACCAAGAAAAACACAGTAAGTAGAGATAGACCGGCGATCAGAGGGATCGCTGGCCCAAGTAGCATCCGAATAAGCCTGAAGCTGTAAAGAGCTGGAGCGTGGAAAGAAGAGACGGCGAGAGATAGTCCCACGAAAGTATCGCAGAACTCGAAGAAGGTGGCTGTAGTGGACCTGAGTGGGAGCTGAAACGAACTGACTCAGAACATGAACCGGATAAGTGATATCCGGACGAGTAACAGCAAGGTAGACAAGACTCCCAACAAGATAACGATAGCGAGTTGGATCAGAAAGAGGCTCGCCATCAGAGAGTCGAAGGTGAACACTGAGCTCCATGGGAGTCTCAACAGTACGCTGATCAGTGAGAGAGGCACGATCAAGAAGATCCTGAATATACTTCTCTTGAGACATAAAGAAACCTTCTGGAGTGGAGGTAATCTCAATCCCAAGGAAGTAGCGAAGAGGACCAAGATCCGACATAAGGAACTGCTCACTAAGGCGAGCCTAGACAAAGACAATGTACTCAGAATCATCTCCCGTAATGATCATATCATCAACATATAGAAGAAGAGTCCGACCACGAAACGAAGTGTGGACAAAGAGCGCAGGATCATGATCACTTAGCTGAAAAACCAGCAGCAGTAACCACAGAGGAGAAGCGCTCAAACTAAGCACGAGGGGCTTGCTTAAGGCCATAGAGAGAGCGCGAAGGCGATGCACCATGCCCTCGGGAATGAATACCCAGGTGGTGGATGCATGTAGACCTCCTCACGCAACTCGCCATTAAGAAAGGCATTCTTGACATCAAGCTGAGAAACAGACCAATGGCGAACAGAGGCCACCGAAAGAAGAGTACGGACAGTGGTCATGTGGGCCACAGGAGCAAAAGTCACGTCGTAGTCACAACCATACTCCTGCTGGATGCCACGAGCAACAAGACGCGCCTTATAGCGCTCAAGAGAGCCATCAGAGCGAGTCTTAATCTTATAGACCCACTTACACGTGATGGGACAAGAGTGAGATGGAAAAGGAACAAGATCTCAAGTACCAGTACGCTCGAGAGCAGCAATTTCCTCGGCCATAGCATGCTGCCACTCAGGGTGAGTAACAACATCCCGGTAGGAGACAGGCTCATGGGTAGCTGCACCAGCAAGACCAAAACGGGCAGGAGGCCGAATCGACTAACGATCGCGGAGACCGTAGCGAGGAGATGATGGCCCATCAGGGGAAGATGGAGCATCAGGAGAAGATGAAACATCAAGGGAAGATTGCTCATCTGGAAGAGCCTCAATACGAGGTCGACGAGTGTAGTGGGGGGAGCCTGAGGAGCCGCAGGAGACGAAGCAGGCGGCGACAACGGCGGAGAGGCCACAAGAGAAATATGGAGAGGCCACAAGGCAAGAAATATGTGTAGAAAGGTCAAAAAGACAGAGACTCATATCACTGGACTCTTCTTGTTGGTGTTAGCAAGATCCTTACTCTCATGGAGAGGATGACACTTGGAGATGAGGCAATTTTTCTTTGTTTATTTCTAACACAATGCCATGCCAACTGAGGGTTGGGGATACATATTTATAGGTCGCCAACCACCAAGCATATGCTAAGATGTCGTTTAAGATGTTTATAAGGACAACCAAGATGTCATCCTTAAAGTCGACAAATAAGATGTCGCCCTATGACAATCAAGATGTCGTCCTTAAAGTCGATACCAAGATGTCAGCCCTTAAAGTCACTGCAAGCCTACCCCACAAAGACCATAGTATGCGAGGACTTATTCATCATTCTCCCCTAAGTCTTGTGCGTCGCCTTGTGGGAGAGTTGAACCATCCCGATCCTAGAACAGAGCTCGAGGAATTTTACCTCCCAAGAGGCTTGGTGAAAGGTGTCCGCAAGCCGATCGATGGTGTTGATGTAGCTCGCCTTGATGCTTGCCTTCATCCAAATGACCTCTGGATGAAGTGGTACTTCACCCGGATATGCTTGCTCCGCTCGTGGAAAACGGGTTCTTGGCTGAGCCGAGCGACTTGTCGCCCACCCCGAGCCACCGCTCAGCGTTGTCTCTCGCCGAGAGATCACCAAGCAATCGAAAGCGAGCAGGCGCCGAGTCGAAGCGGTGGAAGCCGCTATGTACTCGGCCTCACACCGACAGGCCACCACCGCCGCTGATCGATCGCCAACTAACGAGGCACTTGCCGAGGAAGAAGAGAATCCCGCTTGTGCTCTTGCGGTGTCGATGTCGCTGCGTGTCGCCGCCGCCGCATTCGATGAAGTCGCGCCGCACGACACCTCGTAGTGCAAGCCGAGGTCGGAGGTGCCCGCAACGTAGCGGAGGATCCTCTTCACGGCTGCGATGCTCCGTCGTCGGTCGTTGCATGAACCGACCGACGTGGCCGACGGCGAACGCCAACCGGACGCTGTGGACGAGGTAGCGAAGGTCGCCCACGATGCGCCGCAGATCGCGTCGCGGCCCACCTCCTCCGCCAGTGCTCTCACGACTCGGCCCTCTCTCCTCCATAGGAGTGTGGGCTGGTTGCGATCGGTGAGCCCGCCCACTGGACGGCAGGCCATGAGCGTGGGCCGTGCAAGAGAGATCGAGTCGCCTCCGTGGACCTCGATCCCGTGTAGAAGGAGAGGAGCCCCAAGTCGCTCATCCGAAGGCGGTCTTCATCTCCGCCTTGAACTCCTCGACCTCGGCCTCCTTGGAGCCGGTGATCAACAAAGTCGCCGACGAGACGCCCACCAGCCAGGTGTTGCCGCTTTGCCCGCCGTAGACCGCACCTGCGTAGCGCTCTGCTGGAACCCCATTTGCTTGAGGGTGGAGTCCAGCCTTAGCGTTCCATGCTCGTGGTGCTGCCGCCAAGCCATGAGGGCCTTGCGCAGCGGAGAACCTTGCCCTCCTTGCCGGGATGACGAATCCCGGCCACCGACGGACGTAGGCCTCCTCCTTCAAGTCGCCGTTGAGGAAGGCGGACTTGACGCCCATGTGATGGACGCGCCAATCCTCCCGGGCCGCAAGTGCGAGGAGAAGACGAACGGACTCCATGCGCGCGACAGCGCGGCGCCATCAAGTCGACCCTCCTCGCCGCATGAAACCTCGTGCCACCAAGCGAGCCTTGTGCTTGATGATGGCGCCGGCTTCATCCCGCTTCGCCTGAACACCCACTTAAGGGTGATCGCCGGTGATCGGCAGAAGATCCGCCACCTCCCACGTCCGGCCCGCCGACGGCGTCCATCTCTCGCTTCATCGCGACACGCCATGCCGCGCTCCTCCGCCTCGGCGGCGGAACGAGGCTCGCCGTCGTCGCGACGCCAAGTGCAGCCTCGCCGAAGTCGTCCGCGCCAGCCCGTGGATGGGCCGCCGCGAGGATGTTGTCCATGGTACGATAGCGAGAGGCTCGTCGTCGTGGTAGGCGCCGACGCGGTCTCGCCGTGAGACAATGAGTAGCGAACTCCACCATGCGCCGCTCGTCGGGACCGAAGCTATTGGGGCCAATCCCGGTGGTGTGGCCTCCGTGTAGGAGAGTGGTGAGCCGGCAAGGAGAGCGTGGCGAGCTTGCGGCGGGTGGTGGAGCTCGCCGAGCCGGTGGCGAGCAAGGTGTCGAGGTGGACGAGCTCGATGAAGACGAGCCGCTAGCTCCCGGCTCTCGAAATGGACGAGTCGACAACAAAGTCCCCGAGTCGGTCGAACCGTCGCCCACCGCCTTGTCCCACGCCTCGCCGCTTCGTCGAACACAACGCCACGCGAGATGCGGACGCTACCAGGTGACAGGTCGAGGATGCGGTAGCTCGAGCCCTCCGCGTGGCCGATGAACACTCCGAGTGCTCCGCCGCCGAGCTTACGATGCAACCAAGCTCCTTGGCGAACGCGAGGAGCCAAGACCCGCAAGTGGGAGACCGCCGCTTGCGCCCATGCCAAGCCTCGTGACGGCGTCCCGCCATCGAGCGCCTTGGTAGGCGAGCGTTGAGGATGTAGACGGCCGTCACCACCGCTTCTCCCGAGAGGACGTAGGCATCCTCTCGCTGAGGAGGGCCCGAGCCATCCCCACAACCGCTCGTTGCGCTGCCGACGACACCGCTCGCCAAGGGGTCAGACGCGCGAGTAGTGGCGCCAATGCCCTCATCGCCGCAAGACGACGTGAATTCACCCGTGAATTCGCCGCCATTGTTCAGGCGCTAGACGCGCAGCTTGCGCCGCACTCGCCTCGCAGCAGCCAAGGTGCGCTCGATGGCGCCCGCAGACCTCTCCTTGTCCGCCGAGGACCATCACCCACATGTAGCGGAGAGATCGCCGACAAGCAACGTGAAGTAGCGTCGTTCTCCCGGTGTGGCCGGCGTCACACGCCACACAAGTCCCGTGCACGAGCTCGAGCCTTGGCCTTGGCTCCGAAACTCGCCGGCTGGGAAAGGAGAGTCGCCGCTTCGCAACACGCAGACGCCGCAGAATCGCTCCACATGGTCAAGGCACGGCAGCTCGCACCATTTCCATGGCACCGGCAGCCGCCTGGCCTCGGTGAAGGTGCCCAAAGCGCTGCGTGCCATCGCCACGCCGCCGCCCCGACGAGCGCCGAGACAGAGGGTTGTGCCACCGACGTGAAGAATGTAGAGTCGGTTTGCGCCTCGGTTACCTTGGCAAGAAGGCGGCGCGAAGATCCCAAATCGACAGAAGACTCGCCCATCGATCTCGACATGAGCCGCTCTAGAGTCATCCACCGTCCCAAGTCGATGATGGAGTTGCGCAGATCGGGATGTAGACGCCGGTGAGCAAGACCGTGACAGATATAGGTGTAGTGACGAGCCGACGCTTGATTTCCGCCGGAGGCGCCCCAAACTTGACGGAGCCTCCTGACGCTAGAGTCAAACTCGGCGAAGAACTCCCGCCGACCGGTCATGTGATGGGTGGCGCCGGTGTCGAGGCACCACCCGCCGGGCCTTGTCGCTGTCGAGTCAGAGCCGAGGAGGGCATGTGCTTTGGCTCGCCAAGGCGGAGGAGAGCCATCGCGCGTCGTGCGTCCGGAGGTAGTTCGATGCTCGCATGAGCAATGAACAGAGCCGCCGCCCTCCTCCTCCTCCGAAAGGTCAAAAAGTCGCCTCGCGGCTTTTGCTTGCAGAGACTCCACGCCTCGCGCCATGCTTAGAGGAAGCCGAAGGGAAGAAGGCTCCTTCTTCCCGCCAGAATGGAGACGGGTCCCGAGGACGAGGCGACCCAACGCCTGGGTAGAAGGGCGGGCCTCGCTTGTACGAGACTCATCGAAAGTCACATCGGAGAACAAAGTCATCCACGAGAAATCCGCGCGGCGCTCGCATCCGCGACCAACAGGATCGCGCCGCCGCAAACTGGAGTTTTACCTCATCACCGCAGCCACTCGACATAGTTGGTCTTGGTGAGGGTAGCCCTTGTGCTCCAGAGCGCCACCGCTGCTCCGCTGCTTCCGTCTGGCCGCCGCGCCATGGGCGTGCGAATCGCCATCGCGCCGCCGCGCTATCCCGAAAAACACACTCAACAGATCGAAGCCGGCCGCTCGGCCGACGCCGAGTGCTCGAGGCGACCGAAGGCCGAGATCGCCTCGCGGATCAATTTGACGTGCGTTCTCGAGGTGCAAGGAGTAAGGCTCGATACCACTTGTTACTCATTGACTCTTGTTTGTTGGTGTTAGCCTTAATGGAGAGGATGACGGAGATGAGGCAATTTTTCTTTGTTTATTTCTAACACAATGCCATGCCAACTCGAGGGGTTGGGGATACATATTTATAGGTCGCCAACCACCAAGCATATGCTAAGATGCAAGATGTTCGGCGATGTCAGTCCCTATGGCGAGTAGTGCGGAGAAAGATCAAAGTCAGAGAGACTCATCGCCGGAAAGTCATCTCACCGGCGACCAACAGATCGCAAAGAAAAGATCGATCCCGTAAAACACACTCAACAGATTGAGCGGCCATTTAGTGCGCTCGAGGTGCAAGCGAAAAGAGGCTCAACCGGAATGTTAACGAGATAGGTGGCAGTGGAAACGGCCTCGGCCCAAAAGTGAGGTGGAATAGATGCGGCAATCATCAGGGTACGAGCCGTCTCAAGGAGGTGACGATGCTTACGCTCAGCGACACCATTCTGAGCATGAGCACCGGGACAAGAGAACTGAGCGAGAGTGCCCTGCTCAGCAAGGAAGCTGCGCAGGTAACAAGAGAGGTACTCGCCAGCAGAGTCAGCACGGAAGACTCGAATAGGAGTGGAGAACTGTGTGCGAACCATAGTGGCAAATTGTTTATAGATAGACAAGGCCTCACTACGGGAAGACATAAAGTATATCCAAGTGTGACGAGAGAAGTCATCTATAAAAATGATATAATATCGATAGCCCCCTTTCGAAAGGAAGGGAGCTGGACCCCAAACATCTGAATGAACAAGATCAAAAGGACCCTGAGATACTGACTCACTATGAGAATAGGGAAGCTGAATATGTTTCCCTAACTTACAACCCTGACAATATAAAGATACGTCTCCTGAGACAGACCCCAGAAGACCACGACGAACTAAGGATGACAGACGAGATCCACACAAATGACCAAGACGGTGGTGCCACTGCTGGAAAGAGCTGGTAGACGGAGTGGCAGGAGCGGAGAGACTGGCGGCGATGGTGGCAGCGGAAGGAAGGTGAAGCCAGTCAAGCTCCCAGAGACACTGAGAGTCAAGGCGCCGAGGGCCAGAACCAACCAGAGCACCTGTGTGGCGGTCCTGAACACAACAAGAGTCAGAGTCAAGAATGACCCGACAACCAAGGTCAGTAATCTGCCTAGCAGAAAGAAGCTGCATGGTTAGACGAGGAACATGAGTAACAGAAGGAACATGAAATGATGAGTTGCTAAGGGGTCATCGACCAGAGACAGAAAGAGAGGTACCATTAGCAGTAAGCACACTGACAGGGGAATCAAGAGGTGTAACAAAAGACAGAGTGAAAGCATCAGAAGTCATGTGAAAAGATCTCCGGAATCAAGGATCCACGGGGAGGTACCTGACTGTATATGAGGTGGTTTCTCATTGCAGAAGAGTCGATGAGCGAACTCGCAGAACTCCGCCGAGGAGAACTGCGGCAAGCGGTGTCGAAGTCCGCTATCCCCGCCAGATGAGAGAAATCTGAAGTAGTCGATGCAGACGTCGATGTAGAAGTACCGGTGCCGGTGCTAGGAGAAGAACGGCGTGAAAGATGCCGCTGCTTCTTATAGCATTGGGACTCAATGTGGCCGACCTTGTCGCAGTAGGAGCAGCGAAGACGGCCACCGCCAGATGGAGGGCGGCCACCCCCACCTGTGGTAGCTGCTGGAGGAGGCGGTGTCTTGAGCGTGGAAGCGCAATGGTGTAGTAGGTGGACGAGCGGCGAGCACGGAGGGTGGCATCGCACCAAACCACTCGAGAAGTCTCCTCTGCACGTATCTCGGTAAGGGCCTCCAGAAGAGTGACACGAGGGTGGCGTGCAAGAAGCTGGGCATGTCTCTGCTCGAACTCAGGACTAAGGCGAGTAAGGAACTCGTAGACACGCTGAAACTCCGGTCAAGACGCATGACCAGCAAAGACGAACAAGAGCGACAACCACCAAGGCGAAGAGAGTCCACCGACGCGAACAATGCAGAACTCTGAGCGTAGAAGGCGTCAACAGTAGCATCACCCTGCTGAAGAGAGTGCTCCTGGCGAACCACTGACAGGTAGAGAGCATCTCCAAAGAGTTCGTAGCGCTGACGAAGGTGAGTCCACATTTGGACAGCCGAAGGGAGTCCCACAACCTCGTAAGAAAACGAGGCTGACATCGTGATGAAGACAAAGCGGCAGCGAAAGGCCATCGTCGCACCACTAAGTGTAGGCGGTCAATCGATCCATGTAGGAATCCAGAGCCTCTTGGTAGGCAGAGGCAACCTTCATATCAGTAAGGCCAGCAGCATCGACAGCAGCCTTGTCGGCAGTCGGGGGCAGCGCAACGGACGTAGGCTCCGTCGGAGGAGTAGAGCAAGGCGAGCAGGTGACATCGCCAGAGAGAACGCCCCAGAGACGAAGACCACGCATGTGGATGCGCATGTGAGACACGAAATCGTGTAATTAACACCATCGAAGATCACCGGCAATGAGGAGGAAGCGGTGCCCATTGGTAGGCGGCGCCGACGGCCAGCGGCGACCAAGGCAACGAAGTCTAACAGGCGACGCCGACGGCGCGGCGGTTAGAACGAGTTTTTTATCGACCGGCTCTTCACGGCGCGGCTCAAAACGCTCGGCCGACTTCAAAACGCCGCCCACGCATCGGAAGGCGAAGCAAAGACGCGCGCCGCGACGGAAACCTAGTTTCCACTGCGGCGGCGCGCTTCCCCGTTAGCGGTGGCGGCTTCCCGATGGCGGCGGGCGCAACGGCGGCGACCGCCGAGAGAGCGCCGAGCTCGGTGGCGGATCCGCCCTCGGCGAGGAAGAGCACCCACCCGAGCTCGGTGGCGATCCGGCGGCGGGCGACGGCGGCGGCGCGCTGGCGACGCCGGCCGCCGGTCGCCGATCGAGGCGCAGCGCGAAAGCGCCGACTGCAATGAGAAGCCGGCGCGCGTTGCCGAGGCCGAGGTGGGTGGCGGTGTTGGCACAGCACGCTCGTTCAAACGGCGCAGCGTCGGCTCAGCTGAGGTGGCGTGGGTCGTCCCGACGAGGCCCCAGATGATGGCGGTGGTGCGTCTAGAGACCGGAGGACCGATCGGGAGTCATCGAAGATGGCGACAACAGGCGATGCCGTCAGATCGGCTCTGGAGACCGGAGGACCGATCGGGAGTCGTCGGGCGACGACAAGAGGCGATGCCGTCAGAGCGGCGGCGGGGCGACAAGTGAAGCGAAACCCTAGGTACGCTCTAATACCATGTTATGAATAGTGCTTGTATATATTCAAGGGGGCCAATGGGCAATATATAGAGAGTACAAAGGAGATTACAGATAAAGAAACCAAATAATATCTAGAGTCCTACTCTAACACTAACACATATATCTCTAACATATATATCTCTAACAAAAAGAACAGTATAAACATAACTCAAATATTAATATGAAGCAGCTGATGTACTGCACATCCAGAATCATCCTTCTCTGGCTAAGATTTTTTATGCATTAAGGTATAAGTATAACTTATAAATTCAATTGATGCCTCCATCAGTATCCAGTACCCGTCCATCAGAACTATCTAATTTAGTGATGATCAACAGAAGTAGAGGATATATCAAGCACAAAAGGTGTCAATTCAAAGCAAACCTGAAAAACCCAACGTAATACGGTACTTTATGAAGAACAGAGCGAATTTCTCAAGCACAACTACCATCACGGTACAAGGAACCTCCACTCTCATCAACCATCACTCTCAATCCATCGAAATTGCAATGAACTAATACTTGCCCCCAAACGGCCACACTAGAGATTAGCATTCGAGAAATCCTACCCGCCACCATCGCATCTACCAATTACAACATGTAGCGCGGTGTAGATTGTAATCTGCACACGATTCTGACTCCAATGCATGGTAATTTCATCCCCCGACTCCTCACAATAACAAAAAAATCACCCCAACTAACAGTGACAACTAATAAAAATTCGAATCAGAGGGAACAATGAGGAATTAAGACGACATACCCTCCACCGCCGCAACCGGTCGTGCGAGGCGTTTTTACTGGGTATGTCAAACGCGTTCTCTTCCTCCTCCCCCTCCGCTCCCACCTCCACCTCCTGATCCTCATCGCCGATCTCCGGCGGCGGCGACCTCCCCGACGCCATTCCAGACCGCGGCCTGCACACGCCTTCGCAGGAGAGACGACACCGACTCACCGACCTAACAACGCGCGCCCGATCAGAAGTCCAGAACGGAGGAGAAGATTCTAGAAGGTTCGGGAGCGGGGCGGTGCGATCGCCTCCTCACCTCGGGTTTCGCGTGCGCCTCAACCGTATCGTCCTCACTCTGTGTGTGTCTGTGTCACTGTGTATGCGCGCGTGTCTGCTTATTTATCGGGGAGCCATAGCGACTAGTTGCGCGTGGGAAGCTTCGAGGAAGGCGCCGCACTTCCAACTGACAGTGGATGACACGTGGGGTTGGGGTACAGAGCTGCCCACATGTCTGTGGTAATCAGGAGGCCTCTGATGGGAGGGAACCGAAACTAGTAGCTGTGGCCGTGACTGACAACCTGGGGCGGGACTAGCTGGCCCACTTGTCAGTGTAGCGAAACGCGGAACAGAACGGGGTGGTGGTAGTGTGGAGTGCGGACCCTGGCGCGGGTTCGGGTTTTGGCCGTTGGGTGGTTCGAAATGGGAAGGTAAACAAGTCTCAGCCGTCCGATCGGATCGATG
This sequence comes from Hsuehochloa calcarea, assembly GCA_036346395.1. Classification (NCBI taxonomy): domain Eukaryota; kingdom Viridiplantae; phylum Streptophyta; class Magnoliopsida; order Poales; family Poaceae; genus Hsuehochloa; species Hsuehochloa calcarea. The sequence goes on from CM070610.1 coordinate 7,141,450, forward strand.
ATCGGCCGGATGTAGCTCACATCGGTGCAGGCATTCAGACAGTGCCAAAGAGTTTTCTAAATTTGAATATAAATTTTTGTTTCTTAAAAAGTATGTAGTACACGAGTTTTCTGAGATGAAAGTTAAGGTAGGAAGGCTGAACATGGCAACCACTTAGAACTTGTTTGGATATATTGTGGTCCAACGCAATCCTTTCGAATTGATTCAGAATTTAAACTAAAATATTTTCCAATCCAAAGGGATTGATTCTAATTACTCCCTATCCAAACAAACCCTGGAATCATATTTTTCAATTACTTGTCGTTTCATTAGTGTTATTTCAAAGGGTTGTGCGCATGACTCCTTGGTCCTTGGTTCCTCTTATTTTAGTTACTTCTTTTTGGTCTTTTATGAAAAGTATGACTATTTAGTATGTAGTCATTGCCTCCTTGGTCCTTAGGCTCCAAATGTCAAGATGATGAGTTGCGCATTGATTTATTCGGTCCTTAGCTCCTTATTTTCCAAATGTCCTGATCGGCAACCAAGAGCCATATGTGTTATTGCACCTAAAGAACATAAATTCACTTATTTCCCCCTACTTCATGAGTACTTCCTTTCCATAGACATTTTGCTATCAAACCATGAGACTGACAAATGTGTTGTAGTTCATTGTTAATTTCTGTTTTCCAGTTGGCATAATCTCTTGAAATGAAGCTAGTGAAGTGTTGACAGTGCTCATAAGAACGGGTTACAAGCCTGTAATCATGCAAAATCCATGAATGCTATGTAAGTGGAGAACTGGCATTTTGAAGACGGAGAGTGCTTCCATGCCAAAATAAATTGCTTTGTAGTAGGTCTATCAAGACCTTGAACTTGTCTACGAGGAACAGGGGTGCAAGTGTAGCCAACTAGCCACTTAGCTCCATCCAATTTTTTACATTGAATAACATGTAGGAAAGGTGCATATTGGAAGGCTATTTTGTGTTTTTCAAAAGCTACACCCTGCTCCCTCTTCCTTATCTGGCTACGAGCCATAACAGGTACCCAACCACTATGCTTGACAGGCAGAAGATGCTTCAGATCACAGAGAATTCCATGACCTGTTCTTTGGAGCCTTGCTCAAAGAATGGGAATAATGGGATGGAACCGCAAGCATATGAGCAAAGTTATACAAATGTCAAGCTTGCAATTGGCAAGAACTTCCTTGGGAAGACCTTCAGGCCAGGTCTTCTAACCCAAGTCCAGCGTCTTCGTCGTTCCTTTCTCCTTCTCAAGGGACTAGGTCTCCTGCCAAGTTGGTTTGATGCTTATTCGAGTGGATGTGTGAGTTGTTCATAGCTAAAGACTTTGCACTAATGCATATTCCAAAAGGAAGTTAAGCTGAAGAAATTGGCCAGGCAATTTGCATTGCATTGCATGTACTACTAGTGGATGTGTGAGTTGTTCATAGCTAAAGACTTTGCACTAATGCATATTCCAAAAGGAAGTTAAGCTGAAGAAATTGGCCAGGCAATTTGCATTGCATTGCATGTACTACTAGTATTTCTTGGACTTGACTGGCTCTGGGGTCTCCCTCTCGACACTTACTGACACCGACACAAATGCACAATGTCCTGCATGTACGTCGGAAGAGAGTTATTGCCCTGTCGGGTGCAGCATGCAATAATGCGAATCTCGAGGAATAGTTGACTCTAGTCGTCTCTGATCCTGCAAGTCAAGTCATGCCAGCACAAAAGAACAATTGTAACTGTGACCACACATGGAGTTTCCTGGAAATTCCTTACCATATTCATACAGAAAGTTCAGTAGAAGATGCAAAGTTCCCAGAGGTGAAATGAGTAAATATCAGTAAACCCCAGGTTTTGACGCAATTGTAACTCAAAACACCATATTATGAGATTTATAACAGTAAATTCCAGAGTTTCAACCGGTTCACCACATGTAACCCCACCTTTCACGTTTTTCCCCACCTTTCACGTTTTTCCCGTCCCCCGCATGTGAGGGAGCAAGAGTTCCACAGCTTTTGATCGCCATGCTATAGGGCCTGTTTTTCCTGTTTCCCGTCCCACATACGTTCCACAGCAGTTAGGGCCTGTCGCCCCGCTGCCAGCAGGTCGCCTCGCCACCAGGTCCCCGCATGTGAGGGAGCAAGAGTTGGCGCCGAAGACAAGGGCTTTTGATCGCCATGCTATGGCGGAAGCGAGCGCACCTACCCAAAAGGTTTGTAATTTGTTTCTTGTGTAATTTAGGGTTCGAGATTGGACGGACTTTGGGGGAATTTTTTGGTTAGGGTAATGTTTTGGAAGGGGATTCTTACTGATTTTACTTATAATGTCTACATTTGTTCCTGAATTGAAGTTCTTTGGTTGATTCGCTTAGAAATTTTTGGTTAGGGTAATGTTTTGGAAGGGGATTCTTGATTTTACTTATAATGTCTACACGTTCCACAGCAGTTAGGGCCTGTCGCCCCGCTGTCCCACATACGTTCCACAGCAGTTAGGGCCTGTCGCCCCGCTGCCAGCAGGTGCCAGCAGGTCGCCTCGCCACCAGGTCCCCGCATGTGAGGGAGCAAGAGTTGGCGTCGAAGACAAGGGCAGGGTTCGAGATTGGACGGACTTAGGGGCGACAAGGGCTTTTTTGTTTGTAATTTGTTTCTTGTGTAATTTAGGGTTCGAGATTGGACGGATTTAGGGGGAATTTTTTGGTTAGGGTAATGTTTTGGAAGGGGATTCTTACTGATTTTACTTATAATGTCTACATTTGTTCCTGAATTGAAGTTCTTTGGTTGATTCGATCTGGGCATTGGAGTTTTTATTTTGGGATTTATATTCGGTATTGAGTTCCATTGCGATGCAAATTGTAGGAGCGAATTGGAGGCCTCCGTGGCAAGGTTCCTCTGTATATGGAGGATTCTGATTATTGTGGGGAGGAGTTGGGCATACAGTTTGTTGGACCGAAAAGATGACTAGAGGGGGTGAATAGGAACACGCTCACTTTTTCACAAATACTGGATTCAATAGAACTTTACTCCAATAGCTATGGAAGCTATGAAGATCAGTATATCAGTACAGCGAAAAACTAATATTGAATCTAATTTAAACCCCTAAGCAATAAGACAAAGTCAACAAAAATTGAAGCAACTTGATGCACTGGCAGTCGGACCGCTGGAGCAACACCGGTCGGACCGATTTCCTGCCGGTCTGACCGGTTGATTGCGGCGATCCGATCACGTGTACGAAACGTAAGACAAATACGATGGCGAAGATGAAAAAAGATGAAACTTTTGATCTACTAATCCAAACTTGATGAAACTTGGAACACACCTTCTCTATGATATCAGGAAGCTATTCCAATAGAAGATTGTGATAATTTTTAGAAGAATAACGATCATTTTCCATTTGATTGAAGAGGGGTTCAAAACCGGGTTAAAACGAAAACTAGATCAAACCTCTTGCTCGTGGGTGCTTGATGATCAAGATGACCCTAGATAGATTCCCACATATCACAGTAAGCTAGATCATGTGAAGAAACCAAGTAAAAACTCACGAATCAAAGAAAGACCCAAAATCATCAAATAGAGAGAAAGAACGCAATGACACAAAACATTGGTCAAACTTTTCTTTGATTGATTGATATGATCTGGGCTTACAGCCACTCCATCAATGGAGGACAATGCTCAATCCAAGAGCACAAAAATCACATCAAAAATATCAAGAACCCTAGCCTCCACAAAAACTCTCCCTAAAATGATTAGGGTTTGCAAGAAAAGCAAAAGAGACGAAACGGGGGTGCAGCCACCGCCCTCTCCTATTTATAGTGGAGGCTTAGACCTTCTAGAAGTTTGATCCTATTGTGCTCCCGTTAAGTCCCAAAATAAATGGGACACTAACGCACATATTTTAATGCGCCGTCTTTATCTCCCTTTGACCTAACTAGCTACCCTTGAGCCATCTTGCGCCTCGGATTAGCTAAAAGATCACCCTTATCCATCTTGCATCACGCTTGAGTTCATTGACCTCACCCGGCATCGTCGATCGTTCTGGACCTCAGCTCTCCAAGCCTAGTCCCGATCATCCTCGCCGTTGACCGTCATTGACCACCAAGTAACCTGCACAACAATAGACAAGTAAACAGAATTTGAGAACAAGTTCTTCACAACCTGATCCATGTTACTCAAAACACGCATCATGCACCATATATGCGCTGAAACTCATGACTTTGACCTAACAACCGAATATCGTCACCTCGAAGACCGACGATCAAAGTGAAAACCGGTCAGACCATCCCTCGAGCCGGTCTGACCGCCCACCCTGACCGATCTGACCGCCACCTGTGGGTCGGTCAGACCGCCAGCTGGGACTTAGCCATTTTTCCTCTCTGGAAAACTGAAACCTACTGGAAATTCCAAACCAATAGAACTTTTGACTGGAGACTCCAAAAATTATGAGACCAAGTGCAATAGAATCCCCTCTCTTGCCTACACCCTCTATTTTTGGCCCAGCTCAATTCTCACTTTCTGTAACTGGCCGGTCCGACTGCCACCAAGGTCGGTCGGGCGCCATGAATCGGTCGATCAGCCACCACGGCCGGTCGGGCCGATTATAACCTAACAAAGATTGCAACTTTACCGAAAACACGTGAAACGACAAACCGTAAACGCCATTGCCAATTGTCACATCATCCCAATATCTGGAGCATATCCCCATGATATCCACAATCTCCCCCTTGATGAACACATTGGCAATAATCCAGAAAATGTAATTTGGAGGTTTGAAAAGTAAATACTTTTGTTTTCGCACAAAGGCATAACTTGGTCCATAAGCAAGAGAAAGCAATGGAAATGACCAAGCTGGCATCAGAATAGCATAGGCATGTGAGATAAGGCAAAAGAAAGCATAAAAACTTTGATTTCCACAAAAGAGTCAAAAATCTCACTTAAAGTCCACATGAAAGAACAATTGTTCAATTGACCTATAATCATTGTGGGGATAAGTAAATGCAATTCAAGTTCAGAAAAGTCAATAAGACAATAAGAATGCAATTCAAAAACTCCCCCTCACTATGATCATCGGATTTTTAGAAAATTTCAAATTCTCCTATTTCTCCCCCTTTATACATTTATATATATATTCTCCCCCTTTGTAGAACAATGATATATCTTCTCCCCCAACATTGAAATATCTTCTCCCCCTTTGACAATAGAGTCATCAAGGAATCACGTCTACCTCTCATCCAGAGATAACAAATGCAGAATGAAGAAAGAAGCATAAGAAGGAGTATGCATGAAGTGCAATGCAGTAGCTTTATTTTTTTTGTATTTTTCAATTTTTGATTACAAGAAGCTTTGGAGATTACCCAAAAGAACAAGCTAGCATCTCTAATATTGCACAAACAACATATTAAGCCTAATAGCGCTAGCAAGATCATGATAAGACATATATATCAAAGCTAAGCACGAAGGCTCAAAAGTAAAGCAGTATATTTGATCAATTTAAGCAAAGCTTCAAATTCAGCAAGTTCATCAACAGGGATCCTAAAGTGAAACTGGCCATGTCAAAATGTCAAAGTGAGATAAAAAAAAATCTAACAAAGACCACATTAAGAGGCAATCAGGTCCTGTATTGAATCATTTTGCTCAAATTTCTGAAAAGCTCATTTGTCAACAGTTTTCTCATTTGCACTGAATATTGAAGTTGACTAATGATCTAACTTAATGATAAGATCCTAGACTAGGATCCATCCACAAACTCATCCTAAGCTTCGACCAGAAGTTGATTAAAGGTATATCTTAATGAAGAAGATTCTGGACTAGGAGCCATCCACAAACTCTTCCTAAGCTTCTACCAGGGCGACAAATCTTGAGGTTCATGTTATTTCTGACAAGTAGTCCCCATGAGTTCGTCTGGATCATCAAACTATCTCCAAGTTCATGTCTTTGACAAGCAGTCTCGTAAGAATAGTTTGGCACAATTTAAGCATAAGACAATATTGATTTTTCATGTTTCACAATAGCAGTTTTAGAATCTCAAGAACACAAAAAACTCAAGTAATGGTCAATTTTAGATTCAAGAGCTAACAAAGCAATTCTGACTGGGCCAATGTCACAAAAGGAGCACTAATTGCGCAACTAGCTAAAACATCCACAAATTGCAATTTTTAGTTCGAGTTGTTTTGGAGTTCTAGCTCATACAGCAAAGACTTATATGTATATGTGAAAGTATGATAATTCTAGCAAGTCAAAGAACTAGACATGGCATTGAGCAAGAATTAAAATATTAAAGCTCCAAAGGGTAATAGGCAAAGCTTCATCAATTTTAAAAGATAAGCAGAAAATCTTATATTACAATGCATCTTTTTGGATTTCTCATACCACTTGTTGTATTTTTCATATGAATGTAATATGATACAATGAGATGCAATAAAAAGCCTAAAAACCTAAAAAGTTCAAAAAGATCAATAAGTTCAGAAAAAGAACAAGAAAAGATCAACAGAACAAGGTAAGATCGTAAAAGATCCAACTCCCCCTCAAACCAACCCATAGGGATAAATTACCCCTAACTCGCTTCTCAAGGTGGCAAACCTAGTTGGGTCCAAAGGTTTGGTGAGGGTATCAGCCAGTTGAGCCTCAAACTCCACAAAGTGTAGCACAATATTGCCTTTCTCGACATGGTCTCTAAGGAAGTGATGTCGAATATCTATGTACTTGGTCCTAGAGTGTTGCACAGGGTTCTTAGCAATATTAATGACAGAAGTGTTATCATAGAAAAGAGGATCACTAGCAAAATTAACCCATAATCCTTAAGAGTGGTTATCATCCACAAAATCTGACTACAGCAACTAGCAGTAGCTACATATTCAGCTTCAGTAGTGGATTGTGCAACAGAAGACTGCTTCCTAGAAGACCAAGATACAAGAGAAGTGCCTAGGAAGTGACAAGTGCCTGAGGTACTCTTTCTATCAAGCCGACAGCCCGCAAAATCAGAATTAGACAACCCCTGAATGGACAATGATAACGAATAGGAATACCAAATGTCATACAGAAGGGTAGAGTGTAAATACCTGAATATGCGCTTAACGGCTTGGCGATGGGATGTCCTTGGAGACGCCTGAAACCTCGCACAGAGGCAGACCGTGAAGTGGATGTCCGGTCTCGAGGTCGTCAGGTATAGAAGGGAACCGATCATGCTGCGGTACTCGCGTTGATCCACGGCTTCTCCTTCCTCATCTGGATCCAAAACAGTCGAAATTGCCATGGGAGTGGAGATTGGCTTGTAGTCACCCATGTCGAAACGTTTAAGAAAGTCCTTAGTGTACTTCATCTGATGGATGAAGATCCCTTTCTTGCATTGCTTAATTTGAAGCCCTAAAAAGTAATTAAGCTCTCCCATCATACTCATCTCAAATTCCCTGGACATAGTATTAGAAAAGCTGGAAACAAGAGCATTAGAAGAACCACCAAAGATAATATCATCAATGTAAATTTGAGCAAGCAGGAAGTCATTACCACGCCTAAGATTGAACAAAGTCTTGTCTACCTTACCCATCTCAAAATCATTCTTAAGCAGGAAGGTTTTAAGTCTATCATACCAGGCTTTAGGGGCTTGTTTAAGACCATACAAGGCTTTGGATAGTTTGAACACATGATTTGGGTACTTGGGATTCTCAAAGCCCAGGTGTTGCCTAACATAAACTTTTCTCCTCAATGAAACCATTTAAAACGACACTTTTAACATCCATCTGATATAATCTAAAGCCCTTAGATGCAGCAAATGCAAGCAGAATACGAATGGCTTCTAGTATAGAAACAGGAGCAAATATCTCATCAAAATCCAACCCCTCAACTTGGCTAAACCCCTGAGCTACCAACCTAACCTTATTTCTAATTACAGAACCATCCTCAATTTGTTTGTTTTTGAAAACCCAGTGGGTTCCTATAACACTATGGCCACTATGAGCTTCTACTAGGTTCCAAACCTTATCCCTCTCAAAATTCTCTAATTCCTCATACATGGCATTAACCCAGCTAGAATCCGATAAAGCATTTGATATATCACGGGGTTCAAAAGAAGCAACAAATGTAGAGTGAGAATAGAAATTTGGATCATGATACCTGGAGCGAGTGACTCGCTCATGGAGATTACCAATTATCTGATCCGGAGGGTGCTGCCTTTGAATGTGAAGTGGTGCACCCAGAGAGGAAAACATCTCTTCAACCTCCGCAGGTACTACTGATGATGAAGATGCAGCAGGAGCCTCATCTGAAGGCGAAGTAGTCACAGCAGGTTCTTGTGTTGTAATAGGAGCGTCAACAGCAATAGGTGGAAGAACATCAAATCCTTCATCATCTTTTTCTATGAATATGCTCTCTGTCATCAGTGTATCACCTGAAATATCTGATCTAGCTCCAGGGCTAGTCTCATCAAAAGTGACATTGCATGTCTTCTGAACAAGGTTAGTTTCAGCATTAAAAACCCGAAAACCCCTCGAATGTGCAGGATAACCCAGAAATAAACTATAAAAAAATTCTTGACTCAAATTTATCTAGATTTCCTGTCTTGAGAATAAAACATTTAGATCCAAAGACTCAAAAGTGTGAGACAGAGGGTTTTCTACAAAATCGAAGCTCATAAGCAGTCTTGCCCAAAGAAGGTCTCACAAAGACACGATTAGCAATATGGAAAGCAGTAGCAACAGCTTCGGCCTAAAACCTCCTTGGCGTGCTATACTCATCTAGCATCGTCCTAGCCATCTCGACCAGGGTCATGTTCTTCCTTTCCACAATGCTATTTTGTTGAGGGACGTATGGAGAAGAAAACTGATGCTCAATTCCACGCTCAGCATAAAAAGAAGCAAATTAGGTATTCTTGAACTCCGTGCCATTGTCACTGCGGATCGCTCTCAAGGCACCCGGAAGTTCAGAAGCTAAACGAAGAACAAGATCATGATAATAATCAAAAACTTCATCCTTAGAAACAAGAAAGAACACTCAAGTGTATCTAGAAAAATCATCGACTATGATAAGAATGTACCATTTTCACCAACTTACCGAACCCTAGCAGGACCAACAGTATTCATATGAAGCAACTGTCCTGGTCCGTCAGTCATGACCATAGTCACTGAAGGGTGTGAGGCGGCAACTTGCTTGCCATGCCTACAGAGCGCACAAACAGTATCTTTGACGGTTTTGAGTTTGGGCAAACCTCTCATAAGCTCAAGGTTGCTAACTCGCGTCAGGTGATCAAAACCAATGTGCCCCAAACAACGGTGCCAAAGCCAGAACTCAGAAGAAGAAGATGAAATCAAGCATTTTAGAGAACCAGCAAGAGATTCAGAAAAGTCAGCTCCAAAAATCCTAGCAACTCTAGTAATTCCAAAAACAAGCTCACAAGTTGAATCAAGCACCCGACAAGCATTTTTCTTAAATATAGTCTCATATCCATCATCAAGAAGTTGAGAGACAGAAAGCAAATTAAACCTTAACTTGTCCACAAGGGCGACGTCCTTGAGGATGAAACTGTCGTTCACCCTGACCGATCCCATTCCTTCAATCCGCCCTTGTTTATCATCTCCAAAGGTGATGAAATCATCACCTGTCGACCGCGTGAAAGAGGTGAACCATTTTGAGTCTCCAGTCATGTGGCGTGAACAGGCGGAGTCGACGAACCACGTGCCCTTCCTTTTTCCGCGGTAATCCTGAAAATCAAGGAACAGAAGAACGATGTGTCTCAATACTGGGGTTAGTTAAAAAAGACTTAGGAACCCAGTACTGAGACACACGTCTGCGAGTAGTATGCAAATCAGAAGTGCTATCCTTGATTTTATTTGAAGTTCTGTTATGAGCAATGGTTAAAGTAACATGAGAGTTATCCTGTTTAGGAACATGATGATGAGCATGTGACACAAGTCCTAAACCAGGTTTCTTCTTTTCTATATTACCATGTCTCATAAAAGTTCTAGGTTGATTAGATGAAATTCTACCAAAATTTTTCCTATCATTTTTCAACCTACGCCAACAGAACTCAATCAAATGCCTATCCTTTTTACAATAGGTGCAATGATACTTAATACCACAAGGAGAAGCCCCCTTAGACTTAACAGATGGTTGGGCAATACCTGCAGATTTAAAGATAGTTTTTGCATGTTGTGTTTTGAATTTAATTAACCCATTTTCCAAGACTTGAGTAACTTTTGAGTTGGAATTATTTTGAACATGATTGTATGCTAATCCTTGCTTCTTATAATGAGTTTTAGACTTGTCGAGAATCATGTTTAATTGTTTCTTACCTTTAGAGAATTTTCTAAGGTATTGTGGATATCGTGAGGATATATGCATGATCTTAGGATGATGAGTCAATTGGCAATGGCATTGTTGGTTTGCAAAATCTCGCGTTTTCGGGGTTGCTTCAGTTCTGTCAGACCACAGGCGGTCTGACCGGTGACATGGGCGGTCAGACCGCCCGTGGAGAGGTCCGACCGGCAGTGCTTGCCGGTCCGACCGGGTTTGGTTCAAAGTGGATTTTGAAGCTAAGCCAAAAATAGGTTGTGTAGGCAAGTGAGGGGAGTCTCCTGGATGTTGTCACATAATTTTTGGAGCTCCCAGTCAAAAGTTGTATTCATTTGAAAATTCCAGAAGGTTTCGGATTTTCAAGATGAAATTTTGGCTAAGTCTTTTCGGGCGGTCCGACCGCCGTTGTGGAATCGGTCCAACCAGCCTGAAATCGGTCGGACCGGCTGTGTGGGGCGGTCAGACCGCCGACCACTTGGAGGTTAGACTTTTTGGCATTGATGTGATTTGAATGTGGTTAATGTATGGATTTCAATGTTTTATTGTTGCATATTGCATTGTTGAACTAACGTGGGTCAAGTTGTGAAGAACTTGTTCCCGGAGACGATTTATTTGTGTATTGCTGTGCAGGTGGCTTGCAGGTCAACGACGTCAACGGTGAGGTGGATTGGGACTACGCTTGGAGAACTGAGGTCCAGAACGATTATAGATGTCGGTGAGGTCGTGTGACTCAAGCAGGGTGCAGAATGGGCAAGATGGATCGAACGGGCAGTTCGTGACAGCTGGTTGGATTAGGCGGTGCGGAAGTCGGTGCAAGTCTCTGGGAGGTTCCAATGGGATTCGGACGGGAGAGACTTGCCGACAGATGAGAGCCGCTGATCAACCTACAGGTGGTGAAGCAGGCAATAGCTTCAACAGATATTTTTGTGTGTGTATCCCATGTGTGTGTGGGCCTTCATGGGAGCCCATAAGTGAAATCCTAGGCCTCTCCTATAAATAGAAAGGGGGAGATGGAAAAATCTCCCAAGCACTTTTAGCCCTCATTTGCAAAGCCCCTTGTTAGGGTTAGGGTTTGGAGAGGAGAGGAAGATTGTGTGTGCTCTTTGGTTGAGCTCTTGTCCTCCTTGAAGTAGTAGCTTTGTATGCAACATCTTGATTCAATCAATCTTTTGATGTTTGCTCAAGGGTGAAGTCTCTCTTGTGTTCTTCTCTCTTTTGATGATTTTGGTGCTTCCTTGATCCGGGTGTTCATGCTTGGTCTCTTGACCGATTTTACCTTGCTTTGATGTATAGGAATACTTCTAAAATCATCTAGATCTTCAATCCCCCACAAGCAAGTGTTGGATCAAGTTTTTCATATTTCTAGGGTTTGAGCACTTCTTTGGTTAATCCTTAAAAGATCGATTCTTTGAAGTGGATCTGAACGATCGTCGCTAGAATTAGGTTTTAGATATCCTTAGGGAGGTGTGCTCCAAATTTGGTCAAGTTTGATTGGTTGAATCAAAAGTTGGATCAAATTTCGTTTTGGATTTGGGCATTGTGTTTCGGTTCTTGACTAAATCGGTCGGACCGATTTAGATACGGCGATCAGACCGCCAGCATTCGGACCGCCCTTTGGCAGCCGGTCAGACCGCCAGTGTCCAGACCAGCCCAGTGAGATCAATTCTCTACATTTGTGTCTTGTGGTTAAGGGGGTTATTGAATTCAGCACAAGGCTTCCTATGTGTGCTTACTGATCTTCTTAGCTTTCCTAGCTAAAGGAGAAAAGTTCATGTTGAATTTGATTAAGGCGAAAAATCAAGAAATCGCCTATTCACCCCCCTCTAGTCGCCTTTACGGTCCTACAGGTATCCTTAAGATAAGCATTTTCTTCTTTAAAATTAACACATGATTTATAGGTTTTACCCTTAATGGCTCTAGCATATTTTTACTTATATAAAATAGTTTTAAATTTAAGAGCTGGACATGAAGCACATGTAGAAGACTCAATACTGTCCTTAAGCTTGGCATATTTAGCTCTAGCTGCTTCTAAGATATCTTTAAATTCATGTTTGCGTTCTAAGCAGAAAGTGCAAAAGCTAGAATCAACCACACCAGAAATAACTAACTTACTAGACTCTAAGCATTCTTCACATGGAGCAGATTTAACCTCAACAAGTTCAGTCCTAGCATTTTTCAAGTTGTTGCAAAGCGATATCATGAGCATATTGCAGTTTAGCAAATTCAGAGTGCAAGACATGGCAGGATGAACATTCGTCAGATTCAAGAGTCTTAGTATTTTCAAGTTCTAGAATCAAATTATCTACTTGTGACTCTAAATCCTTATTCTTGGCCATGAAAAACTCTAAAGCTTTATCCTGACTCATGAGTTTCTCAAATATAGTTTCACATCTATCAGAAAGAACATCATAGGAAGGAGGTATCTCATTGTTGTCGTCGTCAACGGAGTTGGCCATAAAGCACAAGCCGGTGAAGTTCTTGGCCTTCCCTTTCTTCTTGCTTTGAGGGATCTCCTCCTCCTTGTCCTCCTCACTCCCGGAGTCAACATCGCTCAAGGATTGATCCTTAAAAGCCGCAAGCACCCGGTGAGTGGCATTTGTCAGCTTGGCAGTATCAAACCTTGATTTGTTCCATTGAGGCTTCTTCCAAGCTGGCTTTCCCACCTTATGATTGCTCTTACCTTTCAGCTTGGGGCAATTTGTCCGGATATAATTTAGCTCACCACATTCATAGCAAGTCACGAGACCTCCTCGATTTCCGTTTCTCATATTGTTGTAGGCCCGTGTGACCTTTTTGACTATAAGAGCCTACTCAGCCTCAGGAAGACTCTCAAACTTCTCTTCATGGATTGCAGATAAACCATCAAACGAAAATCCAGAAGAAGACTCAAAAGACCCATCAGAAGCTCTCTTGAGCGGGTCTGCTACCAAAGTCATGTTCTCCTTTTTGGGATAATCAATCTTCTTAATCTCATGAGTCTTAAGCTTGCTATAGAGCATCTTCAAAGTTAGATCAGAAAGATTGACATTCTCCTCAATGGCAGTAGCATTTATCTCCCACTCCTTGGTGTTGATTGCAACCAAGAGATGGGTGGCATTTTCAGACTGAGAATATTCAATACCAACAGATTTCATCTGATTAATCACTTTAGTAAAAGTGACTGAAAATGTCATCGATGCTCTCTCCAGGACGCATCTCGAATTTGTTATATTCACGCTTATAGACTGTTTGGCGTACTTTCCTGACTTGGGACGAACCCTCGTGATAGGTTTCGAGAGTGTTCCAAATCTCATGCGCAGTCTCAAGATTGCAAATTCGATCATACTCCTGTCTCCTAAGCCCACCATACAACAGATTTTTAGTCTTATTGTTGTTAGCCAAAAGGGCTTCTGAAGCCGGCGTAGCAACTTCGGGCATAACGAGCGGGACTCGAATAACCTTCCATATAGCATGTCCTTCGCTCTCAAGAAAGACTCGCATGCGATTCTTCCAATAGGCATAGTCGTGCCCATCGAAGATATGCGGCTTTGTGGAGTATCTATCCATCGCCAAGTTCAGTGACCGGTTAAGATCAAGATTCAACTAACCTGGCTCTGATACCACTTGTTGGACCGAAAAGGTGACTAGAGGGGGGTGAATAGGAGTACGCTCACTTTTTTACAAATACTGGATTCAATAAAACTTTACTCTAGTAGCTATGGAAGCTATGAATATTAGTATATCAGTACAGCGGAAGACTAATATTGAATCTAATTTAAACCACTAAGAATAAGACAAAATCAACAAAGATTGAAGCAACTTAATGCACTGGCGGTCGGACCACAGGAGCAACACCGGTCGGACCGATTTCCTGCCGGTCTGACCGGTTGATTGCGCCGGTCTGACCGCTTGTGTACAGAACAGAAGGACAGCCCCGATGACGAAGATGAAAAAATATGAAACTTTTGATCTACTAATCCAAACTTGATGAAACTTGGAACACACATTCTCTATGATATCATGAAGCTATTCCAATTGAAGATTGTGATAATTTTTGGAAGAATAATGATCATTTTCCATTTGATTGAAGAGAGGTTCAAAACCGGGTCAAACCAAAAACTAGATCAAACCTCTTGCTCGTGGGTGCTTGATGATCAAGATGACCCTAGATAGATTCCCACATATCACAGCAAGCTAGATCACGTGAAGAAACCAAGCAAAAACTCACGAATCAAAGAAAGACCCAAAATCATCAAATAGAGAGAAAGAACGCAATGACACAAAACATTGGTCAAACTTTCCTTTGATTGATTGATATGATCTGGACTTACAGCCACTCCATCAATGGAGGACAATGTTCAATCCAAGAGCACGAAAATCACATCAAAACATCAAGAACCTTAGCCTCCACAAAAGCTCTCCCTAAGATAATTAGGGTTTGCAAGAAAAGAAAACAGACGAAACGGAGGTGCAGCCACCCCCTCTCCTATTGATAGTGGAGGCTTAGACCTTCTAGAAGTTTGATCTTATTGGGCTCCCGTTAAGACCCAAGACAAACGGAACACTAACGCACGCATTTTAATACGTCGTCTTTATCTCCCTTTAAACTAACTAGCTACCCTTGCGCCATCTTGCGCCTCGGATTAGCTAAAAGATCACCCTTGTCCATTTTGCGTCACGCTTGAGTTCATTGACCTCACCTAGCATCGTCGATCGTTCTGGACCTCAGCTCTCCAAGCCTAGTCCCAATCATCCTCGTCGTTGACCACCAAGCAACCTGCATAATAATAGACAAGTATACAGAATTTGGGAATAAGTTCTTTACAACTTGACCCATGTTAGTCAAAACATGCATCATGCACGATATATGCTCTGAAACTCATGACTTTGACCTAACAACCGAATATCGTCGCCTCGAAGACCGACGATCAAAGTGAAAACCGGTCAAACCGCCCCGAGTCGGTTCGACCGCCCACCTCGCCACCGATCCGCCACTGGGCGGTCGACCGCCACCGACTTAGCCATTTTTCCTCTCTGGAAAACCGAAACCTACTGTAAATTTCAAACCAATAGAACTTTTGACTGGAGACTCCAAAAATTATGAGACCAAGTGCAATAGAATCTCCTCTCTTGCCTACACCCTCTATTTTTGGCCCAACTCAATTCTCACTTTCTGTAACTGGCCGGTCCGACTGCCACTAAGGCCGGTCAGACCGGCCATGAATCGGTAAGACGGCCACCCTGACCGGTCAGACCGGTTATAGCCTGACAGCATGCCAACTTTGCCAAAAACACGTGAAACGATAAACCATAAATGACATTGCCAATTGTCACATCATCCTAAGATCTGGAGCATATCCCCATGATATCCATACAGTTAAGATGCCGCCATGGCCTGAGGCTGAAAAGGCAGGTTGCTTGGGAAGGAGGAGACATTGGAAGATGGTTCTTAGGGTGTCCAATGGATGTTAGTGTTGAGCGATTGTGTTAACTGTGAGCAACTTGTGTTACTTGAATGCTATTGTGTTGTTTCTTTGGTTGAAGGAAGAGGAAGACTGTGATTTTGTCCAATGGGTTGATGCAGAATGGACAACTAGAGTTCAGAAGACCTTGGAGCTGATGTGGTACATCATGGATCGCAAGCTTAAGGCTGGGAAGCGAAGATGAAGCTAGAGCTTGAGAAGGTTGATCGCCTAGACAACCTGGAGACAAATTGTGCAATCAAGGTGGAGAACATGAAAATACAGTTGATGTGGTGCCTTGGTGTCATAGTGGTGCTTTTGCTTATGCTCATATCTGTGCTAACTACGTAGATGAATCAATACTGAGGTTGTATTTTGTTTTGGAATTGTGTTACCTCCAAGTAGTAGATGAAGATGTGAAATTGTATGAAATTTGTTACCTCCAAGTAGTAGATGAAGACTTGCTAATTCTTGTACGTTGGTGGTTTTTGTTCTGTGTATGTGTGTTGTCCAAAAGTTCCAATGATGTTGGATGATCATCACTATCTCTGGTTTTGATTTTGGTTTCCATTTTGTGATGATGTTTGCTAAGTGCCCTTACAGTGGTTGTCAGAATGTAGTGTGTTCGTGCATGATTTCTTGAATGCAATTGCCTACTTGCCGTAGTACAAGGGAACTTGTTTGAGAACTAAGAACTTGATTGAGAAATAGAAAATTACAAGTTCTAGAAAATTGCAGGGCCAGGAAATTACAGAACTGAGAACTTGATTGATAACTGAGAACTTGATTGACAACAGATTTACAGTGGTAGAATTATAGAATCAGGTTCCAGATTGCACACACAGACAGAACTAATATCATTGCCCTGCCTATCAAGCCCTCCTGGACCATCTAATATATCATCTAATCCAGGCAAGTTTGTCAGCGCGGCATCAGTAGATCGCCGAGCAGCGCTCCTAGGAGTGTTTCTTGGTTGCTGGGTAATTTTGGCACTGGAAGGATCTGCCGGTTCAGGGGGCTACTGCGCTGCCGGTGTTGGATATGACTCCACAACTCTACCAAGAACATTTCCAGAGGTTGATAGCTGCGCCAACTTTTGCTTTGGCTTTGTCTTATTTTTACATTCACCTCTCCTCCCACTGCCTAATGAATGGCGCCCTGTCGACGATCAAATCGCCGATCTTATGAATATATAAATGAAAAGAGGAAAAATATGTGTATCTCCTGGGAGTGGATCTGACTTGCTCTTTATTGCTATGAACTCACGATTACAAACACTGAGAGTACCTAAAAACACAACACTTTGCTATATCTCGCTTGATGTGCTTCTATAGGACTGTTGCTGATGTCTGTCTTGACCTCTCAATGGTTTCTAATCAGCTGTGTTCTGATGTGTTGTCTCGTGTCCTTTCCACCTTCTGTGGTACTCCTTAAGTACTTGATGAAGCGGTGGCAGTTATCTCACGAGGAGACACCCGTTAGGGAGCGACGCGTCTGGTTGGAAAGAGGTGGCAGTTTGACCAAGGGCGGTAGGTGAAGGTGTCAACTGCTATGCGGTTAATGATTTAGGAGATGTTAAATCATCAACCGTAATAGTGTTGTATTATGCGGAATATAAAACATGTGTTTCATTCATCACACAGTAATTGGCGTAGTCGAGACTTGACTTGGACGCCTGTTCATAGCTTTACGAGCACTTACCTGATCGTGGACTAGGTTTGGAACTTTGTTCGACCAGGGTATTTATATAACTTCTGTAGCACCTACGACCAGTTAGGTCGGTGGTCTTTAGAAGTTACGACCACGAAGACGTATGGTCTTTATCATATATTAAGATAATATATGAATATTTTAATCCGTGTTGGTCGTGCGGACACATTCTCCGATGCAATCATATCGGACAGACCTCTCATTAAATGCCGTAGGACTCGAGGCGGTATGTATTCATTTTTAAAGTTGAGAAACCGCTTTGGAAAAAGCGAAAAGCCTTTCTGTCCGCCAGGCGAAAAGGGGATTTGCCCGTTGGACTTCTCTCGGGTCGATTCTGATGAAATGACTATAAAATGACCCCGGCTGGGTGTTTTAAACCTTTACGCCTTTATCTCCAAGAAAATCTTCCTTGAGTTCTTCACCCAAAAAGATAAGCACCATGTCGGATCTCATCACAAACTGGTCGATCTCTGATTTGAGTGGGAGAAAGTTAGAGAGTTTAGAAAAGATCGGATTGCTACCCGACAGGGAGTTGATCTTTTGGAGATCGGCTTTTGGGGAGCACTGCCCAAGCGGCGAGGAAGGAGAAATCTCGGTGTTCCTCGCGTATGTTGAGTGCGGGCTCAAGCTTCCAGCACATTCTTTTCTCTCCCAAGTGCTGGAGTTCTATGAGGTTGAGTTGATCAACCTGGCTCCCAACGCCATTGCAAACCTGAGCATCTTCGTCTACCTCTGCGAAGCATACTTGGGGATTCCACCGACGATGGAACTCTTCAAGTATTACTACCGGATGGCGAATACGAAGAAAACGACCAGCACCCCTGGGGAATGTACCCTAAGGCTTCATGACGGCAAGGCCGACGAGTACATTCGTATGTACTCGAAGTCCTCTTGGTCGTCATGGAAGAAAAGCTGGTTCTACATGAAGGTTACGCGAGAAGACGACCAGATTATGTGGTAAGAAGGCGGTCGAAAACTCGCATGCGTTCCTCCTCGAAGAAGGAAGGAATGTTGGGAGATGGATTTAGGCCATCCATCTTCCGAGTGTCGGGGTTAACCTCCGGCATGTCGTAAGGTATTTTTCCATTCGAGGATTAGTCCCTTGAAGACCGTGGCACGCCAATGCTCGGTATATTGGTGGCGATGATGCTACCAAGGATTCTCGATCCGTAATTTTTCGTAAAATCCCATCGATTATTTTACGAGTTGATTATTTTCGCAAAACTAAGACCTTTCATTTGTATTCGTAGTCTTGTCTTCCGAGGACGCCGTAAATAGGATCAAAATGATCTCGTGCCGCGAACCCGATGACAAGGCTAGCTTTCTCAAATCCTAGCACTTGCTAGTGTTGAAGAGAGGGTCAAAGACTTAGGTAAGTGTATTAACTTCTTTTCACCTTCCTGTTATTTTCGATCGCTTCTAATCCTCTTTATGTGTAGTTGGTCGGACTCATGATCAATGAGGCTACGAGACGTGTGAGCCTATTGATTATCCGACCAGTCTTGCGATCGTCAAGACAATGCGGTCACCGAGGTAAGTAACTGAAAGAAATAACTTCTGTAAGATGAAGTATATTCTTCACCTGATTAATTTTGTTTATTAATCCAGGTGGCAATCACTGAGTCTCGTATAGTTGTCCATGAGACAGCTGTTCCGGAGACTAGTGAGACTACACTTTCCGATCCAGAATTAGGACCTTGCTCTCACCAAGTAGTTGAGAACTTTGCTTCCAATTCTTCTTCGGGAGTGTAGAGGTTGCAACCGTACCTACCAGTTCTGAACTGGTAAAACCGTTGAAAAGAAAAGAAAAGCAAGCGCAACGGACTTTAAGCCGGCGCGCTACAAGGTTAAAACAAAAAAGACAACCAGGTATGTTTAAATAAATAAAGAATTATATGAAAACATACCTCGTAATCCTTGATGAATTTAAACCCCTTTTTGCTATCCTTGTCCAGATCTGCTGGAGTTCCTACCGCCGACCAATGAACCCGAGAGACAAAGTGGTCGAGGGTAATTCCGACCAAGGCTTTCCTCAGGGAAATAACCCAGAGGAAGAAATGGTCGGGAAAGCCCCCGAGCCAACTTCGGTACCGGAACCTGAGCTAGATCCTTTGATGGTAGATATGCCATCAGTAGAGGTAGAAACTCCTGCAGAACTTCCACAGTTCTCAAGGTACTTCCTCCCAGTATAACAAGTTCCCTTTCTTTCCTCGACTTACCGTGAGCAAGGAGCTTGAGAGTTATTGGGAGAGAATATCGGATCGCCTAACGCAGGCGGAGCCCGATAAAATTTTTACCGATTACAATAATGTCGTAATTCGGGTAAGTGTCTTCAATCTTCTCCATAACCTTTCTTGAAGTTTACAAGAAAGTTTATGGAAGAAATGCTACTTGTGCAGCATATGATCGAAAACCTCGCTATGGTCGGAGGACTAACCGAGCGAGTCAGGATATTAGAAGAAAAGCACTCTGAAATAGAGAGTAAGAATTCCTCTTCTTTTTTCTTTTTAAGACTTTCCTTTTATTTATTCTCCCTTATCAAAAATTCTTTTTATAGATTTAGAGAAAATAAAAGAAGAGGCTTTGGCTGAATGGGCCAGAAGAATAAAGCTTGAAGAAGAACTTCAGGCTAAGAACCGGTCGATCGAAGACTTGACGACCAGCAATAAAAAGCTTTTGGATGATTCTAAGAAGAGAGAGGAAGGTAACTGGTCGTAGTCATGACTCAATATGTCTTCCAATCTTATTACTTAATACTTTCTTTGTCTATGCAGAACAAAAACAAGCATTGACCAGAGCGAAAAAAGCTCTGGAATTTGAGCAGGACAAGGGGAAGTTCTCGTGCTCAGTCTGGACGAGAAGATCACCACGCTAAACAAAATGCTTTTTGATATGGGCGCGGGATCAAGCTTGCCCTCCTTGAGCGACCCAATGGAGAAGGTCAACTATCTAGGCTCTTTATTGGAAGAGCTCAAGGTCTTGCTCAAGACTACTAGGGAGAATTATGCCCATTCCGTTAAGGAGTCTATTGCTCGTGGAGTCGCCTTGCTTTGGCAAACCGAAAGCTTCCACCCATCAACTAACCTTCAAGCCATCGAAGAGGATTTCAATTGCTTACCCGCAGAGGCAAATCAGATCCTCGCAGAGATGAAACCTCTAGGCGAGAAGGTCGCAGAAGAGATGGAAATCGGATCTCCATCTAGCAGTAGTTAACTTAGGCATTCTCTAGCAGTTTATAAATGTAGGCAGGAGAAAACAATGCATACAATGTAAAGACTTACCTTTCTCTTATCAAAATGGAAAAAATTCTTTTATTTATCCGGTCGACTTGTGAATTTATGTTTTACCTAGCCCCCGACTGTTATATAGTAGAAGATCTTTACTATATAATAGTACTGCTTGAGACCAAGAATATAAATTCAAATCTCAACCATTACTTGTAAGTATGTACTGATCGATAAAAACTGATCGTGGTAATACTAAGAAACCTTTATGGTCGGAACCGTGTAGGTTTCGACTAGTTGTAAATCTATTTTTAATGATCGAAGTACTTTACTAAGACAACATATGGTCGGAAAAATAAAGAATTCTCCTTGATAAGAGGGAAAAACATTAAAAAAAACATATGTTATAAGCAGGAAAGTGGTTTTATTTCTATGCGATGCTCAATACTGGTCGGAATGAACTTAGCTAGGAAACAAAAGTACAAAATATGTTTCGCAAAACGTATTCATGCTCTTAGTCCGACTGGCAGCGAGGATCGTAGGAAAAGGACCGTCGCTAGGAAGCTCCTTCCAGTGGGCGGAACCACGTGCGAAAAAGGAGAGACTTCGACTAGAAGGCTTTCCGTGTCCCGACCAGTAGCCAAACAAGAGTAGAATAGAATTTTGAAACATAAATTATATGTTTCATAATCCTGAGCATATGAACCGCAGTCGACCAGGATTGGACAACGTCAAATAAATAACATCACTTGCTTCTCTAAATTTAATTATCAAATTTAAAGGAATTAAACGAAATGAAATGAAAAAATTAAACAAAGAACTTACGCAATTGGTCAATGTTCCAAGAATTTGACAAAACCTGCCTCGACATGGCTAATCGTCATCAACCACGGTCCTGCAACTTCGACCACAGTGTAAGGACCTTCCCATTTAGGGGAAAGTTTATTGCGCCCTGTTTGGCTCTGAATTTTTCTGAGAATCAAATCACCTACTGCCTAGGTCATGAGGTCGCACCTTACGATTGTGGTACCTTCGCATGGCTTGTTGGTAGATTGCCGAACGATCAAAGCTTGGTTTCGCTGTTCTTCAAGGAAATTGATGTCGCCGAGTCGATGTTCTTCCCGATTGCTTAAGTTAAAACAATCGGTGCGAGCGAGAACCAATTTTAATTCGAGGAAGCATAGCTTCGCCCCATAAACTAAAAAGAAAGGTGTTTCACCGCCGCACGATCGTCGTGGTCCGGACGACCCATAAAATGTAAGGAAGTTCTTGAACCCAAGCCCCGACCGCTTTATTAATCGGTCGAATACTCGGCGCTTTATCCTCGTATTAGGATACCATTGACACGCCGATCGCTTCCATTGCTCGTGGATGAGCCATCGGGCGAAATGGATCTTGGTTCCTAGTTCTTCGCAGAACTCCCGGAAATTACCGCTGAGAATCGGTACCATTGTCCGTGATGATACGATCGGGTACACCAAATCGTAATCACGCTTTTGTTATGAACCTCTTAGCGGCTTCAACAGTAACTTTTACAACCGCTCGCTTCAATCCATTTTGTAAACGTGTCAATCATGACGAACAGAATTGAAGCCCCGGTGCTCTTGGGAATGGTCCTGAATGTCTAGTCCCCAAAGTTGCAAAAGGCCAAGAAAGAGGGATTGTTTGCAAAGCTTGTGCCACTGATGTACTTGTCGGTTATGAACTGATATTGTACGCGCTTCGTCACGAGCTCTTTTGCATCATGAAGAGCAGTTGGCAAGAGTATCCTTGCCTAAAGGCTTTACCACCAAGGTTCTCAGAGGAATGATGTGCTCCATAGACTCCTTCATGAATTTCGTTAGCAACCTAATGCCACCGATTGAGATATGCATCTCATCAACACTCCATGAGATCCTCGCTATACAAGGTACGCTCGATTAGAGTGTATGATTTGGCCTTCGTATATAATGATCGCCTCTACATCATCTTCGTGAATTAGGTCATGCCAAGATAATTGTAGATCGATGTCATCCAGCTCTACCATGATCGCCACCGATCCGTGGAGCATCTAAATTATCGAGTCAATAGGATTGACTGATGTAAACTATCGATGTTCTCGAATGCTCGACTACCGAGGGTGAATCGAGTTGCTCGAAAAAACTCCGTGGGACGGTTGACCTAGTAGAGGCCATCCGCGTTAACCGATCCGCTAGAAAGTTCTCCTTTCTAGGAATATGTTGGATCCGAAACCAAGAAGTGCTTTTCGAATTTCCGCATTCCGCGGATAGGAAGACATCTTGGTACTCAAGCATTGGTACTCTTTCCTACTTGATTCGCTACTAGTTGAGAATCGCCTTTCACTAGCAATTTGCAAATCCCGAGCGAACGAGCCGCTCGAGTCCCGCCAAAGAAACCTTCGTGACCGCCACATTGTTTGTAGCGGAAAGTTAAACCGACGGCATACTTGATGTGTTCGTCGGTAGGGGATATCAAGACGACTCCAGCCCCCGATCCTTTAAGCATTAAGGAACCGTCAAAGTACATTGTCCACTCGTCGTGGTGCTCGTGATCGTGTCCTTGCTTAAGTTCCGGGTTTGTCCACTCGGCAATGAATTCGCTATTGCCCGAGACTTTATGGTCGTTCGTGAGATGAAATGGAGGTCGAACGCCCCTAGTTCTACCGCCCATTTTGCTATTCGTCCTGACGACTCCCTATTTCCAAGGACTTGACCTAAGGGATATCCAGTGGGTACAACCACTTTGTGGGCTTGAAAGTAATGCCTTAGTTTCCTTGAAGCCATAAGGAGACTATAAAGCAACTTTTGTACATGTGGATATCTTTCCTTTGGCCCATGCAGGACTTCACTTACGTAATACACTGGTCGCTGGAGGTTTTCACGTTCTACGACCAGTACACCACTGACAGCTTGTGGTGTTGCAGCCACGTAAATCAACAGTGTTTCCCCTGGTCTTGGAGAAACTAAGACCGGGGTACTCGTAAGGTACTATTTGAGTTTTTCAAAGGCATCATTCGCTTCTGTCGTCCACTTAAAACTTCCATGCTTCCGAAGAAGTTTGAAGAAAGGTAGTCCTTTCCCTAACTCGCTATGAAACGATCGAGCACCGCCATACAACCGTTAGCTTCGACTTCCTTCTTCGTGGTCGGGGGGCGCATCTGATGGATGGCCGATATCTTCGCCGGGTTTGCTTCGATACCTCTAGCCGAAACTAGGAAACCGAGCAGCTTTCCAGCGGAAACCCCGAACACACACTTCTCCGGATTTAACTTGAGGTTGTGTCTTCTCAAGTTATTGAAAGTTTCTTTTAAGTCAAGCATATGGTCGCCAGAGTTGATACTTTTTACTACCAAATCATCAACATAGGCTTCCAAATTTCGACCTATTTGTGGGTCAAGGTTTTCGCATTAATCTTTGAAAAGTTGCACCAAATGCTTTTGAGACCAAAAGGCATCTTTACATAACAAGAAGTGCCAAATGGAGTGATGAAGGAAGTTTTCTTCATCTTCTTTACTCATACTAACTGTGGTACCTCGAGTAGGCATCTAAAAACTTAATAACTCGCACCCGAGGTAGAGTCTACAAGTTGATCAATGCGAGGAAGGGGAAAATCATCCTTCGGACAAGCTTTATTAAGATCTGTGAAGTCTATACACATCCTCCATTTTCCATTACTCTTCCTAACCATTACAGATTAGCGAGCCATTGAGGGTGATGTACTTCACGAATGAATCCAACCTTTAAGAGCTTGTCAATTTCAGATCGATGGCGCCCTTCCTGGCCGGTGCGAAACGTCTGAGCTTCGCTGACCGCATTTTTGTCAGGCTGGAGCGCTAGCCTGTGCTCGATCACCTCCCTAGGGACTCCGGGCATGTCGGACGCTTGCCATGCGAATACATCCTGGTTTGCTTGGAGGAAGGAGATGAGCGACTCTTCCTATTTAGGATCGAGTCCCGCCCGATCGAGACTTTGGAAAGGATCCACCATCATTGCCTGACATGGCGTTTTTTGAAGGAGCGCCTTCGTCGAGTGGAACCTCTTTGGTCTGGTCGGACGGTTTGGGTGTTATCTTGAGTCTGGAGTGCTTGACCGCATGCATGATGAGTCGAATTTACGCCTGGCACTCATCGACCAGCCTAAAGACCTTCGATCACATGCGTATGCCATTTTGCGATCTCCACGAACCATGATCACACCTTTTGGTCCTGGCATTTTAAACTTTGATACCCGTAGTGCGTGGCTATCAAGAATTTTGCTAATGCCGGACGACCAAGAATTCCATTGTACGCGGTTTCAAAATCAACCACATCAAATGAAATCCTTTCTGTTCGGAAATTATCAGGACTTCCGAACGAATCCAGAAAGACACTTGTCCTATCGGTTTGGCGGTAGAGCTGTGAACTATGCCATGAAAGGCATATTTTCCTGGTTTCACCTTTGTTCTAGGAACCTGCATGTCTTCTAAAGCTCCCGAAAATAAAATATTTAAAGAACTACCACCGTCTATTAAAACTCGATTGACTTTGCAATTATTAATAGTAGGCTCTACGATAATAGGGAACCTACCCGTCGAGTTGACGAGACGAGGCGCCTTCTTTGCCAAGGAGATTACGGTGATCCGACCACCTTGATGGTTTGGTGATGATCGAAGGTTCCGATAGGTTGACCTCTCGCTCCATGGCTTTCAGATGACGGCGCGAGTCGTATGAAGATGAACCTCCAAAGATCATATTGACCGTGTGTTGAGGCTCCTGGTACTCCATCTCTTCGCCGCCATCCTTGTCCTTTTGGAACTTGTTTCCCCAACTCTGAATTGCGGAAGCGGCCTTTACCGTATAGTAATCCTCCAAATTCTTTTGCCAAACACGACAGTGCAAGTCATGCCCTCTCGTTGGTGAAGTGGACACCACTTCTTACCTTTATTATGGCTATCGGTCGGAACTTTGGCTTTGCCCGACCGGTATAGTCCTTCTTACCCTTGAACGGTTTATCCGAACCGCTAGGACTTCCTTGGTGCCCATTTTGCGGTGCTTCTTCTTCTTGGAAACCTTCTTGGGATTCTTTTCTGACTTCTCAAGGCTAGGTTGAGGGATTTTATCTTTTCGATCAATGGCTTCATTCCATTCAACCGCCTCACTAGCGGCCAGATATTTATCACCATGTCAAAAGTTCAATGGTTGTTCGTAGAGGATTCATAGCGATATCCTCTCAGAAACCGCCAATTCCTTAGACTCGCTTTGAATGCTCGAATCACGTAAGATTCTGCAATCTCTGGAATAGAATTTCGAACCTGGCTAAACCTTTTGATGTACTGACGGAGAGTTTCCTTTGGTTCCTGCCGAGTTCGATGGAGATCATCCTCCTTTCGTATGCGATCGTGCGTACTCGGAAATTCACAATCAATAGATCGCAGAGTCGTTCTGGTATAATAGATCCGACCGGTTGGTTAAGCAACCAAGACCGGGCAGATCCTTCCAGAACCGTGGGCAAATAATTAGCCATCACGTTTTCATTACCACCAGCAGCTCTGATGGCGGTGGTATATATTTGGAGAAATTCCAATGGATTTTGAGATCCATCGAACTTATCCATGTTGGCTGGTCGGAACCTATTAGGCCAACACACAGCTTGGAGCCCTGCAGAAAAGGCTCGACAACCTGTGACTGATTCATAGCGCCTTCTTGGAAAAGGTGCCGGATTATGATCAGTAGGAGATCGGTTTCTTCGATTTGAACGCCGAGGCTCCGTCGTCCCGATCCGGTTGCAGACGTTATCATGACGTCTTTGACCATTAGCATGGTTCAGATGATGACGGAGATCATCTGGGCCAAGCAGGTGCTCTCCTAGGCTAGGGGAAGAGGTCGTTGTTTGAAACAACCTTCTTCCTTCATGACCTACTGGTCGAAATCGCCGAGGAGGTCTAGGTACCGGTGGGTAACCATGCTGCCCTCTACTGAGGGAGGAGCGCTGAGATGAAGTCACCGTAGACTTTGTGACATCCTTTGCCCTCGTGACGCTCGCGCGCCGCATACTCGTTGAAGAATTTCGATACCGCTCCACCAATTGGGTAAAGCTCGAGCTTCACCGCAGCAGGTCGATATTAAGAATATCTTGAATACGACACAAGTTCTCGAACTGCTATCAAGGTCTCGGAGGATTCATCGAAAATGTTGGCTTTCGGAGACCCGTTCCTTCGACCTTTGGCCTAACTCCGTCGCTCGCTCATCCTTGGTGGGCCGCACCACGCGTGATTAATCGATGGACGCCCATCGGCTCCGCTGCCTCGGTAGGTGGTGCTTGATTGCCCGCGCCATCTCCATCAGCAGGTGGTGGCGAGGCAAGTCGTGCAGGACTGTGCATGGCATTACGATCAGTATTTCCGATCGCGTTAACCTCAAGCTTCCAGCAGTGATCTTCTGAGGACCTTCCACTGTGACTAGTGGAGAACTTCCCAGTGCTTCTACCAGAGACATCCACGATGGAGACCGGTCGGAGATGAGAACCTCCTAAGGTCTTCGTGGCGGGCTCAGTCTGATTCGACGAGTTGCCGATCGAATACTGAGTTTTATCATCCCCACTCGGCCCATTACCGGTGAGGGTCTCATCGACACCGTTACCAGGTGTCGGTTGGTCCCTGGAATTTCCAGAGGCCGTTGGTGAATACCTGTCAGCCATGATTGTGTCAAGGGTATATTGACCCTCGGGTTGTGGGGCTGAGGTGTTGTCACCTTTTTCGCGGCCGGGAAACCGGCTTGGAAAAATATTCGACGTTCGAACCGGCCTGAACGACTGTCCCTCAGAGAGCGCCTCTTGGCGCAACGGTGTATCTTCATCCATCCGCTCAAGTTCGCTGTCGTCAGCGACTTGCGAACCATCGGAGGAGGATGAAGATTCCCCATGTTGCATGGCCTGGATGCAGGCTTCCATGTCAAGGTTGGAGTAGTCATCCAAGTCGAACCAGTTCTCCTCATCCCATGTTCCTGCCATACTTGCAATTACGAATATGAAGAAAACGGATGAGTTGAGCAAAGAACATCTTCAGAAGTTTTGCACTATCTTCCCCACGGACGGCGCCAGCTGTCGACGATCAAATCGCCGATCTTATGAATATATAAATGAAAAGAGGAAAAATATGCGTATCTCCTGGGAGTGGATCTGACTTGCTCTTTATTGCTATGAACTCACGATTACAAACACTGAGAGTACCTAAAAACACAACACTTTGCTATATCTCGCTTGATGTGCTTCTATAGGACTGTTGCTGATGTCTGTCTTGACCTCTCAATGGTTTCTAATCAGCTGTGTTCTGATGTGTTGTCTCGTGTCCTTTCCGCCTTCTGTGGTCCTCCTTAAGTACTTGATGAAGCGGTGGCAGTTATCTCACGAGGAGACACCCGTTGGGGAGCGACGCGTCTGGTCGGAAAGAGGTGGCAGTTTGACCATTTCACCAACCGCAAGGGCGGTTGGTGAAGGTGTCAACCGCTATGCGGTTAATGATTTAGGAGACGTTAAATCATCAACCGTGATAGTGTTGTATTATGCGGAATATGAAACATGTGTTTCATTCATCACACAGTAATTGGCGTAGTCGAGACTTGACTTGGACGCCTGTTCATAGCTTTACGAGCACTTACCTGATCGTGGACTAGGTTTGGAACTTTGTCCGACCAGGGTATTTATATAACTTCTGTAGCACCTACGACCAGTTAGGTCGGTGGTCTTTAGAAGTTACGACCACGAAGACGTATGGTCTTTATCATATATTAAGATAATATATGAATATTTTAATCCTCAACACGCCCTGATTTCAAACTAGAACCCTTTGCATATGCATCTTTGTTGTGATCCCTTTCCTTGTCACTCTTTTTCCATTTTGTGCCACCTTTTAAAGGATAAGAAAAGGTTGATATAGCTTGTAAAGCAGGAGTGGACGTCTAACATCACCAAGTAGCACCTCCTAATGTCTCCCTAATTGAGGTATAAATCATGTTTACCAAGGGTTTCATGAAGAAGGCAAGAGTTGCCTTGATCCAATGGACTTCTGTCAAGCTTTTGAAGCTTCAGCCTCTCTACACCTGAAATTATGATGTGGCTAAAATTGATTCGATGGGGGAAAAAGTGCACATTACAATCCTCTCACAAGTTTACAAACAAAAAAATGGAATTTTCTCTCTTACAAACAGTTGCACATGTATCCAGAATAAGGTTCCAGAATCAAACAGATTGCACACCATATCCAGAATAAGGTTCTAGAATCACATAACTCAATGCAACCGATTGCAGACAGGTTCCAGAATTACATTACTCAATGCAACTGATTGCAGATAGGTTCCAGAATTACATAACTTCAGGCTAGCATAACATCTTCAATGACATAACTTAGTGGTTAAGTGGTAATATTTGGCATCACATGTTAACCATTTCCAGATTGCTGCATGGTTAAGTGTGATGACCCTAACCAAAATATATCCAAAATACTATCTCCATGGAGTAACTATCCCATACAGTGATGAATTTACTCCTGGCCACTTGCCCCCAGCCATTCCATAATTCTTGCTACCCCCCTTGTTCTCCCTCTGCCTCTCCTCTTGCCCCACTTCTACCTCTCATGGTGGCCAATTTGGTTGCTCTTCCCCTTGTCATTCCAGCCGACAATCCTTCATGGTTCTGTTCGTAGCTGAAATTCTCTGGTATGGTTTTGTTACTCTGCATGAACAAGAGTGCACATGTAGTAGTAATAGTATGGAAAATGTACAAATGCATGACTATGAATAAACACTACACTGCAAATTACCTTATGCTTGGTTTTCCTGATCTGTAGGTCTGGCCTCAGCATCTGCGAACAGCTTGTATACTTGTGCCCTTTCTTGTGGCAGTTGGAACATGTAATAGTTGTCATCCTCGCTTGTCTACTATATTGTGAAGGCTCATCTGCTGCCTTTCTTCTACTCTTCTTTGGTTTGCCTGGATGTTTTGTGAATTTAAGAGGATCTACGTCGGGTGTATCTGTTTTGGCCCAATCATGAGGACCAGGGACTGGTTATATGAGGTTTATGTATGCTCTCTCATATGCTGGTTTCTTGATAAAATCATGAACAAAGTCTTCAGGATGTTGCCTAGACTTGTAGATGGCCGAAACAGCATGTTTACATGGGACACCAGTGAGTTCCCATTTGAAACATCCACATGTCCTTGTCTCAAGATTGAGTGCATATGTCCTTTCCCCACAAGTCACTTGCCATATACCCATTCCTGCACATACAGGCCTGCAATACCTAGCATATTTCTTTTCTAATTCCAACTTCTCTGCATAGTTAGGAGTTATTTCTCAGGCTGCTGCTGCCACACCTTGCCTTTTGGTGTTAAACCTTGACATTAGCTTTGTCCTAATCATGTCTTGCATTGTGACAAGAGGTTTATCCCTCACATTAATGATGTAGTTATTGAAGACTTCACTGAGGTTGTTGACAACTAAATCTGTCTTGCATGTTGTGTCAAATGCATGCCTAGTCCAGTGTTTTGTGGGTATTTTAGATAGCCACTCCCATGCACCTTCACTCTCATCTTTCAATTGTTCCATTGAAATATCAAATTCATGTTTGTTATATGCATAGCAAGCAGAGTCCATGTGTGTTTTAATGTTTCCTCCCCTAAATCTAGCGGTGCAAAAGTTTTGGTAAAGATGGCGTTTGCAATACCTTTGCGCACAATTAGGGAAAACAACTTTGATGGCTTGTATAAGGCCCTACACATAAGCACCAAGTGGTTAATAGAATGTTTGGCAAAGTACTTGTATCTCTCATATGCTAATGTCAAACTCACCTTTTGCCTATCTGACATTAACGTCCATCTTCCATGCTCTCCACACTGGCCACCAAGTGCGTACTTACAGCTGCGTTAGGAACCAAGTCCAACTCGCAACATCTTCTTTTCCCACGACCCCAAAAGCCAAGGGGAACAAATTGTTATGGCCATCCCTTGCAGTTGCAGCCAACACTTGAGCCCCATTGGTTAGCTTCACAAAACACCCATCAATTCCTGATTCAAGCCACAAGGAAAGAAAATCAACATCAAAACATATGGCAGTAGAAAGCAATGAAATTTGTAGTTACAATGCACTAACGTATGAATGGTATGCAACCATTCAGGAAGCCTTCTTTCTGTGCATTGAGATATATGAAGAGGCCATGGAATCTAGGATTAAGATCAGGCTGGGGATTCAGAATTGTAGTTACAATGCATCTGCTACCTGGGTTATGGTTTAACATTGTTTGTAGGTAATCCCTAATCCTCATATATTGCTACTTGTGATTCCCTAATACCACCTCAGCAGCTTTGCTCCTTGCCCTGTAAGCCATCATCTTAGGAACTTCCACCCCATATTTCCTCATGGCATCATCCATCAATGCAGTCACTTTCCAGTCCGGATTACTTCTTATTTCCTCCTCATAAACTTTACTCAGCCATGTACTATTAACTCTAGTACTATCCATGGTGATGCCACAAGTGTGAGGATCAACCAACTTCCTTATAGCAACAGTAGCCTCTCCGGTAATTTGTGATGCCAACATGGAGAATGGACAAGTTTTATGCACACAACACACCTTCACTCTGTCCTTGTCATTCCTCAAGTACTTATAATCTCTACTCTGAACTATATGGTAGCTCTTTAGTGCCCTTCTGAACTGATGAACATCCTTAAAGTACATTTTCTCACACAATTGTTCATGTGAAAGAATTCTGGATTCATCAAACCAAATTCTCTGTTCTCTAATCCTTTTTGCTCTGCTCTGCTCTTCTGGGGGGCTTCAAAAGGTGGAGCCTGGTAGCCATCATCGTCACTAGAGCACAAGTCCTCATCACCACCGTCACTGCTTGGATCAGATAGTACCAAATTGCACACATTAGCCACTAATGGAAATGGGTCTTCCACATCGGTATCCCCCTCACAGTTCCATGTGATCCTCCTCAAGGTCTGCCTCAAGGTCCTCACCCCCATAGTACAATTCCAAAGCTTGCTCATCATCAATCTCAACGATGCTTTTACCATGCTCCTTGTAGCCACCAAACAAATCACCATCCATCCTATCGAACACACACACACACAAAAACGAGCTTGAGGTGTTCATCGTTTCAAACAGTCTAGTAGAAAAAAATGACATGGACCTCAATTCCCAGACTATGCATGCGTGCAATGGATGTGCCCTTTCCATACTAATCTATGCGGTGCGGTTCCGCAACATACAAATTTGTGACCACATAAATCGATTCTCAAACTGTGAATGTGCCCTTCCCACACCGAATGCCCAGACCGCACCTACCAAAGCACTTGATTTCAGAAATCCTAAATGACCTAATGTTGTGTGATTGAAGCAAATTCAGAAATAATCCCCTTCCCATACATTACCCTTTCAAAAAAAAATTCCCCAAATCTGTCCAATCTAGAACCCTAAATTACAGAAGAAACAAAGAACACACCTTCCTCGTCTCTGCTGCGCGACAATCCGGCCAAGACTTCAGTGCGCAAATCGGCTCCCGCGTCGCCGGTCTGGCTCACTTCGCTCAGCTCAGTCTTCCTCTGCATCGCCAGGCCTTGTGCCCTCTGCCGAGACTTGGCCGCGCGCGCTAACTGGCCGCGGAGGCCGTGCCTTTCGCGCCTTCAAGGACCGGGGGCGCGTGCTGCCTCGGGACGGAATAGGTCAGGCGGTTGGACGGGATAGCTACGGGTGTGGAACGAGAATTTCAACGGGAAAACTTTGAAACTGGTGTTACGTGTGCTTCTTTGCCGAAAGGACAGGGTTTTCTGATAAAAATGTGAAAACTTGTGGTTTTGAGTAACAACTACCCCAAAACCTGTGGTTTAATGATATTTACTCATGAATGATACATCTTTGCCTGATTTGACATGGGAGCAGTAAGATGAAACAGAGGCGCAAGTGCATTTCATGACCATTTGTTAAGGGAAAAGCTATGAAACAGTATAACATCTGTAAGCCATCCGGCGGTATAACATGGAGCACTCCGATCAGATCCCACCAAGCAGTTTGCAGCCATCTGATGGAATCCTCCAAGCCTTCGCCTTCTCTGTATTCTCATTCCTTCTTCTCCGGGGTCTAAAATATTCCCCTCCCGCAAATGGAATCAACCTGCTCTCATTCCTCCCCAAATCAAATTCTTACCTTTGTATGCCGTGATCTCCTCCATCGATGATCCCCTCCTCTTCAATCAAGGAAGCGGTGAGGTCAAACACCAGTGACTACAACGCGAGAGGGCAAGAACAAGAGTTTGAACATTTAGGCACAAAAAATAAAAACATCAAGGGGAAGCAGCAACGACATGAAGACGACGAGGCAACTGCGAGAACAAGCTAGTACGAGAGGAGGCGGTGGCTATGGCATGAGCTCTCACACGATGCGAGGGGCAACAACTGTCGTGCGAACATGGCAAGGATGTTGGCTCGGCCTCCAAATTGAAGTGCCATGACCGTAGTTCCCCAAATCAATAATTAGGTTTCATCCTTTTTTTTAATACTTTTTGTTGAAATTTGTTGAAACCTATTGAAACTTCTTGAAACTTGTGAAACTTCTTGAAACTTCTTGAAACTCTCTGTTGGACCGAAAAGGCGACTAGAGGGGGGGTGAAGCTATGAAGATCAGTATATCAGTACAGCAGAAGACTAATATTAAATCCAATTTAAACCCCTAAACAATACGACAAAATCAACAAAGACTAAAGCAAATCAATGCACAGGCGGACGGACCGCTGGGTCATAACCGGCTCGACCGACACTGCGGTCCGACCCGATGGCCTTGGGCGGTCCCGACCCGCCTTCGTAATGCATCAAAATGTTCCCGATGACGAAGTTGCAAATTGATGAAACTTTTGATCTACAACTCCAAACTTGATGAAACTTGGAACACACCTTCTCTATGATGTCAGGAACCTATTCCAATCGAATATTGTGATAATTCTTGGAAGAATAAGGATCATTTTTTCGTTTGATTGAAGAAGGGTTCAAAACCGGGTCAAAACAAAAACTTGATCCAAAATCTTGCTCGTGGGTGATTGATGATCAAGATGATCCTAGATAGGTTCCCACACGTCACAACAAGCTAGATCACGTGAAGAATTCAATCAAAAACTCGCGGATCAAAGAAAGACTCAAAATCATCAAATATAGATAAAGAACGCAATGAGACAAGACATGATCAAACTTTCCTTTGATTGATTGATATGATATGGGCTTACAGCCTCTCCATCAATGGAGGACAATGCTCAATCCAAGAGCACGAAAATTATATCAAAATCTCTAGAACCCTAGACTCCACAAAAGCTCTCCCTAAGAAAAATTAGAGTTTCAAATAGCAAAAGAGAGAAAGCGAAGGTGCAGCCACCTCCCTCCCCTATTTATAGTGGAGGCTTAGACCTTCTAGAAGTTTGACTCAATTAGACTCCCGTTAAGGCCCAAAACAAACGAGACACACACGCACGTATTTTAATGCACCATCTTTAACACCTCTTGACCTAATTAGCTACACCTTGCACCATTTTGCGCCTCGGATTAGCCAATAGGTCACCCTTGTTCATCTTGCACCATGCTTGAGTACATTGACCTCACCCGACATCGTCGATCGTTCTGGACCTCAGCTCTCCAAGCCTAGTCCCGATCATCCTCGCCATTGACCGTCGTTGACTACCAAGCAACCTGCACAACAATAGACAAGTAAACCGAATTTAGGAACAAGTTCTTCACAACTTGACCCATGTTAGTCAAAACATGCATCATGCAACATATATGCCCTGAAACTCATGACTTTGACCTAACAACCGAACATCACCACCTCGACGGGCGACGATCCAAGTGAAAACCGGTTAGACCGCCCCCTGTTGGCCGGTCAGACCGACAGTTATGACTTAGCCGATTTTCTTCTCTGGAAAACCGAAACCTATTGGAATTTTTCAATCCAATAGAACTTTTGACTGGAGACTTCAAAAATTATGAGACCAAGTGCAATAGAATCCCCTCTGTTGCCTGCTACCTCTATTTTTGGCCCAGCTCAAAACCTCACTTTCTGAAATTGCCAGTCTGACTGCCACCAAGGCCGGTTAGACCGCCGCATGGACCGGTCTGACCACCGCTTAGGCCGATTAGACTGCCTGAAGCCTGACAGCACTGTAACTTTGCCGAAAACACGTGATACGACAAACCGTTAACGATATTGCTAATTGTCACATCATCCTAAGATTTGAAGCATATCCCCATGATATCCACACTCTCTGGCTGAAACTTGATGAAACTTATGTTCCAAAATTTGAAACTTGGTGAAACTTTGTTTGAAACTTTTCTTTCAATCTTCCAAAAAAAATCTAGAAACTTCATGAAGCTTGTTGAATCTTCTTGAAACTTTTTGTCTTAAACTTTGTTGAAACTTGAGTTCCAAAATCTGAAACCTCCTACAACTTGAGCTTGAAACTTTCAATGAATCTTCTGGAAACTTCTAGAAATTTGTAACGCGTTGAAACCTTCTGAAACTTGGTTGAAACATCAATATGAAACTTTTGACCAAACATGAAACTCATTAAAACTAAAACTTTCTGAAACTCCACTTCGGGATTTTTGTTTTCTTCTTTGATTTTTGATGAAACTGATTGAAACTTACTCAAACTTCTTGAAACTTTGTATTTGAAACTTCATGAAACACATCAAAAATTAGTCAAACTTCATAAAACTATATGAAACTTGATGAAACATGATGACACTGTTGAAAACTTATCCTAGACAAAAAGATAAAACTTTATGAGACTTACGATGGAACTTCATGGAACTGACTAAAACTTGCTTTACAAAACATGGAGAAACAATGATACTGGATGAAACTTAATGAAACATGTCCCAAAATAACTGAATGAAACTAGTTGAAACTTGATTAGACACGATGTCAATATTGAAACTTCATGAAACAAATAAATTTTTAGCATAAACCTTAATAGAAACCCTCATCAAACTGCATGAGACTGGGTGAAATTTGATGAAACTGTCTAAGATCAAATGAAACTTGACGCTATAAAATAACAAACCTAGTTGATTTTTTATTATTAAACTTGTGTATTATCTTTGCTTGCCACTATTGAAAAAGTTAATAAAACATGCTTTACAAAAATATAGAGCAAACTTAATTAAACTAGCTTACAGTACACCTAGAAACTTATTGAAACTTCTAGAAACTTGATGAAATTTACGTTCTAAAATTTAAAACTTGATGAAATCTTAAACTTGTTGAAACTTGAACTTCAAACTTTCTTAGAATCTTCTAGAAACATCTAGAAATCTGAGACACGTTGAAACCTCCTAAAAGTAGTTGAAACATCAATCTGAAACTTTTGACCAAACATAAAACTCGTTGAAACTTTAATAAAACATGAAACTTTCTGAAACTTCACATTAGGATTTTTTTTTTTGCTTTTGTTTGATTTTTTATGAAACTTCTTGAAGCATATTGAAAATTGCTGAAATTTATTATAACTTTTGTATGAAACTTATTAAAACTTGAGTTCCAAAATCTGAAACTTTCATAGAATCTTCAAAAACTTCTAGAAATCTGAAACGCATTGAAACCTAATCGAAATTTCAAACTTAAAATCTAGAACTTTTAAGCATCTGAAACTACACGAAACTTCATGAGACTGTAGCGTGGGCTAGCAGCTCCCATTTCTTAAACCAAAACACAAGATTACAATAATTTACATGGGTGCTGTGTGTGCAGACACCAATTCTATCCTCATTCATCACAGTTACAATTGTACATGCACATCCTTTCAGAAAACAAATTCTCCACATGGAAACCTCTCAGGATTCAGAATTCATGCGGTGTATCGTCATCACAAATCAAGTTTGATAGAGACCACAAAAGATGAACGCATGAATCAGGCTTTGTGCCTTCTTAGTTTGTTCAGGATCCCCACATATGATAATTGTTGCATTTGTATCTCCAGGTTTTGGATCACGAACTGTGATTGCAGCACCTGAT
Source organism: Hsuehochloa calcarea (assembly GCA_036346395.1). Lineage (NCBI taxonomy): Eukaryota > Viridiplantae > Streptophyta > Magnoliopsida > Poales > Poaceae > Hsuehochloa > Hsuehochloa calcarea. Next base: position 7,178,116 of record CM070610.1, read on the forward strand.
AACTGAAAGGTAGAAATTACTATGAGCCTTATCACTGTGGATACTCCCAAATGAATTACAATACCATAGATGAAGCACACGATCTTCGTAGATTTATCTGGGACTAGAGAGCCAAAGGTATCAAGATTCAAGATGTTGTGGTGCGGGTTGGTTGGGTACGGGTCCAAGGACCAATGGTAGGGCACTCCCTTGAACGGTTGGTTATGCCATTGTCAAGGCTTGAGGCTTAGTTGAAGAGGAAGGAGAGAGACTAAAAATTTTATTTATTTATTGTTTGATTGATAATTGATACATGCTATCTCTTTTATAGGGATAACCCAACTTGACGTCTAAAAAATAATCTATAAGGAAACCTATCAATCCAACCTAATCTTTTCAACTATTAAAAATAACATTCCTAATAGATAAAATCATACCCATAATAATAACTTCATAGATGAGGAATCCCAAAATAACCTATCTAACCAACTATTCTTTATCCTAGAAAACTCATAAACAATGTATGAAAAATAAAGGTGCTACAATACCAATGAGTACTATTCACACACCGCTACATTGCATCGCATCTTGCTCCATAACAAAGAGGCCTATTTGAAGTGAGTTTACAAGAGTACGAAAAATTGAAATAGTGCAGCCTTGTATATGCAAATACGTACAACAGTACAAGTGATATGCATGGACTATGTTCTGTCAAGTATAAATCAATAAGCCAACAAGGCCTTTCACTCGATGAGAATAAGTCAGAACAATGGCATATCCTTGATCCCTTGATGAGCACAAGGCAACAAGGGACAACTGTAGGTTAATTGGATTATTAGATAAATAATAAAGAGGAGAGTAAGTACCTTTCTTATCTCGGCAAGGTCACTGCCATTGGTTCCACAAATAAAACCAATATACTTGCAAGGAATAACAACTTCAGTTGTTGTACTTGGTGTAGCCACTTGGTTTTCACTGTTGGTGAGCACAAGTCAAAACAATGGGTTAGCCTTCTTTTAAGAGAGCGAGAGGCAGAGAGATTTTGTCTCAGTTTTTAAAAAATCTGTTTAAGGATGGCACTGTTACAGAATTATCTATGGCTTCAAGACTAAAACTTTCCACATAGGCTCACATACATGGATTTTTCAAAGTCTTTAGGACATAAAATACTTCATCTGAATGAGAAATCCTAGTTTCTTAGCCAGAAGTGTAAGGATTAAATACAAAAAGCAAGAAGAAGAAGAAAGCTGAATCAAGCATTTGGCATTTAACTTACCTTGCCACTGCTCCCTTTCTGAAATCCATGGGTGGTACCATGTCAGGCATGTTTCTTGGAGCTTCATTATTTGGTGCCTGCACAGAATGAGGAACTTGCTTCTTAGCCATTAACCAATACAGCGCCTAAATCAGTAAGAAATGTGATGTGCATATGAATGAAATGTGATGTGCATATGAATGACCGATTACTATTTTTTTCAAACATCTGGCGGCAGGCTCTCCTAAATTGCACCTGTCATTGGGGCCCATCTGACAGTGGAAGTTCTTAAAAGAGCCATTTGTGCACACTACGCAAACAAAATATGTTAAAGAACTTATGCTTAATTTCAAACAGAATTCCCCATGTACTTACCTCAGGAGCCCAGGTTCTCGGTGATGGCTGGTCCAGAAAAGGCCTAGGACCTCCTTGTTCACAACCATATGAGTAGGACATCCTATCAGCACCAAGATGTTCCATTGAATGTGTGTGAGGTGGGCAAGGTGGCCGATTATCTTCCATGTCAAAAGGACCCATAGGAGGATTAGCTCTGAAAGGATGCATAAGATACGGAGGCATGCCTCCACTGGAATGTGGTGGAGGTGGTTCTTGTCTTGATTGGTGATGAGGGGTGTTCCCAACAGGTGGATATGGAGGCATGCCTCCACCGGGATGTGGCTTCAGGGGAATCATGACATCCCTAATCCTTCCAGTGACATGAAGCAATGCATCCTGAATGGATTGGAAGCTACCAGTGACCTGCAAAAGGAGCTCCAGAAGTTACAATCTCTAATTGCATCTACTCAACAACCCTCCTTAAGTGAATTCTTATTCCGCCCCCTCCTAGATGATCATATATTTACTTGTGTAGTATGAGATCAAAATAGGAAAATAACACAACTATGCATAATCAAGTACATTTTCTTAAAAGGAAGATTCAAGGGAAACAACTTGAAAGAACTGACTAATTCAGATAATATTTAACTGTGAAGCATTTCAAATGGACCACTGGCGGTATAAAATAGGTTGTTAAAAATTACCAAGGAAGAGTTACAGCATATGCAACAAAGCAAACATTGCTGTTTTCCTAAACTTCACACGACAAAGATACTCTGTAGTTTGCTTTTTTGGGAAAATTATGCATTGTGTAGTTCGCTTTGCACCCTGTTGTACTTTCCCCCCTCAGAAACAAGTTTGAGTATCCAACGCAATACTTTTTTCTAATCCAACTTAAAGTACACCCACTGTTATTTCCCAATCATACTATAGATGATCACTCTCAACACCTTAAATTCTTAGTTGTGAAACTCATTGCTAGTAAATCAAGTTCACCTCAACGCTGAACCTTCAGCACCTTGAAGGAAAATATAGCAGAACAAACAATCTATCTAATGTGGTTTCAATCAGGTCGGAGTTGTTTGGCGTTTTACACCAACCATCTTCAGTATCCAACTTTGAATTTTTCCTACAAGACTAGATTCAAAACAAAAATCACCCTTTCACCAGGTGCACCTAGTAGCGCCCATGCATATTGATGGAATTTTCAAAAGGTCATGTGAACTTACGGACCACTGTGGTGTACACATACTATGGCAATAATACTGAAAAATCAAAACATACATGAGAACAAAAACCGGAATGGTTGATTATTAGAGGTGCGATATGTTATGAATATTATGTGTATATTGAAGAGGCCCAATGGGCAATATATATAGGGTGTACAAGGGGTGCATGCTATATACAGATAAGGCAATACAAAACACAGATAAGGAATACAAAATGATTCCTATCTCTAATATATCTCTAACACCCCCTTCAAATGCAAGGCATATGCAATTGCATAGCATTTGGAAAGAGTTGACACTAAATATGAAAAAACCAAAATCCGAGTCTTAATAATGTCGTCGTAGCATGCAGCTCTTGGAAAATATGTCGATAAAAGATCTTCTCTCATTCGGGGTCGTGCGACAGCCCATAAAGCACAAGGTGCAGGAGCAAAATCGACCATGACGAAGAAGATGATGAAACCAACAAGTAAAGAAATCTGTCAAATCAAACTGAATAGGAATAGATAGAAGCATGACGGAGCAGATCAGGGATCAAAGAACCGTTAACGGGCAAAATCCCGTTCGGGGCCCAGTAACGATTCCCGGCGAACCGAAAACCGGCTAAAACCCAGTTGAAATTCATAAGGTACAATTTGAATTCAAATCCCTCCCGGCCGGTTACCGGGCGGTAACCGGAAAAACCGTTAGAAAACCGGAAAACAAAATAAAACCAGAAAAATTTCGACCGGTATTTTTTTCCATTGCCCGGCCGTGATTCTACACGATCGAAATTTTTCACTGGCGCAGATTGAAGCCTAAGACGGCGGCGGCGCAGTGCATAAGAAGCGCAACAGAGACGTAGTGCACAAGAAGCACGACGGCCTTAAAAGCTCGGGGCGGCGGCTAAGAGAAAGCGGCGGCATCATAACGACGATCTGCAGCAGCTCGAAGAAAAGAGCAGCGGCTGCTGTCATGCAAAAAGAATTCCTATGTTTCTATGACTGACAATAAATTTGTGGACTCGCATGGCTTAGACGAACTCACAGATAGAGTGATACGGACTTGGATGGACACAACGGAAGAAACAACACAAAATAGCTAGCAGCATAGAATCATGTAGTTTGATGACCCGGCACAATCGAGCCTCCCAATAGCTGAGCGGGAGCAGTTCGAGCGAGGCAGGGGATGGTGCTTATCAAGAACGAAAACAAGATGCTCCCCCTGGATGCCAAGAAACTCGTTTCTATCGTCGTGCGCAGCCCGCACGTCGAGGCGCCTGAAGAGGTCATGGACAGAGACTACACAGGACCACCATGCCGGTATGTGACGCCGCATGAAGGCATAAGCAAGGATGTGAAGATTGTGCAGCATGCCAATATGATCACCTACTTTGGTGGCATAAACCTGCACATTGCGAGGGAGGGCAATGACAGGAGGATCTTCTCCTGCCCAAGAACTAAACAGAGGAGATCATCCGTGTCGCGGCGGCCTCACCGAACCCGATCGTCCTGGTGATCCTTTCAGGAGGAGGTGTTGACATCTCCTTTGCGCAGAACAACCCGAAGATCGGCGCCATCCTGTGGACCGGTACCCCGGTGGTGAAGAAGGCAATGCCATTGCCGATGTCATCTTTGGAAGATACAATCTAGGAGGAAGGCTGTCATTAACATTCCTCCAGCCGCCGTTGAGCGAGTTCCAAAGAAGATGCCGACACCTGCGATTGGATCGACAGCGACGAGAGGCCGCCCCTGGGAGCAAAGATCGGTTCTCCCGGGGGCAGCAGTAGCAAAGAACAGGTAGAGGCTAGGAGGCGGCGTAGGTAAGAAACCCTAACCCTAACCTTGCTCTGATACCATGTTATGAATATTGTGTGTATATTGAAGAGGCCCAATGGGCAATATATATAGGGTGTACAAGGTGTGCATGCCATATACAGATAAGGCAATACAAAAGACAGATAAGGAATACAAAATGATTCATATCTCTAATATATCTCCAACATGATATACCTGAACCAGCTCATCATTTCGTTGTGCACATCTTGGAATTTGTTCATTCCCAAAAATTCGGATGCTAGCTCCTGTTACCTTTCTCATCTCTGCAATAATGGATCCACCTTTTCCTAGCAGGCAACCAATATGCTGTGATGGAACAAGAAGCCTTGCAGGTACAGCAGAACTTTTATCCATAGATGCCTCTGATATTCTAGAATGCACCCGAAGCACTGCGTCCTGAGCTGGAGAATGCATCATCTCAGAATTCTGCGCCAAAAAATATTGCATCCATCAAACAATATTCCAGAAAACAGAAAACATAAGGACAAAGTTAATCCCCATTTCCTTATCGATGTTGGCAGGATAGAGGCAACAGTCAACTAGCTATGCATTGACCTGACATGCCAGTTGTTCACAAAGATGCAGATTCATATTGTAAATTAGACCCAAAAAATCACAGGAAAACTAGGATTTTTCATCACTTAAATCAAAACAGGAGCAATTCTTTTTAGGCCAGAGACGCACCTCACGTGCAGATATCACAATTACACGTTCATCTGAATCAGCAACAGTGTCTATAACCTTAATTGAAGCACCACTTTCACTCTGTAATGCACGGATAGTGGCACCACCTTTTCCAATTATGCTTCCCACCATGTCATTTAAACATATCATCCTGAACATTATCTCTTGTTCGACAAAGAATCTAGGACTGGATGCAGTAACATTGCTTGAATAATTCCTTGCATGATAATCAGGCATAGGTGGTGGTAAATAGCTTCTTTGAGGATGAGGATCGACACCAGGTGGACAACCAACTCCACTGCCTGGAGGCCCAAATGATCTTCCAGTCAGAATGTTGCCTGTGTCTGGCCTAGGATTATCTTGGAGGCAGGTTGAAACTAATAATAGTGCTTTCCTTACTGAAGAAAAGCTCCCACTTATCTAACAGGAAAAAGTTATCATGTTAGAATGACCTGAATTTAAAAGATTAAATATCCAAGTTAAAGATTAAGCATGCCCGTATAACAGTAAATCTTGAGAACCGCCAAACTACAAAAGCCATCAGCAGTGAAATATAAAAACAGGTAAAGCTAGCAAAACTCCAAGCACTATTACATCCACATAAGTATCTTTAATCAGAGGGATGGGATTCAATCATAATGAACTCGGCATCTCAGCAACGAAAACAACCAACCTTTCAATACTTTAGCAAAAACTCATTATCAATAAAGCCTTGTTGTTAACAACTCAGATGAATGAGCTCACTTTATGTGTACAACTACTGAATTACCTTAGAGCCAAGTACAAACCAGGCAAGATTAGCTCATCTGAAACTCATTTGTTCATACCTGCAGGTGCATTTCAATTGCAAGAAAACCAGAGCATGTAACATAACCATGAATAACTTACGAGAATGACCCCGAACTTACGCTGCTATCTACTATCAAAATCACTGGGCTATCACAATAGTATCTTTCCAAGATTCTATCATATTGCAATTCACAACCTGAGCTCACATTCTAATTCACAGGAAAAGCATCAACTGCAACTCAGGCACACGAGCGCATTTACGATACTATGTCCCATTCTACGTTTTTAGCTCACTACACTGAGAAAAGCAGATGGATTATCCACCCAACTACCAAGCAACATCAGAGCGCTGATTTTTGGCATCCAGAAAGGTCGAGACAGTTAAGATGCGCACATGGATGAGCTCGTCCCCCAGCAAGGCGCAGGGGGGCACCTGTTCCCTGTTCCGGAACACCCTGATCTGGGCGCCGCTCTCCTGCCGCATCCGCTCCACCGTCTTCCCGCCCTTCCCTAGCACGCACCCCACCTGCCCGCCGGCCGTCAGCATCCGGCAGCCCACCACGCCGGACACCTCCCTCTCTTCCTCCCCCTCCCCTGCCTCGTCACCCCCTCCCCTGTGGCCCACGACCCGCTCCCACACCCTCACGGCCACAGCTGGGGCATCAGGCCCAGAGATGGATAGCACGGCCTCGTCCCCCACGGGGGGCTGGTCCACGAAGAGGTCGCGCGCGGGGCGGAGGGCGGCGGCGCGGCTGGAGGGGCAGAGGAGGCGGAGCGTGGTGGTGGGGCGCTTGGCGGAGGGGGACGGGGTCGAGGAGGGAGCGGAATCTGCGGCTGTGGCGCCGGCGCCGGCGGGGGTGGGGGAGATTTCCATGGGTTGGACGGTTGAGCTAAAACCCTACTGATGCTGACAGAGAAAAACCGCTGACCGCTGCAGTTTGTTACTACAAGTCTGCAGCAACCTCGGGTGAATGCGCGCTTTGAACCGTCCGATAGAACTTCTGTACTAAATTCAGATTACAAGTGATACAAGTGTTTTAGAGAAATTGGAGACCGAAAAATAGAGAAATCAAGACTAAGAATTAAAAGGAGGAGGTTGAGAATCAGAGAAAGGGGAATTTGGGGGTGGATTGCATTGGGAAGAAGAGCTGCAGAGACAAATGCCTTCTGCAGATTTGTTGGTCGATACCCTTTGCGTTGTTGTCGCTTTTCTTTTGTACTCCCGACTCATGCCAGCCCTTGCACACATAGGCCCATAGCTATGATGAAAACCCAACCTGGAATTTCGGCTTGTCCTCGAGCCGACGTCGCGCAACAAGTGAAACCACAGAGGGACTTCAGAGCCACTGGGATCCTATGGCCATTGCCTATCCTTGGTGAGGAGTGAAGCTGAGAAATGAGGCACGATTCCATCATCATAAATGTATATGATACCTAAAGTAGCTCCTGATAGCAACAAAGATGCCTCACTTCCCTCCATTGCACAACATTTGTATTTTCTAGATTCAGCTTGGTACATGGAATCGGAGCCTCCTCATTCCAATAGATAAGTGATATAACTAACTTTAACACCATGGCCATATCACAACCAGGTGCAGTACCCACAAGAGATAGTTTCACTGTATGCATCACATCTGTCGTAGGGGTGGCCCCACCGGCCCCAACAGCCAAGCGAAGCCACCATCAAACCCCGAGGGAGGACCCCAGGTGAATAGGGATGAAAACGGATCGGATAGTTTCCGATCGATCCGGACGAAAACGGATTCGGATTGTCTCGGATCGGATTTTTCTCGGATAATTTTCGGATCGGATACGGATTCGGATTTTTTTGTCGGAAACTGAAACGAATACGGTAGGCATGCTATCCGGCGGATACGGATACGGATACGGATTATCCGGATAAGACAAGTCCGGATATCCGGATTTCGGCCCAATAGAAGAGGATTTCAGCCCAAAAGGGAAAATGAGATTTTAATTGACTTTCGAATTTCAGAAAATGCAACAAATCAAATAACCTTTTAGAAAATAGCAAATAGAGTTAAAAAAATTCTAGAAAAAATCACAAAAATTCCTTAAATTATTGTGAACTTAATAAAATTAATTCCAAGTTAAAGTTAGTTTTTATTTTTGCACATAAATTATTTTTAATTTCTGAAAAATATGAAAAACCTTTTTAAAATCCAGAAAATTCAAGAAATTAATTATTATTTTTTCATTTTCACTTTAAATACAATAAAATCCCAGAAATCTCAATAATTTTTTTTTAACATTGAAAACTAGGAAATTAAATAATTGACTTTATTTCATTTATTTTTTCTTTTTAACCAAGAAAACTCTTTTAAATCTCAAAAAATCCAATAAACTAATAAATTTATTAATTTTATTTTTGGTAACATACTTTGGGATGTTACAGTCATTTACGTATAGATTAACTATCTAGCCCCATCAATGTTAGTGTGAACTAAGTTTTATGTATGTGATAAGCTAAGTGTGAATGTGTGATGACTTGTGACTTTGTGAGTTCTGACTTATAAGCTAAATATGGTAAACTAAGTGTTATATTTATGATGAACTAGTTAATACAACTTGTTAGTGCCAATGTTATGCGTGGTTGCTGAAAATATGAATAATTCATGAATGTGTTGCATCAAATGAACTAGTTATATGTTTTCGTTAATTTCTGGCATACAATTTAAGGGGTTTTCATGTTCCGAAAATAATCCGCGATCGTATTCGTTTCAATTCAGATTCGCCTGTATTCAGATTCGATATTATTCGTATCCGTATTCGTATCCGGAGTATCCGTATTCATATCCGGATCCGGAAAAAAATATGAAAACAAATATGACAGAGCCATTATACGTCCGTATCCGATCCGTTTTCACCCCTACAGGTGAAGGCTCCCGGCCAGAGGGAACCCAGGGTCCTGCGAGGCCAGGAGTAGCTGGCCCTCCGGGTCACCTCAGGAGTGGACCCGGAGCCCTCCTCGCCCCCTCCCCCCCCAAAGGGTCCCTGGGCCCCCGTGAGGCCCGGAGAAGCAAGCCCTTCGGGTCACCTTCGGAGCAGACCCGAAGCCTCCCCGGAGGGTCCACGGAGCCCTGCGAGGCCTGGAGCAGTAGGCCCTCTTGGTCACCTTCAGAGTAGACCCGAAGACCATACGGGCGCGGATGGACCGGTGTATCGGCGAGGTAGACCTAGCCTAGGAGCGCCCACTATGGACCAAGGCCTAAGCGTGGGGAGTAAATTTCTCTGCAGCCCCTACGCGCACAGTACCGTCATAGGGTTAGAATAGTAATGTGAAGACCCTCTCATGGAGGACATAAATAGGGGGTCACCCCCCCCCCCACTCATGTAAGGGGGAGAAAACAGTTATAATTTTTTAGAATAGTAATAATCATCTCGTTCTTGTCACTGACTAGTCCCTTCTCCCGAGGATCTCCGGATCTCCTCTAAGCTTGTCCGGGGTCCCCTTTCTTTTACTGTATAGCTCGTTTTTTCTACGACAGTTGGCACCGTCTGTGGGGACCGGCAAGGAAGTCGAGCACGTATCCGAAGCACAGGAATGGCACCTCGGAGAGCCGCGCCTCGCACCTCCGCGGTCGAAGCAACAACAACGGCAGCATCGCCTAGCGCCCCGAGGGCTAAGCGAAGCAAGACCACTCAGGCAGCGGCAGCTGCCGCCCGCGCCGAGGAAAAGACCGACAACTCCACGCAGGGGAACATCGTAGGGGGCGAGGAGCCCCCTGGAACTCGGGCAGTCGGCCAACCGCTGGCCCCAGCCCAGCCGGAGGTAACGCAGAGCGCACAAATTGCTCCAGCAGGAGCTGGCTGACCTTCGCTGGGAGCTGCTTGACCTCCGACAACCAAGGGTAGGCCTCGCGGTCGCCCCGGGCAGGCACGCACCGCCCGGAGCCAGAGCTCCCGCAGCACCGGTGCCCCCCGCTACTACTCCCGCACCGGTGTTCCGGGGAGATCCTAGTTCCCCCTTGAGCGCAGGGCTGGAAGCAACCCGCTGACCCCAGGGCTTCAAGATGCCGGAAGTCAGGCCCTTCGAAGGGTCGACGGATCCCGCAGAGTTCCTTCGCGTCTACGAGACAGCCATCGAGGCCACCGGAGGGGACGACACCATGAAAGCAAAAAGCATGACCCTAGCCCTGAAGGGGATAGCGTTGACATGGTTTTTCACCATCCCTCCACGTTCTGTGTATGCGTGGGAACAGCTGCGAGAACTAGTGCGTAATAGCTTCTAGGGGAACTACACCGAACTAAGGGGCACAGGAGACGGCACAGGCTTCGCCTCCCCTCGCATAATCTACAGATGGACTCCCCCGGAGCCCAATCTAAAAAACATGGGGGACTACGCAGGCTTCGCCCCCCGCCCCCCACCCCTTGAATAATCTACAGATGGGCTCCCCCGGAACCCAATCTAAAAAATATGGGAGACGACGCAGCCTTCGCCTCCCCCTCGCATAATCTACAGATGGGCTCCCCCGGAGCCCAATCTAAAAAACATGAGGGACGGCGCAGGCTTCGCCTCCCCCTCGCATAATCTACCGATGGGCTCCCTCGGAGCCCCCTCGCATAATCTACAGATGGGCTCCCCCGGAGCCCAATCTCAAAAACATAGGGGACGGCACAGGATTTGCCTCCCCCTCACATACTCTACAGATGGGCTCCCCCGGAGCCCAATCTAAAAACATGGGGGACGGCGCAGGCTTCGCCTCCCCCTCGCATAATCTACAGATAGGCTCCCCCGGAGCTCAATCTAAAAAATATGGGGGACGGCGCAGGCTTCGTCTCCCCCTCGCATAATCTACAATGGGCTCTGTAACACCCCAGCCCAACCTGAGCCTGGAATGCTACCACATTAACATAAAAATCAAATAAGTTAAGACATTTTTGCTAACTTTCGGGAGAACCTCCTTTGTATAACTAAGTATACCGGAGATTCCAACAGATGCATTTATTATTATCAATATCTCAACATCCAAAGTTCATTAAAACCTTCTTAAATAACCTATTCAGCTAAAGCATAAGCAAGCATAATTAAAACTTACCACTCTCATTATTACAAATAACCCAATGCATTCAAGCATAGCCAAAATTAATCCTTAAATAGTTTGCTATTATTAAGGTACGACTTAAATGATAATCATCTTTAAAAAATGTGTGGTAGTGAGTGCATCCAAAGCAATTCTACTCCCTCCCATGCATGCCGTTCTTGCAAGTGGTACCTAAAAGCACAACAAAAGCAAGAGGTGAGTCCAAAGACTCAGCAAATATAATAAATGGCATCAACAATATACAAGCATGTAACTCATCAACTATACTTCACAAAACCACGTATCAATCACTTTACACATGCATGCTATGCAATATGCTCAACATGATCTTTCTCTTTTTCTTTCCCTTTTGCATTTTACCGGTAATGCAAAGTGCGCATCCGTCGATGCACACCCATGCCTGTAACATCTGGTACAGGGACTTTTGCCCATACTCCACGTGTATGGGGACCTGAGCCCATGCTCTTCAAGCATGAGAGCCTTTAGCCCGTCATTAACGTGACGGGGACCTCAAGAGTTGCTTGGCCCTCATATGACCAAGACTTCAGTAAACCAACATAATGCATATGTATGAATTCTCAAAGTAATACAAATATGCGTCCACAACAACGTTGCGTATAAATAACCTAATCTTACTCCAAAACCTCATAACCATAGACCGACAACCATGAATAACACCAATTAAGCTATCATCATCACAAACATGAACACACAAAGACTCATAATATATACCAAACATTGTCATTCAATAGTACATAATATGGTCATCATTATACTTGCCTTAACCACAAGAGAACGAGGGATGTACAGAAGGTGCTGCACCCGATACCAGTCCACCACCTGAATAATAATTATAACACACGCTAAGACACAGCAGCGGACCAAAACAAACTATTTAACAACAACCATGGACTTGCAAAACTTCTAACTCGACCCCGTCCCCAAAATCCTAAACGTCAATATGTCACCGAGGGTGGACAGTCAACTTCAAAATTCCATATCTATTATTACAGGGGTCCAAATAAGATATTCTTAGACTTTCTGGAAAGGTAAATAAATTCTCCAATTAAGTCTAGTTGGTAAGCCTCACTGAATCAGCCAAGTAATACCCCTACTCGGGTTCTCTGGACAGAGCACTAAAACCGCCATAACTTTTGCTACGCAACTCGGAACAGGGTGATCTTGGTCTCTCTGGAATCACGACAAAACCAACTACGATAGTCTAGTTGTACAAGTCTCCTGATTCGGTCTCCTACTAATTCTTATATTCAGGTAAAGTTTTTCTAAGTTTTCTGTCTCTGCAATCTGACAGTCAGCGAAACAGCGACGGTAAAAATTCCATAACTTTTTATCGCCAACTCTAAAAATTGTGTTCTTTATCAGATTGGAAAGCTTACTGAATCCTCTACAATATTCATTTTGGGTGGATTTTCTAATTCGACCTCTAAAAAATTCAAAATTTCCAGACAAGACAATCTGTCAATTCTCGTCAGATCTCCTGGACAGTCGTGGTAAAACTACCATAACGCCTAAACCGTAAGGCCAAATCAAGTGATCTCAGTGCCAAAAGAAATCTGAAACCGAGGGCTACAACTTTCTAAGAGGTGGACAGATCAGAAAACGTGCGCATCTTACCCAAAACTGTCGAGCAACAGCGCCGAACAAATCTGATCTGCTATCTCTCCTTGACCGGCCCTCCAAAAATCGCCTCCTCACCTTCCTTCCAATGGACCGCAGCAACGGGCTTCGCCGGGGAGGGAGAAGGTGCTGTGGTGGAGATGGAGGCGCAGGGGAGAGGTGGTGGCGGCGCACAGGGTAGGGAGGCCGACGGCTCAAGTGGGAGGAATGGGGAGACGGGAAGGGGATTAGGGTTTTGGGGGTTGGGAACTCCCCCCTCATGGCCGGCCACACTTGGGCCCCTCCTGGGCCGCGGCCCAGGCCCAGGTTGTCGAATAAAAGCAGATAACCCCCTGTCTTTTCGGGTTTTACTATTCCTCTTATTCCCTTTTCTCCTCCCGACTAATTCTTTAATTTACCGATCCGATTTCTAGGGTATTACAAGCTTCCCCGGAGCCCAATCTAAAAAAATACATGGGGGACGGCCCCATCCACCACAATCCACTTCATATAAGAAAACGCATTACAATAAAATGTTACACAATTTTATCCGCATAAGGCAAGCTTCGCGCAATGATTGCCGTAGGCTTGGGCGGCGGGCAGGCAAATCCCGCTGCCTCGCCGGAGGTAGTCCAACGTTCGATCAACCTCCGGGACGCTGTGCGTTCTCGGCGGCGGCACGGCCCTCAGCGTCACGGTGGTCTCCATCACCTCCATGGCCTGTCAGGCGGCCCGTGACACCGATTCGGATAGCTCGCGCTACGCAGCAACCTTCGTTTCCAGGTTCCCCTTGGTGCGACGAAGCACCTGCACCTCGTCGCGAAGACCTTGCCGCTCCGCCTCCAACTCGGCCACCCGCGCCTCCAGGGCCTTCATCTTCTCGGTGAGCTCTTGGCGCTCCGAGGAGAGCGCTTGGCTCCACGCGTAGTGCGAATCGACCTGCCCCTGGATCTCCGTGTACTCCCGCTTGATGTCCTCATCAAGAGCGCGAAACAACATCAACGTCTACAAGAACATGCTTTTGTCAGAAATGTGTAGCCACATACCAAGCAAAACAAGTTTTGACTCACCCTAGTGGAGTTCGCCTCTATCAGCCGGAGCATCTCGCCTAGCGGCATGTTCTCAAAAAGGCGGGACACGACCGGTGGCGCGGCGAAGCGGGCCACCTCCTCGCACACGGCGGCTGCACTGGCGCTGACCTTGAAGTCGTTGGTACACAACGGCACAAGATCAGCCGTAGGAGCGCCCTGAGGCGCTTGCCGCCATCGATCACTGCATACCGGCGACCGGAGTGCTCGACGCCGCACTGTAACCCCGCCACCGGAGCACCGCTGATAGCTCCTTCGCTTCCTCGTATTCGTTTCAATTCGATTACGCCCGTATTCAGATTCGATATTATTCTATCCGTTCGTATCCGAGTATCCGTATTCATATCGGATCCGAAAAATATGAAAACAAATATGCAGAGCCATTATACGTCCAGATCCGATCCGTTTCACCCTACAGGTGAAGGCTCCCGGCCAGAGGGAACCCAGGGTCCTGCGAGGCCAGGAGTAGCTGGCCCTCCGGGTCACCTCAGGAGTGGACCCGGAGCCCTCCTCGCCCCCTCCCCCCCCAAAGGGTCCCTGGGCCCCCGTGAGGCCCGGAGAAGCAAGCCCTTCGGGTCACCTTCAGAGCAGACCCGAAGCCTCCCCGGAGGGTCCACGAGCCTCGCGAGGCCTCGGAGCAGAGGCCTCTTGGTCACCTTCGAGTAGACCCAAGACCATACGGCGCGGATGGGCCGGGTGATCGGCAGGTAGACCTAGCCTAGGAGCGCCCACTATGGACCAAGGCCTAAGCGTGGGGAGTAAATTTCTCTGCAGCCCCTACGCGCACAGTACCGTCATAGGGTTAGAATAGTAATGTGAAGACCCTCTCATGGAGGACATAAATAGGGGGTCACCCCCCCTCATGTAAGGGGGAGAAAACAGTTATAATTTTCCAGAATAGTAATAATCATCTCGTTCTTGTCACTGACTAGTCCCTTCTCCCGAGGATCTCCGGATCTCCTCTAAGCTTGTCCGGTCCCCTTTTTTCGATAGCTCGTTTTTCTACGACAGTTGGCACCGTCTGTGGGGACCGGCAAGGAAGTCGAGCACGTATCCGAAGCACAGGAATGGCACCTCGGAGAGCCGCGCCTCGCACCTCCGCGGTCGAAGCAGCAACAACGGCAGCATCGCCTAGCACCCCGAGGGCTAAGCGAAGCAAGACCACTCAGGCAGCGGCAGTTGCCGCCCGCGCCGAGGAAAAGACCGACAACTCCACGCAGGGAACATCGAGGGCGAGAGCCCTCGGAACTCGGCATCGGCCAACCGGCCCGACCATGGAGGTAACGCAGCGACAAATTGCCGCGTGGCCAGGCCACCTCCTGCCACTGCATGGTACCTGTGGCCCGACGACCTTGGTCGTTGGTACACAGCGGCACAAGATCGGCCGTGAGCTGACCCAGCGTCGGCGTCATCGATCTGCGTCATACCCGACCTTTGGAGTGCTCGGCCGCACGGAACCACGCCACCGGAAGCACCGTTGATAGCTCCTTCTTCCTCCGCCGCAATACAAATGTAAAAACACAAAAGGGCCTAAGCTCACTGGGGTGGTTAGGCGCGCCGAGGGCGCCTCCCACCGGGGTGTCCTCGGTCCCTCGGCCGTACGCTCCCGAGGGAGTCCCGCCGGAGGACCCCTCGAGGGCCAGGCTCACCACGCAAAATGAGCCCGTCACCCGGGCTGGCGGCGGCGGGCTACTCGAGGCTACCCGCTCGGTCCGCCACGAGGGTACGCGGGCGGCCTTCGAAGGGCGGGTCGGCGAGGCATCGACCAAGCGCGAAGCACGAGGGTCCGTCGACCCACCACACTGCAAGGGCACAACGTTGATGGGCCCGGTTGCATTCAGCTCTTCGGGCGCTCGACCCTTACGCCGCTTGCCGACATCGGGGTCCGACCGCTCCTCAAGGCGGATAGCCGGGTCCAGGTACGCGCGGTTCAGTAGAGCCTCGCGCACCACGAGCCCCCGCTTCACGTGCTCTTCGCTGGTGTACGGACCAAGCAGTTGCTCCGCAACGCGGGCCACCTCGTCCACGGGAAGCGCTGCAAATCACACCAACAAACGTCATACGCGCGATACACAAGCTAACCATCCCACACTACCACCACAGCGACACCTACCGTTCTTTCCCTCTGACAAACCAAGCGTGCGAACCCCGCTAGCCTCCGCGTCAAGGCAGATGTTCCAACCCTACGTGAGAGGCCATATCCGGAATGCGCAGAACTCCTCCACAAGATTGCGAGTGGAGAGCCTGCGCGTGACCGCCGAGGAGCCGCAGGTTTACTCCTCCTCGTGCTCGCACCGATCTCGGAGACGGGTTGAGCCGAATGGGCCCCCGGGACGACCGCAGCCCGTCATCCTAGGGGCGTATGGTAGAACCACTGCCGGGTCCAGTCCGTCTCCCATTGGTTGCGGGAGGTGGGAGCTGGCAAGTACTGAAGGAAGTGCGCCTTCGACTGAAAATTGACGCACCCAAAATTGAGCGCCACGACTTCTTCTACTTTTCTACCGAAGGCCGTGTGAAGATAGGCGAAGAGCCGGCCCTCCCTAGCAACCTCGGCAGAACGCATCACCCATTCGAAGACCCCAAGCTTCACAAGGGAGTTCGGGGTTAACTAGGCCAGCTCCACCTGGTACAAGTGCAGCACACAGCTGACCAGCCCTACGTAGGGAAGCCGGAGGCTGGCGTCAAGGAAAGAGGCGAACAAGACGGCCTCGTTGTCCCGAGGCGCCGGCACCGTCTCCGACCCAGGGGCCCGTGCGAGGGAGAGATCCGCAATCTTGCCCTCCTTGAGAAGCACCCGCAGCACCGCCGATGTCACCAGCGACCGGCCTAACTCGTCTCTGTGGGCCGCTGGAACCCCCTCGTCTCGCGAGCGCTTCGTCATCTAGCTGAGCGGGCGCGGTGGCAGAGCAACAACACAGCAGCTAAGGGCGATCGAATGTGGTATAAGACTGGGGGGCGCACCCCATCATATTTATAGCCGGCTTGGGTACGCAAAACGACGCAAAACAGAAGCCGAACAGACGCACGACAACCAGCAAGCGACACGTGTGCCCTAGGACAGCGAACATCACCTCCACATTAAATGGCGCGACGCCCAACCGACGCCGGCACACAACCCCATACGACGCCATAAAGAGCCGAGCAAGCTAACGGCACAAATACGCTTTGCCTGTCCGGCGGGGCGCGCGTTCTGTACTTTGGGAAGAATGGCGCGGTTCGCCCACGACGCTGGCAGACCTCGACCGAGCAAAGAGTTCTTCGGTCACCTTCGCGACCCGGCCTCCCCAGAGCCCCGCGAGGCCCGGAGCAGTAGGCCCTCCTGGTCACCTTCAGAGTGGACCCGAAGACCCTACGGACGCGGATGGACCGGGTGCATCGGCGGGGTAGACCAGGCCCAAGAGCGCCCACCATGGACCAAGGACTAAGCGTAGGGAGGAAATATCCCTGTAACCCCTACGCGCACAATACCGTCATAGGGTTAGAATAGTAATGTAAAGACACTCTCATGGAGGACTATAAATAGAGGGCCACCCCTCTCATGTAAGGGGGAGAAAACAGTCCTAATTTTTCAGAATAGTAATAATCATCTCGTTCTTGTCACTGACTGGTCCCTTCTCCCGAGGATCCCCGGAGCTCCTCTAAACTTGTTCGGGGTCCCCCTTCTTTTACTGTATAGGTCGTTTTTGCTACGACAACATCTATCTTGGAATTAGTAGTCTCGTTGATACTGTACTCATCCCCCCCCATCTTTCCAACTTTCAGCAAGAGGGATTGTAGCACTGTTTGCTCTACAAAGGAAATCTGGAGCAGGCCACACAACCATGATCTCACATAGCTGCATACCTGTACTTCCTTTCATGTAAGGAGCATTTCTTATACCATCCTTGCCATACTTAAACCGAACAGGTTTAGCAATCAATACAAATGCCCATGCTCTCACTCTGAAAATTCTAATCTGAAATATCTCATGGATTGTTGTAGATTCTCTACATGAATACTTCCAATTCTCCACCAAATTTCCAATGTGCCCAAATCTTATACTCATAAGCAGCACCACATTAGAATTAGAATATGCAATAATATGACCTGAGTAGTGACACCGAGAGATGGCAAAGAGCATTTCATGAGTGCTTGCCAATGGATTGGGTGTCCCAATTCTCTTTTGTTCAGGTGGAGGCCATGGTTTCAATCCAAACATCTGCAATGGAACAAGACCACACCCCTCAATCACAATTGTTTGGGAAGGTGGTGACCACCAATCTATACACTCCTTGCAATACCTGCCACACAAGGATGCAATTCTTGTAATTGCCTCCTTCAGCTGCTCAATTATTGCATTTCCCTTATTCAACTTGCTGCCCGGAGTTAGAGCTTGAGCAATTGTCAGGAATTTATAGGAATAAACACTGAGAAGCTTCCTACAATTCTGAACCATAAATGCCCACATTATGAAGTCCTTACCAATCTGACCACTAGACCAACAACAGCCATTAACTTACTCATTTTTATAGATAACCAATTTTCCTTCATAATGAAAAAGTTGCACACAACTCCTGTTCTGCCTCGACTCCACAGGAAATGGTACCAAAGAGCAAAAACACTATAGTATAGAAGCCGGTTTTGACAAATTCTCCATGAATAAATTGGCCATGTGCAATTTTAGAGGTGTAATGTAACAAGGAATTTTTTTGTAGTGCTCGCCAAATGAATTTAGCGCTGCTATTTCAGTTGCAGCCAAATCTGTGCTCCTTGACTTGAATCGTGTTCACTTGATAAACCACGAAAGAAGAGTCGTATAGTTCATCTTCTTGTCGACACATACAAAAAACCTTGAGTTTTCAAATTTTGCAAACTGAATAGTATAGCCGCCGGGATCCCACATTGTTTGCTGCTCCTTGATTCTAGATGTAAACAAGCCACCAACAAGAACTGTAGTGCACACGAATTGAAACATAGCATGTGCAATCCGAAGGCACTCCCTGCCTGTGCAATGGCCAGCTATATATATCCTTCCATGAGAATGCCTGCACAAGAAATAACTCGGCCCCAAGTTGAAGCCCGGTGAACCCTGTGCAACCAACAACATTTCTGAATTCCCTACCACTGCCAACTTCTGTAGGTTAGAAGAATTCTCAACTAGCAGCTCCTTGATTAGTTGTCTTTGTGTAGGTGGTGGCCACGGAGGTAGCAGTAGTAATGCACTGTGGATGCTCGACTTGAATCGAATGTGGCCTCCACCACGTTTCTGCTGCTCAACATGGAGGGGTGGCGGTGGCCACGACTGCTTCGACTGTGAGTCACCTTGATAGCAGATGAACGACATCCATGGTGTCAACCGTAACTCAGCACCTTCTCCCACGACCTCCACTTGCACAGGTGGCGTACATGGTTGCCGCTCGGTCATATTCATTGATGGTGGAGAGAGTACCAAAGTGCTCTTGTCTAGTATTTGCTTGAACGCCTTGTGATCATCGCAGTCCTCCGAGCGGTCACGCACCGAATCAGCGGCGATCGGTGACGCGGGGTTAGAGATGATGATGTCGCTCAGCTTGATGATGGCGGTCTGCATCGGCGAGGAGACCATGGAGTGGCCAGCATACTCAACGGCATTGGAGGTGGTGTCGAGGTTTGCGTCGCGTCAGAAAACGTGCGCATCTTACCCAAAACTGTCAGAGCAACAGCGCCAGAACAAATCTGATCTGCTATCTCTCCTTGACCGCCCTCCAAAAATCGCCTCCTCACCTTCCTTCCAATGGACCGCAGCAACGGGCTTCGCCGGGGAGGGAGAAGGTGCTGTGGTGGAGATGGAGGCGCAGGGGAGAGGTGGTGGCGGCGCACAGGGTAGGGAGGCGGACGGCTCAAGTGGGAGGAATGGGGAGGCGGGAAGGGATTAGGGTTTTGGGGTTGGGAACTCCCCCATGGCCAGCCACACTTGGGCCCCTCTGGCCATGCCCGAGCCAGTTGTCGAATAAGCAGATAACCCCTGTCTTTTCGGGTTTTACTATTCCTCTTATTCCCTTTTCTCCTCCCGACTAATTCTTTAATTTACCGATCCGATTTCTAGGGTATTACAAGCTTCCCCGGAGCCCAATCTAAAAAAATACATGGGGGACGGCCCCATCCACCACAATCCACTTAATATAAGAAAACGCATTACAATAAAATGTTACACAATTTTATCCGTACAAGGCTAACTTTTAACTAAACAAAATCCAAGGAAACTAGAGGGGGTGCGTCCTCCTTAAATAGGGGATGAGGAGCCACAAATCTAAAAGAAATAGAGGGGTGGGACTAAAGGTACGAATTACTGTTCACATGAACAGTAATCACACCCCCAGATGGGCCGGCGGCATATGGGCCAATTCCGATACGATTACAAGGCCCAAATCGGCCTAAATTAGTAACATAGCACCTTCTTTTGACGATTTCGAAGTCTACAGAAGGAATTTGGAGGTGAGGCTGGATCCGTTGGAAATATATCGTCGTTAGCTTTCCAACAAGCCCAAGAACACCCGAATCGGACTCCGTTTGCAAAAGTTATATCTGTTTTAAGTTGGTGCTGTCAGGCTGATTCCGAACTGATCTGACCAAAATGTATTCAGCTTGAACTCCTGCTTGGCACATGTAGTAGCACCATGGTATGTACACATAGTACCATGGTATGTAGACGTAGCACCATGGCATGTAGATGTAGCTCGATCTAATTGGGTAATATGGCATTGCATTAGCCGAAAGTCCAATTGGAGAAGATGTTGGTGAAGTAAAGGAAGTAGAGGATGCAGTGCAGCAGGTTGAAGCAGTGGTTGTATCCTTAGGGTCGATGTCCTCATCATCCTCCCTTTCTTGAATTTGAGTCGTCCTCGACTCATTTGTTTTCTCGAAGTCATCACTCTCCTGCAAAAGGTTAGTAGCAGGGAGGTAAAGAAACATGCACTTCTTCTAATGGACACGGAGTTTCTTTACAAATCATAGTATGACATTTAGATTCATGTTTTCCATATCAATGGAATCAATTTTTGTAGCTAACATAACAGAGCTTTCAATTTAATTTCACTTGGAGCTATAATCTTTTGATCAACTTGTGTCTTCTCCTTACTTGTTCTCATGATTCTTTCTAATTCATCCTTTAATATAGCGGCAGGAGACATTGGAAGCGAGTGATTTTCTTTTCTTTATATGTGAAAGTATAATGATTAGATCTACCATGATGTTCGATATATCTATCATATTGCCAAGGTCTACCTAATAATAATGAGCATGCTTGCATAGATGCGACATCACAATCAACATAATCATGATATGATCCAATAGAAAAGTGTCGCGCACAAGCTTAGTTACCTTCAACTTACCACAAGAATTCAACCATTGGATGTAGTAAGGATGAGGGTGTTGTGTTGTGGTCAAGCCAAGCTTCTCGACCATGTCTATGCTAGCAAGGTTGTTGCAACTCCGCCATCAATGATGACTCTACATGAACATTCCTTGATGAGCGAACTTGGATTGAAACAAAATGTGGCGTTGATTTTGTTCGACAAGTTCCATTTGAGCACTTAGCACATTGAACAACTAGGCTTTTGTACATGTCGGGCGCCTCATGGTTTATATGTTCTTCCTCGGTTTCATCACCCGGCATTGTTAGTTGCAACCAACACATGTTCTTCCTCAATATCGCTAGGTGAAGTGTACTCACCATTGTCCTTGATAAGCAAAGCTCACGACTTGGGCAATCACGCATCAAGTGCCCAAATCTTTTGCAATGACATTGCACATCTCTAGATCGCCTGTAGAAACAACGGAAGAAGCACTTTTTGTAAGGGCTTGTACTTTTGGGTTTGCTTACATCGAGGGATATGTATAGGAGTTGAAGCGGCGGGGGGGTGCCGTCGAAGTGGAGGAGGATGCCATGTGATGTTCTTTGCCTTGGCCGACTGCAAAGTTCCTCCAATATTGCCCTTGGGCGAGATTTTTGACCTGCACTTCTCTCTCACTTTGCAAGCAATATGGAATAAGCGGTTGATAGAATCATATTCTTTATAGTCTAAAATGTCACGAATTTCACGGTTTAACCCTCCCAAAATCTAGCCATCTTAGCATCCTCGGTTTCTTCTAAACCACAGCGCAACAAACCGGTTTGCAATTCTTGATAATAGTCTTCTGAACTACTACCACATCTTAAGCGTTGTAATTTATTAAGCAAATCACGTGAATAATATGAAGGTACAAACCTCGTCTCATTGCTCTTTTCAAAGCATTCCATGTTCTAGGTATGTCACGATGAGTACGACCATATTCACTCCACCAAATAGATGAAAAATCATGAACTCACTAGTAGCACCCTAACCTTTTATTGTCGGAAATTCATGGCATGCAAATTTTTGGTCCACAACTAACTCCCATGTGAGATAAGCATCGGGATCATATTTACCCGGCAAAAGGAGGTATAGTGAATTTAATTTTACCAAGTGAATCATTATGGTCACGTACCTCACGTGGTGGCTCTCTTCGCATACCTTGTCGATTGAAGCGTTGTTGTCGGTGATCACGATCATTAATGGGATTGAAATCACCATCGGACCCCGTATCAGCAACATATGGGTTCGCTTCATCTTCTACCTCATCGGCCCATGAGCGAGCAGCGGATGGAGTTCTGGCGTGATCGTGCAATGCCGAAGCGCGCTGAGAAGCGACAACGAAGGTGGAGCTCTCTCAGCTTGCTCCACACGTGTAGCCAACGACAAGTTAAATCGATGGTGCGATCTAGAATCAACTCCATCGCATACGAATGTTGATCCGGCATGCGAGAAAAGCGCCGCATGATTTCTTTTGTCACGAGGACCGAGCGGTGCATCTTCCTCATTGTTGTGCTGCTATGCTCCCCTTGTGACGATGAACCTGTCATTGTTAGTATCAAAGCAAAGAACAAATCACAGTGTATATGTCTCTATCAACTACAAGGTTCTGGAGGCTCAATCAAGTCACTCACACTCAAGATTATACCTAGTTCTTACAAGTTCTTACCAATGCAGCAAGGAAGTGGTACAATAGATGGTTTGGTTCGTGATACTCTCACTTGCGATCATTAACGATTGCGAGGAACAGTACTGCTGAGTTAGTAGGAAGTGGAGCTCGGAAGGCTAGTATGTAGCAAAGGAATAGAAATTATTCAATTCAGTATGCAAAATTGAAAAGCAGTTCAAAGTACTAGTCACAAGTCTTGATCCTAGTCTAATCAAAGTTTAGCTAATCAAAGCCCCACTAAGAGATGTGTATGTGCGCTGCGCATAAAGATAAAAGTGACTTGATGTAAGCAATGGAAAACCTCACAACAAGTCTTTGGGAGAGCGCTAACCAACTACTCAAACTTCTTTGTAAGGCACAAGATGGTTCACACGATGTAGAGCACAAAAGCAGAATAACGTCGTGAAAAAAGACCCTTTAGTTTAAGCGAGAAAACAATAGTTAGTCTCAAGAGATGAAAAAGCAAAGTTTTATATGGCTTTTATATACTCGTTTGAAAGGTTTCGATGAGATCTACAACTTTAAAGTTGAGACAGACCCCAAATTCTGATGGGAAGACTAAAAGAAACGGCAAAAACCGAAACAAAAAACTTGTGACGCGAATTCGGAGCCGAAAATGACCGATTTTGGGTTCTCTGGAGGGAGACTAGTGCATTAAGTGGAAAGTATGCGACTCGTTGTTAGCTTTCCAACGAGTCCAAGAACGTCCAAATCGGACACCATATGCAAAAGTTATGCCTGTTTTACTGAAGGTCTCTCGGAAACGGAATCGTACTCGGACTGGAAACCGACTCGGTTTCAATCTTTAAATTGCTATCTCTTTTGATTCCGTGGGGTAATCTTGCTGAAATTTTTTGTGCCAGTTTGTGGCTATATGTAGAAGGGCTCCACCAATTTTCACTGGTTTTGGTGTAAGATTGTTTTTTTTCTTTTTTTTTTTACCACGGCTTTTGTTTTGTGTGACGGCCTCTTTCTCCGTCTATTTTTTTTGCCGGCTCTAGGGTTTTCCACAAGTCACGAATATAGCAAAGTATTCTCTCTTTTTTTTGGTGCAGATTAGAGGAGTTCTAACCACGAATTTTCATTTTAGATGCAAAACTAAGAACCCTAAAAGAGCGATTAAGCGGCGCAAAGGAAAAACACGAGAAGCAATCTAGACAACGACGAACTAGAAAATAACTAGAACTAAAGATCAGCAACTAGACACGACAATGTAACTAAATATTCAACAAGCAAACTGAAAAGAAAAAATTGCAAAGGCTCAAAGGGCTTGGTATGGATGATAGATGCGAATTTTTTTCTTTTGGCAATTTTCTGGACTCTAGGTATGAAAAACGAATCTACTACTAGAAAACAGGAAAACTCTCACCGAAGAACTGTAGCTCTGATACCACTTGATGAACCCTAAGGTTTGATTTGTTGGCCTGATCTTTCGATGAGAACGATAAGTCCGGTAGGCGTCGCTCAACTCTGATGATCCTGGCTATGAACACGCAAGGCTCGAAACCACGCAATCGCTGAACTGATTGATAAGTCGTTATCAACCATGCACGAATACCCGGTTGACTTGACCACGAAGGTCGATTCCTGCATACACCGAAGAAGCACGCAAGAACAAGATAAAGCAATCTGAAATTGCAAATAAAGATTGAAATATTAAAATTGGGATTTCAAAAAGCGGTATTATGGTTGGTCTAGTCGACACAAGCCAATACACGAAGTTGCAACAAGGCTAACTTTTAACTAAACAAAATCCAAGGAAACTAGAGGGGTGCGTCCTCCTTAAATAGGGGATGAGGAGCCACAAATCTAAAAGAAATAGAGGGGTGGGACTAAAGACACGAATTACTGTTCACATAAACAGTAATCACGCCCCAAGGTGGCCGGCGGCATATGGGCCAATTCCGGTACGATTACAAGGCCCAAATCGGCCCAAATTAGTGACATAGCAACCTTTTTTGACGATTCCGAAGTCTACAGAAGGAATTTGGAGGTGAGGCTGGATCCGTTGGAAAGATATCGTCGTTAGCTTTCCAACAAGCCCAAGAACACTCGAATCGGACTCCGTTTGCAAAAGTTATATCTGTTTTAAGTTGGTCTTTGTCGGCTGATTCGAACTGATCGACCAAAATGTATCCAAATTGAACTCCTGCTTGGCACATGTAGTAGCACCATGGCATGTACACATAGTATCATGGTATGTAGACGTAGCACCATGACATGTAGACGTAGCTCGATCTAATTGGGTAATATGGCATTGCATTAGCCGAAAGTCCAATTGAAGAAGATGTTGGTGAAGTAAATGAAGTAGAGGATGCAGTGCAGCAGGTTGAAGCAGTGGTTGTATCCTTAGGGTCGATGTCCTCATCAGAGTAGATAGCACCAACAAGTAACAACAACTTCAGCTCAAAAAAAAGTAACAACAACTTGCTCCTCACAAATCGAAAGGATTATTAGTAACCTATATATCTATAAACAACCAGTGGGATTAAAGTTGCCTTGTTCATTTTGGCATTAGAAATTTCTATAGTAATCCTTAAATTAGAGAAAAAGAAAAATTCTAGAAATTCTAGCGTTAATCACGAGAAAAAATATTCTGGAAATTCTAATGTTAATTATGAGAAAAAAAAAGATCTTACGCATCCATTAGATGGCCCACGATAGTTATAACGATCTAGATCTCAACAGCAATTATAGTCTAGATGGGATAAACTGTGTAAATATAGAAGTCCTATCTGTAGACGGAAGCATACGGTCTAAATTTTTCCTTTCGGACAACACAGGTGTCTCAAATAGAAAAGCAGAAGAGAAACGCACTGCATCCTGACTCACGTGTTTCCTCGTGCGTAGCCACCGTTGCGATTAGGGCCGGAAAAAAAACACACTCTGCTCGGGCTCATTATTTTTCAAGCCATACCGAATCTTGTTCTCAGCTCAGCAATAATAAAAGCCGAGCTCAAGCCACTCAACGAGGCGTTTGGCTCGAGCAGTTGTGGCCTCACCCCACCCGAGTGGTAGTGCCTTGCCTCATTGACACCCCACTCGACTACCCGAGTGGTCGTGACCGACTACTCGAGTGGTCGTGGCCTGGCCTCACCGACACCCTATCCGACTACGACTACCCGAGTGGTCGTGGGCTCGTGGATTCCTCCTTCGGATCTCTAATCTTCGTGGTCGTGGGTCTTGTGGGTCGTGGCTTCCTCGGTTCCTCCTCTTCACCAGCCAGCTACTCCATCTGCCTCCTCCTCCTCACCCGTCACCTGCTCCATCCGCCGCCCCGTCCTCCCCCTTGGCCGCGTTCTCTTCTTCCTCCGTGCTCCTACCTCCCCCTGGTACTCCCCCGTCCTCCCCCTGGTGGCCCGGCCCGTGCTCCACCCCTCCAAATTGTGAAATTCCCCATAAAACCATGAAGCTTCGGTTGCGGTCCATGGACGTGGGCGGCAGCGGCAGCGGCGACGCCGAGACCCACGACCCGCTCTCCGATCTGAAGGCCTTCCTGGCCTCCAAGCTCTCCGGTGAAGCGGGATTGATTCTTGAGTTTGATTTGGTGGTGGGAAAGCGACTTTTTTTTTTTTTTGGGGGGATTTCTTTTTCTTGCCATTGTGATTTGGCGACAAGTATGAGAGGATTTTAGACATCAATGGTGTTTCTCGGGCTGGGAGGACTTGTGTCAGTGTTCTTATTACATAGCTCTGAAGGATCTACTTGCGCATGAACTCGAGCTCGGCATCAGCGGCCGACGGGCAGCAGCGACAGAGAGGCAAGCGCGGTGGCGGGCTCAGGGCCTACTGGAGGCGGACGCGAGGAGGTGCTCGAGCTCGCGATCACGGCCACCTTTCGAGTCGAGCCGAGCCGCCTTCCTGGCTCGTTTTCAAAACGAGCCGAGCTGAGCCTACTGTTGAAACGAGCTTGAGCGATCCTGGCTCGCCTCGGCTCGACTCGTTTCCAGCCCTAGTTGCGACTACCAGAGTGTCGACATATACGGTGAAACGACCCACAATTTCAAACAAAAAAACCAAAACTTGTTTGAAGTTTGGTTCAAATTTGAGTTTTGCCAAATTCGAAAAGTTTCTTCCAATGTTCGCCTTCCTCTTTTGGTGTTGCATTTTCCTCAGCCGAAGACGTCTTCTCCCTTTCTTCTTCTTCCCGAGCGACACACCATCATTTATCGCCCACACACCACCTCTCTGCACCACTGCTTGCGCCAAATCGTGCCACGCACCGCCTTTGTCCACACCAAGCCACGCCACCACACCTCACCTCACCACCTCGCCGCGGCATTGAATGCCCGCATTAGCGCCGCTTCGCCTCGCGCCAGGCGCTTGACGCCCCGCCACTGCCCCTGCTATCTTCGCCAACACACGCGCTCACACCAGTGTGACCGAGCAGCTCCCGCGACGCCACAACACCACCAACCCACCCGCTTTTCCCCCTCCCACGGTGCCGAATGCGCGCAGCCGCACGCATCGCCGCAACACGCGGCGCTCACGCTCCGCTCTGCTACTACCACAACCGCCTCTCCCCGGCTATAAAAGCCCCCCATTACATCATCTTCATCCACGGACACTCATCATCCCCACTAACACCTCCTTCTTCCCCAATCCCGGCCAAAACTTCACAAATCGGCACCACCCCATTTCTTCCCCGATGAGCTCGAAGTCTAATCCACCGCCACTCCCTTGCCCTCCCAACCTCATCACCAGCACCGCCTCCACCTCCCGTAGCCATCCCCGCCACCTCCCACCTTCTCCTCACTGCTAGCTCGTCGGCGCCGATCTCCACCATTGCGCCACTCATGGCCATCGTTGCCAGGCCACCCCCGATTTCCCCAAGCTCCACCGTCACCACCGTCGGACTCCCTACACTCCACCGGTACTCCCCGGCCGGCCAATTTGGCCAGAGTGCCGCCAGAATGCCACCGCGTCGTTCCCTTGCTTCGGCTGTGCGCCACCGCCGTCGAGTGCCTTTCGCCGGACCTCCTCTGCCGGTGAAAAGCCCCAAAATGGGTGCAGAGAGGAGGAAAGGAAGCAGAAAGGGAGAGAGAGAGCCAACCGAAATGGAATCAAACCTGCTTACAAATAGTTGAAAAACATTAATTTGATTAAATTATGGCCTAACTGCTATTTTGCAACAACAAAATGGGCATCTTAAGCCCAACTTACATTCAAAAGAACCAAAGGCTTCCACAAGAAAGCTTTAGTGCGGTCACAACCCTAACACGTTCTCTAAGGTGTCCTTCAATCTTCTGATATGCCTTATGATGAAAATTTAGCAAGACTGAGTACACAATTGTACTCACCAAGCCACATGAAAAAGCTAATTAACTACATGCTATGAGTTCAATGGATTGTTTGGGTTTTACTATATCAGGTATATGTGGATGCATTTTGAGCTTAAAGCAGTTTATCTTTAAAACAGTAAAAACCATACTAATATAACCTCAGGGGTTTACTTAACAATTGCAATTACCAACTTAACATCTGTAAAACTCTACTTATGGCTCATGTACTAGAATCACCCATGAATACAGCTTCATTAACTGGAAGCACAGCGTATTTGAATACCATTGATTATACTCTGCAAAGTTGCCCAACTTTACCTATAAGATACTTCAAACTCGTATTGTCATGCAATATACGTGCAACCTGATAGCATGCGACTGAGTTGAGATAACAAAGTATTTACACTGCTCAACGTTTATAGGTTCAACCCGGTAGGTCCTTGGACAATACAACCATCAGAAAATCACTGCCAATGGTGAAGTACACGGTCCGACACTGACTGTTCCTACCGTTATGTAGTTCAGCAAGTGTCCGAACCGGACCACTCCTGACTCACTCCCATTCCGCGGCTGCTCTATCACACAAGAGAGGTGACATCCTGTAGATATTTAATTGGAAGAGCGGTGTACTAACCCTAGTTGGAATGACCAAACCTGTGGTTGAGCGATTTCTGTGTCTATTATTTGGGACAATGTTCTAGTCCCTACCTGTTTTGCAGTGAGCCGATTGACCAACACCAAATCGTGGTTGTCCACCTCTAGGTCTCACCTTCGACTCACTTTGTTAAGTATATTGGGTTGTCCATTATCTTGATCTCAACTCTCAACTCTCCATCAAAATTGTTGGCTGTTAGCCAATACTCTCTTTCAGATTTGAAAACACATTGTGTGATAATGCTCAATAATTAGCTATCATTTTATGTAACATAACCTTGTCAAGGTGAATATAGCCTACAAATAATAGGAGGGCTTGTATGTGGGGTGATAGGATATATCTAATCATCATGGCATTCAAAAGTATTATTTTAATATTAAAGTAATTAGCATAAATATGATAATTAAAGTAATAATATAAATAAATGGAATGTACGCTCAAAATGAACAAATGAATGCGACTTGCCTCCACATCCGTAGTCCTTGACTGGTTTTACATCTCCTGTGTTTTGATCAACTCCTCTGTAGCTTGATCAATAAAATCTCGATCTAACATGGAAGAAAAACAAATAAATAAGTTCGGGCTCAACAGAGGCAAGTTGGGAACAGCATGAAATAAACAAATTCGAAAAGAAAATGGGATGTTGAGGATTTATTGGATGCTTGATTAGGTCAAACGAAATTGAAAATGGGATTCATGGGCTCGAAATGGTCAAAATGGACATATACAAACATACATACATATGTGTGTGTGTCTAATGGGTTTTGGGTGAATAGTATTGGATCTAGTACTATTCATTATCGGGTTTGGGTTGGATAGTGGCGGGTCTAGTGAATAATATCGAGTTAGTACTATTCATAACAGGTTGGGTTTAATGAACAGTCATTGGTTGTGCTGCGGTGTAAACTGTCTAAATAGTTTTAAGCCAAGAGTGACCAGTGTTGGGCCATATTGGGTTGGTCTGAATAGTGTTGGATTTCTTGGGCTGGGCTTGGAATAGCGAAAGAGCACATTGTTGGGCTAATTTGGCTGATGGGCCTTCTTGGCGGCCCAGTTGGATGCTCGGCTCGATTCGGCTTTTTAGTTGAAGGGAGCCTAACTCCTGTTGGCTCTCTCTCCCCCCTCTACCTCCTTTCCTCCTCTCTGGCCGACGGAGGCGACGACAATTGTGGTTGCGATGATGGTCGGCAGCGGCGAGGGAGAGTGTGGGGAGAATCAGTGAGGCAAGGGCAGCCCATTTTGGGGCTTTTCATCGGTAGAGGAGGCCCGACGAAAGGTACTCGACGACGGTGGCGCACGGCTGAAGCAGGGGAATGGCGCGGCGGTGTTCCGACGGCACTCCGACCAAATTGGCCGAACGGGGAGCACCAGTGGAGTGTAGGCAGTCCGGCGGTGGTGATGGTGGAGCTCGGGGAAATCGAGGGCAGCCTGGCGACGGTGGCCATGAGTAATGCAATGGTGGAGCTCAGTGCCGACGAGCTGGAGGTGGGGAGAAGGTGGGAGGTGGCGGGGGATGGCTACGGGAGGTGGAGGCGGTGCTGGTGATGAGGTTGGGAGGGAAAGGGAGAGGCGGTGCTGGTGGATTGGACTTCGGGCTCATCGGGGAAGAAAAGGGGCGACAATGATTTGTAGAGTTTTGGCCAGGATTGAGGAAGAAGGAGGTGTCGGTGGGGATGAGGAGAGGCCGTGGATGAAGATGATGCAGCGAGTAGGCTTTTATAGCCAGGGAGAGGCGGTTGTGGCAGTAGCAGAGCAGCATGTGGCGGCGATGCGTGGAGCTGCGCACATTTAGCACTGGGGGAGGGGGAAAAGAAGGTGGGGTGGTGGTGCCGTGGCGTCGCGAGAGTGGCTCGGTCACACTGGTGCGAGCGCGTGTGTTGGCGAAGATGGCAGGGGCAGTGACGGGGCGTCGAGCACCTAGCGCGGGAGCTGGCGCAAGGCGAAGCGGCGCTGACACGGGCATTCAATGTCGTGGCGAGGTGAGGTGGCGTGGCTTGGCATGGACAAAGGCAGTGCGCGGTGTGATTTGGTGCAAGCGGTGGCGCAAAGAGGTGGTGCGCGGGCGACAAACAATGGTGTGTTGCTCATGAGGAAAAAGCAAGGAGAAGACGCCCGAGAAAAAAAGACGTCTTCAACTGAGGAAAACGCAACGCCAAAAGGGGAAAGGTTTGGAGGAAACTTTTCGAATTTGGCAGAAACTCAAATTTGAACTAAACTTCAAACAAGTTTTGAATTTTTTGGGTCGTTTCAGTCGCTCACCTTGATGTCTCGGATCACAGCTGGATGTCGTGCACGGCAACCAAGAATTCATCTTATGTTTGGAGAAGAACAATAAGAAAGAAACGGCAACCCAGAATTCATGTTATGTTTGGAGAAGAGCAATAAGAACGAAACGGCAACCCAGAACCATGCATACAAGAAGAAATAGATATACACACATCCAAAACAAGGTGCAGAGATGTATCAAGAATATAGTCTGTACATCCACTGGCAAGACTTCTTTGCTGATTTCTGACCAACTACATCACAAAGTAGCGATATGTGTCCAATCACCATAAAGATTAACATGTCCATGGTGTAGGTTGAGATCAGAGGAAAGTCGATGGCCCATGATGTTGGCTCCAAGATAAAAGGAAAGAACGGGCAAACAGATTGCATTGGATGAAGAGATTGTAGCCAAACGGGTGAATGTCAAAGTTACAAATCAACTAATCAAGTCGTATTGATCATCCAAGATATACTCATCAAGAGTAAAATTATTTAACCTTACATGCTAGAACTTCTCATTACCACGTTTTCCTTATGTGAGCTGAAAATTTGGCACGCTTTTTTATCTTAAAATCTTATTGGATTTACTCTCTACATATCTCTCTATACATAACATCATTGACGGTAAAAAACATTAAATGTATTAGGATATATAGTAATTGCGCGGGCCAGTGTTTTCCTCACCTCTGAACACCTAATGTTTCTTGCCGGTGGCTCCACCGATTGGGTTGGGATACTGTGATTCACGATAGTCAGGTGAGGTATTCCGGATTGGCAAGGTTTTGGAGGTTCACCGTCCCCCAGATCCTAGATTGAGGCGAATGTGGTGCTTCCAACCGCAGGCTCAGAGGAGGGCGATATGCGCTAGGCCGTGTGGCGAGGTAGTGACTTGTGAGGTGTTCAGTTAAATTCTAGAGCGGCGTCGAGGCAACAACGTGAGAGATCAATGGTAGGCAGCGGCGGCGGTAGGGGGTACACATGAGCAGACTGGGGAGTAACCAATAAATTACTGGTTTGTACTTGTGTTAATTTTGGTTCCAGTGTTGACAAGGTAGTTATGTCATTGCTTATGCAATGCTCAAACTGGACAATCGATAGAATTCAGAATTCCAAACCATCGATCACTCTTACACTCAAGCATCTTTCTTTGATCTACCCATATATTAGTCTAGTCTCAGAACTTTTCTGCATTTGCATGGACCGGTGGATCGATGGATGGACCAGATATGCAGAAAGTCAAGCAGCGAGATGCGTAATTTAATGATAGTTCAGAATTCACTGCATCGGGCGGTTGCATGTGCTTTGGGGGGTAAGCATGTACCAGAATCAAAGTTTAGGGAGTAAATTAAAGTTTGACTGTGATAAAACTTCACCCTGATTTTTTTTGGCCTTTTCATCCGTTGGTCATGTTGAGTTCAGAAATAACTACGTGTCCCTCAGCATCATCACATTTTTTATTTATAGTGTTAAATATTATAATTTAACTTGAATTTTTATACTCAAATACGACTTGAACTCTTATGTAAATTCTAATATCTTCAACACTACCTTCAAGATGAGCATAAGAAAACAATCATAACCATCTTGTTACATATTACAATACTATTACTAGAATCTACCAAAATCTACCATCCATCGACCCAGTAACAAATACCATCACAAAAACAAAAAATTGATCATCACCAATACTATCAAGGACATCACTAAATCCATCTTCACTATCTAACAGCTGCTCTGACCTCAACCTTATCTTCATCTACCCTTATGCCCCCAGCCACCTCGACCTCCACCACTCTGCCCACACGCCCCTAGTCTTGGCCTCCACTACCTCTATCTCTCTCACATACTATTACGCCTGACTTCAGTCCTAATCCTCTTCCGGACCTCTCCAGCAAACACTATCTCCAGTATCCATACCAACACCACCGCATGACACCAATATTGTCACTACTGCTTGACAAAGACTCCACTGAAGCTATTACCAGCTCATATTTCGTCCTCAACATCGTCGAGCTCATAACCATCATCCAATACTTGCCACCACGAACACATCCCCTACCAGTATCGATAACAAACTCTAACGAGCACTTTCACTACCAACTCTAACGCCAGCACGACCTTCGAGACCGCCACCAATTCCACGTTAGCACAACTACCAAAGCACTACCAAAATAATCTCCTCCTCCTGTCTTCCATACCTTCTGACGTAATCTCCGATATTGTCACCGCCAAGCAACATAGCAGCTAGAACTCTCACCAAATACACGATCCTCTCTCTCCTTTCCCCCAACACAGTACACGTAGCCACACCAAATTCTCTACTGATCTGGATCCACATCAGATATCCCTTAACCACACCAGATCCTTCACCGATCTAGATCCATACCAGATCCCCCTCAACCACACCATATCCTCCTAAAAAATAATCCTCCACGCGGGATCCAAAATCCACACCAAATCCGGATCACCACACTAGATCCTCCACACCGGATCCCGATCACTGATCTCCCCACCACACCTCTCCTCTTCCTCCTCCCGAGCCCCGACACCTCTTCTTCCTCCTCCCTTGATTCCCCTTCTCCCCTGAAAGCTCCTCCTCCCCGACCCCAATTGTCCTCCTCCCGAAAGCGCCGCATCGGTCCCGAGCCTGACCCCACCTCCTCGCCTTCCTCGCAAGCGCCCTGATCCGCCCACCGACCGGCCAGATCCTGCTGCCTCCCTCTCTTCGCCGCCTCACTGGATCCCTTCTCCTCCTCCACCGCTGAGTCTGTGTAGGGCATCCTCCCGCCGCCCCCACGCTTCTCTCCTGCGATCGGATCGGACCATGGGCCGCCGGATCCCGCTCTTCCTCGCCATCCTTGCCACCTCAAGATGCCGCCCTCGGTCGTCCTCCGGGTTGAGCCTCCTCACGCCACCGCTCGGCTTGCCCGCACGCAACCTGGACGGCCACAATTCGCTCCTGTGAGACGCGGTCGTGGAGAACCACGTGCGACGAGGAACGGCGACCGACGGATCGATTGAGGAACGATGGTGGTTGTGGTTCTGAGGTAATGTTTTTCTCGAGTTAGGGTTTGGAATGAATCAGCTCTGATATTATGTAGAATTTCGGGAATAATTGTTTGTATCTCTTAGGACCCTTACACCCTTTTTTATAGTGCTAAAGATTACAATCCGACTCGAACTTTTAGACTTGCATACGACTTGAACTCTTATTTAAATTCTAATATCTCCAACGACACATCTTCAACCAGTTCTTAAAAATACGTGTGCATTTTTACGATTGCCTTGAATCACAAGTTGACTTTTTCATGGCCGCGATAAAAAATTAGAAGAGTGGAAGTTGCCTTTCTGTGAACATGCATGAGCTAACATGCAACATGAAGCTGTACGCAAGGTACAGTGTCTTCCTGAGATCCTTGAACGAAAATTGAAGGCGAGCGGGATGCAGACCAAATTAAGAAAAGGTTTGACAAACTGAAATTTCCAGAGACTTGATTGCTGCATTTTCATTACTTAATCTATTCACGCTCGCAGCAATGTTTAGGCTCCGAAATTCCAATTCAAGACCTGATCTATTTATCTTCCTCGAGCATCTGAATATCCGATGGCAAGTTTGCCAATACTTATAAGCAAAAGGCAATGGTCATTAGTAAAACGGTAAAATGATATGCACAGCCTTGGTTAAAGCGTGAGGTCTTAGTATTCTTGAGCTTGATCGAGTTGAGGTCTCCGCGTATTGAACCCTAATCGGACGAAATCACAGGAAAAAGACACCACAATGAGAGAGAGCAAATAAATACCAAACTCATAATAAATGAACTCCAAAATAAACTAGATCGGTGCCATTAGCAAGATCTTGATTTTAGAAGCTGGTTTCATAATTTTTGGAGTTATCTGAGAAAAATATATGAATTTTAAAGTTTTTCAATGAAATTTTAATTGAAAACTAAAATCGAAAAAACCACTTTTTCTCGCGACGACACGTGGCGTGCAGCGTGCACAGGTCCACGGCAGTGCTCGTGGACCGAGTCCACGCCTTGCCGGCTCACTACCATCTTGTGGCCCAGGCCCGCCCGTCGGCCAGCACAAGGCAGGTGGGGCCCACTGCGTGAGCGCGGCGAGGTTAAGCGGCGACACGTTTGGCGAGCAGCGTCGCCTCGCTTCTGCTGCGGAGCAAGAGCGGGAGGAGAGGAGGCGCGGGAGGAGAGGAGCGGGCGGGGAGGAGCGCAGCGCGACGGCGGAGGAAGGAAGCGGCCGAGGCGGCCTCTGGCCGGGCGGGCTGGAGCCGGAGTTGGGCGAAGAGAGGCGGGCGACGGGGCTTAGCGGCGGCGGAGGAGGCGCCGGCCGGAGCTGAGACGACGGCAAGGAGGCGGCGGCGTAGCGGCTTCGGCGCGGAGGAGGAGGCGAGGTGGCGGGAACGACTCGATGGCGGCGTCAGGGTGGAGGAAGGGAGCGAGGTGGGGAGGAAAAAGAGGAGCGGCCGGGGCTCGGCCTTTATAGCCGAGGCGAGGGGGAACCAAGGGCGGCGGGGCGAGGCGGAGGGCCGGAAGGAGGGAGAAAAGGGGTCGGCGTGCGGCGTGGGGGCAGAACAAGGTGGGCGGCACCTTCTGAGAGCGAAGGTGGCGGGAGCGTGGACCTTAGCCGGTGTCGGAGGAGGCAGCGGTGCCGACGGAAGCGGCGAACGCGCCGGGCGCGGCGGGAAAATGGGCCGGGCCGGGCTGGGCCAAAACCGAGGTTAGGGTTTGAGCATTTTGAAGATTTTGAAAATTTGAAATCCAAATTTGATTTTGAATCTTCTTTGCAAAATGAGGATGTTACAGGCATCCTCCCGCCGCCCCCACGCTTCTCTCCTGCGACCGGATCCGACCATGGGCCGCCGGATCCCACTCCTCCTCGCCATCCTTGCCACCTCAAGATGCCGCCCTCGGTCGTCCTCCGGGCTGAGCCTCCTCACGCCACCGCTCAGCTTGCCCACACGCAACCTGGACGGCCACGGTCCGCTTCTGTGAGACGCGGTCGTGGAGGACCACATGCGACGAGGAACGGCGGCCGACAGATCGATTGAGGAACAATGGTGGTTGTGGTTCTAAGGTAAGGTTTTTCTCGGGTTAGGGTTTGGGATGAATCAGCTCTGATATTATGTAGAATTTTGAGAATAATTGTTTGTGTCTCTTAGGACCCTCACACCTTTTTATATGACTTTTTCATGGCCGCGATAAAAAATTAGAAGAGTGGAAGTCGCCTTTCTGTGAACATGCATGAGCTAACATGCAACATGAAGCTGTATGCAAGGTACAGTGTCTTTCTGAGATCCTTGAACGAAAATTGAAGGCGAGCGGGATGCAGACCAAATTAAGAAAAGGTTTGACAAACAGAAAGTTCCAGAGACTTGATTGCTGCATTTTCATACTTAAATCTATTCATGCTCGCAGCAATGTTTAGGCTCCGAAATTCCAATTCAAGACCTGATCTATTTATCTTCCTCGAGCATCTGAATATCCGATGGCAAGTTTGCCAATACTTATAAGCAAAAGGCAATGATCATTAGTAAAACGGTAAAATGCTATGCACATGACGCCGTGGTGTGCAATGCAGTGTGTGCGTGATCTCATCTACCGGCGAACGCAGTACCCTTTTCACACGGCAACAAATACTACAACAAAACAGGTCATAGAAAACGCCTCATCACAGATGGTTTCAAAGAATCGTCTGTGATTAAAACCGTCTGTGATATGTCACTATCACAGACAACAGACAGTTCTAACCACGAACCGTCTGTGATACCGAGAATATCACAGACACCATGGCTTGGATCCAAGCCATGTTTTCAAGCCATGGTAAATTCGAAGAATATCACAGATACTCATCACAGACGGTTCGTGGTTAGAACCGTCTGTGATGAGAAGCTTATCACAGACGGTTCGTGATACAAACCGTCTGTGATGTGACGGTTCGTGGTTAGAACCGTTTGTGATGAGAAACTTATCATCACAGACGGTTTTTATATAAAACCGTCTGTGATACTTTTGTTTCGATAGGCGGGAAAACGAAAATTTGCACTTAATGGCGGGCTCCCGAAAATATCTCTATATTAACAAAGTCATTCATCTCCCCCTTTGTCATCTCCATCTCCTCCTTTACCATCTCCATCTCCTCCTCTGTCATTTCTCCTCCTCTGCCATTTCTTCTCTGGCCTCCCCCGAGCTCGTCGCCCGCGGCCTCCTCCACCTCACCCCAGCCTCGTCGTCGCCGGCCTCCCACGACCTCCTCGTCCCCGGCCTCCTCTACTTCGTTGCCCCATCCTCCCCTGAGTTCGTCTCCTGCGGCCTCCTCCACCTTGCCCCAGCCTCATCGTCGCCGGCCTCCCATGACCTCGTCACCCCAGCCTCCCACGACCTCACTCTCTCTACTCCCCCTTTTGCTCTGTGATGTGGATTACTACTGTGATGTGTTAGTATTTTATGAATGGATTGAGTTGATGCTACTGTGATGTAGGTGATGCATGCCGTGTTGTTTTTAGTGCTATGTGAATGAATTGAGTTGATGCTACTATGATGCTATGGCTATTGTGGGAAAGCTAGCGAAATCTAAAAATCAATATCAGATTCATTCGCGAGGTTCGGGAGGCTCCAGATGAAGTGAAAATCTGTTTTTGTTTATTTTTACCATAGAAAAAACTATCACAGACGGTTCTAAACAAGAACCGTCTGTGATAAAACAGACTATCACAGACGGTTCTATTCACGAACCGTCTGTGATAGCTTTTTTCACAGACGGTTAAAAAACCGTCTGTTATGACATCGTGTCATCACAGACACAAAAATTCAGACGGTTCAAAAATCGTCTGTGATGATGGTTTAGAACTGTCTGTGATAAATTTTTCTGTAGCAGTGAAAAGATAGCAACTGAAACAAAGAACGTGCATCTTGCTTCAGTAGCATCCAACAGGAGTCTATTCAGCAGCCAGTTAAGACAGGCCTCGTTTTTCTCCTCTCCCTCGCACCCCTCCAGGCTCATCAGACACACACAGAGAGAGAGAGAGAGAGACGGCCATGGCTGGGTCCGACACCGAGGGGCTCCGGTTCGACGTGATCGTGGTGGGCGCGGGCATCATGGGCAGCTGCGCGGCGTACGCGGCAGCGTACCGGGGCGTGCGCGTGCTGCTCCTGGAGCGGTTCGACCTGCTGCACCACCGCGGCTCGTCGCACGGCGAGTCCCGCACCATCCGCGCCACCTACCCGCAGGCGCACTACCCGCCCATGGTCCGCCTCGCCCGCCGCCTCTGGGACGACGCCCAGCGCGACGCCGGCTACAGCGTGCTCACGCCCACGCCGCACCTCGACATGGGCCCGCGGGCCGAACCCGCGCTCCTCGCCGCCGTCAAGAACGGTGGCGCCACCGAGGTCTCGGGCGGGTGGCCGTGGTCGGAGGTGTTCAGGGTGCCCGACGGGTGGACGGCGGCGGCGAGCGAGCTCGGCGGGGTGATGAAGGCGACCAAGGCGGTGGCCATGTTCCAGGCGCTCGCCGGCAAGAAGGGCGCGGTCGTGAGGGACAGGACGGAGGTGGTCGACGTCACGAAGCGAGGTGAGCACGCGCGTCGTCTTCTTCCCCGAACCAAATTTCTTGGAAGTATTCGGTGGCTCTTGCATGTGAGCCACTGGCAAGCATGCAAGAGCTGCTATGGAACGCACAAGAGTGAGATTTTAGATGGTACAATTTGTTACTCTATCTTCACATTGATTTCGAATAAACTGTTCCAGAAATACGTAGAACATGTAAAAGGAGTAAATTGTGCAAATTTCCAATGGATGTAGCTTTTTACCCATGCGGCCATACATATGGACTGTCACTGTCAGCGTGCTCCATGACTCTGTAGCATAGTTCGTTAAACTTGAAGCATCTGCCTGTCTTTTTTAGACCAAGAGGCATCTGACGGTCGGCCAATCTATTTTTGACCAACTTTGAAAGTACCATGACTAATAAGTTGGACCTAGCAATTCTGTGTCATTACTTGCAAATGGCACTTTAAAATTTGTTAATTTCTTGCACTTTTAATTGGAACCGTACCTTTAGATTTCTACTCCCATTAATCACGTCACATGTACTCAGGCCAAAACAAGATTCAAGCCAAGTAGTGTCCTAATTTTTCTATTAAAATTGTTCTACGCCCTCTCTGTTCAAAAATATATGACATTTTGGACATCAATACGGTCTTCAACATGCAACTATGAGTATGTTCATAAAATAATATAAAAATATTTTTCATGACTAATCTAATGATACCATTTTTCACATGAGCAATACAAATATGTTTTGTATATATTAGTGGTCGCTTTCTAAAACATCGTATATTTCTGGACGGAGGGATTACTTCTTTTGAGCAGTGTACTTCATTTTGTTTGGCATGCATAGTGGAACTAGCCAAAAGAGTACAAATCAAAGATCAACTAATTAAAACCACACAATATTGCAAAC
Source organism: Hsuehochloa calcarea (assembly GCA_036346395.1). Taxonomy (NCBI): domain Eukaryota; kingdom Viridiplantae; phylum Streptophyta; class Magnoliopsida; order Poales; family Poaceae; genus Hsuehochloa; species Hsuehochloa calcarea. The sequence goes on from CM070610.1 coordinate 7,217,670, forward strand.
TAGAGCAAACAAGTGCTTCGATGCTCTTAAAAAATATATGCTTTGATGCTCTCTAAAAAAGAGAACCACAAAATTTTAAAGCGTGTCGAGGATCTGATTAGCAACCCACTACTTCACTAAAGAAAAGCAAATATTGTTTGTGATTTTTGCAATTTAGTTTCTCCCTACACACCATCATTCGAAATCATACATACGAAGTGAAATCTATTCTAATCAAAACTCCGAAATTTTTATACACTTTTGGTCAGGAGAAGGATCAATCTTGGTGAAGACATCAAGTGGTGAGGAGTTCCATGGCGCCAAGTGCATCATAACTGTCGGCGCCTGGACCAGCAAGTTAGTTAAGTCGGTTACCGGCACGGACCTGCCGGTGCAGCCGGTGCACACCCTCATCTGCTACTGGAAGGTGAAGCCCGGCCACGAGCGCGAGCTCACCCCGGAGGCCGGCTTCCCGACGTTCGCCAGCTACGGCGATCCCTACATCTACAGCACGCCGTCGATGGAGTTCCCGGGACTGATCAAGATCGCCATGCACGGCGGCCCGCCGTGCGAACCGGACAGCAGGGACTGGTGCACTGGCGGTGCCGACCTGGTCGAGCCCGTGGCCCGGTGGATCAACATGGTCATGCCAGGCCACGTCGAGACCGCCGGCGGGCCGGTCATCCGGCAGTCGTGCATGTACTCCATGACCCCCGACGAGGACTTCGTGATCGACTTCTTGGGTGGGGAGTTTGGGAAGGATGTCGTCGTCGGCGCGGGGTTCTCCGGCCATGGTTTCAAGATGGGGCCGGCCGTCGGGAGGATCCTGGCCGAGATGGTCATGGACGGGAAGGCAAGAACGGCGGTAGATGCCGGAGTGGAGCTCGGGCACTTCAGGATCGGGCGGTTTGTGGGCAATCCAAAGGGAAATGTTAAGGATTTTGGAGATCAAGAGTGACGATGCCAACCTTTTCTTCCAAGGACCGTCCGACCGTCATTGTTGTGTGACATCTAGCCTTCAACTGTCTTTTTTAGCTTTTGGTTCTTTCGGGGAAGCACCGAAGCAGGGAGGCAGACCCTAATTGAAATAAAGGATAGTCGCCGTGTGTAAGCTTTTTCATGCCGATGGCCAACTGTGATCATCACAATTGGTTTGTTTAGGGTAATCTATTGAACACAGTGTTGTACAACTTTTATCTATGCTTTTATATTATTGAATCCTGGAACACTGAAGTGGCATTTGCTCTGCACATGTACCAAAAAGCTAGCTAGCTGCTTGCATTCAGATGTAGATGCATGTTCAGTATTCATATTACAATATTCGCTTGTAATTATTTGTGATAAAGATCCTTAGAAAGATTTGGAATTGTTGGCTTAATCTTTCACGGTGCACACGAAGATTATTAATGTGTCGTCTTTTTCTCTTTGCTTTGAATGAACAGTACTATACACATGAACAGTGCCGAATAGGATGACTTGGGAGGAGAATAGCAATCTCACAAACCAATTCGGGTGATTGAATTGCAAGAAAATCAACCCACTCACAAACTAATATAATATATTGAATTGCAAGTAGCAGTATCTTGGTAAACAGTGTCCATAAATGAACAATATATGCCGACTCTTGATCTATTGATCTCTCTCTCAATCTCACAAGAACAACAAGTTTCTCATCTCCCAAACACAAGAGCACACAATATGCGCCAAGTGGTTTTTCTAATTTTTTTATTCATCTAAATCATAACTTGTCTTTACATGGTGCGGCCATGTGGCTTAAATAGCTTCCACGCAAATACAATGGTTTCGGATGAATAGTACCATACGCGAATAATATACATAAAAAGTGTTCGAAACCAACTCAATCTCCTAAACACACACAATTCGGACTCTCATATTTTTGGAATTAAAAAAACAGCAAAAGGAGATTTTAGATTTACTAGCTAAAACCGAAACTAACTCCATCTCAACTTATTGTATTCGGTCCTCACGTAAGGATAGTCGTCGTGTGTAAGCTTTTCCATGATGATGGCCAGCTGTGATCATCACAATTGGTTCGTTTAGGGTATTCTATTGAACACAGTGTTGTACAGCTTTTATATATGCTTTTATATTATTGAATTCTGGAAGACTGAAGTGGCATTTGCTCTGCATATGTACCAAAAAGCTAGCTAGCTGCTTGCATATCTCACAAACCAATTCAGGTGAATTGAATTGCAAGAAAATAAACACACTCACAAACCAATCTAAATTATTGAATTGCAAGTAGTAGTAGCCTCGGTAAACATTGTCCACACGTGAACAGTGCCAAACTCTTGATCTCTCTCAATCTCTCAAGAGCAACAAGCCTCTCATCTCCCAACACACAAGAGCACACAATATGCACCAAATGCTTTTTCTAATTTTTATTCATCTAAATCATAACTTGTCTTTACATGGTGTCGCCATGGGACTTAAATAGGCTCCCATGCAATCGCAATGGTTTGGATGAACAGTATACATAAATAGTATCCAAAACCAACTCAACCTCTCCTAAACGCACACAACTCAGACTCTCGTATTTTCGGAATTAAAAAAACAGCAAAAGAGATTTCAGATTTACTAGCTAAAAACGAAACTAAGTCCATCTCAAACTATCCTATTCGATGAACAGTACCACACGTGAACAGTCCCAAATCAGAAATCACAAGTGATGGCTGTCCGAAAATAGAGATCAAAACGGAATCCAAACGAGTCCCACATGGAATCCGAATATCTCTTTTCTTTGCTCCTTGCACCACCCTTCTTGTGTCACAAACCATTGAAGCTTCTCATGTCATATGGATGGCTTCCACACCCCCCCGTCATGGCCTCCCCATGTACAGCCTTCGGTCTAGGTGCGTTTTTCTCACACGCTGTATGTCTTACTTGTCTAGCTTTGTTTTCGGCCGAAAGCAAGCATTACCTTCTTTCCATTTGGCTGTCCTCCCCATCCACCCTCATGATCACATATAACACTTCCTTCGTTTGTTTAATCAAATCAGCACTCATTATCACCTCAAGTTGTAAATGCAATTTAGAATAACAAACTAACGTGGTGGTAGTACCTGAAGCCGTATCAATTTTCTAACAAACATGCATGTTCCTGGTGCATATTTTTTCTCTCTCTTAATTTCAATTCGGCGGTAAGGAGTTATATCGTATAGCATCGTCTCTAGTGCTATCTCTTGTCCTATTCATGGAATCCAAGCCGATAGAGCCGGCCGTCGTCGGACACACATAGTAGCAATTCAAGGTTGCTTGAGGAATATGCTACAATTTACATATATAGCACCAAAAGGATATGTGTTTCTAACGTCACATCTTGCTAATATGGCCATATATCCTGATTCATGCACGGCACAGAAAAGACCATCAGTTAGAACAAGTTAGAACATCATGTGCTACAAGATAGCTCATGACTCATGCATGAGTCAGTGTTAGCCACTTACCCACTAGTAAAAGAGATCTTCATCTAAATCTTCTAGCGGTGCAAGTGGTTTGTGGGCAATCCAAAGGGAAATGTTAAGGATTTTGGAGATCAAGGCTGCCGAGGCCAACCTTTTCTTCCGAGGACTGTCCGACTGTCCATATTGTGGATCTAGTTTTTAACCGTCTTTCTTAGCTATTTGGTTCTTTTAGGAAGCCGGGAGGCGGACCCTAGTTGAAATAGCCGAAAGATGGATCTGGTCCTCACGTAAGGATAGTCGCCGTGTGTAAGCTTTTCCATGATGATGGCCAGCTGTGATCATCACAATTGGTTCGTTTAGGGTATTCTATTGAACACAGTGTTGTACAGCTTTTATATATGCTTTTATATATTATTGAATTCTGGAACACTGAAGTGGCATTTGCTCTGCATATGTACCAAAAAGCTAACTAGCTGCTTGCATTCAGATGTAACCTCGGTGAACATTGTCTATGTGTGAACAGTGTCAAACTCTTGATCTCTCTCAAGAACAATAAGCATCTCATCTCCCAACACACAAGAGCACACAATATGCACCAAGTGGTTTTTTCTAATTTTTATTCATCTAAATCATAACTTGTCTTTACATGGTGCCGTCATAGGACTTAAATAGGCTTCCACACAAGCACAATGGTTTGGATGAACAGTATCATACATGAACAGTATACATAAATAGTATCCACAACCAACTCAACCTCCTAAACGCACACAACTCAAACTCTCCTATTTTCGGAATTAAAAAAAAACAGCAGAAAGGGATTTCAGATTTACTAGCTAAAACCGAAACTAACTCCATCTCAAACTATCCTATTCGATGAACAGTATCACACGCGTGAACAGTTCCAAATCATAAATCAAAAAGTGATGGCTGTCCGAAAATAAAGATCAAAACGGAATCCAAACGAGTCCCACATGGAAACCGAATATCTCTTTTCTTTGCTCCTTGCACCAGCCTTCTTGTGTCGCAAACCATCGAAGCTTCTCATGTCATGTGCCTGGCTTCCCACCTTCCCCCACATGTCATGCATGTATGCTTGGCCTCTCACGCATAGCCTTCGGTCTAGGTACGTTTTTCTCACACATTGTATGTCTTCCTTGTTTGGCCTTGTTTTCGGCCGAAAGCAAGCATTGCCTTCTTTCCTCTTGGCCGTCCTGCTCATCCACCCTCTTGGTCACATGTAATACTTCCTTCGTTTGTTTAATCAAATCAGCACTCATTGTCACCTCAAATTGTGAATGAAATTTAGAATGACAAACTGAAGTGGTGGTAGTATCTGAAGCCGTATCAATTTTCTAACAAACATATTCCTGGTGCATATTTTTTCTCTCTTAATTTCAATTTTTCTAACAAACATGTTCCTGGTGCATATTTTTCTCTCTTAATTTCAATTCGGTGGTAAGGAGTTATATCGTATAGCATCGTCTCTAGTGCTATCTCTAGAGTCCTATTCGTGGAATCCACGCCGATAGAGTCAGCCGTCGTCGGACACACATAGTAGCAATTCAAGGTTGCTTGAGGAATATGCTACAATTTACATAGCTCCAAAAGGATATGTGTTTCGAACGTCACATCTTGCTAATATGGCCATCCTGATTCATGCGCACGGCACAGAAAAGACCAGTTAGAACAAGTTAGAACATCATGTGCTACAAGATAGCTCATGACTCATGCATGAGTCAGTGTTAGCCACTTACCCACTAGTAAAAGAGATCTTCTAGTGGTGCAATGTCATGCTCATCCCCAATCTAGCTAGCGTATGCAACTCGTGATCCATAAAATAGTGCGAATTGATCACGCCTTGCTTGTCCCATTAGGCGGCGTCTTTATCACACAAATGACAACGTATCTGCGCACTTAATTTGAGAGCCTCTTGTGCAAATCATGTTTGATATTATCATTGGATGCATGGTGCTGTCATAGCTGGTATATATACTTTCCATCCGTATCTGCAGCATTCCTTGTCCTTATTACTAACAAAATATCTGATGAGATCATGAGATGTGTTGGAGTTTTGGGTTTGGTCCATTCAATAATATAATTAAATCTTAAAAAAATTCTAAAGGTTTACTCATGTAGGGTAGAAGACGATAAATTTAGTACCATATTACTAGTCTAGGTGGGAGGAGACTAATATATAAGATGTAGTTGGTCTTACCTAGTTAAACCAAGCAAAAGAAGAACACACACACGCTCACTCGCCAAGCCATCGATCGCTCGAGCGCACACATGTCTGGTTGGCTGTGGAGCTATAGCTTATTTTGGCACCCCAAAACTATGCATACAAATTAGAAACTGAAAACTAAATACACTATTTCAACGAGGCTTTTATGACGCACTTTAACTACGTTTAATACAAAGTTATGGCTTTAGTTTATTTCTTGTGGCTGATTCTATATGAAGGAGAGAACCCTCCCCCTCCTCAGAAGGCCAGAATAGAGAGAAACCTCTCAGAAACAGAATCAACACCATTCTATTGTCTTGTTCCTCTGTGCTGCGCAACCTCGGCTTCTCTATCCCTTCTTGGCGTGCACTGACGTGGGATGAGCAATGCCTCCGAAGCTGGTGTCCCTCATGATCCAATACGGATTGGGGCGAATCAGGCTTTTGGGAGGCGTTCGCGTGACTACTCGCAGCTTCCTCCTTCTCCATCTTCCGCTTCGCGTTGTCTTCTTCGCATCAGACTCTACTACGACCTTCGCCGAAACGATTCTCTATAAGTCGCAGTGATATCTTTTGATATATCTAGGTCTTGCTTTCTAGAAATAAATCATATGATGATGTTGATGCCATTTCTGTTAGAAGAGTACTTGTGTCAAGATTTTGCCTTGTTAGCGTATATATATGAGATAGATATATTTGAATTGATGATTATACTACAGTTTATAATTTCAAATATACCTAATATATATGCTACTGTTTGAATCGATTATTATTTTATAAATTAAACGAATTATAAAAGTGTGTATATACCCAACAGGATGCTGCAGCTTTCACAGTACAAGCCTTCTCTAGAATGGCCTGTCTCTACGCTTCTGGTAATTAATCAGTGTAGCCAGGGCTCAAGAACACTGCTGGAGATGAGGATGGTGCTGCCATTTTCAAGGGGGAATCAGGCCGGACTTGTTCAGTGGGCACTAGCATTGACTTGACCTGGACCTGGCCTTGCTGAGTCAGCGTATGTCAATGGATGGTCGTCGTCACGAGGACACGTGCCGCATCCATAGGCCATGTAAATGTACTACACTTTCGTAAATGAAGTTTCCTGCGAAATTTCGTAAAAGTGACTGACTGGTAGATGAGTGTGTGTTTCACCAATGGCATTTCTGTTCCATGTATGATTGATCGGTGTTGTTCTACCTATCGCCAAATTGCTTCTAGACAGCACCCGACCGATCAGCGCTGACGGATGCTGGGGACAGAGCTGCCGTCGAAGTTTATGCGTGCGTGGCACCGGAGGACGGGCGTTCGAACGGAGGTGTGATTTTAGGGTACCTTTTGTTGAGTAATTGTTGTTGGCGAATTCAGTTTGAACAGATACCTCGTATATAATATTCAGAATCGTAAGAACGAATCAAGAACACAACATACAATAATAGATTGAACACAGAAATATGAGGAGACTTCAGTGTCTGTTTTATTACTTCTCAAAAGACGTACATTACAATGAGGGGTCCTCTATTTATAGGCATCAGGGGATGAGGAGTCCAATTGGGCCAGGACTCTCCGAGAGTCCTGGATCCGGTTTCTTAACACTCCCCCTTAGACACTCATCCGACATGTTCATATCTCGTCAAAACTCCACAAAAATTCAGTGGGAGAAATTTGGAGAAAGAATACATGCCATGCGATCTGCTGTGTTGCACGAATTGCCTCATCGAAAACCTTAGCCGAGAAACTTCAGGAAAACTTGTAAGGGAAAAGAGTACAATCCACCTAATTTCATTTAATCTCTGGGATTTATTCTTTGGTTACTCGATCTTCGTGATCAAGATTCAATAATGAGTTCGTGAAGATTCTCCCTCTGAATTCTGCACTTCTCTAAGTCTTATCATTTCAATTCCACATATACATCTTTCAAAACTAGATACTGGAAGTAACTTAGTGAATAAATCTGTAAAATTTTCACATGACTTAGTATGCAATACTTTAATTTTGTACATCTTTTGCAATTCATGAGCATAGAAGAACGTAGAGTTGATATGCTTAGTGAGATGACTCTTCACATAACCCATTTGCACTTGTGCAATACAAGCTGCATTATCTTTGTGGATAATTGTAAGGGTTTACGCGGTATTCAATCCACATGACTGCTGGATGTGGTGAGTCTTCCGCCGAAGCCAAGCACATTCTTGTGAGGCCTCGTACAGTGCTATGATTTGCGAGTGGTTCGTCAAAGTCGATACAAGACTTTGCTTAGACAGTTTTTATGGAATTGCAGTTCTACCACACAGGAATACATAGCCTGTTTGCGACTTGGCTGTATGCGGGTCCGACAGGAATCCAACATCTGCATAGCCATTCATAGACATATATTGGTTCTTTCTGTAGAACAGACCAAATTCTTTGCTTTCTTGGAGGTAACAGAAGATGTCTATTATTTCCTGTCAATGTCTTTGGTAGGTTCTGTACTATACCTTGCTAATAGGTTTACGACAAATGCAATGCCTGATCTAGTACAGTTTGCTAAATACATGAGTGCTCGTACTGCACTCAGGTACGGAAATTCTGGTCCCAGGACTTCCTCCCCCTTTTCTTTAGGTCTGTACGGGTTCTTATCTTGCTGCAAGGATCACCCGCCTATCGGCACTTTTGAAGGATATGCCTTTTCAAAGCCGAATCTTTCCAACACTTTCTGAGTGTAGGTTGGCTGATGTACTAGAATCCCTTCCGGGGTATACTCAAGCTGCAAGCCTAGGTAGTATTTGGTTTGACCCAAATCTTTTATTTCGAACTCCGACTCCAGGTAAGAGCTTGCTTTCTTAATACCTTCTAGGGTTCCAATGATATTCAGATCATCTTCATACACTAAGATTATACAAAATCAATCCCGGGATCGTCGTATAAATACACAGGGATAATTCTCATTGTTCGTGCAGCCTTTCTTGCATAGAAAGTCGCTTCGAGCGATTATATCACATTCTAGCTGATTGCTTTAGTCCATACAGTGACTTTCTGAGTTGCACACTTTGTAGATTTCTATTTGCCCTATCTTGGTTCGGGACAGGGATACATTCAGGTATCTTCATATAAATGTCCGAATCCATATTTCCATAAAGGTATGCAGTTACCACATCCATTAATTTCACTTCTAACTTCAAAGTTCACTGCCATTGAGATAAATATCTAAAGGTAATTCCGGCCATGACCGGGGAATAGGTTTCTTCATAACAATCTCTTGGACGTTGAGTGAAATCTTGTGCAACAAGCCTTGCTTCTTTCGAACAAATACACACTTATGCCCTACGGGGTGCACATGGGGAGGTATGCGGCTTACATGTCCAAACACATCTCTTTTATTCAGAGAGAACAATTTAGTTTCTATTACCTTCTTCCAATCTTCTCAATCTGATCTTTTCTTACATTCAGCGAGCGATGCAGGCTCTTGAAGGATCTAGACCCGCCATTATGAGTTAATGGAATATTTTGGTGATTAATGACAAATCCAATTATGAGACTAACTCTCTTGTCTAGTATTATCTTGTGTAGTCTCATTTGGATATAATGGTGAAATTCAACGAGGTATGCAATCAACATCTTAATCTTATATATATTTGCATTCCTCGGATCCAAAATATAGGATTGAACTCAACTATAAGTTAAACTTGAATATGTGCATATGATCTTATTACACATTTGTGTATGCACACATCTAGGAGGAGTTTTATTCTATATTTTGTGGTTTCATTAGTATTGATTCATATTCCATTCTCCACATATACTAAGGATCTTTACTTTAAAAGAAAACCTTTGAGTATACAAAACTTGTGTAGTTCGTATATACTCATGTTATGAGTATGTAGAACTTGTGTAGTTCTTGTATACTCATGTTAGAGTATATATAACTTGTGTAGTTCATATATACTCATTTGTTACTTCAATTATCTACATTCATTTATGTGCAATTGAAATGGTTATCATCAATTACCAAAGAGGGAAAGATTGAGTATCTTGTCCCACCATTATGAGTTGGTATGGTGTGGTAATTAATGATAATCATATTGTGGAACTAATATTTTCCATTAGTTGGATATATAGGTTATGTTCCAGGAGGATGAAGACTTGGGATAATCATGAGTTGATCATCAAGTCGAGATTCATGTAAAGGATGCATCATGTGTTGATGCATATGAAGAGCTTGAAGAAAAGAAAATCATCGTGTATTGATGATGTTCAAGAAGAGGAGATGATCATGAGTTGATCATCAAGTCAAGAGAAGACCCATCATGTGTTGATGGAGGTCTAATGAAGGATGCATCATGCATTGATGCATATCAAGACTTGAAGAAAAGGATGCATCATGTGTTGATGCACATCAGGTCAAAAGAAGACCCATCATGTGTTGATGAAGGTCAAGTGAAAGAATGGATCATGTGTAGATGCATGTCAAGACTCGGGATGAAGAAATCATCATGTCACTACTACAGAAAAGCTCACCACAGACGGTTCGTAACAGTCATCAAAGACGATTTTTAAACAATCTAAAATTTTATGTCTGTGATAACACCGTCTGTGATAACTCTTATCACAGACGGTTTTTATTGAAAAACTGTCTGTGAAGGGAAGATATCACAGACGTTTAAACCAAGAACCGTATGGGATATGATAGTCTCACAGACGGTTCTTGGTTTAAACCGTCTGTGATTCTGTAGTATCACAGACGGTTTGTTAATACAATCTTCTGTGATAAACTGCATATCACCGAAGGTTTTTATCATAGACGGTTCTTGGTTTAAACCGTCTGTGATTCTGTAGTATCACAGATGGTTTGTTAATACAACCTTCTGTGATAAACTGCATATCACTGACGGTTGTATTAACAAACCATCTGTGATACTACAGAATCACAGACGATTTAAACCAAGAACTGTCTGTGATATCTACCCTTCACAGACGGTTTTTCAACAAAAACCGTCTGTGATAAGTCTTTATACCTAACTAATTTTGTCGTATTTTCAGCTAGCCTCAGGAATTGCTAGCCATGCCCTCTGAAAACTAACAAGCAGAAACATATCACAGATAATTGTTGACAACTCAAAGTGATCATTTAACTCAAAATCAATTACAAAAGAATGTTTCAAGTATTGTCGCTAGAGTTACAAATTGAATTACAACTAATCAAAGTGAATTACAATATTGAATCAATTGTTTCGAGGTCGTTCATCGGTGTCGGCGGCGTGAAACTATCCGGTGGTGTTAACGATGTCTGCCTTGATGAAGACGCAGAGCTCCCCTCGAACGTGCGTGACCTGGTCTATCTCGAGTGCATTTAACTCTATGTTCAAGCCACATAAGCTAGCAGAGTAAAGTAGTAAGCATATATATTTAAATTTATAATTAGAAAATAATTATTACGAGATTGACAAACCTGGGGATCATGCGTCCTAGAAGCAATCAATAGCTGCATATGATGGCATACGTCGAATGCGCATAGGTGATCTCGTTTTTGCTGGCGGCACTGCAAAAATAGAATTACATATATATGTACAGTCAGTTCGAAATACAATATTACGGAGTATGATATATGATTATTGTGTTGTAGCGCGTATCAAAAATCGCATCCTGTGAGTAAGTGTGGCGCTCGTTCCCTTGTATAAACCTCCCTCGGCAACATAGCCGATGAACGCCTTACATGATTCAAAAAAGTTATACTCGTCCATTTCAAACGAACGAAGACTACAATAGAGTTATATGTGGAGGAAATGAACATACCTATCGAGTATTCCTTTAAGAAGGGTGAAGTCGTGCTTTTTGTTGAGTGGAGAATCAAGGTACAATACCATGTTCCTCTTTGGCACAAGAATCAGAAGAATCCAGTGAAAACTATTCATGTATGTCGCTATAGTCATAAACCTATGTTGAAACGAAATTTGTATAGCAAATATTGAAGCACTTACTTCTGGTTGTAGGGCACCATTATGTAGTCCTTGTCATCCAGAGCAAGCAATCCTATTTTTATGTAATTCTCAACGTAGGATGCGTCTTGGTTGATTGTTTGCTCAGAGGCCACGTGTGGGTCGAGGAAACCCACCGGTTCTTTGATTCAATGGACACATTTCATAATGTATTTGTACATAAGCAATGAGTTGTGATATTTATCGGTATCACGTGAGTGTAGAAATTGATTGTACACACTTACAGTGTCCACATCGTAGAAGTGAGGCGTCGAGGGCAGTTAGGTTGTATAGGTCAAATAAGTCTTCGAAGCCCACGACGAAGTGGCCAGGCTCGTGGAGAAAATATTTCCTCTCGTATCTGACGGTGATTCCAGTATGGCCCCCCTCCTCTCGGGTCTTGCGCAAGTACCAATCATGCAAAGCTTGACAAGCTACTCCTGAGATGTTTATTTCTGCGCCGGAGACCAACGGACTTCCGAGGGAGTATTTCACTGGTTTGGGAGGTGCCTTAATGTTCTTCGATATCGATTTCTCCTTAACGAGGCGGCTGAGGGACGTCTTCCCGTGAGACGCCTCAGGGACCGATATGGTGACACGCTTTTCTTGTCCCTTCACCGTCTTCTCGACGGGAAGCGATGTGGCGGCCTTCTGAAGCTTTGGTTGAGGCGGACTCGTCGATGGTCCTATTGGAGAGGCAGGGTCCTGTCGATATCGCGTCACTGAAGGGTCCAGGGCGATGTCCTTCTTGGGCCCCTGGATAAAAGTGTGTGTGGCATCCCCTAGTGTTCTCATTTCTTCGTTCGGGGGAATCTCCAGCGGGATGGCCATGAAATTATCACGTACCATGTCCACCGCACTCGTGTAACCTGCGCCGGTGGACAACATCTTTGATCGCCTTCCTGGTATGGATACACCATACCCCGCACACCTCAATAGGAATCGACCCAACCATCCTCACTTGGAGCTTGCAGGGCGTTGGCTCCTACAAAACGGTACACAATTAGCTAAAGCGTCCTATAGGTCTATCTTTGGAGCATTCCAGAGATGTACATTACCTCGATGTCGTCGATCGGTAATTACACGTCGTCATGTCTAGAATTACGTGTGGACGCGACGCTACTCCGATGTCGAGGAGGGCTTGCTCCCAAATTAACAGGGACGGCTTGCGCCTGCATGAGTTAATTTACTTAGTTCTGCAAGTTTGTTATTTGTCCTTGAAATTTTTCAATAATCACATGTTCCAACCGAGCGTCGTGCCGGTCCTTGGATCTCTTCCTACTCCTATATGTGTCGGAGTCGTGTGGGAATCCATCCCTCCAAGGTACGTAAACCCCAACACCTCGCATGCGACCTGGGTGCTCCTTGTTTCCCAGGGCCGTAGATAGTACATCCTTCTCCTTGTCTACTTCGAAGGAACCTTGGGAAGATGTGGAAGTTAATGCTTCCTGCAAGAGGACATCATATTATTGTAGACAACATGAAGTTGTGGACTTATTAACAACTAAGTGGTTCGACATGTTTACCACGCGTTGAGACACTGCCTCGTCTGCCGGGTTTGTGAAAGAGATGCTACCCAAAGACGTGGCTGATGCCCTCGCTCTTAACCAGGCTCGAGCGCGCTCGTATGAGATCTCAACAAACGGTCGGGTAGCGGTCTCGTCCTCTGCCGCCCACTGCGTGGCTTTACCTACGTACCAGCGGTGCTGAGTTTGTGGGGGTGAATGTTTTGTACCTGGAGAGCTCTGTGCGCCACACTTTGCTCCTAAAATTCGGTCGTCGTCTTCATCTACACGAAGGCGTCCCATGTATCCCGCGACAAGAAATGATACTTCGTGAAGGGCATCAGACCTGTGTTCACGTACTGCGTGACAAGCAGGCTCTTGAAGGTCCTCCACGCGTGGCACATCGTGAGCAGCGAGTGCCATGGCACACGTGCCTGGTCTGCTTCAGGGAAAGTGAACGAGGCAGAAAGTTCGGTCCACAACTGGTCTCTCTGTACATCCATCAGAGACTTCCAGGTTGAGGTGGTGATGGGGACCCGTTCCCTTGCAAGTACCCCGCAGATGGTCCGGAATTCGCGGCTGCTTTTTTGGGACTCAGCGGGATCCCGACGTCACTGACCTCCGTGATCGTCATGCGGCCCGAGGGCAATTTGGAGATTCCTCTGCCATCTCGTCTGCGTACCACCTTGATCGGAGATCCAGACACATTTGGCGACGTCGCTGACGGCGGCAAAGACGGTGCCTCTGTCATCTCGCTTACTTGCTATCTATATAAGTTACATACGCAATGATTACATAAAAATAGAAGTTACCCATTGTACCTAAATATATGATACGTAGTAAATAAAATATATGAAATTGTATAAAAAACGCAAAGGAGAAGGAAATATTGCAAAACAGTGCAGTTTTTACATATAGCTTAAATATTGCACGATTTTAAGTGCTCTCAGAAGGCGAGTTGTAAAAGAATCAATGTTTGCCATCTCAGCCCTTTAGTCTATACTCTTCACAAATTGGATAAGAAAACTATAATTTTGAGCTCTAATCAATGCTTAGCTATACTGATAGAACAATCACATGCAATTCACTGAAACAAAATATGACAAGAATATTTGATAGCAGCAAGCAAACTGTTAGAATATGACAAGAATCACTGAATTCATTGCTTCAAATAAAAAGCCAACAAACCTTGAATGATTATTTTGATAGCAGCAAGCAAACTATTAGAGCTCAAAACTAAAGTAGTAATCCTACCAATTTCAGTATTAGACCATCTAAAATCATAGAGCAAAATTAAGCCCACATAATGCACTGTTGCCAAGCACAACAAAGCCATCACCACCAGAACCCAGAAGCACAACCAAGCCATCACCACCAGAACACAAGGGTTGGCCAATCTGGATAATATCAAGGAACATATTTATCTTACTAACACAATATCAAGGAACATATATAAGATGATGATGAGTACTCCTATAAATATTGCCCATTAGACCTCTTCAATATACACACAATATTCATAACAGATCTCACCATGCATTTTGATTTCTCATGTATGGTACATCTCATATTTTTACCGCTGAGATATGCGTGTGATACGTTAGTTCCAATATGGCAATATGCATATGTAGTTCCCACATCTTGCTTCACCGGTTCTCTCCCTCTCTCTCCTTAGGAACCCTACCTTATTGATCAGTGTTTGGTTTCAATTATATCGTTGACTTGGTTTCAATAAACACTATATATAGTCAATTTGTGAGAGTTGTTTCGGTTTTGCATATATTTTTTACCTATAAATTTGATGCTTGTTGCGTGTGTGAATATTTTCAACTGATAGCTATTGTTTATAGTAATCGATTCAGCTTGAGGATTTTTCTGACATGTTCTTTTATGTTGTCTCTTGCAATGGTATTAGTTTCACCAATATATTGTTGCAGGTCTCAGAGAGTTCAACCAATCATAGTAGATGCTGGAATATACTTGGCAGGGAGGAATCAGTTCTTCCAAGCCACAGAGAAACATGCAACTCCTAACGGTTTCAAATTCTTCACATGTATTTTCTCTCTCCTTGCGCTTCATTTTTCTTCCTTCCGATCAAATAGTTCTCTGACTTGTATGTATTTCCTTTCTGGTAGGTTCTCCGTGGGTCATTCTAAACCGGCGCTTTATAGAGTATTGCATTTTTGGTTGGGAGAATCTCCCTCGAACCCTTCTCATGTACTTCACAAATGTGATGCTGCCTCTAGAAGGGTATTTCCACTCAATTGTATGCAACTCAGACTTACCGTAATTCTACAGTGGAAAATGACTTGCGGTACATGGTGTGGGATGATCCACCTCAGATGGAACCCAACTTTCTAAATATTACACATTACGATAAGACAGTGGAGAGTGGAGTACCTTTTGCTAGAAAGTTTCGAGAGAATGAACATCTATTGGACAAGATTGATGAGAAAATACTCCGGCGTTGGCGTCGCAGACCTGTTCGGCATGGTGGAGGAGGCCGAGCGGCGTGGCTTCGGCGTGGAGGAGGCCGAGCGGCGATCCGAGCGGCGATTCTGGGGAAGAACTAGGGAAAGTGCAGCGGGGGAGGTAGTGATTCTGGGGAAGAACAAGGGCAAGTGCAGCGGGGGAGGCAGCGATTCTGGGGAAGAACTAAGGCAAGTGCAGCGGACCACTTATATAGATAACATCACAAACGGTTCTATTAAAGAACCGTCTATGATGTAGTTATCACAGAGGGTTCCATTAACGAACCGTCTGTGATAACTTAAACATCACAGACGGTTCAATAATTGAACCGTCTGTGATGTGCACAGACGCACACAAATAGACCGCCAACTAATGGCTGGTCTGGCCGCCGCCAAATCGGTCAGACCGCCAAGGGTGGCCGGTCCGACCGCCCGAGGCAAATCGACCCACACCAAAAATGTGCTTCTCTAGAATAAACGTTCTGCGAGAACTTCGGAACTTCCGCACACCGGTAGTTCTGTTTATCAACGGCGGAACTACCGCACAGAGAATCATTTCAAAGGAAAATGGGTCAGACCGCCCAACACATGGCAGTCTGACCGATTTAGCACCGGTCAGACCGGTGACCCCTGGCGGTCAGACCGCCAGGCCATAGAAGCAATGCACTTAAAACACATTTGCCCATTTGTGTGCATTTCCAACAAGGTTTCAAAGATAATATTCTCAACAAGTTGATAACTCTAACAAGTCCGCATTAACATCAACATTAGATATGACAAGTCCATAACACATGACAATTCCACATTGACATCACATTACAATGGAAGAACAAGTCCATAACACGTGACGTGTTTCCATATTAACATCAAATTACAATAGAATACATGCTTAATTGAAATATAGTCCTTCATGATGATCGACGCGCATATAGCTAGCTTCCTCACTGGGTTCTTCCTCCAGTCTGATGCCGTCTCCGAAAGGAAGCAACTCATCAAATTGATTGTACTCTTCCTCATCCACGATATTCTCAACTCCGATAATCCTTCTTTTCCCATGAAGAACTACATGGTCGTTCCTATTTGCTGGGTCCGTTACATAAAAAAAAACTTGAACAACTTGCTTAGAGAGTACGAATGGTTCGTCCTTGTATCCGACACGTTTGAGGTCCACAGTAGTGACGCCGTACTTGTTGACCTTCACGCCCTGCGAAAGTTTAACCCAATGACATCGAAATAGGGGGATCTTGAAAAGTACATAGTCGAGCTCCCAAATCTCCTCTACGAACCCATAGTACGAGTTCAACCCGCGTGCCCCCACGGTATTGAACCCCTCATGAAATGCATCTATGCGGACACCGTGGTTCTGGACTGCGCTCTTCCTATCCTGAGCTGCCGTATAAAATGTGTACTCATTTATGTCGTATCCTTGCCATGTCACAATTGTAAATTTTGGCCCCTTTGCCAACCATAGCAGTGTTTCATCACTTGATGACCTCCCAGTGAATCACACCTTTAACCATTCGTTGAACCAACGGTTGTGCTCTCTCGTTATCCAAACCTCCGACCGGTCTGGATTCTGTTGGTGTACCATGTCTTTGTGCTCGTCGATATACGGGGACACTTGGGTCATGTGTTGCAAGATCGTGAAATGGGACTGCGCGTACGTATCTAGATCGGGAGTGATTGCTTTCCTTCGATGGTCCCGATACCCTCCAGTCTCCTCTCATGACGAGATAGAGGCACACCTACCGGTTCCACCTGAGCCATGTAGTCCACGCAGAACTCAATGACCTCTTCGATTGCATAACCTTCGATGATATCGCCTCCGTGAGATCGATTCCGTACGTAGGACTTCAGAATTCCCATGTATCTCTCGAAAGGGTACATATGACGTAGGAACACAGGGCCACATATCTTTATCTCTTTCACAATGTGAACAATGAGATGGACCATGATATCAAAAAATGACAGAGGGAAATACATCTCAAGATGACATAGAGTCGTCACCACCTCGGCCTGCAGAGCGTCGAGTCCTTCGGGATCGATGACCTTCTGAGCAATTGAGTTAAAGAAATAACACAGCCTAAAGATTGCCACTCGGATCTTGTTCGGCAAGATACTCCTAATTGCAACAGGAATCATTTGTGTCATCAGCACATGACAATCATGAGACTTGATACCAATTAATTTCAAATCTTTCATGGAAACAAGTTTCTTAATATTGGCAGAGTAATCGGACGGAACTTTCACACCATGCAAGCTTTAACATAGTTCATTTCTCTCGACCTTGGACAAAGTGTAGCAAGCTGGGGGAAGGTACGTTCGTCCTTTATCGGTCTCTTTCGGTGCTAACTCGGTTCTTATGTTCATATCAACCAAGTCACACCATGCGTTAACACCGTCTTTTGTTTTGCCACTAATGTTCAGTTAGAGACCAATCAAGCTATCATATACATTGTTCTCCACGTGCATGATGTCGATGCAGTGGCGAACTTCTAAGTACTCCCAATAAGACAAGTCCCAAAAAATTGACCGCTTCTTCTAGATGTTTTTCTGAGGGGTCCTTAATTTACGTCCCGTTCCAAGCACAACATCGATATCCTTAACCATATCATAGACCTCTTTCCCTCTAAAAGCCATTGGAGCTGAACCGTCCTCCTTATTTCCGTCGAATTGTTTCTTCATCTTGCGGTATGGGTGAATCCTGAGAAGGAACCTACGGTGACGCATATACACAGTTTTGCGCGAGTTGTTCAGCCATACACTCTCGGTACCATCTAAGCAAAGTCTTGAATGCTTTGGCTCCTTTTATCTCGAACCCGACAAAGTTACCAAGGGCAGGAAAATCATTAATGGTGAAGAATAACATGGCGCGTAAAGTGAAGTTCTCTCGTTTGTACGCATCTCATACTTGTACCCCTTCATTCCAAAGTGTCACAAGATCTTACAGCAATGGTGCTAGGTACACATCAATATCGTTCCCAGGTTGCTTCGGCCCTTGGATAAGTAGTGACATCAAAATGTATTTCCGCTTCATACAAGGCCAAGGAGGAAGGTTGTACATACATAGATTCACGGGGTAGGTGCTAAGTCGGCTGCTCATGTTACCGAAATAATTCATTCCGTCCGTACTCAACCCTAACCTTATGTTCCTCAGTTCCGCGCCGAACTCTTCGAAGCTCCGATCGAAGTTTCTCCACTGGGCAGAATCAGCAGGGTGTCTGAGCTTTCCATCTTTCTTACGCTCCTCCGAGTGCCAACGCATCAATCTTGCCTCCTTTCGGTTCGTAAATAAACGCTTCAAACGTGGGATCACAGACAGATACCACAACATCTTAGCAGCAGGTCCTTGCTTCGCCTTAGCAGTATTCTTACGCTTGTATCGGGATGCTTTGCATACGGGACATACATGCATGTTTGCATACTCTTTACGGTAGAGGATACAATCGTTCGGACATGCACGTATTCTTTCTACTTCCATTCCCAATGGACAAAGAACCTTCTTAGCTTGGTAGGTCGTGCTGGGCAACACGTTTCCCTCCGGAAGGATGTCAGCTAAGAGACCTAACAATGCTGTAAAACTTTTATCGGACCAACCATTGCTTGCCTTCAATTTTAGCAGTTCAAGCATGGTTGACAACCTTGTGTATTCCGACTTGCAGCCAGGGAACAAAGGTTTCCCCGAGTCCTCCATTAAGCCCTCGAATTTACAAAACTCTCTCTCACCGTAGTTCCCTTCTGCATCGCGTAGCATCTAATCCAGATTGTCATCATGCGACCTATTCTCATCAAAAGCACATTCCACACCCTGCATATCGTTGACTTCCTCGGCGATGTCGTCATTACTGACTTCCGGAATAATCTGCTCTTCACTGTGACTGGTCCAATATGTATATCCTTTTTTTAAACCCCTTCGTATTAAGTGAGCTTCGATCTGCGCCGGGTTGTTAAACATTTTCATATTACCGCAATCAATACATGGACAGTACATAAATTTTATCCCCTTCTTCAACATATCCTGCTCGACGGCTCTTCTAAAAGCAAACACGCCATTAATATACTCTTCATTCACACGGTTCTCAATGTACATCAAATTTCGGTCCATCTACACGTATACGCACGTAACAAATTAATTAGTGTTAAATTATATTAATAAACCGCAAGTACCCTTCATAATGACCAAACACATTAGTGATTAGTCTAGAGAAAATATAAAGGGTTATAGATCGTTACACATTAGTGATTAGTCTGGAGCAAAAATAAAGGGTTACAGATCGTTACCCTTCTCTCCAAGGTGGTGCAATGTGGGAGGAGGCAGCAGAGGTGCCACAATAGGGGAGGAGGCAGCAGGGGTGACAGCTCAAAAGGGAATGGGTAGCAATGTGCATGGAAGGAGGCAGCAGCAGCAGGGTGGTGCAACGGGGGAGGAGGCAGCAGCAGCAGGGTGGCGGCGCCTCAAATGGAATGGGCAGGGGGCCTGTCGGGAGCATCTATTTATAGTGCTTGTATATCACAGATGGTTCTTTACAAGAATCGTCTGTGATAAATGACTATCACAGACGGTTGTAACCGTCTGTAATACTTCACAGACGGTTCGTATAAAGAGCCGTCGGTGATGACACATAGAATCACAAACAGTTCTTGTCTCCAACCGTCTGTGAAGTATCACAGACGGTTAGTATAAACAACCGTCTGTGATGACTACCATTATCACAGACGGTTCTTACTGACAACCGTCTATGAAGTATCATAGACGGTTGTATTAATAACCGTCTGTGATATCCCAAGGAACCGTCTGTGATGAGGCATCTTCTATTACTTGTTTTGTAGTAGTGTGTGTTGATGATGTTCAAGACAAGATCCCGAAGTGAAGAAGATCATCATGTGTTAATGATTATCAAGTCAATGATCCGGACTTGAAGTGATGATGTGCGTCATCAAGCTTCAAGAAGATGCAAGGCAAAGGTATGACTAGTTTGGGCTAAGGATGTGTTCCTAGTCTTTTACCGGTCTTGGTGTTTGGTTGGAAGACCGGATTGCTACTATAGGTTGTCGTACTATTAAGAGGGGTCTTGACTAGTAGCATGAGTTATTCATGTGTTGATAGCTCATTGTGCTTTTTCTAGCTCATCTATGCATGATGCTATTATTTGCTAATGTATTTTGCAAATAGTTGATGCTCATGCATTTAATCCTTTTAGCATGGGACTATAATTTACAAATGTGTTTTGCAAATGGTTGAATTCCATGCACCTTTACCTTGTGGCATGATGTTATTATTTGTGAATGTGTTTTGCAAATAGTTGATGCTCATGCATGATTCTTGTAATATGTGACTTAAGTTTGCAAATGTGTTTTGCAAATGATTTGAGTCATGTACCTTATTCATTGTGGTATCATTCTAAAAGTCGATAAATATATTTTGTAACTTGTTAGGAATCTTGCATGTGAACTTTGTTGGCATGGCTCATCAATTGGCAAATGTGTTTTGCAATTGAGATTGTTGTGAAGCCAATACTGTTTTTCTCAGGAAGATCGGTAGTTCCGGCGTTATAACTGCGGAACTACCGCTGTGCGGTAGTACCGGCATATTGAGAGCGGAACTACCGCATGCCGGTTGGTCCGAAAATCCGGCGGTACGTTTTTTCCAGAGAGACACCTCTTTGAGAATTATTTGCTCATCTGGAAGAGCGGTAGTACCAGTGTGTTAGGCGCAGAACTACCGTAGCTCGGTGCTTCCGAAAATGAGCGCAGTACGTTTTTTCCAGAAGGTACCATGTGTTGGACCTGAGTGGAAGCTGTAGTACCGCCCTTCAGAATCGGAACGACCGGAGTGCGGAACCACCGCGAGTTGAACATCGATAGTACCGCTCTGCAGTGTTCAACGGCTAGTTTCTCGTCTGATATAGCCATTACTATGCTTGTCGTATATGTGCGGTAGTACCGGCCATAGAACGGAGGTAGTGCCGCTTGTGCTGATTTTTTAGCAGAATCTTCTCCAACGACTAGTTTTTGTGTGTGGGCTATAAATATCCATCTTGGCTGGTTGGAGACAGTGGTTGCTGATGCCTATATTCATTCTTTGAGCAAAGAGCAAGCCTCTCATCTCTTATGTGCATGTGTTGCACTTAGTGAGCTTGGAGAGCAAACTCTATGTGCATGTGTTACCTTAGGTAGTGGATTGTGTATCCACTTGAGCTTAGACACTTGATTAGTTCAAGTGAGAGTTGAGATTTATTACTCTTGGTGTTTGCCGACACCTAGACGGCGTGGAGGCGTCATGGACCGGTGATCTTCTTAAGAAGCTTGTGAGAAGGTCCGGCGTGGTTGTGAGTGGTTTTGTGCTCACCATCTTCGAGTGGAGGAAGAGCAACCTGGGTGAGCGAGGTGTTGGCTTAATTCGTGGAGTCGGTCCTATTCGTTTGGGCTTACCTCAACGTGGACTAGGGGAGACCGACAAGTCTCCGATCACCACGGTAAAATATAATTGTGTCATCTTGGTTTGTTCTTGTGCTTTACTTTGAGCAATTTATATTACTTGCTTTAATAGCTTATATATATTTGTATGATTGCTCTCATTGAATTGTATTCATATTGTTGGTGCACTTAGTGGAGTCTAGTTGATTTAGGTTTTAATTGTGCAAAATCAAATTGTTATTAGTTTCCGCATTATAAATTAGTTTTAGCCAAAAAAAAGTTTTTAAAACCGTCTATTCACCCCCTCTAATCGGCCTCCTCGATCTTACACTGCGTCGCCCGCCTCGACAAGATCCAGCCCCACGTGCGCGATAGACCGGTGTATCTATAG
This sequence comes from Hsuehochloa calcarea, assembly GCA_036346395.1. Classification (NCBI taxonomy): domain Eukaryota; kingdom Viridiplantae; phylum Streptophyta; class Magnoliopsida; order Poales; family Poaceae; genus Hsuehochloa; species Hsuehochloa calcarea. Next base: position 7,240,029 of record CM070610.1, read on the forward strand.
GATCGGCTACGACATTGAATGACTTCAACAACTTTTCTTCCTTGGTATTTAGCAATATTTTCACTTCGATAGATATGAGCATCTGTGAAGGTAAAGATTAAATTTTCAAGCACAAAGAAATAATCCTAAAATAAAGAAATAGGCAATCACCTTGTCAGGCCAGTCCAAAGTCCAACTCTCAGGCGATCTGACCAGTGGTGGGCGGTCTAACCGGCAGGGCTGGCGGTCTGATCACTCCCCTGCTGACAAATTGAAAAACATCACAATTTTCAAGAGTGAGTTTTACCTAAATTTTGATATACCCATTCAAATCACACCAAAATTGAAACACAGATACCCTAAGATGTTTGGAACCTATTCCAATCAACAATTTCAAGAATCACTGTCAAGATTATTTATCCATCATAGGAGAAAATGCTCAAGAACCGGGCAAAAGAGGACAAACTTGATCTACTCATGCCAAGATGATTCTAGATGGGTTCTTACAAACCCTAGCAACATATAGCTTAGTACGAATCACACTAGAACAAGATAGAACCAAGAATCATTAAGAACATCTCAACAAGGCAAGAGAATCAAACAAAAACACAAATAAGATATAGAGAATCAAAATCTTCTATTACCACTTGGAGATGAATGATTACAGCCACTCCATCAGAAGGATACAACCCTAAGGGCAACACTTAGCTCTCTCAAGCAAACCCTAATTTCTCTCTTGGAGTCTCAAGTGCAAAACCAAAATTTGTCTCTCTAATGCCCTTTATATATTGGAGGCTCACAAGAAATCTTAACCTAGTTACAAAGTGGATCACATCCACTACACACATCCATAGGAACCCATTAACCCATTACAAAACTGGGTTTTTTTTCACTCACACATGCTTTTCAAAGCGTCGTTCTTCACCCTTAGCTCCAATAGCCCAAAATCATCATGTCTTGTCCTCCATAAAGTCTTATCGACCTAATCCACTTAGGCCACCGCCGCAGTTTTGCAAACCGCTCGCTTTTCCGGTTTTGGGCAAATGATCATATTCCCCTTCCACCGTCATTTCCTGATTCCTTCTCCTCGAAATATCGCTTGTGCTTCGTCATCCTCCATGTGGTCCAATGACTTCCTGTCAAGCATCTCACGCGTTCGAATCCCACCAAACCGTCCTCGCTTGTAAACGTACCCAAGTCACTTGGCGCACCACATGTCCTACTCGCCCTTGACCACTTGTGCCTTCCATAGTCCTTGTCTGAGTCCAATTATCTCACCCGACCTCCATGACCGCTCTGGACCTTGGATCTCCTAACTAAGTCCCGGTCTTTTTTTACGTTGACCATAGTTGACTCTGAAACCAGTTTGACTACCACCCGGCGGTCTGACCACCCACTGGTCTGACCGTCGGCAAGTGGCCGGTCATACCGATCCACAAATTTTCCCAAGTCGGGCCGAAACCTTCTCTAGAAATTTCACACACTATCTACTTTGGCCTCGCAGCTCCATTTTCCATGAAACCTGACGCAAACACATCTTCTAATATTCCTACATAGTTGTTTTAAAGGAATTCCCAAAATTGTACTTTTCAAACTTCACCCTGTCTGACCGCTACTTTTGGCCGGTCTTACCACCGCTCTATGGCTAGTCAAACCGCCTAACCCTAACAGCCAGCGGTGAATTCAATTTAATGTCAAATCTCAACTCATCGCAAACCATGGGTGACCTCCACATGGTCTCATAGTATCGCCAGCGGGACGGATCAGGTGCTTGAATATTGCCAGGGTCGCGCGCCTGGTGCAGCAGCGGTGCCTTCGCCGCCGGCGTGTGGTGTTCCTGTTCGTGCAGACTGTCGAGCGAGAAAGATAACAGGATACGGATGGAAGCAGAGACGGGTAGAGTCAAGGAAGAGCAAGGGAATGAGATGGTTGCACCGGCCAGGGATGTCAGGCACGTCGCAGAAGAACGTAAATGTGAAGTTACCAAGTGTTAATATCTGCATTACCTATATATCTACTGCAATAATAAACTTAATGAACCCAATCTTCACAAATTACAACCTCACTAACCCTGTTCTTTGAATAGCCAGCAACCTAGCATCTACTCCACTAAATGAATTTTACAACTGGTAAGAATATTGACAAAGTCCAATGTCTAAAAATCCTTTTTATCTTTGTCTTCTTTGGTGCAGATTTTACTAGGCCCTTTTCTTTCTTCCAATACCTCCCATTAACGCAATTCCATTGTGCTCAGATCTTCCGATTCTTCACTCTGCGCTGCGCTTCAATGTCAACTTTCTCGTGCTACACACTGGGCAGGAATCTTGCATGGAGCAACGAAGAACGGTCAGAAAAAGAAGACGAGCAGTAGCAGAAGCCATGGCTGGATGTATCTTGTGCCCGCCGACGATGCCGTCATCGCTGGTTCACGAGCGCCTCCACCACCACTGTTGTAAATCGGCGGTTCATAAGCGCCTCCGCCGCCGTTGTTGTAAATCGGCGGCACATTGCCATCGCTGGTGCTCTGGCCGTCGATCTATGCCCCGTGAAACATGGCGTCAGACTTCTTTATTCTGCATGAAAATCACAAAGCGGTTACTACAAGTTTTTTCTAGTTCTAGACACTTCCATGTATGCCATGACAGATTTTGACACTGACAGTTTGATATCAACTTAATTACCCGGAGGTTGGGAAGCAGAAGGCAATGGTGTAGTCGTAGGCCTTACCGCCTTACAAGTGAAGGTGCTGGTGCTGTCGCCGTAGGCGTAGCTGTAAGCGCGCGGGCACGCGGACTTGAAGATGGAGGAGTACACCGTCGGGTGGCACGCCGCCGGCGTGTCGTAGGCCCCGCTGCAGCAGTACCTGTCCTGCCCGAACGCCTCGCTCGCGCTCTGGCACGCGATCGCGCCGCCGCAGCAGCCCAACATCAGCTCCCTGGGGCACGCTGATCGATCGATCGAGACAGAGCCACCATCAGAGTCGACAATGGCAAGCCTAAAATGTTTTCGGACGAGCTACAGCAACGTTTACTTCGCCGATGCAACTTACAGCGGTTGAGATCGGCCCTGTGAAATCGTTATAGCCCAAAATTTGGCTGTTACCGGTGAATTTCGCTCTTATTGGTGGGTCCCTGTAATAAACAGTATCGAGCAAAAAAAATTGGGCTCTTGAAATCACGGCCCAGCTCATCCGAGAACAACTCCCATCTTCCTATCACGTTCTCTCAGTTTACCCTAACTCCAATTTGTTTGCGCGTGGAGGCGATTTCGGCGGCGGTTCCTCAGACTGAGCTGAGGCGAGCTCCATCCCTTCGGCGCCACCTGCTCTCTGTACTCCCTTCAGCGGCACCTGCTGTCTCTGGCCGTGAGGACCTTCGGTAGCGGCTCCTCTCCCTAGGCCTGAGCTCAGTCGGCGACGCCTCCACTCTGCAAGGTAAGCTCCTAAGTCCTAACTTCCCGAGTATTGCCTCCTTTCCTCCCTATCTCTCATCTTCTTCCTCTCTTCTCCACTCGCTAGGGGCATGGATGGTGTCTGCGGCAAGGGTCGGGCACAGATGGCCCCGACAGCAATCTGGTCGCTGGTGGTGGAAGCGGTAGAGGAAGTGGGAATGATTTTGGGGGGCCGCAGCAGAGGATTTAGGTAAATCTTGTAGATTTGGCAATGGATTGTTATTGATTGCCACCGTGCGGGGTACTCATTGATAGCTATTGATTGCTAGAATTGTAGATGACAGAAACATTAAGAATGTCTGGAATCATGGGTTGAGAGCTGGTGCTGGGTTCAAGTGTACGTAGATACTGTTGTTTGATGAAGAAAGGTGGAGGTGCAACTCGGCTAAGGGAGCACCTAGGCGGCATATCATGGAATGTCATGTCATGCAATGTTGTGCCACCAGATGTTCGAGATGCAATGAGAAGACCAGTAAGGAAAGGCAAACAAAAGAGAAGAGATGCAAATGAGCATAAACTCATAATTGAGGATGAGCTTATGCAAGGGTTGGATCAGCGAGCACCAACTGATGTTGACGATGATGATGAAATGCAAATGGCATTGGCTGCTTTAATGAGGGATCTACACTTTCACTAGGGACTGTAGGGGAGGAGTGGCACAGTCAAGCATGGTAGTGGCAGTGGTGCTGCTAGTTGTGCTGGTAATAGTGGTCGAATTGGTATGATGTTCCGTAATGCAGGGGCTACCAGTAGAGTCTATGATGCAGATGTGTCACGTAGTAGAACATCCGTGCAGGCTCGTGTGGACACAATGTTTAACAAGAACGCTAACGAGGACATTGGCAGAGCTTGAGCAAAGTGGTTTCATTCCAATGACATTCCTGGAGAGAAAGACAACTTTCTGTAGTGTCATCGATCGTTTTTCCAAGTATGCGCACTTCATACCTCTGGCTCATCCGTACACACCAATCATTGTCGGCAAAGTTTTCTCCAATGAGATTGTTCGCCTCCACGACATGCCAGCATCCATCGTTAGTGGTCATGATGTGGTTTTTACAAGTACTTTTTGGCAAGAATTATTTAAGCTTGCAGGGGCTAGTTCACACATGCGTATGGCCTATCATCCTCAATCAGATGGACAGTCAGAGGCCGCTAACAAAATCATCGCCATATATCTTTGTTGTCTTACCGGAGATTGTCCCTGTTAGTTGGTGCAGTAGTTACCATGGGCGGAGTACTGTTACAATACATCTTACCAAACGGCATTGAAAGAAACGTTGTTTTGTGTGGTCTATGGACGTGATCCGCCTACACTTCGTACTTACGAGCATGGGGATGCACGAGTTCCAGCCATGGATACCGCTATTGCCGACCTGATGCTTTCCTCGCCGACGTCCGCGAGTGTGTCCTACAAGCTCAAGAATCGGCTAAACGTTATTACAATGCCAACCATCATGAGCTCTCGTTTTAGGTTGACGATTGGGTTTGGCTTCGCATCTCTCAGTGGCACGTTTTGTCCTTATCAGCACACGCTAGAAGCAAACTCAGTACCCGTTATTTTGGACCATATCAAATTCACAAACAGATCGATTAAGTGGCTTGTCGTCTATGTCTTCCTCCTAGTGCACGCATTCATGATGTTTTTCATGTCGGACTCTTGAAAGTTTTTCATGGTACACCACCCACAACACTACCAAGTCTGCCGGAGTTATCTTATGGCCGTGCAATTCCAACGCCTGCGAAGGCGTTAAAAGGGCGGCTTTATCGAGGCATTTGGCAGGTTCTTGTCGCTTGGCAAGGATTGCCGCATTCTGAGGGCCACATGGGGGACTATTTCTGAGTTCAAGAGTCTTTACCCGGATTTTTAGCTCGAGGATGAGCTGTTTTTGTAGGGGGGGGAGAGATGTTATGGTAGGCATCATTTACCAAAGAAGACATGGAGCAAGGAGGGCTGCGGTAGGGGGACTCTAGGGAGGTGCGGTAGCCCAAGAAAGAGTCCAGGAAGGAGACTCCAATTTAGATTAGGAAATTCTATACTTTTAAATAGAAATTAAGTATTTAGTTCCTTTCTTAAGAGATATAGTTCGTATTAGAGATAAGATATCGTTTCCATGTTTAGAGATAGAATTAGATATTGATTGTTAGGGGCTATCATAGTTAAGGATTGGCCAACAAGTTCATTGGATCAGGCAAGAAAATAGAAGAGAGTTTTCTCTCAACCTCTGCCCTCTGTGCCGCGCTGTGCGCACCTCCTCGCTGCTTGGCTGGTGCCTAGGCGCTGCCGGGGCTCAGGAGAACTTCCTACTGTTTAGCACTCTTACAATCTTCGCCACCAAATTTCAAATCACAACATTAGGAGTGTCAGGATGACAGCATGAAGATTCTGAATTTCCTACCTGTCAGCAGCAATTCACATGGACCACACTGACTTCTTGGCAACTATTTCAGTGGGATAACTTGACCTCTTTTCTGAATATTATTTTGTGTTGTTTTACTTATGTTGGAGTATCTGTTTTTCCCTAATGATACATCTAAGTTTGTTTCATGCAGTTCTGAACATTTCGACTCACTGGCTTGTTTGTAATACATAACTCCCCCTCCATTTTGCATCGGACACCATTTTGGCATCAGATCTATGCTCTTTAATTTTCAATTATTGGAATCAAAGTACGAGCCTTTTTTATTTAAAAAAATTGATAAGCGGTATAATTTTCCACATATGGACTTCCCCTTCAACTAAATACTTTCAGATTTTTTGGGCAAATCCTATGACCCATTTTTAAGAATATGCTTTCAGGAGGCAAACATGCCTTTGTGCTTTGTGGCAGTAAGAACTACAAGGAAGGAATCACACAAGAAAACATCAGCACGAACAAACGGCAGAAGTATCCACAAGGATGCAAAAAGATGCACCTTTTGTTTTTGTAGCTCCATAAATCAAATATATCACCTTTGCAACCAGATCGGATAAAACATCAGTTGTGATTGGATCGCACAAATCATACAGGAATTACGCAGCGTACGTTGGTTCTCCACAAATTGTTATTATGCACTCAGTATAACAATTTGCCTACCTTTCTAGTTAGTGGTTACCCTTCACTGAACAAATAGCATGTGAATGGCAGCTTACCTGTCAACTCCAGCATCCAGAAAGAACTAAAAAAATTCATTAAGGTGCAATTTATACCATGCATAATCCATCCCACAGGAAACATATTAGGATATAACATAGTAGAGACTGGACACGGCTAACTCATGGTGCAACGTTAAGACCTATTGATGCACAGTAGTAAGACGACAATGTAAATTTCTAAAAAAAATAAAAATAAAGGAAGATCATATGACAAAACAGAAAATTTATCACGCCCCCAATGTAGGTTCTTCAGCATCACCTTCGGGAGCAATGGAATCATCAACAATTGTGACGCCTTCAAGATCCAAGGGACGCCCGGTCATTGGATGGATGGGGCGCCTATCCCGAGGCCCACCCTTCTGGGCCATAGCTAGCATTGGAGGTGGAGGCAGAACTCCAGCGCGAAAGAGGATGCGCTGCACAGGATCTGATGGTTGTGCCCCAACTGACAGCCAGTACCTACAACAGAAGTACAGTCGTATGGTGTCAGATGGCCTTGCGAGGCAGGGGGAAAACAGCATAACATACTTATAGCAAGTACTCATTAGCTCTGCTATGGATGCAATCAGGCACATCTCACACACTTCAAACATCTGAATCCTTAAATTCGTAGCAAGTACTCATTAGCTCTGCTATGGATGCAATCAGGCACATCTCACACACTTCAAACATCTGAATCCTTAAATTCGTAATTTTCTTCCCTGAGGGTGCGTTTGGTTGGCGGAATCCTCCAATGATTACTAGGAATCCTTTAGTAATCCTATGAAATTACCTTGTTTGGTAAAATATCCAGGAATCTGAACCAAACAGTCCGACTCCGGGATTCTCGTTTGGAGTTGGTGGAGCTATGCCAAACAGTCTAGCTCCGGAAAATCAAGAATCCGGGAAAAATCCGCGCGGATCTGCACACCTTGTTTCGGAAATACCACTAGAGTTGAGGAGTAATTCCCCGCAAATGCCATCAGGCAAAAGGGGGAATGCTCCAACTCCCCTCGCTCCATTCGTTTGCGGAATTTGCCCCGACTCCCCTCGCTCTCTTTCTATCACGACTGAACCACAACCAAACCCTAGCCTTGCCGCCAGAGTTCCCATAGAGCATCCGACCCGGTCCTCGGTGCTACGTCGCCCTCCTCCCCGCGCCCCCCTGCATAGGTCTCCTCCCGGTGCCCCCTACGCCGGCCTCCTCCCCACACCCCTATATGTCGCCCTCCTCACAACGCCCCCTGTGCCGGCCTCCTACCCACGCCCCCCTGCGCCAGCCTCCTCCCCGCTCCCCTCCAGAGTTGGACGCACCAGCACCATCCAAAGGTAATTTGTCCTCTCCCTACTCCCTCCATTTCTATCTGATTTGTGCAAAATGTAATGTTTGATCTAGAGAAAGTTTTTCTGCGTTCTGGCATCAAGCAAGGAGTAGTTTATATGTTGCACGAGTTAGGACAATGCTTCTTTTGTAATGCAAATATCTACCCGCCATATCTGATAGCATGAATTTGCAATAGTGGAACAAAAAACATCATGAATTAGCTAGTAGAAAGAGGAAATTGGTTGCAAGAATAATCTGTTGGACTATCTAAATGTCGTCATAGATCAATCTAATGTTCTGATTTCTTGTTATAGATAATTTTATTGATGTTCAGATCACTGAAAGTGTGTATGAAATATCCACTGAGTATATGTCAATTTCTATATGTCATTGTAATCATTTATGTTCGTGTATAAACGAATTTCTCTATGTTAATGTAATTCTAAATCTCCTATCTATCAATTTGTGTCGGTATTTCGATCTAACAAGCATGTCTCATTGTAGAATGTAGATTCAAGATCAAAGGGTGCAACTATTGCCCTATCTATCAATTCGTGTCGGTATACACTAGCTTAGATGAACTATTGCCCCAATTACATCAGGAGAATGAAAACCTAGCATGTCACTAGTGGCATTGTATGAACAATTTTGAAACCAACTAGATTTTCTACAATAATTTAAGGTTGCAGCTAATGGGCTTGCTTGCACTGTGAATCAGTGTGTATGCTTCCATCCTTGCCTTAGATTCTAGTCCATTTGCTTATCTCATTTCCCATGTTTGTATTTGGTTTGTGTATCGCTGATATCATCATTATTAGTTGAATTGCGCTTCAACCCAGATATCAAGTGAATTTATTGTTTGTTTTTTAACAGTTTCAACCAGTGATGAAGAAGCAAGAAGAGGAAAATTCCGAAAAGAAGGGGCCAAAAAGAAAGTGTGAGAGATAGAGCTTGATACTTTCCGGAGCCAGGATGAACCACAGATCGATTTTTCGAGTTGCCCAGCACCGGAGGAACTATGGATGAGCGGTTGTTTCATTGAAGCTAACATGATCTCATCCCAATCCATGAAACAGTTGACCATCATTGACTGTGTGTTTTTTCGAATGTCCAGACTCGAATTTCCATCCCAAGTCTTGTGACACTGAAGTTAACTGAACGTTGGGGGAAGACTCATTTGCTTGAAAGAATGTCATCATTAGTAGCAGCATTTGTTAAACTCACCGACTGTGATGATCATTGTACAAATTAACTTGTTTTTTGGTACCAGTAGTTCATATCCATAGCTCATTACCTGACAGCAGTGAATACAAGGGTCTGTGTTTGTTGGTTCCTAGATCTGGAATTGGTGGTGGTGGTGTTGTTCAATTAGTCAAACTAGTGTGTGCGTTTTGTTCATATACCCTCTGTGCATGTTCTTCTCGTTCAATTATGTTGTTGCCAGCCCCCGATGTGAATGATGTTGAGTACAAAATAATTTCAGATGAGATGAAATGCTGAATAGAGTGAAGAGAATCGTAGGATAGAACCGGTTGATACAACATTAACCGGTTTATTATTGATATGAAATACATTCGCATGGTATATCCCATTCAAATATACTATAGGCCGGTAGGGAAAAATTTGTACAAAATTTTCAAAAATTATGTAAATTTTCAAAAATTATGTAAAGGTAGAAAGGAGTAAGAACCAAATAGACTTGAAGTGCTCAAATCAGGGGTACAATGGTATTTTCCCCTCCAATCCTCTCTTTAGAGTTTTGAGAGCCAACCTCTTGCCAAATACTTTTTTTTTCAAGGTTGGATTTCAAAAATCTTTTTTTTTCAAATTTCCAATTCTAGATTTCAGATCATGGATCAAAATCCTGTCTATTACCGGTTTTACCAGTGGGTACCGAAAGGCAAAATCCCAGCCGAAAATTTTCAAATTTAGATTCAAATTCAAAATCCCGATGGTTAGATCCCAAATTCAAATTTATTCAGACGAAATTCGACCGAGTTTTTCCCGGGATTTCCGGTTACCGACCGGTAACGGGATGATGGCTTCCGAACGGGATTTTGCCCGGTACCGGTTTCTTGATCCTTGTTTTAGATATTCAAATCCTAATAATTTAAATTTTATAAATTTGATTTTTGACTTTCGGAATTTCAAATACCGATGATTTAAACTCCAAAACTAAAAATATCAAAATCCAAAATATCAAAATATCAAAATCCAAAATTTGAACTTTTGAATCATAAAAAAAATGAATTTTTTTAATGTCGGAATTTTAAACTGTAAAATCCAAAAAAATTAGTTATTAACCTTCATGGTTTGAAATTTCAAATCCAGTATTTTAACTTTATGAACTTGGTGGTTCGAGTTACGAAATATTTAAACTATGGTAAAGACTAATATGTAATTTCCTTCGAATCAACCAAACGTTGGAATCTTAGATTACTGGTAATGTGTTTACAGTAACCAAATTGAGGGGGATATTAGATTACAAGGGAATATGATATTGTACGTGCCAAACGCTCCCTGCGGGAGGAAGGCAGGGAGGGTAGAATGATGCTTGGCAATTGGCATCACAATCAACTAGCAGAGTGCAGCACCACATAATTTCACTTATCTTACTCCCTTTTTTTTCTTTCAACTTCTCAACATCCCCAATCATGCGATCTACCGCCTCAAGAAAATCATTATATCACAATGGTCATAAAACTCAATCAGCCCCCATTTAGCCCCTAAAATCCCCAACTGTCCTTCAAAGATTAACGGCTGATATAGCAATTTTACTTCTAGACTAGCTGCAACCAAATGTTGTAACATACCATTTTTTTTCTCCGAAAAGGAATAGAATAGAACAAAAGCACTCTAAATCAGGGGCAAGCAAGACTCACTTGACCCGGTCGAATTTCAGCCCCATCCTTTGCCACCATCCTTCCCTGCAAACAACAACAGAAGGCACATATTTCTTCGTCAGCTATTCAGTCACTACTAAGCTCCTACGCACACACAAAATCGCATCACAAATCCTTCGCACATCTGATCAGAGCAACATCACTAAAAGGAACCGATTCATCGAAGTCAAGAAGCAGGAGCAACGCGGGCACTTGAACAGATCGATCCAAAAAGAGTAAGGACTTGCCGGGGAGCGGGTTGTAGTAGCCGAGGACCTCGAGGTGCTTGCCGTCGCGCGGGGAGCGGCTGTCGGCGGCCATCACCCGGTAGAACGGCCGGTTGCGGCAGCCGAACCGCGCGAGTCGGATCCGCACCACCATGCTTTCTCGCTTCCTCGCTTCCTCGCCGCCGCGCCTACCCCTTCTCCAGCTGAGCTTGTGCGGGGAAAGAAGGGTTTTAGATTGGAGAACACCCCCGAAGAAAGATTTTATTATCAGTTCTGTGGGCGGCCCATCCAACGTCGTTGTCAGGAGAGTTGGGCCTTAAAAAAGGCATTTGCTTAGTGGCCCTTAGTTTATGGGCTAAATTCGGGCCCATTATACACTCGAATTCGGTTCCTGATAAATTTAAGCCTCATTTCATCATTTTACATTGCCCAAAATGATTTCCAAATCTGACGGGTTAAAAGGCGAGGGAACTTGTCGGTAAGGTATACATGTAAAACGCGATTTAGTTTGTCAGGAACACGTATAAAAAAACTAAAATACTACAAAATGCCCTAAAAAAAGGTACATAAGTTGGTCGGGTTACTTAACAAAAGGAATCATTTCTAGTTCTCTGGCACAATGAAGGCCTGCAAGCTGAAGAACACAGCTTCCTGCTCACTCAGTCACTCCCATTGATCTTGTCATGGTTGGTACAGGTATGCTTTTTCTGCCCAAAAGATAAAAGTACACATGCAGGTTACACATTGTCCAAGAGTGAATGCAGTGAGCATGAAGTTGGGGAAAGAAAAGAACAAGAGACAGGAATTGAACAAACAATAGGCTTTCTTGTTTGCATAAATTGACATTGTTCTCTAACAAGCGGTGAGGACATTGGTGTTGTTGTCTAACAAACATCACAGATCAGTACTGGCATGCCTTTTCTTACCTAAGAACACCTGAAAGTGAAACAACCAGCAAGCAAAGTGATTTCTTGCTATGGTAAACAACCACAGAATCTGTGTCAAAACTAAAAACTCGTGGGTATTAGCATCGCTGAAACCGTGTGAGAGAGCAGAATGTTGTCTTACCTCCAATTGCTGGTGCATCGAGGAATTTGCATCAGTAAAAACCTTCAGATTAAACTGTTCCCTGTTAGAAGAAGAGAATAGGGATTTAGTCATCCAAATACAGTCATTATAAATCTTAAACAAAGCAGCAGCTTTCCATCACATAACTTTGCCTAGTATGAGTAAGAGCGATTGTTGCCAACAATCAAGAAAATACCGGTGGATGGCTTTTTCTTCAATGCTGGCAAAAAATTGAAAAAAAAAATTGAGCTATTTGTTCCTTCAACTTTCCCTAGGAATCCTAGTGGTAGATAAAAGTTCAAAATTCTAAATGCATGTTAGGTCGAGAGAAATTCCTGCAAATCCAAGTGATTGCAACAACAGGCTATACTCAATTAACACATTCCGAAAGAAGCTGTATGTAAAATGTGCATGCATTAATGCAGGTATAGCAAAAGTGGGGATATATGATGAGATAAACTTTAAAGATAGCAGATATGAACTACGTAAAAAAAATAGTAATGTTATCAATTTGATTCATGGTATGATAAAACATATTTTGGTTATGCCTGAAGACATCCACTCATCCATGATCTATTTGATTCAAGGTATTGATTGCAAGTATTTTCTTTAGCCTTTTCTTCCTTTACTCCTACTCTCCATGCCAACTAAGATAGTCTATCTCCCACAATTCCACAAAACATCCATTGCTACCCATAGGTTTATGTGTCATTGAAAACCAAGAGAAATGATTGATTTCTGTCCCCCGGCAGTACTGGATTGTATTTTTTTCGACAATGTACTGGATTGCATTATTGCAAAGTATTACACAAGACGTATACATCACTTATGCTGCTACTAATATCCAAATTGAGTAAGCACTCTCTATTATGCTACTAGTCATATGTGAAAGGACATAAACAACGCACAGTGCTTACGGATAGAAAGAGATGCCATACATAATATACATATAAATTGCTCTCCTCTATAATAATGAGAAGATAAGAAGTTCAGTATCTATCTTTTATGATCATGAAAGCTACTCCTGTGGAATGCATTCATCTAGAAGAAATCTAGATACTCCACATTTCAAACTTCCAAGTGGATGGCCAACATGAAATGTGTAATTATATATCTGTTAGTTTCGCTGTGAATATATGAATGCTTAGCTAGGCAATGGAGGAAGGATGTCGACGACAACAAGCGATTGTGTGCCAAAGTTTCTTACAAACAACTTCGATGTGAATGGTTACTTTGATTTGGTCGTTGTTTGGATGCTGACGTTGAATGATTTTACAAGTTTATCAGTAAGGCTCCATTTGGCATTGACATGATTCTATCAATCAGTCAATCAGTCACCAAGAGTAGTTACGGGTCAATCTCTCTCGGATATCAATGACGTAGGATTGATCTATTCAGCTTCAAAGAGGACAACCAAAGCCCGTTCCTACTTTGTGTTTCCCTCCATCGATGGCTTGAGCGCTCAGTTTAATAACAATGTGGTCACAAACAAGACCAGCAAGAAATTTCATAACATGAAGTGCTTCACAAGTAAACATCATTTTCATTGCAAAAGGCCCCTTCACAATAAACATCGGAACTTATGCCATGCATTATTGCAGCAAAACGCCGGGGTACCTTATTAGGAAGTGAATCTCGTTGCTCATTGTACGTCTGTACCTCGCCCTCTAGACAAGCCAAACTGCTGCCTTCGGAATACCCAACCGTCCATAACTAGTTGGCAAGCAGTAATCATGAAGCTAAAGATAGAATAGTGATTTAGTTGGCTAATCAATTATTAGACCACCAATGTGAATAAACTTAAAGAGAGTACAACTATCACTAGTATTCAAGGCAAGTAATAAATGAATGGATTAAGTAATCAGTACGTGACACCCCAAATCAGTACTCATATGCAGCCCACCTTTATTAGTATATCACACCCAAACTGTCTTTTGAAAAAAATAATCAATAGTCCAGTATCTGTGTAGCAACTCAAATATGGAATTTTGCAGTCTCCATACACCTGTGGTAACAAAGTTTCTGTTGGTTGAACTGCACAGTGCACACTACTGAGGGTCTACCACAGGTCCACAGATAATTCAAGCAAACATTCATGAGCTCTAAAGCACAACCGATGAATTCCTAGAAACCGTATCTAAAATTTTATCACAGGAGGAAGTTGTAAGCAACGTTCAACATTTCAATACAGCAGCATCTCTGAGAAGTAGCAGCAGTAAAAATGAGGTTATATACTTATATGTTTTCCCACAGAATAGGATCGAGCAACCTAACATTTCATACTAATTAGCATGCAAAACCTCAAATTTTTATCCTTATCAATTGCAGGACCTTTTTCTTCCTGTTTATCCTTGCCAATTGCAGGAGGGCCATTTTCTCCTTGTTTAAACAAAAGATAAAACCATTGATTAGCTGGAAATAGCTCAATATGCCAAACCTGGGCATTGATGGAAAAGAAAACCAATAATGGTATTTCTTTCTCTTTACTGTACTATGCACCAGTAATGGGATGTAGAGGATATTTCGGAAAATGCCAAAGGAGACTGGAAGCATTGGAGAAAATCAGACAAGCAAGGTAGCGCTACATTACAGTGATATGTGTTAATACACACAAATTACACCCCTGCAACTCTACTTGTCAGGTACTCCATTTTAGATAAGACCAAAAGAAGAAATATTACGGTCAATTACCTATCATGATATCATCCTGTTTTCCATCCACAAATGAAAATTTCCTTCTTCATGACAGCATCATGTTGGATTAAGTAAAAGGATTAGACATGAAGCTTCCAGCTATAATATAGTTCAATGTCTGCGTTCATCACGTAACTCTACAAAGACAGTGCTGATTAATATGGATACGGCAATGTGAACATGATCTCTGAAGTATGCAACCTGCTAGCAGTCTTGCAGAAAAATATAAATTACATGAGGGAGGTAGAAGCTATCTTTCACAAGTCATTTGTCTGTTTCCATCACTAGTGACAAATAATTGTTCCAGTTCAGTATCAATGTATCTTCACTATGTTAGTTACAATTTCTTTTCTTGTACTCGACCACCATTAACTTCCCAAGATCAGGCAAAAGACAAAGCACAATAACCTCCAGAATCTAGAAGTTTCAAATAACTTAGTAAAAACACTGATAATGCTGAATGAGCTTTAAATAATATGAAGATTAACATGCTTGTTGCAAGTTGCAACTGCCATCAGACACCTTTTTGAAACCTTTAAATGAAATGCTGAGAAAATTCATTCATCAGTCGTTCTTACCTTATCAGGTTTTTGCTATACTGAAGTCTGAACCAGCTTCACAAGCATTCCTATCAAGCAAAGCAGTCAAACTAAAATGTAACATCCTGGCCCCCTTTTAGGTGTGCAATTTCAAAGAATTGTAAATTTTGGCTGTGGGAGGA
The DNA here is from genome assembly GCA_036346395.1 of Hsuehochloa calcarea. Classification (NCBI taxonomy): domain Eukaryota; kingdom Viridiplantae; phylum Streptophyta; class Magnoliopsida; order Poales; family Poaceae; genus Hsuehochloa; species Hsuehochloa calcarea. The sequence continues at coordinate 7,255,486 of CM070610.1, forward strand.
TTGAGAGCGGTAGAAATCTTCCGCATACTTTCTTCCAGCAAGTAAAGTGCCTCACAAGTAATGGGTGATTCACTGAAGCCAATCTAACTAATGTCAACTGGTTGGTTTGCCAGATACAACCTTTCGCTAACGACAATTGTGTTAGCAATGGCATCACAGTCATAGGATGTTGTTCAAAAGAATTGCTCAACCGGACTAACATTTGTGCTTCATACATTTTCCTTAACTAAAATAATTGTGCAATTGGAGGGCCACTTTAACTGTCCATGTAGAAACCTGAATCCTACATTAATCTCATAGACCGAATTACTGCACAAATCTTTTCCTCACTAGTCTTAGAATCTTCATAGGATACATCAAATAGCAAATCATAGGTCGTATCGAAGGCACTAACTTTTCCCCTTTTTTCAAGAAAAAAAAGTTTTGCAATCTGACCACTACGAACAATAGCAACAGCAACAGCCACAAACCTTCCCGCCGTTGCTATCGACGGCACGGCGGATCCCATGCTCGCGGCTTCCTCCACTGAGCGCAGGCCGCGGGCGCGCTTACCGGCGAGTTGCTCCGCCCGGTCGCCGCGTCAGCCCGACGAGGCTCCACGCCGTGTCGATGTAAGGGGTACGGTGCGGTTTGGTCCAGACGGAGGCATGTGCAAGTTGGTCCAACCGGACCGAGTTTGCGTACGGACCATGTAACGGTCGACAGGGTACAATTGGCATTTATGTTCTATCCAATATCTAAAAAATAAAGCCGCGTTTTCAATGCAGAAATTCTTTCAGATTCATAAGGAAATTGAATTTTCTGTGAGTGCGATAATCTCGTATATTCGGAAGTAACATTTATGATCATCGGAGCAAATATTATAGCAATTTTCACGTACACTTATCATATCCTTTTTTATAACTAGAAAGGAAATAATGTCACAATATATATTATTCATATATGTCACCACAAATGAATGAATCATTCCAAGACTAACGGTGGCATTTGGGAGTGATATTTGGTTGTTGGCCGCAGTCTCACAGATTCATCGGTAATTTGTCGAAGTACCACATTTCAATGATGATCCTAATTTTTCGTAGAATCATACATATACCAGATGATGTATTAACAATGTACCATTAGGAATAAGGCATTGCTCGAAGTTAAGATAGCAGATTGAGCAAGGGTGCTTGAACCTCTTAGGCTTGCCTTTAAGACAAAGCACCCAACACATTCCTTGGCTGGTTTTCAGCTTGAACTTGATCGAGGCCAAGAACCTGGAGAATTATAATCAACTAGTGAACCAAAAAGCGACAAGAGCACAGTGATATATTCTAGATTGGTCATTAAACCATAGTAGCATTATGCAATTAAGAAGCTCATTGTGACACTTACCCAATACACTACTATGCAATTCAAAACCTTTAGTGTTAACAATAATCATATACAGTTTTACCAGCACGACCGTTTCTATTACTAGATACGTTAAGAACCGTATGTGATTATATATTTATCACAGACGGTTCGTATTAATCAGAGAGTTAGGCATTTCAAGTAGTCATAGTAAAATTAGAGAGTTGGTCATCTCAAGTCATGGTAAAATCAGAGAGTTTATGGTAAAATCAGGGAGTTAGCTATTTCAAGTCATGGTAAAATCACAGTGTTAGTCATTTCAAGTCATGGTAAAATCACAGAGTCGCATACGGTTTTTAATATAAATCGTTTGTAATATTAGCTCATCACTGACAGTTTTTGTCTGAAAATGTTTGTGATTCGCAGAAATTTTTGAACGCTTGCGCGGGACGTGAAATGTTTTAGCGTTGCCCTTATATATTATACCCACCTCCGCCTTGTCTTTCATCAGTCTCTCCCTCTTCCCTCCCCACGCCGACGACAAGGAGGAGGAGGAGGGACGCGCAGGAGCTCCATGTACGCCGCAGGAAACCGACACACGCGTCCGCAACTTGCTGTTTCACGGCGCCTCCGGTAAGCGGGGCGCTGCGGCCCGACCAGTACCGTCAGATTTGATCGTTCCCCATCTTGGCCTCAGGTGAGCACAAAGTTTTGCCCTCAAATCCCCATCCATGTTTCCTTTTCGCTCTGATTTCGTCCCCTCCATCCTATTAAATTTTGTTCTCGGTGAGGACCTCCATCTGTGGTCAACAATGGAGGCTCATTCGGTTCGAGATGGACGCTTCTACTGAAAGATCTAGACCCGCCATTATGAGTTAATGGAGTGTTTTGGTGATTAATGATAAATCTAATTGTGAGACTAACAATTCTATTGTTATATCTAGTGTGTAGTCTCATTTGGATATAAAGGTGAAATTCAATGAGGTATGCATTTGACTTACACTCTTATATATTGTTGCATTCCTCGGATCAAAAATATAGGATGAACTCAACCATAAGTTTAACTTGAATATGTGCATATGATCTAATTACACATTTGTGTATGCACACATTTAGGGGAGTTTTATTCTATATTTTGTGGTTTCATTAGTATTGATACATATTCTGTTTTCCACATATATTTGGGATCTTTACTTTGAAACATATCTATTTGAGTATATAGAACTTGTGTAGTTCTTACATACTCATGTTGTGAGTATATATATGACTTGTGTAGTTTATATATATACTCATGTTGTGTTACATTTATCTTCATTCAATTTATGTGTAATTGAAGTGGTTATCATTAATTACCAATAAGGGAAAGATTGATGTATCTTGTCCCACCATTATGTGGTAATGGTTTGTTGTGGTAACTAATGGTAATCACATTGTGGAACTAATATTTTTCATGAGTTGGATGAATAGGTTATGTTCCAGGATGATGAAGACTTGGGATGATCATCAAGTCAAGAGCTTAGTGTAAAGGATGCATCATGAGTTGATGCTTATCAAGAAGAAGAGATAATCATGAGTTGATTGTCAAGACAAAAGAAGACCCATCATGTGTTGATGGAGGTCAAACAAAGGATCATCATGTGTTGATGATTATCAAGTTAATGACCCGGACTTGAAGTGATGATGTGCGTCATCAAGCTTCAAGAAGATGCAATGCAAATGTATGACTAGCTAGGGCTAAGGATGTGTTTCTAGTCTTTTTACCGGTCTTGGTATTTGGTTGGAAGACCGGATTGCTAGTATAGGTTGTTGTACTATTAAGAGGGTTCTTAACTAGTAGTTTGAGTTAGTCATGTGTTGATAGCTCATTGTGGTTGCTCTAGCTCATCTAGGCATGATGCTATTTATTTGCGAATGTGTTTTGCAAATAGTCGAGGCTCATGCATAACCCTTGTAGCATGTGACTTAAGTTTGCAAATGTATTTTACAAATGGTGTAAGTCCATGTACCTTATTCCATGTGATGAGTATTCTAAAGGTTGGCACATGTGTTTTGCAACTGTTGAGAATATCATCTTTGAAACCTTATTGGAATTACACGCAAATGGGCGAATGCGTTTTGCCATTTGATGTGGAGCCAATGTGTTTGGCTCTGTGGTCTGGCGGTCAGACCGCTAGTGGTCACTGGTCGGACTGGTGGCATATCGGTCCGACCTCTGTGCTGTTGGCGGTCCGACTGATTTCATTTTACTTGGATTCTCTGTGCGAAAGTTCTGCCGTTGTTAAAACGGAACTTCCGGTGTGCGGAAGTTCCGGGGTTCGTGCAGAACGTTTATTCCAGTGAGCTCCCGTTTTGGGACTTAGCCGATTTTGCCTCGGGTGGTCGGACCGGCCAGCCTTGGCGGTCTGACCGATTTGGCGGCGGTCAGACCGGCCGAAGGCCCAACTGCTAGTTTTATAGCCGTTGGAGGCACGGGTGGTCGACCGGCCATTAGTTGGCGGTCATACCAGCTCTATGCATATTCGAGGAAATCTTCTCCCAACGGCTAGTTTTTGGGTGTGGGCTATAAATAGCCACCTTGGCTGGTTGGGGGAGGTTGCTGATATTGTTGTTGAGTGCTATACTCATTCTTTGAGCTAAGAGCAAGGCTTTCTTCTCTTTTGTGCAATGTTGCACTTAGTGAGATTTGAGAGCAAACCCTAAGTGCATGTGTTGCCTTAGGTAGTGGATTGTGTATCTACTGAGCTTTGACACCTGATTAGTTCAAGTGAGACTTGAGATTTGTTACTCTTGGTGTTTGCCGACACCTAGACGGCGTGGAGGCGTTATGCCCGGTGATCTTCTCAAAAAGCTTGTGAAAAGGCCCCGGCGTGTTGTGGGTGGTTTGGTGCTCGCCATCTCTGGAGTGGAGGAAGAGCAACCATAGTGGAGCGATGTGTTGGTTCGTGTTGGAACCGGTCCAAGTGGTTGGACTTACCTCGGAGGTGTTGGCTTAATTAGTGGAGCAATTTACATTACTTGCTTCAATTGCTTATATATTTTAGTATGATTGCTCATATTGTATTGCATTTATATTGTTGGTGCACTTAGTTGAGCCTAGTTGATTTAGGTTTTAATTGTGCAAAACCAATTTGTTATTAGCTTCTGCATTATATATTGGTTTTAGCCCAAAAGAATTTTACTCGGCCTCGTCCTCGTAAGAGAGTGAGCTAATGATTGAGAGTGAGAGAGTCTTTTAATTATCCTCTTGCAAACTATCGAAAGAGCATATGGAAACTACTGGTCAGCAATTGATTGGTTTGACTCAAAATTTGATTTTTTTTGCAATAGAAAAAACTATCATATTTTTTTGCAATAGAAAAAACTATCACAGATAGTTTTTACTAATAAATTGTTTGTGATGGTTTATTTTTACAGACGATTTTGAACATGAGCATTCTGTAATAATTGACTATCATAAACGGTTATTGTTCACACAAAAACGTATGTGATGATCTCATATCATTACTGATTCATAAACTCACACTACTACACAAAATCTCATCATAGACGGTTTTTAACCGTCTGAATTTATGCGTCTGTGATGATATGAGATCATCACAGACGGTTTTTGAACCGTCTGTGAAAAAGCTATCACAGACGGTTCTATTCACGAACCGTCTGCGATATCACAGACTGTTCGTGAATAGAACCGTCTGTGATAGTCTATTTTCACAGACGGTTCTAAACAAGAATCGTCCGTGATAGCTTTTTCTATTGCAAAAAAACGAAAACGGATTTTCACTTCGTCTGGAGCCTCCCGAGCCTCGCGAATGAATCTGATATGGATTTTCGGATTGAACTTTTCGTTAGCTTTTCCACAATAGCCACAGCATCACAGTAGCATCAACTCAATCCATTTACAGAGCACTAAAAACAACACGGCATCACCCACATCACAGTAGTATCAACTCAATCCATTCACAGAGCACTAACACATCACAGTAGTAATCCACATCACAGAGCAAAAGGGGGAGTAGAGAGAGTGAGGTCGTGGGAGGCCGGCGATGACGAGGCCGGGGCGAGGTGGAGGAGGCCGCGGCGACGAGCTCGGGGAGGACGGGACGACGAAGTAGAGGAGGCCGGGGGCAACGAGGTTGTGGGAGGCCGACGACGACGAGGCTGGGGCAAGGTGGAGGAGGCCGCGGGCGACGAGCTCAGGGGAGGCCGGAGCGCAAGGTCAGGGCGAGACGGAGATGACAGAGGAGAAATGACAGAGGAGGAGATGGAGATGGCAAAGGAGGAGATGGAGGACTCTGTTAATATAAAGAGATTTTCGGCAGCCCGCCCATTAAGTGCAAATTTTTGTTTTCCCGCCCAACAAAACAAAAGTATCATAGACGGTTTTATACAAAAATCGTCTGTGGTGACATATCACAGACGGTACGTATAATGAACCGTCTGTGATAAGCAACTCATCACAGACGGTTCTTAATACGAACCGTCTGTGATGAGATACTCATCACATACGGTTTTTGTATAAAATCGTCTGTGATTTTGGATTTTACCATGGCTTGGATTATATGCCGCGGCAGAGGATTGTGTGCCGCGACAGAGGATTCCAAACCATGGTAAATCTAAAATCACAGATGGTTTTAGAAAACCGTCGGTGATGAGGCGTTTTCTATGGCCTGTTTTGTAGTAGTGTCAAACGGTTTAGAAAATCGTCTGTGATGACGTTTTTGAACCATCTGTGAAGATCTTTTCTGTAATAGTGGCGTTAGTTTTTACATAGCCCATAATTTCTGAAACAGTTAGCATTTTGACTTATATATGGTGCATGAAGCATATATATATTGGGATGAGATTTCTCCCATATTCTACTTGCAAACAGGCTATCATCGGGAGCAAAAGCAAATTGCAAGCCACTGGTGAGATGACAATGACGTTACAGCACATGACAGCTCGAGATAGAAAAATTAACCCACAAGAAACCATCCCTGAACTTGTGGAATTAAACAAAACCACAAACTTAAGAGAGAAATTTTAACCCACAAGAAAATCAATTCTTGTCAATCAAACCTCGACAGCAACCAGAATCCCCACAAGTCTTTTGAACTATCAATTCCTGAACTTACTTTTCATATAGCAATTTTCCAAACCTTACACAATCAATCACTCTGCACATAGGCACCAACCAGCAGTCCCATCAAATCACCTCAGGCATTTCGTGGTCCCATAATTTGAACTATCAATTCTTGTCACAAGAAATTCAAGAAACTTTAGACACAACCAAAATCAGTATCTTTCAGTTAACCTGGTTTGAATCAGTGGGCAGACACTCACCTCTACTCAAACTATCAGTGTCTCTCCCCCAAATGAAAACACAGAAAAGAAAGGCTCCAAATATGACCAAAAATACCAGTAGCAAGAGCCAGCTAACCGGGCAATTTGAATGCTCAATATGAACAAGAGCCCTAGATTTAGGCAAGAACAATAAAGAACTGTTTTGAGGGAATAATTTGAGTTGCTGTGACCTGTGAGTGATGACTAAGAATCAGATTTGAACTTATGCTTTGGCCACAGCTGCATAAATTGCTGTCCTCCTGTCCCTTTAGTCAAGATTGCATCCTACTGTCATTGTCTTGATATTCACAAGACCTGGCTGAATATGGACTACAGTACAGGGCAATGTTCATGCAAATAGACAAGATGGCAATGTGGTATCATCTTCTACTCTAGCAATTATGATGTCCTACTTGTTGTGCTTGTCAGTGTTTGCACCTAGGAGCATTGCACCTTTTATTTTATTATAAAAATAAGAAAATTAACACATACTACCAGTATTTTTATATAGAAAATTGTTACTCTGTTTCAAGGATTTTGCACAATTTTCTATACCATAGATCATGTTTGCGACTCGCGGAAATTTAAGAAACATCAGTTTGAAGTTTGTGGGAAAAATCATATGCTTTAAATGAGGTCTTGAGATGGTGAACTCATGTGATGCATATTACCTATACAGAATCATCTCACCCCTGCTTCTTACATCAAATCAAACACTGCTCTCTTCTTGCCTTCTTGGCCACTCTCTTAGCTCACCCTTATTTTGATGTAGTGGCTATTTTACTACGAATTACTCCTTACGGACACTCAAATCTTGTATTTATCTAAACAAGACCATTAAACACCAAAATTAAACCCCCTCTCTCTCTCTCTCTGAGAGTCACAAACAGATGCAGCTACAAGCTTGGATGTAATTAAGGACCGACGCGGCAAAGTGTGCATGCATGGGGTACAGCTCCATTTGATTAATCAATCAATCATAAATCAAATCAACAACTCAAGGCCATGAAAGGACAAGCTAGGCAAACACCGAGTATAGTGGTAGTAGCAGTCTAGCTAGCAGATCATATTTTACTTGGCACTGTTGCGATGACGACCCGGGTTTGGAAGATACAGCCACAGCTAGCGAGCAGCGCGTGGAAGAAGACAGGACGCGCAACTTGCAACATCCTTGTTGCTCACGACCCCACGTCCCCCGGTTGGTACAAGCGTCACCAGCACATTTCTGCTTCTTATATCTTTGCCCTCTACATGAAAAAACACCCCAAATAATTCAAAGACAGAATTAAGCTTAAGCTGCCGTGCGTGTTTCTTCCTCGCTCTAGTCCTCGCCTAGTCGTGATTAAGCTAGCTAATATGGCCTTTTTTTCTGTCAAATATCATTTCGTTCTTGAATTAGTTATTAGCTAGCTACCCATATCCAATATACTCCATCGCTTGTTTGGATCTTACTCCAAAGTGCAACAAGAGACCTGAATATTGCTTTCCTCTGTGTTAGTTTGCAAGTTCTTGCAGCTAGATAGCCATAGCTGGTTTTTCAGGCTAGGGTTAGGGTTTTTGTTGTTCTTGGCAAGGCGAATACGTACGTAGCTGTGCTGTGTTGAGATCGATTGATATGGAAGGATCAGGAGGAGGAGGAGGATCGAAGAAGGAGGAGAGCTTGCCGCCGGGGTTCAGGTTCCACCCGACGGACGAGGAACTCGTCACCTACTACCTGCGGCAGAAGATCGCCGACGGCAGCTTCACGGCCAGGGCCATAGCCGAGGTTGACCTCAACAAGTGCGAGCCATGGGATCTCCCGGGTAATTAAACATGCATTACTGTACATATATACATAAGAAATTTTATAGTGTATTCTACTTAGTGGTATACGGTAGTAGTATAAATTAAATCTGATTATTGATTTGTTAAGGGTGTAATATATTTTTCTTTGTATTTATAATTTTTTGTGAGGGGATTATGTTCTTTTCCAACTAGGGCTAAAAATATTACTCTTATATCATGTGATCCCCCACATGGCAATTACAATTATATCATCTCGGGATTCTACTTCTCATACTAGCAGGTGTAGTTTAACTAAATCCTAACTAATCTGAATCACTGGATTAAAAAATAGACATCCATATTAAATCGAGTGCACATCGATCAGTTCATGCATGATCAATTTCATTTGTGAAATTTGATCTATATTTCGGCACTTGATATATACGTGTCCAACGGTTTAATTTTTTTCTGCCATATATGCATAACTTGTGCGTATTTTTTTTAAGAAGATAATTTGTGCATCATCAGTTATTGTTGACTAGCTATATTACTGATATACATAGGCCCGGGAGGCAAGTTGTCTGAATTTCACAGATGCATGGTGCATGTTTTTCAAAAGCTAAAAGCCTAAGCCTAAAACTACTACGTGTGAATATTATCCTAGCTAGGTAAATGATGGGAATGGATTTCATGCTTTCTTAATATGGTATTATTTTCTCACCGTTGAGCCCTAAATCCCATTATAATACATGTATATCATATGTTGTCCTTGTTTTAAATGAAGTGTCAAGTGTGCGTATTTATATCCTCTTTTGCTCTTCTTCTCTTCTAGTTTAATTTCCATCTTCTCTTTTCTACAAACGAGTTGGTGGTTGGAATATGAAAACTTCTAATTGTTATTTGCTTGTCTCATGTCCAAATGCGCGCAACCGTCCCTAGATTTATCTCTCTTCCTCTGTCGCAACCAGGGATCCAAATCCCGGTTCCGGCCGAAATCCCGACAGTCGACCGGTACCGGTTACCGAAAATTTTAAAAAATAACCGGATAAAGTTTGCAATTCAAAATTTGAACTCAGTTTTTCGCGGGGCCGGTAACCGGTAAAACCAGCTGAAAATACCGGAAAACCAAAAATATAGAAAAATAGTAATTAGCAAATTGAAATTTAGAATAATGCAAATATTAATGAGAAAGTGTTTCAAGTTATACATAATCTAGCATAACAATACCTAAACCAACTGAGGAAGGACATTATGGAATAAAAAATTTCAAATTTGAATTCAAAGTTTTTCGACTGGTTTTTTTTCCCGAACCCGACCGGAAAATCCGGTTACGCCGGTAACCAGCTGGGATTTTGATCACTAGTCGCAACTATATAATTAGAAAATATTACTAGTGAACAATTGGACGTTTTATTATCTTTGCGCATAGATGTAGACTTATGAGCATCTTCTAGTTGTCAGAAGTCCGTATACTTGTTGTCGGTAATTTCCATGGAAGATATGAAAAACACTATCAAAATTGTTTAAAGTGTTTCTAAACTTTTCGATCAAAGCTATGGACATATAATAGCCTAATGTGCCGCAAGTTAATTTTCAATCTGATATATACACTCGTAATTTATAAAAAGGTAGACACGAAAAGTTTTTCAAGTTTTCAAAAGTTCAAATGCTCAACAATATTTTGCGCACTGACCCATTGAAGCTACTGCGTGTAAATGATGCAGCACATAGTTCCATGCCATGCGGCACAAAAGAGTGACATTTTGGATATCGATACAATGAATACTTATCAATACCATTCTGGAGGTCATATCGGTTTGACTATTGGAATAGTATAGTCTGATAATAGCCCATACCGGTGTATTGTTCCGGAGTTATATATATATACCATATATATATATATATATATTGGAATATATAGTTTGATAATAGCCCATACCGTGTATTGTTCGGTTTTTATATATATATATATATATATATATATATATATATATATATATATATATATATTGTGTGTGTGTGTGTGTGTGTGTGTGTGTGTGTGTGTGTGTGTGTGTGTGTACACTAAATTTCACTTGTAATATTACTCCAAAAAAATAGTAGTAGGATCAAATATAACATATACTGCAATGAGTTCAATAGACGATATTTTTAATTCCACCGGTATGGTCGACATTGTCCGGTATCGAAGCCAGTATATATGACTGGTATCGAGCCGGTATGACCGGTATTGACTTGTATCGAGAAGGTATGGCTGGTATTAATTGGTATCGAGAAGGTATGGATGGTATTAATTGGTATCGAGACTGGTATGGAACGCATGGCTACTCTGTACTATTTTAGGTGGCAGAATGATACATGCCGGCCATACCGACTAGTACCGGAACGATATTGATAAATTATTACAATCTCCAAAATGCAACTTTGACCACTAATTTTCTATTGTAATATATTAATAAAATTATAGTATTATTAAAATATTTTGCGAGACAAATCTACATGTATCATTTTTACATGCCCAATCTAAATATTGATCAGAATATAAATAGCTAAAATTTATAAAGTTTATATCCTAAAACATCACTCTTTTGTAACCGGAGGGAGTAGTATCCTAGTAGTCACATACCAGCTATAACAAACAAATCCAAAAGCATTTATCGCGACAAACAGCCAGCTAGCTTTAGTTTCTGTTGTGTTGCTTGTAAATGGAAGTATAGAACCCCATTCGCATCTTTGACTGGTTAGTCTGTATGCCACATCCAACGTTTGTGTTACTAGATCTATGTAGAGAGATAGTGGTGGTAACAGGTAGCTATGCATATAGCTGAGAGCTAAAATCGACTAGCGTGTTGTAATTAAGCTGTGTATTTAATTTATCTATTAACTGAATTCCAGAGAAGGCAAAAATGGGAGAAAAGGAGTGGTATTTCTTTAGCCTACGGGACCGAAAGTATCCAACAGGTGTGCGCACAAATCGTGCAACCAACACTGGTTACTGGAAAACAACGGGAAAGGATAAGGAAATCTTCACCGGACAACTACCAGTGACACCCGAGCTAGTAGGAATGAAGAAAACCCTAGTTTTCTACAAAGGGAGGGCTCCAAGAGGTGAAAAAACTAATTGGGTCATGCATGAGTATCGGCTCCACTCCAAGTCGACCTCCAAATCAAACAAGGTATGTCTATTTTTTTTTTGGAGATGATGCATGTTTCCCTGTATTTCCTTAAGTTAATGCTATGATAATATTATCGCAAGAAAATACTATAGTGATATAATATTCTATGTATTCATCGTATGACAGGATGAGTGGGTCGTCTGTCGTATCTTTGCCAAGAGTACCAACTGTTAAGAAATATCCTTCCAACAATGCTCATTCCCGGTCCCACCACCCATATACACTAGACATGGTCCCACCCCTCGTTCCCACTCTACTACAACATGACATATTCGCTCGTGGGCATCATCCATACATGACCCCTTCTGATTTGGCGGAACTCTCGCGCTTTGCTAGGGGTACGCCAGGGTTGCACCCGCACATCCAGCCACATCCTGGTGGGTACATCAACCCTGCAGCACCATTTACACTCTCCGGCCTTAACCTCAACCTTGGAGCCCCGTCGCCGGCTATGCCACCGCCACCGCAACCTGTTCTTCATGCGATGTCGATGAACCAAACAAGTGCTGCCGACCAAGTGATGGCAACTGAGCAGATGGCCCCAGGGCTCAGCAACTGTGTAATCCCACCAGGAGGGGATGGAGGTTTCAGCACATATTCTACTACAGGAGGCGCTGGCATTAGGTACCAAAATTTGGATGTAGATCAACTGGTGGAGAGGTACTGGCCTGGTGCTTACCAAATGTAGGTGTGAAATGCTTGGCCGGGGATGCCAAGTAATTGTTGTTGGTCTACGTAGGAACAGGCAATTTGAGTGATCTTAATTTAGTCTTTGTATCATAGCTAAAGTTCTCTCTCCTCTGTCATTTTTTTTCTTGTACCTTTTAGATTATTAGTTTTGGTTGTCTGCCTTGTAGAAATCAGAGGATTGTTTGCTTGACCTAATTGCATGTACGGATGTACGTAAAGACTTAAGATCAGTGAGCTCACAAATAGTTCTCCACAATGACATTGTGAGGTCTATGCCATGTACCCAAGTTAAACGTGCATGCTGCTTTTAGCTAAACATGTGGATTTCTGAAGTCGCGCGCGGATATATGATTATGATTCAATGTTTCGGAGTTCACCGTGAACCCGACCTCCGGAGGCAAGCTTCCTCCACGACGGATAGGACGTTGTCGTCCGTCTTAAAAGAGTCCGGCAGTCGCCCGCGCGGAGTAATTTTGCATCCACAGAGCACGGCGTTACTCGGTGGAATCGCATTCGACAGCACCATCGATGGAGCGGGTGCAGAACGTAGATTGGGAGCTTATGCATAGATTGGCAGAAGCAGATGGCCTCAAGCGTGTAGAAACTCACCTGAATTAACACGGAAGAAATGACGGTATAGCAGATACATCATACACAGTACAGCGACGCTAAATACTTTTTTAAGTTTCAGTAACAACAACATACGGTTACAAAGCTGTGAGCACGAATTACACAAAGCGCAAACACATGAACAAGAGTACAATAAGTGACCAATAAAATGAATACCCACAGATTTAACCTCTTGATCCCTACTCAGCAACGCGCTGATACAAAACAGCCACTACAATACATGGGGGCAAAAAAAACACAGGTTTCGTGTGTAGTATAACTCGCAAAGAATACACAAGGTTTAGCGATGACCCCGGATCTCCTAAAGACATCCAGACTCATCACTCATGAGTTGAAAGCTCCATCGTCGTACTTCAAGATCTGCACAGTAAAAAATCAAAATATTATGTCAAGCGCAGATTACCGTAGAATAACAGTTCATTCAAAGGCCCGGGTTACTGACTGGTGTATGAATCCCTTGGTAAACCACATATATGGTCAGCTCTTACTTCATAGTCGTAACAACAATTCAGCATTCATATTATTCAAGGCTCAAGCAAAGACTTTATTGCTGTATGAAATAGGAACAAAGTGGTAGTACCTTCTTCAAGTACAGTATGGCAGACCACAGACAAACACAAAGTGCTTATCTATGGTCTATTTGTCAGCTTGCCGGCGCTTGTGTCTCCGATGGCCACGGTTGGCATTGCCATTGTGTGGGGATTTCTTCTGCTTCTTGGAGCTACATGAAAATGAAAAGATTGAAATCGTACAACAAATACAGTCAATCCACCTAAAGCCATGTCAGGCAACCATTTGCTGAAAAGTGAAAAGAAAACTAACCAGAAGGTTTCCACTACGAGTATGTATAAAACATAAACGGACAAAACCAGCAAAGCAGAAGCCTATCAAGAGAAATAAGATGTTAAGATGTTCCATACTTTAAACCAGTAGAAGCACATGTTCTAATTGACTCTTCAATTGGTGCTTACCAGAAACCACACCAACTCTTCAGTCGCAAATTGTTTTACTAATTCATGTTGGTGCATGTAATCCAATATAGCTGCCTGAGTCTGAAAAAGAAAGTTGTTGAGATTCTATGATCTATGCTGTGAAACTTGTGACCAGTATACTGCATTTGCTTATGGCAGAAATAAATGTAAAACAGTTGAAGATAAGTACGAAGGTGCTTCTCCAAAAAAAGAAGATAAGTAGGAAGGTTAATTAAATGTAATGCTGTTTCATCCAGCATACTGAACGGTAAATGGGTGCAATTTAGCAATAGTTTAAGATATATACTGGTAAGAAAACTACATAATAAGGTCTGAGGATCAAGACAGTATTTGATCCAACCAATTACCTAAGGTGCACAAAGAAACACTGCTTGAAAGTTTACACTGTAACCACTAACCACTGGACAGTGAGTGGGTCACTGATGGCATTGTATCTCCAAGAACTTATGGTTGTACGTAGTATTACCATATAATCATACAGAAGACCACAGACCACAGTATCAAACTATAACTTATAGGGCGGAAAATTCCATTAGATTAATTGATGATATACATTCTGTTAGAGGGCTGCAATGAGTAGGGAGCCTCCATAGAATGAGAGCACAAGAATCATAGAAGATATCTGAATTTTGGAGAAGCCTATAGTAGGGATGAATGGAATTATAGGAGATTTCTGAATTTTGGAGAAATTTATGCAAGCACGCTGCTCTTATTAGAGTTTGCCTTTGTTACATGTGAAAATGAAACATGAAGAACTTCTAAGAAAGCTTCAAAACCTCAGCAATCACTTGACCAAATAGATGGAGTCACTGACCATTACACCAATACAAAAGGTATGTATGGTACAGTGTGCTATTCCAGCAGAGAAAAACAAGTGGAAATTATGTGATACAGTGCTGAATGAATATACAAGAACCTATGCGTTAAAATCGCCTGAAAATTACCCTACAGGTTCAACCAAAGTTCCATGAAAGCAGTAGAATTAAGGGTAAGGGAAGCATTTGGGGGTGCGGGCCGGTAGGGGGAGAAAGAAGAAATACCTGCTGATGATATGAAGTACCTGTCTCAAGGAGTTTTCCATATGCATGACCTGCTCTTTTGGTGTAAGGCTTCAGGGTAGTTCTAATTTTCTCGACATGTGGTTTACTGGCCTTAGCAACTTGATCAATATAAGGTTTTGATAACTTCTTTGCTTCCTGAAAACATATAATCAAACAACATAGATCAATGACTTCACAGGGCTTCACTGCAACAACAACAAAAATGTGACCTAGATGTAAAGGGCATGCGGTACTGTGAATTCTTGAACTAGCACGTCCTAGTGTACCTGGAAATAAGGATCAGCAAACTCGTATGCTTTCACAACATGAGGTACAATAGCATCCCTTGAGGCTTGATAAACCTCTACTGATTTTGTTGAGACCATTTGCGCATAAGGCCCTGTGTTTGTCTTCACGATGACCCATTTTTCTTTTACAAAAGGAATCCATTTCTTCAAGAAGAAAATTTTCATTGTTAGTGAAAAATGGATAAAGATGCCAAAAATTCACAACATTAAGATACTATTACTATACCACATGGTATCCGTACATACCAAGAATTGGCTATCAATGCATACAGATATGATGCATTTTTAACATTTCAAATGAACTTTATGCTTCTACAAATTTGTTGAACAACAGTTTCAGGAACAAGTAAGAACATTACCGCCTTAGCAGTTTCTATGTGGGGCTTGGCCCATTCCTTAGCCAGCACTGATTTTTCTGATGCCTGCAGTGTTTAATTCACAGATGATAAATAAATGCACATATAATGTGTTTAATTTGGCATCTTCATATATAAATTTAAAAAAAACATAAGTAAGCTAGGACCCTAGGAGGCACCTTCTGCAATAAGCTGTTGACAGAAGGTTTCCCATGTTCATTCCAGTGACTTGACATCACCTCCTACATGATAACACTATCACTGTGATAAGAGAAAGTAAACTAAAGAGGAGACATAATTTTTAGGTCCACTTGTACCATAGAGCAAGCTGCATGTGTCGCTAACCAAGGTGGCAACCATGCTCCATGAATCTGCCAAAGAATAACAATCAATACAATACTCGCCACAATAATCACAAGAAAAGCATGTAACAGTGGGATGATTATACTCATGACAGGCACAGTCACCAACTCACCATCATCAGGATTCAGGAGTTCTCAATGGATTACAACTTGTGCCAGACAACATAGATGTGCACAGGTGCTCAATCATACCGGGTTCAGTGATTAGAAGATAGTGTTATTATTATGTAAAACTTCACTAAAATTACACCGGCTGAGCTGGCCAACTAAGTTGCATTTGGAATGTGTTGTCAAAAAGTCCTTGGCGTGCTGCACCAAGATTGTGAAGCAAATAGCTAATCCAGTCTAAAAATTCATGTCGTGTTACTGTACGAATTCAACCACCTATTGCTATTAGATGAATAGTGTGTATATATATATACAAACCCTATAGCTCATGGGCCTTATGGGCCATACATGGGCCATATACACTTATACGTAATACACATATACATAACACCCCCCTTCAAACTTAACATGGGTCAGGAGGATCTGAAACATTGAGTTTGGAAAGATGAAAGCGATGTTGCTCTCGAGTTTGAGCCTTGGTGAAGAAATTAGCAACTTGAATTTCAGAGGGCACATACTGAAGAGCGATAGTCTTCTGTTGACAATGACAACGTGTGAAAGATGCATCTACACCAATGTGCTTAGTCAGCTCATGCTTCACTGGATCAGTAGCAATCTGCATGGCACTAGTGTTGTCACACAGAAGAGATGAAGGAGTACCGCATGACACACCAAGATCAGCTAAAAGCCAACGAAGCCAAACAATCTCTGAAGTAGTAGTGACCAACACTCGAAGTTTAGCCTCAGCACTAGACCGGGAAACTGCAGTCTGTTTCTTGGACTTCCAGGCAATAAGCAAAGACCCAAGAAATATGCAATAGCCAAAGACAGATCGTCTATCAACAGGATCACTTGCCCAAGTCGAGTCAGAGTAAGCATGAAGTTGAAGCTGAGTCGACCGAGAATAAAAGAGACAACAATCAACAGTCCCTCGTAGGTAGCGCAACACACGTAGTAGGTGAGCATAGTGAACAGACGTGGGAGCATAAACAAATTGACTGAGCACAAGAACAGAATGAGCAATATCAGGCCCATTGCTATTAGATGAATAGTGTATATATATATACAAACCCTATAGCTCATGGGCCTTATGGGCCATACATGGGCCATATACACTTATACGTAATACACATATACATAACAGTTACATCACAGGCATTAATAAAATTCACATCAAGCTGACAAGTGACAACCATTGATAGAATAGATATTTACCCCTCTCAGCTCTCTTGATCCTGTTGTTGTTTCTAACTGCACCCTCATCAGCTCCTCCTACAAACATGAGAAACAAAAGATTGAAGAGAATGCATCCCGGAACTATATCAGAAACTTGTATCACAATAGTAACATATATGATATATCACAAACCTCAGCAACTTTAAGAGCATGCTCAGTCTTCTGGACCCTACGCTTTTGCTCATTGCTTGTCTTTTGGAGCTATTAAAAGTTTAGAACAGTATAAAATAAGGACAGTAGTGGCCAAATGGTAAAAGTGGTATTAATCATGTCTTCTTCTTCTATTCAAGGGATCTACACCAGTTTCCACAGAAAGTCGGAAACCTTTTAGAGGAGATGTGCCTCATCGCATTTTTGGCTTCACAACTATATTGTAGTTCAACAAGGCATGAGGCTCAACCCTCCCTAAGATTAAAAAGTGATAATATATCACACAACCTGTTATATTATACTATGGAACTTCTCACTACTGTTCAAACTGTTATATTGTAGTTCAACAAGGCATGAGGCTCAACCCTCCCTAAGATTAAAAAGTGATAATATATCACACAACTTGTTATATTATACTATGGAACTTCTCACTACTGTTCAAACTTTTTTTTCCTCAAATAGTGCCATCATCAAATATGCCAAATCATGATCAAGATTCTTGTTGAGTTTCTTCACAAAGAATTCCCATAATTTTGAAAAAAAACTTAATTGGATCAATTCCATCTAAGTTATTGCCAGTCTTTGGAATCACACACAATTAAAAATGAGCAGCATGCACCATTGAACCTACTATGACAAAGCATTGCTATCTTTTTAACCATAAGAAATTCATCATGTGACAATTGTAGAGATAGCAAAGGATATGACCACTTAAAAAGTGACAAAGTCACAGGAGTGTATCAAAATGTTAAGAAATGTGAGCTTGTCCAAAAATTGTTACTCAAATAAAGAAATATACAAGTAGTGCATTAGCACAAGCGACCATAGTTGCACACTTACTCTCTCCAGCTTCGCATTCAGCTCTTGCACCTTCTTCTCCGCATCGCCAGCCCTAGCCTCCAGAGTCACTTTTTTGTTATTTTGTGCTGCGATATCCTTCTTGAGCTTCTCAATCTGGAAGATGAAAGGTCAGAAACCACAATTTCCTAATTGTTACACTCCAGTTCATGAAATTTCGTGTACCCATTACCTGCTTCTGAAGCTCAATAGCCCAGGCATTGGCCTTGTCTGCCTGCTCCTCTGCAGCTATAGATCCCTTTGCCTGTATATGCAGCAGTAAATGAGCATAATTACTTCAACAGGGTACCCAAAAAAGATCTAAAAAGTGTTGTCTTCGTTAATGGATCACCTGGAGGGAAGTTATCTCACTCTGCATAGTAGTAATCTTCTGTGTCTTCTCCCCAATAACCTTTTCCAGCTTCTCAATGCCGTCATCCTTGCTCTTCAACTCCTGCGTCTGCTCCGCAATGCTCAACTCTGCAGGATGAAAATAATCAGGCTCCTCTCTAATCAATCGATAGTTTCGCTATTTCAGGAAGGATCATGTGACATGAATACATTCTGTAATGACTAAAAATTGGTTTGACTTGCACACAACTGCTCAAGTGATTTGACATAATTTGCTTCACTTTGTCACTAAAATTGTTTCTACCAAAGAAATGCTCATAGCAAACCTCTTCAAACTAATCGGGTCCGTAATGCTAGAAACTTCTTCATGCATTTTGGTCTTATATTCCAAGCAAGGGGCACTGATTTCATGGCGAGTTCCAGTCAGACTGAAAATGGTGGCATATCTCAAGGAAAAAAACTAAGATTTCCACTAATTAAATCAACAAAATGTAGGGAACAATGATAAGGCTTTTGCCCAAAATTGCAAACCTCTAACTTCAAAAATTTCCCGGAACAACCAGCCTCCAACGATTCCAAATCAGCATCTCAAACCTTAACATCAACTCACTAAGCCACTAAAAACACCAACCAAATCATCCCCAGTCACCAAATCCACCCTCACATAGCACCCCAAATCGCGCAAACCCCTAATTCCTTGCATCGAATCACCTCCAAAACCCTAACAGGTTCACGAAAACCCATCGGACCCAGCAAAACCAAACGAAGCAGCGTCAGAAACCAACCACACCCCCAATCCGACACGAATCGAGCGGAGCCATGTATGCACGCACGCACCTAAGGCGGAGATCTTCGCCCTGAGCTGCCCCAGCTCGGCCGCGAGCACGGCCTCGAGCACGGCCTCCTCCTTGGCCTTCGCCTTCGCCGCGATCTCCTCCGGGCCTACGCCCTCCACCGCCGCCTCCTGCGCCGCCGCCCCGGCGGCGAGGAGAGCCACGAGCAGCAGCGCAGCCGCGAGGAGCCTAGAGATCCGCATCCCGAGATCAGAAGCGCGCGAAATTTCTCGCTCGCCTCGTCGCCAAATAGTGGAGTGGAATGGGAGTGCTCCCCTAGTCCCTCCGCTTCTCGAGGCCAACTGGCCAAGCCAAATCGTTTTATGGGAACTCAAGAGGAAGCACGTGGGTGCGGCTGGCTGGCGGGGCAAGGGGACGTGGTGGGAGGCTTGGGTCACTGCCTGGTGGGGCCCGTGAATCCCGCCCCTGCCTCTTGGCGATTTCCGGTGAGCTGAGAGCCGCAGCCGCAGGTGAGGAGCGCCGCGCTGGTGCCTGTGTTGGTCGACGTCGAGGTGAAACGGGGAGGCGTTCAGACACCGAGCCGCGTGTTGCCGACGAGGAGATGGCACGAAAGCAGTAGTAACGGGCCTATCACGGACGGCCCAGATGTACGGGCACAGTGATAGCCTGATAGGCCGTGGCCAGAGACCGTAGGAGGATATTTGGGCCGGGAAATAAATAAACTACGGCACGCGCCCAAGGAAAGCTACACGGGGAATTGGTCACGTGATGACCAAGCAGGAATGAAATTTGCTAGGTACAGCAAAATACTATAAATTTGAATAGGGTGCGAGTAACGCTCGGATGTACGGTTCGAACGTTAACGTTGTACACTGTTGCACTCGATATCTCATTGCAACATCTCAGTACAAAAAGTGCTCGGAGATGGCCAAGGGGGCCATGGTCGCCGACGCCGCGAGGTGGAGGGATGGGGCCACGGGGTGCCCGAGACGGAGTTCGAAGGTGGATGAGGGGGCTCGAGGGGGCGGGGTCGACGGCGTCGTGAACATCTATAATCAAAACAAAAGCATCTGGAAAAAACGCGTTGAAAAAAATTGCAACATCACTGTAAACAGTATGCAACATTTTTTCTACAGACACAATTTTTTTTTCTACTGATGCAACATTTCTTTCTATAGGGTGCAACATCTCAAATAACAGTATGCAACATTCTTTTCAACATGACGCAATAATTTTTTTCAACATACCGCAACATCAACATTAGATCAGAAACCGATGGCAACCCAAGAGCACCAACATGTACAGTGGTAGGAGGAGGTGTCGAACCTTCTTCGTCCATCCAAAGGGCACCGCGAGCACGACGGTAGCTGCGTCGGGCTCCCCCATGACCACATTCCTCTCCAGCCTTCTCCGTCCATCCGGAGGGCGTCGCGAGCTCAACGGCGACGCTAGGCTCCCTCGCGGCCACCTTCCTCTCCGGAGACAAGAGGAGAGGAGAGGAGATGGGTGGATTTGAAGGGTGATACTGGGAGTTGTGCCAATGAAGGTTCTAGGCTCCATCTCAGCCTCTCACAAGTGGAATGAAACAAGGATAGATAAACAAAAAAGTTCATGTGAAAAGAAGTAGCGGTGGTGGGTGGCGCTAATAAATGTGCGTACTGGCGGAATGGACGTAAGGCTCAAAGCATTTCCCACTTGAATATTACTAAATTAATAAATGCTCTTTGCAGTACTTTCTCAAATATTACAATATCAATCATATATATTTAAAAAATCATAGCTAAGCAATCAAACCATAGCAAATTTCACTTAGCAAACTCCTTACAAAAATAGGCCACAGATGAAGTTCCATATTCTAAAAAATAGGCCCAAATAATCTCACACTACTACATAAAGGGTTATCACAGACGGTTCTAAACAATCATCACAGACGGTTTTTGAGCCATCTGCGATAAAAAATAACACTAACGGTTTTATGGTATAAACCGGCTGCGAAGGCCTACTATCACAGACGGCTACCACCAAAAATCGTATGTGATATCTCACATATCACAGACGGTTTTTGTGGTAGCCGTCTGTGATAGTAGGCCTTCACAGACGGTTTATACCACAAAACAATTTGTGATGTGTATGCCATCACAGACGATTAGTAAAAAGAATCGTCTGTGATATCCGACATATCACATACGATTTATAACACAAAACCATCTATGATAGTTCGTTCTATACTTATATATTTTTCGGTTAGCCTTAGAAAATGCTAACCATGCCCTCTGAAAACAAGCAAGCAGCAAACAGATAAATCACAATTGATTTGATATAGAACAACTCTATGATTTAAAACTCAAAATCAATTACAAAAGCATGTTCATGTATTGTCGCTAGAGTTACAATTGAATTACAACTCAAAGTGAATCGGTGTTGTCGGAGTGAAACTCTCCGTTTGGGTTAATGATCTCCGACTTGATGAAGGTGCAGAGTCGTCCGAGAGCTTGTCCCGATCGAATGTAGTTGATTCGATTGTCATGCGATGTCGCTAGGAGTAAAATAGTAAGCACATATATTTAAGTTGATAATTAGAAAATAATTATTACGAGATTGACGGACCTCTGGATCCTTCAGCTTAGCACCCATGATTTCATGCATATATCGGCAAGCGTAGAATGCACATATGTTGCCTTGTTGTTGCTGCTGGTACTGCAAAAATAGAATTACATATATATGTATAGTCAGTTCGAGAGGCCAGGTTACGAAGTGCGATATAGGGTTATTGTGTTGTAGCAAGTACCGAAAATCACGTCATGTGTCGTAGTGTGGCGCTTGGTTCATTTTGTTTCCCTCCCTCGGCAACATAGGCACTGAACGCACTACGTGATTCCAACAAGTTATCCTTGGTCATTTCAAACAAAAGAAGACTAACAATAAAGTTACATATGGAGGAAATGAGTATACCTGTCGAGTACTTTTTGTACAAAGGTGAAATTGTGGTTCTTATTGACTAGGGAATCAAGGTATATTACCTTGTTCCACTTTGGTACAATGACTAAAAGGATCTAGTACCACTAAATCATGTATGTCGCTATAGTTATTAAACCTAAGTTCGTGTTGTGTATAATGTACAAATAAAATTTGTATAGCAAGTAGTAAAGCACTTACTCCTGATTGTAGGGCACCAGTATGTTGTCCTTGCCGCTATGAGCAAGCAACCCACTCATTATGTATTTCTCGACATAGGTTGCATTTTCGTTGATGCATTGCTCAGAGATCAACTGTGGGTCGAGGAAACCCATTGGTTGTCGCGATCGTCTGGCTTCTTGCATCATGTATCTATACATAAGCAATGAGTTATGATATTTATCGGTATTACATGAATGTAGAACTTGATTGTACACACTTACAGTGTTCAGCATTGTAGAAGTGAGGCGTCGAGGGTGTCGAGGTTGAATAGTTCGAATAAGTCTTGGAAGCTCACGACAAAGTAGCCCGCCTTGTGGAGGAAATGGTTCTCGTAACTAACGATGAATCCAGTAGCGTCTGTTGTCATCTCGGTGTGCCACATGTACCAATCATGCAAACTCATGCAACCCAATCCAAGGTGGGTAATTGTGTAGAGGAGACCAACGATCTTTCGAGGCAGAACTTCCCGGGCTCGCAAGGCGCCTTAATGATCTTCAATTTTGCCTTAGCGCCTTGCCTGCCACACATCACTTGTATCTTCGACACTACATGCGACTTAATCTTCTTCGATTTGTCCTTAGCGCCTCGCCTGCAGTAGTAACAGGCCTACAACGGAGGGCCCAGATGTACAGGCACAATGATAGCCAGATAGGTCGTGGCCCAGAGACTGTAGGAGGATATTTGGGCCGGGTAGTAAATAAACTATGGTACACGCCCAGAAAGCTACACGGGGAACAATCACAAGATGACTAGGCTACGCGCCCCAGGTTAAGGTACATGGGAAGAGAAGGCAGCTAAACCTGTGCCGCCAATGTCTTGCTCCTTTTTCTTCCTCCTCCACCTGACTGGAAGGAAATTTGCCGGGTAAGACTCTTTCCATGAGTCATTGATTTCTCCTCTATCAGCAAAATAAACTGTTGACCCATCAGATTTTCTTCCCACTCGACTCGGTGACCTCTATTCCTCTGTCCGTCCCTCTTTAGAGGCTGGGAGGCTCCTCCTTCCTAGGCACTCAGCTGCCCTGTTCTTGTAGTTTTTGTGGTTGTCAAGAACAGAAAGATATAGAAGAAAATTGCAAGACAAGAAACTTCATTTCCGATTCCTTTCAGCACAAAAATGGAAACTAGAGACACGAAGCTATGCTATTGCGGCTAGGGTTTGCAATGATCCAAAGATACCAAGCATCTGTTCCTTACAAGGCTTTTATAGCCTTAGTTCGGTAAAGGAAGATAAAAGACAAGAGCTGAAGAGTAACAGTAATTAAAAGATTCCTTCGTTGTCATGCATTAACTCCCGCAGTATGGTCGTACACCATTAGATCGCGATCGGATGATCAGGGTCAATTAGCCTTTGTGCCCCAGTAAGTGAAGTCGTTATTGTAACTCCCGTCATATGGTTGTACACCGTTAGATTGCGATATGATGATCAAGGTCAGTTAGTCTTTGCGCCCCCGGTAAGTGAAGTCGTTGTCGCGCGGTAACTCCCGTTGTATGGTCGTACACCGTTAGATCATCATAAGATCTTCCCGCTTCCATCTCAGCTACACACCCAAATACCAATTCAGAAATAGACATCAAGAGTTGGATTCCTGACATTTCCCTCCTCCTTGAGTTCCTTGTCCTCAAGGGATGAAATTGGGGAATACCTTCTAGATGATGTCTGCGTCCTCCCAAGTGGCAGCTGAAAGTGGTAAATTCATCCAGTGAATTAGCCATTGTATTACCAGTGCATTGTTGCGAGGATCATTCTCCTTTCTATCACAGCCACCGGTGCCACCTTGATGTTACCCTCTTTGTCAATCAGTGGAAGGAAGCTCTGAATTTGGAATTGCTTTGTCACCTCTGTGCTTCTTCAATTGGCTCGCATGGAATGTGGGGGTGTAATTAACAGCCTTCCGGTAATATGAGTTTATATGCCACCTTTCCAACACTCTAAAATGACCATAAAACTATAGATGAAGTTTCAGGGATCGATGTAAACTCTGTGAAGTGTGTCTGTAAGGCTTAATTTTCAAATATACCATATTCCCAACATTTAATTCCCTCTCTGATCTATTCTTGTCAGCATAGGATTTCATTTTGTTTTGAGTCTTCATTAGATTGTCTCTGATAACTTGTAAGGCTAACTGTCTCCTTTGAAGAAGTCCTTTAACTTCTTCATTAGGTGAATCTGGTAAAACAATTTCAGTGATTTGTGGAGGTGGAAATCCATAGAGAGCTTGAAAGGGTGTTATTTTCAATGTAGTATGGAAGCTCGTGTTAAAAAAGTCTTGCCATAAGTGACTAGTGAAGATCCAGTCCCTATCTGTGATGATGACAGAAGGCAGTCCATGATGTTTGAATATGTTATCAATGAACACCTTAACCACACTCTGGACTGTAAATAGATGGCTCAAAGCAATGAAATGATAATATTTAGTAAGTTTGACAACCACTACTAAGATTACATCTTTTTCTTCATATTTTGGTAAACCTTCAATGAAATTCATGGATATGTGAGTCCAAGCTATTTCAGGTACTGGAATTGGCTGCACCAACCCAGTATAGGGTACATGTTATGACTTATTCTTCTGGCATACAACACAACTCTTGACAAATTCCTCCACCTCATATTTCATTTTCGACCAATAGAAGAACAGTTTCAATCTTTGATAAGTAGCTCTCTTTCCAGAGTGCCCTCCCAGTGCAGAATCATGAAACGATGTCATCAGACTCTTCTTTAACTCTGTGCGAGATCCCACATACAATTTACCCTTGTATCTCAAGATACTATGTTTCAGAGAGTAGTGGAGTTGTGAGTTGGCATTGATACTGAGTTGAGTAATGAGTTCTTTACACTTTTCATCCTCCTCATAACTTGCTATGACTTCTGTAATCCACAAAGGGGTGGCTGTGGTAATAGCTTCCAATTGTTCATCAATTCTTACTCTAGAAAGCGCATCAGCTGCTTTGTTCTCTCTCCCTTTCTTGTACTCCACCTTGTAATGATAGCCCAAGAGTTTCACCATTAATTTATGTTGAATCCCCTAAGTGAGCCTCTGTTCTGGATGAACCTCAAACTCTGCTGATCAGTTCTAATGATTAAAGTGGTCCCTACAAAGTAGTGTTTTCATTTCTTGATTGCTTCCAAAAATGCAAGAAATTCTTTGTCATAAGTAGACATAGCTGCAGCCTTGGGACCAATAGGTTTACTCATGAAAGATATGGGCCTACCTCCTTGCATCAAAACTGCTCCAATTCTATATCCACTGGCATCAGCTTCAAGAATGAAAGGTTGAGAGTAATCAAGTAATGCTAGAACTGGAGCTGAAGACATAGCAGTCTTGATCTCTTGGAATGCTTCTTTCTGTTTATTTTCCCATACAAAACACCCCTTTTTAAGAGCTGTAAAAAGAGGTTTGCAAATAATCTAATG
Organism: Hsuehochloa calcarea; assembly: GCA_036346395.1. NCBI lineage: Eukaryota > Viridiplantae > Streptophyta > Magnoliopsida > Poales > Poaceae > Hsuehochloa > Hsuehochloa calcarea. The sequence continues at coordinate 7,281,528 of CM070610.1, forward strand.
CCCTAGGATAAATCTCCTATAGTATCCTGCAAGCCCCAAAAAGCTCCTCAATTGAGTGATTGTCTTTGGTTCTGATCATCTGCTAATTACCTCTATTTTTAATAGGATCAGTAGCAACTCCATTGCATCTAATGATGTGTCCTAGGTACTCCACTTGAGACTGTCCAAAGACACATTTACTTTTCCTTGCAAACAGCTCCTCTTTTTTAAGGATCTCAAACACTTTCTGCAAGTGTTCTTCATGTTCTTCCCTTGAATTACTATAAATCAATATATCATCGAAAAACACTAAAACAAACTTTCTTAAATGCTTGCTCAGTATAGAGTTCATTAATGCCTGGAAGGTGGCTGGAGCATTAGTAAGCCCAAAAGGCATGACTATGAATTCATAATGACCCTTGTGAGTGCTAAAAGTTGTTTTCTCAATGTCCTCAAACTTCATTCTGACTTGATGATATCCAGATCTAAAGTCCACTTTAGAGAAAAAAAAATATTGGCTCCATGAAGCTCATCTAACAAATTCTCAGTAACTGGTATGGGGTACTTGTTCTTGATCGTATTGGAGTTGAGTTGTCGGTAATCGATACACAACCTCCAGGATCCATCCTTATTTTTCACCAAAATAGCAGGAGAAGAAGATGGGCTAACACTTGGTCAAATGGTCTTAGATCTTAGTGATTGTTCTACCAGTTCTTCCATGGCATCCTTTTGGTAATGAGGATTTCTATATGGTCTTTGATTCGCTAGTTTTGTCCCCTGGGCAATAGGTATATGGTGGTCACAGTCCCTTCTTGGACGGAGGTGTTGAGGTTATTCAAAGATGTCTTGATATCTGTTCAACAATTCTTGTATTCCGTTTGGCACTTGGCCTGTTTCTTCTGTAATATTGATAGTACCCTTAGCATACACTACAACACCTACAACTCCCTTCCTCAATAGATTATGTAGTTGACTGAGTTCAATAACGCAATTAGGCTCGGTTGGGTCTCATCTTTAAACACAACTATTTTCACTCCATATTTGGTAATGGATAATTTTCGGGGTTTAAGATTGAGTCCAATTGGACTGTGGGTATATATCCAATCAGCTCCTAAAATGATGTCAATATCCTCTTAATGGCAAAACCTTCACATCTGATGAAAAGTGTTCTCCTTGTATATCATAGCTACAATTTCTGCACAAAGTGTCACTCCATAACAATCCTCCATTGGCTACCATTACCTTCACAACAGAATGATGGATCATTTTACACTGTGCTCTTTCTGCAAACTAAGGACTTATAAAGGTAGCACTGCTCCCACTGTCCACCAGTGCAGTAGCTTTCACTCCTTCCATATGTAATGACAGTGAAAGTATTGTTGGTAGAGCTAGTCCCATGTATTGCATGCATTGACAGATGGAGTACAATTTCGTTCTTCTGATGCTCAGGACTTGGAGGGGCTTAGCATGGACTTTGTTTTGAGATTGCCTAGGACTAAGAGGGGGATTCTATTTTTGTAGTTGTGAATAGGTTTTCTAAGATGGCACACTTTATTCTTTGTCATAAGAGCGACGATGCGTCGCATGTAGCTGACTTGTTTTTTAGAGAAATTATGATATTGCATGGCGTGCCTTGAACCATTGTTTCAGATCGTGTTGTGAAGTTCATGAGCTATTTGTGGAAGACTTTGCGGGTCAAGCTTGGGACAAAGTTGCTCTTTTCAACAACTTATCACCCACAAACCGATGGACAAACAGAGATAGTGAACCGTATACTCTCCATGTTGCTGCGGATAATGATTAAAAAGAACCTAAAATAGTGGGAGGATTGTCTGCCGCATGTCGAATTTGCTTATAATCGGGCGGTACATTCTACTATCAATTGTGTCCTTTCGAGATGATGTATGGTTTCAAACCGATCACACCACTTGATTTGCTACCACTTCCATTGCAAGAACGTGCTAATATGAAGGCTTCCAAGCATGCGGATTTTGTGAAAAAGCTCCATGAAAAGACTAAAGAGTTAATTGAACAGAAGGTGCGTGCTTATGCTTCTAAAGCTAACAAGTCTAGAAAGAAATTGTTATTTGAACCAGGTGACTTGGTCTAGGTACACCTTTGCAAAGAACGCTTTCTAGAGAAGCGTAAGTCCAAATTGATGCCCTGTGGTGATGATCCTTTTAAAGTACTTGCTAAGATCAATGATAATGCATATAAGATTGAACTTCCAGGAGACGATTATGGGGTAAGTACTACTTTTAATGTTGCTGATTTATCACCATTCTTTGGGCAAGACGATACAGAGTCGATGACGACTCTTTTTCAAGAGGGGAAGGATGATGAGGACATCCCTACCTCTCCAAGTGTGCATAAGGATAATCGTGATGTACTTAAAGGTTCCTTGACAAAGGCACGAGCCAAGAAACTACAACAACATGTGAATTTGTTATTTAAAGAGCTTATCTTTGATGAGAATTTGTTACTACCTAATTCTAGTGTTTTGTGCATAATTAGGTATGAGGAGGGAACCGAGACCATGGCACTGGAAGAGCAGTCCAAGTGAGCAAGGCGCAGCCAAGAGCCATGCGGCTGGAGGAGGGCTTCCACGTATCAACGTATGCAGCAAACACCAAGAAGTTCCACGCATGCATGCGCATGAGAAGGAGATCATTATTTGGTCACATAATTAGTCGGTCACGTAATTAGTTGTAGTGGTTGAGTCCGAACTAATAGAGTCAATTGAGTCAATTGGGATTAAAGTAGATGCGTTTGGTTCGGACCTTCTGGACAAACCGACTTGCAAACGGCCGTGGGTCCATGTGTGCGCACATCTAGGATGGGGACGTTCCATAAAGCGACAGTCCTTCCATCGTGTAAAAGCAGACGATGATTTTTTTGAGTTAGTATATTGATTTTTAGTTCTTGATTCTCCGAGCATGATTGAACCATGTCTTTGAGGGAAATTGGGAATTCTACACACGCCCAACCTTTCCGCTGGGAATTGGGAGCGCGATAGGGCTTCGCTTGGTGGTCGTGAAGTTCGGCATGTGTGTTCTCGCAAATTAAAGAGTGTTCGTTCTTGCATTGGCAACAGAGGATCACTACGATTCGAGAGGCTACACGTTAGTATCTTGATCCTACGTCAAGAAGATCGGGTGACCCCGTATCAGTTGGTGTAAGCCACCTCCCCTCCACCATCTTGGGACCGCTTCATCATCAGACCAGGCGCAAGGCAAAGGCTCCGAAGACCCTCGAAGAAGAAGCGTGTACGAGTAAGGGGGCTATGGTTTTTTTCGAAGCGAGCTAAGTGCTAGGAGGGGGCACCACCTCCTATTTATAACCACATCAGACACGCGAAACGACAAGGCACGGAAGCCGAAGAGCCACGCACCAATCAGCCGTTGACACGTGCCCTAAACGGAGCAACGGTTACACACCATTATACCACACAACACCCAACCAAACATTGTCAAAACAGCTCCCAAAGAGGAACGCACCACAGGGACAGCGGAAACACGCTTCGTCAGGCCGAATGGGGTGGTATGCCTGGATCCTCTGGGAAAATGGTGTGGTTTCAGCCTTGACGAAGCAGGACCTCAACCGTGAGGGGTTTGTCATAGGGGCGGCTCTACCGGCCCCAACGACCCGGCGAAACCCGCAGGACAGACTCTGCAACCCATGAGCACGAAGCCCCCCTCCCCGGGGAGCGCCGGGTGTCCCTTCGGGGATGCTCCGGAGATGATCTGAAGCCTCCCCGAAGGGTCTCTGGAGTCTCGCGAGGCCCGAAGCAGTGCATCCTCAGGGACCACCTCAGGGAAGACCCAGAGCCTCCCCAAAGGGTCTCTGGGGTCCCGCGAGGCCCGAAACAATAGGTCCTCCGGGACCACACCGGGGGAGCCAGAGAGGGCCCGCGGCCGTTCCGCTTCAGCAGACTCAGACACCCCTTCGGCATGCTCCAGGAGAAGCGCGAGGGTGGAGCACTTCGGGCGCTGGTGGACCAGATGCACTAGCCAAATAGACCAGGCCTAAGGAGACCCACCGTGAGCCAAAGTCTACGCGTAGACAGGGGAAAAGTCCTTGATGCCCCTGCACGTATAGTACTCTTTTAGGGTTAGGATAGTAATGTAAGTACCATGTTTTAGAAGACTATAAATAGGCATATGCCCGCCATGTAAAAGGCAGATTCAGTTTTTTGGTGCAATCAATACATACATTTTTCTGACAACTAATCCCTTCTCCTGAGGACTCTTTGGTCCCTCCGAATGTACCAATGGTCCCCCTCTCTTTCTATCTAACCTTCTTTTTACTACGATAATGATGCTTTCAAAAAAAAAGTATTATATTATGAAAGTAATTTTTGTGACAAATTTCTCGTACATTTCTGTATGCCCAAACTACATATTTTAGTTGATTTGACTACACGTATTCTGAGGCGAGAGGACTTCTTTTTATGATGGTAAATCTTTTTAATAAAAACTGTATGCTCGTGGTTATAGGGTGTTCCAACATTAGTCATTCACGGAGAAGCGCAGCTCCTACCTTATACAGAGAGAACAGGATTCCAAGTGTCTTTGAACCATTTAATGCATTAGAAAACAGTGCTAGGTAACACAGACGATTAGGATAGCCCGCGTCCACAACATAGTACTTGCCTACACATGTGAAAAAGAAAATAAGAATTGCATGGTACAGTACACATTTGAGGACAAAATGGAGCCTGGATAAAATATTTTTTTACCTTGTGGAGGATGTGGGAAGACTTCCGCATCCACTTCCATTGCATGGTACAATACACTAGTGTCATGCAAAGCTCCCGGCTGACCCGCAGCCACATATGTGAATCGCATATCAAAATCACAAACGGCAAGCACATTTTGAGTAGCAATTCCTGTCTTACCAATGTACCTCACTTGTTCCTCAGGTGAAAGAGAAACACGAATATGAGTTCCATCTAGTGCTCCTATGCAATCCCTAAAGTGTGGATATGCTCTTTGTCATCCCTTATTCTTTTGTGAACTGTCCGAAAATTAGGATCAGTTGGTCTCAAATAATCTTCAGCCATTGCAACCACACTATCAAGAACTTCATGGAATTTCCTACTAATGGTTTCACCAGAGTGCTTAAACCTATTTTGCCCTCTTCTATTTGACTCACATCCACCACATGTGAATAGAAAAATTGCAAGCATTTCATAGGTATTCATGTGTTTTGACGGTCTCAAACCATACCTCTCAACTTGACACATCATGCAGATCCAAAAGATATCCTTGTTCATCAAAGCATTGTGTGGCATTCCCCCGGAGTGTTTAGGGTCTCAATCACCCATCCCATTCCACTGAGCTGTGAGGTCCTTGGCGGTGCCTTGTCCATACAAATGTGAACATAAGCTTCTACAAGTTTAGCACCACCTTGAATGAGAGAAAAAAATTGATGATCATCATCGCTATTTTCATCACTCTCACTTGTAGACATCTGTAAAATAAAATGGTATAGCAAATTATAAAATGCGTTCATACAAATGTAAAGCATAATATAAAATGAGTTCATAAAATGAGTTCATACAAATGTCAAGCATATTATTACAAAATGCGTTCATACAAATGTCAAGCATATTATTACAAGTCTTCAATCATAGGAAAATAAAACATATTGCAGGATACAAGAGACAAGCCATAGGAAGCACTCCTACTTTCCATGCTTGTCATTATATTTCCTACTAAGCCACTTGAACCTAATGTCATCAGTAGGCAAGGTCATAAACATCTCCCTTTGCTCCTTCTTCACAAACAATTCAGTGGCCATGTAGTGTTCATTAGTTTCATAATCGGCACCACAAGCAATCACAACCTCCATCACTTGATCAATAGTGAATTTTCCTTCTTTCTTGGAAGCATATTCATTTGCTGAACTAGCCATACTAGTGATGACTTCTTGAATGAGGATTGCATTATTTGTCTTAGCTTTCTTGCTGTATCTTGGGCCAGGCCTTGCCGCTCTTTGGCACTACCGGGGAAGGGTACCTCCTCTACCTCCTCACCTTGAGCCAAACCTTCTGCCGCACATTCTGCTGCACCTTCCTCACCTTGTGTCGCACTATCAACTGTAGGTGTTGCATTGCCGCCACAAGGGGACCAATGGTCAACACCAATATTAACGATGCCTTGAAAACAAGTCGTCAACTCATCTTCATTTTGAAGGGGTTGCTTCCTAAACTTCCCGCAGCCTGGAATGTCCTGAAAATATCCAAGAGAGCAACACATATTAGTACAAATAATAACAGCAACTAATTTAAAAAGTAACATTCCTATAAATACATATAACACTTACAGCTCTAGCTTTCTTCCACCATTCATCGTCCATATCAATAGTGCCATTATTACGGTTCCAACCGGTTCCTGTTTGCCTCATCTTAAGCTTTTTCCATGCCTTGAAATCTTCCTTCAATTTATCCCATTTGTTCTTGATTTGCGCCTTGGTTAATTCAATACAGTCCTATCTTTGAATCCTTTTTCAACAAAGACATAACCAACCGAATTCAAGAATGTATTTGGCCGATTTCCTTTCTCAACTTGTTCGCCATCAAACCACATAGGATCCGAGTGTTCTCTACGTTCCAATCAATTTCAAGCATCTATAGCAACTCGTAAAGACGAGCTTTGAACATACAGTTGCTAACATGAACTACGGAGGAACTATTTCTTAACTAAAATTTCACCTTGCACAAATCAATTTAACTAACCAGCGGGAATGAAAGGGTGCATCATTTTAAAATATCACCTCATCATTGGCCAAAAATCATACTTATGCCAGCTGCGAATGAAAGCATTTAAAATCGTGTACGGATCATCTACCACATTTATGTGACATGTAACTAATTAAAGGCAGGAGGCATCATATGATAGGCAAACACTACAAAATGGAGCATCGATTCGGATGATAGGCAAACACTACAAAATTGCTTGGATAACTTTAGATTACCATTGTATCTTTCTGGTATGTCGAGGTTGTGTAGTTTTCATGTGAACAGTTCGTGAGTTGAACTACCAGCATAGTTGTTAGGAAATTTCTGCTAAAATGGTACAATTTACGCTTCTCTGAAGTACTTCGGGAAGAGTTGTTAGGAAATTTAGTGAACTTGGTTACATGCTCAAGTCTTTGCAACTAGAAAACAATGTTGCACTCATAAGTTTGTTCTCAGCGGAACAGAGACTTGTGAGAACTTGATTTGCCATCTTGAGAAGCGGGCATGCGAACTACATTTTCCTTGGTGACAATTGAGTTTCTTGATGACCTTGCTCGTAGAGGACATCCTGTTGTTGATGCTATTGAGTTCTTGCATAGCATCAAAATGAGTAGTTTATGAACTCACGATGATTTTGTGAAGGAAATATTGGTTAAATCTTATGTGATAAAAAGCGCTTGGACCTAGGGTACAATCTATGGGTACTAAGCGAAATATGATTTCACTGGCGATAAGTTGATCAATCCATCGGATCAATCAATTGACTTCTTTCTTTGCAGAGTCTGTGGATATGATGTTTATAAGGAGCTCACAAGACTCTAAAAAGCATGGAATGAACTTATTATGATGAGAGTGGTGATAGGGTGATGTCTTAAGATCGGGTGACCCCGTATCAGTTGGTGTAAGCCACCGCCCCTCCACCATCTTGGGACCGCTTCATCATCAGACGAGGCGCAAGGCAAAGGCTCCGAAGACCCTCGAAGAAGAAGCGTGTACGAGTAAGGGGGGTATGGTTTTTTTCGAAGTGAGCTAAGTGCTAGGAGGGGGGCACCACCTCCTATTTATAACCACATCAGACACGCGAAACGATAAGGCACGGAAGCCGAAGAGCCACGCACCAATCAGCCGTTGACACGTGCCCTAAACGGAGCAACGGTTACACACCATTATACCACACAACACCCAACCAAACATTGTCAAAACAGCTCCCAAAGAGGAACGCACCACAGGGACAACGGAAACACGCTTCGTCAGGCCGAATGGGGTGGTATGCCTGGATCCTCCGGGAAAATGGTGTGGTTTCAGCCTTGACGAAGCAGGACCTCAACCGTGAGGGGCTTGTCATAGGGGCGGCCCTACCGGCCCCAACGACCCGGCGAAACCCGCAGGACAGACTCTGCAACCCATGAGCACGAAGCCCCCCTCCCCGGGGAGCGCTGGGTGTCCCTTCGGGGATGCTCCGGAGATGATCCGAAGTCTCCCCGAAGGGTCTCTGGAGTCTCGCGAGGCCTGAAGCAGTGCATCCTCAGGGACCACCTCAGGGAAGACCCAGAGCCTCCCCAAAGGGTCTCTGGGGTCCCGCGAGGCCCGAAACAATAGGTCCTCCGGGACCACACCGGGGGAGCCAGAGAGGGCCCGCGGCCGTTCCGCTTCAGCAGACTCAGACACCCCTTCGGCATGCTCCAGGAGAAGCGCGAGGGTGGAGCACTTCGGGCGCTGGTGGACCAGATGCACTAGCCAAATAGACCAGGCCTAAGGAGATCCACCGTGAGCCAAGTCTCTGCGTGAAGCAGGGAAAAGTCCTTCTTGCCTCGCACGTATAGTACTCTTTTAGGGTTAGGATAGTAATGTAAGTACCATGTTTTAGAAGACTATAAATAGGCATATGCCCGCCATGTAAAAGGCAGATTCAGTTTTTTGGTGCAATTAATACATACATTTTTCTGACAACTAATCCCTTCTCCTGAGGACTCTTTGGTCCCTCCAAATGTACCAAGGGTCCCCCTCTCTTACTATCTAACCTTCTTTTTACTACGATAATGATGCTTTCAAAAAAAAATATAAGTATTATATTATGAAAGTAATTTTTGTGACAAATTTCTCGTATCATTTCTGTATGCCCAAACTACATATTTTAGTTGATTTGACTACACGTATTCTGAGGCGAGAGGACTTCTTTTTATGACGGTAAATCTTTTTAATAAAAACTGTATGCTCGTGGTTATAGGGTGTTCCAACATTAGTCATTCACGGAGAAGCGCAGCTCCTACCTTATACAGAGAGAACAGGATTCCAAGTGTCTTTGAACCATTTAATGCATTAGAAAACTGTATTAAGGGCCTGTTTGGCATGGCTCTAACTCCAGTTGGAGCAGCTCCACTCCAGAACTCCAGGTGGAGCTGGCTCTGAGTGGAGTTGGAGTTGTCTGTATGGAGTGTTTGGCTAGAAGGGTACTCTCGGCTCGAATTGTGGTTTGTCGTGTGGATTGCCCACTTTGCCCTTGGTTGACATGAGTGGAGTTCAATGATGCGTGCAGCACATAACAATAACAACGTATGTTCTCATGTATCGCTTAGCTAAACTGTATGAATCCGAGATACAAGTCCGACAAGCATGTAAATAAATTAAAGTACCAACATATATCAAGATAATCATGTCCAACCAAATTATCCAAGATACAAGTCCATAGTTTCAAAATACAATTACATTAATTCCAAGCTAAGGCGATTTGATGTAGCCAAACTATCACGAAATGAGTCCATAGTCACAAAGCTTGATTCGAAGTGGATCCATCGAGGCATGTTGAGACACATCATATTTGTTGTACCTTTCCTGGATAGTAGGCACATAGTTCGGATCTCGATCGAAATTGCAAAGTCCACATCCCCACTAGCATGCTCACGTATGAAATTGTGGAGAACCATGGTAGCAGCTACAATCTTTTTGTGTGAGCATGGAATATGGAGGCATCTTATAAAGAATTTGCCACTTCATTTTTAATAGTCCAAATGAGCGTTCAATAACATTACTGAGCAGATGAATGGATCGGTTGAACTTCTCTTTTGGAGTGTTTGGTTCCATACCTCGATGCCACTCGTAAATGATACCTTTCACCCTTGTATGGAGCTAGGTAACACAGGACGATTAGGATAGCCGCGTCCACAACATAGTACTTGCCTACACATGTGAAAAGAAAATAAGAATTGCATGGTACAGACACATTTGAGGACAAAATGGAGCTGGATAAAATATTTTTTACCTTGTGGAGGATGTGGGAAGACTTCGCATCCACTTCCATTGCATGGTACAGATACACTAGTGTCATGCAAAGCTCCGTGACCATGACCACATATGTGAATCGCATATCAAAATCACAAGCAGCAAGCACATTTTGAGTAGCAATTCTGTCTTACCAATGTACCTCACTTGTTCCTCAGGTGAAAGAGAAACACGAATATGAGTTCCATCTAGTGCTCCTATGCAATCCCTAAAGTGTGGATATGCTCTTTTGTCATCCCTTATTCTTTTGTGAACTGTCCGAAAATTAGGATCAGTTGGTCTCAAATAATCTTCAGCCATTGCAACCACACTATCAAGAACTTCATGGAATTTCCTACTAATGGTTTCACCAGAGTGCTTAAACCTATTTTGCCCTCTTCTATTTGACTCACATCCACCACATGTGAATAGAAAAATTGCAAGCATTTCATAGGTATTCATGTGTTTTGACGGTCTCAAACCATACCTCTCAACCAGCACATCATGCAGATCCAAAAAGATATCCTTGTTCATCCGAAGCATTGTGTGGCATTCCCCCGGAGTGTTTAGGGTCTCAATCACCCATCCCATTCCACTGAGCTGTGAGGTCCTTGGCGGTGCCTTGTCCATACAAATGTGAACATAAGCTTCTACAAGTTTAGCACCACCTTGAATGAGAGAAAAAAATTGATGATCATCATCGCTATTTTCATCACTCTCACTTGTAGACATCTGTAAAATAAAATGGTATAGCAAATTATAAAATGCGTTCATACAAATGTAAAGCATAATATAAAATGAGTTCATAAAATGAGTTCATACAAATGTCAAGCATATTATTACAAAATGCGTTCATACAAATGTCAAGCATATTATTACAAGTCTTCAATCATAGGAAAATAAAACATATTGCAGGATACAAGAGACAAGCCATAGGAAGCACTCCTACTTTCCATGCTTGTCATTATATTTCCTACTAAGCCACTTGAACCTAATGTCATCGTAGGCAAGGTCATAAACATCTCCTTTGCTCCTTCTTCACAAACAATTCGGTGGCCATGTAGTGTTCATTAGTTTCATAATCGGCACCACAAGCAATCACGACCTCCATCACTTGATCAATAGTGAATTTTCCTTCTTTCTTGGAAGCATATTCATTTCTTTGAACTAGCCATACTAGTGTGACTTTCTTGAATGAGGATGCATTATTGTCTTAGCTTTCTTGCCTGTATCTTGGACAGGCCTTGCCGCTCTTTTGGCACTACCAGGGGAAGGGGTACCCTCCTCTACCTCCTCACCTTGAGCCAAACCTTCTGCCGCACATTCTGCTGCACCTTCCTCACCTTGTGTCGCACTATCAACTGTAGGTGTTGCATTGCCGCCACAAGGGGACCAATGGTCAACACCAATATTAACGATGCCTTGAAAACAAGTCGTCAACTCATCTTCATTTTGAAGGGGTTGCTTCCTAAACTTCCCGCAGCCTGGAATGTCCTGAAAATATCCAAGAGAGCAACACATATTAGTACAAATAATAACAGCAACTAATTTAAAAAGTAACATTCCTATAAATACATATAACACTTACAGCTCTAGCTTTCTTCCACCATTCATCGTCCATATCAATAGTGCCATTATTACGGTTCCAACCGGTTCCTGTTTGCCTCATCTTAAGCTTTTTCCATGCCTTGAAATCTTCCTTCAATTTATCCCATTTGTTCTTGATTTGCGCCTTGGTTAATTCAATACCCGTCCTATCTTTGAATCCTTTTTCAACCGCAGCATAACCAACTCAATTCAAGAATGTATTTGGCGATTTCCTTTCTCAACTTGTTCGGCCATCAAACCACATAGGATCCGAAAGTGTTCTCTCGTTCCAATCAATTTCCGGCATCTATAGCAACTCAAAGACGAGCTTTGAACATACAGTTGCTAACATGAACTACTGAGGAACTATTTCTTAACTAAAAATTTCACCTTGCACAAATCAATTTAACTAACCAGCGGGAATGAAAGGGTGCATCATTTTTAAAATATCACCTCATCATTGGCCAAAATCATACTTATGCCAATCTGCGAATGAAAGCATTTAAAATCATGTACGGATCATCTACCACATTTATGTGACATGTAACTAATTAAAGGCAGGAGGCATCATATGATAGGCAAACACTACAAAATGGAGCATCGATTCGGATGATAGGCAAACACTACAAAATTGCTTGGATAACTTTAGATTACCATTGTATCTTTACGGTATGTCGAGGTTGTGTAGTTTTCATGTGAGCAGTTCGTGAGTTGAACTACCGCATAGTTGTTAGGAAATTTCGCTAAAATGGTACAATTTACGCTTCTCAAGTACTTCCGGGAAGAGTTGTTAGGAAATTTAGTGAACTTGGTTACGTGCTCAAGTCTTTGCAACTAGAAAACAATGTTGCACTCATAAGTTTGTTCTCAGCGGAGCGAGACTTGTGAGAAACTTGATTTGCCATCTTGAGAAGGCGGGCATGCGAAACTACATTTTCCTTGGTGACAATTCGAGTTTCTTGATGACCTTGCTCGTAGAGGACATCCCGTTGTTGATGCTATTGAGTTCTTGCATAGCATCAAAATGAGTAGTTTTATGAACTCGATGATTTTGTGAAGGAAATATTGGTTAAATCTTATGTGATAAAAAGCGCTTGGACCTAGGGTACAATCTATGGGTACTAAGCGAAATATGATTTCACTGGCGATAAGTTGATCAATCCATCGGATCAATCAATTGACTTCTTTCTGCAGAGTCTGTGGATATGATGTTTATAAGGAGCTCACAAGACTCTAAAAAGCATGGAATGAACTTATTATGATGAGAGTGGTGATAGGGTGATGTCTTCAAAAGGTGATTTCTTTGCTTATCGGGAGCATAAGAATTTTGTTTGTATACTTACCAAAGTGTTGGAAAACAATAGTGGTGTGAGGCTAGCAAAAGCTGGATAAGGGGATGATGGCTATTGAATTAGGGCCTAACACCTCGAGCAGATCATTGCGGAAGGTCAAAGTAAAGTGATTTTACGGTCTCACAAGATTTTATGAGAGAGGCGGACTGTCCTATGCACTTACCCAAGAAATCGGTGATAGCATTTATCTTTGGATGCATCGGTCATTTTGTGGTCATTTTAGATTAGATGATCTTCACGACCTTTAATTCACTGTGGATCATCAAATGCTTCGATCTTGATTCATGATTGGTCTTTGGTGCGATGATATTCATTTTGGAGTTACGCTTCTCGCATGAACGTATCTCATCCATGGCTATTAATTCCCTCGATCTTGAGGTGTTGATCACTTGATATTTTGTTGGTTTGGTGAGGTGAAGTATTGATTAGCTATCTTTGTAGTTCAACTCACGTGTATGCTTTTGGAGATGAATTTTCCCGATGATTTGGAGAGGCTTAGATCGAGTGAGGTTGCTCAAGACCCTCAAGCATAAGAACATAATCAAGTTCTACAATTCATGGCTCGACAAGAAAAACAACAACATAAATTTCTGAGATCAAGCATATTAGGAAAAACTTCACGACTGAGTTCATTGGCCGGGAGGAGGGCGGTTTGGCGTGCGTGGCGCGGCGGCGTGTCGTGGCGCGGCGGGCGTCTGAGGTGGGGTTGGTGGGCGTGCGGCTGAATCATGGCGAAGGGCGAAGTAAGGGCGAGGCCAAGGCGAAGCGAGGTTGGGTTGGGTTAGTCGAATCATGAGTGAGTGGGGCAGCGGCGGCGGCGGCAGCCGGAGCGGTTGCGTTTGGGGTTGAGTCAGCGCGCCGAGCTGGGTAGGTGGGCGGCGTGAGGGCGAGGGCGCAGGCGGGCGTGGGCGGCGAGACTCACGCGTGGGGCGATGGGAATGGGGGACGGCCAATGGGTAGGATAGAAAAAAAAGCGATTCGTTGAATGGAGTGTGTGTCGATGGCAAAGGTGGGTAATTTCTTTGAAACTCCATGTCTAGATCTATTTCGGATGATTGTAGAGTTGGAAAATAGATGCTCCAAGAGAATGAACTAGAGCTCCAAAAACTCTATGGAGTTAAGCTGCTCTAATTTTTTTTGGAGTTGGGGTGTTTGGCTAATTTTACCCAGCTCTAGCCTGGAGTTGGGCTCTAGAGCCATGCTAAACACCCCCTTACTCCACAGCAAGTTTGAGCGGCACAAATCCTCCGTGACGTCAGTCATCAATATACCATATCCATAACAGGACAGATTTAATCAGCACAACAAATTATAACAGGATTACCCAAAGCCCGTCATATATTATGGAGAAGCATGTTATGAAATACACCTTTTTTCTACTTAAGTGCCAAAATACCCAAGCGCTTGTGAACCTAGACAACCTCCAGCTTCTGAGGGTACTATCGTTACCAGTAGCGCTCATAAATAATACAATACGAAATGTATAGTGTCTGATCGATCAACAAGCTAAAACAAAACTTGCAATGCGTAGTAGTGCTTTGCAGCAGCCCTGATGTTGTACACATCATTTCTTCAATAGTTTCCTCAACACATCCTCAGCATGATGCTCCATCTTTGGTAAAGCCCAGTCATGCTGGATGATATCCAGGCTATCTTTCTCTGCGCCCAAACTCTGGAAATGGCAAATTGAAAAAAAGTAAGAACTTCTGTATTAATCAAGTTCTTACAGAGAAATCACTGAAACATACAGAGAAATCACTGAAACATGCATGCATATAGGCATTTAGTGAAATCAATAATGTAAAAACAACCAAAACACTAAAAACATAAAGAAGATTGTGATAATTTTGGCAAAGAAATAACAACAAACAAATGAAGTAAAACAACCATGTGTATTGCTGAATTGATAATATGCCTATATGAAAGGGCAAAAGGAAGATATGCCAGCTTTTGCATTGGAAGTGTAGCACCCCAGCAGTACCATGTGTCTAACAACAGAGCAAGAGAAAGAAAGTACAATTTGCATTGCACAACATAATTCTTGAAAAACAACCGAAATCCTAAAGTATCATTTAAAACTTAACAGAGCCAAGCATGTGGAACAACAGTCCATAGGAGGTCGCCAATTAACAGTAATCGCACAAATCATCACTATGCGTCATTACAATAAATGCAACACCGAACGCAATTCAAACATCATTCACATAAGCTACATCAAGCTTATACAGCTTTTGTTTAAACTACAATCTGATTTAAGAGAAGGTTGAATTAATGCAGTACATAAAAAGCAAAAATGCTCAGATGCTAAACAGAGTTGTTTTCATCTTATGCATGTGAAATTACGAGTATTGTTCGGTACATGTATATATGTATCAGTTGGGGGTAAGCATGGAATTTCATTAAAAGATGGAGCGCTTCATACCATTGTTGGATTAAAGCCAAATCCGCCACCCATCTGCATCATCTTTTGTGCATCATCAGTGGCTGCACATCATGAACAAATCATAAAACTCCGAGACAACAAACAGCAATTAAGACAGACCATAAATATTATAAAGTATTGTGTAGAAGTAGACTAAAGTGTGTATCTAACCATTTTCTTCGCCAAGGATCAGACTGAAAAGACCCCTCAAGCCGAATAAATTGAGGAAGTACCTAATAATAACACCAAACCATTAGGGCACTTTAGACCTTGTAAGTTGTTATGTAACCTGGATCATTCCTTGACAAAAAAAAGGGTAACAATTTTATACACACCATGAACGGCTGCTAACATAGCTCACATCAACAGTACTGAGATCTATCCCATTTTGCAGCATTCCCCTGAATCGTTGAGTCAATGGAAAAGGAATTTTGGCTGAAAAGAGATTGGCAAATATGTGAGTCCAAGGCTGCAAGCACATGCCATTGAAGTGCACACATGATCACAAAAACAACAGAAGCAGAAAATGCATATGGCTATATATCAGCTACCAGTACGCTGAATCCCACCAACCATTTCGACCTTATAAGAAATTTCTATATCTTAAAAAGTCAAGATCCTTTTAGAATTTTATTGTCAAAAAACCTATAAATCACAGGCCAGAATACAGTGAAAAGTGCATGAATGCAAAACTGATGTACCTGAACATTTTCAACAACAAGTTTCCAAATGCAAATAGAAGAAAAGGGATAACTACTTGCCTTAACGTAAGCAATAACATGACAGGAAACTTCAACACAAATACACGACACAGAATCATTTGTGGCATCTACTGATGCATTTCTATCAAAATGTTTGATGAACCTCATAAGATTTCTTCAATAAGAACAACATTATGTACAATAGATTTCCACGGACTTAAACGTTAACGTACTTTTGTAATTAGCAATGATGATCTTAAAACAATGAAATAAATGTATGAAAAGAGCAACTACCATAGTAGTGTACACAGTAAAGCACATACCTGCAACAAAACCTGAAAAGAAGAAGTTCACCCATGCAAATGTAAGTGTCTGCAAAATGATGAAACAACCTGTTAATAGAAGGAACAGAGGTAATTACGATACAAATAAATCAATACGCATGTCACTGAACCTGCGGAACTATCATGGAGAGATTCTTCTTCATCATGTCCATGGCCATGTTTGGATCTGAAAACATGGCCGCTTGAGCTTTCTGTGCATCTTCTTTTGGAACATGAAGTAATCCATTTTCCTACAGTGCACTCAAGATTGTCACAACATCATACACTCCAAAGATAATGTTTCAACAGTTCGAGGAGCGATGTGTCAAATCAGAATTTCATAATCCCTAGATGGGCTTAGTAAACTCAGATGATTCAAGTGGAATTACCTCGTTGGTGTAATAAGATTTGCGAGCCTTGAAGGCCTTGGCTGGGATGAACTGCGAACTGGTCCTCAGGTTCCTCGCCCTGATGACCACCTGGCTGCGAAGAAGCAAAACACTCACATCAGTTACATCAGCAGCAGCTAAACATGAACAGAAGCAACAGTAATACGTAACACGCTCGCAGGCACTGAATTCCTAAGCAACCCCTGTGTGGTTCCTGGATCTAGATCGCTCGGATCGAGCGAATCAGCGAACAGATCGGGATGGAATTGGACGGGAGGAGGTGCAGCGAGGAAGAGGAAGAAGAGAGCACTGACCCCTCCTTCACTAGCTTAGGATCGGGGGAGGGCGAGGACGCCGGGGAGCGCATGAGCTTAGAGACGAAGTAGCGGAGCACGCCAATGAGCACCATCACCACGGAGAGCGGGACGAGGACCCAGTCCCGGATCGCCGTGTCCAGCACCAGCTCCTCCGCCATCGGATCCGGGAGGGGGGACTAGCTACGGCCTACGCGGGGCGGCGACCGGCGACGCGGCGGTGGCGTCGCGAGGAGAGGAGAGAGGAGAGGTAGATGGGCCGAGGCGGAGGAGGCGACGAGGTCTTCACTGTAGATTGAAGGGGGGCGCGATCTTTTTCCTTGGATTAAGTAAATTGTTCGTCCGAAGCACTTGACTTGTTTAATACAATATATATTCGTAGTTTAAAGTTCATCCTCAAATGTAACACCGAATACAATGCATACTTGAAGTTTAAACCATGCAAAAACCGTCGTGTAATTCTTTCGATGTCGGTTTCGTGCCATGTGAAAAAAAAAATCATTTCCACCGTGGACGACTGGGATACGGTCGCAACTTACCCTTTGAAGAACACATCGCCGCCGTTCTCTCTCTCTCTCTCTCGAAGGGGATTAGGGTTTGGAGAGTGTTGCCCGATGACTAAAGGCGGTGCCATGGCGAGCTCTAGGAGCTCGAGGGCGGCAGCGGACTGGAGGAAACACGAGGTCAACGAGCATCGAGTGTACCCTCCATCGGCGCAGTTCATGGTCCCTCCACATCACCTATCCCGTATTAGAGAGCGACCACTGGAGTATGCTCCAACTATCAATTACCACTACGGAGAGAAGTCTGGTAAGTGGATATCATGGAGTGACTCTAACCTGGCACGGAGGTACATGACATGCATGCGAGCTCGGGTCAATCTTGTTTGCTAATTGGTCGATTTGTTTTTTAAGTTTTTTCTGATTTGTGATTGGTATTTGAAGGCCAGAGGCTGCAAGTTTTAGGCATGATACGACGATGAGACAACCCCGTTCTTGAGGCAACTGCTACTGAACTTGGCGATGTTGTTAGGGCTTTGAGGAAGGAAAACAATGAGCTCAGTGGAGATATTTTCGATGCAAGACAAGAGTTGAGTGGGGTTAAGTCGAGGCTTGGAGAATGTGTTGTAGCACTGGCTACCAATTTGAGGGAAAAGGAAGCTTCACTAGTTGGACTCGCTAGTAGGGTAGCTCAGCTAGAGAAACAGAAAAGAATGATATTGTTCTTGTTTGGTTCTTTTTGTTGTGATGTTAGTTGGTACTAGGATCCTCAGTACTATGACTATGGCATGAAACTGAAATCGCCCGGCCCTATAATCTCATGCATAATGTATCAATGTTGGTTATGAATATGGGGAATCCTATTGGTTGTGATGAATGTTATCATGTGGTGCATTGTGGTATGTCATAAGTTTGGCAATACTTGAATGTTTCCCTGTTTTTCATTTTATGTCAGTTTGGCACAAGTTTGTCCAACTTATAAATGTGAGGTATTTTCCATTTTCCAGCCTGTTTCATTAAGCAGTCAAACAAGATTTGCAGAATGCTATTGTTCTTGTTTTTGGTATCTGTATTTTCTATTTTCTGTCACGTGGTATGTGTATACGACAAGTTTGTTCTCTCTGGCAAAACAAGAGTATGTACATGTAAGCATCCAGCCTGCTTCAGCAAATAGTCAAATATTTATTAGTTAGTACTCATCATGGAGGTCAAAACCAAGCAGAATTGGTAATACTTGACAAGCACAACACAAAGTAGTTAACAACAAATTGGATTGTATAAGTTTGAGAATGACATAACACGTGACAGAAGTTTAGGAATACTTGAACATTACAAGTCTGGCAAATTCATGGAAGCACATAAAACAAGTCTGGCTATGACATAGCTTGAGATTACATCACTGATTAATTGGTATACCCAGAAGCTTTGCAAGCTTTGAACTACAACTTTGCTTCCTCTTGCTTGGAGTTAGCTTCTTCCTTTGGCAAGGAGGTGACTTGGCTTTGGCTTGACTAGATGTCACTTGAATGTTCACACACGACTTTGCCCTTGCACATAGCATAGTTGCCTCCAAGTTCATAGTAGCAGAACCACCATGAATTGTACTAACTTTAGCAGTAGCAGAGGTTCTAATGATCCTCTGATTTGGCATACCATAATGTAGGTACAGATGTCTTCAACTAGTGGTTAGTAGTTTGTCATATGCAAGTAATTGAAAATCAAGCTATGTAATTAGCAGATGAATCCACATTCTGAATAATTGTTCATGTCCTCTCTGAGTATAAAATTCCTACCCAGTGCGACTCTTTTTGGTTTGAGTTGGTGGGTAGTTAGCATTTGACCTAGCCTTTCTCTTCTTGTTTATATTTGTACAGCTCTGTTGTGAACCAGGAATAACATCCTGCAATGTCAGATGGGCATAAACTATGTAATAAACAATATGCTAATGGTAGTGCATATTACCAGGGGAATAGGGACAGCTGATGCAGAGTTGCCAACACTTGCAACATGAGCTTGTTGGCCCTGTCTGGCCCCTGAGGTTTACTGTGCCTGGCCATTCCCTCTCTCACAGTTAGATCTGTTGTGTCCAATCCCCTTGTAGAGCCTGCACCTAATGATTGTGCTAACCTTAGACATTCTTGTTTCTTTACGCTTCTCATTTTGTTCTCTCTTCCTATCTTTCTTTGGCCTGCCAGGTATTTTCTGAAACTTTGGTGGCCTTAGTCTTGGCCTCTCGGATGTGGGCCAACAACTCATGCCCTCAACAGTTGCAAGCAGTGCTCATAAGTCTTGTTGTACTCTTCAATAGAGTAGCATGGTGCTATGTAGTCATCAAGGGTAGTGCTCCTCCAATAGATGCAACAAATAGCATGTGGGCAAGGCAAATCAGACAATTGCCAATATCTGCATGAACAAGTCCTGTTGTCCAAGTTAACTAACCACTTATGATCTCTATGTGTGACCTCAAAACTATCCTTGCCATTGTACATTGCATGACAAAAAACTGATTCATTGATGTAGTCCTTAAGCTTCTTGAAAAATATTAGGGCATATTGCACATGTCCACTTCTCTGCCTTTCTTTTGTTCGTCTGGATTCTAACCATCACTTTCCTCCTGATCCACTCAATCATGCTGATGATTGCGAGGAACCTCGACTCAACTATGGCATGATTGAATGATTCACACATGTTGTTGTCCATAGAATCACAACATTATGCCAACTTGAACCATGCTCTGCTCCAATGTTGTGGATCCGTCCTTATGATTGCATTAGCACCTTCAAGGGTATCCTTGCAAGATTTGCCCTATGGTGGTTGAAAAGATTTACAAATGGAGCTTTGGCACACATCCATAATTTCTTCTGCCAAAATTTGTCCTTGTAAGTCTTCCTGGAGTTGGCATAGATGTGTCTTGCAGACATCCTATGCTCAGCTTTGGGTACCCAATACTCCACATCATTTAGTAGGCCCTGCAACAAACAAATTGTTAAGTACTGGTTATGTGATATGAGACAAATGGTTAGGTATTGGTTTTGTAATGACACTTACTTTCTGTTGATCTGAGATGATAACCCATCCATCACCATCTCTAATTTTTATATCTCTGAAGAAAATCCCCACATAACCAGTCCTATGCTTCATTGATCCCCTTCTCAACTACAGCCCAAGCTATGGGGTACATTTGATTGTTTGCATCTCTTTCCATTGCACAAATTAGCTCATTATTGGTTGGACCTTTGAAGAAACAACCATCTAAACCTATCGCTTTCCTACATCCAGTAAGAAAACCTATTCTGCAAGCATCCAAACATATGTACATCCTTTGAAATACTGCTTCTGTTGTATCTGGATGAAGCTTAACCACCACTTTGCTCCCTGGATTGCTCATAAGAAGCTCCACTTGGTAGTCAAAGACCCTTCCATACCCTCCCTTTTTGGAATCTAACATCTTCTACCAGACTAAGGACTTAGCTCTTTTACACTTAACAATGCTCATATCAACATGCATTTGTTCCTGAACTGTTTGCTTCATGTACTCAAGCTTCCAGGTTAGGTTTGCCATGATGGTACTCTCAAACTTTTCATATATTCTCTTAAAAGTGTCAAGTTTGTTGTCCTTTCTTGGTGGGCACGTGTGTTCATCCTTAAAACTACTTGCCAATCATATGTCCTGCTGTTATTTGACAACAGGATGACTCAAGGACACTTTGGTCACTAACATTTAACCCTAACCCTTAAGTTGTAATTTTGGAGAAATGTAATAAAATACCTCCTAACTAGTCCATACTGCCTAATTGCTTGAATGAAAAGGTCATTGCAGCTAAAGGTCATGCCCAAACTAAAGGTAGGAAGACTGGCTTTTGAGTCATACCTGGGGCTGGGGTACTTTGATTTCTTCCTCAATAGCTCACCATCAATGCCTCCTTCCTCATAGCCACCCTCTTCCTCACTCTCAGAAAAATAAGAAGTGTCCCTGCCCTCTTGTCATTTTCCCAAATTGTCAACTTTAGAATCATCAAAGGCCACTAATTGCCCAACCTGGACTGTAGAACTTCTTCTTGCATGCAATATCCTCTGCAGTCTTAACTAGTGACATTGGTATGACCTCCACCTCTTTGCTAACATTATCTGACACAACCTCATCATCATCTGTCTGCAACCAAGCATCAACCTCATCTTCCCAATCAATGCATTCATCTTCTTTGTCACCCACACCATCTGAGACAGCATCAACTCCCACTGTTTCAACAAAGATATCCACAACACCACCATCAATGATACAGTCACCATCAACACAACTATTAATATACTACCGTATCCGAAACACTAAACAAACTTGGCGGCCACAAAAACACCCAAACTAATCACGCAATACAAGCCGCGAATCATGCCAGATCTAAGAATAAAGAACCCACCAGGGTTCATTACCAATCCTCGCGGATCACTGATGTCGTCGGTGCAGTCCATCGGCTAGCCCTATCCTCTCCAGCGAAGAGGGATCTACAAGTAGAGAGCTTAGGTCAGGCGAGGACTCTGGGGATCTCTCTCTCTCTCTTTTTCTCTCTAAAAGGAGGCCCATTCTGCATAGGACACCAGTATCCTTTCTCTCTCTCTTTTTTCCCTTTTCTTCTCTCATTTTTTCGGGGTACCATGAAGAGATGCTGAGAGTTGAAACATGTTTGAAAGTTTTGGAACAAAATTCTTCTGCCACTATTCTAAGCTATGTAAAAATGACCGGGTCGCACGGTTGTACCTCCCTGTCCTCCAAGTTGGTAGGCAGGTAGATAGATGTGCAGTGTGGCATGAGGTCTCTGTGGGGTGAATGTGTGAGTGCTAGAAAGCTAGAAATAAAATAAAAAAGAACATGTTCCAGTATTTTATGTTACTATCAACTTCAGCGTGCAACAGTTGAAATTAGACTTAACAGTAAAACTAGTTCCTAGAAGTAAAAAAAAAAAAACCAGTTCTCACCGTACCAAACAGGCAATTTCTGTGCAAAAATCTAGTATTAGCGATTCATAGCTGTTCCCTAAACACCAAGTCTTCTGTGCGTAGCAACAATGCTGTATAAGAAAAAAAAAGAGTTAGCTTAAAAAAAACAACATTGCATGCGGGGAAACATCCTATTCAACACAAATGCATTGCCTAACAATGTAGTAGTCACATGAAACTAAGAAGTAACCATGAATTCAAGCAATAATCAAATTACCTCACAGGTAAAAACTCTATTATTGTATTTGTTACTCATTGTTTTGGAGTAGTCATTTGGTAGAAAGATATACCTGTGCTCTACGTGAAATCGTTTAGCAATATGTAGGCATCATTGACCAATAGTAAGTAATTCGCTTTGTACTGTCGAAAACTAAGTATCATATTGTATACAGTGTTGTTACAGAAGACCACAAATTTTGCGTATATTTTTTTGCTCCGTTACGTGGATCCAATAAAACATCTAAAATTACAACAAAAATGATGAGAAAAAGTACCATAAAAAAGAAACTAGAAAACAAAATGTGACTAGGCGCAATTGCCTGCCACCAACAAAACCAGATGTCACGAGACAAACAAAATGCAAGTAGGAACGGTCGTCTATTACTAACAAAATATCATTAAAGAGGAAACTGATAAACAAATGGTGATTATGTGCACTTGCTCGCCACCCAACAAAAACAGGTGGCACGAGACAGACAAAACACGGGTAGAAAGGGTCGTCTATTGCCAACAAAAAACAACAATCAACATCACTATTTTTAAGTATCTGACGTGTAAAGCTATCTATACACATAAGCAAAAGATAAGCGCAAGGAAATGAAATACATGTGGCCTGCTTTCCAAACAGAAAAAACAACTTATCTAATCTAAGAAATCAATATTTGCGTTAGTAGACACAACAAACTATGTTTTATCCTCTCCCAAGCTAATATTAGAAATTCATGAATAGTCATACCAGAATTTATTGCAAAATCCATGGTCCTTTAAACAAAAAATGAAAGAGCAAAAGCAAATGAAATGTCACTTGTGACTTATCCACCCTGGGTACGCCGAGCAATAGCCACTGGCAGAATCCTGACGTCGCCGTGGAACAGCCGAGTCACCTACCCGTACAATTAACGACGAGGCGTAGGCCCATCCCGGTCATTTCCATCCTCTCCGGCGCATCCCAGCCGCACATCGCCTCCCCGCACGAACACCAAAGCAGGGGGCCAGGGGCAATCACGGAATTGCGGCGCCATTTCCCGGGACGAAATGGCGGGCCAGGCAGGAACCAAACCAGGAAGCGGTTCGAGGGTTTAAGAAGCGACGCCTTCTCCCCCTCGGACTCCGCACCGGCAAAAACAAAGGCCGAAACAAAGGCGGAGAAGGGAGAAAAGGCTCAGGGAGAGGGAAAGAAAGGGAAAGCATTCGCGGCACGGGCGGCGGGCGGCTTGAGGTTATCCGAGGGAGAGGAGACGGGGAGGGGGCGCTGACTTGGCACTCCTAGTCTTAGGGTTGTGGACTCCGGTCGCCGCGGAGTCAGCAAGGTCACTCCTCGCTCCTTTCCCCCACATCAATTGTACGATGCTTGTGTGTGTGTTTCTCTCTTTGATTTTTTTTTTCTGGGTTTTGTTCGAGGTTTTTGAGGGGGTTGTAGTGGTTGCTGTACAGAGAAAGGTGTGTGTGTTTTTATTTTTTATTTTCTTCAGGTGCGGTTTTACTGTTTTACTGTTCGTGGAGTACTATGTTTGGCGAACATGTGTGGGTTTGCTCCGGTTTTTCGGTCCGAGGTGAATGCTTTATGCTTGATCAGGTGGCGAGTTGGTCATTTGTGCATGTTTTTGCGCCATTTTTTATGGGGGTTCGTTTGATGTTGCTCTGCAGCCTGGTGTTAGTCCATGTCTCCCTGAGACGGCGATTCTTCACCAAAGGTGTTGTGTTGTGTGTGTGTGTGTCCTTTTCTTCGGGGGATTGGAAATTTTGGGTTCGATGAAGAATTTGAGTTTTGATTGGGTATCAGAAGGAATTGGACTAGTAAATTTCTGAAACTGTAATGTTTTTGTGTTAAATGATGAATGTATGCTTGACTTTCACCAAGAAGTTCACGTCTTTGGTGTTCTTCATGGCACAAATATCGTCAGGCGGTGGATTTTATGCTGATGTGCGGTACTGGTGTGTTGGATTACACACTGTGTGTAAAAAGGTTAACTTTTTTTGGCATTTTGCAATTAAGGAGCTTTGATTGTTATATTCCTACCGGGAATAGTTTTTGCATGATTATTTGCCTTGGAACATGCATCTTTGGGGGTTCCTAGAATTACATGTCTTCTTAGTCTGCATTCGCATAGGCGTCCCAAAAAAGAACTACACTTGCAGACTTTAGCTGAGAAATCAGCACTAAACGATCACCTTTTGTTGTCCAGCAAAATGGCCACAGAGAGTGCTCTGCCGTTAATAGGAGGAATGGGAGCTGGGAACTGGCCACCAAGCAAGGACCTGGGTTCATATAACTCTTTGCCAGCTAGCCTTTCAGGAGAAGAGTTGGCGTTCATGTCAAATGGTGGTAGTATTTATGGGAGTTGGAGGGATGCTGTCCCGAATCGCAGTGGAAGTGCTCCCCCTAGCATGGAGGGGTCTTTGTCTGCACTTCAGAAGAGTGGGAACCTTGAAGCCGCATTGGGGAACTCGGGCACTGGAGCTGGCAGTTCAAAGTCTGAGGAGCACCTCCGTTCTGATCCGGCGTACTTTGAATATTATGGCTCCAAGGTGAATTTGAACCCAAGGCTTCCGCTACCAATCGTTTCAAGGGAGAGCCGCCACTTGATGAACCAGTTTGGCAAGGCTAGACCATGGAGGCCGTTCTCCCTTGACGATAGCAGCAGCAGGTCCTTGTTTCGTTGTCTTTCTGCTCTATCAACGCACAAGGAAGAACCTGAGGATGACAGGTCGCCAAGGTTGGATTCAAGTTCAGCAGAGGATGCTCAATGTGATTATGGGCAGAGCACATCTAACTTAGGAAGCCACAGTTCAAATCTTGTAGATTTAATGCAGGTAACTGGTCCATATATTAACTTCTTAAGCATTTTTAGCTCTGCTGCTTTTTGTTCCATGTGTGTTGTAAGCAAACTTATTGTTTTTTTATTACCAAGATACTCATTTTTCATTGATCGTTTTTTTTGGAACATTAAGTGTTAAAATATTCAGTTGTTAGGAAGTTGTAGCTATTGAGCATAGCAATTGAGCACTCTTTGAAATATTTTTAATCTTAAGTTATAGCAGAGATTTAACACTTCAGCGCTGTTTTGGAATAGAAACTGCCAATTCTGAATGGTTAGACTGATTGATCTTGTCTTTTTATCTATCAGCAAAATAAAATCAAAACATATATTTGCTTTAAGAAAAGATGTTGGGATTGGCAACATCGAACCCAGCATTTTTCTTCATACTCTTACAGGAAGCACATAATTCCTGATTGTGCTCAATAAACCGTGTTGTTTACCAACTCTCAAGGGTTGGATTTTTCTATCTCCATGAGAACTTTCTTTTCTTTTCTTTTTTGCATGCAGATGAACTCCGTAATATCACCTTTTTTTTCACCACAGAGTATGTTATTGTTGATAAGCACTGCATATACATTTTGAACATATTACTAATTGTTTGCTTATTGTTCAGGAAAACTTTCCTCAGAGCACTGCTTTATATGATAATTCTGATCCTTCAAATACCAATCCTGCTGATGGAGGATCTATCTATTCTGGCATTAACTCATCAAAGAATTCCCTACTTGATGTTGCTAAGTCATCAGACTTGAATGGATTTCCACAAGATACTCATCAGTGGTTGCCTAGACCTATTGGGGATCCACTGAGAAATACACCTGGTAGCAACAGTCTCTCAGCTTCATCTGGTTCTGATCACAATGCTATTATTCAAGATTCTCAGCAGGGAAATCCAAGCATGGACATTAAGCCTGGTGGTGCAGTTGGTGCCATGCTTGACAGTGTGGACTCAAGTACGAAGAACCTGAAGATTAGTTTGGATACCCAGGGTAATTCACATGTTATGCAACAGTGGCAGAATAATGCCTTACTGCAGAATGGCACGTCACATCTAGTCCATGCTGATCCTCTTCAAATGATTCCTCAAGGAATCAATCTTCCTCAAATTCCATTTGTGGATAACTTCTCTCATGCTCATATGAAATTACACTCTGGTGACATTCTATTGTTGTCCCAGCTTGGAATGACAACACCTTTTTATACACCGAGTTCTTTTGGGAGCCCATATTATCAGAATTTCCAGTCACCTAGTGTTTTGGCTCCTCCATTTGAAATTGATGGATATGGTTTGCATGGTTCATTCTTGCCACCTGTTATAACTAACTTTGCTCCGCAGCTTCCTGTTATGACACCTTTTGATACTCCTCTTACTCCAAGCTTTAGTGGTTTTCCTTCAGCAGGAAATCTTGCTGCAGGAACTGAATATTCACACCCATATAAGATTTATGAGCAACTTGGGGTAGCTATGCCGCCATCCATTCCCGATCTGAGCCTTATTCATTATTTTCAGCAACCCTCTATGCATCAGTATGGTGGTGGAAATCAATATGATACAATGGGTTCAAGTACTAACTTTGTGGGGAATCCTACTGGCCTTTTTGGCTCACAAAAAGTATTGCCTGAAACCATACACCAGTCAGAGCAGAGGTTTCAGCTCCCAATGACTGGAGCTTCTAGTTCCCCTACACTCATAAATGGAGGAAATTCTGCTGTAAATTATCAGAGCACCTCACCTTACACTGGTATACCAATGCCTTATCCTGCAAATCCGGTGTTTCACGAGCAACCTTCATCTGGAACATATCCTCATGACAAGAGAGATGATGCAATGGGGTTCCAATCCCCTTCAAACAATATGCCCACTAGTTCTGGGATTCGAGGACAGCGAGGGAAGGAGAAATCTGATGACCCCAAGGCACACTCTTTTGTTGAAGAACTAAAGTCTAACAGAATTCACAGGGTTGAGCTATCTGACATCAAAGGCCATATAATGGAGTACAGGTCAGTTGTTGTGTTGATTATTTCATTCGTTGTTTAGATGTATATAATCCAATAGATGTATATAATCCAATGAAAAGTTTGAGGCGTTAATTGCTTTCATGTTCTTGACCTCAGCTCTGACCAAAATGGTAGTCGGTTCATTCAGCAGAAGCTGGACAATTGCACCACTGAAGAAAAGGCCTTAGTGTTTGCCGAAGTCATTCCTCATGCTTCATTGTTGATGACTGATGTCTTTGGAAATTATGTGATCCAAAAGGTATACCGTATACTGTTATCTTTTCTTGTATGTGTTATCTGTGGCAAAAATTTTATGCATGTCATGACACTTAAACTTGCATGATTGTACCTTTTTTGGGAAGGGATTATATGATTGTACCTTGTTACCAGCAGCAATTGTGAATTGTATATTCGTATGAAAATAAATAACGTCTAGTACCTGCAGTTCTTTGAACATGGGAGCCCTGAGCAAAGGAGAGATCTTGCCAGTAAGCTTGTTGGCCATGTGTTACCTTTGAGCCTTCAGATGTATGGATGCCGAGTAATTCAGAAGGTATTCTTGATTTCTTTTTGGGAAGTGCAACTTTATTTCTGCATCATGATTTGGAAATCCAATTCTACTGCACCATGTCAACATTTTCCACGACATTTTGTAACATGTATTGTCTGAATTTCTCTCCATTTGTTTGGAGAAAATTTTCCGGATGCTCTCACTGTTGGATTTAGTTTATTCTGATATTTCATATAACTTAATACTGTTTTCACTTCCAGCTTCACTGTTAAAATTGCAGGCCCTTGAAGCAATTGAGCTTGACCAGAAAATAGATCTTGTTCGTGAGCTTGATGGACATGTGCTGCGTTGTGTTCGTGACCAAAATGGAAATCATGTTATACAGAAGTGCATTGAGTGTGTCCCAATGGAGCATATCGGTTTTATAATATCTTCTTTTCAGGATCAGGTTGCCAAACTATCAACACATCCATATGGTTGCTGTGTTATTCAGGTGAATTGGTAACAGTGTTTTTATACTAACTTATTGCCATGTTCTTGTGTGTTGAACTTCTTCCTGTTCTGCTTGGCAGAGAATCCTGGAGCATTGCAGCAAAGATTCAGAAGGCCAGTGCATAATAGATGAAATCTTGGAGTCTGTTTGCATTCTGGCACAAGATCAGTATGGAAACTATGTCACACAGGTGAAATTTCTTTGCATTCTATAATATGTTATGCAAGAATCGACTAAATCTTCATTAATTAGTGCCGGGACCCCAAATTTCCGAATCTAGAAGCCTCTGTATTTTCTGATTCTCTGGATCAGTAGCTAGTACATACAGTCACATCGTTGATAACAAGTTCGAATCACGATTAAGATAAAAGTAAGAACAAGGTACCGGCCTTAAGGCCACCTATTACAAAAGAGGTCAACTGACCTTGAGTTTTACAGCAGCGGAAACAACAAAAGTTAAACTACGAGTGATGGCCCATCAAACTGCCGACCGGCATTAGACTAGGGAGCGCAGCCTAGTACTCTGGATGTCCTTCATTATACCCGCAGAGATAGTAGTCGTAGTCGTAGTCGTCCTCAGCATCATTGAAGGCTTCTGAGATTTGTTTAGAGTGTAGTATGTGAGTACATAAAGTACTCTGCGAGTCTTGAGAAACATGCATATGCATAGCTCTAACAATTGGGCTTATAGGGTTCTTTTGTACAAAGTAATATTTTATATTTCAAACATTTTACATAAAGCACTTTTGACAATTTCAGTTTCAATAATTAATTTAATTATATCACTAGTGGAGGTTGTAGCTGCCACTACTAGTATTAAGGCTCTAGCCGCCGAGGTTTAAAGGATTGAGCTCTAGCTGCCAGAAAACTACTCGAGAGTTCTAATTGCTTCGGGTTCCCCAAAATTTATTCTTTTGAAATCAAAACCAAAATCTACATGTGAAAACGCACCTTGCCCGTTCTTGACTGTGAGCACAGCTATTTGAATAGTTTTACCATCTGCAGAGGTTGTACAGTTTGATCCGCACGAGATAATCAACTTATAATGTCGGTCATGACACGTTTCCTTGGGCGTGCGACTAAGCGATTATCACAAGATTTTTACAAAGCTCTGTTTTGACCCAGTTCTGCTCGCTAAGGTTTCGCCACGTCGGCCCCCTATTGCGCCAAATCTACAACCCAAACAAAACCAAATCAACACATTACTAATTAATCAACCATGTCCTTCCCATTTAGGACATGTGGTTGTACGGTATTGCTCAGTTTGGATAGTCACAAACGTCGGTCGTTAATATGGCTTGAGCAGAACTTACCACAATACAAGTTCTCGTGCTCTAGCTGCACCCGCTTAACTTGCCATCCGCCCAAGTCTAAAACAAGTTTTCACCATTTTAGTTTATTTTCCAAACACTGACATTACCTTATGTCATACATTTTCCAACTAAAGCATCAAGGGTAATAATGGTTTTTCCTCCCAAGGGTTGACCAAAATCGAAAAGCAGGTCTAAGCAGTTCTACTGAGTTAAACCATTCCACAATGTTGTAATCAATATTGTGGAGCTACTATGCTAGGGTTGCAAGGGTATGAGGTAACAATTATCAAAGAAAGACATTAACAATTTTAGGTTTAACTAACAACCTACAATTTGAACTCATCATTATAAACTTTTAAAAACAGAAAACCATATTTAAAAATCATAGGTACAAAATGGTCAAAGGAGACTCGCCTGGGTTGGAGGTGAGAGTCTTGAAAGTCTTGTGCTTGATTAAATTGGAGATCTCCCGTTTCTCCGAACTCTACTCGGTCAAACGTGTCGAAAAAATAACAGACAAGCAAAGTGAACAAATAAATACACAAGAAAATAGCAAATGAACTCCAAATTAAACAAAACCACTGCCATTAGCAAGATCTTGAATTTAAACAAATTTACAAACAAAATTAGCTGAATTCGGAGTTATAACGGAGGAGAACGGGATTTTCGAAGTTCGGGTTTTGAAATAAATCAGGGAAAAAGAAAGAAGAGAGGATCAGTGCACCACACAGTGCATGGGCCAAGTCCATACGCACGGGTCCACGGGTGATGGCGGGCGAGGCAGAGAAGGGGTGACGGCGGCTGTAGTCGAAAGCTCCTTCCAACCAGGTAGTCGAAAGTTGAACAATATCCGAAGAACAGTACTCGAAGGGCAGTACGCGAAACAATACTCAAAGAGCAGTAAGTACCTGAAGAACCGTACTCGAAACAGTATTCGAAGGGCAGTTTTTGAGGGCAATTGCTAGCATAATGCCCCATTTGGTGGCAGTGAAAGCACTGCACTCCTGCTGCTGAAGTCTTGCTCTGCTGCGGTTGAACACCATTATTGCTGCGAATTCCCTGCATGATCGGACGAGGTCATGACATTGGAGTCCTGGGTGCATTGGCCACCTGCGGCCTGTTGAAGTGCGGCTGGTTCATGTGAGGCCTGGAACTGTTGGCTCCATGATGTGCCTGAAAAGCCATCTTTCTTTTGCAAGATTCAAGCAGCTGACGTTGAGCATCCTCTTGTACGAGGGCCTTGTTGACCATCTACTGAAAGTTGGAGTAATCCACTAACACCAAATGTACTTTGATGTTGGGATCAAGTCCTTTCATGAAGCGCCATATCTTTGCTCCCTCATTTGCCACATCTTCTGGTGCATACCTAGACAATTGCGTGAACCGGTTGAGATATTCTGACACGCTGAGGTTTCCCTATTGCAGCTTGTGGAATTCCCTCTACTTCATCTCCCTCATTCCCAAAGGAATGTATGTTGTACGGAAAACATCAGAAAACTCCTGCCAAGTAATGACCTGGACATTTTGGTGGGTTGCGCAGAAATTTTCCCACCAAGTTCCTGCAGTCCCTTTGAGTTGGTGAGCAGCATAAAGGACTTTCTCTTGGCCATTGCATTGAGCTAAGATCAGTTTCTTCTCCACATCCTTTAGCCAATCACCAGCTTCTAGAGGATCAACTGAGCTGGCAAAGGTTGGCTGCCTGGTCCTCATGAATTCTCCAAGTTTGGACTAAGGTGGAAAGACTGGAGCAGGAGTTGGTGCATATTGATTAACTTGATTCTGAGCAAGTGCTTGAAGTAGTTGCAGTTGCATGGCCATCATCTGCTCCATGTTCATTTGGGGCTGACCAGGAGGTGATGGCGGCAGGGGTTATTCTTCAAAAGGTTGCTATGGTTGAACTTGAGGTGCTTGCGGCAAAACTGGCTCATGAGGAAGCAATTGACCATGACCTCTTCCACGATCACGGCCTCGGATGGCTACACAGCCTCCTCCGCGAGCTCCTCTACGACTTTTCCCATGCCACCTTTCAAGGTTTTCCATTTGAACGGGCTAGGGTTAGCTGGAGAGGAGAGATAAAAGCAGAGACGAGGGGAAAGAAGTTTGAAACAACCCACAACATCCAAATAATTAACGAAGAACAAATTACTTAATACAACCGAAAACAACTCAAAGAAAACCGTCTACTCGATCTATACTCTTAAGCTAGCGAAATAGCTCCATACACAGAATGAGCCTTGGCAACTTAGACTATATGGCTTGATGACTCTGTCCTTGCAGTCTTGATTGTGAAGGTAAAAATCGCATTAACCATTTGTAGATAGTACAAGGGAAAGAGGATCCATTTAACTTTGTAAAATGGTGAATAAAGAACTAGGTAAGAAGGAATTCAACGACCAAGGTAAGGATAGGAAGATGAGAAAATCTAAGGATAGCATAATTATTTTTTTGGAAGCTAACTTTTGAAGTTTTCCTACTAGCGGCCATTCTAACTAGGTTACGTTTTACAGTCGACTCGGCTCTGATACCAACTCTCTCGGGACCCCAGATTTCCGAATCCGGAACCCTCTATATTTTCTGCATTAGTCCTTGGATCAGTAGCTAGTGCATACAGTCACATTGTTGATAACAAGTTCGAATTACGATTAGCATAAAAGTAAGAACAAGGTACCAGCCTTAAGGCCACTTATTATAAAAGAGGTCAACAGATCTTGAGTTTTACAGCAGCGGAAACATCAAAAGTTAGATTCCGAGTGATGGCCCATCAAACTGCCCACCAACATTTGACTGGGGAGCGCAACTTAGTACTCTGGATGTCCTTCATCATACCCACAGGCATAGTAGTCGTAGTTGTCATTAGCATCATTGAAAGCTTCTGAGATTTGTTTAGAGTGTAGTATGTCAGTAGAGTCTTGGGAAACATGCATATGCATAGATTTATCAATTGGGCGTATATGATTCTTCTGCACAAAACAATATTTTATATTTCAAACATTTTACATAAAGCACTTTTGACAATTTCAGTTTCAATAATTAATTTAATTATATCACTAGTGGAGGTTCTAGCTGCCACCACTAGTATCAAGGCTTTAGCCGCCGAGGTTTAAAAGATTGGGCTCTAGCTGCCCAACTGGCTCTAGTTGCCAGAAAACTACCCGAGTCCCAACTGCTCCCGGGTTCTCCAAAATTTATTCTTTTGAAATCAAAACCAAAATCTACCATGTGAAAACGCACGTTGCCCGCCCTTGACCGTGGGTACGGCTATTGAAATAGTTTGACCCTCTGCAGAGGTTGTACAACTTGACCCACATGAGATAATCAGCTTATAATATCGGTCATGACACGTTTCCTTGGGCGGCGTGAGACTAAGCGATTATCACAAGGCTTTTACAAAGCTCTGTTTTGACCCAGTTCTGCTCGCTAAGGTTTCGCCACGCCGGCCCCTCTTGCGCCAAATCAACAACCCAAACAAAACCAAATCAACACATTGCTAATTAATTAGCCAGGTCACTCCCATTTAGGACATATGGTTGTATGGTATTGCTCAGTTTGGATGGTCACAAGCGTCGGTTCTTAATATGACTTGGGCGGAACTTACCACAATACAAGTTCTCGTGCTCTGGCTGCATCCGCCTGACTTACCATCCGCCCAAGTCTAAAACAAGTTTTCACCATTTTAGTTTATTTTCCAAATAATGACATTACCTTATGTCATGCATTTTCCCAGTAAAGCATAAAGGGTAATAATGGTTTTTCCTCTCGAGGGTTGACCAAAACCGAAAAGCAGGTCTAAGCAGTTCTACTGAGTTAAACCATTCTACAATGTTGTAATCAATATTGCAGAGCTACTATGCTAGAGTTGCAAGGGTATGAGGTTGAAAGCAATCGTATGGCACTAGAATTACTTGATGAGGCCAATAGGCAGGGTACATATATATAACCGAACAGTCGGTGTGAACACGAGACCGAACCGAACAGTCGGCGTGAACATGAGACCGAAACGAACAGTCGGTGTGAACACGATCCCGAACCGAACAGTCGGTGTGAACACGATATTTGTCTAACACGCCCCGCGATCGGCGTCTACTTACGACGTTCAAACCGGATCGAAACTTCGGTAAAGACGACGTAGGCAATCCCTTGGTGAAAATGTCGGCATCTTGGGATGATGTCGGGACATGAAGAACGCGACAAGACCAATGGCGACACGCCCCGAACAAAGTGAAGATCAATCTCAATATGTTTGGTGCGTTGGTGCTGAACCGGGTTGGATGACATGTAGATGGCGCTGATGTTGTCGCAATACACCAAGGTAGCCTTGCTGGGTGGGGAGTGGAGCTCACATAAGAGTTGGCGCAGCCAGGATGCCTCAGCCACGGCATTAGCCACACCACGGTACTCGGCCGGCTTTGCTGGACACAGAGAGATGTGTTCGGGCGCTTGAGGACCAGAGACGAGGCTATCCTCGAGAAACACGGCATAGCCCGAGGTGGACTTGCGGTATCGGACAACCGGCCAGGGCGTCGGAGTAGACAACGGATCGAATCTTTGAAGGTCGAAGAAGCGGCCAAGGTGTAGAGTGCCACGAATATACCGCAGGATACGCTTTAAGGCGGCAAGGTGAGGCTCCCGAGGATCGTGCATGTGAAGGCAGACCTGCTAGAAGGCGTAGGAGATGTCCGGACGTGTGAAGGTGAGATACTGAAGAGCACCAGCCAAACTCCGGAAATCAGTGGCGTCCATCGACGGGTGCCATCCAAAACAAACCTTGGAACAGTATCCACCGGGGTGGAGCGGGCTTACACTCACCATGCCGCGCGGTCTAGAATCTCTTGCATATCTTGGTGTCGCGAGAGAAAAGGCTATCGACCGTCGTTGAACTCGCATCCCGAGGAAGTGATGGAGATCACCCAAGTCTTTCATCGAGAACTCCCGCCGCAGCGATGATGGTGAATGGAGGAGTGTGGTCGATTTGTGTGAGGACGATGTCATCCACATAGAGCGGCAGTAGATGAGTTCAAAGACCATGGTGGAACACGAAGAGCGAGGTGTCGACTTGGTTTCCATGAACCCAGAGACACCAAGTAAGTCGCAAAACGGTTGTACTATGCTCGAGGCGCTTGCTTGAGACCGTAGAGGAGCGGTTCGCACGGGCGTGTCTGGATGAGAGGAATCCTCGAACCCGAGGGTCGCACGCAGAAAAGCTGTCTCA
Source organism: Hsuehochloa calcarea (assembly GCA_036346395.1). Taxonomy (NCBI): domain Eukaryota; kingdom Viridiplantae; phylum Streptophyta; class Magnoliopsida; order Poales; family Poaceae; genus Hsuehochloa; species Hsuehochloa calcarea. Next base: position 7,316,652 of record CM070610.1, read on the forward strand.
TCAATGTTGCCATGGAGGAAGGCATTCTTTACATCAAGTCGCCGAATAGGCGATTGCGGGAGAGGGCGGCGAGAGCACGATTCGCCTGTAGTTGGTTTGACGACGGGTGAAGGTTTATGAAAAATCAACTCTGGCGCTGTGAAGCCGCGGAGGACCCAATGAGCTTTGTAGCGCTCGGTGAACCATCGACTGAAACTTGTGTTTGAAGATCCACTTGCGATCCACCACATTCGCGCCAGGGGGGCGCGGATCAAGATCCCAAGTGTTGTTCTGGAGAAGGGCAGCATGCTCATCTAGCATGGCAACAGCGCCGATTCGGGTCGGCAAGAGCGACCCAAGATGTCCTCGAATAGAGACAACAATAGCGGTGTTATACGCAGCGAGTTGTCGGAAGCCATGTTTCGCCACAGTGGTCATGGAGTGTGTATTGACCACGGGAATGGCAATCGCGCCCTTTGGAAGGGACGCAGGATTACCGTGAGGCGCCGAGACGCAGTGGAGGCACCGGAGTACGGGCGAGGGCGCCACCAGACACTGAGTGGTGACGCGAGCCGGTGACGGTGAATGGCAGCATGCGAGGCGCGAGGGACGCCGGGTAGCCGCCGCGTGGTCGTGTGGAGGATGCTGGGCAACCGCACGTGGTATCAGCGTAGTCGAGTCTTTGTGCCGTGACGCTGGCGGGGAGCGAGCAAGGCGCACCAGTGGACAACTTCTTGCACGTGGCGGTCACGGATGAGCGCTCTTTGAGACCCACCGCACATGGCGATCTTGGGCGAGAATGCGGTGATGGTGATCCTGCAGGTAAAAAAGACCGTGTCGGGTCTATGGGCACTAGAATGGGATTAGTAAAGGTGTCCAAAAACTCGAAGTCCGCGGTGGATGGGGTGTCTGGCTGCTCGGCAAAAGGAAAGGAGGACTCGTCAAAGATCACATGGCGAGATATGATGATCTTGTTGGAGTTGGTGTCTAGACAATGTAGCCTTTATGATGAGCAGAGTAGCCAAGGAAGACACACAAAGTGGAGCGCGGAGCAAGTTTGTGGGCATCGGTGGCGGTCAAGTTGGGATAACAACGACAACCGAAGACGCGCAGATGGTCATACGCGGGCGGAGAGCCTAGCAAGGCTTCATGAATCGTACGAGAGCGCAACGTTTTGGTTGGTAAGATGTTGAGTAGAATGATGGCGGTGTTCAGTGCCTCGACCCAATACCGAGGAGGAAGACAGGCTTGGAAGAGGAGGGACCGAACCACATTGTTGAGAGAGCGGATAGCGCGCTCAGCCTTCCCATTCTGAGCAGAGGTGTAAGGGCACGACATTCGGAGGTGAGTGCCGTGGGTCAGGAAGAAGGTGTGGGCGCTGAAGTTGTCAAACTCGCGCCCATTGTCGCATTGGACAGACTGGATGGTGCGGCCAAACTGTGTGGAAACAAGAGCAAAGAAATTAGATAGAGTCGAAAAGGTGTCAGACTTGAGGCGTAAAGGGAATGTCCACATATAGTGTGAGCAATCATCGAGGATGACCAAATAATATTTGAATCCTGAGACACTAGGGACTGGCGAGGTCCATAAATCACAGTGTATGAGTTCAAAACTATGTGAAGCACGTGATGCTGACACAGGAAAAGGAAGACGAACATGACACCCGAGCTGACAAGCATGACATATAGTATTTTTAATGTTTTTGTTATAAGCCATAAGTTTGGACAGAGTCTCAAATCTAGGATGACCGAGACGACGATGCCATAGAGTGGACGCAGCGGTGGTGGCGAGGTGTGCAGCAGGAAGTGATGACGCACTGGAGGGGCGAAGAGGTACAACGCCCGGCTATTGCACTGGTGATCACTCTCACGAATGCGATCCTTCACGCAGAACAACCAAGCAGGTCAAATTCAACAGAACAATTGTTGTCGAAGTGAACCGACGACGGAAATTAGGTTCTTAATAAGACCGGAGAAACAAGGACATTATTAAGACATAATGAACCGGAAGATGAGTATGCCGATGGAGGTGACGGAAGTAAAGCACCGATATCGACAACAATGGAAGATGGAAGAGGATACTGCGGGAAGAGGTGTGGGAAAGAGTACCGCGTCGGAGGTCATGCGAGGTGGCGCGGTGTCGAAGATCCATCGTGTTCTTTGGCGAGTCGGCGACACGGTGTTGAAGGAGGAAGCGGACCTTGCGCGTCCCAGGATGGCATGCCACCGTGGGGTAGTAATGGCCGAAGCGACCACACGCCCTTGGCGCCGGCGAAGGCTGCTGGCGAGGAGGACGAGCAACCGGCAATGAGCCGGGGAGGGCGATTCCCGTGCCACATCTTGATGGAGCCGGACGAGGCTTGTAGAAGCCGGGCCATGGACGCTGGAGGAGCTGCGCGCAGATGCCGCTTGGTTCGGCAGAGAGCCTGGACCAGTGCGGGCGTGCGATCGCCGCCCTTGCCCTTATCACCGCCCGCGTGCCGCGCTTGTCGCCTCTTGCCGGAGTTCCCGGAGTTGCCGCCGTTTCGGGAGAGGCGGCGGAGGCTATTGCGGTGGTGCAGATGGGCTTGTTGGGTTCTTGACCAGCCGAGGCGCCCGCCGTAGGTAGGAGGGCGGTCGGGAAGGCACCAGCGATGAGCCATGTTGAGTTCTTCAAGCGGCAGATCGGTCCAAGGCTTCGGGAAGGTGAACGGCGCCCACGTTGAAGGTGCATGCCGATGGAGGCGAAGCTCGTTGAGGCCGCAGATGGCGTTGAGGACGAGCGTCGATCGGTGGCGACCTCGCCGTCGCCTAGGGCATCGGCCATGGACTTGAACTTGCGGCAGTAGTCGATGATGGGGAGATCGCCCTGGACGAAGTGGCGGAAGGCGGCGTCGAGGTAGAGCGCGCGCCGCCGCGCGATTCTTAGAGGAACCGTGCTCGAGGCGAGCGAGACGAGCGGCAGGCGATGGCGGTGGCATGGTTGTCCCGAACAATCTCCTCGAGATCGGGAGAGACTGTGCCAAGGAGCCACGTCATGACGACGCAGTCCATGCGCTCCCAGTCGGGGTAGGTGTGGTCGGCGGCGTCGGTGAGAACATGGCGTCGGAGGGAGAATTTCCCAAGAACCAGGAGCATCTGGTGGCGCCAGCTGGGTGTAGTTGTTGTTCTCCATGTCGAGGATGGCGGGGACGAGAGCGTGGATGTTCTGGACGCCGACGGCCTGGGCGTGGAGGTTGATGATGGCGGCGGCCTCGTGCGTCAGGAGAGCGTCCCGGAGCAGCTGAGGAGAACCACCGTCGCCACCGTCGCTGGTAGAGGAGGCGGCGTCGTCTTCTGGTGGGATGGCGGCCTCGGCCGCTTCCGCCTCGGCGGCTGCAGCGAGGGTGTCGCGGCGGCGGGCGGCGCATCGATCGCTGGCCTCGAAGCGCGGCCGCGCCTCTCGCTGGCGGCTCGGCGCGCCGAGAGCGGCGGCGGGTAGCCGCTTGGCTTGCGGCGGCGCTCTCAGCGATCTTGCGCGCGCTCGGCCTCGGTAGAGCACGGCACGCTTCGGCCGCGGTGGCGCGTGCGTTCAACCTCGGCGGCCTCGGCATCGGCGGCAGAGAGGCGGGTGGAGCGGAGCCGTGCATGAGGCGGGGAAGGATGCGTGGCCGGGGCGAGAGGTGTCTGGTGAGAGCGCGGGTTAGGGCAGCGGAAGGAGAAAAAAAAACCTAGGCGTCTGATACCATGAAAGCAATCGTATGGCACTAGAATTACTTGATGAGGCCAATAGGCAGGGCACATATATATAACCGAACAGTCGGTGTGAACACGAGACCGAACCGAACAGTCGGTGTGAACATGAGACCGAAACGAACAGTCGGTGTGAACATGAGACCGAAACGAACAGTCGGTGTGAACACGATCCCGAACCGAACAGTCGGTGTGAACACGATATTTGTCTAACAGAGGTAACAATTATCAAAGGAAGACACTAGCAATTTTAGGTTTAACTAACAACCTACAATTTGAACTTATCATTTTATGATAAATAGCATTGCATAAACTTTTTAAAACAGAAAACCATATTTAAAAATCATAGGTACAAAATGGTCAAAGGAGACTCACCTGGGTTGGAGGTGAGAGAGTCTTGAAAGTTTTGTGTTTGATTAGACTTAAGATATCTCGCTTCTCCCTACTCGGACGAACGTGCCAAAAAAAGAACAAACAAGCAAAGTGAACAAATAAATACACAAGAAAATAGCAAATGAACTCCAAATTAAACAAGACCACTGTCATTAGCAAGATCTTGAATTTAGACAAATTTAGAAACAAAATTCGCTGAATTCAGAGTTATACGAAGGAGAATGGGATTTTCGAAGTTCGGGTTTTGAAATAAATCAGGGAAAAAGAAAGAGGAGAGAGGATCGGTGCACCACACAATGCACGGGCCAAGTCTATACGCACGGGTCCACGGGTCCATGAGCGATGGCGGTCGAGGTAGAGAAGAAGGGGTAGCGGCAGCTGTAGTCGAACCTACTTCGACCAGGTAGTCGAAAGCTGAACAGTACCCGAAGAGCAGTACTTGAAGAGTAGTACTCGAAGCAGTACTCAAAATAGTACTCGAAGAATAGTACTCGAAGAGCAGTACTCGAAACAGTACTCGAAGAACATTACTCAAAACATTACTCGAAGAATAGTACTCGAATTCAGAAATCGATGCAAACTCTGAAACAACAGCTTTGGCAGGATTTGCTCCAACAGCGGCGGAGCTACTCGGTCGTGGTGAAGAAGAGGGGAGGTGGGGAAAAATAGAGGGGGTTGGGGACGCGTGGTGACGCGGTGGAAGCGCAAAAGACTTACCGGAGGGGCAGTTTGTCGGCAGGGGCGCACGGCGGCAGTGGTAGAAGAGGGGAGGTAGGGGATGGCTTGAGGACGGCCGAGGTGGCGAAAAGCTCACTGGAGCTAGGGTGGTTTGATGGCGGCAAGGCACGGCGGCCGACGGGAGCTTCGGCTCTTCCGCCTTGATGCTTGTGGAAGAAGGCAGAAGAGGAGAGGAATGGTTTGGGAGGGGAGCTAGGGAGATGCACCGGGGCTCATATAGCCAGGGAAGGGGGGGAACTAGGGGTGAGAAGGAAGGTAGGGGGTGTTTTGTATATGTGTATATGGCCCATAAGGCCCATGTGCTATAGGGTTTCTACTGTGTAGTATATATACCTTGGATGTTCATCTAATAGATAAAGAGATGTTGAGTTGTAACCTGGTATCAGAGCCGGCCGCCGCCTTCTGCCTTCCGCCGAACGGCTGCTGCCTTCGTGTGTCTTCCCCGCCGCAGAAGGGTTGGCATGGTTCACGGGTCCTCCATCTCCAGTAGTCCTGTTTTTTTCCTCAGCCGCCGAGTATCGCCGAGCATTGCCTTCGCCGCCTTCCACCGAACGGCTCTCGTTGCCCTTCGTCTGCTTCATGCGCGGTTCCTTCCGCCGAGCAGAGGAGCGTCGTCAGCCATCGCGTGGCATAGCTGAGACGCCGCCGTCGACTTGTGTGCTGCCATCGCGCGCCGCAGCCAAGCCGCCGTCGTCGACTTGCGCGTCGTCCCCTCCTTGCGCGCGTGGTCTTCCTTCGTGCCTGGTCCGCCCACGTCGTCTTCTCCGTGCGCGCGTGGTCTTCCTTCGTGCGCCTGGTCCGCCCACACCGATTGTTCCGCTTCGCCGAGCCATCCGCCAAGTCTGCCTCCGCCGAGCCACCGTCTGGTCTTCCGTCGAGCTGCCTCTTCCGAGTCCGCCTTCGCCGAGCCACCGTCTGGTCTTTCCGCCGAGCTGAGGATGACTGTAGAGGTTTGGTTAGTTGTTGACTTGAGAAGGGCCATCTGGTTTGCATCTAGCAACAGCTATGATTGCCACGGAATCCATTGGATTGGGATTCCTCATTCGTTCTTCCTGTTACCAATTGGGACATGCTGAAGAGACTTGTGTTTCTTGTTCTGAGTTGAGTTGTGACTTCTGTTTCCTGTTCTCCGACACCGAAGTGGTGAAATGGCTCATTCTCTTGGTATAGGAGGTGCTCTTCTGGCCTCGGATATCAAGCTGGATGGCCAGAATTATCGTGAATGGTCGTCATTGGTTCGCATGCTTCTTCGGTCTATTGGTCTTCTCTCGTATATTACGGCGGAGCCTCCGACTGAGAAGACTGATGTGAAGGAGGCTACTGCATGGCGAAGCGCTGATGATCGTGTTATGGGTATCTTATGTCAGAGTGCTGAAATTTCAATCAGGATGGATTTCATTGATCTTCCAAGTTCTCGCAAGATGTGGGAATACCTTCAGCATCGTTATGAGCATACCAGTGCGTCGCGCCTTTTTTCTCTTCTACAAACTCTTCATGATTTACGTCAGTAGGAGATGTCTATTGAGGAGCACTACCGTTCTTTCATTCGCATTTCACGGCAGTTGACCTCCATAGTTCCTCTTTCTTGCACTGGATGTACTGGCTGTGTAGGCAAGGCGGGTCATGATTCGCAAAATTTAATGTTCACCTTTGTTATGTGCCTTCGCCCAGAGTTTGAGTCTATTCGAGTTCAACTATTGGGACGTGTTGTTCTTCCAACCATGGAGGAGGTCCTTGCTGTGTTGATTGGTGAGGAGACTCGACTTCGTTCGCTGTCCCTCGGGTTGACACCACCTTAGTCTGTTCTTGCGGCACCTCGTCAGGAGGTTTATCAACCTGGTCCACTTCCTGATGCTCCATCCAACTAGGTTTTATGCCCTCATTGCCAGAAGCCTAGTCATCCTGTTCAGAGGTGCTACCGTCTGCATCCAGAGCTGCGACTTGCATCTCATCGTCTTCGTCGTGGTGTGGTTGCTAACACCACTCCTGCATCTGTTGGGGATTCTGCTCTTGTCACTCAGTTGGGTCAGCTTCAGTCCCAACTTCAGGCTCTTCAGACTCTAGTTCAGCAGCGGTCTTCATATGATGCCCCTCCTAGTGGGTCTGCCAGTCTTGCTGTAGCCTCTTCTTCTGTGTCAGGTACTAGTCTTCCATAGGTTTTGGACTCTGGAGCTTCTTTTCATTTGACATCGGATAAGTCTCATCTTGCATCATGTGGACCTGTTACAGCCGATGGCACCTCATGTTTAGTCACTCACCAGAGCACTCTCTACACTTCTCTTTTTACTGTTCCCGATGTGTCATTTGTACCCCCGACTTTCTATGAATCTTATGCCTGTTGGTCAGCTTGCTGATATGCACTACTTTGTTGGGTTTGATAACTCTACTTGCTATGCGCTGGATCGTCGGACAGGAGTTCTTGTTGGTACTGGCCATCGCCTCAGAGATTCTCAGGGTCTCTACTTCCTTGATCATCTGAGTCTCCCATCTTCCTCCGCTCATGCATCTTCAGCTCATGTCAGTGTTTGTTAGTTTTCTTCAGTGGCATCATCGACCTGGTCATTTGTGTGGTTCTCGAATTTCTACATTAGCTCGTCAGGGTGTCCTAGATCGTGTCATTGTTGACACTAGTTATGATTGTAAAGGTTGCAAGCTTGGTAAACAACTGCAACTCTCATGTCCTATCAGTACATCTTGGTCTACTAGTCCTTTTGCATTAGTTCATTCTGATGTTTGGGGTCCTGCTCCTTTAGCTTCCAAAGGTGGTCATATCTATTATGTAATTTTTATTGATGACTTTTCTCGATATACTTGGGTTTATTTTGTGAAACATCGTTCTCAACTCTTGTCCATTTATCAGTCTTTTGCTCGTATGGTTCACACCAAGTTTTCCACTCCTGTTCAGACTTTTCGTTCTGATTCAGGTGGGAGTACCTGTCGCATACCTTTCGTCAATTTCTCTCCGCTGAGGGAACCCTTCCTCAGCTTTCCTGTCCTGATGCCCATGGTCAGAACGATGTTGCTGAACGTAAACATCGTCATCTTACTGAGACTGCTCGTACTCTTTTACTTGCATCTCATGTTCCAAGAGATTTTTGGGTTAATGCGGTTTCTATGTCTGTCTGTCTCATTAATATGCAACCATCTTCTCGCCTTCAGGGAAAGTGTCCTAGAGTGCTCTTATTTTCTACCCCCCTCGGTATTACCATCTAAGGGTTTTTGGTTGTACCTGTTATGTTCTGCTTCCGCCTCGTGAGCGCATCAAGTTAACAGCTTAGCCTGTCGAGTGTGTTTTCCTTGGATATAATCTTGAGCATAAGGGCTATCGTTGTTATGATCCCTCTGCTCGGCGTATGTGCATTTCTCGTGATGTTTCTTTTGTTGAGGATCGTCCCTACTTTTATTCTTCTACCACTCGGTCCTCCTCTCCCACTGAGTCTCTCCTTTCTTTACCTTCCACCCATTGTTTCGTCTCATACACCTTTCTGTGGAGTCCTCTTCTCCATCGTCAGTTATATCACCGTTTCCTCTTCACTGTTAAGAGTATTGTTAAGAGTATTGTTAAGAGTATTGTATATTCTACATTTCTCTCTTTCTCTCTTGGCCCATATGGGCCTTGTAGCCCATGAGGCCCATGTATCTGTCTATATATATCTCCTTCATAAATGAATAAGATGCAGAGTTGTGAATAGCAAACCCTAGTTCTATTATTTTAACATGGTATCAGAGCCATTCAACCCTAACCCTAGTTCTACTCCACCGCCGACGGCTTCTGCTGGGAGCTTTCGCTCGGTAGGGGGCTGAGCAGCGACTCGAGCTCGTCGTCGCTCGCTCTGGCGTCGCTCTCGTCTTTGCCGCCGTCGCCTCGTGTCGCCACTGCCTCGCCTCATCGTCGTCTTGGAGCTGCCGTCGCCTCTACCTCGCCTCGAGGTCTCGTGCTGCCGCCACCGGAGACGACCAGATCCGCGTCGCCTCCGCCTCCTTGGTCCCGGATCATCGCCGCCGCTGCCGGAGACGACCAGACCTGTGTCGCCTCCTTACTCCCGCCGCCCCGACGGCGCGACGAGCTCGTCCTCGCGCCGCGCCTCCTCTGCTACCTCTGCGCGCCGACGCCTCGTCTTCCTCTGCTACCTCTGCGCCGCTGAGCCTCCCGACGGCGCACGAGCTTCCTCGCGCACGCCGCCTCCTCTACTACCTCTGCGCGCGCCGCGCGCCTCATGCGCGCCTAGAGACGACGGATCCCGCGCTGGAGCTTGCGCCTCGTCTTCCTCTGCGCCGCCTGGAGCCTCCCGACGGCGCACGAGCTTCCTCGCGCACGCCGCCTCCTCTGCTATCTCTGCGCCTAACGCACTCTCGCGCTACTGAGACAACGGATCCCGCCGCTGAGCTTCGCATTCTGCTTGGAGGTGTAGCCGAGTCGTCTGTACTGTTATAGTATGGCTAGATCTGACTCAATGTTTGGGGATAGTTCATCTCTTGTGTTGACGGGCATCAAGCTTGATGGGTTGAACTACCAGGCATGGGCATTCTCAGTCAAGACTACTCTCAGGGGTTATGGTTTGGCCTCTCATTTGACTGATGATCCTCCTGATTCGAAGACCGTTGATGTTGAGGTATTAAAGGCTTGGCAGAAAGAAGATGATTGTGTTTTGACTGGCATTGTGCTGAGTGTTGATGTTTCTCTGCGAATGAGTCTTGAGTATCATACTTCAGCCAAGCAGATGTGGACATACTTTGAGAAGAGATATGTTCAGTCCAGTGGTGCTCTTCGCTTCACTTTGCTTAAGAACATTCATAGTCTTGGCAGCGGATCGATCGGTGGAGGAGGAGTATTACAGTGCTTTCACTCATATCACCGGTCCTCTAGAGTCTATGACACCGAAGGCTGCTGTTGCCTATCAGTCTTGTGCTGCCAAAGAGGAGTATGCTCAGCAGACGCTCATGTATCAGTTTGTGATGGGGCTTCGATCGGAGTTTGAGCCTGTTCGTACTCAGTTGCTCAACTATCCCACTCCACCGACTTTGACTGAGGCGCTCTCCAGTTTGATTGCAGAGAAGACTCGTCTTCATTCCCTTATGCATGTCTCAAGATCCTCACCACATGCTGTCCTGAGTCTCTCGCAGCGGTCTGGATCTACCAGAGCGACACCCACAGGAGTGTTGTTTTGTTCCCATTGCAAGAGGACTGGTCATCATGTTGACAAATGTTTCAAGTTGCATCCAGATTAGCTTATTGCCTATCGTGCTAGACAGCCATTTGACCGTCGTCGTGGAGCACCTACTGCCGGGCCTTCCAGAGCACTCACTGGAGCAATCACTGCTGACACATCCACATCTACTGTGACTTCTGGACTAGTGTCTGCTATAACATCAGTTGCACCTTCTGCTTCTAGCGCTGCTCATCCTTGGGTTATGGATTCAGGTGCTTCGTTTCATGTCACATCTGACAGCTCTCAGCTTGTTGCTCGTAGACCCGTGACTGATGCTACCTATGTTCACACTGCTGATGGTACACTTTGCTCTATTACCCATCAGGGCATTCTCTCTACATCTTGCTTCTCTGTTCCTGATGTGTCTTTTGTTCGTCAGCTATCTTTGAATCTTATTTCTGTTGGTCAACTAACTGATATGAACTGTTTCATTGGATTTGATGATTCTTCTTGTTTCATTCAGGATCGTCAGAGCAGAAGAGTGGTTGGTTCGCCATCGCCGTAGAGGCTCTTCCAGTCTCTATTTCTTGGACACCTTACATCTTCCTTCCACCAATACGTCGAAGGCCTTGGTGTCTTCTGCTATGTCTTCATCTCAGTCTCCTGTTGGGTCTTCCTTTAGCAAGTGTCATCATCGACTTGGTCATCTTTGTGGAGCTTGCCTCACCACTTTAGTTCACCAGGGTTCCTTAGGTCATGTCACTGTTGAGTCTAGTTTTCATTGTACTGGTTGTAAGTTGGGAAAACAACTACAACTTCCATATCCCAGTAGTACCTCTCAGTCTTCTGATCCTTTTGATTTGGTGCATTCAGATGTATGGGGTCCATCTCCTTTTGTTTCAAAGGGTGGTCATAATTATTATGTCATATTTGTTGATGATCACTCTCGATATACTTGGATCTATTTTATGAAACATCGCTCTCAGTTGATTTCCATTTATCAGTCTTTTGCTAAGATGGTTCATACACAGTTTTCTTCTTCCATTCGTGTTTTCCGTTTTGACTCTGGAGGAGAGTATCTTTCCTCAGCCTTTCGTCAGTTTCTTTCTTCTGAGGGTACTCTTCCTCAGCTCTCGTGTCCCAGTGCTCATGCTCAGAATGGTGTTGCTGAGTGCAAGCACCGTCACATCATCGAGACTGCTCGCACTCTTCTCATTTCCTCCTTTGTCCCCTCTCACTTACGGGGAAGCGGTTTCTCAAAGATCTATCTTATTAACCGTCAGCCCTCTTCTAAGCTTCAGGGCAAATGTCCTAGTGAGGTCCTGTACAGAGCACCTGCTCACTATGCTCATCTTCGCGTTTTTGGTTGTGTCTGCTATGTCCTTCTAGCACCTCGTGAGCGCACAAAGCTGAGCCATCAGTCAGTTGAGTGTGTTTTTCTGGGTTATAGTCCTGAGCATAAGGGTTATCGTTGCTATGATCCCCCAGCACGTCGCATTCGCATCTCTCGTGATGTGACTTTTGATGAGGGACATCCTTTCTTTCATCATCCTTCTCCACATCCCACTTCTTCCATAGATTCCACTTCCTTTTTGTGTCTGCCTCCTATTCATTCTCCAGATACATCTTCTCCAGATACACCTTCTCCACCAGTTTCACCTTCTCGTGTACCTTCTCCACCAGCTCCACCAGTTTCTAACACTTCCACTCTTCCCTTCCACTATAGTCACCGACAGAGAGTTCCTTCTGATCCTCAGTCCTCCTCTCCTCCACTTGATTCTCTGTCCTCCTCTCCTCCGCTTGATCCTCCGGCCAGTACCATCGACTCTGACGATCGTTCTACTACATCACGATATGCCCTACGTGATCGTTCTTCTATTCAGGCACCAGAGAGATGGGGTTTCCCTCGTGCAGTGCGATGGTGGCCGAGTACCTATCGGGAGGCCGTCGGTGTACTGAGTGGCGATTGGCTATGACAGAGGAGCTCACGGATTAGAGTGCACGGCACTTGGGATCTTGTTCCGCTCAAATGCAGTCGTTCCTATCACTTGCAAGTGGGTATACAAAATAAAGAACAAATCAGATGGGTCAGTAGAGCGATACAAGGCTCGTCTTGTTGCAAGAGGTTTTCAGCAGGTTTATGGTCGAGATTACGATGAGACTTTTGCTCCAGTTGCTCATATGACCACAGTCCGTACTCTTATTGCAGTTGCAGCAATACGCACATGGACTATATCTCAGATGGATGTCAAGAATGCTTTTCTTCATGGTGATCTACATGAGGAGGTCTATATGCAGCCACCCCCAGGTGTTGAGGCTCCTACAGGCTATGTTTGTCGCCTTAGACGTGCTCTATATGGTCTTAAGCAGGCTCCTCGTGCTTGGTTGAGGTTCGATTACGTGATTCGAGTTCTTGGTTTCACTTCGAGTGAGCATGACCCTGCTTTGTTTGTTCACACTTCTCAGCGAGGTCGTACTTTGCTTCTTCTGTATGTAGATGATATGCTGATCACGGGAGATGATATGGACCACGTGGCTTTTGTCAAGAAGAAATTGAGTGAACAATTTATGATGTCCGATTTGGGGCCATTGAGCTATTTTCTAGGAATTGAGGTTCATTCTGATGGTGATGGCTACTATCTCTCTCAGCATCGCTATATTCAGGATCTGCTTGCTCGCTCTGGGATGACTGATACTCGTACTGCTGTCACACCCATGGAGCTTCACTTGCAGCTTCGACCTACAGACGGTGTACCCCTGACAGATTCTTCTCTCTATCGTCAGCTTGTTGGGAGCCTTGTCTATCTCACAGTAACCAGGCCAGACATTGCTCATGTTGTTCATGTGCTCAGCCAGTTTGTCAGTGCTCCCACCTCAGTTCACTATAGTCATGTTCTTCGTGTACTGAGATACTTGAGAGGAATCTGCCCAGACGGGCGTTTCTATGCCGATTCGAGTCGACTCTAGCTCCACGCTTACTCTGACTCTACTTGGGCGAGTGATCCTGCTGATCGCCGATCAGTCACTGGCTATTGTATCTGTCTTGGTACTTCACTTATTGCACGAAGTCCAAGAAGCGGTGCTCATGTGTCACGCTCTAGTGCAGAGGTAGAGCTTCGAGCACTTGCCGCTACAACATCAGAGATCGTTTGGTTTCGATGGCTCTTGACTGATCTTGGTGTCCCTTGTGACGATCCTACCCCTCTCTTTTGTGACAATACAAGTGCCATTCAAATTGCCAATGATCCGGTCAAGCATGAGCTGACAAAACACATTGGTGTTGATGCATCTTTCACGCGATCTCATTGTCAGCAGTTGACCATCACCCTCAAGTATATTCCATCAGAGCTCCAAGTTGCAGATTTCTTCACTAAAGCTCAGACTAGAGAACATCATCGACTTCATCTACTCAAACTCAGTGCATCAGATCCTCCTGATCCACCTTGAGTTTGAAGGGGGGTGTTAAGAGTATTGTATATTCTACATTTCTCTCTTTCTCTCTTGGCCCATATGGGCCTTGTAGCCCATGAGGCCCATGTATCTTTGTCTATATATATCTCCTTCATTAATGAATAAGATGCAGAGTTGTGAATAGCAAACCCTAGTTCTATTATTTTAACATTCACTATATTCGTCGTCCTAGGGTTCCTCCTGATACTCAGCCTTCTACTGTTTCCCCGTCTAATGGCAAGGCTAGTACTGATGATACTCTTTCTGATGATACTCCACCGGTACCGTCATCTTGGTATGAGCTTTGTGATCGTACTACTATTGCAGCTCCTGATAGATATGGTTTTCTTTCTACTGCTGTTGTGCCTGAGCCTTCACACTTATCAGGAGGCTGTTGTTCGTCCTGAGTGGCAGTTAGCTATGGCTGAAGAGATGGCTGCTTTGGATCGTACTAGTATGTGGGATCTTGTTCCTTTACCTGCTCATGTTGTTCCTATTACTTGCAAGTGGGTTTTTAAAGTTAAGACCAAATCTGATGGCTCTGTTGAGAGGTACAAGGCTCGACTAGTTGCTCGTGGTTTTTAGTAGGCACATGGTCGTGATTATGACGAGACATTTGCTCCTGTTGCTCATATGGTAATGGTTCGCACTCTTGTTGTTGTGGCTGCTGTTCTCTCTTGGACTATCTCTCAGATGGATGTGAAGAATGTTTTTCTTCATAGTGACTTTCAGGAGGAGGTTTATATGACACCACCCCAGGGAGTTGTGGCTCCTGCTGGTCATGTTTGTCACATTCGTCGTGCTCTTTATGGCCTCGAACAGGCTCCTCGTGCCTGGTTTTAGTGGTTCAATTCAGTTGTATTAGCTGCTTGTTTCTTCCAGAGTAAGAATGATCCTGCATTGTTTATTCATACATCTCCACGTGGTCATACTATGCTTTTACTCTATGTTGATGACATGCTGATTATCGGAGATGACAAGGAGTACATTGCTTTTGTTAAGCAACGGCTCAGTGAGCAGTTTTTTATGTCGGATTTGGTTCCTCTCCGTTATTTTCTGGGGATTGAGTTTACTTGCACATATGATGACTACTATCTCAGCAGCGCTATTTTCAGGTCTCGCTGACAGTCGGACAGCTGCTATTCCTATGGAGCTTCATCTCCAGCTTCGCCCTACTGGTGGCACTTTGCTTGAAGACCCTTCTCGTTATCGTCATATTGTTGGGAGTCTTGTCCATCTTGCTGTGACACGTCCTGATATTGCTCATTCTGTTTATGTGCTCAGTCAGTTTGTTTCTGCTTACACGTCTGTTCACTATGTTCACCTGCTACGTGTGTTGCGCTATCTACGAGGGACTGTTGACCGTTGTCTTTTTTTATTATCGATCGAATCAGCTTTAGCTTCATGCTTACTCTGACTCGACTTGGGCGAGTGATCATGTTGATCGACGATCTGTCTCTGGCTATTGCATATTTCTTGGGTCTTCGCTTATTGCCTTTAGCTTCATGCTTACTCTCACTCGACTTGGGCGAGTGATCATGTTGATCGACGATCTATCTCTGGCTATTGCATATTTCTTGGGTCTTCGCTTATTGCCTGGAAGTCCAAGAAACAGACCGCGGTTTCATGGTCTAGTGCTGAGGCAGAGCTTCGAGCGTTGGCCACTACTACTTCAGAGATTGTTTGGCTTTTAGCTGATCTTGGTGTCATGCGATACTCCTGCCCCCCTTCTGTGTGACAACACTAGTACTATACAGATTGCTATTGATCCAGTGAAGCATGAGCTGACTAAGCACATCGGTGTGGATGCATATTTCACACGTTCCCATTGTCAACAGAAGGCTATTGCTTTTCAGTATGTGCCCTCTGAGATTCAAGTCGCTGATTTCTTCACCAAGGCTCAAACTCGAGAGCAACATCGCTTCCATCTCTCCAAACTCAATGTTTCAGATCCTCCTAATCCATGTTGAATTTGAAAGGGGGTGTTATGTATTTGTGTATATGGCCCATGAGGCCCATGTGCTATAGGGTTTCTACTGTGTAGTATATATACCGTGGATATTTATCTAATAGATAAAGAGATGTTGAGTTGTAACGGGGGATGGAGCTGGCTCGAGCGGCAGCGCAAGTCGCAGGGCGCGTGCGCACAAGGTGGCAAGGGAGCGGCCAGGGGGAACAACATGGGGCAGGGGAGATGCACCGGAGGAGGGGAAGAACCTGGGCGCAGGCGAAGCGGTGCCACGGGGAGGCAAGGGCCGGCTTGGGCTGGGAAAGGCCAGAGGAAGAAAGAGAATGGGCCGGGGCCCAAGAAGGATTGGGTAATTTGAAATCTGAATTTTTTAGAGATTTTGGTTTGAACTTTTGAATTGCAAATTTTGAAATCAAGAGGCAACTGAAAACGCTAATCACTGACAGAAAACGGGGTGTTACAATTAGTCATCGAGATCTTGTTAAGTGTTATGCTGTCAATCTTGCAAAGTTGAAACTATATTACTAGCAGAACCTCTGGTTGCTCTTTATCTGGTGAACTGTTGTATTCACCTACAATCAACAAAGACCATCTTGTTGGCTTCAACATCTACCTTTCAGACTTTTACTTGTTGTATTGACACAGGAACCCAAACGGGAACACACTAAATGATTCAGTGAAGGATGTGCTCTAGCTCGCAAACTTAGATCTCTGATGCTTTTTTAGTACCTTTGTATTCAGTAGTGATGCTTTAAGTAAAGAGCTGTTTTCATGCTAGCAAGTGTAACTTAAATCACTGATGCTGGAATTTACAGTTGTTCAGTATCTTATTTTCATTACAACCATTGCTCTTTTGCAGCATGTTTTGGAGAGAGGAAAAGCACATGAAAGGAACCAAATTATCAGTAAATTGGCTGGGCAGGTTGTGTCCATGAGCCAAAACAAATACGCATCTAATGTCATAGAGAAGTGTTTTCAACATGGAGATGTTGCTGAGCGGGATCTTTTGATCAAGGAGATTCTGGAGCAAACTGAGGGCAATAATTATTTGCTGGTATGCACGATGACTGAACCCTTTTTTTTCTTGACTTTCCACTCTTTTTTTAGCGAAACAGCTAAAAGCTCTAGTTTGGTCAAAATTTAACAAATGTCTAAAGTCTAAACTTCAGGTAAAAGAGCAGGCGGACACCATAATTAATAAGCAGTAGGAGTTTCGTTATAAATCAAAACATAAGACATGAATTAGTCATTTTTTAGAAAATCAGATGTGGTTCTCATAAAAATTGCATGTGGCTTATTTCTGATACTGCTTACTGTAGTATCAATAGTTATTTTTCTATCTGTTTTGATTTTGTTAGGCTACAACCTTTGCTCATTCAAGTACACGCTAATTATTTTACAAATTACCTACACTGTCCTTTAGGTGATGATGAAGGACCGATTTGCTAATTACGTGGTTCAAAAGATGCTTGAAGCATGCAATGGACAACAGAGGGAGACTCTTCTCAGCCGTATGAAATGTGATTTGCAAGCATTGAGGAAGTTCACCTACGGCAAACATATCGTCAGCCGAGTTGAGCAGCTCTCTGGTGACGGTGCGTTCTCTCGTCAATTCCTGTCAATCATACTGGCATTCTTGTATTGAAGCTTCTCTCGGCTTGTTTCCAGACGCGGTGTTTCAACTTGACATCTATTTGTATGTGACATTTTCAGGTGATGTGCAGTTGGAATCCTAGATGAGAACTCTTAAACAAATGCTGCCGATTTCTTCACAGGAAGGTTGCCGCCTTCTATGAATCCGGGCTTTGCTGCGGTAACAGCTGCATAAAGGGCTAACAAAATCGTCCCCAAAGATCGTACAGATAGTATAGACTCTAGTAGGCCGTATTTATGCCAGGACGTGCTTACACTAGAGGTAATAATCGGTGGGTGCGCATAAAAGTTCAGTGTGGTCGTGTGGTGGTACATATTCGGACCTGCTTCGTGATGAAATTGCCGCATCCAACATTTAAGTGCAGCTTTGTTCGGTCTCTCAATTCCGTGTTTTTCAAGTGTTGTTTTGGTAGCACCAGTCGCGACTCGCGAGAGGTCTATTTCGTGAGGTTTTTTTTCGCCGCGTGATCAGTTGATGACGCACTTATGCAGGTGGTATTCTCGCCTCTCTCTTCTTGATCATACGCTACAGACTAGCTACCATCAGCATTGCAGGCTTCCAGCGTTGGTGAACAGGAGAGCAATTGCTTACCTGCTACACGGCAGGCTATATTCTACATCCATCTGCCTCTCGGCCGGCGAATTCGACACCTTCAGGCTATTCTCCATCCGTGTCCACCCGTCAGGCAGCAATTAAGATAAAACGCTTCGCCGCCTCGGCATCTCCGAGCAACACGCGCGGGGGGCGCCGAGCGCGGCTGCGCGTGCAAGTACGATGGAGACAAACAGCATGCGGGCGCGGCACCCCGCGGTCCCCGCCCGCCAGCCACCTCGTGGCCTCGGCCAGCGCTCGGTCTCTCTCTACGTGCCGAGGAGCCACCCACCGCGCCACCACCTCTCCAGTCTCCAACACCCAACCACCGTTACGCTGCGCACGGGCACCGCGCCACCACCTCTCCAGTCTCTACGTGCTGGGACACTGCGGCTTGTTCTTGGTTTGCTTGTGTTTGCTACAAGCTCCTCTAAAAACTAGCTCTCTTGGCCGCAAGAAGGTGACAATTAGGCGAAACGACGGCGAGAACGTTTGCACCAACGGAAAAGCAGAATCATGACTCGTTTCGACCTGTCTCAAGCCTTCTGAAACGTGAACATCGTCTGTTGGCAAAAGCACGGAATCAGGCATTCCAAATTACAAAACAGCGTCTCTCCTCCTATGTAACCATTCTGCACAGGTGGAAGTGGGTTTCGAAAACTGAAGAAGGATCAGAAACCCCACCCGCAAAAGAATCTTATTCTCCGGCAGTGCGAGTGCGGCGCTTGTCCTTGTCAGCCGAAGGAATGTCCTTCCATGCCTCGTAGAACATCCAGGTGATGCCGGAATTCGGCGTCACCTTCAGGCAGCTCGCGCCCCATCCGCGGTAAAGCCCCCGGAGGCCCTCCTCCTGGATCACTTCTGACAAGGCCGCGATCATGTGGGGCGGGCACTCCCCTTGCCACCTCCGGCGGGAAGCTGATTGTACTCGCGGTGAAGCCTACAGATCCAACAGCGAAATGTGAACAACGCTAGCTGTTTTACTCAAATTCCACGTTATTATTGAGCAACAATTGGAATGCCCCCAATTCGGCCAATTCGTCACAGATTTCAATATATGATGTTGAACCGGTAACTGAAGGTGGTGAAATTGTTGGATTAATTGGGCTTGGACCATTTTAATTTAACAATTAATCAAATGAAATTCCTAGGCCCACATGAAAAATTTGATTAGTCCCATATGGAGAATTGAATGGGAGTTACACCACTTTAAAAGGTGGAATGTGGTAACCCCCTTGTGCAATTGGAGAGAGCTCAGACACGCTTGCCTCGCTCCACTCGCTCGCCTCGCCACGCCACGCCCGCGCACTCGCGCGCCCGCTGGCCATGCCGTGTTGCGCGTGTGCGTGTGTCTGTGGCGTGTCGGGTGCGGGCGCTTTTTCTTTATCTATTCGAAAATCAAACGCGACCGACTCGAAATGGCGATAATGGTCATGCGATTACTAGTCTCTTCATTTTTTTCATTCTTGAGGAGGAGTAATGGAGGCGGTTGCTAGTGACTAATGGTCGCAGCGATTACTAGTCTCTTCGTTTTTGCCGCATTCTTGAGGAAAGGCTCTCTACTCCATAAAAGGGATCTGAACTACTCATCTGCATTCGGTTCTTTGTTATTCTTTGCTCTCTGTAATCTCGGTTCGAGAACCTTGCGCGAAAGGCTCAGGCGAGTAGGCCTCGAAACTCCGTCCGGTTGAGTACCCTTTCGGGTAGGCAGGCGATCAAGTTTTGGGAGCGCATTAGCGCGATCGCTCATCTGTGTCTTCGTCTTCATCCGGTGGTGAATCGCTCGCGATCTTGCACGGCGAACATCTTCACGCATCACGCGTTTAGTCTGCGTCACGCCTCGATCGACTACATCGAATAGGCCATCATGTCATTGGTGGTAGCGGCGCATCCGGTGTCACGAACATCGCCCCGCCAGAGGTATACCACGAGAACTTATCGATGTTTCGTGCGCTATGAATATGTTAATAGAATCTGCTTTTTATCCTGTTCATTAGTGAATATGAATACATCATTGTTGAATCACTCATGCTCTTATTTGTCATGTTTTATATGCTTAATTTACGGATTAAAATATGCGAAATTTGACTAGATATTCAACAATCCAAAAACTTGATAGGTCTTTTTCAGAGTTGGCTTTCTTTGCGTCACTTAAGCCGCACCCTCGGTTTGATGGTTCCAATTTTAAGAGATGGCGTGCACGTGCTATCACGTGGTTTCTTGCCATGGAATGTTTTCATGTTGCACAAGGCAAGCCATTGGGCCTCTATCTGCGAGGACGAACATAAGTTCAATTTAGCGGATAACTTGTTTCGAGGTGCACTTGTTAACATCTTGGCGAGATAACATTGTGGATGTGTACATGCATTTGCCTACGGGCAAAGAGATGTGGGATGCACTTGAGGCCAAGTTCGGAGTTCCGATCTTTGGCGATGGTGTATGTCATGGAGCGCTTCTATGACTACAAGATGGTCGATGATCGTTACGTAGTAGAACAAGCTCATGAGATTGTATTGGCAAAGGAGCTTGAGCATAATAAGTGTGAGTTCTGGGACAAGTTTGTGGTGGCGGTATTATCGCCAAGTTACCACCTTCTTGGTCGGATTTTGCTACCTCTCTAAAACACAAGAGGCGGAGTTCGATGTTCTTGATCTCATTGGCACTCTTGGTGTTGAAGAGAAGGCGAGAGCAAAAGATACTCGTGGTAAGAAAGTTCTTCTTTGAGGAGGTTCTAGTGCCAATTTGGTGCGAAGAAGAACCCTCGGGCTATCCACAATAAGAAGAAAAATAAGCCTTTTGTCAAGCCTAAGGCTATCTTGAGTTTAAGAAGAAAGGCAAAGGAAAGGGCGGTTGCTTTGTGTGCGGTGATTACGGTCATTGGGCTAAGGATTGTCCGGACCGCAAGGATAAGCGAAGAAGTCGACCAACATGATTATTAGTAATCTTTGGAGGAACATCGAGTACGGTAATTATTTACCTACAGCTTCTCTCTGTTTGTCAATCACACGAGTGGTGGGTTGACACTGGTGCTAATATTCATGTGTGTCTTGATATTTCCTTATTTTCATCTTATCAGTCCATCGAGGTTGCTCCTTGTTGATGGGAGCGGATCGCATGCATTTGTTCATGGTGTTGGTATGGTCGATCTGAAGTTTACTTGGGAAAGACCGTGCATCTGAAGAACGTCTGACATGTCCCTCTATAAAGAAGAATCTCGTCAGCGGATCTCTACTGTGTAGAGATGGTTTTAGGCTTACATTTGAGTCCAATAAATGTGTCGTGTCCAAGTATGGAACATTTGTTGGTAAAGGTTATGAGAGCGGAGGCTTGTTTCGTTTCTCTTTGATGGATTCCTATAATAAAGTTGTGAACCATGTGTGTAACGATGATGATGAATCTAATGTTTGGCATTCACGACTTTGTCATGTTAACTTTGGGTGTATGGCGCTTAGCCAATATGAGTTTAATCCCGAAATTCACTTTGGTCAAAGGTTCTAAGTGCCATACGTGTGTTCAATCGAAACAACCTCGCAAGCCTCACAAGGCAGCAAAAGAGGCGAGGAATTTGGCACCGTTAGAACTCATTCATTCCGATTTGTGCGAGATGAATGGAGTGTTGACTAAAGGTGGAAAGAAATATTTCATGACGCTTATAGATGATTGCACTAGATTTTGCTATGTGTATTTATTGAAAACAAAAGATGAAGCATTTGATTTCTTTAAGATCTATAAAGCTGAGGTAGAAAACCAACTCGAGAGGAAAATCAAGCGGATAAGGTCTGATCGTGGGGGAGAGTATTTTTCAAATGAGTTTACTTTATTTTGCGAGGAACATGGAATTATTCATGAGAGGGCGCCTCCTATTCTCCCGAATCAAGCGGGGTTGCCGAAAGAAAAAATCGCACTCTAACTGATTTGGTTAACGCCATGTTAGACACTGCGGGACTTTCTAAGGAATGGTGGGGTGAGGCTATATTGACCACGTGTCATGTCCTGAATAGAGTTCCTACAAAGAATAAAGAAGTAACACCATTCGAGGAATGGGAAAAGAAGAAGTTGACTCTCTCATACTTGCGACTGGGATGTTTGGCCAAAGTTAACGTGCCAATTGTCAAGAAGCGCAAACTTGGACCAAAAACCGTAGATTGTGTATTTCTTGGTTATGCTATGCACAAATGGGTTATAGGTTCTTAATTATAAAACTGAGTACTGGCGTGCATGTTGGTACAATCATAGAGTCGAGAGATGCTACATTTTTGAGAATGAATTTCCTATGAAATGTGATGTACCTAGCTCATCTAGTCAAGAACCTATAATTTCCCTTGATTCTTACGTGCCGATAGAACATGGTGAACAAACGCCTATGGAAAATCTGAGGAGGATAACAATGAAGGGACTCGAAAGAGTAAGAGACAAAGGATTGCAAAATCTTTTGGTGATGATTTCATTGTATACCTCATGGATGATACTCAAGAACCATTGAAGAGGCATATTCTTCTCCCGACGACTCTTTGGAAGGAAGCGATGACGGAGTGAGATGGATTCTATTATGTCTAATGGAACTTGGGAGATCGTTGACCGTCCTTATGGGTGTAAACACAGTAGGATGTAAATGGGTTTTCAAGAAAAAGCTTAGGCACGATGGTACAATTGAGAAGTACAAGGCAAGGCTTGTGGCCAAGGGTTATACTCGAGAGAAGGCGAGGATTTCTTTGATACTTATTCACCATGTTGTCTGATTGACCACAATTCGAGTACTACTTGCCCTGGCTGCTTCTCATGGTCTTCTCGTCCATCAAATGGACGTTAAGACAGCTTTCCTAAATGGAGAGTTGGAGGAGGAGATTTATATGGATCAGCCAGACGGGTTTGTGGTAAAAGGTCAAGAAGGAAAGGTGTGCAAGTTGTTAAAATCTTTGTATGGCCTAAAGCAAGCACCTAAGCAATGGCATGAGAAGTTCGACATAACTTTGACATCTGCTGGCTTTGTTGTGAATGAAGCCGACAGATGTGTGTACTATCGCTATGGTGGGGGAGAAGGAGTGATCTTGTGCTTGTATGTTGATGACATCCTGATTTTTGGGACCAACCTCAATGTGATTGAGGAGGTCAAGGACTTTCGTCCAAGAGTTTTGAAATGAAAGATTTGGGAGTGGCTGATGTAATTCTTAACATTAAGCTACTGAGAGGAGGTGATGGTGGGGTTACACTTGTGCAATCCCATTATGTGGAGAAGGTCTTGAGTCGCTTTGGTTATAGTGACTGCAAGCCTGTTTCTACTCCTTATGATCCTAGTGTGTTATTGAGGAAAAACCGAAGAATAACAAGGGATCAATTGAGATACTCCCAGATTATTGGCTCATTGATGTATTTAGCTAGTGCTACGAGGCCTGACATCTCGTTCTTTGTGAGCAAGCTAAGCCGGTTTGTTTGAATCAGGGAGATGATCATTGGCGTGCTCTTGAGAGAGTGATGCGCTATATAAAGGCAACCATGAGCTATGGTATTCACTATCTTTGGGTACCCAAAGGTACTAGAGGGCTATAGTGATTCAAATGGATCTCGATCTTTGATGAGATAAAAGCCACGAGTGGATATGTGTTCACACTTGGAGGTGGTGCTGTTTCCTGGAAGTCTTGCAAGCAGACCATCTTAACGAGGTCAACAATGGAAGCAGAACTCACAGCATTAGATACCGCCACTGTTGAAGCTGAGTGGCTTCGTGAACTCCTTATGGATTTGCCTGTGGTTGAAAAACCGATACCGGCTATCCTAATGAACTGTGATAATCAGACTGTAATTATCAAGGTGAACAGTTCTAAGGACAACATGAAGTCATCTAGGCATGTTAAGAGGCGGTTGAAGTCTGTCAGAAAGCTGAAAAACTCCGGAGTGATAGCACTGGACTATGTCCAGACAACTAAGAATCTGGCCGACCAATTTACAAAGGGTTTATCACGTAATGTGATAGATAGTGCATCGAGTGAGATGGGCCTGAGACCCACATGAGTCATACCATAGTGGTAACCTGTTCTACGTGATCGGAGATCCCGTGAAGTAGGATGATGAAACAAGTCGTTGGTTGGTCGGGAGGAGAGACCTTACAGGCTCATTTCTTCAATGATGCGCTTCTTTCCTTTTACGTATGGCGAGTTGGTTTTACCTTAATGTGATCCGAGTGGCTTATTTAAAGCGAGATGTCGGCCTACGTGACATCTTAGAAGGAACACACCTATATGAGTTCGATCTTGGTCACAGATCTATGAGATTTGGGTGATCTCTAGATACTCATGAACAGGCACAGGAGTATGACTTATACGCTCCAACCAGAGGGGATGCTTTAGGCAGCCTAGTACTAGTAAAGGAATTAGGTAAAACTTGTTCACACAAACTGTCAATTCAAGGCATAGTCCATTGTTGATTGTGAATGAGTGTAACTTCTTTCCTAGGTGGATGTTCAACTTAACAGTCTCCATCGAAACATTGGTATATCATAACAACAACAGATCGAGAGCATTTCTTGTGTGCCTTGAAATTTGGTGGGATTGTTGGATTAATTGGGCTTGGACCATTTTAATTTAACAATTAATCAAATGAAATTCCTAGGCCCACATGAAAAATTTGATTAGTCCCATATGGAGAATTGAATGGGAGTTACACCACTTTAAAAGGTGGAATGTGGTAACCCCTTGTGCAATTGAGAGAGCTCAGACATCGCCTTGCGCTTCGCTTCTTCCTTCGCCTCGCCACGCCACGCCACGCCACGCACGCCGCGCCATGCCGCAAGTCGTGCGTGCGTGTCGTGTGTTGTGTGTGCGTGTGTGTGTGTGTGTGTGTGTGTGTGTGTGTGTGTGTGCGCGCGTGACGTGTCGAGTGCGGCGCGTTTTCTTTATCTATTCGAAAATCAAACGCGACCGACTCGAAATGGCGATAATGGCTGCGATTACTAGTCTCTTCATTTTTTGTCATTCTCGAGGAGGAGTAATGGAGGCGCTTGCTAGTGACTAATGGTCTGCGATTACTAGTCTCTTCGTTTTTCTTTATTCAAGAGGAAAGGCTCTCTACTCCATAAAAGGGATCTGAGACTACTCATGCATTCGGTTCTTTGTTGTTCTTTGCTCTCTGTAATCTCGGTTGAGAACCTTGCGCGAAGGCTCGGGCGAGTAGGCCTCGAAACTCCGTCCCGGTTGAGTACCGCCGTAGACGGCGATCAAGTTTTGGGGCGCGTTAGCGCGATCGCTCATCTGTGTCTTCGTCTTCATCACGGTGGTGAATCGCTCGCGATCTTGCACGGCGAACATCTTCACGCATCACGTTTCGTCTGCGTCACGCCTCGATCGACTACATCGAATAGGCCATCATGTCGATCGGTGGTAACGGCGCATCCGTGTCACGAACCGCCCCGCCCGAGGGTATACCACGAGAACTTATCGATGTTTACATGCGCTATGAATATGTTAATAGAATCTGTTTGTTATCCTGTTCATTAGTGAATATGAATACATCATTGTTGAATCACTCATGCTCTTATTTGTCATGTTTTATATGCTTAATTTCTGGATTAAAATATGCCGAAATTTGACTAGATATTCAACAGAAATAAAGCTAGATACAGGCGATGCTGAATCCTTTACCTGACAGAGCTCCAATAACCAGTAGCTCAGGACGGCTTAAAGATGTCTTCTTATGTAGGCGGCAGTAAGAAGTCTTGATTGCTTCATACATAAAATAGTAGCATGTGCTATAAGGAAGCATGCCAATTAGTGTCGGACAGAGGCCAGAATAGAGATCACCAATACCGTCAGTTCGGTATATCTTGCTGAAGGCAATGCTCTCTGATGTACCGATACTCCTAACCAACAGCGCACCAGTATCCCGGTACGTATCGGATACGGGTACGGCTCCGAACGTTTGAATGAAGGTGGGCCGTTGATCTAAAGATAGACGGCTCACAGCGAAAGAACTTTCGAACGATCCGAACGTTCACGCGAACCTGGGTCGTTGATCTAAAGATCGATGGTCCGATCGGCCCAATCAAAGAACGGCTCATAAGATCTGTTCCGCCCGTGGAAGATCCAACGGTTAAGATTTCATGGTGGATCGGAATGGTCCGAACGGTCCAATGCATCTGGCCCGTTCGTTGAGATCTGACGGCTCTACATATGTGTGTGTCTGTTCACATCACAGACGGTTCTATTAATACACCGCTCGTGATGATTAACCTCCTGAGCGGTTCTAGTAATGAACCGCTCGTGATATCAACATATCGCGATTTCGGTTCGATTACATAACCGTCGTGATATTAAAATTAGGTTTCTCGTTAAGTCATTACGAGACGGTTTCATAATGTAATCGCTCGTGATGTTAACTATCACAGACGGTTTGTTTATGGAACCATCAGGATTTATTATCCTGACGGTTCTATCATAGATCCGTCTCGTGATATCCACTATATAAGTGCTTGGGACTCGAGCGGTTGTGCACTCTTTTGCCTTAGTCTTTTCCACCACCCGGCCACGCCTCGGTCTCTCCATCGACGCCACCTCCGGCCAGCGCGCCTCCTTCGTCCACCCGCCTCCGTCCGTCCGCCCGCCCCTGCCTCGCCGACCACCGGTGAGTTTCCCGCCGCCCCTTCTCGCCGTGAGAGCCGAGGGTTTCCTCGGTGCCCCGCCGCCGACCACCCGTGAGTTTCCCGCTTCCCCCTTCTCTGCCGTGAGAGCGAGGGTTTCCCTGGTCCGCCCTGCCACCACCCGAGGGTTTATGTGGTATTTTACCCCTTTAGATGTTTTACTCTGCTGTGCTTTTGTTTGAAATGGGAGGTAGGGTTAAAATTCACTACTAGATGTACATGTAAGTTATATTTGCATAAATAGATTTGTACAGAGATCTATATTTAGTTTGTTTACACAATAAGATGCATGTGTATTTGCACAATTAGACATGCATGTATACTTGCATTAATGTATTCTGATGGTGTTCTTTGTGTTGGCAAATCTATCTTTTTCTTACTTGAAAAATACTAGAAAGACATCTCATTGACTGTTTTAACTTTGGAATTGGAATTGATTGTTTAGGTAGCGATAGTAGGCTCTACTTTTTTTCAGCTTTGTATAGACTCTACATGGTAAAAATAATCTTGTACATGGCGATGCTAATGAAATAATATTTTTATTGACGCTCCATTCCATTCTCCACTTAGCAAATCTGTATGACCAATTCTAATTCTAGTTTGGTGCCAAACAGTTCCTTGAAAACAAGTAAGTATCCAAATACGGTTAGCCGCCTCCTCCGCATCTCCGCTCCACACCGCTTATGGATGAGGATGGAAGTGTTCCCATGTTGTGGCATAGCAACAGTAGCACGTTAGCATCCAGAGGAAGTTAGCGAGTCTGGTTTTGTTAGGGAGTAGGTTTTCACGCAACAGCAGCAAGTGTTTACGCTAGGAGAAGCTTCGACAGCAACAGGAGTCCAAGAGGGTTTCGGAGAGGAGAATTAGGAAAGCTACACAGTTTCTATCAAGCAATAAATAAATTTCCTCTTCTAGTTTCTATCTTGACCCCTCTAATTTCTCTCCATCCTACCCCTGTTATCTTTCCGTCAAGATGGATCCCGCACACAGGAAGAGGCCATGCCCTACTGTACCTCATCCATATAACCTACGAAGCAAACACGCCCACACAACCCACTAGATTGGTAATAAGACATAATCTATTCATTGCCATCCCTTGATGGTTAACATACCATTTACCTCATTCTGTTTTGAATCGGTTTTGGTGTAATGATTTATTTCGAAATTGTTAGGGTGAGGTGATTATTGCTTCTCTTTGTTTCTTTATGGTATGGCACTACTACAAAACAGGGCTGAGATGGCAATCGTTGATTCTTTTGCAACTCGCCTACTGAGAGCACTCAAAATCATGCAATATTTCAGCTATATGTTAAAACTGCACTGTTTGCAATATTTCCTTCTCCCTTGCAGTTTTTTTTGTGCAGTTTTATATATTTTATTTACTACGTATCATATATTTGACCTATACAACCTAACTTCCCTCGATGCCTCACTTCTACGATGTTGGACACTGTAAGTGTGTACAATCAATTTCTACACTCACGTGATACCGATAAATATCATAACTCATTACTTATGTACAGATACATTAAGAAATGTGCCCGTCGAATCAAAGAACCGGTGGGTTTTCTCGACCCACACGTGGTCTCTGAGCAAACAATCAACCAAGACGCATCCTACGTCGAGAATTACATAAAAATGGGATTGCTTGCTCTAGACGACAAGGACTACATAATGGTGCCCTACAACCAGAAGTAAGTGCTTCAATATTTGCTATACAAATTACGTTTCAACACAGGTTTATGACTATAGCGACATACATGAGTAGGTTCCACTAGATTCTTCTGATTCTTGTGCCAAAGAGGAACATGGTATTGTACCTTGATTCTCTACTCAATAAAAATCATGACTTCACACTTCTTAAAGGAATACTCGACATGTATGTTCATTTCCTCCACACAGTCTTTCTTCGTTTGAAATGGACGAGGATAACTTTTTTGAATCATGTAGGGCGTTCATCGGCTATGTTGCCGAGGGAGTTTTATACAAGGGAACGAGCGCCACACTGACTCATAGGATGCGATTTCTGGTACGCGCTACAACACAATAATCATATATCATACTCCGTAATATTACATCTCGAACTGACTGCACATATATATGTAACTCTATTTTTGCAGTGCCGCCAGCAAAAACGAGATCACCTATGCGCATTCTACGTATGCCATCATATGCAGCTATTGATTGCTTCTAGGACGCACGATCCCCAAGTTTGTCAATCTCGTAATAATTATTTTCTAATTATAAATTTAAATATATATGCTTACTACATTACTCCTGCTAGCGACAGGGCTTGAACATAGAGTTAAATGCACTTGGGATGGATCAGGTCATGCACGTTCGAGGGGAGCTCTGCATCTTCATCAAGGCAGACATAGTTAACACCACCGGAGAGTTTCACGCCATCGACACCGATGAACGACCTCGAAACAATTGATTCAATATTGTAATTCACTTTGACTGGTTGTAATTCAATTTGTAACTCTAGCGACAATATATACTTGAAACATTCTTTTGTAATTGATTTTGAGTTAAATGACCACTTTGAGTTGTCAACAATTATCTGTGATATGTTTCTGCTTGCTAGTTTTCAGAGGGCATGGCTAGCAATTCCTGAGGCTAACTGAAAATACAATAAAAATTAATTAGGTCTAAAGACTTATCACGCATTTGGTTCTAATCACGAACCGCCTGCGTGATACTACAATCTGAGAATCACGCATTTGTTCGTGGTTGGAACCGCTCAGGATAAGAGTTATCACAGACGGTTTTCAACCGTCTCGTGATAACCGCTGTTATCATAGACATAAAATTTGAGACGGTTCAAAAACCGCCTGTGATGATGACTGCACGAACCGTCTGTGATGAGCTTTTACGTAGTAGTGCTTGCGGAGCGAGGGGCGACACCGATGGGACCGGCGAGAAGGGGGACGCCAAGTCGTCGGCGCAAAGGAGCATGGGTGGAGGCGACGCGGTGGGGGCGGAGGAGCAGTGCGCGGCGCGGCGCCAGTGGGGCGGCGGCGAAGGGCGAGCGCAGACGCTAGTGGGGGCGGCGTGGCAAGGGGTAGCGGGGAGGGGGGCCCGGGAGAGGAGGAGGAGGCCGGGCGGAGAGGAGAGGCGAAGCCGGGCCGAGCAGAGAAGAAAGAAGAGGGGGAGAAGAAGAAAGGCCAGGCAGAGGAAACACAAATGGGAGAAGGAAAAGGAAAGGGGCGATCTGGGAGATGCACCGGCCAGGGTAATACCGAGGAGAAAGAAAGGGAAAAGGGGGGGGGGCGATGCGGGCGCAGGCCGTGTGGAGGGGAAAGGTGGGCCGGGGAGATGCGGCCGAGGGGTCGGGGGGAAATCGGCCCGGGAGGGTAGAAATAAAATGGGGGGAGCAACCGGGCCAGGGGGGAAACCGGGGAAGGGGCGGGCTAGGAGAAAACCAGGGGAAAATTAAGTGGGCCGAAAAATGGGTTGAGGGGTCCAAAAATTGAAACGGGGGAAAATTCAAATTGAATTTTGAATTCGGAATTTGAAGGGAAGTTTGAAATACAAGCCCGAGCTTAGAGGAAGCTAGGAGTTTTTGGAACTAATCGGTAAATTGAATGACAAATTGAAAACAGAAAACCAAATGGTAGGTACTATTTACCGTTCGAAAACGAAACATCACAATCGGCTCTATCTCCTTTTATAATGTTCTTGTTCGTATATCGCACTTTCTGCTATGTTATGTACAACATGTTGTTTCTGTTCAATTCGCCAACTCTGGTAGCCTTTTGACCACTCTGTTCGGTTGGAAAGCATTATGTCGTGCGATTTACAATTGCTGACGAATGACGAAATATTCAGGGTTTCTGATATAAAAAAATTATGCATCGCTGAGAGACGTAGCTGTAACGATGTTGCTTCTCTGCCTGCTTCTATCACCTATGTCTCCCTATGTTATACTCCCAACATTTTCTCTCCTGAGCAAAATCGCGTTTGTTCTGCTCCGCGCGCGGTTTCTAGTAGAGAGAAAGCCAGTTAGTGAGCTAGGAATATGCCTAAATGCCTTGTGGTGGTATAGGCAGACATACATTGTGATGAACCAAACCGAACACTTAGAAAAGGGCAACTACATGCATGGGTTCCAAGTCATATATGCATGCAAGGAAGAATTATATTCCTAGTACCAGCTAGCACGACATGCGCCGCCAACTTAACCCACTCGCTAGCTAGTTGCTGACTGTGCAGTGAAAAGCAAGCCTTGCATATATGCATGCACTACCAATGTGGCAGTCTACTCACTGTACCATACATATATCATACAACATAAGCATGTAGAGATCATATTTGACTGCTGTTGCTTGGTTCGTCAGACTTGCATGCACTCGTTTCCATTCGTCTCCACTTTCCTATTGACGCAGCCGCTATGGTCTCCTTTGATGTTCACCATGTCGAGGTTGTACAGAATCGGGATCATGACCATGGAGGACAAGAAGGCGAGGAGCGGCCCAAAGATCCAGAGGAGGAGGGGAACCCCCGCGTAGAAGAGCCTGTTCCCGACGAAGTTGAGGGTGAACCCCCTCTCGAGGATCTCGCCGATGTAGTCCCCGGTGGACGGCAAGCCGAGGTGTCCGGCGTCGGCGTCGGCGTCGGCGGGCAGGAGGGAGGAGGTGGTGTTGATGAGGAAGCTCGCTTGGTTGAGGAAGCAGATGGTGAGGGAGTGGAAGAGGAAGGCGAAGAGGAAGAGGAGCAGCAGCGCGACGTACTTGAGCGCCATCATGTACTCGCCGTGCGCGCCGAAGACGGTGTCACTCAGCGGCTTCTTGATGGTGTAGCTGCTGCTCAGCACGGCCGCGATGCCCGTGCAGAAGAGCACCGCCGTCGTCGCCATCAGCGTTGACCCCATGATCACATTACGCAGCGACTGCACCACCAGCACTCCCTTCTTCTCGTTGTCCTGCACGTGCGCGCACGCACTGGTCACTTCACTGGTGCAACCCAACACTGACTTGTACATGTCACATATTTATGTGTGTGTGCCACTGTACCTTCATCATGCTGATGGCCCAGAGGCGGCGGGTGGCGGAGTTGATGCCGACGGTGGTGCGCAGCGGGCGGAGGCGGACGGCGCGCCAGAGCCAGACGTGGTACACCATGGGGAGGAGGAGGCTGAGCGGGATCAGCATCAGGTCCAAGAAGCTGTCCCTCCACACCATGATCGATCAAACGGTCGACAGAAGTATCAATCGGTCACGTACTTGTTCGAACAAAAAGAGAGAGATTGAAGATGGCGTGCCTTGGTTGATCAAGCTAGCTATATGTAGTGTACTTCTATATCATTTCAAGTTGCCCCTGTGATGCGTAGAATTGGGGAAACGTTGCTTTCTGATCAGGTATTCAGGCGTCTGGAGCTGTCCGTGTATGGGTGTTGATATATAGGGAATGAGGTGAGAATGTGAGAGATGCAAAGGTGCAATACATAGTGGCATCTTACACAAAGGCCACAATCTTTAGCGATCAATCAACTGAAATAGTAGTTTAAAGGCAGACATGGCCAGTTTTTTTTTTACAATGTGATCACTAGCTAGCTACACTATTCTTCATTTGATTCGATTTCTATTCTACGTACGTGAATATCTTCCCTGAAATTCTTCAATAAAAAAAACTTCCCTGAAGTGCACAAATCCCATTCGCTTATAAGTTGCTTTCAATCAAGTGCATTCAGACTTCAGAGCGAAGGAAGATATATAGATGCAAATTAATGAAGGACAGATGGAATCAATCTACACTTCATTCTCAGTAAGATAAGCTATGCATGCAGAGATAGGTATTATATTATATACTCATAAGCAGCTCGATCGCATGACCGTTTTGTTTCGGTTTGTGCATATCTGGTTGGATATTTAATTTGACGTGTAATTCACGTGTTGCTTCGCGCCGGGGGGTGGCTTGATTTGCGTGGCGTGGAGCGCAGCGCCCAATTCGTGGGCAGAAATGCTTGCGGCCGCACGCCTGCGTGTCGACATCGTAACCGACTCACCGCACTTTGTTTGGCCTCACGGAATGGACATGACGATGCATGCATGATGACATGTTTCGCCGGCCTCGCTCGATCGCCCCATTTTCCCGCAAGGCCACAGGGTTGCTCAGAGCACATAGTGCCTTACAACATAGGCCTGAATCCACAATAATAAGTACCCAGCATGTCAAGATTTAGAATTATGAAATCGATATCATACTAATCGGGAGTGTCGTACCGGTTGAGCTACAGTTTGATAGGTGTCTTGAAACAGCTCAGAATTTTGAATATTTGAAATTTTTTGAAACTTTTATTTAAATTTAAAATCTTTCCGTTTAAAAACTCCAGCCGATTTTCCGCTTTCCTCTTTCGGAATTCCGTTTCTTCCCGGCCGGAGGCGCCTTCTTCCTCCTTCCGCCTTCTCCTTTCTTCCTCCCTCCCCCGTTCTTCTCTCTGCGTCACGTGGCCGACGCCATCACCGCCCCGCTGCTGCCGTCAGCCGCCACCTCCCGCGCCACCTCTTCCCTCCGGAGCCTTCTACCGCCTTCGCCGCCTCCACCTGACCCCGCCCCGATCGCCACCTCTCCCTCTCGGCGTCGCCCGATCCTTATCCCTACCGCCACCTCGCCTCCACTGTCGCCGCCGCCCTACTGCTCCCACCGCCTTCCCCGGCCTATAAAAGTCGCCCCAAGGATGGCTCTTCTCCTCACCTCCACTCCCAGCTCTTCCCCAGCCCCCTCCTCCCCCGGCACCGACGAAACCGAAGAAATCGCCGCCGCCTCCTCTCTCTCGCGGCGAAGCTTCGTAAATCGCCGCCTCCTACCTCCCTTCCTCCCACCTCCGTGTAGCACTCCGCATCACGCCAACCTTTCCCCCACCTCGCCCCACCTCCTCCCTCACCGGAGCTCGCCGGCGCCAAGCTCCATCACCGCCATATCCACGCCCACCGTCGCCATGCCGCCATGGTGCACCTCAGGCCACCCCACCACCTCCGTTGTGATCCCCTCCGCTCACTGATGCTCCCAGCCTCGTTCTCCCGAGCGCCGCCAGACGCCACGCCTTCCCTTCTGCTCCGGCCATGCGCCTCTGCCGTCGCCGCCCCATCTCCGCCCCTGCAACTCCCCAAAATGGAACCACCTCGCTTCGGTGGTGCTCCCAGTGCCCTTCCCCACCGTCGCCGGCCACCGCCGCCGCCGCAATCGCCGCCGTCTCCTTCCTCTCGGCTCGGGCGAGCACGCGGCCGAAATGGCTAGCGCTGCTCCAGCCCAGCCGGTGCTGGGCCGTTTGGCCTGGCCAAATAGGCCGGTTCGGCCCGACCGAATCAGGCCTCGGGCCGCACAGTAAAAGGCCGGGCTTTTACTGTTCATCCTTTTTCACCCAAACACTGTTCACTGCAGAGTAATTACATTTACTGTTTATCACTGAAAACACTATTCATCACCCAAAAAATTGGGTTTTACTATTTGTTACCATGAACAGCAATCTTAGTACTGTTCACCACTAATTTTTCACTCATAAATAGTAAAATATCACTATTTAGCATCCAACACTATTCATATACAAAACCCTAATTCGACATATTATACCCATTTCGTCCGTTTCGAGCACAGAAATCCATTTCTCCACTCCGCTCAGTCCAACTAAACCCCAGATAAATTCCCACCCTCCCACACCACCTTCTTTGTGTTTCTTTTCATTTGTTTTTACTTGCATGTTGTTCCCGGCTCATTCCTTATCGAGCCGAATTTTACTTGGTTGTTTTATTGTTTTGCTTCCCGTTAGGTCACGATCTTGAAGACCAAGCTGTGGAAGACGTTAGACAAGACCATGATCTATAGGACTTTGTGCAAGAAGGCAAGCCACATTCTTTGATCATTTTGAACCTACAGTTCATATATTTAATATTACTTTCATTATTGTATTTGTGCCAATTACTTCAAATATTGAAATAATATCTTTGGAATGCCATGATATTTAGATAATTCCTATTACCCCACATACAAACCCACACAACACTTGTAGACCATATTCACCTTGACAAGGTTAAGATTTCTTGTAAACCATATTCACCTTGACAAGTCCACTTAAAATATTATTTATGCAAATAGCTTTGTCACCAAAATCGTGGTTATCAATCAAAAGAGAGTGTTGGTGGTTCACCAATGGTTTTAGTTTGAAGTTGAGGGTTGTGTCCAGGAAGTTGAGCAACCCAATAGACTTATCCTGACTCATGAGTTGCTCAAATATAGCTTCACATCTATCAGAAAGAACATCATAGGAAGGAGATACCTCATCGTTGTCGTTGTCAACAGAGTCGGCCATGAAGCACAAACCAGTGAAGTCCTTAGCCTTCCCTTTATTCTTGTTTTGAGGGATCTCCTCCTCCTTGTCTTCCTCGCTCTCGGAGTCCACATCGCTTAATGATTGATCCTCAAAAGCGGCAAGCACCCGGTGAGCGGCCTTCGTCAGCTTGGCAGTATCAAACCTTGAGTTGTTCCATTGAGGCTTCTCCCAAGCTGGCTTTCCCTCCTTATGGTTACTCTTACCTTTTAGCTTGGGGCAATTTCCCCGAATATGATTGAGCTCACCACACTCATAGCACGTCACGGGACACCCTCTCTTTCTGTTTATCATATTGTTGTAGGCCCGTGTGACCTTTTTGACTATGAGGGCCAACTCAGCCTCAGGGAGACTCTCAAACTCCTCTTTATGGATTGTGGATAAACCTGCAAGCGAAAATCCAGAAGAAGACTCAAAAGACCCATCAAATGCTCTCTTGAGAGTGTCTGCTACCAAAGCCATGTTTTTCTTCTTGGGATGATCAACCCTTTTGATCTCATGGGTCTTGAGCTTGCTATAGAGCAGCTCCAAAGTCAGATCAGAAAGGTTTACATTCTCCTCAATGGTTGTAGCCTTTATCTCCCACTCCTTGGTGTTGATTGCAACCAAGAGATGGGTGGCATTTTCAGATTGAGAATATTCAATACCAACAGCTTTCATCTGATTTATCACTTTATTAAAGCGACTGAAAATGTCATCGATGCTCTCCAGGACACATCTCGAATTTATTGTATTCACGCTTATAGACTGTTTGGCGTACTTTCTTGACTTGGGACGAACCCTCATAGTAAGTTTCGAGAGTGTTCCAAATCTCATGCGCGGTCTCAAAATTACAAATCCGATCATACTCCTGTCTCCCAAGCTCGCCATACAAGAGATTTTTAGCCTTATTGTTGTTAGCCAAAAGGGCTTCTGAAGTCGGCGTAGCAACTTCGGGCACCACGAGCGGGACTCGAACAACCTCTCATATAGCGTGTCCTTCGCTCTCAAGGAAGACTCGCATGCGATTCTTCCAATAGGCATAGTCGTGCCTATCAAAAATATGCGGCTTTGTGGAGTATCTATCCATCGCCAAGTTCAGTGACCAGTTAAGATCAAGATTGAACTAACCGGGCTCTGATACCACTTGTTGGACCGAAAAGGCGACTAGAGGGGGGTGAATAGGAGCATACTCACTTTTTCACAAATAATGGATTCAATAATATTTTACTCTAGTAGCTATGGAAGCTATGAAGATGAGTAAATCAGTACAGCGGAAGACTGATATTTAATCTAATATAAACCCCTACGCAAAACGACAAAAACAACAAAGATTAAAGCACATCAGTGCGTTGCCGGTCGGACCGCTGGCCTTGGGCGGTCGGACCGATTTCCGGCCGGTTTGACCTGTGGCCACGGGCGGTCTGACCGTCGGCCTCCAGAACAGATTGAAAAATCCGATGACGAAGGTGCAAATAGATGAAACTTTTGATCTACTAATCCAAACTTGATGAAACTTGGAACATACATTCTCTATGATATCATGGACGTATTCCAATTGAATATTATGATAGTTCTTAGAGGAATCAAGATCCTTTTCCATTTGATCAAAGAAGGGTTCAAAACCAGGTCAAAACAAAAACTAGGTCAAAGCTCTTGCTCGTGGGTGATTGATGATCAAGATGATTCTAGATAGATTCTAGATAGATTCCCACACGTCACAACAAGCTAGACCACGTGAAGAAACCAAGCAAAAACTCACGGATCAAAGAAAGACCTAAAATCATCAAATAGAGAGAAAGAACGCAATGAGACAAAACATCGATCAAACTTTCATTTGATTGATTGATATGATCAGGGCTTATAGCCACTCCATCAATGGAGGACAATACTCGATCCAAGAGCACGAAAATCACATCAAACATCAAGAACCCTAGCCTCCACAAAAGCTCTCCCTAAGAAAATTGGGGTTTACAAGAATTGCAAAAAAGCGAAGAAGAGGTGCAGCCACCTCTCTCCCCTATTTATAGTGGAGGCTTAGACCTTCTATAAGTTTGATCCTATTGGGCTCCCGTTAAGGCCCAAAACAAACGGGACACATACGCACGCATTTTAATGCGTCGTCTTTATCTCCCCTTTGACCTAACTATCTACCCTTGCGCCATCTTGCGCCTCGGATTAGCTAAAAGATCACCCTTGTCTATCTTGCGTCACGCTTGAGTTCATTGACCTCACCCGGCATCGTCGATCGTTCTGGACCTCAGCTCTCCAAGCCTAGTCCCGATCATCCTCGCCGTTGATCACCAAGCAACCTGCACAACAATAGACAAGTAAACCAAAATTGGGAACAAGTTCTTCACAACTTGACCCATGTTAGTCAAAACATGCATCATGCAACATATATGGCTTGAAACTCATGACTTTGACCTAACAACCGAATATCTCCGCCTCAAAGACCGACGATCAAAGTGAAAACCGGTCAGACCGCCCCCAGGGCCGGTTAGACCGCCCACCCTGGCCGGTCTGACCGCCACCTATGGGTTGGTCAGACCGCCAGTTGGTACTTAGCCATTTTTCCTCTCTGAAAAACCGAAACCTACTGGAATTTTTAAACCAATAGAACTTTTGATGGGAGACTCCAAAAATTATGGGACCAAGTGCAATAGAATCCCCTCTCTTGTCTACACCCTCTATTTTTGGCCCAGCTCAAAATACCACTTTCTGATATTCCCGGTCCGACCGCCGCTTATGGCCGGTCAGACCGGTTCTAACCTGACAGAACAGAACTTTGCCGAAAACACGTGAAATGACAAACCGTAAATGTCATTGCCAATTGTCACATCATCATAAGATCTGAAGCATATCCCCATGATATCCACAGTGGTCATTACTCCCTAGCCTAGTACACTGCTCTTCCAATTGAATATCTACAGCATCTAGAGTGGGACAGGAGTGGGCCTATAGGGACACTCGTTGGTCTTCATAACGTCATCAGCATCGGGGTAAAAGATCCATAGCAGCGGCCGGTGGAGTCTCCTGAGAGCTGTATGAAGTAAGGACTTACCGGATAGAGACTAGAAAGGTTGAGCAGTGAAAAAGCTTTGTTATCTCAGCTCAGTCGCACGCTAACATGTTGCGTGTCTATGATCTGACAGTACGAGCATGAGGTATCTTGTGGGTAAAGTTGAGCAGCTTTGCAGAGTATATCAAATGGTATTCGAATACGCCGTGCTTCCGGTTAATGAAGCTGTGTTCATGGGTGATTCCAATACATGAGGCATAAGTAGAGTTTTTGATATGTGAATCTGGTTTGTGCATTTGTTGAGAAACCCCTGTTGTTATTTTTATTATTCTTTTCTGCTTTAAAGTCAAATCGCTTTAAATCAGTAAAATGCATCCTTAGATGCTGTTAAGGTAAACCCTAACCATCCGTTGAACTCCTTGCATGTAATTATTTAGCTTTTCCATGTGGCTTGTTGAGTACGGTAGTAGTACCCATTCTTGCAAAATCTGCAACCCCTCCACAGAAAAAGATTGAGAAAGTGCTGAGAACCCCAATGAGCAGTATTTTGGTGGGCCCCTAGAAGGCAGTGACTACTATTTTTAGGTCTCGATCGTGCTCAAGCGTGCCTGTGGTGTGTTTTTCTTTTGTCTTGTATTATATTAGCTTTGGACTTGGAAGCTCGTGTCTGCGTCAAAACTGGTTGTTAAACCTTAATCTTATGTAATAAAAGCTTGATTTTGTTGTATCGAAAGCTTGCTTGAGACATCGCATTTCATAATCGCACATCCTCGCGGTTGTGAAGAGTTTTGATGGCCCCGGATTTTGGGGCTGTTACATGTCTTTCCTCACCTTTGTACGTACTTCAGTTAATCGTATGGACTGCGTCGGTTCAACAATATATAGGAATAAGTCTAATTTATCCTCTGAACTTTAGGAGTGTGTTTAATTTATCTTCTGAATGGTAAAACTATCTAAATAGCCTCCTAAACTATTTAAACTGTCTAAATAATCCCCTTAGATGGTTTCAACAGTGGTTTTACCACTTCGGCAGAAGTTTTGCCACCATAGCGATGACTTGATTGAAAATCATTGCCATATTGTTAGCCAAATTATCTACCACGGTAGCAAAACCATTGTGGCATTGCCACATTGACAACCACGCCATCGGCCACGATGACAAAACCACCATCATAGTAGCAAAACCGTCTCGGCGGTTATTTGGACGATTTAATTTGTATAGTTCAATAGGTTATTTGGACGATTTAATTTGTATAGTTCAATAGGCTATTTAGACGGTTTTATAATTCATGAGTATATTAGACACACCCCAAAATCTAGTGCTAATGGTTAATTGAGTGTTAAGGTGTTAATGACAATCTTGATCGTTGGATCATGCAGCGTGTTTAATGCAGAGCATTGGTGGTGGGAGCATGCAGGTGTTTAATGCAGACGTATTAATGAATGCACATTGGAGGTAAGAGTATGCAGGGTGATTAAATGGTTTAGAGGTGGGAACCCTATTATTATTGGCTGTTCAATCTATATCCAACGATCAAGTTTATCATTAGCACCTCAGCACTTAATTACCTATTAGCAATAGATATGTTCCCACACACACACACACACACACACACACACACACACACACACACACACATATATATATATATATATATATATATATATATATATATATATATATATATATATAGGAAAATGGTTTGGTACTCACAGGAGTATGTACTCCGCTCTCATATACCACTTAAATGATAATACCTCTTTATCTATTTGAGTATACTCCAATGATGATTATAAGATACTCCAAAGTGAGTTCTATAAAAAATTCATGAAAGTCCACTTTTATAGAAAATTTATGTGTATACTTTGTTTATATATGAAAAGGTATATGGCAAAATAAAGGACTCTAATGAAAATTTTCAATCAAATTGCACTTGGAGTATCTTATAATTGGTATTTAAGTATATTAAAAATGATAAAGAAGTATAATATATTCGTTTAAGTGGTATATTCAAAGTGGGAGTATATACTTACAGAGTACAAAACAAAGGCGTCTATATATATATATATATATATATATATATATATATATATATATATATATATATATATGTGTGTGTGTGTGTGTGTGTGTGTGTGTGTGTCATTGATTGAGCTACACTTGGTTGGCGTCTTTGTCACCTTCCTACTTTCCTGCTTTGACTAACCGTAGAGATGTTGCGGACTCAAAACACTGGTCACTAACTCTAAAAGTCATGGTCATAACCACGCGCAGGGTCAATTCGGCGTTGTCCCGGCCGGTTTATGCATGTATGCGTTGGTTGGCAATTGGGGCTAGCTAGCATGCGATTCTGGGATGAGAAAGCTACGTGTCATGTTACGTATGATAGCACTACGTACCAAAGTTACTAATAATTATAGTAAAAGTAGAATGTTAGTTGCGGGAAATTGCACATCACAATCAGAACGATTAGTATTCTTCTTTGTTGTCAAAACCAGGTTATCGATCATGCATATGGATCTTAGTTTTGGTATAACTTATGCGTTAAGTTCTTAGCTATTACCAAAACAATATATATATTTCTCGTACGTATTATCCAATAAACTAGCTCATACGTAGACTAGCTGAAAGCAAACTACTGCCTTTACAGTTAAATTACCATGTCATTAAGAAGATTTTCTTTCAGTTGAGGCGACGTACTGTCGCAAGCGAGGTGACTTCGTTATTTCTTCGGTAAGCTCCGCTCGTCCAATCTTTCGTAGGCATCGTGTGTGTGTGTGCACGCGTGTGATGGTGTGTAGGTATCTATATATTGTACTGGGTGTTTAAAACAACATCATGGAGGTTGGAGGGAGTAGTAGTAATGTATTACCCATCGATCTATAGTCAAAATGCAGGAGAAAAGCAAGCAATGATCGATCCATAGAAATATACATGCGTGGGGTGCACTGACACTCGGTCGAGTCAGCTTACTCAGCCGAGCCGAGTCCAAGCAAATGAACCTGGTCGGGACGCCGTCCCAATACAAGCCATGCATGGACGCATCGCCCCCTCGCCTACGCCCTTACCTGGTGTGCAGTCCAGTAGGCCAGGCAACTGCTTCGATTCGCTGATTCGGATCCCGTAGGGCGCCGGAGCAAGTGCTTCTGCTTTTCTAAGCCCAAAGAAAAAGAGCAAATGGAGCGATAAGGCATCTTTAATCAGCCAGTGCAAACGCCACTACTTTGTAGACTTTTTAGAGGATTCGGTCCCACTCGACTGCTTTGTAGACTTTTTTTATTAAAAAAAGAAGAAGAAGATGTGCATCGGTGGGCGATATTGCACGGCGCTTGTGGGCTAGAGAATTCGGCCAGATTCGTCCCAGAACTTGGGTCAGATTGAGGCTTATCGGTCGGGCCAAGTCCGAGCGGGTGGCGCGCGCTTGGGTTGGGTAGGTCGAGCGCGTGTTGGGCTAAACCTGAGGTGGAATTTGTTGCACTCGGCGCATTGGGTTGGGCTGGTTGGGTTCAATTGTGCAGCCGTGGCCGTGGCCCTCCCGGCTCGAGCAAGATAAGAAGACTGTAGCACTGCACGGGTCGGGCCCCTACTGGTGCAGGGTGTAGTGTATGGGAGCGTCCGTTTCAGGTAGACTGGTAGGTTCGGAACTGCTACTGCTGATGAGGCCCAGGTGTAAGACATCCGTCACGCGAGAGAGAACGAGAAAAAAAAAAGGTAAACCTAAGAACCGGGCACGTAAGCTCCCAAAATCAAATCACCTATGCAAAAGTACTCCTGATGGTTTGCTTGCTGTTCTCTGTGTAATTTAAACGGTTTCTTTTTAAATTAAACTTTTGAAAAACCTAATAAAATTATAATATTATAAAAATATTTTTCAAGATAAATCTACACATATTATTTTTATACGTCTAATCCAAATATTTATACAAATATCGATAGCCAAATTTTACAAAGTTCAACTACACGCATCCCAAAGCAGCACTCTTTTATGACTAGAGCGAGTACGTAGATAACGTTTTCTCAACAGGTACATCCAGTCATCGATGTGTAGAACTTACCACTCCAGCGCGTTGACAACTATATAGCCTTCACTACTCTCCCTAACCAGGTAATTGGGCATTGTTGTATATCATAGCGCGTTGACAACTATATAGCCTTCACTACTCTCCCTAACCAGGTAATTGGGCATTGTTGTATATCATAGCGCGTTGACAACTATATAGCCTTCACTACTCTCTCTAACCAGGTAATTGGGCATTGTTGTATATCATGGGGCTGTTTTGTTTAAGGCCATAAATGACCCAAACCAAAAGTTTGGTTTTGTCCTGAAAATTTGGTTAGTGCTCGGTTTAGTTCCAATATTTGATATTGCTCTCATTTTTTTGGTAACATCGGTTGTTTCCTTCGTAATTTCCCACCTTCACGAGGGTGGCAAAAATGTTCGCCAATGTTTTTGGCGTGGCAACAAGTAATTGAGTTTGGTACGTGACATATTTTGGTTGGGTGTGGCAACAAGCATTAATTGCATGGTTAAGTTGATTAACAAGTTTGGAATGATCATATTTCCTAAACCGAATATCTGATTTGAGATCTGTTTGAACTGTTGTGTTCCTTGTCATTTAATCAACACAAAGGCCCCATGTTGGCATATTTTGGTGTAAAAAATGTATGTTATGCGGGACCCACGTACTATACTTATATTTTCGACAAAATTTGGCATAGTTGTAATCCAAACACATCAATTTCAGCACTGGCTGTGAATTGATATAGCTACGATTCGAACACCAATTTTTTTACCCAGTTTTTGCTGTTGTCTAGGTTTTGGCATTACCAATTTTTTTGTGTGGCTACCTACGATTAGAAACCAAACAGACCCTAGATCTCCTACAAGGAGTTGTCAACGCCAAAGGTTGAACTACCTACCACATAGTTGGATTTGGGTCTTCCGTATTAGATGGATAAATGCAGAGGTTGAATAATACCCTATATTAGGAGCATCTTTTGGCCGTTCGATCGAAATTCAATGGTTGTATTAAACACTACAGTATTTATGTTCTACGGTACAATTTGTTGGAATAGTAAAATCAGGTACTATGCTACAGTGAAATATTAGTTATCATACATTAATCACTATAGCGACTTGTATTACTACATATACGGTACCTCTCCCCGCAGTACTGTGTACCATCCTGATCGCACTTACTTTTCATCGTCGACACACCGCAAACTCCAACCAAACCACTACGATTGTAGCGGCCAGTAATCCAATAGCACTGTTACTGCTCCACCGTTCCATCTCATGATAGAACATTTCTATGAAATTAAAGTGCCCCGTGACACCAATACTAGCTGTAATTCCTTCTGGAAAAAAAAAAGAAAAGCACGAAATGGAAAAGATCTCCTATAGGCTATAGAACACTGTGGGCGCCACCGTGTGGCACTCTCCCAGCCAGTAGGGAACGCTCCGTACGCACACGCAAGCACAGGAACACACGAGAAAGGAATCGAAGCCAAAAGGGTCGGAAATATTCTAGAGACCTCGAGAGCGCGAACTGAACCTTCTCCAACTCTCGCTTCCCCTCCTCTTAATTCCCCATCTCCCCCACCATTGCTACAGCCATCGCAAAATTAAACTCCACACGAAAACCGCCGCCGCGCTGGATTGGCTTCTCGATTAGCCCCGGAACGAGACGAGGAAGCGATAGATCGGGATGGACATGGACGCCGCGCCGATGCTGAAGAGGAAGGGCGCGGAGGCGCCGGAGCTGTGGCTGGACGAGGATCCCGGATCCTGTTTCCCCGTCTCCTCCCGCGCCACCAAGATCCGCCGCCTCGTACGTGCCTAGCAACCGAACTCCCTCTATGCTCCCCCTCTCTCCCTCCCGAATCACGAGTTTGGTGGGCTCGAGTTCGCTATGCCGTGGCCCGACTATTTTGGTTCTGGGTGTGCAGGACGCGGAGGTGATGCCGCCTGTTGTGCCAGGCGCGGGCGTGCCGCAGCCGCAGCCGGCGGCGGGTTTTGGGGTGGAGGAGGTGCACGTGGAGCCGGCGGTCGTGGCCCCGGCGGCGAACGAGGAGAAGGCAATGGTGGTGTACAAGCCCGCCGATGCCGCGCGCAACCTCCTGCTCGGCCCACTTCGGCCGGGCGTTCCTTTGCGCGTCAGCCCCGAATGGATCCACGGGCTTAAGAGTACGTGTCTTCTCTTCCTCTCTTCCTCGTTAATTTTGCAAGAGAATTGGTTAATTTTGATTGACGCTGAAAGAGCAGATCAAATTGTCAAATTGTTCCAGTTTAATTGTTCATGCCAATATGCCATGCGACACTGAGCTTTCAATTCGATTCAATTGTGATGTTCCCAACTGTTGGAATATCTGAAACTGATCATGCAGACACCATGCTGCAAGTGACGAGCAACCACCGGGCGCTGTTCGAGGAGCTGACCAGGGACGAGAGCTCCAACCTGGCCATGGTCCCATGGGCGCCCTCCCAATCCCAGACAGCCTCCACGGCCTCGGCGACGGTGACGGAGATGATGGACGCAGACGCCGAGGACAGCGAAGACACCTACATGGAGGTTGAGCAGGACAGGTGTGATCAGCTCGCGATTGTCGGTGCCCCGCAGGGTGAGGCGTTTCACCAGTGGCAACAGAATTGCATGGTACAACAGTCGCTCCCGGCGGCGAGCTACCAGCTGTGCCCGGTGACATGGTCACAGTGAAGTGCACGACACGGCTATTGTAGCATGTAGTACCGCAAGAGCGCAAGATGGCAGTGGTGGAGGAGAAATGCAGGTGTTAGTAGTAGTGTACCTCCATAGTGGCCTTGATTCGCTTTCTGCTTGTGCTGGCCATTTCTTGTTTTGGCAGCCGGCTTTGAGCAGAAGAGAG
The DNA here is from genome assembly GCA_036346395.1 of Hsuehochloa calcarea. Taxonomy (NCBI): domain Eukaryota; kingdom Viridiplantae; phylum Streptophyta; class Magnoliopsida; order Poales; family Poaceae; genus Hsuehochloa; species Hsuehochloa calcarea. Next base: position 7,361,128 of record CM070610.1, read on the forward strand.
ATTGAGGTTAGATGTTGCCGTCCGTTTTGCATAGGCTTCGTGGGATCGTAACGCGGTCTGAACGTCGGAGCCTTGTTAGATCATATTGTTTTCATCCATTTTGGTTGTTTGGATCAAAGGAGGATTGGTCTACATTTTGATCTCAAGCATGTTTCGTCTACATTTTGAAATTTTCTTTGCGCTAGTACATACCGGTAGTGGGGTTAGTGAAATTTTCTTTGCGCTAGTATATACCGGTGGTGGTGTTGCTAAAATTCTCTTTGAGCTCATCTAGCATGTCCCAAAATTGGCAGTATGTCTCTGTAGTAAATTTTCGTCGAGCTCCACTAGCATGTTCCAAATTTGGCAGTGTGGTACATATCTTACTAAACATGTGTTACCGCATTATGATTCTGCAGCAAGACACCACCTTTTCCTTTTTCATTGGTTCCAACAATGTCTGTCTCTTGTCCTTTGTTGGCTTATGTTTTCTGATTGCACTTGAATATTCTATCAGTATCAAGAAATACTTTCTACTCAAGTCCAACTGGTGACAAATAGGGCAGTTTTCTGAGATGATGAATGGCGGCACTGGAACTACTGCATACCCTGCTCAAGTCACACCGGCTGCAAAGCACCAAAAAGATCCTTGTTGCAAGAATGCAATGAAAGGAATACGTTTCAATAGCAGATATACAGAAAGCTCAGCAATGTTGTGGTATGTTCACTTTGAATTCTCCTCTTTAAACATGTATGTGACAAAAATCAAATAAACGAAAATGGACACTATGGTACACAGGGCTACAAATTTCCCAATTCCCATAGGCAGAACATACGCAGTAAATGGACACTATGGTACACAGGGCTACAAATTTCCCAATTCCCATAGGCAGAACATACACAGTTCTGAGATCAGCTACTCAAAACGACACCAAACCAAATCAGCTCCACACACACTGAAGGATCGTTAACTCGGTATAGCTCGGGAAGCTAGGCAATGGCAAGAACATGAATACAACACCGGACTGGGAGAAGTCTGTGGCACTGAACTGATATGTTCTAGCTTGATTGCTGCTGATCGTCCGGCTTGTAGGACGGGTTGAAGGCGACCTGCTCAGCGCAGTCGCGGTTGTCGCCGGAGTGCTCGCGGCTGACACCCATGAGGTCGAGGTAGTACTGGTAGTGCGAGATGATGACGTTCATGGAGTCAACGTAGCCTTTGCCGCAGATCTGGTCGCCATAGAGCACGTTCATGGTGGCGCCGAAACCCGGGAGCCTCTTGTTGAGCGTGTCGTTCTTGGTGGGCTTCCAGTTGCCGACGAACACGTCGTGCGCCGACGGCTGCTTCTTCTTCATCGGCGTCATCCAACGCCACATGGCGGCCATGAACGACATCGTCGCATTCTGCTCCAGGTACTCCGGGTGGTGGAGCAGGTCCTCGTGGATACCGTCACCAGCGGCGCCGTAGTTGTAGTTCCTACATCAAGAAAATCACATGAATGTGACACTTAGATCATAGCTTGTTAATTTCTACTATACATCCCAATCAATTTATCCATTGCAAATTTGCAAGAACCGTTGCAAGTGATGAGCTAATGCATTACCAGTAGACGGGGATGGCGCCGCGGCCGTAGTACTCGGCGCCTTCGACGCAGGGGTACTGTGTGTTGGTCTTATCGCAGTAGGTCTGGTCGGGGCTCATCTCGTGGTTGTAGCAGAGGCCCCAGGCTGTTGGCCCGCCGGTCGCCACACCGTATCCACCTGCAAGAACGCAGCTGGTTTTGTTGAGTCGAACGTAATCGAAGCAAAGGAAGAAGACTAACCCAAGAATCATTCCATCCAAGAATGGAATCGAAAGGAAAGGAATGCTAGATAAATTACATGAGGTCTTGGCGCCGACGTGCCCGAGGAAGGCGCAGAGCTCCATCATCTGCATCTGCTTGCCGCCGGTGGTGCAAAAGCCGAGATGCTCGAACAGCGTGGCGGCGGCGATGAAGGACTGGTAGTCCCAGAAGCCGACGGCGTGGGCGACGGGGCTGTTGCGCTTGGAGAAGAGGTTCTCGAACTGGTACACCTTGAAGAAGTCGGTGATGGTGTCGTTGCAGCAGTACTTGCTCCCCGAGCACTCCCACCCCTTGCTGCACACCTTCTCGTGCGACTCCTTCATCTTCACCTTCCACGTCCCCGCCGTCAGGATCAGCGCCGTCGTGCCGCCGATCAGCACCACCGCCGCCACCGCCAGCGCCGCCGCCAGCAGGATCCGGTTCCTCGTCTTCCGCTTCATCTCCGCCTCTTCTCCGAGCTAGATCCCGATCTCGATTCTTGGGTGCCTCGTTGCGATCTGGATCTTGTCGAATTGGGTGCCTATGTTGTAAGGCACTATGTACTCTGGGCAACCCTGTGTAATTCTCGTAAGATTTTGCGTGGAATTGACAAACGGTAGGAATAATGACAATCAAATGGATGAATGATTGTAATCTTCAGTAAATTTTTTAAAAAATCTACTGTCTTTACGATTGTTCAACCTGTTAACATAATAAAAACTTAAAAATAAAAAGATACAAAAGGGGAAAAATATTTTTTTGATACTGTAGCAAACCACATGTACTGTAGCAACCACATGTGATATACTAACCAGTGTGGTGTATTGTACCTACCGTATATGTTACTGTAGCATATTAGAAAATCAAAGATGCCGCTTTCAATGGTTGACGCTGTAATTTTCTACTACCGCTCATCCTCCAAAAGCCACGGTCGCCGCTAGCACATTTGCACATGACCCTACCGTGAGCACCTAAAGTCTCTCGTAGCTTTTCTTTGGAGATCACAACTCCAAAAGATGTTGCTCTTAATCACCCAAGCAAAAGCATGCGTCACATCAATCAATCAACGAACCAGCAATAGAATCTCACGAAATCAAGCACCAAGGCCGCCAAAGACCAACATCGATTGTCTGGAGTTCGCGCTGTCAACAAGCAACAAATCCCAAGATCGTTTCACAATACCTTCGCACGAACAGAAAACCCAACAGCCAAAAGCCTCGCACACAGCCACCGCCTGCACATCCCCTTATACCCGTACAATCTCCAAACCTTAATCACCCATGTACGATCCACTAGTCCTATGGCCTAATACATGGGCTTAACACCTGATTACAAAATTCAATCCAGTCCAACTTTAGACACCCTAAAATTGACATGTGTCGTAGCCTCTGAACCGCACCTTCGTAGCTCCAACACACATCATCCATCTTTGATCTTCACACACCCCAACTCGAGCTCGATCACCTCCTCCAGCATCCTCGACCCTCGTGACTATGATTTCGCACCAAGCCATCTCTCGATCCTCGTCGTAGACCACGATCGTCTCCGAGTGACCCTGCACATGCAAAGACCAAAGCAACATATTTTCTTGGCACAAATTCTTCCCAACTTGACCGATATAAGTCCACACAACACGACACGCCTTAAATAACAACAGTAAATAACATTGTCAATTATTCGTCAACTAAATTATTTTAGACCTAGCCACATGGTCTAACACATACCATTGGGTATGTAAATAATCGAATCGAATTAAGTAATTGATGGTAGCTAGGAAGGAGTACTTAATAGTGCTCCCAACAACCAAATCACTGGTGCTATCCGGTGGTGGCAACATACTGGTTTGTGTTACGTTCCGCTCACGTTGGGGTAGGAGATAGAAGGGAATCGTAGGGATTTGGGAAGAGAAGTGTAGACTGGTAAGAAGAAAAAGTCAGGGATGAGAGAAACTGAGATTGGGAAATCAGAGTTACGTTCTTTTGTGTTTACACGTTTGATAACCCTCTCTACGTTTTACACATGTTGTCATCCACTCACACAACCCATTCCTTCATGGGAAATTTGCAGCTGGGCCTCCAGGTTCTTTTCCCTGCCTATTCACCATCACAGCAACGGGGTATTCCCTGTACAACATGTGCCACTCTGACATTCCATTCCTTCAAAACCCGTTTGTCCCCAAGCCGGCGCGTTTGGGAAATGATTCTTCAGCTCGGCGAAGTCCTCCCATGTTGTGTTCGCCGGCGAGGCACCAGGCCTTTGCACCAGCACTTGAGTTCCTGACGCAAGACCCGGTCATTGTAGACGACGGCTAAGGACTTTGTCCGTTACTCTGTCTTCTTCAGGTTCAGACAGTTCCGATTGTGCAATTTTGCTTGGGGCTAAGGCTTTCTTCAGCTATGACACATGTATCACCAGGTGTATGCTGCAAGTTTGAGGAAGCTTCCATTTATAAGCCATGGCTCTCATAGCTCGCTCAACATGAAAATGTTCAAAGTATCTGAAAGCAAGCTTATGGTTAGCGCGAGTTGTCACTGAAGACTGAACGTAAGGTTGCAATTTTAGATACACCTAGTCACCCGTTGCAAAACTCCTCTCCGGCCGCTTCGTATCGGCCTGAATCTCCATATGTTAACTCGCCCGATTCAGGTGCTAGCGCAGCAGGTTAGTCATCATCCCCTGTCCTTCAACCAGGTTGCTAACTCAGAGGATGCACAGGTAGAAGAGTCCGTAATACCAAAAATGCCTCAGACCATGACCATACAACACTTCAAAATGTGATTCCCACATAGTAGAATGGTATGAGGTATTGTACCAGAATTCTACCAAGGCTAGCCACTCTGACCACATACTCAGGCAAGCGTGAACAAAACAATGCAGATAAGCCTCCAGACACTGATTGAATTGACTCTCTCTATTTGGCCATCGGCTTGAGGATGATAGGATGAACTCATTTTCAATTGAGTATGTACCAACCAAAATAATTCCTTCCACGGAGTACTAGTGAATATTCAACCGCGGTCAGAAACATGAGATTGAGGAAGACCATCGAGCTTGAAGATGTTACCGAGATAAGCTTGAGTTACTTGAAACGTAGTGAAGGGATGCGCCAAAGGCACAAAATGAGCATATCAAGAGAATTTGTCAACCATCACCATGATGCTGTTGTAATAGGAGGATCTCTGTAATCCTTCGATAAAGTCCAGTGACACCATTTTCCAAGCATGCTCCGGCACTGGCAGGGGTTGTAAGAGGCTCGGGTACTTGACGCGCTCTACTTTCGTTTGCTTGCACACTAAGCAGGATACCACAAAAGTTTGTATGTCTTTTTTCATTCCTGACCAAGCGAATAATTTGCGCACTCGCCTAAATGTCACTTAGAATCTAGAATGCCCCCAATCGCACTGAGCAGGATACCACAAAAGTTTGTATGTCTTTTTCATTCCCGACTGCTTAATAATTTGCGCACTCGCCTAAATGTCACTTAGAATCTAGAATGCCCCCAATCGCACTTGTGTGCATCGAATTGATGATCTTCCATTACATCTGAGCGTTGGCGCCTACCCAAATACGCCCTTCAAAACGTAGAATGCCCTTCTGCAAACCAAATTTTGGGATGCTTGGCCCCTTTTGATGAGGACATCCCTACCATGGATATAACCGTGCCTACACACATAACTCAACCACAACCAGTACAAGGACCTCTTACCCGAGCTCGTGCTCGCCAACTTAATTATCAGGTGAATTCGTTCCTAGGATTATATACTACTGAGAATAGACCGCTACCTAATGCAAGTGATTTAATTGTGCTTAGGAATATGGGAAAGGACCATAGAGAGGCATGTGGAGTCGTGGAGATGTATGGAAGGCATAATGGAGATCATCACGTCACTTTGGGTCCAAGACAAGCAAGAGTTCGAGTTGGGCTGCTCGAGTCGATTCGACTACGGCGTCGGACTAACTTTAAACGGCGTAACTTCTTCATACGGACTCCGTTTGGGGCGTTTCTGGACTTCGTGGAAAGCTTATCAAGTCTACTTTCTAACAGATCCAACCTCATCATCAAATTCTATCCGAGTCGGCCGCAATTATCAAAGAAGTCCCTATCCATATCAGAGTCCGAGTCGAAGGGTGCTGCGCCATCTCCACTTTGGCCCACGGGCCTTGTAACCCTAGGGCGTGCGTCCACCTCGCCCGCCGCCACCCCGGTCGCTTCCCCTATATAGGAGCCGCGTCTCCTCGCTTGAACTCGGATTTCGTTGAGTTTAGGTTTAGCCATTGTGCAAACTTCTGTTCTTCAGTTGTGTCGAACGACCACCTGTCAGGACAACCTTCGGGATTCCACCTTTATTTTCAATACACTACAATCTTATTCGCAATATCAGATTGCCTACATCTTATTCTTGCTAGTTCTTCGATTGCTCGCAGAATTGAACTCGTGTTCAAAGTTGATCGCGCTTCAAAGAAGGTCAATAACATCCCGGAGTTGGTTCAACTATTACTAAGGCGCAAGCGTTGTCGTACAGTTGTAGTCGAATCGCGAGAGTCACCTCCACCAAATCGATAGTTATCAATCTCATCGAAAGATCGGGCACCCGCCTTCATTACCTTCTATGCTGAACATAGTCAACAAACACTTGGTCTGGGAGTCTTCTTCGTAGCCCTGGGCCACTTCTGATAACCACGCTCGCACACAGGTTGAAATTATTGCTAGTTTCCCTACCGGACTAGCTGCTTTGCGTGATAGTGCGTCTGTCACTCTATTGTCAACTCCTTTTATACCAAACTGTATTGCAGACCAAGCAGCTTTGTCATCGCCTTCTGCTGCAAGGGTGTAGTCAATCGCTAATCCTCTAAATGCACTAAACTCCTATGATAAGTTCTCATAACAAATGCAGCCTGTTGCAAATAAGGTCTTCAGTGATCTACTGCCAGGATAATCACTAAACTCTCCTTCTCATAAGTAGACAATCCCTGAGTACGAGGTCCCAATGATTTGCTGAGATACGCCAAGGGGTGCACCTCTTGCATCAACACCACCCCTATTCCCTTGTCAGGTGCATCAGTCTATATCTCGAAGGTCTTTTTGAAATCAGGAAGGGCTAACACTGGAGTAGTAATCAATGTCTCTTTAAGAGCTTGAAAAGTTGCTTCCTTGTTCGAGGTCCACAAGAACATTGCTTGCTTCTTGAGCATATCAGTGAGCGGTCTACTCATCAAACTAAAATTTGCACAAATTTTCGGTAATAGCCGGCTAACCCAAGGAATTCACAGACCTCTTTGACATTTGTGGGGGCTAGCCAATTGCGCACCGCTTCAATGTTCTTGGTGTCTGTCGCCACCCATCTTTGCTGATAATATGGCCCAAGTATGTTAGTTGTTTTTGCCAAAAGAACACTCTGATTTCTTGATCTTTAATTGATGCCTCTCGAGAGTCTCTAGCACCTGCCTTAGAGCGATCACATGTTCTTGTAGAGAACGATTGTAAAATAATATGTCATCGATGAAAACTAGCACCCCTTTTCTCAACAGAGGAGACAAAATAGTGTTCATCAGCCCTTGGAAGGTAGCCGGTACTCTCGTCAAACCATATGACATTACCGGTAGGTACGACCACTTTGTGGGCATGAAAGTAATGCCTTAGTTTTCTTGAAGCCATAAGGAGACCATAGAGTAGCTTTTGTACTTATGGGTATCTTTCCTTTGGTCCATGTAAGACTTCACTTACGTAATATACTGGTCATTGGATGTTTTCGCGTTCTACAACTAGTACACCGCTGATAGCTTGTGGCGTTGCAGCCACGTAAATCAGCAATGGTTCTTCCGGTCTTGGAGAGACTAAGACCGGGGCACTCGTAAGGTACTCTTAAGTTTTTCAAAGGCATTGTTTGCTTCCCTAGTCCATTCGAAACTTCCATGCTTCCGAAGAATTTTAAAGAAAGATAATTCTTTTTCACCTAACCTTGCTAGGAAACGACTTAGCACTGCCATACAACCGGTTAGTTTTTGGACTTCTTTCTTTGTGGTCGGAGGGTGCATCTGGTCGATGGCCGCTATTTTCGTTGGATTTGCTTCGATACCTCTAGAAGAAACTAGGATACCGAGAAGTTTTCCAGCGGAAACTCCGAACACACATTTTTCCAGATTTAACTTGAGGTTATACCTTCTCAAATTATTGAAAGTCTCCTGTAAGTCGAGAATTTGATCGCCAACGTTGATGCTCTTCACAACCAAATCATCAATATAGGCTTCTAGATTTCGACCTATCTGTGGACTAAAGATTTTCTGCATTAACATTTGAAAAGTTGTACCGGCATTTTTGAGACCAAAAGGCATGTTAATATAGCAGTAAGTGCCATATGGAGTGATGAAGGAAGTTTTCTCCTCATCTTATTTACTCATACTAATCTGGTGGCACCCTGAATACGCATCTAAAAAACTTAATAACTCACACCCGGAGGTAGAGTCTACAAGTTGGTTAATGCGGGGAAGGGAAGAATCATCCTTTGGATAAGCTTTATTAAGATCTGTGAAATCAATACACCTTCGCCACTTCCCATTACTCTTTCTAACTATTACAGGGTTAGCGAGCCACTAGGGTGGTTGACTTCACAAATAAACCCAGCCTTGAGGAGCTTGTCGATCTCCGATTGGACTGCTTCCTCTCGATCAGGTGCAAAACGCCTTAGCTTCTACTTGTCTGATTTTTTGTCAGGCTAGAGAGCTAGCCTGTGCTCGATCACCTCCCTGGGGACTCCGGTCATGTCGGACGCCTGCCAGGCGAATATGTCCTGGTTTGCTCGGAGCAAGGAGGCGAGCGACTCTTCCTATTTGAGGTTGAACCCTTCTCCGACCAGCACCTTTGGGATAAACACGTCAGTGTTTCCTGACCCATGTGGCGACTTGGTGTTCTCTAGAGAAATGCCTTTGTCGAGTGGTATCTCATTTGTCTGGTCGGATGGTTTTGGTGTCATCTTTGGTCTAGAGTGCTTGACCTGCATTGCAGATGAGTTAGTTTTTCTGGTCAGGAGTTCATCGACCAGTTCAAAAGACTTCTGATCGCATGCATAAGACATTTTTCGATCTCCTCGAACCATGATGACTCTTTCTGGCCGTGACATCTTTAGACTCTGATAACCGTAATGCGTGACTATCAAGAACTTTGCTAGAGCTGGACGACCAAGGATTCCATTATATGCGGTTTCGAAATCGACCACATCAAATGAAACCTTCTCTGTTCGGAAGTTGTCAGGCCTTCCGAACGTAACCGGTAAGGACACCAACCCTATCGATTTTTCAGTAGAACCAGTGACTATACCATGGAAAGCATACTTCACTGGTTTTACCTTAGATCTGAGAACATGCATTTCCTCTAATGCTCCCGCAAATAAAAAATTTAAAGAACTATCTCCATCTATTAAGACTCGATTGACTTTGCAATTGTTAATAGTAGGTTCAACTATAATAGAGAACCTACATGGCCGAGCCGACGGTATGGGGTAGTCTTCTTTGCTGAAGGAGATTACTGTTTCCGACCACCTTGATGGCTTGATGGCGATCGGGGACTCTGTAAGGTTGACCTCTCGCTCCATGACCTTCAGGTGATGTCGTGAATAATACGAGGAGGATCCTTCGAAGATCATGTTGACCATATGTTGAGGCTCCTGGTACTCCATCTCGTCGTCACCATCCTTGTCCTTCTTGGAACTTGCTTCCCCGAGTTCTTGTATTGAGGGGAGTGGGCCTTTATCTGCATAGTAATCCTCCAGTTTCTTTTGCCAGACTCGACAGGTGCGCAAGTCATGCCCTGTCTGCTGGTGAAGTGGACACCACTTCTTGTTCTTTTTATATCCATCGGTCAGAATTTTTGCTTTGCCTTGACCGGTGTAATCTTTCTTACCATTGGTAAACTTATCAGGAAACGTAATGACTTCTTTATTATCAGCCTTGCGGTGTTTCTTCTTCTTGAGAGCCTTCTTGTGTCTCTTTTTTGACTTTTTCAAGCCAGGTCGAGTAGTTTTATCCTTCCGATCAATGGCCTCGCTCCATTCAACCGCTTCGCTAGTAGCTGCGTACTTGTCGGCATGTCGAAAAGCTCGACAGTCGTCTGTGGAGGATTCATAGCAATATCCTCCGTAAACCATCAATTCCTTTGACCTGTCTTAAAAGCTTGAATAACAGAAGATTCTGCAACCTCTGGTATTGAATTACGAACCTGACTGAACCTTTTGATATATTGACGAAGAGTCTCATTAGGTTCTTGCCGGATTCAATGAAGGTTATCATCTTTTCTATGGCAGTCGTACATACCCTGAAAATTTACAATTAGGAGGTCGCAAAGTTGCTCCAAAGTATAGATTGACCCGACCGGTTCGTTGAGCAACCATGACCGGGCAGACCCTTCAAGTACCGTAGGTAGATAGTTTGCCATCATATTTTCGTCACCATCAGCAGCTCTGATGGCGGTAGTATAGATTTAGAGAAATTCTAACAGGTTCTGTGTCCCATTGAACTTGTCCATATTGGTAGGTCGGAACCTGTTGGGCCAACGTACAGCCTGGAGCCTGCAGAGAAAGCTCGACAGCCTGTGATTGATTCATAGCGCCTTCTTTGGAAGGGTGCCGGATTATAATCGGTCGGAAACCGGTTTCTTAAACTAGAATACCGGTGCTCCGGTGTTCCGATTTGGTCGTGGACGTTAGGATGACGCCTCCGACCACCTGCTTGGCCTAGACGATGTCGGAGATCATCAGGGCCAAGCGATTGATCCTCTCGACGAGGAGAAGAGTGGCTGTTTGAAATAGCCTTCTTCCCTCGCGACTCCTTGGTCAGAATCGTCGAGTAGGTCTTGGTATCGATTGATCCCTACTCGACCATGCTGCCCTCTACTGAGGGAGGAACGTTGGGACGAAGTCATAGTTTGACTTCGTAAACTCCTTTGTTCCCGGTACGCTGAATGGTTTGCTGGAGGATCTTTGATACCTGACCTACAAGTTGGACAAAACCCGGAGTATCTGCTAGAGAAGGGTCAGTGTTATTTAAAATACTTTGAACACGCTGTAGGTTCTGCATCACTTCAAGGTCTTGGAGGATTCATAGTAGTTGTAGGCGTTCGTAGATCTGAACCTTCCCCCGACCTTGTGTTTGGTCCCGTCTGACCCATTAATCTAGGTGGGGCAGAACCAGATGAATTAACTAATTGATGTCTATTAGTTCTGTTACCTCTGGCATTTGGTGCTTGATTGCCCGTGCCATTTCCATCAATATGTGGTGGCGAGGTAGTGTATGTAGGACCGTACACGACATTTTGATCCGTATTTCCGATCGCATTGACCTAATTCTTCCAGCAGCGATCTTCCGAAGAGCTTCCACTGTAACCAGTGGAGAGCCCTCCAGTGCCTCTACTAGAAGTTTCCACGATGGAGACCGGTCAGAAATTAGCACCTCATGAGGCCTTTGGGGTGGACTCAACCTGATCCGATGAACAGCCGATCGTATGCTGAGTCTTATCATCCTCACTTGGCCTATAGCCAGTGGGGGTTTCATCGACACCGTTACTAGATGTCGGTTAGCTCCTGAAATTTCCAGAAGCTATTGGTGAATACCTGTCAGCCATGATCGTATCAAGAATATATCGATTCTCAGATTGCGGGGCTGAAGTTTTGTCACCTTTTTCGCTGGTCGGAAGGACCGAGCTTGGAGAGATCTTTGGACATTCCGAACTGGTCGGAATGACATGTCCCTCTGGAAGCACCACTTGTTGTGGTGGTGCATTTTCATCCATCCGCTCGATTTCGCTGATGCCTGCGACATGCAAATCTGCGGAGAAGGATGATGACGACATACTGTTCTCATCCATGGCGTGGACGTATTCCTCCATGTTGAGGTTGGAGTAGTCGTCCAAGTCGAATCGGTTCTCCTCGTCCCAACTCCCTGCCATAGTCGCATGAGCGATTATGATGAACGGGCGAGGATTTTGATGAGCGAAGAATTTCTTCAGAAAATTTGCAACTTCTTCCCCAAGGATGGCGCTAGCTGTCGACGATCAAATCGACATGCAAATAGAGAAAAATGATGCGTATCTCCTGGAAGGGAATGTGGTTGCTTTTTATTACTATGAACTGGCTGTTTACAAGGAATGCATACGATCAGGCAAAGGACTAATCCTGGTTACACTGAGTATAATATTGGCTATGCTACTGAAAATAGATCAAAAGTATGAATCTAATGCTAGTAGCCTCTTGTCTCTCTCCGCTGTCTGTCTCGCTCTTGCCTCCTCTCCTCCTTCCATGCTCCATCTTTAAATAGCTTCCGAAGAGGTGGCAGTTGTTTTCTGGAGAAGACACCTGTACGAAACGTTGTGTCTGGTCGGAGGGAGGTGGCAGTTGATTAAAGTATCAACTGCTGTGCGGTTAAATATCGGTGAGACATTCGACCATTAGCCAGTGTCTTAGGATTATGTAACGTCGCGTTGTATGGAGTATACAACACGTGTTTCATTCATCACACGGTAAAGGATACACTTGGATTTGGATCCATATATTAGTTCATAGCTTTATGAGCAGTTAACTGGTCGGGGACTAGGTACGGGATCTTGTCCGACTAGGGTATTTATTATGTGACCTCTGGAATCCTTACAACCAGTGGAGTTATTAGCCTTAGTGGTTACGACCACGAAGATATATGGTCTTTTCTTATGTATTAAAGTAATACATAGAGGTTTTAATCCTCGTCAGTAAACCATCAACAAATTGAGTAACAAAAAACACCAGGTTCCAAGAAGAATGATAAGCTAACAAATTATGCATGAGCTCATTAAACCTTTCTGCATATTTCGACACTGAATTGGGTTGTCGCGAGCGGTTAAATTGCCTAACCCGCTGCTGAAACTCCTCTATACCAAAACGAATGCACACGGCCTCAGCAAAGGCTTCCCATGTATTGAAACACATGTGAGCTCTGGATGCTTGTAACCACAGCAAAGCCCTTCTCACAAAGTACATGGTTGCTATATTAATCACGAATTTAAGATGCACCGAGCAGACTCAAAACTAGTTCTCTGTTTTTAGTTGCCATGCTCTAGGTTTTTCTCTGTCAAATTGGGGGAAATCCAATTTAGGAGGGGAGGGTTGATGATGATATGAGCCCTGAGGTCAACAAGACACAGCAACAAAATCATGCAGAGGAGGGAACAAATCGGAATGATCGAACTTACCATTGCCCAGAGGCGGCATAAGAGAAAAGTTTTCCCCACTTGCCTTTCCCCGGTGTGTGATTTCATCACAACGGCCAATCGGTCCGAGACCTTGGTCTCTAGCGATGCGTGGCAGTCCTTCCTTCCCTGATGGCACCAAGTTCACCATCGACACGAACTCAGGCTTAACGTCCAGCGAGGGTAGGATCGACAGTAGATCCACTGGTCGGATGGCGAGAATGGGGTTGCATGATATTTGAACCACTTGCAACTACAACTCTCCAACCTTTGATCGCAATCCGTCCACCGGTTGCTCCATCTTCGGCTTCCACTTCTGCAACTCTAGCACCGCGGGTTTGGTTTCTTCCATCGAGGCTTGAATCGCTTTGCTATGGACCTAGAGCTTCTTGAGCGACTCACCCTGAGCCAAGATCACCTTGGTCAATTCTACGGGTTGTTGATCCATATCTTGTGAACAGACCTGCGCACGGGTCTGATAGCGTGGGAGATCCAGGGGTTCGGAACCGCTCTGATACCAATTGTTACGTTCCGCTCAGGTTGGGGTAGGAGATAGCATGGAATCACATGGATTTGGGGAGAGAATTGGAGACTGGGAAGAAGAACAAGATAGGGATGAGAGAAACTGGGATTAGGAAATTAGAGTTCTGTTCTTTTGTGTGTACATGTTTGACAACCCACTCGTCACCGACTACAACTATTTAAGTAGCAATCAACCATAGGTCTGGCAGGTAGAGCCCTCTCTATGCTTTACACAGAATGTCGCCCACTCACACAACCCATTCCTTCGCTGGAAATCTGCAGCTGGGCCTCCGGGTTCTTCTACCTGCCCGTTCACCATCGCGGCAACGGGGTATTCCCTGTACAGCGTCCGACACTGTGACAGTTTGTGAGGACTGGTTCGGGAAGAAGCAGAACTTGATTGGCCTAGAATAGAGCAGATAGAGCCGATCCAGGCTGGAAGTTTGGTGGGAAAATCTTCTTGCCATTTGCCAATCATCAGTCCATAGCTTATTGTTTGGTCTTAAGTCGCTTTGTCAGTGTCACTAACCAAAATACCGTGTTCTCTTGCTCGATCGCTAGCTCAGCGACTAACTGTAACATCCCAAAATTTCAGAGTTTTAAAAATCTTTTAAATATTGGTAGCAAGAGAATTTACCATTTGGATTATTTGAATATTAAATTAAAAAGCTTAATATGGACTTTAAGGACAAACTGATTTAATGTGCTTAATCCCAACATCAACAATTGTCAAAACTATTTTATTTAGATTCTATATGCTTGGATATATTTTATAAAATTTTCTGGAATTTTTCCCAAGCCATTTGCTATTTTCTAATTGCTATTTGCATTTTCTGGATTTACTTAAAAGAAAAACCAAAAGAAAATCCTTGAAAGATCGGGCAAGCCAAAGACTATTCCATCGCCTCGGCCAGACTTCCCGCGCTTCGCTTGCCCGCCGTCGGATCGTGGCTGGGCGCTTGATCTCGATCACGCGCCGCGCCTCTTCTCTCGACCGTGGGCCCGCCGAGGTCGTCGTCTCCGACACGGTCTTCTTCCTCCCGCTTCTCGCCTGTCCGCCATTTTTTCGCCCGAAGGAGCTCGTCCGAAAATTGCGCAACCGCCGCTGATTTCTCGCGCCAACCCCACCAATCTGTAGCCCCAGCTATTCCGTATCCATCCCCAACCGATTTAACCTTCAAATCTCGCTCTATCTCCTAAAACCCGGAAGATCCCGAGCGTGACCGAGACGGACTCAATTAGGGTTTCTATCTCAATCGCTCCCGAGCCCTATATACACCCTAGGGTTCCCCTCGTCCTCCGCATCCCATAGCAAACGCCCTGCGATCTCCCGCCTCCGAGCCCCCACATTAGCCCAAAATCCAAACTTTCGCCGCCTCGGTTTTTCGCGTTTGCACTGCCGTCGCCGCTGTCACCACATCGATCGCCTCCTTGGGCTCGGTGTCGCTCGAGCCACCTCGGTAGCGCTTTCATCGCGGAATCCCATCGCCGCCGTCCGACAAAAGCCGTGACTTCGCCTCCGCTTCTTCTCCACTGGTCGCCGCCCGTCACTTTCAATTTCTTGGTAAGGTCGGACTAGGTGCGCAATAGCGCAAGGATTGCTCTGGTACCCTTGGTCGCCGCGACTCATGCCGATCGCGGTAATACCCTTGGTCCTCATACACCGCGTCGGCCATGCCTCGTCACCGCCACGTCGACCTCTCGCGCTCTCTCATCGCTTACGTGTGCATCGCGTGGCGCCAGATCAAGACTCAACAAGATGCACACATGGTCCGGTTCATCGCGCCCGGCCTTGCCTCGGCTCGGAGGACCCAGTCCACCGTGAGCCGAGAGGCTGACAATGGGTCCCACCTGTCAGTTTTCTATTTAAATTTAATTCTTTTTCTGGAAATTCTCGGCTGACGCAAGCATTGCGCAATAATCCGAATTTTCTTTATAAAAATAATTCGGGAAATTCGAGAAAATCCAAATTAGGGTTTAATTGATTTTTAAATCTTCCAAAGCCCATATCTTTTGCATCCGAAGTCCAATTGAGCCCATTCAAATTTGTAAATTTATATAAAATTCAGATCTATTTAATGGTGAATTTTATTTGATTTTTGGAGTTTGTTTTGCCTCTGTTATTTATTTATTTTGTTTCTTTTGTCTCGTTTGCGAGTAGACGTCGATACTTCGGGGAATTTTGCAGAAGAAAGAGCACCTCAAGACCAAGACCAATATCTAGATCTATTCCAAGGCAAGTTATACCTTTGATCATTTTGGACCCGCCAAAATACTTTGTTTCAATGTATTGCATTCTATTTCAAGTATTTATTTAAATGCTTTTGGGTGTAGTTATTAATCCAAATTGTTATGCCACCTTGTCTATTGTATGCCATGATCTTTTGTCACCCTAGGTTGATTAATTATTAGTTGGTATTATTGTAGCACCAACGTGGGTTGGTTAGATACGATTAGATCGCTTAGCCATGCCACGAGTCATCATTTCATGTGAGAGTTGCAATTATAAACTTGACTAAGTGATTATGGAACGTGTGATGAATCCGTGTGTCTTGTGTGCTATTACTCGTTGATGGCATGTGTTGCACTTAATCAACGGGGTGAGAAAAATTTAGACCGAGGCAAGTGGTGGATTCTGTGTGAATGGTGGAGCTGTGTGCTTATTAAACTTTGTGATTTGGGTTAAACCGAAGTCTTGCCTTAGTCAATTAAGGACTTAACTTTGTGCGCCATTGAACTGGCCTTCATGTCGACCACATGCCTAGTATGGGTGGGGCTCGACTTAGTAAGTTATGGAGTCTTGACATTGACAACTCGGGTTGTATTTAAGCCGTGTGATGGGTCGGAGGTGTGATATGTCACATCGCGGATTCGATTCACGTGCATCCCCGTCCAATGGTGTGTGTCGTTCCAAGGGCTGTGTGTACAAATTGGACGGCAGTAAAGCACACCAGGAGTGTCATTGTTTGAGATGAAGTCTCTGAAAGGTTTTGTTGTGATCAACTCTGATCCGGTTGGTTTCATCGTGTGGGTAAAGTGTACAACCTCTGCAGAGTGTTTAAACCAATCTATTCGAATAGCCGCGTCCTCGGTTATGGACATGCTCGAATTTCACACGAGGGTAGATTTTCATAAAACAATTGGGAAGGGTCACCGTGTGAGATAACTTGTTCAATTGTGAATAACTTGATTAGACTGTGTGTCCTTTGTGAAATCAATTGTTAACTTATTATTGTCTATTTGTTTTGAATTATGCTTTCAATCTATTATTTGTATTCAATTGCAAATGTTGCATTTCTGCAAAATAACCACAGAAGCCATTCCTTTGGAATAAGCCATCATGTATAAATGCATTCTGTGGTATGACTTGCGAGTACGGTGTGTACTCACTCTTGCTAAACAAATCAACAGAAGTGGAGGAGTCGTCGCCTGCTTTTGAAGAGGATTTCTACGAAGGTTGAGCGTTAGGGTCTTGATCTCAGTCAGTTGCCTGTGGTAAATTGATGGGAGCCACCGGAGTTTATTTCGTTTCCGCTGCAGTTTATTTATTTATTGTCAGCCTTGTATGGCTTAATAAATGTAAAACTTGACCATAAGGTCTCAACAGTTATTTGTTATTCAAAGTACTCGTTATTCTTATATTCGTTGTATGGATGTGATCTTTCATCGATGTTGACACTGTGAGCACTAGCGTGATCCTGGACTAGTGCAGAATACACAGAGGGTCCAGATTTGCATATTTGGGTCCCGACACTAACCAAGTAGTATAGTTGCCGGTGCAGAAGAACATGAGTTTTAAAGGAGACATCGATCATGAAGCAATTCACTAAGATCCTTGGGAGATCGAACACTAAAAATAAATAAGCAAAGCAAGCATGGCACCCATCAGATTGTGTTTGCCTTAGCGATGAAGTGTCCGTCTATCCATCCACCCATTTTGGCGTCCTCCAGAATGTTCTGGCTAAGCTAGTTTAGCTAGCTAGGTACTACTATATTAGCCGTGCGTAACACATTGTGCATGCACGTTTTGTGCTAGTCAAGGGCTAGGACATTACGTAAGTGGCTTTATATGTCTGACAATTAACTTTACACATGTAACTACTCTTGAATTGAACATGCCTCCACCGCCCATTCGAGCTCCTTTTTCTCTTTTGGACAAGTCCATTCAATTCCACGCGTGCACCCAGTAGATAGATTCCCTCATGCATTTTGCAGATAGCCCCCGCCCCCCTGTATATATGGAGTTGAGTCGCATGCGTGTATTAGAAAAACCTATAAAATTATAACACGTGTAATTGTGTCAACCGAGAAAAAAATTTCAGCATATGTTCCAAAAGGAAAAAAAGAGAATAATTTGAGACAGAAGGCAGGTCCGACGGGGTTTGAATCCTTAGTAGTAAGCACAGAAAACACTCGTGCAAACAACGTTGTACATTGTGCGAACAACACTCTACCATAGTGCCGCAGAAAAAATACTGTAATAATTACTGTACCAATTAATATCCTCCTCCGTTTTTTAATCAATCGGTGAGATCATTTTTAATACCAAAGATGATCCCATTCCGGTCGGACATGGAGGACCAGCGATTAATAGTGGGTGGTGGGCCAAAAAGTAAGACGCTTTCATCTCGTCTCCTAGCCTAACACGTCTGCACCAGCTCGACGTTGGATCCGGGTCAGCGCCCGTGCTCACCGGTCGGCCATGTGGTCCACATAGGCTACTCCTCCACCACACACCTGACACCTGACGGTTAGTCACTCGGTAATCCGTGGGGATTAGGCTAAACAAGTTTCGATTTGAGCGGGGGGTTTTACCTAGGGAGCAGCCCAATTTGGACTTTGGGTTTTCCTTCCTTCCCTTGTCAATGTGACTCATCCCTCGTTAAAATACGGTGGAGAAAAAAAAAGTTAACGAATTATTCCACGCGCTTTTATGGTCGAAATCCCCAGCCGCCAGAGCAGCGTCGGCTCCTTCACCTCCACAACATCACATCGCCCCCGCCGCGAGGAGTAGCGAGAGATCTCGGAGGCAGGCTCCGATCGAGTCCAAGCAGTGAGAGGAGAGTGAGAGAGAGGGAGGGAGAGATCGAGGGTTTGGTTTTGGGGAAGCGGAGTAGAAGGGAGAGTTGGGGGAGAAGCGATTGGTTCGATGGTAAGGGAGACGGGGTACTACGACGTGCTGGGAGTGAGACCGTCGGCCACCGAAGCTGAGATCAAGAAGGCGTACTACATCAAGGTGCCACACGTTTCCCCACATGATCTGGTAAAATTTCCTTTTGATTTGATCTCATTCCGTTTGCTTGTGGTGGTGTTGGTGTTGCAGGCGAGGCAGGTCCATCCGGACAAGAACCTAAATGACCCGCTTGCGGCGGAGAAGTTCCAGGCAAGTATTCGCTCTATACTGATGTTGTTTGTTTTCCTACTCCAGTAACTCTTGAGATCAGCCCACAACCGCAACAGCACGATGCAACTCCTCCCTCTGTAACCACGGTGAACAATGCTGCAACTGATCAAGAAATAGCCTAGAGCAATTTATACTAATGTTGCGGATAGGCCTACACACATACCCTGCCGCTCGAAGTAGATTTTGCCAGCCATGTGTAGCGGATAGGGGGATCACATGTCTTCGTCGCTCTTGTGTTTCCAAATGTGCATCTCGCCTTTCAGGATCTAGTGAACCTTTAAATGGATGAATGCGCCGTGGTAGTATCTTGTGCCATGTGCCCTGCGATGTTCCATTATATTTATTCCTGGTACAAGACAAAACTGTATTAAACTGGTTTATTGTGAAAGCAAAACATCTATGATGTGGGTGTCGATGAACATTAGTGTTGCAGCCTATCTGAATGATGAATTGATGCTAAACAGATAGCTGTGTTATTTTGCCATCATGTTGAAATTACTCTTAAGAGTCTAGGGAACTCAAAAGTACAAACGAGTTTTACCAAAACATTTGCAGTTCCTTGTTCAGCGATGATATAAGTAGTGTTTGACATCAGAATGAATGAATTATTCTTTGCATTTTTCTTATTATTATTATGCCTCAATCAACTGAAGCATGTGAAACTAATATCCAACAATCAGCAGTTCTCCTTGTCGTATGGTTCACTCTCAACCACGAAAGGCTTGTATCTTGTGTACTCATAGCAGCCATCATGCAAGAGAATATAATGCAGTATAAGTTACTTTTACAATATGTTGAGCATTGCTACTTTGCAATGTATCTTGTCACTTTGAAGTACTATTTGAAGCTGTTACACAAATTTGACTTTGGAAAACAGGAACCTGTAATTTTTGCACAGTTTGCCCTTGTATAATATCCTCATTAGAGTTACGGTAAATGCAGGAATTGGGGGAGGCATACCAAGTACTCAGTGACCCCACACAGCGTCAAGCGTATGACTCGTATGGGAAATCTGGTATTTCAACGTAAGTCTAATTCACAAATACTTCCTGTGAACTTGTAGAAATAAGTTTCAAAGAACCGGAGGGTTCTAGGGAAAAATATTAGTGTAATTGACTGCTTAAAGATGCAATGAATGATTTCCTTCCTTTCCTAGATGTAGCTTTGACAATGTAATTGGTGATTTCGTCTCATATGCTGTAGAATCTTGTGAGATGATTGCATTCTAACTTGATTCCTGTCAACATGATATAGGGAAGCAATAATTGATCCAGCAGCAATTTTTGCAATGCTATTTGGTAGTGAGCTTTTGAGGATTACATTGGTCAATGGCGATGGCATCCATGGCTTCACTTGATATATTTAGTGAAGAGGAACAGGTTGATGCAAGGAAGTTGGAAGAGGAAATGCAGTATGGCCCTTTTAATGAATAATTTATGGGACACCCCATTATCCTTGACATATGCTCATTCTTGATTGAAAATTCAGAACTATTTCTTTTGCATAGAAGACTATGATCCACTTGTAGCTTCCAACTATATACTCTACAAGCAAGTCATGGGCATTGTGTTGGTACATACTTTAATACTAGACTAGTGAAATTATTGTTCAGCACAATGCTTCTCCTGACACTACAAGCTAATGCATGATGATAAATTAGAGAACATAAATGTCATGTGGGGCCGGCATTATAGCCGGCGCCGCAGGGATGAGCCGACCCTACCGGCTTAAGATGTCCAGTCTAGGAAAGGTTAATTTAGGAAGAATCCTATTAGGAGGGTTTAATTTGGTAAGAGTCTAGTAGGAAGGTTTCATTTGGTAAGAGTATATTAGGAAAGTCTCATTAGGGAAGTTTGCATTAGGAAGGATAATACCTTCGAAATCAGTTTGTACCCTTTATATACGCAGCATATGCATCAATGAAAATCAGCAAAAGGATTGGGAGTTACCCAAGCCCCTTTGCGCCATCCCCTGTTCCTGTGCACTGTTCATCCGCGACCACCACGGCGTGCCGGCGCAGTCCTCATCCACCTGAGTTGATTTTGCCCTTCCGTCTTCGCTCTCAAGGATCATGTCCTGACACCTTGGTATCAGAGCCACCCACTGTTTTTTCCCCATGGGGACCGGCGGTGGTTTCAACGACAACTTCAAGGAGTTGATAATGAAGTTCATCGAGAACACCGGTAACAAACTCAAG
Organism: Hsuehochloa calcarea; assembly: GCA_036346395.1. NCBI lineage: Eukaryota > Viridiplantae > Streptophyta > Magnoliopsida > Poales > Poaceae > Hsuehochloa > Hsuehochloa calcarea. The sequence continues at coordinate 7,382,262 of CM070610.1, forward strand.
CTGTTGCCCGAAGTTTTGGATCGGCTCGACACTCACGTCGATCAGCTTGCAGCAATCGGGAGCCATCTTTACCGCCATGACCAATGGTTGGCACGCATGGAGGGCCAGCCCGGTAGGGAAGAAGGCACTGTTGATTAGGACGAACGAGACGTTGTAGCCTCTGCTGCCACCGCAGCCTCTGCGGCCGCCGCTGCTATTGATGTAGCGACCGGGCGATCGCCACCGCCATCGCCACCGATGCGCGCGCACGCCGTGGTCGGGAAGGGTTTGGCGACTTCCGCCGGCCCCGACCATACCACCTCGCCCGGGGTGATTTCTACGACAGAGGCCCTCGAAATCCGCCACGCTACATCAAACTCAATTTTCCATCCTTCGATGGCAAGGAGGGTCCACTACCATGGATCAATCGCTGCGAGCAATTTTTTCGCGCACAACAAACACCCATGGAAGATAGGGTGTTGTTCGCTACGTACCACATGACCGATGTGGCACATCTGTGGTACATGCGAGTGGAGCACATGGATGGTATGCCTAACTGGCGGCACTTTACCGACCTCGTCCACCGTTGGTTCGGCATGCCCACACGCCACAATCCACTAGGCGCATTGACGAGCCTTCGGCGTACATCATCGGTGGCCGACTTCACCGAATTTTTTTTTACCCTCCTCGTTCGTTGCGACCACTTGGACGAGGAACAACAGGTGATGCTCTTCACGGCTAGACTTGGTGAGCCCCTGCAGACGAACGTCGAGCTCCAGCGGCCGACCAACCTGGAGGTCGCCATGGACCTTGCCAGGGCCTATGAACGTCTAGCCTTGCTACCCCAGGAGCCAGCGGCATCCCCGCCAATCTCCAAGTCGGCGAGCTCCTGACCTTTCCAACTGCGGCCTGCCGCATCAGGTGCGTTGGAGGCCGGCCGAACGACACCATTGGCGATGACCATGGGGGCGTCAGGCTCGGCCAAGCCGTTCAAGCGCCTCATGCCAACTGAGATGGAGGAATGTTGTGGCAAGAGACTTTGCTACAACTGTGATGATCTTGTTCGTGCTAGGTCACCAGCGTTTCTGTCAACGCTTCTTTATGTTGCAGATTGAGCCGGACGATGACGACCTCGAGGAGGGTGAATGCAGACGCCACCATCTCCCTCCTCGCCCTCACTGGGATTCGCAAGTCCCAAACGATGTAGCTTCTGGTGATGCTCCACGGTGTCCAATTGATGGCCCTGATCGACTCAGGCTCCACCCATAACTTCATTGTCGCCGAGCTCGTCGATCAGGTTGGTCTGACGCTGGCGCCATGCACGGGCCTCTTCGTGGCCATGGCCAACGACGACAAGGTGGCGAGCGGTGGGGTGTGCTACACGAACCCCTCTCCATCGACCAGGAACACTTCATCCTCGACTTGCGCACCATACCATTGGGCGGCATCGACATCGCCCTTGGGGTCCAGTGGCTCCGCTCCTTTGGACCGATTGTCTGAGCTTTCAACCTCCTGACGACGCGCTTCCAACGCTAGGACAGGGAGATCATCGGGCGTGGTGTGGCCCCATCGCGGCCAGCACCGCATCTCCACTCCGCCTCGGCCACGGGAGATCTCATGGAGGAGCTACTCGCGAAATTCGCGCCGGTTTTCGACATGCCTTGCGGCCTTCCACCTCCACGTGGCCGTGACCACCGCATCCACTTCCTCCCCGGTACCAGTGCGGTGGTGGTTCGGCCATACCGATACCCGCCTACTCAAAAGGACGAGCTGGAGTGTCAATGCACCGCAATGTTGGAGCAGGGCATCATTCGGCGCAACAGCTTGACCTTTTCAACGCCCGTGCTCTTGGTCACGAAGGGCGCATCTTGGCGTTTCTGCGTCGACTATGACCCGTATCGCGTTCTCTCCAAGATCAATGAGGTTGCGTACCAATGGGACTTGCCCGTGTCTGCACGCTTACATGATGTCTTTCATGTGAATCTCCTCCACATCAGTGGATTCGTAAAGATCAATGACCTGGCATATCAGCTGGACCTTTCCAAGACTGCCCAAATACATGATGTCTTCCATGTGGGTTTTCTCAAAAAGTTCGACGGGATGCCCCCGGCGTCACCAACCCCAATGCATCCACTCCTCCATGGGCAGATGATTCCAGCACCTCTGAAGGCGCTGTGTGCCAGGCTTTATCGCGACAAGTGGTAGGTGTTAATTCAATGGCAGGATTCATCCTCATCCGATGCTTCATGGGAAGATGTACAGGAGTTCAAGATGCCTTATCCCTCTTTTCAGCTCGTCCTCGAGCTGTTCGTCGAGGGAGGGAGAGATGTCATGTGGGGCTAGCATTATAGCCGGCGCCGCAGGGATGAGCTGGCCCTACCGACTTAAGATGTCAAGTCTAGGAAAGGTTAATTTAGGAAGAATCCTATTAGGAAGGTTTAATTTGGTAGGAGTCTATTAGGAAGGTTTCATTTGGTAAGAGTCTATTAGGAAAGTCTCGTTAGGGAAGTTTGCATTAGGAAGGATAATACCTTCGAAATTAGTTTGTACCCTTTATATACGCAGCATATGCATCAATAAAAATCAGCAAAAGGATTGGGAGTTACCCAATCCCTTTTGCTCCATCCCCTGTTCCTGTGCACTGTTCATCCACGCCCACCACAGCGTCCCGGCGCAATCCTCATCCATCCGACTTGATTTTTCCCTTCCGTCTTCGCTCTCAAGGATCATCACTTGACAATAAATTAGAGAACATAAATTAGAGAACATATTTTGGAATGTGTCCACTTTTTGTCTTCCTTACACTTTGTTTCTCGAACAGGTTGAACAAACGCCCATGCACCAAAGTTGACACTGATTTTTTAATGTTTCTAATTGGCTTTCTAATCTCCTATTGTTTTGTTAAGTACTATGATGGGAAGGAGAAGTCTCCAATGTTCAATATCTAGAAAGGCTTCATACTCAACAAAATAAAGAAAGTTGAATGCTAGAATGTTGTATTGTGTTTTGGGGTCCACGTTTTTCCTGTGCGTTACACTTGCATGATACTCAACATATAGAGTATCAGTCTACATGCTTTTTAGCCTTTTCAATGATTCAACAACTTTCTTGTATTTCAACCCCTCAGTTCTTTTTCCATAACATTTCTCATGAAGAACATCAGTCTTCATGCTTTTCAACCTCCACACTACTTACAACGTATACTTAGAGCCCTGTTTAACCTTTGTAATGGCAATCAGATGAAACTAGGGGATGATGGCTTCATTGTTGGATTGCGACTAAGTGTGCTTGATTTGGTTATATTGTAGCTGTATTAAAAAAATATGCTAATCAAAATGTCTGTTCTTTTTTAGTTCTTCAATTTGTAAACTACACTAATTGGTGTATCATACTCTTTGTATTATCGTATATTTAAGGACTTTACAACAACTGCAGGTTGTACAAAAGGAAAGGGAGGAGAAACTTGCAGAGAAACTGGTAAACATACTGCACCTTTATGTTCAAGGAAACAAAGAGGAATTTATCCAGCTTGCTGAAGCTGACGTGTCCAGACTTTCTAATGCAGGTCTGTGTCCATGATTATTCCCTGAAGTGTTAGCGATAATACTTTCCTCAGTCCTCACTTGCTAAGTGTTCTGTCTATTCAACAACCCAGTAGCTCTGGATGCCTTTTCTGCTTTTATCCCAACCACGTAGCTCTGGAACTTTTTTCACCATTTTCTCCTTGTGTATTCCCCATATGAATCAAATAGCAACTTTTCTCTTTCCTCTTTTATGTTCATATTAAACCTGACTTCGGTTAACTCAATGTTCTTTTCTGTCCCTGTTTTGCTTATGGTGCAGCATATGGGGTTGATATGCTGAGTACTATTGGTTACGTATATTCAAGACAAGCTGCCAAGGAGCTTGGAAAGAAAGCTATATATTTGGGGGTTCCATTTATAGCTGAATGGTTCAGAAACAAAGGTCATTTTATTAAATCGCAAGTAACAGCTGCAACAGGTAAAAGTTATTTTATTTAATTATTGTCTGCTTGAATCGATACGAATGCAGATTTGAATATGTGCAATGTTAGTGTTACATATATTTGTAATTTGGCTTTGAAATTCGGTTTTCTTATGTTTCTGCAGGTGCAATAGCTCTTATTCAGCTGCAGGAAGACTTAAAGAAGCATCTCAGTGCTGAGTGCCACTACACCGAAGAGGAACTTGAAGCGTACATGCAGACCCATAAACGTGTTATGGTTGATTCCTTATGGAAGCTTAATGTTGCTGATATAGAGGAAACCCTATCACATGTCTGTCAGATGGTCCGTCCTCCTGTCCTGGCTACCTTTCACCATTGTTGCACAGCTGTTTTTGCATTAATCTCACATTTCATTAGCTTATAAGTTCTAGCAGTGGATTTAAATATTTCACCAATATCAGGTGCTTCAAGACAGCAGTGTCAGAAGAGAGGAACTGAGAGCTCGAGCTAAAGGATTAAAAATTTTAGGCAAAAAATTCCAGGTACCATTCTTCATATATTTATCCATGCACTTTTGATATGTAAATTGTGTTCTGTCATGAGCTAAGTTGGTGTTTTTTTACCACAGCGTGTTAAGCTCAATGCTAGTGAGGGGGAAGCAGCAACAATGAAGAATACAATAAATAACTCTGACGACAATGATGGTAGTTCTCCTGATTCATCACCAAAATCTCCCAGGGAGCAGTCATTTGATCCAAACTCACCGTATTCCCAGGTGCCTACCCGTTTTCTAAGACCATTCTTGTGACTCACATCTGTGGAAATGACAATTCTTATAAACTCCTTGATGACTTTTATTAAGTGTGAACTAGACCTGATACATGTAAGGTTTTATGCGCTGCTGTTTTGTGAATTATTATTAGATAGTATTTTTAAAATCAAAATTCCAAAAATGGGCCTTGTGGTGGCCTATTGAGGTCAGGCTGCACTGAGTTTGAACCTATCTCCACATTCAATTACATGCAACCAGGGTTAAAAACCCGCAATTACGGCACGGCTCACTAAATCTACTGTTTTTCGGTTGAATTTCGTTAAATTTTGCTTAAAAATCAATCGAAATTTGAATTTGCAAACTCCGGAAAAACCGTCCGGGATTTGACCCACCAGAGCGTGCAGAATCGATTCTGCATATTTCAATCCATGCATGCAACCATCCTTTATTACTCTCTCCACCAGCAGATCTAACGAGTGTCTTGTGAGCTTTGCAAAAGATCTATGTCTCATGTTGTTCAAGAGGACGAAGAGGCGACTAGAAAGGGGTTGAATAGGCGTCACAAAATCAACAATCTCTTTAAAATCTTTTGCCTTGAGGAGTTTAAGGTTCTTTCACTCCAATAGCTATAGGGAGCAATGATGGAGCCATGAAGATCGGAGAGAATCATTCAAACAAGATCAAAACAACAAAAGATCAAGACTCGCTAAAATCTCTGCTGGACCTGTCAGACCGGATGAACGGTAGTGGCCAGACCAATGAACCGTGTGGTCCGATCGATGAACAGTAAACCCCTCGCATAGAACTGATTTTCAGCACAACTTCAAAATCACAAATTGATCAAACTTTTGATCCCCAACTCCAAACTTCATGAAACTTGAAACACACTTTCTCTGGGATGGTAGAAACCTATTTTAATCAAACATCTTGGAGATTATTGCCAAAGTTCCGACATTTTTTCCATTTGAATGAAGGTTGCACCAAAACTGGATCAAATACGAAAACAATGATTGAGAGGAGCTCGTGGGAGGAGTCAATCCAAGATTGCTAAGGATAGTTTCTCACATGTCCTAGCACCCCCAATCACAACAAGAATCAAGCCAAAAGCCCTTAAGAGCAAACCCCTCAAAATAATCTTTTCTTTCACCAAACCAGGCAAACTCAAAAACTTGCAATAGAAAATACCTAGATGGATGTGATCTAGTCGTCAAGAGATATATCCATTACTTACTCAAGAAATCAACACTTGAGCATATGAGAGGAATTTGGAGATTTGATTTCTACTTGAAGATGAATATTTACAACCACTCCCTTAGGAGGACGAAACCACTTGGGCAGCCCACACTGCACTCACTTCTCTCAAATTTTCCCTCTCAAGCCATTTCTCTTCTCTCAATCCCTCGTCTCCATCTCTCTCAAACCTTAGCTCCTCCTTATATAGTGGAGGTTCACATGAAACACTAAAATCAGCCACTTAATAATACCATCCGCTAAGCCATTGGGAAAACCCAACAACATAACGGGTTTTTCAACTCAACACACTCACGCACGTATTTCAAAGCGCTGTCTTCATCCATGGCTCAATAGCCCGAATCCAACGGCAGCCTTGCCCTCTATGGAGTATCCTTGACCTAATACACTTAGGCTACCGCTACGGTTTCGCACACCACCACTTTTCCAGTATTGGGCGAATGACTGCATTGCCCCTCAACCGACATTTCCTAATTCCTTCTCCTCGAAGTATCGCCTATGCTTAACCATCATCCATGTGGCCCCAATGACTTCACGTCAAGCCACTCACGCATCCGGATCCCACCGAACCGTCCTCGCTTGCAAACGGTCCCAACTCACTTGGTGCACCACGTCTTAACATGCACATGGCTGCACCCGGCTTCCCTGACCGTTCTGAACCCTGAGCTTAATCCTGGTCCACCTTGACGTTGCCCTGTCATATCCACTCCAAAAGCCTCGGTCATCTTCCGGCGGCATCTTCCTAGCTTCATCTCGATCCCTTGACCGCTCTGGACCTAAGCTCTCCTAGCTTAGTCCCGGTCCTGCCCGCCTCACCATGACGTAACTCTAGAGTCCTATAACCATCACCGACAAGCAAACCAATACGTAGCATCGCATGACAACTAAATCATCAATTGGTACAATTGATGAGTCAAGAACATATACCTTCAAAGCTTCGCTCTCGAAACCATCACCAAGCCACATAGCCATCAAAAGGCTCACAACGCATGAAGTGCACCATTTTACCTTAATGGTCTTTGCTCAAACTTTGCCTTCCATGGTTTTTGTCCATCTTGTACCTTGCTTGAGTCTAACACTTCCATGGTTTTTGTCCATCTTGCACCTTGCTTGAGTCTAACTATCTCACCCGACATTCATGACTATTCTAGATCTTGATTCTCCTAACCAAGTCCCGGTCCTCCTCGCCGTTGACCATAGTTGACTCCAAGCTACCTGCACAACAATAGACCAAAAAACTATTTTCGGTCCCAAGTTCTTCACAACTTACCCACATTAGTCATAAACACAACATGCAACACATATCCATCATTGCCATGGCCCTCGACCAATTCAACAAAATTCGACACATCCGCTGTGCTTGAACTCGCCATGGCCAGTCAGACCGCAAACAATGGCCGGTCTGACCGCCAACAAATGGCCGGTTAGATCGGTCCCAATTCCATTCTCAAGTCCTGGAAACACCCCTCTCTGAATATTTCGGTAAAACTCTATCCAGTTTCGTGTCCAGTCTTTATTTTCCATGAAACCAGGGGCAAACACATCCCAAAACACTCCTACATACGTGTTTGATTGCATTCCTCCTAATTCCACAAAAAGTCACATGACCGGTCTGATCGCCCACCAGGGCCGGTCAGACCGCCCGGCCTCAACTGGTCAGATCGCCCACCAGGGCCGGTCAGATTGACGGCCACCTGACAGCAACTCTAAAATTGCAAACTCCCAAAACCAAACTCAAACTTCGACAACACATGCACAACAAAGTCAAATACTCATCACACACCATGAGATGACCTCCATATGGTCTCACATGTTCAATTGGTGGCATTTTTGCATACACTCTAGACCCAACTCGCCATTGCATAACAACATCAGTACCTGGTTCAATTCAGGTACTTCCATTCATCCAAGATTGTCTCTTATTCTATCACCTAATTGACTAAGTGATCCATTCATCCAAGATTGTCTCTTATTCTATCACCTAATTGACTAAGTGATGGAGAGTCACTAAAAACCACGGCATTCATGCGCATATCCATAAACTCACTACCATTGCTCATTTTATTTGTTGTAGCTCCACAAGGAACGCACAACTCTATCCATAAATCCATATACAACAATACATTCAACCAGCACACAATGGTAAAATTGCAATAGCAAACAAAATAGACATTGAGAGCTCCGATATTCAGTAGAAGGGAGTCCACCTATAACTCAACCCACAAATTTCTTACTGCCTGCAATGCTAATGCGTTTGATGTTGCATTAACTTTTACCCAACACCTACATTTTATTTCTCAGCACCTGCACACTCTTAAGGTGTCTGGAAAATGCTAAATCATGCGGTGCCAATGCAAAAGACTTTTGAGAATCCCATGTCACTTACCTTGTTGAAATCCTTGCTAGATGGTTCGCTAGAGTCTCAGCTCACCTAGTGCCAATGTAATTGACGTTGCACTAAGAAAATAAAGTACCAGTCACATTGGTGCTGCACTCTGGGTCTATCTTGGAAATAATTTCAACCAGGGATCATTTTTGGTATTTTTTAATTGAATATGCTTGTTTGACGAACAAAATCTCTATTTTTTGGACATGAAAGATTGCTCTATTGGACAACAGACTGAAAACTGATATCGTTCTTTATGTTTAGAGCCCATATGTGGAGGCCCCTCAGTTTGGCGGAGCTTGCTCGTTCGACTTTCCGATGCCTGCCGCTCCACCCGGTGCACATAGGGATCCAGTCCCATGAATTTGCTTTGAGGGCAGTAACTTCGTTTTGTATGGGTCATCTTTTTGTACAATATTGCTTGTGTAGTAGATGACCGCACTAGAGTGCGGCAGCAGCTGGAGCAGCTGGGCATCCTTTGAATCTCTTATTTTCTTCAGTTGTGTAATCAAAATCAATCATACACCAACGGCAGCCTTGTGTACAGGCAAGCGTGCTTGTTGCGCAGCTGTTGAAGCAGCAACCGATCGGCATTGTGTTGTACATGAAGTATGAAATCCTTCTTCATGCGTCTATGGGTGCATAATTGTTTTAGCCTATGGCCCATGTGTGAAAAAAGTCATGACACATTTTCTCTCTTGCTTGTTTTGTAAATTTGACGCTTGGAAAAGCCTGATTATAATGTTCATTGCTAGTACTGCTATATGTAGAGTGGTACATATCATGCGCGCGTGCGGTTCTGTCATGCTGCCATGTCACTGATTGTTGGGATCAGGGTTAAAAACGATGCGGCGCAATTACGGCGGTACGTAATCGGCGATTCTGAGTTTTTCGGTTGAATTTTGTTAAATTTTGTTTAAAAATCAATCGAAATTCAAAATTCAAAATTTAAATTTGCAAACTCCAGAAAAACCGGCTGGGATTTCAAATCTCGGCCCCCACCGGTTACCGGCCGGTATTTCAATCTATGGTTCGGACCGATTAGTTTGGGCCCACTGCTCAGTGACATAGGCCTTGTGCAAGCTAGGGCCCAGCGAAACAAGCTGGAAGCCGCGACGTTACCAGGAAGCCGGATAAAACCGTTGGGCCCACCGAGACAGGGAGTTTTTAACTTTTAAGTAGCCGAAGCATCGAGTTGACCCGGCAAACTGCACACCAAGATATGTCCACCAACTATCTCCGCTCCGCGCCGGCGAAAATGAATCCGCCGCCGCGCCTGTTGCCGCCGGGCTTCCGCTTCAGCCCCACCGACGAGGAACTCGTCCTCTTCTTCCTCAAGCGCCGGATCGCCTCCGGCCGCCGCACCCCATACATCGCCGACGTCGACGTCTACAAGTCTCACCCCTCCCACCTCCCTGGTACGTCCGTCCGTCCGTCCGCCCCCCCATTGCCCAGCTCGTCCCGCGATCTCTCTCATGACCTGAAATTTCTGGAGCAGAGAGGTCGGCGCTGCGGACGGGGGACAAGCAGTGGTTCTTCTGCAGCCGGCTGGACCGCAAGTACCCCAACGGCTCGCGCGCCAGCCGCACCACCGTCGACGGCTACTGGAAGGCCACGGGGAAGGACCGCTGCATATGTAACGGCGGCCGGCCGGTGGGCAGCAAGAAGACGCTGGTGTACTACCACGGCCGTGCGCCCCGGGGGGAGCGCACGGACTGGGTCATGCACGAGTACACCATCTTCGGCGACGCGCTCCCGCTGGCCACGCGGGGGCGTGAGGCCTACGCGCTCTACAAGCTCTTCGAGAAGAGCGGGGCGGGGCCCAAGAACGGCGAGCAGTACGGCGCGCCCTTCCGGGAGGAGGATTGGCTAGATGACGACGACGACGAGGGGGTCGCGGGGGCTGCTGATCCCATCCCAAGCACCACTAGTGGTAGAGCTGCGATAGCGGAGGAGCAGATTGGGGATCTTGAGGGGCTCCTGTTGCAAATTGGAAATGATCAGGAAAACATCGAGCCGCTGTCGGATTTCTCGACACCTGTTTCTTCGCAAGTTCAGCTTCAGCATGGTCATCGTCAAGGTTGGATCAGTGATGATGGTGACAAGGCTGAGGTTACAGATGCTACAACCAGTACTAATGCTATGTTAGTGGAGGAGAATACGTGCACTGAACTCCCTCTTGGGGATCTTGAGGGACTTCTGATGAAAATATCGGATGATCAACAAACCGCTGAACTGTTATCGGATTTCTCAACATCAGTTCCCCAATTGCAGCTTCAGCATGATGGTCATCAGGCTTGGCTCAATGCCGCCATGGAAGAGGTTTGTGTCGCAGATTATACTACTAGTAGTGGTGCTGTGGTGACAACAGAATATACCGGCACTGATCTTCCATATGGGGATCTTGAAGGGCTTTTGTTGCAAATAGCAAATGACCAAGAAAACGTTGAACCACTGTCAGATTTTTCCACACCAGTTCCTCATTACGACTGTCATCAGGTTTGCCTTGTTGTCTATCGTCTATACTCTGTACTAGTTCATCCTTTAGATGACCGGAAATTCGGAATCCTCAATATGCTGCTTAATTGCTAATTACTTCTGCCTTTGTGCTCACACAATTACTGCAGTTTATGTTTTGAAAAACACATAATAATTTCTGGGGTCTAGTCCATATTTGAGAATATGTTATGTCCCTAAAAAGCACCAGACTTGAAATTTTGAAGGAGTGTACGATGCTGTTATAATTTGTAATAATATGCATAAGCTAATATACATCTATAGTGCAGTTTCATAATTTATCTTATTTTGACTTTATGTAGGTTGGTGTTGGAGATTTCCATGGAAGTCACGGTGCTACATTCAGTTCTGTAAATCTTTCTTCTCTAGTGCAAGAAAGCACAGATTTTGATCCACGAACTGAGCCAAGTAATCAAATCACTGAAGGAACAAGTGTGCTACGCTCTGTGTCAAGGTTGGTCAGTTACGACAGCCAGGATGCTGACGACGAGTTCCTTGAAATTAATGATTTCTTTGATCCAGAAGATGTAGGTCAGGGTATGGGTTGCACTGCAACTGAGCACTTAATTTCTGCATCCAGTGGGATGTTTGATAGTTTGGAGTACTCCGATGCTCCTATGTTTCTACCTGGCTCATTTGACACTGCTGGAGAGGTAGCTGAAAACCAATATGTTAATTTTGCTGATAGTGGAATCCAGAATCATGGATTTCAGTATACAGATGAATTGTGGACACATAATCAGGTTGCTCATAATGTGTGGAGCCATATGAAGCATAACCATGTTGTCTTGTCCTCACATGCGTCAGGTGCTTAATTGTTTTATTTCATTTTGCAAGCTTTTCGTTTGATCACCTTAAAATTCTTTAAGAAATAACATTGTCCAACGTCTGAACCTATTACTTCTGAACATTGCAGGAACTGCCAATATTCATACAGTGAACGAGGAACCACCTAACCGGAGTTCAAGTGCTTCACAATCATGGTTCAATGCAGCTTTATCAGCCTTTCTGGATTCTGTACCTACCAGTCCCGCTATGGCTGCTGAAAACACTGTTCTTAACAGAACGCTCCAACGCATTTCTAGCTTTAGGTCACAACAAACTGCAAATGAAGAACCAAGCACCCCAGTTATTCAGGTTAGAAGAAGAGGTGGTGGACTGATTTTCGTCTCGTTACTGGTTTTACTTGCTGCTATCATGTGGACCTTTGCCTCTGGGTCTGCAGTCAAGTTCTGCAAGGGGTTATGGAAATCCTCTTCTACATGATAGGATGAACAACAACCTTTGTCCAGTTATCCTGGTGGCCGATCCTCCTTATAACTCCTTTTATCCTCAAGTATTAGTTATTGTTTCGCTATCCCTTCCCATCCAAAAAGGCAAAGAGGTAGAAACATTTTAAGAGAAATATGATTTAAGGTGTTAGCTTTCAGCTTATGAAAGAGGGGGGAAATAAAACATAATGAGAAAAAAAATCTGATGGTAATATTTATAACTACTGATGTATTATCCTCATCTGGGTGAGGAAACTGTGTATCGAATGTAATTATAATTTATACCATGAAGAGAAATGCAATTGTTGTGCATAGCATCAAACATATATGAAAAAAAAATCATTTTGTTCCAAATTCATGATCCTGTGTTCCTGTTTGACGATAAGGACGGGCTCCCAGTAGATGTTTCTCATTTTATTAGTGTACAATTAAGACTTGTAACTCATTTGTTCAGCCAAATTTTGTTGAAATTAGACACAGTGATCATCAAATCACAATGTTGGACTGTGAGAGCGGCCAACCATCAAGGACTATCTTCTCTACACCGCCCTGTAATGAGTGTTGGGATAGCAAGTTAGCAACTAGTAATAATCAAGTAACCAAAACACCATCTTTTCATGTATTGTTATGATAAACCTTCATGGAAAGACTGCGGCTCAATCATGTTATGGTGTGAAAAGACTGCAACATTTTATGGACATGTTTTTTCTTCTTTTTTTGAAATCGCATTTTATGGACATGTTGTTAGCTGAAGCCGAAGGATATGGTGCTGGATCAGATATTTTCCTTCTCCTGCGTGTTCAGAGTTCAGACTTAACACATTAAACTGTAGCAGAGTAGGCGAACAGGCTGCCACTTCCCCAATAATAGTTGGATCTTTTTTAAAAAAACAAGATAACAGTAGAAACTTGGCTGCTACAAAAAGATGGTGTTTTGGTTCTCATGAAAATAAAAGAAAAAAAGACACGGAAAAGGAAAAGGAAAAAAAGAAAAATATGGCTATTTGCTTCCGGGAAAATCAATTATTTATCACTGCAAGGATTGCTACTTTGCTAATGCTCCAGCAGGTAAGAATTGAGAAGTGTATTACTGTAATTTTAGGCGGAGCTCGTCAGCACAAGGAAGCGACGGCTCCTCGTACATGCGATTTTTTAAAAAATTTTTTTGACCCATGCTGTCATCGTAAATGCAAAAATAACCCTTCTTTCACTGTATTTGCGAAACTAGCCTGATAAGTGCAGAATTATTGGGGGCTGACGCCTGGCATATCCTGCAGTACAACATCAAGAATCCACCCCTTTCCCTTTCTAATAAAAAAATCAACAGAGAATCCTTTGCTTTCTCCGGGGGCTGATGCATGGCACATCCTGCGGTCATGATGTGCCACGTGTCAGCCCTGGTGATTCCACGCTTGTTTGTCGTTCCACAGATACAGTGTTAGGTGGTTATATTTGCATTTGTGGTGACAGTACGGGGCCAAATTAAAAAAAAAAACTTTTCTGGTTCTGGAAGGCGTATTCTTCTATAGAAGTTACATCCTTGCACGAATCTCAAGGCGCCGCTTGTAGAATGTAGCGTCAGATGCCAGTTTGGACCGTCAGAAAGAAACAAAAGGTTAAAAAAGAAGGAAAAAAATCTGGCCTATCCCCTCTTCAGGCCAGTCCGCTTGTGTTCCTCGTATGCCTCTTATCTCCTTCACTCTTGCCGTTTGGCTCAGTGCAAGCTGCTGCTGCTCTTCCCGTAGAAAATTGTGTAGCTGCGGTTAGCATGACGGGCGCCTCCATCCCGAGCCACGGCCTCGCCTGCGCGCCCCCAGCCACCACCCCGCTAAACCCGCTCACGCGGCGAGCCGGCAGCGTCCTCCACCGGAGCCCCCAGCTGAGGAGCGACCTCTTGCCCCCCGCTGTCCTTTGTCGAGCTCGCTCTCCGTCTTCCTCCTCGTCCAATGTGGTAATCTCTCGAACAGGTCGGGATCTTGCGTCCATCTGCTGCTCCTGTTCTGAATTTCTATGTGTGTTTCTTGCTCGGGCAGAACTCTGGAAGAGGGGATGACGCGGACAAGTTGCTCGAGGATTTGCTGAACAAGCATGGCGAGGTGGTGTACAGCGCCGGTGGGGGTGGGGCTCCGGCCATTGAGGCCGACGACGACGCCGAGTGCTTGTCCTGTATGTGCCTCTGCACTCCGTTCTCTTTCATCTCTGCTAACGCTTATCGACAATCTTTAAACTTGAGCCAAGAAATCGGCCTAAGCTGAATAAAATGTTCAGAAGATAGTAACATTAGCCCAGAACCAAAAGCATGATTCAAGAATGCATGCTACTAAAGTTATCTTTTTCTCCATCTGCTGCCGAGTCTTAAATTCGATCATTGTTTACCTTGTTTTGCAGTTGCTGTCTCTCTGGCTAAAGTGGCGAGCGAGGTAAAGGCTGCTGATATTCGTGTACTTTTCGTGAAGCCGCTTGTCTACTGGACTAGGTTCTTCATCATTCTCACTGCTTTCTCAAATGCGCAGATTGACGCCATCAGGTACTCCCTTCTTTACATCGAGTTTTTCTTGTTGAACTAGGAGTTTATAGTTTATACAACAAGTTGCCCACATAATTGCAATCAAAGAGAAACTTCAGTATGCACTAGCTACTTATGCCATATTACGAGTTTAATTATGACTGTTTTATAACTTAGCATTTGATTCGTGGGATTGTATTCGTATATTGCAGTTCCAAGATGAGAGACATTGGCGAGCAGCAGTTTAGCAAAGTTGCATCTGGTGATACGAAACCAAATTCATGGACCTTACTGGACTTCGGTAAATTTTCTGTACTTTCCTGTCATGTGTTTATTTCTACATTAGATTTACTCATTTCATATGGTCAACTACTACTGCAACATCTTGATTATTCATTATTCTGTGAAGGGCTTGATATTTTTTGTCTTGATCTTTCAAATCAGACAAATGATCTTTCTGACTTTGTGGAAGAGCAAAACAACTTCTATACTAGTACCTCAGAATTCAATTTATGAAAACATGTTCAGATTTTTGTCTGAAAAAATTACTTGTAACTGTTTTAAACTCGAACGATAGGTTATCGATCATTTTCTTATTCTGTTGTAAACTCAGTCTAAAAGGTAGGGATTGCTTTGTGCTACGACAAGATTGAGATGCTTGTTTATGCTTGATCTCAGTTTAATACATCATCTTTGCTAAGATAAGTAAGCAGTCAAGCTTGGCTTTTTTCTGTTTCTCCCTCTTAGTAATTCAAAGAAGTTAAAATAGAACTGTCTGTCTGGATTTTTTTAATAGACTGAAAAAGCACTACAACTCTTGTCGCTACCGTTTTTTATTTGGAAACAACTTTAAACTGTTCTTAGAGAATTTTAAATCTTACTGGATTTGATGAGGTTTGGTTGGAAAAAAACTCACCTGGTTATCTACTTTCGAATGTTAAATGCTGTGATGCTGTTGCACAAATTTGCCATTGACCTATTTAACTGTCCTTTGCACTCTTACAGGTGATGTTGTTGTACACATATTTCTTCCCCAACAGAGAGCATTCTACAACTTGGAAGAGTTCTATGGCAACGCCACGCCCATCGAACTCCCTTTTGAGACCCAGTGGCAGTGACTGCTGCTTGCATCTGCTCCCGGAGACACTGCAATCAAAGCCAAAAGGATGTTTTCGCGAAGCCAAGCAACATTTCATCATGGAGCCTTCACACCTTCATGTCTTGATGGTCAGATCGATCTGGAGAGCTGCCCACAGATAGATAGCACGGTCACAACTCACTAATGTTACCTGGTCACTGACAGCTCTCATGAAGAGCAAAAGTGGTACCAATGATGCAAACATTCTCCTTTCTATTGTCAGACTGTGTATCATTGTATAAACTATCAAATAATGTTGGCAGCAAGCCAGAAGGTTATTAGATTCCACAATGCATGATACAATTCTTGTATACTTTGCTTGACTTAGCACTCGATTGTCAGTTCAGAAACGAGACGGAGTGTGGCAAGATTAGTTCACCGGCTCGAATCCGGAACAAACCGCGCCTCAGATACGTGTCCTGCGTGCAGGAAATTTTCTGGTTTAACGTGTTACCTGTGTATTAGCTCACTGTATTTTACGTTATCTGATAGATTTTGAAGGTTTGTAATGCTGACTGCGTTTCTGAATTCTGATTTCTGAACCGCACACGAAGGCTTTTGATCTCTGCTTGACTGGTTGAAGTGCAGTCCAAGACAGCGGATATCCATTCTAGATTTGCTGATTTGCATCGCCGCGCGTTGCCGAGGAAAGGATTGGCGCAGCCGGAGCCCCTCACGCTCGCTGGCCGGCGGGTGGCGGCTGAAACGGTGACCGCTGTACGCGCTGCGGCGCGGTGTTCACCTGCTCCCCATGCCCACCATCGCCATCCGTCCGCATGAGATTTTTTTAATAATATTAATTTAAAAGATAATTACAAAATTAAATAGTTGATTTTTTTACAAGAGTAAAACGACCGGTACACCTAGAGAGTGTACCTTGCGCCTCCAAAACGGAAAGGCTGATGAGTACATTTCCATGTACTCAAAATCTTTATGGTCGTCATGGAATAAGAGTTGGTTTTATATAAAGATTACGCAGCAAGACGGTCTTTACTATAGCGGCAAAAAGACGGTCGAGAATCTGCGATGGCGCTCCTCCTCAAAGAAGGAGGGGAAAGTTGGGAGATGGGTTGAAACCATCCATCTTCTTAATGTCAGGGGTTTAACCTCCTAGTATGTGGTGAGGGACTTTTTCATGCGCGGATTAGTCCCTTGAAGGCCAGAGCTCATACGATGCTTTGGTACATTGATCGTGATGATGCGATCAAGGACTCCAGAGAAGGTAAATTCCAATAGATTCTGGCCAGTTTGCTTTACTAGTTTATTACTTTCGTAATCCTAAAATCTCTCATTTATTATTACAGCCTTATCTCCTAATGAGATCAGGAGTCAGATCAGGCTAATCTGCGCCGGAGAGCCTGGTGAAAAGGTTGACTTCCCTCTGATCTTAGCGGTTGTTACCGCAGAAGAGAGAGCCGAGAGACTTTTGGTAAGAATATCAACTACTTTTAATCTTTCTATTTTTCGATCGGTTTTACTTAAAATACTCTTTGATACGTAGTCGGTCGGGCTTAGGATCGACGAGGCCACGAAAACATGTGAGCCAATTGATGATCCGACTATAACCGAGAAAGAAAATGTCTATTGTTAGATGAAACATGTTCATCACCTGACTAACTTTGTTTGTTAATCTAGGCGATAATCGTTGAGTCTCATACAGTGGCTCAAGACTTGCTAGTTGCTGTTGAAGTAACTGTTTTGGAGATCAACGAATCGACACCTTCCGATCCAACGACCAGGAACGTTATTCTCGACCAACTGGTCGAGAATATTACTTCTGATCCTTTGTTGGAGAGTGTAGATGGTACAACCAACCCTACTAGTTCAGAACTGATGAAATCGATTGGAAAGAAAAGTAAGGCGAGCGCTACGAATTTTAAACCGGTGCGCTTCAAGGTAAGGTTGAGGCGCCCCTTGGTATTGAGTAACTGCCACCGCTTTGCACGCTATATAAGGGCTAAAGTCATGAAGGCAATCGAGGTTAGCCGCAAGGGATCCTTTTACAGGTCGAAGTGGCAACATATTACAACGCTATCTTTGCAGATCGAAAAAATAACACTCCGTCGTGCCATCTTTTCAGACCGAAAAAGGTCCATTATAAAAGGAGGGAGAAGAGAACTGCAAGACACGAGAGCTCGAGGAGAACACTACACCATCACACCTAATACTTCACCAAAGCTTGGTTCGCACAAATAAAAGGAGGAAGATGTCGGACTCGTCGCCCAACTTCTACGTGAGGATACTGCGGAAGCGTGAGTGGCTTGCCAAGAGGGCTAAATCCTACCTGAATTATTCAATGAAGGATGCACTGGTACCACTAGAGTTCCCACGCCCACGATGTGTGCGCGAAGAACCGACTAAGATCATCTAGTGTACACACCCGATGACGGTCGTATGAGAGTACTACACGTGTGGGCACCACTTTGTAAGCGCATCTTGCGTACATATAGATTTTTCACATCTTAAATTCTATTACACAAATCTCTAACTACACCCCGCGTATAATGACAGTCGGAAATTTAACTGTCGCCAATTGAACTAGCGATAGTGTCCTGTCGTCAAACGAACTGACGAAAAGATCATGTCGCCATTTCAACTGGCGACAAACTTCTGTCGTCATTTCAACTGACGACATATACCTACTTTTGTTATAAAAAAAATTCTGACTATTTAATTTTATAATTATTTTTTAAATTAATATTATTTAAAAAAATTCCCCGCACGACCCCGACCGCTTCCGCCCCTTCCTCCTGCCCGGCGGCCTCGACCCCTTCGCCGCGCTCGCCTTCACCTCCCGCTCCGGCATCTCCGCCTTCTCCCGCACCCTTCCCGCCTCCTGCGTGCAACGCCCCCTCTCTGACGCCACCTCCTCGCTCCCCTTCACCGTCGCCGCAGCGACGTCGACCTTCTAGATAGCGCCTTCCTCACCAGGCTCTACCGCGACGTCGGAAGGAAATCCGTCGTCATCCCTGACGTCCCCACCCCGGTCGGACTCGTGGAGGCGCTGGGGCTCTGATCCGACTGGCGCCTGCTCTGCGGCTCTGCCCCGTCTCGGACGTCGTCAGCCTCCGCGAGCTGCCCGTCGTGCTCGCCGGGTGGGTGGCCGTGAGCGCGCCAGCGTACACCACGTGCTGGGCAGGGCCGTGCTGTGCGGCGGCGCTGGTTGCTCCGGGTGCCGCTGCCGCGCTGTCGACGCCATCGTGTTCACGAGCTCGGTCGAGGTGGAGGTGCTATTCAAGGGGCTGGACGCCGCGGGGTGGAGCTGGCCGCGGCTGAGGGCGCGGTGGCCGGACATGGTCGTGGCCGCGCACGGGCCGGTCACTGCCAGCGGCGTCATGGGGCTTGGCACCGTGAGCTCCAGTGCTCCAGGTTTAGCAGCTTCCACGGGGTTCTTAATGCCCTTGCTGCGGCGTTTTGTTCCCAAAAAAATAGTGCAATAAATTGGATTCCAGTTTCACATTGTTGCTTGCCAGTTGCGACATGAAGGAAAGGAAACACCCACATTTTCTTTGCAGAGTGATAATCTATGTTCCTAACTAGCTAGATGGATCATCTGATTGCTCGTAGATTCATCAACCTGTGGCTAAAAAAAAGTGTTTACAGTTACAAGCACAGTTCCTATTCAGACCTGGACGTCAACAAGATTAAACTCGGAAAACTAATGTTAATTATTCATTTGGTTGCTACTACAACAGAGGACCTTAAGAGCTGACTAATTAAAAACTCGCAGCAAGAGGATCGCCTCGGACATCTTTGCACTCAATCTGCGATCCAGATGAAGAAATGGCGACTAACGTTTCTCTGCATACGACGCCACGTTGCTAGATAAGTCTGCTGAAGGGTCACGCAGGGAAAACGAAGAATGAGATAGAAGTGTTATATGCATGTGGTCGCATCGCCTGTAGCGCACATTAACACAAGATGTAGCTTCGACGGTCTTCTCTCTCGATATTGATATCTTTTGGTGGTGTGTCTCTACCCCTCTGTAGTCGTATATAGGCCGGGGAGGTGTCACCACTCTTGACAGTAAGTAATATGATATTAAACTACACCAATTAATGGGCCTAATGCGTCCCTCTTCTCGGGAAGGGGCCGTTATACAACAAAAAAAGAAAATTTCCTCGCTCAACAAAGGAAAGGAACATGTATACATGTTAGCATATTTGTATTTTGTAAAGAAAGGAACATGCGGGTCATCGATCAACAGAGACACCAGCATGGAGAAGCACGGTACAAATAGGAGATGTCGATCTGTTAGCAAGGATGCCATGAGTCCTGAATCGGATCACCAATAGAAGATATGGATAAGAGTACATTAATTTGGAGAGATTTGGGATAGACGGCACATTTAAGTTTCCAAACTCGTTCGTGCTGGTGGTCTGAACTATCCGAAGGCAACGAAGGAGTTGGATTGGATTTCCCTTTTGTAGTCAGGCTGAGTCAGCATTAATTATTTGGTTTCCTTTTTTTCATTACACACGTTTGAGTATGCTATCCACTTTTATTTTTAGTTTCCATTTCAGTACTGTCATGAGCGTATAAATTCATGGCCATGGATCCCAATGTAGATCATCAGATTCAGAATCGACACAATTAGCCAATTTTCCTAGAGCTTTTCAGCAACCCTCGTTCTAGTTTTTCAATTTCTTCGATTAGGGCCGCTGCGTCACAATCCCAAGGCAAAAGGAGACAGCTTCAAATGACCCCCCAAGACAGCATGGCTATCGATGCCGTGGTGGCGGCGGATGGCAGTGGCGACTACAGCACGGTCAGAGCTGCTATTGCAGCCGCGCCGCCGAAGAGCACCAAAAGGCACGTCATCCATGTCAAGAGAGGGCTTTACAAGGAAATCCTCAAAATAAGCGCGGATACCTGGAACCTGACGCTGGTCGGAGACGGGATGAACGCCACCATCATCTCCGGCAACCGAAGCTCCCACGACGGCTTAACCGCGTTCCAGACCGCCACCATCAGTGAGTATTGTTTGCCTTCGCTAGGTTCATCTTAATCATGTCCGTACTCTTAATCGTTTCCGTACATGCTGGTCCGACTTTACCTGCACAGGTGTTCACGGCAATGGCTTCGTAGCCCGTGACCTGACCATTGAGAACACAGCGGGAGCAGCGAAGCACCAGGCGGTGGCACTCATGTCCAAGTCAGACCACTCCGCGGTGTACCGCTGCGCCATCAAGGGCTACCAGGACACCCTCTACGCCAAGTCCGGCAAGCAGTTCTACCGCGAGTGTCGCATATCCGGCACGGTCGACTTCATCTTCGGCGACGCAGCGGCGGTCTTCCAGAAGTGCACCATCCTCGCGCGCCTGCCCCTCCCCGGCCAGCAGAACACCATCACCGCGCAGGGACGGAAGGAGGCCGGCAGTGCCACCGGATTCTCGTTCCAGCTCTGCACCGTGGCTGCCGACGACGAGCTCTCTCACGGTGCCCGCGCAACCGTGGAGACGTACCTCGGGCGGCCGTGGAAGCCGTGCTCACGTGTGGTCTTCATGGAGTGCTTCATCTCAGACGTGGTGCACCCCAAGGGTTGGCTGCCGTGGGAGGGCAAGTCCGTCTCCACACTCGACACGTTGTACTATGGTGAGTACAAAAACAACGGGCCTGGCGCCAACGTGGGTGGCCGTGTGAACTGGCGCGGGTTCCACATCATCCGAGATGCATCCGAGGCTGGCAAATTCACGGCGGAAAGCTTCATTCAGGGGAACCAGTGGCTACCGGGCACAGGAGTGGACTACACGGCCGGGCTGTGACCGAGCACGCGTCAATTAATTACTTTAATTAGTCACATGGCAACTTATTAGTCAATAAATAATTTCTTTTAATACTAAGTTCTACTCTCGGTTTAGGACTTTTTTTTTCGAGTAGTCATTTATGCTGTTTTTTTTAAGGAAGTCATTTATGTTACTTTACTGGCCAAGACAAGTCTATGCAGTTTTAATTATAACTAATCATACATGTACCCGTGTGTTGCAACGCAAAATCAATACCATGCATATCTGCTTTTGCTTTACATGAGAATTTTAGAAGGTACTACAATCATATGAGAAATACTCACTACAATCATATCAATCTCTAGTATTAGTACAATATTATACAAAGATATCTTTTTAGAAGCACCAGAGGCACTCAACCCCCACTATCATCCTTTTATTCTCCCTGGACATATTGGCTGGATATGTACTACTAAAAGATCATCACTCGCAACAAGTGGCATGGTTGGTAACATGTTCGGTACCAAGGGAAATGACATAAGACATTTGATGATTGCAATATGCTAATAGACGAGTTTTTAGCTTAAATGACACTGTTTTTGTTCAAAAATAGCAATTCTAGCCCCTCCGGAGATCAAAACCAAAAATAGCACCGCAGAGCTGTGGGCAGGCGACATGTGTCCTCGTCCGTACCCCAGGCGGCCGGATCCGCCTCGTCCGCGCGCCAGGGGGCCGGCCCTGCCTCGTCTGCGCACTAACCGACCGGAGCACCTTGTTTGCGTGCTAGGGGATCGGACTGTTTTTGTTCGAAAATAGCAATTCTAGCCCCTCTGGAGATCAAAATAAAAAATAGCACTGCAGAGCTGTGGGCAGGCAACATGTGTCCTCGTCCGTGCCCCAGGCGGCCGGATCCGCCTCGTTCGCGCGCCAGGGGGCCGGCCCTGCCTCGTCTGCGCACTAACCGACCGGAGCACCTTGTTTGCGTGCTAGGGGCTCGGACTCCCCTCGTCCGCATGACCGTGGCTCGGACCTCCCGTGCGGCCAACCTAGGATTCCCTCGCCGGTCACATCGCCCCCGGGATTCCCCCTGTCCCCCCAAATTCGAAAAAATTAGGCCTGGGATGACCAAGCTGTCTCGTCACACATCGTATCCTCGTCGCCCTCACATCGCTTCGCGGTTGGCTGAGTTCTTTCCCACAAATATAAAACCCGGAGAACATCACTCTCATCCTCCACACCAACCTTTTCGCTCGGCATGGAGAGACAAAGAGGATCGAGCGAGCGAGCGAGAGGTGGCACGATCTGTGGAAATTAGTTCCGATTTCATTGTGGATTCGAGAGTGTTTAGAGCAGTGTTTAACGGTCGTATTAGTACAGAAAGTTCGACATCAAGCGAAGATCTTCTAGAAGAGGTTATTTTTCCCACATGCATTATGTTTATTAACTATGTAATTAGTGTTAAATTACATTTTGCAAAATGTTAATTTATTAGTGCAAACTATTTAGGATTATGGTAGGTTGTTAAGGATTAAGCGTAATTAATTAGTTGTAACTAATTTATTTGTAATTAGTTAGTCATAAATAATTAGTCGTAATTAATTAGTAATAGATAATTAGTCGTAGTTAATTGGTCGTAGTTAATTAGTCGTAATAAAATAGTCATAATTAATTAGTCATAAATATTTAGTCGTAATGAAATAGTCGTGATTAATTATTCATAATTAATTTAGTGGTAATTGATTATTCATAATTAAGTAGTCATAATTAATGAAGTCGAAATTAATTAGGCGTAATTAATGTGTCATAGTTAATAAGTCGTAGATAATTAGTAGTAATTAATTAGTCATAATTAAATAGTCATAGTTAATCTGGCATAGTTAATTAGTCATAATGTACTAGCTGTGCTTAATTATTCATAATTAATTAGTCATTATTATTTTAGTTATAGTTAATTAGTCGTAGTTAATTAGTCAAAATTTAGTAGTCATAATTAATTAGTTGTAATTAATAAGTCATAATTAGTTTAGTCGTAAGGATTTTTTTTTGGCAAAAATGTAGTAGTTTTTGTTACATGCATATGAAGTGTATTGGGTTGTTGTGGCTTTAGGTAATGTCCAACATGCAATACTTGCTTGTGTTTGATGGTGACGGTCTCGTACAGGGTGGACTGGATGGGTTCGATATGTCAAGATGTCAGTACAAGGTGGTATGGGTGGAGGGCTTGGATGCAATGAATATTCATGAGCCGAGGAGCTACATCTGGAGGCAATTCGAGACGGAGGCAACAATGAAGAAACTTATCATCGAGATGATCAGCTGCACGAATAGGGGGGCAGGGCGTATGGGAGTTACACAAGGTGAATTGTAGTGTTGCATGGGGCCAGTACAGGTAGATTGTTACGAAGCCCGAGGTGATGATTTACGAAAGACCGATAGTGTATGTGAATTTTATGCACAGGATACCAGCAAACCTTGATGATACTGGTGCTAGTGGGAGCGGAGAATGTGTTGTTTTGGAGGGAGACTATGAAGGAATACTTGAGATAATTTTGTGCAAAATGAGGGGGCCGGACAATGGTGGTCGGCCCGCATTGATGACCACGGGTTTCTGCCTGACCAGCCGGCCGAGTCGGAGTCCGATGTGTACACTGTCCTAGGCTTGGATGGTAGTGAGGAGGACGCACCCTAGGGTGTAGGGGGTGGTGGTCTGGTCGGCGGAATTGTGTCAACAGTGGTGCCTTATGTGTCATACAGACTAGATGATCTCGTAGTACGGTCGGTCGTATTGCCAGAGGAAGGCGGGTCCCAGTGGGGGTTTAATGTTGAAACCCTGTTAGTTGGGCAACACTTCCCAAGCAAGTTGATCATGTAGCAAGTCAGAGCACTAATGCGTCGTGTCCATCACCGTGTGTGCAATGTGCACCAGTCCAACCCAGCCCATTACACAGTAAAATGTGTAGTGGAAGGCTGCCCTGACAAACTCAACGCTCACAAGACGAAGAGCTATGACACGGTCTTCATGGTCATGACAGTGATCGACCACACTTACGAGGTAAGTGAGCAGCAGCAGTAGCGTTGAAATGTGACTTTCGCATATGCGGCGCCAAGCATCATTAGCCACCTAGTTGCAGAAGATGTGTCCGTCTCCCCCAAGATGATGTTGACAGAAGTCGCCAATTTGGTTGGCTATCCAATCAGCTACAACAAGGTCCAACGAGCCAAGCAGAAGGTGGTCGTGTCCATATACGAGATATATGAGGAGGCTTGCAACCTTGTGGCAAGGATGCTTACCAGATTGTCGAAGCAAACCCCAGCACATATATAAACAAGATAGAAATAGAAGGTCCTGATGGAGGCCATGACTGCTTCACATTGGACTGTGTGTTCTAAGTATTCTTCCAGGCCATAGAGGGCTTTAAGTTCTTTCATCCAGTGCTCATAATGGATGACACTTTCATTACCGAGCAGTACAAGGGCACCATTCTGACTACAGTGGCGGCCGATGCAAATGACCAACTTCTTTTGGCTATATTTTCCATCGTAGAGAATGATAACACAAACAATTAGATGTGGTTCCTCGCAAATGTCAAGCGGGCAGTTGTGGGATACTCAACTTGGCCACGAGTAAGCTTTTGGATGCACCTCAGCCAACTCAACAGTCTCCCTACATTCTCCGCACAGAGATGCGCTCTCCGGACCGGTTTATTTTCCCCACAAGACATGCTTAATCGAAGGCTAGGATGCGGGCATAGATGCAGCGAGCACATAGTGACTAGACAAGTGAGCCATATTGTAGCTCGTAGTGTAGCATTGCATTTCTTTGCGTTGCGCGTGTAATTGCTTCGTACCAGTCCATATGTAATCGGATTGTATGCATTATGTGTGTACGTATCCAGGATGTTGTACGCTTATGTGTGTATGTCGTGATCAGAGGTCTTTAACTTTCAGGAACTAGATTTTTATGCACATAACATGACAAGGGATAATTGTATTACAATATTCAGCATAGACCCAGAACATAACACTACAATAATACAACAACAGCCTGAGTATAAGTACCATATTTTCCATAACATTACAATATCAAAATTCGCATGACAATGACATTACACCTTTTCACGCCACCTTTCTTAGAAAGAATTGACCACACCCTGCCACGATACCTTTTCAAACCAAAAGGACAATTCAGGCCAGCTTTTCGCAGTGAGTACATACCGCTCACGAGTTGTCCCACCTTTTTAGAACGAATAGACCAAACCCTACCACGCAACCTCTTCAGACCGAATTGACTGCACATTGCGAGGACACCTTTTCAAACCGAACTGACAACCCATACCAGCTTTTTTCAGTGAATGGACAACACTCATCATTCATCCCACCTTTTCAGACTGAATTGACTGCACACTGCTAAGACACCTTTTCAAACCGAATTGACAACCCGGACCAGTTTTTTGCAGTTAGTGGACACCATTCACCAGAAATCCTACCTTTTCAGAATGAATAGACCACACCCTGCCAAGGCACCTCTTCAGACCAAATTGATAGCACCCTACGACTACACCTTTTCAGACTGAAATGACAACATAGCCTATAATTTTGCAGTGAGTACACACGACTCACCAGCAATCCCCCCTTTTCAAAATAAATTGACAACACCTTGCCACTATACCTTTTTCAGACTAAAATGAAACACAGACCAGCCTTTTGTAGTGAGTAGACACCACTCTCCAGCCATCACACCCTGCCATTCCTTAGAATTTCTACCCTCGGCACTACAACCTATCCATTTATAAAAGGAGGAAGAGGAGAGCTGGAGGAGAACACTACAACACCACAGTCAACACTTCACTCTAACTTGTTTCACACAATAGAGATGGATGAGAATATTAGGTCAGTCTTGGAGATGTCGGGGCACTAGGGATCGAAATCTCGGTACCGGGGAAGATCCCGACCGACGGCCGGTACTGGTAACCGGTTACCGCGAAATTAATAAAAAATCAGGCCGAATTTGAATTTCAAATTTTAATTCTGGATTTTCTCCGGACCGGTTACCGGAAAAATTGGCTAAAAAACCGGGAAAAACCAAAAAATGGTGAAAATGGTAATTAACAAATTTAAATTTGGAATAATGCAAATATTAATGAGAAAGTG
Organism: Hsuehochloa calcarea; assembly: GCA_036346395.1. Lineage (NCBI taxonomy): Eukaryota > Viridiplantae > Streptophyta > Magnoliopsida > Poales > Poaceae > Hsuehochloa > Hsuehochloa calcarea. The sequence continues at coordinate 7,408,924 of CM070610.1, forward strand.
TTTCAAGTTGTACAAAGTGTTTCAAGTTGTACAAAGTGTTTCAAGTTGTACATAAAAAGTCCACCTTTATGTTTTACTAGTAGGGTGCCCGTGTGTTGCAACGAAACATCAAAAAAGAAGTCCAAATAACACATAGCAAAGAAAATCATGTCAAACACCTCATAATTCATAATTCAGAACCAAGCCCCCGCCCCCCGTCACTACCAACCGGCTATTCTTTTTTCATGCGGGCGGCGGTTTGACGTGGGGTGGAAGGGGAGGGGAAGACAAGCGAGGCGACAGTTTTTTTCCATGCGTGCGGCGGTTTGCCGTGAGGTGGGAGGGGTAAATTAAATAGTGCTAAATATACTAAAAACTAATATTTCAATACATAATCTAGCATAACAATGACTAAAAAAATTTGGTTGGTATTTTTTTTCCCGGCTCTGACCGGTAAACCGGTTACCCGCCGGTTACCGGTCGAGTTTTTTTAACTCTGTGTCGGGCTATGCGGAGATGTCGCGGAAGCGCAAGTGGCTTGCCAGGAAGGCTAAAACTTACCCGAATTATTCGATTAAGGATGTGCCAGTACCACCGAGTTTCTACGCCCGCAGTGCGACTGCGAAGAATGAATCATTCAGTCCATACACCCGACGACTACCGCCCAGGCGTATTACACGTGCGGGAATATCCTTGTAAGAGAATCTAACACACACATCGATTTTTTTACATCATACGTTGCATTCCATATATCGCTAACTTCTTCCAATGGATCGATGGCCCGGACAAGTACGACAGGGCGTTCATCAGGCAGAAGTACATGTTCAACTACGCGTGGCCACCTAAGCAATACAAGCGATGGAACCCTTACGTACGAGAGAGCGGGGAAGAAAACACACATGTGGAGCCTAGGAAAGTAGGGTGGTGGTGGAGGACCCCCGAACACGTGGTGGACAAGGGGAAGGCCGATCACGTGGTGGACAAGGGGAAGACTCATGCTAGTGTGACCGGCAGCCGACCTAGCACTCCCTGTCGCCCGGGCGTACTTCGAATTGAAGAGGTGAGTTATATTCAATTTGTGTTCTGGTTATTGATTTGAACTTACGTTCTACTAACACCATTTCATCTTTCACTGTTTCGCAGTACAGGGCTGCCTTCGAGACTGGGCGCACCCGCGGGTCTGTAGGGGACCTCCCACTATGCTACCTTACCTCGTTGACTGGAGTGGTCGGAGGAGAGGGCTTGTTTGCGGCGGAGCAGCGCACGCCGCGAGGGCTTGTTTGCGGCGGAGCAGCGCACTTGGTTGTAGGAAGAGGAGAGGGGGACGGTGGTTGGGAAGGGAAGAGGCGGCACCGCCATCTTGGAACTGCAGGTTTGCTCGCGCTCGCCTGCCTGCAGAGTGCAGATCAGAGCTTCTCGCTGATTGCTTGCTATGGAGGGTAGGATTTTTTTTTCTTTGCTCTTTTTTCTGTCTTGCTTTTCTAACTTCCACTTGATTTGTGGCGGCAATCGCAACAGCAAGGGAGGCAGGGAGTGTTATGAATAGCGCTTGTATTATCAAGGGGCCAATGGGCCAGTATATATACACAGGTCATGTTACAGATAAGGAAACCAAATCAAATCTAGAGTCCTACTCTAACACATATATATCTCTAACATATATATCTCTAACAGAGAGAAGCCTTGCTTGGCTTGTTGGCAGCCGAATCCACTCTGCCGCACCATGGGCTAATATCAGCTTCAGGCTTGCCAGCCAATTGTACCTGTGCTTGCTGAAATCAAGCTAATTAACTCTTTCAGTCTAGTATCCAAACAATGTGCTATTTGAGTTATTGAAACAGAATGGTTATGCTGTTCACTATTTTAGTTTGGTATGATATTTTCCAATATTGGTGTTATGTGAGTTCTGTAAACAGACCGATTATCCCAATGAAACTCGCAAAAGTCTGCCCGCACAAAAAATATGGTTACATACTTACATTGTCTGAAAACTGAAAAATTGATGTTGTGTGCACATTTCTCCGGACTTCTGCAAGGGCCGCTGCCGCCTCCACACGGCCGGCCGCTGCATCTCCGCGGATCGCCGCCGCCGCCGTCGCCTCCACACGCCGCCGGCCGCCGCCACTTCACCCGATTGCCTCCGCGCCGGCTACCACTACGCCGAGAAACCTCGACTAGGGTTTCCCGTTCGGCAGTGGGCCGATTTAATCGGCCCACTCGGTTTCTTTTAAAGGAGCCCAAAAAAAAAAACGTTGGTCTAATCGCCGCGCCGTCGGTAGCCGCTTATTAGACTACGTTACCTTGGTCGCCGCGCCGTCCAGCGCCGCCTACCAATGGGTACCGTTTCCTTCCCTCGTTGCCCGGTGATCTTCGACGGTGTTAACTACACCGACTTCGTGTCTCACATGCGCATCCATATGTGTGGTCTTCGTCTTTGGGGCGCCTCTTCTGGCGATGTCACTGTCCGCCATGCCCTACTTCTCCGGAGCCTTACGTCTGTGCGCTTCCCGACGGTGACAAGGCTGCTATTGAGTCTGCCGGTCTTGCTGATGAGAAGGTTGTCTCTGCCTACCAAGAGGCTCTGGACTCCTACATGGATCGCTTGACTACCTACACTCAGTGGTGTGACGACGACGCTCGAGCTGCTGCTGTCTTCATCGCCAGTGTTCACCTCGATTTTCTTACGAGATAGTGGGATTTTCATCATTGTCCGGATGTGGACTCATCTTCGACAGGCGCTCACGAACCATCCGGAGATGCCCTCTACCATCGATGGTTCGTCAGAGCACTCTCTCGGCAGGTGATGCTCTTTGTTGAGGCCTTCTACGCTCGAGTTCTGCGATCAAGCGTCAATCGGACTCTCTTCGCACCGCTGGGCCGCTGTTCTGTTCATCTTTGCTTGGTCGTCCGTCTTGACACAGTTTCGGCGTGTCTCGAGTTCCTTACTCGCCGCCCCGAGTTCGAGCGGGCGTGCCCGACTACTTGCACGCCACCCTCGTGTCACTCTTCCGAGGCCCTTACCGAGATACGTGCGAGAGAGACTCGTCCTGAGTGGTGCGGCCTCGATGCCACTCCCCTCCGTGCTCGCCGCCCGTACACCTGCTACACCGACTGCTTCACGTTTCAGTACGCTGCCTCCTCCAGCGGCTCCCACAGGTGGTGGTGGCCGTCCTCCATCTGGCGGTGGTCGTCCTCGCTGCTCCTACTGCGACAAGATCGGTCACATTGAGTCTCAGTGCTACAAGAAACAGCGGCATATTTCACGCCGTTCTTCTCCTAGCACTGGCACCGGTACTTCTACAACGACGTCTGCATCGACTACTTCCGCGTTTTCTCTCACTGAGCAGGAGATAGCCAGACTTCGACGACTGCTTGCCGCTTCAGGTTCTTCCTCAACAGGTTCTGCAGGTTCTGCGACTGACTCTTCGGGCACTGAGAAACCACCTCCTACACAGACAGGTACCTCCCCGTGGATCCTTGATTCCGGAGCATCCTTCCACATGACTTCCGATTCTTCCACTCTATCTTTTGTTACACCTCTTGATTCCCCTGTCAGTGTTCTTACTGCTGATGGTACCTCTCTTCATTTTCGGTCGAGGACCTCTTAGCAACTCATCTTTTCATGTTCCTTCATTGCTCATGTTCCTCGCCTAACCATGCGACTTCTTTCCATTGGGATGATTCGACCTTGGTTATCGGATCATTCTCGACTCTGACTCTTGTTGTGTTCAGACCGCCACACGGAGTTACGGTTGGTTCGCCCTCGACGCCTTGACTCGCAGCTGTCTCTGGGAGCTTGATGGCTTCACCTTCCTTCCGCCACCACCGCCGCCAGATCTCTCCGCCTCTACCACTCCGTCTACACCGCTCTTTCCCACAATGGCATCATCGTCTTGGCCATCTGTGTGGCTCTCGACTGTCGTCTTTAGTTCGTCGTGGTCTTCTGGGGTCTGTCTTAGGAGACGTGTCTCTACATTGTCGGGGCTGTAAGTTAGGCAAATGACTTGACTTTCTTATCCTCATAGTGAGTCGGTGGCTCAACGTCCATTTGATCTTGTTCATTCGGATGTTTGGGGTCCGCTCCTTCGTTTGAAAGGGGTCATCGATACTATATCATATTTATAGATGATTTCTCTCGCCACACTTGGATATATTTCATGTCTTCTCGTAGTGAGGTCTTGTCTATCCATAAACAGTTTGCCACTATGGTTCGCACACAGTTCTCCACTCCTATTCGTGTCTTTCGTGCTGACTCTGCTGGCGAGTACCTCTCCCATCACCTGCGCAGTTTCCTTGCTGAGCAGGGCACTCTCGCCCAGTTCTCTTGTCCTGGTGCTCATGCTCAGAATGGTGTTGCTGAGCGCAAGCATCGTCACCTCCTTGAGTCGGCTCGTGCACTGATGATTGCCGCCTCTCTTCCACCTCACTTTTGGGCGGAGGCTGTTTCCACTGCCACCTATCTCGTCAACATCCAGCCTTCTTCTGCTCTTCAGGGAGCAATCCCTATTGAGCGTCTCTGTGGTCTCCTTCCTGACTACTCTGCCCTTCGTCTGTTTGGCTGCGTTTGCTACGTTCTCCTCCCCTCGAGAACGCACTAAACCGACCGCTCACCCACGAGTGTGTCTTTACGAGTGCGAGTGCGAGCACAAGGGCTATCGGTGCTGGGATCCTGTTGGTCGACGGATGCGGATTTCTCGGGATGTGACTTTCGACGAGTCTCGTCCCTTCTACCCACATCCTGTCTCTCCTTCGACTTCCTCTGTGGAGTCTCTGTCTTTTTTGACCTTTCCAGATACACCTATCTCGTCTCCACATATTTCTCCTGTGGCCTCTCCGCCATTGTCGCCGCCTGTTTCGTCTCCTGCGGCTCCTCAGGCTCCCCCCACTACACTCGTCTACACTCGTCGACCTCGTATTGAGGATCTTCCAGATGAGCCCACTTCTCCTGATGTTTCATCTTCTTCTGATGCTTCATCTTCCCCTGATGGGCCATCTTCTCCTCGCTACGCTCTCCGCGATCGCCCGTCGATTCGGCCCCCGCCTGTTTGCCTTTCTTTGGCGCAGCCTACTTGTGAGCCTACCTCCTCTTACCGGGATCTTTGTTACTCATCTGAGTGGCGGCATGCCATGGCCGAGAGATTGCCGCCTCGAGCGTCTTGGTACTTGGGATCTTGTTCCATTTCCATCTCACTCGTCCCATCACATGTAAGTGGGTCTATAAGATTAAGACTCGCTCGATGGCTCTCTTGAGCGCTATAAGGCGCGTCTTGTTGCTCGTGGCTTCCAGCGCAGAGCATGGTCGTGACTACGATGAGACTTTTGCTCTGTGGCCCACATGACCACTTGTCCGCACTCTTCTTTCGGTGGCGTCATGCCAGCCAGGTGCATTCTCAACTTGATGTCAAGAATGCCTTTCTTAATGGCAAGTTGCGTGAGGAGGTCTACATGCATCCGCCACACCGGTATTCTTCTCGAGGGCATGGTGCATGCGCCTTCATCGCTCTCTCTATGGCCTTAAGCAAGCCCCTCGTGCGTGGTTTGGCGCTTCTCCTCTGTGGTCACTTCTTGCTGGTTTTTGACCAAGTGATCATGATCCTGCGCTCTTTGTCCACACTTCGTCTCGTGGTCGGACTCTTCTTCTTACGTATGTTGATGATATGATCATTACGGAGATGATTAAGAGTACATTGCCTTTGTCAAGGCTCGTCTTAGTGAGCGATTCCTTATGTCGGATCTTGGTCCTCTTCGTTACTTCCTTGGGATTGAGGTTACTTCCACTCCAAATGGTTTCTTTATGTCCCAAGAGAAGTATATTCAGATCTTCTTGATCGCGCCTCCCTCATCGATCAATCGTCTGTTGAGACTCCTATGGAGCTCAATGTTCACCTCAAACCCTCGATGGCGAGCCTCTTTACGATCCGACTCGCTATCGCCATCTTGTTGGGAGTCTTGTCTACCTTCTTTATTACTCGTCCGGATATCACTTATCCGATCCACATTACGAGTCGGTTTGTTTACGCTCCCACTCGGTCCACTACTGACCACCTTCTTGAGTTCTGCGATACCTTCGTGGGACTATCTCTCGCCGTCTCTTCTTTCCACGCTCATCGTTCTGACTCGAGCTTATTCGGATGCTACTTGGGCGGCGATCCTCGATCGCGGTCTATCTCTGCTTCTTGTGTTTTTCTTGGTGGTTCGCTTATTGCACGGAAGGCGAAGCAAGCATTCGAGTGCAGGTGAGTTGCGAGCTATGGCTCTCTTGACGAGTCAGAGGCTACGGTGGTTACTTGAGGATTTTGGTGTTTCACATTACTACAGCTATCTCTTGTCGACAGAGACAGTGCTATTAGTATTGCTGACCACGTGAAGCATGAGCTCACCAAGCATATTGGTGTTGATACTTCATTCATGAGGTCTTGTGTGCATGATCGGTGATTGCTCTTAGTGTGCCTTGACCTCTGAATAGCGGATTTCTTCACAAGCATATTGGTGTTGATACTTCATTCATGAGGTCTTGTCTCAAACTCGGTGTTGATCCACCATGAGTTTTTCGGATAGCGGATTTCTTCACGAAGGCCCGGACTGAGAGTTTGAGGGGGTGTTAGAGATATAGTTAGAGATATAGTTAGAGATATGATTTGATTTGGTTTCCTTATCTGTAACCTCATTGTGTATATATATTGGCCTATTGGCCTCATATTGAATACAAGCAATACTCATAACAATTTCTAGTAGCGCACAGGGAGATATTCGCTTAGTTTTCAGATGTTTACAAAGACTATGCCGTGTTGTAGGAAATATCCTGCTTCTTAAGCTGCTCCTCAAGCATCGGATGCCAGTCTTGAACGACAATGTTTTCAGGTAGATTGTGCATATATTCGCCACCTAGCTCAAAGCCTCATGTGGTGAATTGTACTTGCTGTGCACATTTTCTGAAAACTCAAATAGTACATTGCCCATCGTCAAAGCAGACGTGTATCTTCAAGAGTGAAATGGGCATGTGGATATAGTGCAATTTCATCTTTACTTAATGTTGGATTTAATAACCATTCATCACTTAGAGGCCACTTTGGTTTGAAGCAATTATCTATCTTGGAAGGTTCTGTGAGACATCATTTGTTATGTCGTGCAACTACTGCTCAACAAAGAGACGATGATAATTTAAGGTTCATTAAGAAGCTACAATTTGATTTCGTTAGTTGATGCAGAGCATATTATTGTTTTCTGCCGTTAGTTGACAGATGAAAAATGATTTGCTCTCTTTGTCCTTTAGATGCCAAGTGAGCTGGGCTAATATTTTTCTTTCTTGTGACCATTTCAGAAGAGCTTCTGGGATATATGTGCTCCTTTTTGTTGGATTGGAGATTTGATTTGGCTGCTGCAAGTACACTGTGATGGTTGAAAATTATGGATGAAAGTTCTGAAAATGTAATAATGTAGGATATATGACTTCCTGTGGTACTTTTGTGCTAGTCTCGGACAAAACCTCAATTTTTGTCCTGTACGCCGTTAATACTTTGGCATATATCCTGTCACTTCCAAGTAGTTTCTGGTTGCCTGTTGGCTGAATTCAATAGGAAGAAATGATTTTGTTGAATGGGCGATCCCTGTAAGGCTGCTGCTTTCTTTTGCAGATCTTCATTTGAACTGAGAAGAAATATGTTGTAAATTTGCTCTCTGCTCATTTTGTCATTCTGAATGGTACCTTGTGTCATCCCATATATGAAATTATGAATTGCTTGTGCACCCTTACTATCATTGGGTACTGACGTGTGTCTGCTGTTATTCTGCTAGATAGTGCGGAGACGGGAGAAATGTTAAGTGTTGGTCATTAAGCCGCTCTATATGACTATTTGATTCTGCTGTTATTCGTTTAAGACTCTTTGATTTGTTTAGTTGCATGTTGTTTTTGAATTTTATGAATTTTTTTTCATGGCCGGGATTTTTATCCTTATTATTCCTAAACGGTAACAGGGATTTTGTCCCTGATTCCATGTGCCCTCAAAATCTCGCACAAGGATTTTGTTCCCTAGTTTTCCACCCCTTGCTTCCAAACAAGCCCTGAGTTCGTCGCCTTACTTGCAAAACAATATCCAATATTTCCCACCCCAAGGAGGTCAGTTAATGTGATACGTATCTCTGATGCTTAATTACGATCAGTCTTAATATTTACTTTTGCTGCATACTTGTTTTCATCCTCCATTCCTATTTCATTGTCAGCTTAAGACAAAATTTTGACTGAAGTATATATATCTTGAAATTGCTCTGCAGATTAAAGAACCCCTATGGGAAACAGTCGTATGAGCTAAACACATCCAAGCTCCAGGGTTTGGGTTTCAAGTTCAAAGGAGTGCAACAGATGTTGGATGATTGTGTTGAGTCGCCGAAAGACCAGGGCCATTTGCTGGAATGTCCGTTATGATAAAAGAGGTCTTTTGGCGCAATATGAACAAGCCATAGCCATAACACAGTTCAATTACGTCTACACCATGCCAGTTCGATCCCATGCCATTTCTTTTCTTCAAGCAATTCCCATGTCAGTCTCCTTACTAAACTAAACAGATAGCAAGTGTCAATTTGTCACTCGCAGATTGTGACTAAATGAAATGTTTTCACATGCTTTGTTTGCGCACGATAATTACATTCGATTCAATTAGTACCGGAACATTTGAGACCTGAATTGGTGCCAACTGACTTTTATCACGTGTGCTTGCTGATGTACCTCCTTTTTGTTTTGTTCTGTTTCGCTGTCGTAATTAAGTTGTGTTTCTCCAAGCTAATTCTTCTGTACCCGTGCCATACATAACTCATGTGTCATGTATGGCGTCGCTGGTTATTTCTTCCCTGTGTTGCGCAGCGTCTATAGCAACCTCCTCTGCAACGCCAGGAGATGGGGCAGGCGAAGCCGCGGCATGGGGTCACCGGTTGTCGTCGTGAGGTCGTCTCAGCAACTCCTATTCTGTGCTAACGAGTTCACAAATGCACACAAGGTACAGATTCCTCCCATGGATCTTGACATTATTACCGTCATCTCTGTAACATCCTGTTTTTAATAGGATTCAAAATCAAAGCTTGATTTCAATTTCAAAATTTAGATTTCAAAATTTCTTTGTATTTCTCCATTTTCAAAATCCAAAACCTTTTCTTTTTCTTTTGGGCCGGCTTTCCCCGGCCCATTTCCTTGTCTCTTCCTTCCCGGCCCAGTCGGCCCAGCCGAGCCGGCCGTTTCTCCCTGGCCCAGCCCCGGCCGTTTCTTCTCCCCCCCGTGCGCCCGGCTCTCTCTTCTCTCTCTCCCTCGCCTCACTCCTTGGCGCCGCCTCTCTCTTCCTCCTCTCTCCTCTCTCGGCTCCATCGCCCGGTCCCTCCTCCGCCCGTGCGCCTTCCTCGCCTCCTCCACCTCCGGGCCCACCTCCGCGCGCGCCGCCGCCCCAGCCAGCGTCGCCATCATTGCGATCGCCTCTCTCGACCTCGGCGCTCATGCCGACCCGCCTCCGCCCGTCGCGGCCTGCCTGCGTCGTCGTCCCATCCCCGCCAGACGGCTTTTCTTCCTTCTCCGGATCCGCCGCCTCCTCCTCCGGCTTTCCCCTCTCTCTCTCCCCGGCCATAAAGGCCGAGCCCTTCTTCTTCCCCTTCGCCCCTGTCTCGGTGTCGCCGCCGCCCTTCTTCCCTTCGTCTCGGCGCGCTCCGACCCACTCGCCGCCCAGAGCTTGCCGCGCCTCCTCGCTCCTCGCCCCGGCTCCGCCCAGCTGCGCCATCGTCGCCCAGAGCTCCTCTGCGTCGCCTCGTCGCCGCCTCCTCCGATGCTCCTCAGCTGCCCCCTCTCGGTGAGCCTCCCCGTCGCCCTTCTCTCTTCCCCCTCCCCGGTTCTTCTCTCCACGCCCGTGCGCTCCAGTCATCGTCGCCGCCGTTCGGCCGTGTCACCGTGCGCCCCCACCGCCGTCTCCCTCCCCTCCAGTGTCGTCTCAGCCACGGCGCCGCCTCCCTCAGCCTCCTTGGCCCGACGCCCTCCGGCAACCGCCGCCCTCTGCTCCCTTTCTCTCTCTGTCTCCGCTCTCTCTGCTCTCTGTCTCTCTCTCCTCTCTCTCTCTGTCTCTCTCTCTCTAGGCAGTAGCAGAGTAGCAGCAGCAGTTGGTGTTTTGTGTATTGAGATTTGATTGTATGTACATTGTGTATGAACATTTTTGTTTGCAGTTGAATCGTCGCGGTGTTGGCTTTTGGAAAATCGGTATTGAAGTTGTGTATTGAGATTTTGTATGTCGTTTTTGCGTATATGTTGTGTATGTTGTGCAGGCTAGTCGTGGAGTGGAAATTTAGATTTATGGAAAGATTGTTTTGTGTATTAGAGTTGAGCATTGAAAGTTGGTATGGCAATTTTGTATATGTATTGTCTTGTTTGACTCGGTCGATTAGTAGTTATTCCATTTCGGCGAAAACGTTTCCAAAACAATTGTTCTCGATAATTTTGCTACGACTTGTGTTGAAATCGATTAACCGTTATTAGTGGTTAACTCGTCGATCGACAAGTACTAGTAGAATTATCCATTTCGATTTTAGTTGAGAGCTATCGATTAAGAGCGCAATTTGCAAAATCTCGGGAAATCGAGGTTATGCAAATGACCTTCGTAATCGTCTCTGCAATCGTGTCTATTTTAATTAAAGTATATTTATTCAAATTCCTTGCGTGGTGTAAAATGCTTTAAAATAAACTTGCATCTTCTCAAAATATTTTGGAAGGCTATTCGCGATTAACCTGTTAATCTCGACAGCTTACTTTGAAAACCTAATTATTGATCTTGTAATCCTTTCCAATATTCGTCGGTCTAAATATTGTTTATCTCTTTTTATTCCCGTTCAAAAGTCGTCTTCGTTAAAAATGTGTTACCGTCGTTTTGAAGTTCGTCCAATTTATCGTGTATCCAATCTTGCCGTTCATGGTATCCAAAATGAAGTATCCCTGCGATAGTTCATTCGACTTTTGTCTCCCCTTTGTTTTCCTTCGGCAGAGTATCTCCGCCTTTGCCTCGTATACTCGGCTGATCGTTTGACTTTATCAATCATCCCCTCCTCGCTGCATCTCGTCTCTTCAGCTTGTTCCTCGCAAAACTTATTTATAGTGCTTTGTTTATATTTGGTCTTCTGGAAGTTCTTTGGATTTATTTATTGTTCTTGCTTGTATCGCGTAATTAGGAATCGAAGTCCAGAAGAAGCAACGACTCAAGCAGGATCAAGATTCGGATAAAGACGAAGACCCGGAACTCAAAACCCCTGGCAGAGAAGGCCCTGAGTAAGATCAAGGCCGCAATAATCTGACCCAGGCGAGTCAATACTTTGATCATTCCGAACCTACATTTTATGCAAACTATGTTTATTTAAAATAGCAAAGTTGCATGCTTTAATTTTGTAAACAATGATATGTTAAAGCTTAAGGTAGTTAAAGACCCATTTGTTGATTAATTACTTATTAAGCCATCCTTTGATAATTGAATCCGAGATTCCTTGTCACCCTAGTAATTATATGGTAATACTAGTATAGGTTGTACTTAAGCGACATGCTAGTCTTGCTTAAGTACCGGGACAATAAATGTCCCGATCATCATCCTTTAAACATGAAAAATAGTTTTGGGCAGTCATTGGATGTAGATGACTGGTGTGTTGCGTTAATTGGTTTTCCTTCCCAAAACCCTAAACAACTTGCTAGTACCACATCTGGACGGATGGAAAGAATGGCGGGTGCGGACGTAGCACGAGAATGGTTGGTATGTGGTATGAACCGTCCAGATGAATTAAGAACTTAATCTTGTCATGACCTCCTGTGTAAAACCAGTACAACCGCAAGTCTGCAAATTGCAACTTGGCCTAGTAAAATTATTGAACCACAATGTCATCCCACAACCGGTGTTTAGAAGTGTGCAAGCGGCAGGACGTATGCTGGCTTGAATGGGACACCGAGCACGGTGAAGTTGCCCGCTACGCTATTCTCTGGGGCCGGGGCCCGCTTTGCTAGTCGTTGGGGTAAACATCCCGCACAACTTATGGAATTGGCCATAGGGGTGAGATGACGGAAGGGGCAAGGTAGTTTGAAACGTTACTGTGACGATCGCTCAACTACATGACTAAGGAATCATGTGGAGTAACGAGTATGATTATCTCTTGTGGGTACACAAGGTACAACCTCTGCAGAGTCTAAAGCTGTTTTAAACAGTAGCGCCTTTCGGTCAAAGGCAGACATGGGAACTTAACCTGAGTTAGTTCTATTTCAAAAATCTTTGTGGGTGGAATGGAAAGGTGTTGGGCTCATCCAGCCCTTGTTTTGAATTTTCCTGGGTAGCCTTACTCAGTGTTGATAATCGGTGGACGTAACCGTTATCAAAATTAAGCATAAGGTGGAGGTAACCTTCGCTGTTATTTAATATTGCACTTACTCTCTTTAATGAAAATGCAATCTGTTAAAAATGCTATGTCATAGGACTTTGTAATTATGATAATTGAAAATGTTGCTTTAGCAAATAAAAGAACCTGAGCCATCCTTGTTAAGCCTTGCATGTATACTATTGCATCTTGTGTGTTGGCTCATGAGCACGGTAGTTGTGCTCATTCTCGCTTCTTTCCCCCAAACCCTCAGAAGCAGGAAATTTTGGAGTTTGCGACTACTACGAGGAACCAGATGTCTGAAGACCCAGAAGATCTTGAAGCGTAGTTTAGTTTTTAGTTGTTCTAGTCTCGCCTGATCTAGTGACTCACTGGTACCTAGGTGCATCCCATATTATCTGAGTTTTGGGTAATATCGGATGTACAGAGGTTTCCCCAGTCGCTTGCCTGTGGAGAGATGTGCTCTCACCCTTTTTGCTTCCGTTGTCGCTTCCGCTATTTTGTGATGTAATCATTTGGCCTGTTCGGCCCTTATTGTAAAACTTGACCCGATGCGGTCTATGTAAACTCTGATGTGTTAAATTAATGAAATGGCTTGGTTTTACGCCATTGTATGAAATGATTCAGTGATGTATCTGTGAGTGCTATCTACTGATCCAGGGAATAGCACAGTTATTCGCAGAGGATTCGGATTAGAAAATCCGGGTCCGACAATCTCAATCCGAATGCACACTTGACTGATTGAGTGGTACACCGTACACAAGTACACCACAAAGAAGAAGGCTTCACTTTCGAACCACCAGCAAGCCTTAGCCTCTAACCAAAACTATCACAATTCACAATGACCTGTATGTACACACACTCAATACACACCACACCAATGGTTTATCGAAAATCCGCTACTTACACCGGTGGCTACTCAGCCAAATCTCTGTGTAGAACGTATCTGAAGGACGACTTGTACGGCAGCCACTCTACACACTTGTCGATCCTTCTCCTGAGGCACTGCTGGAACTCCTTCTGTTGGCTTCCATACATGCTCTCGCACACCAGCTCCACGAGGTGGCGCAGCTCGAGAGCGGCATCCTTCGCGTAGTAGTGAAGAACTTTCGGTAGCAGGAGGACCTGCTTCTTGACCATGACATTGGCTTGGATGAACTCGGTCCTGGCTAGCTCCAGTTGGTGATATATTTTCTTGGCTGTGTACAGCCGCACCTACAAGATGGTTTTACAGTAGTATTACATAAGGTGTTGTTGCCATTATCAGGAAAGGTTGAAGCTGTAACAGTGGATGTTGAAAAGCTTACAGGTGGATCTGAAAATGCTCCTGTGGAGAGGGCGAAATGCACAATTGGTTCTGAATGGTGAAGGACATATGGGTGCCTGGTCGTCCCTGCCATGGGTCTTTTTGTTGGTGTGAATAGCGCACGAACCCACTGCGATGGTATGCTCATTAGTGTGTTTGTTTTGTTAATGCCAAATTCAATACTTTGCATATTATAGAAGCAGGTCATACCAATGATGGACGATGGGATTGACATCCAAAAATTGAGTTCTGAATAGTTTGAGCATTTACTGATTGGCCACCCACGTTGTACGCAGCCTGACAATATATTTGTTGAAATGGTCAGACACATTCATATTATATGTAGAGATAAGGCTAGAATATGATATGTACCTTCAGAATCATGTCTGTGCTCTTCATGCGTTTATCATGTAGTCCATAGGCCAGAAAAGCCTGTATATCACAACACAGTATAGGTTAGACATGAATTCTTATTTCTGAGGTTAACAGTGGACATGGCAAAAGGTAAGATGTGATTTCAGTATAGAGCAATACATGCATGACTAAAGCGTTGTGGATGTTAATCCAAAAGCAGAGCTGTTCCTCATGTGTCATCTTTGTTGGATCAATTTTTTCGAGCCGCTGTATCAGGGACCTGGGACACAGTATGAACAAATATATAGATCAGTAATTGAAGCATTGCATGTTTCCTAAGTTTTCAATCCCAGTAGAAAATATCACCCTTGTCAGCATCTATACCTGATAGTCTCCAGCATTTTTGAGGCATAATCAAACTTGTCAGCATCTATACGTATTCTTGGAACAACTATCATCCCTATGTTTTGTACATTAGTCTCTTTTTGCAATCCATATTGGTGAGGGCTTGTGGTGATATCGAAGTTGTACCGAGGGCTCCAGCTATCGTTACGATGCCTCGGAGAAAAAGTACTAGAAGATGAAACAGAAAGACTTGGTGAAGTCATAGAGTCTGCATCTTGCAAAGGTGTGCTTGCAAGTTTGCAGTAGACAGCAGCAATGCAGCTTAAAATATCCTCCGATAGTTTGCAAGAGATCTTAGGTACATAGTCAGAAATAGAAGCACTCAAGAAGTTCACAAGACTAGAATGCCTTGATGCTCTTGATACCTCCTGTAACATATGAGAGTTGTGTCAGACGTTTCCAGTTAGAATGCCTTGGTGCTGATCATGATGCCTCCTGTAAGATGCTGTTGTGTATATACTGAAAGAATGAAAATAAATACTTCATACACTTTTAGAATCTGAGGCAGTTGGCAAGTTGAAGGCTGCAGAGTGCTTTATATCTCTCAGACGGAGGGCACCCTCATCGATATTTTTCAGTGTTTCTAGATCCACCTGTAAATAGCATTAATCTTAGGTTCTTGGACATTTCGAATTTATAATGTCCATATGACTTTGGAGAACTGATCTAAATATCTAATTACCATCCTGAGTTATGTACCTCACTCACAACACTTGAGGAATCGGAGAGATACTGATCAAATGCTCTTCTATAGAGGGATAGCAGATGCAGTTCCTTGCGTCTGACTTCCTGCTCGAGGTATGCAATCTCCCCGACTAAATCTGCAATGGACTGCAGCACTGCAAGGTCACAACTAAGAATACATCTATATTAAAGGTGCAAATGAACATGCATGCCAGTATTAATTTTCTCACTTTTCACTACGCCATCAAAATATTTGTGTTAACTGTTTAGAGCTTAAACCTCTGCCAGTATAGTCTTGGGCATCTTGGCTCACAATCACAGTCCCCTCCAGATATGGCAAGCATGATTTCATGGATGTTAGTGGTGTACTACTGTACTTAAACTACTAATGGAAAAATAGTGGAATAGAAGCATCCATTGACTATAAGACATGCATCTGCATATTTCTTCAGCTATGACAAAATATATAGACCTCCAATTTTTTAACCAATTTGCTAGGAGTGGAAACAGACCTTCGAAGTAGTCTTTTGGGTTCTTTCTCCTGTTGTCCTGGAGTAATGGTCTGGCAATTGCTCTGGCAGGTTAAGCGAGTGTCTTCTGTGGAGCATCTTATCTCGATTGCTGATCTGCATGATGGGATAAAACAAGAATCCAATAAGTAAATTGAATAAAAATATGTTATTGTGGAGATAATGGGGATATGATCTAAATCTTAGTATGCTGAATAATTGATAATAGTGTCAAGGCGTTTGGAGAAACCCTTGTTTCGGTAAGTTCTACTGCGGTCTGACGGACCAAAAGGTGAAAATGCGTATTTTTGGAATCAGCCAAAAATCACGTATGAATGGTTGCTTGAGAATTCGTTTGCACTTGGTCTCATTGGAATTAGAGTTTCGGTTGAAACTAGATAGAGTTTGAAAATTCCAGATAGGGTGCAAATTTCTGGGGCTAAAAATTTGGCTAAGTGTTGGAGCGGTCTGACCTGTTAGAGATATATGTATAGTTTTGTTATTTCCCATTGTTATGAGGGGTTATTTGCATATTTATCTCATGTACTTGTCTATATATCTTGCCCATTGGCCCCCTAAGAATACAAGTTGCTATTCCTAACATGGTATCATAGCCCATTAGGGTTACCTCCTCTCCTGGACGCGCAACTCGTCCTCTGCCCTAGCCACTGCCGCCGTCGGCTTCCCTCCTCTGCCTCTAGGCTGCTGGCTTCCCTCTCCATCGCCCGAGACAACGCCGCCGCTCGAGCCTGCAGTCGCACCTGGCTATCTCCATCGTCGTAGGGGCACCCTAGAGGACGACCGCAGTATCCCGTTTGAGTGCAGAGGCTGAGTTACGATCTATGGCTCTTTTGACAGCAGAGATTACCTGGCTACGGTGGTTACTTGAGGGTTTTGGTGTTTCTGTCACTACACCAACTCCTCTCTTGTCAGACAGTATAAGTGCTATCAGTATTGCTCGTGACCCTGTGAAGCATGAGCTCACCAAGCATATTGGTGTTGATGCTTCCTTCATGAGGTCTTGTGTGCATGATCAGGTGATTTCTTCACGAAGGGCCAGACTTGAGCACAACACGGCTTCTACCTCTCCAAACTCAGTGTTGTTGATCCACCATGAGTTTGAGGGGAGGTGTTAGAGATATATGTATAGTTGTGTTATTCCCTATTGTTATGAGGGGTAATTTGCATATTTACCTCATGTACTTGTCTATATATACTGGTCCATTGGCCCTCTGAGAATACAAGTTGATATTCCTAACATGATCGATCATTTGCTGGCGATCAAACTGGCTATGGGTAGCGATCTGACCGGCCAGTTGTGGTCCATGCGCCGGAAAGCGGTAAACTTTGAGGGTTAGGTCAAAGTCATGAGTTTCATTGCATAGATATTGCATGATGCATGTTTTTTGGCTAACATGCGTCAAGTTATAAAGAACTTGTGCCCGAAAATGGTTGCTTGGTCTATTGTTGGCTTGGAGTCAATTGTGGTCATCGACGAGGAGGACCGGGACTTGGTTAGGAGAAACAAGGTCCAGAATGGTCATGGATGCCAGGTGAGATGGTTGGACTCAAGCAAGGTGCAAGATGGACAAGAACCATACAAGGCTAAGTTTGAACAAAGGCCTTTGTGAAGGATGTGTTCATGCCTCATCAATTATGTGAATTGATGATTGTGCATATCATTCTATGCTACGTGACGGTTGACTTGCTTGTGATGGTTGTAGGACTCCAGAACTAAGTCATGGTGAGGCGGACAAGGATCGGGACTAGGTTAGTAGAACCGAGGTCCAAAATGACCAAGGTGGTGCTGGAAAATGACTCAGTTTAGCTGGGTGGTTACAAGTCGATAAGACAAGGAACCAGAATGGGAGCTACCGATGATGGAAATGACAGGCAACAACAAGGTGGACCGAGACTAGGCCCAGGGAGGAGTTGATGTCCGGACTAGGCTCAGGGAGGAGCTGATGTCCAAAAAGGTCAAGAAAGCCGGGTGCAGTCATGATGAGACATGTGGTGCACCAAGTGACTTGGTCCCAGTTGCAAGTGAGGACGGTTCGGTGAGATCTGGACACGTGAGAGGCTTGGCGAAAAGTCATTGGGGTCACATGGATGATGATGGAGCATGGGAGATGCTTCGAGGTGAAGGAATCACCAAAGGTCGGTAGAGGGGTATTTTGGGAAATTACCCTATACCAAAAAAGTGGTGGTGTGTAAAATCACCTTATTGGCCTTGGAGAAACCGTGACGCAAGAAGAGGTGGTTTAGATCAAGAGAAGATGAAGATGATGCTTTGAGAAGCGTACGTGAGTGAAACCAGTTTGTGTGTGGGCTTAACGGGTGCCTCTTTAGGATGTCTCTCTAGAGCTAGCATCCACTATAAAAGGGGAGATTGCAGGATTTGCACCTCCAACCCTTTGTAGCCTAGAATCCCTAATTTGTGATTTGGGGATAGGAGAGGAAAGTAGAGAGGCTATGGTTCATGAGAGATGGATTGATTGAGTGCTCAAGTACTGAGCTTTTATCCTCCATGGTGAAGTGACTTTAAACCTACAATCTCTCTAATCAATCCATGCAAATTTTACCCCAAGATGAGTTCTAGGATTTTTGGTGTTCCTTAGGATTTTATTTGAGATCTTATTATGATCTTGTTTTCTGGGACATGTGGGATATAATGTGAGGTCAACTTGATCATCATCCATCCACGAGTAAGCTTTTTGATCAAAGTTTGATTTTGCCCGGTTTGATAAAAGAACAAGTGATTTTTTTGGGGGGTGGGGGAGAGGTTACTCTTGAGGAATTTTAGCTTGATTCTTGCTATGATTTAGGGTGCTAGGACGTGTGGGAAACCATCTTTAACCATCTTGGATTGATTTCTCCCACGAGCTCCTCCCAATCATTGTTTTCGTGTTTGCCTCGGTTTTGGTGCAACTTGCCTTCGGATAGAAAAAGATCAAAGTTTTGGAAAGATTTGTGTTGATATCTTCATGGACTATGTTCACAATATCTTAGACGAGGTGTATGCAAAATTTCAAGCCATTTAGAGTTGTGAATTGAAAGTTACATCGATTCTTGGATTTGAAATCGTGCTGATTTTCAACTTTCTCGCGAGGGAGAGGTTAGACTGCCAATGGGGAGGTCAAACCGCCCAGGACAATCTTTGGCGCTTTTTGTTCGGATTTTCTTGGAGATTTCATTGTAAGAATTTAGGCTATGATCTTCCTAGCTTCGCATAGATATTGGAGGAAAGAACCTTCAACTCCTTAAGGCAAAAGATTTTGAAGAGTTCGTAGTTTGTATGACGCTTAGGTCTTTGACCTCGGGGTTAGTCGAGGTCAACACAAGACTTCCGTTATTCTTGTGTTTCTGATCTTCATAGTCCCGACGCCTATAATCGTTGTTCTGGTCCAACAGTTATGCAAAATCCCTTCTAGAAACTTAAGAGAAATTTTTGTTTTGAGCAAAATGGGAAATAAGTTGAAAATACTAAAGAAAAAGTTGCAAGATGGATCCAATTTACTCACAGGCTTGCAATAGGAGAATCGTGGTGATATGTCCAATGCACCTTCATGTGTCTTCAGAATACTGAAATGATAAATAAAAATAGTTATGATTTGATCAGATTTCGTGCCAAGATTAACTAATCTAAAATTATTGTAAAATGGATAATAATGCTTAAATTTTGTCAAAACTATTTTTACAACTGTGTATCGTAAAATTAATATAAGTCAAGGTGAGCCTACGCCGTTTCCTTTGAAGGATACCATTGTCAACCGTGTTCTAGAACATGAACTCTGAACATCAATGCACAGTGGTACCGTACATGTGATCTAAAGATATTCAATGCAATCTGAAGAGGACGGTTGCGAAGTACAGCACCAAATTAATAAGATGCTGTACTAAAGTAATGTAAAAATATTCTGTATGTACAGATGAACGATGAACTGAAAAGCAGACTAATTACGGATTGGAGAATAGAGTTAGTTGTCCATTTGTGCACTTCATTCAATTTTTCTTCACACATATTCAGAACTTGTAAATTACTCCTATATGCTTTCATGTTTTCATATTGGAGCTACAACCCTCTTTCAGTATGTACGGACTGGTCTTAAATTGAACAATTTCCAGAAGAACAAAATTTGTCCAGATTTCAGAAGCTGAGAGAAGTGCTAACCTCTGTGAGTACCGATGTTGGAGATTGCAAGACGAGTGGGCGGACCTCGGTGTGTCGGCGCAAGACGCCGTCTCCGAAAGCACCCCTGATCTTGAGGTCCTCTCCATGGCCGCCTAAGCTTTGCTCCACTCAGCAAGAACCTGCCAAGCACCAGCCATCGGTTCCACAGCCATGCATCTATGTATCCAATCACTCACTCCAATGATGCTACCAGATTGAATTCGCATTAATCCAATCCAGGCAGAGGAATCAAACAGCAGGCATTGCTTACCTTGAGCTGTTAAAGCAGAGTAGAGTTAGCTGGCCATGAGTAAAGCAGGAAAGGCGCCGTGGCTCTGCTTTGTCCGGCTGCTCACTGTCCAGGTATCGTCCAAAGCACTAAGCTTATTTGCTCATGCGAAAGGAAGCAGGAGCTTTCTTGGATATCAACGACAAGAAGAACAAGCAGCCAAGAACAATGGAGGAGAGGCAGAGAAGGCTAGATCACAGAGAAGATGACTAATTCTTGCGTACCAATGGCACTAGTACGACTATAAGAATGCAGAGAAAAGCTAACGCAGCCTACAAAACAAATGGGAATGGAAAAGTCGGCCAGAAAAAGCAGGGCTTTAAAAGGGAGCAAAAGGAGAAGGAAAGAAAGCAGAATCGAACAATGGCATCAATCTGTCTGCCCCACCGCTGTTAATTCTTTAGCTAAAGGAACAGGGGAGAGGCTAGCGACTCCAAAACCACGGCAATCTAATCATCAATGGCGAGATGGAGACGGTGATGGCTACAATAGTTGGTTGAGTAGCATCAGAAGCAGGAGGAGGAAAGGGACGAGAGCACCAAATCCGGTGCTAAAATCCCTTTTTTTTATGGAGAAGATATGGGAATGAGTAGACTATTGGAGTATTAGGTGGAGGAGCAGACGAGAGGCAGGGAGGGCGGGTGAGAATAGGTTGCTACCTTCTTCTGTTTCTTGTTTTTCTTAGGCACTCTCAACTTGTTTTTTTAAAAAATTGTTTTCCTAGTGTGATCTACATTAGCAACGATACAATTTTTTCGTATCCGTCCGATCGTAATTTGTAGAATCAGATGGTAAACCTCGGTTGCATGTTAGATGGCGTGGTAAATGGAAACCTTATAAAAAAATCTTATCTTTATTTCTGGGAAAAATACATTCTTCCATTCAGTCCCTGATTGAAACGCGAGAATTTTTCCCGATTTCAATGAGAAATAAACTATCTCCTGCGAAATTCAAACATTTCGAGCATGGCCTCATTTTTTTTTCTTAGATCGAAGACAGATTCTTTTATTGTATTATAGGTAAACTGCACCTTTATGTTGAACAGAGGCAATGGGAGAATATTTGTTTAAAATGATACGTTTTTCATTTGCAATAACAAAACTAACTCTATGCATCCAAAATAACAAATATAGCATTCAGAACAAAGCAGGTGTTGGCATGCCATCCTACTATGGATTATGAGTGCGGCATACCACGTGCTGCAATCTGGGTGCGCAGCTGGTTACCTATCATAGTTTGAGAACGTGTCACGTGGTTTTCACGATAATTTAGCGTGGTAAAGATGTTATTTTATTATTTCGGATGCGAGGGCTAATATTGCTACTTTGTTTTAAAAATGCTATACGAGAGGGAAAAAAAATCGGCAATGGGGTTGAGTTGAGTGAGCTCGTTCTGATGGACCCTCTCTTCACCAGTTGGTCAAATTGAGCTGACGGTGCCTTGTACTGATCCAAGATTGTGCGCCACGCAAGTGACACCTCGGTGTCACGCTTGCTCCTCCCCGTGACCCCAGAAAAAACCAGCGCAGCTAGCGTTTGCATGGCCTCTGATGCAAATCTTTCACCTCAGTGTCCTGCTCACAGTACCCACTTGCACATGCCAAAGGTACAAGTACAACAGTACACGGTGGCAAGCAAACACACACGCATCTTCGCCAGAGTTAGGTTCGGGATCATCTGAATCGAGGGAGAAAATGCACGGATCTACAGTAAGTACATTGTATCAGGATACGATTTTTTATGGTTCGAAAAAAAATCACTACAGTAACTCACAGCAGAGTCCGCTGTTTCTCAGACAACACTGTTTGCACCGTACAACGGAGGACTCGGATCCCCAGAGGTAATAGCTGATGCAGACTGTTGGTGCCATTTACAACCAGCGAAAACTGGGACAAGCAATGTGTCACTGTCTAGGTTCCAATGCGAGCCAGGAGGCCAGGACCGTATAAATTCCGAGTACGGCCACGGGAGGCGTTGCTTGGGCCAAGGTCGGCAGTGCATCCGCGCGCCATTTGCAAGGCAAAACACGGCACGCGAGTCTGCGCTGGTGCCTGATTAATAATTTGCATGCACGCGGGGCAAGCAATGCGTTTCGTCAGATTACTAGTGCTGCGCTGGTACTAGTCATTACTCCTCCGTTGATTGATTAGAGAAGCAGCCAAAGATCGGCGCGACAAGGATGGGCCGAGATCCGATGGCATCGAAGCTGCCCGGAGGAGGACAACGAATCCGCGCTTATTTTATGTCTCCGAGTGGTCAAGTAAACAAAGAGGAAAGAAACCGGGAAAGAAAGCGGGAGTGATCGAGCATCTACGACTCACTACGTGTATAGGTTGAGTACTAAGAAATTGAGATGGCGTGAGTCCGCGAGCACGGTGGCATCAGAACGCCGCGAGGCGTGATAAACTAATGGGACGCTATCACGCTACAGAGATCGGGCATGGGGGCCGGGCCGGGAGCTGCGCCCGCGCTCGCGCTCCGGGGCGTGTTTTTATATCCTGCCGACACATGCGGATGCGGCGGCAGAGCATGGCGAGAAACGGCGCCGGGCCTCCCGGCGTTGCGTAATTCTTTGATGCGATGCGATGCGATTTACTACGTCGAGTTCGGTTGGTAGCGCCGATTGCTAATTTGGAGGGCGTGCCCGTCGCTGTCGCCGTGGGCCGGGTGGCCGACGAGCCGGCGGACATGCACCTGGGCGCCTTGTGGTGTGACGCCCCGTGTCATTATCTCTAAGATAATGATATGGGGCGTCGCACAGATTACTATTCGTCTGTCCGGTAGAATACCGCTCCGACGAATAGCAAGTCTTTTTACCAGAGTTGCGCAATAGAACAATAAAATATAAAATGTACATCTTTATTACAGTAGAAGCCACACAAGGCTAGGATTCTTAATACAACTACTACACAAACACAAAAGGGAGCTTCTCCGCTTCTAGAGTCTGCTCTGGAGTACCGCCCTCCTACTCGTCCCACGAGTCAAAGATGGTGCCCATCTCGCTCAGGTTCTCGCAGTCGGTGCCTTCTCCTCCTGCTGCTGCATCGGTACCTGTAAATCCTTCGTCCCACTCGGGATAGCTCCCGGTCGGACTAGGATCTAACAAAGGAGAATACTAACAAGGTTGAGTATAAAAGTACTCAGTAAGCATTAATAGCAAAAGATACACTACATGACTGATTTCTGGTCTTTATCATATTTTCTAAATCATCTCTTTCTGAAAATACTCATTAAAACATTAAGTGGCAAATTTTAATTCTGAAAACACTACTAGTCACTCGGAAAGAAGAAAGACCCATAACAGTTCCCGTAGACTCCAATCCAGGAGACTGGCATGAATTCATGATTTGGTATAGCACTGCGCAGGCTTGTACCACTTTACCCATAGCTACTCTGAACTCTCTCTGAGTTAGGTCCCTCGTATTTCCTTTGATGCGACTTCAAGTTCAGAATACAGAACATTTTTCAGGTTACGTGATTATGTCACCACCCATTACTTTTCGTCGGTGTTGATTTAGTCACGGCGGTCTTGACCTCGTCACCTGCCGAGTTCTAGTAATGTTGGTTGAGGCGGCTCTCGTCCGTGCCCAACACTCCACCTTGGGGTGGCTCTCTTCCGTGCCCAATATTCCAATGTGACCCGTTGTGGAGAACTTAATTACGTAACAAGGTAGCATTTTCTGTCCGCCGAAACGAGAAAATGGTTGTCACTGAATTACAGCTCCCGATCGAGTAAGAGTTTTGTTAGTTCTTATATTATAACCATATGTAAAGGAGTCCCACCTCTTACCATCATCATTGTCGTCGGCGTCTCGTTTCCCCTGCCATGGCCCCATTTACCCACCTAGTAATTCTCATTCTCATCTCATCTCATTATCTCTGTTCTCTTATCTTTCTCATCATCTCAATCCAATTTGATTTTGAGAAATAGTTTTAATGCAATACATATATGATAGAGCAACATACGGTTTACATTTAACATAACTATATTTATGTTCAAGAGGATAGCTTGCCTTTGGAGTTGTAGGAAAGGTTGGCGATGACGAGTCTCTGATCAACTCCTCCTATCGGCACTAGATGGCCCTCTGTAGCAAAGCGGTAACATGAATAATATATAAATAAATGCTTAGTTGAGTTTGAGTGGTAGTAGACGCATAAAATGCTAATACAACTCCTATGTTAGACAGTATTTCAATTTAACAAAACTTTTCGGAACCCGACCCAGTTAGCACACTCCCGCTAAAAATCGTTCTAGGGTTAAACTCGATCTATTGCCGACATCGCCGAACTCACATTCTACACTCGACACAACTACCACCAGATCTTACACTCTGTTACGCCTATAAGGATCTACTCGAGGGCACAAGACTGCCAACACTTCTGGCACACCAACGGATTACTCTAAAAACTGAACAAACTCTAACTATACCGACTTCTAAATTCCTATACTCAGAAACCAAACAACTAGTTTCTAACCCTAATCTCTAATCAACCGACTAACTACTAAACTACTAAACTCCCTCTCTAATTACCTACCAAACCTGCTAAACCTAATCGGCTAAACCTACCCGGCTAAACCCTAATCAAACCGACTGAACCCCTAATCTAACCACCCTCCTTGATCTACCCCTCTCTCTCTCTCACACACACACTCTCCTCCCCCCCCCCCCGGCGCCGCCTCTCTCCCTTATCCTCTCCTGGCCAAACCCCTCCCCTCTCTCTCGGGATCCTCCGCCGCCATCTCCTCCAGGCGCTGCTCTGCCTCTCCCTCGGAGATCTCCGCCGCCATCGCCTCCAGCCGGCCCGCTCCGCCTTCGGGCGCCGCTCCCTGCGCCTCCTCCGGTTCTGCGCCGCCCCTTGCTACGGCTCGCCTCCTTCTTCACCGGCCGGCGGCCAGGGCCGGCGCCGCTGTCGCCTCTCTTTGCCTCGGCCGGTCGCTCGCTCCCGGCCGGCTCGGCGCCTCTGCTGCGCCGACGCTCCACACCTGGCCGGTCCCGCCGCGCTCTACTCCACTCCGCGGTGCCTGGGCTGCTCCCGCCCGATCTACCACCAGCGCACTGGCTCGGCAGCCCTCGTGCTTCGACCCGCGCGCTCTCTCTCGCGCCTCCTCCTTGGTCGGCTCGCGCTGGCGGCGCCGCTGTCTCGCTTCTCGGCTTAGGTTACGGGCGCTCGGCTCGGCCTCCCGGCCACCGGCCGCCTTGGCTCCCAGATCCGGCCCTGCCTCGGTCTACCCTATCCGGTTATCTCCTCCCGGGGTAAGCCCTCACCTGACCTCCCTCTCTACTCCTACCAGTGCTCTGCGCTGAGGTGAGCTGATAGCTACTAGATTATTCTACTGAGATCTAGTGATTGTGAAAGGTGTGCAATGCAAGCCGATGTCTTTGGGGTTACCTCTTGATGGATCTAGGTGGGAGAGGGATGGCGATCTTGGCTTAGTGGTGCTCTCCTTTCTGCTCCCGGCTCCCCAGTTTGCGTTCTTTGGTGGTGGCTCCTTCTCTGCTCCCAGGTCGCTATCATTGTTTTTGGCCTTCTACCGGGAGAGTAGAGCAGGGTTTACCTTCTGTTCTTGCTTATGCTAGCTATGGAATGGAGGGGATGTGGGTGCTGGTTGCTTGAGCTCCTGATTTTGTCTTGCTCTTGGCAGTGGTGGCTTCTGGCTTTGAAATGGGTGGTGGCTTGCTTGCCTTGTGAATCTGGGAAGGAGAACTGGCTTCAGGGGGGAATGTATTGCTTGCTCCTAGGGGAAAAGCTTGTGGTGCTGGCTTTGCTGGGGAGATCAATTGCTGGCTCTTGCAAGGGGGAATGCACTTGGGCATTGCTCTGCTTTTTCTTTGGGGATGCATTTTTGTTCTTTGGTGCTTTGTTGGGAGGGATGTATTCTGTGTCTTTGGGGATGTATGTTGGGTCTCTTGTTCTTCGCTTGCGGGGGATGCATTTGTCTTCTTGGCTTTGGGGAATGCATTTGCTGGCTGTGTTGCTCTGTGAGAGGGGCTTGGCCAGGGGAGCTACACTGCAAGAGAGGGCTCTGGAAACGGTTGCTGCACCCGGTGACGCTTGACTGAGGGTTCAGTTTACTGGGATATGCACTGAGGGCTTTTATTGGGGGTTTTAGCAAATGCGAACAGTGGGTGTTGGGCTCTAACAATGCCGGATGAGGAGACCCACGGAAGTGACAGATGTCGAAGGATCTTGGGTGGTCAGGACATCTTAACGATCAAGAGGCCGACTAACTCCGGTTGGTCTGGGGATCTTGATGGTCAAGGGACCGACTACTGAGGTTACTTCGGATACTCTACTGCACTTCGGGAAATCTGACGACCACTTTCTATACTCTAACTTTTATACTCTACTGCTCACAAGAAAGGCTCTCAACTACGATTACTAACCGATTGTTGGTTTTCCTTCCGAGCGACGAAAACGGGTCGCGAGACGGCTCTACTGGCGAACGCTCAAAGGACAAGGCGACGAGGAAGGCTCCTACTACAGAAGACGAGAAGAGAAGAAGACTAGGATTTTAATTACTTGCTGTCAAAAACACTGCAAATGCTTGTAAAACAAATATTGTAAAAAATTTGATACAATGAAATAGAAATATTTTATGTTAACAAATATGTAAATGATGCGGATCGTCACATGTGGCGACAACCCATATCGGCATTAAAAGAGCTGGCCATGCACCCGCCACCTGTATGCAGTATGTTCACCAGTTACGGGAGTCTATCGATAGTATGAGGTTCGTGCGATCATGAAACCAAAAATCGTATCGACGTAGCAAAAGTTTTAGATCCATTCGGAAGGTAAGATTTTTTTTTTTAATGGGAATTTTGCTAGAAGCTATATAGGAAACAGTTCAATTTTCCGTAAGAACGTGGGAAATTTCCCGGGCTACGCTTCGTGCTTGCGCCGTTTCGAGTTTGGCAACGTGTCCCAGATTTTGGCTGGGATGAGTGTACACGTGTGGCTCGTGACCACACGGGGTGGAGGGGTCCGACCTGGCTCGCCTGTCCGGCCGTGTGTCGGTGGCGGATCCGGAGGCCAGGACCCGTCCATTGTGCTGTGCCTGCAACTTGCCTGCCAGGTGGACGGGCGGATCCAAGACCGCCAGGAGCCAAACGAGGGCACAGCATCTGCCACCCATCATCTGTCCAGCAGCGAGCCGTCCTCCTGCGTGCGACGCAAACTCTTGCAACCTCGAGGAAACTTCATCGCGCTCGCGGCCCCTCCGACATTGATAGGACCACCAAGCCTCCAACCCCCCCTTTTATCTTCCTTTATTTTTCTCCCTCCTTTTCTTAGTTTGGAACGTGTGAATGTTATAGTGAATCAAGGGGGGCTATTGGCATGCCTATTGGTAGTTTCAGTGAGGAGGAGTTGCACCTCTGGAGCCTTGCAGCAGGAGCCGACAATCCCGATGGGCATTAAAATTGAGGGCAAGTTTAGCCAGCCGTTCTGATCTGCTAGTTGTGGTCTAACACACACCTTTGGCCGTGTATGCAGGCGTTGAGTGGGTCGTGTGATGTAAATTTTGTGCCTCCTACAGAGGCGAGCACTGAGCTGCACTGCGCTTTGTAATGTTTTTTTCTTTTTTTACTCTCTTAATGTAATGGGGGAGTTCTCCTGCCCCCACTTCTAAAAAAGATATGCCTATTGGTCCTACTGTTTCCTGTTCGGAGGAAAAGACAATTGCTGTCATGGACCAAGGAACATTGTAAGCACCATTGATCCACTTCCCTTCGTGGTATGTTCAGTAGTTTTTCTTTTAGGTTATCGCTTATATCTTCAATGTCAACTTGAGATAATTTTAAAGACAACTATTTCTTCAGAGCATGTTCAGTAGTTTTTCTTTTAGGTTGTCTCTAATATCTTCCATATCATACCCTGAGGGGAAGTGAATCAATGGTGCTTCGTGAGAGGATGTCCACATTCTCTCTCCTCTTTCACTCTCCTCCACGTCACCGAAAATCTATGTGACAACCTCAGAGATAGCTGAAGCAGCACTATTGAAGATGCCCTCGATGCTGGTTGACTGTCCTGGCTAGTGAGCTCACAATATTCATCCAGCGAAATAGGGAGTAAGAAAGGTAAGGCATCTACAATGTTGTGTTTTAGTCAGTCGAGAGAGCTATTTTGGATCGTTGGAATAAGCTCAATGCATTGTACTAATCAATTCCAATAACAATAATCTGCGAGCCAAACCCTCTATTGGAGTCGATTCAAGCATTAAAAAAAATTCCCGTGACTATCTTGGAACCAGGAAGATAGAGCGGAGCGAGACGATGCTACCGTTGTAGTCTTATAGTTGATGCTCGCCTCACCGTCGTTGCCACCCGACCTCGCCGCCATTGCATCGGTCATCTAGCACCGATGCAAGCTTGACCTCGACACCATCGGCGCTTGAACTCGCCATCGGCACGTCGGCCTTCCAACACCGCGCGCCACTCGCCTTGGGCTCGCCGCTGCAGCCTAGGAGAAGGAGGAGGCCAATCTGTCTCTGGCAGTGGCGGTGGATGGGATCTGGTGAGAGAACGAGAGAGGAGGGGATCGAGATGAAGTCCATGTGGCAGGATGTGGAGGGGTAGGGAGGATGACCGGATGGAGCATTCGTTTTCCACTTGAAGAGAGGAATCAGTTCAATACATTAGAGAAAAAAAGTTGTAGGTTTTCTTTGCATTTATATGGTATTGCTGTGAACCTGAATGGATTTAATACACTAAAGATGCTCCAACAACAATGTTTTTTTAAAATAAAAAAAACTCAAAGGCAGCCTATGGATGCTTCCTAGAAATACATGCACGCAGCAACACTTGCGACACTGGAATATATAACTCTCTTCGGACGTTTTCCCTTTGTAATATGTACATTGACTAGGAAGAAATGAGTTACGATCTACAAGATTAAGCTAATTATCCGCCAGTTTTCTTACATATCCACGGAAATCGTGTCTGCAATAACTTGATTAGTTCGATCGATAACATGCTACCTTGTTTACGTACCTTAATCATCACACCGCGAACAAACATTAGCTGGAAGGTACTATCATGCATGGATAACATATCCACGGAAATCGTGTCTGCAATAATTCTGATTAGTTCGATCGATAACATGCACGCGCGCGCGCTACCTTGTTTACCTTAATCATCACACCGCGAACAAACATTAGCTAGAAGGTACTATCATGCATGGATGGAACCTACCTAGTCAGTTAGGCTAGTTGTTCAACCGTCAAATCGGTCTCATATTCTGATCGATCTGATGATTGTGCAGCCTAGCGATCCTATACAAGCTAAGCACGCATGCTTAATTGCTTGCAGGTTTCAACAACAAAGCGTATATGCTGGTTCCCCCTACTATATTACCATGCATACTACTACTAGTATCTTTCCCTTTCAACGGTGGCGTTATGAATTCATGAGTACTTGTACAAAAGTACACGTTCCTTTACTTGTACAAAAGTACACGTTCCTTTCCAGGATCTCATTCTCACCTAACCTAACATACAAATACGAGTTGACTCCAGCCGATGTCACCATCCATTGACGCCTTCTTTCCCAACAAATTAATGCGAATGCGTCTAAGGTAAGGTGATCGATAAACAGCCTCTCTAAGCTAACCGACGCTATTAGCCAAGTGAGCATTGTGCTGTCTAATCAACAACGACGACGGCATTGATCCGTGGAGAAATGAATGCGGACTACAGAAAGTAGATGAAACGTACGTACGCATGCACGCAGAGGTGGAGCAAAATGGTGCTGCTGGTACGGTCGCATTCGATCCAATCCACGAACGCGATTCACACAGTTGTAGTTGAAATGACCCAAAAATTGAAAAATAATAATTAATCTTTTGCTTTAAATTTGAAATCTTTCTTTTTTTGGAAACTAAATTACGCTTACCGCTTTCGGAAACCCGCCTTCCCCTTCCGAAGGCACCTCCTTCCCCCGGGCACCTTCAACCCCCCCCCCCCCTCTCTTCCACCTTCTGCCGCCTTCCTCCTTCCGCGCATCGTCATCGGCCAGGCGTCATCTTCTTCGGCGTCGCTGCTGTCACCCGTCAATGCACCGACTCCCGCAGCTTCCACTGCCTTCGCCGCCGCCACCTTGCTCCGCCCATGCCGCCACCTCCCTCTCTTGGCGCCGCCCAGAAGCTTCCCCACCGCCCACGTCGCCTCCCTGTTGCCGTCGCCCTACTGGCGCAACCGTCTCTCCCCGACCTATAAAAGCTCGCTGGACCTCGCCTTCCTCTTCACCTCCACCTCCACCTCCACCACCTCCCCTCTACCTCCTTCCTTCCCAGTGCCGGCCAATTTCAAGTTTCCCCGCCACCTGTGCTTCTTCCCCGACGAGCTCTCCGGTAAATTCGCCGCCTCCCCTTCCCTCCCACCTCCGGCAAAAGCTTCACCTCGCACTACTACAAAACAGGTCATAGAAGACGATAAAATAATCACAGACGGTTCCAAGACGAACCGTCTGTGATATGTCACTATCACAGACGGCTCTAGAGAACCGTATGCGATATGTAGATATCACAGACGGTTCATGGTTAGAACCGTCTGTGATGAACCGTCTGTGATGAGTATCTCATCATAGATGAGTATCTTCCATGGGTTAACTCGCCACAACTTGTTGCGGCACACAATCCTCTACCGTGGCACACAACCCTATCGCGGCAGTGGATTGGCTGCCCAAACCCTACCACGACAGAGTATTGGTTGCCATGGTAGAATCAGAGAGTAAGGAAAACCCTAAACCATGGTAAATTCGAAGAGTAAGGAAAATTCTAAACCATGGTAAAACCCTAAAATCACAGATATTTTTATACACAAACCGTCTGTGATGAGACGCTTATCACAGACGGTTCGTGATACGAACCGTCTGTGATATGTCACCACAGACGGTTTTTGTATAAAACTGTCTATGATACTTTTTTTCGTTAGGCGGGAAAATGAAAATTTACACTTAATGGCGGGCTCCCGAAAATCTCTCTATATTAACAGAGTCATTCATCTCCCCCTTTGCCATCTCCATCTCCTCCTCTGTCATTTCTCCTCCTCTGCCATTTCTCCTCTGGCCTCCCCCGAGCTCGTCGCCCGCGGCCTCCTCCGCCTCGCCCCAGCCTTGTCGTCGCCGGCATCCCATGACCTCGTCGTCCCCGGCCTCCTCTACTTCGTCGCCCCATCCTCCCCTGAGTTCGTCGCCTGCGGCCTCCTCCACCTTGCCCCAGCCTCATCGTCGCCGGCCTCCCATGACCTCGTCACCCCAGCCTCCCACGACCTCACTCTCTCTACTCCCCCCTTTTGCTCTGTGATGTGGATTACTACTGTGATGTGTTAGTGCTCTGTGAATGGATTGAGTTGATGCTACTGTGATGTGGGTGATGCATGCCGTATTGTTTTTAGTGCTCGTTGAATGGATTGAGTTGATGCTACTATGATGCTATTGCTATTGTGGGAAAGCTAACGAAATCCGAAAATCAATATCAGATTCATTCGCGAGGCTCAGGAGGCTCCAGACGAAGTGAAAATCCGTTTTCATTTTTTTGCCATTAAAAAACTATCACAGACGGTTCTTGTTTAGAACCGTCTGTGAAAATAGACTATCACAGACGGTTCTATTCACGAACCGTATGTGAAAACAGACTATCACAGACGGTTCTATTCAAGAACCGTCTGTGATATCACAGACGGTTCGTGAATAGAACCGTCTGTGCTAACCTTTTTCACAGACGGTTCAAAAATCGTCTGTGATGACCTCGTGTCATCACAGACACAAAAATTCAGACGGTTCAAAAATCGTCTGTGATGATGGTTTAGAACCGTCTGTGATGAGCTTTTGTGTAGTAGTGTCACCGCCGCCCATCTTTCCCCCACCATCCCCACCCCCAATTCCCGCCGGACCTTGCCGGCACCGAGATCCGCCGCCGCCACCTCCACGGCCGCCATCGCCATGCCGCCTCGGTGCGCCTCAAGCCACCCCACTACCACCTCTGAGCTCCTCTCCACTCACTGATGCTCCTCTGCCCTTCATTCTCGCTGGAGCGTCGCTGTAGCACCGCCAGCCTTGTCCCTTGCTCCGGCCGTGCGCCTCTGCCTTCGCCGCCCCACCTCCGCACCTCCTCCGCACCTCCTCCGCCCCTCCAAAGCCCTAAAATGGAATCCCCACACTTCAGTGATGCTCACCGCACCCTCCAGGGACAGGATGTTGACCTACGGGATCTGGAGCAACCGTTCTCGGAACAGTAAATTGCTGAGGCAATAAAATGGATTCCTAGAGATAAGGCCCCGGGGCGGGATGGATTCACAAGGTGTTTCTATATAAAAAAAGGCATGGAAAATCATCAAGGCAGATATTCTGATGGTATTCACCAAGTTCTATAACATGAACAGATTGCACTTCACAAAGGTTAACACAACAAACATAATTCTACTGCCCAAAAAGGAACATACCTTAAATATTGGCGAGTTCATACCAATTAGCTTGATTCACAGCATGGCGAAATTGATATCCAAGGTATTATCACTGCGACTTTCAACATGTCAAACTCCATGATAGTTTTGAATGGGTTTCAAGGGCCAAAGATCTTGCACCAATGTGGGGTGCAGCAAGGAGACTCACTATCGCCTTATCTATTCATTCTAGCAATCGATGCATTGCAAGGCATGCTACACTTGGCAACAACTCATGGCTGGCTCTCGCCACTTGGTGAGAGGGCCATAAGGACGCGCTTGTCCTTGTATGAGGACGATGCTAAGATATTTCTGTCGCCAATTATGGTAGACGTGGATAACATGAAGGAATTACTTACTGTTTTCGGGGAGGTCACAAGGTTGAAAATAAACATCACCAAAAGTGCAGTCATACCAATCCAATGTCACATGCTAGCCCTAGACAACATCTTGGAAAACTTCCTAGTTGCTAGAAAATGCTTGCCATGCATGTACCTGGGCCTACCGCTCTCACTGCAAAAATTGAGGAGAGTCCAACTCTCCTAGACAATATTGGAATGAGGCTAGCAGGGTATAAAGGAAAAATGATGTCCAGAGCAAAAAGATTAACAACACTGAAGGCGGTACTCACTTCTGTGCCCATTTACCATATGACACTAGCCGAACTCCCAGTATGGGTGTACAAACACATCGACAAACGTCGCAGGGCAAGGTTCTAGAATGGTGATGACGTGTGCACTAGGGGGAGTGCTGGGTCAATTGGAACGTTGTATGCTGCCCAAAAAGCCTAGGGGGCCGGGGTTGGTACATCTAAATTACTTTAGCCGAGCCTTACGACTGTGATGGCTATGGTATCGATGGACGGTATCGAAAAAATAATGGAGTGGAACACCGCTCCCAATTGGTGAGGTGGATCAAGATCTATTTCGCGCACCCACAACTATAACGTTGGGAAGCAGCACCAAGGTAAACTTCTGGAAAGACACCTGGCCGGGCGCTATACCATTGAGGCAATTGGCCCTGAGTCTCTATCGCATTGTGGCTAGAAAAAAATAGAACGTTGCAGGAGGGCAAGTGGATGACTAACCTTACACGAAAGATCGCAATTCAGCACTTGCTGGTTTTTGTGAGCATATTTAAAAATATTACCCAGGTAGTACTGGCACCAGACACACTGGATGGAATAATCTGTAAATGGACAACAATAGGAATATACTCGGCAAAGACAGCGTACCAAGCACAATTTCTAGGGTCGATAGAAAAACCTTTCGAAAAACTCATTTGGAACATCTGGGCGCCTTAGAAATGCAAAATCTTCGCTTGGCTACTTATCCAAAAATGATTACCAACAGCAGACACCTTATCGACTCGACACATGCCCAATGAGCATTGGTGCCCATTTTGCACAAACAATTCAAAGACACCTCTTCACTTGTTTGTGGGCAGTGCCTTTGTAAGAGAAATCTGGACCATCTTAGCGAACTAGACACAATATAACAATCTAGCACCGGCCCAATGGTCTGGCCGAAGCAACATGCTTGAATGGTGGATGTAACGATCCTAGGAAGAACATGTTTCGACTAGGAAGAGACAAGGCTCCTTGCTTATACTTGCTTTATGGCAAAATTGGAAAGAAAGAAATGGCATGTTTTTTTGACAACAACGAAATGAGGTCCCCTGAGTGGTAGCGATTATTAAAGAAGAATCTCGGGCATGGATAATAAGTAGGGCAAAGCATCTGGCAGACTATCTTCCAGAGGGTGATTTGGCGCTCTCATGACCAACAACTTTTTCAAGGCCCAGGATACATGGTACATAGTCGCAATTGAAAACTCTTTCCGAACAAACTCTGGTATGCGAGGTTGTGGGATTTAGGGGAGGATTTACAATACTATATGCATCTCATAGGGAGGATTAAAGGGGCAAACAAAGCCAAGGATCGAGGGAACAACTGTGCCCAGCCAGCCAAGGTAACTGGAATGATCACTTGTTGGTCTGTTGTATCCACAACTGAGTTTGTATATGCGGTAGCACCATAAAACACAGACCATCATTATGAGGGATGGTCGGGTCAAACAGTGCATAAATGCCTTTCCATTCGGAAGAAACAACATGGCAGAGGTTGGCAATGACTTGGAATCAATAATCGACTACTACAAGCTTGACAACAAGATTTCCAAGGGCGTCCATGTAACATCCCAAAGTTCTGTTATCAAAATTTAAATTAATAAAGTTATTATTTTATTGGATTTTCTGGTTGCCAAAGAATTTTCTCGATTATCTGTAACCTAAAACGAGTTTTCAATGTTAAAAGGAAAAGGAAAATTAATTATTTAATTTCTTGGTTTTAAAGTCAAAAAGAAAGTTTATTGAGTTTTTTTTAATTTTCTGGGATTTTATTTGATTTAGAGTGGAAAATAACATTTTAATTAATTTTTGGAATTTTCTAGTATTTAAAAAGGGTTTTCCTATTTTCTAGAAAATAAAACTAATTACTGTATAAAAATAAAAGCCAACTTTAACTTGGAATTATTTTTATTAAGTTCAAAATAATTCTAGGAATTTTAATAATTTTTTATAGAATTTTTGGACTCTATTTACTATGTTCTAAAAATGTATTGGATTTATGGTTTAAAATTTATTTCGAAAAATATATATCAAAAATCGGATTTCTCGATCGGTCACCCATCCATGGGCTGCTCCATGACCACCTCGCTTAAATTCCATGACCACTACCATCCTTCCCTTCTTCTTTTCATTCATTAATACCTCCCTTCTTTCTTTTATGTCTTTCTTCTTTCTCCTTTCTAAAATAAATCATAAATAGAATTTCCCGATCGGTCACCCATTCGACCAGTGCTCCATGACCAGCTCGCTTAACCTCCTCGCAATACCAACTATCCCTTTTTTTCTTGTGACTAAAGCCTACATCCTTCCTTTTATTCCTTCCTCCCTCCTTTCTTCTTCTTCCAACCAAAACTGTGTCTCTCTGTCTTCCTCCCATGGACTTCAATGGCAGCGCCTATTACCACCACCCTTTGCCGCCGGCCACCACCAACCTCACCTCCGGCCGCCTCTCACCCCGCCTCCTCCTTCTCCTTGCTCCCTGCTGCCAAGCAATCAAGAAACCGAGCTTGAGCTCCATTAATGGCTGCCACCACATCTCTCCTCTTTTCTCCGCACTCAATGCATCAAAGTCAATTCCGTCTGAAGCAAAATGTCCACATTAACCTCACCTGCGTTACCATACCATCAATTGGGTGTTTCTTCCTTGGCATTCAACCCAGTTTTCAGTTTTCTCTCGCTCTTTATTGCACCCGAAATTGAAGCTTTTGCTTTGACGTTTTGCTATGGATTCAAGCACCTCCTCCCCTATATAAAGTGAGCACCAGGAACTCCTCTCCATCCTCAACCCATCCCCAAAATCTATCCTCCCATCTCCCGTTAGTTTGGCCGAAGTTTCGATTTGAAGTTTGTCGGTCGATTGTCGTTCTTCCTCTCTAGTACCACCTCTGGTGGAGCTCCGCCACCTTCGTCATCACCGCCAGCATCGCGACGTCGTGCTCTACGCATGCACACCTTCACATCATCGAAACCTCGCCAGAGTGCCTGACCCCTCCATGGCCGCCACCACCGTGCTGAAAGATCTAGACCCGCCATTATGAGTTAATGGATTGTTTTGGTGATTAATGACAAATACAAATATGAGACTAACTCTTTTATCTAGTAATATCTTGTGTAGTCTCATTTGGATATAAAGGTGAAATTCAATGAGGTATGCAATCGACATCTTAATCTTATATATTGTTGCATTCCTCGAATCCAAAATATAGGTTGAACTCAACCATAAGTTAAACTTGAATATGTGCATATGTTCTTATTACACATTTGTGTATGCACACATTTAGGGGGAGTTCACTCTATATTTTGTGGTTTCATAAGTATTGATCCATATTCCATTCTCCTCACATATTAAGGATCATTACTTTGAAACAAATCCTTTGAGTATATAAAACTTGTGTAGTTCATATATACTCAAATTGCTTTATATTCAATTATTTGCAATTGTGTTGTGGGACTAATGTGTGTGCTAAGATGTGTTCAAGGCTTAGTCCGAGTCCGAATGAAGACATGAAAAGGAAATGCAAAGATGGTAAAAGATCAACTTAGGATCATGCATTGTCTTTTGGTTTGGTTTTAAAAGCAAAATCTTTCTCTTCAGTGCACAATCGGAAGTTCGGCGTTATCGTGCGGAAGTTCCGATTATCGACGGTCCGATTTCCGTGACTTGATTTTTCCAGAGCATCCGGTTTGGGACTTAGCCGATTTCTCGAGTGCGGAAGTTCCGCAATGATAAGAGCGGAAGTTCGATTATCGGATGGTCCAAAAAATGCGCGGTTTGATTTTTCCAGAGAGTACCCTTTTTAGGGACTTAGCCATTTTCGCAAGTGCGGTTGTTCCGCAATGAAATGAGCGGAACTTCCGATAATCGGAACTACCGCATGATAGTTGGCGGTAGTACCGCACCCTTCTACAATAGTTTGTTTAGAAGCATTTGTTGCATGTATATCTTGATAATTATTGTTAATCATTGTGGGACTAATATTTTTCATGAGTTGGATGAATAGGCTATGTTCTAGGGTGACGAAGACTGTGGATGACATCATGAGTTGATCATCATCAAGTCAAGGTTCAAGAAGAGGATGTATCGTGTGTTGATGCATAACAAGATATCGAAGAAAGAGATGATCATGAGTTGATCGTCAAGACAAGAGAAGATCAATCATGTGTTGATGGAGGTCAAGTAAAGGATGCATCATGGGTTGATGCATGTCAAGACAATGACCCGGACTTGAAATGAAGATGTGCGTCATCAAGCTTCAAGAAGATGCTCACGGCAAAGGTATGACTAGCTAGGGCTAAGGATGTGTTCCTAGTCTTTTACCGGTCTTGGTGTTTGGTTGGAAGACCGGATTGCTAGTATAGGTTGCCGTACTATTAAGAGGGGTCTTGTCTAGTAGCTTGAGTCTTATCATGTGTTGATAGCTCAATCTTGCTTGCTCTAGCTCTACATGGCATGATGCTATTATTTGCGAATGTGTTTTGCAAATAGTTGAGGCTTATGCAGTTAATCCTTGTAGCATGTGACTATACTTTTGCGAATGTGTTTTGCAAATGGTTGAAGTCCATGTACCTACACCTTGTGGCATGATCTAAGTTTGCAAATGTGTTTTGCAAATTGTTGGGATTCATGCATATTCCCTTGGCATGGTCTAAGATTGCTTATTGCTATTTATTTGGACTTAGATCATGATAGTGGCTCTTTGGAGTTGTGCTTTTTGATTTGATCAAATGTGTTTGAGGTCAATCAAATAGGTGGGTTGTGTAGCCCTCTGAATAAGCTTTCCATAGAGTCCGAGATCACTCAATTCCGACATCGGAGTCAAAAGTTATGACATTTTTACCGAGTATCGTCTGTGCTGAAATTGGGCTGCGGAAGTTCCGATTTTTGTACTGCGGAACTTCCGATATTATCGGAAGTTCCGATATTTGTACTGCGGAACTTCCGCACCAAAAGTTTTAACGGCTAGTTTTTGAGCCGTTATGCACCCGTACGGCCCATGAACAGTAGAAAACGGTAGTTCCGCATATTAGTTGGCGGAACTTCCGATTTCCCTGATTTTTCTGCAACTTTGCCTCCAACGGCTAGTTTTTGTGTGTGGGCTATATATAGCCACCTTGGCCGGTTGGGAGAGGTTGCTGGTGCCCATATTCATTCTATTGAGCTAAGAGCAAGCCTCTCATCTCTTTTGTGCATGTGTTGCACTTAGTGAGTGTTGAGAGCAAACCCTAAGTGCATGTGTTGCCTTAGGTAGTGGATTGAGTATCCACTTGAGCTTGTGCATTCGTTGCACGTGGTGAGAGTCAAGCAAGGGGCTTGGCTTATTACTCTTGGTGTTTGCCGACACCTAGACGGCGTGGGCGTCGTGCGGTGATCTTCTCAAGAAGCTTGTGAGAAGGCCCGGCGTGTTGTGAGTGGTTTGGTGCTCGCCATCTCGGAGTGGAGGAAGAGCAACCCTAGTGGAGCGAGGTGTTGGTTCGGTTTGGAACCGGTCCAAGTGTTGGACTTACCTCGGAGGTGTTGGCTTAATTAGTGGAGCCGGTCCAACGTGGTTGGGCTTACCTCAACGTGGATTAGGGGAGACCGGCAAGTCTCCGACCACCACGGTAAAACATAATCGTGTCATCTTGTTTTACTTTGAGCAATTTTCATTACATGCTTTAATTGCTTATATATCATTATATGATTGCTCTCTTGTATTGTTGGTGCACTTAGTTGAGCCTAGTTGATTTAGGTTTTAATTGTGCAAAACCAATTCGCTATTAGCTTCCGCATTTATATATTGGTTTAGCCCGATAGATTTTTAAAACCGTCTATTCACCCCCCTCTAGTCGGCCACCTCGATCTTACAAGTGGTATCAGAGCTTGGTCTCTCGTTGATTAGACTTAACCGTCTAGAGAGTAAAGGATGGCGACTAGAGATTTAGTGCACCTAGGTAAAGCACCTATTTTTGATGGCACAAATTATGCCTATTGGAAAATCCGCATGATTTGTTATTTTAAGGCCATGGGCCTAAATATATGGCGGATTGTAGATGCGGGCTTTTCTCCTCCAAAGGATCCTCTTGCTCCAACAATTGAGGAAGAGAAATGCTCGCATCTCGATGCTCAAGCTACTAACGTTTTATTTAGTGCTTTGAGTATAGATATTTTTGATGCCATATGCAATCTCAAGAGCGCTCATGAGATGTGGACCAAAATTCAAGATAAATATGAACTGTCCACTTCCACAAGTGAAGATTGCACATATGAGCAGTCGTCGGAGAAGAATGCTCAATCTCAAACTCAGACGATTATGAGGACTCCTCCACTTCCTCCACATCAACTCGATGCTTCATGGCTCAAGGTAATAATGAGGTAAACGAAAACGATGAGCCTTCATATGATGAGTTGATGGATATGCTAGAAGAGCTCAATGAATATTTAGGAAAGGAGAAATTGAAATTCAAAGTTTTGAAGAAAGAGTATGGCTCTCTTCAAAATGATTATGATGTTTTAAAAGATGAACATGAAATTCTCCTCCTAAATAATCTAAATAGCTCTAAGGTGGATATAGGCATTGAATGTAATTTATTAGATGATTTGCCATGTATAACTTGTACCTCATGCATTTCATCTAAGGTTAATGTATCCACCTCATGTGAGGATTTACTTGAAATGGCTTGTTGCTCTAAATTAGATACTCCTATTTCCTCTATGCTTGTTGAGACTAATCTTGTAGAGGAAAATAATGAGCTCAAGGCCCAAGTCACAAATTTGAAGAATGACTTGGAAAGAAGCTATAAAGGAAGGCCACTCGACGAAATATTGAGCAAGCAAAAATGCTTGCAAGATAAGAGTGGTGTTGGCTACACTCCCAAGAAAAGGGAGAATAGCAAGACAAGGCACAATGCGAGACATACGAAGAAATATATCAAGTGCCATGGATGCAACGGAAAGGGCCACTATGCCTCGGTGTGCCCTAATCAAAAGGATGTCAAGACAAGACATTCAAAATTGAGGCAAACCGGCAAGAAGCAAGAAATAAAGACAAGTAGGGAAACAAAGTCCTAACTTGCTACAATTGTTTAGGGAAAAGGGCATATTGGTAAACAATGTCCCAAAGGTATCACTCCTAAGCCCATTATTTATAATGATCATTATTTGCTTAGGAAGGATATTAATGGCAATGTGTTTGCTAGGAATGTTAGTTCTCCTAAAACTATTGTGAGGGCCATTTGGGTGCCCAAATCTATTGTGACTAACATTCGTGGACCCAACCAAGTTTTGGGTACCAAAGTGCTTAAATGATGAATAGGTACTTGGAAAGGCATTGGATGTTTGGCTCATATGAAGAGGTGGACGGATCACCATATGCGAAATCGGAGCCAAGCCTAAGGATAATCATGTCGTATCATAAGCCAATGCCATTTCGGTAACAAGTACTTACATTGAAGTATCTAGCCCCTTATGCCTTGTGTAGGTTGCATTTCATGAAAATTATTTTAAAAGGGGTGTTCTTGCTCTATATTCATAATGTTCATTATTAATCTCTTGAGCAAGATGGTAGTGACACATTAAGGGGGAGTG
The DNA here is from genome assembly GCA_036346395.1 of Hsuehochloa calcarea. Classification (NCBI taxonomy): domain Eukaryota; kingdom Viridiplantae; phylum Streptophyta; class Magnoliopsida; order Poales; family Poaceae; genus Hsuehochloa; species Hsuehochloa calcarea. The sequence continues at coordinate 7,449,622 of CM070610.1, forward strand.
CTAAATCATAGCCATGTATATCACATCCCTAAATGTGCCCAAATAAATTAAGTGCTAGTATTGCTTTTCAAAAATAAGCCTTTTAGCCAAAAGTCAAAAATTTGATAACTATTAGTAATTCTTTGAAAAATTAATTGCAAAATGTATACAAATGCTTTTGAAAGGTTTACCAAAGGTTTTGGCTTTAGAAAAACCTATTTTAAGTAAAAATGCATTTCTAGCCAAAATCCTACATTATAGTATCTTGTTTTTGACATAAACTAGATTTTTGTGTAAAATCTATTCTAAAAGGAATTTGAAAATCTTGCCAAAGGAAAATCCTAGAGTTGGTTATTCTAAACATTTTTGGTATTCAAAGGATTTTCAAAAGACCAACCTAGAAAAGATATTTGATTTTCAAACTCGTCAAAATACTAATATGACCTAAGTGGTCACTTTCTAGCACTTAAGTGAGTTTTTCCATATGAACCAAAATTCTTCATATGAATATGTTCATAATGGTATTTATGACTCATACATGCAATTGGATGCTTTAAAATTCATCATTTGCTCAATTTGGATCTTTTGATGAAAGTTCATGGAAATATGTTTCTTTTCCGAAAAACCAAAAGCTTAATTTATAAAAACTATTTTAAATTTTATTTTTATGGGCTATATAAGTTCGAAATACTCCAAAGATGTTTATTTGATTGATTGTGCAAAGATTTGGAGTAAAATACAACAATTCCTTCTTTTCTTCAAATCCCAAGATCAATCCTTGAAGTGTCAGGATAATCGGAACTACCAAGACTCCGTGTTCGAACTTCGATGTCCTAACTTCCGCACATTAGTTGGCGGAACTTCCGATTGTTCTGACAAGTCAGTCATTTCATTCCATTTCAATTCTAAATCTTTTGTGGCTGCTTTCTTTGGTCAAGTTGATCCTTGATATCATTGCTAGCTATCCACTACTACTTTTCCTTGATTTCAAATGCAATTGCATCTCTCAAGTGGAATTCTTTCAAAAGTGATAGCTTATTTTGATCATCTTGATCTCGGCATGAGATTTATCTTTCAAGTGATATCATCGTATTCGTTAAAATGATGTCCTCTTTTCATCCTTGCCGATCAAAATCTTCTCTTATCTAAAGCTTTCTCCGTTTTGTGGTATGTGTTACAAGTGGTATCTTTTCAAATTGAAGATAAGAGAAATAAGATTCATGCATACAAGTGATATCAAGTATCTACAAATGGAATCAATTACTCTTGGTATCAAGTGCTTTTTACAAGTGGTATCAAGTTTCTACAAATGGAATTAATTGTCCTTGATATCATTCACTCTTACAAGATGGAAGATAATCCTTTGTGTGTCAAAGGAGAAGATGACAAGGAAACAAGAAAATCATTTGTATGTCAAATGAGAAGAAATAAATGCCAAAAGAACCCTTTGTGTAAGGGGAGTTTTTCTTTGTGAAAAATCTCTTAAAAGATTTTGGGTTTCTTAAAATTTTGTGTAATTTGAGAAAACTATCTTATTTGCCCAAAATGATTTATTGGATCTTGTGAATGAATGTGTTTCATTCTCATTTGCTTCATTTGGTATTCTTGGAGTGACATTATAAATCATATGCAAGATTAGCTTTTCAAAATCAAGCCTTCCATTCGAAAGTCCAAATATTTTTTTTACAAATGGCTTTTTTCTCAAAACGGTCAATCTTGTGAAAAACTACACAAAAGTATCTAAAAATGTATTTCAAATGTTTTCAAATACTTTTGAAGTAAAAATTCCTACTTTGGAAATAAAATAGAAAATTTGGCCTCAAAAGGATCTTATATGATCTTGATTTTGAATTAAATGACATATTTCCTTAAATCAAAATCTATTGAGTTTTTGAAAAAGTTTTCAATACCAAACTCATAGGGTTGGTCATTTCAAACATTTCTCAAGTTCAAAGTTTTTACAAAAGACCAACTGTTGAAAATCTATACTCATTTGAAATTCACCGAAAAACTCACTTTGACCCAAAATGACCTATTCTTGCATATAGTGAGTTTTGCTATTTGAGCCGGATTTCTTTGTGTATATTGGCTTGAAATAGTATTTCTAACTCATACAAAGCTAACAAAGTGAAAAACTCCATGAAATCCAAATTGGTTTGCATTTTGGATCTTAAAAGCAAAATTGCTCTCTTTATATACCTTCAATGCGCATTTTGCCATATCTTTTGAAAGAAAAGTCCTTTTTTAAAACTTCTTGTTGGAAAACACTCTAAATAGTCCAAAGTTAAAATCTGGAGCTTTTCAAAGAATTTGGACTTCATTTGTAAAAGTATTGACTTTTCTTCTCTTTAAACTAAAATCTTACCTTCAAAGCTTAAATTGGCATATCTTTTGATTGGAGACTCCTTTTTCGAAAATTCTTCTTGGATAAGTTTCTCAGGAGTCTAAAGTTTATTTCTGCCAAATTTGAAGGTATTTCGACTTGAATTGAAAAAGTTTTGACTTTTTCTCTCTTTGCTCAAAAGCTGAAATTTCAGATTTGTGCATGGTTTTGAGCAGATTTGTGAATTTTGTATCTTTAAATGGGTTCACAATTAGAGGAAGCTATAATAATGAAATTTGATCCTCTATAGTGGTTATATGTTGAAAAAATTTCTCAAATTTATTGGAACCATTTTACCCATTTTCTCAGCTGTCTTTTGAGGCTCAAATGAATTGTCAAAATCTGAAAATCCTGAATTTTTCAGTTTTATGAAACTTTGTGATTTTCATATCTTTAAATTGGTTGACATTTGGTTAAGCCTCCCAAAATGAAAATTGTGTGTAAATGCCAGCACTAGCTCCATGATTAATTTCATATTTTTCTGAGCTTGTTTCCACATATTTTCAGTATTGGCCATCTTTGATCTTCTCGTTTTGGAATTTGAAAATGTTCTTGAGAAGACTTCAAAGAAGGAGATTATTTGAATGTATTTCAAATATCATTTCAAGTCGAATCATTTCAAGTGGTTCTCAATATTCTGATTTAAAAGGGGAAAATATTATGATCAATAGGTTTATAACCTATCTTTGTTTCTCCTCTCATATCTTGAGAACAAAATCTCCTTTGGTCATATAAGTTCAATTCATACTTTTTGTGACCAACCTCGATATTTGCAAGTGGTATCGATTTGCAAACCTCCCTTTGTGTCCTTTTTAGTGATTAATGCCAAAAGGGAGAATGTTTATATCAATACTCTTCCATTTGGATGTTTCATTTGTTTAAAATGCCAAAAGAGGGAGAATTGCCAAAAAGGGGGAGAATGCATTAAATGTATAGTATATCATTCTCATATGCATAATGATTGACGTTTTAAAATTTTACCTTATGGTATGCATAGACATAGTTCATTAACTTAAATTCTCTGTTATGTCTATTTATATCCAAATGTTGTTATTGAAAAAGGATTTGTCATCAATCACCAAAAAGGGGGAGATTGAAAGATCTAGACCCGCCATTATGAGTTAATGGATTGTTTTGGTGATTAATGACAAATACAAATATGAGACTAACTCTTTTATCTAGTAATATCTTGTGTAGTCTCATTTGGATATAAAGGTGAAATTCAATGAGGTATGCAATCGACATCTTAATCTTATATATTGTTGCATTCCTCGAATCCAAAATATAGGTTGAACTCAACCATAAGTTAAACTTGAATATGTGCATATGTTCTTATTACACATTTGTGTATGCACACATTTAGGGGGAGTTCACTCTATATTTTGTGGTTTCATAAGTATTGATCCATATTCCATTCTCCTCACATATTAAGGATCATTACTTTGAAACAAATCCTTTGAGTATATAAAACTTGTGTAGTTCATATATACTCAAATTGCTTTATATTCAATTATTTGCAATTGTGTTGTGGGACTAATGTGTGTGCTAAGATGTGTTCAAGGCTTAGTCCCGGAGTCTGAATGAAGACATGAAAAGGAAATGCAAAGATGGTAAAAGATCAACTTAGGATCATGCATTGTCTTTTGGTTTGGTTTTAAAAGCAAAATCTTTCTCTCATGCACAATCGGAAGTTCGGCGTTATACGTGCGGAAGTTCCGATTATCGACGATCCGATTTCCAGTGCTTGATTTTTCCAGAGCATCCGGTTTGGGACTTAGCCGATTTCTCGAGTGCGGAAGTTCCGCAATGATAAGAGCGGAAGTTCCGATTATCGGATGGTCCGAAAATGCGCGGTTTGATTTTTCCAGAGTACCCTTTTAGGGACTTAGCCATTTTCGCAAGTCGCGGTAGTTCCGCAATGAAATGAGCGGAACTTCCGATAATCGGAACTACTGCATGATAGTTGGCGGTAGTACCGCACCTTCTACAATAGTTTGTTTAGAAGCATTTGTTGCATGTATATCTTGATAATTATTGTTAATCATTGTGGGACTAACATTTTTCATGAGTTGGATGAATAGGCTATGTTCTAGGGTGACGAAGACTGTGGATGACATCATGAGTTGATCATCATCAAGTCAAGGTTCAAGAAGAGGATGTATCGTGTGTTGATGCATAACAAGATATCGAAGAAAGAGATGATCATGAGTTGATCGTCAAGACAAGAGAAGATCAATCATGTGTTGATGGAGGTCAAGTAAAGGATGCATCATGGGTTGATGCATGTCAAGACAATGACCCGGACTTGAAATGAAGATGTGCGTCATCAAGCTTCAAGAAGATGCTCACGGCAAAGGTATGACTAGCTAGGGCTAAGGATGTGTTCCTAGTCTTTTACCGGTCTTGGTGTTTGGTTGGAAGACCGGATTGCTAGTATAGGTTGCCGTACTATTAAGAGGGTCTTGTCTAGTAGCTTGAGTCTTATCATGTGTTGATAGCTCAATCTTGCTTGCTCTAGCTCTACATGGCATGATGCTATTATTTGCGAATGTGTTTTGCAAATAGTTGAGGCTTATCTGATTAATCCTTGTAGCATGTGACTATACTTTTGCGAATGTGTTTTGCAAATGGTTGAAGTCCATGTACCTACACCTTGTGGCATGATCTAAGTTTGCAAATGTGTTTTGCAAATTGTTGGGATTCATGCATATTCCTTGGCATGGTCTAAGATTGCTTATTGCTATTTATTTGGACTTAGATCATGATAGTGGCTCTTTGAGTTGTGCTTTTGATTTGATCAAATGTGTTTGAGGTCAATCAAATAGGTGGGTTGTGTAGCCCTCTGAATAAGCTTTCCATAGAGTCCGAGATCACTCAATTCCGACATCGAGTCAAAAGTTATGACATTTTTACCGAGTATCGTGCGTGCTGAAATTGAGCTGCGGAAGTTCCGATTTTTGTCTGCGGAACTTCCGATATTATCGGAAGTTCCGATATTTGTCTTCTGGAACTTCCGCACCAAAAGTTTTAACGGCTAGTTTTTGAGCCGTTATGCACCCGTACGGCCCATGAACAGTAGAAAACGGTAGTTCCGCATATTAGTTGGCGGAACTTCCGATTTCCCTGATTTTTCTGCAACTTTGCCTCCAACGGCTAGTTTTTGTGTGTGGGCTATATATAGCCACCTTGGCCGGTTGGGAGAGGTTGCTGGTGCCCATATTCATTCTATTGAGCTAAGAGCAAGCCTCTCATCTCTTTTGTGCATGTGTTGCACTTAGTGAGTGTTGAGAGCAAACCCTAAGTGCATGTGTTGCCTTAGGTAGTGGATTGAGTATCCACTTGAGCTTGTGCATTCGTTGCACGTGGTGAGAGTCAAGCAAGGGGCTTGGCTTATTACTCTTGGTGTTTGCCGACACCTAGACGGCGTGGAGGCGTCGTGCCCGGTGATCTTCTCAAGAAGCTTGTGAGAAGGCCCGGCGTGTTGTGAGTGGTTTGGTGCTCGCCATCTCCGGAGTGGAGGAAGAGCAACCCTAGTGGAGCGAGGTGTTGGTTCGGTTTGGAACCGGTCCAAGTGTTGGACTTACCTCGGAGGTGTTGGCTTAATTAGTGGAGCCGGTCCAACGTGGTTGGGCTTACCTCAACGTGGATTAGGGGAGACCGGCAAGTCTCCGACCACCACGGTAAAACATAATCGTGTCATCTTGTTTTACTTTGAGCAATTTTCATTACATGCTTTAATTGCTTATATATCATTATATGATTGCTCTCTTGTATTGTTGGTGCACTTAGTTGAGCCTAGTTGATTTAGGTTTTAATTGTGCAAAACCAATTCGCTATTAGCTTCCGCATTTATATATTGGTTTAGCCCGATAGATTTTTAAAACCGTCTATTCACCCCCCTCTAGTCGGCCACCTCGATCTTACACGTGCGCCGCCTCCGCCGCCGTCGGTCCTCCCCGACCACGCCGCCACCTCCTACGGCTCCGTCTCGACGTCAGTAATCCATTTTGGTAATTTCCCAGCAACCTTTCCTCTTCCTTTACCAGCGCCAGCCATTTTCTCCATGGCGCTGTGTTCTCTGGAAGCATGGAGAAGATGAACAGTATACATGCATTATTAGTCATTCAAGTTGCATACCCATGAAATTCCATCCAAAAATCATTTCTTCCTAATAAAAACTCTGAATTTGTTGATTATTTATCCTAAAATCATCTAAATTCTTCTTTTATTTTTAAGTATTTATTTTGTAATTTTTAGATTTTATTTTATTTTTGTTGTTTATTCCAATTGCGCGTTGTCGCCGCCACCAATCGTTGTCGGCCGAACCGCCATTACCATTGGGTAGAGTATTTCTCTGGGGTTCTATTTTTGTTGTTCGCCGGTCAACTCTCCTTTCCTATCGCTGACACGGCCAATTTCTTCCATTCCTTTTACTATTCACGTGCGTGAAGTGCACAGTAGCATGCAATCCATGCTACGTACTCATTGCACCAAACGTCACCACCTCCGTTCTCCCTCATCGGTCATTCTTTTCCTGAGTCGACTGCTTCACCGCGTGCCCCTCGGTTTCCCTTCCTATCCCTGGAATTTGTCGCTCTCTTTTCGCCACAACCGAAAATTTTCCGCCGGATGCCGAACCACCTTCTGTCGTCGTTTCCGGCGCCGTCTTTAATTCCCCAGTGATGTCGTCGCTGTCGTTAGCTTCGTCTCGCGATGCTCTACTTTGTACTACCTTCCTTTTCTTCTAAGCATCGTCGGTTCACCGACGCTACTATTCATTGTGCACTGTTTTGCGTGCCACCGACACGACCAATGCTATTGAAACCCATCCTACGACCAGTGTTGTCGAAACCATTTTTCAACCAGTGTCGTCGAAACCTTTCTTTCGACCAGTGTTGTCGAAATCTCTTTCAACCAGTCAGTTGAATTCTTTCTTTCGACCAGTGTAGTAGAAATCTCTTTCGACCAGTCAGTTGAATTCTTTCTTTCGACCAGTGCAGTAGAAATCTCTTTCGACCAGTAGAAACCTTTCTTTCGACCAGTGTCGTCATAACTCCTTCCGACCACACAAGATGAATAGTACTTGAAGAAAAACAGTGTTCGAAGTGACCAGTTCTCAGAAGAAGAACAATACCCAGATTCCATCTTTTCTTGTGCTATCCAAACTTCTGGATGTTCGTTCTCCTTCATACGAACTTCGATTCTGTCGATTCAAATTCCTATATTCATATAAAGTCGATATCTTACTTCCAGTATTTATCTTATAATTTTTGGATTTTATTTGGATTTCCATTTGAATGTTATTTGAATTTGGATCATTTACGCGTTTAGATTTTGACGCCGTTTGTGAGCATCGATTATTTAAGCAAGGCAAGTTATACATTTGATCATATTTGATCCCATTATTTCAAATTATTTAAATTATGTTTGAAATTATTATTGCATGCGTATTTATATTCAAGTAATTTAAATTCCTGTTTGAAAATTATAGCTATTCCCAATTCCATTGTACAACCAATCTTTTTATTGATTCAGTCATATCTTGACACCTTACATAAAAATCTAGTTTATGTAATAGTATGAACTATAATATTTTGGGAAAAATTAAGCTTAGATATGCCCAGACCAAAAAAGTTTAGTTTCGGGAATTTAGCTAAATGATCAACTATTGTTTAAAACCCTATGGCATTGGTTTGTCATGGAAGATTTTTACAAATGATTTTGAAAAACAAAAAGAAAAAGTTGGTTTATACTTGGGCAAAATAGATGCTTGGTGGGTGCGGGTTTATCCACGGGCTCAATCCGGGTAGGGTCGAGATCCAGGGGTTATTTTGGAAGTCGCTTAAGTCAGTTAAGGACTGGTCTTTGAGTTGTATCTTGTAAAGCTCCACCGTACTACCACAAGCCTGTAATGGGACAGGCTAGGTTGAATAATTTGCAACACACCATTGTTAGTTGTGCCATTTTTGGTGTGTGGGTGTCGGTTAGACAGTATTCCCACTTGGCGCAAGAGGGGGTTTCCGGCTGGTGGTTAATCCAAAGGAAGTGAAACTTTAGCGGCGCAAGAGGGGGCTTCTAGCGGATTGTTAATCCAAAGGAAGTGAAACCTTAGCGGGCATGACTAATTTGGAATGATGCATGGTAAAGGCCTCGTGATAATCACTTAGTCGCACACCTACGAAAGTGTGTCAAACAGACATTAAAAGTGGATTATCTCTTGTGGGAAAAGTTGTAGAACCTCTATAGAGTGTAAAACTATTCGAATAGCCGTATCCACGGTCATGGACATGCTGAGCAAAGCCACTCTAAGTTAGACTTTGTTTTTGGTTTTAAAAATGATTTGGTACATGATTTTTTTTAGGATGGTTAATCCTTGTGGTAAAAATTAGGCGGTTAGCCATGTGATAGGAGGATATCCATCATCATGTTTCATATGGAGGTTATCCACTATAAAATTATCAATTTAAAATCTGATTTTAAGCCATGGATTAAAAATATGCCTTGAAACTTAGTATAATTATTTAAAATTGAAAATGCTGATTTATGCAAATAAACCCTTACAACCTTCCTTGGTTTACTTATGCATGCATTCTAAAAATCTGTATTGTGTGTAATTTGCGAGCACGGTAGTTGTGTTCATCCTTGCTGAATATTATTATTCAGGAGAATACTTCTATCCAGACGGTGATGATCCAGATGTTTAGGCTACGCCTCCAGACGATTGCATGTGGCGCATTGTGTAGCCTACCACCTTTTTGCTTCCGCTGTGTTTTGTTATTTGGTCTTAGACCCATTTTGTAATAAACTCTGTTCCTTATTAATAAAGCGCTTGATATGATTGTGATAACACTGTTTGTGAGACTGTGTACACTAAAAATCTCGAACAAATATATAAACACAGTGAACTCAGAATCCTTCGTTCTCAGATTCGACCACGCCGAGAAGCCTTGCAAAGCAAGAGGCCACGGCCAGGTCGGCGACGGCGTGAGCACATAGTTGTGAGCACAGTACACAGAGTATTCCTGTCTAGTTCTTGTAGGCTCTTGATCTGTAACCTTCCCTCTAGGGAGGACCATCCGAGGGGAGGTCGGATTGGGAGTAGAGGAGCTTAGGACTCTACGGCACAAATTTTGGAGACAACTCGGGAGGGCAAGAGAAGGGGAGCGATCATGTGATTTCATGGTTTCGTTATCTGTAGTTTTTTCAGTGCCTTTTTTGTCGGTCCTCTGCAATGAATGTGAAGGCTTCCGCGCTATGTCTTCTCCTCTCTCTCCTCTCCGTTTCATATATTTTCTTTTCCTTTTTTCTTGCTTTCTTTATCTTTTCTCTCTCTTTTTTTTTGCAATAATGGCAACGGCCATTTCCTAAAAAGAAAGAGTCGGATGGGTGGGCCCGTTGAGCCGTTGTTTGGCCCATATATATTCAGAATTAGTCCGGCAAAGCTTCAGAGTTGGGTCGGGCCCAATCGTTTTCGGCCTAACTCTCTCGGCAGGGAAAGGCCAGCCATTTGCTATTCGAATCCCAAGAGCATCTATGATAAGTCAGCGTGAAGAAGAAGCGCAAAGCAGGATGGATGAATCAAAATGAAATGGCTCATTAAATCGATGGAAAAACATGCGTTTGAGCGTTTCCATAACCCAAACATTACATGCACACACGAAAGAATCAAATACAAAACTGTATGTACACTCTGTACACGTATCTCCTCCTCAAATGGGGGAGCAACTAACTTGATGAACTAATTAACCCGTGATCAAACTTGAAATCGATGGATCAACCATGGACTGATCACTCACTGCCTTCCACGATGACGCTTAACCTTCGCACGCCTGCACGATGGCTAGTAGTGCCGCCTATGTGACCAACTCCATTTCTCGTCTTCCCCACCGTCTGATCACCGTATACCGTCGTGTGAGAGTCGCTTCCGCCGTACGCGTGGTAATTCCATTCGGCGTATGCAGCAGGTTCGCTGCCGTCGCTGCTCACGACGGCGAGCGGCGCCACTCGAGCCGTCTGCCTTTGCTTCTTGCCGGCGGCCCCGCACACATTCTTGCGCTGCAACGCCACGCCAGCGGAGGAACGGTCCGTGTCGACTGCGACGGCCGCGGCCGGGGCCCCGAGCGCCGCGCTGGCCTTGACGGCGAGTGCGGCCATGTCTTGGCCGGACAGCGGCCGGCCGAGCATGGGGAGGGGCAACACGAAGTAGAGCTGCCCCGCCTGGAGGGCGTCGTGCGCGGCCAGCGCGCGCACGGGCGAGTCGAAGTAGAGCTCGTCGGAGCTGCAGACGAAGCAGGACGCGCGGCGGGGTCCGTCTCCCAGGGCTTCGTGCGCCGTGACCGGCGCCGCGAACTGCGCCATGGATCCGTCCGAATCCACAACCTTGGCCGTGGCGATCACCTGCCCGAACCCCACCGTCGTTGCCGCCGCCGTCGAGCGCGAGACGCAGGAACCCATACCCTTTTCTTGCGATACGTGTCTCTGCCTGTGAGTCTCTCTGTATCTACCGCGATAGATCGAAGTGGATAAGCGCGTATTGCAGTAGGCTATTGCTTCTTTTATAGGAGAGGGGGCACTGCTTGGAAAAGTAGTGTGCAAGCGGAAGGCGATATGCTCACGTGATGACGCAGGCGAGGGCGTCATCTGCCAGTCAACGGAGGGGAGTAGCACTGCACTGCGGGCTCAGCGGGTCGGTCAAAGTGGGGCGAGAAACGATGAATCTTCGGCTGTGTCCCGTGCGTTCTCTGTGGCTGACAGGCCGGCCGTGCGTGCGCATCAAGCGGACCACGGCGCGCGGGATGGGTTGGTGGCAGACCGTGAGAGGAAGGAGTTGCCGCCTTTTCACTGAGACCGTGAGAGGAAGGTACTACTACTGAGTGGCCGAAGCGAATGGTGGCATGGCATCGTTGGTGCAGCGAGAGGTGTCAAGGCTTGGCAATGGGCACCGTCACGGCTTGCGTCAGGTGACTGTGACGTTCGGCGCTCCGCACGTCCCAAATTTTGAAGTTTATTTGAAGTATTTTAAAATTAAAAATAATTATTTGATTTTTTTTATTTAGTAAAAGCATAATTTGAATGTTTAGAAATCAAATAATAATTAAAATAAATTTTAATTAAATTTAAATTTATTTTATTTGGATTCCTTGAGTTCCAGATAATTTTCTGGAATTTTCTAGATATTTTTGGAATTTATTTGCTTATTTTTTGAGCTCAATTCTCTTTAATATATTTCCTAAAATTCAAAAATCATTTTAAATTATGGATTTTCCTTTGAGCTAATTTCTTTTTCTTTCGACCCATCTCCCTTTTCCTTTTCCTTTCCCTGTCATTTTCCTTTTTTTTCTCCTTCGACCTGGCCTGCTTCGTTTTTCGGGCACCACCCAAGCCGCCTTGCCCCCCTTTCTCTCCCTGACCGAGTGACCCCGCTTGTCATCGCGCAATCTCCTCCTTCCTTCTTCCTTCTCCCTCTCGCTTCCTTACGTCATGTCCGAGCCGAACACGAGCCGCGTTACCATGCTCCATGCAAATACACCCTTCCTGGCCTTTATAAGGTGTGCCTCCCGCGTCATATCGCTCACCTCGACCTCCTCTTCCAAATCCCTAAGGTGTCGCCACTGGCCTCGTCCCCGTTGCACCGAATTCTACCGGAAAGCTGCCGCCGTCGAAGGTCCTCTCCGTCGCGTTTAACCGTCGTTGAAGCTCCTCCGTCCCCATCGTCTTCGCCTTTTAGTTCGCGCCGTCGCGTTCTACAAGGTGCTTCCGTCCGTTTCGCCCGAACCCCATCGACCACCACTTCACCAGCGATCCTTCTTCCCCAAAACTGGTTGCGCCGACACCGTCCCCGATCTTCTTGTCGGTGAGCTCTCTTGCCCTCCCGTGCACGTCACGTCGCGTTCCAAGTCCATCTCGTCCGATCCCCACCTATCTCTTGTTCTCCTCGTCATCGTGCCATGCTGTCACCACCCACCTCCTTTGTCACGTGCCATCTCCATCTCGCCGCCGCTCTGACCACCCTCCGGTTGCTCCGAGGTGTCCTCTGTGTTCCTTGCGCGCTGCTGTTCCCATGCTCGCCTCCTTCCTCTTTGGGCGTCACTGATTCGTCGTTTCCGTCATCGGCTGTATCCTCCCTTCCGCCGCCGTCGCCATTGCCGCCGCCTAGCCGACGCTCTCACCGCACCACCGTCGCCCAAGGGACCACCGTGTTGCGGGGAATCCTTTTTTGTCCTTGGCCGAAGCTACCTCGCTGTCACCGCTTTGCGCAAGCCGCCGACCATCTTCCTCCTTTGTTCTTTCTTGATTTCTCTTTCTGCCACCTTAGCACCACCTAGTAGTCACCTCAGCCGCCACCTCAGCGCCACCAAGTCGCCACCTCAGCCCCTTTTCCTCCGTGTCGGCCAACATGGTAAACTGAGCTAAACCGTAGACCCGATCCACTGTGCACCCGAGCCACTCCATGGGCTTGGTCCATAGACCAAGGACCTACCTGTCAACCTCTAAAACATTTTTCTGGATTTTATTTTAATTTAGAAATTTAGAAAAATCAGTAGGGCCCACTTGTCAGCCTTTGGGATTTTATTTATTTTAATTTGAAGGAATATTACAGAGAATATTCTTTTCTCTCTCTCTCTTTCCTTTCCAGCAAATCTTCCAAGAGTTCATTCTCCTTCGTCTGAACTCCGATTCAGCCATTCGAATTTCTAAATTCATCTAAAATCGAACTCTTTCTTTTCAAGTTGGTTTGTATGTTTTTGGTTTTTATTTGAATTATTTTGGATTAATTTGTGTTTCGCTTGTTGTTTTGTCTCTCATTAGACGATCTGCTTCAAGGAGCATGAGCAGATGTGAGCTTTGAAGATCCAAGTGTGGTAACTGGGCAAACCCAAGGAAAGTCATAGTCCTTTGATTATATTGAACCTATGATTTTAAAATTATATTGTTTTATATCAAATTGCATGCTATCTTTATATCAACTACATCTCTATTTATTATTTGAATACCTTGAATCATTTGTCACCATAGGATGGTCAATATTAGATGGACATATTTGTATCACCAACATGGATATCGTAGAGATGCTTAGTCATGCTTAGTTACGATGAACTCATGATCACATGTTCCATAATGTTGAATTTGATTTAATGATATATAAAATTGTATTAGATCGAAGGGTTAGCCAACATAGCATAGACTTCGTCATAGCCGGTCATGGCGCCGCCGCGGGAAACCTTGTCGCCATCGCTCTAGTGACCATTGGTCCCTGAGCCACTGCATGTAATATTGTAGTAACCCCCTGAAGCCAATGCACACCACCTTTCATAGCCGACTGGCTCCATTCGCAAAATCCACCTTGGACCCAAGGAGCTCTGCCGCTCTTCTCCAGCATAGCATCACCTCCGGCCATCTCTCCGGCCCCTACCACCACCCCATGGCATCATCGTCGACAGAGGAACCCATTTTGCCCATCCCCGAGTCTTGCCGTCACGCCATTCACCATCGGCAAGCTCACCATGGCCCTCAGCCATGCGCGCCCATCTTCTCCCTTCCTCTCTTTTTCCTAGTGGGACCCACATATTTAAACGATGATTAGCGCTTAATGACAGTGGTCAGAAGTACCAAGTTAATGACTGGTGGGATCGACTGAAAAGATAATGAAAATTATAATTCTAAACGTTTTTAGTAAATGTGTCACAAACAGGTGGGACCACGCACTATACCCGGTTTTAAAACAACACGTTTTTAAACTGAGAGACTAACATGTGGACCACAACTGTGGGTTAATTAAAATAGGACAAATGAGAAAAGCAACCTTTAGTTCTAAGGAAAATATGTTTCCTCTTCTGGAAAGCGTAAACCTCGGTAGAACGCAGAAAAGAGTACGCTTTCTCTGCTGGAAAGTGTAAACTTCGCGAAATACACTGTCGACGTCAGCATTTTTCTATTTCCTAGAATTTTCAAACTGAAGCAAATTAAAACGCTAATAACTTTTGCATACAAACTCCGAATGAGATGATGTTTTTTTTAAAAAAATAATCTAAAATCATGATCTACATGGATATGTAAAAAAATTAGGATTTTATTGCTGTTGAAATTATTTTGCTATATTTAATTTGCTTCCTGCTCTTTTGATTAGACGTTGATTATTCCAACAACTTTTACAACGATACTCCATCCACTTATTCAGAGCAACCAGAGCAAGGCAAGCAACCCGTTTGATCATATTGATCCAACTATTTTAATTATTGTACTTATGTTTGTAAAATCTATTATGCATGCGTGTATGTTTGATTAAAATTGCTAAATTTGGGCATAATGGTAGTCATAATCCTATTCGAGGCATGATCATCCTTGAACAATTGATATCCTTATTATTGTAGCCTTTAGGGTATGGTTTAGACAATGAATGATGTCAACTTGGGTTTTTCGAATGCGAATCTCGCATAATTGCTTAGTCAAACTATAGTCTCTACAAAAAAATTGCTAAAAGGATGATATGATGAATAAGAAATAGGGAGTTTTTGAAATAATAGTCCTAGGGGGTTTACCTCTGTTATTTTGTATAAAATAAAAATAAAAAACTTAGTTTGCGACGCGGTCTAGTTATATTATATTATGAGGAGTGTGATAGGTGTATCTCATAAGTAGATAGAGGGAAGATTCTCGTTCGGTTCAATTAAGGACCGAACACTGGTATATCCGACCTAAGCGTAAATGTACAACCACATGTGCCGGTATGAGACAGTGTTAGATAATTAAGTCATCGAAAACTAGACTTGCACGTTGGCATGCCGTAGTAGTGCGAGCATGACCGGTGTAGGCATGTTCGAAGGGGCTCCCTTCACCACGGTGTTGGGCACAAAGCTTGTCAACACAACGACGGATGCCTCACTGAAACGGGGGTGTACCCGGGTGAAGTGGGGGTGTTCATTCGCTGGGCTAGTGCAAGGATATGACTAGATTATGTAAAGGCTTCGACGTGTGCTCTATACTACTTACCAAAGGTAGTGAGTAGTGGTATCGATAGATGCCAAACAAACTAGGGAATTCGTGTGCTGCAGATAAAGTTGTTCACCTCTACAGAGTGTAAATCTATATAAATAGTCGTACTCGCGGTGATGATTGTGCTAAGTGTAGTATTGCCCGGTATAGTCTTGGTTTTCATAAAAATAGTTTTGTTGGAAAATGCGGGGAAGGGTTTGTTGGTTTATATTTGAATTGAGTGCCATGTCTATGGCTAAAAATGAGATGTTGCTCGCTGCCGAGGAGGGTTGCGAGGTTTTATTTATTCGATTACTTAATTGTTATCCTTTATATATTTAACTACTCTTTAAACTTTCGTTGCAAGTATTACATGTTGATATTGCAAATAAAATCTGCATGATGCTGAAAATAACTTGTAGATTAGAGCCTCCTCCTTTGTTAGCCATGCATGTATAAAAACTTTGCGATACACTACAAGTCTTCCTGAGTATGCAATGTACTCGATCATGCTTAATTTGTTGTTCAGACTTAGATGATGAGCCTACGTCAGACGATGTCTTCTTTTCACCTGGAACCGATGAGTTTGGTGATAGGTCTTTTTAGGACTTATCTCTAGTCGGTTGCCCGAGGGTTCGGATAGGCATGGGGCTGGAATTTTGGACTTATTACATATTTTGCTTCCACTGGTACTTTGCTACTTCTGATACTTAAGTTTTTATTTGACCGGTCGGCCATTATGTTGTGAATAATGTAACCACTTAAGTTATATATCATAATTTGTTTTATTTTATACGTATGAATGTATGGATGTGAATATCAATGTTTTGAATGTGTGTATTAGTAACTGATCATGTGATTAGTATGGTACACGCATGAGAATTTTAGGTATTCAAAGCCTGGGTCCAACATTATTTTATAGGAAAAAAATGAAATTTACAAAATATGCAAATCATTTCAATATCCTCCGAGTCCGACCACACTGTAGTAAACTCAGAAGTTTCAACGTTACTTGCTAAAAGGCTAAAGAAGTTTCCAGATTTTACTTTTATGGATATCCAAGAGTACCGTTCATTCAAATGCAGGGATTCTTGTCAACAAGCAGTTTGTGCGGATCTGTCCGTTAAAGGACAAGTAAAAACCATGCGTGCGAGGACTACCGAAAAAAGTACCAGAATGGAATCAATTCAATTTGTAATTTGTGTTCACATCAACATCTAAAGAAAAGCATTCAGGTAACCTCTTGCACCATGCTAATTGACCGGAATGGAGTTTTGGATTTATTATATATTTTGCTTTTGCTGTTACTTTGCCATTTCTGATACTTAATCTTTTATTTGGCAGGTCGGTCTTTGTGTTATAAATAATATAACTGCTTAAGTTATGTATCATAATTTATTTTATTTTGTATATATGAATGTATGGATGTGAATATCAATGTTGTGAATGTGTTTACCAACCACTGATTATGGAATTAGTATGATACATACATAAAAGATTTAAGTATTCAAAACTCGGTGTCCGGATAACATGAAATTTACAAAATATGCAAATCATTTCAATATCCTCCGAGTCCGACCACACTGTAGTAAATCCATAAGTTTCAATGTCACTTGCTAAAAAGGTAAAGAAGTTTCCAGGTTTTACTTTTACGAATATCCAAGAGTACCGTTCATTCAAATGCAGGGGTTCTTGTCAACGAGCGGTTTGTACGGATCTGTCCGTTAAAGGACACGTAAGAACCATGCGTGCGAGGACTACCGAAAAAAGGTACCAGAATGGAATCAATTCAATTTGTAATTTGTGTCCCTAAAGAAAAGCATTCAGGTAACTTCTTACACCATGCTAATTGACCAGCAGCTACAAACCATTGAAGATTGTTTCTCTTTCCTCGCCAGGCCAAATTGATTTTTGGACTTGGACGAATTGGCACGTACATAGAACTTACCGTGGTACGTGAAGTTGGAACCAAGTCAAGTGACCGGTCTGGTTAGTCTGCCTGCCAAATGTGCCATATATGTTGTCCTCAATTCCCTGGGCATTCGATGGTGTGCTCGGTTCATCGAAGCCGTACTAAATTGTGATCTACACAGGGTCTAATTAACCGTACGTCTACTGGTGTGTCAACGTAGAGCTAACCCTTCGCCGTTCGTCCTTTACTCTTCAACGCAGGTACGTACAACACAACCAGTCCAACGTTCGCAGAAAGCCACCGGAAAAAAAGGACACCGATCGCAGAAAGCAGAATGGAGGAACCAAAACTGAATGGCGATTGATTGTACTTTCACAAAACATCCTGTACATACTAGGCGCGGTTCGGTCCTCCTCAAACGACGGGGGGGATCGAGCGATCGACTGAATTAACTAACTTGGATCAAAACTTAACTAGCTAATCGCACTCACAAGGCCATCGAATGATTCAATCGATGAGTCACTCGCTACCTTCCAAAATGGCGCTCAACCTTTGCACGGCTGCACGATGACGAGCGCCGCCGCTTCGGTAACCAGCTGCCTTTATCGTCTTCCCCACCGTCTGATCACCGCCGTATACCGTCTTCTGATTGCCGTATTTGTCGTACACATGGTGATTCCATTCACTGTCTTGTTCGCCCTCGTTGCTGCCCACGACCACGAGTGGCGCCACCCGGGCCATCTGCCGTCGCTGCTTGTCGCCCCCGTTCTTGCGCTGCGACGACGACGCGCCGGCCGTACGATCCACGTCGACGGCGAGCGCCGCGCAGGCCTTGACGGCGAGCTCTGCCATGTCTTGGCCGGAGAGCGGCCGGCGGAGCATGGACAGGGGCAGCACGAAGTAGAGCTGCCCCGCCTGGAGCGCCTCCTCCGCGGCCAGCGCGCGGGCGGGCGCGTCGAAGTAGAGCTCATCGGAGCTGCATACGAAGCAGGACGCGCGGCGGCGCTCGTCGCCCAGGGCCTCGTGCGCCGTGACGGGCCCCGAGAACTGCGCCATGGAGCCGTCCAAGTCCATCAGCTTGGCCGTGGCCACCGCTTGCCCACACTCCACTGCTGCTGACGCCGCCGGAGAGCGCGAGACGCAGGAGCCCATTTCTTTTCTTGCGACGATACGTACGCGTGCCTGTCTGTCTGTGAGCCTGCCTGAGCATGTGGATTGATGGAGTATACTTTTATAGGGGGCAGCACAGTTCATGCTTATGCGATGACGCAGGCCAAGTCGTCATGCTGTCCGTGTCAACGGAGACAAGGGGAGCATTTGCGCGGCTGATCAGTTGCGAGGAATGGTGAATATTTTTGGATGAGGTACGTTTCGAGTACTTCCATTCAGGTACTCCTAGTCCTAGGTGACTGCGACTGACAGGCCGGCCTCAATCATCACAGAACCCACACACACATGAGGGATGAATTGGTTGGGCGAGACGGAGGAAGTGGCATCATTAGCGTGTGGCAGCGACTTGTCATGGATCGTTGGTGGTGGTCACGGCTGACGCATGTGCAGTGCAGGGGGAGGGCCAAGGTGGACAGGTCGCCGTCCGTCGTCACGGCTCGCGGCAGCTGATTACGACATTCGGGACTGGCTCCTCCGCGCACGAGGATAAGATAAGAGGGTGTAAAATTAGCAGGATATTTAGAATCGATTTTAGTATAAATTATAATAATTAAAATATATTTCGAGCAGCATATAAATGATATATAAATATGTAATTTCTTTGTGCCAATTAAACATGATCACATGCTCAAAACATAAGATTCAAAAATATATAAAATCAACATAATGATCAGATTTAATTGTTTGTTTATTGCTCTCAGATGACGGACTGCCCAAGATAAAATCTTAGCCTCCTCATCACTAATGTCTATACTCTTCACTAATTGAATATGGCAATCAAAATTCATACTTTGAACTCTAAAGAATGCTTTACTAATCTGTCAAAGATTGATCTCATACACAATAGACAATAACTTATACTTTCAGCCAACAAAAGATCATTAATGTAAAATGACCACAAAAACAACATTCCAGTCAGCCAACAGCACTCGATGAACTCACAATGCAAAAGGATCACAGAATCACAAATTCGGCACTAAGGCCTTTCGACTAACAATAGAGCAAGCAATTGAATACTAAATTGCTAAAGATCACATAACCAAATGATCGAATTCAACTAAGTATAAAGTAACACACTGAATAGCTAGATATCAAATGACAACAGTAAGCAATACGATTAGAGCTCAAATCTGAACTAGCTATCAATTCAATTCAGTATATAACGATTATCTTCACTGAGCTCTTAAACCGAACCCACAATCATCACTTGCAAAGTCTCCCAGTACAAGACAAGATTATAGAAAGTAATTTAGCTAGCACAACACACAATGCTCGGTAATGAAAAATTGAAATCAACGATACTCACGATACGGATGGCACTCAAAGTCACCGAGTAGAACTAGGCAAGGCACGCAAATCGCGTTGTCTCATAAAACCAATCGCCCCGCTGTGTCGCGGTGAGAGGATGTGGTCGTCAGAGATATAATGTTGTTCTTCACAATTTGGGACACACCAAACGTGAAGTTGAAGTACCGGGAGTAATGCCGCACAAGAATCACCAACAAGGTAGTCAGAGTCGAGATCCTAAGTTGGAGTGACATAATGACACAAGGTAGTCAGAGTCGAGATTCTAAGTTGGATCGATTTGCCTTCAGTAGGATCGAATCGTAGAATCGACGATTCTACAGAATTATAAAAATACACATATTTAACATCTATACTATAAGTTTGTATTATTCTTATATGGTTTACCACTTACTTATAACCGAAAAAGGGACAAAACACTTTTTATCGCACAACAGAAAAGCATAATAGTACTGACATGATTGGTGATATAGTTCTGAACTACAGGAGAACAGCCAATGATCATGACTAGTTTACTACAATTACATAAGAAATGTTCACAACTTTTGTAAATCAATATCTAACAACAACACTTGCATATTCCTTAATAGCAGCTAGACATACTCCAGGAATAAAAATAGCTTATCATTATTAAGCTCAAGATTGCTCAAGTCCTTACGATCTGATCGTGGAGGAGAATTTTTGAGCCATGAGTTTGGTGATCATTTGAAACAATGTGGAATTGTTCCACAGCTTACACCACCGGGTACTCCACAGTGGAATGGAGTGTCCGAGCGGCGTAATCGGACCCTGTTGGACATGGTTCGGTCAATGATGAGCCAATCGGATCTGCCATTGTATTTTTGGGGTTACGCTCTAGAAACTGCCGCTTTCACTTTGAACAGGGTGCGGTCTAAATCAGTAGATAAGACACCATATGAGATATGGACTGGGAAGAGTCATAGTTTGTCTTTTCTAAAGATTTAGGGTTGTGATGTCTATGTTAAACGTTTGACGTCTGACAAACTCACACCCAAGTCGGATAAATGTTTCTTCATAGGATATCCTAGGGAAACCAAAGGATATTATTTCTACAATCCAGAGGAGTGCAAAGTGTTTGTTGCCCGAAATAGTGTCTTTTTGGAGAAAGAATTTTTTTGAAAAGGAGTTAGTAGGAGAAAGATGCAACTCGAAGTTCGGGAAACATCTGAAAGTGTTTCAACTCCTACTGAACATCTACAGGACGAACAAAGTGTTGTTTTACCTCTAGAAGAGACATCATCCCCACTTAGATCTAAAAGGCCGCGTCAATTGCCTATAAGGTATGGGCATAACGTATTATTGGTGAATAATGGTGACCCTAAAACTTATAAGGAAGCGATGATGGACCCAGACTCTGAGATATGGCTTGGAGCCATGAAGTCCGAGATAGACTCCATGAGTGTCAATCAGGTTTGGAACCTGGTCGAGCCTCTTGATGGTGTTAAAACCATAGAGTGCAAATGGATCTATAAGAAAAAGATTGATATGGATGGAAATGTTCACATTCATAAGGCTCGGCTTGTCGCAATAGGGTTTCGACAAGTTCAAAGAGTTGACTACGATGAGACCTTCTCACCAGTAGCGATGCTTAAATCTATTCGGATCATTATAGCTATTGCTGCATATTTCGATTATGAGATATGACAAATGGATGTCAAAACGGCTTTCCTTAATGGAAACCTAAGTGAGGATGTGTACATGACACAACCTGAAGGTTTTGTCGATCCAAAGAATGCTACAATCTAGAGGAGTGCAAAGTGTTTGTTGCCCGAAATAGTGTCTTTTTGGAGAAAGAATTTTTTTTGAAAAGGAGTTAGTAGGAGAAAGATGCAACTCGAAGTTCGGGAAACATCTGAAAGTGTTTCAACTCCTACTGAACATCTACAGGACGAACAAAGTGTTGTTTTACCTCTAGAAGAGACATCATCCCCACTTAGATCTAAAAGGCCGCGTCAATTGCCTATAAGGTATGGGCATAACGTATTATTGGTGAATAATGGTGACCCTAAAACTTATAAGGAAGCGATGATGGACCCAGACTCTGAGAAATGGCTTGGAGCCATGAAGTCCGAGATAGACTCCATGAGTGTCAATCAGGTTTGGAACCTGGTCGAGCCTCTTGATGGTGTTAAAACCATAGAGTGCAAATGGATCTATAAGAAAAAGATTGATATGGATGGAAATGTTCACATTCATAAGGCTCGGCTTGTCGCAATAGGGTTTCGACAAGTTCAAAGAGTTGACTACGATGAGACCTTCTCACCAGTAGCGATGCTTAAATCTATTCGGATCATTATAGCTATTGCTGCATATTTCGATTATGAGATATGACAAATGGATGTCAAAACGGCTTTCCTTAATGGAAACCTAAGTGAGGATGTGTACATGACACAACCTGAAGGTTTTGTCGATCCAAAGAATGCTAGTAAAGTGTGCAAACTTCATAAATTCAT
Source organism: Hsuehochloa calcarea (assembly GCA_036346395.1). Classification (NCBI taxonomy): domain Eukaryota; kingdom Viridiplantae; phylum Streptophyta; class Magnoliopsida; order Poales; family Poaceae; genus Hsuehochloa; species Hsuehochloa calcarea. The sequence goes on from CM070610.1 coordinate 7,471,817, forward strand.
TTATGGGTTGAAGCAAGCATCTCATAGTTGGAATCTGCATTTTGATGAGGAAATCAAAAGGTTTGGTTTCGTCAAAAACAAAGAAGAACATTGTGTTTACATAAAGGTTAGTGGGAGCACACTTGTGATTCTAATCTTATATGTAGATGACATATTACTGATTGGGAATGATATTCCTATGCTGAAATCCGTTAAGGTATCATTGAAAAATAGTTTTTCTATGAAAGACCTAGGAGAAGCAGCATATATCTTGGGAATAAAGATCTATAGAGATAGATCAAGAAGGCTAATTGGATTAAGCTAAAGTACTTATATTGACAAGGTGTTGAATAGGTTCAACATGTATGATGCTAAGAAAGGGTTCTTGCCTATGTCACATGGCATAAATCTTAGCAAGAACCAGTGTCCTTTGACCACTGATGAGCGAGACTGTATGGATAGTATTCTATATGCTTCGGCTATTGGATCTATTATGTATGCCATGGTTTGTGCCCGATCAGATGTATCATATGCTCTAAGTGTTACGAGCAGATACCAGGCAGATCCCAGTGAATGTCACAGGACAGCTGTGAAAAATATTCTTAAGTACTTGAGAAGGACTAAGGATGTGTTCCTAGTTTATGGCGGTGATGAAGAGCTCGTTGTAAAGGGTTACACCGATGCAAGCTTCCAAACCGACAAAGATGATTATCGTTCGCAATCTAGTTTTGTATTCATTTTGAATGAAGGAGCAGTGAGCTGAAAATGTTCAAAGCAAGAAACGGTTGCTGATTCTACGACGGAGGCCGAGTACATTGCAGCTTCCGAAGCTGCAAAAGAAGGTGTTTGGATAAGGAATTTCCTTACTGAGTTGGGTGTAGTTCCGAATGCCTTATGCCCATTGGATCTCTATTGTGACAATAATGGAGCCATTGCGCAGGCTAAGGAGCCGAGATCCCATCAGAAGTCCAAACACATACTCAGGCGTTATCATCTCCTTCGCGAACTGGTCGATAGAGGAGATGTTAAGATATGCAAAGTTCATACGAATTCAAATGTTGCTGATCCGTTGACTAAGCCTCTTCCTCAGCCTAAGCATGAGGCGCACACAAGAGCTATCGATATTAGATACTTAAATGATTGACTCTAGTGCAAGTGGGAGACTGTTGAAAATATGCCCTAGAGGCAATCATAGAGATGATGATATTTCATTATGTTCAGGGAGAATACATTAGTAGGTCGCTTAGTTTGATCAGTTACGGACTAGTCGTATGGAGATACGTGCTAGTCGTAGACTGGTCAAACGTAATCATAGAATGGTAAGAACCTGGTCGTAAGGAGTTACGAACTGATCGTGACCAATTATAACCTGGTCGTATAGAGATACGAACTGGTCGTAAGTGATGAGGACCTGATCATAGATCATATTACATCAAGGTTCGTCCGATTTATTCTATGTGTCTTTGGGAATCGTTATGTGCTGCTAGGTACCGCTAACGACTAGTGATCGGAAAAGAGTTTCCGAGTCATAACCGATTACACATGAACATGTGGGGTCACACACTTAAAGGGCAAGGATCTGTTTTGGATGGTGATCCAAATTCGTATAGGCCACGAGTTCCTAATGGGCCTCAGGTACGAGACTCATCATGGATGCCTATATAAAGAGGGGCGGTGGCATGCGGTAAAGGATGAGAGGATGGTCTTTGGAAGAACTCCTGAAACCCTAATAGCTACGCCTTCTTAACCGCGCTGCCAGAGCTAGCACTCTAGTGCGTGGTGATCCTGCCCCGTATATGTGGATACCTCGGAGGTGTTGTTGCGAAGCATCAGCACTAGGACGATCCGCGACTTGTGTTGATCACCGGAGTCGGGAAGAAGTCGTGTGGTGGGTACGACCACTCGAAGAAGCAGACGCGGGTCGAGTACGACTACTCGAAGGAGTAGACGCGTCGTGAGTACGACTACGACTACATCAACTCGCTACAACGACTCTACTTCCGCTACGAGTTGGCACGTCTAGCGGTAATCTCGTGATCTATTACTTGCGGTGGTTCCTTGGTTGCGCGGAAGTTTTTTGTTTGTTCTATCGTAGCACTGCCGTGTATCCCAACACATTGTGCCGCCGCCGGAAGCTGCATGGTTTCTGGCTATAGGGCGCGAGGCGGCTTCACGATGACGCGACCGGTGGTGGCGCACACGGATGGGGCTTGGAACGGAGAGAGAGGAGAGTGGGGGACTGTGCACGGATCTTGAGAAGGAACGGACGATATCCGCCCTAGGTGCGCCTAGGGGTAGAATTTTTGCTTCCTATAAGAAATGTAGTAGCCCAATACTAGTGTGCATACGTACTACTATCCCCATTCTTTTTTACGTCACGTCGTCAAACCTTTTTTTTTCAAACTATCTATATTGACTATATGAAAATTATATCATTATATTTATTTGTTAAAAATACTTTTATAATATTATTATTTTATTAATATAAAGTTATAAAAAGTATCTATTAAAGTCTCATCTCGGACTGTCGAATCGTCAGGTAAAAATGAAACCTCAGGCTCCCACACGCCTGTAAACCCACGGCGGACCTTACCACTTGACCTCGTTTCCCCATCTACGGGTTGATTAGTTAGGTCGATCATGAAACTCAACATAATATCCGAACTCAATACATCAAACACCTTTAGAAGGAAAAACAATTGTGCTAGCTAGGGTCCTGTGGTGAGACGTACGAGACACTGCCGCCACAGTCCTGTGGTGAGATGAGACAATGCCATGCGTATATATTGTTGTTCATCAAGAAAGCGGCCGGGTGCGTTGAAAACGACTGGTCGATGTACCTTTGTTGGTGGTCGGATTAGCTAAACCGTTTCTTGCCATCCACGGAACGTGAACGTGAACGTGAACGTGAACGTGCACGTGCACGTGCAGACGAACTTGCTGATCTGGACAGCTTGCCAGTTACCAAAGGACCTGCTCGCGTTCTCAAACGGTCGCCGCGCCGTTCGTTCTTCAACGCGTCGATGGGTGTTTGTTGACGCAAACAGTCCAACTCTCTGGCAAACCGCTGAACCTGAAAGGGAAGGCGACGGGTCGGCCGTGCCGAGCGATGGCGACCCCGCTGAACGGGCCGGGACCCGCGGAAAAAGCACCGTACGCAACCGCGCGAGTTGCTGATCGATTTCGCTTTGGAGTTTGGACGACCACTGTTCGGCCGTTTCCCTAGGCACACCAGAAAGGGTGACCTAGGCACCACATCTTGGGCAGTTCGCATGGAGTCGTGGGTGCATCTTTATTAGACATGTAAGTGGAATATAATATCATAATTGTACATGCATTGGATGATGTTGTCTAGGAGGCTGCATGCATTGGATGATGTTGTCTAGGAGGCTGCACCGTACGACCATCGAGTGGTACAACACTCGAACAAGAGTGTGTTGTGTCCGGGTCTTGGACGACCCACATCCACACGTCGTCGAGACGATCGACACCTACCCCACTCAGTCGAACTCTGCATACCACCGCGTAGTACATAGTGAACACTTTGTAGTATTTCTTTACTTGTCATATTATTGTGTTCTAACTAGATCTCCATGCCTGACAAAGTGATGTCGAATGGGAGGTGCACGCTGAGGCAAGGTCTGTTCACAGCCGGATCAGGCACCGCCTCGGCATGACGATGGAGGAGCTAAGATAGGCCATGGTCCGGCTCATGGACTATGGAGGCGTGTTGGCGAGCTCATGTCCTGTCGGAGGGCGAGACACGTGGTGGACGCATTGTCACACGCCGATAGAGTACATGGATGGGAGGTGAGCCACAGTGCGTCACGCCCAACACAGACGACAATGGCTCCGCACCCTGATGTGTCGGGCGGGTTCTCGTGGCACCATGCTACACTTATCGAGTTGGCAGGTACAACTCTACAACTCACCTACGCTTGTTCATTTTCTAACTAATTTTTTTTAACTAACACATCAATTTGTTGCAGCAGGACCTTCGTAGCAACAAGGGGGGTCCCTTCCTATGCAACGACCAAGATGGTTACTGTTCCCTCGTTGTGTTTCTGTTTTGCAATTACAATACATTTAAAAAGTATGTCTTCTGACGAGGATTAAAATCTCTATGTATTACTTTAATTCATAATTAAAAGGCCATATATTTTCATGGTAGTAAAACCCTAAGCTTACGACCCCTATGTGTCGTATGAGTCGTAACCCTTGAGGCTAACGATCTTTGTAGTCGTAAGGATTTCAGATGTTATTTATAGGTACCCTGGTCGAACAAGGTCATGTACCTAGTCCGCGACCAAATAATTGCTTGTACAAGCAATGAATTGGCATCTAGATTTTGCTCCAAGTATACTCCGTACCGTGTGATGAATGGAGCACATGTCATATTGGCTCCATACCACACGATGCTTCATAGTCCTTAGACACTATCAACAAACTACCGTGTGGTTTAGTGTCTCTCAGACATCAACTACCGAACGGTTGATACTTCATCAACTGTTGCCGCTCTCCAACCAGTCGCCATACTTCCAACAGACGTCTTTTCCAGGATTAACTACCGCCACTTCATTAACTATTTAAGGAAGAACGCGAACAACGGAAGAGAGAGATCGAAAGAGAAGCAGAATCTAATTCGGAAGATCAAGAGACAATTGGATTTCATCTAAAGCATTAGCATAGCAATCACTACGCTTAGTGTAATTAGGATTAGTCCATTGCCTTGTCAAGGGCACCCCCTGTAAAGGATCCAGTTCATAGCAATAAAGAGCAGTCTCATCATCTCCCAAGAACTCTTTGTCATTTTCCTCTATTTTATTTCGTAAGATCGACAACTTGATCGTCGACATCTTACTGTTTCATGGGACGTCGTCACAGTTGGGAGGAGGGGCACCTAGCCACACAGGAGTGGATATAATACTCTGACTACGAGATCGACGAGATCATGTATCTGTGAGACGACGGGGAGCCTTCACAGCGCGAGGGCGCTCCAAGCCAGGTCTCCATTGGGGGCTTCATAGTTCCATGGTGCACCTTCACCTTCCCAGCCATTGGTACTGCCGGGGTTGGCCACACCTGTAGAGGTTCGTTGCTGTCAGGACCCAAGATTAACACCCCAAATCCTCTGTGTATTTCTTAACTAGTTCCATGATCAGTGGCTAACTCACGCAGTCAACAAATATAGTAATATCAATAACCACAAAGCTTTATTAATAAATATCATAGTTGATTACCAGAAAGGCTTACGAGCCAACAAATAAGAACACAGCGGAAGATAAATGAACAATAGTATAGCCCAGCTAATCTGCAATAGGCAATCGACTGGGGTAGCGGCCTAATCGTCGAGATCTTTGGCAGCACGAAATCCTTCTTCTCTGAAATTTGTTTGCATTAAGTAAGGATGAACACAAACAACCATGCTCCGCAAGTTACACTCAATAACAGAATTATAATGCATGCAGAGGTATATCAAAGGAAGGCATATATGATTGATTTGCATAAAGCGATGTTTTCTTTAAATACTTGTACTAAGTTTCAAAACATATATTCTATAACTAAAATTCATTTTCTAAATTCTCAAGTTTTATAGTTAGATAATACCCACACAAGAGTCGTGAAGGATATCCTCCTATCACATGGCTAACCGCCCATTTTCCCATCTGGATAAACCATTTGATAGAGTCTTTTGAAAATAAAATCAAAATCTAACTTTGCTTTGGCTTTGCTAAGCATGTCTATGACCATAGACACGACTATTCTGGATAGTTTTACACTCTGCAGAGGTGTACAGCTTTACCCACACGACACGACTTCTCCAGTTTGTTTAGCATCCGTCAATACCACCGCTCACTACCTTAGGTGAGCAATTTAGAGTGTGTGATAAGGCCTTTACAAAATGTCATTCCACCGCAGTCCCGGCTCGCTAAGGTTTCGCTTTCATTGGGCTAACCACCCGCCGGATTTAAGCCCCCTCTTGCGCCAGGTGGGAATACATAAAAGTAGGTTGTAAAAGACACCCATGCAACCAGATAATATGACCACAGTGAAATATCACAAATTAGTTAGCCAGATCCTGCCCTTTCAGGACATGTGGTAGTACGATGTGGCCTAGCAAGTGGCGGCTCGAAGACCGGTCCTTAACAAACTTGGGGGACTTCCAAAAAAACACGGGGCCTCGATCATAGAAATGAATTGATCATGTACATAAACATTCACCCATGCAAACATTTCGCCCAAGTCCAAACCAATTTTTATTTATTTTTCAAGCTAAATAATTTTCCAAAATTTCTATGGTAAAAGTAATACCATAGCATCAAGTTAAATCATAATTGAATATTTGGCTAAAGTTCCCCAATTTAAACGCGTGGTGCTGCTGCTGGGGCGGGCCCCCTCTTGTCTTGTGTGCAGATGCGATGAGGGCAAGTCTTGGCGTCGCGCATCAAGTGATGCCTACCCCCCATCTTAGCTTTGCTGTGGGGTGTTGAGGTTATATAAGAGATGAAAGAGAGGAATAGAAGAAGATAATAGGAGAGGAAGAGAAGAAGAGAGGAAGAGAAGGGAGAAGCAACCAGAGAGAAGTTGAAGTTCGCTCAATTACGGAAATTGTGCATCGTCTTTTGAGCATCAATAAAAGGTAAGTGTCATTCGCCTCCGTCTATAGTTTTAGCAATGTGTTTAGGCTGTAATTAGATGAATTGTAGTTTCTTATTGTTGCAACGGAGTAGTTATAGGTGTATTTTGAATTAATGTTCGGACATTAAATTGGAAGATTTAGTGTGATTAGCACGTAATTAGAAGACTTAGTAGTTAGCAATGTTATTAGCTGGTAATTAGTTGGCTTAGCAGACTTATTATTGTTAGTGTTGTAAATTTTAACTCGGTGATTTTCATAGTATCACGAACTTGACCGTAAAATATGAAAAATATTTAGAGGTCGTTCAACGAATTACAAATAAAATTGAAATAGTGTCGCTGACGGTCGGGTCCCACGGAGTGCGTGGTCTATGGACTCTTGACCGGACATGTTGACCTTCGGTGCATGCAGTATTCAGCAGACCGCGAGAATGACAAATGACCCCCTGTCAGTAAGGTTTTAATTCAGAAATTAAATGAAAAAGAATAATATGCAATATGCATATAAGTCATATAAGTGGTTTCATATGCACCTGTTTTAGGTACTTGGAAAACCGCATATAAGTCATTGGTATAGGCATTTGGAAAACCCATAAATAATTGGATGGTTCGAGCATTGCATATAAGTGGTTTCATATGCACCTGTTTTAGGTACTTCATAGCGGAGATTTAAGATTTGTTCGTGTTCCACGGGGATGCTCTCGTACGGAACGGACGGTACGGTGCGGACCTGTCAAATTGTGACCGAACCGTGTGTAAGATCGAGGTGGCCGACTAGAGGGGGGTGAATAGGCGGTTTTAAAAATCTATCGGGCTAAACCAATATATAAATGCGGAAGCTAATAGCGAATTGGTTTTGCACAATTAAAACCTAAATCAACTATGCTCAACTAAGTGCACCGATAATACAAGAGAGCAATCATACAATGATATATATAAGCAATTAAAGCAAGAATGTAAATTGCTCAAAGTAAAGCACAAGATAAAAACAAGATGGACACACTTATGTTTTACCGTGGTGTTCGGAGACTTGCTTGTCTCCCTAATCCACGTTGAGGTAAGCCCAACCACGTTGGACCGGCTCCTCAAATGAGCACACACCTCAGGTAAGTCCAACACTTGGACCGGTTCCAAACCGAACCAACACCTCGCTCCACTATGGTTGCTCTTCCTCCACTCCGGAGATGGCGAGCACCAAACCACTCACAACACGCAGGGCCTTCTCACAAGTTTCTTGAGAAGATCACCGCACACACGCCTCCACGCCGTCTAGGTGTCGGCAAACACCAAGAGTAATAAGCCAAGCCCCTTGCTTGACTCTCACCACGTGCAATGAATGCACAAGCTCAAGTGGACACAAAATCCACCTCTAGATGCAACACATGCAACTAGAGACCTCCCTCCTTGCTCACAAGGTGCAACACATGCACAATTGAGAGGAGAAGCTCACACTAGCTCAAGTGAGTGAAATGGGATGCCAAAGATTGTCTCTCAACCGGCCAAGGTGGGTATTTATAGCCCACACACAAAAACTAGCCGTTGGGAGCAGAAATCCCAAAAATCAGGATAATCGGAAGTTCCGCCGTGCAAAAATCGGAACTTCCGTTTTCTACTGTTCATGGGCCGTACGGGTGCATAACGGCTCAAAAAATAGCCGTTAAAACTTTTGGTGCGGAAGTTCCGCAGTACAAATATCAGAACTTCCTATTATCGGAAGTTCCGCAGAACAAAAATCGAAACTTCCTATTATCGGAAGTTCCGCAGCCCAATTTCAGCACAGACGATACTCGGTAAAAATGTCATAGCTTTTGACTCCGATATCGGAATTGAGTGATCTCGGACTCTATGGGAAGCTTATTCAGAGGGCTACACAACCCACCTATTTGATTGATCTCAAACACATTTGATCAAATCAAAAAGCACAACTCCAAAGAGCCACTATCATGATCTAAGTCCAAATAAATAGCAATAAGCAATCTTAGACCATGCCAAGGGAAAATGCATGAATCCCAACGATTTGCAAAACACATTTGCAAACTTAGATCATGCCACAAGGTGTAGGTACATGGACTTCAACCATTTGCAAAACACATTCGCAAAAAGTATAGTCACATGCTACAAGGATTAACTGCATAAGCCTAAACTATTTGCAAAACACATTCGCAAATAATAGCATCATGCCATGTAGAGCTAGAGCAAGCAAGATTGAGCTATTAACACATGATGAGACTCAAGCTACTAGACAAGACCCCTCTTAATAGTACGGCAACCTATACTAGTAATCCGGTCTTCCAACCAAACACCAAGACCGGTAAAAGACTAGGAACACATCCTTAGCCCTAGCTAGTCATACCTTTGCCGTGAGCATCTTCTTGAAGCTTGATGACGCACATCTTCACTTCAAGTCCGGGTCATCGTCTTGACATGCATCAACCCATGATGCATCCTTTATGACCTCCATCAACACATGATGGGTCTTCTCTTGACTTGACGATCAAATCATGATCATCTCCTTCTTCGAGATCTTGTTATGCATCAACACACGATACATCCTCTTCTTGAACCTTGACTTGATGACGATCAACTCATGATGTCATCCAAAATCTTCGTCACCCTAGAACATAGCCTTTTCATCCAACTCATGAAAAATGTTAGTCCCACAATGATTAACAATAATTATCAAGATATACAAGCAACAAATGCTTCTAAACAAACTATTGTAGAAAGGTGCGGTACTACCGCCAACTATCATGCGGTAGTTCGATTATCGGAAGTTCCGCTCATTTCATTATGGAACTACCGCACTTGCGAAAATGGCTAAGTCCCTAAAAGGGTACTCTCTGGAAAAATCAAACCGCGCATTTTTCTGGACCATCCGATAATCGGAACTTCCGCTCTTATCATTGCGGAACTTCCGCACTCGAAAATCGGCTAAGTCCCAAACCGAATGCTCTCGGAAAAATCAAGCCGCGTATTTTTGGACCATCAGATAATCGGAACTTCCGCTAGTATAACGCCGAACTTCCGATTGTGCACTGAAGAAAGATATTTTGCTTTTGAAACCAAACCAAAAGAGAATGCATGATCCTAAGTTGATCTTTTACCATCTTTGCATTTCCTTTTCATGTCTTCATTCAGACTCCGGGACTAAGCCTTGAACACATCTTAGCACACACATTAGTCCCACAACACAATTGTAAATAATTGAATATAAAGCAATATGAGTATATATGAACTACACAAGTTTTATATACTCAAAGGATTTGTTTCAAAGTAATGATCCTTAATATATGAGGAGAATGGAATATGGATCAATACTTATGAAACCACAAAATATAGAGTGAACTCCCCCTAAATGTGTGCATACACAAATGTGTAATAAGAACATATGCACATATTCAAGTTTAACTTATGGTTGAGTTCAACCTATATTTTGGATTCGAGGAATGCAACAATATATAAGATTAAGATGTCGATTGCATACCTCATTGAATTTCACCTTTATATCCAAATGAGACTACACAAGATATTACTAGATAAAAGAGTTAGTCTCATATTTGGATTTGTCATTAATCACCAAAACAATCCATTAACTCATAATGGCGGGTCTAGATCTTTCAATCTCCCCCTTTTTGGTGATTGATGACAAATCCATTTTCAATAACAACATTTGGATATAAATAGACATAACAGAGAATTTAAGTTAATGAACTATGTCTATGCATGCCATAAGGTGAAATTTTAAAACGTCAATCATTATGCATATGAGAATGATATACTATACATTTAATGCATTCTCCCCCTTTTTGGCAATTCTCCCTCTTTTGGCATTTTAAACAAATGAAACATCCAAATGGAAGAGTATTGATATAAACATTCTCCCCCTTTTGGTATAAATCACCAAAAACACAAGATAAAGCTTAGCCAAAAGGAGTTTTCGTAAATCAAGGAGCTTGGTCACAAAAAGTATGAAATAGACTCATATGACCAAAGGAGATTTTGTTCTCAAGATATGAGAGGAGAAACAAAGATAGGTTATAAACCTATTGATCATAACATTTTCCCTTTTAAATCAGAATATTGAGAACCACTTGAAATGATACGACTTGAAATGATATTTGAAATACATTCAAATAATCTCCTACTTTGAAGTCTTCTCAAGAACATTTTCAAATTCCAAAACGAGAAGATCAAAGATGGCCAATACTGAAAATATGTGGAAGCAAGCTCAGAAAAATATGAAATTAATCATGGAGCTAGTGCTGGCATATACACACAATTTTCATTTTGGGAGGCTTAACCAAATGTCAACCAATTTAAAGATATGAAAATCACAAAGTTTCATAAAACTGAAAAATTCAGGATTTTCAGATTTTGACAATTCATTTGAGCCTCAAAAGACAGCTGAGAAAATGGGTAAAATGGTTCCAATAAATTTGAGAAATTTTGTCAACATAGAACCAGTATAGAGGATCAAATTTCATTATTATATCTTCCTCTAATTGTGAACCCATTTAAAGATACAAAATTCACAAATCTGCTCAAAACCATGCACAAATCTGAAATTTCAGCTTTTGAGCAAAGAGAGAAAAAGTCAAAACTTTTTCAATTCAAGTCGAAATACCTTCAAATTTGGCAGAAATAAACTTTAGACTCCTGAGAAACTTATCCAAGAAGAATTTTCGAAAAAGGAGTCTCCAATCAAAAGATATGCCAATTTAAGCTTTGAAGGTAAGATTTTAGTTTAAAGAGAAGAAAAGTCAATACTTTTACAAATGAAGTCCAAATTCTTTGAAAAGTTCTAGATTTTAACTTTGGACTATTTAGAGTGTTTTCCAATAAGAATTTTTGAAAAAGGACTTTTCTTTCAAAAGATATGGCAAAATGCGCATTAAAGGTATATAAAGAGTGCAATTTTGCCTTTAAGATCCAAAATGCAAGCTAATTTGTGTTTCATGGAGATTTTTACTTTCTTGGATTTGTATGAGTTAGAAATACTATTTCAAGCCAAGATACACAAAGAAATCCGGCTCAAATAGCAAAACTCACTATATGCAAGAATATGTTATTTTGGGTCAAAGCAAGTTTTTCGGTGAGTTTCAAATAAGTATAGCTTTTCAACGGTTGGTCTTTTGTAAAAACGTTGAACTTGAGAAATGTTTAAAATGACCAACCTTATAAGTTTGGTATTAAAAACTCTTCCAAAAACTCAATAGATTTTGATTTAGAGAAATATGTCATTTAATTCAAAATCAAGATCATATAAGATCCTTTTGAGGCCAAATTTGCTATTTGTTTTCTAAAAGAGGAATTTTTACTTCAAAAGCATTTGAAAACATTTGAAATACATTTTTAAATACTTTTGTATAGTTTTTAACAAGATTGACCGTTTTGAGCAAAAAGCCACTTGTAAAAAATATTTGGACTTTCGAATGGAAGGTTTGATTTTGAAAAGCTAATCTTGCATATGATTTATAATGTCACTCCAAGAATACCAAATGAAGCAAATGAGAATGAAACACATTCATTCACAAGATCCAATAAATCATTTTGGGCAAATAGGTAAAATGGTTTCCCAATATTAATACTTTACCCAATTTTTTTATTTTATTAGGCCCAAAAATATTAATAGGTTTTTTCACAAAGAAAAATTCCCTTTACACAAAGGTTCAAAAAAAAACTTTCTCCTTTGACACACAAAGGTTCATCATCCATCTTGTCATCTCTTAGACTATATCCATCCATAATTGAATTTTGTAAGGTGCTCGAACTTCTCTTCTATTGATCTTCCATGAAAGCATTCCAAAGAGAAGAGAGAATTTTGATTGACATGAGAGAATTGTGGATACCATTTTAACGAATAAGATGATATCACTTGAAAAGATGAGACTCATGCCAAGATCTAGATGATCAAAAGAAGAAGCTACCACTTTTGAAAAGAATACCACTTGATAGATGCAATTTGCATTTGCAATCAGGGAATAGCAGTAGTAGGTAGCTAGAAAGGATATAGAGGATCAACTTGATCACTGGAAGTAGCCACAAAAGATTTAGAATTGAATTGGAATGAAATGGCTGTTTTGTCAGAAAAATCGGAAGTTCCGCCGTTTAACTTATGGTCGTCTTGGACTTCTAAGTTCCTCGATTATAACGCCGTAGTTCCGATTTTCCTGGAACTTCAGGGATTGATCTTGGAATTTTGAAGAAAAGAAGGAATTATTGTATTTTACTCCAAATCTTTGCACAATCAATCAAATAAACATCTTTAGAGTATTTCCAACTTATATAGCCCATAAAAATAAAATTTAAAATAGTTTTTATAAATTAAGCTTTTGGTTTTCGGAAAAGAAACATATTTCCATGAACTTTCATCAAAAGATCCAAATTGAGCAAATGATGAATTTTAAAGCATCCAATTGCATGTATGAGTCATAAATACCATTATGAACATATTCATATGAAGAATTTTGGTTCATATGGAAAAACTCACTTAAGTGCTAGAAAGTGACCACTTAGGTTATAGTAGTATTTTGGACGAGTTTGAAAATCAAATATCTTTTTCTAGGTTGGTCTTTTGAAAATCCTTTGAATACCAAAAATATTTAGAATAACCAACTCTAGGATTTTCCTTTTGGCAAGATTTTCAAATTCCTTTTAGAATAGATTTTACACAAAAATCTAGTTTATGTCAAAAACAAGATACTATAATGTAGGATTTTGGCTAGAAATGCATTTTTACTTAAAATAGGTTTTTCTAAAGCCAAAACCTTCGGTAAACCTTTCAAAAGCATTTGTATACATTTTGCAATTAATTTTTCAAAGAATTACTAATAGTTATCAAATTTTTGACTTTTGGCTAAAAGGCTTATTTTTGAAAAGCAATACTAGCACTTAATTTATTTAGGCACATTTAGGGATGTGATATACATGGCTATGATTTAGCACTCCCCCTTAATGTGCCACTTCCAACTTGCTCAAAATATTAATAACAACATTATGAACATAGAGCAAGAGCACCCCTTTTAATAAGATTTTCATGAAATGCAACCTACAAAAGGCATAAAGGGGCTAGATATTTCAATGTAAATACTTGTTACCGAGATGGCATTGGTTCTCGATGTGAAACGATTATCCTCAAACTTGGCTCCAATTTGATATATGGTGGAATCCATCTTTATATGAATAAGCCAAGCCTCCAATGCCTCTCCAAGTACCTATTAAGCATTTAAGTGTACTTTGGTACCCAATACTTGGTTGGGTCCACGAATGTTAGTCACAATAGATTTGGGCACCCAAATGGCCCTCACAAAAGTATTAGGTGAACTAACATTCCTAGCAAACACATTGCCATTAATATCCTTCCTAAGCAAATAATGATCATTATAAATAATGGGCTTAGGAGTGATACCTTTGGGACAATCCTTACTCATATGTCCCTTTTCCCAGCAATTGTAGCAAGTTTGAAGTTTGTATTCATCTTTTACCTTCTTTACTTGCACCTTGCCGGTTCGCCTCTTCTTTGATGACAATTGCTTGTCATGCACCTTGTTAGGGCACACCGAGGCGAAATGGTCATTTCCATTGCATCCATGGCACTTGACATTCTTCGTGTGTCTTGCATTGTGCCTTGTCTTGCTATTCTCTTTTTTCTTAGGAGTGAAGCCGATTCCACTCTTATCTTGCAAGCGTTTTTGCTTGCTCAATATTTCATCAAGAGTGGCCTTCCCTTTTAGGCTTCTTTCCAAGTCATTCTTCAAATTTTTGACTTGGGCCTTGAGCTCATTGTTTTCCTCTACAATGTTAGTATTGCAAGATATGGAGGAAATAGGAGCATCTATTTTGGAGCAACAAGGCATATCAATTAAATCCTCACATGAGGTGGATACACTAACCTTAGATGAAATGCATGAGATAGAAGCTATACATGGCAAATCATCTAATAAATTACATTCAATGCCTATATCCACTTTAGAGCTATTTTGATTATTCAGGAGGAGAGCTTCATGTTCATCTTTTAAAACATCATAATTATTTTGAAGAGAGACATACTCTTTCTTCAAAACTTTGAATTTTAATTTCTCCTTTCCTAAATATTCATTTAGCTCTTCTAGCATATCCATCAACTCATCATATGAAGGCTCATCGTTATCATTTACCTCATTATTACCTTTAGCCATAAAACATTGAGTTGATGAGGATGGAATTGAGGAGTCCTCATTTTCGTTGTCGGAGCTTGAAGTTGAGCATTCTTCTTCCGACATCCATTCTTGTGTGCAATCATCACTAGTTGAAGTGGACAATTCATATTGATCTTGAATATATGTCCACATCTCATGAGCTCTCTTGAGATTGCAAATCTTATCAAATATATCTACACTCAAAGCACTAAATAAGGCGTTAGTAGCTTGAGCGTCGAGATGTAAGCATTTCTCTTCCTCAATGGTTGGAGCAAAATAATCCAATGGAGGAGAAAAGCCTACATCTACAATCCGCCATATTTTCGGACTCATGGCCCTAAAATAACAAGACATGCGGATTTTCCATTGAGCATAATTTGTGCCATCAAATAGAGGTGCTTCACCTAGGTGCACTAAATCTCTAGTTGCCATCCTTTACTCTCTAGACGGTTAAGTCTAATATAAATGAGAGACCAAGCTCTGATACCACTTGTAAGATCGAGGTGGCCGACTAGAGGGGGGTGAATAGGCGGTTTTAAAAATCTATCGGGCTAAACCAATATATAAATACGGAAGCTAATAGCGAATTGGTTTTGCACAATTAAAACCTAAATCAACTAGGCTCAACTAAGTGCACCGATAATACAAGAGAGCAATCATACAATGATATATATAAGCAATTAAAGCAAGAATGTAAATTGCTCAAAGTAAAGCACAAGATAAAAACAAGATGGACACACTTATGTTTTACAGTGGTGTTCGGAGACTTGCGGTCTCCCTAATCCACGTTGAGGTAAGCCCAACCACGTTGGACCGGCTCCTCAAATGAGCACACACCTCAGGTAAGTCCAACACTTGGACCGGTTCCAAACCGAACCAACACCTCGCTCCACTATGGTTGCTCTTCCTCCACTCCGGAGATGGCGAGCACCAAACCACTCACAACACGCCGGGCCTTCTCACAAGTTTCTTGAGAAGATCACCGGGCACGACGCCTCCACGCCGTCTAGGTGTCGGCAAACACCAAGAGTAATAAGCCAAGCCCCTTGCTTGACTCTCACCACGTGCAACGAATGCACAAGCTCAAGTGGATACAAAATCCACCTCTAGATGCAACACATGCAACTAGAGACTTCCCTCCTTGCTCACAAGGTGCAACACATGCACAATTGAGAGGAGAAGCTCACACTAGCTCAAGTGAGTGAAATGAGATGCCAAAGATTGTCTCTCAACCGGCCAAGGTGGGTATTTATAGCCCACACACAAAAACTAGCCGTTGGGAGCAGAAATCCCAAAAATCAGGATAATCGGAAGTTCCGCCGTGCAAAAATCGGAACTTCCGTTTTCTACTGTTCATGGGCCGTACAGGTGCATAACGGCTCAAAAAATAGCCGTTAAAACTTTTGGTGCGGAAGTTCCAGAACAAATATCGAACTTCCTATTATCGGAAGTTCCGCAGTACAAAAATCAGAACTTCCTATTATCGGAAGTTCCGCAGCCCAATTTCAGCACAGACGATACTCGGTAAAAATGTCATAACTTTTGACTCCGATGTCGGAATTGAGTGATCTCGGACTCTATGGGAAGCTTATTCAGAGGGCTACACAACCCACCTATTTGATTGATCTCAAACACATTTGATCAAATCAAAAGCACAACTCAAAGAGCCACTATCATGATCTAAGTCCAAATAAATAGCAATAAGCAATCTTAGACCATGCCAAGGAAAATGCATGAATCCCAACGATTTGCAAAACACATTTGCAAACTTAGATCATGCCACAAGGTGTAGGTACATGGACTTCAACCATTTGCAAAACACATTCGCAAAAGTATAGTCACATGCTACAAGGATTAACTGCATAAGCCTAAACTATTTGCAAAACACATTCGCAAATAATAGCATCATGCCATGTAGAGCTAGAGCAAGCAAGATTGAGCTATTAACACATGATGAGACTCAAGCTACTAGACAAGACCCCTCTTAATAGTACGGCAACCTATACTAGCAATCCGGTCTTCCAACCAAACACCAAGACCGGTAAAAGACTAGGAACACATCCTTAGCCCTAGCTAGTCATACCTTTGCCGTGAGCATCTTCTTGAAGCTTGATGACGCACATCTTCACTTCAAGTCCGGGTCATCGTCTTGACATGCATCAACCCATGATGCATCCTTTACTTGACCTCCATCAACACATGATGGGTCTTCTCTTGACTTGACGATCAAATCATGATCATCTCCTTCTTCGAGATCTTGTTATGCATCAACACACGATACATCCTCTTCTTGAACCTTGACTTGATGACGATCAACTCATGATGTCATCCAAAGTCTTCGTCACCCTAGAACATAGCCTTTTCATCCAACTCATGAAAAATGTTAGTCCCACAATGATTAACAATAATTATCAAGATATACAAGCAACAAATGCTTCTAAACAAACTATTGTAGAAAGGTGCGGTACTACATCTAACTATCATGCGGTAGTTCCGATTATCGGAAGTTCCGCTCATTTCATTGCGGAACTACCGCACTTGCGAAAATGGCTAAGTCCTAAAAGGGTACTCTCTGGAAAAATCAAACCGCGCATTTTTGGACCATCCGATAATCGGAACTTCCGCTCTTATCATTGCGGAACTTCCGCACTCGAAAATCGGCTAAGTCCCAAACCGGATGCTCTCGGAAAAATCAAGCCGCGCATTTTTCGGACCATCAGATAATCGGAACTTCCGCTAGTATAACGCCGAACTTCCGATTGTGCCTGAGAGAAAGAGATTTTGCTTTTGAAACCAAACCAAAAGAGAATGCATGATCCTAAGTTGATCTTTTACCATCTTTGTATTTCCTTTTCATGTCTTCATTCAGACTCCGGGACTAAGCCTTGAACACATCTTAGCACACACATTAGTCCCACAACACAATTGCAAATAATTGAATATAAAGCAATATGAGTATATATGAACTACACAAGTTTTATATACTCAAAGGATTTATTTCAAAGTAATGATCCTTAATATATGAGGAGAATGGAATATGGATCAATACTTATGAAACCACAAAATATAGAGTGAACTCCCCCTAAATGTGTGCATACACAAATGTGTAATAAGAACATATGCACATATTCAAGTTTAACTTATGGTTGAGTTCAACCTATATTTTGGATTCGAGGAATGCAACAATATATAAGATTAAGATGTCGATTGCATACCTCATTGAATTTCACCTTTATATCCAAATGAGACTACACAAGATATTACTAGATAAAAGAGTTAGTCTCATATTTGGATTTGTCATTAATCACCAAAATAATCCATTAACTCATAATGGCGGGTCTAGATCTTTCACCGTGATCTGGGCGCCTGCTCTAAAGGACATGAGCCTCTCGAAGCTAAGGCGGTGCGTGTGTTCCGCGTTTGATCGCGCCACTGGAAGGAAGAAGTTGCGCATCGAGGCGTTTTATGCCTCGGCGGTGGGTGGTGTAGGTGAGCCCGTTTGGCAACTTATGAAGGTGACATATGACGCCTCATGGGCCAATTACAAGGGGGTTGTTTGCAACCCCGCTGCTGCGATATATGTGTGGCCGATGGTCTACGTTCAGTTCGTGGAGAGGACGGGGACATTCGGCGTGGGTGGTTCCGGTGAAGTTGCTGGAGAGGTGGTGGCTGCGTTGGTCTCTGGTGTTGGAGGAGACGCAGGCGATTAAGATCTGAGGAGGTGTGTCGACAATTTCGAGCCCAACGAAGGAGTGGAGAGATGGTGGGGCAGCCTGTATTGATTGGCACGAGTACCTGGCCGACCAGTTGCATGAGGTGGAAAGCGAGGAGAAGGAGGTAGAAACAACCACTTTCGAAGACGAAGAAGCTGCTACGGGAGATGCAGTTGGTGGTGTTGTCACCACTGACATTGCTTATGCCCCCTCACGATTGGACGACATTACAACGACATCGCTGGTTCTGCCACATCCAGAGGGGGCTGAGTGGGGGTTCAATGAGGACACCCTGCTCCTAGGACAGCGCTTCCCTGAAAAGAGCGCCGCCCAGCATGCTATTGCTAGATATGTCGTTAACATTGGTCGAACGTATCGGGTGGATAGGTGCAACCCTGACACCTACATCGTTAGGTGTGTTGATGAGTCCTATGCTGGTAAGGTCCGTGCGAAGCGGTTCACGACCGCGGCCATGGGCTTCCAGATAATGGTGCTGAAGGACCACACATGCGAGCTAGCTGAGCCACTTCATAGGCACCGCAACATGACGTTCTCGTATGTTGCCAACCTAATAAGCCACCTCGTTGCTGGAGATGTGTCCATTTCGCCAAAGCTCCTAATGGCGGATGCTGCCAATATGGTGGGGTTCTCGGTCAGCTACATGACGGCATGGTGGGCGAAACGAAAGGTCGTGGAGCGAATGTTCGGCACATTCAAAGAGGCTTACAACCTAGTCCCAAGAATGTTGCATCAAATCGTAGAATCTAATCCCGGGACATACATAAACAAGCTTGAGCGCGTGCATCCGACGGAGGGGCCGAATTGTTTTGTTATTGAAAGGGTCTTCTGGGCCTTCCGTCAGGCGATCGAAGGGTTCAAGCATTGTCGTCCCGTGCTGACGATGGACGACACCTTCCTATGTGGGAAGTACAAGGGTACCATCGTCACCGCGTTTGCAGCAGATGCGAACGACCAGTTACTCACCGTGGCCTTTGTAATTGTTGAGAGCGAGAACACCGATAGTTGGTTGTGGTTCCTGTGTAATGTGAAGCAGGCGGTGGTCCAAGACCGCCCAGATGTGTGTGTCATCTCGGACCGCAATGCTGGGTTGCTGTCCGCGTTGAGCATGATGCAAAACAGGACGCAGAAAGGTGGCCTCTTGACGAGCGGTATGTCCCGAGACAACGGGACACCGGCCTCCTGCCCTTTGCCCGCATGTTGGACCTACCGCACATGGTTCAGTTTGACGCGACACTCCTATCTGCATTCGTGAATCGTTGGAGGACAGAGACTCACACCTTCCACTTTCGGTGGGGGGAGATGACCGTAACTCTGGAGGATGTAGCTATGCTTATAGGTCTGCCACTGCGCAGTCTTCCAGTAGTGCCAGCTCCGAGGCGAGTAGACTGGAAGGTGCGTTTGGTTGAGAGATTCGGTCACCCGATTCATGAGAACATATCGGGTGTGCCACATTCCTGGCTGCGGGAGTACATGACCTACCCCGTACATGCGACTGTGGAGGCAGTTAGGACACACCTCCTCGCGTACCTTTTATTCCTGTTCAGATGGATCTTGTTTTCTACGACTCAGGGAGACTGCGTGTACCCTATCTACATCCATCTCGCAGAGTCTTTGGTGAACGCCTGGCCTGACGAGGTGCCACAGTACAGTTAGGGCTCCGCAGTGCTTTGTGCTACTTACCGAGGGTTGTGCAATGCCTCTCAACGCAGTACAAGCGGTGAGCCAGTCCTCACGGTATGCTACACACTGCTGCAGCTATAGTCGTGGGAGCACTTTCCGGTTAGCTGACCGTATTTTTAGAGCACCGTGCACCATTTCCAGTTGAGCGTTGAGCTTTACAGTAATGCTGGAGGCGACGACCCTGTTGATGGGTCTACAATGGAAACACGTTGGACACGTGGTTCCCTAGGTTGGGCCAGAGAGAGACCGAGATGTGTGTACTCTGAGTTTCATAACCTATTCGAGACTCTGAATGAGGACGAGGTCATTTGGTGGCCATGGACTGCACAGTTCGTTGCGGATACGGCCTCCTACGGACTATCCTCGCAGTGTACTCCAGACGAGACGCTCTGGTTGACGACCTGCCACCTGGTCTTCTCCCACATGATCGAGTCGTACAATCCACAGCGGGTCATGAGACAGTTTGGCCTTTACTAGGAGGTGCCACCGCCGCCAGGACGACCCCTCCCCACGAAGGCCCATTGGTATGTCGTTTTTCGGTATCATACTAGCCGCATGCCTGACTTAGATTTTTTGACATCCCAGTTTAATTGCAGGCAAACAAGGAAAGATCGGAGGAGCAATGGCGGAGGCGAACAAGCGATAGTGGGCGGTGTTGTGGGCGAGAGGCGGTGACGAGCGTCTTTGCCGAGTTACGAGGCTCGCCATCGGGCGTATGTTGCGTACTTGCAGTGGTACATTCCGTGCACTAGGTGCGAGCTTCTTGGGCGGCACCACGGCGTCGATGGAGGTCATGCGATCTTTGTTGTACTAGCGAGTCCCGATCGGCCGGCAAGCGCACGCCTCGACGAGACGGTAAAACATTCTTTGTAGAAATTTTGTCCGGCAATATGTTTGTAACATACTATTGTTTTCCTTACAGTACTACTGCCTTGAACGTATCTAGCGTGAGGGTGCCGAAGCTCTATGCTGTGGAAACAATAGCACATTTGATCGCCTCCTAGAGGCGGTGCGTGCCTTGACGGACGACGCGAGGGCTGCAATTAGGACCTTGACTTGTGGTCGTCACATTGATGTTCACGTACAGCATCACGGACACCGAGGGCACCCTCCACCCCCTTCGCCCTCTGCACCTCCCTCCGCACCTCCCTCCGCACCGCTCTCCGCACGTCCGTCGCACTCTGGGAGTCGTCGGAGCTACGGTCGCTCAGCCTCGACGCGCCTTCGGCCACAGGTACGTCATATGTCTACCGCTTGTTGTCATCCGTACTTGTCTATGCATTCCTTTCGAATATATCTGGCATTACTGTTTATTCTTGCAGCACTTGCTAGGGGACACCACTCTGCTTCAGCCGTCGTCATCACGGAGAGAGGCGCGGGACAGGACTACCTCGCCGGCACGACGTTGTTCCACTGCACACAGTGACCCTAACTCGCCGCAGCACCAGGACGACGGGTTGGGATCATTACCGCATGGCATTCAGTCGCACGTGCGGGAGCACGACCAGTGGTTCTCCAAGACGTACCAAGGGTACAATGTGCATCATTACGGCACAGACTCGCCAGGAGGATCCTCGTCCACACAACAACTTACTCATGTACGCTTTAATGTAGTTACAACAATTTTTATGTTGCACGAAATCAAGGACTAAGTCGCCTAGTACCCTTCCAGTAGGAGGAGCACCAGTGGGTGGATGATATGTTTAGGTCTGAACCAGACACCTACACTTAGATCACCGCAGCGATGCCTCCCACGCAACACCCCTCCTACGGCTTCCGAAACATACGCTGCTCCTCTGACAGGTTCACCTTCCCTGAGAATCAGCTACGCTGTTCGGGCAAGCGGCAGAACGATGTACCTAAGTAATGTCATGATCGTATAATGCATATTATGTAATATCATTGTGCATTGTGCTATTGTGATTTATGTAGTGTTAGTGTGCATTATGACATTGTGATTAATCTACAGAAAATATTCTTCGAAATAGTTAGTATAAATGACAACTCTTCCTCCCGATTTTTATGTACTAAACCTAAAAGACCTGACGCAATGCAACGCTGCAACACGAATCCTCCTCAGGCTCGCTACCTCGCGGATGCCAAATTTCCTTCAACCCAATTCAATTGCAATTCTATCCCATGCTATATATGAATGCTTTGGCTGCTATTCACCTCACTCTTCATTTCTCCTTCTCCTTTCTTCCAGTCTTAAACGGGATGTCTTCGGCCTCATCTAACTTCCGAGTGCGCAGACAGTTAGAATCACTACGGGAGCACCTGGTTTGCCCTCGTTGCAGGGATCCGGTGAATGTGTTCACCTCGCATACACCAACGAATCCACTCCGTATGTTCATGAAATGTTCAAATCTAACGGTAACTTGTGCCTAATCACCCCGAATGAATTCCATTTCCAAACAGCATGTTGTTTTTTATTCACTTGAAGCTGCAATTCTTTTTCAGAGCACAACATGTCGGTTTTAGCAGTAGGCTGATGAAGCTGTCCCAATAGTTCGAGATATTACAATGCAAATTCATGCCTTGCAAGATGACTCTCGTGGTGTTGTTGTACTTCGTCCAATGGCTAGACCATCCGATCCACCAACGCAAAATGAAGAGAATAGACTAAAAATACTGGATGAAAGGATGAAAAGAGTTGAGAAAATGCTTCAGAAATTAATTAACATACTTAGTTTTGTGGTATTTCTTCTATTATTTCTTATTCTTGCCAAGTAGAAGTTCAGTTGTAATGAGATTGTAATGTCCACTCTTTATCTATGCATCGTAGTCCGTCATGAACGAGAATGAACCAGTAACATTATCTACGCATGAATCAACTGTCGTGCATCCTGCATTACATGATGTATGCCTTTGCGACGTTATTATGCTTCTTCGTATCATCTATGCCTGTGACTAATTCCGTTACTAATACTTTCTGTGGAGTTCATGAAACTCTAATTTTTAAAAACCTCTAATCCAAATTTTGGAGACCTAAATCTGTAATGTTGGATACGATTTCAGAACACTTAGTTTTCACAACAATAAAACCACACAATTTCCCTCTACAAAGCAGGACGTGACAATCCTCTGCAAAGTAAGACGTGACAACACTCTGCCTCGCCAGTTATTCAGACTAAAAAAATAGCACTCTAAAAAGCAGGACATGACTTCTCTCTGCAAAGCAGGACGTGACAACTCTCTGCAAAGTAACACGTGACAACACTCTGCCTCGCCAGCTATTTAGACCGAAAAAACGACACTCTGTAAAGCAGGACATGACTTTGCTCTGTAAAGCAGGATGTGACAACCCTCTGCAAAGTAACACGTGACAACACTCTGCCTCGTCAGCTTTTCAGACCGAAAATACAACACTCTGCAAAGCAGGACATTACTTCTCTCAGCAAAGCAGGATGTGACAACCCTCTGCAAAGTAAGACGTGATAACACTCTGCCTCGCCAGCTTTTCAGACCGAAAATATAGCACTCTGCAAAGCAGGACATGACTTCTCTCTGCAAAGCAGGACGTGAAAACCCTTTGCAAAGTAACACGCGACAACACTCTGCCTCGCCACTCTGCAAAGTAGGATATTACTTCTCTCTCCAAAGCAGGGAGTGGTAACCCTCTACAAAGTAAGACGTGACAACACTCTGCCTCGCTAGCTTTTCAGACCAAAAAATAGCACTCTGCAAAGCAAGACGTGACCCGACGAAATAGCTTTACGCAGCGACGTGACCCGACAATTCCTCTAGGGGCTCGCCCGTAAGTTTGCAAAAAGACAAGGCAACACTTTGCATCGCAAGCTACTCACACGAATTTAACCACACAATGCCAACCCTGTGGCTTATAAAAGGAAGTGAAAAAGACCTAGAAAAGAACACTACACTACCAAACCCAACGCTACACCAGAGCTTGCTTACCATGCTGGGATGGACAAGATGAAGAGGCAATAGGACGAGATCCGCGAACTAGCAAGGGATGCTGGGGCACAGGACGAACAAGCAAGGGCTGATGTGGCCCGGGTCCGGCAAGAGGAGCTTGCCAGGATGGCAGCTCTCAATGATGATGCCCCGGAGCAACCCCTATTAGAACATTTCAACCGAGCCTTCGCCGCAACACCCGCCAAAGGGGGAGACACCACCCCTCTGTTGGTGCAGGGACACTTTCAAGTTCTTTAAATCCAAGCAGCGGCTCAGCCTGGGCATGCGTTACTGGGGTTGTCCGAACTACTCCTGTGACTATCCGGACAGTCGTTGGGATACGAGCAGCTTTCGGCAGCCGATAAAGACTACTTACACTAAGTTCCCCTACCAATTCTCCTTCAAAGTACGCACTAACAACCTCTCTCGTCTACCCGCAGTCCCCAAACCCGCTATGTGGCTACCGCAAGTGGATCGGCCTAGAGATGCACCCACACAACCAGTGGCAAATCGACTACGAGGAGTGGGGTGCCAAAAGGGCACGCGAGATTTGGGGGGACGAGCGCCGCACTGAAGAACACAACCAGCGTATCCGGCGGGAGACGTAGGCCCATCTCGAGGCGTGCAGGCGCAGGGAGCGTGAGAAAAAGAGGAAAATGGTGGTCGAGGCCAAGGCGGCCGACGAGGAGTACAACGCTGAGCTCAGAAGGAAGGGCAAATGGCCCCGATCCACGCAGTAGATCCGGCCATTCTATAGTAGTCCCCTGTCCTATCCGCTATGTTTTGTACTATCCCCTAAAGGCATGTACATGGTTCGGATGCTTGTGCCACAATGTACCGTAGTAGTAGCGAGGATGACTAAAGCAATTAGCCAAACTATCATGCCATGTAACCACGTGTAATGTGCTTCTGTCTGCGAACTCTAATGTAATTCCCGTTCCGTGCTTCCCGTGAGCCATCAAAGCAAGCATATATTGCAAGTATGCCTCTTCTAGTGGAATCTCAGAAATAACCATTCGCACCGACATCGATTCCTCCATGTTTTAGGGTATCTTCATAATCACAACGAGCGTTCTCAGCACCTTCAATTGCATTATGTACAAACTTCACAAAGTAGTTTGCTTTAACTCCACATACAGAAGTAATGTGACCAAGAACCGTAGCGACCAAGATATTATTTCTTTTCAGTTTTCCCGTTTGTGTTCTAAACCATTTGTATTTTATTGAAAATTTAACAAAATTGAATTAATTAAAATGAATAAAAATGTTCAATTTTTTACAAATATTGTATTTTTTTACATTTTTTTTTAAAAATTTGTGGCAGCAGCAGAGGGTCGGCCCCCCGCGCGTGTGCAGCAGGGGGCTGCCTCATGCCACTTCTTCTTGATCCCCACACGGCAACAAAGCGACGACAGAGGGTTATTTTGAGAATTTTGACGCTACGAGGGTTATTTTTTGAAATTTCGATGGTCTAAGAGAGCTATATATGCCCACGGCAGCAGGCGCGGACAGAGGGTTATTTTGAGAATTTTGATTTTATGAGAGTTATTTTTTAAAATTTTGATGGTCTAAGAGGGCTATATATGTCCAAATTTTCTGTCTGCGCGCGGTGGTGACACTGCACTCAGCAGATATGTGCGGTGCGGTGGGCTGTCGGGGTGGAACGGAACTGGCTACTCTGTAGGTGGAGAGTGCCTTGGTCCATGGGCTGGGTCACGCGGTGCCGCGAGCCTCGGTGCTGCCTGGGCGAAGGAGATGGGCTCGTGCCTCACGGCGCATTGAGGCCGAGGAGGAGTGGCGGCTCCGGGCTGAGCCGGCCGGCGCGCCGACCGCCGAGTTACATTTTTCTAGATTTCTCATGGGTATAGGTGTCGAGACGTAGGTTTGTTTGTCCGAGCACCAAAATTGCACCTAAAAGCCAAGCTAAAATTCGGTGTTACTAAAATCGGGAGGGTCAAATCGGTCATCCGGATCTTGACCAAGTTTGACACAAAAAATCAACTAGGGAACCAATATGAACAGAATCTGACCAAAAATATAGCATCAAATCAAACAGAGACCAAATCTAATCAACGTTATCAAAATTTAACTTAGCATACTTCTGTTTGTTCGCATGAGCACCATCCCAAACAGCCCCGTGGCTATTGCCTGGGTTTTGGGCTAAGAGGTCAATGTGGGCTTAAGAGGAATTCACTTTTCTTAACCTTTCCAGGGCCAAGTCCAATGCGCACGTGAACGCTGAACTGACAGTGGATGCGCAGTCGCAGTCCCTAGTGCTAGGTTTATGCGAGTGCATGCAGGACTTCACACTGTGCTTTGGGGACCTCTGATACAAATCATACAACTAGAGGACGAAACTAGGATCTCAGGTCGATGCATATATATCTCACCCGTCTCAGGGCCAATGATAACAAATCACACGCTCAGGTTCGCTGTTTATGAGGTGGCCAGCTGGTAGACAGAGAAGGAAGGCTAATATGCAGTAAGAACTTAAGAATCATATCATGGCCAAGCACGTCCATTCGCATTACTCATTAGCGCATGCTCTCGGAACCTTCTAAGCTCACCATGATCCAATCTGCTCTTTAACTCAATGTTCGCTGTGCATTTCTCCTCTACGCGCACAGCCGAGCGCACAGTACAAGAGCAAGTTCCACGGCCTACCAACGAGCAGTGATTATCCCACTCATGGGAATGTTCACATGGCGAAAAACATATAGGCAAAATGTGAGTGAGATCATGTAGTTCAGGAGTGTTCGGGCCAAATGCACAAAACGAAAGTGAAATACACTAGTCTATCACCACTTCAACATAGACATGTACAAAAAAAATCTATAATTATTATTATGTTATAATAACGAATACTTCACCACCATTCGATAAGTGTAACACAATGCTCTCCCAACACAATCTATAAGGGAAAATAAATACAATAATGGCACCCACAGTTCAAATAATAATTAAAAATCCATCTAGGTAGAACCACAAGTTTCCCACAAAAGAATTGCCCCCAAGTTTTCTATCACAAACCACATCCATATCCCTACGGTTGTGGTTGAATGTGTGTCCAGATCGTCTCTTTATCCATAGGGAGTGTACTAACTAATTTAGAAGTGAAGTGACCTTAAACTGGGGAGGTGTATGTAGTTACCTGCCACGATCAATGCGATCACCGATAGCACGGCCACAGCTACCAGAATGTATTGCCGCATTTTCCTTCTGCCCCTGTTACGCAGGGGTAAGGGCATGGGCTGTACCCTGTTTAGCTGCCTCATTGCCGCTGCTGGTCTAGAGGTCCTCCTTTGGGCTGTCTGTTGAGAAACCTCAGCGTCCCTAGTGTTTTCTGATGTGCTACTGTCAGTGTCTGTTGTAGCTATGGCCGTAGAGTTGCCCTCACCACTACCAGTTGCTGAGAGCGCTGCTTTTGCACCATTTCGTTTATCCTTTTTTGTTCTCTTCTGCAGATGTTTGACAATTTGGATGTAAAATCGGTAACTTGTTGCATGGACAGTCTACAGTATATCACCAAGATTCCAAGGAATGAGCTCTAACATCAAAGCAGAAAATTGTAGAAACGTACCTTTTCCTTCATCTCAGCTTCCTTCCGTGCTTTGAACTCTGCTCTTTCCTTAGCTTTTTCTGCTTTCCGCTTCTTCCTCTCCTCAGCCTCCTTAGCTAAAGCCTTTTGCTCCAATCGGAGCCGCTCCTTTTCAACTGCAGTCCTCTCCTCTCTTTCCTCTTCCCTTCGTGCCAACTCCTCTGCCTTTCTTGCTAAGTCCAACTCCTCCAGACGAGCATTTTCCTTTTCAATGTGTTTTACATCTTCCCTCTCTGACGCTGGAGCTGTAGTTGTTTCTTTCTGTAAAGAACTACCAGATGCCTTTGATTTGGCACGCTTACTGATCTGGGGGGATGCCAAAACAGGAAAGGAGTCTTCTACAGGGACCACAACTGGAACAGGCTTTTCAGGTGCTACTTCTGAAGTTAAAATGGGCACGTCTGGGCTTGAAATAGTCAGTGGAGATGGATTGCTCGGTCTTCTATTGAAATTGCTTGGAATGACTGGAGGATCCTCTTCAGGGCCAAGTCTTCTTCCATCATGGGTCCCTAATCTCCTCAGCGTGCTAAACTTGTTTGCTTCAACGTACAGATTGCGGAAGTTATCATCTTGGTTCCACATTCCCAAAACCCTCTCTACCTAAAAGCAAAAGAACATTACAAAATTTATTGATCAAAGTAGAAGAGCACGAGATTTTTGGAGGATCAAGAAAGAAAAAGAAAAGAACATTGATCAACACTTTTGGAAGCATAAAAGTGCAAGACTGTTGTAATGTAACAACATTTAAAAGAGCACAAGACAGGAGTCCTCATGAGTCATGATCCTGGTATTGACAAGAGGGTAGGGTTATGAATGTGATAAATCAGTATTTTAATACTTGGTTGTAGGAATTTCTCACCCAAAGGCGTATCTTCCCTAGTAGATTCGAGTATGGTAGATAATCACTCATGTGATAGCATAAGTACCGCAAGACATTTTGTACAGAGATACTCCAAAACGAATGCTAATGGAATGTATAGGTACTGTTGGCTAATTAGCTCAAAATCACATGGAAGTTGACCAGCGTAAGCAACTGAAACATCAAAAACCAGGGCTAAATACTGATCCTACCCAATGCATAAGCATGACCATATTTGGGGTGGGGTGGGGGGCGTTTTACCTGATTGTTACAGTATAACTGAAGTCCCTCCATGTCACCCATTGATAGGTACTCGGATGCAGTACCGCGGTCCCTCTTGTACATGAAAAAGTACTTGTTCTGAAATGCGAAAAAAAGTGAAGGATCCTGTTCAGCTTTTTACACAACAAACCAGAAATTGTAAACTTCCCTCAGTAAACTACATGCATTTTGAAGTCATTGGTGCAGTACCCCTTTTTTCTAACAAGGGAAACTTCCCCTGCCTCCATCATTAATGGAGACAGAAACATAGTAGTAGCATATTACAAAGAAACCGTACATCAGTGGTACTCAGGAGTTAAATTTTGATAACATGAGCACTGAGTGCATGATAGATAGGAGGGCAGGAGGCATGCTATGTATACTGATGACACTAAATAAAGGGTAATGTTTTTGGAAACACAAAGTCAAGCTATGAATGCCGTGTAATCAGGCATGCTCTGGAACTAATCCTAAATCGGTTTTCACCCATGTTATTCGGTGCTTGGGCTTTCTGAATATTTAACCATGCAATACACTTCAAATTTGTGGATGGTGTAAAACTTGCAAAAGATAATGTATAACTAGTTGGCTGCATGGATTGCTATTCGTTCGGCTACCACTAGTCTGCTTAAGTTGACGGATAAGACGGATGATTATCGGCAATGCAGTCGTCATGACACAGACCCTTTCTGTCACGACCAGGTCCGTTGTCAGGACCCAGATCCACGACCAGGTCTTGGCCAAAGGTTGTAGTCGTGCAGAGCAGCTCGGCTGCGAAGGAAGTAGCGATGGGAAACGGGTGGCCGGACAGCAAGAAGATGACGACGGCGAGGAGGCGCCGTCGTGAGTTCTCACGGCGCCAGCATGCACAGGAAGAAGCAAGGTAAGTTTCTGCCTAATCTTTGTTTGCC
This sequence comes from Hsuehochloa calcarea, assembly GCA_036346395.1. Taxonomy (NCBI): domain Eukaryota; kingdom Viridiplantae; phylum Streptophyta; class Magnoliopsida; order Poales; family Poaceae; genus Hsuehochloa; species Hsuehochloa calcarea. Next base: position 7,501,570 of record CM070610.1, read on the forward strand.
CTTCTATTCCATATCATTTCCCTTTAATATGGATTACATCTTAAAGAAAAAAACTTATCTAAGGAAAGACAGATTTGAAAAGCAACTAAGAGATTGATTCAATCTATTCACATTATCCTAATTGAAGAATCCTAATCTAATGGGCAAGCCAACTAACCCTAAATTGGAAGGGCCGGCGGTTATGCTGCCGCATTTTCCTCTTGCGCCACTCCATCTCCTTGTGCATGGACATGTCGCGGCCTGGCCCAGCGATTATAGTGAATCCCCACCATAACATCTCTCCCGTCCTTCAGAAACAGCTCATCCTCGAGTTGAAAGTCGAAACAAACGACGCACTTCGCTGACCTCTACCCATGTAGCTTCAGAGTCGGGTAACCCTTGCCAGGCAATAAGCACCTGCCAAATACCGCAACGAAGACGTCCTCGAATAGCTTTAGCAGGTGTAGGAAGTGCACGGCCATGATCCAACGCTGGCAATGAAGATGGAGCTGCCGGTGGCATACCATGAAAGGGTTTGAGGAGACCAACATGAAACACATTATGAATACGTGTTCCAGGTGGTAACTGTAAGCGATATGCGGCGTTTCCAATGCGCTCCAATATTTGATATGGCCCAAAAAAAACGCGAACTAAGTTTGTGATGAACTTGACTTGATAACGACAGGGCTTGACGATGTGAAAGCCGGAGCCAAACCCAATCAGCCACCTAATAATGAACTTCCTGATGATGTGCATCATAATATTGTTTCGCATAGTCTTGCGCTTGGAGCAGTCGATCTCTAATATCAGCCAAAAAAACATCATGGTCGAACAAGGCTTGATCCACCACTGGAGATAGTCATAAGAACGTAACGCCAGAGGATCCCTGCCATACACGACACGGAACGGTGTAGTTTTGAGAGCGGAATGGAACGATGTATTATAACAAAACTCAGCCCATGGAAGCCATCGAAACCACTGTTTTAGCCTGTCGTCGGTGAGGCACCGTAAATACATAGGCCGCTAATTTAGCATGCTGAGGTGCAATGGTGCGGCTGAAAAAAGCTATCGGTCCGCCTGCTTGATGAACTGCAGCACCAAACACCGATCAAGATGCATCGCACTCTACAATGAACGGTTTAGTGAAATCGGGAAGTTGCAACACTGGAGCGGTAGCCAAAGCTTGCTTGAGAGCTTGAAAAGCGAGGCTAGCCTCATCGGACCATCTGAAAGCCTCCTTTTTCAAGAGTCGGGTTAACGGAATAGCTATTGCTCCATAATCCTTGATGAAGCAGCGATAATACCCTGCCAGCCCAAGGAAAGCACGAACTGCCCGTACGGGCTTAATCTTCAACTGCCACCACCTTTTGTCGATCCATCTCAACACCATCTGCCGAGATGACGTAACCAAGATAAGACACAGTCTTGGCTCCAAAAATACACTTGGTTCTTTTGAGGACGAGGTGGTGATGTTGGAGCGCTTCGAAAACCATACGCACATGGCCCAAGTGCTCGGACCACGATAAGCTGTAAATCAAAATATCGTCAAAAAACACAAGCACGAACCTTCGAAGATAGGGGCCAAGGATTTCATCATCAATGCTTGGAACGTCGCCGGGGCATTAGTGAGGCCGAACGGCATTACCAGGAACTCGTAGTGGCCTTGGTGTGTACGGAAAGTTGTCTTCTTCACATCATCAGGATGCATGCGGACTTGATGATAACTGGAACGGAGGTCTAGCTTCGCAAAAAAATGTGCTCCCCTGAGTTCATCAAGTAGCTCTTCCACCATTGGAATTGGGAACTTATCTTTCACGATCTATCCATTTAGCGCCCGGTAATCCACACAGAATGTCCACGACCACGAATTATCCTGTTTCTTGACCAATTGTACGAGCGGTGAAAATTCTGATGTACTCACGCGATTTATTCCTTATGCCATCATCTCCTTGCATTGTCGCTCCAACTCGCCTTTTTTCAATTGTGGATAACGGTATGGCCGAACTGCTACAGCATTGGTGCCGCTCTCCAAGTGAATGCGGTGATCACAGCTGCACCCTGGCGGTAAACCGCACGGCTCGACAAACAGTGCTACGAATTCTTCAAGATCGGCATCAAGTCATTTTCCTCGCCGACGAGTGCATGAATCACCCTCTTGCTTGGTGTGCACCCTTGCCAGCAGAACCGTGTGGTCCGTGTGCCAAAAAAAACATGATCAGGTGCCCGAAATCCCACACGATTGGCCCCAAAGTCTCCAACCATTGGATGCCCAACACCAAATCAAATCCGCTCAAAGGAAGTGAGTAACAGGCCACGTGGAACTCTTTGCCGTGTATGCTGATCTTCCGGTCATGGCATATGCCTCCGCTCGCCAATTGGTCCCCACTAGCCACCGCCACCTTGAGCCCATGGGGCCCTGCGTGTATGGGCCAACCAAGCTGATCACGCACCTCTTCTGCTACAAAATTATGTGTCGACCCCAAGTCAACTAGGGCCATGAGTAATGCTCTGCCTACTGTCACCTCCAACTACATGGTGCGGCCCGTATTAATGTCGGTCACGCATGCAAGGAGATTCCAGGGTTGGGTTCCTCTCCTGAATCATCGTCGTCACTCCTGGTCATCTCATTGACAAACTCAGTGTGTAACAATTGCTTGCACTCATGAGCCGGAGTAAACTTCTCATCACAATTGAAGCAAAGCCCTTGACGCTTCCGATTCGTCATCTGGTCTGGCGTGAGAACGCGACGAAACACGCGTTTCGAACCGTTCCCAGTCGGGTTGCCTCCGGCCGAAGATTTGGGAACCACGGGTACCGGCGCTGATGCCCTGCCCGTGAAAGCAGGCCTCGCGGCCGACTTGGGTGGGCGTGCTGCTACTGCCAACCCAGCCATGATGGTGGCGCGACGCTCATAAGCCCGTGTGAGGCTCATAGCCGTCTCCATCGTTCGTGGCGCTTGTAGGTCAACGTCGATGCTGAGCGGTTCTTTAAGTCTGGCAGTGAACAGCTAGATCTGTCAGGAACTGGTCGATGTAATCGTCGATAGTCCTCGTACGCTTGAGTTGCACTATCTCGCCCAGGGGGTTATGCCGCAACGGTGGCCTGAAGCGTACGATTACGAGGTTCGTGAAACGACGCCACGACGACGTCCCTTCCTCGCGCTCAAGCCGGCAGAACCACATCTGGACACTGCCGGTTAGGTGGTATGATGCTAGCCACACCTCTTCTTCCATGGTTCGTTGGCCACAGAAGAATTGTTCGCAACGACTGACCCAAGGCAGCGGATCATCCTTGTCATCAAATGTCGGAAAGTCAAGCTTATGGAAGCGGGGAACCCCGGCGTGCTCGGTCGCGGGCGATAGCAGGTTCGGCTGGCCTGGCGGCGTGATTGCTTTGCGGCGCCAGTGCTCGTGCCAGCCCCCGAGTTTCTTGTGTCGTCAGTCTTGATCATCTCTACGCACGCTAATCGAATGGTATGGCCTTCAAGTCGGTTGTTGATGGTGGCGAGCTGGGCGCCGTGGTTGTCTATCGTCAGGAGCATGGCGTCGAACCGAGCGATGAGCTGAGCGAACATCGCAGCCGTGTCCGGAGGGTCAAACCGTCGTTGCTTGACATGGTCGATGCAACGGTAGGCTCTGATACCAAGTTGTCACGACTAGGTCTTGGCCGAAGGTTGTAGTCGTGCAGGGCAACTCGGCTGCGAAGGAAGTAGAGATAGGAAACGGGTAGCCGGACAGCAAGAAGATGACGGCGAGGAGGCGCCGTCGTGAGCTCTCACGGCGCCAGCAGGTGCAGGAAGAAGCAAGGTAAGTTTCTGCTTAATCTTTGCTTGCAGCTCTATTCCATATCTTTTCCCTTTAATAGGGATTACATCTTAAAGATAGAAACTTATCTAAGGAAAGACAGATTTGGAAAGCAACTAAGAGATTGATTCAATCTTTTCACAATATCCTAATTGAAGAATCATAATATAATGGGCAAGACAACTAACCTGAAGGGGGAGTCATTGCCCAACTAACCCTGAAGGGAGTCGACAACTATGCTACCGCCCAAACCAACTAACTTGGAAGGGTCTGCAGTTATGTTGCCGCACCTTCCCCTACCGCATTTTCCTTTTGCGCCGCTCCATTTCCTTGTGCATGGATGTGTCGCGGCCTGGCCCGACGATTATAGATCCCCACTAACACTTTCACTTCTCGTAGAAGATGGATGGAACAAAAAATGGTTGAATGAACCAGCCTAAGTGGGTTCAATTCTAAAGGATAATCATATTCTTAGTTGCCTCGGTTGTCTACCCCTCCGTGGGTTGCTAGATTGGGCGATTGGGCAGGAAAAAAGGAGTTAACAAGGAGTATGGGTGGTCCGATTTTGCATCAGTTATCTTGGTTCGTAAGTACTCCTATTTCTATTTATACCTCGTACCCTTTCTTGTAGTAGTCAGTCTCTACGTTCTAAACAAAGTAATGGGTTCCTTTGTTTATTTAGCATAAAAAATATTACAGAACAGAATGAACAAAAGCTACAATCACCCCTTGAAAGAAGCAAGCTTCTTACCTTCTTGACTGGTTCCGCTCTCAGCTCAACCCAATCACTGTAGGCCTTTTGACGTATTTCATTAGCAGCTCGAAATTCGTCATTCAAATTTCTCAAAATTGTTCTTTCGTCATCATAGGATTTTTGAATCTTTCTTGTGTTTTCCTCAAGGGACTTCAGGTTGTTGAAAAGAACATCAGAATCCTTCTTCAAAGTCTAGAAAGAGAAAACAAAGGTCAATCTGAAAATTGATGAAATATGAATTGAAAAGACAATTACAAGGTGCTGCTTTTAATACCTTATGCTGCTCGTGAATGTGATCCTTTTGATGGAATGCCTCGCTGATTTCAGCATTCGAGCCCATGTTGGAGCATAATTGCTTCCTTTGGGCTTTTAGCTCATTAATCTCTTTAATGAAAAGCTTCTCTTCCTTTAAAGAAATGGTCTCATGTTCCATAATGTTCTTTTTCCTTGCAATCTAAATCATCATAATGTTTTTACGAAAAGATATCAGATCTAAAACCACAATAGAGTAATATGAAAGGAAGGGAATAAAGTCGATGCACCATGATATAATACATCATTGCAGAATCCTTACCATCTCATCAATTTCTTCAATTGAATTTGCTTTATTCAACTTCCCGATCACTGACCGCACACTATTTAAATCATGCTTCTTATCACCATGAGCAGCTCTAGCTTCCCTCTCTTCTTGCCGTGCTACCTCTACTTTTTCCCGGTACTCATCACAAACAGCCTGCAATACATTAATCCAAAATTAAGAAACATGCTAGGGAAGGAAAAGGAGGAGGGTGAACATTAGGAGGCTCATTACCTTTTGCTTTTGCTTACGAAAATTAATTGCATCTCTTTCCTGGGTCAGTCGATCCATATGAACTTGCGCATCCTGTGCTTTTGCCCAGAGATCTTCACCCGCAAATTTTGGGACCTTTATTAAGTAGATCCTCTGTTGCCTAATGACCTGTGTATCTCCCTTATTACTCTTACCAAGATCCACATGTGACTCACTGGAGTCTTCAACAATCTTTGCCTCATCTGCATGTGCATTTTCGTCATCATTCTTGTGTTCCTCCAGGACTACTGTGTCAATGGATGAAGGTTCCAATGCTGTTATACAAGAACAACAATAAACATTAACTTTTACAAACAACTATAATAAGCATTAACTTGAAGGAGAATAATAAATTGGAACAATTAAAAAGGATACCCAAAGAAAAATGATTGCATACCTTCCAAACATTTGGTTTCAACCTCATCAGAAGATTTAGTGTGTGCATTTACGTTTCCAAAGCAAATATCTTTGCCTGTGTCATCTGACGGGTACGTCTCCTTGTCTGTACAAGGAGCCTTAACCTCAGGTTCCAATGTTACATCTGAAGGGAAAGGCTCTTCAATTGAAGAAGCCAGCTCATTTATTGGAGAGGAGCCTTTATCTCCAGTTGAGGAAAGCTCATCACGCGTAGTTGATGTGTCGCACATTTCTGATTGATATTTATGAGATTTGCTATCTGCACCTAAATTACTCAATTCGTCCTTTTGGGAAATATCACCAACTTCACCAACCACAGCAGATTCATCTCCTGTAGCAGAAGAGGGTTGAGCATGATCAACGGCAACAGCTTCATCTTCATTCAAGGAAACAGGTTCACCTTGATCAACAGCAGTTTCACTAGCTTTTTCTTGAGATTCATCTCCTATTTCAGAACTGAGTTCGGCGTCATCAGCCACAGCAGTTCCATGTTCCATAGAAGCACCAGATATAACTTGATCAACAGTGGTGCTAGATATTTCTCGAGAACGACATTCTTCTGTTTGTATGTGGTCACGACTTTCCAACTCAGTATCCAGGCTTGAATGCTTGATGCTATCATTATCAACCAAATCAATGGGCCTCGGCTCATTATGAAAGGTAGAAACTGCAGCTGCTTGCAATGGAACAGCATCAACAACCTCCATCTCAACCTCTTTCCTTGGCTCTGCCTCTACTACACCATTATCACTTTTATCGGCTAGACTAACACTAGGTGCTTCTAACTGCTCATGCTTTCCAGTTTGTACAGAAGAATCATCACTCTGAGCTAATTTTGCCTCCTGGGGACAAGGTGGTCTGGTTAGCTCCTTTTCCTCAACTTCGCCGGATGAATTTACATGCAGTGGTATACTCCTGTCTTCAACTGCAGTCCTGAGCTCCTGTGTTTGAACGCTATCTGCTGTATTCACTTCCACCATATTGCCAGCCTTCACATCAGAATCCGTCGTGTTTTCATCACCTACAGCAACATCGACCTGGACTTTCTGATCCCCGCTCGATTCAATAAATGGATCTGATTCTGGTTTTACAGAATGAAGTATGCCAACAGAAACATCATTCTTGACCAATTCATCACCTTGCACAATTTCTTCGCTTTTATTCTCAGTTATCACATCCAGACCAGCTACAGCAGGAACAGCTTCATTTATTCCCTCCTTCATAGGAGGCTTTGCTTCCTTGTAAGAGAAAACAGCATCAGCTGTATTTCCATCGCACAAATTCCCCTCACTATCCTTGTCTATTTGGTCTTCCAGTTGAAGAACATCAAGGGTGGCTTCACCCTCTCCCTCCTCAATTCCAGGTTCAAGCTCCACAGAAGCATCAGCATTGTCCCCAGCATAGCCATGCCTGTTTGCAACAACTTCCTCTTCTATGGGCTCCTCACAAGTATAAGCACCGCAATCGCTGCTAGATGCATCCAGCATTCCTTCAGATACTTCAGCCTCAGTTGTCGGTGCTCCTTGTTGGCCACTTTGTTGCCCTTTGCTCTCATCGGCATGAGACTTGAACTCAGAAGATGATGTACAAGAATCAGCACTCCTGTCAAGATGATCATGCCCATTGGCCTGCAAAGCATCATCCTGTTCTCCACAGGCAGCATCCTGCTCTACCAATTCTGTGACATTAGCGGCACCCTGTTCCTGTTTGCCCTCATTGGCAGGACTCACAGGCTCAGTAGCAGTTACACATGAATCAGCATCATCATGCCCATTCACCATCGAAGCACCTGATCCATCTGTACCCAGCTCCACCGGCTCCATGACTTCAGAAGTACTCTGTTCTCCTTTGCTCTCCTCGCCACAAACCTCATCCAAGGTAGTGGAACCAGATTCAGCATGTGTTAGGGCGTCATCCTGCCCACTCGACTCCGCAGCAGCATCTGCACCATCCTGTTCTTCAGTAGCAGCATCATGCGCCACCAATTCAGCAACATCAGCAGCAGCACGTTCTTCCCTTGTGCTCTCCTTGTCATTAACCTCAGAATCCACAGCAGGTACAGCAGAATCAGCACCAGTGTCAGCATGGTCAATTCCAATGGCTGCCAGAGCCTCTGCCCCACCCTGTTCTACACTGGCAGTCTCCTGCTCCACCAATTCAGCAACAAAATCAGCACTGTGCTCCCCTTTGCCCTCACCCACACCATCCTCATACTCCGCAGCGGCACGATCGTGCCCTTCAGCCAACGAAGCACTGAGGGCGGCACCCGAAACGCCCAATTCCCGTTCGGCGGCCCCGTGAGCTCCGCCTGCGGCCGCATCTGGACCTGCATTGGACGATGGCTGATCATCCTCGTCCGAGGGGGAATCCTCGTCGAGCCTGTCGTCCGGATTTGAGCCCCGTCGGAGTCGCCGTCCCCGTGATCTCCGCCCGCGGCTTGCATTGGACGGCGGGTGATTATCCTCGTCCGAGGGGGAATCCTCATTGAGCCTCCGGTCCAGATCTGAGCCCCGGTCGGAGAGACATTCGGAGTCGCCGTTCACGATCACGAAGGAGCCGCCCACCCCCTCGCCCTCGCGCTCCTCCGCCGGCCTCTCCCCCGGCGGGGCGGCCGCCACGGCCCCCTTCGCTGCCGCCAATTCCGCCTTGGGCGCCTCGCCGGCGCCGTTGCACGCGGTCCCCTCGGCCGTCATCGCTGCTCGCCCGCGGATCACGCCCCGACACTGCAAGCCAAAACCAACCAACGCAGCAAACACCCCGCCCGTCAGTCGCTACCTCCCCAGATCACAAAATCAACAGAGCCAGCCACCTCAAAAGGACCCAACACAAAACGAGAGCTTCTCCCAAAGAGGGGGAAATCTCGAGGCACGAACTACTTACAGCTCAGGCGGATCCGGGAGGCTCCTCCTCCTCCTCTCCCCTCCAAGGAAGGGAAGACGGGCGAGAAGAAGCGATCCGAGCGCGCGGCCGACCGGCGAGGGGTGGAGCGATGGATCTGTCTCCCTCTGCGCCTGCGTGTTCTGTTTTGCTCTTTTCGAAGGGGTTTTTGTTGCGATTTATTCCCACCCGGATCCAGTTCGCGGTAAATATATACCGGGTTAGAATACTCATGCTAGTCGCAGAAATTCCGGAGTGGTACGTGTACTATCCAGACTTGTTACGTCTGGTGGAGTCCAGATCTCCTTGCATCGCATCGTACTCCGACCCAGGTCCACCGGTGCGCGTGCCGCGTGGTGGTGCGGGGCGAGCCGACGGGGTGCGGCCAAACAGTGGCTTGGATCATTGGATGTGCACCGACAAACTTGGCTCATGAGTTTGTGTTGTTGAATACTTGACAGATAATCAATCCAACCACGTAATAAACGTTAAAGATATACACTATGTATAGAGAACTAGGTTCTTTATTTATTTATATCTTATACACGATGTCCTCATATTTATAGTCTACAGCTCCAAAAACAATTTAGTCTTTTAGCCATACTAGTTATATACTCGTGCGTTGCTACGGAATATTCAATAGAGAAACATATTGTATTAAGAATCAAAATAACATACCTGCCACATTTCAGTAAAAATAGGAACAGTTAATACACATTGAACATCACTGTTATTTAAGCATGAAGGAAGTTAAAACTATCCCCTGCAAACCATATTTTTCTCCATCTTAAAACCCACCACCAAGAAAATGACTAACTTTTCACTTATTGTTGTTAAATCATGCAAATGTCTGGATGATAAACTATACGGTTCAACGAATTTGCAATCTTAGAGGAAGGTCAAAACTTAAAACCACACAGAAAGTAACCAAAACCAAAAAATCATATCAGTCTTAAATCTTAACTCACTCTTCTTCAATCTTGCCCATGGCCTATTTAGGACGATATAGCCCTGCAAACAACATCAAAATCAAACCTTGGAAGCATTTAAAAAATAATGATGTTTTCCCCTGAGTGTACACGCAATCGAACACATACAAACATTACACACCTAACATAACATCAAGGAAATTCAAAATGATTGTGCAAAGAGCAATAATACAGTCTGGATGTGGTTAACAGTTGACACTTGTCTTAAAATAGGAATACAAACAAATAAATGATAAATCAGGTTGACAATATGATTTTTTAAAAAATAGAACCAATTTAACATTTCAACTTGAATGTGTTTCAATTCTTCCTAAATGCCCCCACCCCACACAAGTGTGGGACAAACTTTTCAAAAGAATTATACAAAACTGAAAACAAATATGACAGAGAAGAATACAATTAGTTCTACATGAATACAAAAGGTGATCATGTTGCATGCTCGGTGTCAGTGCTATTTGGCACAAGTGTCGGACCCCAACAAGTTTCACTCGAATTAGACTCACGGACTGGCATAGTTTTTCTATTTGATAGAATAGAGAAAAATAAGCAAATATTATGCCAAAACTACATGAAAATCGTATGTGAGTTTACTTGTCTACCTTTGATTTTGGGCATATGTAGAAGCATATTCATTTAGACAATCAAGTGCCAGAAAAGGGAAGCAAGAATGAATAAACAACATGATGTGTGGACGCAAGTATCCTACTTAGTGCATATTAAAAAAAACATGTGTTTGCAATAGTTGATAAGTAGCTCTCACTATAGTTTTTATATTTCTTGTAGGGCTGAACAATTGGAAGACCAACAAGACTCGTCCATTTGACTAGTTGGTTTTTTGAAGCAATGCCGCACCAGCAAGAGTTGACAGCAAGCCTACATAACAACATGAAGAATGAGATATATTTTTTTAGTATTTTTGTTTAGAAATGAATGCTAATAAGAAGAAACATTGGTCATGTCACTTTGATTATATCTATATTTTCCAAATAAAGTCATTCAAAAAAAAGCAAAAGAAATGTCTTACATTAATATTAATTCCATGCTTCTTGCATATCCTGTAAACCTTGCCATTCTTCTAACCTACAGGGAAAAGACATGCACATAGTTAGCATTAGGATTCACAAAGAGAATAATTAAACAACGAGTGATAGGAAGGAATACCTTCTATTGCTCCTGAATCCTGATAGAACAATAATCTATCAAAAGAAACGACAGAAAATGGAAGGAAGTCCAATATTGTGCAACTTGCAATTAAACTATAACTATAATCCATCACACCTGGATTTTTGATTGGGAACGGAGCAAAACTGTAGGAACGAGGGGTTAGTGTAGGCAAAGAGACACAAAACAACACATAATTAGTTCATCACAAAAAGGATAAGGGAACCCCGATGCCAACTGCGATTGAAAGGAAGAAAGCAAGCGCGATGCTCGCGAGGTGTCACACTGTTGCCTCTCCTTCAGTCGATCGTCACACCACTTCTGTGACGACCAGGAAGCCATGGTTATGGACTACATGTAAATCCGTTCTCATAGGATGTAACATGTAAAAGGAATTTCTCCAAATCAAAGCATACAGTGCAGTTAGCATTATTGACACCACATATTTGTCTGATGTTATTCAGGACCTATTAATTGAAAGCAAAATAGGAAAACAATTAATGTTGAGTAACCGATAAGGATTAGCTAATAAGGATTCCAACCTAAAGTACTGAAAAGGTGCACTATGGCATCCTTTGTATTTTAGGTCTAAACGGATGGGGTTGGAGCTAACTTCTGAATTATGCGCAATGTCTGTCAGCATGACATCTAAAACTTTTGCAGCTACTAACCATGGTAGTGAGGTCCCAGCACCAATCTGTAAGTTATAGATGCAAATTAGAGCAACGTAAAATATTTTAAGTGACACTAATACAAAGGACTGTGAAATTTCATAAAGAGAAGAGACTATCCAAAGCCTCAAAACATGGTGAAGAATGTTATTTGAGAAATTGGGACTGAGAACTTAGATTTTTCATAGCCATATGAAATTACCATTTCACACTACATCACTAAATCAGAGCTGCTGCACGCACCTAGATGTTTGTATTGTTGGTACTATATAAAATTATGGGACTAATCTCATCTCATATTAACCGTCAAAGCTTGGTATAGTTTAGTCAGATAAAGTTGCAGTTTAGAGGCACGTGAGAAAGAATCCATGTAATACTCCATAGACATACCTTTGCTTTCTATTCTCACTCAACTTATTGATGACATTTCCAATAATCATCAAGCTTTTGTTAATATGCTTCCCCTCCTTGAGACGTACACCTCTAGCCCATGTCTTGGTAATTCTTTTTGAACTAGCTAAATCCACCAAGTTCTACATGTAAAGAAACAATGTTAGTCACAACATTCTTGACACACTTACTTTACTTCATACACGGGTATTGAGTGAGTAGCACATACCAAGACAGATACACGGATAGCATCTCTGAGTCCATCTGGTCCTTAGCACTGCTTTCGATGACCTGGAACCAATAGAACGACAAAATCTAGAGTTTTGACATCACTTTCACTCTATGTAAATGGTCTCAAAACAGCTTCAATCACTTGTGGATTCAGAATAACATACCATCCTGGAAATAGTATGGGACCGGCTACTCCACACATTCATGTTTGTCTCCCCAAAATGTCTATTAGCTGAAAAAAAAGCTTCTAAACCGGTGGGGAAAAAAGTAAAATAGGTACTTGAACAAGTAAAATAGTATATGGACATAAATGGTACTTTCTCCAAGCTCGAGAAGCTCAAACACTTGCTCAGCGCTGTTCACAATCTCCTCCCATAGCCGGCCACATACCGCGCTGTAGCAGCAAAAACAGAAATAGTTACATAACATGTCTTGTAATCTGAAGAAAATCTGGATCATTTCTTGCACTTACATCCAAACTTTCGTGAATCGGCAGCTTCTGGCTCCCGAGCATCAGGAGGTCATTGATCTCCTCATTGTAAATCTCCATGTACGACACCCTGATCAGGAACTCGCGGTCCGCAGCCTACCCCGACACCAAAATCCAACTGAAGGTACAAAATAAAGCAATCTCAGTATCTAATTAATGAAAGTGGCGTCGTGTTGGGCATTGGAGACCAATATCTAACCTCTCGTGCGGTGTCGAAGACGTCGTGGACGACGAGCAGGATGATCCTCGGGTGGCCGCCGGAGTAGTTCATGGTGAAGGTCTTGCACAGCTGGTCGTAGGCTAAGGCGGTGTCGTTGAAGCCGTCAACGGCGGCAAGGATGACGGAGTGCACGAGCACGCCGTAGATCCACGCGTTGGTGGTCGTCTTGTCAAACACATGGTCTTCAGTTCTGCACGAGAGGGGGGTTAGAGAGGGAGGGTTCGAGATGGGAGGAGGGAGGGGCGGTGGCTTACCGAAGCCGAAGGAGGCGCCGGGGAGGGGAGCGGCACGGTGGAGGCGGGAGATGCGGGTGTCGTCGATGCGCCACTCGCGGTCGCCACCAGACATGGAGGAATCATCGGAGGAGGCGGGGGCGGTCGGGCGAAAGCGGACGGTGACGGAGATCTTCTCCATGGCCGTGGAGGAGGACGGCGAGGGATCACAGGGTATGGAGGCAACAACTAAGGGGCGAGGGGTCGCGGCACGCGAAGGCGGCAGCGGAGGGACGATCGGGTCGTGGCGTGGATGGGAGGGAGGTACAAGCGAGGGGCGAGCGTGGCATGAGTGCAAAGCGATGGGAGGGAGGGGCAGCTGCGGAGGTGGGCGAGGGGCGAGGGAGGCGCGGGGTGGATGGGGAAGGGTCAGGCGGCAGTTCGCGGAGGAGAAGTGGGGGTCGAAGTGGGGTGAGTCACGGGTAGGGAGGGGACGATCACTCGGCGAACTGTGCGCACGGAGAAACCGAGAAAGGAGATGCAGATTCAACGGCTCACATCACATGAAGGAGGACAGATTCAATGGCTCACATCGTATAAAGGGGGATGGACAACCACCAATTCTTTCTTTTAAGTAGTAGAGACAATTAGGTTTTGTAACACTCCCCTTTGGGGCAATAGATAACGATATATAAATGTCTCATCAAAACCTCCTTCCAAAAAGTTATTGAGAAAAAAGAAATAGAGTAAAGAGTACATTACATTCGTAAGTTGTATTACACTTGTTACATCACTAAAAACTTTAATGTGAGAAAACTTCAGAAAAACTCACCAAGAAAAAGAGTACAACGTTTAATCTTCGGGATCCAATCTTCAAGATTTTTGATAAACCCCTGGGATTTGATAAGGGTTATGATATAGAGATTTACTCCCCTAAACTCTGCAACTCTTTAAACCGTCTTTATTCCAATGCCATGAATTATTCTTTTGAAAATTGGATGCAGGCAAAGACTTGGTGAATAAATCAACCGAGTTTTCGCAAGACTTTGTTTGCAGGATATTTACTTCGACATTCATCCGAGTTCATAAGGATAGAAAAATTTAGGAGCAATGTGCTTCAGAATGTTGCTCTTGATATAACCCATTTGCATTTGTGTAATACAAGCATCATTATTTTCATATATAATTGAGGAGGCATTAATGATATTAATGTCGCGATATTTCGAATGTGGTTAATCACACGCTTGAGCAAAACACATTCAAGTGAGGCTTCATGTAGTGATATAATCTCTCGGGTGGTTGGTAGAAGTAGCTACCAAGGTCTGTTTAGATGACCGCCAAGAGGTGGCTGCACTAGCACAAAGTAAAATAAATCCATTCTGGGATTTTATACTGTAGATATTTGACAGATAGTCACCATATCTTTGGGATTTAGTAATAATCGTTAGGATCTATACATGGTCTTCATGATCTTTGCATTGTCGATCAATTGGATCTAGACTGTTAAGTGGTAAAACATTAAAGGTGAATTTAAACAGTAATCATCGTATCAACACCTTCTATACTTCACTAAGATTTTCAAAATTTCAAGTATGAAAATCAGTGTTTAACATATGCTCTCCTTGAAGACAACTTCCAATGAAGTCTTGTTCCTCTGATACATTTCATACATTTTTTGAAAATGAATATAGGCAATGATATTGTGATCAAGTCTTCTGGATTATCATAATTCAGAGTCTTACATACAAATATTCTATTACTCATCTGGAGATTTTATGATAAATACTATTCGGGAGTAACATGATTAACTTATAAAATACCACTATTTGATTGTGCAACACAAGTAAATTATCCTTGCTGAGGATATATGGTAATACTAATTGCCAAGTCGTATGCCTTCCGGATACGATCTATCAAAATCTTTCAGGGTCTTAATATTTTGTAACTATTTCTGTTAACTATCACTGGGTGGTTAAAGTTATAACGAATAGTCTGTTTTACAAAACTATAAAGTATGGTTGTAACACTCTTAGAGTAAAATATAATCAGCCTTAGTTTTGGCATTTAGGGGATTAATTGCCAATATCACCAATGTATGTCGTACCTTCATGCTACTGGAGGAAACCACCATTCCACTAACTTTTGGTGGAAGATGCACTTTATAAGTACTTATGTGGAGCACTTCTGTTTTTTAGGTTTCTCATTACATTCTTTCGGTCTTGATGGGTCCTTATCCACTTCTAGGGATCATATGATCATTGGTGTGATTAAGAGATCGACTGTTAAGATAATTTTTCTTCCAAAAGATGTCTATAGGTAAAAGGCTATTGGGTATAAGTTTTATATATATTACATTTTTGTTTCCTTTCTTACTAGGAATTTTTTAGTCTTTTGAGGATCTCGAGGGTTTTTAGAACCCATTGACTGCATATTTATATATTTATTTTTTCATATCATTTGCTAGAATTATTATGCAACGGGACATTATATCATTCATAATAGGAGAGTAACGGTTTCTACGTGGACCTTTGAACCATAGCTTTTAACCATTTCATTATATTCATAATGACCCATCAAGTCTCAACTACCTAGTTTTAAGATTTTTATTTAGCAATTATGGTTCACTCTCATATGCCTTTATTATGTGACCCGATATGAACGCTTTAAGCGCTCGGTCGTGGACTTTGGTTTCGGATCCTTGTTCTCATAAGAGAAACTTTAGCAATTGTAGATGCAAAGTGATCGGCGATAACTTTTCTCCCATATCCTCCAAATTGAGGGTATCTCGGTGTTAACATGATCTTTGTTATTTCCCAAAAAAAAAGATTCTTGGTCGTTCCGCACTCCCAGCATTGTAATATGTGCACATCACGTTGTTGGGGCTTTCATCTTCATGATGAACATCTTCATGGGGTATTTCACCTTTAAGGTGGGTTCTCTTTAGAAGAGTTAAATGAGTGATTAATAATTATCTTGACTAGTGTCATTAGACCTTAGACCCGCAAGCGTTCGCACAGGCTTTAGATCAAGAACCAATAAGTCAATTTCGCAAAGGTGGACGTACTATAAAACTCGGGGTATTCTACTCTTAGCGACGTATTTACTACAAGTAAACACTGTGGTTACTCCTCCATAATTGAAAAGTATCTGGTAGGTTCCCCGCTTTTGGCATATAGGAGTATAAACTAAACTTTAAGTTTAGCTTAATTAGTACGTGTATCTTAGTAATAAAGATCTTTTTCTTCTAGAAAAATACGATGATATTCGAACTTTTGGGCATTTCTCTCCCCCTAATGCCGAGATTTGATCTTTATTAAATAGCATACTACAAAATTCTCCTATCATGGACATATTTGACCAGTTGAATTTCAGATTCAACATGACCCTCAACAACTGGTGGTGACCTAAAGGTGTATGCTACAATGGTGATAACATGTGAAAAATGTTTGATTTCTCCAACACGCATAAATTTCAACAAGGGGTTTGATAATTATATTAAGTGAGCTAGACTTTTATCAGTGCAGTGGCAAGAAAACTGCATGATACTAACATTCCGTAGGATATTCCAACTTTGGGTTGGTTATTAATCTGCGATGAATGTCCCATACGAGGAGTCCGAGAGTTGGCAGACTTATTCTATAGACTAGCTTCTTTATTATTTATCTAAGTTTTGATCCAATTGCTCATACCATATTTTAAATAATTTTGATCATTAAACTTCAAGTTTATAACTACGCAACATATTTTCTTATGGTTATCAGTAGTGTGTTCTAATAGCATAATACTACATGATGCTCGAGGAATATAAATATAATATTGGAACATAAAATATTTTACCATTGTTAATCTATACAAAAATACTAGATTTTCTTCTGAACTTCAAATCTTAGTTGAACCACCCAGATAGTAAACTATTAAACAGAAATATCTATTGTTCAACACGAAGACTATATTTAATTAAGGGTGATAAATTGTGACCTGATTTTAATTTGTAATGCCATAATTAATATGACCAAATTTAGATCATTCAGGATATAAAAAAAATCCAATAGTTCATTATATTTTATTTTGGGATCTATATTTGCTTTAAACAAGTGATATGCCTTCTGATGGTGATGCAGTTGCAGACCGTATTTACCAATTTATGCATGTGTTATTTTCGATGAGTATGACACGCTTCGGTGCATAGCCAACATGACATATGTGCGACTGCGTTAAGCGGTCATCAATTTGACATGTGCTTTCCCACATGCTAGCGGTTGACATATTGCTGAAGGCACAAATCAATTATCCTTTGTGGGCAGCAATGAGTGTGGTTGCTAACAATATGGGTAAGAGCAATAGCGTAAATGTCATTTTCCATATCAACTGGATAAGGATAATAATAGTGCAATTTACTTTAATTATCTCCTAAAATAAACTAGATTAATTTATTTCTTCAGGCTAATTTGCTCATAGCTTTAACCTAGGATATGCCACTGTGTCTACCATGACTCTTGTTTTGAACATTTAATCTACTCTTCAGCAGGAGATAAGATTTTAATAGAACAACTTAGACCATTATTTTTTATAGTATCTGGAAAATAACGATCTAATATATAAGATTCCAGCCTAAAGCAAAAGATAAGAGATGCTCAGCAAAAGCAGGACAAGCTTGACGGGGGTTGAATCTATACTACTAATGCAACTCGTGTAAGAAAATGACATCTTTACAAAATTAAAGGATAACTAGGAAATTGCTATAGGTCTATATGGAGCATAATATGGGCTTATCATTGATGTCTTTCATGAAAAACGAATATCCACTTAGTGATGTCAAACATGTCCTACAACTGGTGGGCCCTTCTCCCTCTTTTTTTTATTTACATAAACCGGCATGTGGGCCAAGTTCTAATGGTTTGTACGGCCCGTGGGCCACGCGCATACGTGGGCACTACCAGCCCACATGCCACACGGAGAGAGGGAGTGGTTAGGGTTAAAACCCTAGTCGCCCGGGGCTTGTTGTTGCGCTTCGCTTCAAAGACAACAATAGCGCAAGCGGCAAGCAGCAAAGCGGGGGCAACGGCTATGCGGCGCTAGCGGTAGCGGAGGGCAAGAGCAAATACGGCGGCGGTGGCAGGCGAGCAGTAGCTGCGTCAGTGGCGTGCATGGCTCAGCGGGCTCACAGCGGCCACACACGTGGGTGCACGTGGCACGAAGGCGGCGGCCTCAGGTGCGGGCTCGGTGGTGCACGGGCGCAGTGCGGCATCAGGCCGGTGGCGCGCTGTCTTTTCTCCGTCATATGAACAATAACGATTAATGATGATGAACAGTGACCTTAAGTGATTATGAACAGTGAATCTATAGGAGATTAGTTGATTAATCCGATCTAATCTTGGTTTCTAAAATTTAGTCTACCATATTAAATTATAGATCACGAAATAATGAACACCAAAGATAGACATAATGTATAGAGGAGAACTAGTTTCTTTATTCATCTGTATCTTATACATGGGGCCCTCATATTTATAGCATGCAAGGATGAAAGCCTTTTAAAAATAGGTTAGTTTTTTACTCATATAATTAGGTTTTATAACATATGTGATATTTGTAGACTTGGCCGGGAGTACGCACGTGTGTGAGGTAGTATTTGGGTTTTGGAGTCCACCAATCGTGTTAAAGTCTCCTTCAAAAAGAAAAAAAAAAATCAGTCGTGTTAAAGTGTTTTCTAGAAGCATGGCTCTCTTGCGTTGTTTTGGATAGAATAGGAGGGTTTTTTTTTTTTTTACCAAAGGTGAGATAAGGCTTTTGAGGAGCTGGCACTTGATACAATTCGGGGGGAAAGGATGGGCGTCGCTACTTTGTTAGGATTCTTTAATCTTTTTCTCTACAATCGACATGTGTACTTAGTTTGTTGTAAAAAGATGATGAAAGATTACTGGCACACGGCATTTCTTGTTCTGCTATTTTAGACCACTATGAGCTGTATGAAACAAATTCGGATGATTGATGGCTTTTTTTTTTGTTGAATATAACTCATTGATCATTATTTTTGCAACATATTCTCTAAGTTGGGCCTTGAGTTTCCAGTTGACAGAGAGAAGATTCATGGCCATGCTACTTCTTGCTAGACTAGACCACTATGGACTAGACCACTATGGATTTAAAATCCAGACGTACATGGTGTTGGAAATATGCCTTAGAGGTAATCATAGAGATGATGATATTTCATTATGTTCATGATTTTGATAATATGTTATGAAACATGCTTTTGGGTATGTGTCGGTGTATTAGAACCGATCTTACGTAAAGATTATTTGATTCGGGGGGTCTCCTAGAGATGAAATCACGCAGAGTAGTTGACACGGGATGTTTAGACAGGTTCAGGCCTTCTCCGGAGAGAATAATAACCTTAATCCTGTGTGGTGTGGTCTTCTTTAATGATTGAGTAAGAAGCTAAGACTATTACAGAGAATCGAACTCCCTTTCTCTACTCGCCCTTGATGCCCTTATATAGTCGTGAAGGAGTAGCCGCTTTGCCTCGCGAAGAGGCGCCTTAATTGAGCCAAGAATGGGCGATGATGGCGAGAATTACCGCGCATTGGCTTCTCCACGCCGTCCGCCATTATCATTAAAAGATAATGGGGTATTTAAGCACAATTACTACGCGGGATAGTAGTGCGTGCGACTGCTCGGATTCCTTAATCAATTGGACCCACTCACCGTAGGTTTGATTATAAGGTGGTCGTAGTTTACCCGGTCGAGAAGGACTTACGATCGGTAGCGATCAAATGAGAAGGACTTGCGATTATGTAGTGGTCGAGAAAGACTTACGACCATGTAGTGGTCGAGAAAGACTTACGATCATGATATAGTCGTAGCAAGACTTACGACTATAGGGGTGATTGTAGAAGATCTTACAATCACTTGGTAGGCCTCTCCTTATAGATATAAGGGTACTGGGACTATGTGACATCATATTTACCCATAATAAGAATTATAGATAAAAGATAAAATGAGGATTATTAGATCCTCGCCATCTAGCCCCCACTTCAAGTGAAAGTAACTTACTTGGTAAAGGTTTCAGAATGGACTTACGACCATGAGAATGTCGAGAATGATAGTCGAAGGAAAAACTCTTCGACATTTGAGCTCCGCTTTGACCAGAATTTTGCTTGGTCGGAAGGTTGCTTACGACTATCAAAAGTCATAAAACCCCTACGACCGCACGGGTGATCGTAGTAGGGAATCGGAGAAAAAACTCTTCCGATTGATACTTCCTTCGACTAGAAAGACTTGGTCAAGAATGTAATTTCGCTTGGAGGTGACAATACGCACCTATTTTTTCTCGAACTGACCATCCGGGAATTGCAACCGGCTTTCATAGACTTGTCCGATGAAGCGGTTCTCGGCGGTACAACCATCTCTCATAGACCTATAGCCGAGACGGTTTCAAGCGGCGGAGATCGTATGTTATAAAACTTACCAGAGGTAGACTTGGATTTTTACCTTTCCCCAATCACTTCGCTTTTCTTGAGCTCTTGCTTTCTCCATCCTCGACTAGGTTTCATCTTCTCCGCCAACCCAATTAAAAAACTTCTTCGAGCGAAATGGCCAAGAGAGTTTCGAATGGGAGGAATCGGAGATGGATGCGCTAAGATCAAGATCTTGGTCGATGCCGGAAGATTCTAGAGAAGGCTCGTGAAGTGGATTCCAATATCGGCAAAGATCGCCATCGGGGAAAATGGGCAAATCCGCCTTCCAAGCGATTGTGAGTGCGGCCTTCGATTGCCCGCCCACCCCTTTCTTACAAAGAGTACTCGAACACTTTGGGGTGGAACCGTGAACTTAGGTCCCAATTCCATTACCATGTTGAGTGTGTTCGTATTTGTGCGAGGCGCACTGGGATTCCATGATCTCGAAATGTTTCAATATTATTATGGGATGGCTCGACAAACCGGAATCGCGGAAGTCATGGCTCAAGCTCCACGACTCAAGTCGAAGGAGTATATTCAGAGTTTCACCCGGTCTTCGTGGTCGGGCCGAGGAAGAGGTGGTTCTCTTTGAAGGTCACCTCTGAAGATGCCTTTCTTTCGAGGAAGGTCGCTGAAAGAAATCTTCATGGGACTCAACCTCAAGATATCAAATAGGATTAGCCCTTATATTCAAGCTATTAAGGACTTGAAGGAAGAAGGGCTGACCGGATGGCATGTGGTGAAGGATTTCATCACACGCCGAATTAGTCCTCTGAAGAAACGAGCATCTCCTATGTGGAGGTACTCGGGAAGAGGAGACCCCACCAGAGACTACGAGGAGGGTAAGTAATTGTCGACTTAGCTCTGTTTGGTCTTTCTCAACCTTGTCTAATGTTCTTATCTGTTTAAACAGATCTTTCACAGGCTGAGGTTGACTCTAGAGTCAGACTCATCTGCGAGAAGTCTCCACCACTCCGAGGGGAGGTTCCTCAAGTCATTGCGGCTTTGTCCGCAGATGAAAGAATAGAGCGCCTAAAGGTAATCAAAAAGTTGATTCTTTCTTTAGGACTTTATAGTCGTAGAAGATACTTACGACTAAAGATGATCGTAGAATATCTTACGATCAGGAAAGAGTCGTAGAAAAACTTACGACTTGGTACTTGTCGTAGAAAAACTTACGACTAATTAGTCATTCTTCTTTTCTGCTTTGCTTTACGTAAAGTAGGCATGGAAAATCGCCGTGACGACGAAGAAGTCGTCATCGATGACTATTGGCGCCGGGTTGTCGAAAGACAAAGGCTCGCCTCCTCCTCCAAGAGACGCCGACTTGTAAAATCTGCGACAAAGGGGAGCAAGCTCAAGCTCGTCTTTCGACCGCACTTTCTACAGAACTGCGGCACCGTAGTCAATCTCAAGCCGAGGCCGCAGCCTATCGGGCCGAGGAGGTTGAGGCACCAATCTCTTAAGCGCAAACCTCGCAAGGCTAAGGTATCCTTCGTTATGACAAAGAATCTTTCGCAGCTTCGCCACTCCTAGTTTTGTTAGGCAACCGGAAAAGGAGAATTGGAAAGATTTTGTGTCTTTTATGAAGGACGATGACACTGCAAGCCAAAACCAACCAACGCAGCAAACACCCCGCCCGTCAGTCGCTACCTCCCCCGGATCACAAAATCAACAGAGCCAGCCACCTCAAAAGGACCCAACACAAAACGAGAGCTTCTCCCAAAGAGGGGGAAATCTCGAGGCACGAACTACTTACAGCTCAGGCGGATCCGGGAGGCTCCTCCTCCTCCTCCCCTCCAAGGAAGGGAAGACGGGCGAGAAGAAGCGATCCGAGCGCGCGGCCGACCGGCGAGGGGTGGAGCGATGGATCTGTCTCCCTCTGCGCCTGCGTGTTCTGTTTTGCTCTTTTCGAAGGGGTTTTTGTTGCGATTTATTCCCACCCGGATCCAGTTCGCGGTAAATATATACCGGGTTAGAATACTCATGCTAGTCGCAGAAATTCCGGAGTGGTACGTGTACTATCCAGACTTGTTACGTCTGGTGGAGTCCAGATCTCCTTGCATCGCATCGTACTCCGACCCAGGTCCACCGGTGCGCGTGCCGCGTGGTGGTGCGGGGCGAGCCGACGGGGTGCGGCCAAACAGTGGCTTGGATCATTGGATGTGCACCGACAAACTTGGCTCATGAGTTTGTGTTGTTGAATACTTGACAGATAATCAATCCAACCACGTAAGAAACGTTAAAGATATACACTATGTATAGAGAACTAGGTTCTTTATTTATTTATATCTTATACACGATGTCCTCATATTTATAGTCTACAGGAGTAAAAACACTCCAAAAACAATTTAGTCTTTTAGCCATACTAGTTATATGCTCGTGTGTTGCTACGGAATATTCAATAGAGAAACATACAGTATTAAGAATCAAAATAACATACCTGCCACATTTCAAGAAAATGCAATAGCTTAATACACATTGAACATCACTGTTATTTAAGCATGAAGGAAGTTAAAACTATCCCCTGCAAACCATATTTTTCTCCATCTTAAAACCCACCACCAAGAAAATGACTAACTTTTCACTTATTGTTGTTAAATCATGCAAATGTCTGGATGATAAACTATACGGTTCAACGAATTTGCAATCTTAGAGGAAGGTCAAAACTTAAAACCACACAGAAAGTAACCAAAACCAAAAAATCATATCAGTCTTAAATCTTAACTCACTCTTCTTCAATCTTGCCCATGGCCTATTTAGGACGATATAGCCCTGCAAACAACATCAAAATCAAACCTTGGAAGCATTTAAAAAATAATGATGTTTTCCCCTGAGTGTACACGCAATCGAACACATACAAACATTACACACCTAACATAACATCAAGGAAATTCAAAATGATTGTGCAAAGAGCAATAATACAGTCTGGATGTGGTTAACAGTTGACACTTGTCTTAAAATAGGAATACAAACAAATAAATGATAAATCAGGTTGACAATACGATTTTTTAAAAAATAGAACCAATTTAACATTTCAACTTGAATGTGTTTCAATTCTTCCTAAATGCCCCCACCCCACACAAGTGTGGGACAAACTTTTCAAAAGAATTATACAAAACTGAAAACAAATATGACAGAGAAGAATACAATTAGTTCTACATGAATACAAAAGGTGATCATGTTGCATGCTCGATGTCGGTGCTATTTGGCACAAGTGTCTGACCCCAACAAGTTTCACTCGAATTAGACTCACTGACCGCATAGTTTTTCTATTTGATAGAATAGAGAAAATAAGCAAATATTATGCCAAAACTACATGAAAATCGTATGTGAGTTTACTTGTCTACCTTTGATTTTGGGCATATGTAGAAGCATATTCATTTAGACAATCAAGTGCCAGAAAAGGGAAGCAAGAATGAATAAACAACATGATGTGTGGACGCAAGTATCCTACTTAGTGCATATTAAAAAAAACATGTGTTTGCAATAGTTGATAAGTAGCTCTCACTATAGTTTTTATATTTCTTGTAGGGCTGAACAATTGGAAGACCAACAAGACTCGTCCATTTGACTAGTTGGTTTTTTGAAGCAATGCCGCACCAGCAAGAGTTGACAGCAAGCCTACATAACAACATGAAGAATGAGATATATTTTTTTAGTATTTTTGTTTAGAAATGAATGCTAATAAGAAGCAACATTGGTCATGTCACTTTGATTATATCTATATTTTCCAAATAAAGTCATTAAAAAAAAGCAAAAGAAATGTCTTACATTAATATTAATTCCATGCTTCTTGCATATCCTGTAAACCTTGCCATTCTTCTAACCTACAGGGAAAAGACATGCACATAGTTAGCATTAGGATTCACAAAGAGAATAATTAAACAACGAGTGATAGGAAGGAATACCTTCTATTGCTCCTGAATCCTGATAGAACAATAATCTATCAAAAGAAACGACAGAAAATGGAAGGAAGTCCAATATTGTGCAACTTGCAATTAAACTATAACTATAATCCATCACACCTGGATTTTTGATTGGGAACGGAGCAAAACTGTAGGAACGAGGGGTTAGTGTAGGCAAAGAGACACAAAACAACACATAATTAGTTCATCACAAAAAGGATAAGGGAACCCTGATGCCAACCTGCGATTGAAAGGAAGAAAGCAAACGGCGATGCTCTGCGAGGTGTCACACTGTTGCCTCTCCTTCTGTCGATCGTCACACCACTGCTGTGACGACCAGGAAGCCATGGTTATGGACTACATGTAAATCCGTTCTCATAGGATGTAACATGTAAAAGGAATTTCTCCAAATCAAAGCATACAGTGCAGTTAGCATTATTGACACCACATATTTGTCTGATGTTATTCAGGACCTATTAATTGAAAGCAAAATAGGAAAACAATTAATGTTGAGTAACCGATAAGGATTAGCTAATAAGGATTCCAACCTAAAGTACTGAAAAGGTGCACTATGGCATCCTTTGTATTTTAGGTCTAAACGGATGGGGTTGGAGCTAACTTCTGAATTATGCGCAATGTCTGTCAGCATGACATCTAAAACTTTTGCAGCTACTAACCATGGTAGTGAGGTCCCAGCACCAATCTGTAAGTTATAGATGCAAATTAGAGCAACGTAAAATATTTTAAGTGACACTAATACAAAGGACTGTGAAATTTCATAAAGAGAAGAGACTATCCAAAGCCTCAAAACATGGTGAAGAATGTTATTTGAGAAATTGGGACTGAGAACTTAGATTTTTCATAGCCATATGAAATTACCATTTCACACTACATCACTAAATCGAGTCACTTTTGCACCTAGATGTTTGTATTGTTGGTACTATATAAAATTATGGGACTAATCTCATCTCATATTAACCGTCAAAGCTTGGTATAGTTTAGTCAGATAAAGTTGCAGTTCAGAGGCATGTGAGAAAGAATCCATGTAATACTCCATAGACATACCTTTGCTTTCTATTCTCACTCAACTTATTGATGACATTTCCAATAATCATCAAGCTTTTGTTAATATGCTTCCCCTCCTTGAGACGTACACCTCTAGCCCATGTCTTGGTAATTCTTTTTGAACTAGCTAAATCCACCAAGTTCTACATGTAAAGAAACAATGTTAGTCACAACATTTTTTGACACACTTACTTTACTTCATACACGGGTATTGAGTGAGTAGCACATACCAAGACAGATACACGGATAGCATCTCTGGAGTCCATCTGGTCCTTAGCACTGCTTTCGATGACCTGGAACCAATAGAACGACAAAATCTAGAGTTTCGACATCACTTTCACTCTATGTAAATGGTCTCAAAACAGCTTCAATCACTTGTGGATTCAGAATAACATACCATCCTGGAAATAGTATGGGACCGGCTACTCCACACATTCATGTTTGTCTCCCCAAAATGTCTATTAGCTGAAAAAAAAGCTTCTAAACCGGTGGGGAAAAAAGTAAAATAGGTACTTGAACAAGTAAAATAGTATATGGACATAAATGGTACTTTCTCCAAGCTCGAGAAGCTCAAACACTTGCTCATTGCTCACAATCTCCTCCCATAGCCAGCCACATACCGCATGTGAAAGCAAAAAAAGTAAATAGTTACATAACATGTCTTGTAATCAAGAAAATCGGATCATTTCTTGCACTTACATCCAAACTTTCGTGAATCGGCAGCCTTCGGCTCCCGAGCATCGGAGGTCATTGATCTCCTCATTGTAAATCTCCATGTACGACACCGATCAGAACTCGCGGTCCGCAACCTACCCGACACCAAAATCCAAGCAAGGTACAAAATAAAGCAATCTCGAGATCTAATTAATGAAAGTGGCGTCGTGTTGGGCATTGGAGACCAATATCTAACCTCTCGTGCGGTGTCGAAGGCGCCGTGGACGACGAGCGAGATGATCCTCGGGTGGCCGCGGAGTAGTTCATGGTGAAGGTCTTGCACACCGATCGTGAGGCTAAGGCGGTGTCGTTGAAGCCGCCAACGGCGGCAAGGATGACGGAGTGCACGAGCACGCCGTAGATCCACGCGTTGGGGGTCGTCTTGTCAAACACATGGTCTTCAGTTCTGCACGAGAGGGGGGTTAGAGAGGGAGGGTTCGAGATGGGAGGAGGAAGGGGGCGGTGGCTTACCGAAGCCGGAAGGAGGCGCCGGGAGGAGCGGCGCGGTGGAGGTGGGAGATGCGGGTGTCGTCGATCGCCACTCGCGGCCGCCACCGACGGAGGAATCATCGAGGAGGCGGGGCGGTCGAAGCGAGCGGACGGCGGAGATCTTCTCCATGGCTGTGGAGGAGGACGGCGAGGGATCACAGGGTATGGAGGCAACAACTAAGGGGCGAGGGGTCGCGGCACGCGAAGGCGGCAGCGGAGGGACGATCGGGTCGTGGCGTGGATGGGAGGGAGGTACAAGCGAGGGGCGAGCGTGGCATGAGTGCAAAGCGATGGGAGGGAGGGGCAGCTGCGGAGGTGGGCGAGGGGCGAGGGAGGCGCGGGGTGGATGGGGAAGGGTCAGGCGGCAGTTCGCGGAGGAGAAGTGGGGGTCGAAGTGGGGTGAGTCACGGGTAGGGAGGGGACGATCGCTCGGCGAACTGTGCGCACGGAGAAACCGAGAAAGGAGATGCAGATTCAACGGCTCACATCACATGAAGTATGACAGATTCAATGGCTCACATCGTATAAAGGGGGATGGACAACCACCAATTCTTTCTTTTAAGTAGTAGAGACAATTAGGTTTTGTTGGACCGAAAAGGCGACTAGAGGGGGGGTGAATAGGAGCACGCTCACTTTTTCACAAATTATGAACTCAATACAATTTCACCCAAAGAGCTATTAGAAAGCTATGAAGATCAATATACCAAGACAATGGAAGACTAGTATTGAATCCAATAAAACCCTAAGCAATGCGACAATAATCGCAAGAATCAAAGCAACACAATCTTGGCGGTCGACCTCAGAGTGAACCGGTCGGACCGATTGCCGGCGGTCGGACGTTGTTATCTTGGCGGTCGGACCGCTCCGAATCGATCGGACCGGTGGTGACGGGCGATCGGACCGGCGATCTGTAACCGATCCAAACAAGAAAATCGGCCGATGACGAAGTTGCAATTAGGTCTAACTTTGATTCTCAACTCCAAACTTCACGAAACTTTGCACACACCTTCTCTATGCTATTGAGGACCTATTCCAATCGAATATTATGATAATTCTTGGAACGATCTTGAGCAATTGTCAATTGATTAACGAAGGTCTAAAACCGCAAGAACGAAAACTTGATCCTAAAGCTTGTTCGTGAGAGATTGATGATCAAGATGATGCTAGATAGATTCACACATATCACAGCAAGCTAATTCACGTGAAAGAATCAATCACAAACTCGCGGATCAAAGAAAACCCTAAAATCACGAAAATGAAAGAAAGAACGAAAAGAGACTTATCTCAAGCAAACCTTGCATAGATTAAGAACGTGATCGTCGCTGGATTACACCCACGCCATCATGGATCAGTGGTCAATCCAAGATCACAAAATTCACCTCAAACCATAAAGAGCCCTAGCCTCCACCTCAACTCTCCTAAGCCAATTAGGGTTTCACAACAAAAGAGGCGAGAGAGAAAAGAGCTAGATGGTGCAGCCACCACCTCCCCCTATTTATAGTGGATGCCTAGACTCCTAGGGTTTGACTCCATTGGGCTCCCGTTAAGGCCCACTAACAAACGGGTCACACACGCACGCTTCGCAAAGCGACGTCTTTAACCTTTTGACCTAAACCGCTTCACCATGTGCCATGGATTCGCCAATAGGTCACCCTTGTCCATCTTGCGTCACGCTTGAGTCATTGACCTCGCCCGCATCGCCGATCGCTCGACCTCAACTCTTCAAGTCTAGTCCCGATCCTTCTCGCCGCTGACCGTCGTTGACCACCAAGCAACCTCGCACAACCATAGACAAGCAAACACGAATTCGGGAACAAGTTCTTCACAACTTGACCCATGTTAGTCAAAACATGCATCATGCAAATCATATGCCATGAAACCAATGACTTTGACCTAACAAATCAACATCGCCACGGTTGGCCGACGTTCAAGTAAGCCGGTCCGACCGCTCGGGTGAGCCGGTCGGACCGCCCCATGGCGGTCGGACCGCTCCACAATGAGCGATCGGACCGCCTGGGACTTAGCCAAATTCAAGCCACAAATTCAAACCTTCGGAAAATACAAACGAATAGAACTTCTTCTTGGAGACTCCAAAATTATGAGACCAAGTGCATTGGGATCCTCACTTGCCTACAACACCTATTTTTGGCCCATATTTTGACCACTTTGGTCATCGCCGTCCGACCGCCCTACATGGCCGGTCCGACCGATTTGGGACCGGTCGGACCGCCGTGCAAGGACCGGTCGGACCGCCCCTGTCTAGTAAGCCTGTAACTTTGTCGAAAACGCGTGAAACGACAAACCGTAAACGCCATTGCCAATTGTCACATCATCCTAAGATCCGAACATATCCACATGAAATCCACAATCTCCCCTTGATGAACACATTGGCAATTATCCGAAAAATGTAAGTAAGAGGTTTGAAAACGAGTTTACTCGCAGCTTTTTCGACAAAGGCACAACTTGGTCCATAAGCAAGAAAAAGCAATGAAAATGACCAAGGCGGCATCGTAATAGTATAGGCATGTGAGACAAGGCAAAAACAAGCATCAAAACTTTGATTTCCAGAAAAGGGTCAAAATTCTCACATGAGGTCCATATGAAAGAACAATTGTTCAATTGACCTATGATCATTGTGAGGATAAAAGAATGCAATTCAAGTTCGAATATACAATAAGACAATAAGAATGCAACTCAAGAACTCCCCTCACTATGATCCTCAATTTTCAAATTTACTGATTTCTCCCTTTGTATAAACTTCTCCCCAACAAAGAAATATCTTCTTATTAACACATCTTCTCCAAATAAAAATAGCAAAGAAATATAACACATCTTCTCCCAAAGAAATATCTTCTCATTAATTAACACATCTTCTCCCCCTTTGACAATGGATTCATCAAGGAATCACGCCTTCCTCTCATCTAGAGATAACCAATAGATGATAAAGAAAGAAGCGAAATAAAAGAAGCATAAACATGGGTATGCAAGAAGTGCAATGGAGTGGCTTCATTTTGTATTTTTCAATTTTTGATTACAAGAAGCTTTGGAGATTACCCAAAAGAACAAGCTAGTATCTCTAATATTGCACAAACAAACATATCAAGCCCGACAATAGCTAGCAAGATCATGGTAAGACATATATATCAAAGCTAAGCACAAAGGCTCAAAAGTAAAGCGATGAGATTTGATCAATTTAAGCAACGCTCAAATTCAAAGAAGTTCATCAACAGGATCCTAAAGTGAAATTGGCCATGTCAAAATGTCAAAGTGAGATCAAAAATCTAACAAAGACCACATTAAGAGTCAATCAAGTCCCGTATTGAATCATTTTGCTCAATATTTTGTAAACGCCCATTTGTCAACATTTTTCTCATTTGCATTGAATATTGAAGTTGACTAATGATCTAACTTAGTGACAAGATCCTGGACTAGGAGCCATCCACAAACTCATCCTAAGCTTCGACCAAAAGTTGATTAAAGGTATATCTTAGTAAACAAGATCCTGGACTAGGAGCCATCCACAAACTCTTCCTAAGCTTCTACCGGGCGACAAATCTTGAGGTTCATGTCATTTCGACAAGCGGTCCCCATGAGATCGTGCAGTTCATCAAACTATCTCCAAGTTCATGTCATTTGACAAGCAGTCTTGTAAGAATAGTTTGGCACAATTTAAGCATAAGACAATCTTGATTTTCATTTTTCACATGAGCAGTTTTAGAATCTCAAGAACACAAAAGCTCAAGTAATGGTCAATTTTAGATC
Source organism: Hsuehochloa calcarea (assembly GCA_036346395.1). Lineage (NCBI taxonomy): Eukaryota > Viridiplantae > Streptophyta > Magnoliopsida > Poales > Poaceae > Hsuehochloa > Hsuehochloa calcarea. The sequence continues at coordinate 7,531,985 of CM070610.1, forward strand.
AAAGAGCTAACAAAGCAATTCTGACAGGGCCAATGTCACAAGAGGAGCACTAATTGCGCAACTCGCTAAAACATCCACAAATTGCAATTTCTTAGTTTGAGTTGTTTAAAAGGTTCTAGCTCATATAGCAAAGACTTAGCTACACATGTAAAAGCATGATAATTCTAGCAAGTCAAAGAACTAGACATGACATTGAGCAAGAATTGAAATACAAACGCTCCAAAGGGTAATAGGCAAAGCTTCATCAATTTTAAAAGATAAGCAGAAAATCTTATATTACAATGCATCTTTTTGGATTTTTCATACCACTTGCTGTAACCACTTGTTGTTACCACTTGTTGGATTTTTCATATGAATGCAATAAGATACAATGAGATGCAAATAAAAAGCCTAAAAACTTGAAAAGTTCAAAAAGATCACTAAGTTCAGAAAAAGAACAATAAAAGATCAAAAGAACAAGGAAAGATCATAAAAGATCAAACTCCCCCTCAAACCAACCCATAAGGATAAATAACCCCTAACTCGCTTCTCAAGGTGGCAAACCTAGTTGGGTCTAAAGATTTTGTGAGGATAAAAACAAAAGACAAAAGAAGTGCCTAGTGGGTGACAAGCGCCTGAGGTACTCTTCCTATCTAGCCGACAGCCCGCACAATTAGAATAAGAAAAACCCCCGAATGGACAAGGATAAAGAACAGGAATATCAAATGCCATACAAAGAGAGTAGAGTGTAAGTACACGAATAAGGGCTTAACTACTGGCGATGAAGTTCTCGGAGATGCTTGAAACCCGTCGACCGCGTGAAGGAGGTGAACCATCTTGAGTCTCCGGCAATATGATGTGAACAGTCGGAGTCGACAAAGCACGTGCCCTTCCTCTTTCCGCGGCAATCCTGAAAAATCAAGGCACAGAAGAACGATGTGTCTCGATACTAGGGTTAGTTAAACAAGACTTAGGAACCCAGTACTGAGACACACGTCTGCGAGTAGTATGCAAAGCAGAAGTGTTATCCTTGATTTCATCTAAAATTCATTATGAGCAATGTTTAAGTTAACATGGGAATTAAAGCATCGTGCGATCGGCCGATTGTCTTTGTGGTCAAGGCGATCGGTGACCAAATCGGTCGATCCGGTGACCACCAATGGTCGACCCAGTGCTCAAGAACATGAGAATTAGGATATGTAGAAGCATGATGATTAGCATGTGAGAAAAATCCTAATCCAGTTTTATTCCTTTCAGTGTTACCATGTCTCATAAAAGCTCTAGGTTGCTGAATGAGATTCTATCAAGATTTTTCCTATCATTTTCAACCTCACGCCAACAGATTCAATCAAATGCCCACCTTTCTTGCAATAAGTGCAATGGTACTTGGTACCACTAGAAGAAGCACTATTTGAATTAATACAAGGTTGGGCAAAACCTGCAGATTTAAAAGATGTTTTTGCGAGTTGGGTTTTGAATTCAATTAAACCTTTTCCAAGACTTGAATGACTTTTGGCTTTGAATTGTCTTGAAAAGAATTGAATCCTAAACCTTGCTTCTTATAAGGAGTTTTAGACTTGTCAAGAATCATGTTTAATTGTTTCTTACCTTTAGAAAATTTCTCTAATGTATCATGAAGGTAAGCATTTTCTTTTCTCAAGTTAACACAAGCATCACAAGTTTTATCCATTGATTTCTCCTTATACAAAGCAATTTCAAGCTTAAGAGCGGAACATGAAGCACAAGTAGTATTTTCAATATTGTCCTCAAGCTTAGCATATTTGACTCTAGCGACTTCTAAGATATCTTTGATTTCACGTTCTTTTCTAAGCATGAAGTGCAAGGGCTAGAATCAATCACATCGAAGCAATCAACTTGCTAGACTCAAGCATTTTTCACAAGGAGCGATTTAATTTCAATTAGCTCGGTTCTAGCATTTTCAAGTTGTTGTAAAGCAATATTATGAGCAGATTGTAAATTGGTAATTTCAATGCATAGCATGACAAGATAAACATTCATCGAGTTCAAGAGTCTTAACATTTGCAAGTTCTAGTTTCAGTTTACCAATTTTTGACTCTAGTTTCTTATTTTTAGTCATGACAAATTCTAGCGCTTCATCTTGACTAAGCACTTGCTCAACTATAGAATTATATTTAGCGTAAAGCTCATCATAAGAAAAAGATACCTCATTATTATCAATGTCGCGGTGTCGACCATGAAGCACATGCCAAGAAAGTCCTTGGCCTTCCCTTTCTTTTCCTCTTCGCTCCCGAGTCCACATCACTAATGGATTGCTCTCCAAAAGCGGCAAGGACCCGGTGAGCGGCCTTTATGAGCTTGACAAAGATCATACTCGAGTTGTTCTCATGAGGCTTCTTCCAAGTCGTCTTCTCCTCCTTGTGCTTACCCTTACCTTTTAGCTTGGGGCAATTGGCGGATGTGGTAAAGCTCTCCACACTCATAGCAAGTAACAGGACCACCTCTCTTTTATTTCTCACATTGTTGTAAGCCCGTGTGAATTTTTTAGCTAAAAGGGCTAACTCTGTCTCGGGAATATTTTCAAGCTCCTCCTCGAAATCGCAGATAAGCAAGCAAATGAAAATCCGTAAGAAGATTCAAAAGAGTCATCAAAAGCCTTTTGTGAGGATCTGCTACCAAAGCTAAATTATCTTTCTTGGGATGATCAACTCTTTTAATTTCATGAGTCTTGAGTTTACTATAAAGCAATTCTAAAGTAAGACTCGAAAGATCAACATTCTCTTCTATAGCAAGAGCCTTCATCTCCCACTCCTTGGTGTTGATTGCGGCCAAGAGGTGGGTGGCATTTTCAGATTGAGAATATTCAATATCAACGACTTTCATTTGATTAATCACTTTATTAAAAAGATGAAAATGTCATCGATGCTCTCTCCAGACGCATCTCAAATTTGTTATAATCACGCTTATAGATTGTTTGGCGCACTTTCTTAATTTGGGACGAACCCTCATGATATGTTTGAGAGTGCTCCAAATCTCGTGCGCAATGCAAAATTGCAAATCCTATCATATTCTTGTCTACCAAGCGCACCATATAAAAGATTCTTGGCCTTGTTGTTGTTAGCCAAAAGAACCACGAGCGGAGTTTCAACCTCGGGAATAATGGCGGGGATCGAACAACGTCCCATATAGCTTGTCCTCGCTCTCAAGGAATACTGCATACGATTCTTCCAATAGGCATAGTCTTGTCCATTGAACATATGCGGTTTTGTAGTGAATCTATCCATCGCCAAAGTTCAAAGGACGGTTAAGATCAAGAGTGAACTAACAGGCTCGATACCACTTGTTGGACCGAAAAGGCGACTAGAGGGGGTGAATAGGAGCACGCTCACTTTTTCACAAATTATGAACTCAATACAATTTCACTCCGTAGCTATTAGAAAGCTATGAAGATCAATATACCATCTGACAATGGAAGACTAGTATTGAATCCAATAAAACCCCTAAGCAATGCGACAATAATCGCAAAGAATCAAAGCAACACAAATCTTGGCGGTCGACCTCAGAGTGAACCGGTCGGACCGATTGCGAGCGGTCGGACCATTGTTATCTTGGCGGTCGGACCGCTCAAATCGGTCGGACCGGTGGTGACAATGATCGGACCGTGATCTAACCGATCTGAAACAAGAAAATCACCCAATGACGAAGTTGCAATTAGGTCTAACTTTTGATTCTCAACTCCAAACTTCACGAAACTTTGCACACACCTTCTCTATGCTATTGAGGACCTATTCCAATCGAATATTATGATAATTCTTGGAACGATCTTGAGCAATTGTCAATTGATTAACAGAGGGTCTAAACCCGGGCAAGAACGAAAACTTGATCCTAAAGCTTGTTCGTGAGAGATTGATGATCAAGATGATGCTAGATAGATTCACACATATCACAGCAAGCTAATTCACGTGAAAGAATCAATCACAAACTCGCGGATCAAAGAAAGCCCTAAAATCACGAAATTGAAAGCAAGAACGAAAAGAGACTTATCTCAAGCAAACCTTGCATAGATTAAGAACGTGATCGTCGCTGGATTACACCCACGCCATCATGGATCAGTGGTCAATCCAAGATCACAAAATTCACCTCAAACCATAAAGAGCCCTAGCCTCCACCTCAACTCTCCTAAGCCAATTAGGGTTTCACAACAAAAGAGGCGAGAGAGAAAAGAGCTAGATGGTGCAGCCACCACCTCCCCCTATTTATAGTGGAGGCCTAGACTCCTAGGGTTTGACTCCATTGGGCTCCCGTTAAGGCCCACTAACAAACGGGTCACACACGCACGCTTCGCAAAGCGCCGTCTTTAACCTTTTGACCTAAACCGCTTCACCATGTGCCATGGATTCGCCAATAGGTCACCCTTGTCCATCTTGCGTCACGCTTGAGTCATTGACCTCACCCGGCATCGTCGATCGTTCTGGACCTCAACTCTTCAAGTCTAGTCCCGATCCTTCTCGCCGTTGACCGTCGTTGACCACCAAGCAACCTGCACAACCATAGACAAGCAAACACGAATTCGGGAACAAGTTCTTCACAACTTGACCCATGTTAGTCAAAACATGCATCATGCAAATCATATGCCATGAAACCAATGACTTTGACCTAACAAATCAACATCGCCACGAAGTTGGCCGACGTTCAAGTAAGCCGGTCCGACCGCTCAGGTGAGCGGTCGGACCGCCTTAGGACTTAGCCGAAATTCAAGCCCTGAAATTTCGAAACCTTCTGGAAAATACAAACGAATAGAACTTCTTACTGGAGACTCCAAAAATTATGAGACCAAGTGCATTGGGATCCCCTCACTTGCCTACAACACCTATTTTTGGCCCAGCATATTTTGACCACTTTGGTCATCGCCGGTCCGACCGCCCTACATGGCCGGTCCGACCGATTTGGGACCGGTCGGACCGCCGTGCAAGGACCGGTCGGACCGCCTCGCCGATAAGCTCAGAACTTTGTCGAAAACGCGTGAAACGACAAACCGTAAACGTCATTGCCAATTGTCACATCATCCTAAGATCTGGAACATATCCACATGAAATCCACAGGTTTTGTAACACTCCCCTTTGGGGCAATAGATAACGATATATAAATGTCTCATCAAAACCTCATTCCAAAAATTCATTGAGAAAAAAGAAATAGAGTAAAGAGTACATTACATTCGTAAGTTGTATTACACTTGTTACATCACTAAAAACTTTAATGTGAGAAAACTTCAGAAAAACTCACCAAGGAAAAGAGTACAACGTTTAATCTTCGGGATCCAATCTTCAAGATTTTTGATAAACCCCTGGGATTTGATAAGGTTTATGATATAGAGATTTACTCCCCTAAACTCTGCAACTCTTTAAACCGTCTTTATTCCAATGCCATGAATTATTCTTTTGAAAATTGGATGCAGGCAAAGACTTGGTGAATAAATCAACCGAGTTTTCGCAAGACTTTGTTTGCAGGATATTTACCTCGACATTCATCTGGAGTTCATAAGGATAGAAAAATTTAGGAGCAATGTGCTTCGTAAATGTTGCTCTTGATATAACCCATTTGCATTTGTGTAATACAAGCATCATTATTTTCATATATAATTGAGGAGGCATTGATGATATTAATGTCGCGATACTTCTGAATGTGGTTAATCACACGTTTGAGCAAAACACATTCAAGTGAGGCTTCATGTAGTGATATAATCTCTGGGTGGTTGGTAGAAGTAGCTACCAAGGTCTGTTTAGATGACCGCCAAGAGGTGGCTGCACTAGCACAAAGTAAAATAAATCCATTCTGGGATTTTATACTGTAGATATTTGACAGATAGTCACCATATCTTTGGGATTTAGTAATAATCGTTAGGATCTATACATGGTCTTCATGATCTTTGCATTGTCGATCAATTGGATCTAGACTGTTAAGTGGTAAAACATTAAAGGTGAATTTAAACAGTAATCATCGTATCAACGCCTTCTATACTTCACTAAGATTTTCAAAATTTCAAGTATGAAAATCAGTGTTTAACATATGCTCTCCTTGAAGACAACTTACAATGCAGTCTTGTTCCTCTGATACATTTCATACATTTTTTGAAAATGAATATAGGCAATGATATTGTGATCAAGTCTTCTGGATTATCATAATTCAGAGTCTTACATACAAATATTCTATTACTCATCTGGAGATTTTTATGATAAATACTATTCGGGAGTAACATGATTAACTTATAAAATACCACTATTTGATTGTGCAACACAAGTAAATTATCCTTGCTGAGGATATATGGTAATACTAATTGCCAAGTCGTATGCCTTCCGGATACGATCTATCAAAATCTTTCAGGGTCTTAATATTTTGTAACTATTTACATTAACTATCATTTGGGTGGTTAAAGTTATAACGAATAGTCAGTTTTACAAAACTATAAAGTATGGTTGTAACACTCTTAGAGTAAAATATAATCAGCCTTAGTTTTGGCATTTAGGGGATTAATTGCCAATATCACCAATGTATGTCGTACCTTCATGCTACTAGAGGAAACCACCATTCCACTAACTTTTGGTGGAAGATGCACTTTATAAGTACTTATGTGGAGCACTTCTGTTTTTTAGGTTTCTCATTACATTCTTTCGGTCTTGATGGGTCCTTATCCACTTCTAGGGATCATATGATCATTGGTGTGATTAAGAGATCGACTGTTAAGATAATTTTTCTTCCAAAAGATGTCTATAGGTAAAAGGCTATTGGGTTTAAGTTTTATATATATTACATTTTTGTTTCCTTTCTTACTAGGAATTTTTTAGTCTTTTGAGGATCTCGAGGGTTTTTAGAACCCATTGACTGCATATTTATATACTTATTTTTTCATGTCATTTGCTAGAATTATTATGCAACGGGACATTATATCATTCATAATAGGAGAGTAACGGTTTCTACGTGGACCTTTGAACCATAGCTTTTAACCATTTTATTATATTCATAATGACCCATCAAGTCTCAACTACCTAGTTCTAAGATTTTTATTTAGCAATTATGGTTCACTCTCATATGCCTTTATTATATGACCCGATATGAACGCTTTAAGCGCTCGGTCGTGGACTTTGGTTTCGGATCCTTGTTCTCATAAGAGAAACTTTAGCAATTGTAGATGCAAAGTGATCAGCGATAACTTTTCTCCCATAACCTCCAAATTGAGGGTATCTCGGTGTTAACATGATCTTTGTTATTTCCCAAAAAAAAAGATTCTTGGTCGTTCCGCACTCCCAGCATTGTAATATGTGCACATCAAGTTGTTGGGGCTTTCATCTTCATGATGAACATCTTCATGGGGTATTTCACCTTTAAGGTGGGTTCTCTTTAGAAGAGTTAAATGAGTGATTAATAATTATCTTGACTAGTGTCATTAGACCTTAGACCCGCAAGCGTTCGCACAGGCTTTAGATCAAGAACCAATAAGTCAATTTCGCAAAGGTGGACGTACTATAAAACTCGGGGTATTCTACTCTTAGCGACGTATTTACTACAAGTAAACACTGTGGTTACTCCTCCATAATTGAAAAGTATCTGGTAGGTTCCCCGCTTTTGGCATATAGGAGTATAAACTAAACTTTAAGTTTAGCTTAATTAGTACGTGTATCTTAGTAATAAAGATCTTTTTCTTCTAGAAAAATACGATGATATTCGAACTTTTGGGCATTTCTCTCCCCCTAATGCCGAGATTTGATCTTTATTAAATAGCATACTACAAAATTCTCCTATCATGGACATATTTGACCAGTTGAATTTCAGATTCAACATGACCCTCAACAACTGGTGGTGACCTAAAGGTGTATGCTACAATGGTGATAACATGTGAAAAATGTTTGATTTCTCCAACACGCATAAATTTCAACAAGGGGTTTGATAATTATATTAAGTGAGCTAGACTTTTATCAGTGCAGTGGCAAGAAAACTGCATGATACTAACATTCCGTAGGATATTCCAACTTTGGGTTGGTTATTAATCTGCGATGAATGTCCCATACGAGGAGTCCGAGAGTTGGCAGACTTATTCTATAGACTAGCTTCTTTATTATTTATCTAAGTTTTGATCTAATTGCTCATACCATATTTTAAATAATTTTGATAATTAAACTTCAAGTTTATAACTACGCAACATATTTTCTTATGGTTATCAGTAGTGTGTTCTAATAGCATAATACTACATGATGCTCGAGGAATATAAATATAATATTGGAACATAAAATATTTGACCATTGTTAATCTATACAAAAATACTAGATTTTCTTCTGAACTTCAAATCTTAGTTGAACCACCCAGATAGTATAATTATTAAACAGAAATATCTATTGTTCAACACGAAGACTATATTTAATTAAGGGTGATAAATTGTGACCTGATTTTAATTTGTAATGCCATAATTAATATGACCAAATTTAGATCATTCAGGATATAAAAAAATCCAATAGTTCATTATATTTTATTTTGGGATCTATATTTGCTTTAAACAAGTGATATGCCTTCTGATGGTGATGCAGTTGCAGACCGTATTTACCAATTTATGCATGTGTTATTTTCGATGAGTATGACACGCTTCGGTGCATAGCCAACATGGCATATGTGCGACTGCGTTAAGCGGTCATCAATTTGACATGTGCTTTCCCACATGCTAGCGGTTGACATATTGTTGAAGGCACAAATCAATTATCCTTTGTGGGCAGCAATGAGTGTGGTTGCTAACAATATGGGTAAGAGCAATAGCGTAAATGTCATTTTCCATATCAACTGGATAAGGATAATAATAGTGCAATTTACTTTAATTATCTCCTAAAATAAACTAGATTAATTTATTTCTTCAGGCTAATTTGCTCATAGCTTTAACCTAGGATATGCCACTGTGTCTACCATGACTCTTGTTTTGAACATTTAATCTACTCTTCAGCTGGAGATAAGATTTTAATAGAACAACTTAGACCATTATTTTTTATAGTATCTGGAAAATAACGATCTAATATATAAGATTCCAGCCTAAAGCAAAAGATAAGAGATGCTCAGCAAAAGCAGGACAAGCTTGACGGGGGTTGAATCTATACTACTAATGCAACTCGTGTAAGAAAATGACATCTTTACAAAATTAAGGGATAACTAGGAAATTGCTATAGGTCTATATGGAGCATAATATGGGCTTATCATTGATGTCTTTCATGAAAAACGAATATCCACTTAGTGATGTCAAACATGTCCTACAACTGGTGGGCCCTTCTCCCTCTTTTTTTATTTACATAAACCGGCATGTGGGCCAAGTTCTAATGGTTTGTACGGCCCGTGGGCCACGCGCATACGTGGGCACTGCCAGCCCACATGCCACACGGAGAGAGGGAGTGGTTAGGGTTAAAACCCTAGCTGCCCCAGTTTGTTGTTGCGCCGCTTCCAGTGACAACAATAGCGCAAGCGGCGGCGGCAGGCGGGGGCAACGGTTGTGGCGTTGGCAGGCGCGGGAGGGCAAGAGCAAATCGGCGGTGGCGGCGGCGATAGGCTGCGTCGATGGCGTGCATGGCTCAATGGGCTCACGGCCGCCACACACGCGTGGAGTGCGTGGCGCGGCGGCGGCCTCAGTCGCGGGCTCGGTGGTGCACGCGCGATCGGCATCAGCAGCGGTGGCTACTGTCTTTTCTCCGTCATATGAACAATAACGATTAATGATGATGAACAAAGGACCTTAAGTGATTATGAATAAAGAATCTATAGGAGATTAGTTGATTAATCCGATCTAATCTTGGTTTCTAAAATTTAGTCTACCATATTAAATTATAGATCACGAAATAATGAACACCAAAGATAGACATAATGTATAGAGGAGAACTAGTTTCTTTATTCATCTGTATCTTATACATGGGGCCCTCATATTTATAGCATGCAAGGATGAAAGCCTTTTAAAAATAGGTTAGTTTTTTACTCATATAATTAGGTTTTATAACATATGTGATATTTGTAGACTTGGCCGGGAGTACGCACGTGTGTGAGGTAGTATTTGGGTTTTGGAGTCCACCAATCGTGTTAAAGTCTCCTTCAAAAAGAAAAAAAAAATCAGTCGTGTTAAAGTGTTTTCTAGAAGCATGGCTCTCTTGCGTTGTTTTGGATAGAATAGGAGGGTTTTTTTTTTTTACCAAAGGTGAGATAAGGCTTTTGAGGAGCTGGCACTTGATACAATTCGGGGGGAAAGGATGGGCGTCGCTACTTTGTTAGGATTCTTTAATCTTTTTCTCTACAATCGACATGTGTACTTAGTTTGTTGTAAAAAGATGATGAAAGATTACTGGCACACTGCGTTTCTTGTTCTGCTATTTTAGACCACTATGAGCTGTATGAAACAAATTCGGATGATTGATGGCTTTTTTTTGTTGAATATAACTCATTGATCACTATTTTTGCAACATATTATCTAAGTTGGGCCTTGAGTTTCCAGTTGACAGAGAGAAGATTCATGGCCATGCTACTTCTTGCTAGACTAGACCACTATGGATTTAAAATCCAGACGTACATGGTGTTGGAAATATGTCTTAGAGGTAATCATAGAGATGATGATATTTCATTATGTTCATGATTTTGATAATATGTTATGAAACATGCTTTCGGGTATGCTATAAAACATACGGAGGGATGTGACTGGTCGAGATGGGATTTGCCCCTCCTAACATAATAGGAGGGATGTCTCTGGGCCCCTCGTGGTGATCGGATAAAGAAAGTGCATGACTATGCCACTAGTGATCGAAGTGTCGACCACATGATGTTATCCGACACTCGATCGAGAAAGTATTGAACAGTCCATGGTTGACACATTATCTCACCTGGAGTTCAACCAGACATCATGAGGCAAAAGGAGAATGCATGAGTAGGTCGCTTAGTTTGATCAGTTACGGATTAGTCGTATGGAGATACGTGCTGGTCGTGGACTGGTCAAACGTAATCACAGAATGGTAAGAACCTTGTCTTAAGGAGTTACGAACTGGTCGTGACCAATTACAATCTGGTCGTATAGATATACGAACTGGTCGTAAGTATTGAGGACCTAATCATAGATCATATTACATCAAGGTTCGTCTGATTTATTCTATGTGTCTTTGGGAATCGTTATGTGCTGCTAGGTACCGCTAACGACTAGTGATCGCAAAAGAGTTTCCGAGTCATAACCGATTACACATGAACCTGTGGGGTCGCACACTTAAAGGGCAAGGATCTGTTTTGGATGGTGATCCGAATTTGTATAGACCACGAGTTCCTAATGGGCCTCCAGGTCGAGACCCATTATGGATGCCTATATAAAGAGGGGCGGTGGCATGGGGTAGGGAAGAGGATGATCTTTGGAAGAACTCCCGAAACCCTAATAGCCATGCCTTCTCAACCACACTGCCGGTGCTAGCACTCCTACGCGTGGTGATCCTGCCCCGTACGTGTGGATACCTCGGAAGTGTTGTTGCGAAGCATCAGCACTTGGACGATCCGCGACTTCTGTTGATCACCGGAGTCGGAGAAGAAGTAACGTGATGAGTACGACCACTCGGAGGAACAGACGCGTGACGAGTACGACTACTCGAAGGAGGAGACGCGTCGTGAGTACGACTACGACTGCATCAACTCGCTACAACGACTCTACTTCCTCTACGAGTCGGCGCGTCTAGCGGTAATCTCGTGATCTATTACTTGCGGTGGTTCCTTGGTCGCGCGGTAAATTTTTATTTGTGCTATTGATGAGGATATCCCGACTACTTATGAGGCTGTTTATGAAGCAAGAGTTACACTTCTCAAACAACAGGTGCAATTGTTTCTTAATCTTTGTGTTTTCTGTGAGAATTGGACACTAAGTAAAAGCAATACTTTGTGCATTCTCAGGTTCGACAAGCTTAAAGTCTTTGGAAAAGAGAGGGACGCCGGAGCCAAAGCAATAGAAGAGCATAAGGAGGAGGGTAACCATATTTGTTGCCTAGTGACGAAGAACAAGAAGGTCAAAGTGGTTGGGAAGGAGAAAGTCAAGCAGCCCATGCCGATTAAGGAGGAAAGAAGCCCATGTGATGGGAGAGCAAAAGGGAAAGAAGCCCAAGAACTTAAAGCTCAAGTTTTGGATAAGATTTTTAAGCCTAATTCAGATCTCCCACAACCCCAACCGAAATCAAATTCGGAATCAACTCAGAATCAAATTCGGATTCAGAATCAGCATCAAATTCGGATTCGGAATCAGCAGGACAGTCCGGAGTAAAACGGTCATAACTTTTACAAACGGAGTCCGATTATGTGTTCTTAGGCTTGTTGGAAAGATAACTTCAAGCCCGATCCAACGGATCCTCCCTCACTCCGAAATTCCTCCTGAGTCAAAAGATATGACCGAAACAATATGACAGTTGTAACATTAGAGTTTCTTTTTGTTTTAGATTGAGTCGGAATTGGAGTAGGAGTTCTAATTCTGAATTAGAGTAGGAGTAGGACCTCTTGGCCAGCCATGAGGAGGAGAAGGGAACTATATATTAAGGGTTAGACCCCCATTGTAACCGGAGACCAGTTTATGCATAAGAATAGAAACATAGCTATTGCTTGTTCTTTCGAAACAAGAGTTCATGCGAGGACTTCGAGAGAGGGCTAGGCGATCCATTGGTTCATTCTGGAATTCAAGGTCAAGCCGTCGTTCCATTGGGAATTGGGGACTTGGCGATCGTCGTTCGTGGTCTCGCGATGATCAACTATCCAGTGTGTTTTGGGCGTATTCTAAAGAGTTGAGGGTTCGTGCATTGGCGCGAGTGTTCAGCTAGATCATCTACTTCGCATCAGTTATCCACGGTTACTCACCGAGAAAATCGGGCATCCCCCGTATCATATGGTATCCGATTCTAGGTTTACTCGGTGAGAGCTATTTTACCCTTAGTTTAGATTTGTTTTTCTGTCCTATAGCCCATTAAACCGAAAATTGCAACACAAAAATTACAAACCCTAGTTTCAATCTGTTATTTCTTGTGAGTTTTGTTAGGTTTTAGTCCATTAGAATTTTTTGTTTAGTGCTGATCTAAGTGTTTCCTTTGCGTACCTTGTTTCTTGTTTCCTTTAAAAAAACCAAAAAAAATCCAAAAATCAAATTCAGTCCCTAACTCAATTTTCGTTAAATCCGAGTTCAATTGGTACACAGTTTTGTAAATCGATCGTAACTTTTGCGTCCGAACTCCGATTGAAGTGCTTTTTGATTCGTTGGAAAGCTTACAACGAGATCTCAAACGTTAATGTTTTAGTCAAATCCAAATTCGGTAGTCTTTTATGTGTGTTCGAGACTGCAAGTTTCTTAAGTATTGCAATTCTTGAGAAACTTCACTTATATCCTTTCATCTTGTGAGACTAGCTTTTGATGTTTTATTAGGGCTGCTTATTAAATATTGTTTACACCTTGTTGAATTGTTGGGCTTATGCACTCACAAGGGTAGCAAAACACTTTCGGCCTTTGAGAAAAGAAGAAGAAAAAGGCAGTCGCACAATAGCAAGAGCCACGGTATTGAAAAAAAAGAGTATTAAAAAAGCTGAGAACAAAAACATAATTTTTGCGAAAGAAAAGAGAGGAAGAAAAAAAATTATTTTACCGATTGCTAGAGTATCATGCATTTTATTGATTGCTACAGTACCAGCCCATCATTATTTCAGATTGTGTAGTCATTTTTTTCTTTGAGCAATCTTGTGCCCTACTATTTTCAATTGTAATTGGCTAGCGTCTCTCTTAGTACTTGGTGCAAAACGAGCTTGCTTGATCTCATTTTCAGATCTCTTCTCGCTAGCTCATTCCTTTGTTTGCATTGAGTCACATTTATCTTTGTGTGTGCGTTCATCCTCTTCGCTTACACCTTTTGGATCAACACATAGGCAAAAGAATCTAGCTTGGATCATTACGTAGCTTTACAACAACTTGAATATCAGTTTGCATAGGTTATACACATACCTTACCAAGCTCCACCTACACCCGTTCGTGTACTACCTTTGCTCTTGGTTACGCTTATACATTACTGGGTTGAGGTCATTCGCTATCACAAGTGTCGTTTTGCAGTCCTTGATTCACTTTGGAACGGTAAGCTTGTCTTATTTTCAGGACAATGAGTTGTGAGCGTAGAGAGAGAGCTGTTTTGTTTTACTAACCTGGATATAATCTTGTTTGCTATTCGTGAGTTGTTGCTATGTCAGGTCATCATGAGGATCTATCGGTTACATGGATGGAGTACACTCGCTTGCGCAGGATGTTACAAAAGCAACTTCAGGATCGTGATAGTGGTGTGCGCGATGAGCTTGGGGCCATTCGGTATAAATTGAACAACCTCGTGAAGGAGGTTACGCAGCTACGTACGGACATCAACAACAACTTCTTGGAGCTGCACGACATGTTCAACCACCCCAACGTGCATCGTAAGGATTTTGTCACTAAGTCCAAATTTTCTATCCCTACATTTTCAGGTAGTGCAGATGTGAAAGAATACCTTAATTGGGAGCTTGAAATTGATACGCTATTTCGGATGCACAACTATTCCAATAAGAGGAAGCTTTTCCTTGCGTCCAATGGTTTGGTTGATTATGCCACACATTGGTGGGAGCGATTTGTTCGTAAGCGTATGGAGCGCCATGAATTGCCGAATATCACCTGGGAGCAGATGAAACATCATTTGCATGCACGTTTTGTACCTTACCACTATAAGCGTTCCCTAGTGGAAAAGTTGACAGCGCTGCGACAAGGTTTGAAGTCCACTTTTGTGACACAAGAGAAGGAGATCGAGCATGGGATTTTCCCTTCGATCCTGGCTTCATGTAGTATTGCTCCATTGCTTCATGAAGAGATTGTGGTTACTCGTGATTGCTCCGTTGCTGACCCACAATCTTTGGTGGATGCGATGTATCCAAACCCATGTGAGAATGAGAGCCACATAGCCAAAGCCAAATTGAGTGAGAATGATAAAGAGAGTGAGTTGTGTGATTCCACCATATGTGAGGTTGAGAGCATCTCCATTGAGTGTGAGAGAGATACACCAACAGAAAAGAGGGAAGTAGATTATAGCCAAAGTGATGTTACTGCTGAAATTAATGATTTACGCGCTACTTCTAGTGTTGTTTCTCACATTGTGCAGGTTGATATTAAAGAAGATGAGTTGACTGTTCAACAACCAGCACAGTTGGAAGTAAAAGACGCGGAGATAACCATGGTTGTGGATGGAATGCTTGCTGCCCCGTGGTTTCACGATGATAATTTGATACCTACAACACCTGCAATAATAGAAGAGGACATTAAAGGTAACAATAATGATGTTGAATTGAATATTCATCACGCCGAGGTACGTAAGAGTGAGAACTCTAGTGTTCCTTTGAATATTCTATGTTCTAAAATTTCTTCGCTCAATTTACATAATGTGCAATTGATTACTCATAAGGATGTTCCTACTAGCATATCTCTTAATGATTCTTTATATTATATCATGTTCGATGATCCTAAAGAGCTATCTAGTGTGATTGAAAACCTTGTTGACGTTTCATGTTTAAAATCACTAGTTAGTCCTTCTGCCTACACATATACGTTCAATTTGATTGGAGATTATTGTGTAGATGGCAAGTTCTATGTTTATCGAATGTGCATTGCTTGTGATAATTTTGCTGATTTTAAATTGCATGTTTTGTGCAAACCATCTATTGCGCAATGTCATGGTCACTTTGAGATGGATTTGAATACAAGTGCCTATTGTTTAGAACGCAACATGATGCCTACTTGTTTATCCTATACCAGTAAACAGAGTAGTGTAGTTGAAGCATGGAATGCACTAAGAATTTTTTACCCCAAATTTGAACAACTTGATCTAGCTCGTCCCTTTTATATTTTGTCTATGTGCTTAGAAAAGTCGAGTATGACTTTTTCTCATGGGAGGGAGAATGATGTGAATGAAGGTACCGCAATGTATATATCAAATACATCCTACGGTTGTAGTTGTGTTATTTATTTTGTGCAAAACAACGCGAATGGCACAACAATTGATTTATACATATATCACGTATATATGTTGTTCTCTTTGTTTAGTATATGTTCAGCAAATCATCATGCGCTACACGGAAGTTGTTTGGATGATAAATACATATACCATGCATATACGTTGTTTTCTTTGTGTAGCACAATTTCAGGCTATCAAAAGTCGATGACGGCTTTTTTTTGAAGAAAGGGAGGATGATGAGGATATCCCGACTACTTATGATGCTGTTTATGAAGCAAGAGTTACACTTCTCAAACAATAGGTGCAATTATTTCTTAATCTTTATGTTTTTCGTGAGAATTGGACACTACGTAAAAGTAATACTTTGTACATTCTCAAGTTCGACAAGCTTAAAGTCTTTGGAACCGAGAGAGACGCCGGAGCCAAAGCAATATAAGAGCACAAGGAGGAGGGTAACCATATTTGTTGCCTAGTGACGAAGAACAAGAAGGTCAAAGCGGTTGGGAAGGAGAAAGTCAAGCAGTCCATGCCGATTAAGGAGGAAAGAAACCCGTGTGATGGGAGAGCAAAAGGGGAAGAAACCCATGAACTTAAAGCTCAAGTTTTGGATAAGATTTTCAAGTATAATTCAGATCTCCCACAACCCCAACCGAAATCAAATTCGGAATCAACTCAGAATCAAATTCGGCTTCGAATCAGCATCAAATTCGGATTCGAATCAGCATCAAATTCGGATTCGGAATCGGAATCAGCAGGACAGTACGGAGTAAAATGGTCATAAATTTCACAAACGGAGTCCGATTTGGGTGTTCTTGGGCTTGTTGGAAAGATAACTTCAAGCCCGATCCAACGAATCCTCCCTCACTCCGAAATTACTCCTGAGTCAAAAGATATGACCAAAATAATATAACGTTTGTAACATTAGAGTTTCCTTTTTTATTTTAGATTGAGTCGGAATTTGAGTAGGAGTTCTAATTCCGAATTAGAGTAGGAGTAGAGCCTCTTGGTCAGCCATGAGGAGGAGAAGAGCACTATATATTAAGGGTTAGACCCCCATTGTAACCGGAGACCAGTTTATACATAAGAATAGAAACATATCTATTGCTTGTTCTTTCGAAACCAGAGTTCATGCGAGGACTTTGAGAGAGGATTAGGCGATCCATTGGTTCATTCTGGAATTCAAGGTCAAGCCGTCGTTTCATTGGGAATTAGGGACTTGGCGATCGTCGTTCGTGGTCTCACGACGATCAACTATTCGGCGTGTTTTGGGCGTATTCCAAAGAGTTGAGGGTCCGTGCATTACCGCGAGTGTTCAACTAGCGACATCGTCTACTTCGCATCAGTTATCCACGGTTACTCACCAAGAAGATCGGACATCCTCCGTATCAGCTATCGTAGCATTGCCGCGTATCCCAACACATGAAACAAAACCGTATTACTTACGATTTGTATATCGTACACGAATCGGGCACTTCATTACATCAAGAAACACTTGTTGCACGGGTCTTAGGCAGATGATACTGACCCATCCATCACCCTCGGTATCTACCACAATTCACATTTCACACGGTAGATCTCCTCTCACAGTCTCACCGTACCGTAACAAAGGTTAACATCAATAATTGAGAGTGAGAAAGGGATCGTTGGCATTAGCGCCGGAAAGAATATAGGAACCGGATTTGACCGGACCAAACGCCGGGGAAGTGACTCCACCTCCAAAACATTACCATCGACGACGGAAAATACTAGCGCCTAGTGGGCAGTGGCCATCAAAAGAGACAAAGTTAGGCGGCCCCAACTTAACGGAGCCATTCCCTCGGCACCTCGGCTCCGTGGCCCGCGCGGCTCGCCCACGACTTGTCCTTCCGATTTCCACCGCTTTTCGCTGGTTCCCAGTTCAAACGGGCGCGGGCGCGGGCGCGCGACTGCCAGACCCCAACCCAGCCGAGCGGCCGTTCAGCGCAGTCAAACCCAATACCCGACCGGCCGAGGGGGCGCACCCATCCACCGACCGGGGCGCGCGCGCTCCCCGCGAAAGCGACGGCGCGCCGCGCCCGCGGCCTCGGAACGGACGAATGGTGCGTCACGCGCGCACCTCGGTGGCGGGCAGCCCGGGCAGGAGACCGCAAGTCCGTGTCACGGCCTCACATCGCGATCCGGGGGTTAAACAAGTGCGCCGCGTCGGGTTAGTTGGAGAGGATACTGTTCTTTAATTAGTATGCTCCGGGAATTTGTGGACAACAACAACGTGGACTGCGCATCGAGATCGTGCACGCAAAGGCATGAGCATATCCCTACATTTTTAAAATAAAAATTTAATAGAATTATAAAAATAGACCATATCGTCAGTAATACAGTGGCAAAAATCTATATCATCATTTCAAATGGCGGCAGAGACTTAAGTCGTTATTTGAAATGAAGAAAAGTTATCGTCCCCAATTCAAATGGCGACAAGAGCTGATATTTTGATTTTTTTTTTTGGCAATTTTAAAGGATAAGACTTTGTAATGTACTTACGAATTACATGGCGCACACAATTTGATTACGTGCATTACAAATGACAGCATGCACGAATCAACAATCTGATCTACATTTATGATACATGTGCACCTTTTGGAATAAAAAAAATGGTATTGACGGCCCTTTGGCGCATTCCCCTTATCTCCTGCAGGCCCGCGGACACGACCAATTCCTTAGGCAACTCACCACTGGGCTTCGAAGTTCTCCCACCACTACTACGAAAAGGCTAATATTAGACGTTTGATCACAGACTGTTTTTCAAAACCGTCAATATTAATGATAATCATAGACGGTTTTACTAGCGCGACCATCTCTATTACTGAATACGCGAAGAACCGTTTGTAAAGTATCACAAACGATTTGTCGTAGAGTAAGAAAAATTCCAAGACATAGTAAAATCATAAAATAAGAAGAATTTTAAGCCATGGTAAAATCATATAGTAAGGAAAATTCCAAGTCATAGACGGCTTTAAATACAAAACGTCTGTGATGAGATACTTATTAGAGACAGTTTATATTAAGAACCGTCTGTGATGAGATACTTATCATAGACGGTTCTTAATACGAACCATCTGTGATACTAGTTCATCATAGACGGTTTTTGTATGAAATCGTCTGTGATTCGTAGCGCGGGAGAGCGAAAAATTTTGAACGCGTGCGCGGGAGGCCAAAAATTTGGCATTATCCTTATATATTATACCCAGGCTTTGTCTTCCATCAGTCTCTACCTCTCCCCTCCCCACGCCGAGCTCCGATGACCAGCCTTGATTTCCTGTCGCGGTTTGGCGAGGAGACACAGCCGACGAGGAGGAGGAGGAGGGATATGGAGGAGCTCCTTGTTTGCCGCAGGAGGTAGACTGCCGGAAGGTACGTGTACATTCCCAAAACATACACAATTTGTTGGTTGTTTGTTGTAAAAAAATGATCTTAATTTTGTATTACCTAAGGTTGGAGCACTGTTGTAGGTTTTCGGTCGTCTCTCCTTCCTTGCCGACGAGCTTGAATTAAACTCGAATGACATGCAAGAACAGCTTGTGATATGCTGGTGAGGTACAAAGATGAGCTCACAAGACCAATCTAAGAAGCCAATGAGTTCTTTAGGAGGTCGGAGGCACAGATGGTTTCTAGCTAATTTAACTTTGCAACTTTATCTTTTTTTTCCCATTCGGACGGGACGTTGTGAAACCTTTTGGTTTCCCTTTCCTATAATGTGTTTGCCATCAGAATTTTAATAGTATTTTAGTTGTCTTGCTAGAAGTTGCATATGGAAACTATTGTCCAGCAATTGATTGGTTCTGCTCAAAATCTGTTTTTTGTAGTATAAAAATTATCACAGACGGTTCTTGTTCAGAACCGTATGTGAAAATAGACTGTCACAGATGGTTCTTATTCAGAACCATCTGTGAAAATACACTATCACAGACGGTTCTTGTTTAGAACCGCCTATAGTAGCTTTTTTCACAGACAGTTCAAAACCATCTGTGATGACTGCCTGTTATCACAGATATATAAATTCAGACGGTTCAGAAACCATATGCGATGATGGTTTAGAACCGTCTGTGATGATATTTTCTATAGTAGTGCACCTAGCAGGAGTATCGGGATCTCGACCATCCCCCAATTGGGCAATCGGTGCCTCCCCCTTGTCTCTTGTAGACCCATTGACGTGACTAGTCCTGAAGGCAGTCATGTACTCTGAGACAGGCTCGAAGATGGAATGATGTTAGCAGAACGTAAGACCAAATCAATAACCAGTACGTAGGGATGGAAAAAAGCTCGAAACTCGTGAGCCAGCTCGGCTCGTTAAGGGCTCGGCTCGAAACTCGGTCCCTTAACGAGCCAAGCCGAGCCAGCAATTTAGCTCGTTTTCTTAACGAGCCGAGCCGAGCTGGCTCGCGAGTTGCCCGTTAACTCGTTTAGCTCGTTCACTCACCAGACGTCCATTGGGGCTCGTGCGTTTGGCCTTCCAGTTCCTTCCCTATTTCATCCGCCCCACGCACCACCGCCCTCCCATTCTGTTAGTGGCTTTAGAATGAATGGTAGATTTGCCTGTAATACAGAGTGGCATATGTTTAATGGCTTCAGAATGAATCAAGTATTTTCACACGCTATAAGCGGGTTAATTGCATAACAGAGATGGTGCATGGTGATGGTAGCATGATCGTTGATTAACAGAGATGGATTGCGTTGATTTTTATTGATAACGAGTCTAACGAGTCGAGTTAAAGTTTTTTAACGAGCTGAGCCGAACCTGATATTTTGCTCGTTAGCTTAATGAGCCGAGCCGAGCCAGCTCATTATCCACCCCTACTAGTACGTCTATTGAACATAACTTACCTCTTCGATCCACAGTGTGCTTAGGTGATGACGGGGAGCGCTAGGACGACCGCCGGTCTTACTAGCAGGAGCCTTCCCCTTGTTCGCCACACAAATGGTTCGATCCTCCTTTGCGTGCTGTTTGGGGTCATCCATGAACACCTCAGTTGCTTGGACTCTACCGATGCATTTTCAATGGACGCGGGTACGTAAGGTTTCTAGCGTTGAAAAACCTCAGGTCACACCGCGTAGTTGAACATGTACTTCTGCTTGATGAACGTCCTATCATACATGTCGGGTCGTCGATCCATTGGAAGGAGAAGCGACACCTCTCCGGCCGCCATTATGCACGGATAAACTTAGCGATATGCGGAATGCAACATGAAACATGAAAAAAATGATGTGTGTGTGATATTCTCTTACACGATATCCCCGCACATGTAGTACGCCCGAGCGACAGTCGCTGGGTGTATGGACTGAATGATCCAACTGGCTCTTCACAGTTGTACTGTAGGCATGGAAACTCTGGTGGTGCATGTGCATTCTTTATCGAACAATTCAGGTATGTTTTCGCCTTCCCTACTAGTCACTTGCTCTTCCGCAACATCTCCGCATAGCACGGTGACGCGGCCCCAGAATCATCTTGCGTACAAGATAAGGCAGCACAAGAGAGTGTGTATAGTGCATCTGCACGCATAGACGTGGAAGTCAAAAGTGTGCGCGCGAAGAAGCTATGCACGCATGTACCCGAGATGCATGCGTCCTACTTGAGCCATGCAAGCACTCATGTGCGCGCATTTTTTTGCATGTGAGTCAGGAGGGCCACGAGATGAATGCATGCATGCAGATGCAAGTAATCAGCCATGCATTGTGTTTAAAAGACTAGAAATCAGGAAGCATTTGATTGGTCTCCTTGTTCTACGCGGACCCAAGGAGATACGGAAACAACTAATCAGTTCGGAAGCCGTGACCAAATAAGATATTTTTACGTGATTTTCTTAACAGGTTGCATGGAAGTACAGGGCAGCACATCTTTTCTGTTTAAGCCTGCATGCGCGATTTTCTTTCTCTACATGCATTAGGGTGGGGTCCACCTGCTATCGTGTCATCCGTAGTAACATGGCGCACCAAGTACCAGGGTCGGTTTGATTACTTTGTTAATCACGCATTATATTTATGGCTCGGTACGTCCGAGATGTAAAAGGGGTCGAACAAATTTGTTTTGATTTTGCTAAATTGGTTTAGAGTTCTTGTTCGTGTGGGCCTCACGCCGAGTCGTGTGCGTACATGCCTGTAAAAGCCAAAGGCCTTCGGCCGATTTAGGGAGTTTTAGATTTGAGCTATGAATTAAAATATGTGTGCGTGTTGGCCTTCGGCAGTTAGGGTTTATCTCTGTTCTATGTGTGTGTTTATGAATTCCAATCTAGGATTTTATCTTGGTGTGAGGATTTCTAGCTATGGTGCTAGAAGTTACTTGTTGGGTCATTGGCCCCTATTTCTCGTTTGTGTATTATGGTATGCACGAGTGTGAGAATTATTTATCCAAGTGCGAGTTGCATTCTGTAAATCGTGCTCCATATATTTATTCGAGAATTATCACCGTGAAAGACCGGGCAACCCACGGATTTAATCTCATCTCGAGGTTTGATCCGCGTCACCCGGCATCTCGAAGCCGACCTAATGTTCTCCTCTAGCTCGCTCTCTTCTCCCTCCTTCATCTTTGTTGTGCGAAACAAGTTGTAGTGAAGTGTTTGCTATGGTGAGTGTTGATTGTGGTGGTGTGGTATTCTCCTCCAACTCTCTTAGCTGTCATTGTATAAGCGGATAGGATGTAGTGCTGATGGTTGGTTAGTGGTGTGCACTCAATGAGAAAAGTCGGTCCGAGTGGTCATTTCGGTCTAAAAAGGTGGTGTGGTAGTGTGTGGTCGTTTTGGTCTGAAAAGGTGGTGTGACAGTGTGTGGTCATTTTAGTCTAAAAAAGTGGCAGTGTGTGGTCTTTTCGGTCTAAAAGGGTTGTGTGATCGGCTGTGGTCATTTCGATATGAAAAGGTGACATGGAAGGGTGTGGTCAATTCGGTTTGAACAGGTGGCGAGACAGTGTGTGGTCATTTCTATAAAAAAGACGGTAGTGTGTGGCGTGACATGTTGTGATCCTTATGCAGAAAATAAGCATACATCCTGAATACATAAAACCCTTATGTAGAAAATGAAAAGTACTTCACACATATTGAAAATACCATCAGTAGGATACACACACATAAGTTTCTCGAACCACTTCAGGTGATCAAGAATCATGTCTATGCGTTCGTTTGTAGGTGACATGTTCACCATTGGACCAGATGGAGCTATAGGTGGACATTCAACTGCTCTTTCCACCACAGCACCAACAGAGTCCGCCCACTAAAAGTATTGGTATCATCCGACCTAAAATCCACACCGAATAATCAAAACAGAAGTGATGAAGTAGACCAAAAATACAAAAAACAACATTAACGAAAACCAGATTCTCCGAGAAATACAGATACTTGTAGAACACTCTCCCTATTCTCTTTGATGTTGGAGTACATGGCATTTACTTGCACCCTGCAGTTGGGGCAATTGACGCGTTGTATTCACCAGCGCCACAACTTTTCGACTTATCGAACTAGACGACTAAGACATGACAGTAAGGAGAGTAGTATGACAAGTGCAAGTAGATGAGAAGAGAGATGTATGGAGTTCAGTTAGTTGGATGAGCTTTTATAGAGTTGGCTTTGAGTTCTGTTGGCACCAACGTACGTGTTATTTCGTTGGGATCTACTAGTTTGTTTGGTCATGATGCTGAGTCTCGCACAAGGTTAGTCATAAGCGCAACAACAACAAATGAGATCGAAAATGGACACAAGCATAATGTTAGTCATACAAAAATTAATGTTTACATAATATGGGTCGATCCTCCATGCCCTTGTGAGTGTGCACAGACACAACGCGCCAAGCTCTATGGGTAATTCGTCAGGCTGGGGCTGGGCAGTACTGAGGTGGCTATGATGGCTGGCTTCAACGGCTGGATCCAGTAGCTCGAAGGGCCACTGCACATAGCCTCGTGCGGATGCCATATTTGAAGTGGTGTGAAACATAAAAGGACAATGATTACATTATTATTATTAATAGGAAAACATCAACATGGAAAAACAAATAACAACGACAGGGTCATGTCACCATTTCAAACGGCAACATAAGCTCATTTTTCTAATTTCATTAAATGTGCATTTATTTTGATAATTCGAATAAAAATTACTATTAAAATAGAAACATTATCGATATATCTACAACTAAACTATACACACCTAAAAAGATTTACTAGACTACAAAACCATATGTCCCAAACTATCTAATCCATTCAATTACTATACCATAAAAAAATATACATGATTAACGATATATCTAAAACTAAACTACACACCTAAAAAAAATACTAGTATGAACTACGCTACGTAACCATGCATTTAAAACTATCTAAATCATTCAATTAATATGCCATAAGTAAATTCTTTATGACTAGCCACATCTCTATAACCAAACTACACACACTTAATAAAGATGTACTACACCAAACTGCACTACATAGCCATACATGTAAAACTATCTAATTCATTAAATTATGGACATACTAGTTTCAGTTGCTAACCTATCAGAGTTTCGAATTGAAATGTAAAGTTACAAAGAAATTACCTGCAATGTGGGCTGCTGAATCTGCTCCTCCCTCGCCCCTTCACGGCTACGGACGAACAGGGCTTCGCTACCTCTTCTCATCTCTCTCTTTTTTTCGGATTAAAAGTGATTTTTTCCGAATTTTTGGACCTTAGATAGCCTAACCCCTATCGCCATTTGAAATAGCGACAACCAATGTATTGCTGGCGACGGGGCCCCTATCACCATCCCTGTCGCCATCTGGATTGGGGACAGAAACCTATTTTGTAATTTTAGTAAATGAACATTAATTTATGTAATTAAATTTAAAAAATATATTATTTAAAAAATTCCAACAACTTGTACTACGCATCGAGATTGGTGCAAGGTATAGTGCAGAACCTACCAAAAGGCATTGGCAGAGAATAATGAATATCTTCCGATACCCCAAAGGAAGGAAAGACATTGGTCTGTTCTACAGAAAAAACCAAGATGTGTCTATGAATGACTATGCAGATGTCGGATACCTATCGGACCCGCATACACCCAAGTCGCAAACAGACTATGTATTCCTATGTGGTGGAACTGCAATTCCATGAAGATCGTCTAAGCAAAGTCTTGTATCTATTTTGACGAATCACCCGAAAATCATAGCACTGTACGAAGCCTCGCAAGAATATTCTTGGTTTCAACGGATGATTTACCACATCCAGCAGTCATGTGGATTGAATACCGCGCAAGTCCCTACTATTATCTATGAATATAATGCAACTTGTGTTGCACAAATGCAGAAGGGTTATGTGAGGAGTCCTTTCACAAAGCATATCAACCCCAAGTTCTTCCATGTTCACGAATTATAAAAGATAGACAAAGTTAAAGTACTACATACTAAGTCATGTGAAAATCTTGCAGATTTATTCACTAAGTTACTTTCAGCATCTAGCTTTGAAATATGCATATGTGGAATTGGAATGATAAGACTTAGAGAAGTGCATAATTCAGGGGGAGAATCTTGACGAACCCATTATTGAAACTTGATCACGAAGATCGAGTACCCAAAGGGTAAATCCTAGAGATTAAATGAAATTGAGTGGATTATACTCTTTTTCACTTGACAAGTTTTCTGAAGTTTCTCGGTTAAGGTTTTTAACGAGACAATTCGTACAACGCAGCAGAACGTGTGTCATGTACTCTTTCTCTAAATTTTTTCCATCGAGTTTTTATGAAGTTTTGACGAGGCATGAACATGTGAGGATGGGTGCCCAAGGGGGCGTGTTGGAAAACTATGGGATTGGTCCAGCAGCCGATCCATGTATGTATGTCCCATCCTAAACCTTAACAGGGTCTCTAGCCTATAAATATGGGGTAATAGTCATCGTAAAAGACTTATCTTATAGAGAATAATATAGATAAGTAAGAAGTCCTCTATATACCTGGCACTATTTTGTATTCTTATATTATTCTTATAATTTTAAATTTGTTCATAAAATAATTGATTGGATTGAACTAGCCAACCAGGGTTCCTCGACACTCTTAACTGCAAGCGGGCGGGCGCGGGCATGTGGGAAAGGCGTGATATCCGGCCCGTTCGCACGCCACTGACAGCGAGATGGCCTAGAAGCTTTGCATCCGGGCAAATGACGCGTTTGACAGAGGAGGCAGGCAGCCTGTGTTAGAATTGATCTCGGCTAACAACCCGAGAAATCCGGGAGACCACGTCTCCACCTCGCGCCCTGATCGGGGGCGTTTCCAACTGTTTTTTTGGTTTCGGTCCCGGTCTCCTCTAGCGCTAAAATAAAAGATGGGATACGGCAGGGTTTTGGCTAAGTCTCAAAACTCAGAATCATCCCAATACACACCCGACCAGAACGGCGTCGAGGAGAACGAAGACCTAAACTACGACATCGCAAGATCGACTGACTGCTACTGGACCGGACCGACGGCCACTGGATCGACCGACGGCCACTGGATCGCTGCTGCTACTTCGACTCCGTGACTCAGGCCGAAGCCACGGTGCTCAGATCCGCGCCGATCTCAATCGACTCTCAAACAATCGGATGGCATCCTCATCTAACGGTATGTAATGATTCCGCATTAAAGTTTGATTAGGTGTTCTCTAATTGATCTAGGGTTCATGTTATTAGTTCTTATGCAAACATTGGTATCAGAGCCACCCTAGATTTAATTTTGAACCCAGTTAAAAAAAAAACCCTAGCTGTTCTTGCCCTCTCGGATCTTAGCTAGGATCGTCCCGATCTTTGATTAACGGCTCGGTTTAGCACTTAGAAGGAGGGGATCTTAAGTCCTTAAGCGAAAACCCTAATGTAATCCCGAAAATCCCCAAATCTGAAAACCCAAATCGAAACCCTAAGACCATCGGATCCGAAGCAAAAGGAGCGGTGGAAACTCACGTTTTTCTTGAAGATCTAGAGTCGTCGCTCGTTTTAGCACCGCCAGTAGCTCCATTCGACGGTCGCGCGCGACCTCGATCGCATCGCTCGCCGGCCGGCGAGAGAGCCGCGGGTGCCGCCTCTTCGTGTCGCCACCGCCGCCGCTCCTCGCTTCATCGCCGACGGAGCCGAGACCGCTTCGTCGCCTCGCGCCGCCGCCTCGAAGAGCTTTCGGAGATAAGGAAGAAATGAAATTAGGTTAGGGTTTCACAGATTCACCGGCTTTATATCTGCGCGACTTTCGCTCCCATCCGTCCGTTCGATCACTTTTCGATCCGACGGATCGTGTTGATTCCGGCCGAAGGATAGGGATGGCACATCTTGGCCGTCCATTTTGAGATCCGACGGCCGTCGTTTCGGCTTGTTGGGTTGCAGTCGCTAATGGGCCGAGCGGCAGGCCGTGCGCGGGTGAAGCCGGGCCGAGCAGGCCGAATGTGCTGAGAGCTGTGCTTTGGATGAACAGTGACCTTTTTTCTTTTTACAAAATGTTTTTCTGATGAAGGTTTTTGTTTACTGTTTAATCTAATGTTTATTTCTCAATTGTGTAATGCTACACAGTAGTTTTACCATTTTGTAAAATGCTTTTATGATTAAGATTTATAATTATTATTTATCTTATTTTTGTGCACTGTTTTAATTAATGATGATTCCTCATGTTTCGGTATAAATTCGGTCTCTGATTAAAATTGAACCAACGAGATATTTTAATTAGAAAATTTTATGAATTATTTTGGCATTATGTATACACATGATTACATAATGACCAACGTTGTTTGTAATCATGTGTCGCCACATTAATTGTTATAGTTCTTTTATTTTCTGCCCAACGGTGATATAAACTAGAACTGTAATTTTGCATGTTATTAATCAGACCAACGTAGGGTTAATTGCATGCAATAATTTTATGCTATTTCTAATTTTTCCCTGTATTTTAATGTTCAGCCATGAATGCTTCAAATGTTGCCGCTACAATTGACAACATTGAGCAGCTTACGGGGAGCAACTTCCCCGCTTGGAAAGAAAGAATTTCAGTTGTCCTTGGAGTATTAGATCTTGATTATGCACTAAGAGTGTCTGCTCCCATTTCTCCCACCATTGGTGAGGACGATTACGATGAGAAAAAGAAAATATATGATAATAATGCTGAAAAATGGGAGCGGTCTAACCGTCTATCACTAATGATTATGAAGACTTCTATCTCGATCGGAATCGGGAGCAATTCAGTTCGAAAATGCTAAGGAGTATCCGCTTGATGAGGAGAAATTCAAAGGCTCCACTAAGGTTTATGCCAAGACACTAATCCGAGGCTTCTATCCACTAAGTATGACTGGTCCAAAGAAGATAAGAGAGCACATCATGATGATGACCGATATGGTCGAAAACTCAAGGGCATGGACATGGAAATATCGATGGTTTCCTAGTCCACTTCATAATGACTTCTCTTCCTTCCAATACACGCTTTTAAGATAAACTATAATACTCGAGAAAGATAAATGGAGCATGAGCGATCTTATCGCCATGTGTGTCCGGGAGGAAGAAAGGATTAGGGCGAAAAGAAAGATTTTGTGAATCAAGTTGGCGGTCCTAGCAAAAGGAAGTTCTCAGGGGACTTCAAATCCAAGAAAAGGCTGCACTACTCTCCTAATTCAGATAAATCAGGGCCTAAGGTGCAAACTACACCTAAGCCCAATGTTGCTTCTGCTAAAGCACCAAGTGGGAATGCATGTCACTTCTGCAAGGAGCCAGGACATTTCCAGAAGGATTGTGTTGGTTTCCTAAAGTGGCTTGCCAAGAAGGGTAATGATTCTATAACTTTTGTTGATGAAACCCTTTATACTAACTTTTCCTTAAATCTTGGTGGATTGACTCAGTGCAATTGTGCACGCTTACCAACTCTTCTGAGGATTCCATACCGTGAGAACACTAAGAAAGGGGGAGCGAAGTCTTAGAGTCGCGGATGGAAAAGAAGCCGAAGTGGAATCAATTGGTTCTGTCTCTTTAGTTTTAGATAGCGGCTTCACACTTCGTCTTAATAATGTAGTTTTTGTTCCTTCCATTAGGAGGAATTTAATTTCAGTATCTTTATTGGACGATGATGGATTCAAATGTAATTTTGGTAACAATAAGTGTGTTATCACTTTTAATTCAAATAATGTTGGTCTTGCTGTTAGACAAGACAAGCTTTATATGCTTTCCCTTAATGAATCACCGTTTTCTTTGAATGTGAGTGATACTATGCGTAAAAAGTATAATGAGACTTCTTCGAAACTGTGGCACTGTCGTTTAGGCCACATTTCGAAGGGGAGAATGGAGCGTCTCATTAAGGAAGAGATTCTCCAACCATTAGATTTCTCGACTCGGACCAACGCATTGATTGCATTAAAGGAAAATACGTAAAGAAAATAAAGAAGGAGCAACTCATTTCGGGACTATTAGAGTTAATTCATACGATATTTGTGGTCCTTTTCCGTGACATCGGTGGATGGTTTTGATTCTTTCATTACATTCATCGATGATTTCTCCGTTATGGTTATATTTTTCCCATTAAGGACCGATCCGAGTCACTTGATAAATTTAAGATATTTAAGGCTGAAGTTGAAAATCAGCACAACCTAAGAATCAAAGTGGTAAGATCGGACCGTGGGGGAGAATATTATGGGAGACATGCCCCTTATGGCCAAATTCCTGGCCCTTTCGCTAAGTTCCTTCAGGAAAATGGCATTGTTGCCCAATATTCTACACCGGTGAACCTCAAAGAAATGGGGTAGCTGAGAGACGAACCGTACACTTATGGATATGGTACAGAGCATGCTTAGCTACTCTAGTTTATCACCCGGTTTATGGATGGAGGCACTAAAGACAAAGACACATATTCTTAATAGGGTTCCCATAGAATCGATTACCTAAGACACCTTATGAATTATGGACTGGAGAAAACCGAGTTTGAAATATTTAAGAGTATGGGGTTGTTGTCTTTGAAGCTAAGATATTTAATCCACATATTGGAAAATTAGACCCTAAGACAAGAAGTTGCCATTTTATAGGGTACCTGAAAGATCTAAAGGGTATCGGTTTTATTGTCCCGATAGAACAACTAAGTTTGTAGAAACAAGACATGCTTGTGTTCTTAGAAAATAATGAGGACACGGAGCCTAGGAAAATTGATCTTGAAGAGAAGCGGGTTTACGTTCCTTCACCGCTTATCCCGTAGATTTTTATTCTGCACTTGGTGGTTGCACCTCCAGTGCAAATCTGTTGATGCACCCACCGTTGGGGTCTCTGAAATTCCTAATGTCATACCTAATGATGAGCCTCGGCGGTCTCCTGCGCCTCGCCTCCTACAATAGTTCTTGAACCTATCGAAAGATCACAATGGGAGAGAAGATCGCCATCCCAAATGATTATGTTGTTTACATGAATGAGGATATTAATGATATAGGGAAGGTAGATGATCCCACCTCTTATAAGGAAGCAATAATGAGTGAATATTCCCTAAATGGTTTGAAGCCATGAAGGATGAACTAAAGTCTATGAGCACTAATGATGTATGGGACTTAGTAGAAATTCTGACGAGTCAAAGCAATGAGGTCAGTAAATGGGTCTACAAAACTAAGCATGACTCTAAGGGAAATATCGAAAGGTTCAAAGCAAGACTCGTAGCAAAAGGCTTCTCACAAAGAGAGGGATTGATTATAATGACACTTTTCTCCTGTCTCAACTAAGGATTCGTTCGAATCGTTATGGCGCTTGTAGCTCATTATGATTTAGAGCTACATCGGATGGATGTTAAGACGGCATTCCTTAATGGCGATTTGCAAGAAAATGTTTACATGACTCAACCTAAGGTTTTGTCGTGGAAGGCAAGGAGCACATGGGATGTCGACTTAAGAAATCTATTTATGGCTTAAAACAAGCATCGAGGCGTGGTACCTCAAATTTGATAAAGTTATAAGGAATTTTGGATTTAAGGAAAATGAAGTTGATAATCGCATATATGTTAAGTTCAAGGAGTAAATTCACCATCTTAGTACTTTATGTGGATGATATCTTATTGGCTAGCAAATGATAAGGATATCTTGTTTGAAACCAAAAGATTTCTCTCATCCAATTTTGATATGAAGGATCTCGGTGATGCCTCTTACGTTCTTGGCATTGAAATTCACCGACAGTCCAAAGGAGTATTAAGTTTATCTCAAAAGGCATACGTTGACAGAGTACTAAAGAGATACAATATGCATAAATGCTCGCTCACCCGCTCCTATCGTTAAGGCGATAAGTTTGGGACATTTCAATGTCCAAGGAACCAATATGAAATCGATCGATGAAGATCGCTCCTTACGCTTGGTATCGGAAGCATTATGTATGCTCAAGTAAGCACACGCATACGACTTAGCTTTTGTAACCGGAATGCTTGGCGATATCACCAAATCCAGGCCGGACCACCGAAAGCCGTTAAGAAAGTCTTGCGTTATATGCAAGCTACTAAGCATCTCATGCTCACATATAAGCATACCGATAACCTTGAAGTTGTTGGTTATTGATTCAGATTTTATGGGATGTGTTGATACTAAGAAATCCACGTCAGTTATATCTTCACACTCACCGGAGGAGCTATCTCGTGGAAAAGCTCCAAACAAACCCTTACGGCATCTTCAACGATGCAAGCTGAGTTTGTGGCATGTTATGAGGCTATTTAGGCAAATTTGTATGGCTTAAGAATTTTATTCCGGCCTTAGAGTGGTTGATGACATTTCTAAACCACTCACCTTATATCGCGATAACGAACCCGCATCTTTTATGCGAGTAACAACAAGTCAAGTGGTGTTGCCAAACACATTGACATTAAGTATCATGTTGTGAAAGATAGAATCCAGGATCAAACCATTAGTATCAAGCATATTAGTACTAAGTCAATGCTTGCGGATCCGCTTACTAAAGGCTTACCACCCAATATATTTCGTGATCATGTTGCCTGCATGGGTTTATTGGAAAGCCTCGATTCGGATAAAGGACCTTAAAATAAACCAACTCCCATTAAGTATTATGAATATTCATTTTAAAATGAGATAGTATACTATAGGTACCGAGGTTGTATGGCACTTCATTGGTCATGCGACACATTACCTTGGTACACTTTTTTCATTTGAGGATGGACTTATGATGTTAGCCTGACGATCAAAGGGGAGAATGTTAGAATTGATCTCGGCTAACAACCCGAGAAATCCGGGAGACCACGTCTCCACCTCGCGCCCTGATCGGGGGCGTTTCCAACTGTTTTTTTGGTTTCGGTCCCGGTCTCCTCTAGCGCTAAAATAAAAGATGGGATACGGCAGGTTTTGGCTAAGTCTCAAAACTCGAATCATCCCAATACACACCGATCCAGAAAGTCGTCGAGGAGAACGAAGACCTAAACTACGACATCGCAAGATCGACTGACTGCTACTGGACCGGACCGACGGCCACTGGATCGACCGACGGCCACTGGATCGCTGCTGCTACTTCGACTCCGTGACTCAGGCCGAAGCCACGGTGCTCAGATCCGCGCCGATCTCAATCGACTCTCAAACAATCGGATGGCATCCTCATCTAACGGTATGTAATGATTCCGCATTAAAGTTTGATTAGGTGTTCTCTAATTGATCTAGGGTTCATGTTATTAGTTCTTATGCAAACAGCCTGCTCGCTTCTGCTGCTGGCTATAGGAACTATCAAGCGTCACTTCAGCTGCAGCTCACTTCGTTGCCATACCTAGAATTTACCATTTACAGAAAATTGCCGGAGCTACCCTATATTAAGGAAGGATGACAGCCGGTGGTTGGTTCATGATTCAGTTCTGTACCTGAATTACTAGTACAATGCACGCATTGAAGTGGCTACAAATCCAGCTTCTCCGACCTGAAGGATTTGTTGAATCCGTTGCTAGTATGGTAGCACTCAGCCCGTTTCGTTCACCTTTATGACCGACTGTTTACCTGCGCAAAATGAAAATTTAAAGGAGATGACGACACTAGCAGAAATCCTTACTTGTTTGGTTACACTATGATCCGTCTCAATCCTTTCGGTTTGATTTAGAATTTAAATTAAAATTCCTTCCAATCCAAAGTGATTAGCTCTAATATCTCCCTATCCAAACAAACCATAATAAATCTAAGATCTTCCGGAGTAATCTAAGGAAACATAAATCTAAGATCTTCCGTAGTAATTGTTTCCTTAGATGGCGTCTGCACCATCAGGACGCCAACCAGCATCATCTTGCGCGCAAAATTCCCGTTTAAACAGCGTTTTCGAGCACGAGGACCCCTCACATCACTGAAGAAAATGCAAAATATGTTCTGCATCACATCAATCTAGAAGCTGTCCAAACGGAGACAAACAAACGGGCTTTACACGTTGAAGCGTGAGCTGAGAAACTGGATCACCACCACCAGCTTCCCCAAGAAACTCCCTGCTTCTTCTTGCAGGAGCCATTTTTTTTTAATCAGATGGCCCCTGATAAAAGGCAACACAAGTACATTTTCTCGATTGTACAGAGGATCCCAATCCCTATCAAGCCGGCGTGGGCCGACCGCTGTGGCGTTGCGTGCAATACCGGCTTCTTTTCGACAGGACGAGCGCGCGCCATCGGCTCCGATCTCGCGTGAGTTTTTGCGTCGCAAGCACGGAAAAGGTCCATTGCCGCATGCCTCGCGCGTGCATAGATGTTGGTATCGTTTCGCAGTTGCATCACCAAAGCAGCACCAATTTGCCAAGAAAATGCATATGGGCATGCATCCCACGGTTTTATTGCTGCATCATCCGCCTCTCACTCTCTCATCCGTCATCCGATGTAAATATGCAACCAGGCGCCGCAGATCTAATCTAACCCTGAAACATACTGCATCTTCTAGTCTTCTGGAGAACGATCAAGGTAGGAACAGTCTAGGAGAAGACACGGTCCATAAATGCTTCAACTAGATCTGACGTACGGCACGCAGATCTAATCTAACCCTGTAACATACGTAGGAGTAGGTTGAAATAACATAAGGATGTCGATATCTCTTATAGGTTCGAGTTTAAAAAAAGTAGAGAAAGAAATTGAAGATCACATTAGGTTCGAAAAGTTGAATGGTCTCGCCGTCAAGACTTTGGAGCTGAAATAGCATGGCCGAATATCACTCACCTTATTGCGCCCAGAAATCGCGTCCTGCCCGTGTTTCCCGCCCATTTTCTTCCATTCGGGCTTCGACGCATGCCGTCCCAGACTACAGTGTGCGACTTCGCTTCACTCACGCATGAGCCGTCCGATTGGGGGCGGATCGCACGACGCAAGGCCTTCGGGTCAGCTTCAGGGGTTCTCGCGAGAACGTTCTTGCCTCCTTCCTCCTAGCGCATCACGAGCTGCTTTTCTGCGGTCGTGCCCGCGTCCTCGTGTCCTCTGCTCGACTGCCCTCACCTACCATCCCCTACCTCCTCCACACCCTCGCGCTTGCTTTCTCCCCATTGTTGCTGCAGCAGCTGCTCCCTCCTTCCCGCCTTCCACGCTGGCCACCCCATCCTCCCCTTCGGCTCTATGCTCCACTTCACCTGTGTCCCCCCCCCCTCGCCGCCCACCTCCTCCCCTTCGCCCGTGTAAGCGAGGAAAGTGACGCTATCTTTGATTATTGAAATCAGAGTACATGAGTTACACATATATAGATTACAGCGATTATGTAAACGCGTACAACTATCATGTAGGAAGCCGAGGCACCATCCTGTCTAACACGCCGTCGCAGTCGGAACATCGCAAAGGCGGACGACCTAAATTCGGTGAAGATGGAAGTCTCACGAACGATGGTCCGGCGACGATGATCCGGCGTGATGACGACGGTAGACGGGGTACTCGGAAGGCCGTGGAGGGAAAGCCATGTCGATGAGCACGCCGCGTCACGCCACGACATCATCGGAAGAGAGGAGGCGCCGGAGAGGTCGAAGCCGAGGCGGTGAAGTCCGGAGCCGAGGAACGTCGACAAGCGGCAGGGCGACACAAACCAATCTATGATAAAAAAAAAAAAGAAAACCCGATTTGAAGATGACGGGGGAAACTCTAATTAGTAGCCGATCGGATGATCGGTGACACGACTTAAACTATGTGTTGTGCAGCCCCGAGAGAGATCATGGAGATGAGATCATCTCCCAGGGGCGGTGCGGCGGAAGCTGTGGAGGCGGCGGCTCAGGAGCGGCACCACTCTGATACCATGTAAGCGAGAAAAGTGACGCTATTTTTTATTATTGAAATCAGAGTACATGAGTTACACATATATAGATTACAACGATCATGCGAACGCGTACAACTAGCATGTGAACGCGCACAGCTAGCATGTAGGAAGTCGAGACACCATCCTATCTAACAGTCCGCGTCACGCCCGTCGCCCGCCTCCTCCCCTTCGCTCATGCTTGCCACCTTCCACGCTTTCGTCGCCGCATGCCCGGATCATAGGACGTTGTAGGCGTCTCCTTCCCCTTCTCCCTCCCGTTCTCTCAAGGAGGAAATGGTGTTGGGTTGATCTCAGCTAACTGCCACTGCCGACCGAGATATCAGGGGCACAACTACCCACACGCACCTTGATCGGGGGTGCAACCGACGAATCGGTTTTGGTCCCGTTCACCCAGCGCTATATCAATTAGTTGGACTCGGCAAACTTGGAACCCCTGTGTGATTCTAGGCTACACAAGTCCAAACAGTCCGATCGCATCTAAGCCCCGAGGTGAGCGAAGATCCTCAACCGCGACAACACCGGACTCCTTCACGTTTCTTCTTCGACTCAGGCTGACGCTCCGGTGCCATCTCCTTCACCGTCGCCAATCAACCCTAAGCCGTATATGGCATCATCGGCATCGGGTATGTACTCACGCTTCCGCACTAATGATTCTTGTTAGGTGTTCAATGATTGAGCTAAGGTTAATGTTGTTAGACACTGTTTATTCTCAGTTTTAATCTATCAAAGGGAAGACGAGGACGCGAAAAGAGATGGGGACACCAAGAGAGCAATCGCCGGTGAGGCCCAGTCCGACTATAGGGAAGAGACGACAGGTGAGGTCCTCTCCCCGTGGTGATCCCTCCCTCTCCTTTCTTCTGCTCATCGTGGCCCAAAATCGGGTCAAAGCCTGCCGAGGAATATGCTTTATACAGGCAAGAAAGAGCCAACAGTTGGAGTTAGTTGATTCATGGAGCGAAGAAGAGTAAATTCCTATTCGTTTCAAGCACTAAATTTACATGTTTACATGATTATTTCCTATAAATTGTTAGAATTGAGAGTTAGTTAATCTTGAATTGTTCTGTTAATAAGTGTGCTGCTAATTCTGCATGTTAGAACATTTTGCTCTTATTCGCTTAGGTGAGGATGCTTCCATTTACTCAAAATATGTAACCATTGTCTATGATAACAATTGTTGTAGAATATACCTATTGAGAGAGTTATTTCTGTGCTAGCTTTGTGGAATGTGCTACCATTGACAGGTGATGATAGAACTGAGCATGCTTGTTTTGTAGGTTGTGACTTTTCATTGAATCACTGAATCACTGAGACCAGCACATCAGTCATTGATTTTATACTGAAT
Source organism: Hsuehochloa calcarea (assembly GCA_036346395.1). Lineage (NCBI taxonomy): Eukaryota > Viridiplantae > Streptophyta > Magnoliopsida > Poales > Poaceae > Hsuehochloa > Hsuehochloa calcarea. Next base: position 7,568,499 of record CM070610.1, read on the forward strand.
GCTTTAACTATGCGAATAAATCTTTCAGGCTTGCTATCCAAAGACTTGAGATCACAAAGAATGATCTACAGATAAGGATTGCAAAAGATGTACAAAAGGAAAAGAAAGCATATACTCTTTAGGACTTTGATTTGTGGGGATCTTGCAAAGTAACTGGAAATGCTTCTAAGCTAGAGGTAATGCAATCTTACAGGTGAGTTTGGAAAGTAGAAAACAAGTGCGCGTTTGTCTCTGGAACAGGATGTATGCCATATTCTTTTACCATATTAATGAACTACTTCATACTGCTTCATTTCACGCTTCCGAAATATGTTGTTTAATCCCAGTTGTTTGTATTTCTAGGTGTCAAGGTTGCAAGAGCAGCTACAGTCTGAAAGGGATCTTAGAGCTGCATTGGAACTTGTGTGCATTTGTTGTCCACTTGTTATAATTGAAATGGCACCAACTAACTAAAATGAATCGTTGTGTCTTGATTAGCACGGTTGACAAAGACTCGAGAGAAAAATTGGAGCCTTATTCGAGCCTGTCATCTGAAGAAAGCTATCAGAGTCGAGACCTTGAAAAGGTATCAATTACAATTAGATTAAACAGAAAATTGTTTCTCCATGTTATAGTTTATAGCTCGTGTTGATTAGTTGATTTATGCTACTTCAAATATGCAGGCTTCTCAGCAAGTTGCGAAGCACCTCTATGATACGAAGGCTCAACCAGCAACATTAATCCCAAAACAAGTTGGGAATATGTATACAACATCTCTCTATGCTACTTTTGCATAAGTTCTCCATAATAAACGTGATACTCTGGTAAAATACTCTTTACCATCTTTCCTTCTGTTTTTATGAGATTTGAGTGATCAACGTTGAGCTAACTTTGCCTTTTCCATTTTTCTTTTCTTTTTGGAAATGTCAGACCCGGATTTTCTAATCCGAATCCTCTGCGAATAACTGTGCTATTCCCTGGATCAGTAGATAGCACTCACGGATACATCACTGAATCATTCATACAATGGCGTAAAACCATACCATTCATTAATTTAACACATCAGAGTTTACATAGACCACATCGGGTCAAGTTTTACAATAAGGGCCGAACAGGCCAAAAGATTACATCACATAAGTAGCGGAAGCGACAACGGAAGCAAAAAGGGTGAGAGCACATCTCTCCACAGCAAGTGATCGGAAACTCATGTACATCCGATATTACCCGAAAACTCAGATAATATAGGACGCACCTAGGTACCAGCGGAGTCAGCTAGACTGGGGCGAGACTAGAACAACTAAGAACTAAACTACGCTTCAAGAGCTCCTGGGTCTTCAGACATCTGGTTCCTTGTAGTAGTCGTAATCTCTAAAATTTCCTGCTTCTGAGGGTTTGGGGGAAAGAAGCGAGAATGAGCACAACTACCGTGCTCGCGAGCCAACACACAGTATGCAATAGTATACATGCAAGGCTTAACAAGGATGGCTCAGGTTCTTTTATTTGCTAAAGCAACATTTTCAATTATCATAATTACAAAGTCCTATGACATAGCATTTTAAACAGATTACATTTTCATTAAAGAGAGTAAGTGCAATATTAAATAACAGCGAAGGTTACCTCCACCTTATGCTTAATTTTGATAACGGTTACGTCCACCGATTATCAACACTGAGTAAGGCTACCCAGGAAAATTCAAAACAAGGGCTGGATGAACCCAACCCATTTCCATTCCACCCACAAAGATTTTTGAAATAGAACTAACTCAGGTTAAGTTCCCATGTCTGCCTTTGACCGAAGGCGCGGCTGTTTAAACAGTTTAGACTCTGCAGAGGTTGTACACTGTACCCACAAGAGATAATCATACTCGTTACTCCACATGATTCCTTAGTCATGCAGTTGAGCGATCGTCACAGTAACGTTTCGAACTATCTTGCCCCTTCCGTCATCTCACCTATATGGGGTTACGCCCATACGCCAGCGGATGTTCACCTCAACGATCCCAGGGCGCTTGAGTGGAGAGTCAACCTACCCTCGATCGGGCAAACTTCACCGTTTCGGTGTCCCATTCAAGTCAGCATACGTCCTGCCGCTTGCACATTCCCTCTTTCCCACCATGCGAGACGACATTCAAGGTTTGAAAGTTTTACTAGGCCAAGTTGCACTTTGCAGACTTGCGGTTGTACTTGTTTTACACAGGAGGTCATGACAAGATTAAGTCCTTAATTCATCCGGGCGGTTCATACCACATACCAACCATTCTCGTACTACGTCCGCACTCCACCATTCTTTCCATCCGTCCAGATGGGGTACTAGCAAGTTGTTTAGGGTTTTGGGAAGGAAAACCAATTAACGCAACACATCAGTCATCTACATCCAATGACTGCCCAAAACCATTTTTCATGTTTAAAGGATGATGATCGGGACATTTATTGTCCCGGTACTTAAGCAAGACTAGCATGTCGCTTAAGTACAATCTATACTAGTATTACCATGTAATTACTAGGGTGACAAGGAATACTGGATTCAATTATCAAAGGATGGCTTAATAAGTAATTAATCAACAAATGGGTATTTAACCACCTTAAGCTTTAACATATCATTGTTTACAAAATTAAAGCATGCAACTTTGCTATTTTAAATAAACATAGTTTGCATAAATCGTAGGTTCGGAATGATCAAAGCATTGACTCGCCTGGGTCAGATTATCGCGGCCTTGATCTTACTCAGGGCCTTCTCGCGAGGGTTTCAATTCGGGTGGCGTCTTTATCCAAATCTTGATCCTGCTTGAGTCGCTGCTTCTTCTGGACTTCGATTCCTAATTACGCGATACAAGCAAGAACAATAAATAAATCCAAAGAACTTCCAGAAGACCAAATATAAACAAAGCACTATAAATAAGTTTTGCGAGGAACAAGCTGAAGAGACGAGATTCAGCGAGGCAGGAATGTTTGACAAGGTCAAACGATTGGCTGAGTACACGAGACAAGGCGGTGATACTCTCCCGAAGGAAAACAAAGGGGAGACAAAGTCGAATGAACTATCGCAGGGATACTTCACTTCGGATACCGCTGAACGGGCAAGATTAGGGTACACGATAAATTGGACGAACTTCAAAACGACGGTAACACATTTTTAATGAAGACGACTTTTGAATGGGAATAAAAAAAAATAAACAATATTTAGACCGACGAATACTGGAAAGGATTACAAGATTAAAATACCGGTTTCAAAGTAAGCTGTCGAGATTAACAGGCTAATCTCGAATGGCCTTCCAGAATATTTTTGAGAAAATGCAAGTTTATTTTAAAGCATTTTACACAACGCGGAAAATTTGAATAAACAAGTTTTAACTAAAATAGACACGATTGCAGAGACGATTACGAAGGTTATTTGCATAACCTCGATTTCCCGAGATTTTGCAAATTGCGCTCTTAATCGATAGCTCTCAACTAAAATCGAAATGGGTAATTCTACTAGTACTTGGCCATCGACGAGTTAACCACTAACAACGGTTAATCGATCAACGCAAGTCGTAGCACAATCAATAGAGAATAAATGTTTTGGAAACGTTTTCGCCAAAATGAAAAACTACTAGTCGATCGAGCAGTACAAAACGATACATACAAAATCGCCATACCACACAATCGCTATACACACTTTCAACACACGACTTCAATACACAAAACATTTATCGCTTCACGACTAACCTGCACAGCCTAACAAAATACTCACAAGAGATATCCAAATCACAATACACAAATCTATACACAAAACAATCTTCCCAAAAACTAAACTATCTCTTCACGACTACCCTGCACACATACACAACATATACGCAATACATACAAATCTCAATACGCAAATATTCCCTGCATACACAATATCTATCATACATATATTCCAAATGCAAAAACACAACACAAGCCGTCGCTGCTTCCATCGTCACGCTTCCTTTCTCGCTCAGAGGAGAGAGAGAGAGAGAGACAGAGAGACAGAGAGAGAGACAGAGAGAAGGGGAGCCGGGTGCTGGAGGCCGGTTCGACCGGAGGGAGGGAGGCGGTCGGACCGGGGGGAGAAGAAGGGGGAAAAACTGGGGGGCGACGGCGGTTGCTGCCGGCAGCGGGAGGCGGCCGGAGGAGCTGCGGCAGAGAGGAGATGGCGGCGGTGCGGCCGCGGCAAAGGGAGATGGCGCGATGCCGGGTCGCAACAAGGGGAGATGGCGGCAGGAGCGCACGGGAGAAGAACGGGGAGGAGAAGATAGGGAGGCCGCACGCACGAGGCTCATCGAGAGGGGCGGCAGCGGTCGCGGTGGAGGCGGCCGGCCGGCGGCGAGGCGACGAGCCGAGGGCAACGACGCAGACAGACGGGAAGAGCCGACGGCGGAGGAAGGGCTTCAGGCGGAGGCCGGAGCGGAGGAGGAGGGCTCGGGAAGCGGCGCGACACCGAGAAGGGGGGAAGAGGGAAGAAGAGAGGGCGAGCTCTCTCGGCTTTATAGCCGGGAGAGAGAGAGAGGGGGAGAAAGCCGGCGGCATGTGGATGGGGAAAGGGAAAGCCGCAAGGCGCGGGAGGGGGCTGAAAGCCGTCTGCGCGGCGGCGGGCAGAGGTCGGCGCGGATCCGGAGGAGGCGGGGGCGGCGATGGCGACGCTGAGCGGGAGGCAGGCGCATGGCGGGAGGAGGGGGCCGGGTGGAGCCGAGAGAAAGGGGGAGAGAAAGATAAGAAGAGGCGGCGCGTCGCTCGGGGGAGAGAGGGGAGAAGGAGAGAAAGGGAGAGAGAGGCCGGGCGAGCGGGCCGGGGGGAAGAAGAAACCGGGCCGGGGAAAAGCCGGCCCAAGAAAAAGAAAAGGGTTTTTTGGAAAATTTTGAAAATGGAGAAATACAAAGAAATTTTGAAATCTAAATTTTGAAATTGAAATCAAGCTTTGATTTTGAATCCTATTAAAATCAGGATGTTACAGAAATGTCCAGGCAGACCAGAGGATTGTCATGTTTTCGTACGGTAGTGTCTTGACATCAACAAGGTTCTCCTTCAAAATTAATGATGGCCAGCATCCATTCAGCCTACCAAACATTGCAAATATACTGGATATTTTCGAGAAGCTGGAGTCTAGGCACGTGGTAAGTACAGTGATCCATTCATGATCTCGCCCCGTGTATGTCAAGAGAAGCGCGCCAGTCAACTGGCAGGAAGAGACAACATGTTCTTTTCGTGCTGGATTTTGGTGAGTATTGATAATGGAAAGAATTGTGCATTATGTTTATGTCAGGGAGTAGAATGCAAAAGAGTATTCATAATGAATAGAATTGTGTATTATGTTTATGTCTTTGCATGGAGAGCCTTTTGCTTTCTGTATAAACCTGGTTCTTGCAAAATAGTTTTCTCAAGTCCGAAGAGTCTACAATCTAGAACCCATGTCCCATTTTATCTGGATACTCATAGTCTACTCTTGTTTGTACAAATACTTCACTCCTTATAGTACTGAAACTTGGACATCATGAATCCGTGTCTTTACGATACTCAATACTCGTACCCTACTCCTTGCATACTAGGCAAACTACATATATCAAACTTTATGACTTCATTGTTAGAGCCTTGTTATTATATATTAAAAAGGAGAAATATTTAGTGTTTATTATTTGATAGAGTTCGGCATGTGATATGTTTGTCCAAATAATTGTCTGGTTATGATATCCTGGTACCAAATCGCACTCAAGACTAGAGGTGGGCATTGGGCCAAGTCGGCCCGGCCTGGGCCCACCATGCTTCGGGTCGCGTCGTGCTGTACCGGCTCGGCCCGGTCACCCCGCCGTGCCGTGCCGTGCCGTGCCGGTCCACCTTGCCTCTAGTTAAGCCCAAGCACGACCCAAAACCCGTCATGCCGGGGTCGTACTGTGCACCACCCAAACCCAGCCCTAAATAACTATAGACGGCGGAGGCGACCGCCATCTTCATTCATCTCGTACCCGTCTCATTAAAAATTTAGTTAAAATTGAATCAATTGGTAAAAACATCAGCACGTAAATATTTCGGGAAAAATTGAATTTTTCTTGATATTTTACAGATACAATGTTACTGCCTCGTTAAAAACCTTACGCCCCAGGGTGGGGTTTCCCGAGTAAGGAAAATAGTATAGTAACAACATGCGTACATATTAAATACTCATCAATGTCAAGATCGTTCATGCGTTCGAGGTCAGCATACACCTGCACGATCTTAAGATCCTCCAGTTGATGTTGTTGCCACTCTTTAGCCAATTCCCTGTCCTTAGTGCATGTGATTGCCTCCACCATCCTAGGCGTGAGGGATGATCTTCTTTCTTCAATTATTCTCTCTGCCATGCTGAACGTTGCTTCTGAAGAGACAATGAACACCGGCACCAGCAGAATATCTCGTGCGAAATGTGACAACACAAGAAATATCCGCTTATTGTTCTTCCACCACTGAGCAAGTCTATCTTTCCACCGGAAATATCAGAGTCGATGTTTGCCAAATCATGCTCTAGGTAGTGGTTTAGCTCTGAGACAGAATTCCACAAGGGGGTTGCCTTAGACTGAGAGGACGAAGAACTGGACTTGCCCTTTAGTTTCTTCCACAAGTGGGATGTCAAGATTTTCTTTCCTTGTTGTGTGTGCTGTGAGGCTTCCGATCTCACGCTGCTACCGAATTTGTCATGATACATGCGAAAAATACGAAAAAGCTCATCTTTGATATGTGCGAAAGCTTCCGAGTAATCAAGACCGATGCATTCACATATTCCCTACATACCGATCTGCAAACCTGGTAACTTTTTCGTATGATCGAAAATGATAGCAAAGCAATACACGTGTGAAATAGAACTAAAATATTTAATAAATTTTTCCTCCATTAGTGCGACACCAGATAACATATTTTTTGCTTTATAAAAAGGTTCTAAAAACTCTAAAAAATGACTAGCAATCTGCCAATCTGAATTAGTAACTACCAATTCATTGTCTTGAGAGTTAGCATTGACAAAAATGGATATGACATGTTCGTACCCTTGTAACTTATTTAACATGATATAGGTCGAGTTCCACCTCACCTTCATGTCAAGACCGAATTTTCTTGGCTCATTCCCATTGGCCGCGCAGTACTCCGCGAACCTGGCTGCCACTTGTGGGGAATTTGTGAGGTAGTAAACGGCGCCGCTGACACTGTTCAAAAATCCACCAATCGCTTGCATACCATCTTGAACAACAAGGTTCAAGATATGACATACACATCTCTGGTGGAGAACATAACCACCAATATACATCTGCAATCTCTGTGTGAGGATGTTCATAGCAGTCGTGTTCGCTGATGCGTTATCAAGAGTTATCGAAGCAATCTTATCATCTATCTTAAAATCATCAAGAACGTGTAGTATACGCTCGGCAGTGGCCTCTCCCGTGTGTGATTCGTTAATTACCTTAAACCCTATGACTCTTGTTTAGCTTGTAATTATCGTCTAAATAATGGGCTACAACACTAAGGTAGGCACTTCTCTGGTGTGACGATGTCCAAATATCTGAAGTTATAGCAAAAGAGAACTGAACTTATAGGAATAGTTCTTTTAGCTCTGCTAGTTCTTTATGATACATCTGTAAAATATCAGATGTAATGGTTCTCCTACTAATATATTGGTACTGTGGGCAAAAGCTGCGTTGGATCATTCTTTCGAACACGCGACTTTCACCCACCCTAATCGGTTGATCTTCCGCAACAATATATCTAGCAATTTCCTCACGGGCAAAAAGCGGGTTGTATACCCAAGTACTTACAGAGCCATCGGCCTTGAAGTTTAGCTGCGTTTGTACTCCTCCCCCTCGGCTCTACGCCCCGATCTTGCATAAGCATGCTTTGTAGTGACGGTTCAAGTGCCCTGTCCCTGCAGCTGTACGAGCAGTTAATTTAGCTTGGTAATAATTACATGTTACAATATCTACCGTTTGGCCATCTTGGATTTCCTGGCTCCAGGCCATATGCTTCCAGCAATTCGCCCTTCGTCCAGACCCGCCATTGTTGCCGTCCGTGGACGCAGGAGAAAACTCTGGAGCCCCCATTGTGATGAGGACATCCCTACTATGGATACAGCCACGCCTACACACACAACTCATCTACAACCAGTACAAGGACCTCTTACACGAGCTCATGCTCGCCAACTTAATTATCAGGTGAATTCGTTTCTATATTTATATATTAGTGAGAATAAATCGCTACCTAATGCAAGTAATTTAATTGTGCTTAGGAACATGGGAACGGATCAAAGAGAGGTTTGTGGAGTCATGGACATGCATGGAAGACATAATGGAGGTCACCACGTCACTTTGGGTCCATGTCAAGCAAGAGTTCGAGTTGGACTCGTTCTGGATTCGAATTCGGACTGCTGTGATGGTACTAAGTTCAAACGGTCGTAACTTCTTCATACGGACTCCGTTGGGGGTGATTCTGGACTTCATGGAAAGCTTACCAAATCTACTTTCCAACGGATCTAAGATCATCATCAAACTCCATCCGAGCTGGCCACAATCATCAAAAGAGTCTACATTTATTTCTAAATCCGAGTCAAACGGGTGCTGCGCCACCTCCACTTGGGCCCATGGGCCTTGTAACCCTAGGGGCGTGCGCCCACTTCACTGGCCGCCACCCCTGGCCGTCTCCCTATATAGGAGCCACCATCTCCTTTTTCTAGAACTTGGATTTCGTTTGATTAGTTTCTCCATTGTGAAAACTCTCGTTCTTCGCTTGTGTCGACTAGACCAACCATAAAGGACCTCTGCGGAATCCCACCTTCCGAACTCAATCATATATTTGCAATTCAGATTGCTTTTTACCTCGTTCTTGCTTGTTCTTCGATTGCTTGCAGGATTTGATCCTCGTGATCAGGTCAACCGGGTCTTGGGCACGGTTGATAACGACTTGGTGGTTAGTTCAGCGATTACTTGGTTCGTGCGTGCTGCGTTCGTAGCCTGGATCGTGAGAGTTGACCGTCATCCAATCAGAATTTACCACTCTCACCGAAAGATCGGGACAACAGAGTACATCACATTGGCTCTGGACCTCCCTGGTACTCCTCGTAGCCCTCCGTGCCGTCCATATGACGATCATCCATACCGTAGTCTCCCATGCTTGGCGAGAACTGACGAGCATCAACGGGAGTCGGAGCTGGAGGAGGACTAGGGGAGCGGCGGCGAGAGCTTACACTAAGTCGCCCTGCTACCCTTTTTGTGCTCCGACTCCTCGGTAGCATACTCCTCGGGAGCTCATTGGTGCTCCGACTCCTTGGTAGCATAATGGATAGATGGTGAATAAATGGGGAGAGTAGATAGATATTGAAGAAATAAGGAGAGTAAATGGATGGTGAAGAAATGAGAGTGGATGAATGATGAATAAATGAGTGTATGTATGGTGAAGAAATGAGGCATGGTGAGTTAGTTTTTATAGACACAGTGAGTTGCTCCCGAACGTTGCTCACAACAGTAACTCATTAGTCTCCCGAACGTTGCTCAGTCCCTCGATTGAAACGAAAGCTAAACTCTCTCTCTCTCTCTCTGTCTTATCCCCTCCGGCCTTATCCACCCCGACCCCCCGTCTTATCCCCCCGGCGCTCTCTCTCCCCTTTATCTCTTCGGTTTCTCCCCCCGACTCTCTCTCCCCCTTATCTCCCCCCAGACAGCCAGACCGCTCCCTCTTTCTCGATCTCTTTGTCCCGCGGCTCTTCCCTCCCACCGTGGCCCGCCGTCCCGGGAGGCGATGAGGCCGAGGCGGGAGTCGCGAGGAGGCGGCAGGAGGCGACGAGGCCGAGGCGCGAGGAGGCGGCAGCAGGAGGCGACGAGGCCGAGGAGCGAGGAGGCGGCGCGGGAGGCGACAAGGCCGAGTGGGAGGCCCGAGGAGGCGCGGGGAGGCGAGGAGGTGACGGAGGCGACGAGGCCGAGGCGGAGTCGCGAGGAGGCGGCGGCGGAGGCGACGAGGCACCGCAGTGGCGACGAGGCGCGACGAGGCAGCGGCGGAGGCGAGGAGGCGCGACGAGGCGGCGGGCGGAGGCAACGAGGAGGCGGCGGCGGAGGCGATGAGGAGGCGGAGCGGCGGAGGCGAGCGGCCACCGACGCCAACAGGTCTTTGGCGGCCGAGCACGACACGCCACACCGGGTCATGCCGTGCCGCCCATCATGCTGTCTTCCTAGGCCCAGCCCAGCCCGGCCCACCACGTGGCATGCCTAGGCCGTGCTTGGGCCGTGCCGAGCCGGCCGGGCCTCGGGCGGGCACGAGATGATCCGGCCCGACTCCCACCTCTGCTCAAGACGCCTGCCGCTTTATTTTTACAGATGCATCGTAGTACGCAACTCTATCCGGTTTTCAGAAAGCACAGAGATTGGAAAAGTGTGTGTGTATATATAGGATTAATACTTTCTACTCCCGGGTGTAGTTACTCCCACCTTTGATATACCGCCTAAAAGAACTTGACATATTCCTTTATCACTTTGTGTATACTCTTATACTAATTATAAGATACTCCAATGCGAACCACACAAAAAATTTGTAAGAAAGTCCATAGTTTTTATCATATTTTGTAAATAACTTCATATTCGCACTAAAAGAAGCATGTCTAAAAAAATGTACATACCACCAATGAAAAGGTGTGAATACCACCTAGGTGGTCTTATATACTTGTATACTACACATACATACTCTCGGTTGCGCAAGATACTTTCTACGTTGTGAGATACGGAATAGAGAGTAACTAGTCCCGGAAGTAGGAAAAAATCTTATATATATATATATATATATATATATATATATATATAGGGAACATATCTAGTGCAAATAGGTAATTGAGTGCTAAAGTGCAAATGGCATCTTGATCGTTGGATCTGGATTGAACAGCCAAGATTAATGCGGGCTCCCACTCCCAAACCATTTAATCACCTTGCATGCTCCCACCTTCAATGCGCCTTCATTAATGCGTCTGCATGCTTCCACATCCAATGTCCTATATTAAACACCCTTCATGATCCAACGGATATATATATATATATATATATATATATATATATATATATATATATATATGCAAATGGGTAATTAAGTGCTAATGTGCTAATACCATCTTGATCGTTGAATCTGGAATGAACAGCCAAGATTAATGCAGGCTCCCACCCCCAAACCATTTAATCACCTTGCATACTCCCACCTCAAATGCGCCTGGATTAAACAGCATGCATGCTCCCACCTTCAATGTCTTGTATTAAACACCCTTCGTGATCCAACAGTCAAGATTGATATTAGCACTTTATCACTCAATTACCCATTAGCATTAGATATGTTCCATATATATATATATATATATACACACACTCTCAATAATGCAATACAAATGCCCAGCATTTAGCAAGCATTATAAGGATGCAGGCCAGTTTCCTGAGTACGGACCTATCATTTGGCTCGTTGTCCCACTGTGGTAGCGTCAACGGAAAATTGTGTATAACACCATTTGGTACCTCATGAACCCACTGAGTCCCCAAGAATCGTTTAAAAGAGTTGCTTCTTAAGAAAAGGTAGAAAAAAAAGAGTTGACTTTGATTCACAAAAGGAAAAAAGAAAGAAAGCCAAGCTTTGCCAGCCTGCTTACCTATGAAAGGAGGATAAACTAAACCCAAATCAAGTTGAAACTCTGGATCGGCGTGCGGAGGCGCCGACTGCTCTGCTTGGGCGCAGATGGATCCAGAGGCGGAGCCGTGACCAAGACGAAGGCGACCTCCGGCGACAGGCGGGCGGCGGCTCTCCGGTTATGGCCGTTTTGTCCTCGCGTTAGGGAGGCAGTGCGCTGATTCCGACTGTAGCGGCCCGATTTCAGGGGGTTGGCGGGCCGATTCGGACGAGGCGGCAGCTTCGGGTCGACGACGGCGGCAACGGTGGTGGGATGGCGGTAGAAGAGTCGGGTTTAGTGCACTAGTTCTAATACCATGGTACCATGAATATTGTATAATAAGTAATATATATAGAGAGTACATATGAAATATTACAAAAAAAAATATCATACATATATAAAATAATAAAAAACATATGTTCTGAATTTTCATCTGTTTGGTGGGTTAGCCCGTCCTTGTTAAGTGGGCTGGTCCATAATACGCACTACCATGATGTCCGCTAATGGCACCGCCTCATCTGACTGGGCCTCAGTTTAGAACCAAGAGCCCCATCGATAAGTGGCCGAGTTAGGTAACTGGCCCTAGTCGTTTAAAAACAAAAAGGCTGGCCCTAGTTTCAAACTGGTAGTTCGATGTATCGAGCAGTACTACTGCAAGACCGCATGTGCTTCTGATAAAAATGTAGTACTACTACGAGCCAGTCGGTTGACACGTGCTTTTCATACATGAACAGTTTTTGCTTTTCGCGGCGAACATGGACATTAGCCGTCCTTGGTGCTCCCGACACGGTTTGCCGAAAGAACCACGGCTACGCATTGAGATCAAATCGTCGTAGAGATGCTAGCGATCCTCTAGCTCCTTTCGCATTATATACGATAGCCGACGCCTTCCACCGACGACCACGGCGACAAGCCCAAACTTCCGCGCGAGCGACCCCAGACTCTTGCCAGAACGTACTACGCTTATCTGTCTCGCTATATTTGTCTGTCTACCGTTCATCGTAACATACAGATTAAAGAGACACTAAATCTAACAAATATTATATGATAAATGATTATACATACATCTATTAAATAGAGCATACTACAACCATTTAACATATTTTTTCAAAAAAAATTAGTTGAGATAGAAAAAGAGAGAATTACAATAATTACAATATTGAGCTTACCGTCCTTGAGTGCCATGCCATGCATGCCATGTGAGTCATAACCCGTAATAAAACCGGGCCTATCGCTTTGGCGGCATACTCGCTAGTCGCAACCGTACGTGCCGGGCCCGGGAAGCTCGAGCGGTGTCCCCCTTCACAACAGCAAGCGAGGCCTTAAATTCGCACCCGCGCTTGTCGTCCAGGCCTCAGGGCTAATCTCCAATGTGCACCTCCCCGAATCTCCCACCATTCGCTACTTTCCCATGTGCGCCTGTAACTAGCGTGGAGATTGGGGAAACAAGGGTTGTGCACAGTTCACGGCAGTTAAGCTCTTAAATCGAGTCCCGGGTGTGCCATGTGCTATGTTGGATCCAAATGACAAGCGGTTCGTGCAATCGCACTTGCCCAGCCCTGTAACCGCATGCGCATCGCCGCTCCAGTTCCGGTACGTAGCGCACCTCTGCTACCCGAAGAAGCCAAGTGTGTGTACCAGAGTCCAGAGGAATCAAACATGACATGCGCGTACGACTGCAAACTGTTGGGATAATCGGATGGGATGGGACAAAACATATGGCTAAAGAAGAAGAAAAATATGCATGCGATTGCATCACTATATAGTATACACCAGCCTTGGATCTGAAGTCTTGGGAGACTGGTAAAAAGAGGATCAGCCTTTGCTAAAAGATCGGCTTTATTAAAGGAAACAATAAAGAACTCTAATCTGTGCGACCAGCACGATCTCGAGGGGGCAACAGAAGTATAAAAACTGGCATATACCACATTTTTTTACAACCACAACACCAACTTCATCAGGGTACGATTAAAAGATCGCTTAGACTGTTTAAGACAAGGTGAATTGGTTACTACAACAAAGTCAAAACGGTACGAGCATACTAAAGCAGTAAACAGACAGAATGATCCAGCAGCAGCCGACGCAATTTTGAGCGACGGAACCACGGCAAAGCAGAGGAGGCATCCAGTGGACGGATCTAAATGTAACGTAAGCTTTGGACAAAACCCAGAGTCAGATAGTCAGATTCTCCAATGCCCACGAGACGGGCATAACAAGACGCAGAGAGAGCAGGAGTCCGTGGCTGAGTGGATGAGCAACAACATCAACAAATAAATAGGTCATAATCCAGGACGCACAAGGTGGTAAATACAAGGCCCCCTTCCTCCTGGTATCCATGACCACTCTA